>QQOI01000008.1:0-2457717 GCA_009729435.1 Phytophthora fragariae | reverse complement strand
AGCATGGAGTAGCCCGAGTCCTTGGAGCACTGCGAGAAGGACGACTCGGACAGGATGCTAACGAGCGTCTTGTACGCAGCGGTCTGCTGGGTCGACGTGCAGGCGGTGGCGTTGGCGGAGCCGACGAGAACAGCGGCGACGGCAGCGAGCAGAGCAGTGAAGTTCATCTTGAGTGGAGGTGGAGGGGTGGGTGGATATCGTGCGTGTGTCGGAGCAAATTGCAGAATGAGCAAGAGGAACCACAAGTCCAAAGCAATCGCGCCGAATCCGGCTCGCAGCGCAGGAGCTATCCATGCCGGACATATTTCGAACCAGGACATATTTCGGACCACTTGCCTCAAATACAATTTTAAGTCAATAAGCAAAAAGCACCACCCTAGCGATCGTCGCAATTCATCATCAATAATAGTCTTTGGGCCCTGAAATTCACTCAGCAGTCAGAGGAAAGATACAGCTATCGAACAAGCCCCCACTTGCATTCCTCAGATACATTTTGACTCCATAACAGCTCGTAGAAGTCCCCCCAAATGACCAAGGCCCCAGTGGAGACTAGGAGACTGCTATTGCCGCTGTCACTGGCGGTTTGAATGTGCGCAAGGCCGCCAATGCGTACGGCGTCTCTAGTGGGCCTCTTCGCCAGCGCATCAACGGGCTTGTACCGCTCGAAGCTCGCATAGGTCCCCAGCTGGTCTATATATTCAGTAATGTAGCGCCTTTAGTAGAGCCGACCGAGGCGTCGTCGAGATGGTGCGCTACCGCGCGCTGCATGATACGTGTGTGGGGTTTGAAGGGCAGCGCGCCATTCCGAGAGTGGTGGTGGAGACGACGGGACGCGGCCATAAGCTGATGACTTCCCTAGGTATCGACAGGTTCACTTAGCGCTAGAAGCTGAAGCACGGTCAATGTCTAAAAGCTGAGCCTGCGAGTTGACCGTGCTTCAGCTTCTACAGCCGGTGTCGTCTTGCATTACTTCAATAGCCCCCACCGCGTCATGGAGAAGCTGGACGTATTAGACAAGCCCAATCGTATCTGGTATTCCGCATTTTGCAGGGCGAAGTCGGGTGGGGGGGGTATCTGCCCAACAGGGCTACGAGTAACGTTCGGGAGCGAAAGGCTGAACGAACTGCAGCACAACGTGCGAAGGCACGGCGAACAACTGCCCAGTGCGCGCAGCGACTGAACCAGTAGGGGGCAACTCGTCCTTCCGTCGTACCACATCGTCTAGATGTGGAGATTCTTGGTGTCCTCGGTGATCGTGTAAGTTCCTCCAAGCACATGACCGAGCTCCTAACAGGGATCGTCGACTCGATGCAACTCGATGCATTATTACTGGGACTGCTGATGGGCGAAGTGGTAGACGGCGGAGTGTCCAGGATAGGAACGTCGTCACAGTTGGTGGTGCCATTGCTAACCGACTTCCAGTCAGGCAGCTCATCGTCTCCTTACTAGTGCTGGTTTGGAAGATATTTCGAAATGATTTAAAACGTTTCGCTCCTTCGATATTAATTGCGAAATAGCTCAAAATAGATCAAAACTACCCTTGCTCAATACAGTATAGACTGCGAATTCACGCGCTGCCAGTTCCGACGCTCAGCGAACAGCCTACCCCGGAGAAGAGGAGCTCCACCATTGATGAGCGTTTTCATCATGTCGTCTACAATACTGCCCCAAGCCTCTGCCGCCGTCCCCCGATTTACGGAGTAAATAATTAGTTAAATTTAAATATGTTTCCCATAAGTATTTTTTCGGCTTCCATGCTCTGAGCTAGAGCAGGCTGCTCAGAATATCCAAGTTCGCCTTCAAGGCTGGTGCTAAGCGTGTACATGTTCATCGGCGAATGCTCGGGCACCCAGACCGTCTGGGCGGACCAGAGTCTGGTCACCAGGTGAAGCGGAGTTTTGAGCAATTTTGATCAATTTTGATTCGCTCATATAGATTAGAATGTTCTGAATATTTTGAGAATTCTGAATCCGCGAAACTCCAAACCACCACTACTCCTTACTCTGTGCAATCCAGGAACGCTCGGATCGCCTGAAGCACGCGACACTGCGAGTTGACGCAGCAGCGCACCTGGCACTTCGGCGCCGTGCGGTACACCACCAGCACCATCTCGACCAGCAGGGGTGGTGGAGCGAGCGGCCGATGGTTGTACGCCCTGGGTAGTTGTGTAAGCAGACTCGGCATACAAAAATCAATATTAAAGCTGGGTGGTCCGAAATGTGTCGGGGGTGAATCGGCAGGTATACAAAAGATAGTATAAATCGTTAAGTGGTCCGGCATATGTCCGGCACGGATACTTGTGGTGGGCGCTCAGCTGATCTCGACACGACTTGGCTCGGATCCAGTGGAAAGGCGGACGGGAGACACTGTTGAACAGCTCAGTTCTCTGGCGTTTACATGTACATCCGACAAGCACTATTCGATCGAGAGTATGGAATCCATAATGGACACCATGCCGCAGGCTGTGGCCCACAACCGAAGCCCGAAATTGACCGTTGACCCGCGTTTTTCTATTCGTATTGGAGGACAGCTGGGATGGCAGCAACTTGTCTGCTTTGCGGTCCTGCAGCTCGGATAGTTAGGAAACCCAAAGTTCGGATTCGACGCGTACGGAGAAGCTGCAGGTCAGGGTTCACTCGCGCGTGTTTCTCTTTGCGCAGCTTCACTGTGGATGCAAGTGTGGAGGGCGAACAGCCCGTGTTTCAGGCAGTTGTCGCCTAGTAATGGACACCACCTAGCAATTGACATTTTCTAGTAATTAGCACCTAGTATAGGCCCTTCACGGGCGGGGTGCAGTGAAAGTAGAACAATCTAAGTTCTTTTGGGTGAGGTAGATTGTGTTACTGACTCCGAAGGAATGAACTCTAATAACCATTCCAGATAGGCAATAGAGCAATCTAAGTTGCTGCTTCACTTACACATTGTCAATGCCTGCAACACGGGCTGTTCGCCCTCCACACTTGCATCCACAGTGAAGCTGCGCAAAGAGAAACACGCGCGAGTGAACCCTGACCTGCAGCTTCTCCGTACGCGTCGAATCCGAACTTTGGGTTTCCTAACTATCCGAGCTGCAGGACCGCAAAGCAGACAAGTTGCTGCCATCCCAGCTGTCCTCCAATACGAATAGAAAAACGCGGGTCAACGGTCAATTTCGGGCTTCGGTTGTGGGCCACAGCCTGCGGCATGGTGTCCATTATGGATTCCATACTCTCGATCGAATAGTGCTTGTCGGATGTACATGTAAACGCCAGAGAACTGAGCTGTTCAACAGTGTCTCCCGTCCGCCTTTCCACTGGATCCGAGCCAAGTCGTGTCGAGATCAGCTGAGCGCCCACCACAAGTATCCGTGCCGGACATATGCCGGACCACTTAACGATTTATACTATCTTTTGTATACCTGCCGATTCACCCCCGACACATTTCGGACCACCCAGCTTTAATATTGATTTTTGTATGCCGAGTCTGCTTACACAACTACCCAGGGCGTACAACCATCGGCCGCTCGCTCCACCACCCCTGCTGGTCGAGATGGTGCTGGTGGTGTACCGCACGGCGCCGAAGTGCCAGGTGCGCTGCTGCGTCAACTCGCAGTGTCGCGTGCTTCAGGCGATCCGAGCGTTCCTGGATTGCACAGAGTAAGGAGTAGTGGTGGTTTGGAGTTTCGCGGATTCAGAATTCTCAAAATATTCAGAACATTCTAATCTATATGAGCGAATCAAAATTGATCAAAATTGCTCAAAACTCCGCTTCACCTGGTGACCAGACTCTGGTCCGCCCAGACGGTCTGGGTGCCCGAGCATTCGCCGATGAACATGTACACGCTTAGCACCAGCCTTGAAGGCGAACTTGGATATTCTGAGCAGCCTGCTCTAGCTCAGAGCATGGAAGCCGAAAAAATACTTATGGGAAACATATTTAAATTTAACTAATTATTTACTTCGTAAATCGGGGGACGGCGGCAGAGGCTTGGGGCAGTATTGTAGACGACATGATGAAAACGCTCATCAATGGTGGAGCTCCTCTTCTCCGGGGTAGGCTGTTCGCTGAGCGTCGGAACTGGCAGCGCGTGAATTCGCAGTCTATACTGTATTGAGCAAGGGTAGTTTTGATCTATTTTGAGCTATTTCGCAATTAATATCGAAGGAGCGAAACGTTTTAAATCATTTCGAAATATCTTCCAAACCAGCACTAGTAAGGAGACGATGAGCTGCCTGACTGGAAGTCGGTTAGCAATGGCACCACCAACTGTGACGACGTTCCTATCCTGGACACTCCGCCGTCTACCACTTCGCCCATCAGCAGTCCCAGTAATAATGCATCGAGTTGCATCGAGTCGACGATCCCTGTTAGGAGCTCGGTCATGTGCTTGGAGGAACTTACACGATCACCGAGGACACCAAGAATCTCCACATCTAGACGATGTGGTACGACGGAAGGACGAGTTGCCCCCTACTGGTTCAGTCGCTGCGCGCACTGGGCAGTTGTTCGCCGTGCCTTCGCACGTTGTGCTGCAGTTCGTTCAGCCTTTCGCTCCCGAACGTTACTCGTAGCCCTGTTGGGCAGATACCCCCCCCACCCGACTTCGCCCTGCAAAATGCGGAATACCAGATACGATTGGGCTTGTCTAATACGTCCAGCTTCTCCATGACGCGGTGGGGGCTATTGAAGTAATGCAAGACGACACCGGCTGTAGAAGCTGAAGCACGGTCAACTCGCAGGCTCAGCTTTTAGACATTGACCGTGCTTCAGCTTCTAGCGCTAAGTGAACCTGTCGATACCTAGGGAAGTCATCAGCTTATGGCCGCGTCCCGTCGTCTCCACCACCACTCGGAACATGGCGCGCTGCCCTTCAAATCCCACACACGTATCATGCAGCGCGCGGTAGCGCACCATCTCGACGACGCCTCGGTCGGCTCTACTAAAGGCGCTACATTACTGAATATATAGACCAGCTGGGGACCTATGCGAGCTTCGAGCGGTACAAGCCCGTTGATGCGCTGGCGAAGAGGCCCACTAGAGACGCCGTACGCATTGGCGGCCTTGCGCACATTCAAACCGCCAGTGACAGCGGCAATAGCAGTCTCCTAGTCTCCACTGGGGCCTTGGTCATTTGGGGGGGACTTCTACGAGCTGTTATGGAGTCAAAATGTATCTGAGGAATGCAAGTGGGGGCTTGTTCGATAGCTGTATCTTTCCTCTGACTGCTGAGTGAATTTCAGGGCCCAAAGACTATTATTGATGATGAATTGCGACGATCGCTAGGGTGGTGCTTTTTGCTTATTGACTTAAAATTGTATTTGAGGCAAGTGGTCCGAAATATGTCCTGGTTCGAAATATGTCCGGCATGGATAGCTCCTGCGCTGCGAGCCGGATTCGGCGCGATTGCTTTGGACTTGTGGTTCCTCTTGCTCATTCTGCAATTTGCTCCGACACACGCACGATATCCACCCACCCCCTCCACCTCCACTCAAGATGAACTTCACTGCTCTGCTCGCTGCCGTCGCCGCTGTTCTCGTCGGCTCCGCCAACGCCACCGCCTGCACGTCGACCCAGCAGACCGCTGCGTACAAGACGCTCGTTAGCATCCTGTCCGAGTCGTCCTTCTCGCAGTGCTCCAAGGACTCGGGCTACTCCATGCTCACTGCCAAGGCGCTGCCCACCAACGCGCAGTACAAGCTCATGTGTGCGTCGACGGCCTGCAACGCCATGATCAAGAAGATTGTCGCGCTCAACCCTCCTGACTGCGACCTGACCGTGCCGACCAGCGGTCTCGTGCTGGACGTGTACACGTACGCCAACGGCTTCTCGTCCAAGTGCACGTCGCTCTAAGCGCGTCCTCCGACTTGATGACGGGGTGAGTGTCGTCCGGAAAGTGTTCCATTGTACACGATCTCCCTGACTGTAGCTGTCTACGCCATTAACTCGAAGTTTAAGTTGTGATTTGTTCACACAAACGTCGAAGTATGTGAATGAAAATGGTATGAATTCTCTCGTGCTCTTGTTTTCCGTTGCGTTAGTGGCGTGTTCAATCATGAGCACGCCTGTTCGTACGTGTAGTTATTACCACCGAGCATTACGTTTTCAGAAGTCTACTCATACTAGGTTACACCGGAACACAGGCAACAGACACAACACGTCGATTCCGGTGTTGCGCCCCTCGCGTGGCTGCAAGCGAGAATGACTCTAGCATTACATGTACACCTAGTATTTGTATTATAGTACACGTACATGTATTTGTGATATGGCTTGGATCGGACATAGCTTCAATTATTGATCGTTCCCTGATGCGCGCACGACGGCGCGGCAGAGCATCCCGGCTCACTCCATCGAACAGCAAAAGCATAAGCCATCCACATTCACACGTGATGAAACCACGCCGCATCTTCAGCGAGTGGCCTGGTCTCCAAGGCGCTTCACGACTGCCCCTATCTGACTTTCTTGCGCTATCCTGCGTTCAACGAGACTGCGCGACGCCAGGATCAAGCAAGCGCAGTAAGCAACAGACTCACTGAATCTGACGAGGGAGGAGGAGGATATGCTTGGCATGCCGCCGCTGCGACAGCTTTGTCCACAGCTCCGGTCGCGGCGTGCTACGGCTTCCTAGGCGTAGTGCCTGGTCGCCGCCGATAGTTATTCCCTAGATAGCTCTTGAAGGGCCCAAAGACTGCCACCTACCTGCACCGCCCGCCGCCTTTGCCAGGTCCCCCAACTCACCCATTCCGCAATTTGACAAGTCTCCACTCGACCCACCTCACAAGTTCCACCTCCCCTCTCGAAGATGAACTTCGCCGCCCTCCTCGCTGCCACTGCCGCCGCCCTCGTTGGATCTGTCAACGCCACCACGTGCACCAGCACCCAACAAACCGCCACCTACGTCGCACTCGTGAGCCTCCTCTCCAAGTCGTACTTCACGCAGTGCTCAAGCGACTCGGGCTACTCCATGCTGACGGCCACGGCGCTTCCCACCACCGCGCAGTACACGCTCATGTGCGCGTCGACCGCGTGCCAGGAGATGATCGCGGAGATTATCTCGCTGAACCCGCCTGACTGCGACCTGACGGTGCCAACAAGCGGTCTCGTACTGGACGTGTACACTTACGCTAACGGCTTTGCGTCGACGTGCTCGTCGCTGTCGTAGGCGCGTAGGCGGTGGTAACTGGATCAGGCGCGACGTCACTGACTGCACCAAGTGCTTGAGGTAGTTGCTAGCTAGCGCCACAATGTCCAGACTAACGCTTTCGGTGCTTCTTACGAAATGTTCCGCGCGGTTGGTAGCTAGGGTGAGATTTATGAGCGCACAGTAGCGATTGATTGAATTGATGTTCTGTAAAACTTGTTTCCGTGAGTTTTGTGTGGTTCTGCGCAGCAATTACACTCTGCTGATCGCTCTACGATAACCGAATGTTTGCGTCAAAACGAAACTAGCCGAGCAACAGGGTACAGGGATTTCATACTCTACTCCCGTTAGACGAATCTCTTCGCGTGGACGCCGTGTGTTTGAGCGTTTCAAAAGAGCGGGCCCGATCACCGAAAAAAAGATACGAATCACTTCAAGTTGAAGTGTCATGGCCAATCAGATTCGTCCTTGGCCTCGCGAGCGTTTTTTAGTGCAATGACGGACAATCTGCCGGTTGCAGCCTGAAGCAATGTGCGTCTCGAAGCCGCATCCGCTCGACGAACTTGCTTCCAGCTGCAACATGCCTGACACATGTGGGCTGCATGTGTCAGGCTACATTGTCGCCGCAGTCTGGCTGGGTTGGTTGCATCCATCTTGGACCAATGCGTTAGGCAACGGATCCCTTCAAGCAGCATCCGCACATCGTGGCGAGACAGCATGGCGACTCGCCCAGTGCTGATCACTCGCTGATTCAGCACTGGCCCGAGGACGCGTTACTTTTACCGTACAGTGTTGTACCTGCACCATAGATCTGTGTCAGCACCACAAAATCAAGAAATCACAGAACAGTGTTGTGATTCCACCATAGGATGTGGGTGTTTTGACACGTTGTGGCTGTTCTGCACAAGTGCACAAAAGGGTCCCGTTTGCCGCGAGTTATTCTTGACCTGGCATTGCCAGGCTGGCAAGTTGTTTTTGAGCGGGCAAGTAATTCCTGACCTGGCAGGTTGTCCTTCACCTGGGAAGTTTTTTTTTGAGAGGGCAAGTAATTCATGACCTGGCAGGTTGTTTTTGACCTGGCAGGTTGTTCTTGACCTGGCAAGATATTTTTGAGTGGGCAAGTAATTCTTGACCCGGCAGGTTGTTTTTGACCTGGCAAGTAATTCTTGACTTGGTAAGTTGTTTTAAGCGGGCAAGTAATTCTTGACCTGGTACGTTGTTTTTAAACGGGCAAGTAATTCTTGACTTGGTAAGTTGTTTTAAGCGGGCAAGTAATTCTTGACCTGGTAATTTGTTTTTAAGCGGGCAAGTAATTCTTGACCTGGTAATTTGTTTTTAAGCGGGCAAGTAATTCTTGACCTGGTAATTTGTTTTTAAGCGGGCAAGTAATTCTTGACCTGGTACGTTGTTTTTAAGCGGGCAAGTAATTCTTGATCTGACAGGTTGTTTTTGACCTGACAAGTTTTTTTTTCCAAACAGGCAAGTAATTCGTGACATGACAGGTTGATTTTGACTAGAAATGTTATTTTTATTTTGTAAGCGACAATCTCGTGGTTGTGGGCATTCAAAAACTGAGAGGGTGTCGACTAGGGGCTGGAGGGAGTGCATTAAACAAAGAGAGCGGCTGGACCGCGTACGGGGAATCAGAAGATGCCGAAGCGAGTGGCTTGGAGGGCAATTGCTGTTAACGTAGCTGAGGAGGAGGCAGATAGAGTGCGCGACAACCTCAAGACACATCAGATAAGCAAGAGTGACCCCACGACGTGCACTATTTGCAGCGATGGCGAGCCCCACAAAATGCGGTATAGACTGCTAACCTGCAAGTCAGAATACTGTTCGATGGAGGGATCGGGGCCGTGCCCATGGTGTGGAAAGCTGCTTGTGTGCTTTTCGACTGGAACGGCATCCATCTACGAATTCGGAGAGCACTTCAACCGAGTATCCTCGCCCAGACGACTCAAGCTAAGTAGCGCCCAGAAAAGGTTCTGTCGTGAGCTTACAGAGAAGCGTCTGAAACCGATGCGGATTCGTCACGCTCTCTCCAGGAAGTTTGGAGTTTCACTTGAAGACTTGCCAAGCCTAGTTAGCGTCCAAAATTACGTCAATAACTATGCACGCACTCAGCTTGACAATCACGACCGGTTCGCCGACATCAATAAGTGGATTGGGGACAGAGCGTTCAACGGAGCCGAGTCGATATCGCAGCCTTTCACTTTCTCGTGGAATATGGATTCGAAAGGATGGCCGGTGATCGGAGATGGATCCGATGAACATCCTTTTCTTGTGGGCTTGTCGACGAAGGCTATGATGATGAGATTTTTGATGCCACCAGAGAGCTTTGTTCTGCATATTGACGCCACCTACAAGCTAAATCGACTTGATTACCCGGTTGTTGTGGTTGGTGTATCGGATCGCTCCCGTGGATTTCACCTGATTGCTCTCTTCATTGTGTCACAAGAGATACAGGAAATCTACGAAGCTGTGCTGCGCGCTTTAAGCCGATTATTCACGTGGATTACTGGACAGCAATTGTCTGTCCAATTTGCAATGGGAGACGCCGATAAGGCACAGCACAACGCATTGTTTGCGGTATTTGGCAACAACGCTCAGTTCAAGTTTTTAATGTGTTTTTTTACGTTATGAAGAATGTACACACTGCGCTACGTGGAGTTCCTACGTATGCGTACGCTATGGCGGTGAATGACATATACAACCTGCACTTTGCAAACGACGAATACGAATTCTTTGCAATGAGGGACAATATTTTGCAAAACTGGTTAGTACAGCCAGCACTTCATGGATTTGCTCTCTACATGAAAAAACAATGGTTATTTGGGCAATTTTCTAATTGGCAAGTGTTCACCACCCCAAGCGGATATGCAACTACCAATAATCCGGTGGAGACATTCAACAGTGTATTGAAACGAGATTACACGTTGAGGCGCCGATTGACGATGGGGACACTTCTTCGAGAGCTAACTGAATGCTGCCGCCATGCCTCAACCAATCTACGCCCGTTTCTTAACGCGATAATTCCGTCTGCGGCGCTTGTTCGTCGAGCAAAAGAGATGGCCCGTGGAAACTTGCTACAAGTTTGGGACCTAGGCAATGTTTCAAATGCAACCCTTAGCGACCCAATGATCCGGCACGTGCTCTCATGGCCAGCTCATCGAGTGCAAGCGAATCCAACAAAGCGTAGCGAAGTTGGCATTGCTGTATCGGCCCAAATGGGGTCGAACTACGCTCGAATGGAGGTTGAATATCAACCCTTAACAGGCTGGCCTGTTGATTTGCGCGCCCACTGGTGCCCATGCAAGTTTTGTTTTGGCTTCGGGACCTGTGTCCACATTCTTCACGCACTGAGAGTAACAAGCCGAGTTGATAGCGAAGGGAGACAAGTTCTGGTGAGTCGCAAGAAACCAAAGACGGTGCCTTCAGCAGTAACTTCCAAACTGGTCGCAGTCGGCCCGTAGGTCCTGCTTTGACAAGGTAGAAATCCGCGATACAGCATTTAGGCTGATCCCCTTGCGATATACAGCAACTCAGGGCTCAACGAGAGAGAGAGAGAGAGAGAGGGAGAGAGAAAATGAGAGATCATCGATCTAATACATGACTTGCATAAATCGTTGTAGGGATGTTTTCCGTTTTGGTATTTCATTACTCAAAATGTTCATTTTGCTTGCATAACTCTACTTGGCTTCTTTTTTCTTCTTTGGCACTCAACCGGCCTAACGGCGCTGCTGTAACGCCCCTCCGTATAAGCAAAGCAATGTTTTACCTGCACATTGGACACTGCGTATTGTGAAGAGATAATTACAATACCACTTAAACGAAGTACATAATGTTTTCAATGTATCAACCACTTGATTGATCGGATAAAATTGACATTTTTGCTAGTATCATGGAGCGTTTACCTGCGAAGAAGATAAAGCTGCTACCAAGCCATCACATCACTGCTAATAATACAACAGGGGCGTTCCATGAATTTATGAACGAGCAAAGTTTCAAATTAATTGATGTTCCTTGTGCGTTTTGCAGTAGCTACATATGAGGTGAAGGGCTACGCCATCGGCGCTGACCAGCTTCCAGTGATGGAGCTGCGTGTGCGCTACATGGGGAATGCGATGCTGATGGAGCATCTGGAGTCCCGTCATAGAGTTGATGCGCTAGCTCGATAGTGTTTTCGACGCCGTTCTGAAAAAGATCTTGTTGGCGCTGTTGGCGGCGCAGCTTAAGCGCAGCGTCAAGCCGCATTTTATACGACGCCAAAGCTCGTTTCAGCAGAATAGAGTCTGGTGCAGCGCATATTTCTACTTGAACGTCACGAACAGAGCGTTGCATTATGTCAACCTCGTCCTGAGGATCCTCTTCGTCTTCGCTATCGCTGAAACAGCGCTGCCAGAACTTTGCACGCATTCGCTTGCCGAGTTGGGTGCGGAGGAAAGCTTCATCACTGCGTTGTCGATCGTCCTTTGCAATATCCTTTCGCGACCACGCGTACGCCTTCGCTTTCGGTGTTCCGTGCTTCCAGCAGTATACCCAGAACTCGCACTCCATGATGTAAGAGTGAAAGTGACGCGAAGAGGCGTTCAACAGCTATAATGACTGGCGCACATTCCACTTACAGTACTGTTGGGTCCGTCTCAGTACACAAGAAACGGTTACGGTACTGCCTTTCGTAGTATCGTAATGGTTTAGCCGTACCGTATCATACTAAGATGTACAGTATTTAATGGGTCACGAATAGCATGCCAGGTCAAGAATTTCATACCAGGTCAAGAATTACTTGTCTGAGCAAAAATTAGTTGCCAGATCGAGATTTAGTTGCCAGATCAAATCAGGAAATACACAGCAAATTGTGCTATGTTAAATTCAAGTATCAGACTCAGAATCACTCCTGATTCTCTGACTCTCGATTCGATTGGCTCCGCGGCAGAGTCACTTTCAGATCTCCCCGCCCCCTCAGACTCGGATGGCGAAGCGAACTTGCGTGCACAGAACTGAAAAGGAGCGAATCGCTCTACTCAAGCGGTGGAAGGCAAACCCGCAGTGTTCCAACGCAGATGCCGAGCGGGAGTTAGGTGTGAAAATACGAACACTCACTTTCTGGAAGAAAAAATACTGGGACAAGCTGGATACTCTTGTCGGGGCTGATTTTGTACGAGCGGAGAAGGGTGGCTGCCCACGCAAGGCGAAGCCGTACGAAGAATGTGTTCTCAACCACTACAAGCTTCGCTTGCGTGAGAACGGCTCGTGCACTTCTGGAGAAATACTCCTGTTTTGTCGAAGCCTGGAGGTGTTTCTCCAGGATAAGCCTAATACCAATAGCCAGAAAAGCTGGGTTGGTGAATTTCTGCGGCACTATACTGAGGCAGATGCCGTCCTAAATTCGGGTAATGACGCTGCCAATAGTGGACGAGGTGACGCAGGCAGTACCGGGGGTGACGTCGTCCTCAATTCAGGAGGTGACGCGGGCGGCGACGCGGGAGGTGACGCGGGAGGTGATGCGGGAGGTGACGCTGTCAATAATGGAGAAGGTGGTACAGTCAGTACTGGTGGCGATGTCGTCCTAAATACTGGAGGTGATGATGTCAATAATGGTGGAGGTAATGCAGTCACTATTAGGGGTAGGAATACTGGAGGTGACGCGGGCTGTGACGCTGTCAATAATGGAGAAGGTGGTACAGTCGGTACTGGTGGCGATGTCGTCCTAAATACTGGAGGTGATGATGGAGGTGATGATTTCATTATTGAGGGAGAAGGTGGCTGTAAAGTTTCTGGTGGAGGAGATGCAGATAGTCTGTATGAAGCTGAAGGAAGCAGTAGAGAGGATGACAGCGCTGAAGACAGTTGTTTGGATGAACCCGACAACTTCAACATTGATGATGAAGCAGAGTCCAATGATTCGGATGCTAGTTGGTTCGAGATGGAATTGCCTAAAGACAAATCTAGCGCTACTGATTTTCGACGAGAAACGCGTTCATTTTTCCGGAAGCGGTTTTCTAAAGATGAAAAGGTTTTAGAGTGGTCGCGTGGGTCAGAATACATGGTGATATTTGGTGACGATCTCAAATGCCTCGGTGCTGGCAGCTGCTTATCGGAGACAATAATGGACTACTTTATTTTGCGGTACATCTCACGACTACATAGTATTACGCATGTGTGTACTACTAATTTGTTTAGCCTGATGGAGTTTGTGTGGAAGACTGAAGATCCGGAGAAGCAAAATGACAAACTTAATAGCACATGTGGTCGTGTTAAATGGGGAGCTTTTCCATTTGTGTTCCTCCCGATTTCTGGTTGTAATCACTGGAGCTTTGTTATTGTGGAGAATGCCTTGCAACCGGGCCCGACAAACATATACCACGTCGACTCATCCAAGGGAGTTCAAAGCTCTCCGTACATCTTTGATGTCGTGCAATGGTTCCTGGTGCAGGAAAGAAAAAGACACGCAGTTACTGTACCCCTACTCCGTGGGGAAACGGTATATTTTATACGAAACCGCAGCAAACTAACAGTTTGGACTGTGGAGTTTACGTTTTACACTACATTGACCGCATATGCAAGGCGACCGTGGGGCTGCACAAGGCAAATCAAGCCCCGAGATGCATTCGCGAAAAGCTTACAAAGTGGACTAGTGGGAATTTCAACGCTGGTGCTGCTGACAATTTTCGGTCGAAGCTGCGTCAAGAAATTTGCTCTGCAGTGGAAAAAGAAAACAAGAGGAGCAAGTCCAGTTCATCGGTGATTAGCGCACTAGTATGAAGCCTCAGATATGACAACCTTGTGCATTATCTTAATTTATACTACTAGCATTGTACATATTTCTATATTGTACTCATCTGCAGCTTGTGCTGTCGAAATTACCAGTGCAAACGCTCTCATGAAGCTTTCTCCTTCCTGGAATAATTTGGGCAGCCTGCCGGCTGCCTTTTCAGGTAAAATACGATCACAACTGCGCTCTGGGGGACTGGTGGCTCGGCGGGGCTTGAGGAGGGCTTCTATCTGCATCTATCGATGCATCGTCGGGGTTCTGGGTTGCTCTGATGCCCTCGCAACTGCCCGAAGCGCGCTGGCGGTCCCGTGCGTCGAGCCATCTCGTGTCGAGTCGAACGAGAAAATGAGAGGGAAGTGCGGTTCAGTCAAGTGGTCCACTTAATGTTTGCCACTCTGTCGCGCTTTTTTCTGCGTTCAATTTGCCACACGTTTTTGCCGAATGGTATTAGCTCAACGGTGTTTTTCAGATCTGTTCAGGTAATGCTAATGTTTTCTCCACTGGCCCCCCACCTCGTTTTCGCGTCCGGAGAGTGGCATGTATCCTGTCAGTCGGCGGCACCGCTGCCGGCAGATCCTCAAACGAAGCAACTCAAGCGCACGGCGCAGCAACGGAGGCCGAGTACAGTGGTGGTGGTGCTGGGACACCCAGCAGCGCGTGTCCGCACCCTCCTCCCCAAGGACGTTCTTGTCTGTCTGGCCTACAACAATATTATGAGGCAGCAGTCTCGTCATGCTCCAGGGGCTGCATGTACAGTATAGTATACGTAGCCAAGCAGCGTTGTTGGCACCACGAGGCACCGTGACCCGCTCTCGCCTGGGCGATGCCGTGTCCTTGATGTCGAGACTCTGGCGCGAAATATGTAGGTCAGTGTCTCTGTACAGGTGGACGCTTTCACAGCCAGGCAGGGTTTGGAATTTTCCAATACCAGTAACCGTAATTGGCAATTCAGTAACTGCAATTATTTATTGACCCTCTGACCTCAATAACACTCAATATTTTTAGGACCCCAGAACAGTGGATTTCAGTGTCCTTGACACGGTTGGCGTTGAGTGAGGCTATGTAGATCGAGTGGCTCTCGCTCTCGCTTTGAATCTGTGGATCGCAGTAGGTTGCTGCTACTCGAAACAGTGCGCTCGTCAGCTCACTTTTCGTCTGCACTCACCCCGTCGTCTACAGCTCGAACCACGCATGTCCGACCGCGCCTCGAACCGCGACATCGTACTATACGCCCGAGGGCTTCGACTACTTTATGTGTCGTATATGCTTCGTTAGGCGCAAGCAAGGCGCAGCATGGGCATGTCGAACCTCGTGGAACACGTTCATCGCTTAGATTGCGGTAAATGCCCTTATCTAACAAAATATCAATACATTTTCTTGTACATGTGGTTATTCGCGGTGACTGGGTCGCGCCTGTTGGGATGTGGATACTATTCGCTGAAGTCTGTGTGCGCGGCGGAAAGGTTCTTGAGGTAAACCCCTCCTGATTCCAATGAACGCACTGTGGACAAATTCCAACATTTTCACATGCGTGTACTCCCATACGATGGAGCGAACACCACGTCTCATGCTGTTACTGGAAATCGATTAGCAATTAGGCCAATTATTTATTGGTCTCGATTCGGAGACCCAATAAATATGACATTGCATTGTTCCAAACCCTGCAGCCAGGCCGAGCGGATCCTGCGAGACGCTTCTCTCGCTCCTCTGGTGGAGGACCAGATGCTCGCCCTTCTCTCGTCCTCCTAGGACGGATACACGTTCAAGCTCTCGGCAGTCGCCGACAGCGGAAAGCTCTGCCGTTCGAAGCAAAAGTTACGGCGACTCCTTCACTCGATGCGCCACCCAGCGACGTAAATTCAGTCTCATGTCATGCTGCAGCGTCAAGATGACACATCCTGCCGCGAACATCGCAACTGGCATTGTGCAATTTGCTCTGTCGCCCCCACCCCACCCTTCCTCCCCACCACCACCAAGATGAACTTCTGCGCTCTGTTCGCCGCTACCGTCGCCGCGCTCGTCGGCTCCACCTCGGCCACCACGTGCACCACGACGCAGCAGACCGCCGCGTACGTGGCTCTGGTGAGCATCCTCTCGGACTCGTCGTTCAACCAGTGCGCGACGGACTCGGGCTACTCCATGCTGACGGCGACGGCGCTGCCCACGACGGCGCAGTACAAGCTCATGTGCGCGTCGACGGCGTGCAACACCATGATCACCAAGATTGTGTCGCTGAACCCGCCCGACTGCGAGCTGACGGTGCCGACCAGCGGCCTGGTGCTCAATGTGTACTCGTACGCGCACGGCTTCTCGACCACGTGCGCGTCGCTGTAAGCAGCTTGGTTCGTGGCAATCCCCACGTTCAGCGCATCCACCCTCAAGACGCGGGCTCGCCTGTTATGCCGACTTGTCTTCAGATCAAGTACGCAGCTTGAGCAGGTAGTGTTGCCGTCGGGCGTGCATCTAACTGTTGTTTGAACATTTATAAGGCTTTTGAATGAATAAGTTTTTGTTTCCGAAAGTCCTTGGATGGTGGTATTGAGTGCTTTGCGCGTACGTTAGTACTATCCTAGTGCAGTATTTTTCTGTAAGCATTCCATTTCCGACTTTATTCAAAGAGAAAGCGAGTGGCAGATTTCAAGCGTCACGAGATGCCGCTCTTGTTTGAAAAACAATGCACCGCTACGTTGGACTACTTAGCTCATCGAACTAGTTTCCGGTACATGTACTGTAGCTCCAAAATTTCCTGTGACTGACTGACTGCTCCTGGCACCGTTGAGCAAGAGCAGAATCGGATGGTGATCTATGCACTGCATCGATGACCAGGGAGCTCGCAATCAGCAACATCCATGGGCACACCAGTCCCAGTCCTCTGTATTCTGCATTTTGCATTGCCAACCACAAGTCGCCACCGCACAAGCCCCCCCCCACCATCTTACGAGATGAAGTTCACTGCCGTCCTCTCACATATTTGTGTGTATTCTTCATTTTTAAAAACTCATTTTTTAAAAAAAATGAGTGCAAACCACATCTTCAGTAAAATCAACAGGGTATGTATTAAGTTGTCCGTCTGCGTGTAGACTCTCAGATGAAACTGCATTTATATAACATGTAAACTACACAATGTGTAGTTTACATGTTATATAAATGATGATCATGTCATGATCATCTCCGAGATGTGCACATGATCTCGTCGTCCGAATATCTTGCCATTCACCTGACGAGCGACTTCGTGTCGACAAGAACGTCGCTGTACAGTAACCGGGCTGAACAAACGCCTGTGAATGAATTACACTCCGCGCGAAGTGCATGCATACTTTTCGAACCAAATACGACCACCGAAATCGACCATCGAGATATCTTTTGATAGTCGCGTCAAGTTGAAGTTGTAGGATTTTTGCTGGCAAGCTGTACCCTAAAGTTGTACCCTACTGGTACGAAGCTAGTTCTAGGAGGACAATCGATGGTAGTCCGTATGCGTTTCATTCAGCAAGCGCGCCCTGCTACGTGAAAAGCTTCATTTGGGATTCGAACAGGGCGTACCTTTCGCTTCACAAAGTAACATGCACTACAGTACTAGTATTATGCTTGCCGGCAAGGTCGACACTGCAGCTCGACCGAAAGATACGTTGGTGTCCCGAGCATGCTACTATACGAAAGGCGAACCCGGCTTCAGACGTCCCTAGGTTGGTTTGGCAGCAGTCTGCGAAGCTTTCGAACAACAAAACGAATCAGTGGTAACGAAGAAAATGGATTAAGATGGATCATCGCCGCCTCACTCGCTTTCAGTAACAACGCAGCGGGGGTTGTGCCTTGGTAACCCGGTACGCATGACCGGGCAGCATACGAAAGAAGCGCTTTAGCAGGCACCGCCGGGCACCACGGGCTCAGTCGCAACCGGAGTCGCCGTCGGGGTCGTGGTGGGGGTCGTCGTTGGGGTTTCCGTGGGCGCTTCCGTGGGGGCTTCAGTCGGGGTCGTTGTAGGAGCTGCGGTGGGGGCCTCAGTGATAGGAGCTTCAGTTGGCGCGGTTGTAGGAGCCTCGGTGGGAGCAGTAGTAGGAACCTCGGTAGGGGCTGTAGTAGGAGCCTCGGTGGGAGCAGAAGTAGGAACCTCGGTAGGGGCTGTAGTAGGAGCCTCGGTGGGAGCAGAAGTAGGAGCGTCCGTAGGAGGAGCCGTCGTGTGTGTCAAGGCATCGCAGTTCGACTCGAAGTTGGTACCGAGCTCGTACACGTTCATGACGGCTTGGCTGGTGGGGATGACCAGGTCGCAGTCGGGAGGGTTCGTCGCGAGCACTACCACAATCAGATCGTGGCACGCCTGCACGCCGCACATCGAGACCATCTCGGAGTTCGTGGGCAGCGCCGTAGCGAACAACATGTTGTAGCCCGAGTCGGATGCGCAGTCGTTGAGCGATGAGCCCGTAAGCAGGCCGACCATACCGAGGTACGCAGCCTGTTGCTGCGTGCTCGTACAGGCCACGGCATCTGCAGAGCCGACGAGAGCGGCGGCGGCGGCGAGAGCGAAGTATGTGTTCATAGTATTGGTCCGTCGATGCGATTGGAGTTGCGAGGAGCAAATTGGGGAATGACGGACGCTGCAGGGCTGCGTCTTGTTGACCTCGTTGCCTTTGCTGTTCGAACCGCAGCATACACCTACATGTATTATTAATACCTGTACCGGCACACGGCTGGTCTATGCAGGACTTCGTTGAGTTGCTGCGCTCTATCGCTGCTGCTGGTGTGGAGTGCGGATCCGCGTGGTACATTCGGGGTTCGCCCTGCCATAGAGGCTGGGACTCTACCGGTATGGTAGAGCTGCTTTAATGCGAGTTCCCAGTGGGAACTTCCCACGTATCAATAGGTCAAGGCAGTCTACCTGCCTTGGCCCGTAGCCATTACGGTAATGTGCATTGCACCAGCGCACTTGAAGCGTTCTGGGTACAGCCTGCACTACAGCCGGACATGTACCGCTGGACTGGCTCAGCCACAATTGCGAATGCTCTCACTGCAGCTCGCCGCAGGTTTGCTGGCGGAATGGTGGCCGCCCAGAGGAGAGCAGTATAGTGGCTGTGCCACAGCCTGTGGGGCTGAGCGCATAACTGGCGAGTTGACAAATGGTCAGAGAGGTGTCGAGCTTTGCCTTTTGTCTCTATCCTATGCCACGGTGTAGTATGTGTGATACACCGCCGGTTTAATCCGGCGAAGCAATGCAGGCAGACTGCCGGCGGCAGCGCTGTCACGGGCCATGGCGCATGACTGTCGTGAATGACACGACGCCAAGCAGGACAAGCCATGACTCAGTTGCCGAGCTTGACTGGAAATCGTCTGATGCTTCCGCCTAAAAAAACGTTCTGCTCTCGCCAGATCCAGGAGCATGACGGACTTGATGGCTGCGTTCGTATCAAGCAGCTCTACGCTCAAAACAATTGCATCCGGTAAGCAATGGCTTGTCACCCGCTAATGTCTCCAAAATCCTGACTAACCTGTACCTCGGCACCGAAACCTGCAGGTCGGTTGAAGGCTCATCGCTGCCTCACTTCAAATTTCTTCGAGAACTTCGCCTGTATGACAACAAACTGAAGGACTTGCAGGGCACACTCGATGTGCTAAGTCGTCTGTCGCACTCGCGAGACCTCGATCTGTTCGGCAACGCCGTCATGGAGGAGGAGAACTACCGCTTGCAAGTCATCCGAGCACTTCCGTCGTTGGATGTACTGGATCGACATGTTATCACGGATGAAGAGCGCACAAAAGCAGCCAGGTAAATCGTCACCGACTGTGTCTTGGGAGGCGAGCAGGTCAACTACAGTGGTTACAGCAATTAGTCTGAGTGAGACTAATTTATGTAAGCATATTTTCAGCGACCTCACACAAAATAGTCTAGCGGAACTTCACATAGACTAATTATGAACACAGACTATTTCTGAATGTTCAAAATTAATCTAATCGAATTCAAAACTGAGAATGGGTACTAAATGGGCAAAGGTAAAGAAGAAATGGGGGAAAGTAATTGGGCAAAACTGCCACCCCAATCTTAATTAAGATTGAAATAAATCAATTTCCGTCTCTGGCGCTTGCTAGATAAGTGAAGACAAAGAGGGACTGTACGAAGGTGTCGGAGGTGAGGAAAGAGAGCTTGTGTATCGGAGCCGGCAAAAGGCGAAGTGAGGCTACTTGTGGAGAATCCACCATGTTTTATACTATAGTGTACTATACAGTACAGTGAAGTCTAGTGAAGGATGCAATAGAAAAAGGCATTCGGTATCCTCAACAGTGCCGAATAATCATCGCACACAGGGTCAGGTGGGGGACTTGTGCAAAAAGCGGAGTCCTCAGCAAGTTACATGCATTTTGATCTTTTACTTGAATGTGGTTTTGCTTTTCTTAGGTGCTAAAAAACAAATTGTTTTTCTATTCTTATCCAGCTCGAAAATTATGGGCGACAGCTCAAAAATAGGGGGCCCATTTCATACAGACTAATTCTGAACGTTTTGGCCAAGACTAATTATGAATTTGTTCTTTCCTGGCTCACATGAATTAGCCTGACATAGACTAATTTTGAACGCAGACTAATTTTGAAGTCAGACTAATTACTGTAAGCACTGTAACAGATTCATACAGGTTGCCCATGAGACAGGCCGCCAGGCCCTGGCGCACTGCTTTCCGGCGCCGCTCTCTTGCTCGGATCCCGTGCAACTTGTGTACCCCAGCACTGCCGGGGTACCGGCGGCAGGCGGCAGGGTACCGGCGGCAGGCTGCCGGGGTACACATGTATTTTGCCGCGTGATTGCAGTGGGACGAGTGTATCCTGCCACGTACGCATCTGATCTACGCGTCTACGATCCCGATCGTGTTCTGATTCATTCAGGACTTCTGAATGCCGCCGGCGCTGCAGACGTCGCTATAATAGTCGAGCGCTGGTGCCGCTAGTCGAGTTAAGAGTCAAGGGAGACTGCTGTGACGCAGAGCGCTTCCGACGCATATTGTTTAGCGCGAGGTTCGGCAATAACGATGGCCGAGTGAGTCACTCGGCACTCAGTGACAGCATCACTGCCCTAAGCAGCGCGAGGCCCCGACTGCCTGGATATCTCAGGAATTGTTGATCTCGCCCTATCTTCACCGTGCATCACTTTCGGTGCAGGCCTGCATCCTGCTCGAAGAGGCTCCAGCCCGGTCGAACACAGCGATGGAGATGGTCCTCGGGCAGCATAGAGCTGCTAGGCACCACCTCGCTTCGGACAGAGGTGGGCCCGGCGGCTGAAGCAATACCTCGCTCGGACTGGTGTCCAAGGTTTCCTCGCATTTGACTCGGTTCATTCCGCAATCCGCTCTGCTTCCTACAGCCAGCCACCAGCACTTCCACCAGTCACCATGAACGCCAAGACCATCCTCGCCGTTGCCGCCGCTGCCTTCATTGGCTCTGTCGCCGCTGACACGTGCACCTCGACGCAGCAGACCTCCGCCTACACGACGCTGGCCAGTCTGCTGACCCTCGACTCGTTCCAGGGTTGCGTCGACGACTCTGGTTACAGCCTCCTGTACTCCACGTCGCTGCCCACGGACGCTGAGTACGTCGAGATGTGCGCGTCCAGCAACTGCCAGTCGCTCATCGAGTCGATTATTTCGCTGAGCCCGCCGGACTGCACGCTCACTGTGCCCACGAGCGGCCTCGAGGTGAACGTGTACGACCTGGCCAACGGCTTCGCTACCGAGTGCGCTTCCGTGTCGTCCACCACCACGACGTCGACCGCCTCCAGCGCGAGCACGGCATCGACGACGACGGCCACCCCCACCGCCACGACCGCCACCACCACCACCACGACCGCCACCACGGCCCCGACTGCTACGACGGCTGCGTCCACCAACTCGACGACTACGACGACGGCCACCACTACCACCTCGACCGCCACCGCTTGCTAAGGACAATTGGTGCGGTCGGTTCATTCTTCGAGACGCCGTTAGTGTTGTGAAGAATACGCTAATGAAATGCCTTCATTTTTGAGTACTCTGTGTATGACTTGCTCGTGACAACTTCAACATTTGCTAAAATCTAGGTTATCAAAGATAACTTATCTATCGTAGATTCTAAGATAAGGGATGACATACTAGGAGTTGGCATGGTCACAACACATTGCGTTAGTGATTGAAGCAGCTACGTCTAACTGTCTTGCAAGGGCTTCATGGTTAAGTGTAGCAACGATTCGAAGTGCCACACTTAGCCTTCGCTACTCGGTAACACTACATTGACATGGTGTTGTTCTAGCACAGTCGTTCCAGCTCCCCGCCATTCCAGAATTTGCTTTCTGCCTACAACACAAATCTCCAGCGGACTACCGAGCTCCACCCGTACCACCACCAACTATATAATGCCAGCATGAACGCCAAGACCCCCCTCGCCGTCGCTGCCATGGCGCTCGTTGGATCGGCCGCCGCCTGCTCCTCGACGCCCGCAAGGTAAATCAATGCACATAAATAGTATTTTTCAATTGTATTTACTGTACTACGTCGTACTATAGTAATTGTATATTGTATTTACTCTACTAACTTTCCTAATAATATAGTATTTTACAATTGTATTTATTGTACTAAGTTCAATTAATACTCTGGGTCGGTGCAAAGACCGTGCAGCGGCTTCCTCACAACGACTTTGATAAGCTTCGAGCTTGGAGATGGCAGTTGCGATGCCGTTGCTGCCGAGGCTGCTGCTCTTCTGCGACTTCCTCGAGTGCCGCCTGCACACGTCGGGCGTGTTGCTGCTGCGCCGCATCCTCGCCGACTTCTTCGCCGGCAACGAGCACACGCTACTGGACTTCATGCGTCTGGGCGCGAGCGTCGTGGCTGTGATGCCAGTAGAGAGGAAGAGCGCCCGACGCCAGCAGGAAGCTGCGCGGTTGCTCGCGCTGCAGAAACAGACGGCGGCGGAGAACGTCCTCCGGGAGACGCCGAATCAGGTGGACACAACTCAACGATCGCAGATGGACCCTCCACCGCCCCAGATCTGTGTATTCCGTTACCTGTCGGCGCGTGTGGCCACCAAGAACATTGTGTGGCTGCGGGACATGTTCCAAGAGTTCTGCAGGGGGGAGGACGCGCTGCTGCGCGAGTTCGTGCGGCGCGGCAATGAACCCATCAGTGTGGTCCCCGTGGACATCCAGGAGTTGAGTAGGGCTCCACTGCCGCCGCCGCCGTTACAGGTGGAGACCACAGCAAACGCTGCAGTGATGCAGACGATGGCGCGGCCGCAGACTGAGACGCCTCGTAATGCCACCCCGTTGGACGCATCGTCGACGACGCCATCTACGCAGAGAAAGAGGTCGAGAGGGTTGGAGCAGAATACTGCTGGAGGTCGCGTAGTGGATGGTACCGTTGAAAGTCGAACTAGGAAGCAAACACGCACGGGGTCGGATCCAGCACCAGACAAGGAAAATGAGGTCGTAGCTGCTACTGACCCAGAGGTGGGACAGTCGATGCTGCCCTCAGATAACGACATACGCACGGCCATTATGAGCGCACTGGAGCGAGTGGAGAAGCAAGAGCCGTGGAAACAGATCTTGAATTTTGCCGACATGCCAATGCCCTTCGACGCAGCTGAGAAGCATCCGAAGCTGGTTGCGGCACTGCAGGAGTTCTGGGAGACGAACAGCCAAGCTGTATGGGAGCGCCAGTTCTGGGCGCCACTGTCTCGCGAGCGCTATCATGAGCAACACACCCTACGGAGAGGCCGGCAGAGCAGAGCGCAGAACGGCTTTGAGAAGAACGTGATCCCCCTGGTGTACAAGGCATTCGGGGCCGCGTTTTTCGTCGAACTGGACAAGCGTCGCGAACAGCACTACAGTTGGTACTATCTTGACCAAGTCGTGGATTTATTCACCTTGGCGCAGCGTTGCGGCTTGCAGACATGTCTGCAGTACATCGAGTCGGAGGCGTTCAAGAGGTTCCCAGTCGCCCCCGGCATCAGTCGGAACTTCTTCTTGAGAGCCAATGGCAAAAGTCGCAGTATGTGGTCGTCGTCCCCGGCCCTGAAGCGGATGCTGGACGAAATCGTTGCCTTGAAGGCCAAAACCAAGGGCGCGAACAGACCAGTTGCCGTTTAAAAGTGTGTGTGTTTAAAGGCAGCAGGGGCCGTATTCGAAGCGAAGTGCAGCAGTTAGTAACAATGTGCAATTTGAAGTTGCGTTCTGCATTCTGTAGTATGGAATCAGTTGCACCTTTAGTCGAAAAGATTTTCTGCAACTCTTTAGACTGGAAGATGTCGTCGCTCCTGACGCTGCTGCTCTTTTGCGACTTCCTTGAGAACCGCCTGCACACGTCGAATCTGCTTCTGCTGCGGCGCATGTTGAGCGACTTCTTCGCCGGCAACGAGCACACGCTGCAGGATTTCATCTGTCTAGGGGCGAGTCTCGTGGCGGTGATGCCCATGGAGAGGACGCGTCGCTGCTACCGAGAGGAGGCGGCTCGACTGCTGACTCAGCAGCGGCAGATGAAGGAGAAGCCGCAGCCACAGCTCTGCGTCTTCCGCTACTTGTCGGCGCGCGTGGCCACCAAAAACATTTTCTGGCTGAGGGACATGTTCCAAGAGTTCTGCAGCGGACACGACGCACTGCTGCGTGCGTTCGTGAGTCGCGGCAATGAGGTCGTCAGCGTCATCCCCGTGGACATTCAAGCTCTTCAGTACAACTCAATGGCGACCCAATGGCAGACTGGGCCTTCACTTCAATGGAGGCTCGAGCACGAGCAGCAACGAGAGTCTTGCAGTGACTCAGAGGAGGAGGACGACGATGAGATCACGACTCTCGCCGAGTTAGCGTCGGTCGCATCGATACCGCCACCAATGAATGATCTGTGCACCTGCATCATGGAGGTGCTTGACCGGGTTGAGGAGCAGGAGCCTTGGAACCGGGTCTTCGACCCAGACACGTTGCCGTTGCCGTTTTCTGGCGTGACGCGATCGAAGTCAGCTGCAGCATTGAAGAAGTTTTGGGCGAAACACGCTCGTGCAGTCTGGGCTCGCCCGTTCTGGGCTCCACTGGTGAGCATGAGCGATCGACGTCGCCATTCAGCACGGAAGCGTCGTCAAGCAGAAGCGCGCAGAGACTTTGAGACTGTCATGATGAGCGTCCACGAAGAATTTGGAGCCGAGTTTTTCGTCCAACTGGATCAACGCACGAAGCCGCACAAAGGCTGGTGGTACGTTGAGCCCGTCCAGGATCTTCTCCTCATTGCGCAGCACGTGGGTTTGGCGGCATGCCTCAACTACATCGAGTCGCAAGCCCTTCAACGATTCCCCATTTCGCCTGGGAGCGAAGTTCGCACCGGCAACCCAAACAACGGCAAAAGCAAGAGCATGTGGTCAATCTCCAGTGCGATGGGGTCTATTTTGCGGGAGATCTGTGCCCTCAAAGACCGGAACAGCGGCTCGAAACGCAAGACCAAGAAGCGAGCGCTCGAGTGAAGACGACGCGCATGCCAACTCGAGCTCAGCTCAGCGTAGCCCACTCTGGGGTCATTTATTCCTTGAAAAAGTCTAGTAAACGGCGAATTACACGCCCAATTCATTCATCTACGTCCACTTTCGTAGTATCATCTCCATCGCATTGCCGAGATGTCGGTGTCCACTCAAGCGCTCGCTCAATATCAGCCGCAGGTTGCCACCACTCGAGAAACACGACGTACAGATGCAAAACCGCAGCAATGACACACGCCAAGAGCCCCGCCACTGGGCCAATTCCATGATACAGCTGCAGACGGTGGAGTAGCGATCTGTCTGGCAGTGCACACACCTTCTCGTACACCTTCTCGGTGCGCACAGCCACAGCATCCCAGTTGTACATTTTTCCCACTCGGTCATGGAACTCCTGCCGATCCACGCCGGCCAACCGAGGAACCGCGGCCAGCACTGCCTCCGCGAGAGCCTCGGGGGTGATGTCCGCAGCGAACTGCACCATGTCAGGGGGCAGCACTTCCGGCACTCCCCCCACCCGCGTACTCACAACGAAGAGCCCGCAGGCCGCAGCTTCCAGGATCGCGATACAGAAGCTCTCGGTCAGCGAGCTGTTGAGGAAAATGTGTCCTTGACCCAGCACGTCACGCACCTGGGCGTGGGGCACCGCTCCGTAGAGCGTCACGCGGTCGTGAAGCCGGAACTTCTCCCTCATCTCCTCGAGCAGCAGCCGCTTGGCCCCGTCGCCCCCGATCAGGAACCGCACTCTCGAGTCCCGCGCGCACACGATCGGGATGGCGCGGGCCACCAGGTCGATGCCCTTGCGGTAGACCAGCCGCGAGATGATCACGACTGTAATGGGGTCGTCCGGCCCGAGCCGCGTCGCGGGCGACGGGGGCGTGAACTTGGTGGCGTCCACCGCGTTGGGGATGGTCGCCACCTTGTCGGGCCGCAGCGACGCGCGCAGCACGAGGTTCTCGCGACACGTGTGCGAGACGGCGATGGCCGCGTCCACCGTGGACATGGAGAACTTCATGACCTTGTTGAGGTGGACGCTGGCGGCGTCCGCGAAGCCGAAGAGCGAGTGGTCCGTGTACACGGTCTTGACGCCCAGGCCCAGCGCCTTGGCCTGCAGCAGACACTCGTGCATGAAGGTGGACGTGGCCTGGTGGCCGTGCACGATCTGCACCTGCTCGCGTATGCAGATGGCGCGGAACAGCGCCAAGTGGCCCACGAACGTCGGGTATGTGACGTTGTCCACCACGGGAGTGACAGGCAGGTAGTAGACCTTCAGGCCGTGCGTCATGTAGCGCACGCCCGTGCGCTGCGTGGGGGTATTGCGGGTGTTGGGGTCTTTGGGCCCGGGCACGGCGTGCGTGAGCACGATCACCTTGTGGCCGCGACGCAGCAGACACTGCGACAGAGACCACATGTGCATCTCCACGCCGCCCAGGCGGGGGAAGAAGAAGTCGCAGCACATGGCGATGCACACACGCCGCCGCTCGGACGCCATGACTGTCGTGCAGTGGACGCCTGCCAAAAATAACATAAGACCGGCTTAAAGTGTTTCTCTAAATTCGTCTCTAAATATAAATTGTGTAGAGGTCGATATATGTGAAAGGTCGACCTGATATGCGATCCAGTTGCTACATTAGGGTTGTTAATACTGAAATCAAGTCAAAATTTATGCAGTTGCACAATGACAGGGTGAAGCGACCCCTCGTTTACTCAGACGAGTTTGCCGTCTGAGTAAATATAAGTTGTCTTAAATATATTTATGCGGTGTTTTTGGAAGGCGTCCACTGTCATATCTGCTGCGGATAAGCCACCCGCATAGGCTATGTGTGGGTGGCACCCAGTGGCGACACTATAAAATGTGACGGGGGATTGGTGGGGACCACACCCGGATATGTCGTCTCGCAGTCGAATCAATTAATTTGGGTCAGTGCTCGAGTTTTGACGAAGGCTTTGACCACAACCAGAAGCAATTGGCAGCAGCAGCAAGACAACTATGGCTGGTAGGTTGGTACCAAAAATGTTTATTACAGGGCAATCGAGACTCGACTCCCCAAACAAATTACGATTATGCATTAGTTTTGTCCTTGTAATGCAGGTACGTCGTTCGACGGTATCAAAAATGTTTATTACAGGGCAATCGAGACTCGACTCCCCAAACGATATATACGAGGAAGACCAGTCATTGCTTCATCGAGAGGAACTAGAAGAACATTAGCCGACAGCCTCCACCCATGGGTAGTAACAACTTAGCAAGCAATGGGCGCCTGCACCACCGACGTCGTCGAGTTCGTCTCCGACGTGGGCGTGGTCGCGGCCGGCGTGGCAGCGGGGGCCTCCGTCGTCGAAGGAGCCGTGGTGGTCTCCGTCGACGGAGCAGCCGTCGTGGCGGCAGGCGCCTCCGTGGCAGTAGGAGCCTCCGTGGCCGTCGCAGCGCTCGAAGCGGTCGACGTCGTCGACGTCGAGGACAGCGAAGAGCACTTGGTCGAGAAGCCGCTCGTGAGACCGTACACGTTCAGCACCAGACCGCTCGTCGGCACCGTCAGGTCGCAGTCAGGCGGGCTCAGCGCAGCCACCGACTCAATCAGCGACTTGCAGTTGTCCGACGCGCACATCTTCGTGTACTGCGCGTCGTCCGGCAGCGACGTCGAGTACAGCAGGCTGAAGCCAGAGTCGTCCACGCAGCCCTGGAACGAGCTCAGCGTCAGCACGCTCGCCAGCGATGAGTACGCGCTGGTCTGCTGCGTCGACGAGCACGTCTCGGCAGCGGCGGAGCCGACGAAGGCGGCGGCGGCAACGGCGAGGATGGTCTTCGTGTTCATGGTACCTGGGTGGCGGGTGGGCTGAGGGAGGCTGGGTGTCTGGAACAGAGCAAGTTGGGGAATGACGAGGTGCAGCTGCCGAGCCCAAGCTGCTTGGTGTCCGAAAAGGGCGGCTTCAGTCGCATTCGGACGGCAAATTTACTTGGGCGGGCGCGTGCCCGGTCGTCTGGTGGGCGATTTCTGAACCAGGTCGAAACCTGAAGCGTATCTTTGAAGGTCGACTGGTGTTGCACAAGTGTCAGAAGGTGGGACGAACAGCCGTTACACATGGGCTGAGCGGATACATAACCCAAACTAGTTGTTTTGGGACGCCCAAACTAGGGTAGTTTGGGATATAAGGACGATATGATTGGCTAGTCACTTCAACTTTGAGTTTTGGGCGGATGCAAAACGCCGGCCATGAAATGGACACGAGATCAGATCAGAGCAGATGCCGCATTGAGGTCTGCACAATAGGGGGAGTCAAACCTTCCAAAAAAGCTGCTTAAATATTATAAAAATGCTGCTTGTTTATTTTTCGAGCACTGCTTGTTTATCTCTGAAACCAGCCATCTCCAGAGGTGGCTTGATTTTGAGACGAGCGCATTTTTGCTTATTTACGTGGCCATGGGGTGTACCCATGTGACATGTTTCCGGTACTTTAGAGAGGAAACCAAGTCAGCTTATTCGCGGCCAGCGTCTTCATCTGCCGCTGGCGTCGCCGCCGCCTTTGCTAACCGGAGCTGCTGCTGCCAGCAGCAAGGGTCGTCCGTCGCCGCTGCCTTAAGCGGCGAAGTCGCTATTCCTCTAGCGATAAGCGCCCGGGTTCGTCGCTGTTTGCGCACCGTAACCGCTGCTCACCCCACACGAAGCGCACTTGCGTCGTGTGCCGAAGATACGAGAGGCTTCACTACAACACCTTGCATGTGCTAGCAAGTACTACTACTAGTATGTGCTAAAGCTCGATGAGATAGCGGCTCGACTCGACTCGTACTAGCAGGGTAGCAAGCTCGTCCAGCAGCGAGGGCTCGCTAGGGTCCAGGACGTCGTCATCCTCATCGAAGACATTCATGAGAACGGCTTGATACAGCGCTCGCTCCAAATCGTCCAGCAGCTTCTGGCGTTCGCTCTTCACTGACATCGTGAGCACTGAGATCCTTCAGATTATTGTGAGAATAAAATGTATCTGATGAGGGGGAGTGAGGTCTGGAACGTCTGATTATTTTTTGTACTCCTTATATTTTTTCAAGTTTTGGCTGGTTATTTTTCAAGCGCTTGCAGGTTTGACTCCCCCTAATGGCATTGTCTGCAAGAGTGCCGAAAGTTTGTGTCGAACTCTTTGGATAGCATCCTCGGTCTAGTATTTTAACCCTTTCACTACCAGACGTGAATTGTAGGACCGCAGTGGTCCCACAAGGGTATACATAGTGAAACCCATATGATGTATCCTAATCATTTGCTAACATTTTGACGGTGCTCTGCTACAGGTCCGCAGCGGTCCTCTAAAATATTTATGTCTCGTCCCTGTTTGACTCACAATCTTTTTTGAACGACTTTTAGCCAGTAGGTGTACAGTAAAGCACTATCGTGCTAGAGGTCCGCAGCGGACCTCTAATTCGTGCTGTTTTGTTTGGTAGTGAAAGGGTTAAGTATTAATATTTGTAATTTATAAGTTTCAGTGTGTGTAATGCACCGTTTGACCACCAGTCGTCCTTCCAAAGATACGCTACTTGACACCAAAACTGGTTCGAATTGATCGGACGCGGTGCAAGGTTAGCCCAGCATCAGGTCGAAGAACATCCTGCGGCAGTTGCAGCAAGCTAATATGCGCCCTTTTCGGACACCACAACGTCGTGGCCCACGACTCGTGGGTGGCCGAGCAGCTTGGGCTCGGCAGCTGCACCTCGTCATTCCCCAACTTGCTCTGTTCCAGACACCCAGCCTCCCTCAGCCCACCCGCCACCCAGGTACCATGAACACGAAGACCATCCTCGCCGTTGCCGCCGCCGCCTTCGTCGGCTCCGCCGCTGCCGAGACGTGCTCGTCGACGCAGCAGACCAGCGCGTACTCATCGCTGGCGAGCGTGCTGACGCTGAGCTCGTTCCAGGGCTGCGTGGACGACTCTGGCTTCAGCCTGCTGTACTCGACGTCGCTGCCGGACGACGCGCAGTACACGAAGATGTGCGCGTCGGACAACTGCAAGTCGCTGATTGAGTCGGTGGCTGCGCTGAGCCCGCCTGACTGCGACCTGACGGTGCCGACGAGCGGTCTGGTGCTGAACGTGTACGGTCTCACGAGCGGCTTCTCGACCAAGTGCTCTTCGCTGTCCTCGACGTCGACGACGTCGACCGCTTCGAGCGCTGCGACGGCCACGGAGGCTCCTGCTGCCACGGAGGCGCCTGCCGCCACGACGGCTGCTCCGTCGACGGAGACCACCACGGCTCCTTCGACGACGGAGGTCCCCGCTGCCACGCCGGCCGCGACCACGCCCACGTCGGAGACGAACTCGACGACGTCGGTGGTGCAGGCGCCCATTGCTTGCTAAGTTGCTGCTACCCACGGTTGGAGGCTGTCGGCCAATGTTCGTCTCGTTTCTCTCGATGAAGCAAGTGAAGGCGCTGGCTGGCGGACTGAAGGCCTACCTCGTATATATCGTTTGGGGAGTCGAGTCTCGATTGCCCTGTAATAAACATTTTTGATACCCAAGTTGTCCTTGCTGTTGTCTTCGTCGTTGATATCGTGTTCGTGCTGGCCAACGGCATGCTGTTCGTGGTTGAGTAGATCTCATGAGCACTCTGCCTCTTCCCTCAGTGCTGCGGTCATGTAGTGTTCATGGGAAAGAGTATAATAGAGTGAAATAAATTTCTAGTCTTGAGATAGACCAAACCAGGAATGCTGCTTCGCTCTCTTTGGGCTCAAAAGTCGGTCTCCAAGTTGTGAGCAGTAAACTCAAGTCGGAATCTAACGTGGCTTGTATAAGGTGACGTGATTGGCCAGGGATGTTGAAGTTGCCTACGATTCAGGATTTGGTGCCTAGCAGCGAGATCGCTCCACAAATGCAAACAGCCAGATCGAACAGCCAACAAAACTCGGACCCAGGCGGAGCGAATCGCTACCCGGATGCTCTTCAGAAGGACATTGTCTGATGTATGATGGTCTTAGCACTGCCAGCTACGATGATGCTAACCCCTGCCAGCTACGATGATGCTAACCCCAACGCCTCCAGACTTCGAGCTGTCGAGTCAGCAGTGCTCGCAGCAAATACAAAGTATAAAGTTCGGTGTCACAACAACTTGTGACTCACAAGTTTCGAGGGTAACGCCGTCCACCACTTAACAGGCCGTGGCCGTCGAGGTGGTGGCAGTGGTCGTGGCGGTGGTGGAGTCCGCGCTCGAGGCCGTAGCCGTCTCCGTCGAGTTTGACGAAGCGGTCGTCGCGTCGCTGGCAGTCGAAGCAGCCGTCGAGGTCGTGGCCGACGTGGTGGTAGCCGTCGTGGTGGCGGTGGTTGAGGTCGTGTCCGTGCTGGTGCTGGCAGCCGTCGACGTCGTCGAGGTGGTTGAGGTGGTCGTGCTGGTGCTGGTGCTGGCCGACGAGTCGCTCGACAGCGACGAGCAAATGCTCGAGAAGCCGTTGGCCAGATCGTACACGTTCACTTCCAGGCCGCTCGTGGGAACGTCCAGGGTGCAGTCAGGTGGGTTGAGCGAGGTGATGGACTCGATGGCAGTCGCTGGACGCGCACATCTTGACGTACTCGGCGTCCGTAGGCAGCGACGTGGAGTACAGGAGGCTGTAGCCAGAGTCATCGACGCAGCCCTGGAACGAGTCGAGGGTCAGCAGACTGGCCAGCGTCGTGTAGGCGGAGGTCTGCTGCGTCGAGGAGCAGGCAGCGGAGCTGGAGGAGCTGGAGGCGGCGGCCGAGCCAACGAGCGCCATGGCGGCAACAGCGAGGACGGTCTGAGCGTTCATGGTTAGTATCTGGAGGCTGCGGTGATTAGTAGGCGTCTGCGTGAAGCGGAGGAAATCGGTGAATGAGCCCGAGGAAGTGCGAGTTGTTGCAGTAGAGCCGGCCAGCGTAGGCCTCTAAGTGAATTTAAAGATTTATTTTCATACAGGGATCATACGTGTTGGTGTTGGTGTCTGCCCGAATCATGTTGTCATGTGACCGCGGTGCGCGAGTGGAAAAGTGTATCCAGCGTACCCTGCTCATTTCCAGACGCCGATAGTGCGGGAGTGCGTCTGGGTGCGCAAATGCTCGGTCATGAACGGGTAATGGAGCCTTTCACACCATGTCCCAGGTCAGACTGCCAAGACAGACTGTGGCAGTCTGCCTTGGACTCTACATGTATATATCAGGGCGTGCCTCGCACTCACACCGGAGCAGACGAAAACTCCTCGACGTCACCCCTAGGACGCTTCTCATTGACAAGCGTCAAGTTGTCAATGGACAGAGATTCAATTGAATAAATCATGAACATGCTTACTACACCAATGCATTGCTACATGTACCAAGGCCTCAGCACGCTCCACGGTGAAGTCGACGAGGTGTGCAATAACCTTGGTAGAACTGCAATCTATTTAGCGTAAATATAATCGAAGTAGTTGGCAAAATGTAGAGGTCCGAAGATTTGCTCGGAGCTATAACGCTGGAAATGGTGACCATGAATCGCAGAATGCTTTAGCACCGACCAGTTCCACCGACACTCGGTGTCGAGCGCAATACCGGATCAGACCTATCTGCGAATATCTTAAATCCCCCTCCTCATGTCCTTCATGAATGATCTTACCACGGCGAGCTGCGAGGCGAACATCAACTCGCACTTCCTCGGGCTCATTCACCGATTTACTACTAATAACCGCAGCCTCCAGGTACTAACCATGAACGCTCAGACCGTCCTCGCTGTTGCCGCCATGGCGCTCGTTGGCTCGGCCGCCGCCTCCAGCTCCTCCAGCTCCGCTGCCTGCTCCTCGACGCAGCAGACCTCCGCCTACACGACGCTGGCCAGTCTGCTGACCCTCGACTCGTTCCAGGGCTGCGTCGATGACTCTGGCTACAGCCTCCTGTACTCCACGTCGCTGCCTACGGACGCCGAGTACGTCAAGATGTGCGCGTCCAGCGACTGCCATCGAGTCCATCACCTCGCTCAACCCACCTGACTGCACCCTGGACGTTCCCACGAGCGGCCTGGAAGTGAACGTGTACGATCTGGCCAACGGCTTCTCGAGCATTTGCTCGTCGCTGTCGAGCGACTCGTCGGCCAGCACCAGCACCAGCACGACCACCTCAACCACCTCGACGACGTCGACGGCTGCCAGCACCAGCACGGACACGACCTCAACCACCGCCACCACGACGGCTACCACCACGTCGGCCACGACCTCGACGGCTGCTTCGACTGCCAGCGACGCGACGACCGCTTCGTCAAACTCGACGGAGACGGCTACGGCCTCGAGCGCGGACTCCACCACCGCCACGACCACTGCCACCACCTCGACGGCCACGGCCTGTTAAGTGGTGGACGGCGTTACCCCTCGAAACTTGTGAGTCACAAGTTGTTGTGACACCGAACTTTATACTTTGTATTTGCTGCGAGCACTGCTGACTCGACAGCTCGAAGTCTGGAGGCGTTGGGGTTAGCATCATCGTAGCTGGCAGGGGTTAGCATCATCGTAGCTGGCAGTGCTAAGACCATCATACATCAGACAATGTCCTTCTGAAGAGCATCCGGGTAGCGATTCGCTCCGCCTGGGTCCGAGTTTTGTTGGCTGTTCGATCTGGCTGTTTGCATTTGTGGAGCGATCTCGCTGCTAGGCACCAAATCCTGAATCGTAGGCAACTTCAACATCCCTGGCCAATCACGTCACCTTATACAAGCCACGTTAGATTCCGACTTGAGTTTACTGCTCACAACTTGGAGACCGACTTTTGAGCCCAAAGAGAGCGAAGCAGCATTCCTGGTTTGGTCTATCTCAAGACTAGAAATTTATTTCACTCTATTATACTCTTTCCCATGAACACTACATGACCGCAGCACTGAGGGAAGAGGCAGAGTGCTCATGAGATCTACTCAACCACGAACAGCATGCCGTTGGCCAGCACGAACACGATATCAACGACGAAGACAACAGCAAGGACAACTTGGGTATCAAAAATGTTTATTACAGGGCAATCGAGACTCGACTCCCCAAACGATATATACGAGGTAGGCCTTCAGTCCGCCAGCCAGCGCCTTCACTTGCTTCATCGAGAGAAACGAGACGAACATTGGCCGACAGCCTCCAACCGTGGGTAGCAGCAACTTAGCAAGCAATGGGCGCCTGCACCACCGACGTCGTCGAGTTCGTCTCCGACGTGGGCGTGGTCGCGGCCGGCGTGGCAGCGGGGACCTCCGTCGTCGAAGGAGCCGTGGTGGTCTCCGTCGACGGAGCAGCCGTCGTGGCGGCAGGCGCCTCCGTGGCAGCAGGAGCCTCCGTGGCCGTCGCAGCGCTCGAAGCGGTCGACGTCGTCGACGTCGAGGACAGCGAAGAGCACTTGGTCGAGAAGCCGCTCGTGAGACCGTACACGTTCAGCACCAGACCGCTCGTCGGCACCGTCAGGTCGCAGTCAGGCGGGCTCAGCGCAGCCACCGACTCAATCAGCGACTTGCAGTTGTCCGACGCGCACATCTTCGTGTACTGCGCGTCGTCCGGCAGCGACGTCGAGTACAGCAGGCTGAAGCCAGAGTCGTCCACGCAGCCCTGGAACGAGCTCAGCGTCAGCACGCTCGCCAGCGATGAGTACGCGCTGGTCTGCTGCGTCGACGAGCACGTCTCGGCAGCGGCGGAGCCGACGAAGGCGGCGGCGGCAACGGCGAGGATGGTCTTCGTGTTCATGGTACCTGGGTGGCGGGTGGGCTGAGGGAGGCTGGGTGTCTGAAACAGAGCAAGTTGGGGAATGAGCTTTCGCTTCTGTGTATTGTGCCTTTCATCTCTTTTGGCCAGACGGCAGTGAAAAACTATCTTTCTTGACACAGGGGTAGGGTAACCGCAACAAGTTACCACCACGGAGGTACAGATTAGCCTAGCCGTCAAATCCTCCCTGAAGCACCCTCATAAGGCTTTGCGAAGCCCTGCGTAGGAGAAAAAGCCCGTTTTGGCAGTGCTGAAAGCGGCCAATCGGGCTTTTCAACGGAGGAGGTACCTTTGTAGGTGCCTACTACGAAAGTAGTTGCTTGCAAGACTGCCGGCAAAACAGGCGACACGACGCAGTTGGGGCTCAGAGTCATTTTAGCTAAGTACATGAACGATATTACATGGTCAAAATGTCTTTATTTCTAGCGAAAATACGCGGTAGCCTACCCGTTACCGCTAGGCAGGTACTTGGCCAACCTCGACGGCACTTGCCTGATAGTTGGTGGCTACTCCGTTTTACATATCAAATCCTAAGATATAAGTACTCCCCAGTAGTAAAAAAATACCTTCTAAAGTCCCCTGAAGGCCGCGCAAAAAGACAGAAAGGCACAATATTCTCTGCGAATCGGCAGGTGTTTGGCCGAAACCTTGGTGTCCGAATAGTAGGCCTGTCAACGCTTTGTGGAGTGGGTTCCAACTCCCTCGCGAGACCTCCAAACTCGCCCCCCGTCCCCTTCAAAATCGTTTTCAAATCTTTTGTGGTCCACAGTACCAGGCTTTGCTGTCTTCCAATGCGACCACACTCAACGTTGACAGGCCTACCGAATAGCGTTCGAACAGGAAGGATATGTCGGGATTCCTCGTGATCTGTGCCATCATCACGGCGTGACGCTACCGGTACAGTTGTACAGTAAGGTGTACAGTAGTGTAGGTTTTTGCGTATCACCCTGAGGTTAGCGTGACCTGTTTTTCTTGATAACGTTATCCATCGACGCGCGGAAACATTGTCATCGTGTTGGCAAGGTAGTTTGACCTGCCGTTCTCGATGCAGGATAGCGGAAGAGCTCGAGCATTCTTGGCTGGTCTCGACACTGTCGAGTCGACAGTGCAAAGCGCGACGCTGGTCAAGCAGAAAACAGAGCGTGAAGTTTCGCCAAGATCCCTTCAAGATCATGTCTCAGTGCAGTTTCGCTGAGCCTGGGAGAATTACGAGAGCGATTTCATTCTCGAACTCATGTGCGCACGCAGCGCGAACCTACGTGTAACGTTACATGTACAGTATTATACTTATAATTCAGAGGAAAAAAAACTTGCAGACTCCAACACGCTTGGAAGCTCGGCACTGAGCTCCACGTTGTGGCTGCCGATGACAGGAGGGCAGGCAGGATTAAAGTACCAAACACTTGTTGACTTGGGCGACTTGTGCTCCGCAAGACAGGATTCGAGTCGTTCAGCTGAACTTCAGCTGCTCAGCCTTCGACTGGTGTATCCCTTCTGATCTCGTGTCTGAAATGGACCATTTCTAACGCCAGGATCCGTGTCCCTTTGCCCAGTTTCACTCGACAGCTGCCCAAAATACTACATTGAAGTGACTGCAGTAGCCAATCCCAACGCTTCATATCCCAAACTACCCTAGTTTGGGCGTCCCAAAACAACTAGTTTGGGTTATGTATCCGCTCAGCCCATGTGTAACGGCTGTTCGTCCCACCTTCTGACAGATGTGCAACACCAGTCGACCTTCAAAGATACGCTTCAGGTTTCGACCTGGTTCAGAAATCGCCCACCAGACGACCGGGCACGCGCCCGCCCAAGTAAATTTGCCGTCCGAATGCGACTGAAGCCGCCCTTTTCGGACACCAAGCAGCTTGGGCTCGGCAGCTGCACCTCGTCATTCCCCAACTTGCTCTGTTCCAGACACCCAGCCTCCCTCAGCCCACCCGCCACCCAGGTACCATGAACACGAAGACCATCCTCGCCGTTGCCGCCGCCGCCTTCGTCGGCTCCGCCGCTGCCGAGACGTGCTCGTCGACGCAGCAGACCAGCGCGTACTCATCGCTGGCGAGCGTGCTGACGCTGAGCTCGTTCCAGGGCTGCGTGGACGACTCTGGCTTCAGCCTGCTGTACTCGACGTCGCTGCCGGACGACGCGCAGTACACGAAGATGTGCGCGTCGGACAACTGCAAGTCGCTGATTGAGTCGGTGGCTGCGCTGAGCCCGCCTGACTGCGACCTGACGGTGCCGACGAGCGGTCTGGTGCTGAACGTGTACGGTCTCACGAGCGGCTTCTCGACCAAGTGCTCTTCGCTGTCCTCGACGTCGACGACGTCGACCGCTTCGAGCGCTGCGACGGCCACGGAGGCTCCTGCTGCCACGGAGGCGCCTGCCGCCACGACGGCTGCTCCGTCGACGGAGACCACCACGGCTCCTTCGACGACGGAGGCCCCCGCTGCCACGCCGGCCGCGACCACGCCCACGTCGGAGACGAACTCGACGACGTCGGTGGTGCAGGCGCCCATTGCTTGCTAAGCTGCACAGATCAACAGCTTCGTTCTCAGTATAACGACGATGCAGACTTGATATTGGTAAATACTAGTTAGCATTATTGTGTGTTTCTAGTGAGCTTTAGTTGCCCTAGTGTTGTTACTCTTGTGTGCTGGCCCACGGACTTTCGCGGCAAGCGGCTACGAAAGTACTGAACTACTACTACATGGGAAGCTGCGCATGTATCCAAGCTCTTTACGTCCTCATGAAACGCTTAGTGGAAGTGAGGCACTTCGGAAGTGAAAAACCTCTGGGTTACATGACGTACTGTACATTACTGTACTCAGTAATTAGCACTGCCCACGTATCGGAGTCACCTGCTTGAGCCTCGAGCCGAGGTGCGATGGTCCATTGACGCAAGGCTTGTTACTCACCTGCAGACGTCGCCGGGATCCGCTTTGGGACACGTTGCAAGAGGATACACCCCCGCCCGGGCTCTTGCGGACTCCTTGACAGCAATTCACGAGAGCCAGGGCGCGAGGATACCGGTACCACATCTTCTTCATTGCAGACTGCGGATACCCGGTGGAGGTGAGCCGGAAAATTACCTGATCACGGTGCGCTCGAGCTAGTAGCTCGGAGCTATCCACCATTTCAAGGTCAAATTGAGAGAAGCCGTGGTTCATTGAGAGCAGCCAGAATCATTTAATGGTGCACACATGTAAGCCCCTGGTTCAACCAGTGGTTGTGGCCGCGGCAGTATCGGTAGACAGTGTCTACTAGACACCCGCTCTTGGCTTTGGCGTCTGATACAGTAGCACAGTTGGTACTCGTGTCTACACGGCGCAGCGGCTCTTGTCCGGCGTAGCAGCGGACTGATGCTGATGCTGTGGCACCCCCTCGCGCTGTTCGAACGCCTGCCTCGACGAGGCAGGCAGGTTCCCTGTCCGTGCCGCCTCCAGCTCAGCTCATTCTGCAATTCGCCTTCCGCAACGCACCCTCCCCCCACTACACTCAAGATGAACACGTACTTTGCTGTCGCCGCCGCCGCCCTGGCCTTCGTCGCCTCCGTGAACGGTGAGGCCTGTTCGGCCAGCCAGCAGGCCACCGCCTACACGTCCATGGTGAGCCTGCTGCAGGGCACGGCGCTCAACACGTGCGCCTCGGACTCGGGCTACAACATGCTGTACGCCACGGCGCTGCCGACGGCCGAGCAGACCGCTGCCATGTGCAAGGTGGACGCGTGCCACGAGCTCATCAAGAACGTGCAGGCCACCAGCCCGCCGGACTGCGACCTGACCATCCCCACGAGCGGCGCCGTCATGAACGTCAAGAGCCTGGCCGACAACTTCGAGCCTGGCTGCACGTCGTCGCCCGCCACGGAGGCCCCCGCCGCCACCACCGCCGCCCCCACGACCCCCACTGCCACCACGGCTGCCCCCACCGCCCCCACGACCCCTGCGACGGACTCCCCTGCGCAGGAGACCCCCGCGGTCACCCCCGCTGCCACCACTGCCGCTGCCCCCACCGCGTGCTAAGCTGGCAAGTGGCTGCTATCCGATAGCACCAGCAAACGATTCGTCGTACCGCTACCGCCGTTAATAAGAGAGCCTTCGGGCACAGTTTGTTTATAACCCCGCTGTATTTGCGTCTACAGGATACTACTGTACTGTTGCACTTTCATGGCAGTCGAACAGCAAAAAATGTGACCGTGTGACCTACCGCGTCACCTAAAAACCCAGCACAACACACAAGGAACAACTGATCACCCACCACTGCATCGCAACCATGAAGGGGTAGATTTCAACTGAGGCGGGAATTTTGGCTTATCAAGCCATCAGGTGCTTAATGCTCTTCCCCTCTACGCGTCCAAGAGCTCGACGCTCCTAAAGTCACTCAACAGCGCTTCCTCTCTACTGTACGTCCCCACGACTCCGTTGGCTTGACGCTATCAGAACTGACGAGGGCCCAGTCACTTCGTGCTTGCACTTGCGGACGCCACCATCTCACCTCGACTTCACGGCAGATCAAAGAGGTTGGGGGTACCCAAAGTCACCACCAAGTGACTGCTTCGATTGGAGTAGCGTCTCAAGCGCTGGCGTCTTCACGCGGTGATTCGCCGCCTCACCTCTCGCTCAATTGTGGTCCGGGACGCAGGTACAGCATCGTGATTCAAAGCCGGGTTCTGCTCTGCCTATTGCCACGTGACTGCTCACACCAGACGTCTACTTCATGCCACGATACCCTTTACCCCGACGAAGCCCGAACTCCGCGTTGTTCCACTCACTGCCACCTCCGAATCCTACACGAGTCTCACTCGGCTGTTGGACGCCTGGTGGGTTACCGTAGTTGGCATTAGCACGCGGAGGAGGACCAAAGCTCGGAATACCCTCCAGAGGAGGTCCATCGTTGATAAAGTCGTCACGCTCCATGTTCTGGAGCACAAGACGCTTCAGCTCAGACTGCTCCTTTTTTCCAGCGTTCTCCTGACGATGGCTGTGCTGTGCCAGAGATGACGCCTCGGGCACCACCAAGTGGCGGGCCTCCACCTTGCCCTTGTTGCCGCGGCGCAGCATGCGAAACACAACGCCATCAGGGGGTCCGTTTGCATCAAGTGCCAGCATTCCACGCGGGCCTGCAGGTGTAAGCGAAGCAGTGCTCTTCACAACTGTAGGAATCGCCATTTTGTCCACATTGACGCGCGCAGCGGGCTTCCGCGTGTCGGTACCCCCGTGCATCATCGACTTGAATGCCTTCTCGAACTCATCGTCCTCTTCACTCTTCTGAATGCGATCATGAATAATAAGGTGCTCCTCTTCGTCTTCCTCCTCTTCGTCCCCGTCATCTTCATCGTCGTCTTCATCATCATCATCCTCGTCATCCTCTTCACCATCGTCGCCTCCAGCTTGATCGTCGTCATCGTGTTCGTCCTCGTCGTCATCTTCGTCCTCGTCATCCGTATCATCCTCGTCTTCGAGAAACTCGTCATCGTCGTCTCCCGGTTGCGACAGAGATCCCTCCCCCGCTACACTCTCGAGACCGTTTGTAGCCATGACTAGAGCCGCGTTCTTCTTCGACAGTCGACGTTCAGCCTCTTCCAAGTCACCGCGTAGAATTTCCCGCACAGCCTGATCAACCTCCTCCCACGTTTCAAACTTCTTGAAGTGGTCCTTCAAACTGATGGATAGCATCTCGAACAAGTCAAACACCACAAAATCGGTTTCCATGGGCACGTCCGTCTTGGAGAGGAGGTAGCGCTGGAAGAAGGTCATGAATCGACCAAGACGAGGTCTCGAGATGCCGCGCTCGTTTGAATTTCCGCTGCTTCCAGTCACACTTGCGCTCCCGCTGCCGTTGCAGGTTTCAATCAAGGCACTCACGAGACGAACACGGAAAACTTCACTCGGACCATCCACTTCGCTCGGCACGCGAGGATCGTAGCGCATGTCGGGCACTAGCAAGAACCTTTTCTTCATCTCCAGCAGTTGGGAAGAGGGGATTTTGTCGCTGCTGTATTGGGGCAGCGTCAGCAAGTCGTGCGAGTGATTAATCAGGAGGTAAAGGGTCTCCACCACCACATTCATGCTCACAAGACCGCAATTGTAAATCTCCCCCAGGAGTTTGACGTAGCCCAGGCTACGCTGATGGTCGCGATAGTCGTTGACTTCCAAACCGTATCGAATATACTCGAGCACATCGTCCACGAGCAGTACCAGCACTTCATCGTGGTATCGCGACAGTCCCTTCACCACCTCGCAGATCCACTTCATTTGCATCACCTTGCCCTTTGTCACCTTCAACAGCGCCTTGAGAACCATACCACAGGTACTACTTTCCTGCCATGGAAGCCGACGAAGAGTCTTTACAGCCTTGTTGACGTTAGATCCGTTGAGGTCTTGGTACAGCACCTTGATCAGGAACAAGTACATCGGGTCGTACTGCTTCACCTGACGCTCCACACGCTCGGGAGGCTTGCACATGTAGTAAGCGTTTTCCACGAGCGTTTCCAGCTGCGGGTCCAAATGCTTGGCTGCCTTGAGCTTCATCATGACATTCACGCAGTTGACCGTGCGCGCATGGGTGTGCTTCGAACAATACAGGAAACGGCCGCAATTCTCGAGAAACGTAGTCGCCACGTGTACGTTGTGTCCCTGGAAGTCCTGAAAGCACTTCTGGAGACAGCGAAAGCCTGTATTCGGCGGGCAGATGCGGAACTTCACCAACTCCGCCAGAAAACGGATATTCTTGATCTTCGACTCCAGTCGGAATTGGTTGCGCCTTTTAATCAGCCCGTGAAACTCGCCCACTAGCATACCCACAAGCTCTCCACCGATATCCTCCTTTAGCACGCTTTGCAGCGTCGCAACCAAGCGTGCGTAATGAGCTAACAGCTCTAAGTGAGTTCGTGGCACTGCATACAACGTCTTGATGAGGCGGTTTCGAGTCGCCTTGGAATTGCGGTAGCAAAACTCCACTGCCGCCTTATCACAGCGGTCCCGATTCACCAGATCCTCCAACGAGGTGAAGTACGCGTCCAGTTGGTGGTGGTAGCTGTTGGTTGCACCACTCGACGTCGTCGCTGTAATTGCACTCGCATCATCGGCTTCATCCTTGCTCTTGCTCTCCTCCTCGTCTGCATCAGTCACCGCAGGGTCCTTCGCTGCATCTGCCTCGATTTCTTCAAGAGTCGCGTCGTCGGCGTCTCCGCCCTCGTCGGCGTTGCCCTCAGCTTCGTCCTCTATCTCGGCGTCGGCTTCTTCGTCTGCGTTCGCAGCGGCCTCCTTCTTCTTCTTCAGCTCCGCCACATCAGCCTCTGTGAGTCCAAGCACAACTGCAGGCACCAACTCCAGTAGATCAGGGAGATCCTCGTAAAAAGAGCGCGTGGCCTCATCATCGAACGGCCCGTCGCGGCTGAGTTCGCGCCCGCCGCCTTCTCCTTCCCAGACGAGAATTCCCCCACGACCCGACCCGTCGTCCTTCTCCTCGACGGGCAGCGGCGGCACCTCGCGGTCCAGCGCGTCGGCCAGCGAGTTGACGCTCGTCTGCAGCTTCTCGAACAGCAGCTTGGCGTTCTTGAGCTCCTGCACGTGCTCGTCCGTCACTTCTCCGCGGTTGGCCTCCTCCTTCTCGTTGCGCGCGTCCAGCTTGAGGAACGTCGCGTGCTGCGCCAAGTAGAACTTGCAGATCATCTCGTAGGCTTCCAGGTAGCAGGCCAGACACTGCTGCTGCACGGCCTTGGGCACCACGGGCGTCTGCGCGTCCACGAAGGCGCGGAGCTCGTCCGTGTCCGCCAGCTGCTTCTCCATGTCCTTGTACTTCTTGGGCTGCACGCCGAGGAAGTCGACGCCCACCGACTTGGCGAAGCTCACGAGCAGCGGCACCTCCAGCTGCTGCGACGAGCCCGAGCCCACGGACATGTTGCCCTTGGATCCTCTTTTGCTGGGCCCGGGCTGCTCGCGCCGGGCCACGCGCTGGACGATGTGCGCGATGACCTGCACGTCGTCCAGCACGCCGGCCAGGTACAGCTCGCACAGCAGGCGCAGCAGCAGGCGCCGCCGCAGCATCTTGCTCTTGTCGTCCGAGGCCTCGAAGCTGCCCATGAGCGCGCGCTCCATGCCGGGCGCGAAGTCCTCGTAGCGCTGGTGCAGCAGCGACGACACCTTGACGGCGGCCGCCAGGTCCGCTACCTTGAGCGGCGCGTCTGCCAGCGCCGCCACGCACTCACTCACGTAGCGCGTGAGGTTCAGCTCGGCCGCGTCGCGCAGCAGCGAGTCCGCGTTGCTCTCCGACAGCACGCGCAGCTTCTTGACGAAGGCCGACGACCGCTTGATGTCCGACTTGAGTTTGAGACTCGCCAGCTGCGCGCGCGCGGCCAACACGCCCTCCGCGCAGTTGGCGGCCCGCAGCGCCTGGCGCGCCTCGCTCAGGCGCGTCAGCTCCTGCAGCTGCGCCAGCGCCTGCATCTGCGCCTCGTCCTCCTCGTCGTCGTGTGCCATGACCAGGTGATGCCTCTTGGGGCGCGAGCTTCGTTGTGAACGTTATGATGAACAGGGGGTCGGACCTAAGCGGGTACTGTATGATGTGGACCACGCATGTGATGTGGTCAAGGTGGACGTAGGTGGACAATGAACAGCGTGTCTATTGACGTGGTGTTTCTCTCTCTCCCTAAGAGCGGGCAAAAACTAGGAGGATACTGTATAGCGGGCGGTGAGTTACACATCGTCGGCGTCGGCGTCTGCCTGCGGTTTCCGGCACATGCGCTTGACGAACTCGTAGGACGTGACCATGAGGATGCCCGACGGCCCCATAGCCAGCAGTCGCTGCAGACATCGACGACATCAACAAAAACAACAAGATGGATGTTAGTTAGTACGCCTTCACCTTGATGCTGACGCAGCAACAACGAACGTACCGCAGAGAGGCCCGTCATGAGGCCCATCGGCCCTTCGGTCTTTAAAATATACTTGAGGGTGTCCATGGCGCCGTACTGCGTATATACCTGCGCCTTTGTCCGCACAATGTCCATCGGGTTCGTCAGAACGCCTGTGATGATACCGGCGCTCGCCCCGCTCATGCCCTGCGCCACCACTAGCCACACAAGAAACCACACCATCAGCACATAACTTTATCAGCGTGCAGTCCCTGACCACGCCACGCACCTTGCTTCCAGAAGGGGTCTGTCTGCCAGGACTTCATCAATCTATAGTACACGGGGACGAGCAGTCCGTAGGATCCCCACCAGATGGAGGACGACGGCGCGTACGTCGCGATGGAGGGCACGTAGCCCCTGTAGAAGCCGCGGAGGCCCTCAGTACGGAACACCTGCTTGGTGACGGCCACGAAGCCCTTGGCGCGCTCCCGCGTCTTGCGCACGTCCTGCCCCTGGCCGCTGAGCATCATGCGCTGCGACACGATGTCCAGCGGCACGACGACCGTCTGCGAGACGAGCGATGCGCAGGCGCCGCCCGCGAAGTTGGCCCACTTGTCCCCCGCCGTCGTGTGGTCCTTGAAGACCTTGCGCGACTTCTCGTAGACCGAGATGTAGAGGTTGCCCGTGAGCACGTTGGCCGTGCTGGCCCCGAAGCCCTTGTACAGGCCGCGCGCACCCTCCTGCCGCAGGATCGTGGCGAACGCGTTGGCCGTGCCCGAGTAGAGCGGCTTGTGCTTGGACTGCACCTGCAGCCGCGTCTTGACCAGGTTGCTCGGGTACACGGCGGCGCGCACGGCCAGGAACATGGTGGGGCCCAGCACGTAGTACTTGAGCTTGTCGATCTCGTCCCACGAGATGTCCTCTAGCGCGTACTCGTCCTCGGACAAGGTGGCCACCCCGCTCATACCTGGTCGATGCGATAGCGATAGTGATGCGTGCGTAAGCGAGTGTGTGCCCACCGCAAACGCAATCGCTGGCAGAAAAAAGGTGTTAAACCGACTGGAGTTATCTAATCTCACAGAGTACGCGTTTGAGTAGGTGACGAAAACGATAATAGTATGGTTATAGTATTTCACACAAAATACAAATTCACCGGTAAATATAGTTACACGATTTACATTTCATCATAACCCAATTTTTTGATAGCAATTCACATATAGATACAAATTTCACGCTGAAAAGCAAATGACGGACGTGGAGATGATTCTGGAGGTGAGCGACGAGGAGCTGCTCGGCGGGTGGAGGCCGCGCCTGGGAGCGCTGACCGTGGGGGAGAAGGTGGAGCAGGCGGAGCTGCTGAAGCGACAGGGCAACCTGCTGGTCAAGCAGGGCGAGTTCAAGCGCGCGCTCACGTCGTACGCCAAGGTGTTCGCGTACGTGAACGGGCTGTCCGTGGCGGGCGACGCCATGTCGCAGTACGCGCAGAGCGCGGCGGGCATGGCGGCCACGCAGGAGCAGGGCGGGCAGATCCAGGCCGTCAAGGTGGCCGCGTGGGCCAACATGGCGCTGTGCCACCTCAAGCTCGGCGCGCAGCCCGAGCGTGCGTTGGACTGCTGCGACAAGGTGCTGGAGCTGGAGCCGCAGCACAGCAAGGCGCGCTTCCGCAAGGCGCAGGCCATGACGCAGCTGATGCACTACGAGCGGGCCTACAAGATGCTGAGCGAGCTGCTGGAGGAGGAGCCCAAGAACGCAGCGGTGCGCAGCGAGATCCGCGCGCTGCAGGTCAAGAAGCGCGCGTACGACGCCGACGCACGCGCCAAGGAGAAGAGCGCGTTCGGCAATATGTTCAAGTAGAGTGAGGAGGAGAGACAAGGACGGAGTGCTGCATCAATGGCAGGTGTTCTGTGTTCTGCAGTTAGATACGCTGGTGTGGACTCTCTCTCTCTCTCTCTTCTGCCTGTTGCTGCTGTCTGTTGCTAGAACCGGAAGAGATGCGGCAGGACGCGGGCCTTGATGGCCTCCATGAACTGGCTGTAACTGTGGCCGAAGTGGTTCTCCACGCGCGGAATCACGAGGTCCGACACCTCCACGTTCACGCAGCTGGCGGCGGCCGCTGCAGCGAAGGCGACGGCCTGGCAGCCAGCGGCCTCCGGGACGTTCGGGCCGGAGAGCTGCAGCGCCCAGAAGAGCTTGGACAGCACGCCGTCACGGACCGAGTACACGTTGATGAACGTGCCTCCGTTCGGGTCGAGTGCGGTTGAGATGTTGTCCAGCCCCTGCGTGTCGGGGATGAACGCGCCGGCGAAGCTCACGGCGTTGGCGATCAGCGGCAGGTCGTCGCATTTCCTCTCCGTGCGCAGCTTGGCCATCTCCTGGAAGGTGCTGTAGATGACGGCGCCGCCCAGCGAGTGGCCAAGCAGCGAGATCTTCCGCCCGCGCAGGAGCGCCGGACGCTCGGCCAGCACGTGCGCGAGCAGCACGCCCACCTGCTCCGCCTTGCCCTGTGCGCTGTGCCATGGGTTGCCTGTGAAGTGCGCGACCATGGCCGACACTGACGCGCTGCCGAGGTTGTCGTTCACGTGCGTGCAGAAATCGTTCCAGGCGGCCGCGTCGCCGGCCTCCCACTGCACGGCGAACACGGCGGCGTTCTCGTCGCTGTGCGTCCACACGCGCCAGTTGCGTGTCGGGTCGTCGCTCTGCGTCATGAACCCGTTGATGCAGAGCACCACGTGACTGCAGGTGGCCACGTCGCCGTGCAGCAGCTTGAGCTGCAGTTGCTGCACGCGGCGCTTGCACTTGGCCACGTTGAGTGTGGCCATGGCGCCGTCGTACGCGCTGGCCCAGAGTGTCGGCGCCTTGGTGGTGGCCGTCGGGGCTGGGGCCGGCCGCAGCCAGGCGTTCAGCGCGCCCAACGCGCCGCCCACGGCCACTGCGGCCAGCTCCGAATTGCCCAGCGTCTCCTGCTCCTGCTGGTTGCACTTCAGCCGCACGCGCTCCACGATAGCGTCCGCCTCCTGAACGAGCAGCGCCGACACGCGCGCGCGCACGGCGTCGGGCGCAGAGGAGGCGAACGACTCAAACTCCTGCAGCTGCTGCGCGGACAGCAGCCCGCGGCGCTGCAGCTCGCGACAATCGGCCAGCAAGTCCATCATGGCACGCGCGGGATCCGCTAATGATGGCACACACCGTTTCTACACGCATTGGTGTGCACGCACAACACGTTGAAGTGAAGGGGTTACGCCTCTTCGACGGAATGGCGGCACTTCCCAACTCGCTGCGGCCATGGCCATGACGACGGCCACCGCGGGCATCGAGCACCTGCCCGACCACGTGCTCTCGGCGCACGTGTGCAGCTTCGTGCACCTGCAGGATCGTTGGCACGGACTCGCGCGGGTCTCCAAGCGCTGGCGCCGCCTCACGCTCGCGTCCGTGCATCGCGAGCAGCACGTGGACCTGGTACGAGGGCTTAGAGAGACTGTGAATAGCTGTCGATTCACCTAGTTGCTGTCGTGTCTGCAGACGTGGTGCACGGGTGAGCACGAGCTGGAGGCGGCCGCGGCCGTGCTGCTCGACCGCCAGCCGCGACGCAGCAAGAGCGGCCGGAACCTGTCCGTGGAGACCTCGCAGCTGCAGAGCGTGGCGCTCTACGGCCCGCGAGTCACGTCGCCGCTGCTGTCGCACCTGGTCAAAGGCCTCGGCTCCGAGCAGCTGCGGCATGTGGACGTCGAGTCCAAGCAGATCTCGGACACTGCGCTGGAGCAGCTCTGTCGCTGCGTGAGTCTGCAGACGCTGGCACTGCACTGCATCAAGCTCACGGACGAGTCGCTGGTGGCCATCTCGCGCGCCTGCCCCACGCTGACCAAGGTCGACCTGTCCGGCTGCTCGCGCGTGGGCGACGACGGCATCATCGCCATCGCGGCCAACTGCCCCAAGCTGGAGAAGGTCAACCTCACCATGTGCCGTCGGATCACCGACAGATCCGTCGTGGCGTTGGCTCAGCACGCGTCGCTCACGTTAGAGGAAGTTGTGCTGGACCGCTGTCTGAAGGTAAGGCGCGTGCGTGGCGCTTTGCATTTGGTCCGGTCGCTTATTCGGACCCCATCTCTCTCCTTCAGGTTTCTGGGCCGGCCATCCGCTTCCTCATGAGAATGCAGCCCAATCTCCGGTCGTTGTCTTTCGCGCGCTGTCCGAAGGCGCAAGGCGCCGACTTTTATAACGTCACGCAGAAGAAATCGAGTATGCTCGTATGTGAGCTCACGGCGCTGGACTTGAGTGGATGTGCAGGTCTGGACGATCGCGGTGTGGCCGAGCTAGTCGCAGTCAACCGGCACAGCTTACACTCGCTGAATCTTGGGGCGCTGCAAACTCTGGGCAGCGCCACGTTTGCAGCAATCGCGAAGTGTAGCGCGCTGGAGTCTCTCAACCTCTCGCTGTGCAGGACATTGCAGAACGATGACCTGGCGGCCATCACGACTGGGTGCACTCAGCTTTCGACTTTGCTGCTGCAGGGCTGCGTAGCTCTAGACGATGGCGGCCTCAAGGCGATGGCCCCGCGAGCAACAAATCTGCAGCGGCTGTCGCTTGAGTTCTGCTACAACATCACCGACGAGGGGTTCGCTGCGGTCGTGTCGCGCTGTCAGCAGTTGCTGCACTTGAACATCAAGGCCTGCAACCAACTCACAATCGCATCCTTCCGCACGTTAGCGCGCCGCAAAGCCCCTCTAGAAACGCTGTACATCGGCGCCTGCGCCGACATGGAGACCACGGCGGCCTACTTCTCCACCGTCAAGCACAAGTTCCCTCGGTGCCGAATCCACTGGGTCTGAAGCGTCCTAGACGCTCTGTGTAGAGTAGCTAACAACAACCATGCATACCTATCTATCTACCTTATCTGAACATGACAATGCAATGTGAGACTTGTGCATAAGACACCATGGCAACTATAAGCGGCCAGCACGCGAGGCGAGGCATAATTTTACCGAGCGAGTCTCATCTTTATTTATCTGGGCAACAAGGGCGTTTTGGTCTGGCGTCGGCACTTCGAGAAAAGAGCGTGGGCGAGTGCAGTGCAGTGACGTGAAGCCTCAAAGAGCTGCGGTTCAAGTCGTTTGAGCCATGTCGGGCCGTATCCCCAATGTCAGCACGCGGATCGTGCCAAAGAACATCGCGCTACCCGAGACCGGAAGTTGTTTCGACATGACTGCGGTGATCGCCAAGGTAGGAGAGATAGAGACAGAGTCTCCGTTTTTCGGGCGTCAACCTCAAGTTTTGACCCTTGTAATGGACAGCGACGTTCGAACGAGAAAGTGAACGACGCGGAACATATCAGCGCCTTCTCCTTGTCGAAGCCGTCGAAGCCTCACACCACCGACGGCTTCCTGCGCAAGGGCCAAGGAACAGGAGGAACGGTTGATCTCGAGAAAACACTCAAGGTCGGTCGGGTCGGTAGCTGCAAAAGTCGATACTTGAACGATGCCGGAAGCTCACCTTTTTTGTGCTATTGAACCACTTAGGGCGACAAGCATGAAAGTGGATCTCCTCGTTCGCGACACCAGCAACCGGTAGCATTTAGGGAACGCTCCAACCCACCCGACACTTCGTTCAGAAGGTTCTATGAGCGCGGTGACCTACCGATCCAGATCGACCACGGCGGCGTGCGCAACATGGTCGCTTGGAAAGTGGACATCACCAAGGTAAAGCGCGAGCAATGATCTGAAACATTTCGTGCTTTTCTTAGGTTTAACGCGCTTTGTGCAGCTCGATTTCCACCACTACCTCCCGATTTTCTTCGATGGACTTCGTGAGGTGGAGGAGCCCTACGCGTTCCTGTCGGAGCAAGGCATCAAGGACATGCTCATCAACGCCAGCAACAAAGTGCTGCCTGTGATCCCGCAGCTCATCATCCCAATCAAAAGTACGTTGTGGTGTGGGCTTGACATGCTCGGTCGCTTCGATCTCATGCTAAATAACTTCTTGTGCTGACAGACGCCCTTAACACGCGCAACGCGGGCATCATCGTCAAAACTCTGCACATTCTGCAGCTCATGGTGACCTGCGAGTCGGCAGCACAGCCAGGTAGCGGTCCAGGGCTCATCGGCCAGGCACTCGTGCCATACTACCGGCAGATTCTCCCTGTGCTCAACATCTTCATCCGCAAGAACGGTAGGCTATCGTGCGGCTTCTTCTGTTGGACGTAGCAATGATTGACTGACTCGACATCACACAGACAATATCGGCGACTCCATCGACTACGGCCAGCGCAAGCAGCTGAACTTGGGCGACCTCATCCAGCAGACCCTCGAGATCATGGAGTCTCACGGCGGCGATGATGCCTTCATCAACATCAAATACCTCGTCCCCACCTACCAGAGCGTGTGCGTTGGATAGCTCGTAATGCTGAGCAAGTCCAAGACGAGCGTAGAAGGTATTAGATAACATGCGCAGTCGAAATCGATGAAAGTATAGCGCTTCTTTAATGCTTGACATTGCCTCTCAAGTGCAATAAGTTATTCATTGAGCAAGCGTTTTTGGCAAAAACGCTTGCTCAATGACCTCATGGGTGTATACATGTATCTTTGTGCTGATTGATGACCTGTTTTCGCTCTGCTCGCACTGCTTCAAGCTGAGTTTTTAACTCTGCCACATCGCTCTCGTAGCGTCGGCAAGCCTGATCATACTGACATGTAAACCGTTTCCAAAAAAGTTAGACCGAATATCCCAGATAATATTTGAACGCAAGCTACCGCACCTGTTCCTTCGCAGATGAAAGCTTGAATTCCAAGGTTTCTCGGTCCAGCTTCTTCCGGTGCTCAGCCTCTGTCGCTTTTTGCTTCCACTGCTCGATCTCCTTATTTGCCGCGCGAAGCTCGTCCTCCAGCTGAGCCTCCTTCTTCTTGTACCTTCCTCTAACGAGCTTCAGCTCCGCGAGAGATTCATCCACCACCTGCTGCATGCGCTCATGATGATACCCCTGCACCTGCTGCACAGCTCGATCCAAGTTGCTCATCTGTCGTCGTTCATGCTGCCCCACCGCAGTGCTCACACACGCAATCGCATGTTCCAGCTCCAGAAACTGCTCAGCAATCTCCAACGGCACAGCCGTCTTGAGTGCACGCCCCACATGCCACGAAGCAAGTGACGACCCGTCGTCTCCCTCTTCACTCCCCTCTGCAGAATCCTTCAACCCGCCACTTCCACCCTCGTCAAAGCTCTGAAGTCCGGTCAGGTGCATCATCGCCGCTTGGAAACTGCGCGTCGGTTCGTGCGCGTACTTCCTCGTCAGCGTCGTCAGCTTCTGCGTGAGCAGCAGAACCCACTGCTTCACCGCGTCTTCCCTCTCGTCTCTCTCCGTCTGAACTGCCACCGCCACGTGCCTCTCTCTACCCTTCGAGAGCGGAGACGACCACGAGCTCGCCACTGTCGGACTGTCGGGGCCCCCGACGTGTCTGCGTCCGCTCTGCTGTCCACCGTCTTCTTCTGGAACTCGCTCAGCTTCTTCCTCACAGTCTGCAGCTCGGCGCTGATCTCGCTCTGCTGGGCCAGGAGCCCCCTCCCCGCGTGCTTCCCAACGCCCTGGAAGCTCTCGTCCAACCGGCGCTGCGTATACAGCGAGTGGGTCTCCCGCAGGTCGCGCGGCGGCTCCACCCTGGCGCGCTGTATACGGTATACGCGCTGGTGCTCGGTGCTGGCCACGCTGCTGGCCGTGTCCAGGCTCATGTCGGTCTCCACGTCGCTCCAGTCGCTGTACTCCTCCCAGTCTGGTAGCGTCCAGGACGCGCCCACGCCGCCTCTGACGCCGTCCGCATCGGCCTCGAGCGCTGCCATTTGCACGATTGGATGTTTTGGGTAACACCTGTCAAAAATCACCCAAATCTGCAACGTTGAAGTGACCATTTCCATCCACCCAATCAGCGTACAATACTCCTCCGTTCAAGTGGTGGGTATCAGGTAGTCTATCTTACGGCCTTCGTACTCGGTTTGAGTCTGCACTGCACGGAAGAGTAAAACTTACAATACGTTGCTACAGTTTGTTAGAGTATACATTTCCTTCTTGTGCTAGATGCTGCTGCTGACTTGGGTCGGGGTTTTACTCGTGGGGGCTCTCGTCTGCCTGTCAATGACTGTGTATTGCTACTACTTCGACTGCTCGCCAGCTCTGCTGTCTGCGTCGGCAGCAGCAGCTTCCGTCCATCCAGCTCCGTGGGGACCTCGTTGGTCTCTGGCACTTCCTGGTTCTGACTTCGGTTCGTCTCCACTCGACTTGAGCCTGCACTTCGTGCAGTTCCGGTGCACTTGGCCCCGAGTTCTTCATGCCGTCGAAGTCTCCGCTCGAGCTCCTTGTTGGCTCTCCGATACGTGTTCAGCTCCGTCACGAGCGACGCATTTTGGTAGGACAGCGCTGCTGCGAGTTTGTGTTTCTCTCGGTTGCCAGCTTCCACTTGTCGCCGCAGCGAGTGCTTGTTCTGCAGCAAGAAGCGGTTTTGGCGATGAAGTTCGGCGTTCACCTCGTCGGCCGAGTCACCGCGAGCTTGCAGCGCGTCCAACTGCCGCGTCAGGCGCTTATGCAGACGCCCGATCTCCGTCACGAGAGTGCTTTTCTCCTGTACAGCGCTACGTCGGACGAGCTCACCGAGCTCTTCTTGCAGCACGACAATCGAGTGTCGGACGTGCTCCAGACGCTTCAGTGCCATCTCCAAGTCGCGCGCGTGCTTTTCTTGCAAGTGTCGAAGTCTCGACACGCAGGCGATCGCTGACGTTTGCCTGCACCACAACCTCTTGGTTGGCGTCGTGCAGCTGGTTGAGATGCTCCTGCATGTGAGCCAACTCGCGGTCTTTAGGCAGGATGTGCTTCTGCAGCAGCTCGAGCTGCGAACGATGCACGCCGTCTACGCGCTGCAGGTTCTCAAACAATCGTCGCTGCTCCGCGAGCTGCGTCGCAGTCTCATCCTTCTCGCGCATGACCCTCTTGGTGAGAGCTCTCTCGTCCGCCAGTTTGTCACGGAGCAGCTCGATTTCGTGCACGCGCTCGCCGTAGTCGCAGCACATTTGCTGCAGCTCGCCGTCCTTCTGGTTCAGAGCGCTGAGCAGCATTTTGACTTGTTGATTCAAGGCGGCAGCCTTCCCATGCTGCTCCGCGAGCTGCGTCGCCCCCTTTTGCTTCTCGCAATCGATGGAGGCAGCGAGCAGTCCCATCTGGACGAGTTGGTCTTGGTCTTGTTGGCTCAGCACTTCTCGCAGCTTCCTCTGCGTCACCTCCAGCTCATCGGTCAACTTTTTCTGCGTCGTGTCATACTGAGCTTTCACCTCTTGAAGCTTCCTCCTGCCGTCGTACTCGAGCTGCACTTCGCGCTCTTGCGCTCGCTTCTGCTCGTCCTCCAAGTCCAACTTCGCTGCGTGAAGTTGTTCGCGGAGCGAGTCGCGTTCTGTTTGAAGCTTTTCTAGCGTTACCAAGTAGTGATCCTGCGCCGACCGCGCGTCTTCGGACAATGAGCGCAGCTTCTCCTCCCGCTTGTTGATGGCCCCGCCTAGTCGAACACCAAGCTCTGCACGGAGCTCTTTCTGCTTCTCTTCAGCCGTTCTGGCCTGGGCAGCGAGCTGACCCTGCAGCGTGTTCTCGAATCGGGTTCGCTGCTCGCTTACCAGCCGAGTGAGCATTTCGTTCTCCATCTTGAACTGCTGGAGCTCGCTGTCCAGGTCAAGCAGCTTCAGTCGAGTCAGCTCGACCTTGTTGCGATCATACACAGCTAGCTCCTCTGGCTGGCAGATGCCAGTGAAGGAGTTGACGGACAAGTCGTGGAGGTTCTGGTCGTCTCGAATGGCTGTCGCTAAGGCCGAGGAACTCTCGCCATTCCCCACGTTCTCCCGGCACAGTTTAGTTGCTAGGACAACGCCATTCCGCGCATTGGAAAGCAGCAGTCGCGACCGAGACGCGTAGAACAGACCCACGACCGGAGCTGTATGCAAGTCGACACGCTTCACTGCGTGTGTGAGGAGGATGGTCGATTGGCTCTCGTTTCTTCGAGGGCCGCGCTTCCAGCTGAAAAGCACCACAGAGCCGCTTGCTGTGCCAGTGAACAGCAGATTTGAGTACACCGAGCCATCGCTCCCCGTGCTAGCGCCCAAGCCTGGTCCTGCCTCGAGAGCTGTAACTTCGAACGGCACACTCTCGCCAACACCTGTGCCACTTGCGCTATGAAGAGCATCAAAAGCGAGCTCACCGTTCACCCACGCTCGAATGATGCATTGACTACTGCCGGCTCGCTTGTGCAAGCCGGTGGCGTTGCGCTTCTCGACCACGAAGACTGCGTAGTCGTGACTCTCGCGGTCCATGTAGCTGCTAGCAAAGGCCACGATCGCGTTGCCCGGTGCAAGGGTCTGTGCCACGCTGTGTGAGACCACAAGGTCTTCGACTTCGCCTCCAGACTGCCACCGCAACTGACAATGACGCAGCTCCCCAGCAGCGTCAACAGCGAAGAAGCTGCTGTCGTGAACAGCCCAGCGGAACACTTCAACTGTGTCGCGGAACTCTCGGAAGACGCCGACGAGCTGCGGTTCGCACTGCACGCGCGATAAACTCCGATACACGAACACAGCCTTGCTGGTCGCGTGCACGGCTGCAAACAACGCGCCACTAGGACTGTACTGCGCGAGGGAGAGCTGCTTCTGCGGCATCTCGAAGGCCAGACGCAGCGAATCGTGCAGCATGAAGAAGATCTGAAGCTTGGACGAGAACGTGACCAGCAACTCGGACCCGGCGGGGTGGATGTCGATACTCAGCGGCGCCTGTTGTTCCAGCGGGTGCGAGATGAAGCACTCGTGACAGTCCGTTTGACTCCACACATGAACTGCTGCGTCTCCGTCCGAGGCTCGACAGGCAGCAGCAAAACACGGACGTCTTGAGGCTGCGCTCAGTCGCTCCATTTGCTGCGAGAGCGGCGTGGACGACAATAGGCTCAAATCGATTGTCTCGTCATCGCCACGAAGGAGGCACATCTTGCTCAGGTCGTACGCGCCGTAGCCGTTCTCAGTGCAGCACAGCAGCATGGCAGCCGCGGGATCCGTCGCAACGCTTGCAATGCGCTCGCTACACGGTACAACAAGCAGTTTGTGAGCTTGTCAAGCATGACGCAGAAGTCCTAGGTGTCACGTACGTGTGGGGGACGCGCATCCGACGCTGGAGATGCAGCTCCTTCTCGTTCGCTTTCAGCATCTTCGACGCCACTCGGACGACCGACACGAGGCCGTGAGTGCCGCCTACTACGACCCCTTCGCCGCTGGCAAGCGGACTCATGCACAGCATCCGCCCCAAACCTTTGTGCACTGCTCGAAGCGTCTGGATCAACTCCGCGTTCACGATCAACTGCACGTCGCCGTCCTCGAGCAGTCCTACCAACACGTCGTCAGGCAGCCACGCGTGATCCGCGTAGCTCACGACGTTCTTGACTCTGGTCTCGTCGCCAGACTTGAAGCTCGCCAGCGGCTTGAGCGTGTACTCGCAGAGCGTCCAGATCCGAAGCAAACTGCCCCCGCTCGTGGACAATTGCGCCATGTCGATGACGTTGAAGCGCACTCGAGACACTCGACAGTGCACGTCCGAGAGCGCGATTTGTCGGCCTCGACCCCAGTCCCACACGCCCAGACTCCAGCTCGCGTTGGCAGCCTGCGCACTCACCAGCTTCCCGTCGGGGGACAATGCGGTGCCAACGAATTTGTCCGTCCAAGTCACGACCAGCGTCTTGAGCAGCGCAATGCGGCGCGTGCCTCCACTTTTCGCAGTCGTCGACTCGGTCTTGTCGCTCTTTGCAGCGACGCTGTAGACGGAGATGGAGGCTGGTGAGCTTGAGCTGTCCGCGACTCCCTCGTCGGCTTTCACTGCTGCTCGACAGACTGAGAGGTGGTGGCGCTTCCCACACAAGGCCATCGCTGTGATCTCTCCGAGAGGAGCCGACGCTTGCTCCTGTGGAGTCACGAAGCTCAACTCCTGCGTCTGCGTGTTCTGCAGCACGATGTACTTGCCGATGACCAGCACCAGCTCGTGGCGACTCAAAGGCAGGATGACGTCGCGGAAGGAAGTGTCCAGACCATTTCCATTCACAGGCACCAGCGTTGGTGGTGCTGGGGCCTCACCAAGAAGCGGAACAACATCACGCATGACTCACAAGACGAGCAGGAGGGCGATAGTGTTCATGTGCCGCGTTGTCACCCCCTATAAATACGGAGTAGTGCGGTGGTGCTCCGTCCCATCGATCGCTCACCTTCCTATCTACTCGTGCAGCTCGAGACGAATGGCGAGCCCCACGACCAAACCGATGCCTTCTCTGCACTTGACGATCCGATCGCGGCTCGATACGCTCAGACAGCAGTGCCACGAGGTTTGCGGCGACAGCGCCGATGGTCACGCGAGAAAGCTTTCAACGACTGGGACGACTACCCCGCACCCCACGCACGAGTTCTTCTCGAGCGTGCAGCTTTGGAAGGAACGCTCGTTGCACCACACACTGGAAGCGCTGGACAAAGTAGGCTCCTCATCCATGGACAGCCACATGGAGGCGATCGAGGACCATGAGAAGGCCGCTAAACTCCTCTTCGACTTGACGCGAGTGTTCCTCGACCGAACGTGGCAGAGCACGAACGCTCTTCTTGACGCCTTCGCAGATGATCTGGCTGGTTTGGTGGACGGTATCGTCGCTTCTAAGCTGGAAGAGCAGCGGTTGGTTCACGAAGTCTCCGTGAGAAGTCTCAAGGAGGAGAACCAGCGTCTGACTGAGGCGCTACAGGGGCTGAGAGGTGTGAACGGAGACCTCGAGGGCCGCCTGGAAGTGATTGAGAGCACTCCGAACGCTGGTGGTGACGCCGTCTTGTGCAACAAGCTACGTAGCAAGCTGCAGAGTCTTGTAGTCCGACAGCACGAGCTCTCGGTCGGGCTCGAAGATGCTGCCCAAGAGCGTCTAAGCCATCGGCGAGAGCTGGAGAAGACGAAGACTCAACTAGCCGACACGCAGAAGGCTTTGGCGCTGACGCGTGCCATGCACGACAAGGAGACCAGGCAGCTAGCAGCAATGATTCAGCTCAGTCACGCGCAGGTTCGCCAGGTCTTGGAGGCGTCACAGAAAGCGAGTGAGAATGCGGCAGACCCGAGGCACCAGCGACAACTAGAGAGGTTTGACCCGCTGTCGGGATGCATGATCGTGCACTTGGCCCCGCTAGCAACGTCACCGACGCCCCAAAAGCCTCACGGTTCTCCATCCAGCCCTTCTCCTCGACGAGGAAGCTCCCCCGTCCTCGCAACGTCCCCCGTCCACGGACAGAGCTCACGACAACGACTTGAGCGACCCAAATCTGCGACCCCAGCGGGCAGAAGACGGACTTCAAGCGCTTCCGCTAGTGGCGACAAGCGTTCACCTCCATCCTCCACACTCTTTCACCGGGTAGACGGCTAGACCATCGGCAAGAAGCCTCCCGGTTTCTCGCCCTCTCTGCTCGTTGGCTCTTCCTGAAGCTGCGGGTAGTCCGCGATTTTCTTCCTCGTCTCGGACAAGAAGTCTGCGTGCATACGCAACTCCGTGCAGCTCGTGACAGGCCTCAGGTCAGTCGATCCTGAACTCTGCGGCAACGGCAGCGCGTACTTCCTGTAGAGACTGAAGTTGAGTGTTCCGTCCGAGCCTGAAGGTGGATCAAGCGGCAGTGGTGCCGTGGAAATCGGCCGAGCGAGCGTTGTGGTGGCAAACCGCGCTTGGCGATCTCTGTCGCGCTTGAGACTGCGCCACTTGTCACTCCGAGACGACGCGAACGCGCGCACGGTGGACACGAATTCCTCCTGGAAAACCTCCGCGTCCACCACAGCAGCTCGGAACCCGTGCACGCGATACTGGTTCTCCACGCGCTGCTGGCGAGTCTTCCGCCCCCGAAGCTTCTGCTGCTCCTCCACGTACACGCGAGCTCCGTGCTCGCGCGCCGCAAGTGAGAACATTTTCTTGGGTGTGGCCCTCGCTGCCTGCAGTAGCTGCTGCACTTCCTCGGGCTTTCGCGTCTTCTTGTCGCTCACTGTCGCGACCTCAACGGGTGTCGTGTTGGGCCGACGACTGCTGTGGTTCGAGGCTAAGGCTCGGGTCGCGTGCTTCTGCTTGCGGTGCTCTCGCTTCATCTCGAAAATGTGCTCGGCCAAGTCCGTTTTGAGCTGCATGAGCTCGTCTTCGGCTGCCCCCAGGCGCTCGGTAGTCACCAGGAGCTCAGCTAGCGACGCGAGTTGCGCTCGATGGAACTGGTCGCGCTCGGCCAACGCAAAGTTGCGTTGCGAGTCCGAGATCGCTGCAGCCACCTCGGCCCGCTGCCAGTTCTGCGCGGCCTGTTCCTGCTGCTTGACGCTCGCTTGCATTTGGACCAGGACGTCGTCTCGGTGCGCTTTCAACGCGTTCGTGTCTTGCTGCGCTCGTTCCTTCGCTCTCTCAGTGGTGGCCAGCGCCACGCGCGACTCGTTGAGCTGCTGCGTGAGACTCGCTCTCTCCTGCTCAAGCTGCTGGTTGACTTCAACTTGACTACTGAGCTGCTGCTGCGCGCGTTGGAACAGCTCGAGCGTGAGGGTGTGCGCGCTCTTCTCCTCCGCGAGTTGCGTCTGCACCGACTGCAGTTCTTGGGCCATTGCATCAAGGCGACGACGTTTGTCCTTGTTCTGCGTCTCGAGGTGCTGCGCGCGGAGCGTGAGGTCTTCGAGCTCGACGTGAAGAGCTCCGAGCTTGTCCTCCCAGACGCTGCTGCCTCCGCGCAGTCGGATGACCTCCGCTACTGCCGAGTGGCCCCAATGCGTTGCGAGGTCCAACGCTGTGCACCCCGCCGCATTTTTCGTCTTGAGACTCGCGCCTGCCGCCAGCAGCAGCTTGGTCAAGTCCATTCGCCCCCAGAAGCAGGCGAGATGCAGCAGCGTCTGGCCGCCAGCGTCGAAGTGGTCGACATCGACTCCAGGCGCGGCTATCAGTTCGGCCACTCGCGCGCGGTCGTTGTCGAAGATGGCGTCTCGAATGAGCTCGTAGTGAGTCTCGGAGACTGTTGAAGTCGCCGGAGACATCGCCACAGCAGCGTTGGCGCATGAATGAAGCACCCCAGACCAGCTCTGCACTAATATTTATAGTGGGGTTCGTCGGTGATAAGGTTGATGGACATGGAGCACAGCACTTTTAGCTGCGTCGAAAGATAAGAACTCAACAACAAGGTGGACACGTCGCTTTGACGCATTCGCGAACCCATGTCGAGGTGCATCAAGCTCTTGAAGGTGATTCCAAGCCATCATCTATTTCAGCTGATACTGGTAGTAGTCACCTTTGAGCGTTATTCTCCGTTTCGCCCAGAACGGCAGCGCGTACGTGTAATTCGCCTCTGGAGTGGCGAGGCCATTCATCATGATGGAGGAAAGCGCCATGGGTGACTTCGCCAATCGGTGAGTGTGCGTGACAGCGGTCGATTGCATTGTAGTGCGTCAATTGACTGAGGGGACTACTGGGTCTGTTCCGTGCAGCCTCAAGCAGGAGTTCGAGGACCGCGACTCGAATGCCAGCGACGGAGACGAGTGTCAAGACTGGTTCGTGAACGATTCGCCCAAGCACGAGTCAGTGGCCCCCATGGACGAGACGCCATCTCCCAAGCGTGACGGCACGAGGGGGGCAACGGTTCCGCCTGCAGCTCCAGCAGCCAGAACGACCCGGTCTGTGAGTAGCCCGGCACAGCCAGCAACTAAAACGTCACCTTCCGACACGAAGACAGTCGCTGACGAGGTTCGTGTCCTGAATTCTCATGCTTTAGATACAACAAGTTGCTTGTAGCTTACATGCTGTATCCGTTGTGGCGATAGCAGGAACGCGATGACTGCGACAACGTCACCGGTCCGATGGCTTTCTTGCACCACACACCTGCAACCTTCTCGATCCTCGTCATGGAACTAGCTACCGGTGTCGAGGTAGCACAAGTGCCTTAGTCTCAATTGAGGCTTGAATAGTGTCCATCACTCAAACTCAGTGGCTCTGTGGCAGGTTCCTCGCTACGGGACCAAGTTCTTCCGGATCTACATCCCGCAGGTTCACGACAGCCAGACGGACTTTTGTCTGTTTGCACGAAAGCGACTCAACAAGAACAAGTTTCGATTCAGGTGATGAAAGCCATGCAATGGTTCCTCTTGCTGCGCTAATCACACGGGCGGTTCGTTGTATCTCGCAGCTTGGACGAAAACTTCACAAGTAGCTGGACGGACTCGTGCTACGGAGGGAAAGTTTTGATGACTCCATCGGCTGACACGAAGCGTTTTCGACTGCTGGCCACGAAGGCAGCGGGGCGCGTACATTTCGACATCAAGCAGGAGGCGAGGAAGCAGGAACTCAGCGTCCGCTTAAACTCCCCAGTACGGTCGTCCGTCACCTGTTGCTATATGGCTGAGAAGGCTGATCTGACCTTGTGAGATGCAACGTAGGCTACTCGATTCCACTTCTTCCGAGCTCGGTCAACGTCCGTAGACAGCAAGACTGAGGTCTATCGCTCCAACATTCAGGTAAAGTCGAATGCTTCTCCTTCATATCGGTGCTAGTTCACTCACTAACGTAGTCCGATTATGCAGAAATTCATCAATCCGATGGCGGACGTCCGCTGCTCGAAAACCAACTACACTTTGTTCAAGATCGAGAAGGAGGGGGTGAGTGAGTGCATGGACTCGATGCTTCAAGTAACTAACTTCCTGTCCATTTCGCTGACATGTTGATGATCTGTTCACAGGAAACGGGTATGCAGAAGTACGTCATCTCTTACATGCGCCCATTCTCGCTCTTCCTCAGGTAACGAGACAGCTTTGTAGTTGGCGCTATCATAGATAGAAAGGGGCTAACTAAGCGTGTGAATGTATTGTACTGGGGTTAGCTGCTGTATCGCGGTCGGCGTTGAAGCACATCTGCTAGAATAATGGTGCTTCACTCAGATCGCTGCAAAATATACAGCTAAGGATTTCACAAAGTGTCCCCGATCCAAGAGCATGAGCAGTTAATCTAACGCGACAGGACTGCTGGGCGTTGCTTGAGCGACTGGCTGACCGACAGCATCATCTCGATTCCTCGCAGCTCGCGGACTGCGTCCTTGACCTGCGAGTCGGACTGACACAACTTGGCAAGCAGAATAGCCACGTTCTTGCGAGCGAGTCCGTCGGGTAGATCTTGTAGAGCTTTCACCAGCACAACCAGTGTACTTTTCTGTCGGAATGCCGTGCTGTCGACCGAGTCGCGATCAGATTCCATGGCAATCAGCACCTTGACTACATTCCCAACGAGTCGCTCGCACGCAGTTGACTGGCCACTTGGTCGGTGGTAGGACCTCTGCGCGTTTGCAAGCGCCACCACTTGAGTGAGGAGCGGCGCAGCATTTCGCTCGCGCAGGAAAGCACGGACACTCCTCAGGTGAGCACACCAGCCGAAGTGGCACCAAATCTGCGCACAAAGTTGCCAAAGCTCGTCCGGAATCGCAGACGTTTTACCACTGAAGCTAGAGTTGGCTGATTCGCACACTGTAAAGAGCTTCGAGAGAAGTTTTTGCCCGGTGAAGCGACCAACCGCTTCTCCTTCCGCTGCCTTCTCGCCTCGGCACGAAGAGTGCAGGCGGCAAAGGAGACTGGCAGCTCGTGACAAAATGAGGATCGACTCGGAGAAAGTTGACGGGTTTGCTTGCGTGAGGATGCTCTCAACGACGTCGACAGCCTTGAATTCGAGCAGGTCGTGCGTCCGCACTTGCGAGGCCTCAGTGAACGAGAGGTTTAGCAGCGCGCCGAGAGCTCGTTCGCAGCACGCATAGTCCATATAACTTGGCTGCCCCTTGCAGTAAACTTCCTGTGCGACTCGAAGCAAGATCTGCACGAGTTTGCGGCGAGTCTCCTCGCAGTTGTTGCCCTCGATGTCCCTGCGAATTGCACTAACGGTCGACAAGTTGGTCATAAAACCCAGCACATTTTGCAACGCGGCCACTGACTTGGCGCGACGACTTGATTCTAGTCCCTGGACGACGGCCGCGAGACAGTCACCGCTACGCCGACTAAATGCCTGAAGGCCAGCACTGTCACTGCTCAGCGTGAAACAAATGCTCGACGCAGCCAAGGCAATCGCCGCTTTCGAAGCTCTTTCATCACTTGGCACATTCACTTCGTCGATGTGAAGACCTAACGCTGCAAACAGTGACGTGAGCACCTCTTCCGACGACACCATCGCGTTTCGCCAGCTCTTAGACTCAATCGCCTGCTCCAGAAAGCGGATGATGCTGGCTTGGATTATCCATGAAGTTCTGGTTGTTCTATGAGACGTTGTCTTCCCCATAGCTCCGAACGATGTCAGCATGAGCTTTCGAAAGTCTGCATGACGGAACATTACCACTTGGTTGCGGGGCGTGTCGGTCACTGCAGCTGCTGCGCAGTTAATCATCGCGCTAATGATGACTTCTTCCGTTCGTTGACGAGAACTGTCGACCTCAGCTTCAGCGTCAGGTGAATCCAACGCAGTCAAAATACGAGTGCAGAGCTTCTCCATCTCGCCGGACGTTCGGAACTTCGCGCGGACGTGCTCATTCCTCTCCACGAAAGGAAGTAGGAGGTCGTAAGCTACCCACGCATCCTGCACTCGACTTTGTTGGTCTTCTGAGGCTGGTTGCTCGTCCAGCTCGTCCATCTTCTTGAACAATTCGAGCGCGAATCGTAGCTCCTCAATGGACGATGGACCGAGCGATAGTTTTCCAAGAGTAGACGCTTCGCTGTTCATGCGCTTGGTGTTTAACGCAGCTTCCAGCTCGCTGTCAGCGATCGAGTCCTCGTAGTCCCCCACGATGATCGAATGCTGCTCCGCAATGTCAGCATTTTCGCTGTCCAGTTCAAACGCCTTCCTCATGTCCTCGGCCGCTTCTTTCAGCTTCTCCTGTCGGTGCCAGGCCGTTGCTCGTCGAGACAACGCCTTCACGTGGTTCTTGTCGACGTACAACGTGCGGGTGCAGAACTCGACGCAGTCATCCAACTGCTCCAGCCGCAAGAAGCACTGTGCGATATTGGCGAGAACTGCCACGTTGAAGGGAGAGGCTAGCAGAGCCTCCATGTAGCTCTTGATGGCGTCCTCGTACTGCTTCTTCTTGTAGAAGCGATTGCCCTTCTGCTTCAAACCTGCACGTAGTTCAAATTGACGTTAAGAGCTGGACAACAACAACAAACCACTCACGTGATTGTCTCCCGCCACTCACGCTCAGCAGCACGAGCCTTGTGCTCCTGGGAGCGCTGGCGCTCCTCCATGTCCTTCTTGAACTGGTTGCAGAACTCAGCGTTGTTGGTCTCGAACTCGCGGTTGCGCAGCTTCTCGAGCTCCGCCTCTCGCTCCGCCTTCTCCTGCAGCGAGACCGGGTCCTCCGGCACCCACTGGTCCCACAGCGAGTAGTCGTTGGCGTCGCGCGCCTTGTAGGCGGCGAGGATGCGGTTGGCCCAGCGCTCGCTCCTGCTACTCTTGGCCTCGTCCACGTCCTTGTCCTCGGCGTCTTCCATCGAGTAGCGCAGCTCAGCCTTGTGCCACCAGTTGGCGCGCTCCTCCTGCTTGTCCTTGCGTCTGCGCTCGTCCTCGCGCTTGCATCGCTCGTCCTCTTGCTGGGCGCGCTCCCTGCGCTCCTGCTGCTCCTGCTCCGGCGTCTTGTAGCCCGGAATCTGCCAGCACCAGCAGCGTCAGCTTCAACCCAATACAGACATCGAGTGGCACACGCACATTGCACTGGAGCGGGTCGAACGTGCCGTTCTTGACGTCGTCCATGGCCTTGGCGATCTGCAGGCGACAAAAAAGCGTCCGCGTCAGTAGAAAGCACCTGAAGTTGGTGCAGATGGACGTACCAGGTCCATGCGCTGGGCGAAGTCGTCCACTTCCTGCTGCGAGATGCCCGAGCGGTGCTCCATGTCCAGAGCCTTGAGCGGGTCCATCGTTGCGTCTTCCACGTCGACAATTGCAGAGTGTAGCCATGTCAAAGGATCGCGTCTCTTCGTGCGACGTCACTCCAACGAGGTAAGAAGCCACTCAAGCAAGGGTCGCGTCTCTCTGCCAATCAAAAGACAAAATGACGACTGAGGAGGAGGAGCACGAGGTGCATGAGGTGCACGAGGGCGTCCCCTGCGAGGCGCCGGCCGCCGACGTGGCCCAGGTGCGCGAGGAGCTGGGCTACGTGCCCAACAACCTGGTCAGGGTGGCCGCCTTCGTGGCGGGCGACGGCAGCGGCCGCACGTCGCGCGCGCGAGAATCGGCCGAGCAGCGGCCGGCCACGCTTCTGCTCTATCCGCTGCGCAGCGCCGAGGACGCGTACAAGAAGAAGCAGCGCGCCAAGGTGGAGCCCTTCCCGACCATCTACTGGCTGTCCTCCACGGAGCTCAAGGCGCGCGTGTCCGCGCTCGAGGACCAGCAGCTCGTGCTCGCGCTGCAGCGTCGACTGGACGCCGACGACGCGGCCAAGCAGGTGCGTCCAAGCACCGTGACTTGACTTACTGACCAACTGACTGACTGGGCCTTGTTGTATGTCCCTGTAGAAAATGAAGCAGAGCCACCGTGAGTACGCGGAGCAGCGCTGGCTCATGATGACGCCGCGCGACCTGGAGCTGGTCAAGGGCCGCCGGTGGGAGTTCTTCCTGCGCGACGTAGGCATCGCCGGCATCCGCGAGTACACGAACGTCAAGTGCCTGCACACGCACTACGCGCACTACCTGGCCACGGGCAACAACCTCGTGGGCGAGTGGGTGCAGGAGCTCCTGGACAGCGCAGCAGCGACCGAGCGGACGGAAGTGCTCTAGTCTCTCGATCTCCCCCTTCGAGTTGGGTAACACACACACACAAACCAACCGACTTCATATAGCCCCACCTCGTTCTTGTTGCGTCTGCCGCTCGGCGTCAGCTCATAGTGATAAGAGACACATACACGAGATACTACCTACCCGCAGTCCTGCACGTCCCGCGACGACACTCGTCTCCACTCTCTAGCCGCTGCCACAGCACTCGGACTTGGTCTGCGGCCGGTCCACGGGGGCCTCTAAAGACACGCGACTGGCGCCCGACGTCTTGCGCATCTGGTGGTTCGAGTAGTCGAAGTTGCGCAGAATCGTCGTCGCCGTCAGCGCGAACGCCTGCACCCAGAAACAACACCAGCGTCAGTCCGTAAGTCAGTCTACAGCAGCAGTAGCAGCCGTCCGACCTGCTCGACGTTGAGCGCCGTCTTGGCCGAGGCCTCGATGAAGTAGAGACCGTGGGCCGCGGCCCAGTTGCGGCCCTCGTCCTCCGTGACCTCCCGCTGGCGCTCGTCCACGTCGCACTTCATGCCCACGACCATGATCTCCACCTCGTCGTTGTGGCAGTTCTGGTGGCACTCCTGCAGCCAGCGGCCCAGGTGCTCGAAGCTCTCGCGCCGGCTCACGTCGTACACGAGCAGGGCGCCGTCCGCGCCCCGGTAGTAGCTGCGCGTGATAGAGAGGAAGGTCTCCTGGCCGGCCGTGTCCCAGATCTCGAGCTTCACCTTGCGTCCGTCCACCTCGAGCAGCTTGGCCCCGAACTCGACGCCGATGGTCAAGTCGTGGATGGGCTGGAAGTGCTGCTCCGTGAACTGCAGCAGCAGCGACGACTTGCCCACCTCCGAGTCCCCGATGATGATGTACTTGAGCGTCACGAACACCATGGCGGGCCTGGCTGGTGGTGGTCGCCGTGCTCTCTCTCTACCTCGTGAGAATGATTCGGCCTTGAAGCGGCGGTATCCAAAATGGTTCTACGGTGGACGGAATGTAAGGCCGGCGTTGGAGATGCGGCGTTACAATGTGTCGGATCACAAAAATGTCTTGTAAGCAAGATAAGGGACTCCATGCGTAGCGTCCCGTACGTCTTTTACGGAAAGACTGCCACATATATCTAATATCCTGGCCTTCCGGATGGTCAGTACATCTGAATGGCGCTGTAGGAACAGCGAAACCCACTTGCCGAACGGACCTTGATCGCCAAATTGGTTCGGTTGGTCGTCACTAATTACATCGAGGACCATCGTGTTGCTCGACGAGAGCTACGACAGCATCTCGCTCGAGTTCGCGGCCAACCAGACCGCGCTGAACAAGGAGTTCTTGTCATCTCCGTGCTGGAGCCTGAGCTGGAGCTCATGAAGGCGTCGAACCCAACGCTGTCGACGGCCGTGCTGACAGCCCAGGTGGCCCTCGAGGAAGCTGGACACGTGGTAGTCGACTTCCTGGGCGGCCGCACGGATGAAGATCGCGGAGAGCGCCGATGAGCTCGAGGAGATCAAGGAGGCCCATGATGCGGTCGACTCCGATAATGTCGAGTCCTGCACGCTGCTCGAGAAGCTCCCAGACACTGACGACCAGGCCGTGTACGAGGTCCCCACCGGCACGGACGGGACGGAGGACGCCGCTGCTGTCAACAAGGTGGTGCTGTACAAGTACCTAAGTGCACATGAATGGCCTGGCGTGTCTTTCCCATCGAATGACACATTTGCTGGCTCAAGCTCAAACCCTGTCCAAACCGATACTTACACTTCCGCTTTGGACAGGGTTTAGTGCGGCATGTTGGGTTGGTGCGGCATGTTGGTTCGCCTTACCCTTATTACCGTATGGCACTTGATGTTTTCATTCTGACAGAGGAAACATCACCATGTCTAGGAACAGCAAGCGGCCCAAGAACACCACCTCAAGCAGCAGCCCAACAAAGCGTGCCAAGACTGCAACAGTGTCGTCTACAGCTGCGCTATCGTCCGGTCCTGTTACCTGTACGCTGCCAGCACCACTCATCGCCGCTGCATCGGCAAGCGAGTCTGCGGCAACATCCACGGTTGCAGAGATTGCAGAGTTGGTGTCTGTCGCTCCAACTCCGACGGCTTCGGATACTGCACTGGGGACTCATCTGCGTACAAATGCAGAGCTTCTCGACACTATCGACCTCGTGCTAGATGAGCGCGGCGCGCACGCCGCCACTGAGGTCGCGGCAGCACCGGAAGACCCGGCAGCAGCAGTTGCGAGACCTGCAAGTCTGGTTCCCATAACAAATTGGACTGTGAAGAACCCTGGCAAAGTGTCACCCCCGACGTGCAATGACTACGACACCTGGACTGTGGTGCAGCTCCGTAAGGAGTGCACTGAGAGAAGGCTACGTCTACCGAGAGCAACGCCAAAGTCAGAGCAGATTAAACAGCTGAGGGCCCATGATGCGGCTCGCATGGCGATCCAGTCGACGGTGGACGACGAGTACCTTATCGAGCCAAGTCTGCGGAAGACCAAGCATTGCTGCATCCGGCTGCTTAACATTATTTTCTCGGGCTATTTCGCTTCCCGAATTGCTTCTTCGGAAGACACTGCAACTCGTGCCGAGATCGATACTGGTGAAGTGGGCTACAGAACGCGGCTCTGGAAGAAGATCACCGACCACTTCTGCAACAACAAGACCGACTCTAATGGGCTCTTTGTAGTCGACGATCCTCGTTTCGACGGCATCAATCCAGCGTATATCGTGATGCACGATGCTGCACGTCTGTACGACATGTGGAAAAAAGTGATGAGCAAATATGGCAAGGCTGATGCCAAGTTCTTCGTGTCTGGACAAAACTCTGAAGAGTTTTTCAACTTTTGCGAGGGGAGTTTGGATGTCATGTACCTCAAAGCGTGTCTAGACATTAACCCACCGGCGACCGTTATCCCGATTTTGCTGGGATAAGAAAAACCTCGGGGGAATGTGCCGGTTCAAGCTATACAGGTGGTTAGGGTAACCGCGACTCTTCAAGGTCCCGCCGAGAGCGTTTTGGCCAATGCGATCTGTTTGCGGATTTCTCACCTTGAAAGGTAGATGGGCATGGGTGCCGGGCTTCCGCGCCACCATTGGCCACCGTACAAGCATTTACATCCGCAGATTGCCAGGTGCCTGCGAATGATTAGCGCTTCTCAGCTATGGTAAAATTCTTAGTTGATAGGATGCACCGCTCACTAATGTTAACTTTCTTTTCCCTTGTATCATTGCCTTCTATAGATGCCTTCACACGCGCGAGGTACGCTGGTCGAGGAGCTACGAGTACGGCTCTACCGGTGCCACTGCGAAGACCGAGTTGTTTCGATCGAAACCCGGACGCTCCTGTTCGTGGAGGAGCCCGACCGCTACTTCGGCAATGTACGTGATGCATCAGGGCTACTGGAGCTTTAGCAGAAGGGAGGCTGACGCTGAGAGATGGTGTGGATCCGGTAGGTGTGCGAGCTGGACACCATCTTCAACCCCCACAAGGTAAGGCGGCGTCTTGGCAGCTTTGGCGTTCATATCTAGGGGCTCATGCTGGTGGTGTTGTTGTCGACAGGCGTATTACATTCAGAACGAGCTGTTCACCGGCTACTCCCGACAGGAGTTGAGCAAGGAGGCGATCTTGCGCATCTGCGCCCACCTAAGCTACGTGCCCCCACCGCTGAAACCGTGCGGGTGCTGACACTTCACCCTAACGCGAGTCGACTCCACAGCGAATGTCCGAGCGCGATGCCGAAGGCACGACGGTGGAAACAAGCGGCAGGGAGGACGCTAAGAGCACGACAGGGACAGCGGGGTGTGGCAAGACTCCAAGAACGACAGATACAACGGCGGCTTGAAGCATGGAGACTTCATGGTCAGCTGGGGTCTGGTTACGGAGCCCATGATGCCGTACGTCGACTCGAGTAAGCTCGACCGCTACGAACACTTCATCTTGTATTGGATACTCTTGACCTCGTATGACAGCTCATGGGCGACAGTGGCTTCATTACGCTGTCAAACTCAACTGCAGGTCGAAGTTGATTAGAGTTGTGATTGATTTTCATGCAATTAATACATAGTTGTTGGTTTGACCCTCGGCGGCAATGTTAGAGTAGTGATCGTAGTTACTGCATCGACCATCTTGGTTCACCTGCGTACAGGTGTAAATCCCGAAGGGAGCTGCTGTAAGTCATCGGAACCTGAATTGTTTTCAGTAACTTCCACCGCTTGCAAAACGAATTTCGGCACGTATTACGATGCCGCGGACACACTCGTGTTGCCAGCGCCACCAGACGTAGATGAGGTAGCTTCATGCACAAAGCACGCATTGCCAAAACCACATCTTCTTCGAACACAGTGTCGTGGCAAAATAAAAGGGTGGCGGAGCTGATAAAGGAGCTGGGTTGAGCCAACTTCGAGTCTGGATCAGCACTGATAACAGTATCGCTGCCTTCAGCAATATTGCGGATGTCTGTGGTGACGACGCTGATCTTGAGCAAGTGTGGAAAGCGCGATGCCCTAGACGCAATCAGCTCCATACCTCTAGCGGCCAGGTCACGTTGGATCTCAATACCAACCACACGAAATGCTTGCGTTTGCAGAGCGATTTGAGCGAGAACATTTCCCACGCCGGATCCAGCATCCAGAAACACGTCATTTAGTTGAATATTCGCTTCTTCGATCAGCATGGACACCCCAGCCATTGTAATCTCCCCAGTATTTAGCTGACGTTCACTCGCGCGCACATCACGCCTGGTGAGTAGGCAGAATAGTCCTTCAGTGGTGTTGTAGGTTTCTTGCGGTGATAGGATCGAAATGGTATGTGGTGAAGGCGAAAACCGTAGAGTAGACGCGGCTTTGGCTTCCAAATGCAGTCCTGCTCGGTGTGGTGGCGGGCGGAAATAGCGTGGGGGAAACTCAGCACGTTATTGCCATATGGTCTCTTGAGCGTCTTGATTCGCTGTTGCAGTTTGGTTGCGCTCCATGTTGACGGCCTCATGTCTTTCTCCACTGACACCCAGTCGATTCGTCTTCCCGCTTGCTCGTACACCGCCGCGAGCTGAACGAGTTGGCGATCCTCTTCATCTGAAAAGTCGGCCATTTTTCGCTTCGGATACTGTCTATACAAACTCAAGTAAAACGACCCTTTGGGTGTTCATACTGAAACCGAGTTTATTGTTTTTGGATTGTAAGTCAACGTTGGGTCGCTGTCGACCGAGTCAATGTAGACTCGTTCAGAGTCGACGTTGACTTCACTATTACTGAAACTAGTACGTTTGAGTCAATGTCGACTTGGTTTAAGTCCATGTTGACTTCGCGATCAATAAAACAAGCGTATTCGAGTCAAAGTTGACTCGCTCTAAGTCATCGGTGACTTGGAAATGTGTATTCATTCATCGTTACGCAGCAGCACACACAACTACAGCCGGATGGCACTCTCAAACGCAGCCAATACTTCCATCATCTTCGCGCATACACACACGTATCTGCCGTGGTCCATCGAGTGAATGACGGTACCTGTCTTGTCGTGGACCAACTCATTTCTTTTATCCCAGAACTCGACCGCAAGCGCCTTGAACTCTTCAGCGTCCCCCGTCTTCGATCCAAACGCCTACTTCATTTTGCCCAGAATGAAGTCGCGCTTCTTCTGCATTGTGCTCATGTTACCTACATTTTTTCAGTTCAGAGACGATGAAAGTCAATACAATGTCAAACCATACTGAAGCAGAAACTCAAGCGGCTTACCATCTCGGATGACGGCGTTCCATTCTGTGAACTCTTCGATAGCTTTCTCGGTCACCGCGCTATGCTTGAACATACTCAAGTACAGCTCTAGCCTCGCGATGGTGTCTTACAATCCGCTGTTCTACGTTTTCGCCGCCTCTAGTGCAGCCTTCATCGATTCCAACTGCGTTCTCACTCCATCCCGTTCTGCTTGCATCGCCGCCCTCTCTTCCTCGATCCGGTTGCGGTTGGCTTCGAGCTCTTTAAACGCAGCTGGGCACCCGTTGTTCTTGAACTGCTCTTCCGTTGCAGGCGATGCGTTACGTTCTGGAGACGTCGGCCCTCCTCTTTGAGCTTGACCTCATGAGATTGCAGCTCCTCGGCTTTGACTTGTAGTTCTTCCTCCTTGTTCTCCATATTCTTCTCTCGCGAAGCCACATCGTTCTCCCGGTCCTCCAGTTTTTTCTTGCGCTCGTCCACCTCTCTCGTGAGGTTGTTCATGTCTTCGTGCACATCCTAGAGTTTCTTAGCATGGCTAGCCTGCGCCTTAAGTAGATTGTCTGCCTGCGTGGTGACGGATTGCTTCGACAAATTCAACTCAGTTTCCGCCTGGGCAAGTTTGTTGCGCAAGCCACTTGAAATCGCCTTCTCATCGACTAGTTTTGCAGCCGTCTTCTTCCACTCATGCGCTATCACGGTACATCTGTCGTCACCACTGCCATCACCACTGCCATCATTCCTGAGTTCGGCCAGCTCCTTCGCAGCGGCTGCTAACTGCTCCTCTAATTTCCTTGAGCGTGCTTGTTCCTCCTCCAGCTGTCGAGACCCTTTCTGCTTCTCTTCATCCAACTTCTCTCGGAACTGCTGCAGTGCTTGCGAAATGGTATTTTCAAGGTGCGCATACCCCCATCGCAACGGGTGGGTTTGCAGGCTCCGAGCTGGGGCACCTTCCTCCTGCACGGCCACGGGTGTGTGCGAGATTGGAGGCCCTGGAGCTTGGTCTGACGCTAGCGATGCTTGGTTTCTGGCTGCGGTAAGCTGCTGAGCCGCGTGGATGTCGCATTGCTCGATCGCCAGGTGCTCAGCTCCGCCACGTTGCGATAGCTTCGACGAACCCGATCCAGCGGTCTGCGCGTGTGCGTCTGCTTTCAGGGCTTGGTCCGCTAAGTAAACCTCGTAGAACTCTTTCAGCAGCGCAGGCTCGTGACGCTGGAGCTCTTCTGGGTTGTCTTTGAACGCCTTGAATTGAGTCAACTTGCTCAAAGCCTCGTAGTCCAAGTCGCTGCCGCTGTTCCTAGCAGCTGTGTATTTCTCCGCCCACACACGCTTCTGGTAGTCTGCCATCTTGTAGTAATCACCTGCCTTGCGCCGTGGGCCTTGCCGGTGCTCGCCCTTTTCATCTGCGGTCTTCTTTTGTAGAGCCAAGCACGTGGACCGGAGCGCGTGCTTGGGAACCAGGGGAGTCGTCTCTTCATCGCGAGTCGTCGCCTCGTCCTCCGATGCACTCGCGGCGCCCGACTCGCGCGTCGTCCCGTTGGATCCTTTGCCAGTCTTCTTGGCAGTCTTCCTCTGCTTACGGGGGCTTGGCGAAGTGTCTCGCCCCTCCCCCTTTTTCCGCTTCTGCTTGGCATTGCCGGTGGCAGGCGTGGTCTTGGCAGCGTTTGCTGACTTGTCAGTGGGCGCGCTCGTCCGCTTTGTCGCTGGCTTGTCCGTCGCCTTTGCAGCTTTCTTGCTCCTCGTCATGGGCGCCTGGCGAGCAGCACCGCCTGCAGTTCCCTCGCTCTCTGCAGCCTGAGACCGCTTCGCTATCAGCACCTCGCCGCAGTGCTGGACTTCCAAGTCAACGGTGAGATCGGTTTTTGGGTGATCAAGGTGATCGAGGAAATTGATCGGATTGATGGAAATTGATTTTGAAGGATATGGATTTGACCAGTTGGAGTTGGGCTTTCATTCTTCAACAAGATGGCTGACGTGGAGCTGGCTGACGTGGAGCTGCCCGCCGAGTGGGAGGAAGCCAACTGGAGTCACATCGTCGCCCAGGTCGTGGCGGATACGGTTGAAAGTTCCTGGACTTGCCGGAAGTATGTGGTGCTTATCAGTGGGCTTCCTGGGGCTGGAAAGAGCGCGCTCAGCGAAGTGTTGGCTAGAGAGTTCAGAGAGGCTTTGCGTGAGAAACCAAACAAGGACGGCAGCTCTCGTCTAGTGCGGGTGTGCAGCTCGTCATTTGACGAAGTACATGCAGTGTGTGCAGCGACAAGGGACCCCACGCCGGCTACGTTTGCTGAGAAGGATATTGCGTTTTCCTTACAAGCTGCGGACGTGGTGATTATCGACGAGATGAACCTTACGGAGAGCGAAAGGAAACCAATTCTGGACACGCTAACCACTCAGTTGAGCGACATGAAGTGCGATGGGGAGGTGTGCATGGTTAAGCTATCATGCCGCGACGAATCGCACGCTTTCGAGCTTTACACCAGATCGTGGCGATCGCTGTCGGACGATGAACATCGAGCTCGATTCCAAAAGTACGTCGCAGATAGTTGTGAGGACATGGCCAACGTTTACACCGTCGACCCCAACATATAGGATAGGACAGGCAAAGAGAGGCTGTCTAGGAGGACTTTAATGCATCAGGGCCGTGTTACACAGAGATGAGTGTTGCTTAGATTAGTTTTGTTTATGTCGACAATCTTTATGAACTATGAACTACGTGCTGTCATGTCGACAGTATGGGCATTAGGTGGCGTTAGCTTCGGGTAATTGACATTAATGTACCTCACTTCAAAATCAAAATCATGTCGACAGCGACTTAGAATGGGCCAACGTTGACTGAAACAAGATACTCTTTGGTGTTTTCGACACCAAAACGGTCATTTTACTTGTGTTCAATTGAGTCAAGGTAGACTCGTTCAGAGTCGACGTTGACTTCGCTATTACTGAAACTAGTACGTTTGAGTCAATGTCGACTTGGGTTAAGTCTCCACTGACACCCAGTCGATTCGTCTTCCCGCTTGCTCGTACACCGCCGCGAGCTGAACGAGTTGGCGATCCTCTTCATCTGAAAAGTCGGCCATTTTTCGCTTCGGATACTGTCTATACAAACTCAAGTAAAACGACCCTTTGGGTGTTCATACTGAAACCGAGTTTATTGTTTTGGATTTGTAAGTCAACGTTGGGTCGCTGTCGACCGAGTCAATGTAGACTTGTTCAGAGTCGACGTTGACTTCACTATTACTGAAACTAGTACGTTTGAGTCAATGTCGACTTGGTTTAAGTCCATGTTGACTTCGCGATCAATAAAACAAGCGTATTCGAGTCAAAGTTGACTCGCTCTAAGTCATCGGTGACTTGGAAATGTGTATTCATTCATCGTTACGCAGCAGCACACACAACTACAGCCGGATGGCACTCTCAAACGCAGCCAATACTTCCATCATCTTCGCGCATACACACACGTATCTGCCGTGGTCCATCGAGTGAATGACGGTACCTGTCTTGTCGTGGACCAACTCATTTCTTTTCTCCCAGAACTCGATCCTGGAGTTTCTTAGCATGGCTAGCCTGCGCCTCAAGTAGATTGTCTGCGTGCGTGGTGACGGATTGCTTCGACAAATTCAACTCAGTTTCCACCTTGGCAAGTTTGTTGCGCAAGCCACTTGAAATCGCCTTCTCCTCGGCTAGTTGTAAAATCGAATTCCGCGACTCCTTCGTCAACGCGATTGTTATATCGTTGTCTGTGAGATCAAAATTCCTGAGTTCGGTCAACTCGTTGTCAGCGGCTGCTAACTGCTCCTCTAATTTCCTTGAGCGCGCTTGCTCCTCCTCTAGCTTCTCTCGGAACTGCTGCAGTACTTGCGAAATAGAGAGTTCAAAATTCGCATACTCCCCTCGCAAAGGGTGGGTTTGCAGGCTCCGAGCTGGGGCACCTTCCTCCTGCACGGCCACGGGTGTGTGCGAGATTGGAGGCCCTGGAGCTTGGTCTGACGCTAGCAATGCTAGGTTTCTGGCTTCGGTAAGCTGCTGAGCCGCGTGGATGTCGCATTGTTCGATCGCCAGGTGCTCGGCTCCGCCACGTTGCGATAGCTTCGACGAACCCGATCCAGCGGTCTGCGCGTGTGCGTCTGCTTTCAGGGCTTGGTCCGCTAAGTAAACCTCGTAGAACTCTTTCAGCAGCGCAGGCTCGTGACGCTGGAGCTCTTCTGGGTTGTCTTTGAACGCCTTGAATTGAGTCAACTTGCTTAAAACCTCGTAGTCCAAGTCGCTGCCGCTGTTCCTAGCAGCTGTGTATTTCTCCGCCCGCACACGCTTCTGGTAGTCTGCCATCTTGTAGTAATCACCTGCCTTGCGCCGTGGGCCTTGCCGGTGCTCGCCCTTTTCATCTGCGGTCTTCTTTTGTAGAGCCAAGCACGTGGACCGGAGCGCGTGCTTGGGAACCAGGGGAGTCGTCTCTTCATCGCGAGTCGTCGCCTCGTCCTCCGATGCACTCGCGGCGCCCGACTCGCGCGTCGTCCCGTTGGATCCTTTGCCAGTCTTCTTGGCAGTCTTCCTCTGCTTACGGGGGCTTGGCGAAGTGTCTCGCCCCTCCCCCTTCTTCCGCTTCTGCTTGGCATTGCCGGTGGCAGGCGTGGTCTTGGCAGCGTTTGCTGACTTGTCAGTGGGCGCGCTCGTCCGCTTTGTCGCTGGCTTGTCCGTCGCCTTTGCAGCTTTCTTGCTCCTCGTCATGGGCCCCTGGCGAGCAGCACCGCCAGCAGTTCCCTCGCTCTCTGCAGCCTGAGACCGCTTCGCCATCAGCACTTTGCTGCAGTCAAGGTTCTTTGAGAAAGTGATCCTACAGTTGAAATAAATTGATGTGGACCAATTCGATTTAGAATCAAGAGGACTCTAAGTCAACGTTGACTGGGTATAAGTCGTTGTTGCGATGGCTTCAGTAACAAGTGTCTAAGCCAGCGTAGACACGTTCCAAGTCGTAGTCGACTTGGTGACTCAATGAGAGATGTACGAGTAAATGCACATGGTTGTCTTTACAAAAAGATGCAGAAGTGGCGAGATAAGCGCCAACACAAGAGTGGATACGTCAAATTAGAAATTTACTGATGCTACCAGTCACCTCTTCGGCATTGCCGGAGCACGTTAGCGATCACGCATAAACTCTTCCAGCGTGATGATGTAGACGCGCGGTATATTAACGGTGGTCAGCTCGTTATCGATGTGCAGCTCATCGACGGTGTCCACCTCGTTGTCGGGGCGCGGCTCCTCCGGTGCGTTGTGTTTCCACATGTTGAAGTACTCCACGAAAGTGCGACCAGGGATAGCGTGGCCAACACGATTAGCTCGTTCCAAGAGCTGCGTTGCTTCCGCTATGCCAGGGGGGCATTCGAACGCAGCAACCGCAAGCTTGTCCGAGGGAATGTGCAGATCCTGATAGCGCTCAAAATCATCCATCCGAAGGTTGCAGTTGTCGACGATAACGATATCCACGCCACGGTCGGGGCTGCGACACAGGAGTTCTCTGCATTGTCCGTAGCAGCTTCGATGCGCCTCCCAAAGCCGACTTGCGTCGAACACATAGGATCCTCCGCGCTGGAAGAAGAGGTCAGCTGAGCAAATCGATGCGCGGAAATCAACCGTTGCTGCATAACGAGCGACCTCTTGAGCAAACGTTGTCTTGCCACTGCCCGGGAGGCCTCTCATGACCACGAAGAGCCGAGGCGGGTACTACATATACGCGCGGCGGTCCTCCCAATACGACCGGTAGTCGTCAACGATTTGTCGGGCTTTGAACTCCATTTCTCACACGTCGGATGTCGTCGAACCTCCAAGATTCCGCTGCTTCTGATGTTGACCACACCATATCACCGACCATGTATAACATAAGTCAACATTGACCTGGGATAGTCAACATCGACATCTTGGCCGGACCAGTTCCGCTCCTGGACGATCTCAGCGGCGTGGGCGACCGTCGGCAAGCATTTCGGCGAGCCCGGCCACAGCTTTACGGCGAGCGTAGCGGTAGCGGGGGCAGCGAGAGATGCATGACGAGCATGGCGGCGGCCGGCACAGCGAGCGCAGCACGGCGGGCATTGCGGCGGCCGGCACAGCGAGCGCAGCACGGCGGGCATTGCGGCGGCCGGCACTGCGACAGCAACAGGGCGAGATGGTGAGCATGGCGGCGGCACGGGCGACCGTCGGGTAGCATTTCGGTGAGCCCGGCCACAGCGGCACGGCGAGCGTAGTTGTAGCGGGGACAGCGAGAGCAGCATGACGAGCATGGCGGCGGCCAGCACAGCGAGAGCAGCACGACGAGCATGGCGGCGGCCGGCACAACGAGAGCAGCACGACGAGAATGGCGGCGGCAGGCACAGCGAGCGCAGCACGGCGGGCATAGCGGCGGCCGGCACAGCGAGCGCAGCACGGCGGGCATTCACGGCAAGCACATCGACAGCAGCATGGCGAAAGGGTGAGCATGGCGGCGGCATGGGCGACCGTCGGGCAGCATTCCGGTGAGCCCGGCCACAGCGGCACGGCGAGCGTAGCAGTAGCGGGGACAGCGAGAGCAGCACGACGAGCATGGCGGCGGCCGGCGTGGGCGACAGCAGCACGACGAGAATGGCGGCGGCAGGCACAGCAAGCGCAGCACGGCAGGCACAGCGAGCGCAGCACGGCGGGCATAGCGGCGGCCGGCACAGCGAGCGCAGCACGGCGGGCATTCACGGCAAGCACATCGACAGCAGCATGGCGAAAGGGTGAGCATGGCGGCGGCATGGGCGACCGTCGGGCAGCATTCCGGTGAGCCCGGCCACAGCGGCACGGCGAGCGTAGCAGTAGCGGGGACAGCGAGAGCAGCATGGCGAGCATGGCGGCGGCCGGCACAGCGAGAGCAGCACGACGAGCATGGCGGCGGCCGGCGTGGGCGACAGCAGCACGGCGAGCATAGCGGCGGCCAGAGTAAGGATCAGCAGCTTGGTGGCGACCTTGGCGGCGACGGTCGATGCGAGCCGGGCGACGGCATAGTTGGGGAAGCGCGCTGGAGCAGTAGCTGGCGATTTCGGAAATGAGGTTTGGGATTGAGCGCGCGGAAACGATCTTCTGGCACGGATCGCAGCGCGAGCGTGATTGGCCGCGAAATGGCTGGCCAATTACGCATTGCAAATTCAAACGATGGGGGCGCTGATTGGCGTAGATACCGGAGCGAACCCACGGGCGAAAATCTGCGTGTTGCGCGAACTCAAAGCGCAAGTTGGAAAAGCGCGCGAAAAGCTGTGTGTTGCGCGAAGCTTGATGGCTGAAGCCAGGCTGATATATGGATACCACTTCGTGTGACCTTTGGATTGAGCCAATGCTGATTGGCTTATTAGCTTCAACTTCAACCCTCGATAAGCACTCCGAATTATAGTAGTTCTTGATTTAGTGACTACCTAGTACGAGGGCATTGTTTTGCAGTTCTATAGTAACTTACTTTTGCAAGTGCTTCTGCAACAGAAATGATGGCAAACAGTGCCTGAACGTCGCTCGCCTCACTACCTAGGCCAGTGTGGTGTCCTCACAAAACGCAGTACCCGTAGATATGAAATACCAACCAATGCGTGCACACGGTTTCTTTAGGTGAGCGCTAGCACCATTGATCTTGTCCGCCGAAAAAGCTCTGCTTCTGGGTGGTCAAAAGCTCACGCGACAGCACACTAATTCCCTCCTGTTCCCCGACAACACTGATACGAATAGACGCCAGTGACTTCAGCGAGGAATACGCCGCGCTAGCTAAGGTTGATGACCCCCCCCCTCCTTTATTTTACTGCAATTTACTACATATAGGAGCCCACACACCGCTTCACCTCCCGTGCCGCGCCACCGCGGCTCGCCGCCTCGCCCAGTGAGGTGCGTTCTGCGGTCCGAATCGGCGGTATGGCGAAACTCGAGTGTAATTCGCGTCCGTTGGCAAATGGTGCTCCCGGGAGCTTTGGGGGCTGCATGGAGATGCCAGTTGTGACTTGGCCGGCCGAACCACCAGTGCCACGCTACCACGGCTCGCCGCCTCGCCCGGTGAGGTGCGTTCTGCGGTCCGAGGGTGGCTGGTATCGGTGGTATGGCGAAAGTCGAGGGTAATTCGCGTCCGTTGGCAAATGGTGCTCCCGGGAGCTTTGGGGGCTGCATGGAGGTGTCAGTGGTGACTTGGCCGGCCGAACCACCAGTGCCGCTCCACCGTGCATCGCTGCCTCCCAGCCGGGAGCCGCGGTGGCGCGGCACGGGAGGTGAAGCGGTGTGTGGGCTCCTATATGTAGTAAATTGCAGTAAAATAAAGGAGGGGGGGGTCATCAACCTTAGCTAGCGCGGCGTATTCCTCGCTGAAGTCACTGGCGTCTATTCGTATCAGTGTTGTCGGGGAACAGGAGGGAATTAGTGTGCTGTCGCGTGAGCTTTTGACCACCCAGAAGCAGAGCTTTTTCGGCGGACAAGATCAATGGTGCTAGCGCTCACCTAAAGAAACCGTGTGCACGCATTGGTTGGTATTTCATATCTACGGGTACTGCGTTTTGTGAGGACACCACACTGGCCTAGGTAGCGAGGCGAGCGACGTTCAGGCACTGTTTGCCATCATTTCTGTTGCAGAAGCACTTGCAAAAGTAAGTTACTATAGAACTGCAAAACAATGCCCTCGTACTAGGTAGTCACTAAATCAAGAACTACTATAATTCGGAGTGCTTATCGAGGGTTGAAGTTGAAGCTAATAAGCCAATCAGCATTGGCTCAATCCAAAGGTCACACGAAGTGGTATCCATATATCAGCCTGACTTCAGCCATCAAGCTTCGCGCAACACACAGCTTTTCGCGCGCTTTTCCAACTTGCGCTTTGAGTTCGCGCAACACGCAGATTTTTGCCCGTGGGTTCGCTCCGGTATCTACGCCAATCAGCGCCCCCATCGTTTGAATTTGCAATGCGTAATTGGCCAGCCATTTCGCGGCCAATCACGCTCGCGCTGCGATCCGTGCCAGAAGATCGTTTCCGCGCGCTCAATCCCAAACCTCATTTCCGAAATCGCCAGCTACTGCTCCAGCGCGCTTCCCCAACTATGCCGTCGCCCGGCTCGCATCGACCGTCGCCGCCAAGGTCGCCACCAAGCTGCTGATCCTTAATCTGGCCGCCGCTATGCTCGCCGTGCTGCTGTCGCCCATGCCGGCCGCCGCCATGCTCGTCGTGCTGCCCTCGCTGTGCCGGCCGCTGCCATGCTCGCCATGCTGCTCTCGCTATCCCCGCTACTGCTACGCTCGCCGTGACGCTGTGACCAGGCTCATCGGAGTGCTGCTCGACGTTCGCAACTTGCCGCCGACGCCATGCTCGCTGTTCATCTGTCGTCTACGCCGCCACTATGCTTGCCGCAGCTATGCTCGCCGTGCAGCAGTCGCTGCTCCGGGTGCCGCTATGCTTACCGTCAAGTTTTCTGGTGAGCTTCGATGCCTCGCTGATCTGGAGTTCCAGCGCCTCACGATGTCAATGTTGACATTCCCCAGCCCAACGTTAAATCCCTCTTCTTTACATGCACGTGTGTGGGTGTGCGGCCGTCATGCCCGTCGTTTCGCTTCTCGCGAGCTCGGTCGTGATGCCCGTTGCCATGTTGCGGGTTACGTGCACGGTGAGTGCGACGCCGAGCGTGTATTTATCACTGTGAAAACAACGTTGAGGAGCTCTTGAATCAGTTTAGGACATCTAGCAGTACCAGTCTATTTGTTATTGCCAAAGGAATCTGCTTAGTAATTCACCTGCGATGTCAACATTGGCACTTGCAACTCAACATCGAGATATTACAAGTATACGATCTGCTCTGTTGTGCTTCGTATCCGGATGTGTGTAGATTCGAAATTTAATATCGGTATAGTTGTATGATCAAGGTCAACAATGCCCACGTATCCGGATGCAAGAAGTGCGCCTTTTGCCCCCCCTCCACCGTCACTCGTCGAGATGTCACAGAAGCGCCGAGTAGGCAGCGGGCGCGACGCCCAGCCGCCCCGGAAGGCACGAAGAAAAGCAGCGAGGATAGTGAATTCCGGGGCATCTGGTAAGCAAATCGCATCTTTCACTAGCAAAGCGTCGTAGCGATCTTATAGTAGACGTTCATAATGCTGCAGACGTCGAGTTTGAAGTCGAGAAGATCATCGAGATGAAGTTCGTGCGTGGAGAGCCCAAGTATCATGTGAAGTGGAAGGGTTACGACGAGACGTCGTGGGAGCCGGAATCGAATCTGCATTGTCCTGAGCTCCTCAACAAGTTCAAGGCAGCACAACTTCAAGAGGCACGCGCGTTGAAGAAAAAAACTACCCGAAAAGCGGACTTGCCTGACCGAGGTAGCCACGTGACGGCTAAAATCCCTGCAGAACACCAAGAGGATTCTGAAGGTAACAAACAGCACGTGTTTGTCACATGCTCTTATGTTGGTTTAGGGGAAAATGTACTAACTGTAATAATGGTGCCCAGGTTTGGAGGAAGTGTACGAAGTGGAAAAAATTCTTCGTGAAACTTTTCGTTTTGGCTTGTCTCACTTTGAGGTGAAATGGAAGGGATATTCCCAAACGAGCTGGGAGCCTGCCTCCAATCTGAACTGCCCTGACAAATTGGAGAAGTTTAGGCGTCGCCAGAAAGCAGCACGTCAAGCTATGCTCGAAAACTCAGCTCCAGCTGAAGTCACCGATGCTACCGGGACGGTAGGCCATGACAGCCCTCGGAAAGATACCGATGAGAACGAGAAACCCAGCGGTGGATCTACAGCTCGCCAAGCAAGCAGAGCATCGATTCCAGAAAATAATGGAGTGGTAACCAATGATGCTGCAATGTGGCTACCGAGAGCCGGCAAACCGATGATCGAAACGAAAATGACTACGAGTACGATTACCCGGATTACTTTCCCGAGACTACCGAGGAAGAGGCGATCTCAAATGCAGGTGGTGGTGTTGAGCCTTGGGGTGACGGGATCTCAAACAATGCGGATGCGGACGCTACGCCAGTACCGCGAGCAGATTCCAGAGGGTCAGGCAAGGCTCCCAGAAAAAGAAAACCGCCCCGGCAGACAGCAGAAACAACCGCAACGCCCTCGCAAAATCGACGTACTCTTTCGTCTCCCGGGAGTCGAGTATCTGGGAAGAAATCGAAAAGACGTGCGGACATGCTTGCTGATGAAGTGAACGTGGGTATTGATGACGATCACGAGGTGCTGGAATCGGATGGCTGTTATGGCGAGAGTGCCGACGACGATTCTGAAGATGAGTTTGCAGATGAGCTTTATATTGCGGGTGATACCGGAAACGAAAGTTTTAGTGTCGAAACAGCAGAGGAAATTCGTGCGGTTGCCGGCCCCCAGGACTACATAACAGATGGAATGCTTCGAGGCATGTCTGACAATGGCTGGGAGTTGCTACCGGTAACCGACGAACGGGATGACTCGGACCTGTCCGGCGCTACGGATGTGTTTACGGACCCTCCCCAACTTACTGCCTCGGCTATAGAGGCAGCGAAAACGATGAAACCTTCTGATCTTTTTTTACTACATGCCGAAGACTCTCTGGACGGAGATTGCCGAGGAAACTAATCGTTATGAGCGTCAGACACGACAGGAAAGACTTCGACAGGCGAAGTTGTCCATTGAAAAGAAGACGGACGACATCCACAAACGCAAGGAAATGTTTCAAGCAAAGAAGAAGGAGCTGGACGCGTTCAAAGACGTACTTGCCGCGGAGATCATGCATTTTCTGGCCCTAGTAATATTCAGGGCTATTTGCCCGATAAAGTCTCGACTGGAAGATCATTGGAAGACGCGAGCCCGTGGAGCGATCCCAGCTGGAACTTGGTCGCCATTTATGGTTCGCAAGCGTTTCAAGGAGATTAACAGGTACTGTGACTTCCACGTTATTTTTAATAAAGGGCCCACTAACACGTCCTTCGCCAGATTTCTTCACTTTACGAGCAACCAGGCTCCGCAGGCTAAGACGGACCGGGCATGGAAGATTCGCAACGTGATAAACAAGTTACAGACTACTTTCGAGGGTGGAATGGAACTAGGGCGCTGGGTTGCATTCGACGAGATGGTTATCCCTTTAAGAAGTTCGCGGAACAGAATACGAGTTTTCCTGAAGAATAAGCCGCACAAGTACGGCACCAAGCTGTTCGCTGTGTGTTGCGGGAAAACCCACTACTGCTCCAGGTATGCTCATTTGCGCTATTTTATATAGTCGGTATCTGAACGCTGTGGATTCATGCTCAGGTTCGAGGTTTATTGCGGTAAGAAACAAAACAGTCAATTTGTTGACACCAGAAGTGGACCAGCTGCTGTGGTTCGAAACCTTAAAGCCTTGTGGGAACAGCGTCGGGTGGATCGATCCAGGAAGCGAATCATCATCACTGATCGCGAGTATTCTTCGGTGATGTTGGGGTTTCGTTTGATGGACATGGGGTACTACAATATCGGGACGGTTGCTACGACGCGTCTTGGCTTCCCCGAAGACTTGAAGACCGACAAAAAATCAGCTTCGAGAGGGATGCCGCGCGGCTCATACGTTCTTGCTCGGAACAATACGAATCGTCAAATGTACTCGACGCGGTGGGTTGACTCGAAAATGTGCTACTTTGTGGCGACTGGGTCCTCCGCTAGACGTGCGATTGTGCGGAGGAAGCAAAAGGACGGCTCACAGGCAAACATTCCGTGTCCGGAGTTTGTCGTATTGTACAACAAGTACATGGGGGGTGTTGACAGTCACGACCAGTTACGTCTGCAAAGGTACGTGTTGCTCTGTTGCGGTTCTGCCGCCCATCACTTACGCCGAAAATGCTTTTGACTAGGTACTCCATTCAAAGAGTCGTGCGACCGAAGAAATACAACAAGACTCTTTTCTACGGGCTTCTCGACATAGCTGTTATTAACGCTTTTATCACCCATCGTGAGTACGCGAAGTCGGTGGGGGAAAAACCTCTTTCACACGCGGATTTTCTCATTCAGCTACACGAGGAGCTACTCGCTCTCGGAGATGATGACTTCCTGGAAACGGTGCCAGTCGCCAATGCCGCTGTTACCGAGGTGGAGCCAAGAACTAACCAGACACCAGTTTCGACGGCGTACTCGCTAGCAAGCTCGAAGCATCAATTGATGGTGTCGACGGACAAGACAGCGAAGGGCAAGTTCAAGTTTCGCGTGTGCAAAGTTTGTTCGGTAGTGACCCAGCCTCTCTTTTTGGTCCGCGGGGACCAGTGCTTCCGGGGGGGTGGGCCTTCTTGTCCACCCCCAGAGCCGATTTCAAGAGATCACTCCCGTGTTGGTTCAATTCTGGTCGCCGCATTTCATGGCGGTCTCTGCAAAGCTGGATGGAGAGGACGTGTACCTGTTCAATGTATACGCTCCAACTGACGAGGCCCTGAGAGAGCAGTACTACGATGTACTCTCAGCAATTTGTATCCCGGCCGGGACGCAGCTATATGTTGGAGGGGACTTCAACTGCACTCAAAATGGGATTCGCGACCGGTCATACGAACCGTATGCCAATTGCCATGCATCAAGGGCCTTGTCCAAGTTGATTCAGCGATGGGGACTTCATGACAGTCTCAGCAATCGGCTCCCAGACCCGACAGATCGTGTTGCTTTGACGAGGTTCTATGACGAACATCATACTCATGAGTATATTGTCAGGGGACGGGTCCCTGCCACTAGCCGACTTGATCGGTGGTATTCCAACGATCAAGCACGGCCCTGGATGGCCACGACTCAAGTGGACAAGGCTGGGCTACAATCGGACCACCAGGGAGTCATACTCCACCTGCGATCTCCTTCGAACCCAATCCGGCGTCACAAGGAAAAACGCGTCTTCCCGGTGCCCAACTATGCGCGTGCTCGTGCAGACGACACGGTACTCGGCGAATTAAAGGCGTTGTCTGATCGCTTAGAGTCTGGTTTCACGACGGCGCTGCAAGCTGCAAAGCTATGGGATCAAACGAAGCGTCGAGTCGCGGTGGGGCTACTGAATGCTGTAAGGGCAGCGAAGAAGAGCAAGAAGAAGACGTATCGCAAGAAGATCAAGCGTATGTACCGCAGACTGGATCGTACCAAGGAGCTCGCCCGAGCCGCCTCTCAACAAGCCAACCAGGACCTCCAGCAACTTTGCCAGGCCAAACTCGTGAGGCTCACGCAGCGCATCGCAACAACGAAACGCGAGTGGATTCGGGCAAAATCGCAGCGATTGTTTAGATCGCATACGTGGCGAGAAGGGAAGACAACAAAAACCTTCTTCAAGCGGATATCCTGCAAGTTTGGGGACAACATCATTCCGGCCCTCCGTCACCACTCCGGCATCGCTGTTACCGACCCCCAGGCCAAGGCAGACACCCTCGCCGACGCATGAAGTCCTATCATGCGCGGCGTCCCGGCCTCTTCTTCAGCAGTCGAGCGCGTCACACGCTGGATGGAGCAGGACACCGGAGACGACACTGCAATGCTGGCTGATGCGGAGATGATCACGGAAACCGCAGTTAGAATGGCGCTACGAGAATGTAAAATGGACAAGGCATGTGGACCTGATAAGCTGGGCAACGACTGGTACCGGGCTTACGAAGATGCACTGGTTCCAATACTTACGCGGCTATACAAGCTCTGGTATACTGAACAAGTGTTTCCCGATTCCTTCCTGGAGGCAAATATCTTTTGCTTGAAGAAGAGTGGCGACGGTGGAGACCCTCTCAACTACAGACCGCTCGCGCTACTCAACACTGACTACAAGATCCTGACAAGACTACTTACGACTCAGGTTCGAACCACTCTTGCGCGGAGAATCAGCATCTTTCAGCAGGGGTTTGTCCCTGGTCGTCAAATTCACGCGACGATAGATTATTTCGCTGCTGCACAACGAATGGCTCTATGCTCAGACGACGCACGGGATGCTCTCGCGCTGCTATTGGACTTTGCCAAGGCCTATGACTCGCTTGACCGACAATTTCTGTACGCAGTGCTGCGCCGTCACGGCTACCCACGTCACTTTGTGCAGGTGATCGAAAAGCTCCACACTGGGACAAACGTGCGCTTCCTTGCCCATGGAACACGCTCTCGAACGGTGATGGTCACCCGTGGCATCCGGCAAGGATGCCCACTTGCGCCGCTGCTCTTCATTCTAGCGCTGGAACCACTGTACAGGCGATTAGAGAAGGGGGCCGTTCATCAGGGGATCACTCTGAATACATGCACAGCCACTGCAGCTTTGAGGGTCGCAGGGTACGCCGATGATACGGCGATATATTTGCGGAGCCCGGCGGAGCTGGAAGTGGCGCTCGCTACTATCACGGACTTTGGTGCGGCTTCAGGTATACACCTCAACTGCTCTAAAACAGTGGCCATTGCGCTGCACACAGACGGACTCCGCTCCAGCACACTCTGGACGGGGCCTGTTCGGCTCCTTCCCCGTGATGAACGATGCCGCTATTTAGGCGTACAAGCAGGAAGTCGCTCAGAGGCAAGCCACTCGTGGCACACTGCGGGACAGCAGCTACAAATTCGAGTACGGCGGGCCAGCCAGCGCACTCTCACAGTGGATCAACGTGCTGTCGTTGCGGCGGCAGTGATCGTTCCTAAGCTGTTGTTCATCGGTCGGCATGCTTGGCCGTCCACTGCAATTGTCGAGGAATATTCCAAGTGCATACGGAATTCGTGTTACATGGCCAGTTTGTGGAGAAAATTTCCGGAGTTAAATCATGGATTGCTGCGGACATCACCCTTCTGCCCCGGCGGGACGGAGGGATGGCCGTGCCCGATCTGAGAGAAGAACTTCTGGCGATGGCGGCGTCGACAGTCACCGAGTGGGCTCTCAACGGATCGCTGATCGACCATATCATTGGAGATATCCTATTCTCCAGCTCTGCTACTACTAATGCGTCCCCCGTCTTCGTGACCCCAAGTGTAAGCGATCGTATTGTCCAGGGATTCCGCGATGGTGCTATGTTATGGAAAGCAGGCGCCAGCATGGTCCACCGAGCTGGGTTAAAACCGTACACCAGCAAGCACGAAGAGGCGGTCAGAGAGCTTTACGGGATAGTTGATCAAGCTCTCCCCGATATACTGCGTTGGGATAGTGACCATTGTGATTTGGATCTGTTGGTGTTGGCCGGAGGAGAAACAGCCACCCCACGTCAAATGCTACGCACCCAGACTGGCCAGCCATGTCTTGAGTGGCTGCCCTATGCAGAAATTCGCCACCTTTTCCCGTGGAAGGCGCCGGACTCACTTGGTCATGCAGCGCTCGCCTGCCGTACCACCGCACCTGGTCGTCTCGTGAGCGACATCGTCCACTGGACCCACGTTCGACCCGGCCGATTACGATTAACCAAGGGGCAGCGGGTCGAGGGACAGGAAGTACGTCGACTCCTTCTGGACATCCTCGCTCACTATCCTGAGCTCGTGTACCCGCCAAGCTGTACAACGGAGCTACGGATCACGGCTATGCCAGCTGAACATCCACTGACAGTGACTCCTACGACGGGTCCAGCCACCGGGACGAAAGTATCACTCAGTGTGGTAAGCACAACGGTGGGACCCATTCACACGGTGGAGGTTTGCTCTAGACCTGCGGCAACGAGAGCGCTAAACGCATTCACCGCCAACGAGGTTAACATCCGGAGTATACATCCCCACCCACGGCTGAACAGGATGGTGTGCCTCACGACAGGACAAAGGCGGTGGAAACAGCCTCGCCACGTCTATAAACTAGTGGTGCTTGCCAGGCCCAGCCGACACGGTGCGCGTAATGTTGCAGGACGGGCCAGTGCGTGGAGCTTGGAACATCCGCAGATTACCAGCGCTCTAGCTAAAGTTACCTGGAAAACGATTCGGACGATCAGTGGAGCCACAGGTTGGAGTGAACAAGTCTTGCTTCGATTTAAGCTTCAAGCCTTCACATGGTGGGACTCAACGCGCGGACTGCCAGGGTGCCCAATTGCCGAGTGCCTGCAGGTTGCGGTTAACACCTCACACACGTTTTGGACATGTGCGAGGGCCACCTGTCTATGGAGAGTTTTCTATGCGCCGTGGACGGCACTTGGTGTTGTCGACTCATCCGACCGACTTTCATCCACTTTTCGACTTCAACTGAAGTGCGTACCGATTGGCATGTGGTCGCTATTGGACGAGTTACACGGACACGACACCGAAGCCACGCGAGACTCCATCCGCACACACATCTACACTATCTTGGATCAGTGTTGGCGACTCGGAGTAGTGACTACACTCCAAGGGATATGGCGACGGCGATGTTTGTATCGGGATCCGGTAGAAGATGCGACAGCAACACGGGCGGCTGCGGTACTACATGGCAGGCTTCGTGCGGCCTACCTGACAATCAGGATCAACAACACGGCCATGAATGCGCCTCCGCCTTTGGTTGCGGCTGCACGTGCCTGCCACTTGGCGCTGACAACGCCTTCGGCGGAGACGGCACATATCCCCCATCAGACTGTCGGCGACAAGCGCACTTTGCTATTCTTCGACGGTGGATCTCGCGGCAATCCTGGGCCAGGCGGTGCGGGAACGGTCATTGTGCATTTGGGTGGGGCGACGCTCACGCCCCGGGTGGTGTGGATGGCAAGCGTCTCTTACGCGTCGAAGACAACTAACAACATCGCTGAATATCGTGGGCTACTTAACGGACTACGGTATGCTGCTCGGTGCAAGCTGTTGGGAGTACACGTCGTCGGTGACAGCAATTTCATTCTAACGCAGTTACGGAAGCGGAAAACGCCTCGAGCCAAGCACTTACAAGGACTGTATACACAATGCCGATTACTAGCGGATCGACTGATGGTGTCCTCCTGGTCTCATCATTTACGCCATTTCAACAAGACGGCGGACGGATTAGCCAACCTGGCCATGGACACCAAGAAGAGCACGCAGGTAACTGCTGCAGAAGTAGCAAGCCTGCCTTCGCGCTGGACATCAGTCATCGCGCCCCTCCAAGCGGACGTAGATATCACTGGATGGACACTCACCCGGATCAGGAGGACAGATGCCGGGCCTCCGCTCGTCGTGGCGCACCTTAACTGGTACGCATCTGCTGGCACCAGTAGCAGTAGCTAGCAAACCCTCAGATGATCTGTAAGCATCCGAGGGTCGGGCATTTTCTAGGTCGTTAGGGACTCTAAATGACTGTAATGCACCTCAGCTTAAAACGAAAGTTTGTTCGGTACTGCGTGGTGCTGGCAGTCCTGGATCGAATCGACCTCCCGGCACAACGCGTCATTACTGCAAGCAGTGCTCCACTGATCGAGGAAGACTGTTTTTGTGTTCCAAGGCGCGACACGTATCCGATGGTAATTCTGTATCGTGCTTTAACATTTGGCACTCGAAATGGAAGAACGGAGATCAACTTCCGCCCTCTGAAAAGGTCGGACGGATCCGAATGCGTCGGTCGAAGGAGGAGTTACGCGCGGAAACGATGGACACAGCTTCCTCGGATGCTGTACTGCCAAAGCAATACGAGACCGATGTTCAGAATGCCGATGGGGCTGCTTCGGTGTCATCTTCGCAGTTACCGGTTCCAAGTGTCACGCGAAACGTAGAGGTACAAGTGCATCAGCCAGAGCGGCCAGGCGCAGATGCAGCAGGACAGGATGAAGAAGGAGTAACTGCGACTGAGAGGCCCCCGGGTGAGAGCGAGCGGGAGGCCGTGGCGGAAGTGCTGGCGGAGCTGCTCGGCGCGGTGGAATGTACGCTCAGCGGGGCCGAGCAGCAGAATGAGTCGGATAATTAGGTGTCACTGCGAAGTCGATCTTGACAAAATACGCCTGTAAGTGAGAGCGAAGCCAGCTTTGACTCGACGGCGGTCAAGCTGGTTGTCAACGTTGAGATCTATGTTTCACTGCGAAGTCAATGTTGACATCTGCCATACAAACTTTAATACAAATACGCCTGTTAGGGAGAGCGAAGCCAACCTTGGCACCAAGCTGGTTGTCAACGTTGAGATCTATGCTACAATAAGAAAGCGATGACGGAATATATGTAGGCATGGGCTTCTTCATTGCATCTTTGCATCGCTAACAAAATATGTATGCTTCTGTGAAGCTGGGCTAAGCACTTTCCGACGTACTAGCGTCTCAACGATACCCCAAGACGAGGAAACATCACCTCGGTTTGATACGTCCAGACAGCAAGCCACTCGAGCGCAGCGGCTTCTTGGACTCGAGCTTTATACTCGAGCTCTTTGAAAAAACCCTCCTTGGTATGCTCCCGGATAGCATTCTCGTCGTACGATTCATTTGCCTCCATGGCGATATGGTGTTCAACATGGGAATCGAGAAAAGCGTCTAAGCGTTCAATATCCCACTCGCACAGGCGCTGTCGACGCTTTATCATAGTCAGCGTTATCTACACAGAGGTCAATGGCACGTTAGCGTTGGGAGTACACCTGGCACCACAGAACGCGTGAAATACCTTCGAGGCTTTCAGGGACGCTTGCAACCACGCGTAGATGTGACTCGAGTCTTCGTCATTCTGAAACTGCGCATACATCTCGTAGAGCGGAAGGGCGGCTAGAAATGCGTCTACATGGTTGGTAGACCAGAATCTAGGCTCGTAAACCTGTTCAATAATAACATTTGTTAGACTACGCCACAGAACTCAAGTAATTCCCATACCCACCCGGTCGCGTGAAGGTTTGCGTACTGGCTGGAGGGTGTGAAAGTCAAGGAACCCCTGGTGCCATTGAAATCTCTCCAACGTCTAGGCATACATCGGAATTGAGCCATCGAGACGCCCACTGAAACACCAACGATACGTGCACGTACCTCTCCTACAGACTTCGGCTTGCCATAAATTTTCTTGTTGTTTGACGCTGTTCGGTTGACATCCGGCGTGAAACCCTGTTGTATGCAAGCAGGACGGTTAGATATCAAATAGCCACCACAAGTAGGACATTCATGCGCACCGGGACAGCCTCGTAGGTGTAGTTAGGGTCCGAGAGAACAAAGTAGGAGGATTTGTCTAAGTCGGTATCTTGATCGCTGAGCTGCCCTTGCCTCTCGGAGCGCCCTCGCACTGTGAGCTCCTGTTGGTTCGAGCGTTCGTCGTCATCGCTGCTGCTGCCGCCCACAGTGCTGCTGCTGTCGGCCGCCGTGTCGTCGGTGTACATACTTGCCTCGGCCATGATCTTCTCGGAGAAGATCTCCCCCCACACAATGTGCACTGTACCACTGAGGAGCGACCGCGACTTTTGACAGGTTGATTTTGACTGTCGCTCGATTCTATGAAATTCCATCATTTTATTTTATACTAGATCCTTACACTAAAACACATACTCGCTGCATCCGCCTGCAAAGGCTGCTGTCGCAGTGAGAGCCTGTTCTGGCAGCACCATTGGGTATTATAGCCCTCATCGCTGACGTCACCGCCTTAGCCACCACCATTTTGGTCCTCGGCGATCCGCCTGCTTTTAGGCGCGCTCCGCACTCTGATTCGAGATCACACGATGGACTGCTTGATCGTCCGGCCTCGTCCTGCAGGGTCTTGTGATGGTTGATGCCATCGTTTACCTTGAACACGCGCTTCTTCTCCTTCATGTAGGGCGCCTCACGCGAACGTTTGTCCGTGTGGGCTGACGTATGACCGCAGCCCAACAGAGCGGCTCCGAGAGCCGCCCCAGTTGTATCGATAGGCCTTGGGCGACAGCGCGTAGTATTTGCCTGGGTGCTGATGGGCTCGTAGTCGAAGTCCCCCTGTTGCGGCGTCGGGCCTGGTGCTGGGCCAGCATGCTGTTCGGGTTCACGTGCTGCTGGAGTTCATGCACGCCGGGCCTTTGAAGCCGCCGCCATTGGTGCCGTGGTCCAGGGATTTGTAGTAGAGCTTGGGAAGTTCGCCGCTGCGCTGGTGGTGCGGCTAGTGCGCCTTGTACTGCGTGTAGCCGTAGCCCTGCATGGCGAAGAGGAAGGAGGAAGTCAGGCGGGTGCACTGCCGATGGAATGGGGGGGCTTGTGCCGCCAGCGCTCGCCTCGCCTGCAGTCGAGAAACACGTCAGCAATGGGGCAACAGGCTGGCTAGAGTGAGCAGCGTACCGAGATTGAGTTGTTCTGCTTTCGGTTGTGCCTCGTGCGTCTCGTCGTTGCAGTAGAAGGCGTCCCTCATGTGCCGTGCCGTGCTTGCCCTGGGATAGTGTCACAGCGATTGCCGATCACGTCCATCAACCGCGATATTCAGCTCAGAACAATTCACTCACTTAGCGAATGTTCGCATTATCCTGCGAATTACGCCAAGGTTTTTTCGATCGAAATCTCGACAGAGCTTAATATTACGGCCGTATCCAAGCTTTGATTGGATAACTCTGACCAATGAGATTGACAGCCGGTGGAACCCGAAGAGTCGGGGCAGACTGCTGGGGACCTCGCTTACCCTATCCCGCCAGTATACAAATTTCTATATTAATCTTATCCCTGCAAAATCGGGATAAGAGCGGTCGCCGGTGGGTTAAACCGGAGCTGCGAGACTATGTTCGCGGTGGAATGCGCCAGGAAGACGAAGTGGATTCGCTCGACATGCAGAATTCCAGTCACAGCACGATCACCGGAAGAGCTTCAAAATGGCAAGACGGCATCCTAAAAACTATCAATCGCCTGGCCGATATCGTCGCCGGCAGCCGAAATCCTGCTGCCGCTCCTGTTACCGCTCTTGCTGCGAATGTTCCTGCGACTGTACAAGCGCAAGATGAAGACATGCTGATCGATCGGATCGGTAAGCTGCACCACCTCATTGAACAGGTCAAGGAGCGACAGCGTAGGTTGGAGCAAGAAGGACAAACGGATGCTGCGCTGGCTAATAGCCTTGCACTCTATCAGCAGCGCTTACAACTCTACGAAAACCGCCTAGCGGCCCTTGAATAAGGCGACAAACGCTTGCACTCAATTCAGCTTCGGCAAGCTGACGTAGGATGGATGGCACACAAGCATTATTTTTTTAGGATCAACGAAACCTTTTATTTAACTTCAAAACAATACACTACTACTAGTTATCCTTCTTGTGCTTCTGTTGAACGTCGGATTCGATTGCGTTGGGGTCGTAGCACTGTATCACGCTCCAGGACACCGACGATAGCGTCCCGAATCCACTCCGATGAATTGTACGTGTCAGTATCAGCTGCCAAATCGGAGGCGTCGTACAAGCGACGATAGCGAGAACTATCTTGCGAAACCACTGATAAATCCGGCGGGGGTTCATCGGCTATGGACAGTGCTGCTAGTCCGTCCACCAAGTCTTCATCTTCTTCAACACGATAACTGGTACTCTCGATCAGGCGTCTGTTAATGCACCAATTGTGCAAAATACATGCTGCTAGTTTCGTCCGTGGCACCCGCCGGAATGCAATCTCTAGTGGTGCATTGAACACGCGCCATTTGCAAACAAGCAGTCCAAATGCCATTTCAATGCGGATGCGAAGTTGGCTTAGGTAGAAATTAAAGCTGTCGTGATATGCTGTGGCGATTCTTGGGCGGGGAAACGGGGTCAGCAGCTTGTTAGTGTTTGTGTACGCGTTATCGCCTACCAGGTACAGCCCGTTCGGGAAGGTATCCACCACAGCAGACAATCTCCACTTCAAAAAGGCCACTGAATCCCCCGTTCCTCCAGGACTCGAACAAGTGACAGCAGTAAAACGGCTCAGGTGGTCACAACAGGCTTGCACATCTACTCCATATCTCTGATAATGCCCAGAAAAGAATGAGCGCACCCTCGTAACCTCGTTCTTCTTCGGCGCCTTGATTGGACACAACCACCCATCTACAGCACCGACGCAGCCTTTCATGACCTTGGAAGTGCTGAGCTTCTTGAACTCACTTGCAGCATGGCGTTGCGCAGCAAGCGTCGTGGGAAATTGTAGTTGCAAGTCTGGATGCGCGATAATGGCTTCAACAACCTCATGAATACAGTCGTAAAATGCCGAAACGCTGACCCCACTTTTAGAGCGAATATCGTGGTAGGAGCCGCCGCTCAGCCACCGCAACAGCATGTGCAGCTTGTTGATGTGAGTTATGGGCTCTATGCCAGTCCGATTTCGGGACTGCTGTTCGTCCACAGTCAGACGTGACTCCAGCTTAGCGGCTAAAGCCATGAAGGACTGGCGGGACATCTTGTAGCACTTCTGGAACTCTCCTTCTGGCTTGACCGGCATTCGTGGGCCGCAAGGCCCGCGACTCTCCGCAACCCGCAGGGTTGCGGGCGCTCCGCCCGCATCTAAAAAACAAAGCCAGTCACTAGTGTTGAAGGCGTTAATGGAGCGTTCGTTGCCCATCCAGTCACTTGACAATGTCAAGTTGACATGCATGGCGGGCTTTGGTAGGCGAAGACTGGTTGGTGGGGTCGATCGAATTGATAGGATTGATAGTTGAGTTATGTACAGCGCTACAGCAACGAGGAATTCACGGCGATCGGGGCGCTATATGTACTGCCGTGCGCCTCTGGCGAAGGCGACTGCTTCGTCGCTGAGAGAAGTAGGAACAACACGAATATGCACACATTACAGAGTGGTCTCGAAACGTCCGAGTAGGTCTGGGCGGCGATGGGCGTCTCCGTCTTGGATAGGAGGTCGGCGCTGCTGCTGCCAGTGGGGACTGGGTCGACGCCGTGGACTTGGTGACGCCGATCGCGTCGTTCTTGTCCAGTCCGAACGAGTTGTGCGACTCGAACATGCTTGCAGGGGTCTGTGCGGCGTACAGGAGCTTGGCCGGGCAGCGGCGTCTCGAGCTCCGTGGCGCTCTGGGCCACAATCTTCTCCAGCTCCTTTGAGTTACGCAGGTGCAGCTGCGCGAACTCCAGGAAAAGCTTCTTGAGCTTCACGGCCTTCTGGCCGCGGAAGCGCTGCACCTCGCGCATCACGCGCGTGCACGCGCTCGAACTCGTCCTTGGCGGCGACGAGGGCGTTGTTGAGCCTGGTGGCCGACGGCGAGTCCGGGCCGTCGCCGTTCACAGCCGATCGTGCCGCCGTCCTCGGCGCCGCTGCGCGAGCCGAAGAGGTTGAGCGTGTCGTTCTCCACCATGCGCTGGTAGGTCTTGCCCCACCAGTTGTTGAGCATCTGTGCGCGCTGCACGACGGACGGCATGGACGTGGCGTTGACGGAGCTGGCGCGCTGGGCCTCGGCCTTGAGCGCCGTGAGCTCCACGATGGAGCACTCGAGGAAGCTGCTGAAGAAGTTGGAGTTGCGCCGCTCGTCGTGGTTCACCACCTTGCGCAGAAAGCGCTCGAGGCCCGCGCACCGGTGCTCGATAAACTCGCTCGTTGCTTGCCCTGTGCCCGCGGTCGACTTCATCTTGTGATCTTTCGCGAGAGGGCGTCGACCGAAATTGTGTGCATCACATAATTTCAGGGAGTCGCGATGCTCCTCAAATGTCACTTGGGTTTTGTATATATAGACGGGGTGTCACCTATATGCGATTGTGGGCCGAGCGGGACAGTTACCGGGACACTGAAGTGGTCGAACATGGTCTAAGTCGGTCTAAGTTGGTCAAACCCGGTCTCGGGACAAGCCCACGAATACCGGTCAAGCCCTCCTTCTTCCTCGAGTAGCTGTGCGTGGGTCTCCCAGTCGATGCGCTCGCGCTTACGACATCGACGGCGGGTGTCAGGGATGATCACCAGGGTCAGAACGAACAATAGCAGGCCGAGAAGAGCAGCCACTCGTGTCTCTAATAGAGACTCTCTATCTGCATTGTAGCCGGCGAAGATAACTGGGTGTGCTTGTAAATTACGGCAATGGCAGGGTGGCAAAGTCACTTTGCGTGGCACCGACCTTTTGCCGCCGATGGCATTTTGCCCCTAGCCCTAAACAAAATCGTAACCAATCACGTGAGCTTATTTCGTGCCATGGCATGGCATGGTTAGAGCGGCCCTTAGTTAGAGTCGTGAAGTCGAGTGCATTTGCTTGTATTTCGTAGATCAGCCTCACTCGCTGAACATGAAATTTTTGTCCGATGCCGACAGCCTCCCTCACTGCTTGGCGTTCACTTCGATCGTGTAGTCATAGTCAATAGTAGGGATGACCGATTGGACGAACTTGAGGAAGAGGAAGAGGTACTGGTCGCTGCGGATTTCGTTGGCCAGCTGCTCCTCCGTCTCCTTCTCCCCTGACTTGCGCGCTTTCAGGTTGGCAATGATGCGCTTCATGACTGCGCCGTGCTGGCACGGGTGGATGGAGGCGTGCACGAGCGAGCTGCGGTGCGGGTGCGGCTCCATGGTCACTGTGCGGTTGGCGTAGTCCTGCATGATGTCCTCGAACATCTGGTCGCCGCTCAGCGGCGCGTTGCGCTCGTCGTAGCCAAAGAGCCACACGCGCGGCGTCTGATAGTACTTGTCGTACGTGATGGACAGGTCGTACGTGCGGGTGCGTAGGATGGCGTCGTCTGCATCGTCGGGCTCGCTGGCCACGAGGTAGCTGCCTGCCGCGGGGCCGAGCGCGGCCTCGTCGTCCTCCACGAGGTTGTCCTCCTCCTCGTACGAGCCCAAGTCCCTCAGCTCCGGCTCAGCAGCAGCAGAGGCAGCGCCGTCCACGAAGTGTTCGTCCACGATGGCGCCCAGGATCCCCTGGGGCTTCTTGGGTTTGTCCGAGAGGGAGACGTCGCCCATCTCGTCGCTCAGGTCCGTGACGGCGTTGGCGCCGCCGCCTTCGTCGTTTGCGTACGAGGAGGCGGCGACCCACTCGTCCTCGCCCTCGACGGCCTCCTCCGTCTGGTAGCTCTGCTCCAGCGACGTCACGCGGCGGCGGCACGGCACGTTACGGGTCACGAGGAACTGCTTGTCCGCCGGGAGGTACGCGCGGCGCAGACTCGGCTCGCCGCTCTCCCAGCGCCACGTGGGGCACTTGTACACGAGCAGGTCCCCGGCCTTGACGAACTCCTCGGGCGTGAGCAGCCCCTTGTCCTCGAACGACGACTCGGTCAGCACCGGCGTCAAGTACTCGCGCACGCCGTGGAAGAGGCTCTGCATCGCTTCCTTCTCTTCGGTCTCTATCTAGCTTGAAGAAGAATGCGACCAAGGGTTGAGCTCTATTATATACGGATAAAAGTGCGCGAGAGAAACCTCTAATATATAGTACATCTAGATCTCGTCCTAACGCCTGTGTTCTACCAAACTCGTACCTCCATATATCTTATACTTGTGTGGACCAGCTTAGTATCCTCGTAGCAGACCGCAGACCAACACTCTTACACACTTCCGCACTCGCGAGCAGCGATTCGGATGCTGCTGCCGCTGCGACGCCTCATGAGCTTCTCCGTGCAGAGCTTCGAGTCTCCGCTGGCGGTGGAGCAGGTGCGCGTGTGTCTGTCCGCTCGCTTCAACCGGCGCGTGCACACGGACGCGGCCGTGGAGCAGCAGGCGGCGCAGACGTGGACGGAGCTGCAGCGGCAGTCGCCCAGACTCTTCAACGCGTCCAAGTTCCGTCTGCAGGCTCTGAGCGACCATCACTCTCAACTGCAGCTGGACTGGGGGCTGACCGACTACGCCACGTACCTGGGCACGTGCTGCTCGGCGCTGGCCCCGCGGCTGCTGCAGGACGGGCGCCAGTCGCAACAGGGCGACGCCTTCGCCTTCCTGTCGCGCAAAGTGGGTGTAGCGGCGGTGCTGGAGACGGCGGACGCCCACGTGGCGCTCATCCAGCGCAGCAAGAGCGTGGGGCTGTACCAGGACCTGCTGGACACGCCCGGGGGTCACCCAGAGCCGGCGCACATTCAGCTGACGGAGGACGTGCTGCGGACGCTGGAGGACGAGGGCCACGAGGACGCGAGGAGACGCCTGGAGGACGCGGCCAGGGACGAGTTCTTCCGCTCTATTGCCACGGAGGTCCACGAGGAGGTGAACGTGGCCCCGCAGCTGCAGCAGCCGCCCGCGCTCCTGGGTGTCGTGTTGCAGACGGAGGCGTGCACGCCCAGCTTCTGTGGGTTGAACGCCTCGTGTGATAGTGTGTGGCTGGGAGACTGGGCTGACCTCGTGTGCTCTCTGTTGTGTGTGTTCTGTAGCCTTCCACATCAAGACGGAATGCTCGGCGGGGCAGCTGAGGGAGTTGTATCGCGCCGGACCGGCCGACAAGTTCGAGTCGGTGAAGCTCGTGCTCTTACCATCCGAGAGTTTGCTCGCCGAGGGATCCGCGACGCTGTAAGTTGAAGTTACTGGTTGGTGGTGGGAGGTGAAGACTGACGTTGTACCGTGATCATGTCTGGGTCGTTGGTGTTGCAGGGACGAGCTGAAGCTGACTCCGTCGGCAAAGGGCACTCTTGGGCTATGGAAAAAACACACGCTGCGTGCCAGACAGCAGCAGTAGAAGGCGACGTGTATAAGGCGACGTGTATCTGGATTATAGAATGCAACTTGCTCTGTCGCGTTCCAATCAGCTCGGCCTCATGACAATGGTTGCAGCAGTCAACAGGCAGGGCGGGCGACACTCATTGTTTCTTATACAAGGAATGCAGCGTACTAACAAACGGGATACGCCACATCAATGTTTTGTGTAAGCTAAACTCGACAATTTCGACAATTCCGGTAGGTCTCCTCAGCTGTTTATGCCTTCTTTGACGAGTCGTTTGGCAGTCACATGCGAGGTTGACCGCCCTTGATTCCCCTTTAAAACGGCGAGGCTTCCTTGAGCTTCTTCTGAAAGTTGCTGAATGGGACATTCCCGATGTCGGGTCCGTTGAGTGCCGTCCGCGCTGGAGCGGTGAGTTGGTCCCACATGATGAGGTCTTGAAACATCCCTGGGATCGTCCCATCTCGTCCAGCAGCTCGTCGCGCATGAAGAAGTCCAGGTACGTGTTGGCGAGCAGCCGGTCGAAGTCGTTCACGATGTGTCCGCCATACATGATCTCGCCGATTTAGCGCAGATCGGCCCAGGGCCCTGGGCCAGGGGATCTTGCCGCCTGCCGAGCTCTCGAGGTAGTTCGGCAGACAGACAGAGCCGAGTCGCGCAGGTCGCCAAGCGAGAACGGATACGTCGTGTTGATGCCCATAGGACCGTACATCTTGCCCTCCATGAGCACGGCGTGGAAGTGGCAAAGACCGAAGAGGTTGGACTTGACCTTGTCCTCGGCCTCCTCGATGTACTTCTTGGGGAAGCTCACGAAAACGCGCTTCAAGTTGGCCTTGAGCCCAGACGGAGGCTCGTTCGTGAGCCGTTCGTGAGCCCGTTCGTGAGCTTAATGCAGCGATTGAGCACCCCGATGGGGATCGAGTAGGACGGGTCCGACGTCAGGAACAAGCGGAAGTTCTTGTGGGAGCCTTCCAGCGCGAACTTGTCCAGCTTTTTCTCGAGCGCGAGCAGCCAGCGCGGCATGAGGTGGATGTTGTTGAGGATGACCCAGTGGCCGTTGCGGTGCGCCACCTCGAGGCGGTCCATGACGAATGGCACCAGCTCTTGCTTACGAGCTTCAAGCTCTGGCTGCTCCTTCTTGACCACCTACTCCAGCAATTGGTCCCCCAGGCCACTCTCCGTTGCGATGAAGTTGATGTGCGTACATCGCGCCGCAATCTCAGGCTTGTAGTGCGGCTTCGACAGCTTCGTCTGGAGATACATGAAGAACCCCGGGTCGTACTGCACTTCCTCGCCCTTGCTTGGTCCAAATGACGATGGACCCTTCCAGCAGCGACACCTTGTTGCTCAGGTTGGTCGCGTTGCCGTCGATCGGGGACAGGGGCGGACACGTCTCGCCCTTGGTGGCGCCGCTGATGATGGACATGGACGCCATGTACGAGTGGAACTTGCTCCTTGGACGCACTTTGCTCCAGCCTTCCTGGTTGGCGGCGTTCGAGAAGAGTAGCAGGTCGACCTCGGCCACCATCCGCTCCAGGTACTCGACGCTGCCACCCGCTGCTCGATGAACTTTAGCGGGTTCACCTCATTCTTGATGCCGCCGCCCATCACTGCGGTGGGGCCTTAGCGCTGTCTCGTCCTCTCGACACTCTGAAAGGCGGCGCGCCCGGGCTTCACGCTTTGGATATGAGACGACGATGCCATATAACGATGCACAAGTGGGCGGGCGAGTGAAGAGGTTGAATATACGGCTGTCTCCATTCAGTTACCAGCGAGACGGACACCTAGGGCTTGCTCCGCTCTTCCTACCAGACGAACGGACGGATACGCGGCCGGCTTAGAACTTGCCGAGCAGAGCCGCGTACACGGCCATGACCGTCCACAGCCGGTTCTCGGCCTCGTCGAAGACCAGCGAGCGGGGGCCGTAGAACACCTGAACACACGCACACACACATAACGGACCATTGTCAGGCTACAGCAGTTCGACAATACAGCAGATGAGTGAGTGAGTTGTCCGCACCTCGTCGTCGACCTCGTCCTGGTGGCGCGGCAGGCAGTGCAGGAAGATGTGGTCGTCCGCGGCGCTCTCGAGCATCTTGTTGGTGACCTGGTAGCCGGCGAAGGCCTTGAGGCGCTTCTGGGACTCCTCCTCCTGGCCCATGCTGATCCACGTGTCGGTGGCCAGGACGTTGGCGCCCTTGGCGGCCTCGACGGGGTCCGTGGTCATGACGACGTCGGTGCCCGCGAGCTGCGCGAGGCGCTTGGTCTCGGCCACGACGTCGGCGTCGGGCTCGTAGCCATCGGGCGTGGCGATCCGGATGTGCGCGCCGAGCTTGGGGGCCGCCAGCATGAAGTCGTGCAGCACGTTGTTGCCGTCGCCCACCCAGGCAAACGTGAGCCCCTCGAAGCGGCCGAAGTGCTCGTAGACCGTCAGGTAGTCGGCCAGCATCTGCAGCGGGTGGTACTTGTCCGACAGCGCGTTGATCACGGGCACCGTGGCCAGCTCGCCCAGCTCGAGGATGTCGCTGTGGCCGTAGACGCGGGCCAGGATGAGGCTGTTGAAGCGCGAGAGCACGAGCGCCGTGTCCTTGAGCGTCTCGTTCACGCCCAGCTGGATGTCGTCCGACGAGAGGAAGAGCCCCTTGCCGCCCAGCAGGTGCATGCCCACCTCGCTCGAGATGCGCGTGCGCGTGCTGCGCTTCTGGAAGATCATGGAGCAGATCTCGCCCGTGAGCGGCTTGGGGGCCGTCGCCTTCGTCTCAGGGTTCGAGTACGTGGCCTTGAACTCCTTGGCCTTGGCCAGCAGACCCGTGAGCTCTGCGGTGCTCAGCTGGGCCGTGGACATGAAGTTCTGGCCCTTGAGCGACGCCAGCTGCTCGTTCACGGCGGCGGTCGAGAGGGAGCGGAGCACCATGGTGGACGAGGAGGGGAAAGAGAAAGAGGAGGAGGAGGCTGAGGCGCGAGTGGCGAGTCGGCGAGTGAGGCGGAGGAGCGACATGGTACTGGCGCTGCGCTGTTGGCTGCTGCTAACTGCTGGACGGAGCTGCTGGTTGAGCTCGGCCTGGGCTTGGGCTTGGCTTGGCTTGGCTCACTTCGGCCTAACCGCGAATTGGCTTGTGTGAAGATTTGCTGGCCGAAGGGCACATACAAAAAGCAAGTGAAGGCGCCGGCATGTCGCGCCGCCTCTAAACATTTGGGCTGGCTCGGACATCGATGCACGGGCTTTTTCTCGTGGAGAGAAGTCGCCGCGCTTCGGCCACCACAGTGTAACAGGCTGCGGCAACTGCAGCGGTTGCCTTCAGTGTCAGGCCATGAACCGAGCTGTGTGTGTGCCAAATTACATTCGAGTTTGGCGGCAGCAGATGCCGCAGCTCAAGGCTGTCCACCGTGAACGCGTGCATCGACTCGGCTGCGGCCTTGCACTCCGACGATGGCTTCACTGTGGTGTGTAAGGCAAGGGCGAGGGAGCACTGCGTTGCTCTGATGTCGTCGGCTCGGACAAGCTGGAGCTCAAGCGGAATGCCGGCCGTGGCAGTGCCTTGCATGTGGCTCAGCTACCGGTACAGTGGTCACCGTAATTAGTCTCAGTTCCAAAATAATCTCATACCCAAAATAATCTCACTCCATTTTGATGAGACTAATTACCGTGAACAAGAATTTTGGATATTCAAAATTAATCTCACACCGCGAAGTTCAAAATTAATCTCAGTTGAAACTGGGCTTGGCATTGGTGCAGTGGTTAGATTACGACCCTTATAATCACCACAGCGCTGTACAATACGCCAGGGTTCGAGTCCCGCGGTGGGAAGTACTGTAGATCGGGTAGAGTAGGTATGTGGTGTGTGTGACTGACTGTCTTTAGGTATTGACCGATCGTGGAGAGCGAGCCAGCTATTTCCCCACTTGCAAGAAATCATCCGCAAGTACCCTGGGCACTTTAACAAAGGTGCCGCACATGGCGACGATAGCGCTAACGACCGCACTGGCGGCTCAAATACCAGCCCAACTATCCAGACTTTTCCTGACGGTGTCCTTTACTGGGGCCCCTAGCTTTAGTGAGACTATTTGCTTACACCCTAATTAGTCTCAATCCGTAATTAATCTCACTCAGATTAATTAACGTGAGCTTCTCAAAAAGCACCCCACACAAAATAATTTCAATGAGATTAATTACGGTGACCACTGTACTATTAATAGCCTCGCCGCCAATTGGCTGGCGTTGCTGAAGTGCTACCGCTACAAGAGTCCGGTGTTCGTCATAGTGAGACCAAGTGCCAGCGGTTCAGAACGGCCCATAGACACACGCGCCGAGGCGAGCGGTCCGCCACACGATGGACCCCAGCAATCGATGATACAGCAGTCCACTGCATTTGATTCTGTTAATTTCTCATCCATACAAGGCGTCGGCGCCACTCGATGCAGTTCAGCTGCCATGAATTAACTACAGTACTTAGTGGAAGACCTGCGCCTCCGACTTGCCGAAGAAGAGCTGGCTCAGCTGGCGGTCCCACCACGACACGGACGGACTCAGGCCGAGCTTGAGACGCTCCTCGCTCACCTGCTTGGCCACGCGCTCGCGGGTCCTGGCGGCCGTGCGGCTGCGCTTGAGGTCGTAGGCCTGGCCGATGATGGCGCAGAAGTCGATGAACGCCTTGGTGGGGTTGTACTGACCGCTCAGGAGCCCCCACTCGCTCGTCGCGTAGTCGGACGGGTACTTGTGGCTGCACACAGGAAACAATCATCGTTAGAGAAGATAACAGAGAGACAGAGACAGAGGCCCAGCACGTACTGGTAGTTGTGGTAGCCCTCGCCGAGCGCGCCGATGGACACGATGAGGTTCTCGACGGGGTTGATCTTGCGGTCGTAGGGCTTGTAGCCGAAGAAGTGCGCGACGCTGTTGACCATCCACGTCGTGTGCAGCACCCAGACGTGGCGGAAGATGCCGCCCACCCAGAAGCCGGCCCAGGCGTCGCCCATGTAGTAGCCCATGGCCGTGGGCACGACGTAGCACATGAGCAGCACCGTCTTGAGGTAGTGGCGCATCTGGAAGGTCACGACGGGGTCGGCCAGCAGGTCCGAGAAGTCGAGCTTCTTGCCGGCCGCGCGCACGTTCTTGTGCTTGCGCACCATGACCCAGCCCATGTGCGAGAAGAAGAGGCCGCGGCCCGAGTTGTGCGGGTCGGCCGTCGTGTCCGAGGCCTTGTGGTGCACGCGGTGGTCGCGCGACCACTCGAAGATGGTGCCCTCGAAGGCCATCGAGTTGCACAGCATGAGCACCACGCGCAGCGGCAGCTTGGCCTTGTAGCCGCGGTGTGACCAGAGCCGGTGCGCGCCGGCCGTGATGCCCAGGCCGGCCGCGACCCAGAGCAGCACCCAGAGCACCAGCAGCTGCTGCAGCGAGCAGCGCGGCACCACGAACAGCGCCGCGTACAGCGCGCCCACATGCCACGCGGCCAGCACCACGACGTTGTACCATACCACCTCGGACCACTGGAAGCCCGGCTCGGGCTGCTCCTCGGGCGCGAACAGCTCGCCCTCCTCCTCGGCGAACTCGCCGTCCGCCTCCGTCTTGATGAGCGGCTCGGGTCGCGTCTCGGCGGCAGCAGCAGCGTTGGGGCGACGCTGCGTGGTGGTGGCGGTCTCCTCCATGTTGGCGACCATCGGTCGGGCTTTGAGGGGGTCAGTCGGCGGCAACTCGGCGAGTGGGCGAAGCTCGTAATGACATCACTTGGGGTGGCTTGTGAACGGGTCCTTTGGGATCTGGCAAGGCGGGATTGGCTGATATCTATATTAGCCAATAATATTGGCGAACAAGATGCAGCTTTTCTGCCAAAACCTGCGAGAACGAGTGTCTTGATCCCGCGCTGCACTGAGCGGCGATTTTGAACGGCCGAAGGCGCGTGCCTGACCTTCAGAAGTTGATGCGCGGGATGCGTGTCTTTTGTAGCGAGTGGCACTGCAGCTGGACGCCAAGGCGGACTTGGCCGCAGATCACGCAAGTGCGTGCAGTAGCCGGCTGCCCCATTTGCCGATGGATCTGGCGTCACTGCAGGCCGGGCGTGGCGGCTATCCGGATATCGCTCGCTCAAAATAGCCTCTGCATGTTGAAGTTGTACTGTATTGATAGCCGACACCTGACGCCTAAGATTAGCCCCAAGTCGAGTCGAGTTGAGTCGAGGCCGTTGCCGACGCTGCATGTCAGACCCGCAAGACCCGCCGCGCGTTGCCTGCCCGCTGTTCCATGGACGACGGCAATAGCAGGAGAATGACCGCGACCGCGAACGCCTCCCCGCCTGCCTCGTCATCCCCGACGCCGGAGCTCGCCAGCATCAAAGTCTTCTGTCGCCTGCGCCAGCAGAACCAGCTCGAGAAGCGCGAGGAGGCGGTGCAATGGTGCGTACACCCCACAATACAATACAATACACTCACTCACTCAGTCAGTCCACTGACCTTGCTCGCTCTGCTTTCTTCCAGCACGACCGTCGTCGGGGGCAGGACCTTGTTCCTGCGCAACGAGCGCTGCGAGGTGGACGAGATCCGCTGCACGTTCGACCGCGTGTTCGACACCAACTCGATGCAGGAGGAGGTCTACGCCCGCACGGCCAGGCCGCTCGTCCACGAGTTCCTGCAGGGCTACAACTGGTGCGTCCCCAGCGCCCTCTAGTGCTGTGCAGTCCAGTCCACCCTCCCCTCACTTTGCCTCCCTCTCTCTATGTGTTGCATTCCTGGGCAGTACCATCTTCGCGTACGGACAAACGGGCTCCGGCAAGACCCACACGATCCTCGGGCCCAAGGACGGCGTGCTCGTGAGCGCGGACGAGGAGGGCGGCATCATCTCGCGCGTCGCCAAGGACCTGTACGAGGAAGTGGAGCGCGCCAAGAGCGACCCCATCGAGCTCACCGTGTCGTTCGTGGAGATCTACATGGAGCAAATCCGCGATCTGCTCAGCCCCAGCAGCAATAGCAGCAGTGGCAACATGGGGGCTCCCACCAACGGAGGGCTAAAGATTCGCGAGAGCGCGCAGCACGGCGTCTACGTTGAGGAGATGACGCGCATCCCGAGCAAGTCGGAGGCCGCCATGATGGAGCTGGTCAAGAGCGGGACCCTCAGTCGAGCCGTGTCTTCGACGCGCATGAACAAGGACTCGAGTCGCAGCCACACGATCCTCATGGTGTCCTGCGTCCGCCCCGTGAGCGGGCGACGTGCCACCATGTACATCGTCGATCTCGCTGGCTCGGAGCTGGTGAACAAGACCAACGCCAGCGGCCGCGTGCTGCAGGAGGCCAAGGCGATCAACAAGTCGCTCTCGGCCCTCAGCAACGTCATCAAGGCGCTGGGAGAAGGCAAGCGCCACGTGCCCTACCGCGACTCGAAACTCACTCGTCTGCTGCAAGACTCGCTCGGAGGCACTGCCAAGACCTGCCTCATTCTGGCGGCCTCGTGCAGCTCGTACAACATGGCCGAGACGATCTCCACACTTCGCTTCGGGCTGCGCGCGAAGGAGATCAAGAACCCCGTTATTCAGCGGACCGACGGCGGAGAAGGCAGCGCCGGGTTCGCGACGGGCATCATCTTCAAGGAGCTCTACCAGCGAGCGATGGAGGACATGGAAGCCAAGAACCGCAAGATCGACGAGCTCCAAAGACTGCTGGCTGCGAAGTACCAGGAAAATCAGCATCCCGACGAGGCAGCTAACGGACTCGCAACCGCTCCGGTGCTAGACACTGGCAAGCCTCAGGACACTGACGCCTCGGACGGCGACCACTCTAGCCAAGACGATGAGGAGGACGGCGAGAGTGCCGACGATGAAGAAGACGGTGACGACGAAGAAAACGATCCGGCACACACCGATGCCAAGAACATCACCAAGCTCGAGCTCGCGAATCAAGCGCTCGGGGAAGAGAACAAGCGGCTGTTTGGCGTGCTTGAAACTCTCGAGAAAAAACTCGATGAGGTCACCGTGGATCTGTCCACAGGCAGGCCGATTCTAACTCTTTCGAGTCAACGTCAAGGCGCTGCTGAGGACGATAGCACCACTAGCGGGGAGGCTCGAGAAGCTGCAGCAGCGCCTTCGCTCAAGGTCTGGCTGGAGAGTGACAACTGGCGAAAGTCTCTTGAGTCTCGATCTGACCGCCACGAGGCAAGTCCTGCCAAGCAACAGCAAGCACAGACGCCAGAAGTCATGACAGGGAGCAACATGTCGACGGTCCCATTATCCTCAGCTACTCAAGAGACCCGGAAAGCTCCGTCGCCCTTGAAGGAGATGGCCACTGCCGTGTTTTCCTCGCTGCAGGGAGCAATCCCACCTTGCTCGAAGCCCGATTGCGTGCACCATGCCGACGCCGAAGCGTTATCTCGGCAGATTGTGGAGTTGAAGCTTCAGCTGCACTATCTGTCGGAAAACGCACGGCTGTCGCTCAGCGGTGAGAGCTACAACATCATGATTGAGAACGCCCGGCTGAAGACGAGGATCGAGGAGCTCGAGTTCCAGGCGAACCTGTGCAACGTAGCGTGCAGCCAGCTCGAAATGAAGAACCGCGCGTGTGAGACGCGGCTGAGCAACCAAGAAACTCACATCGGCTGTCTGCAGAACTCGCTGCAAGAGTACCAAGGGCTGTTCAAGCAGCAGATCATTATGTCGCAGGAGAAGTGCCGCCTGCTCACGGACGAGCTCGAGTTCTACAAGAAGCTGGCAAGGTGCAGTCAGGAGAGTTACCAGCACCTCGGCGGGGGCAATTCCCCCGGCCGCCGCAGCAAAGGCAGGAGTCCGAGTCCGCGCAAAAACGCCAGCAACGGAGCCTCCAGTTTCCCGTCACTCGCGCTCCTTGCCCGCGACGGCGTCGCACCGAGCGACCCACCGCAGTCGCCAGCCTCAGTGTGGCCAAGTTTTGGTTCGCTGTCCAGAGCTGGCAGCTCCAGCTCCAGCTCCGACGCCACGCTGACTGCAAGGGCGCAGCGGTTCATCGTCAAGCCGACGGGGGACAGAGCTGCAGGCGTCGCCGAGTCGACAGCGTCCCCCGAGCAGTGGCAGAAGGAGGGACTGAGTCTGAGCTTGGACGAGTTGGCTCAGTCGGCTGCCTCCCCCGTCACGTCCCCAGCTGCTAGTTCCTCTTTGCAGTGCTGAGTGAGTAGCCACAGTAGCTGAATACGACTATAGTTTGCAACACCGCAAGGGCTTCTCTTTTGTCCAGATTGACTGACTGATTGACTGCTGCTGTGTCTAGTGCTCCCCCGACGACTGGCTGTGGGCGGCCGACGGCAGCGTCTTCTGCGTCTTCTGCTCGTACTGCGCGGGCGTCCACGTCTTCATCTGCAGCGCGTGGATGCGCGTCATCTCCTCCTTCAGGCAGTCGTTCACCCGGCGCTGACGCTCGAGCAGCGATTGGCCTGTGGCGGCAGAGCAACGTTAGTGCTGCATGACCGTGACCCCCCTCCCCCCTTAACCAGCCAACGGACCGACCTTCGAAGCCTTCGTGCACGACCACGAGGCTGAACTTGCTGCCACAGCCGTCGGACAGATCCACGGCCTCCACCAGCACCGCGCCGATCTCCTGGCGGATCTTGGTCTCCAGCTGAGCAGGCGTCACTACGTCCATCGTGTTGTGCTTTGTACCAGTACTATTCTCGGCAGAATTAGTGAATAGTGCCTTTCACTAATTCTGCCGAGATAATTCTGGCATAATTCTAATCCCATCTCAATATTAATTATGACTTGGGATAGCTAATTCCATTGTTAATTCAGGGTTATCCGAACGTACCCCTAAATTAACTTCTGGATCAAATCTAAAAAATGGGTTAATTTCTGTGTTTGTCTTAGGTGGCGCGTTTTGTCAAATAGTTGGAGGTGTGCCAAGACAGTATGGGTGGAGCCACGCGCGACATCCGCTCGTTCTTCGGGGCCCAGCCGCCGACCAAGAAGCGCCGCACGCAACAAGGATCCCGTAGCAAGACCGAGGAGACCGAAGTCGCTACTGAATCCTCCCAAGTCGAGCCAAGCGAGGTCGCCGTCGAGGCGCAGGAGGCTCAAACCCAGGACGATGAACCGCAAGAGACGCTGCCAATGACGAGCTTCGCAGATCTCCAGAAGACTTCGCAGCTGCGCTCGCTCCTGCACGAGTCGTGGTTCGAGGAGCTGCAGAAGGAGTTTTCACGCGGCTCCTTCCAGACGCTCGCGCGGTTCCTGGAGGCCGAGGAAGGCCGCAAAAAGACCATCTACCCGCCGCCCGCGGACGTGTTCGCGGCGCTGCGAGACTGCGCCTTCTCCGACCTCAAGGTGGTGATTCTGGGCCAGGACCCGTACCACGGGCCGCAGCAGGCTCACGGACTGAGTTTCTCGGTGCGCCACGGAGTCCCGCCGCCGCCCAGCCTCAAGAACATCTTCAAGGAGGCCATGAACGACGTGGGCATTGCGCGCCCCACCCACGGCTGCTTGTCTTGCTGGAGTCGACAGGGCGTGCTGCTGCTCAACACTGTGCTTACCGTCCGTCGAGGAGAGGCCAACTCGCACAAGAAGCGCGGCTGGGAGCAGTTCACAGACGCCGTCATCTCCAGGGTCAGCAAGGAAGCTTCCAACGTCGTGTTCCTGCTCTGGGGAAAACCTGCACAGGAGAAGAGCGCGCTGATCGACGCAAAGCGACACCTGGTGGTGCGCTCCTCGCACCCGTCACCACTGGGCGCCACCAAGACCAACGCACCGTTCCTGGGCTCCAAATGCTTCTCGCGTGCCAACAGCTACCTCAAAGAGCACGGTAAGGAGCCCATCGACTGGAGCGTGGAATAACCGTTGAGCGAGGATGTACGCTTTGATTGCTAGCTTGTTAGTTCCTACCTAATACAAAAACTGATGTGTCGACCGAAGGCTACGCCGTCTTGCGGAAACTACAGCACCGCGCTCGCTGGCGATACCCCCATACATCAAGCTCTGCAAGCGTGAGGGGCATGCGTCGACGCGAAAGGAACGTCACGATACGCACCCGCGTCTCGACAAGAGCTTCACGAAAGTGCATCAGCGTCGTGGTCGGGTGTCGCTGCAACTGCTGCTTCCACACGGCGTCCATAACGAGAAGTGCGTGCGCGAATACGTGCGCAAGTGCGATTTCTGCGGGCCCGCCCTCCGCACATGCGAGTCGATGAGAGAATGCTGCGGATGCGAGTGAAGACGCATCGCCCATTAATGCCGTGAAGCCGCGCAGCTCTGGATGCGTCCGACTCGGCTGTTGTGACGTCTCCAGCTCGGCGTTCTCCGTGCCGCAGCATGGACAAACTAAGGGCAGTGGCTCCTTGAGTTTCAAGTGACAAAGCAGCATTTCCAGCAGGTTCAGCGCACACAGACACACAGGAAAGCGGTTCTCGCGTAGCATCCGCTGCAGCACGCAATAAGCAAAAGGTCAATGTGAGTGACCATCGTCCACCTTGTGCCAGCCAGCTCCAGCATTCATCACCTTAAACTCATCATTGAGGTGATCGGAAAAGTAGAGCAGCATCCGAATCGCCAACCGTCCGGAGGTGCGGAGATCAGACGCAGGGTCGTCATTCTGCAATAAGAGCAACAGGCGGCGAGACTGAGCATGCACTCGTGACGCGCAAGATGTTCCGAAACTCAAGGACTACGCACTTGGAATCCAACGTCACGCCAGCGCACGTTCACGCGTCCCTCGTACGGCAGCGTGGGGAACAAGCCGCTCCACAGATGCTGCAGCATGTCGTCGTCCTCTGCACAATTGGCGGAGTGTCAGACTCCATCTCCTCCTGTTTCACTTCCGTAAGTCCCTCCGTACCTGGCAGCGTCGGGTCGAACTGTTCTCGCGCTGTCTGTCGCAAGGCGTAGATCTCCCCCATCTGCATCATCCACAACCAACACGCTCAGTCTTTCTCGCTCGTTGTCTCGACCACGCAGGGCAGGGCTCTCTCGCTCACCTGGGCCGACGTGGCAAAGTCCTCGTAGTCGCCGATGCGATCGGGGAAGACCCACTTCCAGCACGGCCACTGGCTGCACGGTCGGCAGCACAGCGGCTGCTTGTCCTCGTCCAAGGCCTCGTCGCCAGCGACGGCATCGAAGTACGGCGTCTGGCCATGCGCGTGGCCGTTGCCCGAGTGGCCGTTGCTCAGCGCCCTTCCGTTGGCGAACCCCGCGCCGCTGCCAGCCGACAGATACCTGGATAAACAGTCTGGAGAGCGAGTGCCGAGCTCCTCGTCGTCGCCCACGTCGCCGGCCAGCAGAGGACGAGACGCGTCCATTGCCGTCCAAGATACGCCGCTTCCGGCAAGTCACTCGCTTTGCGTACGGACTCAGGATACTGTGGTACAGTAACTTCTAGCAGTCAATACCGCCCGCCATTGGCTGAAATATAGGCGAATCAAACACGCTCTGAAGGAAGTGTAGCCATTTCCACTTCAACATGAACTACAGCGGCATCGAGCCGGCTTTGCATCGCTGCCGCCACCGTTGCCCCCCCCGTCACTCGCGCTCCAAAGAGCGCTGCTGCTTGGGGCAGGGTCGGACCCAGAGTTGCCGTACGGTACGAGCTTGCAGCCGGCGGTGCCGGTGTCGAGACACACGCCGAAGCCATCGCGCCTTCTGCTCGGCGGAAGCAGACAAGGTTTCGAACGTCGTCGCGAATCGCGACGCGATAGAAGCTGTCACCGCTCCAAACTGCACTGTATCAGATGTGGCCGACCGACCGACCGACTGGTTGACACGTACCATTCGGGTTTGGCCTTTGTCAGTCACGCGCTCAGCTCTGCCTGGCGGGCCTTGACAGCTAAGAATCCGTTGAAAGCCGGCCACACCGGGCGCGATTGCGACGTCCTAGAGCTGAGATAGAGGCGGCGTGATGGTTATTCCAACGAGTCTCGCTTGCGGCCCACTGCAGTGGTCACGACAAGCTGAAGGCGCGTGAATCAACTACGTCGCATGGCTTCAGTTGTGGGTTAGCCCCGGGGGCTCATTGCAGTCAGTGTCAGCCTGCCCTGGCGCGATCAGGGTGAGGCGACTTCCAGGCTGAAGCTGCAGCCAAAGCAGATCACCGCGCTGCCACAACTGTAAACTCCAGGTTGGCCGTAAACCAAACCGAGGATCCTCGCGCTGTCAGCTTGTCGACGCCGCAACGCGACGACCGTGGCGCAATGCAACGACCGCTACAGTCACACAAAGCCGAAGCCTCGCCGAAACTTCCCCCACCGAAGCGCCAGCCGGTCAACTTCAACGGCGGCAACACGGGTCATCACAACCAGCCTGCGATCCGCAGAGGAGTGCAAAGCTCGATCAGAAAGCTAAAAAGAAATGGCTGAGTCACTCTCCTTTGACGAAAACCGTTGCCGCGATTCGCTGCGGGAGTTCAATCAAGCCCGAGGCTTGTTGGGTACTGTACCAACTTGGACCAAGTCTTGGTGTCCAAGCTGTTCGTGACGAGCGAGCAGCTCGTTGTCTGCTCGTTCGTGTCTCCAGAGCCGGGTCGGCCGTGTGTGGGCGTGCCGCGAGGACCAGCACGCAAGGCAAGCCTCAAGCTGTGGCTGGCGGCCGTCGGGGCTTCTACTCGACTCTCCCCTGCGAACGTGGCCTTTACTACACCGGTAGTATGATGCCGTGCCATGCACATGTACTTCACCGCCTACCAACGCAATGCCTGGTACATGAACCACCTTTGCATTGAAGCTTTACTCTTACTCTCACACTACGCATACACTGAGCACTCTCGAACTCGAGCTGGGTGCGGGCCCGCTCTTTCCTCGGTATCGCACAACGGTCGGCCGCACCCGGGCAGGCCTAGACAAACGTCGCTTTATAGTATACATCCCGCCAGTAGCACCACTGCAGCCCTATCAGGGGCCTTACAGCTGCAGCTTGGCTGCGGACGGCTGGTCCTCCGTGGCCGACTCCTCCGCAGACGTCTCCGCCTCGTCGTGCGCCACTTCGGTCGTTGACGACGACGGCTGCTCCACGGGGATCAAGCTGAACTCGACGTTCGTGGCCTTGCCGGTTTCGTCCGTCACGACGGCCGCCACCAGGTTCACGGACACCGCGTTGCCACCTGCAGCGGACGCCTTCACGAGCGCACTCGTGGACTGGTTGGTCTCGCGAACCTTCCTCATGATGCTATCTAACTTGGGCTGATCGGCACACAGGTACGAGCGCAGCGTCTTCTGCTTCTTGAGCACGGGCTCGGACTGGCCCGTGTGCTTCACGAACGCGCCGTTGAACGTCACCGTCTGCATGTTCATGTCCACCACAACGCGCGGCGTCGTGGTCTTCTGGAAGCAGCCGCGCACCACCTTGTCAGCGCCCGACGACGACTTCTGCGCCTGCGCGCGGAAGGCCTCGGCCTGCTTCTCGGCGCGCTCGGCCTTCTGCTTGGCGATGAGCAGGTTGCTACGCAGCATCTCGATGTAGTGCGCGGCGTTGTCCAGAATGGACTGCTTGTTCTTCTTGGTCTGCACACCGGCCTCGTCCAGCATCTCCTTGAGCTGGTTGATGCGGTCGTTGAGCTTGAACATGCGCTTCTTCTCCTTGAGGTTCAGGTCCTCGCGGGAGCGCTTGGAGCCGCTGCGGGCGCTGGACGGCGTGATCACGGAGCCGTTGGCGTACTCGTAGTCCGAGGACACGTGCAGCATCTGCCCGCCCATCTGCGGCGGCGGGTAGTAGTGCGCGCCGCCGTTCATCATGAGCGGCTCGTTCTCGTACTTGGGGCCCATAGCGTGCTGCGGGGTCATGGCGTGTTGCGGGGTCATGGCGTGTTGCGGGGTCATGGCGTGCTGCGGGGTGCCCTGGTGCACCATTTGCCCGTACTCGCCCACCATCGCCGGCGGCTGCATGTAGATCTTGGGTCGCTCGCCGCTCTGGTGGTGCTGCAGCTGTTGCTGTTCATAGCCGTTCATGCCGTTGGCCGGCGAGGGCGCGTATCCGTAGTCCGAGGGGGGCGCCAGCATTGTGTGTCGTTGGGGATGGGGGCGAGAACGAAATTGAAAGAGACGCGGCTTGTCGACGGCGCGCTTGGCTTGGCTCGGGTGGGGAAGGGGACGGTGTGCGCTTGCGGAGGCCAAATGGGAAATGCGAAGGCAGCTGGGCGCGTTGGTGACAGCGCTGGCCAGCTGGATACCCGATCGAGTCAGAGCGCGGGCCGCGCTCGGCCAATCACGTGCCGCGGAGCAATCAGTTGGACGATCAGTAAAAGCCAACGGTTTCTACTGTTGCACGGGACGGGCGGTGTACCTGGAATATGGTACCCGTGCCCTTTCGGCTGGTCGGTGGCGCCACGCACATACAGAGACCCCGACCAGCGGTGATAAGCAAGTTGAAGCTCATTGCGTTATAATAGGTGATCAGGGCTTTTATCGCACAAATACCACGCGCTCTGCGGCTGCAGTTCATGAAGTGCACACCACTGCAGAGCGCGTGTTTGGATTCATTCGGCCCGCTGACGAGCTCGGCCGCCGTTACATTGACAAATTTGCATTACCAGCAGCGGAATACTTTCCTCTCTGGACATCTTGTTCGGGCTGGGCAGGAGTCCAGAATGCGTCGCTCGGCCGCGTTTTTATTATTCGCATCCTCGGCATCTTTCGGCACTTCGCTCGTGACGTGCTCTCCTCGGTGGGGCAGGCGGCTATGAGCTCAACAGCACTGCTTAGGATGGCGACACGATGCACGACTCCATTGCGGTGACGCAGTGTCCAAAACTGGTACACATTAGGCCGACAAGGCTCTTGGTTTGTACGCTTGGTTATTGCATCTTGACGACGACATTGGAAGAGCAACGCCACGAAAGGGTCACCTTTTTAGCCTTCTCAAACATTTACGTCCGGGTGTTCGGGGCCCTCGGAATCATTGAGTGGATCAGGAGGCAATCGTCTGTGGATAATATCCCGTGTTTTTCGACGCCACACGACGAGCTCGACGCATGTAAGTGAAGCTGGAACTGCGCATGAATGGTGAGCGTCGTCTACCGTCATATCGAGACTGTGTACACGAAAGCGCAGCGGTGACTATGCGGTGTTCGTGCAGGGAGTAGTTAGCGGTGCAGTGGCTACTGCTTCAGCTGGTAGTCGTAGATAAGCGTGTGACCTACGATACCGTGCGGCTCTCGTCGCTGAAGGAAAAACAAAGATGACAAGTGAACAACAGAATTGAATTGATCTGACAATTCGCAGTTACTTCTGCGGTATTCTTCTCATTGTAGTAGTGCGCTGCTACCAGCAGTAGCCGGTCGACGAGAGGCCAGCCAACGAGCTTTCGAACGAGCTTCTTGCGAGCACCGTGGTATAAAGCGGAGCCTTCCACACAGCATAGCTCGTCTTACGACCCAGTACGTGTATGTGCGCTCAAGAATAGGAGCTACAGCGATACCCACACCGCTTCGATAGCGATAGTGATACAGACAATTCAGCACACGTGGGCCTTCTCTAGTGGTATACGTGTATGTGCATTGAGATCACAAAACCCACCACGTACTTCTGGTTGCAGTTATAAGAGATCATTCATGCAACGCGCTACAGTGTAACACATTTGTTCGTAAATAGCTAAACTCTGGACAGTGCGCCAGGTGACAATTGTTCTATCGGCCGTACTGAGATCTGTCGTTGTCGTCTCCAACAATCCATGGTCGAAGAGGTATACGTTCAGGTATCAGTCCTTCGTTGCGCACGAATTCATCCCCTTACTCACGTCTTGCTCGAACGCAGCGCTGTCGGAACTTCGTCGGAGCTTCATGACGATCTCATACTATGCTCCAGGGACGGGTTTGCGGATTTCGTAATATCGCCAACGTTGCTATCATATCCCTGACCTGTAAACTGCTATCATAGGTCTACTTTCGTTCAACCACAAGACGAAATAGCAGGTTACAAGTGCTACGGCCCGTAGCCTACGGGGGCATCTATGTTTCCATCTGCAACAGCTTTGGCCTCCCCACTTCTCCATTGACTGGGATACATGTAGCCCTGGCTTACAACATAATCTTGACAGTGCCGAGTTGGCACTAGCAGCAAACTCGCACATTTTGGTGTCTCGAAGCGCATCCAATCTAAAAAAAACTTCAACTTCACTTCAGCTAGCAAATAATGTACGCCACATACCAATTATGTATGAAATGTGTAGCAGATGTCATCCGGCGCCAAAATGGACCCGCTGCGCGAGGAGCGCCGCAAGCGCCACGGTGAGCACTCCCTAGCTCTACATGTAGACCCTCGACGTTGTTGACGCCCGCTCTGTCCTCTCTGCCGCACCCCAGAGCTGTCCTATGGGGTCTACAACTTCCGCGACGTCAAGCTGCACTTCTCCAAGTTGGGCTGGAAGTTCAAGCGCGGCCCACAGCTGAGCTACGACCACTTCTACGTCAAGCCGGGCAAGGACCCGAGGAACAAGGCGCACAAGCAGGGCGAGGACTATTTCCTGGGCGAGGCGGAGCTCGTGGCCTACGCGCGCAAGCTGAAGATCTTCGGGGACGACACGGTGCCTGTGGACGGGCAGCCTCCTCCAGCCAATGGCAAGCGACGAGCGCGCAGCAGTAGCAGCGCCAGAACGAGCCAGGCGACGGTGGACGTCAGTAGCGGAGATAGCGACAGAGGCAGGAAGAGGCGGAAGCGAGAGCACAAGCGACGCCGGCGGCGGTCGTCCGAGAACAAAGTGGGGAACTCGGTGCACAACCCCATCGCACTGTCGTCGGACTCGAGTGGCGACGAAACTGGCAGTGAAGATGCTGCAGTCGCAGTTGATAGTGCCAGTAGCGTGGAGGAGGAAGAGTGGACAGTGGAGGATACACGAGGTGGCTTTGACGAGGATGACGATGAATACGAAGAGGAGGACGACGATGACGAGGAGAAGGAGGAAGGGGAGGACTCGTCATCGTCATCTTCAGAGGAGAAGGAGGAGAAGGAGGAGGGGGAGCACTCGTCATCGTCGCTGACGACGGAAAATAATACCCACGACGAACCGGAGGATGAGGATTTCGAACCTGCTGTCAACGCCAAGCGGTCCGTGAAGCGATTGGCAGGCGAATCTCGTCCATACACTCAGACTCAAGACGTCAAGCGAAAAGAAACTGGCAAAACCAACGGGGTGGTGGTCAATGCCAAGGCTAAACGGAAACGTCAGCCTGAGCGTGAGCACCGGGAGGCAGATGATGATGACGGTGCTGACGACGAGCCCAGCCACAAGAGCCCGCGGCCCCTGTTGAAAACGTCTCACAGGGGGCGCTTCATGCAAACAGCCAAGAGGCAGCACAAAACCCAATCGCGAAGTCATTCGGGTAACAGCTCAAAAAACCTAGCAGGCTCGGGCAAGCATGGCGGCAAAAAGCGAGCACAGAGCAAACATAAAATTCTTCGAACTATCATCGGGAGGAAATCAAAATCTGCCCCACGAAGCTTGTTGGAGAACGCAAACACTGCTCATGACGGAGGATGGGAAGATGACGATGACAACGGCTTCGACTTGGGTGTTGATCTGTATGGTGAGTCTCCTCCGCGTCGGCCTCCTTCACGAGTGCATTCCCGAGCTAACAGCGTAAAAAGTGGTCCGTCTTCTCCTAGTACGAGTATCACAGCGAGCCCGCCATGGGATCTATCAGAAGAACAGAAAGAAGACCCTCCACCAGCTCAATGTACTCAGGAAAAGAGCAACACTTTACCAGCATCAGCGCCATCAGCACCAACAGGAGCCGCACCATCGTCGTCAACAGTGCCGACTACCCCGCACTCTTCTCTCTCTTCTTCGACAAACACCCCTGTGGTTTCCGTCCCAACCCCACCGCCAGACCCGAATAGCAGATCCGATGTTCCTGCACAAGTTTCGATGGAGCTAACGCAGGTGGTGCTTCCTCCAGACCTCGACAACAAATATCACGTCAGGGTTACAGAGTCAGCAGATAAGCCGCCAGTTCACACGATCTGGATGGAGAATTTGTCGTCTCATGAGCAGCGCGAGTACAGCTTCACTGATGTCATGGACCTCCCTGCTGCGAAGACCGACGTTCGCGTGCCCACCGAATCTGTCCTGAAGGCATTGTATCGGTGCCTGAGCAGTCAGCCTGACGCAGTTGTGATTGTAGGACCAGAACCCAAGTCGACCGCCGAGTCGAAACCTGCGAGCGAAAAGGGCGAGATACTGCTACGAACCTCCACGGCAGAAAAACAGCCAGGAGACACCGAAGACAGCGGCGACGGCTTGACGCTGATCGTAGCTTACCCAGCACTCGATTTTTTTCGGGTGGATCATCATTTCCCGATGAAGCTGATACCAACAGACGAGCGACTGCTACATCTTGCAAAAGAAGTAGAGCGTCTGAGGGAGCAGCTCGCACTTGTCCAGACCGACCGGGACAAGTTGTGTGACCAGCTTCGGCAGCAAGAGGAGGAGAACGAGCGGACACTCTCTCGACAGGTTGAGGCGCAGGTGCAGGCGAGGCTGGCGGCTCAGGAGCAACAAAGCGAGCAGGACATTGAGCGGCGGGTGGCTGACCTTGTCGAGGAAAGGAGCGAGACTCTCAAGCAGGCCTTAGAGAAGGAGAAACGCGACCGGAGCCGGGCCGTGAGGTGGGTTTTCGCGTGTTCGGACTGGATGGCCGCTTTTCAGCCATGCCGAGCGCTGATTGCCGGAGCCACCGCCGAGACGGAGACGTCTATTCTTCGACCAGCAACAGCGGCCAGTCCACGCAAGTACGTGGTGGAGTGGAAGGAGCTGGTCGAGATCGCGGAGCCGTTCTTCCAGTCCACCAAGTCTGATGTTGGGTTAACGCAGGCCATTACCGTCGTACAGGACGGCGTGTATCAAGTGAATGCCAGTGTGTGCCACGACAGCTTGGTTCGACTGCGCCTCGTGATAAGACCCGCTCGTTCTGGCGAGACGACCGAGATCGCGCCAACGACAGTGCTGCTGTACGACAACAAGAGGCGCGTCTCGCGCGTGGACAAGATGTTCTACTTGCGTGCGTTGGACCAACTCTCGCTCGAGCTCGAGCTGTTGAACTCGACTACGTCCGCGCAGCACGAGGAGTGGCTGCTGACGCCGATGCCGACGCAGAACCGCCTCCTCGTCACCATTTTGGATGAGCACGCTACGCACATGTACCGACGGGAGCGCGGAGAAGCAGACAAATGAAACCGATGAGACTACATGTATCTTCCTGTTGCAGGGGCTTAAGTGAAAATAGCCCCGAACTGATTAATGAACTGACGAGCGTTTCCCCGGTACTCGATGGTCTGGCCAAAATCTTGCTGTGAATCCCACACGAGGGGATTCCTTGCGGTGAGCTCCTGCCGCCGAGCACCGAAAAGCCAACAAAGGGCGACCCACCGTTGAAGTTGACGGGCTGGCGCTTCGGTGGGGAAGTTTCGGCGCGGCTTCGGCTTTGTGTGACTGTAGCGATCGTTGCATTGTGCCACGGTCGTCGCGTTGCGGCGTCGACAAGCTGACAGCGCGAGGATCCTCGGTACGGTTTACGGCCACAACCCGGAGTCCAGGCAGCGCTGTGCTCCGGTGTTGCTGGAACTTCACCCTGGAAGTCGCCTCGCCCTGATCACAGGATCCCCAGACGAGTCTCGCTTGCAGCCCTCTGCACTGGACGCAACAAGATGAAGCGGAATTGTTGCGGCGTGGGAATCTACAAAGTCGCGTAGCTATTAATAGTGGGTCAGCCCCACGCCACCTCCGTCTCAGCTGCAAGACGTCGCAACCGCGGTCGGTGTGGCCGGCTTTCAACGGATTCTTAGCTGTCGAGACAACAAGATCCGGCAGCTCGTGCAGAGCGCGTTGAACGGCTCGTGTCAACCGGTCGGTCGGTGTGGTGTTTTCCGGAAGTTGTACGAAGGAAACAGGAACACTTAGCAGGGCAGGTGGCAAACCTGCAGGAAAACTTGCTGCCAAATGTATTCCTAGGTCACTTGCGTAGCTTGACGCAAGATCAAGAGTGAGTGAAAACGAACGAGTGCAAGCTTCCTGAAGAGTCTACTGGCTGCACTATTAGCAGCTCTGATGTCCTGGACTAGCTTACTTGTAGTGTGTAGCCGGCAGATCTTCATTGGGTGAATCGGATATCACTTTTAATATCTCAGCAGTGCGTGCTCCCGACGACTTCTGGGGGAAATTGCTTGATACCAACAACTCACCACACTGCCCCCAAAGCTTGTTTCCGCCAATTTTGCTAAACCAGTGCTCCAAAGACAAAAAAACAACAGTCAAGTCAAGCCCTTTTGAGCGTTGCTTGGTTGTCATCATTCGTGGTCAGGCTTGCTTTGACGTTTGCGGAGGGAAATTCGACGAATAGCTGGTGTCTTTGTACCGCTAGAACGTGATCGAGTTCGACGACTTACAGGTTCTTCAGCAGCTCGAATCTCGGCACCTGCAAATGGTGCACCAAGTTGTTGCTTGGGCAAAACCCGTTGCGATTCGGTACTGGCATCACTTGAGCGTCCACGCTTTGAACCAGAAAGACTCACGGGAACTGGTGATGGTGATTCAGTAGTTTGATCTGGCAGTAAATTGGGTCCAATATCCTGCTTAGTTGACTCAGCAACGGGCTGGACTCTCACAGGCTGCTTTCCCACACTGCGACCAGATTTGCGTCGACTCTTCCTAGGCACTGGAGTTTCAGGTAGCGTAGGCTGAATAGTACTTGCCATTGGCTGCACCAAATGATCCTTGTCCAAGGTCACTTGGCGCCAGTAGCTTTTGAGTTGCTCGTCAGCATTTTCGATGTATGCTGTCACCAATGCCGAAACATCTTTTGCGAGGCTTGTGAGCAGCTCGTACGAATCCTCAATTTCTTCAAGTCCTTTCCATTGGACGAGAATCTCATAGTCATCGATATCAGGATTCCAGCGATGCGCCTTTAGTTTTTCAACAGCGAGGATGATTCCTTGCGCAGATATGTGCTCCAGCAATTCTTCATTCACCTCCAAGCTGTCGTCGGCGTAAAACTTTAATCGAGAGGCATGTACGTCCATTTCAGCTCCTGTCACCAGGTGTTGAATGCAAAATGAGTATGGATCCGCCCGTACCACTCGATATGGCCCAACCCTAGTAACGAGTAGCTTGCTCCCCTTCTTCTCATCAATTCGCGATCGTAGAACGTAGTCACCTACTGCAAAATTGACCAGATTTTCACCGCGTTGGCGCTTCTTATTCAGCAGTCGCTGCTTTAGTTTCTGGTCATCCATCACTTTGTGCATATCTGCAATACTGCTGCGCAAATTGGCCAGGAATCCGTCAATTTCTGCATGAGGCGGTACTTCTTGATATTTTCCAGACCCGGGAAGGAAAAATTCTCGAAGTGGCGTCGGGCAGGGCAAACCCGTAAACAACTCGACAGGTGCCCGATTACCGAGCGATGGGACTGGAGTATGATTAAGACTCGACTGCACCATGGGTACGAGATAAACCCAATCGTGGTGGTGAATCTTGTACTCCAAAATCAGCGCTCTTATCACCTGAAGAATATCCCTGTTCACCCGCTCGACCGATCCGTTTATCCACGGACAATATGCAGGTGTAAATTGCTGCTGGGTCCGTAATCTCCGTGAGAGCTCCAACACTACCTCATTTTTAAAATGAGAACCCTGATCGCTGATCCACTCTGGAGGTAAACCAAAACGAGAGTGCCAAGCGAGCAATGCTTCCACAGTGACTGTGCTGTCGGCTGTGTCTGCAATTACTAATTCAGAGAAATGCGTAGCATGATCCTTTAGAACAAGGATGTATTTTGCGTCACCAAAACTCTCACCCATTGAGAGGAAATCAAAATGAAGAATTCCGTTGCGAGTTGAACAGTTGATCGTCTCACTCCATGGTCTTGGCACCATCTTCCCCCCTTTTGTATGCAGACAGAGCCGTCATTGTCGTACGAAACTTGCTGCACGTGAAGAAAGGTGTTTGATTGCAAACAGACGGCGGAGGTGCTCTACCATTGCGGCGTGGCCACGATGCCCCTGAGATCCACAGTGAGCAATAATAAAAAGTCGTTCAGTGAAATTTTTCGCTTCAACTGGTACCCACAGACGATCATCCAGTGTTAGTACACCATCCTCCCGCTGTTCGACGCTTGCTGGTGGTGACTCATGCTGTTGTTGAACCGTACTTAATTCCGTTAAAGTAGGCCAAACAAAGTTGCTATCATCCAGCGGACGCAGAGAGAGAATTGTAGTTGTTTCAGGCTGCGGGTTGGCCGTCACGGTACTTGTGTCACCCGCAGTAACATCTGCTCGAACCCGTTTGATCGAAGTAGCAGTATGGTTGCCAGCCCACCGACTTATCATGTCAGCCCACACATTTTGAGGTCCGGCCACATGCTCGATTATGTAGCGATAGTTCATCAGCTTGAGGGACCAACGGAGTAGTTTTCCACGGACATGCTTCTTGACATGCTTGCCAGGAGCAAAAATGTGGATTAAATTTCGATGATCACAAAACAACCTGAAAGATTTGAGGCCGGAGAAGTAGATAGTCGAGTTTATCGCAGGCAATTGCGATCGGGAAAGCTTCTTTCTCCAACACTGTCCAGTTCAATTGACTCCCGCTAAATGTCCCACTCATACAGTGAATTAGTCGGTGTTGTTGCTCGGTGACTGCAACTTTGAGGTTGTAATTAGCAACCTGGCTCACGAAAACAGCCCAACCAGAATCACTTGCATCCGAAAACAAACAAGTTGTGGCGCCGTCATCAGGGAAATCCAGTGTTGCAGCGTTGGCTAGCATGTCTTTCACCTTGTCAAAAGCTGCTTTATCTGCTGCATCCAGCTGAATCTGAATACCAGCGGCGGCTCGTTTTGTTCGACGAGTGTTGGTGAGAGCTGCGTCGAGGCGCTGTTGTAGTGGCAGCATCTGGCGAGAGAAATCGATCAAACTTTCTCGCATCCAGTTAACTGCACAAACAAACTGCTGGAGCTCTGCGGCAGTGCTTGGATACGGGATTGCTCGCAACGTGTTGATCCTATCAGGGTCATGGCGGATTCCACTTGCATTAAGAAGTTTACCGCACCATTTCACCTCTGTCTGATACAAACGACACTTTTTTGCGTAGAGTTTCAGTCCATACTCATTCAGCAACCCAAAAAACTCCTTGAGCTTCTCCAAATACGTGTCGATGTCATCAGCGTACAAGAGGAGATCATCTATCCAGATCAGCAAATGTTCATACAGCAACGATTCGAAACACTTTTCCATTGTTTGCTGGAAAAATATCGCGGAGTCGCTGCTGCCTTGAGGCACTCGTGTTGGCGTGAATATTTTCTCGTCGGTCATGAACGAGAGCCACTCCTGACAATATGTAGCAAGAGGGAGTTGCCAAAATCCCTTAAGGAAATCGAACAGACCGAAGTGTTGTTTACCACGTGCATTTTCCATTACCAACGACACGATAGGCATTACGGCTGCCATAACTTCAGTCACGGAGTTGAAAACTCGGTAATCAACGGCTTGACGGAGGTCGAAGAGATCGGCTGACTTCTTCACCGGCAATGCAGGACTTGCTCAGCGACTTGTTGGGTTTTCGTAGACAAATCCTATTTCGACAAGTTGAGCATTGAAATTGCGTAAGAACTCACGGATATGGGGAGGATACTTGCGCGGCTTACATTTGGTCGGCTGCGCTCCCTTTTTGAGCCTCAACTCGAGAGGTGGAACGCGAGCAGGTGGGTCGTTACGAAGCTCAAGGCGCCATACATCATACATAAACACAATGAGGCGGAGCTCGTCCACTCTGTTCGGGGGATATCCACACTCAACGGCTCGATCAATCAGTTTTTCCACTGCAAGGCGCACATCCTCGTCAGTGACTGGATCCGTTGACGTAACTGGAGGCTCATCGATCTCCAAATCGAACGGATCGTCGCGCATTTCATCGTCATCACGACTGGCTAGTTGTTCAAGCTGCCTGTCGACGTCGATGCCCAATACTCCCAATAAATCACGACCAATTATGAACTCGTCATCCTTTGAGTCCACAATGAGGCATTGCACGGCTTCCATTGGCTCAACTGGACCAGCCGCGGTGTGAATCAAAACATGAAGCTTGGTTTTCTCACGGGCCACAAAAGAGTGTGCGCCATAAGTCAAAATACTGATTGGCGAATCCAAAGGCTCTGTGATGACTTCGGTGTCGGCAGCGACGAGCAAATCCCATTGAGAGCGGGTCATCACAGTGTATTCGGAGCCAGTGTCTGGACAGCACGGCAACTCGAGCACACCATTAATCGTCACCGTACGCGATGCAGGTGGTAGTAATTCTCCAAGGCGTTTTAGACGAGCCTGCCGATTCTTCTTGGCATCGCGAAGCTTCTGACGCAGCTCAATCTTCTCAGCTTCTGTTGCCACAGTACAGTCGTTGAGCCAGTGCATTGCTTGGCACTTAGGACATGGAGACGGAGGAGTTCGAGCCGGGGCTGACTTGTTCTTGCGGTTATTCTGCGACGAAGTCTTGTTGGCGGTGCTTTTTGCTTGTCCCACTGCAAATTGCACCAGACGAGGCTTGTGTACTGACTCGGATCCAGGCGAAAAAAACGTTTTGAGCTTGTTTTGGGCCGGGCGTCTCAGGCTTCGCGTCAACGTTACTTGCAGGACCCCTTTTAATTCGCTTGTTCTGCTGAAAATGACGCTCGGACTCCTTGGCTTTCTGATAGACCACGTCGTAGAGCTTCTTAACGTCCGATGCAGCCTCTTTGTTCTTCCACTGAACAATGGCCTTTACTTCAGCTTTCAGCACAGGCGGGGCGAGGGATGCAATAAGGCGCTTGCACTTCTGCTTCTGGCCGTCAGCTCCAGCGAAACAATCGTCAAGCCCATTTTCTTCAATAATCTCTTCAAAACGCTGGAAATACGACAGGACTCGGGCATCAACGTCGGACTCCCGTAGATCCATGTGCAGCTCGCGCTTGAACAGCGCCTTGATATCAGGAATATCATCGTTTTTGACACTGCCAAGCAGGCGATCGAGTTCAGCAGCTAAAATCACGTCCGTAGCATCTTCAACTTTGATTACCAAACGCAGTGTGCAGAATGCCCTCAACAACTTGTCATCGAAAGACTCCTTGATAGGCTGGGTAACCAAATTGAAATCTTCTCCGGAGACTCGAACTCGCGCTCGCATCTTGGCCTCATATTCGCGTCGTAGACTGCGCCACTTGACCAATGCTTCATGGGAGATGGATGTGATCTTTGGAGGGACGACAGGCGCGAAGATCGGGACAGAGTACTCGGAGGTCTTCTCTTCTTCGTCGTCGTCGTCGGAGCGGCGTTTGGTCATGGGGCTCCTTCGAAGCGGCCAACAGCAGGGTAGCCGAAGGCAGAATCCACTAAAGAATTCTTTGTGGTGTTTTCCGGAAGTTGTACGAAGGAAACAGGAACACTTAGCAGGGCAGGTGGCAAACCTGCAGGAAAACTTGCTGCCAAATGTATTCCTAGGTCACTTGCGTAGCTTGACGCAAGATCAAGAGTGAGTGAAAACGAACGAGTGCAAGCTTCCTGAAGAGTCTACTGGCTGCACTATTAGCAGCTCTGATGTCCTGGACTAGCTTACTTGTAGTGTGTAGCCGGCAGATCTTCATTGGGTGAATCGGATATCACTTTTAATATCTCAGCAGTGCGTGCTCCCGACGACTTCTGGGGGAAATTGCTTGATACCAACAACTCACCACAGTCGGTCATTCGCATCTGATACAGTGCAGTTTGAAGCGGTGACAGCTTCTACCTCTTCATCGCGACGACGGTTGAAACGCTGTTTGCTTTAGCTGAGCAGAAGGCGCGATGGCTTCGGCGTCTGTCTCGACACCGACACCGCCGGCTGCAAGCTCGTACCGTACGGCAACTCTGGGTCCGACCCTGGCGCCAAACAGCAGCGCTCTTTGGATCGCGAGCAACAAGAATGGGGAGGGGCTACATGTATACGGATGCGGCAGCCAGCGCGGCGTAGTGGCGCCAGCGGCTTTCCGACAGAGACGATGCGCTGCAGCCATCGTCTTCATACGCACTGCAAGCGCAGCGCGTTCTCGCTCGCTCACATGGCAAGCCATGCGGCCTGGCGATCGTCTGGCGGGTGGCATGCGGCGCCTCTAGCGGAGATGACAACGAGCAAACCACGTGTTCTGGCCGTGGGGCTTCTCTATGCAAGGAACCGGGAAGTGGTGCAGCGACGACCAGCGCGGCAGTGACTGTCGGCGCCACCTCTGTCCACGCCGTTGACTCACGGGAGCCTCAAAGTTTGAGTCAAACAGCAGCTCGCCGAAAGCAGCTGCTGCTCCGCTTGAAGGGCTCTCTTAGGCCCGTTCTCAACCGGTGCGTCAAGTGAACGCATGCGCTGCATGCGTGCCCTACCCCTCACGCTTCGGTTGAGAATGAAAGTACTAGATTCTTATTGGACGATGCGTGTCAAGACAGAAGCCAATCACTTGTAAGCTGCCCCTCCCCCTTCAGTGAAGGGGGAGGCTTCACCAACTCGAAACTCATGCAGCAAGCCCACGCCGCACAAGTCCCGTCGCAGCAGGCTTCACCCCACCACCAGCGGAATGAGGCGGCTGCAGTCCTACCTGAAGACCCAGTTACCGTGCAGCAGGGTCACGCTGCTTCAGTCCCCTCGTACCAGACTCCATACCCGCTCGTGGCTCCCGTTCCCTCGTACCAGGCTCCAGACGTCTACACGGCCCCCGCGTCATCGCCGCCGCCTTTGGTGGCACGCAATCTGACAGCTGAACTGGTTAGTGTGTCGCGAGATCCACCTAACCAGCCTCGCGTAATCGACAGTCAAGTTCGGAAGGCCGGTCAAGGCGACCGTGAAGGCCAAGCAGGTGTTGGTGGTCGCCCGCAAAACAGCGGGGGAGTACCGATACAAAGTGCTGGTGTGGCCTCTGCTGGTGTTAGTGGTTCGGCAACTGAGGGGTACTTTGCTTGGGAGCCCTACGATAAAAATGTCCATGGATCTGATTAGAAAAGAGTGTACTCTGCGCGCAATTAAAGTCCACACCCGAACCAACAAGGCGGATCGGATCAAATGTCTTCGCCATTATGACAGGCTTGTCAACAGCGGCGAGCGTGCGTCATCAACTTCGATGCAAGCCGCAGGCAATACTAGACGTACAAAACATTGCATGTTCCGGCTGATTAATTGTCTGATGTCCAAGGACATGATCAATCGGCTCATCGAGATAACGGGTAAGTATATTGTGAAGTACAGATTCGTCTTAGCAGCGAAGACTAATCTGATCAGTGATGCAGGGAAAAACTTTGACCGACAAGATTTAGACGACATTCAAGCGTCGCAGAAAGCACAATTTTGGCTCGAATTGCAGGAAGGCGAAAGACAAGTTCTCACAGCGTCAAGAAGGGAGGGTGATATGATTGGTCAAAACTCGATAACGCACGAGGACGCATGCGTCCGAAGTTCGTGGCATGTGTACGTGCCGTAACACGTCCATTTAACCAATCAAAACGTCATGCGTGCGTTTAGCACGCATGCGTCCAAAAAAGAGAAAACTCCAAAAAGCGCATACCAGGAGTTTTTTTCTTCAAAAGACGCATACCGCGTCAAAACACGCATACCAGATTCTGATTCCATACTTTCTTTGCCCTTGGGGTCATTTCCAACGTCTGAGCCTGTATCTGGGTCTCCGCCCGCGCTTGAGCTTGGGCTTGAGCTTGGGCTTGACCTTGAGCTTGAGCTTGACCTTGACGCTTGCGTGGGTCGGGTCCGTCTTGACGCGCTTCTTGGCGGTGTCCTTGGCGTAGATCTTCTGGTTGTAGAGCGGCAGCACGTCCGAGAACGGGTACACGAAGGCGAACTGGTGCCGCAGCTCCTGGAAGGGCGCGCACTTCTTGAGGTGGCGGATGGCCTGTTCCGACTCCTTGTAGTACAGCACTTGCTGCTTGCAGGACGAAGCGTTGCGGCGCTGCGGGTCCGGCTCGTCTGACTACTTCTCGTTAAGCGTTGGAAATGACCCCAAGGGCAAAGAAAGTATGGAATCAGAATCTGGTATGCGTGTTTTGACGCGGTATGCGTCTTTTGAAGAAAAAAACTCCTGGTATGCGCTTTTTGGAGTTTTCTCTCCAAAAAACGCATCGGTTGAGAACGGGCCTTATCGGCCGCCAAGATCAGCTCGGGTACGTGCGCGGCGTCGGCCATCTCGCAGGATTGGCGGCGGTGGAAATCCGCATCGCTGGACTGAGGCCAGCAAACCCTAAGCAGCGGCATCGGAGCGTCTCCGCTGCACGCGGGGCAACGTCAACTTCAGCACCGACGGCACCCCCAGTCCCTCTCTGCTCGCGCTTGGGAAGTGAATCCTCTTGAAAAATACTTGAAGTATCTCGACACTGCATCCCTCCCATTCACCGCCTCATTCTTCAGCAAAATATTGTCCCATGCGCCGGCTGGTGAAGTTTACCAGGCGCTTTAGATGGATTGACGATTTTGGTAGTTTCCGCCGGCTGTTGACGGCCATCAGACCGGTCTGCTGTCGATCTCTAAAGAAACCCCACGAAGACTCGGCACCGCCGTGCAAGCGAGTGCAAGCACGCGCAGCTTGGCCAGCTCGCTGTGAGCCTTGCACAGCACAGCAACTTCACCTTGAAGGCATGCACGACTGTACTGGGTGCGAGGATGGAGCCGCCGGAGCTTGCGCACAGGATGGGGAGCGCTGGTCAACGGAGTGCTGATCTGCTCTCTGAGCCGCTCCATAGTGAGCGGAGCCCGTTGCCTATCGAGAGGCTTTTGAGGCTGCGTCGGGCTCTGCTTCCGCTTCTTGTCTTCCGTCCTCCACGCGCGCCAGCTGTCGTGCGTTTGCGCGCTGTCCGCGCATGCGCCAGGTAATCGGCCTCGGCTCTGTAGCGGCGGCTGGTTGCGGCGGCACTGCTCGGAGTGGCCCTAGTCCCCCTCGAAGGAAATAAGCTTTTGGCCTCGCTTTCTTGTCTGTAGAGGCAGCGCGATAAGACGCTCACGGAGACCCTGCCAAAACCGATATCGGCTCGGCACACTGCCGCCTCTGCCAGCTGCTTGTCCACCATTTGTCATTTCCCATTTGGACGTGTCCCGCACACTCCGGCCGGCACTCGACGCTCGGACGCTCAGCTCCCACCTCTCAAACATGCTGCAGAACGACTACGGCTACTCGCACTACCAGGCGCAGGCGCCGCACCACCAGCACAGCGGCGAGCGCCCCAAACTCTTCGGCACGTCGCTGGACAACGGCGCCAATGGCGGCGGCTTCCACGGCCCGGGCATGCACGACTTCCACCAGCTCGTGCACCCGAACAACATGACGCCGCAGCACCACATGCAGACGCCGCAGCACCAGCAGCAGAGGCAGCAGCAGAGCGACTTCGACCACGAGCCCATCATGATGACCATGCAGCACCCGGGCCAGTACTACGCGCCCCCGCCCATGACGGCGCAGATGCTGCACGTGTCGACTGACTACAACTCTGGTGGCTCTGTGAACGGCGGCCACACGCCGTCGCACGCGGGCTCCAAGCGCTCGCGTGAGGAGCTCAACATGAAGGAGAAGAAACGCATGTTCAAGCTCAACGACCGCATCAACCAGCTCAAGACGGTGCTGGACGAGGCCGGCGTGCAGTCCAAGAAGAACAAGCAGTCCATCCTGGACAACACGTACCACTACATCGGCATGCTACGCAGCAACCTGCTGATCGCCAAGCAGAAGGCCGAGCGCGCCGAGAAGCAGGCCGACAGCTTCCGATCGCAGGCGCAGAGCGGCGGCCCCATGGACGCCGTCTTCAAGCGCTGCTTCGACCAGTCGAGCACGCCGCGTCTCGTGGTGGACCTCAACATGCAGCTCGTTGCCGTCAACTCGGCCTTCCTCGCCCAGACCGGCCAGACCGAGGACAGCCTCATGAACGTCAACTCACTGCGTGCCAGTCTGTGCCTGGACAACGCTAAGCTCGATGCCGTCGTGCAGTCGGTTACCAGCAGCATGAAGCCCATCAGCGCCATCGTGCAGGCGCAGAGCGCGGCCAACAACATTGCGACTCTCACGCTCATGGCATCAGTCCTCACGGACGACGACAACGTTCTGACTGCCGTCGAGTTCAGCCTCGTGCCCTTCGAGATCTCGTCGGACTTCTCGAGCCCCAGCGCCGGCTACGCTATCGACATCAAGCAGGACATGCCCAAGGAGGCCAGCCCCTCGGGCGTCAGCGTCCTCGCTGTGTAAGCCGAGGCGAAGGTGATGAGAGATCCAAAGCGAGAAACCCACCGTGTGTGTGAGATGAGATACCTAGTGCATGAGCAAGCGAATCTACCCAGCAGAGCCAAGAGCGACAGAGCGAGAGGAGAGCGGTCCACTGCAGCGGCTTAGGAGGTGAGGGATTGGCCCCTGTAGATAAAAGTGTAACATATAACCTATTGTCGATCCTGGATGTTTGCGTTGCTTCCTCCTGCCCCTAGTGTACTCGTTAACATTCATCCTGTCCGCATGAAGCGCCATGCACGTGCGTCCATGCCCGAGTGCCTCATCGCGTTAGCGTCGATGGCTTCGAGCATCTGCTGCTGGGCCAGCAGCTGGGGAAGGTCGGATCAAGTCGCTGTCAAGACGTCATCACCTCTTCCCCATATGGCGAGTAACAGCGGAGCCATTTCACGCAGCAGAAACCCAACGCACCGGCGCGGGGGTCGAAGCATTCGCCCAGCAGAGGCAAACGCGGCACGCTCCGTGCACTTGGGTGGACGGCGTGCGGCCTCGCTAGGGCCTCGATCGCGCGATCGAGTCTTGCTTCTCGAAGCTCATCGAACGGATGCGCTGATGAGTTGCAATCGAACGACGATCGAGTGTCACTGCTCTGTCGTTCGCACGCCGATCCTTGACCGATCGGTTGATGGCCGCCACGCTCGACTCGGTTTGCGATCTGTCGGCCTTCCTGATGACTCAACGGCGCCATTTGCTGGCACCGATCAAAACACGGGGCGGCGCCCGAGTACTGTACTGGTCCAGTACTGGCATGCATGCACGGTGTCAAAACACGCCAGCGGTGCTCCATGTGGCAGTGACCCTTGCAGACGGAGTAAGGTTTGTCACGGCAACACGTTCAATTTCAATTCATTCAAGCCCGCCAAGCAACGGCCGCGAGGGTATCTTGTCCCGATGCGACCATCTCATGATGTTGTTGCTGCTGCGGAGGTGTGTTACACACTGTGTAGGCTACACTGTAGCCACCCTCGTGCATGCGCTGGGGCCGTCGACTCCACGTCAACTCACTGCAGCGCAGAGCCCGCTGCGGCAGGACTCAACACAGGTTGCGCTGCTCTTTGTGACGCTACAGTATGCCAGCTCGCTCGAGGCCATGCAGTACGACCATGTACCGTAGTGACAGCTACTGGTCCTTCTCCTTGTCCTCGCGCGGATGCAGAATGCCTCGCACGTAGTCGCTTCCGTGGTACAGCCCCACTGCAATATCTTTGGACGTCTGCACCGTGAACCAGGCCGCACTCCAGCCAATGGCCAGCAGTGATGTGGATCCGCTACTTGCTGCGTCCTTCTCGTCGCTTCTCCTGCCCTGCCTGGAGCTGACGTCCTCCATGCCCGGAACTCCGTCCAGCGGTTCCAGCGGCGCGTCCTGTTCCCCGACGCCGCTGCTGACGGCCATCTCCACCTCCGAGTGGCGCCTGGCGTGTCTGTTCCTGGCGTCTCGGCGCCTGCTCTCCAGCTGGATCTGCGTCTTGGCCACCGCCAGCCCCACTAACGCGCCCAGCGCCATGCCGGGCAGCACCAGCAGGAAGCCCACGAGGGGCTCGCCCAGCGCCAGCAGCACGAGCAGCCCCAGGCTCCAGCCGACCACGGCGCCGCCGCAGCCCAGGAACAGCGCGAGCGCCAGCAGCCGGCGGCAGCAGCTCTCGCTCCAGTCGCGGTCCTCCACGGCGCGCCGCAGCTTCTCGTCCGCGTGGAGCCGCATCCGCTCCGCGTTCAGCGTGCGGCGCTCGAAGGTGCGCTCCATCTCTTGCCGGTGGCTCTGCAGCTGCCGCTGCAGCTCCTTTGTCACGGCGATGGCCGCGTCGCGCTGCGCGATCAGCTCGTCCTCCATCTCGACGCGGAAATTGGGTATCGAATAGATGCGCGTCAACTGTACCTATGACACAAAAGGGACCATAATTTGTGTATCATCAACTGTACCCATAACACAAAATGGACCATAATTTGTGCATTGGATACATGCACACGTACGCAATTCGACATTTGATAAGGCATGGAGTGCGAGGTGGTGTACTGGCCGCGGCACCTGTGGATGCCGTCCGCCGCTGCGCGTCCGTCCGCGCTGTGCCGCCGCCTATCGCCCGGCGTCCTGTGCGTCGTGTCGCTGGGCTCCAAAGCGTCTGCGGGGCTGGAGCTGCTACCGCCGACGCCGTCCAAGTCTCGTCGCCTTGTGCTGTTCGACGCGTCCGTGGCGGCTCTCGGCGGCTTCGAGACGCTCCACTCGCCGCAGCTTCTGCAGCAGATCGGAGAGCAATTCCGCACCAGCCGAAGGTCAGCGGAGGCCCTCAGAGGGCGGTGGCTGCTGGAGACCGTGGGGTTCTATCTCCTCCACGCGCCGTTCGTGGCGCTGCTGGCAGTGGCGAGCGCCTTCCAGCGCCTGGTGCAGGCCGCGCGGACTCCTGCGTGGCTTCCAGTCGGCGGAGACAAGAGTTTGGCGGTAGGAGCTGCAGTCAGAGAAGGAGGTTGTGTGTGTGTGTGTGTAGTAGTAGTAACTGACGCTCTCTCTCCTTGTGTTCTGTGGGTCTGCAGGAGCTCTCGACGTTCCTGGCAGTGCTGGCCCAGCAATTGCACAACGCAGCGAGTCTTCCGAAACGACTGCGGCATTTCTACCGCGTGAGCAAGCAGAGGGGGCTATCACGCGAAGAAAGTGGGTGCTGTGCTGCGATGGTGGGGTTTCTGCTTTCGTGCTCTGTAGACTGACGATGGATGCGGTGCTTCCGTCTGACAGGATTGGAGTTGCTGGAGGTGCTCAATTGGATTTGCTTCGTGCTGCTGGATGTGATGCTCGGACGACTGGCGCTCGTGCACTTCGGTGGACTCGTGGCCCCAGTTTTTCAAGCCACTGACAGGTGAGATGCGAATTCTGCAGTGGAATGTGGTGTGGTTCTCATGTCAAATGACTGCGGTGCTGTTGAGCAGCTCTCCGACTGCAGTCGTGGCGGTTTTGCGCAGCAACGTGGAGTGGCTTATGGGTGCCCCTGCAGGCTTCAAGCTGAACAAACCCTTAGCCTCGATTCTGGGGAATGGGATCCTCCTGTGGCTGAATCTGTGGAGCTTCATCTTTGAAGAGTTGTCGGCACTGGAAAACAACGGCGACCTCGGGCAGTGGTTGGTGCTGGTGTGTGGACACATGGGCATGACGCTGCAGTTGACGCTGCTGGCAGATCTCGTAAGCCTTTCGACGTGGCACTCGCATTGGGTCTATCTCTACTTTGCCAAGCTCAACCGCCTACAGTTCGGACTCTTCTCGTCGCTTTCAAAGCTGTTTTTGGGCAAGAAGATTAATGTGCTGCGCCATCGCGTGGACTCGTGCGAATACGACGTGGGACAGCTACTTCTCGGCACTCTGCTCTTCACCATTCTGGTTTTCCTCGTGACGACCAATCTGGTGTTCTTCGTGTTCTTCGCTGGCGTACGTGGTACTATTGTGCTTATATCGATGGCGCTCTGGTTGCCCGTCGTAGCGCTGAGCTCGCTACCCCTGGCCTCACTCGTCTACCGCGTGTGGAACCCTCGTTTCTTCATCGTCGGGATGCAGCTCCAAACGTGCGGTGACCAGACAGGAGATGGCACCGTCATTGAAAGTGTTGGTTTAGGCCAGCAGTCACTCCAACTGGAGGCTCAACATCGCCGCACACTCCGACGGGCACTCACGGGCTGGGCGAAGAATGGTGGCGGATCCAAGTCCAAGGACGCAATTTTCGAGTTGGCACCGGTTGCCTCTAGCTACTCCGCGCAGTTCACAAGGTACGCTATTGTGCCCTTTGCAAGGAGCGCCGTTTAATTTCCACTGACTTTCATTTGCGTGCGTGCCCCTGAAGGCTCCGGGCGTACTTGCAGGCCGTGGGGAATCGATACTCGCTGGCCGCCATCGTGAAGGCGTGCTTGTTCGGCAGTGCCGAGATCTCGAGGGTTCCGTTGAGCGTGCTGTTCAGCTGAACAATTTCCAGTGACGCTCCGGGTCACCGCTTTCGGAGTCCATCAATAGGTTGTCCATACGCGCGACTCGCAGCGCGTCACGCGCGATTAATGGTGGACCCATCTCGCTTTTCTGAAGTCACTCATCCGCGTGTTCAGAGAAGCTGTCTTGGCGTATTGTGCCTTGCCTCCATATTTGCTCACAAAGTACCAGTGCTCGCCGTAAAGCGAAGCAGCAAGAGCAACCTCCTTGTTTTGTCTCTCCCCTTTGCGGTCGGTTGCTAGCGTCGTAGCAACGTGTGATCGCTAAAGTTTGGATGCCGGTTCGAAACGCAGATGTCAAGTATTTCGCATGAGTCATCACAAATTAGCACGGCAAAGCGTTGCATCTACCTGTACCTGTGCCTGATCCTTTTGTCAAGCGCTGACCACAGCGTTTCGGTCACGAAGTCCTGAGGACTGGACAAGCGCAGTGATTTATCCCTACAGTTTTCTGCACTGCGTCTCTCGGCTCCGAGGTTCACCTCGCTCAGTCATTCCTCAAGATGCCTGCTACCGATCACATCGACGCCAGCAAGCTCCGCTCTCTTGGTGTCGGATCCCCGGACGACTCGGCCACCTGCAAGGAGTTTGAGCTCGATGAACTCTCGGCGCTGCTTGGCTGCCACAACACCGACAGCAGCTCCGACGAGTTGTGTTCGCCAACCCGCAGCGAGGCCGTCGCAGCAGCCAAGAGGAAGCGATCGCGTAGTAGCGAGGGCGGTGACGCCAAACACTCCAGCATCCGCATGCGGACGTACACAGCTCGAAAGGTGAGACTGTCCACTGCCTTGTCCTGCATTGCGCGCTACTGAACTTGAGAAACGGCTTCCGCAAACTTCAGAAAGAGATCGAGGCCTTGTCCGAGGAGCTGCCCGCGCTCGAGGCCTACGTCGACTACCTCAAGCACCAGGCCGCCAAGGTCAACAACCGGACCAACTCGACGCAGATGCAGCAGCTCGTCAACTCGTGTCTTCGGGACACTGCCCACCACCAGCAGCTCGCTCTTGCCCGCGTGCACTCGGCGCTGTCGGACTTCACTAGTCGCCAGGAGAAGTTGATCCCGTTCGACAACTTGATCCACCTACGCAAGGACAAAAGGCAGCGGCTGCAGACGCTGCTCAGCATCAAGCCCCGGATGCTGCGCGACGCCCGCCGCTTTATGGGCGAGCGCACCGCGTTCATGGACTTGAGCATCCCTGGAGCTGGCCGAGTCGAGGAGCTCAAAGTCTTCGGCGCCAAGTCCCGCGTATTCCTCCATCTCATCTGCATCGTAGGGCAAGATGACGGTGTAGAATTGGGGTCTTCTACTACTGGTAGCGTTGGTGTCTAAAGTGATGGCTCAGATCCGGTACGAGTACAAGGGGATGCCCAAAACCCCGCAGCCACAAGAAATTCCACGGGTCCGTGAACATGGCGATGTTCATGAGCTGCAGAATGGACCGGAACTCGGTGGAGCTGTAGTCCTCTTCACCCAGCAGATGCCTTCGCGAGGTGCTTCTCCACGAAGGAACTTTGGGCACTTTCGGCAAAATTTGCGAGTTCTTCAATGGCCTCACTTTGGTTTGCAAGGCCAAATTCTCAGGTTTCGTGGCGCCAACCGATGTCCGCGGGGAACCCGATTTCGATCTGACCGACACCCGCGTTGACACGTAAAATTGAATGGTCAGCACCGAAGTTACCCAAAGTCGGTGAGCTCCGCAAGGCATCACGGGCGTTGAGCTCAGAATCAACCCCTTGCTATCGCTGTCCAACCGACTTGTTTGTGACGCCAAATAGCGCACAATGTTGAAGGCTACCGCGAGCCACACGACCGCATTGATGCAGAACATCAACATCACGGCGCTGTCGTCGAAGAAGTAGTTGGAGATATTGTAGTGGCCTACAGGGTTGCTGCGGATGATGTCCATCACTTGTCCTTCGTCCGCAATCTCGAACAAGTCGGTGATGTTGGTGTCGCGCCAGGTCGTTTTCTTGTACGGGCCGAACACCGTCAGAGTCGACGTGAAGCAAATGGCGAGGCCCCGGACGGCAGGAATACCGTCCCCCCAGTAGTCCCGACTCCTCCTCACTCCGAACACGGCCAGACTCACGAGAAGTGACAAGAGCCAAACGTTGCGCATCTGGACTGCTGTGGATCTCAGGAACGACACCAAGCCGATGTTGATTGAGCCCCCCACGGTAGCCCAGAAGGAGTCGAGGAAGATGTCCATGAAGCTGCTATCCAGCAGCAGCGCGATCACGTACCCGGTCACTGGCAGCAAACTGGAATACACGACCACCTCGAACGGAATCTTGACTAGGATGAGCATCGTTGTCGTCAGCAGTGACTCGGACGTGCGCTTCCCAGCAACAGCAACCACGTAGGCGCCGTGGACCAGCAGAAGCAAGCGAACCCACACATAGGCCTGCGCGCATCCTCGCAGGAGTGCAATGGTGGCGTACCAGTCGACGAGGTTCGTCTGGACGCGGTCGCTCTCATAGCGGTAGTCGTCTATGAAGAAAGTTGTGCAGGTCGAAGCGGTAGGTTGTTCCGAGGACGAGTTGGTCGCGGTGTCGGTGTCGACGCAGCGCCTGCCCCTCGTGAGCACGACGACTTCGAGCGCTTCGTAGTTGTAGTAGGTCGACTGCAACACCCCCGTCGTCGCGGATAGCCTCTGCGATGACAGCAACACCACATCCAGAACCAGGTCCGGGTAGAGCTGTCTAAGCGCCTGGAATCGCACATCGATGTGGTCCCAGAGACGAACTGCAGGCAGCGACGCGTTCAGCGGGTGGTCGACTTTCCAAATGCCGGGGTGGTTGCAGAACCGAGGGCGGAGAGGAGGAGGGCGCTTTGTTGCGACCGCGTTCGAGCAAATAGCGAGAGACTGCGTTGAGCTCGTGATGTGGGGGATATGAAGCGAGTGCAGTCTCCAGGCCGGGTTCGTGGACGCGAAGCGGACGACGTAGTGGTGGATGCGGTCGACCCAATTGTGCTTGGTGGCGTATCGTAGAACTGCAGATTCGTTGCCTAGCGGTCGCAGTTTCCTCCGCGCGGCGGTCATGAAGGCGTCTAGCATGGTGAATGTCGTGGTCAAGTCGATGAGACTCTCCGCGTCTTTCTCGGTTCGCCCTCTCTCGGTTGGTACAGCAAGTAACCCGGGAGCTCCGTCACGTTCAGCAGGTTGATAGCCCCACGAAAGCCGACCGAGAGCGTGTCGTACTGATACGGCCACACTCGAGCTCCCGAGACGTCTTGAGTGCCCTTGAGTCCTGCAAATTCTGCGGATTCGGAGCTACTCGGTGCTGAGGTCGCGCTATTCAGGCGCCAGACGTGTATGATGGGGTAGTCAAAAGGTCCGAAGCGAACGGCAGTGCTAGGCATCAGCTCTAGGGGGTAGAACTCCTGCAGGCTTCGAACACCGAGCCCCGTTCGTGGGATGTCTGTCAGCAGGAGAGCGAGTGACACCAGCGTGAAAATGCATCGGACCCTCGACAGCGCGACGCACTTGCCGATGTCTGGCTGGGTCAGGAGTTCCTGTCACTCGCTTGTCCGGGCACATGTTTGGGTTCTAGCGCTGTGAGTTCGAGCCCCGTCACCTTCCGAGATGTGAGAGTGCGGGTATATGATTGCCATGCCCTCAAACCGAAGACGAACACTTGGATGTGAGGTCAGCAAATGCAGAGCTGAGCTGAGCTATCTCCATTTCAGCAGCCCGAAACGGACATGCTCCATGTTTAGCTTCAGCAGGAGGTTCGTGTGAACGGATCAAGAAGGTGTTAATCACCCGCTTTGAAGTAGTGTGGCCATTGGAAGGTCCCTGGAGCTGAGTGAGTCAACGAGTTGAAACTCTTGACAGCTGAGCCCCGTGCGTTCCTCCATTTCGTCTTCAGGATACGGTAAAATGACGGCGTACGGCACGAAAACGACACTGCTGCTGTCTAGAGCGGAACACGACGCCCGAATCCGGTACAAGTGCAGATTGATTCCAAGCACACGAAGCCAGAACAAGTTCCACGGGTCCGTCATCATCGCAATGTTCATGAGCTGCAAGATCGAGTGAGACTGCGGCGTACGTGAAGCCAACCCGCCTGTTAGCAGCTGGATGTTCGGGGCTACCGGTGAGATCCGCTTTCTACCGCAGAGGTGGCGTAGACGCCATTCCAACGAGCGCTTTGTAGTCGGATCTACGATGGTAGACGGAGGCGCTGGTGGTGGTGTGCGCAGTGTTGAGGCTGGACCAAGCTGAGGCTCTGGAGATATCTTAGCGAAGCTCGCTCGAGGTTGAAGACCGTTTTGGTAGGGCGTGCAACTTGTCAGTGCGTTGAAGCGGATGCTCAGCGAGGAGGTGGACCACAGACGCTCAGTTCCAAGCGGGACGTTGAGGGTCGAGATCAGAACCACCTCTTGGTCTTCACGCAGTAGGAAGCTCACCAACCGCACCGTGCTCGCGAGTAATGCCACAGCTCCGGCACAAACGACCAGCATAGTCGTGCTATCATCGAACAAGTACGTGGACTCGTTAAAGTACCATTGAGGGGAAGCCCGCACTGTGTCCAGTCGCTGACCGGCAGCAGGAAGCCGCATCGCACTCTCGATTTCAGTGCCCCGGAACGCCGGGTGTCTGTACGGCCCAATGATCGTCAGTGCCGACGTGAAGCTGATCGCTAGGCCGCGAATCCCAGGAAGTTTCTCCTCCGACCCGTGAATTGGTTTTCTAGCCACGAGCACCGTCAAATCCACCAGCAACGCCATCAGCCACACGGATCGCATCTGAGTCACTGCTAAGTCCACGAAAGGCAGGAGTTTGATGCTCATCACGCCTTCTAGAGTCGACCAGTACGAGTCAAGGTAAATGTCCATGAAGTTGCCATCCAAGAGAAGTGCCAGCACGTAGCACACAACAGGAAGCAAACTGCTGTAAACGATGGCCTGGAACGGGATTTTCAACACGCTTAGGGCAGCAGATACGCCACGAGAGTGCCGGCGCAGTCCGTCCGCGTCCACACTCTCAGCGGCGATGAAGGCTGCACGATAGAGGAGAATCAATCGGACCCAGAAGTATCCCTGTGCACCTCCCCGCATCATGGCAATGAAGAAATGCCAGTCCACAACGTTCGTCTCGAGCATTTCGCGCTCGTAGCGGTAGTCGTCGACAAACATCGTTGTACATTCACGTTCCTTTGTGCTGTCACTTCCCACACAACGCCGACCTCGGGTCAACATGACGATTTCCTGGTCTTCGCAGTTAAAAAACGTGTAGCTCAACGTCCCTGAAGTCACGAACGGTCTGTGGGTCGAGAGTAGCGCGACGTCAAGTACCAGATCTGGATACCGTCGCTGGAGCTGCTGGAAGCGAATGTCCATTTGATCAGCGAGCCGCACAGCAGGAAGTGACGCATTTACAGGGTGGCCGCACTTCCAAGTATCTGGATACGAGCAAAACCGAGGACGGGGTGGCTGCCTCTTGTCGCTGGTGGCTGTACACAGTCGAAGGGACTTCGCCTGGGGAGGTATCAGCGGGACGTGCAGCGTGTGGAGGCTCCACATTCGGCGAGGCCTGACAAACCGAGTCAAGTACTGGTAAACCCGATCGACCCACTTGTATTTCGTCGCGAAGCGGAGTACTTTTGGCGTAATGACACCGGGAGATTCTTCTCGCAACAGGTTCGATCGTGCTGTCGAGATAAACGCGTCCAGCATGTCGAATGTGGTGTTGAGGCCGAGAATGTCGTTCTGGTTCCCCCGTTTGCCCTTGTAGAGTAGAGACTCTGGAAACTCCGTCACATTGAGCAGCTCGACAGCACCCCGCAGCCCTAGAGACGTCGTATCGTACTGGTAGGACCACACATTTGCCGAGTCAACCGGGTCGACCCCCTCAAGTCCGTAGAACTTGTCGATTTCGCTGCTCTCTCGTCGAATGTGTCGAACGGGGTAGTCGAAAGGCCCAAAGCGGGCAATGGTGTCTGGCATGATCGCTGTGTGGTAGTAAGCTCCAAGGCGACGCACACCAAGGCCGGAGCGAGGAATGTCAGTCGCGAGCAGATCGATGGACACAATCGAAATCACGCAGCGCAACTTGGAGAACGTGAGGCAGCCGTCCATGTCAGGACGGAGCAGCAGTTTGTGCCAATCTGCCGCTCTCGTGCGAGAATGGTCCTTCTTCTCGGCCCAGCAGCGCGACTTGAGCCTGTTCCTGTTCATTCTCGCACACACTCACGTGTCGTAGTTTCTTTCAGACGCAGGCCCTTCATGAGCTATTAGTGGCCACGACAGCAGAACAGAACAGCTAGCTATACATGCACAAACAAACATATCCCACCACTATCACCGAAAGCTACCCACCGCGTTACCGTGTCACAGCTCAATGTGCTGCGTTCTTTCTCCGGAGCGGTGCACCAGTCCCATGCTCTCCACGCGGAATGCGTCCATGGTCGGCGGGTCAGCTCCTACGCTCTTCGCTGGCACGAGCATCTTCTTGTACACGAGGTCCGGGTAGTCTGAACTGGTCTTGAGCGCCACGTACTTCTCCGCGGTGGTCGTTCCGGGCTCAAAGTACTCGGCGCGCTGCGTGGGGAAGATGAGGATGACGAATGTCATGGCCACGAGCGCCACGCAGCCCACGAAGGAGATCCAGAACGAGTTCGTCGGGATCGACATGGCGATTCGGCGGAGCTGGCGATCGCCTTTCAGCTGCACGTCCGCAAGAGGATCCGACGACGTGGAGGCTTTTGCGCTGGAGGAAGACGAAGAGCTGAGGTCCGTCACGGCAGCGTTCTGCATGAAGAAGAAGAAGATGGACGTGTACATGACCTCCAGCGGCCGCTCCAGGGTGTACTGGTTGTCCTCCAGTTGGGCCAGATACGACTCCATGAGCGACGAGCACGCGTCTCTGCTGAGCGTCTCGTTCAAGCTCGCGTTCCACTGAGAACTCGCGAAGTTGTCAAGGTTCAAGTACTCCAACTCTGTCGGCGTGCCGTCGATCAAGAAGGAGGGCGCATTCAACTGGACCAACGGCGTTGGCGAGTGGAAGTCGCCTCCCATGATGTCGTCGACAGGGAGCACGTCCGCTCCAGCGAAGAGGTAGCGCTTGGTTTGCGGCAGTTGGTACCACATCCCGTTGCAGTCGCCTCCGTCCTCTCCACTCACATCGCACTGCGCGTCGAAGTCCTGATGCACCGGGTCGGTCTCCCACGACAGCAGCGCAAAGCTGAATTGGATGTGACGTCGAGGATTGACGATGTACGGGCCCACGTACATGTCCACGGTGTCTCCGAAGACGTCGTACTCTCCGTCGACCCCGCCGTACGCGAACGCGTCGCCGGCAATGTACGACCCGATGCCGTAAATCACCGCCTGGTTCGGGAGCTTCTCGCACTCGACGGGGTACCAACCTCCGTAGTTGGCGTCGTAGCTGATCTCGGAGCAGTTGTCCACGACGGGGATGACTCCCACCTCCTTCTGCAGGTTGAACGTGTTGCTCGTATCGAAGAAAATGCACGACGTGTTGCCGCAGAAGCTGGTGCTGTAGTAGCTCCACACGTAGTCGGGGATGACGGTCGCATTGGTGCCGCCTGAGCTTGAGCTTCCGTTCGACGAAGACCCGCAAGCCTCGTAGAAGTAACACGCCGCGTCCGCGAACGTCTGTCCGTAGATGATTGACGTGTTGAGCACGACGTCGATAGTCAGCGCTTGGATGCTCATTTGGTCCGTGAGGCTCAGCTTCTCCAGCGACAGCGTCGTCTCGTCCAGCGCGAAGGTGCCGGGGAACGACTTGTTGAGGCCCTCAGTGACCAGGTTCATGACGGAATCGATCGATATCGACGTTATGTTGCTCACGGCCTCCATGAGCGTGAAGAGGGACGTGGCGGGGCCCTGGCATATCCTCGTCCCGTCCTCCGTGTACGTCCACGCGCCTGAGCTGACGGAGCCGTTCGGGAACACGTCGAGGTCCGTCCGGCCGTCCGACTCGGAGCAGTTGTGCTGCCGCCTCTCGGAGTTGGCGATGGCGCGCTCCATCATGACGGTGCCGTGCAGGAAGAGGTCGACCACGTCGTTGATGTCGAACGCCTCTGGCCAGTCCGCGCTGCCCTGGGCCTCCGCGTACGTGACCGAGTAGTTGGCGTCGGGCGTCTTGTCCATGAAGTTGACCTCCGTGTTCCACTCGTTCGAGTAGAAGCCGAAGACGACGGCGATGGACGCGAGGTCGTCCACGTTGATGGGCGCCAGACTCTCGCCCGCGTACGTGACGGACGAGTTCTGCTGTGTGCACGTCGGCTGGGCGATGAAGCTGAAGGGGGTCGTCTGCTGTCGCACCGCGTTCTTGAGGACGGTGTCGCTGGGACGTCGGACGCCCGAGTCGGACTCGTTCTGGAGCGCTGCGGCCTGGAGCTTCTCGATGGTCGACTGGGACTTCTGGAAGTCGTCGAGGATCATGGTCGAGTTGTAGCCCACGGTGCTGTTGGAGGCCTGGAAGCCCCGGATGCTGTTGCCCAGCGTTAGCACGACGACGATGGGGACGACGACGAGGATGACGGATCGGACCCGACCGACCACTTTGCTGGGCGCCGAGACCTCCTTGGACGACCAGAGTAGGTTGTGCAGGAACACGATGTAGGCCGGCTGGACCTTGTCGAGCCACCAGCCCATGACGACCTCCACGAAGGCCATGACGAGCCCCGAGCGGAAGTTGTACGAGTCCGTCTTGCTGTCGGCGTTGGTGGACGACCCCACTTTGTCGTACACGGTCTCCGGTAGAGTGATGCCCCAGAGCGCGACGCCCGTGAAGGCCCCGACGAATACGCAGAGCACGGCGACGTGGAAGGCCAAACGCGCGGGCGAGAGCGTGATCTCGAGCGTCGGGGCGTTCGCCTCCAGCTTGTCCTCGAGCAGCGCCACATCCGCGGGCTTTTCGACGTCGTAGTCGGTGGTGATCTCCTTCGACATGGGGGTCAGTGAAGGTGAAGGTGCTGCTGCGTCCGACGCGTTTTGAGATGTGATCGATCGAGTTGCGTTCGTTTAGCTGGCAAAGTCGTGAGCTCGCGCGATGGGTACAGACGGACGAGTTCAGTTCAATGCTACCACTTGAATGTTGCGTTGACTTCATCGTTGAACCCCAATGTTCGACTTGATCATCCAACGCTAGAATCCCAGCAACATGAAAAACTATGTACAGGCAGTTTGTAGCCATTGCCTTTGGCTACAAACACCTGCTGGCTTTGGATCAGCTTCCCGTCAAGTTGTTGGTAGGATACGACATCGAGTTGGTGAGATATCACCAAGGTCACCCAGAAGTCGAAGTCGCTTGACTAAGGCGTTGCTCATCGTTCGGTCTTGTACCTGTGAGTCACTCACTCACTGCCGATGTCATTTGCAATTCGGAGGCGTCAAGTCCACAAGACGCGCAAGAGATGGAGGTGCAGTCGCCGTCAGACGCCTACGCGGCCGTGGACACCCCCACCAAGAACCTTCAGCGGGGCTACGACGATGACACCAACGTCAACAACATCGCACTCCTCCGCAGCGACACGCTGCTCTACGGCGAGCACGTGGAGCCAGACGTGAAGCTGCGAGCCGTCCCCTTCCTGGCCATCGTGCTCCTGAGCAACGGGGCGCTCATCGGCTTCATGGCCATCTTCCTCTCGGAGGTGACCATGGGCTCCAAGATCAGCGACACGGTCGGGTCCTCCAAGAACGCCGACAAGAAGGTCGAGACCTACCAGCTCCTCAATGGCTACATCTCCGCCGCCGCGGGTGAGCTGCTCAACTTCGCCTTCTTCGTCTTCCTCGCGGTCATGGTCACGTACTTGGGGAACCTGCCGTGGCACCCGGGCCAGAACGTCCGAGACGGACGAGGCAGCTTCAAGAAGGCCGCGCTCTGGTGGTTCACCCCCTTCGTCATGTACGTCGTCAACGTCGGCATCACGTCCATGAACATCAAGCACACGATCGTCGGCGTCGAGCACATTTTCGTGCAGGACGACCTCATCACGTCGGTGCTCGGGCTCACGGACGCCTCCGACGCCAGCGACGTCCAGAACACCATCCTGAGGACTGCGGTGCGGCAGGAGGTCGACCCCTTCATTATCCTGTCCGACTCGTCGTGTCTGCTCTCCAACGCCTCGTCAGTGGACCAGGCCAGTCTCCAGACCAGCATCAACGACACCAGCAAGATGCCGACAGTCAAGAGCATCGACTCGACGTCGGTGGGCTACGGATTCGCCTTGAACTCGTGGAACTACGACGCGCTGCCGCTCGGCGCAGAGCTGACGAGCTACGTCAACTTCACGGCCAGCGACCTCGCGGCGGACGCCTTCGCGGACTTTCAGGCGGCGACCGGCTTTGACTTCCTGACCGGGTACGAGATGTTCCTGCAGGGCAAAGCTCTCTTCGAGAGGTCCGTCTCAGACGCCAACGTCTCAGCCGAGTACCCGTGCTCCTGGGTGGATGGGAAATACGACGACGACGGCGCAGACGTGAACCAAATCACCTTCGGTACGTTCGACAACACCAGCGAGTACGCCGGCATGCGCAAGTGTAACGGAGCCGTCAGCTCGCTGCAGCTTCTGGCCAACGTCACGGACGCCTCGACGCACAACCTGGACGCATTCGTGACGACGGTGCTGGTCGGCATGAACAAGACGTTGAACGCGTCGACGCAGCTCTCTCTTGCGGAGACGACCTTCCTCCTGGAGACGTACACGATCTCGGCGCAGTTGAATCTCACCATGATGACGCTCGACATCCCGCTGGCCCCCTCGGTGCAGTACCGAAACCTGAGTACCGACTGCACTGCCAACGGGACCTTGTCCCCCAGCGTCTACGATACGAGTCTGTACACTGCCGAGCAACTCGCCCAGCTCGACCAGTTCTACTGCAACACTTCCATTTACCTGTACAGCAGCCCTGCTGCGACCTGCGGGGCCACGAACTGCATCTTTCGGGACGAGTCCGGCATGGTCGCGTTCAAGCGACAAATCCTGCTCCTGCCGTACTTGAAGAACTGCTCCGTGACGGACATAACGTACGGCAGCGACTTCTTGAACTTCTTGCCGTCCGGGTGTGCAGCAGAGCAAGACTCGGTGTTCCTGTACGGAGCGGGGACTTACATCTCGGGCGATGCGTTTGACGAGCAAGAGGCCCTTCCGTACATGGTGAACCCGAGGCGCCACCTCGTCTTCTCCTTTGCGAAGCTCGACTGGCAACTGGAAGACGTGAGCAAGATGTTCAACGCCGGGTGCGGAGTCCCAGGCGGTTGCTCTGGCCTCGTCCACGAGCTGCAGAACAGCACGAATCCAAGCGCCAAGACTCGCTCCGTCCTGGTCGTTGGGAACAGCACGCTCCCGTCGGCAAGAATGGACGCTCGATTCATTAACCCCGTGCAGCTGGTGACGCTTAACGCCCAGCCGCTGCTGTACCCCAAGACGGACGAGCGCCACTTGTGGGAGTACGTCCAGATGGGCCGATTCGACGCGGTCACGTGGAGCGATTCCAACTTGGGGGAGTTGAACTGCTCGGTGCTCGTCGACTCGTTCATCACTCAGATGGAGAGCAACCACTACTACCTGGACGACCCCCGCCAAGCCGCGTACACCTCGGCGTTGTATTACCTCTTCCAGGATGCAGCCACGAAGACGGTGACACTGGATGAACAAGCACCGGATGGGGCGACCAGCTCGTACTTGGGGAGCACCCGCTTGGACGGCGACACGGAGCGGAAGAAGATCAAATACTCCATCCCACTGAGCTCTGCCATCGCCACGTTCATTGGCATTGCGATCGTCATTGGCTTTTCGTTCGTCGTGGTCTTCACCCCAATTGAAAGAGTCATGACGTCTCCGGAGACCAACTTTGCGGCTCGATACGCGGAATTGCTGACGGAGGAGGAATATCCGCCAGAAGTTCACAACTGCGACCTTCGGGTCCCAGGCGGCGAGTTGTTCCCCATTGAGGACTGCACTGTCGAGAGCATCACGCTGCACTCACTTGCTGACGAGTCCGAGAAAGTGTATCTGTAAAGTGATGTCGTTGAGAGAGGTTTCAAGCTTTGCAATACAATGCAAACTCTGCACGCAACTCAGGTTTTATGTGGTCCACATAATACCGTCCATGTGTCGGCCAACCCAAACCCAGTAATTGGGCAAAGCCCCCGAACACCATTAGTGTACCCTTATTTACTACTACTGTACATCACTTACCCTTTTTACAGGACTTCTTACGCATAGTTACTATTCGGGTTAGGGGTTATCATTATAATCACACGCTCTAGGGCTTTTTTCCCGAAATGTACCTCTCTATCACAACTTCTATGATCGGAGGACCGACCCTTCAAGTACGGATCCTTGAATGACCTCCCATCGAAGGAGTTAACAGTCACTAAAAACAGGTCCTTCTTTTATGGAACCCGAGAAGGGTCGCTACGTATGGAGTACCGTGGGAAAATGGTGGATTGTCTGACTTTGCGACGTTTTGTGATATTTTTATGGATGGCTACAGGGTGCAGTCACTCGTCTTTTCGCGCAAGCGACTCTGATTACTCTGCAGTCTTTGTCTGATTTAGCGGGAAAGCAAGCAAATCAGGATCGTAAAAAGTCAGTAAGTACGAAGCGATGCTTGTAAGAAGTCGAAAGGGTGTACTGACGAGTGTTGCTGTACTTGTATTGCTTCAAGGTAGACATGTTCAGTACCCACTACCCCACGCCTGACAAGACGTTTTGCGCCACGGCGCAACCGTCCTCCATCGCACATCTCGTGGGGCGCATGGGGATGTGCATGCGAGCAAGGTGTTGCTGCCTGTCCGGCTGTGTTGTTACCTACTGTTGCTCATCCTGTTGGTTGTGTGGTGCTGTAGGAGGTGCATGAACGAAGAGCGCCGGGGCCGAGACGCACTTGCAGCGCAAGTGCGTCGCTGCCTATCCTACTGAGTTGTGTCTACGTGTGTTAATCCTGTTTGTTTTGCAGTGCTGGGCGACGTACACCTGTCTCTAGAGTGAGTGACGTTGAAGAGCGCCGCGTAGCGCGCTGGGGTTAAGAACTGCACGCGACCAGGTAGGATGTGGTCTATTAGAATGTGTTATGGCCTAAGCTTGCTCATGCTGTTTGTGGTACTGTGATGTGATGTTGCAGCCGCTGTGCGCCACGCAGCCAACCGGCATGCGGATGGTCCCACGAGTAAGGTGCGTTGTTTGGAAAAAAAAGCAACGCTCATCTGTATCTTGGTTTCATGCTTAAGAATTACCATGGTTTTAGAATGCTAGAATTCCAAACTAGATTTGGTTTCAATGAAGCCTCCTTACCAAATTAGTACTTAAGGAATGCCTTCAGAATGCGTCTTGCATTGGTTAACTGCATTGTCACTTTTGCCAGCTCGCCAACGCTTCTCCAATGAATCTCCTATTTGCTATCCGGGACGACGTGCTCAAGCAGAAAGAACAAGAGGCCGTCAATTACTTCTCGCACATGCAAGAACTCCGCGAATTTATTATGACGACTCGTCCTGCTCGGGATGTGGTTGCCACGCTGAAGGTGCGCTGTATTTCAGCAGAGCGACTAAACGGTTGTCGAGGCAATCGTGGCACCGGTATTGATTCGATGGGCTGCGTCGACTGGGAGCGGAGGGTGCGCGAGCTGCGTGATATCGTGGTGATAACGGTGTGGGATGACTCCACAGCGTTCCGACAGCGCAATATTGACTTCCGTCCTGGCGCAGTATACGTGCTCCATCAAGTTGAGTACCTCGGATTCCATGACGGAATCGCAAAGGGAGCTGTCAACTACGAAGTCAACAATGCCTACAAGATTCGAGAGGTAAGTTCCCCGTTGATGAAGCTGAAGTGACCACGAACTTGAAGTCTACCGTGGCATGTTCAACAGCGGCCACGCCTTCCTCGGTAGCAACCTGCTGATCGTATAAGCAGCTGTCAGGCTATAGGAGAGCGATCGTGCACTACCAACAACAAATTCAGCACAAACACTTCATTAAACTCGCTGTAGTTTTACCAAAGTCAGTTGAATCCGCCGAAACAACGTTTGTCCGTTATGTCTGTGCTCTGTTTGCGTTGATCTGCCGAGCAGTTGCTCAGCGTCCTACTAGGGGCAGCGCGAAGCAGAAGATGGTTGCACCCACCCATCCGCAAGGCGTGGTCTTCCATGAGGCAATCAGCTCGCCCATGAAGCGATAAGATGAGCGGCACGACCGGAGCTTGAAGTCAGGAGAAGAATCCTGCGTACAAAATCTAGAAATATTGCTCGCAGCCGTTAAAGCAGGCCGCTGGTACTGAGCGTGCTATAAACTTGGGTCGTGGAGTTGGTACAAGAACGAAACGGCTGTATTGCTGACTAGACTGTTATTTACGAAGCGCATTTTGACCGATGGTCGGCATCGCTGCTACCCCGACAATGCCCGTGCTCGAGCATACCTGGTACGTTTGATCTGCGGATCACTGCATATCAACATCGTTGCTGGAAGGTTTCCTCACCAGTTGGCCTTCGTTGAAGTTTGTTAGGTGCCAGTTTCGGTACGACGTGCTGAGGAGATGAGAGACCACGAGCTCTTGGTACGTACGCTGGAAGGAAATCTAATGGGTTGCTTTTCGTTGAAGTTGGTTGGGTTCCAGTTGTGGTACGACATGCCGGCAGAGTTTCCGCAGATATTGCGGAGCGTGAGAGAGTCGTATATGTTTGTAGTGTACTGTGTGCCGTCACAAGGTCAGGTTAATGGCATGTGTTTGCGGTTTTATATAGTGATGTGCTCAGACCAAACGCTAGGGGTGAGCAGAGCTGCACAAACGCGGCCTGTTATTTGGCAATATATCGAGCAACAACTTTGGATTCGTGACAAATCCGCGACGACAGTTGTCGCTGAGTTTATATGGCCAACGCGTACATGCAGTACTTGATTAAGTACTTCAACGAATATGCGGTAGTGGTGCATCCATCCAGAAATTGAGAAAAGCCAACTAAAGGTGAAAATGACGAGGCTTCATTGAGAAATTAACACTAACTGATAGAAAAAGATGTGATGATTCATTCCTTTGAATGTGCCGCTCTGCTGACTTTCTTGGAATATTTGAAGTAAGTCTGTGTATGTTGGTTAGATCCGCGAGGCGTACAGCGGCTGATTCCAAATCGCTGCAAACGAGACAGAGTGCTTGCAGTGAAGCAGGCTCATTCTGCTATTTGCCAACTTGTCAACACCTGCCTGCTCACTTCTCCAAACTGCACCAACACGATGGAACACCTCAACTCCCTACAAGAAGAAGTGCTGAAGCAGAAGGAAGAAGAGGCTGTCAGCACGTTCTCCAGTGTTTCCAGCATCCGACAGTTCATCATCACAGCCCGACCCGCTCCCGATGTGACCGTCACGCTCAAGATCTGCTGTCTGTCAGCTGAGCGCATCAATGGAGGTCGTGGTGGTCGTGTGACCGGCGTGGATGCGAGCCAACGGAGTGTGTTCGAACCGACTGCGGACGCACTCGCTGACTTGACGCCCTTGAAGAGAAAGCCGTACATTGTCAATGTCACTGTGTGGGACGCCAAGACGAAGAAGGGCAGCTATGACAAGACCAACCTTGAATTTCGTCCTGGCGCAGTTTACACGTTTCACAACGTTGATTGCGTTGGATTCTACGCGGACATCGCTACGGGCGTCGTGCAGTTAGACTGTGACAACACCGAGAAGATCGTCGAGGACGCACCACCCCTGAAAAAGCGCAAGGTTACACGAGAGGCGCCGAAGAAAGGAGGCAAGTCCAAGATGACTGATGCTGCGGTTGAGAAGCTGTGGGAGGATGAACCTAATGTGGAGATGGAGAGCAAGACAGATGAAGCGTACGTTGCTGCCACGACTCGTAGCAAAAGCAGCGAGCAGCTATGAAGAGTGTGACAATACTCAAGCTGGCTCGTTGCATGCTGTTGTCATGTGAGCCTGCGTTTATGTAGGACTAGATATTTGACCACGTCTATTTAGCCCGTGTCCGTAGGTATTCTGAATAAAAACTTTGAAAATACACTGGGATTTTAAAATTGCTAACGGAGGCGTTGCGATTCGGCTTCAAATGAAAATCATTCAGCCAGTTGCAGGTTTTTACACTAAAATTCGTGGTGAGGTATGGAGGTTGAACTTTGGTCGGGTCGAAAGTAAGCTTTTGACGCATCCATGCTTTTCCATGAGCAAGTTTCAGTTTGGTTTTCGCTAGATAGGGAGGAGGGTGGTATCCTTGAAGGATCACCTGGCGGGATATTCAATGAAGCAGCTCATGTTAGATGCATTCTTTACTAGTGGTGGCACTGCTAGTGAAGGTGGCAGTGCATACCGGCGCGAACAAGATGTCGTACGTATTTGTTTGGGTTTTGAGATATAACATTGTCTACCTCACCATTTGTAGATGAAACCCGAGCGTTCCGTGCTACAGGCATTTGCGGAGTATGAAGATGTCTCTCAAAATGTGTTCGTTTGTAGATCGCGCACAAGACTTACGGTACCATTTTTCCAATCGGCTCGAAATCGATTGCGACGGTGTCTACTTATTAAAGGAACTGTCTTTGGAAGGACGAGTTCCCCTCCTGCAGGTGTTCGCCTCGTGCAGATTGGAATCTGAGTTGTGTATCCCGCTGCGAGAATCGAGCGGTACGCACAAATTCCTTCTGGAATTCCTGTTTTTTTCCTTCCAACTAATATCGCTGTATAGACTCAAACCGAATGCGTCAGTGGTCACTGCTCTACCAAGTATAAGTGTGGGAACCAACGCATGCAACAAGGGTGTGGTGAGGTGCGGGCAACTTCCTAGCGTCCAGAATAAACCTTGAATGTAACTTGAATCAGCAAACCTTGAATCTAAGTCCAGGGGGGCTCAGAGTCTTAGAGTCTCAGCTGAAAGGTCTCAGCTGTACTCGACGAAGACTCGGCCAACACCTCTGAACCCGAACTCTTGGTCTGACGCGGCGTGTGCGCCTCCCTTGCGATCCCCTTGACGGTTCTTGCTGGGGCTACGCTTTGGGCCCAGACGTCAGCCAACCACGTCTTCTTGTTCCTTGTCCAGTCGTCCCTTGATACTCTCCAAACGAAGCCGGCTCCTCGCTCAACAGGCCTTCGTCTGCACGTGTCCCGACCCGATTTGCCCCGGGGTTTTTCTTGATGTAGACACGACTTCCACACACACACTTGTCTGCTCCTTCCAAGACCGCAGACCCGGTCTTCCTTGCTTCTCCTCTTCCTCCAGGCGGCACCAGCTGAGAGCCGCGTACACAGGTCTTCACTCGCCCTCCGACCTAGGGTGGCTCCGAGAAATTGGCTCGGCTTGAGCCTGTCTTGGTCCAGGGTTCTCGTCTCTGCCCTGGGACTTCCGCGCACCACGTCTTGTCGTAGACGGAACGGCTGAGCGGGGAAAACACGGTCCCAAGCTCAGCGCCAAAGTGATATGAAATACGCGCCAGGTACAGCCGCCTAATCGGCCTGCCAACGCGTAAGGAAATATGAAATAGTCAAATGGGTACCCCTTCACACCGAGGTACACCCAAAAGGTCTATATGGGGCCTGAGTTCTGTTGGATTCTCCTAAGACACCCTTTTCCGCAGCAGCAAACTTAACGCTGTGGCCTTCGGGGCAAATTCGATTCTGATTGATACTTTACACATGCAAACAAAAACCAATCAAGAGAGGGCGCTCGGCTTCCTTCGGAGCGCACCTCAACAAAGGTGAAAAGAAAGATATCGTCTTGTGAGCTGCCAGCAAGCCAATGGCGAGCGGCGCTTCAACATGAGCTTGGCCAATGACTGGCCGAGCTCAGCAGAGTCCAGCGACGTCAGGAAGTGACTTCGTGATGCTTCATCGATGAGTGGCAGATCCCGGGCTTCTCATTGGCTGGTCAAGGTGATTCATCTGGGTTCACCGGCTTGTGCCACAGCTGATTTATTTCCCGGTCATCATCTGATGACGCGACCCTCCAGCGTGCGGCGACCATTCAGCCAGCCGTCGGCGACTAGCCAAGACCCCCTGGGCTCAGCTGAGATCCACATCGACATCTTCGGTGTCAGCGCTCGCCAGCACCCATCTCTGCTGAAGTCCATCCAACCCGCTGAGACCCGAGATGACCTGCAGAGCTCATGCGCACGCTTCTGCAACAACTGAGCTCCATCGTAGCCGGGGCGAACACCTCCTTGCTGAGATTCACCATCCACACAACCATGTCTCCTGAATTCGACGACTCACTGCTGGGACTGTCCAAGCTCAGCTATGCTTGACTTGGTCACTTTGAGCTGAGCGGAGATATCGTTGCCTTCACCACTCCCGAGCTCAGCGAGTAGTTCATCGAAGCAGGGCGAACTCAGCCATGTGTGACTCTCGACTTCTAGCGCATCGGGGTCGATCCATTGCTCCAGACTGGAAGCAGTTGAGGTTGAACTTACCGCGCCCAAGCTCAGCGAGAGTTCACTGAGGCGCGAACAGCTCGGTCAGACGCAGCCCGTGGTCATCCAATGCTCAGCAGCTCTAAGGCGTCGTCGCTCAGACTCCATTATTATCAGCGTAGTCTGGTTGAGTCATCTCTCAGCACGACTGGGTCGTTTCCCACTTCAGTTCCAATTATCTCAAGCCAGTTGAAGGTGGCGCAGCAGGCGTTGGGTTCAGCCATTGTCTGGCCAATCACGAGTGATTCTCGCCTGAGAGTGGTCCCTGGCAGATGCTTGAGGAATTCTCCCAGAAATCTGGGGGGAGCTTCTTCACAACCGTCCCTTATGTGGACCGAGTCCAAAGAGGTCAGTCACGAGTCGGTCTCGGCCCTCATAACCAAATATGCCAGTGGTCGCCTCGTCCCAGTCTCGTCAGATCTTGCCGAATTTGTGGTCCGCAATTTCAGATCATTCGACAATTTCGAACGCCGAGCGCGCACAACACCTGCAACTTCTCCGACTCGTCCAAGCTACGATGGCTGACTCTCCGGTCAATCCGCCGCCGCCTGTATCCTCCTCGGGTGATGGTGCGGGTGACACGGGGCAGCAGGGCACTCCTGCGACTCCTACTTCCCCTGTCTCCGCTTCTGCGACTTCTGGCGCTCCCGTTTCGACGGGGTCCAGCACCCTATCGTCATCACAAGTTTCCTCGGCTCTGACAGGCGCGTCTGCAGGCTCGAGCAGGCTGTCGGCTGTCACGAATGCACCGCCGGCGGCTTCCAGCGCGGCGCAGGTGTCTGTGGGCGTCGCACCGACTACTCAGCAGCCGGTGACGGTAACCGGTCTCCCCACATCCATGACTCTATCGGCTGACACTTTACAAGCGGCGTCCACACTAGCGAGGCAACTCCAGATGGTCCCTTCGATCGGCAATCCACGCCAAGATTCGTCTTTCCTCCGCCCAGCGTCTCCGCCCGTCACTCAGACTGCGTCGACTTCTCCCACTGTGACTACGACGATGGTGCCGGCCACCATGCGCGATCTCCACCGGGGTAGCACTTTTGATGGCACTGCAGACGGCCTCTCGCGAGTAGTCTCTCTGCCGCGGCTCAGCGACACGGAGTTACGTCGACTGAGCTCGTTGGCGGGAGGTGATGCCACCGCTGAGGTGCTCCAGCCAGGGTCTCGTCGGCCGGTTGACCCCACTGACTTCCGAATTCGTATAGCGATGGAGCGTGAAGCATTAACTCTTGCTCAGATCTACGGAACGGACGGGTTGGCTTTGCGGGCGATGAACACCGTTCGTTATCTGCAAGTCACTGTCCAGCGGGTTTTGGTGCTTGAGCGGGGAAGTCCTGCTCAGAACGATTCGGCTCAGGTTACACAGCTGAGAGCTGAATGTGCTCAGCTCGTAGCCAGGCTCGCTTATCAGAAGGCTGAGTACGAGACCAACGTGGCCGCATTAGAGGCGGCTCACGCCGAGGCTATGTTGAACACGCCCACTCCCACTCCAACTTCCGCCGCAAACCTTACTCCGCCAGGCAAGCTGCAGGATGAGATCGACGCTCTTCGTACTGCGGCAGGGCGCCTCAGTTGCGACAAATCCGACTTACAGGATCAGCTCTTGGCGTCGGCTCAGGAGGTGAGCCGATTGCAGGCGTCTCGGGATTTGCGTGACAAACGCATTGCTGAGCTTGAAACTGAACTCGCGGGGGTCAAGCGGTTCTCGGCTACCGCACTGATGGACTTCCTGTCAGGGAACGCCATTCTCAGCGGCCACTGGAAACGGTTGCTGGAACTGATGCAACTCTACCAAGAGGGTCGCGCCGTTCCCCCTCAGTTTCGGACGAGGCTTCAAGTCTCAGCTCGGGACGAGGATTCAGATGACTGCGGGCCGTACGTGGCACAGGAGAGCAAGGCCACGACTCTCCGCCTGCCTTCGGCGAGTGGGGTCTCCGCCAAGTCTGGTTCATCTAGAACACCGCTCACTCCTCCTAGTGATCAACCAAAGTCGGCTGCCGCTGGGAAAGCTAGTCGCAAGGTGCCCAGACTGTCTTTGTCGGGTACTCCATCTCTGAAAGGGGTCAAGGCATCTCATCGCTCTGCAAGTCCAGGCAGCGGTTCGGGAGATCAAGCTATCGACCTGACTCATTCAGCTGCCAGTACTCCGGGCTCATCTCGAGTGATGTTGTACGTGGACCGACTGAAACTCGCTCAACGTCCCCAGAAATTCAAACCTGACAAGGCCCGAACTTTGAAGAGCTCTCCATCTCGGGTCTCTGAAGACAAGGCTATGAGCGCGGTACCTCGTCAGTTTCTCTGGGATGATGTTCGGGCCGATGTCCGCGAACTTATGCTCAACGGGGTTCAGTTCTGGGATGCCGTGGCTGAGGCTCGAAAGAACCAGATGCTGCACGACCAGTTTGGCAAGTTCGCGCTGACAGAGATGCTGATCTCAGCTATCTACTGGGAGGCTTTGGACCGAACCCCATGGACCTCATTCGTCCCAGACCGCTATTTTGAAACAGCATTGAAGGAGGTTTTGGATCCGGCACTCGACAGGATTCCGGAGAACTGGGATCCTTTGCCAATCGATCCCAGGCCTAGATCACCATCGAGTCATGGCGGGTCTCCTTTTCAGCTCAGCTCTTCCGACGAAGAGGAGGACGATCCCAAGGCGGACAAGACTTTCCGCAGTAAAGCTGCTGCTCGGTCTGGTTCCGTTCACACTCGGGGTCAACCATCGATATCCAGCGGCAAGCGCCCACGGGGTTCTTCCACCTCGAACGGGACTACCAAGACTTCGAAGATCTCAGCTCAGACTTCTGCTGGTCAAGCTGCGCGGGCTAAGAGCAACATCCCTGAGCCGGCAGAAGACGATGGAGTGATTGAAAGACCAAGACGAGGTAGTTGGTTCCACTATCGTCCATTGAAAGTGTCCTAACGGACAGATGAAAGCTGAGATATGTTTCGTTCTCAACGTCATCGGCACCGCCCAGACCCCGCTAGCCATATTCAAACTCAGGAACCACATCGTACTCTCGAACCCAATCAACAAATCGTCAATCAAAGGTAAGGGGTAATGCATGAGCTTGATCAGCTGATTCACCAGCCGGTAGTCGATGCAAAGCCGGATGTCGACTCCATTCTTCTTCATCACAATGGCAATTGGTGAAGCCCAGTCTGAGTCCGAATATTCAACCAGCTTCGTTTGGACCAACTTCTCGAGTAATTCATAAACTTTCCGAAGATGTTGGGGACGAATGGGTCTCGATCTCTGAGCGACAGGCTTGGCGTCGCCTACATCCAAATCACATACTACGCCTCTGGCTGGGGCAGGAACTGTATTCCCATCTCCCAGAAAGCTGGCGTGATGTTTCTCCAAAATCGCACGATCTTGATCTTCCATGTCTTTTGTCGTCACTCCGGGCTCCCCAATGTCTGCCGTAGTCAGATCCGCTTTCGGGCTGAGATCTTTCAGCTCAGGAAGTGCAGCTAATTGATTTCTGAGGTCGTTCAGCAGCTCAGTCCCCTCATGGAAATACACTGTGGCTTCCGCTTCGTCAGTGAAGTCAACCTCTAGACGCAAGCATCGGGCAAGAGACTCTCTTAATCGAGATACGGGCTCAGCTACGAAATCAACTGGCTCAGCTTTGAATACTTCCGCCAACTCTTTCTGAGCTTCACGAGACGTAGTACCTCCTCCAAACGTTCCTCGTGATGCCACTTCTGGTTCCAATTCACTGCCGGTCGAGATATCTTCAGCTTCGTCTCCTACACTCTTGGAATGTACTTCGGATCTGGGCGAACAGGGTGGTTTGGCGAAATCATCCGCTGGGAGCAAATCCACTAGGGAGGCAGACTTCTCATCTTGGGTCACTTCATCCTGATTATCCTGAGCTGCTACTCCTGTCGCTCGCTCTTGTGGGAGAGTGTTCACCATGTAAGTTGAGGTTTGAGGTTCCGTCGCATCAGGTTCAGCGCCATCCTTCTTCGGTGATCGCTTAGCCAAAAACAATTTCTTGGGCCAGGTATACACCGGTTTCTCGACAGCGGGCGGGGCTCTAAGCTCCGCTTGCTGAGCAATCAACTCCTCCAACTTCAGATATTTGGCTGACGGTTCGGCTTCGTAAACTAACGCGGCCCATTCCTTATACTTCTGAGATTGGGGTCGAGCGAACCGTTCTCCTTGGGGTAGATATCCTTTCTCGACCAGACACCACTACCGTATTCTGAGAGAGACTGGCCGTCCGACCGGAGACGTTCACTACCTTGACCGCCCTAGACTTCCTTCCTGGCCCATAGATAAACTGAGTCACCCATTGATCGCTTCGACCAGCCCATTCCTGAACCTTGTCTGGCTCAGCCTGGTAATACTTAACTGGGATAGTCACCGACCGTCCCGATTGAAGCCACACTGGCTCAGTCAAAGACACATCTACTTCCAGTCCGACATGATTGATCTCAGGGCCTCCGACCAACAGCAACGATTCTTCATCTGGGAGCCGGACGACACCTTCTCGAGCACAGATCCGAACTGCAAAAGAAGCGTCCCACTCAAAACCTGCAGTTTGGCCGATTCAAACCTCAGCCACGCTGAGGAGAAGGTCGAGCGTTCATGGCGGACAGCGCAGGGATGGACGCCGAAGCTGGTCGACAAGTCCACTTCTCAGAGGAAGATTTCCCCAGGCATGAAGCAGATTCTGAAGCAGAGCAGACCCATCAAGCTATGAGATCTGAAGCCGCTGAGCCGCAACTCAGCTCAGCCGCGATGAATTCGCTCGGAACTGAGTCCAGCTATTCAACGGCGGTGACCGACGAAGACATTTTTCGAGTTGCTGAACGCTTAGCGTGGAAGCCGAAGGCTGATGCTCAACCGTTCGGAAGAGGAACACTCCAACGTGGGGAATTTAAATGCAGCGAGTGTGGAAGCAAACGCCACAACACCGAGAACTGCTGGAGCAAGCTTATCTGTGGACGACGTCATGATGAAGGTCATCCCACCCAGTATTGCAAACGACAACCGTGCTCGAAGTGCGGTGACTACCATCGTCGGGGGTTGTGTGACATGTGGGCGGCACTCAAGACAGTTCGCGAGACTATCCGCGCCGGGGGGTCTCTCGAAAGCATTGATCCTGAGACTATTCGGCAACTGCTGGATAACTCGGATCCTGAGACGCCGTTAAACCACTAGGCTCGCTGGTTAGGGAACCAGTGCGTGACGAGCCGAAGTCCCAAGCGTTGTGTGCATTTGCATATGTGGGCCCAGCCCTTCCATGTTGGCACAACGATAACCCCAAATGTATGAATTCATCTGATGAAGCTTGCGTTTATTCCGGTATGGCTGAAGTCGAGGACCTAAGCTCGGAGCTGGAGTTTGAGAATCACCTCGAATTCGCTCTGACTTATGGTGAACGATACGGCTGGTGGAGTACGCATACTTTGGCCGGTGCGAAACGTGATAGGGCGATGGTACATGGAGCAATTTTCAATCATCGGACTCAGATCCTGTTGGATACGGGGGCCACAACGAGTATAGTGAGTTTAGACCTTGCACGCAGGTTGAAGCTCAAGCTCAGTCGTGGCCACCGCCTCAGAGTCGTGGGGTTCGGAGATGTTCCAACGTATGCTACCGCTCAGGCCAAGATCAAGTTGACCCTCGGAGTCCGAGTGGTCTACGTGATGAACGTCTGGGTCGGTATCATTGGAGCAGGTCTGGATTGCTTGTTAGGAATGGATTTCATGGTTGCTGCCGGTGGTCCGAGTGGTCTACGTGATGAACGTCTGGGTCGGTATCATTGGAGCAGGTCTGGATTGCTTGTTAGGAATGGATTTCATGGTTGCTGCCGGTGGTAGTCTCGATCTTCATGACGCTCGTCCTGTCTCAGAGCTTCAATACGCTTCAATGTCTCTTCCAACTCACTCAGTGTGTCGAACCGCTGACCCTGGAGAGTAGTCTTCAGCCGAGAATCACTTAATGCCTTGATGAAACGGCGAACATGAGCCTCCCGGTCTGTGGTTGGTCTCTCGAAAGCGATGTCAGCCTTCTTTGCAGCCCGGTTGAGCCGATACAAGAACATCCGAGGCGTTTCTGACTCACGAATCTCCATAGCGTAGTATCGCTCGGCTTTCGAGCCAATGCTGCGGCACCATTCTTTCCTGAACACATGTGATAATTTCTTCCGGTCTGAACGTGTAGAGTCGGGAAGCTGAGCACACCAATCCTTCAGAGATCCTGAGAGCCTCATCCTCAGCTGAACGATCCGGGTATTTTCATCCCATGGCGCCATAGTCGCGTAATACATGAACCGTTCCCACCAGTTAACACGATCGTCAAGAGGGCCTCGCTCGTCGAACTTTTCCAGAGCGTCATGAGGGACCATAGCCTGTACCACGACTCGGGTTCCAGAGACGGCATCTGAGCTCTTAGACTGAGCCGCAGCGCCGAACTGACCTTCAAGTTCATCTTGAGACGAGTCGCTTGAACTCGAGCTGTCTGATCCCCAGTCGTCATCATCAGGCTTCTTAGATCTTGACGTGCGCGTTTTGCTGCTTCGTTTTGACGCAGAGTTTGACGTTCGAGCAGAGGACTTGGTCCGGCCACCCTGAGATGAGCTTTGAGCTTTAGTCGTTTTGTCTCGCGACTCGGCAGGTTCAGCTTGACGTTGGTTCGCCTGCACCATCTGATGTTTGACATCTGTCAATCTGTCTAGCTTCGCTAGGACTGGGTCGATCACTGTCAGAATCACGGACGACTCAGCTGGGGTTCGAGAGAGATCCTGCGAACTGGTCGAATGACTTGGTTGATTCTGGGAGTCCGTTTGAGCACGAAGCCGTTCTTGATCGACTAGCAATTGACGGAGTTTTTCTTCCCGTTCAGCTACTGCTCGTTCATGAGCCGCTTGTGCTTGAACATGTTCCTCTTTCAGTCTCAACAATTCCACATCATACTCAGCTCGAGTTTTGGCGGCGCGTTCATCGTGAATTCTCTGCAGCTCCTCCTGCCGGGCTCTGCTCTCAGCCTCTTGAAGTTTTTTCTGCACCCCCAAAAGGTACTGAGCTCGAGTCTCATCTTCTTTACGTTTCTCAGTTTCGGCGACAACTCGTTGCTCAGCCAATCTCTCCAAAGCTTCCAGTTGCTTGCGCTGCTCCACTTGAGTCCTACGCTGAGCGTCAGACATCTGAGCGTTCGTAACTTGCAGCTTCTGATATTCTTCGTGGAGCTTAGTTTGTTCACGCCGGTTGTCTTCTAGAGCAGCCTGTAATCGAGCTTCGGTGTTCTTTCGTTGTTCCTGTTCCGCAGAAAATCGAGCCCACGCAGTAGCCTCGCTTCGAGCCAGGTTTTGCTGAGCTAGCGATTCGTCGGCGTTCAATCGAGTGCTGGAATGGCCAAACCAGAAACCTTCTGTTCCAGCGCGGACACTTGGAGATGGTCCCAAATCAGGCCTAGCAGTGGCAACCTCAACTTTGCTCTCAGATGTTCGCTTAGACTCCGGACTACCAGGTAGTGGAACTTGAGCCGGGTGTTCGGTCATGGACACTCTTGCTTCAGTTCTCGTCTGCATCGGATGAGGTTGAGGCGGGTCTGGTGTGATGGAAATCATCATTCCTGGAGCTGAGCTCCGAGTGACACCCACAGTCGATCCTCATCACTGTAGCAGTCGACATAGGGAGATGCGTCCCTGACCCGAGCATGTAGTCCGTGACAGACATTAGCGATGAGCCAGATGAGCTGTACGACATGTTCCCGCTCTCATCAGTCACCATCAGGGACAAATCAGAATTGGGACCGGCACCCAACATGCTGGGCACTGAGTCACTCATAGCTTCAGGTCGGACTTCAGAAGCGGCATCACTGGAATCACGCCAACTGGGGATGGACCCGCTGGCCGACGATCTTATCAGCAGCGGACGCTTACGCGCCGGTTCCTCCTCAAGGCTTGAAGCTGGGCTTCGAGGTCGGAGACCAGTCAGCTGAAGTCGCATAACCACCTCATGACCCAAAAACAATTGAGTATCTTCATCCATGATAGCGTCGCCATCCTTGCCCAGCACAAAGCCCGTTCTGAAATCATTGGTCTGAGCTGAAGCCGTCAACTGCGGATCCGATGGGGACCGAACGTAATATGGCGTCGACCCCACCGCGAACTTCCAAGCAGTCAACTCAGCTCGGATGAAATGCCCGATGCGTTCGATCTCCAACCTGATCTGAGATTCAGACACTCCAGACACTTCAACTAGAGTGTGCCACGTCGGGACTTGGTTCCGGAATTCATATCCAGCTTCATGCAGCATAGTCTGAAGCAGGGCGACGCACGCGATAGGCGGCATCAATCCCAGCGAGACTCGGACTGCCTTGAGGTCGGACACTATTGGAATTCGGCGCCGTTCAGCGTTAAAGACGTTCAGCCACCGAGCTGCAGGAGATCGAGTCACTGACATCAAATGTCTAGCGGTAGGTCCAGCTGCTCGGATGAAACCCCAGAGATCATAGCCTTCGTGACGCGGGGCGTATGTCATATCAACGGGATGCACAATTCCAGGAGGGAGAGACATCCACAACTCGAGCTGGGATCGGCCATAAGTGATCATCTCGGCCTCAGTCATCTCAGAAGGGTGATTTAAGCTCAGGTTCTGGGCTTCTCCACCTTCAAGTACGCCTCTCAGTCGTTGAAACGGTCGCTGATCAGGCCAGAGTGAACTCTACCAGGCCCCACCACTTGCTGCGCTAAAATAGCCTGCTCCAGGAGCGTAACTGAAACGAACAGGATCCGTCCCAGTCCAGGCTGAATTCTGTTCTCTCGGCTGCATTTCACGACTTCCCAATAAACTCAGTGCACCACCCTCGACTTGGCTACCGCAAGGATTCGCAGCAGTTGGCTCTGGGTTAGCACTTGGCAGTCGGGAGATCGTCGTCGAAACCTCGGATTTATCTTGAAGCGCAATGTTCTGGTGCTCAGCGGGCACAACTTGGCTTCGACCTTCATCGATTCGGGCGCTCGGATGAGCATCCGCTTCGTCATCCGGGCCAGCCCCAGACGGTTTCATCTTAGGTGAACTTAGTGACGACACAACATCCTCCGGCATCGGGGGAGCTTCGGGTTCAGCGCTTGGTTCAGTCTCACTAGGGTGTGACACCTCCACTTCCACGCTGGGTGCCGAGACTTCCAGGGTCGAGCGACTCGATCCAGACTTCTCGGCGTCTTTCGGCTCCACTTCAACCGGCAATCCAGCAACACGCAGGCTCCGCCGAAGCGAAGACTCAGTCTTCTCACCTTTCCTTTTCGACGCACTTGGACTTGGCTTAGTCGACATAGTTGACTCTCGTCCGTCCAAAGTCGTATCCTGATCCGGGCACGCGCACCAGTTGTGGTGAGGTGCGGGCAACTTCCCAGCGTCCAGAATAAACCTTGAATGTAACTTGAATCAGCAAACCTTGAATCTAAGTCCAGGGGGGCTCAGAGTCTTAGAGTCTCAGCTGAAAGGTCTCAGCTGTACTCGACGAAGACTCGGCCAACACCTCTGAACCTGAACTCTTGGTCTGACGCGGCGTGTGCGCCTCCCTTGCGATCCCCTTGACGGTTCTTGCTGGGGCTACGCTTTGGGCCCAGACGTCAGCCAACCACGTCTTCTTGTTCCTTGTCCAGTCGTCCCTTGATACTCTCCAAACGAAGCCGGCTCCTCGCTCAACAGGCCTTCGTCTGCACGTGTCTCGACCCGATTTGCCCCGGGGGTTTTCTTGATGTAGACACGACTTCCACACACACACTTGTCTGCTCCTTCCAAGACCGCAGACCCGGTCGTCCTTGCATCTCCTCTTCCTCCAGGCGGCTCCAGCTGAGAGCCGCGTACACAGGTCTTCACTCGCCCCCCGACCTAGGGTGGCTCCGAGAAATTGGCTCGGCTTGAGCCTGTCTTGGTCCAGGGTTCTCGTCTCTGCCCTGGGACTTCCGCGCACCACGTCTTGTCGTAGACGGAACGGCTGAGCGGGGAAAACACGGTCCCAGGCTCAGCGCCAAAGTGATATGAAATACGCGCCAGGTACAGCCGCCTAATCGGCCTGCCAACGCGTAAGGAAATATGAAATAGTCAAATGGGTACCCCTTCACACCGAGGTACACCCAAAAGGTCTATATGGGGCCTGAGTTCTGTTGGATTCTCCTAAGACACCCTTTTCCGCAGCAGCAAACTTAACGCTGTGGCCTTCGGGGCAAATTCGATTCTGATTGATACTTTACACATGCAAACAAAAACCAATCAAGAGAGGGCGCTCGGCTTCCTTCGGAGCGCACCTCAACAAAGGTGAAAAGAAAGATATCGTCTTGTGAGCTGCCAGCAAGCCAATGGCGAGCGGCGCTTCAACATGAGCTTGGCCAATGACTGGCCGAGCTCAGCAGAGTCCAGCGACGTCAGGAAGTGACTTCGTGATGCTTCATCGATGAGTGGCAGATCCCGGGCTTCTCATTGGCTGGTCAAGGTGAGTCATCTGGGTTCACCGGCTTGTGCCACAGCTGATTTATTTCCCGGTCATCATCTGATGACGCGACCCTCCAGCGTGCGGCGACCATTCAGCCAGCCGTCGGCGACTAGCCAAGACCCCCTGGGCTCAGCTGAGATCCACATCGACATCTTCGGTGTCAGCGCTCGCCAGCACCCATCTCTGCTGAAGTCCATCCAACCCGCTGAGACCCGAGATGACCTGCAGAGCTCATGCGCACGCTTCTGCAACAACTGAGCTCCATCGTAGCCGGGGCGAACACCTCCTTGCTGAGATTCACCATCCACACAACCATGTCTCCTGAATTCGACGACTCACTGCTGGGACTGTCCAAGCTCAGCTATGCTTGACTTGGCCACTTTGAGCTGAGCGGAGATATCGTTGCCTTCACCACTCCCGAGCTCAGCGAGTAGTTCATCGAAGCAGGGCGAACTCAGCCATGTGTGACTCTCGACTTCTAGCGCATCGGGGTCGATCCATTGCTCCAGACTGGAAGCAGTTGAGGTTGAACTTACCGCGCCCAAGCTCAGCGAGAGTTCACTGAGGCGCGAACAGCTCGGTCAGACGCAGCCCGTGGTCATCCAATGCTCAGCAGCTCTAAGGCGTCGTCGCTCAGACTCCATTATTATCAGCGTAGTCTGGTTGAGTCATCTCTCAGCACGACTGGGTCGTTTCCCACTTCAGTTCCAATTATCTCAAGCCAGTTGAAGGTGGCGCAGCAGGCGTTGGGTTCAGCCATTGTCTGGCCAATCACGAGTGATTCTCGCCTGAGAGTGGTCCCTGGCAGATGCTTGAGGAATTCTCCCAGAAATCTGGGGGGAGCTTCGTCACAAGGGTCCCAAGCTGCTCTGGCGCTTGTCAGAGCTCCAGGAAAAATGATTGCTTTGTTGGCGGACGCACGCATCGAAAAAGAGGAGTTTGTAGCTCAGTACGTTGGCGAGGTGGTGAGCCGTAAGCTGTACGCTGCGCGAGAACAAAATGTTCTGTGACTAGGGTGCTGTAGTAAAACTGATTACTAACTATGGCGTGTAACTTCGATGCATTTGTTGGGGAGCAGGTCAATTCTGAGCACTCGTATGGTATGGCCGTGACAAGCAACGAAGTCATTGATGCTCGCAATATTGGTGGCATGGCTCGCTTCGCCAACCATAGTTGCTCTCCCAATGGTAACGTCGAGCGTTGGGAAGTAGCTGGAGAAATCTGCTGCGGCCTGTTTGTAAACCAGACAATTGCAGCCGGGGACGAAATCACCATTAGTTATGGGTCCGAATTCGTTCGGGCGAAGGTAAGCCAAATCAATCCGCGCTAATATTTTATTTTGCTCCGCAGGAAACGAAAGTTAGGTGTCTCTGTAATTCCAAAAGCTGCGAAGGCTTCTCGCAGTACCGGAAGTCTCCTCTAAACACCTCGAATCCACGTCGCATTCGGAAATACCGGCCACGAACTAGGGTGAAGCCTACCGCGCCATGTTCAACAGCAGCTACGCCTTCCTCGGTAGCAACCTGCTGATCGTATAAGCAGCTGTCAGGCTATAGGAGAGCGATCGTGCACTACCAACAACAAATTCAGCACAAACACTTCATTAAACTCGCTGTAGTTTGACCAAAGTCAGTTGAATCCGCCGAAACAACGTTTGTCCGTTATGTCTGTGCTCTGTTTGCGTTGATCTGCCGAGCAGTTGCTCAGCGTCCTACTAGGGGCAGCGCGAAGCAGAAGATGGTTGCACCCACCCATCCGCAAGGCGTGGTCTTCCACGAGGCAGTCAGCTCGCCCATGAAGCGATAAGATGAGCGGCACGGCCGGAGCTTGAAGTCAGGAGAAGAATCCTGCGTACAAAATATAGAAATATTGCTCGCAGCCGTTAAAGCAGGCCGCTGGTACTGAGCGTGCTATAACTTGGGTCGTGGAGTTGGTACAAGAACGAAATGGCTGTATTGCTGACTAGACTGTTATTTACGAAGCGCATTTTGACCGATGGTCGGCATCGCTACTACCCCGACAATGCCCGTGCTCGAGCATACCTGGTACGTTTGATCTGCGGATCACTGCATATCAACATCGTTGCTGGAAGGTTTCCTCACCGGTTGGCCTTCGTTGAAGTTTGTTAGGTGCCAGTTTCGGTACGACGTGCTGAGGAGATGAGAGACCAGAGTGACCACCAGAGCTTGATACGTACGCTGGAAGGATATCTAATTGGTGGCCTTTCGTTGAAGCTTGCAGTGGATACGCTGCCCTGACTGGTCCGCCAGGATCGCGCATTTACTTCGGCATTGATAAGATAAGATTCGACATTGGTAAGATACCAGCAATGTTGGGATACTGGAAGAATAGCACTGGTCTGAGACCAGAAAGCCATGGTATGCATATTCTGGTTTCGTTATTAATAACGTTGAATCGACAGAACGATCGTGAATTTGCGGATTTTGTAGGTACATGTGACTTAAAACAGCGAGTAGTATCAGAAAAATTAAAGTGGAATCCTATGGTCATGCTCGACTTGCCAACGTTCCCTGCGCTGAAATGTGTAGGCAATGAACCCGTTGTAGGTAGCTCGCACTTGTCAGTTTTGTTTGTGACCGCCGCACAGCCATCAAACCCAACATGACAAGGCCACCCAAACTATCACGTTGTGCCAAGGCTGCGAAGCCTGCTTCAAAAAGGATAGGGAGTTGCAGCAAAAAGCAGCCGACGTCGAGCGCTAATACGAGCGGGACCATAGATGCAGTGGAAGCGGAAAACCAAAGGAGGCGTTTAGTACGACACGAAGAAACAAAGAAAAGGAACACTGGTGCTCAAGGTCTTCCCCGAAACAAGCGCCGCAAGAAAACCAAAACAAAGTCTGAATCCAGTTTCGAAGAAAAGTGTGATTCCGATCGCAAAGGTACATACTTGTAATTGACTACAACTGATGAACGCAAGAGTTGATACTAACTTCAGTATTCGTTTATTTTTTTCGTTTGTAGCATTTTTTGATTGCATTGATGATACATGGATTCGGATATGCGGAAGCTGTGGAGAGCTAGCAAATTCATCCACTGCAGTCCTTAAATTGTTCGATCCGGATGCCAGCTTTTACGACCTACTCCGAAATGAAGATAGCCAAGTTGAAATTGTCGAGGAGGATCTTGTTGGTGGTGCGTCAGACGAGCAGTTCAACTCAATATGGCTCTGTGATCGATGCCACAGGGCCATACGGACGCGGAAAACACCCAAGTTCTGCCGAGCGAGTGGGTTTCGACTCGGTGCCGTTCCGGACGAGCTTGCTGCCCTGAACCGAATGGAGGCGAGGCTAATAGGCTTGGGGATTTCGTTCACTACCTGCGTAAACCTGTACCGAGACGGCCAATAATTCACGCGGGGTAATGCGATCAACTACTGGAATGAACCTGGTGAAATTGTTCGAGAGCTGCCCCGCCCGTTGAGATCATGCGGCGTCGTGTTTCTTGCCGCTAAATCCGACAAGGCCACAAACTACTTTCGTGTACGTCCAAGTTTGGTGCGGCGCGCTCTTCGCTGGCTTATTAGCAACAACCCTCTTTAAGAGAACATCACAATTTCGGAGGAAAACCTCCACGCGCTCAAGGATTTGGACATGAATCAAGAAATCCCTTGCATTCCGGTATCAGACGAAGAGGTGCAGGAGTTGCGAGGTCAAGTCCAGCAGGCGAATGGCATCTATAGAGGCACTGAAATCCCCACAGCGGAATCCAACCGGACCCAAACGACCGGTTTACCGTCAACGGATTGCAGTAACATCGGGACTCACGACACTAGCTCTTCCAGTAGTATACTATGAGATAACGTCCGAAACGGAACCATTCACAACAACGATGTTATGGACAACTTGACCGAATCATTTGGGTTAGAAGGCAATCACAACAGTAAGAAGAGCGAGTAAGAGCACATGTTAAATGCCGTTAACGTAAATTCTGCATGCTCAGAAATTCCTGTAGGAGAACTACGATATCAACAGGACCCTTTTGACGAGTACCAAACCAAACAACTCATGCAGTGCTGTTTCCGAACGCTGTTTCCACATGGGCTCGGTGGATATCACCCTCTTGATGACAAAGAGGATCGATTGCATAAGGACACACTATCAGAGTTCTGCACCCATTTAATGAAATGGCATGATCGGCGCTTCATAATTCACGGAAACTTAATTTTTCTGTATGAACCTAATATAACGCAGGCAAATTGATGGCCTCGTCCGAAGGGTGTGTGTCAGTGACAGTCGTACTGCGGCAATAAATTCTGCTGGATGTGGAAGGGCCCGGCAGCCTCCACCCGAGGGCCAACCGTCTATCAACGAGAAAGAAGAACTCAATGCTGCAATTCAAGTATTAGATTCATTAAAACCGTATTTCGGGAAGTTCGTGGCAGCGGTCTGTACTGGTGAAACGCCCGTGATGATTTAATGACCATGATCGGGAACCGTGTCATGCCAACGAGATGGCCTACGTTTTTTCTCACGCTGAGCGCCGCTGATACTGTTTGGCCAGATTTTGCCCGTGCATGTAACCCATCACTAACGCTAGATGAGTGCAGAAATCTAACCTATAGTGAGCGAAGGAAGCCGCTGAACGAAAACCCGGACATAAGTGCTCGACACTTTAACAGGCGCTTTCAGGCATGTTTTTGATACGATTTTGTGCGGAGAATTACAGCCGCTAGGCGAGATCATCGACCATTTCTGGAGAGTAGAGTTTCAACAACGAGGATCACCTCATATCCACTGCTTACTGTGGATTAAGGATGCCCCCGGTGATCTTAAACTGTCCGAAACAGACGAAGGTCGGGTGGAACTTGCTGCTTACATTGCCAAACACATTTCCGTTCTTGCAAAGACACTTGAAGAACTAGATGAGTGTGTTTGCTCAAATTACAGTGGACATCGAGCCGATGAAGTAGACATACTAGCATTAAGACATCCCCCCGTAGCCGATGCACAATGGCAGTGCGATTTGTCGAGGCTCGTGGAGCGTGTACAGCAGCATGTGTGCTATGCTAACTCGTCGTGTAGAAAGAAAAGAAGTGAATGCCGATTTGGCTTTCCAAAGCAGTTGCAAGAGAAAAAAAATATTGAGGCGAATGTAGTCTCCGACGGAACACCTTCGCTCAAAGTTCACTTAAAATGTGACGTGTCGACTATAAACAATTACTCGCCGCACTTGTTGTCCTGTTGGCGCGCTAACATGGACTTGCAACTAATTGGGAATTCATACGGTGCTGCCGAGTATGCAGGTGCATATATTAGCAAGGCGGAGCCAGACACACTTCGCTTAAGACGCGTGATTGCTAAGGCTGTGCAGAGACGTGATCCCAATCTTCCTTATCATTCAATTCTCAAACGGGTAGCTAATGCAACACTTTCGGTTCGTGAAGTTGGAGCACCGGAGGCCATTTATATTTTGCTAAGAAGTTTGTCAATGCATAGTAAATCGCGAACCGTTATCAAGGTTAAAGTGCTGCGTCATACACATCGATTCTACCGAGTAGAAGCACACGGAGTGAAAGATTTGGTAGCTCTAGCCGATACAGCTAACTCAGATGCGATCAAAATCGAGCCTATTGAGCGTGCGTATATGAATCGCCCATCAAATGAACGTTTTGAGTCTATGAGTTTAGCTACCTTTGTAGAAGAGTACGATACAGTCAACAAAATTAGTGGAGAACCCAATGGTCTTAATACGTGGAAGCGCAACGATGCGGAAGGGTATATTAAACTTCGCGGCAAACCTGTTGTCGTACAAAAGTTGCCTTGGATGCGCTGTAGTTCGTCGAATCCAAACTTTTGCTTCTCAGAAATATTTTTATATGTGCCATGGCGAGCAGTGGACGATTTGCCTGCCACTGATGAAGAATGCATATCCCGCTTTCTTGAAGTTCAAGAGCAAGATCTAGACGGATAGTTGCTGCAAGAGTCGAATGCAAAGCTAGCTCGTCAACATAAACTAGATCTGCTAAAGTCTGTCCGTGACACAAACAGCGTATCGTCGTTTGCGGGATCTGAATATGTTTTTGTGAGCAACATCGGCGATGAGCAACAAGAACGGGTGAATCCGGACGTAGCGAACCCAAAAAGCACCCAGAATACTGAAGTGGAGTGGAAACCGAGGCATGGGTATTCTCCAGCAACGGTAGCAAAGGCTCGTGGTTTTATTGGTGCGTGTCTGAAGCCTTGGATGAAAGAAAAAAAGATTTGCGCAAACTAGGAGGCCTGTTTCACGGGGATGAAAGAAAATATTCGCACTATGCATACCCTCTTTCATATAGTGAGCAAACGTTAAACATTGGGGAAACAATGGATGAATCGCAATGGATTCCGTTTTCACTTGCAATGCAACAGTCTAGAAGAAGGTTTGCATGTATGCTCGAGATGTCCTCGTGTAAACCGCTTCAGATGATTATAAACGGCGAAGGCGGCTCCGGTAAGAGCTGGTTAATACGGCATATCGTCAAAGACTTGCACAATGTGTTTGGTTAGCATTCTGCAACACGTCGAACTTCAAAGCGTGTTTTGCTATTTGCTCATCAAGGAACTGCTGCGTTCAATATCAAAGGCATGACTCTTTGTTCAACATTTGGGTTTTCATCTTTTTCAAAATCAGCTTTTTCGGTTCCGTACAAATCATTAACTGAGACCAAAGCTGGACCAGCAAAGCTAAAACGGATGCAGCAACGTTAAAAATCGTACATCTGGTTATAATAGATGAATTCAGCATGATTTCGTGCGGAATGCTCTATTGGATAGATAGCCGAATGCGAGAGATCTGCCCTAGTCAGTCGGATCAGCTATTCGGAGGTAGAGATATTTACTTCACAGGAGATGCTGCTCAGTTGGATCCTGTAGTGCCGAGCTCACTGTCTACCCCTCTCGCTAAATTCGCCAACGACGTTCAGAGACGTGGAAGGGAAATTTGGGCCAGTATTGATACCATGTGCATGCTAACTAGTCAAAATAGAGGGAAGAGAGATCCAGAATGGTTTAGTGCTCTACGACGACTGCGTCAATAGTCGCCTACTCAAGCTGATATTGATCTCTTCAACACACGTTGCCTATCTTCGATCGATGACCCAGAATGGTCTAGCAAAGCAAAGCATATTGCCTACAAGAACGTCGACGTGGCTACCGCAAATAACAAAAGTATCGGCTTGGCTAATATACGAATTATAAACATTAAGGCACAGCACTTTGTTCAACAAAAGCGTTTGACGACAAAGCGGGGTATTCCAACTGGTACTGTGCAAGCCCTCGTAAATGATGCTCAAACGGCCAACTCTGATCATGACCGCATAGTCGCCAACAAACTAAAACTATGCATCGGTGCTCCTGTCACGCTCACATTTAACATCGCCCAGCCTGCTGGATTGTGTAATGGCACCAATGCCATCGTTTACGATTTCATGTTCATCTCTGGTAGCGATCTACCGATAGTTCTCGTTCAGATAACAGATCCGTACTTGGGACCATCACTTTTGGACGGAATACCAAATATCGTGCCTATAGCTGCAAATGAAATTTCATGGGGGAAAGAATCTAGCGACCTTCGTGTAGTGCGAAGAGGATTTCCACTAAGACTGGCGTATGCTATGACTGTTCATAAAGTTCAGGGTCTGACTTGCTCATATGTCGTATTTCACTCGAATTCAGTTCCTAACATTGCATTTGCATACGTTGCTCTCTCGCGCATTCAGCATCGGAACTCAATTGTCATTACGCATAAACTTACTCTTGAGAAATTCACAGCAACGCCCGAAAAGCTGGCTGTGTTCAAGCGCGAGGAAACGCAAGTCTCGGAAGTCGTTTCTCGGACAGCACAAGCAGCTACAGCAACAATCCAGCAGATGAAGTTGGAAGCGCTGGAACACAACGCCGCAATCGGACCGCGGTGATCTTCCCACGCAAGGGCAAGAGCCCTGTCAACAGGCGGTGAGCCACGGACGCTGGTACGGAGACAAGGTCAATGACCGGCGCAGGCCGCTTCAACGGGAGTGATGATGCACGACACGAAGCTCGAGAACAATCCGATACGACCCGCTGCACCCACCGAGAAGCATCACGACGTTCACCAAGTACACGTGCAAGTTTAGTTTGGCGTCCAAGGATGTCATGCACAAACATCTCTAGGTGCTCGACGAGATAAGCGTGCCAAGGAAATTGTCCTTCCAGTTGCTTGAGCGTGTCGCTCGCCAGCCCGTCAATACCGCGCCGCAGATCGTCAGGAACAGCAAGTACATCGGTGGCTACAGTTGCGTCCCGGCAGCTCGTCGAGCTTCGCCTAATTTATGCGGGTGAATATGGCGTTTACGATAGACGTCCAATCTACGATAGCGTGCACATACCACGTAGCAAAACTAGAACAAATATTTTTTTTACCTACTGCGCCTTCGATCCGGTGATATTGATGCTCCAACAGGATGGAGAAATCGTAGTGAAGCCCGCAGCTAAATGCTAAACTTGCCACATCAAATCGTTTGCACACAGTTGCAGTCGCCAGCCCCGGTAGCCGTGGATGCAGTCGAAGCGGTACCAATCAAATTGCCGGATGTGGCCGCAGGTCCTCCGCAACCTCCGCCGGGCGCTTACGCCTCAGCTTCGGCGTCGTCGTGGAAACTTGGCACGCTTGCCGGCGGCACAGCAAATGTCAACGGCACAGGAAGAGGAGCTTGTTGCGCACGCGAAACTGGCATCAGGAATGGTTGGCCTGCTACGATTGAGCCAGCAGCACTGCCGAGGTCGCCCGGTACACCAACCGCCGTGTATTCTCCACGGCCCGACGTACAACTACAGGAGTTCGACGATAGTTGCTGTGCCGCAGTCAGCTGGTGTGCTGCGCTCAGTGTCATGGGAATGGCTTGCACGACGATGTAGATCACCTGGGGGGATTGCATGGCAGCGGCACCATGCTGAACACACGGCAAAGATTGCGCCCGTACCGCAACGTGAGCGTCCTGAGCTGTACCCAACCCGCCCACTCGATGCAGTGCCGCTGTATGAGGTGCATCTTCGGTGGCAGCACGAAGATGGTTGCGTGTCGTAGGTTGCTCTGCTTGGATGGTGGTCGAGTGGCTTGCGGTATCAGATGCCGCTGTACGTGGCAAATCCTCGCCGACAGTACGAGGGTGGTTGTTCATCCGGAGTAGCTCCCCTTGGTCTGTGCTTGGGTCGCTTGCGCTGGTGCTGGCGAGATGGACCGGCCGAGTTGGCAACACTGCACTTGACTTCGATTTCTCCACACGACTTCCTTTCTTTCCACTTTTCTTCTCCCTTGAAGTCGACGCCGCAACGTGCATCGGTCTTTCTCCGTGTCTTGGTCTCTTCTCTCTCTTTGTCTCTCTTGGATTCGACGAGGGTGCACGCTTGGAAGCCTTCTCCTTCTTTTTCTTGGTGACTCGGCGATAGCGATCACGCTGCAAAGCGTTCTGGTGATCGCGGTGCTCCGCACAGAGCCAGTGTCGCTCTCCATTACGTTTTAGAGTCCTCTCGCTGGTACACTGACCAGGGTATTGGCATTGCAACGAATCGCGTTCTTCTCGGTGGGGGATTTCTGGCGTCATGATATCCTTGGACATCTGGTGGGGGCCGAGTTGTTGTAGGCGTTGGGTTGCTCGCGCTCTAACGTTCTTGAGCATCAGGTAAGGCTGAGGAACATCGACAACACCGCGAGCCATGTGCATTAGGATGTTAGGCAGCTATCGCAGCCGTCCTGGGTCGCGGGAGACGCACATCTCCTCGACAATTGCTGCAGCTGCCGGTGAACGGCGTTGACGTGCTCGTTGTTTCTTTCCGTTGTTAGATTTGGAACTCGCAAAGCTTCAACCTAATATATAGCATATGCAATATGCTGTTCAGGGAGGGCGGTGCGGAAAATGTTTTTTGTTGTTGAAAAATACATTTTGCGGCGTTGCCCCCTTAGCAACTGAGGCGACCAATCGCCGTGAAGATGCTGGCAGCTTGCTGCCATACTAGTTACGTTAATCGTTCTGATATATTCAGTTAAGTGCTCTGATACTTCTGTGAAGTACTCGGATATACTACTGTAGTATTCCGTTAGTGTTCTGTGATAACACTGAAAACAATTTTATCAAACACTCAACTTGCGCGCCACCAAGTCAGAATAGAGCTGTTTAGTACAGCGCACGAAAGTCCCCAACCGTGCACTAAAATACTTCACAGTGAAGCTCATGACATGAACTTTATGTACATGAGGCGCTATCAACGCGGTTTCGGTGCCAAGGCTAGGCCCCAAACATCAGTAGCCTACCGCAATTTTACTTTGATGCTACGACCGACGAAGTGGCGCTGGCCGTCGATGGAATTCAGTGCTGAGTCGTTGACGCTAGTGCTACGTCACGCTGTTTGCGTCGCCATTCCGAGCACCATGGCGACGTAATCGTCTCCGCTCGACACCGGGGCCTGTGGAATTTTCTAAGGCTATGGCTGCTAAGACACTCAAGCACTTGTTTGTGGCCAAGTGGAACTAGCACCTGTAGCGAGCGCGGACCTGTGAAAGTTAATGTTTGGACGTGTCGAGGCTGAGACATGGGGTTCGTGAATACCCCGTCGCCGCTGCGAATGCCTCCAACCGGAGAAAACGCCGAGACCTGCGCAAATGCATAACTACCAAGCACGCAACACGTGGTTGCCAGGTTTTTGATGTCGCCGATAAGACCCGCGAAGCAGGTTCTGGCAGCAGCAAGATAGCGCAAAACCAAATGGCACTATATTTCATCCAATCAGAGTCTTGGTCATACTCGCTCTCACTGAGAACCCCTTTTGCATGCACGTTATGCAGCAACTTGGGGCACTGCTCGTTGTCATATCCATTTTGGACCTCCATCAATTTCACTAATGCCGATTCGGCTTTTTTTTCTCGTGGCATCTCTGCCGTGAGTCTGGCTATAAAGCTGCACACTAAGCGGTCTCACAGATGCATTAGGTCCATCGTTGTCGCCCAGCATGCGTTGGAAGTCTAAGCCTTTTTCGACGTCGAGGACATGTGCCGCAAGGGTGCGAGCTCTGGACGGGGGGGGTGCTTGTTCTCTTGATTTTATATCCAGAGTCCTACCAGAGGTATGAATTCTACGTACATCATATAACCTTGTAAATTCGATAACGATTTGACCACATATAGGTTTGAATAACCTCGTTCATTTCATATCCGGTTAGGAAATGATATGATTTGGTGAATGTTGACCCATCCGGAGAAGATTAAGATCCATATCGTGTTAGAAGGGATATACTCTTCGATTTTATTGTATATGCAACATTTAATTAATGTTACACTCGTGCAACATAAATGGATAAAATTTGCAAGGCGCAGATAAACAATACAAGTACAAGAACATCCTCAAGCGCGTCCACGCGGACGGCACCACATGGATGAAGAGGGAGACATTCATGACGCTCGATCTCAAGGAGCGAGACTTGTTCAACGAGGACGAGATTGAGCAGATGAAGCTGCGCAAGCAGATCGAGAAGAACACCACCGGGCTCGAAGGCCGCTGTTGGCTGCAGACCTTACGCCAGAATAGGGCCGATCGAATTGAAACTTAATACATGTCAATAGCCTGTGGTCGCTGGCATTATCGACAGGTTCCGTTCACTTTATCCTAGATGAATTTGTGCACTTCACGTGCTCTTCGTTACTTGAAGTATCACTCTTACATAAAATCCAGAGCTGTTCCGGGCATAGCACGGCTTTGTTCTACAGCATATTCCTTTTGATGATGAACCTCTTTGTTGCTGCTGCCGTGCTATCCTGCACCAAAATCTAGGCAGGATAGAAAGTGGTCGGCAGCAAGAACGCGACTGTATTTTGACCAATCACCACTCGATTTGATTGTGCGCTACACCGTTCACCCTAATTAGTCGTGCCACGACTAAGAGCATCTCCAACGGTAGTGCAAAATACGCAGAAATGACCAAAATTACGCAAGTGCAAAAAAATTGATCTCCAACGGTGAAGTGATATGGACACAAAAGTAACAGTGAAGTAACACCTGTAAAGTGATTGCGCACTACGACACATCCGTAGTGAATAGACATCCTCTATTCACTACAGACCGAACGCGTAGTGCAAATGGAATTATGTTGTTGCGGACGCCTACGGCGTCTGTGTCGACCCGAATCCAGGTTGCTTACCCCTATAGAACTCCTATATAATTCGCACACGCAATGGTTGGTGTATGGGGGACTCTAACCCGTGGTGGGGCGCTTGCTACTGGCTCACCATTGCTATATTCTATACTATTGGTGAGCTACCTCAAACTCCTAAACGCATTTACCAGCCCCGCGACCTCGCTATCGACCTGAAGGTCGTATAAACCTCTACTGCATCACTTGTACATGCCGCGACTAGCTAGACACCTCTACATCGGTCATAGTACAAGGTAACCTATCGCTTTCACTACGCAATTTTGCCATACCATTGGGGAAATTGAACTATTGCAAGCTATTTCACGTAATATTGTCCTGTTTTGTTGCTAATCGGCTATTCACATTGCCCTATCACTTTTGTAATTTGCCCTATCGTCGGAGATGCTCTAATTACCGTGTATTGGTCGGATGGTCAAATTTGTGCATGTCCATTTTTGGTGCACGAGAAATTACGGTGCACGACTGTTTTAGGTTTATTGCAGTGAAGCCCAACACACCTTTTTTTTACGTAAGTAACAAACGATGGCATTGGTGGAGTGGTTTAGCCGCGTCGCGCTATGTCACGGGTTCGAGTCAGCGTGCATTGATAACACAGAGATACCCTTCGAGGGATCTTGAACCGCTCTGTAAGTCCTTTTGTCTGCCAAATACATTTTATTATGCAAGCCATATCGAATAGATTTTATTATGCAAGACGTATTGAAGAGATTTATTATGCAAAAATGAATCAAATCTAAATGATTCTAGACGCTGTGTCTTGTTTGTTCTAGATGCTGGCACTCGTTGCGCCCTGCTTGTAGCCTTCTTCAAACGCCTTAGGACAGGCAGCGACCACTTGCTGCAGCTCTCGGCTGAGCTGCCCAATCTTCCACACTCCATCACGGGGGACGTCGAGCCCGCACTGCACCATGGCCTTCTTGGCCCAGTTGTCCCCGTCCTTGTCCTTCTCCAAGTTGACGAGCCTGATGCACTCCGCTGCGAGCTTGAGGAAGAACATCTTACCAGGGTTAGCAAGCTTTCCGGACGACGAAGCACCTGTCTTCCAGTCGCCGTTGCGAATTGCTTCCATGTTGCGCCGCTCTGCTAGTCGACACCAATTCTCCTTGATGCGCTGGATGGGAAAACGATCTGCAGGTTGCACTTTGTCAGTAGCATTAGCAGGAAACAGTTTCACCTTCGTCCGCAGCTCGCGTCCAGTATCCTCAGCCCCGTTACCGCAGTGGCCGCTTGCATTGTCCATCCAGAGCACACGCGAGCTCGCGAACGGACCGCCAGGTCCCCAGCACCGCGACTCGCGAAGCCACTCACACATGAGACGCCCGTTGATGAACGCGCTTGATGAGGTTCTGTAGCAGACACCTGAAATCTTACCCGGTATATTCTGCATGGGGTAGCTTGAGGCCTTGTTCTTGAAGATTAGCATCGGGCACAGAATGCGGGCATCGCTGCCTCCCTTCAGCAGGACGCACGTAGTAATACCTTCGCGTCCTGCCACAAAGCATCACAATGATCACGCTAGTCACAGATTGCAGACACAATATGGTTTAGTAGCGTACCTGATACGATGCTCCAATACTTCACCGACTGAGCGCCCACAAAGTCGAGTGTCTTGCCGTCGTCAAGGTCGATGACGAAGTGGCTCTCGTCCATGTTGTATTGCTCATCTGGGATCAGCGTGCCGTCTTCAAATTGGCGCTTAAGCTCGCCCATGTGCTTGGTCACGTCCTTGTCGATCTGGATCTGCTTCTCCAGGCTGACCTGCTTCTTGCCTTTGTGACGCCTGTAGACGTTGTTATATCACTTGAGGAAGTCTTGGATGCGGCGTGGGGTTCACACGATGGTCAGAGGAGAGGAAAAGGGCCGGGAAGAAGCCCGCCGTGCGCCCGTAGAGACCGTTCGAGCCGCGAAGGGCTTGGTCCAGCTCCATCCAGTCGGTGCAGCGAACCCGGTCGCATAGAGGCACGACCTGCTGCAGGCTTTGTGCTGCGTCGTCGGCCATTGTAATTGGAGAATGGGAGTACTGTGCTCTTCGAACAGCACGGTGTACCGGCGGTGGAGTGGTTGGCTGTCAAGCTTAGCCAGTGCTCTCCTATAGATTGTTTTGGCCCATGCCTAATCCATGTGCACGACTAATTTAGGTGTACATACTGTAAAATCTCGTATAAGTACGGTGCTTGACTTTTTATGTCACACGTCTAATTAGGGTGGACGGTGTATCTAGCTGCTGCCAGAACTGAGAACCACTAATGCAAACTTTACATGCATCTCAGGTTTTATGTGGTCCACATAATACCGCTCATGTGTTCTCTGGATTTATCCAGAGTCCTAGGTGGGATCGCACTGAGGTATGATTCTTCTCTGATATAATACCTGCGAATCTCGATATATGAATCGGGTTGATTATTTAAGCGAAATAGTTGTGGCTTTCAATAGCCTGTTGGATTTTCCTGGTAGTGCAACAACGGTACGTTGTGAACGGACAGCCCAACAGGGACTAATTCGAGGGATGATGTTATGTGGTCCACAGAAAATTAGGTATCGCTTCCATACAAATATCAAGTACAACACCCTTATAAAAAAATTCGCATAGACATTGCAGATTTTTTTATTATTGCAGGCATCTAGCGGAATCATATAACATTACACGAGGAAAGATAGATCTAAAGATGATACCCATAATCGGTTAAGACAGGCTTTGTCATCAGCACTTGCTGCATCTTTAGGCAGCCTCTGTCATCAGCTACTGTAGATAGCAGCACTTGCTGCATCTTTCCTTTGCAAACTTTTGCAGCCTGCAAATTGTAGGTACATTGATAGCACCACGCATGGAAATCTGTTTGCAACATACACTAGAGAACTGATACAACGAGGTCGTGTAAAGTTGCAAGCTCGGCGGCCTCGTTGGTGACAGTCCGAATGAGGCAGCCGAACTTGCAGCTTTACTCGCGATCGGCATTGTCGTTCCAGGCGTTGCTACCGCCAGATAATCACGAAAGCCTCGCCGACGTTCTGCGTCCGGTCCTCATCCGGGGCCTTACGCGCCCGCTGCCCCGCATCAGCAGCGCGTACATGTGGTTACAAAAACTCGAGCCACGCGGCGCGTCCTTCTGCAGCACCTTCTGCAGCGAGAAGCCGCACTTGTCCATGTGCACAAAGCTGCCGCGGCGCTCGAGCTTGCATGCCTGATGCGTAGATACGTAGATCGAGTATATATATTGGTAATTAGCTGGAGGGATGATGTGGCAGCTTGCTCCAACGCCTCGGTAGCGAGTATAGCCCTATAGAGGGTGGAGGCTGCCGTGACGCCCGAGCTCGCACGCCTGATGAGTGGATACGTAAATTGGTAACTTATACGCATTGACGGTAGTGGGTTAGTGTGACTTACTCGGTAGGACGCGAATTATTGAATGCACGTTTGTATTCGACTTCTCGAGAAATTTAGTCACGTTCTATCGTCTTGTCCCATAATCCGGTTGCGGGGGCACTACCAGCCCAACCCTCTAGTCAAATTATGCTGGTATGCTGACCCATCCAGTTGAGATCAAGATAAAATACCTGTTGCATTTTGTAACTTGCATTTGATTATAATACCTGCGACAGATTATGTGCTTGTAGCGCTGGAGCAACATGGGCACTTCCCTGCTGCGTGTGTACTGCTGGAGTAGCACACATCAGATATGCTTGAACGCCGACGGGAAACGACACTCAAGCATTCCTAGATTGTCGCTGTGTGGCACTGCGTTATACGACCATCGACGCTGGGCCACTACGCGTTTCCACGCAAACTACCGTATAATATGATCTGCACATTAACAAGCAATCCCGCTAAGAAGAGGGAGAAAACAGCCCCTAAAGGGGGAAACTGGAAAAATAACTAATTGCGGTACTTGTCTTTGTAGCAAGATAATGCTACCACTAGATAGCCCTTTATCTTGAATTAAATGCTGTGAAATTCGTTGTGGAGCAAACGCTCTTCACCGCCCAATGCATCGATGCCAACGAGGCAACTTGACTGAGCCTGTGAAAGTGTTTTCTGCTTTTTGGAAAAGTGTTAGAGTGGTACTTCAAGTATTGTGAGTTTTATTCGAATTTGTGAGAATAGCCTGAATTGAATCGATTTCGCGAATCGATTTGATATCGATTTGCGATATTCAGCCAATCAGAAGACACCAATCGACCACTCAGAGTCTGAGGTGGGTCAAAAACGGTTGGAATCGATTCAGAGGACTCCAAATTTCCCCCCGGGTTCTACAAATTTGGGCGAAAACGACAATACATAAATGTAGACCTCGTGCACATCCTGTGCACCGCCGCCTTGACCTTCACGGGCCCCGGTTGGAGCTCCAGCATCTCGAATAAGCGAAGTAGCTGTTCAGACACAGTGCAAACGATTAAACTTGTACGTTATCGTAAGGAACTCCCCTTCACACCCGGCAAAAGCCGCTTGATCTCCCACATGAATATCGAAGTGATTCCACTGGAATGGACCTCGGATTTGAATCTAGCACATGGTATCACTGCCAAATGTCTAAAATTAAAGATTTCTCTACGAAAGCGATGCTATCTGCCAATATTTATCACACTGCTTCATGCACCACAACCTGCTGCAACGTAACAGGCGTACTGTTAAGTGTGACACAATACCCTCATTGTTTGAAAATCCCAAGTCCATACGACTGTTTCCGCATTTTGTGTTTTTCTGGGTTTTCCTCGATCGCTCCCTCCTCTTAGCGGGAATGTGTTTTAAAAAACTTCCATTTGTCTCCTACGTGCCGCATCAAGTGCATCGCGGGTGAATTTAAACCCTACAGCCTTATACCAAACACATTTCTCAAACACATTCGGCAAGTCAAGACACTATTTCATTGTAACGATCCTCTTGTCTTGCCCGGTCGTTAGGCAGGTCGTATAGCTATGCTGCGGCGGTCTTCGTGCCGTCGCTTCAACTTCAACACTTGATGGCCGTCAGAGACTCACTCAGTCTCCCCCTGCCGGAACCCACGCCTACGTCTGCGCTAGTTCCTACTTTGTTATTCTTTGTTTAATCGCTAGCGTAAGCCAGCAATCTACTTCGCGTTGCCTTGTATTCCGCTGTCCCAGCCACCGTACACCCAGTCGTTGCCAGATCCCGCACCAAGACGCTTCTAGAGCACCCCCGAGCCTCAATGCTCGTCGTTGCCCTCACCACGCCGGGTACCGCCCGACACCCAACCAGCCCCCGGTCGCTGTTCCGAAGTAGCACCCAGCTACTCTGTCGCGCTGTCTTCTTCCTGCTCGTCGCTGCAGACACCCGGAGCTCGCCTCCTCCGTGTCTCTAGCTGTAGACGTCTTGTTCGCCGCTCCGACTGGCCTACGACCCGTGTGCTCGTGTGGGTACAGACTCTGTCCGTGCCTTTGAGGCAAATTATGTTGTGAGCTTGCCTCACAGCGCTCTCCGCAGCTCGAGACCTCGCGTCTGGCCGCCTCGAGGTACTTCAAGGTACCCCACACGTCCGATCCAGCACTCTCGTCCTCGTCACCGGTGTAGCCGGTGCCCATTGGCCGCCGCTTGATGTGCACCTCTTCGTCAGTCCGCTCGATCCTGGCGGCGGCTGCTTCTGTGTGGCCGGATTGCGCCACGGATCCATTACGTTATAGATGGGAGATATTGAATAAATCGTAGATGCCTTGCGCATCTATCTACGTGTACATGTACTGCCCCATGATGAAAAGAAGTATTGTATTCGCTTGTATTTCCCCATCATCATCTTGACTGTTGTTGAATACAATGTACTTTAAAGTAAGACGCAAAACTCTTATTAAATCCAGAGCTGTTCCGGGCAACCGCACGGCTTGGTATATTCTGTTAAGTGCTCTGATTTTTTGTAAAGTACTCTGATATTTCTGTTAAGTACTCTTTATATTCCGTAAAGTACTCTGATATTTCTGTTAAGTACTCTGATATATTCCGTTAGTGTTCTGGGATAACGATTTTATGAAACACTCAACTTGCGTGTCGACCAATTCAGAGCTCCAAAAATACTAAAATAATGCCAGTAACACGTGAGGTTTTGATATGTCCCAGAAATTCATGCGCACAAAACGCATCATTTGATACACCGAATATACTTCGAAGTAAGTGGGCTGTTACCCGACTACTTTTAAGTATTAGTTTTACTGAAAGCTGGAGTCGTGACCGATGACAACGACGATCGAACAGAGTTGAACAGCAGGTTGCCTCGACATGCCAGGCGATCGATTGTTTCTTGCATCTCGATCTTGGACAGCGGCAGCGACGTGCGATGCAGTTTGAAGAAATTGCTGCGAGCGATCACCACTTCCGTTCTCGTCTGCAGCTTCTTGGGGTTTTGTGCGCACGGCGTCTTGTGGTTGTGCGTTTGAACGGTTAGAATCGACGTGAGGTCCTGACGCAGCTTCTCGTTGGGGGAGTACGGATGCAGATCGTCCGTGTCCACACAGTCAATCGCGATGATGCCCAACTCGCGACCACCGCCGAACTCGTCGTTGTGCTCGTCGAAATGGCAGAAGATGACGTCGTTCGACTCCACTTGGTACCCGCTGGGTGTTGATCGGAGGAAGCGGTGCTGCGAGACGGCGTGGTCTTCTGGTTCCTCTTCCTCGCACAGCGTGAGGTCGCCCGTGGCCTCAGAGATCATGATCTCCATGTGGAAGAGGTAGAACTTGAGCGCGTCGAATACTTGCATGGCGGTGAAGTCGCCCTCCAGCGGCATGACGACGAACTTGAGAGCGCAGTAGTCGCCCGGTGGAGACACGAAGCTGCTCTGCTCCGAGCTCGGGACGCTCAAGTCCATGAACGCAGTGCGTTCGCTCATAAATCGGCGGGCGTCGCGCAGCATCCGGGGCTTGATGCCGAGCAGCGGCTGCAGCCGCTGCCTTTTGTCCTTTCGTAGGTGGATCAAGTTGTCGAACCGGATCAACTTCTCCTGGCGACTAGTGAAGTCCGACAGCGCCGAGTGATCGCGGGCAAGAGCGAGTTGCTGGCGGTGGGCGGTGTCCCGCAGACACGAGTTGACGAGCTGCTGCTTCTGCGTCGAGTTGGTCTGGTTGTTGACTTTGGCGGCCTGGTGCTTGAGGTAGTCGACGTAGGCCTCGAGTGCGGGCAGCTCCTCGGACAAGGCCTCGATCTCTTTCTGAAGTTTGCGGAAGCCGTTTCTCAAGTTCAGTAGCGCGCAATGCAGGACAAGGCAGTGGACAGTCTCACCTTTCGAGCTGTGTACGTCCGCATGCGGATGCTGGAGTGTTTGGTGTCAACCTCCTCGCTACTAAGCGATCGCTTCCTTTTGCTCGCTGCGACGGCCTCGCTGCGGGTTGGCGAACACAACTCGTCGGAGCTGCTGTCGGTGTTGTGGTGGCAGCCAAGCAGCGCCGAGAGCTCATCAAGGCCGATGGTCTCAAACTCCTTGCACGTGGCCGAGTCGTCCGGGGATCCGACACCAAGAGAGCGGAGCTTGCTGGCGTCGATGTGATCGGTAGCAGGCATCTTGAGGAATGACTGAGCGAGGTGAACCTCGGAGCCGAGAGACGCAGTGCAGAAAACTGTAGGGATAAATCACTGCGCTTGTCCAGTCCTCAGGACTTCGTTCCCGAAACACTGTGGTCAGCGCTTGACAAAAAGATCAGGCACATGTAGAACGCTTTGCCGAGCTAATTTGTGATGACTCATGCGAAATACTTGGTATCTGCGTTTCGAACCGCCATGTAGCGATCGCACGTTGCTGCGACTCTAGCAATACACAAAACATGGAGGTTGCTCTTGCTGCTTCGCTTTACTGGTATCGGCCGGTTTTAGAGGCTGTAACTATTATATTGAACGCCCAATTTTTACGGATGGTATGCGTTATGCAAGGATTAGCACCCCAATGATTGGGCCAATCGCCTCCAGGATGGACTCTGGAAATAAAATCCAGAGAATTTGCAGTGCCTATTTTCCCTACAAAAAGAGCATTGCCTCTTTTTCCTTAAAAAACAGCATTCCTAAAAAAACAGCATTGCCTGTTTCTCCTAAAATAACGGTCACGAGTGGCAACTAAATCTGTGTGTCCACAAAGTTTTGGGCCACGCAAGCTTTGACGTCAGTTGACAAGATGACGAAAACGAAGACGACGCCAGCGAGCGGAAGCAAGCAGCGCTCCGTAAAAGGTGAGCATAGTGAGAAACATGTGTGTGGGGTAGATGTGCCACTCTACATGAGCTTGACACATTGTGCTGTGAATTATGTGAAAACTAGATGGACCTGGTTCGGTCGTTACCAGATCTAAGTCTTCAATTTGAAACTGAGGTACATTAATGTCATTTAGAAAATCTAACGCCACCTAATGCCCGTGATCGACCTGCTGTCCTTACCGTAGCAGCCGACATCTTTGCGGTCTGAGTTGATGCCTAAAGCGCCTAGCCCAGACCGCGAGCCCTCATGGTAACACCGTGTTTGCAGCGTGCTGGACTTCGGCCAACTGGCTAACCAGTGCGCTACATCCACCGTAGCGTGTCTACTGATCGCTGCCCATTTTGTCCCACCAGTTGATAAGGCATTGACGTTCCACTCAATGTGAGTATCCGTTGTTTGAGCCACCAACGCGAGAGTTCTGGCGGTGGTGTTGTGCCAACGGCTACTTGTCTGGCAGTGGGAATGGCTTGGGCTGTTTAAACGAACGAGCATGAGCAGCCATGCGTTGGCGCAGCTCCAGCAGTTTGCGACCAGCTGGTAAACACAATACAGCACATTAGACAATCGGTAATATTCAATACACCACCAAACTGCATTTCGTACGGCGTTGCATCTTCTCGGCTTTCACGCTTCGAGTGTGTGCAGTCCGTTGCTGCTGCGCATCGGTAGACGAGCTCGCCGTCGAATTGCTGTCGGGACTGACTCCTTGATCGTGCGTTGCAGCTTGCTGCGAAGATGTGCCATCAGCACAGGCGGCGCTAGCAGAACTCGATCTACCGATCTCCGTATTGACCTCGTGATCGCTCCCTGCTCGCAGGAACTGTCAGATTACGCAGGGCGACTAGAGAAATGTATTAACGTTCACTTTCCTGGACGAGAAGACTTAGATCTACGTGGCATTAACTAGCCTTTGCTTGTTCACGGCGGAAGGAGTCATGGTGAATCCGAATACTACCTACAGGGCCATTTGTACCAATACCACGCTCCTGAAGGATGTTGTGCATTGGCGGTGGACGGCCACAGCGGACCTAATTGTCACGGCGAAGTGCCAGCGTTTCACGAACGGGGTCCGTCGGCAAATCACCCATTTGATTTTTCCTCCTGGTACTGAATTTCCCTGCGCTTCTGAAGACAGGAGACCACAGCGGGAGGATGCGATACAACATAAAGGAAGACAATCACCTCATACCCTCACTCCGAGTCACTCTAGGTGGCTTTTTGGTCGGGTGTGGGCCGGCAGGCGAGACTCAGCTCATACCCCAACCAATTCGCTCGGTTTAATGGAACATGTTGGATGGCATCCACAACCCTTCAATGGGTTCGGCCACACCCACGCATCTCCAGAGTAGGGTGCCTGTGGGCTGGGGGCCGGCGTTGGGGGATAAATAAGGCGGGTTACAAGAAATTGTTTGCTGCCAAGTCTCACGAGAAAGCGGTTATCAAATGTCAGTCAGCCAAGGCAAAATGGGGCAGATTAAGTGCACCGACGGCTAAGGGGCTGGGTAGAGTTCAATGGACGAGTATCAGGCGCATTGTGGGATTGATTCCGTGGGGTGAACTGCTCCTATTTCGGATTAAACACCGCGCCCTATCTGCGTACAATCCTCTGGATGCAGGCATGGGCTTCTCCAGCTGTTATCAGGGGGATGTGTGGCTTGTCGAGACAAGATCAATGTGTGAGTTTTCCAAGGTCGCGACGAAGAGCAATGCGGTCGTGCATGCTACTTTTTAAGGCGGTGAGTACAAGTGCCGATGTTGAGAAAGTGCATTTCGACCAGAATTGAATGTGATGTTTGGTTTTGAATTATTTCTGATTTCTCCTACAAATGTATGTCGAATGATGCATAGTTTTAATATAATGTTTCTTGGTTTGCTGTTATGGCTTCTTATCCGCTACCTCGCCCTGTGCTTCCAATTGCTCGCCCTTCATTTTAAAGCTGACGTCTCCACGAATACGTGCAAGCTTTTCGACTTCAAACGAAATGCAACAGGCTTGTGATCACTTCTTGTCTGTAAACTAGCAACGGTCATATGCATCTCAATCCTAAGCACTTTGGTCGTTGTTGTAACTCGGTGTCGTGGTGTGTGTATGTGCAATGGTAAGTAGTGCATCAAAAATGAATTTGCAATGATAAGCTGCGATTTAGTGAAAATGTAGATCTCTGCAATAGTTGTTGTGGTGAAGTTACTGGCTAGTTGTTGAAGATCAGCTTCTGTCAATCCTAACGATAACGCTGTGTTAGTCTCACTTTTCTTTCTTCTTCGGTTGCTTTTCTCCGTGGGTATTGCGGTTCAATTGTTCTTGAGACTATGATGTGGACGCAGTATTGATGTTTACTGTGCTGTTATAGGTACATACATGGATGCAAGATCGGCTGCAGAGCAAGCTCATCAGGCTCAAAGACAAGCCAGAGCTGCTATGACTCGCGCAATCTCGGTCGAGCGCGCTGAATTCGGAAACGTTGTCGAAGCCGCCTGAAACGTTTTCCAGCTTAGTCGTTTAGGTGCAGATGCCGAAACCATAGGACATGCTGATGATATTTTCCAAGCGATGTGCCGACGCTGGAGCGGCATGGGGAGAAACAACTGGAACAGAAGCACGATATGCAGATGAAGTGGTGGCCTGTATAATGACCGACCGCCGTGCTCGTCGAGATGATGAAGTGCAGCATCTCGCGGATGTTCGAGTGGAGTTTCGCCGGAATTATTGTTGGCACTTTGAAGTGCCCCAAGAGGTTAAGGTACTTAATGATAGCGTTGCGCTCCAACTACATACATGATATTATTGAATCGCTTAGCAGAAGCTTGAAACAACAGGCTACCAGACATAGTATCTGTACTGTCGGAATGAATTCGTATTTGCGGAGACCCCCGAGCATAGTGATTAAGCTAATTGCAGTGATATACAGTACTGGGTCTCGTCTTAGTCATATTCATAGAGAACTCACATAGAGCATGCCCCAAACGGCAAGTACTTACTCGGATGCGTGGGTGTGGCGACCTGATCCTAAGTTGGGGTGATGTGTACGCGTTGTTGCCGGTGTAGCAGCACCCCGGTCTTCTTTAGGCACTGACATGTTGGTGTTGCACACTGCACAACGCACTGCACTTGAGGATTCTTGAGCACGGTGAAATATAAGATGAAGTCGTTCCTGTTATTCAGGGGTTCCGAACGCTTTCGGCGGATAACAAAACATTATCTATTATTTCAATGAAGAAGGCCGGCAAGAACTTCTTAGCTGTACAACAATTCGGAGACTACAGCAGCAGAATATAACTTCTGTTAATCCGAGAAATTCAAGCAGTATTGGTGGAGATACAAAAGCGAATTGGCGGGAAACAAGGAACTCACATGAAACACATACTTTCCTAAAACTATGATTTGCTACCATCGACAGCAGATTACCAGAACAACAACATGTAGACAACAAGAAATATATTGCGCCCCAGTAGCATTGTAACTACTAGCTAACAGGCAGAAGTAAAAACTAATCGAAAGGCGCCAGGTGGGTCATCAGGTTGTATGGTTTGGCAACTCGGCTTACGCCTCAGTAGGGGGTGCATCGTGAAAGCGGAATCCGTGGTAGCGATTCAGGTGGTGGCGAACCGCTATGGTCTCGGTACCCCGAAACGTACAATTCCACGCAAAGCAGAATGGGTCGTCCGTCCGAGCAGTGTCATTGACCGTTCGGACGATGATGGACTGATGATTCTCGAGACGGTCCGACGTCGGCGTGTCGAGGTATGCATGAATGCACACGTTGTTGATGTCGTTGCCGACGGGGCATAAATCAAATCGCCACGATAAACAAATACGTCACCTTTGTTCAGCTTGATCTCTTTGCAGTTGGACCGGAGAGCAACGTTGTGGTGGTTCCACCCATACACGTAGAAGCACGTGTCGTCATCCGCAGCGACAACCATTCCACCAGGATTAGCGGCAACATCGAGGGGATCATCACCTGGTCGAAACTCGCGGCGCACAGGTAGGTAACCCATGCCAGCAAGTATCTTCACCCAGCGTAAATCGTTGGCTTCCGAATCAGGGATGAAAGTCTTGTAGAATCGTTGCAGCATGCGCGCCATGGTGCGTGCCTCTTGATCAGGCACTGGAGACTGAAGACGACCTCGATCCCCCACGATGTTGTCGAGGATGTCGGTGAACCAGATGTCGACGGGGCGGGCCATAGCTCTCCACGCGTTCGCTTGCTCTTCAGCCACAGCGGCGAAGAAGATGATGCTGCCATCCGTAGCAAACTTCTGACGAATGTTAATGGCGGGGGGGGTGAGCAGTGCGTGGCGAATTTGAAAATAAGCGCTGATTCTTGCTTATACTTATGTCCAAGACCTCAAGAGACTCGAGGGTGGCCATTATTCTAGGTTTTCATGCAAACCAGCTATCAGGGTAGTGTTGCGTATGTTATCTGAACCATACTACATATACAAGAGTGCATTGCAGGACCATGTACCTATTGGTCCACTGAAAATGGAATGCTCCATGCCAGCACCTCTGGCTGTCTGTCGAAACATTGTTGAGCGCTTGGTTCGGTTCAAGCGGTTACAGTTCGTAGGTAGGTCGTCTCGCGGACCCATTGGTCCATCGAAAAAATAGTGAGCCATGACAGCATTGCCGTCGTATGCTACAATTCGTGCTAGTGGACACGAATAAATCTATCAACCTAGACATTACGCATCCTCGAACATGTATAGTATGGTGTTTGTGCCGTATAACTTATAAATCAATACAGCTATGGACGATTTCAATCGCCGATGAAGGTACTTTTCCTCAGCTACAAGACTTAGTAACGCATAATTTATTGCGTTTTTTTCTAAGCATGAAGTCTACTTAGCTAGATTTCGTTCGAAGCGCATTATGCGCTGCGCATGCACCCATTGGTCCTCCGAAAATACAGTGATCCATTGGGCTTGGCGAACCGTCGTGGATGAGGTGCTCATGCGCCCATTTGGTCCGTCGAACAAGCAGTGATACATTGGGCTTAGAGAACCGTCGTGCGTGAGGTGCGTTCGTTTGGTAGCATGGCTAGAGTGCACGCAGTCTAAGGGCGCCTACCGCGTAAATTCCCTGCATGCGAGGGTGAAATTTAGTTGTATAAGTTCCATATAGGACATGTACCCCGATCGGTTCATTTCGCTTTAAATATATGAGTTTCATGTGTGTATGCGTAGTCCTTTGGTATGGCGAAACCCACGACTGAGGATTCTCTAGAGATGATCTGGGTGCGAGAGGGGGGGGGGGCTGTTGGTGCCCCTCAAGAGGCTCGAGCCTATCTCAAATGATGCAGAAGCTCGTATCTCAACTAGAGCGCCAATATTTTACAGTATAGTACAGTACAGTGCAGTGTGATCCACGATGGGTTTAAGCATTACATATGGGAAACCGCATGCATAAACCCGTTCGACTCCGAGTGTCATTGTGATTTTTCTAAGATGGTGGGAAAGCCACGTCTCAAGTCTGTCAAGGTGGCCATGAAGACCAGCCCGCTTATTTCAAAGCGGCACCAGGATGACCCTGGGGGCCCTACCAGCAGTGCCAGTACGAGTGCAGAAGTGGTGTTAACATAATCAACGCCATATCAACGCATGCGAGAGCTGCTGGGGGCAAGGGCTGATGAGGCAGAGCAAGGATCGACAGTGGTCGACAGTGTCGAAGGTACGACTCACGAATGGTGAAGTTGGTATGATTGATTATCTGACCGCATTCGGCAGGTCTACGGGAAGTGCTTCGGAGGAAGGAACCCACGTCCAAGCTTTTGCTGCGGATGAAGCTGCTCTGCATTTCGGATCATGCGTACGGGCAGTGGAAGCAGATGCGCATGCACTTTGTGGACGCTCAGGCACCTGAAACGCTGGATGATATCCTGAGTGTACGTTGGCCTACAATGGTTTTGCGGCTTGACTGCGACTAACATATTTGTTATTCTGGTAGGTTTTTAAGGTGTCATACGAAGCTAACCGGAAGGACATTGATTCACTGCTTTTGACTGCCACGCTTTAGTGTAATGGGCTTACTTAGCCCAATACTTTAGCTTACACGTGAGCGCACGTATGAGGAAGCGTAAGGTGTATTTAAGTATACTTGTATCCACAAGTATAGCTAAACCTAAGTAAAGGTACAAATAGTAGCTTTTGCGGTAAAATGAGAACATAATTGAATGTTAACTGTGGTTTTCCTCCTAAAACTGATATCTATAAAGAGAGGTTCTGCCAACGAGTGGTTGACAGAAACTCTGGCCTAATGCTTGACTCTTATTGGTAGAAAGACCCTGCTTTCTGACCAATAGGACTGGTTCCTAATATGAATGGTGACCACACTGCGATGTGGCCCACCTGAATGTATCCACTTAGTGCGTGTTGCACTAACGTGAGGTTAGCCGAATGTGTAGCCCCGCTACACCATCCCCCGTTAGGACTTGATGTGCCGGTCTCGACACATCAATCCAAAGTCTTCTTCGGAGAGAACTTTGTGCTCATTTCGAAATGAGCACGCCTACGACGCAGACTTCCGACACGCCTGCTGCATCTGTAGCGGCGACCCCCCCCCGCGGTCGTCGCTACCACAGCGACGCCTGCTACATCTTCAGCCTCTTTGGCGTCCGTCGTCACTTCCACGGTGACGACGCTAAGCTCCCCCAAGAGTACAATCTCTGTTGGGGAGTATCACAAGACGCGTGGCAAGATTACCTATGCCCGCGAGAGTCTTTTCGACGGCATCGAGAATGCCGACATGGAGGAGGGCGAGGAAGAGAAGGAATCCTCGCTTTCAGGGCGCAATGAATCAAGCGTGGGGACGCGTCGTCCTCGCGAGGACGACTCGGACGCTTCAAGGTCAAAGCGCTCGCGTAGCGGCAGCAACCTGCCGCTCACTGATGCTGGAGCGCTGTCTACTCGGCGGGGTGGGGACGACGACGACTCCACTCCGTCTGCGGCTGTGACGTCGCGCACTAATCCGGCGCGCGACCCGTGGATGCCGTCTCCGAGCGAGAACCGATCTCGCTTCGGCAATACCACGCCGGTCAGCAGACACGCGTTGTACTCCTGCAACGCCATCGTTGATGACGATGTCGCCAAGGAGCTCGACTTTGATCCGGCGACGGATCAAAGACGTGATTATTACATCGGGCTCTTCCATGAGCTCCGATTCTACGGGAATAAGAAGCATTCCCGTAGGAGTAAGGTGACAGAGTGGGAGGCACTCTGTCAAAGCTGGAGCGCGTTCGTTGAGAACTTCAACCGCGATCCGGCTGGCTACCGCGAGCGAGTCCGCCCTGCGAGCAAGCGCTACGAGCGCTTCTCGAAGCGGCCAAAGATCTTGCGGCTGCACGATGGTGCAGTCGAGGCGGGGATTCAGTGCGCAGTGCCGGCTGGCGTTGCGTGCGCGCGCTGCCAAGCTGGGGCAGTGCGGCTGTCCGAACGGGACCTTAACGGGTACACTGGTATTAGTGTGCCTGTGGAGTTGAAGACACTGCGTGAGCAGTTGATCACGCAGTTGTCGTCCGAGAGTGCTGAGGATGAACGCAACGCTCAACCGAGGGCTGTAGGCGACTACAGCTCTAGCTCAAGTTTACGCCCTTCGGCGGAGCTGCTGGTGGCGGGATTCGTACTCCGTCACCATTTCCGGTACGTCGGTCATCAGGACGTTCCTCGGCTCCCATGTATCGTGGTCAGGAGAGTATCCTAACCAACGAATTCGAAAATGAACCGGACCTTGGGTCCGGATCTGATGATCAACGATTCGCTGGACAATCCAGCGAGTTTCCCCGCGTGCGTCTCGCAACGGGGGCGGCGGCGGCGGGAAGACACCACGGACCGTCGCCGGCCGAGGTCTGGGATTGTTTGGAGGCGGTGGAGCGCACCCAGACGGCTGAGCTCGCCGAGATAAGGCAGGAGCTGAAGCTTTTGAAAGCCCGAATTGGTCAGGCCGGGCAGACCGCTTCGAATATCCAGGTCGACCTAGGGTCGATCGTTGCGCGCGTGGAGCAGCGTGTCTCCGCGCTCGAGGCGAGTAAGCCTTCAGCCGCTCAACGTAAAAGGTTGGGTGGAGGCACATGCTGGACGGTATGGCTAGCGTGTACGCGTTGCCATGCCTCGCCAACACGGTGAATGGCCCCATGAAGCGCGGGGCAAGCTTGCTTGGTCCGAAGTCGGAAACTGCATGTTTAGCTAGGTTCTGTGTAGCTAACAGAACTAATAAATCCACTTTGAATTCATTTGTGTTTCCTCTGCCATTGTTGTCTGCGTTCAGCTTCTGTCGATCGACAGAAGCCGCAATGGCATCCTGCACAAACCGTATTACGGCTTGGCGGCGCTGGACAATGTACATTGCCTTCGAGTTGAACTCTTTGTTCAACCCGTTACTCTTGTTCACAACAGGCCCGATCTTTGTGTGGTTCTTGTTGTTGAGAGTGTCTACGCCCGGCGTAGACATCGCGCTCTCGTCGATCCGACTACGCGCAGTCCGTGTGCGTGTCGACACAGCTGATATGTTGCTCGTATCAGCGTGTTCGTTCGGTTTGGTTGAAACCGGATACCCCCCCACTTAAGGAAGGAGCTACCGCACCGAGTACGCTCGGCATGCGTGGATGCCGCATGGCGTTCACGTAAAACGGCGTGTGTCCTGTCGAGACATGCACCGAATTGTTGATGGCAAACTCTGCCATCGGCAAGCAGTCGCTCCAATATTGAAACGAGTGAGCATAGGTCTTCAATGCGTCAACCAGAACACGGTGACGCGCTCGGTTTGGTCGTCGGTCTGCGGATGATCCGCAGTCGACATGGACAACTGCGTGCCAAGAAGTTCAAACACTTCTTGCCAGAAACGCGCTGTGAAGCGCGGATCACGATCAGACACAATGTCGATCGGCATGCCATGGTGTCTAAACACCATGTCGACAAACAGACGTGCCGTCTGCTTGGCTGTCACTTCGGCTGGTACTGCAGCAAGATGCACCATCTTGCTGAAGCGGTCAACAAAGACCACAATACCAGTCCTCCGCTTGTTATCAGCGGAAGACCAAAGACAAAGTCCATTGAGATGGACTGCCAGCACTCCGACGGAGTCGGTAGTGACTGAAGTGGAGCCTGCGAGAAGGGCGCAGGCTTCACGCGCTGACAAACCTCGCAAGCACGAACGTACTTGCGTACCCACTTTACTGGTGACTCCAATAGTCACGCGTGAGAAGCAAGTATGTCTTCTCACGACCCTGATGTCCCGACGTTGGGGCATCGTGATACTCGTACGTGATCCTGAGCTTCAGCTCATGATCGTCCGGCACGACAATGCGATCAACGTTGTCGTCGACTGCGCTGTAAAGCAGCAGACCATTGTGTACACGATAGCGGTGTACACGTGCACGGAGATGTTTCGCCAGCTTCTGACGAGACTTGTCAGAAGGCGCAGCGAAGTAGTCCAACAACTGCTTCGCATCCGCATCCTTCGTGTATGCGGACCGCACGTCGTCTAACAAAGACGACGAGGGAGTAGACGTCTGTGCGACGCCAATTGCATTGGCGTCGGCCTTGTGCACCGCATAATCAGGTCGACGCGACAACGCGTCGGCCACAACATTCAACCTTCCAGGTATGTACTCAACCTGGAAGTTGTACTCCGCAAAGAATGAGAGCCATCTCGCCATTCTTTGTGAGATGTGCGGCGACTTGATCGTCGTACGCAATGATGCGTGGTCGGTGTAGACCACAAATGGTCTACTCCCAAGTAGATACACTCGAAACTTCGCGAGTGCATACTTCATGGCAAGGAGTTCCTTGTCATGTACCGGGTAGTTGCGCTCAGCTGGCTTCAGCTGACGCGACTGATAGTAGACCACGCGATCACGTCCCTCGTGATCGTGTTGCATTAGAGCGCACGACGTGGAATGGGCGATCTGGGTCGGCCACCGCCAAGATCGGCGCCTCAGTCAAGCGCTGCTTGACTGCATCAAAGGCCTGCTGACACTCGGCAGTCCAAACCCATGCAGCGTCCTTCTTGAGGAGCTGCGACAGCGGGCGAATCTTGCCTGCGTAGTTGCTCACGTACTTGCATAAGTACGTAGCGAGTCCAAGGAACTGCCTCAGTTCCTTGACATTGGAAGGCGTAGGCCATTCATTGATCACTCTGACCTTTCCCGGGTCAGGGCGTACGCCGTTCTTCCCTACGAGACACCAAAGGACGAGTATCTCGCTAGCCCCGAAGATACACTTCTTCAGGTTCGCATAGAGCTTGTGTTTTCGCATGATCGCAAACAACCTGCGAAGATGTTCGCTGTGCATCTCCACTTCCGACTTCCCGTCCACAGCCCGGCTGTGGATGAACACATCGTCGAAATAGCTCGGTGCGAAGTCGCGCACCGAGCGCAACAAGCGCGTGACGCACCTCTTGAACGTCGCAGGGGCATTCTTTAGTCCCTGTGGCATTACGAGCCACTCCCAGAGCATACCGCTCGGAGTGCTCACCGCCGTGAGAGGTATATCGCTCTCACGCATGAGGATCTGATAGAATCCGTCTCTCACATCCAGAGCACTAAAGATAGTTCTCAAAGCCATCGAATCGATAATCACATCTTTTCGCGGTATCGGCGTCTGAGCCGGTACCGTTGCGTCGTTCAGCTTGTTATAAGCATGAACGATGCGCCACCCGCCCTGTGCCTTCTTGACACAGAACGTAGGCGCGCTGTGCGGGGACTTCGATTCCCGCACTTGCCCAGCCTTGCGACGACTTTCGAAGAAGTCGTCAATCGCTTTGACTTGCTCTCGCGGCAGTGGCCACTGCCGCGTCACGCAATACTTCGTTCCCGGCACGAGATCAATCTCGTGCTGAACACCCTTGTCCTGCGGCAACTCCGCAGGGATATCATCCGGGAGTACGTCTCTGTACTCACGCAAGACCTCGTAGAAGGGGCTCGACTTCAGCGAGTCCCAGCTCTGCTCGTCGAAGCGTTCCTTCTTCGACTTGGCGCTGAGGGCGTCGACGCCCTCAGCAACGAGCTGCTTCAACTCTTCCGCTTCGCACTTCATTCTCTCGACATCCGAGAGGATGCAAATCTGCTCGATGCGTCCATCATGCCGGTCGCGGGCGAAGCGCCTCCAGTTTGTGACTGGAAGCGAAGTCAACTCCGACACCAACGTCGGAGGGTTCTCCAACTTCATCTTCTTGTACTGGAGACCAGTATTCGTACGCGTCAAGACACTCAGTGTCTCGACTGTCCTCTTCAGTTCCTGTGTCTGCCCGGCAGACACTGCGATTGTGTCTCGGTCCCTGACCGAGACTTGCGCAGCTTTGCACGCTTGCGCCGTTCGCTTCTTGTGCGGAACCCGGTTCCACGCGTCTTGTGTTGTCCGGGCCCGGCCGCGGACAGATCTTCCTTTTGATCGCCGGCGGGTTCAACCCGCGGGCGCACGCAATCAAGCCCGGCTTGATCGCGTATCGCTTCTTCGTGCACCCCGGTTGCACGCGAGCACGCAACCATTTCCGGTGTGGGACGTTTGCAACCGTCCGCATTGCCTGCAGCGTCGGCTCCCAGAGCCGGTGCGCTTTCTTTACCTCGACGCCTGACGGCGGAGCGTCTTTCGACGTTTGGGCCAATCGTATCAGCTCACTGAGCTGACGCTTCAGAGTCACTGTCCTTATTAGTGGCTGGCTCCTCCTCTTGAACTTGTGTGTCGACACTAATAGTCAACCCGACCGCGTCACTCTTGACGCTTCGAGAGCCTCTCGAATCCGATCAAATCTGAGTCTTCTGATTCGACTCACATTTTCTCCCGACGACTCTCTCAGTCGTCGGTGTCCGCGCGGGGTGACCGGAGACAGCCGCGCGTCGCGCTGTCTCTCCTGGTGGGTCGCGTGCACCGCGAGGTACACGTGCTGCGCCGACCGGGCCATCGCTCACTGTCGCGCCGCTACTCCCGAAGTGCACGATCGTGCGCTTCGTCCAGTCGATCACCGGATCATGCCGTGCAAGCCACGGCATGCCCAACACCATGTCGAGCTTGTCGTCTAAGTCAAGTACGATAAGTTCGTCCACGAACGTCCTTTTCCGATACGAGAAGCGTATGCGTACGACACGCTTCTCGGTTCTAACAACGACACCCGTTGCTAGTCTTACTTCCAATAGACTTCGAGGTGGTTCCACTTCCTCGAAGTCAAGCCTCGCTAGGCTCTGCAGTCAAACAAAGTTGTTCGACGTACCACAATCAACCAACGCACGAAGAGACCTCTCTCACTTCGAGCTAACCTTCAAGATGACAAGTTTTGGCCTGTCATCTTGCTTCTTACAGTGAGAATAACTCTCACTGGGGGCAGCAGTCTTTAATACGGCATGTCCAATATCGACACGCTCGACTGCATCACCACCAGTGCGTCCCGCGCCTGCTGGTCGTTCTAGTTTTTTATTGCCTGTGGCGATACCCGGTATCGTCACGCCGGCCCTTGGCCGCCTGCACATGTTCTGTGCATTCACGGGCGTAGTGACCGTTGTTTCCACACCGGAAACAGCGGACATTCGTTGATCCACGACGCTGCTGAGATCCAGCAGCCGTCGCACTCGAGAGGTCCATTGGTTCGGGACCTCCCGTCGGCTTCACCACCGGTCACGGCATCGGCCGCGGGACGTTCACATGTGGAGCTTAGCCTGTCGCAGGCTAAACTCTTCTTGCATAGCAAGCGTAATCGCAGACTCGAGAGTACTTGGGTACTCTCGGAAGAGATAGGTCTTCACAGGCCCATCTTTCAGGCCCTTCATGAACGTGACAACCTTAGTCGCCTCGTTTATCGGATTGGTCACGATGTTCGAGACCAAGTACCGCGCCCTTTGAGCGTAAGCATGCACGTCATGCTTGCCTTGTTGCAGGTCGAGGACCTCAGCCCTCGATATGAACTCATTCTACGGGGTCTCAAACGCTTGTCTGAGCTCCTCCTTGAACATCTCATACGTGCTAAAGCACGTTGGGTCAGTGAGTCGGTGTCCGTACGCCCAACTCCTTGCTCGCTCGCCAAGGCATGACATGACGAACGCAACCTTCGACAACGGGTCGACGATACGTCGAGCCGTAATGGCAGTGTCGACTTCGACAAGCCAACGGAGGAGAGGCTCGCCCTCTCTTCCAACGTAGCTGTTCACGTGGAGCTTCAATGACTCCACGCGCGGTGTGGACGGAGTCGACACCGTAGCGCGAGCAGTGGTCTCGCGCTGTTCCTTCATGATGAAGCCTAGAGCAACACCGTGTTGCTCTGTCGGCGATAGCGTGCGTAGCATCGTCGCTACGGCCGCTTCTCCAATGACCGTCGACAGTCGTTGGAGCGCCTCCCACTCTGGATCCGCCAGGTGGAGACAGTCTTCGCGTGCAACATGCGTTGCACCCGTGTTTGGGTTACCAGTGGACATACTCGCGTCCACAGGCAGGTCCTCGGCCCCCGTATCGAATTTCATACGATACGTAACTAGTCGGTCGTTGGGCGGACTACAAAGTGCTACCAGGTGTAATGTGCTTACTTAGCCCAATACTTTAGCATACACGTGAGCGCACGTGTATGAGGAAGCGTAAGGTGTATTTAAGTATACTTGTATCCACAAGTATAGCTAAACCTAAGTAAAGGTACAAATAGTAGCTTTTGCGGTAAAATGAGAACATAATTGAATGTTAACTGTGGTTTTCCTCCTAAAACTGATATCTATAAAGAGAGGTTCTGCCAACGAGTGGTTGACAGAAACTCTGGCCTAATGCTTGACTCTTATTGGTAGAAAGACCCTGCTTTCTGACCAATAGGACTGATTCCTAATATGAATGGTGACCACACTGCGATGTGGCCCACCTGAATGTATCCATTAGTGCATTTTGCACTAACGTGAGGTTAGCCGAATGTGTAGCCCCGCTACAATTACGGTACATGTATGTGGGGGCCACTGTGGCGGCTAAATATTTTAATATGGAAATACATGTACCGTAGTGTACGGCCGCCACAGGGGTGCATCCGCTGCATTACGATGTAGCCCCGCGAACTGAAAGCTAATGCAGTCGTCTAGTAGCACCGCATCAAGCTGCAGTCCACTCCCCAGCTACACTGTAACTACCTACATACAGTACTCCTCTCAGCAACACTTCACCGCTATGATAATAGATAACTTTTAAACTGACCTCAAGATTCAATTTCAGTTCGTCTGACTAGTTTTTAATCTTTCTGAAATTGAATCTGAAAAACTACTTTCGGTCTTTTTAGTGTTGTGAGTTGAGAAACCAACCGGCGGTTCGCTCACTCGCTCTCTCGTGTCCGGCTTCTGCAGCTCGCACAAGTCCGTGGGTTCCTGCTTCTCGCGCGCGTCCGCCGGCTCCTGCTGCTTATACAAGTCCGCCAGCTCCTGCTCCGCGTTCAAGTCCGCCGGCTCCTACGCCTCGAGCAAGTCCGTCGGCTCCTGCTTCTCGCTCATGACCTGCTCCTGCTACTCGTACAAGTCCGTCGGCTTCTGCAGCTTGCTCGGTTGCCAGCTCCTGCACGCCAATGTACCGCGTACCTGCTACTAACACGGAAGTAGATTCTACGGAACAAGCCCATGTCACCAGCGACCTTCACCTGGCAATCGACACGAGCACATCCGCTAGCGTGGACATTCCTCCAAACCAGAAACCTCTTCGAAAGAAGTTTGCAGCCATGGATGATATTGTGCTTTTGCGGGCTGTCCATGCATTTCGACCATGGCGAGTTCCTGTGGGCACGTCTAACGGGATCATGAAGGTTTTCGAAAACATCGCTGTTCAATGCGGGGCCAATCCGGAGTTTGGGGTAGACAAGCCTGGAGCTGCGCTCAGGACTCGATTCAGGACGTTAATGAAGGAGTTTAAGCGCGACCAGTGTCGATCAATGCGAAAGTCGGGCACGGTGGAGCAGTTTGAAGAGCGCGACAGACTGCTCTTGGATATCATCGCTCAAACTGATGTTTGGAACGACAAAATCGAAGTAGAAAATCGTGTGAAGGAAGCTAAACAGAGGTCAATTCAAAGCTCGGGGAACTAATGCGGCGCTTAGCAATGAACGAGATTGATGAAACTGAGGACAGCGAGAGGGGTAGTCCCTTGTTGTCACCTGTGGGCAGAGAGCGAGGACGCAAACGAGCTGCTCAACCTGTCAGCGCTCAGAAAGGGAAAGTGACTAAACGGGAGCGTCTTGCGGTCGTAATGGATGCACTGACAGAAATTCTGAAGTCTGCGGGTGAGGAAGAGGGCAACAAGTACGAGTATAAATCGCAGCGGCTTGCACTCGAGAAAGAAGAAGCTGAAAAGCAACGCCAGCACCACGCAAAAGAGGCCGAGAAGCGTCGGCAGCACGAGCTAGAATTGGAAGCGAGACGTCAAAAAGCTGAAGAAGATTGTGAAAAGCGAATGTATGAATTCATAAGCACAGTGCTAGCACGGAGCAATCCCAAGGAGTAGCGCGCTTGCAGCAGGGGACTAGCCATCAATGAGGCCTAGATATTCATCGAGTGTCGGTGATTGTAAGCCGAAGAACATGGATATTTGGTTACCCAATGGCTGCATGCAGGTATGGCAGTTCGTCAGGAGCACACCTACAAAAAACCAATTACAGACTGCTGTCTGACGGGCGCGGTTCTTCTTGTCCCAGTTAAGGAACCCCAATTTCGTTTTTACTCTTCCAAATCCCCGCTTTCTCTGACACTGCTCATTTCGCGATTGAATGCCGCAGCCGCTGGCGACGTGTCAATTGAGGGACAGCAGATAAAGCGACTGCAACCGTAGGCAGGATCTCCATAAATCAGTTTCCCGCAGAAAATGCCGCTTTGGTCCTCCTCTAGTTTGTCGATCAGCCCACTGAGATTGAGCATAGTTGAATCGTGCCGTCTTCCCTCAAGAGGCCCATATAGGCTAGCAAGGATTCCATCAGGGGCTTGCACACTTTGCCAGTTGAAGCAGTGCCGTCGGGGGTGTCCGTTGTATAAGGACCGATGTAGGTTTTCGTATTGAGACGCAGGCTCAGCCCGAGCGCTTGGTCTTGCATCGTACGGTTTGATACCATCGATGAAAGCCCAGCAGGTCCGAAGTGGAGATCCTTTCGCATGAATAGCTGCTGCATAGACGTCGATCCGTAGTTTTACCAGGTGGTAGTGGAAGTATACAAGGTCGCGGTGCTGGTTCACCAGTAGCTGTGCTATTGCCTTGACGACACGGCTGTAGGGAGCCATGCTCCTACCAAATTCACTCGCAACGGTTAACAACTTCGAGGGCTCAGAAAGGCGGCGGCACAACATTGCCAAGCCTCTACCTGGTTGACCCGAGCGCCCGACTCCGTTGAAATTTCATCTTCTGGTAGTTTAAGCTTCGCTGCAAGCACAGACAACTCTGCAACCGTAAAACGATAGCGGACTTTTGCGGCCGCGTCGTCTAGCATGGTATCAAACGAGCGAGAGCGGTCTACAGGTAGCGCTGCACTACGTACACGGAAGCAATTGTGCTGCTGTAGGCAGCCATAATTCTCCGAAATCGTCTCTTGTTTCTTCTTGCCAGCACCCGCACAGAGACAACCACTACAAGGGCCTGCTCCGCTGACAGCTTCGGCGCAACAAACACCATCTTGCAACCTGCGATGACTTAAGATAGGCGTGCGCTATCGTATACGTACCCGCGTTTGAGTTGAGGTTGGTGCCCTAATCACTGCGTATCTCAAACTGAACGAGTACCAGGGGCCCCCCACCAACGGCTCAGATGTCAGCACCATTGATTTTATATTCACCACCAACGTGCACCCGCTACTTTTACCAACCAAGGAAACTGGATCAACCACCAAGCAAAAATAGATTATCACTACAACTCTACATATCAGCAGCAGGTACAGTGTACTCGTGCTTGTTGGCGTCGGCCACATCGATGTTACGCTCGTTCGGAATGAGGTCTACCGTCATGGTCCTGTCGCCAACACGTGATGGAAGTTCCATCACGCTGAAGTCCAGGTCTCACGCCGTTGTTCTCCAGCCTGGGCAAGCGGCGACTGGATGAACTGGTACATGGGGCTCTGCGGGACCGCTTTGCTGCCGACTGCACGCTCGTGCGGTCGATCGAAATCGACTGCGTGCCATTGTTGTCCTCCGTCTCCTTCTTGAGCAGGTCCTCGAGCGTGACGCCGTGGCCCAGCGGGTGCTTGCTCGGGTGGTAGATCATGTACACCGTGAGCTGCGTGACGCCGATCGAGGCACAGCAAGCGTTGATCACGAGGAGGAACCAGAGCTTGGCCATAGGCGTGCAGATGAACGATCGCCATGCGGATCGGGATGAAGATGCCCGTCTTATACTTGAGGACGTCCTTGATCTTGAAGAACGGTGAGCTGTAGAGCAGCAAGGACACACCCACGGCAATGTAGCCCATGATGTCGTCCACCTGGTCCTTGCTGAGACTGGAGATCACGCCCAGCCCGCCGAGCACCACGTACGTGATGATGATTGAGAGCACGGCTGCGTACATCGCGATGACCTTCAACGTCTGCTTGCGGTCGGCTGTGTACCGCAGGAAGATGAAAATGAGATGAACTCGCCCACAGAATGCTCTTGTAAGCTTATACCTCGGAGTCGAAGTAACTCAAGTCATTCATGCACAGCAGAGTGCCCCGAATGAGTTGCATCAGCGGAACGGACAGGTGGAAGTTAAACGCCTTGCACTCCAGCAGCGCGCCACCGAGAAGCCGCCCCGCTCCATAATACTACTAGTATTGTCCTGGCCACGAAAGAAGATACAGAACTATTTTGGGTCTCTGACGAATTACTACGCATAATTTTTCCAGACCAAGTTACCCTAGGGTAAAAACGCCGGTTTTGTAACCATTTTGGGGGTCAGAATAGCGCGATTCAAAGCGGTTCGGGCGCAAAAGTGGTTTTTGTGAGGCTTGTAAACTGCAGCAATGGGCACCGTGGATAATCCATGAAATCCGCTGCACTGATTGGTTCGTTTCCTAAATATATGCCTTTTTGCGAGCGGCCACCGGAGAAGATACAACTCAAAATAACAAGCAGTATCATGAGACGAGACAATATATACGGTTTTAGAGGTTGATTACAAGCCTACGTTACGTTGATATTGTCATCTTGTGGATGCATATCCAAACAAAGAGGTTCAGATAGATAACTGTTAGAAGTGAGCCACATTCACTGCAACTTGAACACCAACTGCACCTCGTCGAGTTTGGTCTCGGGATTCTTGTTCGAGTGCACAGCTACACATCTGACTGTTACAGCGCCCACGTCGAGACGCGCTGCTACACGATTCCGGTTTTCCACGCCACTAGATCGTCCTACTTTTTCTTTCTTGGCAAATTACACGTGGGCCTTGATAATCCTGCACTTTTCCTGCGGGATGAGCGGTTTGCCCCGGGCCACGGTTCTTCAAATGAAGAGGAGAGAGCAACTGCCGCGTTAGCTAGGTCGCTTGCTCTGTCTCTAAACTAGAATGCGTAGCGGTTGCATCCTTATCGGGCAAAAACTAAATACGCTACGACCTTTTGGGCGGGGTAGTTAGAAAAAAATATCGGTTTTGTATCTCCTCTCGTGGCCGGGACAATAGTAAATTAGATTGCCCTCGTCATTGTCGTAGCGGGAATTCGACTTCAAGAAGAACGCGAGGTCCTCCCGCTACGTGGCCTTGAAGAGCCCCGACTTCGTGTTTGGCAGCGGCTCCTTGAGCATCATGAACCCCTCGCGGTGCAGTCAGCCGGCATCCACGCCGCTCTCATCGAGGAAGTTGATGCGCATGACGGACCGAATTTATTTTTCCTTTATACAACCGAGGGGCTCTATGAACTCCTCATACACGAAGTCTCGATGAATCGACCGCGTCAGGAACTCCACCACCAGCGGCACCAGCAGCGGCGCCGTGCTCCTGACAAAGTACTTGGACGGGAAGTCATTCCCCGCAAGTTCCAGCGTCTCCCGTCGGCGCTCGACGCCTTCTTGAGTGTTGTCCTCGAACACCACTTCGATCGCACGTGCTGCCGCATTCCACTTGGTCGCCGGGATGATATCCATACCACCGATCCCCGCGAAGACATTGATCTTCACAGGCTCTACGACCGTCACCTCGCTATGCATCGCAAAAGCCGCCTGCCCGATTACCTTGCCCACGCGCGCGGGCAAGATGATCCCGCTGCCTTCCTTCACGCGGAAGCAGAACATGGAGCCCTCCACGTCCAACTAGCGCGCCCATGTGTTCCGCTTGCTGGCGCGCAACTGGCGCTCCCTGAAGTGGCGCGGCTGCGCGCGGGCCTCCTTCCTCGGCTGCTGCTGCTTCAGCTATTTCCTGTCTTTCCGCCGGCACTTCCTCCTGCTTCTGCCGCTGCTATCAGCCGCCTCGCCCGTGTTCTGCCGCTCCCCGCAAGAGCAGCACACCCTTGAAGCTCTCGAGCGCGCACACGGCACACACATTGAAGCCCTTCTCGGACTCGCGCGTGGCCGTTTCCAGGCGGTCGTCATTGTTGGTTGGCACGGTGCTGAGCAGCGCAGCGATGGCCAACGCGGCAACTAAGTGCACGTTCACGAGAAGGGCGTACACGCCGCCGTCCTTGGCCGCATACACGACGTTTGCTTCCGCGCATCTCGCCTTGTATTGAGGCGTGTCGGCTAGCAGCTCCGTGGTGGGATGACCCTTCGTGTTGTTGCCGGTTCCGAATGTCTTGGTTTGGTGAAAGTGGTGAAATTCTTTGGTGTTTCGCCCAATATAATTGGTGTTTATTACTAGGTTGTTGTTGAAAGTACCGACACCTTGGCGGGAAACCAGCGCCCTCAAACTGAACCTGAAACCCGGTCTATTTTGGCTCTCCGAAAGTTATTAGGGGGTCGAACCTAGCAAAAACAGTGATGATTTTTGGTGCCGTTTCCTGTTGATTATTTTTTCCAAATCCTGTTGATTTCAAAAATCATCATGATGATTTCTATCATCTTAATGATTGACATTAACAGCGTTAATTAACTTAGTGGCTTGTTGCTCTAGTGCTACGCGGGGGCTGGTCACCCTTGTCCGTCTCGAGGCCCTCGATGCGCTTCACCACCATAAAGACCCCACGCCCTTGCCGACCTTGCCGAATACTACGTGCTTGTCGTCCAGGTGAGGCGTGGGTACAGTCGTGATGACGGAACTGCGACCCGTTCGTGCCCGGACCGGCGTTGGCCATGGACAGCAGGGTAGCCTCCGTGTGTAGTTGAACGCATCCTTCTCCTTCTGGCGCGCATCCTTCATCTTCTTCTTGAGTATCTCAAGCTCACGACGCACCTCCTGGTCCTCCTTTCCAGCAGCCAATAGGCACTCCTTCGTGCGCTCCAGGCTTGGTGGACTCGGCAATGTTCTCCTCGGCGTCCATATCGCACATCTCCTTCGCCTTGGGGCCGAAGGCCAGCAGCAGCACGTCAAGCTTGAGCGTGACGTTGACCGGGATCTTGGGTGGGTTATCGCTCGCTCCATACGGGCTCCAGTGTCGTGGGCTGGCAACAGGAAACAGGTTAGTGGAGCGATGTATCAACCTCTAGCGTATACGGCACACACCGCGGCCGAGCTCTCCACGTACGTCTCCTTCAGCGCGCCGCTGTCTCCGGGTGGCGGCGACTCGCCAAGCACTTCCGCCCCCGCCCGCAGCAGCCAGCTCCGGGGGACCAAGATGCCCCCCTCCCTCGGGACGCTCCTTCTTCACTAAGTGCGAAAAATAGCGAGCGAAAAAGTGAGTCCCCCACTCCGTTCTGTTGATATTCGGGGCGGAGCTTTGTTGATAATTCGGTCCATCTTCTGTTCATATTTTGGCGTCCAGGTTTTAGGTTCGACCCCCCCCCTATTACATATAGATGTACATATACATATATATATATAGCTCGGCCGTCAACACCCTCAAAGTTTAAGTCAAACAGGAGTCCTGTTAGGGGATGTTTCATTCGGGGGCAGGTCAACTGGGGCAACTTTCCACTGTAATAGTTAATATTTCACAGGAATAATACAATTTCACAAATATTAAATTTGCCTTAAAACCGATCGCACTAATTCGCTATGTCCGCCCCGCCTGAACACTCCGCCTCCTCCTCCGCCAGGACCAGCTTCGCCACCTTCTCCTCTACCAGGACCAGCATCATCAGCCCCAGTAGCTTTGTCAGCTCCATCACGCCCACCGCTACGGCCAGTAGCTCTACCAGGACTAGCAGCAGCTATACCGCTAGGCGCAATGGATGATTCAATACACGTGAATGATTTTGGCATCATGTTAGTGCTATTGCTATCACTCCTGGTTGCTGCTGTTGGTGCCGCTGAAGGAAGAAGCTTAAAAGAAGAAGCCTGGAGAGAGCTAACTGTCAGCAACAACTACTTCGAGGAAAACTTCAAGGCTTCTGATGAGGCATTCCACCGGGCATTTCGAATGACTCGACCGTGTTTCAAAGTTTTGGCAACGTATCTCCGACGCCGCTGGTCTCACTACTATGGGCATCCGCCAGAGAACAACCGGACCACGTATTCACTGGACATGAAGCTTGCGCTTACCTTACGCTATCTCGGCTCTCGTGGGCCACTATCTGATGTTGCCGGCCAATTTGGAATGAGCAAGTCTACAGCATCGCGTGCGTACTTTTCGATCTGCCGCGTTCTTACGACGACCGCCAGCACTTCGTTCACTTCCGCGCATTGATACCGATTGGAACACAGGACTTGCGCAGCGCACCATCTGCCGTCTGCACCGGTACTGTACTGTCAGACATATTATAATATTACGGCATGTGCCTGTATCGATATCAGCACGGATAATACAGCACTGCTATATAATCCAGCTGTACAGATTTCGACCTCACTTCTGACCTCGGTACCACTATCATTACTTCCAAGGGATATGTATTATGAAAGGTTCACATATTTCGAGCTGAGTAACGATCTCCGTTACGATCTCGTCCCCGTACACGCAAGAGCTCTCGTTAACGCTACTAAAGACACCCCCGATATGGCGGAAGCCGTTGCTTATCGCGCGTGTCTTATGCATGCCTTGGATTATTTCGACGCTCCTCTCCAAAGCACGTCGCTGATCGACCGCGTATGGTTTCTTGTCGATATGTTCATGGCACTTCATCTTGCCATATACCGCACTCTAGTTATTGTGCGCTGATAACGCTGCTTAAAAGCTGCGATGATACAGGCATCCACCGGTTGCAGGTGGCCGTAGTGGTTGGAGGAAGCTTACAGGAGCACACACTGGTGGGCGCGGGGGCTTACTATCTTTGGAAACTAATAATATAAGCGACTTAAAGGTTATGGGTTAAACACGATGTCAGAAGTGAGGGCGAAATCTGTAACAGCAGTGCCATCAGCAATACAGCTGGTTCTGCGGATATCAGACTGACTTCTCTGAACGAGAAAACGATAATTCGCAGTTCGTAGAACTGTCGTTTGCGGCCCCATCGATGTTTGTCATCCGGCAACATAATTGTGCTATGTTGCGTAAGTTGTGTAACAGTGTAGTTGATGTGTACAACTTTATATGATGTGTGAAAACACAATACATGGCTCTGCAACAGGCAACAGCAATAGCAACAGCTGAGCAGCATCCCAATACCGGTAAAGCGGTAGCACTGCTACTAGCAGAGCAGCATGATAGAAATGGACGCATCGGTGAAGTAGCACTGCTATGGCGAGTATTCGGACGGAGCAAGCGGAACGCAACAAAGTGCAGTGAAGAGAAGCGCAGATTGAAGGATACTCGGGTTTCCTGCAGAGTCAGAGTACAACCAAGTATCAAGGATCAGCGGTACAGTCAGCCAAGAACACCTGTGCGAAGATAGCATCCGTTTCAGGCTGCGAGGACGAGCAGCCACAGCAGCCCAGTTAGTGAGAGCTCATTTAGAAAGTGTGGCCGCCGTGTACAGACACGCCCAGCAGCGTCAACGATCCAGCGATCGTCACTCAACAGTCCGCTAGCTTGCTACATCATGATTTGTGCTATACTTCCTAATTACATGCCTGTTCTCGTCAATGCGGTAGGCCCCACCGATCCTCAAGTACAAGGCTTGCACCCGGTGCGACATAACCAAAACCAAGCTCACGCAGCGTTTTTCACGATAAACCGGCACGTTTGGAGGTGAATTCATCGGTACTGACACGAGCATGACATCTGAAGAACGAATAGCAGAAGCAACAACAACCGCATCGGACCTTAACTCTCCCTCGTAAAGGTCAACGGTAGAACTCACACACTAGTTTGGCAATCAACAGCGCTCCAGGTGGACAATCACTGAACAACAACAGTACCCAGCGTCACCACTCTACCATCAGTGTCCCGTTCAAGAAAGTGTACTAGCAGCTCAGCTGTCAACTCAACCCGTACCGATCCAGCTTGTTAATCAGGCCAACAGTCAGCAACGTTTTATTGGCCGGTGATCTACTCAATAGCCGCCACCAACGTGGCTGCTTCCACGTGGACATGGCGCGCCGTCAAATCTAAAACACGGTACGAGGACCATTCGTGGTCGTGGCAACACGCCGCTACGATGCACATATCGGTAACGACTCAGCCGTCGACACGAATCCAACAACGACTTCAGCACAAGCAACTGCTGCACCACCGCGGAAGTGATTTAGTACGGAAAAAATGGGCATATCAACAAGGCCGCTCGATGACTGATAACTATCGCCCCATTTTTTCCTGCTACGAAGTCACGGCGCTGATACATCGAGTCGCGATCGGTTCGCGTGTTCGCCCTAGCACTACGTTAAGTCTTTCAGCGTCGCCAAACTCCCGATCCAGTACGGGGGTAAAGTTCTCGACTGGAATACAAAGAAGAAACACCTGAAGATCGAGATACTATCAGCAAGTATACTGCTGGATATTCCTTAACACCGACACCAGGGGTAAACACCGGGTTTATCGACTGTGTTCAGAGCATTTTAGTCTCAAACCGGCAGCAACACCAACAGCTTGACCCAGACGCCTGGTTTATCAACCCTGTCCAGTTTCCCGACACTGCCACCTGAGTCCACACGCTTAGCATCAATTCACTTGCATTTCCCGAAACGTCCTGGATGGTCCCTGCCGGAACAAGTTGTGAGCCATGCGGTTGCATCTCGTGTGACCTTTTTCGGTCTTCAGATTGCTCTAAGCCACCGCGAAGAGCATTCCGAATGTCATCATGTACTACTACTGGCCAAGTTTCGGCGCAGCACTCAATCAATCGCAAACGCTGGGTGCAAGATTTCTCAGCAGCAGCATCATGGCGTTCAGCACGCAAGCACCAGCATCTAGGTACAGACGCCGGACTCAACGTCTCGGAGTAGCACAAACATCACGGTACAAACACCGACAACAGCTCTCAGTAGCAACAACACGTTGGCACAGGCGTCAATGATAACATTCAGCAACACCCCGGTACAGATACCGGATTTTCAGCAGCCGCAATGCCTCGGTACAGACACCGATGTTCGATATGCTCCCAAACATTACCACGAGAGTACAAATGCTCAGGGGTAGCGCCATAGTACGCACGCCGACTGCATTTGGTTTAGTGAGAGAGCCTCGGCACCGACACTGATGGCAGCTATGACAAAACCCGGTACAGAAGCCGGAATCCTCGTCAACATCTACGCTACGGTACAGGTACTGGGGGTTGCCCGCTCTCAAGCACAGCCGCACGAACACAGAAGCTCTGCAGGCCATTGCGGCACCGACACCGGGTGCTTCAGACAAGAACAGCAACCACTCGATACAAGACTAAGTATTTAAATGTGTGTAGCAATCAACAGTCAACTCCAGCAACAACACCTCGGCACAAACGCCGGGGGCAACTTTCAGAAACAGCCTGGTACAAACGCTGGAATGCTCATAAACAGCAACGCACGGTACATACACCAGGTGCTGTTTTGCTCTCCAGTATCATCGTTCGTGTACAAATCTCAGCGGACAAGCAGTAACGCCGCTACATGGGTTCAAGTCAAGCAGCAGCGAGAGCACCACTCTTCCTGCGGGCCAACCGACACCAACTCGCTAATGTTTTAGCGGACTGCCAGCAACACCACAGTACAGACGCCCAATGCAGCAGTTAGCAACGGCCATCCAGCACAGTGCCGATAACATTCAACTACAGCATCAACATGGCAAAATGCCAGCATTCTCAAATTACCGAAAGCCATGATTGTGTACAGAGGCTCAGCGGGACACTCAGCTACAAGTACAACATCCCAACTGTTGGACTACGCAGTACCGCATTCAGTTTCAAGCAGCATCGCGGAACCAATTCTCACACACCCTACAGTTCAAGTTCAGGATCGGCTGATCACAACAGCATCGGATGCGGGAAAATGTCGGTCATCATCGCCCACACGAGCGGGCCCAGCGTCACGCCGAACAAGATCATGTACAACGCAGTGAACTCGATCGACAGCACAGACACGTCCACGTTGAACGCCGCCGTCATACCAATGGACATGACCACTATGCCCGGCAGGCCCAGGTTTGGCAGATCACAACAAGAGCTCCAATGCACCTGACGCAGCACCTAACGACATATCTGATCCAGTTTCAAACACTGGAACCAGCGACTTAACAGCACGGTGCAGATGCGTCGAGGACAACCATCAGCAGCAGCATGAATCATGCCATGATACTGATACCACTCAAGTACAGTAGACCACCAGGCATTCCCCAGCTACAATCGCATATACAACTCCCAGCTCCATGGCGGATCAACAAGTCAGTGTGCACTAGTCGGTATCAAGAATCATTATTCTCAAGTCTTGATCCAGAGTACTTCCGCCAGTACGCAGATCACGTCAATGCCAAAATCACCGAAGGTAAGTGGTTTGCTACTGTCGAAAAGAATTGGCGCCAGACTCTCGCTCCAGCCAAGCAGAAGCCCAGCGCGATCACGTTCTCCAACAACGACAAGCCGCTGGACCGCTTCCAAGAGAGCAACCGGTTCTTGGAGCAAGTGCAGAAAGGATCACACGGGCAACAAGTTGAGCCTCCATAGACGTCAGCATACAAGCCGCAGCCTATGATCCTGCACCACTGGTACCTTGCACACCACCCCTACTGACAACCAGGAAGACACCAAAAACTCCACAACCAGGAAGATCCACAACCCGGCAAGGCCACATGACTACCAGCTGCAGCATCTCGGCTCCATCTCAGACAGCAGGCAGTATCAAAACCAAAACCTCCAGAGGAGTAAAGACCACCACTGGTCAGACAACATCAGTCATCGAACTCCACTTTGTTGCGTTCCGCTTGCTCCGTCCGAATACTCGCCATTTCCCTCAATGCGACATCGTAGGGGGCAATCGAGTAGTTCATTTGGAATACGAGCCGAGGCTTGAGTGGCACTGCTAAGCAGGCTGTGAAAGACTGGCCCCAATAGTAGACGGCTTGTATTCGGATGTGTCGCTCGATGAAGCCCGTGAATCTGGTTGCTGCTTTAGAGTTCGGCTCGCGGTCCGCAGGCCAAATTCACGTGAATGCCGGGGTTATGAGAATTTGATGTCGAATCAATTTGCTGACCCGGTTTCTTCAGCGTTTGACTTGCAGTCCACATGGATGTCGGGGTGGCGAGAATTTGCTGTCGTATCGTATATGGATACGATGTTGTGCGCTGGTGGCTTGTAGTTCGGATCGATCTGAGCATGGCGTGTCTTTCGTCCGTTGCGGTGATCTGTCTTGACTCCAGCTGGACATGACGCTTAGTTTTCGACTTGGTCGTCGAGTTCAACGCGGCAATGAGGGGCTTAGCCCCCAAAGTTGAAGATAGAACCACGAAATTGATGCGTATCCTTGAAAGTGTAGCCGGGGTGCCATTTATTTTTGAGGAACTTTTCCTAGCTTTTGAGGAACGCGTTCCCAGGCCTAACTTCTGAGGAAAGTCTTGATTTCTGCGTACCACCTGTGCCTGGTTTCTAGCCGTCCTAACTTTTGAGGAAGTGCCGCGCTTGGGCAAGGGATTCCAACCAAGGCCATTTGTATAGAAAGGCCTAGCCACATCAGGAGTCAATGAAGAGTAAATGTACTGGGGGTTGCACCCCCATACCCCCGCGCAAGAAAAACTAAGTACTGGACAGGGCAACGGGTCCGTTCGCTGGAATGCTCGTCGCTGGGCCCGCCTACGCAAATACCGCACGGCCCTGCTTCGCGGGCACCCCGCGCGGGTTTGCTTTGGCTACGCTCCTCGCAACCGCTCACTACCGAAAATGGGCACTTAGTCGCTTCGCTCCGGTTGCAAACGGTCTCTCTGAGGCCTCAATATGCGATACAGCGGTAGGTGTATACATGAGCAATACGGATAACTTGCTATGTAGAATCCTCAGAAGTCAGCATCAGACCACATGACGTCAATTCATATTCAACTGGACGTGTTTCCTCAATTTTCCTCCCATAATCGCTGGTCCTCAAAAATCATCCTCGTTTCCTCAAAAGTAAGGCCGTTCCAGCACTGCTACTAGCAGACAAGCATGATAGCAATGGACGGCATCGGTGCAGTAGCAGGTCTACATGTAGTAGAGCAGCATGAAACAACTGTAGAAAGTACTGCTACTACATGTATCAGAGCGGCATGATATGGACGCATCGGTGCGATAGCACTGCTACTAACACATCAGCATGATAGCAATGGACGGCATCGGTGCAGTAGTACTGCTACTGCATGTACCAGAACAGCATGATAGAAATCGACGCATCGGTGCAGTAGCACTGATAACTAGCAGGTCGCGTGCGAAAGATACAGTACTAGGCAAATTGGTATTCCCCTATCGTCGCGTGATGCAAGGGAGTTGTATATGCTGTCGACAAGCTACTGGGCATATCTGTCTTGCCATTCGCTCGAATCATGTCGGCACACATGCAACGTACTAAGCTAAGCGCAATTATGCCGGCAGAAGTACAGAACAAACTGCAATTCTGCCGGCAGAATTGAACACGTGGACTTTATATTGCTATAAACAATATGGCTTTGTACAAAATTATACGTAGTATAAAAATACACGGGGAAAAGAGAGGACGAAATATATCATCTTATCAGTTAGATTTTATTTATTCTTTTTCCTGGGATAGGAGCGAAGTGTATAGCCCAGCCCAACGAGGATTAATTCCATGGGACGTAACTGATATACCGGTGCGCTGCCGGTGGCTAAGGGGGGTCCCCAAAAGGTTTAATTGCGTGGGCAGTTTGGTACCAATATACCGGTGGCTAATCGGGACTCCCAAAGCTACCAACGGGCGTGAGCGGGATATTTATCCCTAGGGTACCACAACGAAGGCGACATTTATCATTAGGGACCACAAATATTTTGATTGGCCGAAATAATTTGCCCTGCCACTCCCGTGTTATTTATTATAGGCTGGATCTAGCGTCCAGTTTCCCAGATATCTGAATAGGGATAGGTTTACTTAGATGCAGATTTCTTCCAGGTTTCAACCAGGTTTTACTCAGGTATTGATTTCACAGTGAGTAGAGCTACATCGACGATATAAAATACCATCCAAATATTACACAGGTATCGATTACACTTGATACCTGTAATAGTCATGTATGCGCTACATAAGCTAGAGTCAAAGTGACGAAAAGACTGCTTTGTCGGCATGCAAAATCGCAGCCTGATCAACGATCTAATCCAGGTATGGTCAAGTACGGATACGGGTACTATTCCAGGTTAAGCCTATGCATTCGCCGTTACACTCCAAACGCATCTGTCATGCCTTAGCATATAATTATCCTCTATCGGCACCCCTTGGTACTGGATCTGCTTCTTCAGAGTTGCGTTCCGCCTACCAACGTTAATCACCCACTTCACTACGAGTACTTGACGAGCCTCCGCCATGTACTGCTTTAGCCCCTGCTCAACTTCTTTTATGTCTTGTGCTGCTCCTGAAAGGACGGAACAGTGACCAACACGTCCTCATCCACCTCTTCGACTGAACGCTTTTTACTTTGGCGCCATGAGGACTCACCACCTCCGACATCCTTGTTCACCACAGTCTTCTCCACCCGCATCGTCTTCGCCACTTGCACCATCCTCCTCCTCGTCGCCTAGCCTCTCGTCGTCTCCGCTCAATGGAACTCTCTTGTGTGCGCCCCCACGCAGCCGCTGTACAGCATCGGTTGTAGTGGACCGAGTGCGAGCATGCCGAGCGTTCGTGCGGCGAACGGCTTCTGCTGCGGCTTCAGCTTCTCTGCTGTTTTGGACAGCGTGTGCTTCAGCTACACTCGCCGCCGCGCGATCCTCGTCCTCTCTAGGCCACCCCCCCGCCAACCGCTGCTTGATACCGGCCGGGTTGTGGGTGCCATAGCGGTGTCGTCTCCGGCTTCATGGTATGCTGCAAACTGCCGCGTGGCTTCTCTCACTCTGATGAGTGGCTGACAGGAGAAAGAAAAATAAAACTTGGTAAGGAAAACGGTAATATAAATACGTGCTTAATACCTGTGCGCATACCTGCTCGATACCTGCTCGAAAAAACCTGGACGCGAGCTTCGCCCTTTATTATATAAAGCTCTAGGTCTGTTCATGCTCTTCGACACCTTGAGCGTACAGGCTCTTTCGTCAGGCGGTATGCCTTCACCTATTAAATAAAAATAAAGCGACAAACGCAACAATGAACTCGGAAACTGCGAACAAATAATTGTTCTACACCACTTTCTCTATGCATTGGGATGACACCAGAGACGCAGCGCGAGTGCTTCTTCGGCGGCATGCTATCCATATCCTCCAACTTCGCGCGCGGTTCATACATCACGACTGCAGTGCTACTTACGGCGCTGTCCAAGATCATACTAGAGGTCCTTTCGTCGATCAAGACGTTTATGGATTGGGTGCTCGGCAAGACTGGCCTCTACCTCGTGATCGTGTCCTAGCAGCTCGTGGGTTTGCACGACCAGCACGCTCATCGCTGACGTGGTCGGCGTGAGCATCCTCGAGAAGGAGATGTCGAGCAGTTTCGTGACGTTCACGTCCTTAAGCCCCGCTTGCATATTCACGTCGCTCAGGGCCGCGAAGTTCACAACGTCCTTGACTTGCCGTGTCTGAACGTTTTGATGGCCACACGCCCCACGGTGGCATACACTACAACGAAGACACCTTCCTCCGAGACGGGCGCACCCGTCGATCTATTACGCTGCACTTGATGCTCACCACCTCGGCAACTCGTCGCTCACGTTCCACACCTCCGTCGTGGCGCTTGACCTCACAGTGCAGCTCCCACCGACCTCACACGCAGGTAGTTCTCTTTAGTGTACAGCTCATGTTTTGCTGGTCCTGGAGCAAAGCGAGCTCGAGCTTCTTCGTCCTGTGTCGAAAGGCCGACAGACATCTCGTGTCCTCGCTAAATCATGTCCACCTTGGAGTACTCGTTCACGAGCGAAGTGAGCGCGCTGACGTGCTTGATGGAGCACACCACGTCGTGGCCGCTCTTCTTGCCGGCCACATACTCGATGACCAGGTTCACACGCACGCGGGATCCGGGAACATAGCCGTTTATGAGGCTGTCATCGTTCACATGCGCGAGGTGGCAGTGTACCTGCAGCATGGTCCAGTGAAGATCGCCTCGGATGCCTCCAGGTCCGCCTTGAAGCCGCCCACGGTGAGCGCCCTCGCCGAAGAGCGGCATGCACGTGGCCAGAAGGTAGATCTGGAAGTCACCCACGGGTAGCACATCCGCCGCGGTGGCTCGCCATGCGTCGTCAATGAAGTCGATTAGTTCCAAGTTGAAGCAGCACTACTGTATTTTGGCCAATCAAAATATTTGTGGTCCCTAATGATAAATGTCGCCTTCGTTGTGGTGCCCTAGGGATAAATATCCACATGAGCGACCTGCCGGCGGTGTGTCCAGCCTTTCTCACTCCCTGTATTAGGTTCATTCCCGGGCAGATGCTGCGCCTGCTTCGCAGCCGCAGCATCTGCCCGTGGTCATCGCTAAAAACAAAAGAACTTCGTACGGGAGAAAGTGTGTGTATGTGCGTGGTGTGCCAACGAAAGCAAGTTCCTGAGCGCCAGGATACGAAGGTTCTTGCATCCAGAGGAAGATGTGTGATGAAATATTTGAGTTGACTGAAAGAAGTTTTAAAGCGAGATTGAAGACACTTGACTAAGCCAGCTTCGGCAGCCGTGACGAAAGCTCAGTCCACAATTTACCAACGACTCGAGAGGTAGAGCATGCGCGAGCCTGACTGTGTTGTTGTTTGTATCTAGGTTTGTGCTCCGATATATTACTATATAATTCCTACGTGTAGTCTATCTAACGTCGTAATTCAAAAATCCTATCCCAGCCTTCGCGAAGCCCTAGTTAGCGGTTATGACGGCCGCTAACACCCAGTTAGATAATCTAACTTAGATTGCAGCTTTTCTTGATAGTGCAAGTAAGTACCAATTTCGAAAATAAATTGTTTTGGCTGTGCTGAATGAAGCGAAAGTTTAGAACGCATGAAATCTGGTCAAGTTTTTCCTGGTGAAGTGGTTTTATTCTGGATGCAACCTACTTCAAATCGAATTAAGTTTAAAAGATATATATTTTTAGTGGATATTTACTGAGCGGTTTTGTACTTCCTCGGAAACCGGTTGCAAAAAAAGCGAACTGAGCTTGCCACTGAGTGAACATTTTGTGTTTGATATCTTCTAAGTAGGCTTAGTAAACTGTTTTGAGATCCATTCGATGATATCTTCTGATGTACTACAGCCTAATTTGAGAGACTTGCACTTATTAACGCTTTTTATGAAATTCGCACAGGTTTCACATAGATGCAAATCAACTGCGTCATTTAGGCATCCGCAAAGAGCGTGCGGCGCCCCCATACATGTAGATGAGAGCGTACTCCATGAGCGGTAACCTTGTGATCGATACATACCGTACATGTCATGCGCGCCATCGACGTTCTTCCCGTGGCGGCAAAGACTATAAAACAAAACTAAGTGGAAAGAGGAGGAGTAGGAGGGCGTCTCTAAAACGGATTTTTATAGTCGCCCCCAAGCAACCGGTTTGAGGATGCTGCCATACTAGTTTTACCGTATTCTGAAGACGACATGAAGAACGCACGGGGCTCAGCTGTGAAGAGTTTCAACTCGTGAGGTCCAGGGGCCTTCCAATGGACACACTACTTCAAAGCGGGTGACTTGTCAAAGCGATTAACCCTTTTTTATCCGTGCAAACGAACCTGCCAAAGCTAAACATGGAGCATGTCCGTTTTTGGGCAGCTGGAGTGGAGAAAGCTCAGCTCTGCTCAGCTCTGCATTTGCTGACCTCACATTCAAGTGTTCATCTTCGGTCTGAGGGAGGCGGTCCCCATGGCAATCATATACCCGCTCTCCCACATCTCGGAAGGCGATGGTGCTCGAGCTCACAGCGCTAGGACCCAAACATGTGCCCGGACAAGCGAGTGGCAGGAACTCCTGACCCAGCCAGACGTCGGCACGTGCGTCGCGCTGTCGATGGTCCGATGCATTTTTACGCTGGTGTCACTCGCTCTCCTGCTGACAGACATCCCACGAACGGGGCTCGGTGTTCGAAGCCTGGAGGAGTTCTACCCCCTAGAGCTGATTCCTAGCACTGCCGTTCGCTTCGGACCTTTTGACTACCCCGTCATACACGTCTGGCGCCGGAATGGCGCGACCTCAGCACCGAGTAGCTCCGAACCCGCAGTATTTGCAGGACTCATAGGCACTCAAGTCGTCTCGGGAGCTCGAGTGTGGCCGTATCAGTACGACACGCTCTCGGTCGGCTTTCGTGGTGCTATCGACCTGTTGAATGTGACGGGGCTCCCGGGCTACTTGCTGTACCAACTGAGAGAGGGCGAACCGAAGAAAGACGCGGAAAGTCTACCACGACATTCACGATGCTGGACGCCTTCATGACCGCCGCGCGGAGGAAACTGCGACCGCTAGGCAACGAATCTGCAGTGCTACGATACGCCACCAAGCACAATTGGGTCAGCCGCATCCACCACTACGCCGTCCGCTTCGTGTCCACGAACCCGGCCTGGAGACTGCACTCGCTTCATATTCCCCACATCACGAGCTCAACGCAGTCTCTCGTCGCTATTTGCTCGAACGCAGCCGCAACAAAGCGCCCTCCTCCTCTCCGCCCTCAGATCTGCAACCACCCCGGCATTTGGAAAGTCAACCACCCGCTGAACGCGTCGCTGCCTGTAGTTCGCCTCTGGGACCACACCGATGTGCAATTCCGGGCGCTCAGACAGCTCTACCCGGGCCTGGTACTGGATGTGGTGTTGCTATCATTGCAGCGGCTATCCGCGACGACGGGGGTGTTGCAGTCGACCTACTACAACTACGAAGCGCTCGAAGTCGTCGTGCTCACGAGGGGCAGGCGCTGCGTCGACACCGACACCGCGACCAACTCGTCCTCGGAACAACCTACCGCTTCGACCTGCACAACTTTCTTCATAGACGACTACCGCTATGAGAGCGACCGCGTCCAGACGAACCTCGTCGACTGGTACGCCACCATTGCACTGCTGCGAGGTGGCACGCAGGCCTATGTGTGGGTTCGTTTGCTTCTGCTGGTCCACGGCGCCTACGTGGTTGCTGTTGCTGGGAAGCGCACGTCCGACTCACTGCTGACGACAACGATGTTCATCCTAGTCAAGATTCCGTTCGAGGTGGTCGTGTATTCCAGTTTGCTGCCAGTTAGCGGGTACGTGATCGCGCTGCTGCTGGATAGCAGCGTCATGAACATCTTCCTCGACTCCTTCTGGGCTGCCGTGGGGGGGGCTCAATCAACATTGGATGATTTGCAGTTGAGGAAAATCTCGCTTTGCAACAAGAGAAGAAGCGCTTGCCGACATAGAGCAGCCTACACACACTGTTGGCTGTGAGCGCCACAAGGATAGCGAGGTAGCCTGGTAGGTCAGTTTAGATTTTTGCTTCGAGAAATCCTCCACGCCGCACCCCTCGGCTGGAGTTCCATTCCCGCTTTGAATGAACTGACTGCAGCCCCCAAGTGCGATGTTTGAAGGTGCAAATGGCTTGGTGTCGTTCCTGAGGTCCACAGCAGTCCAGATGCGCAACGTTTGGCTCTTGTCGCTTCTCGTGCCACTCGAGCGTAGTCAATCAGCGAATCATGCATCCAATTTGTAGCACAAAGAAATTGTTGCAGCTCTCCCGCAGTCTGTGGGTACGGCATGGTCTGCAATGCTTTGATTTTCTCTGGGTCGTGGTGTACACCGTCGCCACTTATCAACTTGCCACACCACCACACCTCACGCTCGAAAAGGCTAGACTTCTTTGCACTTAACTTGAACCCGAAAAAGTCAAGCAATTCGAACAACCTCTCTGAGAGATGGGTGCTTGCATCGCGTGCAAACAAGAGCAAATCGTCGATCCAGACCAGCAAGTGCTTGTTCAACAGCTCCTCCAGACACTTCTGGATAGTGGACTGGAAGAACAAAGCAGCGTCGGTGCACCCTTGAGGCACACGACGCGGCGTGTATACCTTGCGATGCGCCATATACGATAGCCACTCTTGACGCTCTTCGGCTAGGGCAAGCTGCCAGTAACCTTTTATGAAATCAATCAAGCCAAAAAAGCAAGCTCCTTTCACACACTCGAGGTCGGTCTGAAGATTTGGCATCACGCCAACGATCGCTTCCATGTCTCCATTCACAGGTTTGTAGTCCGCCGTCTGTCGGAACTCACCACCGGTTTTGCGCACTAGAAGGGCTGGGCAAGCCCATCGACTCTCAGTGTTTTCGTAGACGCAACCCAGTCGCACTAGTTCGGCATTGAAGTCGTCCAGGAAGTTCCGAACCTCAGGCGGGTACTTCCTAGGCTTGCAGCGATAGGGTTTCGCACCCGGCTTGAGACGGATCTTCATCGGCGGGGCTCGGGCAGGGGGGGGTCATCACCCAGTCGAAGCCTCCAAATGTCATACCGAGTTGCGATCTTGCGCAGTCTAGGCACCAATTCTTTTGGGAAACCTTTCTGCACCGCACTCTCAATCATCTTCTCCACTGCTGCCAACACGTCAGTATCCAGCCCAGCGCTGGAACCAATCTGCGGTTCGTGGATGTCATCAAATTCATCTTCTCGTTAATCTCGCATTGCGTTAGCTACCAGCAGGTCCAACTGTCTCGACACGTCAATTCCCAACATGTTCAACACATCGTTGCCCAGCAAGAATTCCGTGGAGTCACCAGGAATGATTAAGCACTCAACTGGCTTTGCGATCCGGACACTGCCTGCAGCAGTCGTCAAGTTGAGATGCAAGTTCACAATCAATTTCACTTCAATTGGCTCGCCGTCAGCACCTTTGAACACGAGAGGCTTCTCGAGCCTCACCGCTTTCGCTGCTTCAGGGCACGCCTTCACAAATCGTTCATAAATCTCCATGCTCATGCCAGGTCACTCTCGAATTCGCCGGCTGCCGATCAAGTGTCCTGAACCAGTCCACCGGGACTGGCTCCCAACCAAGGGAGGAGTCCCCCCTCGGGGGCCTTTGGTTGGCGGAGAGACGCCGAGCGTCCTCTCCGGCGCTGTGTCGACGCCTAATGGGCGCGAGGACCTGATGCCCCCCGCAAGAAGCCCCACATTCTACTCGCGGAGATCGACGCCCGCGGATCAAGCCACGGTGTCGACTGGACGGGTGCGAGGACCGGAGCCACCTCGCGCGAAGCCCGCCAAGAATCAAGCTCGCGGAGTGACGCCCGAGGCCCCGAGTAACAAGTCGATGGGTGAGAGGGCGTGATAACCCTTGCGAAAAGCCCCACATGCAGCTCGCGGTGTGACGCCCGCGGAATCAAGCACACTAGGTCAGCGTGGGTGTGCCACGCTGGCAACGTCATGTTTCTCAACGAGTGGTCTCTGCCGGTCAGATGCCAGCTCGGGGAGTTATATGATGAAGCTACCTTAACACACTGGAGGCGTCGACAGGCGCTGGGGGTGAGTGGTGCCGCTGGGGCACTGGGAACCTGGCACGACGGAATGGGCTTGCCAGTCGGATATTGACGATCGAGCTAGTCAAGAACTAGACTATGAACGTAATATACCTTACCTGAAAAATGAAAAAAAATGCTCATGCCAGGTCTGTCTGCACCACTATCGGCACAAAAAACCACTGTGAAAGCGTCTTCCAACACCAATGAGCGAGTTGGTGTTGGCAGGTACTCCTTGAGTTTTCGCAAGTTAGCGGTGCCTCCCCGCGGGGTGCTCTCCGCCTCTCTTGTTCTGCTTGGAGCTGGCAAGTCGGTCACGGTCTTCCTTGTTTGCGGTTGGGCATCCACTGAGATAATGAGGCCCTCCACAGTGAAAACAACCAGTCTTCAGCGCTTCTTTCTGCCCGGATTGCTCTTTCTTGTCACCGGAACTTTCAGCCGCTGGCTGGACAACCTTGCCACCTTTCTTCTGATACGTGTCCGCTTTCTGCTGCTGACCAGTGTTTTGGCGCTTGTTCTTCTGAAAAGGTGGGGCTGCTCTCGTTGCTTCTGCTTATGGATCAGCTTGCGTTCCCTGTTCAAAGCACGGTGCTCAATGGCGTCCTCAAGCGCTTGCTGACAAATAAGCTTGTACAACTTCATCACGTTGCTCTGCGCTTCGAGAAAACGATAATCAATTTCATTCTTGACTTTCTCTTTCAACGCGGCAGGCAGCGAGTTCACGATCAGTTTGCACTACTTGGACCCATGTTCCTCCTCGAAGAAGCTCGTGAAGCCGTACTTCTTGATCAGCGTGTTGCAGGACATGAAGTAGCTGGTCACGCGCGACGTGATGTCCATGTTGTTCATATCCATGCGCAACTCCTTCTGGAACAGCTCATTGACGGGGGGTAGCACTTGGTTCTGGTAGCTGTCGGTGATAGCATGGATCTGCTCCAGCAGAAAGTCGTCAGTCACCTTGTCCACAGCGACTCCCCAACTCACTTCGCACAGCGTCCCAACAAGTACTCATCGAACGAGTTCTTGACACTCTTCATGACTGTACCGATGTCTTGATTCCCGTCTTTGCATCGCTCCTTCATCGTTTCTTCGTACTCCTTGCGGAGCTTTAGCCACTCCACCAACTCGTCCCGAGCTATCGAGGACACCTTCGGCGGCATCACAAAAGCGAAGATCGGCTGTGGGATCCGCGCCGTGCTGGTAGAGCTCACCGGGTTCCTCGCCTCTGTGGACGATCGTGACTCAGCGTTGCTGCGCTCGTTGACTGCGTGGACGAGGGTCTTCTCGTCATCGCTAGGCGTGAACACCATCTTGATCTTGTCCTTGTCTTTGTCCTTTTCCTTCAATCTAAGTCGCGAGACCTCGCAACTAAACAATTTTTGTAGTACTTCAAAGTAGGTCCGAGCGAAACTCTTCTAGGGAAGCCGGCGCTTCCTGGTAAACCCAAATGTATTGAGCTCGACTTGGTAAAATCCGTAATGCTCACTGCTTGGCTCTGCCAGTCGGCCGGGCAGTTGTTTCCTAATGTGCAGTGGTTTCCTAACTGCTATCTCCTATTGCCAGCTCGGCATCGCAGAGCAATGTCCCAGTGAGTGGGAAAGGTCTTGTCGTTTCCTAACCGCCCCCCCCCACTACAGCATTCCCCGTGTACTTGTATCGGATCCGAGACATCCCGCTAAGCTTTAGACACCAACGCTACCAGTAGTAGAAGACCCCAATTCTACACCGTCATATTGCCCTACGATGCAGATGAGATGGAGGAATACGCGGGACTTGGTACTGAAGACTTTGAGCTCCTCGACTCGGCCAGCTCCAGGGATTTTCCTTTGTCGGTTTTGTTCCAAAGCGGTTGACGCAGTCGTGCACTGGTACATTATTTATTCCTCGACAGCGTCGAGCGCTGGAGACGACGGTAGCAGCAGCGAGTCAACGCCGATGACCTAAGAAGAGTTTAACAAGTCTGTCGCCAACTATATCTACTCCTCTGGTTTGCCGTTGCGCACTGTGGAGAAACCTGGCTTCCAGACGTTCGCATTGAAAGGTCGACCTGCTGGGCTGAAGGTGCCGTCACGCCAACTAGTGTCTGGACCTCTGCTGTTTGAAGCCGCTGACGAAGAAGTGGAGCTTCTTGTGGAAGACATGACAGATCTTCCTTATATCGTGCTGGTCATTGATGGCTGCACGTCGGTGAGCCACTGAAAGATGATGAATTACGTGAGTTTTGGCCAAAATATAAATCCCGTCGTGTGGAAAATTGTCGTGACCGAGGAAAATTCGCAAACGGCAGAGTACATAGCGAGTGTTACTATGGACGTGGTAAACGAGGTGGAGCACGCATTTGGTAAAGTCGGTTTCGTCACGGGCGTCATGTCTGACAATGCCAACGCGATGCAAGCTGCGTGCGAGATTTTGGAGACGAAGCACGGACTCATTTGCGCCGGCTGTGGAGCTCACACATTGAATCTACTACTTCAAGACATTGCGAAGTTACCAACGGTGAAGGACGTAACGAAGAAAGCTGTACGCTTGGCCTCATACTTCATTACGCGTAAACTGATTCGTGCAAAGTTTGAAAAGGTGCGAAAACAAATTGTGCAGCGCCAGCCAGGGGAAGCTTTCAACCAGACACTCTCACTCCCTGTCACGACACGACGGTACTCTACGTACAACTTATTGCGGTTGCACTTCGCTGTCTACAAGACTGGGTCCCGACCTCAAGGCACACGGCCTGCGCGTGGCTGGCGCGTGCCTCTAAGGTCTGCAGTTGAAGTGAGGCGAATGGTGCAATCTGATTGGCTGGGTTATGGTGTGCCCGTCCCATCCAAGTGTGCCCGTCCCATCCAAGTGTATCCACTGCATTGAAGTGTGCCCGCTGCAGTGCACTGTGATTGGCTGATGGCCCGTGCCCGTCCCAATAAAGTGTGCCCGCTGCATATGCACTAGTCAACTGAAGTCAAATGAGGGAGATACTAGAGAGACTGCATGAGTAGGAAGAAGCTAGCAGGACAAGGACATCTAACTCAAATGAATTCACTTTCGGATTTCCTTTCTACCCCTCATCGACTCCCAGGCGACGTGTGCACTTACAAGAGGTTATGAGCCAAAGCTACGCTGACACCGTCAAGCTCGTGGAAGACAACTACTTCCATTGGGAGTTCAACATGAGGATGAAGCTCTCGCGCAAGGGACTGCTGGCCCACATCATCAAGCCAGAGTTCGACGCGCTGAGTGACCGCTCCACGGTTCAATGGAAGACCAACGATCTGAAGGCCCTTGGTGTGATCGCAGGAGACGTGAGTCTCACATACCAAGTCTACATCCGTGGAGCGACAACTGCTGCTGACTCGTGGTGCATGCTCGAGGAGCAGTTCAACCGGAACACGCTCAAGAACCGACTCATCGTCACCAAGAAGTTGCACAACTTCAAGATGGAGTCCGGTACGCGGTTCGCGGTGCATGTGGACCAGTTCAAGGAGATCGTCCTCCAGATGGAGACGATTGGTGAGCCTCTGGATGAGACCCGACAGCTCGTGTTGCTGCTCGGTAGTCTGACGGATGAGTACCGGATGATCAGTACCGTACTCGAGAACACGCCGAACATGACGTTGGCGTACGCGATCCAAGCTCTCTCCGGTGTTGATGCCTCGGATGAATCGTCATCGGCTCAACAGAAGGCTTTCGCGGCGAAGAAGAGCTACGACAAGCGTGGGTTCAACGGCAAGTGCTTCTACTGCAAGAAGACTGGGCACAAGGCAACGGAGTGCCGCAAGAAGAAGGCCGACGAGGAACGCGGACAAGTCGCGAGGGAGACATCCGACTACGCGTTCACGGCTACGAGTGCGATGGACAAGTCTCAATGGCTCGTCGACTCCGGTGCAAGCTCGCACATGACCAGCGTCCGGGACAAGTTCGTGTCCAGGAAGGAGCTGAAGACGCCAGTCCGCATCACGATCGCGGATGGCAAGAAGATCGACGCAGTTGCAATGGGCACCGTCGGGTTGAAGCTGATGGACGGGACGTCTGTCACGCTGTCGGATGTTCTGTACATCCCTGAAGTTGAAGGAAGTCTCATCTCGGTGGCGAAGCTGGCCGAGAAGGACGTCGTGGCGCAGTTCAGCAAGGACAAGTGTGTCTTTCGCTATGGCGATGCTACCGTCATGGAGGCCAAGCGCTGTGGAAACGTCTACAAGTTGAAGACAGTGGGGGACGAGGTGTGTCATGCGGCGGCGACATCTCGTAAGGAGCCATAGGCAGTTGTGCACGCCCGTCTCGGCCACATCCCGTACAAGCGCTATGAACAGCTATTGACAATGGCTGATGGAGTTCCTCGCGTCGCAGATACGCCAAGTGATAACGTGTGTGCCGGCTGCTGCATGGGCAAGATGCGAGAAGACAACTTCTCTCGCAACCCGGAAAAGACCGTCAAGAGTGCTGGAGTCCTCGACCTCATCCACTCGGACGTCATGGGCCCAATGCAGACGAAGACACCTGGTGGCTGTACGTACGCTGTCACGTTCATCGACGATTTCTCACCTCACGTCACGGTGTACTTCATGAAGAAGAAAGCGGAAGTTTTGGAGAAGTTCAAGAAGTTCAAGGCCGACATGGAAAACGCTACAGGTCGCAAGATCAAGCGCCTCCGCTCGGACAACGGCGGAGAATACACGGGTCGACTCTTCAAGGAGTACCTGTCCAAGCAAGGCATTCGTCATGAGAAGACAGTGCCGTACACGCCTCAGCAAAATGGACTTGCTGAGCGCATGAACCAGAGCCTCGTGGGGATGGCTCGTTGCATGCTCTACCACGAGGGCATCGACAAGAAGTGGTGGGCTGAAGCAGTCAACACGTCGGCGTGGATCATCAACAGGATTCCCAACACCGTGACTGTGAAGACGCCCTACGAGATCGTGTACCAGAAGAAACCTCAGCTCAAGAACCTGAAGGTGTTCGGTGCACTCGGATATGGACACATCCCGGATAAGAAGCGCCGCAAGCTTGACGCCAAGGCGTTCAAGTGCCGCTTCTTGGGGTACGAGGATGGTGTCAAGGGATACCGCGTCCTGAACGTGGAAATTGGTCAAGTGAAGATTGTGCGCACGGTGCTGTTCATGGAGACCACCAGCACGGGCGACTTCATGACTGAGGTCGACGGCGACGACAAAGATGGAGATGAAGACGTTGCTACGCTTCACGCTACTGCTCCAAGTCGTGGACAGACGCAGACGATCACGATCTTCAATGACGAGGTGGTACCACTTCAACATGAGGTGACCACAGAGACTGCAATCGTCCCTGCACCTTCTCACTCCATGATTACTCGCTCACGTACCCGGCACATTGAGGAGACCACGGATCCTGAGGAAGCGGAAGGACGCAAGAAGCAGATTGTCGCTCCCTCCGCTATTGGAACCAAGCGACAGAAGGTGAGCCAGGCTCGCATCAGACCAAGTGAAGAGCTGCTCGCTATTGATGGAGGCCAGCTGATGGCTGCAACGGAGGAGGTCCCGAAGACGTACGCTGAGGCAACTACACGTCAAGACCAAGACGAATGGAAGAAGGCGATTGCAAGTGAGTTGGAGTCACTCATCGCCAACAAGACCTGGAAGCTGGTACCCAAGCCAGCACACCAGCGCCCGATCGGTTGCCGCTGGGTGTTCGCGTTAAAGCGTGATGAAAAGGGACGGTTCGTTCGGTACAAGGCTCGTCTGGTGGCTAAGGGGTACTCGCAGCGTCACGGCATCGACTACGAAGAAACGTATTCGCCGGTTGCTTACCTGAACTCAGTTCGCGCCATGCTGGCGAGATGCGGCGCGGAAGGAATGGAGATTGAGCAGTGCGACGTCGACACAGCGTTCCTGTATGGAAACTGGAAGAGATCTACATGGAGTTACCGGAAGGACTCAGGGAGCTCCTGGAATTGGCCGAAGCTGAAGGCGAGGACGACGTCGTCTGCATGCTGCTGCAGAGTTTGTTTGGACTCAAGCAGGCATCGCGTGTTTGGAGCGAGACGATCGACAAGCACCTCAAGAGTATGGGATTCGAGCCTGCTGACGCCGACCCATGCGTCTACACGAGAGGCGAGGGTGATGATGAATGCATAGTGTGTCTCTACGTGGGCGACATGCTGATCGCGTCAAGACAGAAGGCAGTGATCGTGTCCGTGAAAGCTGGAATCACGGAGAAGTTCCGGACCAAGGACTTGGGAAGCGCTCGTGTCATTCTCGGCAGTGACTGTGTCAAGGAGTGCGTCTGGATGCGACGCCTACTTAAGGACATTGGTGCTGAGCAAGTGGGGGCTACGGTGATCTACGAGGACAACCAAGGAGCGATGGCTTTGGCGAAGAACGTCGGTTACCAAGCACGCACCAAGCACATCGACATTCGCTACCACTTCATTCGAGAGAAGGTGGTGAGCAACGAAGTGGAGCTGGAGTACGTGGATACCAAGAACCAGCTCGCTGACTTCATGACCAAGGGACTATCGTCGAAGACGTTGCGCTACTTGATGATGCGGAGCAACGTTGGCCCCAAGCTCGAGACATCGAATTGAGTGGGGGTGTTGCGGTTGCACTTCGCTGTCTACAAGACTGGGTCCCGACCTCAAGGCACACGGCCTGCGCGTGGCTGGCGCGTGACTCTAAGGTCTGCAGTTGAAGTGAGGCGAATGGTGCAATCTGATTGGCTGGGTTATGGTGTGCCCGTCCCATCCAAGTGTGCCCGTCCCATCCAAGTGTGTTCGCTGCATTGAAGTGTGCCCGCTGCAGTGCACTGTGATTGGCTGATGGCCCGTGCCCGTCCCAATCAAGTGTGCCCGTCCCAATAAAGTGTGCCCGCTGCATATGCACTAGTCAACTGAAGTCAAATGAGGGAGATACTAGAGAGACTGCATGAGTAGGAAGAAGCTAGCAGGACAAGGACATCTAACTCAAATGAATTCACTTTCGGATTTCCTTTCTACCCCTCATCGACTCCCAGGCGACGTGTGCACTTACAAGACAACTGTCTCGTCAGCGTAATTAGGAACAAACAAGCGATTACGCGTGTGTTCCAGGACGGCGAATTCATGGTCCAGTACAAACCGAAGCCGAAGCCAACTCGAGCTACTGGTAAGCGGAAACGGAGCGAGCCCCAGACACCGACAGGTTACGAAGTGGCTGATGGCATCTTGAAAGATGACAATTTTTGGGTGCAGGGGAAGCAAGTGATTAAAATTTTGGCCCCAATCATAAAAAAATTGGCCTTTTGCAGACAGACAGTTGCTCTCCTGGAATGGTGTATTGGAGTTTTGTTGATTTGCTGAAGAAATCCGTGTATACCAATCCGTCGTTCTTGGGCGACACGGCTAGAGGTGGATAATTATCACTACCGGCCACAAATACATCAAACATTATCGCCACCGGCCCAACTTGAAGTTAGTAACGATATAGTCTGATAGTATCTTATGGGACGAGACAGAGAAGGCGAGCGAAACGTAGTGTGGTCGCATTCAGTCAAACGAGAGAAGCCAAAGCAGCTCAAGCTGAAGAAGGCGTGTAATGGTATCACCGACGCTGTCGCATGGAGCTGGTCGCGGTTCGGTGCTCCGTCGCTTCGTCGCTGGTGCTGCGGTCCTCAGCGCAGGCTCCGTTGCTTGGTAGGTCCTCGCACACAAAGGAATAAGGTTGATTGCTATCTTACACACTGTTGGTGATGTTTGAGCACAAAATATGTGCTCGAAGCAACGCGTGGTGCTACGGTTTCAGAACTCTTTCGCAAACCGCTGCTCAACGGAGCGATGTACCAGAGTAAGTAGATCCTACTGCTGCTTGATGCACAGGCATGCGCATGGGCTCGACACCTGCACCATGGTTACGAATGGCCTTTCTAACTTCTCTAATGTTATCATTGTAGTGATCGAAGATGTTGCGAGCATATCGGCTGGCTGGAGCCGCGAGTGGTTATGCTGTCGGTTTGCGCGGGCTGTGCCGCGCCTAACGTGAAGTCACCCAGGTAATCCAAAGATGTAATGATGATGCAGCGAGGTTGAATCTAATTTATTTTGTTCTTTATCGATAAGGATGGCGAGGTAACACTACTTCATGGTGCTGTTGGTAGTAGTACGTGGGGTTACTGATACATTGACAAGTCTGTGAAGCGCAACGTGGTTCTTCGGTTACTGCGCTCGGTCGCAGACCGCTGCAGAGATATGGACCAGAGTAAGTTGAATCTACTTCTGCTCAATGTCTGCTTAACTTCTTACTATTCAGTGACATAGGATCACTGACAACTTGAAAACTCTGCTGTTGTGTACACAGGAGTAAGGAACGACCCAGTGTTTGAATGCTCCTTCGCTTGATCCGCATGTGGGGGGTGAGCGGTGTGGTAATAAAGCCCAGTGTCCCCAAACCCGGAGAGAAGGAAGCACGAAAGCATTGGGGAGTCCCAACAAACTAGTTTTGCATGCAAGGTACCGGATTTATTAATGAAAGTGATTAGCTTCATCTAATCTAGCTTCGTATGCATACGCTTTTGTAGGGAACTCCAAAGTCTACGGATTCTCACCCGGCTAATTCAGAAGCTGTACTCGCTCACGATATCCGGGTTTTCTACTCCAGAGTTGACAAATGCGCTGCGCTGTTGCAGTAACTCGAGAGGCCAGCTTCCAACGACGTAAATTCCAGGTTGGACGTCGCTGTCGACATTTCCCTCGGGCTGGTTGGGACATTTCGCAGCATTATGACCCTCGGTTTTACCACATCGACTGCACGTGATTTTCTTCCGCTTCTTTTTCACTTCCGCGCGGATCTCACTGGCAAAGTGTTCGAGCATCTCTGCAGCGATTACAGCTCGCTCACCACCCTGTCGTTTTGGCTTTGGCGTGGGCTTTAGTGTCGACGCAGACGCTTTTTGTTCACCGCGACTCGGGATGCGTTTTTCACGTGCTGCTACGTCGCGGGTGGTGCGAGCAGAGGAACCACCAGCTTGATTGTAGCGCAGCGGTGGTCGAATGTTGCAGTCCGGAAGAAGCGCAGGCAGGAATGGAAAAATGATGACAGCGCTCTGAAAGGCTTGGGCGTACGCAGCAACCGTGTACGCGTGGTGGTAGAACCGGAAAGCACCTGAAGTTGATGTACGCTTGCCGTTTTGACTGAACACGGCTGCTACAATGTGACGACAAGGAAGTTGAAGTTGCTGTCGGTCAGCGCAACGCGTGCAAGTTCCACTGGTCAGGTCGACGGTGAAGGTACGCCATTGTGGCTCCTCTTCTTCTGCACTTCGAGCATTAAATTCCACCTCATATAGGTCTAACTGATCCATGATTCTTACCAGGTCATCCACTAGGTAGATGGAATCAGTGCTTTTCCTCACGGTGCAGGCTGCAGCACCCCAGACTTGCTTGTCAAACATAGCTTTTGCGCGGGGCGTGACGGTGTGTTTTGCGGCTAACCACTTCTTAGCTTTCTTTTTCTTGTCGTCCAATGTTTCCACAGCCAGATTGCAGAACAGCACCAGAGCTTCCATCACTTGACAATCCCGGACTCCGCCCAAGAGGAGTGCATTGTTTTGCCCCTCCACTGCGATCGTCGTCCTACCAGCGACGAGAGCGCAAGGTGCACCATACGAGCGTACTTGTTTCCATTGGGTTTTAACGGCGGATATTTCTTCGGGCTCAAGCACACAATTGCCGAACTTTGTCCAACTTCCAGGGTGCAGTGCGCGCAAGTACTCTGTCACAGACTGAGTCTGCTTCTGACCATTGACTCTCCGGATGCGCACCCCGGGGAACTGCTTGTCAATCACAACCAGGGCTTTATTGTATTCGTCCAACGTTGTCGTTGCTTGAAGGCGAAAAAGCAGCCCCTTGATGTTGTCGATGTTTGGCTCAACTGCGTGAAAGTGGCCGCAAACGTTGAAGTAGATGTGCCAAGCGCAAAATTTAAGGTTGAGAGGGATGCCAACCTCGTCCAAACGTACTTGAGCGTCACGTTGCTTTCCTCTATCCGTGAATGTTGCTCTGTCATGTAGCTTGATCCCCGCAGCAATGCAATTTACAAAGAATCATTCGAAGTTCTCAGCGGTCTCTTTGTGAACAAATGCGATCGCAACAGGAATGTTGGCCCAGTTACCATACTTGCCAATGACCACCAAGCACACACCATTATACTGTTCATCCTTCATGTGTGTACCGTCACATTCGAGCACAGGTACCCAGTTGTCTTGAGCTGCAACTAGCGCACCAAAACTCAGAAACAACCTGAAGAAACGCCCTTTACTATCCAGCTGGCAGCATACCCGGGAGCCAGGATTGAGCCGCTCGAACGACCGCAGGAAAGCTGGGAGTTTAGCGTAGCTACCGTCATCTCCTGTCATCATTTTATTTGCTTTGGCTATTGCTCTGTATAGTAAAGCGGGCCGGTCGTCCACGTTCACGTTGTCCACCACCTTCAAAGCCGAGGCTACATGAGCTCGTGCGCTGCTTAGGCCTTTCACAATGGCGCTTCTAAACCCGGGTAGTGTTGCCAGGATCTCAGCGGACGCCTCACCAACAGAGTCACAGCTCGGCGAATGCACCAGTTCTGTCGAACTGACGAACCAGGCACCCTCAGGACAGAATGCGAGCTTCGTGTTGGCGCGTTTCGTCGGCCTCTTCTTACTCAAAGAAACCTCCCAAGCACAGAACACCTCGGACTTGCATCCCCAAACATTCTTATGACCTAAATGCCCTATATGCACGATGGACTTGTTCTCGTTGAAGGCGAATGCGCGGAGAAACTCAGTAGCGGCTGGAGCCGAGGCAAACACGTCGTGTTTTTTATTGTCTCTCTTCCAAACCGCTCGCGTAGATTTACCTTGCCTGTTTTCATGCTCGAAGAAAAGTGTGGCTAACAATGCACACCAAGGTGGAGCCCGTCCTCTAACCGGTCGTCCTCGACTTTTATAATGCTGTACCTTCAAATAACAGACCAATCACATTTGATTATTTGCCACCTGGTTCAAGTTGGGCCGGTGGCGATAATGTCTGATGTATTTGTGGCCGGTGGTGATAATTATCCGCTAGAGGTATCCTGACGTGCATCGAGGAACGTTGGAAATTCCTTCATACCGACGCGATGGGAGTGGCATTTTTGCTTGATCCAACAAAGAGTCCGGACGATTTCGTGGATGGCGATCTCGAGAAGTCACTTGAACATGTCCGCACGATTGCAGCACGGCTTAATTTTTCGAAGGAGCAGCAAGATGTTGCTTACCGTGAGGCGACCATCTTTGTAAACGCCAAGTGGGATGCAATTAGAACAGGCGAGGGACTAGGTTGCAAGTCAGCGCCGCTGGAGTGGTGGGGGTTGAAGCGTAACAAGTATCCCTCACTGTCGCAGCTTGCCCGCAGAGTATGGAACACGCTACTGATACCGGAAACCGGCATACATATATGTATAGTCGGTATTCAGCTCTGTAGTTCTAGCACACGTCACAGACGAGCAGGTAATCTATTTATTATACGAAAGTTTCTCCCTTATATAATTTTGTTTTGTGATACCTTTCGAACGCGTGGCCATTCTCCAAAAGCCTCGCTCCACCACAGCCGTTGTTTTTCAAGAGTGAAGGTCCTATCGGAGTGCACGTAACGGTGGACGCGCGCCATGGTAAGCCCCCCCCCTCCCCCCTCCCCCTTCCTCTCCCTTGCCTCTGACACCTCTGAGTATGTGGCTGTGCGACCAGGATCCTGATTCTAGCTAGGAGGAAAGCAGAAAGCTCGTGCTAGAACTCCTGGACGAGTACGCGTTCATTCGTGATCGCCCCCTGAATGATGGAGAATGCGAACAGGATAGACAAAGAGCTTTGCCGTCGGCACGAAGGCGCATGACGCTTTCTAAGCACTTCCGCGAAACTATGGACCGAACGAAACACGAGAGGCTAGATGAGTACGAGAGAAAGATGGAAGTTCACAGGCGGGCTCTCGATAAGAGCTTGGGCGATGTATTTGCTGCCGCAAGAGAGACAAGCAGCGCGGGTCGACTTGCAGATCAGCGAGGGGGAAGCTCAATAGAGGAGGGACCAAACTCGGCGGCGAAGGCGAAGAGTACGGGCACGTCGGTGGCGAAGGGGAAGCGTTCTGCGGTGAAAAAGGTGAAGAATGGTGCGTCTTCTAAGCGCAAGCGGGCCCCATGTGACTCGAGATCGGCGGATTGGGATCCTGAGCGTGCTTATGAAGGCGCTTTCGAAGACGATGCGGCAGATCGCGACGACAGCGACGACGAAGATTATGTCCCAGATGCTGAAGACGACCGCACTGTCACGGAAGCAAGGGGTCACGCGCGCTGTTTGGAGAAACTTCAGCTCGTAAGATGATGCGTCTCGAAGGTCACGGTGGTTCATCTGGGACGCAGCAGGATCGGGCGTCTAATCACCGAGAACGAGTCGAATGTAACGCCCCACAAGATGCCAAACCCGAAAAACTACAGAATTTGAGCCCGGAAGTCAAAGCGTCAGCCGACAGCTCATTCGGCCAAGACTTCATACCGGAAGCGCTACACAATACCGGTCCGGAAAATGATGACTATGTCGATCAGCTACTGGGCATGAATACCATTGTTCCCGATGCTGATGGAGCTTTTTTCGGTGAATTCTCCAAGCGCTGGCGATCATGGGGTTTTTTTCATGAGCAGTTTGACTTGTTCACCGCAAACTCGTATCAGCGTTTTTCAGTACGGTCCACTACGTCTGTCGAGAAACGCAACAAACAGATTCTGAACAGCAAGAAGTTTCGGGGGGGTTGCCACCTTTACCCGGAAATGAGCATGAGGACGGAATTTCGGATGGAGAAGTGGGGTCGAAGATTGAAGCATCGATATCGGTTGAGGAGACGGCTGCTTCGGACCAACCATACGCTCAATTTCTGATTCCGAGCTCATGGGCGGTGTATTGCAAGACTTTGAAGTGCACGCACGCAATTAAACAGCAGAAACGTGGAGATGGCCGGCGCTCGCACCGCGTAGTGAGGTACACGGGTTGTACTGCTCAAGTGAATGCTACTCTTCAAAAACAAAAAGGTGGTAAATACACATTTTCCTAAAAGCGAAGGGCAGCCACAATCACGCCCTCTCGCCCGAGCTATGGGAGTACTATGCTGAGAATCGTCGGATCCAGGACCCGCTTGTACTGCAAGCTGTTGGAGATATGCGCCAGAGTGGATCCAGCGCGAAAGGAATCTTGGAATATCTGCGAAAGCGGACAGGTACTCTACTTTGAACTGCTTGTTGCGGTAGCTAATGATACTAATGTCGTGTCGTGATGCAGGCAAGAAAACAGCACTTCGCGATGTCCATAACATGTTGCAGGCGATTCGCAGCGAGCGACGTGGAGATACGACAGATGCTACGCGTACCGAGTATGTCCTCCGTGAATTTGTGAGCCGAGAGAAAGGAAACTCGGCTACCATTTTCGTCGATTCAGACACCCAACAAGCGCATGTTGTTGTATTTCAGTCTGCACGCATGAAGCGACTATTCCAAGCTTTTCCTGAAGTCGTGTTGGTAGACACAACACACGGGACCAACGCGAACCAGTACAAGTTATTCAGTTTTGCTGTAACGGACTTCTTCGGACGAGTACGTGGCCCCACATTATATAACACCGAAAATTTACAGACGCTTACAGATATGATTTTATGTGTCGTAGGGCCAATACGTGCAGCATGCACTCGTACTGGCGGAAACGAAAGACAACTTACGACTAGCAATCGAGTGCTTCCAGCGATGTAACCCGGCCTGGGCCAAGATCAGGGTCTTTGTTACGGACAAAGCATTTCACGAGAAGGACGTCCTCTTTGAAAAATTTCCGCAGACTCGACAATTGTTGTGTACGTTTCACGTGATTGCGTGGCTGGAGCGTCAAGCAGGTCGGCTTTCAACCGGTACGGCCGACCATAAGGACAAGTTGAAAGCGACACTGACGTCGCTCGTGACAGCAAAAAGTGAAACCGAATATGAGCAAGGAAAAGCGTATTTGCTGCAGCTACTATATGGAAACCAAGATCACGAGCTCTATCGCACGTTCATCGATAACTGGGACGGCAGCAGAGCTGAATGGGTGTTGTACGAACGAGGTAATGTTCCCCACCTGGGAAACCACACCAATAACCGTCTAGAGTCGAAGTGGGGGAAAATCAAACAGGTCGTCAGCAAGGACGACTCCATCGACGAGTTGATCTCAACACTTATCTTACTACAGGAGGTAGCGGAAGATGACTATCTACGCGAATATCACAGGGTGGGATCGTGCCCTCAGCGTGAATCAAATCCGGAACTTGCACAGCCTGGCGAAGCAGCAAATGGAAAGGATTGTGGCGGTGTTGACGAAGCAAAGCACACCAACATTTAAGTCTGCATTTGATTTCCTAGACGAGTTTGGAAAAGCTTTACATGAAGGAAGATTTCCGGAGTTTGCTGCTGGGTTCCCGGGGCACGTGGTTGTAAATGATGAAACCTCGGTTGATGAAAGCAACATTACTGTTACCAGCACTACGAGCAAAAGTGGGGTGTCCAAGGTGATGTTCAATTCGCAGATGCAATGTAACTCGAAGCAGCGGTCATCACACTTAGCCAAGATAGATATTCAGAGTGCAAAACGCGCACATGGCGCTTTCTTCTTCTCGCCTCCGCCCAAGTCACCCGGGCTTACGTATAAACAGCAGCAACGTCTCGATCGTGCCACAAAGATACGTGCGTCTAGGACTGCAGCAAAAAGACTTGCGGAAAGCGAGTGTCCCATCATCTTTGAAGATGTTCAGAAGTTGTTGTCCGACGGGTATTCGTGGTCTAGCGCCCGATCTACCATGGATGAGCTCAAGCTCAAAACTTGTGATGTCCAAGGGCCGGTGGAAGTTTGATTGTTGCAAGCGGGGGAATCCATGCCTGCTGTGACAAGCTTGCTCGACATGGGGAAATTGATGAAGCAAAACGGAGCATTCCTTATGACGTCGACGAGTCTGGTGTGTACGTGGCATACTGGAAAGAGTTTGGCTGCATTTCGCACGACCAACTGATTCTGATGGAGAGGATCATCGCGGTCAAGAACACTTTGCGTGACGTCGGCTCTACTCTGGATTGGATCGAAGACGTGAATTGGAAAGAAGGGGGTCTCACTGCGATCGGTGGTCCCTTCAATGATGAGCACATGCTGTCTAAGGTGCGTTCCGCGGTTACAGAAATTGATACCGAATGGTCTACTGAACTTAGCTACTCCCAGTCACTACAGAAGTGCTACGGAAGTGCTACAATAAACGTTACCGAAAAACTGACATGCTTTGTTTGACATACAGGCAGAGCGCAAAGGTGCTGTAATGAGCATGCCGCTGTGCACCAAGTACCTGAACACCGAGGCAACGTCTGGCGCAAGTCTTCTAGTGTACCGGCAAGACATGTGGCTTAACTCGACTTGCATGATTACCGCGATGATGTACATGCAGCGCGCGTATGAGTGTGTCGGGATCGTCAACCCGGCGTTTTATCACAGCAAGTCATCCGTCGACAAGATCAGGTTGGCGTCTGCATTCAGACCATTTGATTCTACAAAGAGGCGCGTAATTGGCGTGTTGAATGTGGCTGGCTTGCACTGGGTTGTATACTACATTGACCGGGATGCTCACGTTTGCTATACGTTCGACCCCCTTCAAGGTAAAGTTAGCAAGATGACCAGTGCCATCCGGGAAATTATTGAGCCGTAGCTGTATATGGAAGTCGGGCTGCCCTTCGAAGCTGTGAAGTGGTGCAAGCAAGAAGATGGGAGTTCGTGTGGGGTTCTGTGCCTTGCTGTGCTGGAACTTCTCCTTACAAAGAAGCCGTGGTCCGCAGAACTTGGCGGTCTTATTCCCCACCTACGCCTTCGATACCTAAACAAGAGCATTGCTCTGTTACACGAAGCTAGCGAAGAAAGAGGTGTGCGTCTATAATGCATCAATTCATTTTAATTCGTATGCATGCTATCACCACCGTGATATTATACCGAGGTAGATCCCGAAAGTCACGCTGTGGTACTTGCCAAAACTCGGCATTGCGGTAGCTACTGCGATGTCATACTGCGGTAACTACCGCGATGTTACACTGCGGTAACTACCGCGATGTCACATTGCGGAAGATATGGAATGAATAGAGGTGGGATGGCTGTGCGCTAATAGCCCACCATGTTTAAAATAAAGCTCAAAGTGATGATAGCCACTGTGCTGCTCCGGTCAGCCGGCGCTGCATCCCGGTGGGCGCTCTAAGGTGTACCAGTGGATGCTCTTTGGACTCTAAGGTGTACCGGTGGATGTTCGCAGTTCGTAAGAACTGTCGTTACTAGCCGTTTGGCGTAAGATACCGGTATCGACAGATTTTTGACTTAACATTTGTATGAGTTTCAGTTATCTTGGCGTTTGTATAGGTATGATTTTCGATGTAGACCACATAATCACGTTGACCACACGCCCGCCAAGCCGTTTGGCGTAAGATACCGGTATTGACAGATGTTTGACTTGAGGTTTGTATGCGTTTCAGGTATCTTAGCATTTGTATAGGTATGATTTTCGATGTAGACCACATAAATCAAGTCGGCAGATTCTATTTGTAGCAGAGGCCTCAACACGGAGGGATAGCCCAGATGCACTTAGGCAGAGACCTCAATATGGAGGGATAACCCAGAATGCACTCGATGTGGGTAGTTCAATTCAGGAAACCACGAGGTAGTTGCGCAAGCATGTTGGTCTACGTAGGAATTCAAAATGACGCTGGTTTTTCCCACCCTCATTTTCGTCACAACTCAATTGGAGCCATGGCTGGAAAAAGGCCGCCACCCTACACAACCGACCAGCATCCACCCATGTTGCCGAACAACGTCATATCGCTTGGGCGAACGAGATCAGCGGCGCAACTCGCATTACCGATACCAGCGCATGAAAGCGGTAAATTCAACTCAAAATATGGATAATATTGGTACTATTATACAATCATGTGCAGATGCTGCGGCTGCAAAGCAGGCGGAGCAGATGTCGGAGGAACTTATATCGTCCTATACACAAATTCTACGTGAGTTTAGTTCGTTGATATAATCCAGAGCTTTCTCATTTGAAGCACGGCGTTATCAAGATGCTCAACACACCTAAGAGGATATCGTTCTAAAATAGGTGATGATGATGATGATCACAGGTGTCTATTTAACTTTAGTTATTAATAATAGCTTCCTGAAAAGTCCTAAGCCACTGAACAATTGGCGGCCTGCGCCGCGGTTTGTCTACGGCTGGGTTGTGAGCTCCTTTCAGAGTATTCGAAGCAGTCGAGTACTATCGTTCCAAAAAAGAGTCCTCTTAACTAGAACTATAGAATACGTCACATTTTTAAGGTGGATGCCGGTATTGTGAAAACCGACGATTGTCCTATTTTTTTCGAAATCGATCGCTTTAAAAGTGCTTAACTATTTTTTTGCAAATCGATCGCTTTAAGTGCTTATTAAGCGGATGAAGGTTCATCTGAACCCTTGATTTCATATATATAAACAGGATGCCACTCCAATTTGGCGTCCCCCATCCGTGTTCATACTTATATACATGTATAAGTATATCGCGTATTGGCGTCGATTTATAAGCACATGGCTCCGAATGCCCAGTATCAGCTGGGCATTCTGAGGGCAGCTTGTATATATAAACGGCATCCCAGATCAACATGGGCTGCGAACTCGAAGCTGTAGCATATATAAATTCTATTGAGCACATATAGTACTTATCTCTCCGTATATTATGCGCGGAGCTACTTTTGAACGCGTAGTAGCTGCTTGTACAGTACTCGTAGCTCTGGCTGCTGCACCTCTGCGGCTATTTAATAAGCCCCGGGAGCGGAGCGTTCATTAGCATAATATGCCATATTATGGACGTGCTATCGCCAATCCTACGATTTAGTAATTCATGTACCCCTTTTTATATGTTTTCAACCCCTTCTTATCAGCTTGACTGGACTGGACATCTTTGTCGGTTTTCACAATACGTGCCTCCGCATACATGTAGATCAAATTTGAACGTTATCGAAGGAAGGCCGATCAGCTGGTAGAGAATCAGTTGCGAATGTTGCTTCTGGTCTACGAGCGATGCATGCACAACACGCCTGAGAATTTCGGTCTATTCGTGATACTAATAATACTAATAGCCGATGTCAAACCGATATTACTGATAGTAATAGATTTAGTGAGCCGATTATGATATTAGTACTACTATGAGGCTGACTCAACAGATTTTGTCGCTCGCTTTCCTCTATGCGTCTCAGCTCGGCACGATTTCGGCACAGTATTAACTGGCGTTGAGCTCGCTCATTATCGGTCTTCGTTCGTAGTAAACTAATCATTGTCGAAAATACTCGTTCTTGGAACGCAGTGGAAACACCACGAGACATGACTGACATTTCGACACACGCCAATGCTCCCGCACAGCTGCTATTGTGAGTTCCGGCCAAATTTGCCGAGTCGGCGCGATTCCGAGCCGACCCGAGAACCGCTCTATACAAAAGTCAAGTTACTTGCGAATCGCCCGTCCCCAGAACATATGGCGTCGTGCCACATGTCAAGCTCAACTCGTACTTAAAACGAGTCGATTCGTACTTAATATAGGCACTATAGTCAACGCAAGTGGCCGGGCTGATTGGCGGAGCGATTTGGCCGGGCCGATTGACCAATCGCCAATCCAATTTCGAGTATAACTCACAATACACATTACCAATTTCGTTTCCTACTCAGATGCAATAGAACTCGTTCATATTCAATTTTTGACAGGGTATTGGGCTTTCGTTACTTCGGCCAATTCAATTCGAAGGCCCAACCGCTCGATACCGTCACTAAATCTCGCTAATATTGATAGTAGGTATCACTACTAGTGGCGCAGAGACGGTAATATAAGTTACTAGTATCAATATCAATGATATTATCAATGATATTGCTAATAGTTTTGGCTAGAACTACCAAACCCTGACCGAGACTAAGATGGACGTGCTTAAACGCCAAGGCAACACTTTCTACGGTTTAGCAGTAGCTTTCCGCGTTGTGTCTACGCTATTAGTGCACCAGAGTTCACTAGCATTTCTTACGGACTGCGCTCCCCCCCTGGGACCCGTGGCCCGGGTAAGCAGTTCTTTGGTACCAGTGGATGCTAAGGTACCGGTTGGGGGAACACGCTACTGATACCGGAAATCGGCATACATATGTGTATAGTCGGTATTCAAGTGATATAGATTCACGGACTTGGTCATGTTTTAGTATCCCCATAAATTATTATTTTTGCGATGTTGAGTTTATGCAAAGATACAGTTTCAAGATAAATTACTTTGCGGTCGGTAAGAAAAACTTGGTGAATAGCATCTGTTCGAGCGGAATTACAGAGTGGTGCTGAATAGTGAGTGGTAAAACTTGGCATATTTTTCGGTATCAGTAACACGTGCCGCAGAGTATTTTCGATGCCGACGTCGTCGGCAGCTGCGGAACGAAGCTGGAGCACCTACAAGTATATCCACAACAAGCTTCGCAATTGGCTTTTGTCAGATACCGCGATGAAACTTGTGTTCGTCTTACAACTGCCGTTTGGCGCGGAACGTAATTCCAGACGCGGTGTACGACCAATCGACGTTAGAAGATTGGAGTGCGGACGAGGAAAGTGGCGAAGAAGACTTCCCCGGCTGCGATGCTGAGCGCTGGTAACCCGAGGTACAGCGCAATCGCCACAGTGGAAGCGACGGCGAGAACGAGGAATCCTCTCCATCCCTCGAGCCCGACAATAGCTTCGTCTTCCAAGGTTCTCAAGAGTAGTCTAACCTGCATGGACTTCGTAGCATCTGCATGAATTAACTTCACTTTTAATTTAAAAAAACATCGATACATCAAGCGTTCCTGCTTCCCGTCGTTTCTGTTTGCTGTCGTAGTGCTGCCACCACACCTACGGTGCGCTGTCCCCCTCTGGTCAATTTCAGGCTTCCGGTGGTTTTTGCCGTGGATTAAACCGGATTAAACTGATTAATCCAAAATTTTAAACTGGTTTTGCCGCGGCAAAACCAACACTATGACTATTAAATAGTCATTGGGTTCTTGCAAAACTAGAGTGCTCCGTGATACTTCTGTATGACCAATGTGAGCACAGTCCTTCAGGCTCGGTGGGCACTACAATCAGTATACGTACCTATTCGGCGACATCGTTTCTCATCTGCGTCGGGGCCACAGTGAGTCTAGCACCTGCGTTTCCCAATTGTCGTCGCAAAAAAAAGTGTGGCTACTTCACTCACAAACCTTGTTCAGAAGTCGATAAACTTTGCCGGTTCTTTTGGCTGTGCTCCGATTGCTCTTCTACAAAGTCGACTTGGCCCGGTCACTAATAACGCTGTAGTAAAAGTGCGTTGGAAAGTTTGAGCTGCTGCCGCTTCCTTATAGCTACACTTCGAAGAACTGTAGCAGGCTATGCTAGACCTTGTGCTTCATGCACGACGCTGCAGGAACATGACACGATATTTATTACTGAAAACTCAACGCCACCGTCCGTTACCACAAGCAACGCTGCTGCAGCCCACCACTTTTAGCCGCTCCAAGTATCATCGTTAGATGCATTTGCAATGTGTGGAGACCCGGACGACTCCTTCAACACCAGAAACCAGAGCGCTACAACACTTGGACGGACAAGAACACAGCAATGGCAACGATTCCTACCGCACTCCGACATCAGCAACTGCATCGCTCTGTCCAAACTCCGATGCGTCATCACACTCGTGTCGCTCGTTCTGCTCATGACCGACATACCACGCACCGGCCTGGGCGTACACAACTTGCAGGAGTATTACCCAGTACCGCTCATGCCCAGCACCGCCGTCCGCTTCGGACCCTTCAACTACCCGGTTGTGCATATCTGGCGCTCCGACAACGCCAACTCCAGTACGAACTCCACCCACGTGCAGTTTGCAGCACTCAAGGGCACGCAGCCCATTCCCGCAGCTCGAGTCTGGTCGTACCAATACGACACCAGCTCAGTCGGTCTTCGGGGAGCCGTCGAGCTGCTGAACGTGACCGAGTTCCCGTCGTTCTTGCTGTACAAGCCGCAAACACCGAAAGGCCAACCGAAGATGAATGCTGATAGTTTGCTCGACTTGGCCACCGCATTCACGATGCTCGACGCGTTCATCGACACCGCGCGCAAGGAGCTGCGACCGACAAGCAATACGCTGCGCTACGCCACCAAACACAATTGGATCGACCGCATGCACCACTACATCGTGCGCGCTGCGTCCAAGAATCCCGCGTGGAGATTGCACTCACTGCACGTGCCGACCGTGTCACGAGATACCAAGTCTCCCCGCGTATGCGCGAGTGCAGCCTCAGGTCAGCGCGCACCACCGCGACCGCGATTCTGCAACCACCCAGGCATTTGGAAGTGCGCCAACCCGTTGAACGCGTCGGCGAGCCCCGTTCGGCTCTGGGACCACATGGATCTGCGACTGCAGTCGCTTCAGCAGCGCTACCCGGACTTGGACGTTGACGTGGCTTTGGTGTCGTCGCAGAGGCTTTCGTCCACGTCAGGAGCTCTGCGCTCCACCTTCTACAACTACGAGGCACTCGAAGTCGTCGTCCTGACCCGAGGGAGACGCTGCATCAACACCAACACGTCCTCGGAGCCAAGTTCGACCGCGTGCTCGACCGTCTTCGTAGACGACTACCGCTACGAGCGCGATATCGTCCAGACCAATCTGGTCGATTGGTACGGCATCATCTCGATGCTGCGAGGAGGTGCTCAGACGTACGTGTGGGTCCGTTTGGGTTTGCTGGTCTACGGAGCCTACGTCGCGTCAATAGCTGGACCGGGTTCGCGTTTGGTGTCGACCGCGTTGATCGTGTTCAAGATTCCGTTTCAGGTGATCGTATACTCGAGTTCGCTGCCTGTGGCTGGCTACGTGTTGGCTCTGGTGCTAGACAGCAGCTTCATGGACATCTTCCTCGACTCGTACTGGGCGTCGGTGGGGGGCGCAGTCAACTTCAAACTTGTGCCTTTCCTTCGGACTACGGCCGTGCAGATGCGCGGCGTGTGGTTGTTGGCTTTGCTCGCCAGTGTGATGCTGTTTGCGATGCGGAGATCAAGGAGCCACGGTGACGGGATTCCAGGGGTTCGCGGACTGCTCATCAGCTTTGCGTCTTCCTTGACAGTCTTTGGGCCATACAAAAGCGTCCACTACCGCGATATGAACATCACGAGCATCTTCGAAATCCCCAATGAAGGGCAAATACTGGACTTTGTGCGGTCGTCCAACCCGGATGGCTGCTTCAATTTGTCCTCATACTTTTACGGCGGTAGTTCGAGGACCGTTCGCCTGTGCGTGTCTGCAGTCGCCATCGTTGTCCTAGTTTTCAAGATCTTGGGGTATTTGACACCCCGGATTTGCTCCTTGTGGAATGGAAAGTCTTTGGATCAATACGTCACCAATCATTCACTTCGGTGTACCTGTTCGTTCCCAGTCGAGGAGTTTTCCCACAACGTTGCGAGTTGCTCCATCTCCTGCATCCGACAAGGCAGAAGACCCGTTCCAGACTACGCCTCGATCAAGTATTTATCCGTGGGACTTTTGGAGGGGAAAGCGAGCCCCATCGACTATACCGAAGGCGAAGTCGCCTAAAAGAGGTCTGTGCTCGCGCACAACGGAGTCGCACTCCATCCTGCACCTCATGAACATCGCAATGATGACCGATCCTTGGAACTTCTTCAGTCTTCGTATCGTCGGCATCCAGTTGTATTTGTACAAAATTGAACCCCTTCCGTCAGCAGCCAGTGCTCTCGCCCCACCATACGCAGTCATTTTGCCCTACGCAGAAGATGAAATGGAGGCTCGCACAGGGCTCAGCTCACACAGCTTTCAGCTTATCGATTCAGCAAGTTCCAAACATATTCCGCTGTCGGTGTTGCTGCAGTGCGGTTAGAACCCGTGCCTTCCAATGCAGATAGTGACAGATGAGTTGGGGAACTTCACATTGTCACGCTTCGCGAACTCTTTTGATGGGAGATACAACCGATTTATTTCGTTTGCACATTCTATCTGGGTCGACGCGGTAGGCTTTGGCATGAGTGCTACCAGGCATTATGCAACTAGTGCTCACCAGCGTTGCGACTCAGGCGTCCCAGTCCGTTCAAGGCGGCAACACGGTAAGCTTCAGCAAGCGTTGGGTAGTTGAACACTGCATCACGGAAGTACGTCAGCGAGCATCCCATCGCCATCGCGACCTGACCAATGTGGATAATTTCCGTTGCGCCCTCCCCGATGGCGTGCACACCAAAGAGCTTCAGCGTGTCCGGGTCGAACAGGATTTTGAGCGTGCCACCAGCCATCGCACCCATCATCTGACCCTTGGCCAATTCCGAATACTTGGCGATGCCAACTTCGTAGTTCACGCAAGCCTTCGTAAGCTGCTGCTCCGTTTGACCCACCATCGAGATTTCTGGGATTGTGTAGATGCCGTACGGGTAGTTGCCATTGTCCAACTGACTCGTGACTTCGAGCTCCTCGTCCGGGTTCCACATGTGGCAGGACGCCAAGCGGCCCTGCTCCATACTCGTCGACGCCAGAGCTGGGGCGCCAATGCAGTCACCCGCAGCGTAACTGGTGGGGGAAGAAACAGCAAGAACGACGGCGTTTAGAATCACTGAAAATACGGTAAAGCGAGCCACTTCCAAGCTTACATGTGGGGCTGGTCCGTCTGGTAGTTCTTGTTCACGTTGATCAGGCCTCGGTGGTTGCGCGAGAGCCCCACCGCCTCGAGGTTCAGGCCGTTCGTGCTCGCCTGGCGACCCACCGTGTACAGCAGAGCGTCGGCGCTGAGCACCTTGCCACTCTCGAAGAAGACCTTGACGCGGTTGTCGGTCGTCTGCAGTCAGTCACATCGGAAGACAAACAAGCGTCAGCACGTGAGTATGTGTGTCGATTCCTCCCTCCAGGCTGGTCGCCCCTCACCTCAACTTTCTCGACGGTCTCGCCGAGCAGGAAGCGCGCTCCGTTGCTCTGCATCTCGTACGTGAGGTTGCTGATGATCTCGCGGTCGCAGAAGGACAGAATCTGCAGGCACATCAGCCAGTCAGTCGGCTACAAGAACAATTCTGCACAGCTTAAGTAATCTAAGCCACGTACGTCGGGCCGGCCGTCCACGACCGTGACCGAGTGGCCGGGTACCACGTTGACCATGGACGCGTACTCCATGCCGATGACGCCGGCGCCCACGACGATGAGCGAGCGCGGCAGCTGGTGCATGTCGCGGCTCAGGATCTGGTCGCTGTCGATCACGACTTTGCCGTCGATGGGCACGAGCGGGTTGTGCGCGGGTCTGGTGCCGCAGGCGATGAGGAACTTGTCGGCCTTGATTCGGGAGAGCGCGTCCACGTTGCTGCTGGCAGAGCTGGCAGTGTTGCTGCCCTCGTCACGCACGATCGAGATCTCGTGCTCGCTCTCGAAGCGCGCGAAGCCCGGCACGACGTCCACGCGCGCGGCCTTGAGCTGCGCGCGCACCACGTCCTCCTCGGAGCTCACGACGCGCTGCACGCGGTACAGGATGTCCTCGATCGTCACGGTCTTCATGCTGTACGACTTGCCGTAGAAGCCGTGGTGCCGGTAGCCCGACAGGTGCAGCACGGCCTCGCGGAACGTCTTGGACGGGATCGTGCCCGTGTGCACGCACACGCCGCCCAGCGACGTCTGCTTGTCCACGATCGCCACCTTCTTGCCGCGCTTGGCCGACTCGAGCGCGCACTGCGTCGCGGACGGGCCGCTGCCGATCACCACCAGGTCGTAGGCCGCCACCTGCGGCTTCAGCGCCTGCGTCGACAGGCGGCGCCCGGCCCAGCCGCCGCGCACGCGGGTCGCCGTCGTCCAGAGCCCCACCATCGTCTGCGGGTGTTGAGGAGTGAAGGTGAAGTGTGCGTCCTTCCGCGCCCCATGTTGCTTGAACTTGCGTGATTGGCTGAAAGTCGCCCGTTAAATGTGGAGAGGTGGTGTGCGCCACACTATTTATTAGACGCAGTCGAGTTGGACCAAGACACAAGCCTGGAGCTCAAGCGGACAGGATGGCGCGCAATGAGGAGAAGGCGCAGTCGCTGCTGAACCGATGGACGTCCATGAAGCAGGACTTTGCAGACACCTTCAAGAAGTGAGTCGGTCGACCCAAGTGCCTCCCACCTGGATGGCTGGGTGGCTATGGATGGACTCGTTGTCTTGCGGCTGCGCGTATCCCTGTCGCTACTAACGCCTTGATTGCTTCCACTGCTGCTACTGCTGCTGTCATTGCCGCTGCAGTCGACGTCCGTATCTGGCCTCGCAGTGCGACAACCTCAAGGACGCCGAGCGCTGGCGGCGCCAGATCATCCGCGAGATCTCCAAGAAGGTGGCGGACATCCAGAATGGTGCGCTGCTTGCCTGCCTTTTTGACTTGTCACTGCTGACTGCATCGCTCTCTGAGACGAGCTCTGGCTAACTGACCGTCTGTGTGTGTGTGTGCATTGCTGATCCGTGCCGTTGCTGCAGCTGGGTCGAGCGAGCACGTGATCCGCGACCTGAACGACGAGATCAACAAGCGCATCCGCGAGAAGCGGCACTGGGAGCGGCGGATCGTGCAGTTGGGCGGCCCGGACTACGCGCGCACGCAGCCGCAGGCGTACGACGCGGACGGATCGGCGGTGAGAGGCGTCGGGGGCTACAAGTACTTTGGTGCCGCTAAGGACCTCCCCGGAGTCCGCGAGCTCTTCCAGAAGGAGGAGCACGAGCCTCGCAAGCGCACGCGACAAGACATGTACAAGCACATCGAGCCGGACTATTACGGCTTCCGCGACGACGAGGACGAGCAGCAGCTGAAGGACGAGGAGGAGGCGGAGCACAGGTTAAAGCAGCGCGCCATGGACGGCTGGGACGCCGCCGAGGCCAAGCGCAAAGCTCAAGTCGCGGAGCTGGTACGAACTCGCGGATCGATTGTCGAGGTCGCTGCGTAACGCCCCCCTGCAACTTGCTCGCTAACGATTCCGTGCGCGTTTATGACGTACAACAGGGGGTGTCCGCAGATTGAAGACACAAAGAGAGTAGCAGTCATGGATTCGCTAGTCGGCATTGGTGCCTTATTGTCGTTGCAGTCGGTGCTGGTGGTTCAGGTGCTGGTGTCGTTGACACGCACCGCCACGTACTGACACCACCTCGAAGAGACCTAATAGAGCGGTTCAAGGAGCCGATCGACGTATGAATTTTACCTGAAGGCAGGGCTTCCGCGCGGAAGTTTGTTGACTTTCTGTATGTGTTTTTAATGTTTTTTATTCATGAGCATTGACTAACCTGCGGAGTCACTTGGCCACGGCCAGTCGCTATGGTCCTGGCCTAAGCTGCTCCCTCCTCCGTCGGCCGCACGCTCGCCCCGCGGCCAATAATTACAGGAGGAGGAGGGCCGACGCACACGCACGGCTCGACTGCTGCTTTCTGTACTTAGTCCTTGAAGTGGCGGATGGGGTTGGCCTTCTGCGCCTTGGCGTACTCCACGGAGGCCGCCTGCCACTCGGGCGACGTGGTCTTGGGCGAGCCGAGCACGTCTCCGCCGAGGTCCGGGCCTGCAATTGGAAGCGTCAAGTCAGTCAGTCACTCGGTCGGTCTGAACCATTGGAACACTCGGCGCTGGAGGTCGCACCAGTGTAGCGGAAGAAGGCGAAGGTGGTGTAGGCCGCGCCCAGGATGGACGAGATGCCGACGGCCATCATGGGGCCCTTGGAGAGCTTCTGCGAGAGCTGGTAGAACATGGTGAGGAGCGTCGAGGAACTCGCGGTAGCGGCGGCGTTTGGAGACTGCGGCCGGCATGAACCACCAGGCCCGGGCCCCCCTCGCTTCTGGGGCCACCGTCAAAGTTGCAAAGACCCGCGTCTGCCATACAAAGCAGCATATGCGGAACTGCGCTTCAGCTCGAAGGGGATTATACGCCTTTGCGGCGGTGCGTTTTCGACAAAAAAGGGGGTAGGCTGCGTATTTATTGACAGAGTAGGGTGCCCAGTGACCTCCACTTCTGACATTTTTTCGGTGACCAATGGCCACCTGCACTTCAAACGACGTATGCACATCAGCGTGTATCATTCACTTTATGTATCGCGCGCAGCGAGACGCTCCGCCTTCTGCGTGTAGTAAATATCTCCAGCAAACGGCCTGTTCCTCCCTCCACCAACGTCTGCTCCTCCGCTTCAGTTCAGCTCCTGGATCACTGGGCGCGGTTTGTTGCTCTGCTTCTCGATTCGCATCTGGAACGACGACTCGTCCTGCTTTTGCTGCTGCTTGGAACCTGCGCCTGCGCCAATTAATGTCGCGGTCGTCGCGGTCTTGATCTGTGCCTCCATGTCGACGGCATCGGCGTCTTCACTGCCGCTGTCGTTCTCGTCCATCATACCAAGCGCGAAGTTCTGACCACAGAACGAGCACAACAGCAGTCAGCACCCCACACACACTCTCAAGCCCCGCAATGGACGCAGCACGCACCATCTCAATCACGGGCGCCTTGCCGTCATTCTGCTTTGTGTCGTCGCTCCCCGTCATGGCGTCGTCTGCGTCTTCGTCCTCCGTCTCCTCCACTTCGATGCTGTGCTTGGCGCCCTGACCCGTTGCCACCGCCTCGCTCAGCTTCTTGTTCTCCTCGGCCATCACCGGCAGGAACGCTTCCAGCTTCGAGAACACTGCAACAACCACAGCAACAACAACAACAACAACAGGAACAATCAGCCACAGCCAGCGCCACTAATGGCTCGAGCGGTTGCAGACGTACGCGCGCTCTTGGGCAGACTCGGGAACGTCGGAGGCTTCTGCTGTTGGTCCTGCATTGTATCGCTCTGCGCAGACGACAGAGACATCATATCATCAACCATCAGTACGGGCTCAAGACGCAGTCGTGTGTCTACACAGAGCTGCTCACCTGGTCGAGGAACGTTGAAACACTGTTTGAAGTCCTGCCGTCCACGAAGTGTTCATGCCGCTTCGTTCACACCATGTTGGTGTGGCGCACACAACCTGCCAAGTTGAAGCGACGCTGGAAGATGGCTACATTTTTGCATTTATGACGGCAGGGCGGCGCATCGTGCCGCGCCGCCGTCTGTCCAGCCGCTTGCACTGGCTGCGCAGCGCCAAGGTGGACGTGGTGGCGCAGCAGGTGCTGGACCACGACGACGGCATCTTCCGAGCCGTGCGCGCGAACGACGCGGAGGCGGCGCTGCGGCTCATCGACGCGGACGAGCAGTGTCTGACGCTGCGCGACTCGGTGGGGGCCGCGCCCGTGCACATCGCGTTCCTCTTCGGCCACTACGAGCTGGGCAAGCGCCTGGTGCTGCGCTGCCGGTCGCTCGCCGCGCTCACGTACACGACCGATGACGCGCACGAGCCGTCGCCTTACGAGGGCGAGAACGTCCTGCACGTGGCCATCATCCACCGCCAGCCGCAGCTCGTGCAGTGGCTCGTGCAGCAGGCGCCGCAGCTCGTGCGCGCGGAGACCACGGGCAAGTTCTTCGGGCCCACCGAGGTCTGCTACTTCGGGGGCACGCCGCTGCTCTTCGCGCTCGCGTCCAACCAGATCGACATGGCGCTGCACATTCTGGACGCTGCGCAGCGCCTGCAGCAAGGGCCGCTCCAGGAGGACGACGCAGAAGCGCAGGCCTCGATCTTCACGTGCGACCGGTTCGGGAACAACGTGCTGCACCTCGCAGTCATCCGCGACCTGCCGGACGTCTACGACTTTGCGCTGCGGTACGTCATGAGGCTGTGTGACGTGTTGTAGCTTGAAGACACGAACACGGCAGATTGGAAGCTGGAACTCCCACCAACAACAACGTATATTGGTTGTTCGTTGGGATGCTAATTGTGAACTAAATCCTACTACCCGCCCTCACCTGCCATTGCTGACAGTCCAGGAAAGCCGTGTAGCCAATCCCAAACCCGACCCTACAGAATCCAGAAGTAGCGCCTAGTTAAGCTTTGCCAGGATACAGGTGGTAAATGTTTACCGACCGTCACACTGCCCCCTAAAGCTTCACTAGCGCACTGGTCCGCGTACAGATCGATGCTTGAATTGTCGACGCAGGTCGTACTAGACGACATCGTCCTTAGCCTAGTAGCTGCAGTGGCAATAAGCCAATCAGCCTCAGCGTCGCAGCCTGCAGCCGCTGGAACTATATGTAGTCTACCACTCAGGGTAGCAAGAGCTTTGGGTCGCCACACCCTTCTCCTCAAGAAGAGACATACGCCAGAGCAGAGCCTCACAACTAGGGATCCATTACCCTGGAGAACTACTGCAATGCGCTCAGCTTGTACGCCAGAGTGGGGCCTCACCACGTGAGCGCCTCCACAATGCGATTCCTTGCACGCCAGAGTGGGGCCAGCGCCTCCACAATGCGGCCTTGTTGTGCGCCAGAGTGAGGCCTCACCTCATGAGCGCCTCCACAATGCGACTTCCTTGGGGCTTGCCTGAGGGTGGCCTCAACCCATGAGCGCCTCCGCAATGCAACGCCTTCTTCATCTTGACGGGCCACCAGAGCAGAGTCTCGTTGACGGGCCGTTACCCCCGAGCACTCATGCAATGCGGCACTTCCGTCGTGTCCTTGACCGTCTTGGTCCCTTGGCACCGCCACCCAGCTTGAGGTCTTCTTCGTCACTGGGTACGCCTTGCTTCCATTGTCTCCGTTGCACCACTTGGACTAAAGTTAACTTTGTGACGTGTTGTAGCTTGAAGACACGAACACGGCAGATTGGAAGCTGGAACTCCCACCAACAACAACGTATATTGGTTGTTCGTTGGGATGCTAATTGTGAACTAAATCCTACTACCCGCCCTCACCTGCCATTGCTGACAGTCCAGGAAAGCCGTGTAGCCAATCCCAAACCCGACCCTACAGAATCCAGAAGTAGCGCCTAGTTAAGCTTTGCCAGGATACAGGTGGTAAATGTTTACCGACCGTCACAGGCTGCTGTCTCCCGCTGAAAAGCGGCTCGCCGTGAGCAAAGTCGGCCCAACTATCCCGGAAGACAAGCCGATCGACGACGTGCATGAAGTGGAGAGCATGGTCGTCGTGGAGAAACCAACGCGGCCGCCGTCGCCCGTTGAACAGCTCCCCGCTGCCTCGGACGACTGCCGGGAGGGTGAAATCAATCTCGTCGAGTTCCTCAAGAGCGCGAGCGACGCAGGATACGCACAAATGATCAAGTTCCTGATGCAGCGGAACTCGGACGAGCTGACGCCGCTATCACTCGCAGCGGCCATCGGCCAGCAGCGCATGTTCCAGCACCTCTTTCACCATTCATCGTCCGTCGCGTGGCGCTATGGTCCCATCACTGCATTCCACGTGCCGTTGTTCGACCTAGAGCAGCCCGAGCTGCGACCCGCTCCTGACCTAGGGCGCTTTCAGCGAGTTCATGACTTGGTTGCATCGCTACCGTATCCGTTGGCACCCAAGGGAAGGAAGGGCTACCGCACAGCCATCCAGTGCCTCTGCTCCACCGAGAACATCTCCAACACGCTGCCAGACCACGTCGCCATGCAAGAAGTTGCACCACGTCGCCATGCAAGAAGTTGTGTCGAGGCGCCTCGAAATGCTGAAAATGCTCGAGATTCAGCAGCTCATGCACAAGAAGTGGAAGTACGTTGGAAGGCAGCGCTTCCTTTGGCGTCTGGCCATCTATTCGGTATTCCTCATCCTGCTCAACGCAACTACACTCGCTCCGTACAGCAAGTACACTGATGGACCGCGCGGTGAGGCGGTAGGATTGGGTTTCGCCGAAGTGGGGGCACTTGCGCTGGCGGCTCTAAAGTTTTCAAATGAAAGCAACCAAATCGTGCTCAACTTCCAGGGCTACATCACTGAAGGTGGCGCTGGTCGACTCGACAATGTCTGCACCATCGTCACAAGTTTATCTCTGTTCGCGTCAACTGCTGCGCGGCTTGCGCACCACCAGGAAGCTGGAGATGCCCTTGGAGCTGTCGCACTCATATTTGCGTGGTTCTACGTGTTTTTCTTCCTGCTTGGGTTTCGGACGACCGGGCCGTTTGTCATCATGATTTTACGGATGATTGCCAACGATGTCGTGCGCTTTTTCCTGGTTTACAGCGCAGTTTTGATCGGATTCTCTCAAGCCATCTACGTTGTACATGACGGCCGAGTTGGTCCACAGGCATTGTTCGTGCGGATGCGAACGCTGCTAGTTATGGGCTTCACGGGTGAGGTGAACTACGACGACAACTATGGATCCGGTGGAAGAATGAACGCTTTCACGCAAGTGCTGGTGCTGTGCTACGTTATCCTCGTCATGATCATCCTCATGAACTTGCTCATCGCCATGTACGTCAGCTATGACAAACCTGATTCGCCTCAGATGACTAACGTTGCCCCGTGCGGACGTACAGGATGGGTAACACGTACAGTGAGGTGCTGGAGGAGTCAGAGCAGCGCTGGTTTGCTGAACGAGCGAATATCATGGCCTCGATCGACAACCAGTGCCCTGCTGAATGGAATCATCAGACCCGAAAATCGTTCGCCATACCGCTGCAGAGCCGAAGCGGTGAAGAAATGTTGTATCTCGAGATGGAAGTCAAGAAACTCGACGAGTGGATGCACGACGCTTCTTCATCAACAGACAAACAACCCTAAAAGTTCAGTAACGTTAGAACTTGTACACTACGCTGCTGGAGGAGACAGCGGCCGTCTCTCGATCGTCCTGATAGGCTCGATATGCACGGCAACGTTTGGAGCGAGGCATCCTGGCGGATCCACCATAGGAACAGGGTGTTCAGACTTGTTTGACGCTTCGCTCTGATCTTTATCTGAGCAGCCTTGTACCTGTGGCGCATTTTGTAAGGGCCCTCGTTCACGATTCTCCGAGTTGGCATTTGCATGTGTGAGCTTTGTGTGAAGCCACTGGTCCAGCATGTTCTGCTGCGATGTCAGTCGCTCGTGAAGTAGCCGATTGCGCTCTTCCAAGTCCTGCTGAAGCTTGGTAGATGATATTGACACGGAAATCCCTTCAGTCTGAGTTTCAGTAGTTTTGCTTTTGTTGTCTTCGGGCCGTTGTACTGCATCCGTGTCCTTTTGATGCGCTTCTAATCGCGTCACGATCTCTTCCTTGATGCTACGACGCGGTTCGTGCTCGACGTGCTCTCCTTTTCGTCCGCGCTTCAGACTTAAATTCTCCATTTTATCATCACGATGATCCCGTGAAAGCTGCAGCTGCTCAAACAAATGCTACGGCATCAGACCCCACACCAAAAGGTTAACCACCGTCCACCTTGACCAGCACCATCCTACCGAGCTCACCTGCATACGCGCGATATGTATCTTCGTCTTTGGGTCGATATACTCGCTCTCCTCTTTGTGCGAGGCTGCACAGTCTTCATTCGATTCAAAACGCACGCTGTTCCGTGTGTGCGGCCTGGCACTCTCCGTCTGAGCAGCTCTCGTCATCTTGGTGATCGAGGGCGGAACAACAGCTGCCGCAGCTCGCAATTTGTCCACCTCCAACTTCAGCTGTACCGTCTCACCCTCGTGGTGCTGGACGATCTTCAGCAGCGCCTGCACGCCGCGGTCGTACTCGGCCATCCACTGCACCTCCTTCCGCCGCAGCTGCTGCGCCGCCGCCACTTCAGCTTGGTGCAGCCGACCCCGGAGCTCTGCAACCTGCTGCTCGGTACGCCGCCGCGCCTCATCGAAGCTCTTCAGCTGCGCGCGCAGCTTCCGGTTCTCGTCTAGCAGTGACGCGAAGGTACTGGCGACCATTGTGGGCAATTGCGCACGAAGCGACGCGATCGGAGACTGTAGCCATCGCGTCACGTCAGACTTGTTCACTTCAGAAACGTCGCGCACCGTAATGGTCTGCTTGGGGTGCACTAGTCGCATAAACGGGTCCATTTGCATGTCCTATGCAGCTAAAGCAACTTCAACCATGTTGCGCTTTTAGCGGCCCACAACCGCCGAGCAAGTGCGTCATACCTGGAAGTCTGCGGTCCCAGTGCCCCCGTGCCCCAAGATGAAGCTCCTCCTCCGCCGCGGCGTGGCCCTCGCGGCCCAGACGCGCCACATGAGCAGTCTGCGTGAACAGGCCGTGCGCGTCATGGCCGGCAAGATCCGCTCGGACCTCGAGTCGAACCCGAACCTGTGGCTCAGCGCGTCCGCCGTGGTGCGTCAGTCGCAGTCTCTTGCCTCTCAATGCTCTGACCGCTGCAACTAACATGCGTGTGTCTGTTGTCGTATCAGGACGAGCCCACGGTCTCCATTCTGCACCCGGCACAGGGGTATGCGCTCGCGGGCAACAGCCCCGAGGTGCACCGCGACCTCAGCATCGACTTCGACAAGTGAGACAGTCGCCTGCCAATGCAATGGACGCAATATCGAGCTAACAGGTTAATGGCCCGCTGCTGGTGGTGGTGACTGTTGCTGCAGGTCGGTGAGCGAGATGGAGGTGCCGCTGGCCTATCTGCCGACGGACCCGAGCAAGCTGGCCGACCCCTTCACGCTCGTGGAGCAGGACATGGTGAGCGTCACGGACAGCATCAAGCGCATCCTCGGCTCGGACCACCCGGTGCTGGCCGCGGTCGCGCGCTACTTCTTCGAGCACGACGGCGGCAAGAAAGTGCGTCCTACCATGGTGCTGCTGGTGGCACGCGCTGCCGAAGCGCACCGCCGCGCCACGGGCGTGCCGCTGCCCGACACACAATCGGAGGAGTACACGCACGCCGCGCAGCAGCGTCTCGCGGAGATCACGTACGTTGTCGCTTGGAAATGCGCTGGGAAATGACTGGTACTGACTCGGAACTGATGGTGCAGCGAGATGATCCACACGGCCAGTCTGATGCACGACGACGTCATTGACGAGGCCGACACGCGCCGTGGCCGCCCGTCCGTGAACAAGGTGTTCGGCGGCAAGATGGCTGTGCTCGCCGGGGACTTCCTGCTGGCGCGCTCGTCCGTGTCGCTAGCACGACTGCGCAACCTGGAGGCCGTCGAGCTCATGTCCACGTCGATCGAGCACCTGGTGAAGGGCGAAGTCATGCAGATGAAGAACGCCGATGCACGTGACGACATCTCGCCCTTCGAGTACTATCTGCGCAAGAACTACTACAAGACGGGCTCGCTCATGTCCAACAGTTGTAGGGCCGTGCTGGTGCTGGGCAAGCATGATGAGCACATCTGCGACCTGGGTTTTGCATTCGGCCGCCACATCGGCCTCGCCTTCCAGGTAATACAACGCGGTCAACAGACACATGTCCACTTGGATGGTCGACACATGGAGCTAATGCTGTTGTTGTTCGTCATCTTCCATCGAAACGCGGCAGTTGATTGACGACGTGCTGGACTACGAGGGCGTGAACACGGGCAAACCGCTGCTGGCCGATCTCAAGTCTGGGCTGTCGACGGCTCCGCTACTGCTCGCGCAGGAGGAATTCCCCGTGCTGCGTGAGCTGGCCAAGCGGAAATTCTCCAAAGAGGGCGATATCGAGATGGTTCGTAGTTGTTTGTATCCACGCGCCGGTGGACAATTCTGCTGTGCTAATGGTGGTTTTGTCCCGCGTCGCAGGCCAGCAAGCTCGTGGAGAAGAGCACAGGTATCGAACGGTCCAAGGCGCTGGCCATCGGCCAGGCAGAGCTGGCAGCCCAGGCGGCCATGCAGTTCGCTCCTTCACCAGAGCGGGATGCCATGGTGCGGCTGGCGCAGCGTGTCGTCTACCGATCCAAATAGAGCTACAGTACAGGACGCCGTGAGATCACAAAATGATAAAAAGCTGTCAGGACTCACCGACTTGTGCGAACTCACCGTGGTGACGGTCGTCTCTTGCTGAGACCGAGTTGAGGACGATTTTCGGCGAAGACCGAGAACTCTTCACTCTGCAGCTCGGTCTAACATATTCACCACTTTTTGTGCTCGTTGTATGTGCCAGTTAGGAGAAAAACGAAGTACCTCGTCCCAGAAGAAGGATATCAACTCCAACTTGGTTGGGGTGCTCCTGCTTCACCATTTATCTTTGCGGTGTGGATCCCCGACGTCAAGAAGAAGCAAGTGGCAGCATGGGCATCCAACTGCGCAAGCTGATGCGCTCTCGAGTGATTGTGGTGTTTGGTGCTACCAGTCGCATCGGGCGCTCGGCGATGGAAGTGTTGGCGGCGCAAGAACAGGTATCCGTGGCTCTCGTGGCGGCCGTCGAGAGCACCAAAGACCCGCGGGTCCTGCGACTCAAGCATGCGACCAACTGCTTTCTCGTGCAGTGCGATTTCGCACAGGGCGGAGAGGATTCGCTGCGTCGCGCCGTGAGGAATGCGGACGCGGTGCTTCTCGTCCCGGCGCTTTCAGAGAGTGGGGTGCGCTTTTCGAGGCGCGTCATCGACGCTGTGGCGGCCGAACAAGTTTCCAGACTCGTCGTGATCAGCAGCATCTTGGCCGCCCCCGAATTGCTGGCTCGTTGTCGTCAAGAGCACGCGAAGGAGTGCCCGCCAACGGAAGCTGTTGGCTCAACGCCTACTGAAGCCGCCGCCCTGGAAGGATACGAGGCCGTGGAGGTGCATGCTAGAGCCAAGCTTCCCGAACCAGGCCGGTGTGTGTCGCTGCGGATTCCTCTTCTGATGGAGACGCTGCTCTACTGTCGCGACGAGCTGCTGTTCGCTAACCGGTTTATCGGGTGTTTCGGACTGGACACGCATGTGCCCTGCATCTCTGTTCGTGACGTGGGGTATGCGGCTGCAGAGGTGTTGGCCAACCCGAAGCGGAAGTACGAGATGGAGTACCGACTGACAGGTAGAAACGGCGCGAGCTGCTCGCCGAATGAATTGGCGCGTTGTCTGACAGCGTTGCTTGGGCGCGAGATCAAGTATCGGAAGCTGAGCGATGCCGACTTCCTGCGAGTCATGAAGGACAAGCACACGCCCGATCAAGTAGCGCAAGGAACGGTTGGCCTTCGGATCTTCCTCGAAGAAGCTGGGGAAAGCGAAGCCCGTGGTGAAGATGAAGACCTGCACTCGCTGCATTTGCCCGACGCCTTTCGCAGCACGAGTAACTTTCGTTCGCTTACGAAGCGCGAGCGAATGACTCCGCGGCAATGGTTGGAGCGTCACGCGACTTCGCTGTTCGGGAAGAACCCGCAAAACCAAGTGCAGTTGTTCGTTGTAGGCTCGGGTGAGGCCCTGTTTCTCGAGGTGAGCAAGTTTGTGGCGAGTCAGATCACGGCGCCTTCGACAGTGCCTCCGCGCGAGGTTGGCGAAAGCGCCATCCCAACTGTTCTTCCTGGTCACCACCACAGTCGAGGCGTGGATGGAGGTCTCCAGCAGGCCAAAGTCACTTTGTGCACTGTCAAGGCGGCCCCAGGCAGTTCCGGACGAACTCGGCCTTCTGGAGTGCCGCTGCCGCCAACAGGCTACCAGCTCGAAGGCGCGCCGCCGTCTCCGATGGGAGGCTTGCTGAAGCAGCTTTCGTCGCTGGATGTCGTATTGCTCATCCCGCCGCTCCGACTCGGAGGCAGGGCCTGCCTTGAAGTGGTGCGTGGGGTTGTCCACGCCGCTGTGCGCGCGAATGCCTGGGGTGTGGTGTTGGTGAGTTCAATCTTCGTTGGCTCGCCTACGACTCAGCAGAGCGCCATTCTCGAGCAACTGGAGGAGATCGAGTCCTGTGTCAAGACTTCGGGGATCCCGTACACCATCCTTCGGCTGCCGCTCTTCATCGAGTACTTTTTGGCCTTGTCGCACTGCGAAGAAGGCAGTGAAAGCCTTGGGAGTTTGGAAGAGGAGAAGCACGAAGTGCCTCCCGTTGACGAGGCTGAGTTTGAATCGGAGCTCCAGGCCCGGGAGGGAAGAGAATCGCAGGAGTCGATGTCTCCTCGGTCGCGCATCAGGTGGCCTCTACTTGAGCCGTCCCTGGCATCTGCGAGGGTGTACCTGATGGGACTCGAGGATGCTGCCAAGGCTCTGGTCGCTGCCGCCTTCACCTTCCCACTGCACCGCGGAAAGACCAAAGTGCTGTACACCGTGAGCGTGACCATGAAAGAAGTGCAGCGCACCTTGCAACGCCACGCCAACAAAGCTCGTCCCGTGCGTTTGAGTCGTGTGGATGCACTCGGTGAAGAACCTGGTCGTGAGTTTTGGCGCGTTGCCTACTGGCCCCGCGCGCACACGCAGCAGTTCCTTGAGTGCGCGGTGGAGTTTTCGAAAGACGTGCAAGTTGCTGCCGAGACGTCTGCTGCGGTTGGCGGGACAGTTGACACGAGCGCCATGGTGCTCCCTGTTTCCCAGAGCTTCGAGGACCTGACAGATCTCCCGCCACTCACGCTGGACGAGTGGGCTGAAATGAACTCCAAGCGCTACACGCAAGTGCTCGCTGCCCACAGGCCCGATGACTAGCGTGGCGAATTGTTCAGTTGGCTGGCTTCGTATTACCTCTAGTGTTTGTTTGCCGCTGTACTTGCGCGTCACTGTCATGGATGCCAGCCAAATAGCGTCTCCACCCGACCTGATCAAACACTCAAACGAGGAAACAATCGTTGAATTTCATTTGCCTTAGCATATACACGTACGCACCCGAGTCCTTATCACTTAGTGGCCCACGCGTTGTCCAGGTAGTCGAGCATCTCCTGGCGCGAGCACGAGCGCAGGTCGGGCATCTTGATGGCGTTGAGGCGGCCCGTGGCCCGGTCCACTCCGGGGAACGTCGGGTCGGTGCGCGGGTTGCGGGCCGTGGTGAACCAGTCGTCGGCCCGCTCGCCGAAGAGGAAGCTGTCGTCGTACACGTCATGGTGGTGGTCCTCCTCGTCGTGCACGCGCGCGGCGGAGGTGGCGAAGCTGGAGCTTTGGCCGGCCGGGACCTTGGAGTGCACCGCGCGAGTACCGGAGGGCGAGGAGAAGGCGCGCAATGGTGCGGCCAGCAGTGATGAAGAGGGAGCGGAGAAGCTGCGCGGCTTCACGGAGGCCGCGACTGCTGCAGCTGAAGACGACGAGTCGCGCGTGGCACATGACGACAAGATACGGGCCACCTGTGCCGGCAGACGTAAGGGCCGCTTGTTGGCCGTCGGGAAGCGACGAGGGAAGGTGGTGATGACCAACATACTGGCGGGCGGGGCGATGTCGTGGCGGACGGAGACTGGAGTGAGAGGCCGACGGGCGATTGGAAAGTGAAGTGAGCCGAGCTTTCCAGAGACGGCCGACCGCGTTCCGCCGCCGCAGTTACATCGGCGGAAGACGCGAATAGAGAGCTCCTATAGTGGAGACTAGTGTTGGACTGTCCCACAGGGTGTTAATAGTGGACTGTTTTCGTGATCCAAAGCGACAATGATTGTAAGACAAGAACGCCGTCCCGTACGAAGCACGAAATCAAAATCGAGGGGTCCAGCAGGTTCGGTTGCTGCGCTGACACGAAGACGGCTACAGTCGCGTGACGAAGTCGGCGCCGCCGCCGTTTCCCGGCAGTTTGAGTCAGGGAGTGCCCCCACACCCTGGTCTCAAATTATAATAAGTCGTTGCATTCGTGCAGAATATGATTACGCACCACACCACGACTGCCAGCATGGCGGGTCTAGAATCGTACATGTAGGTTGGGTGCTTGGGGATGCCGGTGGAGAATTTTGTCGTGTTGACGAGATAGCGTGATTACGAGTCGTACGGTAATTTACGACCGAGAGGCACACAAGAGTTTGCGATCGAGAAGCACACAGAGTGAAGGTCGTTACAGTTGCCTTTTTTTGCTTTCGACGAACGCAGTTTGCGTCTTCAGGATGCTCACTAAGCAGCAACGATACTCACCCCCCTCGCTCGCTGTTGTCGAGATCAGGCGGGGCCACCAACACCAACACCGGGGAGGCCGGGCCTTCCTCTAGCTGGCAGCGATCCAAGGGTCCACCGCCGCTAAGCCTGTACGGCTGGGGCACGGACGGCTCCAGATCAACGACCCCCGACTCGTACCGCGACTGTAGAAAGGATGCGGTCGAAGGGACGCACACAGATCCGCTTTCACACACACAGCGACGCCAACGAAGCTCGCGATGGCAGGCAAGAGCAACGACAAGTTCTACAAGACGGTCGTGTTCGCCGAGGACATGACAGACGCCATGCTCGACAAGGCGCTGAGCACAGCGCGAGACGCCTTCCAGCTGCAAGTCACGGTGGGTTCTCTAGGGCCGATACCTAGGTGACTCTGCATCCAGACACTAATAATCACCCCCCTGTGCGGTTCTGCTCCTGCTAGTCGGAGAAGACCTTCTCGACTATCGCCGAGTTCGTGCGCCGCAACATGGAGAAGGAGTACGGCCGCGGCTGGAACTGCGTCGTGGGCTCGTCCTTCGGCGCCTACGTGACGCACGAGATCAAGACGTACGTCTACTTCAGCGTGGCCTCGGGCGTGTCCGTGCTCGTCTGGAGAACATGACTCGCCTTCCTCCATTCAGCGTAGCTCAGCTCACCCACCAGCTCTACCCACCAGCTCCACTAATGTATGCACTAAACCGGTCTCTTACGCTCCACCCATTAATATCGCACTTCTGTGCTCCCATCCCTTTATTCCGGTACTTACATGCACTAGCCGAGCGCCCCCCGCTCCGCGGGCGGGGGTATTAATATTAAAATTAGTGTTAATGGACCGATTCCCGTAGGATCTGTCGCGACCATTTTGTACAGATTTCGTACAGAATTCCATAAAACGGCCACTTCTAGACAACTCGAGTCCGCCGTCGACTCGACAGATTTCACTTCTGTCGGAGGGTACCCCCCCCTCCGACAGATTTCTAGATGTGTAGATGGTATGGCTAGAATGGTGAATATTGCTCTCTCACTCCTGCACTGCTCACCGGGGCCGTTGACACTGGCAAGCATAGTGCGGACGACGAAGACGAGTTCATCGACGCGTCTACGAGCGCTGCTACCGCAATGCCGGCGAGGGGCGAGGCCACCCGCAAGCGGTGTCAGCGAGACAGAAGCAGTCTGATGAGGGTGTATTTGCCACGGAACTCGAGATCCCCGTAAATACGCCCTCACCAGACTGCTTCTGTCTCCTGCCAGGAAATGACGCTGCGTTTAAGCTGGCCTCGTCTTCCACAGTCACGTTGCAGGGTTTGGAATTTTCCAATACCAGTAACCGTAATTGGCAATTCAGTAACTGCAATTATTTATTGACCCTCTGACCTCAATAACACTCAATATTTTTAGGACCCCAGAACAGTGGATTTCAGTGTCCTTGACACGGTTGGCGTTGAGTGAGGCTATGTAGATCGAGTGGCTCTCGCTCTCGCTTTGAATCTGTGGATCGCAGTAGGTTGCTGCTACTCGAAACAGTGCGCTCGTCAGCTCACTTTTCGTCTGCACTCACCCCGTCGTCTACAGCTCGAACCACGCATGTCCGACCGCGCCTCGAACCGCGACATCGTACTATACGCCCGAGGGCTTCGACTACTTTATGTGTCGTATATGCTTCGTTAGGCGCAAGCAAGGCGCAGCATGGGCATGTCGAACCTCGTGGAACACGTTCATCGCTTAGATTGCGGTAAATGCCCTTATCTAACAAAATATCAATACATTTTCTTGTACATGTGGTTATTCGCGGTGACTGGGTCGCGCCTGTTGGGATGTGGATACTATTCGCTGAAGTCTGTGTGCGCGGCGGAAAGGTTCTTGAGGTAACCCCCTCCTGATTCCAATGAACGCACTGTGGACAAATTCCAACATTTTCACATGCGTGTACTCCCATACGATGGAGCGAACACCACGTCTCATGCTGTTACTGGAAATCGATTAGCAATTAGGCCAATTATTTATTGGTCTCGATTCGGAGACCCAATAAATATGACATTGCATTGTTCCAAACCCTGTCACGTTGTGGTATTTGACTCATTTCAACCGCTAGAACACGGGTGACGGGGCGACGAGTCTTCCCACTCGGTGACGCCGGCATTAGAACGTATAATAGTTACGCAGTCGAAGGCCGTGATAATGTCACGGCCCTCGACTGCCGCAAGACGCTCATTGAACAAATGGCGGGCCCGTTCGAGCCACGTGGTTCATTGATGATAGTTAGCAGCGCCATATTATCGGAATCGCTGTAGCCTTGCGTCCCTGTGGGCCCGCAGCGCTTGCTTGCAGACACCATGATCGCTGCTGAGTGGTGGGGCTTGCCAGGGAGTGCTATTGACGTGCGTGGGTGAGGGTCACTTCAACTTGAAAGTGGCACCTCAGATCTGTACCGAATCTATGCATTTAGACAGCAAGCGGCCTGCAGGCTGTACGAGATCTGTACACGATTTTTAAGACACGAAATCTATACGAAAATAGCCCACGGGAATCGGTCCAATATTAGGCCAAGCGCCACCGCTACGCGGTGGGGTAATATAACGCCCCCGTTCCGCTCGCCTTACGGCGTCGCTGCACTACTCACCGTGTTATGATATTTAATTGCGGGAGGGCGGGCCCTACGGTCCCGCTATATCGACAGGGTAGGTCGCCCTTCGGCGACGGGGCCGCCTTCGCTGCGCTCGGCAGCTTTTTGTCCAATGGGGGCCGCCGTCGCTTCGCTCGGCAGCGTTCCGGTTTTGCACACTACATCAAGGCTAGTCTGCATTCGTGTCACGCAGCTATTTTTGTAATATTTGTATAATAAAATCCAGTCCGGAGGATGGTGTGATGCGGTAGCGTGGGTGCGAAATGGGAGGCCGGGCTCTAACTATGATATGCGGCAGGGCAGGTCGAGGCTGCAAGGTAGAGAACGGACACACAGCAGACCGACAAAACACGTCGTATTCTGTTAGTTGTTGTGGATTGCCCAATGCTGCCGCTCCGCCCGCTGCTGCGTCGCTTCTCCAGCTTCCCCGCGGGCTTCCGCGGCCTCCAGCTGCCCGTGGGGCCTTCAGGCGCGTCGCTGTCCGCAGTGGAGCCGACCTACGTGCGCCCAGAGCAGCAGCCGCTGCTGTGTCTGCCGACTGCGTTCGGCTCCGCGGCCCGCGACTTCCGGCTGCAGTTCGCCAGCGCGCAGCTCGCGCGCAGCTTCGCGCTCTTCGGCGTGGACCCGCGACTGCCGGAGCGGGAGTTCGGTAGCCGGCGGCTCGAGCGCGACGCTGAGGAGGTGCTGCGCGCGGCCGACGCCTTGGAACTGCAGCAGTTCTCGCTGCTGGGCTGCGCCCACGGCGCCAACGTGAGCGCCGTATTGGCGGCCACGCACCCCGAGAGGGTGTCGCGGCTAGTGCTCGTCAATGGCAATGTACGCGGCGTTGACTGTGCTGCTGGGTCTCACTCTGGAGACTGAGTACCGCTCTCTTGTGACCCATGATGATGATGCAGGCGTTCGTGAGCGACGAGGACTTGGAAGACATGGAGGAGCACGAGGACGTGAACTCGTGGCCGCAGGAGATGCGCGAGGCGGCAGAAGCCAAGTACGGCGCGGACCTACAGGACAAGTGGGCCGGTGCGTCCGCTGCAAAGACATCGAGATCCCATAGACGTCTCTATTGACCTTGATTCGTTATTGTTGTTGCTGCTGCAGAGACGGTGGAAGCACTGCGTGGAGTGGAGCGTGAGGACGGCGGCGACCTGTACTGTGGCCATCTGCCTTTCATCAAGTGCAAGACGCTCGTGGTCTCCGGCGGACAGGACAAGTTTGTGCCGCCCTTCCACAGCGAGTACCTGAGCGAGCGCATCATGCACTCGCGACTGGAAGTGGTGCCTGAAGGCGGCCACGACCTCGTGCTGTCCGAAGCGGAGCGCTTCAACGCTCTGCTGGAGTCCTTCCTGCTCGAGCCCGACGACAAGCTCACGCAGAGCCGCGAGTACGTTGCTGTGCCCTCGAAGGCGTGAGTGAGCAAGGAGACAGCGGGTGGGGGTGAACGCTGGCGATCCGGTGGACAGTCAAACAACGCACACACTGGCACGCTTGTATTTACATAGAGTCTCCATCTTACGCTCTCCTTTAGCTACTTGAACTATTTAGTTAATACGCGGCCGCTGCAAGTTCATGTTGAGAACGAGTTCGAAGTGGCCGTCGCCATGTTGGACAGCGGTCGGCTGTACACCTGCTGCTGCGATTCTTGCTGCTGCTGCTGATACGGGAACTGCTGCATTACAGGAAGCTGCTGGTGCTGGTGCTGCTGATGTGGTGCAGGGTGGTGATAGTTCCCATTGAACGGTGCCTGGTTCTCCCCGAGATTCAAGCTAGCTCGGCGAGTTGGGTCCGCGTAATAATCCTGGCCCACGCCCTCGCGAGGCGGCGAGGTCATCATGGACGACGTCATGGCGTACGAGGGCATACTCATCGTTCGCTTCAGCGGTGCCCCGCTGCCGTTAGCCGGAGTCCCGGCGTAGTAGCCGTAGCGGGCCCCGTACGCGTTGGGCTGGTTCGGGCTGAGCGTCATGCCCGCACTGGCCGCCACTCGAGGATCGTCCTCCAGAATGCCCTGCAGCAGCTCGCCGAAGCCCTCTTCGTCGCCAAACGGTGCCTGTGTGAGCTGCTCGTACTCTCCGGGGTGCTGCGGCTGCGCGTACTCAATTCCGTTGTTGTCGTACGCTGGGGTGTAGCCGCCATACTGCTTGGCCGGGTTCTCATAGCCGTACATCTGAGACGACATGGTGGGCAGCGTCGAGAGATCGGGCTTCATAAGCTGTGGTGTCGCGTAGGGCCGTGAAGCTGCTGAAGGGAGGGGGCCGCTCGACGCGCTGCGTGCGCGCTTGGGCGGATTGTCGTGTCCAATTGACGACGACGAGGAAGGAGCGAATCCTCGGGTGCTGCGCGGCTGCGTGGGCGACCCGGTGTTGACCATTTGCTCGGACGGCTTGAAGTCGAGCTCGGACTGGCCCATGCTGCGCAGCCGCAGCACGGCCTCATCGTAGCGCATGCCGCCGAGCGCCTTGCTGATCTCCATCCGGCGGTTGTACTCGGTCTCCTCCACGGACTTGGCGAGGTGCCACTGGTCCTTGCCACAGCGGCAGTGCTTGCCCTCGGCGCCCTTGTAGCGGCCGGCCTGGCTCGAGAGCGAGCTGCCGTTGGCAGGCGGCGCCACGGCGCACTCGCAGCAGTGGAACATCTGCTTGGAGCGGAAGGTGCCGAGCCAATTGGACTTGAAGCGGGGGAACCAGCTCTTGCGGTCGCGGGTCTTCTCAGGCCCATCGCCAGCGTTGTTGGAGCTGTAGCGCGTGCCGGTCTGGTGCACGCCGTCGCTGGCCGGGTCGGGGCCGGTCCAGCACTGCACGGGGCCGTTGACGTAGTCCACTCTCGGATCCTGGCCGGCTGAGCTGTCTGGGCTGCACGGGATCACGTCTAGCGGTCCGGCCGGCTGCCACGCGCGCTCGAGTTGAAGCGCGCCCATGGCTCTGGACGTCTGCGTCTGTTCTGCTACCCTGTGGTGCCGCACCGGAACGTGATCGGGGCTCCTCGGCGCGGTGCCGTCGTCGAGCCTTTCGTTCGTGTGTACGCCGGCGGGTGTGGCGTGGCGCGGCGCGGCGAGCTTCCGACGGAGAAAGAGAGGAAATGAGCATCACGGGGCCAGTCAGCTGGTGCCGCTCCTGCTGATCGGCTGCCGCTGGGGAGGACACTCTTCCCCGGCCGAGCGCGGACAGCCAGCCGGGCGTGACACCTCGAGAGAGAGAAGGTCGGGCCGTGCGGTGGCCGGGCCCCCGCGGAGCCGTGCCACGTCACACACACACCGCTCCCATCGCGGGCTTGCTCCGCTCTGCAAACCTCCGGACTGAAGGCGCGCGCGTGAGGCGAGCAGCAGTCGAGAGAGCGCGGCACCATCTCTCACTCGCTCGTCAAGTGCGGCGACAGCAACTGCATGCAGAGGGCCCAAGTCCCCACGTTGTGCAAGTCCTCGAGCCTTGAGGGGGTGGCCAGCACTACTCTACATCTGCGCGGTCGGCACCGCTACTGCTACTTGGTAGTAACCGCGCCAACTGCAACGACAGCAGCGCTGTATGAGCAGCCGCCGATCTGCTGCCGCTGCCGATGGCGCCGGCAATGGCGCCATGGCCCATTGCGCCATTGCCGGCAGCTGGGCGCCACGCTGGCCGAGCGAGCGCCTTCATAGTCGGATCGGGGATCGGCGCCGCTGATGTGTCTGATGTACTGGATCTCCTGGCCCATCACGCCGCGTCGGCGCCGATTGCACCTTTTGACGTTACAGCCGTTTCACGACAGTTAGCCGGCCGCACGCCCCGAAATCGGCCGTAGCGGAACTTGTCAAAGTCTGTCGACTACCAGCTGCGGCCGCCCAACTGTCGTGACGCGAGAAGAAATAGAATGCTGATAAGACAAAACCGAGCCGTTGAAGTTGCATATCTACACGCGCAGGGCTGACCCGCCAACGCTCGGCTGGCAATGCATTGAAGTCTGGCCGGCCTTGATGCCGTCGCCCTACCAAGCCACCGCTTGCTACAGTATCGAGCTCGTGCCATCTCCACCGCCGCTGCTGGGCTGTATCCATAGCAGCAGCCAACAGCAGCAGCGTCAGCTGTCGGCCAGCCATCGGCCATTTCGGTGCGCCAAGTGGCTCGATCCCACGTCTGCCGCACACCTGCGGGAAGTGGTGTGCCGGGAGCTGGGGGCACAACGTCATCGCCGCTGCAGTCAAGCAAGACGTCAAAGGCCGTCGCTACGGCCCCAGTTATCATTACGGCGGTGGTGTGTTTCCCGCTGGACGCACATCGCTTTCTTCCCGCGCCGGCGGTGGATCGCGTCGCTCAGTCACAGGCAGCAGCACCTGCCGCTCGACACTCGCGCTGGCGAAGTCTCCGCTCGCGTGGTCGCCATTTGACGAGTGGATCGCGGCCAGTCGTTCGCTCGGAACGTAAGTAATTCATGTAACAAGGCCCCACGCCACGCCCGACATGACCATGGTCAGAGCCTCAGACCCCACCGAACTCGCTGCCATTGGCAGTGCCAATGCCCAGGGTGCAGTCTACAGACCCTGCATGGTCGCCGCGCCGGACCGTCTTAAATCACTCGCGGGCTCACCTGCCTTCAACTTGTGGCCCCCCGGGGGGCCACAAGTGAGCGGGGCCTCCCCGCTCACATCGCGTCTGCTGGTCGCGGAAGTCGGCTTGAAGAGCAAGAGACCGACCGAGCAGCTCCGGGCCGCATGCAAGTCGGCAGGCCTGCCGATCCCGCGGCGCCGCTGGCGTGATTGCTCCATGTGCGGCTCGAGCCTCGGGCTCCGTGACGCCCCGCGAGCACATGGCGAGCTAGAGAGTGGCCAGTGACGAAAACGCTGCATTAGTCGAGCCGCCCGCTCTCTACGGTCGTGCAAATCTACGGCCCGATGCGTCTGCGAACACGGCGAGCGAGCCGAGGCGCCAGCAGCAACCGCGGCCCCAGCTTTGCAGACTGCACTGCACTGCAACGCGGAGGTTTGATACGCTGACCCTGTTGGCGCAGCCGGGCTGAGGTGGCTTCACAATGTGAAGTTCACACGAGCGCCCTTCCAGGGAGCGCTGAAGCCCATCCGACGGATACATGGGCGCGAACGCCACTGCACTGCAGACTGCAGTGCTCACCCGCGCACTGGGGGTTCGCACCAAGACAGATTTGCTCAATGCTCGCTGCGATTCGCGTGGGTTACAATTGTGCTGTGGCGTTGCAGCGCACGATTCCTGTGATGGCATCTCGGTGGAGCCGGACACGGCAATCCTTGACAATGCCGTGTCTGTTCAACAGACTCTGGCGCTCTGCTCTGTGCCGTGAGACACAGCGACGCTTACGGCAGCGCTGCTCGGCGATCGCCATCAAGAACTCGCGACTGCAATGAAGGAGAGGGGAACCTTATATTCTTATGCTAATACCTCACACTCCTTTCTGCGTGCTTCATGTAGCGTGTGTATGGGCCGGGTCCTACGGAGCCGCGTTGACGCCACCGTGCCTTCTTCGGCGAAGTGAGGCGGCAACCTCGTCATCGGAGCCCGAGGACACCTCCGACGACGCTGTGGCCTCCTCCTTCTCACGCAGCTTCTCACCGCCCACTACTTCGCTGCTGATCTGCTCAAACGCGCTCACCACTCGACCCGGAAGCTCCGCTCGCTCGCTGCTGCTGCTGGGCCAGTTCTCGATAGCCGGCTCCAGAATGAGCTTCTGCGCCACAAACAGACTCGCGTCGCGGTTGGCCCAGTAGATGACGTGCGCCGTCAGGGCGAATAAATACTCGTTCGCGATCTCGATCTCGTTCTCTTGCAGGGAGAAGTCGATGGGCAGCCCCTGACACAAGCGACCGAACACCGCCACGTTCTCTGTGCTCGCGTCGCCCTCACGCTCCTCTCGTTGCTGCTCTTCGTCGTGGGCCTCGTCCGGACGCCGCTGCAATTGATACGGTTGCGCGACGACCGCCAGCGCATCGGACAGCGGCGTCATTGAAGCGGGGCTTTCCACGAGCCCCACGCTGCGCGCTCCGGCTAGCACTTGGTGCTCGAAGTCGCGACGCCAGTGTCGAAGTGAGGCCCACATCGCCCGGAAGGAATTGCGCAGCTGGTACTGGAAGCGGAGTTTGCCCTCGAACGTGCGGATAATCGCAGCCTTCGAGTGCGCGCGCGCCGGGTTCAGAATGGGCTCGATGCGATAAGCCACCGGGTCATACGGATGGTAGATGTTGAACATTCGGCGGCAGCGCGGCAGTTGAAAGTCACGATCCAGCTTCTGGCCTCGTACATTGAGAAACAACCCCACCGGCGAGCCGAAGCAGAAGAGATCCTCCACGTCAAACGCAAGTTTGGGCACCAGCGGGACGACGCCGCTGCCTCCAGCGGGGGCAGCAGCAGACCCAGCGATCTTGTGCTTCTTGGTCTTTTTAGGTGTGGACTTCCTCTGGGAAGGTGTCATTTTCCGTCCTGCACGACGTGTCCGCGGGGATGTGCGCCGACCTGACTCCTGTTTTCCCTGCTTCGCCATCTCTTGACGCCACGCTCGAGGGGAGCTTCTCCATACTCCGTTTGCATTGGACATCTCAGACATGGATCTTGAGCGCCGCGTCAACATCCGCTTTGACAAGGCGGCATCAAACCCAAGGACGCTACAGTTGTCCACAGTCGCCCCATTCGTTTCGCCTTCCTCGGTGGCATCGTCATCGCTGCTTGTGCTGCTACCCTCGTTGCCATTCTCGACAACCACGTTGTCTTCATCGCTGCTGCCTTCATCGTCCGTGCAAGGCATGTCCTGCGGCTGCATGTACGCCTGCTGGTGGTTCAGAATGTCGAAGCAGATGATGGAGCCCAGCGAGTGAGCAATAATGGACACTTTCTTCCGCTTTGATCCGGGAGCACAGGAAGAGCCCGAGTCGATCCAGTCGGGGTGGCGCGACTGGAACAGTGTGAAGACACGGTTCATCTCCTTGGCCACCTCGTCCAGAATGACCTGGTGAAAGAGCGGCGACATGAAGAAAAGCACGTCTAGAACCGTGTCGTTGGCCAGTTCCCGAAGCTTGGGAATGGCCGGTAGTGTGACGTCGCGGATGAGCTGGTCCAGACCCTCCATGTGCAGCTTCGAATGCCACTCAATGGGCAGGAACTCCACACGCGGTCGGCGTGTTGTCGTTTTGCCACTTTGCTTGGCTTCAGCTTCGGCGTCCTCCCCTCCTAAGTAAGCAAAGTGCGCCGAGCGAAGGGCCTCACGGTTGAGCTCGCGCAGGGTCGTGGAGCAATCGATGATGGAGCGTAAGGTCACGACGTTAATCAGATCAAGCGTCTTGAGCGCGTCGCCGATGCCATGAACGATCAGCACAAGGTGCTCAATCTCATCTTCAATATCTTTGTCATCTTCAGTGATCTTGAGCGGCTTTCCAGTAGCTGGATCGCACACCATAGCATCCTTCCAGAGCTGCAAAGTAGTGGGATCAGCACGCACGCGCGGGTCTCCGCGATACACGCGACGCTTGCTCGTGAACGGAGTGGTGCCTGCCAGCAGACGCTTGTACTGCATGATGTCTTGCGCACCCTTGAACTCAACGAGGTGTCCTTCAACTGGAATGCTGAGCGTGCAATCCTTCTCCACACGAGCTGCCAACACTGCCTCGCTGAGGCTGGCCCGAGAACTAAAGAATCCACGTGGCTTCTGAGCCTCGATATCCATGAGACGCTGCTTCTCCAGCGGGTACAGTCCCAAATAATACACGAAAGCGCTCTCTAGAACGGCAGCAGCCTCTGGGTTGTACGGGGCTAGACCATAGTTGCGTTGGGCGTACACCCAACGCGAACGACAAACAATAATTTCCTCTAGCGCCGGCCAATACACCGGTGTCATGCGCATGCTCTCCAGATCCACCTCATGGCGGCCCTCGTCGACCAAAACAACACTCGATGGCCCCACAGGACCCGGCACCTTGCTCTTCTGCTGTTGGTACCACCGGAACTTCCGCTCGAGGCGGCGACTTTCGTGCGCGGGGAACTCGATCCAGCCACCAGAGCCGCCTGCTCCAGTAGTGGTGGAGTTCGACCCAGGCGGGACGGACTGGTTGGGATTCACTGAGCTACTCGCGTCTGAAGGCGACTTGCTGCGTCCGTTTAGCCCGCTGGGCAGCACCTGTCCGTTGCCGCTGTTGACGTCAAGTTTCTTGTAGAACCAGATGGGGAAGGCGCTCGCATCTTGCTCAGCCAGCTCGGCCGTCAGCACCTTGTTTGCAGCCACTTGCTCGGGCGTGAGCGGGACGCCGCCGACGTCCGGGAACTCGTGCTGCAAGTCCGAGTAAAGCATTTCATTCTGCAGCTTGATCGTGGCCAAGAACTCGAACAGCTTGTAGTGCGACGCAATGATCTTCATCCTCTGATGCACCGACCTGATCACTTCACTGCGTCTGGCCGCGCTCAGGGACTCGTAGGGCCCGCGTCCCAGGATGTTCCACTGCACCATACTCAAGTGCTGGTCCAGCACCTCCGTGGCCGAGTACAAGTGCTCCACCAGAGCCTGCACCCGCGTGGTGCTGCCCTCCAGGAACAAGTCCGTCCTGTCCTCGATCTCGGCCCTGGACGGGAACACGATGTGGCTCGGGAAGATGACGACGTACCTCACCACGCTCTCGGCCGCGCCCAGCGGCGGCAGCACTACGTGGCGCAGGAAGAAGCTGCGTCTCATTGAGTTCTTGGCCACGAAGTAGAGCTCCGGCAGCTCCTCGCTCGTCACGAACTGGGCCAGGCCCTCGACGCCGCGCAGAAACGGCACGGCCACCTGCGTCTGCAGCGGGGCCAGCGGGCCGGGGAGTCTGGCCGTCTCCACCTCGAGCTTCATGCGGTAGAACAGCCGCTGGCCCGAGCGCGTGCACGTGAGACGCAGCTCCACCACGCGCTCGTGCGTGTGCGTGGCGGCGTCCACCACGCAGTCGCGCGCGCCGCCGGCCGCACGCTTCACCAGGTCGGGGGCCCTGCGCACGAGGCTGCTGGAGATCTGGCCGCCCAGGGCCAGCAGGAACGGGAACGGCGTGAAGGCCGACAGCGTGCTCCACACGAAACCGGGCCGGGACGCGCCGTCGTGCCGCTCCGCCATGTCGCGCCGCGCGTCGCGCACCATCTCGGCAACATGGTACATGGGGCTGCTTGCACTCGTCTACGGGGGTCACTGACTACGCTGCCAGGCAGCTCAGGGGCATGGCGTCGGGGACGGCGGATTGATTCTTCCTTCTCTTTGGGCTTGGATGGCAGCTGAGCAGTCTGGACTCTGGCAGGAGAGGCTATACGAGTAATATCTACGAAGGAATAATGACTATGTGGGGGAATTGAGACTACTTGTGTGATTGATGGATAGATATTACGGATGTAGACCAAGACCACTTCAACTTGCTGCGCGCGGGTGGGATGAACCGCGTAAAGGAAGTCGACACTGCTCGTTAGTACTCAAGCTACATGCAAGTTCATGTACCAGTGTGGAGCGCGATATTGGCGATGGCAGCGTCCATGCGTGCGGCTACAGTGTGAAGCTTTGAACGTGTACGCCGACGTGGAATCGAGCTGAAGTGCGTTCACAGCGCCAGGGCGTCGACGAGTAAGGGCCATCACTCGCCAGAGTTGCATTCCAACTTGTTGGCGATGTCAGGACATGGACATGCAACTGACAAGACTGGGGTATGAAGGTGTATTGGAGAGTTGCAAGCCACGCGCGCGGTTGGATTCCAACCGCGCGCGTGGCTTCCAACTTGGAAGCCCCGTCATAGATACTACGGTATTACTTTATCTACTATTAATACTTAAAAAGTAACCAACTACAGTCATTACAGTAATTAGTCTGTCCCAGACTAATTTTTGTGAAGCAGCTTTGAGATTGACTTTCAAGAAATAGTCTGTCATCACTGCCTGCAGACTAATTTTGAACACAGACTAATTTTGAACTCAGACTAATTGTGAACAGGAAACGAATAAGTACAGAAATCTGATTCAAATAGAGAACACCTGGATAATATTTGCAAGCAGATTTCTGTATTTATCTTTCGAGTTTAACTACACTATTATAGCGCCTCGTTGTCTGCAGCATTTATCACCACAGGAAGCGCCATTTCGTTTTCCTCGTGAGCCTCTTACATGTAAACGCTGTATGCTTCTTCATCGACGACCACGGTGTCTGTAGTTGAGGCGCTTCCGACAAACTCTTCAGGGTATTTCATTTTTCCTGGAAGTGCGGGAACAACTGCGTTGTACGCCAAGTTCCATCAACACTAACCACCATCTCTAGCTAGCCCTTTGCGTCTCTAGCTTCTGCCAACTAATCACCGCATGCAGAGACTCGAGCCCGGGTCCGTGGCAATGGAGCGGACCACTTCGCCAAGACGAGCCCGATTTTGACAGACTAATTTTGAAGTTTTGTTGACAGACTAATTATGAACCTAGGGTTTTCCGAACAACAGGAATTAGTCTGTCCTAGACTAATTATGAATACAGACTAATTTTGAACACAGACTAATTGCTGTAATGACTGTACTCGCCCGACGGCCCTACCGTGAGGGCCTCCTTTTTTACTACTAATTTAGAGGTCGCCACTGACTGAATGGTAGCCAGCACTATAAAAGCGGCAGTCGACACCAGTGTTATGGGAAGGGCCACCAACTTCAATTTGGATAATCAAAACTAACGAGCTCGGATTCACCACTATAAATTAGGTCGCTACCACTGCCAAGCGTGTGCTCTATTTAGCAGTCTTGCATCGACGTTATAAATATATTCTAAGCTTTTGTACCTTCATTTCGTTGATTCCTCCGGCCCATGGAGCCTGCACGACGTCGTGAACGCTTTCCGTGGCAGCAGATATGGAAATCTGGGGATGCAACACCCTACAGCGAGTTCGAGCAAAGCCTAACACGCTTTGTTCGAGATAAAAACGATTCTCTAAACTGTACGATGGATCATGTTGACCGCTGCGAGGATTCCCTGGCTACAACTCGGCACAAGATGCGCTGCATTATCACGAAGTGCGCCTCCCAACGCTGCAAGGACTCAGGAGAGAAGTGTAAAGCTCGCTACAAGATACTTAAATGTACAGAAGTTGAATTCGTTGTTATTTACGAGCAAGGTGAACACAGTATGGCCTTAGATGCCCCTGCATCGCCTCCCAGCAGCCCAAAACTGACAGCTGCTATGAAGAACTACGTTGAAGCGAAGTTGGAAGACGCGCCCTCGATGGTGGCGAGCAAATACCAAAAACACCCGGAGGAATAGAGATTAACACCACAAAACAGCACTTGCACCAAGTGCATAAATAGACTAGATTAGACGCCCCCCGACAGGACCTCCACGTGGAGCCATGTGATTTGCTAATTTATATCCAATCAAAATGCAAAAGCTAAGACGTGGCTGCGGTGTGGCCTCATTCCAGAATTAGAACCAAGGACCCACTGCACGCCGCCAGACCAAGGAGCCACTGCACGCCGCCAGACCAAGGAGCCACCGGACGCCGCCAGACCAAGGAGCCACCGGACGCCGCAAGACCAAGGAGCCACCGGACGCCGCCTGACCAAGGAGCCACTCCACGCAGGAAGCCGCAGGAGCGACGACGGGGCGATCAAGAACCTGAAGCTTAACAAGTGCGATAACCATGAGTGAGTCTGACAGCTTGATTCGTGATTTGCGCCTTCTCGTTTCGTCTGGAGACTTTGGTGAAAAGCACTACAAGCTTCCTCGCGTCTACAAGAAAATACCTGAGAGCAAGGATCGGTACGTCTTCGGCGGGTTTTCGTGGAATACGGCAATTTTTAGCGACGCCCCGGCGCTGCTGTTTCGGAACGCTTGCAATGATGTTGCTGGCTTCCGAGGAAAAGCAAGGATCCCGGATGACGTGGATCACCTGCTGCAAGCGCTGAGCACGGACAGTATCGTGCAGTTCATCCACGACGGCGTACATGAGAGCTGGGATAAAGGAAAACCGTCACCGCCGGATCAGTTTGCCGTTCCCGAACCAGAAGGATACTACTCCAAGATAAAGTTCAAGAGCGACAAGGTTTTTACCTACAAGACCGAATACTGGCTCCAGGCGGGGAACCGTGAGTCACCGGTTCACATGGACCATGGTCGGGTTGTCTCGTACCTCCCGCCATGCGCGAAGAACTGCTTTAAGGTCTGGGGTTTCTTCCCTCAAGAGCCTACAGAGATGTTCAAGTGGCGAAACAAGGAGGATTCCTTCAATCGAATACTGGATGCTACAACGACAGGAGTGCTGATTCAACGACCAGGCGACGTCGTATACTTGAACAACCTGGTTCATCACTCCGTACTGCTTGGCTTCGTACCGGACACAGCGGAAGAGGACAAGTGGGCGGGATATTCGGGGATGTGATCGTGCGAGCGGCGGACAGGATTGATTCGTACAAGTACGCTACCACGGCTGCTTCTGGATCACGACGTGGCTCGAAAGACGCAGTGCACTGCAACAATCGCAGCATGTCGTAAGGAGCTACCGGTACAGTAATCACACTTAGGCCCGTTCTCAACCGGTGCGTCAAGTGAACGCATGCGCTGCATGCGTGCCCTACCCCTCACGCTTCGGTTGAGAATGAAAGTACTAAATTCTTATTGGACGATGCGTGTCAAGACAGAAGCCAATCACTTGTAAGCTGCCCCTCCCCCTTCAGTGAAGGGGGAGGCTTCACCACAACTCGAAACTCATGCAGCAAGCCCACGCCGCACAAGTCCCGTCGCAGCAGGCTTCACCCCACCACCCGCGGAATGAGGCGGCTGCAGTCCTACCTGAAGACCCAGTTACCGTGCAGCAGGGTCACGCTGCTTCAGTCCCCTCGTACCAGACTCCATACCCGCTCGTGGCTCCCGTTCCCTCGTACCAGGCTCCAGACGTCTACACGGCCCCCGCGTCATCGCCGCCGCCTTTGGTGGCACGCAATCTGACAGCTGAACTGGTTAGTGTGTCGCGAGATCCACCTAACCAGCCTCGCGTAATCGACAGTCAAGTTCGGAAGGCCGGTCAAGGCGACCGTGAAGGCCAAGCAGGTGTTGGTGGTCGCCCGCAAAACAGCGGGGGAGTACCGATACAAAGCGCTGGTGTGGCCTCTGCTGGTGTTAGTGGTTCGGCAACTGAGGGGTACTTTGCTTGGGAGCCCTACGATAAAATGTCCATGGATCTGATTAGAAAAGAGTGTACTCTGCGCGCAGTTAAAGTCCACACCCGAACCAACAAGGCGGATCGGATCAAATGTCTTCGCCATTATGACAGGCTTGTCAACAGCGGCGAGCGTGCGTCATCAACTTCGATGCAAGCCGCAGGCAATACTAGACGTACAAAACATTGCATGCTCCGGCTGATTAATTGTCTGATGTCCAAGGACATGATCAATCGGCTCATCGAGATAACGGGTAAGTATATTGTGAAGTACAGATTCGTCTTAGCAGCGAAGACTAATCTGATCAGTGATGCAGGGAAAAACTTTGACCGACAAGATTTAGACGACATTCAAGCGTCGCAGAAAGCACAATTTTGGCTCGAATTGCAGGAAGGCGAAAGACAAGTTCTCACAGCGTCAAGAAGGGAGGGTGATATGATTGGTCAAAACTCGATAACGCACGAGGACGCATGCGTCCGAAGTTCGTGGCATGTGTACGTGCCGTAACACGTCCATTTAACCAATCAAAACGTCATGCGTGCGTTTAGCACGCATGCGTCCAAAAAACGCATCGGTTGAGAACGGGCCTTAGCAGTTCCAGATCATCTCTTTCGCATTTGATTGGCTCGCCGTCCGACAATAGCAACATGGCTGCGCAGCTGGACCGAGTGGCGAGGCGGTCGCTGCAGCGCGCGGCCCTCCTGCGGCAGCGCTGGCCATGTCGCGGCCACACTCGTCGTTTGTTCTCCTCTGTCTCCTCCGTCCATGCACCCAACGCCGACGTCTCCACGCGCTCGAGCGGCTCCAGGAGCGGTCATCAAAGTTTGGTCACAAACGTCCCCAACCTGCTGGCGCTGCAGCGCGTACGCTGGCTCCTGCAGCAGCCGCAGCGCCGCGTGCTGCTGCTCACAGGAAGTTCCGCGTCAGATTCAGCTGCCCGGGCAGCGCTGGAGCGAGACGCGCCCGCCTTCGAGCTGGAGCGGCGCGGCCACGGCGTCTTCGGCGTGCGCGAGTTCTGCCAGCTGCTGCTGCGCGAAAGCGGCCACGAGCGTCGCGTCTTCGGCCGCGCGCAGTTGGCGGCACTGCTGCTGCACAACGGACTGGAGCTGCCAGGCGCGTCACGACTCGCAGCGACGTCGACGCTGCAGAGACGCAAGGCGGTGCAGGACTTGCTGCAGCTCTTCCGGCTGCTGGAGAGGGAGGGCGTCACGCCCGAGCAGTACGCGGCCGCGGCCGTTGCAGGTGGAGAGCAGGCGCCGCAGGAGCTGGCCGAGATGTACAGACTGTACCAGGAGCTGCTGCTGCAGCACAATGCAACGTCGTGGGACGGGCTGGTGACGGATGTGCTGGCGATGTGCGGATTGCAGCAGGGCGCGGGGAATGCCGCGGCGACGGCGTTCAGTGAGTCAGTTCTTAGAGAATACACGGACGTGGTGCTGGACGACGTGCAGCGGATGACACCGGCGATGGCGCGGATCGCGGGCCACTTGTGCGGGCAACCGAGCGTCCTGTCCAGTGCGAGCTTCAGTCGCGTGCTGCTGGAAGGAGACGAGTGTCCCCAAACAAAAATCTTAGAGCGGCAGTTGGTGAACACGGCGGCAGGAACACGTTGTCCGCGTGCGGTGGAGCGCATCGCATTGGATACTCGTGATGATGTTAAGCGAGAGAAGATGCGAACGTTTGCGAGGCAGGTTTTGACGCAGAGCGGCGGTGCTACTGAAGGTATCGCCTCACCTGTCCCGTTGAAGTGCTGGCATTTTGGAGCATCTGAGGCAGAAGAGAGGAGTATTGGAGCGTATCTAGCTGACTGGTTAGCGACAGACGGCTCGGGACACGTCACGGTGCTGTGTCCTTCGTATGCAGATGCAAGTCGCGTATCGTTGGCGTTCAGGAAACAGGGACTCCCAGTGCAACTGGATGGCGATCGGTTTTCTTCAGTCGTTAACTCCAGCGGCGCTCCCATTCATCTTTTTGATGAGCCTGGCGTCAACGCGGTGTATTCGCTGCTATGCGCGTTGTGCTTCCCAAGTAACTCTCGCCATCTCTACAACGTTTTACGCTCGGACTTGTTTGCCTTTCCGGCCGAGCTGCTTTCGTGGTTAATGGAGAGGGAGCGACGGAGCCACACTGACCTCTTTCCCGTGCTTGAAGCTTTCGTTGAAACTCGTGGCAAATCGCTCGGTGCATCGTCGCTAAACCAAAGAGAAGGCGACGAGCTGGAACTGCCATCCGTAGTGTCTTCTCAGCTCGACTCTGGTGTAGAGATAGCTGAGTCGTTCGTGAGAATCATCAGACGACTGCGTGCGGAGTGCCATCAGCTGTCAGCTGCCGAGGTTGTTCAGAGCTTTCTAGAGGAGACTGGTCGATTGGAATCACTGCTGAGTCCGAATTCCCCGGAACAAGAGCGTGAGTCTCTGGTCCTGGCAGACTTCCTACGAGAGCTTGAGACTGCACAAAATGTTGTGAAGAGTGCCCAAGTGGCGTTCGTGGCGCCATACTTACAGCAACTGAGGGAGACCAATTTGACGTCGTCCGCGGCATGGGAGGAAGTATCGCTGGAAATTAGTACTCACGCATCCGAAGCAGTTGCAGAGGGCTCGTACATCCGCGTCCTTCCACTGACATCTTACGCTCTTGAGTCTCTCGCGGCTATTGCAAGTGACAAGCAAACTGATGGCAAGCACATTCTCGTGTTGATGTCAATGCGCGATAGTAAGTTTCCAGGACGGATGAAGCGTCTCACTCTACCGCTTCCGTACGATCTGCTGAGTGAGCCATTTCCTGTTCAAACACGATCTGAACACCTCGAGCAAAGCGAACGCCTCGCGTATGAGGCGTTAGCACTGGGCGAATATGATGAGGTGGTGCTGTCGTTTGCGGAGCTTGCAAGTAGTTCGTCGTCCAAGCGTGAAGTATTGAGCCAAACGTTTCGGCCGATCTGGCACGAGGGAGACCAACCAGCCCCAGCCCCCAATGACAAAGGCTGCAGCCCAGGGAAAAGTGGATCGGACACTATGCCCCCACAGCGGACGCAACCGTCAAATGAGAGCTCGTCTACAAAGAATTTCGCCACTCCAGATACTGTAGCGCCGGCTCAAGAAACCTCAACATTTTGGCTCGCAGATGTGGTTGGGTTTCTGCGCGAGTTTGTGCACCGCGTCCTCCTGCGCCGTGAAAAAATACTGCCCAGCAGGGATGCTTCTACTAGCCTGAAGACTGGTGCCAGTCACGCCATCGAGAACCAACCGAGACGAGATCGGGGGCCGTCTGAAGGTGTCGCAACAACCACTTATCGATCGTCAGCACCAGCAGCAAGTATACCGTATGAACCGCCCCACTTATCGTATTCGCAGATCTCCGAGTACCTGCGCTGTCCTCACCGCTACTACCTCGGTCGTGTCATGAAGCTCAACGGCGATGTTTCCACCTCGATGATGTTTGGGCGCGCCTTGCATGAAGGTATTGCTGCATTTGCAAACTCCCTCGCTGCCTCGGAGCGCAGCGGTGACCAGACAAATGAAGCCAAGACACTGGCGGCTGTCGAAGCCGAGGAAGCTTTCATGCGTGCCTGGGCTGGTGACGGGTATGGGCTTTATGCCTCGAAGGAGCAGGCGTCTTTCCTGCTTGATCGCGGGATGATGGCGCTGTGGGACTTCATAGAGACCCATCATGGAGACCTCAAGCTGCAGGAGATTGTTCACGTCGAGAAGGGGTTCGCTTTCCACGTACCCGAGGCCAACGTCGAGTTCCGCGGTGTTTGGGACCGCATTGACCGAGTACGCAGTGTCAGCGGTGGCGAGCAGTCTCCCGTTGTCATCAAGGAGTTCAAGTCGAACATGGGTGGTGCTGCGCGCAACATGCGCAAGTTAGCAGACGAAAGCCTACAGCTCAAAATGTACATGTACGCCTTCCGCAAGGTCTTCGGCGAGGCGCCGTACGGAGCGAAGCTGCAGCAGATCGGTGGCAACTACGCTGAGTCCAAGACAAGAAGGCGGATCAGCAGGGCGGGGAATGACGACGACGGATTCGTCCACTTCTCAGAGGAAGCGGCTCAGGAAGCCGAAGCTGCTATCGTTGAGGTTGCGAAGGGGCTGCGCAGCGGCAGCTTCGAGCCGAAACCTAGTTATGCCGAGTGCGCTTTCTGTCCGTACGCAGGGTCCGCCTGCCATTCTGCTACGGACGAAGCTTCGTACGACCGTCAATCTGCACGAAGGAGCATTGCTAAACAATAACGAGAAGGTATAGAGTACATGGCATGTTTTCACGCTTCATAACATCTTTCGACATCTATCTAAGCCTTGGAGCTCTACCTATGGAGCCAACCAAGGCTTAGAACGCTGGGATGACAATGTACTCGCGGTGTAGGCCAACGGGAATCGCCAACTCGTCGGTCTCCGAGACCGACTGAAGCCTGCGCAGCATGATTTGCTGTCGCTTGAATCCTGTGAACGTGAACAACACGCGCGCGCCTGCCACGATGATGCCCCCCATTCGATCCTGTCTTCAGTACAGCTCTGGGATGGCCACCGGTGGCGTCACGTAGTTGTCACCGCACAGCGAGTCGTCGTCCGAGTCCGAGTCGCTGTGGTAGTCGACCATGTACACGTCGTCGCACTCTTCGGTGCCATCGGAAGACCGAGACTCGTCCTTGTCGGGCCACAGAAAAGCTCGAGTCAAGTTGCCTCGTCGACGTGTGAGGAAGTTCCGAAGCCGATCGCGCTTGCGGCTTCGAGTTGATTCTTCCGGTGCCTCGTCAGTAGACTCGATGGCCTTGCTCAGCACTGCGCTGGTTCGCGAGAGTCTCAGTTGACGTTGAGGTGCACTGTCTTCACAAGCACCGCCCACTTGAATTGACTGAGACGACGGAGTACGGCGAATCCTGCGCTGGAGACTTCGCATGGTCATCGAGTGAATTGACTCCGCTTGGGATTTTGTAGACTGGTCAGAACACGCGCTTGGCGTGCTGATGCGAGTCTTACGGGAGCCTCTACCAGCGGATGGGATTCTATGATAGCAATCGTTAGCACAGCTGGCAATCGGCTCGAAGCTTTGGTGACGGGAAGCAAAGCAGGCAGCTCTATGAAGGCACATGGCGGAGCAGTCAAGGGGCCATCACGTGGTCGAAGACAGCTACGCCGCAGAACCTTCAGCCTCGTCAGCTGCCTGCTTGAATGGATAAGGTGCATGCACTGCTACCCGTATTAATAGTCGGACAGCGAGCTGAGCGTTGCATCTGGAGAAAAAGTGGACGCTGGATGTCGACCATCGCGGTGATAATCAACCAACGCGCTGGATCGATGAATGTCCTGCATGATCAAAGGCTTTGGTGGTCGTGGCCGTACCGTCCCCCGCGTCCGCCGCCTTCTCGCGCTTGACCACGTAGTTGCGAGCCCCAGCTACGCGGTCAGTGGCGGGTTCGCGGACGGGATCATATTTACTCGCCACATTTACTTAAGTAGTATGCCACAACAACGGAACCTTCCGCATTTCCGTGCCATTTTTAGTGCGTGATTAGCCAATCCAAGTCATGTATCCCACCCATACAAATCGAACGATGGAGTTCTACCCTCAGGATGCGGCGAGTGCCGCCGACGCCGCTGCTTGCGCCGCGCTGTTCGCCGGCCACACGCTGCTGATTGTATGTGTATCTGCTTCCCTACATCGCTGTCTACCTCCCCATCCAAGTTCCACTCTCCATCTCGCTCTCGCCGCCGCGCAATCCACTCACAAAGTTGTGTATCATCCTCTTGTGTCCTGCGACCTCAGCCGGCCGTTTCCCAAGCGAATCTCGGCCAATTGACGCTGGACCTGCTCGTCAACACACTGCTGCAGAACGGCGAGGCTTTTGTGCGTGGAATTGCCGTCTTAACCGTGGCGTTGCGGTCTCATTTGGCCCCGTGGAGGGCTCAAAACTGACTGAAACCCTCTCCTTGACTCTGAACAGGACGTGCAGCTTACGCGCGTGGGCCACTTGGTCAGCGAGACGGCGCCCCCCATCGCTGGAGGCGCCGCCTTCGCCACGCAGCAGCCGCAGTCGCTTTGCCTGAATCTGGAGGGTGCGTAGCTGCAGTGGAGTCGAGACAGCCAAATTCTGACCCATTGCCGACTGTTGCAGTGTACCAGAGCAAGGAGAAGAAGGTCACGATCGTCCAGCAGCGAGCTCCTGTGCTGCCGGTGAGATCTTGATCTGACATGGGCGTATTGGTGAGGAGATGATCTGACGACTGTCTTGGTTTCTGCTGTTGAAGGGCCGAGCGCACGCGTTCGCTCAAGAGTTGGTGGAGTGGACGCGAAGCAGCAAGGTGACTGCGCTCGGAGTGGTCGCTGGCTGCGACGATATGCTCCGTCACGACCCCAACATGATGAGGTGAGATTGATGGCGCTTTACTATGATGCGGCTGTCGACGCGCTGCTGGCTAACTCCGATCTGCTTGAACTCTTTCCAGTCGCCCGATCCGCACGATCTACTCTGCCGACGCTGCCCAGCTAGACGAAGCGTTTCTGACGCGCTTTGAGGGCCTGGCCGCCTCCACCGAGGATGCCACAGAAGAGGTGGAGCAGCATCCTACTTCGTCTGCCGACCAGTGGGCGCCGATCCGCGGTGCTGGCCTCGCTCCTCTGCTTCACGCGCAGTGCGATGAGCACAAGTTGCCGTTCATCGCGTGGGTGATGCCGTGTGCCGAGGGCAACAACGTCCCGGACGCTGCGGCCATGGCTACGCAGCTTTTCCGCTCGCTGCGCATTGCACCCAAGCAGGCGCCTGCTGACCCCGCGACGGCTTCTAGCTCAATGCCGCCGATGCTTCCGTTTGCGTTCCCGCCTTCGTGGAACCAGCTCTTTGGACGAGGCCCTGATGTGTCGCTGTACCTCTAATAGAGATCGATCGATCGCCCATGCTTTCAGCTTCGCATTGCCTTCCTGGTGTGTGCCGCAGATAGCACCGCCCCTCGCGAAAAATAGTTTGGTGAACCAGGTGCAGATATGGTGGACTCAAGTCGCCGGGGATCCGTGGCTGCAGAACCACGACTTGAGTTTGTACCTGCGCGGATTCCGAAGCTGGCACCTGAATCTCCTGCCCCAGCCATCGGCCCTTCGAAGACAGCTCAAGCGCTTCAAGCAGATATGTAAGTAGCAAATGGCTTGTGTGTTTTCGTGCGAGACCTCTCGTTGCCAACTTTTCTTGTCGTGTACTGCTGCTGACAGATTGGAGCTTACAAGAGCGCTGGAGCATGTGAGCGTGCAGCGCCAACAGCTACTGAGTAAAAGTGCTAGCCAGCCTTCTGTGCGACTCGAGCCTTTATACAGGCAAAATAGGCACAAGCCTATCGCGAACAACGGTGAGTAGCTACATTGTGCCAAGCAATGGTCTCGCTCGTCTAACTACCAGCAGGTTGCGACTCCTTCATTGATCTTGTACTGTGCGACTGCGGCGAGGAAATGCGGCCTGCGGATGAGAGGTTCCATCTGCAGCACGAGTGTCCTCTCCGAACGATTCGCTGCGTTCGGCCAGGGTGTACAAAGTTGTTCCAGGCTTCAAACCGCGAGCTGCACGAGCAACGTGATTGCCACTTCACCCGGCACACCAGGCAACTTCTTCGAGATCGAGACGATGGCGACACCCCAGTGGAGTGCGAATTATGCCACGAAACTCGCTTCATCATCCGGAAGCGCCACTTGCAGAGCCATCAATTGTACATGTGCGCAAAGCGTCAAGTGCCTTGTCGGTTTGCTGAGTGGGGGTGCGAGATGAAGTTCCACCAAGCGAAGCAAGAAGCCCATGAAGCGAGCCAATGCGTTGTGGCTGAGCGACGGAGACAGATTGCTGCCGACGCGCTTCTAGTTAACGAGGAAGCCATTTGCGACTGGTGCCAGCAAAAGGTGAAGAAGCGCAAGCTACTGGACCACCAGGAAGACGAATGTCCTGAGCGCGAGCGGCCATGCCCCAATGCTGTCAACGGATGCAAAGAGTGGGTTCCTGTGGGTAAATTTGACGAGCACCTTCGTACGGACTGCAGTGTGACGGTGGAGCGGAACACGCTGGCGGCAAGGGCTCGTGAAAAGAACTCGCCGGTGACTTGTCCAGAGTGCGGGGTGGTGGTCCGGCTGCGGCATCTCGAGCGGCACTTCCGCGACGAATGTGTGAGCCGCGTTGTGCCGTGTAAGAATGCCGCCCACGGATGCAAAGCGCGTCTGCGATGGCGAGATCGGCACTTGCACGAAGACTTTATGTCGCTCTCGAAGGACCGCAGCATTATTGAGTTCAAGACTGGGGGCGACGCCTACATCGCGCTCAGCAACAGCACGAGTCAAGCTCCGTCTCCACTGTCTGTCGATCTGCCGCCTCCGTGGACTGCCGAGTATTTCGTGTGGATGGTCGACGCGGAGGAGGAAATCCTGTCACTGCACAAAAGCAGCTTGGGGCTGATGGAGACCGTCGTAGTCAACACGCGCGAAAACGAGCAGTGGCAAGCGAAGTCGGACGCGTGCAAGAAGAAGCTCAAGGAGCTCAAGCACAAGCGAAAGCGCAAAGCGAACGACAAGACAGGAACGCACCTCTCCGGCGAGGAGATGTCGAGCGCAGCCAAACAGCTCGCGGAAGAGTTCAACGACGCTGAAAACGGGTTGCTGGCCACTCGGAAGGAGATCGCGTTGGCTCGTGGCTGGATCGAGATCAACCTCCTCGAGGCGAAGCGAATTCTGGACACCGACGTGACCGACGAGGAGTCCAAGCAGACGCTTGCAGCCGCGATCGCCGACCAAGCCGCGCAGCTTCTGCAGGAGAGGACGTTGCTGGTGCAGCTGCTGCCTGAAGCTGACCGTGCGCTGCTAGGCGACCTGGAAGCTTGGGTGAAGCAGCTCACGTCCGGTAGCCCCAGCAACGAGAGTAAAGCTGAGCGTCAGCGCAAGGCTGCGGAGCAAAACTCGTTGCTGAAGAAGCGCAGCGAGTTTCAAGCTCAATTGGACGCGCTGGACCCGGACGACGCCGACACGCCGCGACTGCAGCGGAGATACGAGCGCGAGATCGCCAAGGTTGACGCCAAGCTGGCGCTGGTGTCGGAGAACAAGCCGACGCAGCTCCTGGAGCGCTGCGGACGCCACATCATCGCGTCCTCGGCGAGGAACGTCATCTCGCTCGTGGCAGGACCCAACGGAGAGATCTCGTTCTTCCGACCGTCAGGGGCCAAGGCAGCGCGGGCCGTCAACTTCAACGTGCGTCTCGAGCGCAACCGCTGGAACCACGTCGCGCTCTCGGCCGGCGTCAAGGAGCTCAGTGTCTTCCTCAACGGCGAGCTCAAGAGCATCCGACGCGGGGTCTTCGACCTGCCCATGAGCAGACTCGGCGCCCAGGAGCAGGCCGAGTCGTTCCAAGGCTTCGTCCTCGAGGTCCGCTACTGGAAGGAGTGCCGGACCGTGCAGCAGCTCCAGCAGCACGCGGCCTCCATCCTGCACGTGGCCAAGTGCAAGACGCTGCTCGGCTACTGGACGTTCGAGGAGGGCATGGGCGACCTGGTGGACGACATGGCGCTCAAGCTGCCGCGTTCCGCGTGCTTCGGCACCGACTGGGTCCTGTTCGACACGCCCGAAGTCCGCAGGCGCTTCGGCGTGCCTCCCACGCCGTCCCTGCGCGACCAAACCTGCTGCGTGGTGAACCAGAAGCTCAAGCTGCTGGCCCAGCGCGCGCGCGACCGGGAGCTGGACGCGGTGCCGTGTCGCCAACACTGCGAGCAGGTCGTGGCCTTCCGGCAGCTCGAGCGCCACCACCGCGTCGAGTGCGTGCACCGCCTGGTGGTGTGCAAGGAGGTCGGGTGCGAGCGGGTCTTCCGCTGGAGCAGCGAGGCCCAGCACCTGCATCAAGACTGCGCGCGCCACTTGTACCGCGACGAGCTGGTGCGCCGCTACCACGACAAGCGCGAGCTGGTCGAGTGCATCCTCAACTGCGCGCAGCTCGTGCAGAGGCGCTTCATGCCGCTGCACTGCCACTCGCAGTGCGTCAACCGCCTCGTCACATGTCCGTGGACGGACTGCGGCGAGACGATCGTGGCCAAGTCGCTGACGAGGCATTTGCAACGCGAGTGCCACAGCCAGAGCAGAGTGAACGAGAGGCAAATGGTGGAGAAGGCGCGCAGACGGCAGAAGGCCAAAGAGGCAGCAGAGCAGGAGGAGGAGAAGGAACAAGGCGAATGTTGATCAACCCAGCAATCGGACACGTTGTATTGCGGTCACGCTAGCAAGAGCGAGAGCAGGCTTAAGCCACCAGCGTCGAGGCCGTGGCGGACTCGTACTTCCAGTTGGGCGAGAGCTTGCGGTTCTTGCGGTAGTAGCGAGCGAGGCGGTGGATACGCGACTCGATCAGAATGAGGCGGAACTTGGAGTCCTTGTCCTGACGGTTGCGCTCCAGGTGCTTGCGCACGGCCACGGCCTTCTTGATGAGCATGTACAGGTCCTCCGGCAGCTCCGGGGCCAGGCCTGAAGTCAAAGTCGATTGACAATACCCGCGTACCCCCACGTCAGTCGGAGAGGCAAAAATAGCCATCGGATCCGCACGTCAGGTGGTACCGAGCAGCAGCAAAATGCCACAAATAGAACAGATTACGTCAGCAGCTGCAAAGGACACGGATAATTAGCCAATGGGAACGCACCGTTCTTCTTGAGCAGACGCAGCACCTTGGAGCCGGTCACGCTCTTGACCTGGGCAATGCCGTGCGAGTCACGCAGGATGACGCCGATCTGCGAAGGGGTCAGGCCCTTCTTGGCGAACTTGCAGATGTGGTCCTCCACGTCCTCGGACGAGACCTTGAGCCACGAGGGCGGCGAGCGCTTGTACGGGCGAGCAGACTTGCTCATGCCCTTGCCGTGAGAGTGCATGCGACCCATGGTGACTGGATTGGGGGGAGTGGCTTTGACTTGCTGGAGAGGAGATCAAAGAGTGAGCGCGACCGCAAACTGGCGGGTTAAACGCAGACGCCGCAGCCAACCAACGGCCGGGCTGATACCGACGTGCCATTGGGTGAAATGCAGCGGCAGAAGCGCTCCCATTGGCTGTTAGTCGGTTTTCGTACTGTCAACTTTGTGCCGCTCAAGCGAAAGCAGGTTATTACTGCGGACTTAGTCGAGGGGACCATTGGACTGACAACCATCAAGCGACACAACGCATTGTAATGGGCAGTGACGACGAGGGCGTGGCGTTCCAGTCGACCGCGCTGGACGTCGTGGGCTCCTGGCTGCTGGGTGGAGGCGACGACAAGGACGAGGCGGAGCAGCAGACGCAGACGCAGACGCAGCGCCGCCCCGTGACGCTCTACCGCCCGTCGTCCGCCGGTAGCAATGGGGGCAAGAGTCTGCCGAGCCTCACGCGGCCCAGCGCCAATCAGGACGCGACGCTGACGGAGCAGGAGCGAGAGATGAAGCGCAAGCTGTTGCGCAAGCCGCGCGGCAGTAGCTCGGAGGAGGCGGCTAAGGCCGAACTGGAGGCCGAGCGCCAGCGCGACGAGGCGCAGGACCAGGAGGAGCAGGAGCTCGTGCGCCTCAAGACGCAGACCACCAAGGACGACAAGAAGCGCAAACGCACGGCGCAGGACGAGCTGCTGGACAAGCTGCGCGAGGAGGCGGCCAAGAAGAAGGCCAAGAACCTCAAGAGGAAGCTGCAGCTGCAGCGCAAGAAGCAGCGGGAGCGGGAGCAGCAGCAGAGCGGAGTCGCCGCCAACTGATATGCAGAGCTTGTAACTTAATGATGAAGACGCGATTTACCGCAGGCTTTTGGAAGCTTTTTGGCCTGTTTTCATCAACGGCAGCTCTCTTGCTCGCTCATATCGTCAACCAAACTTGTTAAGTGGAGGAGCTTTATTCAAACGCTGAATTCGACCTTGCCGTCGTAAGTTCTAGTGGTGATGGTCGAAAGCTGGCGTGGAGTCGATCATGCACTTTAGCGCTTGCACATCGCGCTTGACCTGACGATCTCAAGCCCCAGAATTTAACTTTGCATTGGGTATGAGTTCTACTGTACGGTGGCGATAGCGGAGACTTTTCAAAAAGGCAAGTTGAAGTGGTCGAACTTTCCGGGATTCTCGCCGTTTGATTGGGCACGCGGGTTTTCCTCCAATCCGAGATCTCCACTTCATGACAGCAACTTCGACGACCGTCACTCAGCACAATGCAAATGGCTTCAAATAGTGTAGCCGGCTGCAGCATCCCATTGCGGGTCAATCAAAGGTGTCGTCGCTACTCACTTTCCAACTCACCACCAAACCCGCAGCAGCCTCTGCCCCTTCGCCCCTCAGCCATGGGCAACCTCTTCTCCTTCTCGCTCGACGCGCTCTACGGCAGTCTGGCCTCGTTCTTTGGCAGCCGCGAGAGCCGCATCATGATCATCGGCCTGGACGCGGCCGGCAAGACCACGCTGCTGTACAAGATCAAGCTGGGCGAGATGGTGACCACCATCCCCACCATCGGCTTCAACGTCGAGACCTTCGAGTACAAGAACATCAAGTTCACGGCCTGGGACATCGGCGGGCAGGACAAGATCCGCTCGCTCTGGAAGCACTATCTGAGCAACAACGACGCCGTCATCTTCGTGGTCGACGCCGCCGACCTCGAGCGGGTGGACGAGGCCAAGCAGGCGCTGCACCTGATCTTCGAGGCGGAAGAGCTCGCCAACACCAAGCTGCTGGTGTACGCCAACAAGCAGGACCAGCCCAACGCCCTGTCGGCAGCAGAGCTCCGCGAGAGGATGGAGCTGTCCGAGGCCACCACGAACCCTGCACACGTGCAGCCTTGCGTTGCGACGACTGGCGACGGAATCTACGAAGGCCTGGACTGGTTGAGCAAGGCACTCACGGGGGAGCTCTCCACGTAGGTACAGTCCGGACTGCGTGAGTATCCCTCCCTGAACATTTGTAGTAGTAGCGACACTCGAAGCAATACAAAACCATTGGTAAACCTCCAAATTCGTGACCTTAGGATATTGTCTTCGCATCTTGCGGCTGACTGGGAGTTTGTTTGTTTGTTTTCTGCTTTTGTTGGCTCATAGATTGCGTCCGTGCGTGCCGTGTGTACTGGTATGCTCACAGTGGTAAGTTACCACTGGTAACCTACATGCAAAGTTGAAGTGCAAGTGAAGCACCCTCCAACTTTTCCAATGTTAGTCTTAAGTATGGACAAGTTAGTGCGTATACCTCCCCTGTGACATGCCCCTTCATTTCTTTACAAACCTCAAGTATAAAAAACGGTCGAGCAGCCACGTGAATGCTAACCTCCACCTGACAGTTTTCGGGATCCGATCACTTTACCATTTGCAGACGAAGTACCAAGTCGAATATCTAGCAATGAGTGCGCGCACGGACGAGCAGTGGCTGGCGGAGGCCCAGCAGTGGGCAGACTGGGACGTGAACGCCGGCACCAAGGCGCAGCTGCAGCAGCTCGTGGCGGCCAAGGACGTGACGCGCATCCGCGAGCTCTTCGGCAGTCGCGTGGCCTTCGGCACCGCCGGCCTGCGCGCTGTGATGGGCCCGGGGCCCGCCGCCATGAACGATCTGGTGGTGATCCAGGCCTCGCAGGGCATCTGCAAGTACCTGACCAAGCAGTTCGGAGCCCGCGCCAAGTCCATGGGCGTCGCGGTGGGCTACGACCACCGCCAGCAGGGCTCGCTCAGCTCCAAGAGGTTCGCGGAGCTCACGGCTGCAGTCTGCGCGCACTACGGCATCAAGGTTTTCCTCTACGAGGGCTTCGTGGCCACGCCATTGGTGGTGAGTTCGCTGGCGATTTTTTTATTTTTTTCTTGTCATGTCTGACAAGTTTTTTTTTTTTTCGTGGTGGCTCTGGTGGTTGCAGCCATTCTGCATTGAGCAGAAGGGATGCGCAGCGGGTGTCATGGTCACGGCCTCACACAACCCCAAGGCGGACAACGGATACAAAGTCTACTGGAGCAACGGCAGCCAGATCATCCCGCCGCACGACGAGGGCATCGCGAACGAGATCATGGCCAACCTGGCTCCCTGGAGACTGTACGACGAGTCGCTGGAGGCGCTCAAGAAATCGTTCCCGACGCTGATTGAGGACCCCAAGGAGGAGCTCACGAAACTCTACTTCGAGCGAGCGCGTGCAGGACTGTGCCGCTTCCCGGAGGTTAATGCCAGCACGACGCTCAAGATTGCCTACACAGCTATGCACGGTGTCGGGCACGCGTTCACGAGCCGCTCGTTCGCAGCTTTCGGTCACAAGGAGTACGTTCCTGTGCAAGCGCAGCTTCTTCCCGACCCCGAATTCCCCACGGTGGCCTTCCCCAACCCGGAGGAGGGCAAGGGTGCGCTGCAACTCGCCATGGAGACCGCTGAGGCCAACGGAGCGAGACTCATCTTGGCCAATGACCCCGACGCTGATCGTTTGGCAGTTGCTGAGCGCGACCCAAGCTCCAAGTCAGGCTGGCGAATTTTCACGGGCAACGAGATCGGCGTCCTGCTGGGCTACTGGGAACTTGAGCAGTCCCTTCGACTGAACCCGGGCTGCGACCGTAAGCAGCTCTACTTCATCGCATCGACAGTGTCGTCGAAGATGCTGCGTGCCGTGGCACAGGCCGAGGGCCTCGATTTCGAGGAGACTCTCACTGGTTTCAAGTGGATGGGTAACAAGACTGCTGAGCTCCGGGAAGCAGGCAAGACCGTGTTGTTCTCGTTCGAGGAGGCCATCGGTTTCTGCGTTGGCGATCTGGTGAAGGACAAGGATGGCGTGGTCGCGGCCGCCGTATTCGCAGAGATGGCCGTTCAGCTCGAAGCAACCAAGCAAATGACGGTGGGCCAGCACCTCAATGCGCTTTACGAGCGCTACGGTCACTTCGTGACGCAGAACCACTACGTCAAGTGCTACGACCCGGTCAAGATTCGCGCCATCTTCGAGCGTCTGCGCAACAACGGAAAGTACTGGGAGAGCTGTGGTGACTTCGCTATCACCCATGTGCGCGACCTCACCACAGGCTACGACAGCTCCCAGCCGGATAAGCGTGCCGTGCTCCCTGTGAGCAGCTCGACCGAGATGATCACGTACACTTTCGCCAACGGATGCGTTGCCACGCTTCGCACCAGCGGGACGGAGCCCAAACTGAAGTACTACGTTGAACTCGCCGGACGTGTGGGCCAAACTCGTGATGAAGTCACTCTTGAGCTGCGGAAGCAGGTTGAGCAGATTGTAGAACTCATGCTGCAGCCCAAGGAAAACGGCCTGGAACTCCCGCCCGCGGACAAGTAAACACCCTCCAGGTCCCTGCAGGAGCGACGCTATGTGTAGTGTACCAGATCCTAATGTACTTGTCATTGATAGCATTGGCTTTACTTAACCTCTTGGGTTTCTTTCTTTGTGGTGATGTATACTTCATTTTTTTGGACTGCCTTGTAGGCGTTGCTGTTGACGTGTAAAATGGTTTTTGGGTCTGCGAGGTCAGCATCCATATGCACGCTCGATTGATTAACCGCTGGCTTCGTCAGTAGGTACCGCAAAGTACATGTCCTGCATCGTAAACTGCAGCGACGCTAGCCCGCCCGTTGTGCTGCCCTCTTCGATGGCTTCAACTTCGGTTTCTAAAGACAGCGGTGGTGTTAGCACTCGGCGATTCTTTGCTTTCTTTTTCTTGCCCTTGTGACTCGATCCGGCAACATTCACCCCGTTTGGTTCAGGCGTAGAGTTTTGGTCGATTGGTCTGAAGCAAATCGTGTTCTTGACCTCTGGAATCGGCTTCGGTGGTGTTTCCGACAATGAAGACGACATGGCCATGTTGATGCTTGCTGCTAGGTCTAAAGGCGGTGGCACCTCTGGCGTTGCGGGGTGGCCTCCACCTCGGCCGTCGAACACTGGTGAGCCGCCAATACCGAAGTATGAATCCATCTCCATCACAAACAGTTGTTCATCGCCGTTTGCGAAGCCCTCCGGAGCCATCGACATGACACTGGTGCTGAGATCTTGGCTCGGATTCGGGCCCTTGCGCTTAACTTCGAGAATTCTGCCCTCCGGATGGTCTTCGTCGATAGCCTTGAACGTTACCTTCGGGTGGGCCCACAACGGTAATGATCGCTGGGCAAAAGTTCTCAGCTCACTCTTAGCGCTGGTTTCAAGACTGGCGCTACTGTTGCTCAAACTTGTGAGGTCTTCAAATGCGGATGAGAGAGATTCCGACTTTCGTCGGGTTGATGCGAGCAGTTCCCATGACTTAAGCTCGGTTACGCTGGCCTCGAAGCCGAACGACGACAGCGACGACTTGGAATTTTTCGTCTTTGGGTCAGAAGACGTTGCACGCGCGTAGTCTGCTTTATGCTGGGAAAGCGCGGTCACTCGCATTCCGTACAGCTTGAGCACTGAGTCACAGCAGATCAGCATTTTAAGTCCATCGGGAGCGAACAAGCAACACAGTCGCTGACGCAGTCGGCGGCGGCGAGCAGCCACATCCATGTCATTTTCGAAGTGTTGATGACCAAAGTCTATGGCGGACGTGGCGAGTTGAGATAGCAGCGCTTGCGATGCATCCAGAGCTGACTCCATGATAGTACTGCTACGCATGCTTCCAGTAGTCGGCGGGCTGTGGTACGAATAGCCGGGTGGGGATGAAGATGAAGATGTAGACGACATAGATGAAGAAGAAGATGATGAAGAAGAACGCGTCGTACGCGCTTTTGAAGATGCCGGGCTTGCTGACTTGTGCGGCGTCACGACTGGTGCGGTGGGAATTTTGAGCTCGTGACGGATTCGAAGCACCTGAGTCTGCGTCCGCGTCTCAAGAGAGCGGAAATCAGCATAAAAGTCATTCACTTCGCGATGTTGGAAGCCTTGGCCAAGTCCATCAACATCGGCTTCGGTCGCACTCTCGACCGTGTTTGCATGTGTGTCTGCACTCACGCGTACTCCTTCCGGGTGCAGAGCATAGAGATGGCTGGTGCCGTGCGCTGACGTCACATTAATCCATTTGCCGTCCTGGCTGAAGGCGATGTCCTGGATGCTTGCGTGAGTGATTCCACGCTGCAACTTGTACACCAGTTGATGGTGCAGGGATCCGTGTCCAGCAACTCCTGGTTTGTTTACCACACTTTGCAACGGCGGCGACAGTCTATACACGTGGAGGTTCTGGCCTTTCGTGGAGCTTGTTGCCAACAGTAATCCCGAAAAGTCCATCGCGAGATTAACCAGCGCAGTTGCGTGACACGGGAAGTTGGCCACTACGCGCTTCGTAACAAGGTCCAGCACCACGACCCACCCCGGGTGTTTCTTCGAGGCGGAGGCGGCGATTTCATCGCTCGACGGGGCCTTATTTTGTTGGGTACTCGAGAGTTCATTGAGGGATGACTTCCGAGACCGACCGGAACCACGCCGCCCAGACGGCGATGTCTGTGCGCGAGGATTATACGCTCCATTTGACGGCTTGCCGGGCGAGGAGGACAAGTACGGCGCGATGGTGGCGCGTCCGACTTCCGACAGATAGTACAGCCCCGAAGCCACATTCTGCGCCACATCGATAGCCGTGTACGACGGCGAAGAGCTGTGCGACATCTCCACTGGCACTCCGCCATTCACCAGGACGTCGGCAGGGAGGTCGTCGAAATCCGAGTCGCTATCTCCTTGGCCCGACAGCGAGTGCTCGCGTCCGTTGGCTTGGGCTCCGGGTACATCCTGCGCGTATCCTGGGTACGCGAGCCAACGCGCGCCGAGCGCCATGGCAGGAGAGGCCGTGACAATGGTCTGCAGCAGCTGGAACGTGGCCAAGTCGTAGAGGAAAAGCTCGCGCGTCTCGCAGAGCACCGCAGCCGTCGCGGCGTTGGTCTGCACGTCCAGCACCAGCGACGGCGACGGCGGCAGCTTGTGCAACAGTTTCTGTTCGTCCAGCGCCATCACCGACACGTCCTCGTGGTCGTCGTCCTCCTGCGCGGTGGCAGCCACAAAGTCCTCGTCCTCCTCGTCGCTCGAGGGCGTCGAGCAGCTTCTCTCCGACACGAAGAGCGCGCCCAGAGCCAGCGCGGAAGCCGCCGCTGTCGGCAGCTCGAACAGGCGGAAGAAGCGGACGCCCGACAGTCGCGCCGCGTCCTTCTTCGGGTCGAGCAGCAGCTAGAGACAAGCACAAGAGCATTTGCGTTAGAAGGACGCGGCCTGCGACGGCCTTTTGCACGCCAGGGACGCACCTGCACGGGCGCGCAGCTCTCGCGAGAGGCGCCGAAGCCGTCCAGCCGGTAGAGGCGCCAGTGCGAGCGCGTGCACAGCAGCAGGAACGCGCGGCCGGCCACGCGCTGCACGGCGCAGAACGTGACTTCCAGGGAGCCCTCGGGGTCCGTCGACGGCTCGATCAGTGCGCCGGCGTCCGGCGGAGACGGAGGAGCGGTCGGCGTGTCGCCTGAGCCCCGGCGGAGAGGGGTACGCGCGCTGGCGAGACGCGTCGGGCGGGTTCGAGACTTCATCGCAGACGCGTAATTGATCTTCTTCTCAGAAGAACACACTCCCTTCAACCCCAGACAGATAAGGAGCGTCTAGTAATTCGTCCGCCAGTATAGCCGATAAAATCTGCTTTAAGAGCAAAATCATGTCGGTATTACATAGAAGGCAGTAAACTGTAGGCCTGGGAATCGTCGGTTAGAGGTGTTAAAGGCAGGCCGCCAGAATCCCGCCAGTTTTGTTATCACAGTACCCAAGTGACGATGGAGCTGGGGCTCGTGCTGAACGACGGCCACGGGCTGCTGCTCAAGGCGCAGGGGGACCTCGCGTACACGGCGCGCGACCAGAAGAACGGCTTCTTCACGTGCATCACCGAGAAGGCCATCGACCTGGGCCAGTTCGCGGAGGAGGGGGCCGACGCCGACGACGACGCGCCAGAGCCCGAGGAGGACCAGCCGCTGCCGACCGTGCGGCTGGAGACGAGCAGGCGCGCGCTGCTGATCGCCAAGTTCGAGAGCGGCGGGCGGGAGCGCATGCTCGTGGTGTCCAAGCCCAGGGGCCAGGCCGACGGCGAGTGAATCCAAGCGTAGCCGAGTTTTTAATCCCCATAAGAAGAGAAGAGAGGAGAGTTGAGTTGTTCCAAGTGACTTTATGCTTACCATAGTATTTATCAACGGCCGCGTATCCATACAGTGGGGCCAGCTCAGCTGCTGGCTCAGCTGTCGCTCTCGACCGAGTGTTCGTTCTCGCTGCGCTCCTCCTTCTCGTGGGTCTTCTTGTGTCGTGCAAAATTCGAGACCTGTGTGAACTTCTTCTGGCAGCCCTCGTACGGACACACGTAGGGCTGGAAGCCCGCGTGCATCCAGATGTGCTCCTTGAGCGACACCGAGTGGGCGAAGCTCTTGCCGCAGCCGTCGTAGTGGCATGTGTAGGGCTTGATACCGGCGTGGGTGCGCTCGTGCGCGCGCAGGTTCGAGCTGTGCGCGTACCGCTTGGAGCAGCCGGCGTACGAGCACTTGAGCGGCTTCTCGCCCGTGTGTGTTCGGATGTGGTTCTGCAACTCGGAGCGTCCGCGGAACTGCTTGCTGCACGTCGGACACTCGTGCTTCTTGCTGGGCTTTACGCGCGACTTGGTTACCTTGGGCTTCGAGTACATTTCCACCTGCTCCAGGAACTTGTCCTGGTTCTCGTTGCTCGTGATGGCCGACATCTTGGACGTGTTCATCGCTAGCGTGTTGGCTAGATGGGAAACTGAACTGCTGGTGCTAGTGCTCGAGGCTGCACTCGTCGCTGTCAGAACAGTGCCTTCCGACTGCCGGTCCTCGTCTGTTGAGAGGCTGATACCCGTTTGGTTGAGGGACTTGATGTACCCGTCCAGCTCGATCATCGAGTCCTTCACGTAGTCGCTGATGGCCCACACCGTGTTCTCGTTCATTTGGCCCAGATCAAAGGCGTAGCCGTCGTCGTCGATCTGTCGCACAGTGTCGGGCTGGTACTTGCTGATCACGTCCATGAGGCCGCGCAGGTACTGGCTGGGCAGCATCGTGATCTTCTGTACGAGTCGCTGCTTGTCATAGAAGCTCATGGGCTTGACGTTCTCCGGGTACATGTAGTCGCCCGTGCTCGGGTCCATGTACTTGGTGTTACCACCCGATCCTTCAGCCAGTGTCGGCGCCGCAGCAGCAGCAGTGGCGCCAGTAGAAGCTCCAGACCCTTGACCCTCGTTGTCTGTAATCGCCTCGCCGCTGTCTGTGTCGGTGCGCTCGGCTACGGCCGTCGTGCTCTGGGTGCCACTGGTCGACATGCCCACGGACGACGGCAGCAGCGAGCTGATGGAGAACTGACTCGACGTGCGCTTCTCCAGCACCGCGTTCATCGACGGGATGGGGCCGAGGCCGCCAAAGCTGTCGACATCGCCCAGCATCCAGGACGGGTCCTTCTGCAGACTCAGCGCCACGCTGGGCGGGAGGCCACCGGAGGCTGCTGCTGCTTCATTCGTCTGCGCGTTCTCTGCGGCGTTCTCCGTCGGCGACGCGGCCAGGACGCCGTCCTTCGAGTCGGGCTCCGGCTGTGCGACGTCGTCGTCGCTCACTCTCCGGCGCTTGCTGGGCGGCATGGCACTGTCACCGGCGGCTGTGGTCAACGAGGAGGCCGCGACGGTGCTCATGGAGATCTCCTGGGTTGATCCTCGTGCGGACGTCTCCTGGCTCGGCTGTGGCGTTTCAAGGAGCGTAACTAGGCTCGGTCGATTGCTCTCTTCAGGAGGAGCACGATGCGAGCGCTTTGGATCGTCGTGTGGTTGCAGGGACGTCGTGTAGCGAGCGCCAAGAGCTTCCGTCACCTTGATGGCACAGGTCTGTAAATGAAGGCAACTTTCCGCAAACATTCGCCCCCCTTCGACGTCCTTCACTCCTCCACCCAAGAGAAGACCTGCGGAAGGTAATATGCTTATTGAATTATACAGGTACGGGACGAATGTCATGTTTGATCACGTCAACATGGCGTCGAGATAACACGAGCTTTCTGAGCCGCCGCAGTGCATATTGAAGGCGGTGACGCTGTCTGCAAGGATAGATATGTTGGCATCACTCTACATCCTGCGTGACCTCTTGCTAGAACCAGCGACGGACTTGCTGATCTGCAAGCGGTGTACTTGCGTCTCACCCCTCTGTCGGTTGTCAGTGCGAGTGAAGGTCTGTTTGAAGTGAGTCACACAGTTGTATCCATTCCCAAGCAGTCTTGCTGGTGAAGCAACAAAATGCGCTGCTGTGGACTTATTCATATCTTGCATGAAAAGTTGACTCGCAACTCGTCTTGTGCCTCTAAGTGGAGTGACGTCAACCCATTGCATGTAACAAATCGGTAGTAAGAAATATGTATAATTGCGAAAGATGACTATACAGTAGTAATAAAAAGTAAAAAAGTATGGACGATGCTCCTACCACAAAAAGTAGACGGCCATTAATTGACTTGCTACAGTAAATTGGCTGATGACGTGATAACAGATGGCGGATAAATTACGCATGGGTAGGGGAAATATAAATAACATATGGTTGGTGTGGCATGTGCACACCACGGTGTCTCTATCTTTCCAGGACAATTCTATATTTGGGAACTGTCGGACTTGGGCGTTTTTCGTGACCGCCAGACGTAGTGTGAAGTTTCGGTACTATTTTCGGTATGAACACCAAACATTGGCAACTCGAGATGCAAAACGAAATTATTCGGTTAGCAGTCGCCGTCACTACTTATCGCCACTACTCCCAAGCTGCAGGCTTCATCAGCAGGCTGATCACTTTGTACAAGTAGCGCATACGCAGGTACGGCTGCAACCTGTAGATCTTGTCGTTCCACGTAGCTCCCACAACTAACATTTCCAGCACTGCAATGCACCAAATGCCACACGAACTCCCGTCCTGCTGCTCGCACCAGTCAATCTTCTTGTAGCCGAGCTTGCCTTCCAGGTCTAACACGTGGTCCATCACCTTGCGCACACTCCTTTCAATGGCGGTGTAGTTTCGCTCAGACTGTAGTGGGTCAAACATGTGACTTAACTTGGCGTTCTTGTCGATCATGAACGCCACCCAGTGACTGCCTACGTTGATGATTCCAAGCACACGTTCATACTTGGGATCCGCAGCTCCCAGTCCACTGGCAACACTCCGTTTCTGCGCCATCTCTGCAAAATGATGGTAACTAGGATCTACGATACCCACGCGCGAGTATTCGTCTCTTAAAGTGAACAGCGCCATCAATATTGACGTGGAGTGGAGCCAAAGATTCTCGCGAAAGTCGAGTAACTTGTAGCCTTCCACTTCTTCATTTTCAAATTTGTTCACACCAAGATTGAGAGTCTCGATGAAGCCTTTGAATTCCGACTGTACAGTAGCAGACAACCAAATAAGTTAGTGTCAGTTACTTTCGAAGCATGTAACCTTTCTCCGTACGAACCTTTGTCACTGCGTTTGTGTCATTGAACGGAGTGCACAGATCCTTGATAGTCCACTCGACGGTTTCCATCCACGCGGATGTCTTCATGACCAGAACGAACTGCTTGTTGGCCTCGTACACAATACGCATGTTCTCCAATTGGTCCTTCGTAAGACTGCTGTATCCTGGCCAGTAAGCAAGCAATTCTAGACCCTTAGGGCGTAGCTCCATCGCACAAATAACCTCCATCACCTGCTCCAGCTGCGGAATTGCCTTGACTGAAGGAATACTCTGTCCGACGCTGAACAATTGGATTTGAGCCTTGCCTTGTACATTGACGAACGGCAGCATCAGCGTCTCCGCCATCGGGTTTGCGCGAAATAGGCTGTATGGTCCGTCGAGCAGTCTCGCAACATCTTCCAACTTCGCGGGTGTGGTAACTTTGCCAGTCCGATACTTTTCTGCGAGGTCGCGTGCAAGCAGGCGCTCCTCCTTCTTCTTTTCGTCTCGACGCTGCGCTTTCGTCATTCCGTGGACTAGTGGTCTCTCTGCAAACTTCCACTGTGGACGCCCCTCACTGACTTCATTACTTTCGGTACGATTCGGTGTGTTTTCGGTGTCCTTTTGGGCAACTGCCCTGGAGGACACCTTGGAAATCGGCAAGGATGCGACTGGCGAGGCAGCCGCGCCGTCGTTGTCATTGTTATCCCGGGAACGCGATCCGCTCTGTGATGCGGGCTGCATCGGGGGCACTTCACTCGCTTGCGTACTTGTATCCAATTGGGTTTCAGGATCAGCAAACGACGTCTGCGACAGAGTTGCAGCCCCGAAAGAGGCTACACGCGAAAGCCCTGGAAAAGAAGCCGTGTTGCTGCGAGCGAAGTCGACAACTTGGCCGTTGTTGAGCGCCTCGTAGAAGTCCTCCAGCCACTTGTACGCAACGGAAAATGTAGGCGTGGTCTGCAACGCCAATCGATCCACAATTTTCTCTGTCAGGGCCTTCGACTGGATGTACATGTCAGACGCGGATACAGGTTTCAACTTCGGAAGCGGACCCGCTGAAACTTCGAGGAGACCTCCAGCGACCACATCTCCCTCGGCGATATTGTTGATCACACTGTGGACGATCCAGCGGCCAGGAGTTGACTTCATCGGAGGGATCACGGTCTCGTAGCTGAGTTTTTTTTATCCTGGCGTACATGACGTGGCGACAAGGCAGCAAACAAGTCTCCATGAAGATACACTTGCAACGACTCCGCTACGGAAAACCATCACCAAAACGTATCTTCACCAAAAGTACAACAAAAATAAGCAATATCGTGTCGTACCTCGACGTTCACCTCGTACGTCACACCAGTAGAGCTGCTCGTCACTATAGCCTTTCCAGGGGATAGTAGCTCGACATTGAAGTGTGTATTCGATCTTGTCGCGAAACTGTGCTGCTCTGCTACTAGCCTAAACGCGAATGGGCTGATCTGCATCCCCAATGCAGCCAATTCAGGATCTTCGTCTGGTCCGCGGGGTCTGCTCCCAACGCGATGGTACTCTGCGATGTACTGGCCCTCCGCGTACTCCTGCAGCGTAATCAGTGTCGTAACTAGTTCATCAATGCTGCTTGTGCCTTTGATCACGTCCTTCATCTTGCCCCAGTTGGATTCAATGCGATTGTTTGTGTTGTTGGTTAGGTGCGGCACGTTGCCGCGGAGGTACGAGACCCATTCCTCCGGCGAATTGTCCCAGTTGTCCAAAAACGTCTTATACAGAGGATGGGTTTCATCGCCGCCCAAAAGTTCCTTCATCGTGCTCCTTGCCTCGTCGTACTCCATCTTGCTGCGCGCGTACACTAGGAGTCCCATCATCGCCTTCACTTGCTTCTTCACGGACGAAGCCAGCCTGGCTGCTTGCTTTTTGAGCCAAGTAACAACGTGCCACTGACATAGCAGCTGTAGCGGGCTACACATTCGGCTAACCTCACGTTAGTGCAACACGCACTAATGGATACATTCAGGTGGGCCACATCGCAGTGTGGTCACCATTCATATTAGGAATCAGTCCTATTGGCCAGAAAGCAGGGTCTTTCTACCAATAAGAGTCACGCATTTGGAAAGGGTTTCTGCCAACCACTCGTTGGCAGAACCCCTCTTTATAGATATCAGTTTTAGGAGGAAAACCACAGTTAACATTCAATTCAGTTCTCATTTTACCGCAAAAGCTACTATTTGTACCTTTATTTATTGTGAAAACCGACGATTATGTCCTATTTTTTGCAAATCGATCGCTTTAAGCGCTTATTAAGCGGATGAACCCTTGTTTTGATATATATAAACAGGATACCACTCCGATTTGGCGTCCCCCATCCCTGTTCATATATCGCGGATTGGCGTCGATATATACGCAAATCGGTCCGAATGCCCAGTATCAGCTGGACATTCTGAGGGCAGCTTGTATATATAAACGGCGTCCCAAGTCAACATGGGCTGCGAACTCGACGCTGTAGCATATATAAATCCTAATGAGCACATATAATACTTATCTCTCCGTATATTATGCGTGGAGCTACTTTTGCGCGAGTACTAGCTGCATGTACTCGCACCCAGAGCTACTCTGGCTGCAGCACCTCTGCGGCTATTTAATAAGCCCAGGAGGCAGAGCGTTCATTAGCACTTGGCCGAGATTTGCATATGGACGCTCTATCGCCAATCCTACGATTTAGTATTTTCTGTACCCATGTTTATATGTTTTCTACCCCTCCTTATCAGCTTAACTGGACTGGACATCTTTGTCGGTTTTCACAATAGATCTAATTATACTTGTGGATACAAATATACTTAATCTAAGTTAAATACACCTTACGCTTCCTCATACACGTGCGCTCACGTGTAAGCTAAAGTATTGGGCTAAGTAAGCCCATTACACCTGGTAGCACTTTGTAGTCCGTCCAACGACCGACTAGTTACGTATTGAATGAAATTCGATACGGGGGCCGAGGACCTGCCTGTGGACGCGAGTATGTCCACTGGTAACCCGAACACGGGTGCAACGCATGTTGCACGCGAAGACTGTCTCCACCTGGCGGATACAGAGTGGGAGGCGCTCCAACAACTGTCGACGGTCATTCGAGAAGCGGCCGTAGCGACGATGCTACGCACGCTATCGCCGACAGAGCAACACGGTGTTGCTCTAGGCTTCATCATCTAAAGCATCAATCAGAACAACGTGCTGTCCGTAACGGGAGGTGACACGAATGCTATTGGCCGAAATTCGCACTCTACGACCTTCATTGGGCATTAATGCTAAAAATTCTTCATTGGGCACAAATAGTGCAGCGAGCCGACGAGGCGAGCGGAACGGGTAGCGCCACTGCCGTAGCGGAGCGTAGTCAGCCTGTACTTATTAGCGAAGCGAGCGTAGTGAGCTGAGCGGCTCCAACTAATAAAAACTACCGCCCCGTAGTGGCGGCGCTTGGCTAGTGAAGGAACAGCGCGAGACCGCTGCTCGCGCTACGGTGTCGACTCCGTCCACACCGCGCGTGGAGTCATTGAAACTCCAAGTGAACAGCTACGTTGGAAGAGAGGGCGAGCCTCTCCTCCGTTGGCTTGTCGAAGTTGACACTGCCATCACGGCTCGACGTATCGTCGACCCGTTGTCGAAGGTTGCGTTCGCCATGTCATGTCATGCCTTGGCGGGCGAGCAAGGAGTTGGGCGTACGGACGCCGACTCACTGTCCCTACATGCTTGAGCACGTACGAGGTGTTCACGGAGGAGCTCAGACAAGCGTTTGAGCCCCCGCAGAATGAGTTCAGATCGAGGGCTGAGTTCCTCGACCTGCAACAGGGCAAGCATGACGTGGATGCTTACGCCCAAAGGGCTCGATACTTGGTCTCGAACATCGTGACCAACCCGATAGACGAGGCGACCAAGGTCGTCACGTTCATGAAGGGCCTGAAAGATGGGCCTGTGAAGACCTATCTCTTCCGAGAGTACTCAAGTACTCTCGAGTCTGCGATTACACTTGCTATGCAAGAAGAGTTTAGCCTGCGACAGGCTAAGCTCCATGTGAACGTCTCGCGGCCGATGCCGCGACCGATGGTAAAGCCGACGGGAGGTCCCGAACCAATGGACCTCTCGAGTGCGACAGCTGCTGGATCTCAGCAGCGTCGTGGACCAACGAATGTCCGCTGTTTCCGGTGTGGAAACAACGGTCACTACGCCCGTGAATTCACAGCGCCTGTGCAGGTGGCCAAGGGCCGGCGTGACGATACCGGGTATCGCCACGGGAAATAAAAAACTAGAGCAACCAGCAGGCGCGGGGCGCCCTGCTGGTGATGCAGTCGAGCGTGTCGATATTGGACACGCCGTATTAAAGACTGCTGCCCCCAGTGAGAGTTACTATCACTGTAAGAAGCAGGATGACAGGCCGAACCTTGTCATCCTGAAGGTTTGCTCAAAGAGAGAGAGGTATTGTGGTGTAGCGGGATCAGCAAAATCAGCGAGATTGCCAATCCAACTTACCAACTGCGCCCGGACACCGACTAACGGAGGGGATACTCCGATCTGCCGTGACGTGTGCTGAACTGGGTCACCTTGTGTACCCGTCGGTAGGGCTGGATCTTGCTCTTCTGGTGTCTTCCGAAGTAGTCACGCCTTGAAGTCGAGACAGTCTTGGCGAGACGCGGGGATGGGGTGGAGCGGCGCGGAAATCTTCACGCAGCTCGCGGTTGTACTTCCAGATCAAGTAGTCTTGCACTTGGATCTGGCGGCCTGGATCTGGATCCAGGCCATGGGGTTGCCTTTACGGGGTCTTGTCCTTTGCGCTCCTTTACGCTCCTTTCCTTGTGATGCTTGCCGCTTCCTATAGCGGGATCTGTGGTTGTTGAGCGTCGAAGACCCGACCGGCCAAGCTGTGATCTCCGGTGGATCTGGGATCCGCACTTGAGGGTAGGAATGTCTAGATCTGACCAATATATTATCCAGACTTAACCAACACTAGATCTCTTACCGCTACCTCTTCTTCTTCTCGTAGGGCCAATGTAGTTCCCGTTTCCAAGCGAAGGCGAAGGCGGTTGCGATGCCCAAGGTAAATTCGATATTGATTTGTGCTTAAGTCCGATCCCATCCTATCTACCTATCCTCCTATCCGGCTATCATCCTATCGATCCCTACTGGCTCTGTAGCCTCCCTTTACCTCCTTTATGGCGTCATCCAGGCCTCTGGCACGTCGTCATCACCAGATCCGCAATACTGGATCTGGATCCAGGGTATCAGATCTGATCCCGATCTGGGCTCCAGATCCAAATCACTCCAATCCTCCCAGGCCTCTTGATCTGGACTGCGACCGCTTGACCTTCACTTGTCCTAGCCTTGCGGTGCTCGTAGGCTGTCTCCCTGTAGCGCGCCGTTCCGTCCTTCGCGTAGATCCCGTTAGGTCAGTGTCTCGGATTAGTGACCGACCGGGTCCCAATCTCTCACTTGCCAGTCAACTTCGATCTCCGGTTTCTTCGATCTTGCTTCTCCACAATCGCCTCCTGCTCGTAGTCGTTGTTACCCAACTGACATCACTGCGAGCACTTTCCATCACTCGAGTGTCGACTCGGAAGTCGCCACTTTCTTATTCACGCACTCAGTCCTGTTCGTGCCACCAAGCTCTGCAATGTCGGCTCCATCTTCCCCAGGATCGCCGAGCCGGTCCCCCCCGACGGAGGCCAGCGCCGACGAACTTCGTCGTCGCAATACTCTGCTACAAGGGCGCCTTGCGCATGCCAACGCCGAGCTCCAAAGGGTTGCATCTTCTCGCAATGCGACGGCCGACGAGCAACACCGGCTTTCTCGCACCCTGCTGCGCCAAACTCACGAGCTCCGAGTTTTGGAGGATCTCTACCGGGCGCGACAAGAGGAGATCGGACATCTCCGTGCTGAGATCGCGGTGTTCCAGGAGCCGGAGGATCCGGATGTCGGTGTCAGCCCACGCGTCGCTTGCCTAGAGTCTCAACTCCGGCAGCAAGAAGCCGATTTCCGCAATATCGAGGCGCGCTTTGATCAAGTGGTCTCCAAACGCGACGTTCTCCCAGATCAGAGTGACCATTTGGCCGAAGAAGTGCGTCTAGCGGGCGAAGAGATCGAGCAACTCCAAGAGGATCGGAACGACTTGGACCGCGCGCGCGAGGACGCCGAGCACGAGTTGCTCCTCACGGAGACTAGTCTGGCTCGGGCCACGGAAGCCCTGCAGCAGGTCGAATCTCAGGTCGTGAGACCACCTTTCCCGGGTCAGGGCGTACGCCGTTCTTCCCTACGAGACACCCAAGGACGGGTATCTCGCTAGCCCCGAAGATACACTTCTTCAGGTTCGCGTAGAGCTTGTGTTTGCGCATGAGCGCAAACAACCTGCGGAGATGTTCCTTGTGCATCTCCACTTCCGACTTCCCGTCCACAGCCCGGCTATGGATGAATACACCATCGAAATAGCTCGGTGCGAAGTCGCGCACCGAGCGCAACAAGTGCGCGACGCACCTGTTGAACGTCGCAGGAGCATTCTTTAGTCCCTGCGGCATTACAAGCCACTCCCAGAGCATACCGCTCGGAGTGCTCACCACCGTGAGAGGTATATCACTCTCACGCATGAGGATCTGGTAAAATCCGTCTCTCAGATCCAGAGCACTGAAGATCGTGCTCAGAGCCATCGAATCGATGATCACATCTTTTCGCGGTATCGGCGTCTGCGCCGGTACCGTTGCGTCGTTCAGCTTGTTATAAGCTTGAACGATGCGCCACCCGCCCTGTGCATTCTTGACACAGAACGTAGGCGCGCTGTGCGGGGACTTCGATTCCCGCACTTGCCCTGCCTTGCGACGACTCTCAAAGAAGTCGTCGATCGCTTTGACTTGCTCTCGCGGCAGTGGCCACTGCCGCGTCACGCAATACTTCGTTCCCGGCACGAGATCAATCTCGTGCTGAACACCCTTGTCCTGCGGCAACTCCGCAGGGATATCGTCCGGGAGTACGTCTCTGTACTCACACAAGACCTCGAAGAAGGGGCTCGACTTCAGCGAGTCCCAGCTCTGCTCGTCGAAGCGTTCCTTCTTCGACTTGGGGCTGAGGGCGTCGACGCCCTCAGCGACGAGCTGCTTCAACTCTTCGGCTTCACACTTCATCCTCTCGACATCCGAGAGGATGCAAATCTGCTCGATGCGTCCATCGTGCAGGTCGCGGGCGAAGCGCCTCCAGCTCGTGACTGGAAGCGAAGTCAACTCCGACGCCAACGTCGGAGAGTTCTCCAACTTCATCTTCTTATACTGGAGACCAGTATTCGTATGCGTCAAGACACTCAGTGTCTCGACGGTCGTCTCCAGTTCCTGTGTCTGCCCGGCAGACACTGCGAGTAGCGCCTCGGTCCCTGACCGAGACTTGCGCAGCTTTGCTCGCTTGCGCCGTTCGCTTCTTGTGCGGAACCCGGTTCCGCGCGTCTTGTATTGTCCGGGCCCGGCCGCGGACAGACCTTCCTTTTGATCGCTGGCGGGTTCAACCCGCGGGCGCACGCAATCAAGCCCGGCTTGATCACGTATCGCTTCTTCGTGCAGCCCGGCTGCACGTGAGCACGCAGTGCGTTTCTTGTTGTCGCCGGCGGGTTCTTCCCGCGGTCGCGCACGCAATCAAGCCCTGCTTGAACGCGTACCGCTTCGTCGTGCAGCCCGGCTGCACGCGAGCACGCAATCATTTCCGTTGCGGGACGTTTGCAACCGTCCGCACTGCCTGCAGTGTCGGCTCCAAGTGCCGGTGCGCTTTCTTTAGCTCGACGCCTGACGGCGGAGCGTCTTTCGACGTTTGGGCCAATCGCATCAGCTCCCTGAGCTGACGCGTCCGAGTCACTGTCCTTATTAGTGACTGGCTCCTCTTGTTGAACTTGTGTGTCGACACTAATAGTCGACACGACCGCGTCACTCTTGACGCTTCGAGAACCTCTCGAATCCGATCGAATCTGAGTCTTCTGATTCGACTCACATTTTCTCCCGACGACTCTCTCAGTCGTCGGTGTTCGTGCGGGGTGACCGGAGACAGCCGCGCGTCGCGCTGTCTCTCCTGGTGGGTCGCGTGCAACGCGAGGTGCACGTGCTGCGCCGACAGGGCCATCGCTCACTGTCGCGCCGCTACTCCCGAAGTGCACGATCGTGCGCTTCGTCCAGTCGATCACCGGATCATGCCGTGCAAGCCACGGCACGCCCAGCACCATGTCGAACTTGTCGTCTAAGTCAAGTACGATAAGTTCGTCCACGAACGTCCTCTTCCGATACGAGAAGCGTACGCGTACGACACGCTTCTCGGTTCTAACGACATCCGTTGCTAGTCTTACTTACAATAGACTTCGAGGTAGTTCCACTTCCTCGAAGTCAAGCCTCGCTAGGCTTTGCAGTCGAACAAAGTTGTTCGACGCACCACAATCCACCAACGCACGAAGAGACCTCTGAGGAGAAGCAAGATCGAAGAAACCGGAGATCGAAGTTGACTGGCAAGTGAGAGATTGGGACCCGGTCGGTCACTAATCCGAGACACTGACCTAACGGGATCTACGCGAAGGACGGAACGGCGCGCTACAGGGAGACAGCCTACGAGCACCGCAAGGCTAGGACAAGTGAAGGTCAAGCGGTCGCAGTCCAGATCAAGAGGCCTGGGAGGATTGGAGTGATTTGGATCTGGAGCCCAGATCGGGATCAGATCTGATACCCTGGATCCAGATCCAGTATTGCGGATCTGGTGATGACGACGTGCCAGAGGCCTGGATGACGCCATAAAGGAGGTAAAGGGAGGCTACAGAGTCAGTAGGGATCGATAGGTTGATAGCCGGATAGGAGGATAGGTGGATAGGATGGGATCGGACTTAAGCATAAATCAGTATCGAATTTGCCTTGGGCATCGCAACCGCCTTCGCCTTCGCTTGGAAACGGGAACTACATTGGCCCTACGAGAAGAAGAAGAGGTAGCGGTAAGAGATCTAGTGTTGGTTAAGTCTGGATAATATATTGGTCAGATCTAGACATTCCTACCCTCAAGTGCGGATCCCAGATCCACCGGAGTTCACAGCTTGGCCGGTCGGGTCTTCGACGCTCAACAACCACAGATCCCGCTATAGGAAGCGGCAAGCATCGCAAGGAAAGGAGCGTAAAGGAACGCAAAGGACAAGACCCCGTAAAGGCAACCCCACGGCCTGGATCCAGATCCAGGCCGCCAGATCCAAGTGCAAGACTACTTGATCTGGAAGTACAACCGCGAGCTGCGTGAAGATTTCCGCGCCGCTCCACCCCATCCCCGCGTCTCGCCAAGACTGTCTCGACTTCAAGACGTGACTACTTCGGAAGACACCAGAAGAGCAAGATCCAGCCCTACCGACGGGTACACAAGGTGACCCAGTTCAGCACACGTCACGGCAGATCGGAGTACCCCCTCCGTTAGTCGGTGTTCGGGCGCAGTTGGTAAGTTGGATTGGCAATCTCGCTGATTTTGCTGATCCCGCTACACCACAATGGTGCGCGTGCCCGGATCTTCTGGTGACTCGGGATTTCACCGTGAGTCCCAAGAAGAAGTCAAAGTGAAGATAGAGCAAGGGGACCAGGCGTCATCGGACCTCGGATCGACGACGACGCCGCTGAATGAAGCAAGACCCGCAGATCGACAGAGTGCTGGGAGGAACTCTATCGACGGAAAGGAGGCAGATCCGGTCCGGATCTGGAAGATAAACCTCAACCTCCTCCCCAGGTCCCTTCGGGGACCCCAGTGAGTCTCGATTCACATCGAGACTCACTAACAAAACAAACTAAGGCCGGACAGAACCGGTATGCGTTCGCTGACTCTCCCGTCAAGCTGCCGCCACGGGATCCCGCCCCCTTATTGAAGCCCAGCTGGGAGTGGGAAGGTAAGGTGCCCGCCAAATGGACGGCGCTCAAGGCCCCAGATCTGGAGGAGGAGCCCAAGGAGAGACTAGTTCCAGCCTGGATCAAGACGGAGACGTCAAATCCGACATGGAATGAGGCAGATCTGGAGTCCGGATACCACCGGAAGGAGCTCCAAGACTTCATGACCCACAACCCGATCATGCAGATCCTCGACGCAGATCGGTGATCAGACCGGACCAGTAACGGCACCAGCCTCGACAGACAATAAGCTGGAGGCGATCAAGATTCTCATGAACCTACTATGGGAAGCGGGTCTGGTAGCTGGAGCATTCGATACAGACGACTTGTACCGTCCAGATCTACGGATATTCCAGATGTCGACGAAGGAACTCTTCGACAAGCTGAAGGTGATAGTAGGAGAAAAGGCGACGAACCCCAGTACGACCTCGAGCCCGGACCCGCCGACGCAGATCGGCTCCACAGGTGACCGGACTTCCTCACCTTTTGTATCAGCAGCTGAAGCGGATTCGGATGCGTCGTCAGAACCACGACGAATGTCGTTAGGCCCCACTGGTGCCGCAATGCTGCAAGCCAGATCCAAGGTGTCACGACCGAAGCCTACCCGAGCCAAATCTAAGAAGACTTCAGGGGCGGTGAACAAGCCGACGACCCCTCCCCATCTCGTGATTACGAGCGACAACGCTACGACCTCGACGGACAAGATGGAATCTTACTTACAAGCGGCCATGAGTCGTTTTCTTCGCGAACAGCAGATCTCCATGCCAAACCTGGCAGCCAGGACTCTCCCGAATCCAGGAACCAGAGATGTGGAGATGGAGTCCGCCGGATCGGACGATTTGGAGAGGCTACAGTGGGAATACGACCCAGATGACTTAGATCTCCCCACGGCGGCACCAGCAGCAGTCGCGACAGCAGCCGCCGGATCCTCGGAGTCAACACTGATCCAACGAGTCCGGATCTCTGCCATATCAGATCTGAAAGAATTTACTGGGAAGGATCAGGATGAGGATCGAGCGAGGGCCTGGATCAGCAAGCTGAAGTCTTCCTTTATGCGAGACCAAGCTTCCGATGAAGAGAAGTGCCTGACCCTCGCGGATCTGCTATCAGGACCGGCGAAGAACTGGTACCGGCAGCTGCCGAGATCCACACGCAACAAGTGGACCGAACTTCTCAAGAGCTTCCAAGTCCAGTATTGCGGGTTTGGGATCTCAGTGGCTCGCCAATATTACCAGGTGCGGAAGCGCTCGGATGAGTCTGCGCTAGAGTATCTGCACAGGCTCAACGTGGCGGGTTTACGAGCGCGACTGAAAGTCAAGGACGGTGGTGCCAAGGAACGGAAGGAACATGTGGACCATTTTATTGAAACATTGGGAGACCCCGAGCTGGCCGACAAGCTGACGTTGCTACGACTGTCGGACGCAGATGATTTGGAGGAAGTGCTGCGGGCCCTAGACCGGGCGAAGAGTCGCCAGAAGAAGACCGCTGGATCCAGCCGGTACCGGCAGAAAGCAGCCCCATCACCGGCGCCAGCTGCATCAGCCAAGCAAGTATGTGCGATACAGATCCAAGCACCGGACTCAGAGTCGGACTCTAATTCGGACGGATCGGACTCAGACCGGGATGAACACCGCCGGATCTACCTTGCCGCAAGTGACGAAACCCCGCCGCCCGGAGAAGAGCCGAAGACTTTGGATCGCGAACAGTCGGATCGCCGTGCTCCGGATCCTCAACCCGGAGATCCGAGGCCACGATATCAAACGGACAGCGCAGACCGGGGGCGATGCTCTCGCTGTGGCTCCAAGAAGCACACCGATCTGGGGTGCTGGAGACGTCTGACGTGCAAGAAGTTTGGAAAGAGAGGCCACCCGGCGGATCACTGCCTGTTCGTATGCCGAGGATGTGGAGAACTGCACGGCATGGGGAAGTGCCCGATGGAGGAGTTCTACAACCAGATCCGTCAGTGGTTTGACCCAGTTAAACATGCTGGAATGCTGCCAGAGATGGCGGAAAAGATGTTAAACTAGGACGCTCGCTGGGATGGAATCCGGTACGAGCCGAGCGCTCTAGGTATTGCATTTATGCATACGTGAACAAGCCATCAATAGATCAAGCTAGCGGAAGGCCAGATCTATGTGATAATACATTTGATCTACATGGGAAACGCACTGCCGCCATATCCAGTCTTTGTTCAGCTGGCGACTTCGACAGATCCGATGCCGCCGAACTGATCAATCTCAACCCTGGTACCTCACGTGGTTATTGGAAACAACAGGACCCAGATCTCTGGTTCTCGCCTACTGAAGGGGAAAGCATTCCCCCGAATCACCAGCCTAGTCTCGTGGCTGAATGTAAGCGAACCGGAGACCCGAGTCCAGATCTGTTGCCCGGAGAATCGAGAGGATACTGGAAGCATCACGCACCAGGGAAGTGGTTCCGGCAGGCTAAGATCACAGGGAACATCAATAATGAGAAGGCGATCCTGCTTCTCGACACTGGCGCCGAGGTGTCTATCGTAGACACTACGTTCGCCCAGCGAATGGGGTGTTACGTAGATAGGAGTCAGAGTCAAGACTGTGTGGGCATCGGAGATACGGTGTACTCGACAGCCGGAAGGACGCGGATCAAGATCACGTTGGCGGGATATCTGGTGTATCTGTTCGACATCTGGGTTGGTGACCTATCTGGGCAAGAAGCTATCTTGGGGATGGACTTCATGGTGCCCGCAGGGATCCGCCTGGATCTAGCGGATGGGTGACTGTGTCTCCCAGACGAGGTTCGGATCCAGCTCAGCGGCAGACGCCAGCTGTATAACGACAAGGCAAGGGTCGTTAGGTTGGATCAGCACCTGCAGATCGACGTCGGAGACTCAATGGAAGTACCCATGCGGAGGCAAACCACAGATCAAGACTCATTGTGGGTGACCCGGGGGGGGGGGCGATGGGTGCCGACGGTAAGTAGAGGACCAGGTAAAACGCTGTACTTGACGATTACGAACATTGGAGAGAAGAAACTGATCCTGCAGGGGGATGAACGGATAGCGATGTGGCTTGCTGGAGATCGGGTACCTCGACTACAAGGTTTTGTGACAGCCGGATCTCGCCGCTACTTGGAGTGGCAGAATCTGGCTCTACAGGCCACCACAGACGCCAAAGTATCAGAGAAGTTCCAACATCCAGAACAGTCAGATTTACCTGCGGTAGAACGACCGACTTATCCAACGTCGCGGGCTATACTACGCAAGCCCTGCCCAGGCAGCGACCGACGACTACGGTCGGGAGAGCAGAGATTTGTTCTGCCCATCCAGGTAGCTGTGGGTTTATCAGATCCGGAGGCAGAAGTAGGCGACTCAACGCCAACCCCCCAGAGTGGAGATCTCGAGTCAACCACCAGCCTAGATCTGGATGGACAGCGTGTAGACGGAGCAGTAGACGAGTTGGAGAGCCAGAGTACGATGAGAGCAACGAGCGCCTCGGAAGAAGGTCGGGAAGAAGTGGAAGAGCCGACTCCTGAAGTGACACCGTCGGATCCGACCCCTGGATGAACAACAGCTGAGGTCGCCGTCCCGGTGGAAGATGAACAGGTGTGCTATCATGAAGGAGGCGATCTCAGAGCCGAAGAAGTGGAGTCAGAAATGGCTGTGTTGCCTGAAGTCACGCAATCGACAGAGGATGTGACGATAGAAGACATCCAAGTGGGAGATCCGACCGTCAACTCAGCCGAGGAGATAAATCGACTGCGACGGTTGATCTGGAGGCGCCGGCACCTGCTCATCGGAAAGGGCAATGCACTTCCTCCCGCCGCGAGGGGGATCTCTGCGACATCGATGTGGGAGGCGCTAAGCCTCCCCACATCGCCGAGATCCACACGCAACAAGTGGACCGAACTTCTCAAGAGCTTCCAAGTCCAGTATTGCGGGTTTGGGATCTCAGTGGCTCGCCAATATTACCAGGTGCGGAAGCGCTCGGATGAGTCTGCGCTAGAGTATCTGCACAGGCTCAACGTGGCGGGTTTACGAGCGCGACTGAAAGTCAAGGACGGTGGTGCCAAGGAACGGAAGGAACATGTGGACCATTTTATTGAAACATTGGGAGACCCCGAGCTGGCCGACAAGCTGACGTTGCTACGACTGTCGGACGCAGATGATTTGGAGGAAGTGCTGCGGGCCCTAGACCGGGCGAAGAGTCGCCAGAAGAAGACCGCTGGATCCAGCCGGTACCGGCAGAAAGCAGCCCCATCACCGGCGCCAGCTGCATCAGCCAAGCAAGTATGTGCGATACAGATCCAAGCACCGGACTCAGAGTCGGACTCTAATTCGGACGGATCGGACTCAGACCGGGATGAACACCGCCGGATCTACCTTGCCGCAAGTGACGAAACCCCGCCGCCCGGAGAAGAGCCGAAGACTTTGGATCGCGAACAGTCGGATCGCCGTGCTCCGGATCCTCAACCCGGAGATCCGAGGCCACGATATCAAACGGACAGCGCAGACCGGGGGCGATGCTCTCGCTGTGGCTCCAAGAAGCACACCGATCTGGGGTGCTGGAGACGTCTGACGTGCAAGAAGTTTGGAAAGAGAGGCCACCCGGCGGATCACTGCCTGTTCGTATGCCGAGGATGTGGAGAACTGCACGGCATGGGGAAGTGCCCGATGGAGGAGTTCTACAACCAGATCCGTCAGTGGTTTGACCCAGTTAAACATGCTGGAATGCTGCCAGAGATGGCGGAAAAGATGTTAAACTAGGACGCTCGCTGGGATGGAATCCGGTACGAGCCGAGCGCTCTAGGTATTGCATTTATGCATACGTGAACAAGCCATCAATAGATCAAGCTAGCGGAAGGCCAGATCTATGTGATAATACATTTGATCTACATGGGAAACGCACTGCCGCCATATCCAGTCTTTGTTCAGCTGGCGACTTCGACAGATCCGATGCCGCCGAACTGATCAATCTCAACCCTGGTACCTCACGTGGTTATTGGAAACAACAGGACCCAGATCTCTGGTTCTCGCCTACTGAAGGGGAAAGCATTCCCCGAATCACCAGCCTAGTCTCGTGGCTGAATGTAAGCGAACCGGAGACCCGAGTCCAGATCTGTTGCCCGGAGAATCGAGAGGATACTGGAAGCATCACGCACCAGGGAAGTGGTTCCGGCAGGCTAAGATCACAGGGAACATCAATAATGAGAAGGCGATCCTGCTTCTCGACACTGGCGCCGAGGTGTCTATCGTAGACACTACGTTCGCCCAGCGAATGGGGTGTTACGTAGATAGGAGTCAGAGTCAAGACTGTGTGGGCATCGGAGATACGGTGTACTCGACAGCCGGAAGGACGCGGATCAAGATCACGTTGGCGGGATATCTGGTGTATCTGTTCGACATCTGGGTTGGTGACCTATCTGGGCAAGAAGCTATCTTGGGGATGGACTTCATGGTGCCCGCAGGGATCCGCCTGGATCTAGCGGATGGGTGACTGTGTCTCCCAGACGAGGTTCGGATCCAGCTCAGCGGCAGACGCCAGCTGTATAACGACAAGGCAAGGGTCGTTAGGTTGGATCAGCACCTGCAGATCGACGTCGGAGACTCAATGGAAGTACCCATGCGGAGGCAAACCACAGATCAAGACTCATTGTGGGTGACCCGGGGGGGGGCGATGGGTGCCGACGGTAAGTAGAGGACCAGGTAAAACGCTGTACTTGACGATTACGAACATTGGAGAGAAGAAACTGATCCTGCAGGGGGATGAACGGATAGCGATGTGGCTTGCTGGAGATCGGGTACCTCGACTACAAGGTTTTGTGACAGCCGGATCTCGCCGCTACTTGGAGTGGCAGAATCTGGCTCTACAGGCCACCACAGACGCCAAAGTATCAGAGAAGTTCCAACATCCAGAACAGTCAGATTTACCTGCGGTAGAACGACCGACTTATCCAACGTCGCGGGCTATACTACGCAAGCCCTGCCCAGGCAGCGACCGACGACTACGGTCGGGAGAGCAGAGATTTGTTCTGCCCATCCAGGTAGCTGTGGGTTTATCAGATCCGGAGGCAGAAGTAGGCGACTCAACGCCAACCCCCCAGAGTGGAGATCTCGAGTCAACCACCAGCCTAGATCTGGATGGACAGCGTGTAGACGGAGCAGTAGACGAGTTGGAGAGCCAGAGTACGATGAGAGCAACGAGCGCCTCGGAAGAAGGTCGGGAAGAAGTGGAAGAGCCGACTCCTGAAGTGACACCGTCGGATCCGACCCCTGGATGAACAACAGCTGAGGTCGCCGTCCCGGTGGAAGATGAACAGGTGTGCTATCATGAAGGAGGCGATCTCAGAGCCGAAGAAGTGGAGTCAGAAATGGCTGTGTTGCCTGAAGTCACGCAATCGACAGAGGATGTGACGATAGAAGACATCCAAGTGGGAGATCCGACCGTCAACTCAGCCGAGGAGATAAATCGACTGCGACGGTTGATCTGGAGGCGCCGGCACCTGCTCATCGGAAAGGGCAATGCACTTCCTCCCGCCGCGAGGGGGATCCTCTGCGACATCGATGTGGGAGGCGCTAAGCCTCCCACATCGCCGAGATCCACACGCAACAAGTGGACCGAACTTCTCAAGAGCTTCCAAGTCCAGTATTGCGGGTTTGGGATCTCAGTGGCTCGCCAATATTACCAGGTGCGGAAGCGCTCGGATGAGTCTGCGCTAGAGTATCTGCACAGGCTCAACGTGGCGGGTTTACGAGCGCGACTGAAAGTCAAGGACGGTGGTGCCAAGGAACGGAAGGAACATGTGGACCATTTTATTGAAACATTGGGAGACCCCGAGCTGGCCGACAAGCTGACGTTGCTACGACTGTCGGACGCAGATGATTTGGAGGAAGTGCTGCGGGCCCTAGACCGGGCGAAGAGTCGCCAGAAGAAGACCGCTGGATCCAGCCGGTACCGGCAGAAAGCAGCCCCATCACCGGCGCCAGCTGCATCAGCCAAGCAAGTATGTGCGATACAGATCCAAGCACCGGACTCAGAGTCGGACTCTAATTCGGACGGATCGGACTCAGACCGGGATGAACACCGCCGGATCTACCTTGCCGCAAGTGACGAAACCCCGCCGCCCGGAGAAGAGCCGAAGACTTTGGATCGCGAACAGTCGGATCGCCGTGCTCCGGATCCTCAACCCGGAGATCCGAGGCCACGATATCAAACGGACAGCGCAGACCGGGGGCGATGCTCTCGCTGTGGCTCCAAGAAGCACACCGATCTGGGGTGCTGGAGACGTCTGACGTGCAAGAAGTTTGGAAAGAGAGGCCACCCGGCGGATCACTGCCTGTTCGTATGCCGAGGATGTGGAGAACTGCACGGCATGGGGAAGTGCCCGATGGAGGAGTTCTACAACCAGATCCGTCAGTGGTTTGACCCAGTTAAACATGCTGGAATGCTGCCAGAGATGGCGGAAAAGATGTTAAACTAGGACGCTCGCTGGGATGGAATCCGGTACGAGCCGAGCGCTCTAGGTATTGCATTTATGCATACGTGAACAAGCCATCAATAGATCAAGCTAGCGGAAGGCCAGATCTATGTGATAATACATTTGATCTACATGGGAAACGCACTGCCGCCATATCCAGTCTTTGTTCAGCTGGCGACTTCGACAGATCCGATGCCGCCGAACTGATCAATCTCAACCCTGGTACCTCACGTGGTTATTGGAAACAACAGGACCCAGATCTCTGGTTCTCGCCTACTGAAGGGGAAAGCATTCCCCCGAATCACCAGCCTAGTCTCGTGGCTGAATGTAAGCGAACCGGAGACCCGAGTCCAGATCTGTTGCCCGGAGAATCGAGAGGATACTGGAAGCATCACGCACCAGGGAAGTGGTTCCGGCAGGCTAAGATCACAGGGAACATCAATAATGAGAAGGCGATCCTGCTTCTCGACACTGGCGCCGAGGTGTCTATCGTAGACACTACGTTCGCCCAGCGAATGGGGTGTTACGTAGATAGGAGTCAGAGTCAAGACTGTGTGGGCATCGGAGATACGGTGTACTCGACAGCCGGAAGGACGCGGATCAAGATCACGTTGGCGGGATATCTGGTGTATCTGTTCGACATCTGGGTTGGTGACCTATCTGGGCAAGAAGCTATCTTGGGGATGGACTTCATGGTGCCCGCAGGGATCCGCCTGGATCTAGCGGATGGGTGACTGTGTCTCCCAGACGAGGTTCGGATCCAGCTCAGCGGCAGACGCCAGCTGTATAACGACAAGGCAAGGGTCGTTAGGTTGGATCAGCACCTGCAGATCGACGTCGGAGACTCAATGGAAGTACCCATGCGGAGGCAAACCACAGATCAAGACTCATTGTGGGTGACCCGGGGGGGGGGCGATGGGTGCCGACGGTAAGTAGAGGACCAGGTAAAACGCTGTACTTGACGATTACGAACATTGGAGAGAAGAAACTGATCCTGCAGGGGGATGAACGGATAGCGATGTGGCTTGCTGGAGATCGGGTACCTCGACTACAAGGTTTTGTGACAGCCGGATCTCGCCGCTACTTGGAGTGGCAGAATCTGGCTCTACAGGCCACCACAGACGCCAAAGTATCAGAGAAGTTCCAACATCCAGAACAGTCAGATTTACCTGCGGTAGAACGACCGACTTATCCAACGTCGCGGGCTATACTACGCAAGCCCTGCCCAGGCAGCGACCGACGACTACGGTCGGGAGAGCAGAGATTTGTTCTGCCCATCCAGGTAGCTGTGGGTTTATCAGATCCGGAGGCAGAAGTAGGCGACTCAACGCCAACCCCCCAGAGTGGAGATCTCGAGTCAACCACCAGCCTAGATCTGGATGGACAGCGTGTAGACGGAGCAGTAGACGAGTTGGAGAGCCAGAGTACGATGAGAGCAACGAGCGCCTCGGAAGAAGGTCGGGAAGAAGTGGAAGAGCCGACTCCTGAAGCGACACCGTCGGATCCGACCCCTGGATGAACAACAGCTGAGGTCGCCGTCCCGGTGGAAGATGAACAGGTGTGCTATCATGAAGGAGGCGATCTCAGAGCCGAAGAAGTGGAGTCAGAAATGGCTGTGTTGCCTGAAGTCACGCAATCGACAGAGGATGTGACGATAGAAGACATCCAAGTGGGAGATCCGACCGTCAACTCAGCCGAGGAGATAAATCGACTGCGACGGTTGATCTGGAGGCGCCGGCACCTGCTCATCGGAAAGGGCAATGCACTTCCTCCCGCCGCGAGGGGGATCCTCTGCGACATCGATGTGGGAGGCGCTAAGCCTGTCGCACAGCGGGTGCGCAAAGTAGCCCCTCAGTTTCGGGAGAAGCTCTCAGATCTGATCAAGGGGCTGCTTGGAGCTCGGATCATAAATATGTCGACTTCACCCTGGGCCTTGCCGATTGTGGTAATTATTAAGAAGAATGGAGTAGATATCAGGCTCTGTATTGACTACCGGTTGGTCAACAGCCTGACGAGGCTCATGATCTACCCGATGCCTCTGATCAACGACTTACTGAAAGATCTGGATAAGGTGCTATGGTACTGCTCGCTAGACATGGCGAGCGGGTTCAGGGTAGTGACCATGACGGACCGCGCACGCGCGATCTCAGCCTTCATCACCCCCTTCGGACGGTTCGAGTGGAACCGAATGCCCTTCGGCCTGAATAATGCTCCCCAGATTTATCAGCGGATGATCGACAACGCGCTGTACGGCTTCACGCGGATCCCACGATTGGAAGGAGACCCAGTGTTAAAGCAGCCGGATCCAGAGACAAGCCCGGATCTGATACCCTCCGAACCTAAGGACGACGGCAAGAAGTCGGTGCTGGGGCGCAGATCCTACATTGACGACATCCTGATCACCGCAGAATCCTGGGATCGCCTCTGCAACAGAGTCGAAGGCCTGTTGGATGTGTGGGACGAGTGGAACCTGTCGATTAGTGTGGTGAAGAGTTTCTTGGGTAAGGATCAAGTTGAGTATCTCGGACATAAGGTGTCGAGCCATGGACTGGAGGCGAATCCGAAGGATCTGTCGGCCTTGACAGATCAGCCTTTCCCAGGCTCTCTCCGAGGGATACAATCCTTTTTGGGGAGCATCAACTACTACAGTAAGTTTATTGATGATTACGCGATCTACGCCGCAGTGTTGTACGAACTGCGAGAGGTAGACTTTGCTGCTATGAGCAAGCCGGAGACCAGATCTCGGACCCAGAATCTAGCAGCAGTGGATGATGATATAGAGGAGGCAGGGAAGTCTGCCGAAGCCGATCTACGCTGGATCCGGGCTCAAAAGTCGTTCTCCAAGCTGAAGGAGAAGGTGGCGTCTACGCCGATCTTGCGCCACTTCAGGCCAGAGTTGCAACCAGTGGTGGTCGTCTATGCTAACGATTGGGCGATCTCTGCGGCCCTGATGCAAGAGCACGACGACATGTTCCACCCGGTTATGTTCGCGAGCCGTACATTGCAGTCGAATGAGTTGAATTACGGGATCGTAGAGAAGGTGGTGCTAGCCTTACTCCGTGTCTTGGATCTGGGACATAACTTGTTGGTGGGACGCGAGATCAAGGTGCTGACCCGCTACTCGACCCTAGCCTGGTTGTTCAGATCCTCTGGTCTACAGGGCAGGCTCGGACAGTGGGCAGCTCTGCTATCCCCTTGGACCCTCGAAATCGTGAAGTGCACGAAAGGAGAAGACGAGATCCTGGGGGCGATAGCCGCTACTATTACTCCCAGAGCCGAAGTAGATCAAGCATTGATCGCCATCGCGCCTCGAAAGGAACCTCGACGTAAGATCCACGCCGCGATCCCTACGGTGTACCCCGGAGAAAGCCTGTGGGTAGTCAGCTTTGACGGATCTGCCCGCGTCAAGCGTGGTGGAGGCGCTTATAGTGCGATCCTGTGGAAATTTGCCGTATGGACAGTGGTAAGGGCCCGATCGGAGTACGCGGATGGCCTGACGGTCAATGAAGCCGAATACCGAGGCCTATTGCTGTGTATGGATTTGCTGGAGGGAGAAAACCAGCAACGTCTGGTGATCTGTTGCGATTCTAATCTAGTGATTCGACAAGTACGAGGGGAAATCGACTGCAAGGCCCCCGACCTTAGGCTATTAACCCCTTGAACGCGAGGGGTTTCCAGCGCGGCCAGCTCACCCAACCCTATTGGGTTTAACTTGTATCTCCGGGGAAGGGTTAGTATAATAAGATTAGTCCAATTTTATATCCTGTATAGGGATAGCCTTAGGGCAACCCTATGCCTAAGATGGTAAAAAATGGTTATCGTGTATGCTCCAAGTTTGGATGATCACGTCAGACGGTATAAAAAATAAAGCTGTACATTGGGGGTACATAGAACGCATCGTCTTGTGCAGAGGTAAGGCAAAGAAGTACATAATTTTGTCAGAGTACAGACTTCAACTACAGCTGCTGCGCAGGCTAAATCGCAATACTTAAGGTAAGTAATTTTGAGTCTCTAAACCATGTGCTTAGCTCGTTGTCTCCTCGCTGCGCCGTCTTTTTTACTGGTGCCCGGCGTCATCACTTCCGTCGTCTTAGCGAGACGAGCTCTTATGATATGTGTTCTGTATTTGAGAGCCAAATGCAGAGGGTATCTGCGCATACCGTGAATGATACATGATTAGTTTAGAATTGCGGTGTCCAAGGATAACTGAGCCGCACAATAATATATTACGCTGTATATGATAATCAAGAAGCGACTGACGGAGTGTAACTGCCGCGTTATGGGAGGCCGGATTGTGACGAAGGCGAGACTGTCCTTGCGGTCGAACCTACTCTTTCATGTCAGGGGCTGTCCTTAGTGCATGTTAACAGCGATGTCACGACGCCACACGCACTAAGGGCAGCCCCTGACTTGGAAGAGTAGCTGCGATGCGGCGTCTCGGTCGACTTGGACCTGGGCTCGATAGCGTAGGGCTAAGCAGATCGATGTGAGCATCCGAAGCGCTGGGCTCATCTTGTGATAGCTATCTGCGCACGCATATACACAAACACAATCAATTATTATACAAAATAGCTTGATCCGTTAGCATGTATAATACAGGTAGGGAAAACATACCCCAACGGCGAAGTACCAATTTGAGCGCATTAGCTGCGTTACCGTCACGGTCATAGCCTCGCGCTCGAAGGCTGCTTCGACATCCCGCTATTAGCTGTATCGGCTTCTCGCTCAGGGACTGCACCGCTAATAACACGACAGGCTCAATTGACGCTCCTGACACGATACGATCAATATACACGATAAGTCAAACTACTATCTTGTCTTACACACGATAGACTTGGATACATACCAACTCCCACGACGCAATCTTGAGCGACAACCGCAGCATTCAAGCGCCGCTCCGTGCCGCAATACCTTCACTCGCTGCAGTCGCAGAATAATTATACTAGTTAGAACCATTCAAAAACGTGATTGCACTTGTTTCTTACCTGAGCCGATCTCACCAAGGCATGCCACCTATAATTCCGTTCCAACGAAGTAGTCGACCGTGCTTCGTGGTGTTACTCGGGCATGAGTTCGTCTGATCGTTCGTCGAGCGCCGTTGCTTCCAGCCTCGTTTCTTCAGCGCGAGCGCCACCTTCTCGAGACCCCGCGAATTCTGGAATGAGGGGGAAATGTGTGGCGTCAGTGCGCTTTCTAATACTTTATGTGTGCGGCCTACGCCACAGCCGGCCTCTCAAATAATATATATAGGAGCCGGTCTCGTACCACGTCTATTTCACACTGCTGGAAGGTTTGTTGAGACAATTTCGGCACCCCAATCCCTAGTTGACTTGCAATTTGTATACATGCATACAAATAACAAGACAATTTTCATTATCCTGTATAATACAGGTTAAGAAAAAGGGCTTAATGTGTATAATACAGGCTCTCGCGTTCAAGGGGTTAAGGCAGAAAGCGCTGGATCGGTTGCTGGCGTGGCCAGATCACGAGCTGCTCCATGTCAAACGAGACTGGAACGGGAGCGCAGATAGCTTGGCGGGTGTTGCCTTACAGCGCCAAGCTGGAGTCGAAGTAGAAGAAGATTCCGACTTTGAGAACCTGGTGACGCTGAATCGCCTTGAGGAAATCCTGGTGGCGAGGGAAGCAGAAGAGTATCCCTCAGCTAAGGTCAGCCCAGTAGCTACGAGAACGACCGGCGACTCCAGATCCCGCCCCGCGGTGCTCCAGGAGGAATTTGTAAGGGATCTGTGGATCGGGCGGATCAAGCAGGCCCAAGACGAGGAAGTGTGGATCGCCGGGCTGAAGAAGTATCTGTTGGGAGCCGTGCACGACTTGCCCCCTGAAGATATCAAGTCCTACAATGCTGTCGGATCCGACTATGAGGTAGATCTGGACGGGCTACTGTTCTATTGTCCGCCAGCCAAACGGACGACGGAAGAACGTGATGGGCTGATGCGGCTGGTGGTCCCTGAAACGCTGCAGCAGGATGTGCTTCATCACTACCACTCTAGTCTCGAGGGGGGACACCAGGGGATCGGGCGAACGTATTAGCGGATCCGAGATCATTTCCATTGGAGAGGGCTTTACCGCAGCGTACAGCGTTATGTGGGAGAGTGAGTGGACTGCGAGACGGGAAAGGGGCGGCCCACACTCCAAGGAGAGTCGCCAGGCAACATCCAAGCGACCTACCCATTCCAGATCATCGCGATGGACCATATCCCCTCACTGCCCAAGTCGCACAAAGGTAACACCGAGTTACTGATCTGGGTGGATCTGTTCGCGGGGTACGTGATTGCGAAGGCGAGCGCGTCGAGGACCGCACAAACGATCGCGGAGTCCTACGAGGAATGCGTGTTCAGGAGATTTGGGGCCAGCGAAGTGATCCGACACGATCGTGAGCCTGGGTTTATGGCTGACTTCTTCAGATCTTTCAACAAGATCCTGGGTCAACGACAGCGGGCTACGATGGCTTACCGGCCCCAAGCGAATGGGACGGCCGAACGAATGGTGCAGACTACCACTCGCGCGCTCAAGATGTATGTACAGGAGCTGGACCAACGGGACTGGGACGAATATGCAGAGAGGCTTACGTTCGCCATTAACACGGCCCAAGATCGGATCCGAGGAGAAACACCTTTCTATTTGGTACATGGGTGGGACGCCCGATCTACACTGGAGGCGACTTTGCCAGTGGGCAGCACCGCACGTCGAGATCGGGAACCTCGGAGGTGGAGATATCAGATCCAACGATACTACCAACAGGCGAGATCTCAAGTCGGTGAGCGGGCTATCTCAGATCGAGCGACTCGTCACAATGAGGAAGTCCGACTACATGAGATCGAAATCGGGTCTCAGGTGTGGCTATATCTGGATCGAGTGAAGGAAGGCTACGCTAGGAAGCTGGCACACCTGTGGCATGGTCCTTTCCGGGTGACGGAAAAGATCGGAGAACATGCAGTCAAGATCGAAACTGCTGGTACAGAATACCGGCTGTTCCCTGTAGTACACATCTCCAAACTCAAGTTGGTAAGGACGTTCCCTGATAGACCCACAGCTCGTTTGCTCGACGAAAGATCATAGCGTGTAGATCTGGACGAAGCCCTCCACCCTGAAGATAGCTGGACCCGCGATTTGGACGAAGATGAATACGAAGTAGAGAAGATCGCAGACATGAGGACGGGGAAGCGGACCCGGTACGGCCGGATCTACCGCGAGTTCCTGGTGCATTGGTGAGGATATGAGGATCCAACATGGGTTGACGAGGCGGATCTCAATTGTGGAGCGCTGCTACATGAGTTCCTCCGGAATCACACCAGCCGAAATCGGTTCGGAGTGATGCAGTCCCACGAGGAGTAGTGAGGCGGAGACCTCGGAGGCGAGTTGGTCGTGTCCGAGTGAGAAGGAGAAGATGGATCTGCAGGGAAGGTGCAGATCGGAGGAAGGGGAAGTGAATGTTTACGTATGAAAAGGAAAGAGAAGGCGAAGTGGCTGGATCGTAAGGTCCAGATCGCGATTAGATCTGACAAGCTACAGGTTACGAAATGCAAGATCCCCGAAAAGAAGAACGATGGCTACTCAAAGAAGGTGGATTAACGATTGTGGGGGTTAAACGAAGGAGAGGACGCAAAAGAACGACTGGAATCTGGAGACTACATGGCGCCCTGAGCCTGGATCCCAAAGAACTTGTCCTTGAGACGAGAGTTGGAACAGGCCGGATGCTGATCGGGCGTGTCGCGGAAGTGGTTGCGCCACGGATCTGCTGAATTAGCTTCGTCCAACGCCTCGAGAAGATCAGTAGGTTCGGCACGGTGAAGGTTGGGGTCTCGGATATTGGCTTGACGCGATGCCAGCCCCGGATACCACGTCACGGTCTCAGGTCGCTTCGGAAAGTGGCGGAAGAAGGGATCCAATAGCGGATCTAAATCACACCAGCCCTCGCGCATCGCCGGGATGAAGATCTCCAGGAACGCCTTCCAGTAAGCGCCAGCACGCGAACGACGATTATTGCGCTCTTTCTTGTAGACGCCGAGCCATGGGTGGGGCGCTATCATCGCCGGAGTAATAACGAAGGAGTGCGTGGCCTCCCAATATGACTGCAGGCAGTCAGGCTCATGGATCCGATACCGCTGGATCGCGGCCCCGAGCCGTCCTCCTACGTCTTCTTCGAAAGAGAGGGCTTCGGCGTCGTCCGCTCGCTCCAGAACCTCCCAAGGTCGGGTGTCCAGCAAGGCCCGCACGTTGTCTTCCGTGATCAGATCCACACAATAATCGTTGGGCGTGTATTGGAGCCTATCGGCAGGAGCAATCCGCGGGAAAAGTCAGCCAGGACAGGTTGGAAGGATCGGAAACAGCGTGCTAATCAGCATGGCAACCATGGCCACATCCGAGATTTGGTCCGCCAACCAAGGATCCACTTCACGCTGGATCATGGCACGTGCTTGAGTCCGCCCCGGGATGCAGAGTTCGTCCGGGCCGAACGGAGCCACAGGCTTCATCGGATCTGGGGTGGAAGATCCAGCGGGTCGACGGCGAGGCGAAGCAGGAGCACCTCCCGAAAGGTCAGAGTTCGGAGCAGATCGGGGAGCTGAGTCCGCGCCGGAGTCGGAGCCATCCGATCCGTCAGGTGACGCGCCAGATCCAGCTACTTTGGGGCCATGACGAGGAGAGGCTTGCCGCCGCCGACGTTCTGCAGAGCGAGACTGAGCGAGAGCTGGCAGGGTCTGAGCCTCAATGAGGTCGTCGGCCACCTCGGGAGCATCTTCATTTTCCTCTTCGTCGCTACCGGATCCAGCTTCTGTACCTTGCTTACTGTGAGAGTCGTTGGACGCATGAGATCCGGGGCTGGCGTCTGAGTCCTCGTCACTAGCGTCAGCCAAATCTCGGTCGTCATCCGCGAGATGCCCGTCGTCCGGAGTCAGATCGACGGGGTTTGAGTTACTTTTCCCCGCCGAAGATTTAGATCTGCCGCCACCACCACTATCCGGAGAGAGATGAGCCACGCGACGCTTGGCGGGAGGTGCAGGACTGGACTCGGACGAAGCTTGCGGACTGCGAGATCGCTTGGGCCGTGGAGGCGAAGCGGCCGGGTTAGACTCAGACGAGACCCGACCTTGTGGGCTCACAGTCGAGCCCGGAGTTGAGGGACCCACTGGCAGATCGCGCAGCGAATGCAGCACAGCAGCTGAACCAGATGTGCCCGCATCTGCTGTCGAGATCAGCCCCACTGCCGCGGCCACAGCCGCTATCTTCTGGTGTGCGATGTCGAGATCCCGTTGGAACGCGTCACGCTCCCGCCGAGCCTGGTCACGGGTGTCACGAGCGGTGTCTCGTTCGCGCTGTAGCACCCGGACCGAATGCTCCAGATCTTGGAGGCGGCGTTTCACATCCGCGAGTTCCTCAGCTGGAACATCTTGTATTCCTTTGGCAGCGGCTAGCTTGGCGTCTACAGAGATATCAAAGGAACCGAATAAGATGGGTTAGTAAGAGAAGCAGAAGCCGGAAAGAGGAGGAGAAGGCGCACCGAGATCCGAGACGTTACCACGGAGGCGGTCAACATCGGCCCGCGCGGTGTCACGCTCCCTGACTACGCGGATCAAGTCGTCCGTCGAAACTGCTTGGAGGGCGCGAAGTCGATTTAATTCCGCCGATGACTCGTGGTGTGAACGCCGGTACCCCTGAAGATCCTCCTTCATGGCGCCTAGCCGATCCTCGGCGCGGGCGGCCGCAGCTTGCGCTGCGTCTCGCTCTTGGGTTAAGCGATCCAGATCAGGAGAGACCCTGTCTGAAGTCTCGGCGCAGAGTGATCAATGAATGGCCTACGCCTTCCAGTGTCAAGGAACTGAGGCAGTTCCTTGGACTCGCTACGTACTTATGCAAGTACGTGAACAACTACGCGGGCAAGATTCGCCCGCTGTCGCAGCTCCTAAAGAAGGGCGCTGCATGGGTTGGACTGCTGATTGTCAGCAGGCCTTTGATGCAGTCAAGCAGGGCTTGACTGAGGCGCCGATCTTGGCGGTGGCCGACCAAGATCGCCCATTCCACGTCGTGTGTGACGCGCCCGATTTCGCAATCGGATGCGCTCTGATGCAACACGATCACGAGGAACGTGATCGCGTGGTCTACTATCAGTCGCGTCAGCTGAAGCCAGCTGAGCGCAACTACCCGGTACATGACAAGGAACTCCTTGCCATGAAGTATGCCCTCGCGAAATTTCGAGTGTATCTACTTGGGAGTAGACCATTCGTGGTCTACACCGACCACGCATCATTGCGTACGGCGATCAAGTCGCCGCACATCTCACAAAGAATGGCGAGATGGCTCTCATTCTTTGCGGAGTACGACTTCCAGGTTGAGTACAAACCTGGAAGGTTGAATGTTGCGGCCGACGCGTTATCGCGTCGACCTGATTATGCGGTGCCCAAAGCCGACGCCAATGCAATTGGCGTCGCACGGACGTCTACTCCCTCGTCGTCTCTATTAGACGACGTGAGGTCCGCATACACGAATGATGCGATCGCGAAGCAGTTGTTGGACTACTTCGCTGCGCCTTCTGACAAGTCTCGTCAGAAGCTGGCGAAACATCTCCGTGCACGTGTACACCGTTACCGTGTACACAATGGTCTGCTGCTTTACAACGCTGTTGACGACAACGCTGATCGCATTGTCGTGCCGAACGATCATGAGCTGAAGCTCAGGATCACTTACGAGTATCCCGATGCGCCGACGTCGGGACATCAGGGTCGTGAGAAGACATACTTGCTTCTCACGCGTGACTTCTATTGGAGTCACCAGTACAAGTGGGTACGCAAGTACGTTCGTGCTTGCGAGGGTTTCCAGCGCGTGAAGCCTGCGTCCTTCTCGCAGGCTCCACTTCAGTCACTACCAACTCCGTCGGAGTGCTGGCAGTCCATCTCAATGGACTTTGTGTTTGGTCTTCCGCCTGATAACAAGCGGAGGACTGGTATTGTGGTCTTTGTAGACCGCTTCAGCAAGATGGTACATCTTGCTGCAGTACCAGCCGAAGTGACAGCCAAGCAGACGGCACGTCTGTTTGTAGACATGGTGTTTAGACACCATGGCATGCCGATCGACATTGTGTCTGATCGTGATCCGTGCTTCACAGCGCGTTTCTGGCAAGTAGTGTTTGAACTTCTTGGCATGCAGCTGTCCATGTCGACTGCGGATCATCCGCAGACCGACGGACAAACTGAGCGCGTCAACCGGGTATTTGTTGACGCCCTGAAGAGCTATGCTCACTCGTTCCAATACTGGAGCGACTGCTTGCCGATGGCAGAGTTTGCCATTAACAACTCGGTGCATGTCTCGACAGGACACACACCGTTTTACGTGAACGCCATGAGGCATCCACGCGTACCGAGCGTACTCGGTGCGGTAGCTCCTTCCTTAAGTGGGGGAGGGTATCCGGTTTCAACCAAACCGAATGAACACGCTGATACGAGCAACATATCAGCTGTATCGACACGCGCACGGACTGCGCGTAGTCCGATCGACGAGAGCACGATGTCTACGCCGGGCGTAGACACTCTCAACAACAACAACCACACACAGGCCGGGTCTGTAGTGAACAAGGACAACGGGTTGAACAAGGAGTTCAACTCGAAGGCAATGGACTTTGTCCAGCGCCGCCAAGCCGTAATACGGTTTGTGCAGGATGCCATTGCAGATTCTGTCGATCGACAGAAGCTGAATGCAGACAACAATGGCAGGGGAAACACAAATGAATTCAAAGTGGGTTCATTAGTCCTGTTAGCTACACAGAGCCTAGCTAAACATGCATTTTCCGACTTCGGAGCAAGCAAGCTTGCCCCGCGCTTCATCGGGCAATTCACCGTGTTGGCGAAGCATGGCAACGCGTACACGCTAGACACACCGTCCAGCATGCGCCGCCACCCAACCTTTTACGTTGGGCGGCTGAAGCCTTACTCGCAACACGAGTCACCTACTTCCGGTGACTCGGCGCGACCCTCGCCTCGAGCGCGGAGACACGCTGCTCCACACGCGCAACGAACGACCCTAGGTCGACCTGGGTATTCGAAGCGGTCCGCCCGGCCTGACCGATTCGGGCTTTCAAGAGCTTCGGCTCCTGCCTTATCTCGGCGAGCTCAGCCGTCTGGATGCGTTCCACCGCCTCCAGACGATCCCAGACCTCGGCCGGCGACGGTCCGTGGCGTCTTCCCACCGCCGCCGCCCCCGTTGCGAGACGCACGCGGGGAAACTCGCTGGATTGTCCAGATAATTGTTGATCATCAGATCCGGACCCAAGGTCCGGTTCATTTTCGTATTCGTTGGTTAGGATACTCTCCTGACCACGATACGTGGGAGCCGCGGAACGTCCTGATGAGCGACGTTCCGGAAATGGTGACGGAGTACGAATCCCGCCACCAGCAGCTCCGCCGAAGGGCGTAAAACTTGAGCTAGAGCTGTAGTCGCCTACAGCCCTCGGCTGAGTGTTGCGCTCACCCTCAGCACTCTCGGACGACAACTGCGTGATCAACTTCTCACGTAGTGTCTTCAACTCCACAGGCACACTAATACCAGTGTACCCGTTAAGGTCCCGTTCGGACAGCCGCACTGCCCCAGCTTGGCACTGCGCGCGGAAACCCCGCCTCGACTGCACCATTGTGCAGCCGCAAAATCTTGGGCCGCTTCGAGAAGCGCTCGTAGCGCTCGCTCGCAGAGCGGACTCGCTTGCGGTAGCCTGCCGGGTCGCGGTTGAAGTTCTCAATGAACGCGCCCCAGCTTTGACAGAGTGCCTCCCACTCTGTCACCTTACTCTTACGGGAATGCTTCTTGTTCCCGTAGAATTGGAGCTCGTGGAAGAACCCGATGTAATAATCACGTCTTTGATCCGGCGACGGATCAAAGTCGAGCTCCTTGGTGACATCGCCATCAACGATGGCGTTGCAGGAGTACAACGCGTATCTGCTGACCGGCGTAGTATTGCCGTACCGAGATCGGATCTCGCTCGGAGACGGCATCCACGGGTCGCGCACCGGATTAGTGCGCGACGTCACAGCCGCAGACGGAGTGGAGTCGTCGTCGTCTCCATCCCGCGGGGTAGACTGAGCTCCGGCGTCAGCGAGCGGCCTGTCGCTGCCGCTGCGCGAGCGCTTTGAACTCGAAGCATCCGAGTCGTCCTCGCGGGGACGACGCGTCCCCACGCTTGCTTCATTGCGCCCTGAGGACGAGGACTCTCCCTCCTCCTCGCCCTCCTCCATGTCGATATCCTCCATGCCGTCGAAGAGGGTTTCGCTGGCATAGGTAACTTTGCCACGCGTCTTGTGATACTCCCCAACAGAGATCGTACTCTTGGGGGAGCTTGACGTCGTCACCGAGGAAGTGACGACGGACGCCGAAGAGGCTGAAGATGTAGCAGTCGTCGCTGTGCTAGCGACGACCGCGCCCGCCGCTGCAGGTGCAGCAGGCGTGTCGGAAGTCTGCGTCGTAGGCGTGCTCATTTCGAAATGAGCACGAAGTTCTCTCCGAAGAAGACTTTGGATTGATGTGTCGAGACCGGCACATCAAGTCCTAACGGGGGGATGGTGTAGCGGGGCTACACATTCGGCTAACCTCACGTTAGTGCAACATGCACTAATGGATACATTCAGGTGGGCCACATCGCAGTGTGGTCGCCATTCATATTAGGAATCAGTCCTATTGGCCAGAAAGCAGGGTCTTTCTACCAATAAGAGTCACGCATTAGGACAGGGTTTCTGCCAACCACTCGTTGGCAGAACCCCTCTTTATTGATATCAGTTTTAGGAGGAAAGCCACAGATAACATTCAATTCAGTTCTCATTTTACCGCAAAAGCTACTATTTGTACCTATATTTAGATCTAATTATACTTGTGGATACAAATATACTTAATCTAAGTTAAATACACCTTACGCTTCCTCATACACGTGCGCATCACGTGTAAGCTAAAGTATTGGGCTAAGTAAGCCTATTACAGCAGCTGACGTGCTCGGGGAAACTCCTCCTTCAACACGGTCTTCTTGTGCATGGCCTTGTCGGTCATGAACACCCCCACTCAGGGTTGTTTTTCTTGAAGATCTCGATCACGCGCCGCAGGTTCACTTTGTGCTCGCTCTCGACGAGCGCGTGGTGAACGTATTGTCCCTAGAACATAGGTAGAAATAAATATGGTTAAGTTTATTAAAGGAAAGTATTCATTCCTTGCAACAGTAGCACACCTTGCCAAAGACATCATGCACGACGAAGCTGAAAAGCTTGTATCGATTCGCGTTGGTGTCGTGCGTGGAGTCCACCAGCACCACTTCAGGAAACGCTTTGAAAAGACGCTTCATCTTTGCTGTCTGGAACGTTACAATACGCGCGACGTCGGTATCGAAATCGACAACAATCTCAGCTGAGTTGCCCCCATTTTGGCGGCAGAACTCGTCCAGTACGGCTAGAGCCCGTTGCGCGTCATTGAGGCCGGCCTGGGTTTTGACGCGTTGCCTCTGGATCATGTTGTGGACATCTTTCAGCTTGGTTTTCTTGCCTACCAAATATACCAAAGATGTACCAAAGTTAAACCAGTAATACCAAAGTAGAAAAGCAAGACGCATTTACCTGTTCGCTCACGCAGATACTGCAGAATGCCCTTCGCGGTTGCACCAGCCTTGCGCAACACTTCGACGTCCTGCTGCAAACCCGCGTCCTTCATAGTTCTGTTCCCCGAGTACTCATCCCACACGTGCTCGTTGAGATCATGGTTGTGGGACCCACTGACCTTCACTCGAAGCACCCACGAGTTGACCAACGTAGCCTTAACACGAGCATTCACCCGATCTGAGCATTCAGTTCCACGGACCTTCTCGTGCTTCCGCCGCCCTTTTCCGCGACTGTGGTACGGTTGGCCGTGCGTACACACAAGGGTCTTTGAGTACTGGCCCCACTCCTCCGACAAAAACTGTTCCTTTTTTCGCTGCTTCTTGCCCTGGCGATTCAGCAGCCCTCTTGATCTGATTGTTGCGAACAGTTACAGAGGTACTCGTGCGCTTGGAGAAGTGTTGGTACGTCTTCACCTGATACGCCTGGAACACTTCATGAAAATCTAGCCAGCTGCCAAAGGTCGTAGGGAAGTTTTTGAAGAGCGACAGCGCGGGTCTCTTCTTCTCTCCCGCCCGACTTCGGTGAAAATTCGGCGGGACTTCGGTGTCTTCTGATCCATCTTTAGATGCTGCGTTCTCCGACTCTTCCTCACCGCCTTCTTCCTCCTCGTCTTCGCCCGCCTCTTCCTCCATGTATTCCGAACCGTCTTCTTCCTCACCGCCTCTATCATCTGAAGCACTGCTCTTCTCTCCTTCATCTCCAGCTTCTTCGCCACCACTGAGGACATCAGTCTCCTCTCCTCCATCTCCAACTTTTTCGCCACTACTGAAGACCTCGGTCTCCTCTCCTCCGTCTCCAGCTTCTTCGCTCGTCCCTTGTATCGGGAGAGATACCAAATGTTTGTCGAAAAAGGTGCCGTTCATGCCGCCTGAAAGCCCGTGTTCGTGTCCTCCCATCTGCTTGCGCCTTCTTGAATGCTTTAGCGATGGCTTCAGTACGCTCGTCGACGCGTTGTTTCCTCTGCTCTTGTCGGATCATGATTCGCGACAGCTCAGCGCTTGTCCGCTGCGAGGCTGTGACGGCGCCGCGCGCTGGGTAGACCGGAATACCATCGCTGTCCTCCTGTGATACAGCTTAGCGTTATGAACAGCTTATACGGGGGGGCGGTGGCAGACGTACCATAGCAAGCGATGTAGGTGACGCGTGCAAGGCGTCCACGTTGGGTGCTGTGAGCTCCAGGGGGGGATCGCTGAGTGCCAGTGGATTTTTAGACATTTGAGGCGCGCAATGTATTTTATTTTTTGTTGCACGAAAGTTCAACCCAATACCCTGTGTCTGGCTCTTTAACATCCACCAAACATTGACCGAATCCACAGTACTTACACCTCAGCTGGAACGAACTTCTGCAACACGAAGCACAAAACGTCTCGATTCCATTCGCAGTTACGAAATTCCTTTCGTGCGAACCTGGAATGGCCGTTTTTCATCTTCCTTTGAAAAACCTTGCGAACTCGGGAAGCCGCTTGGATAGTTCAGGTTTTTCAGCTTCGTTTGGGAGATGCTGATGGCAGCAAAGTTCATGGCGGTTCAAGCGAAAGATCGTGTTTCAGCCTTGCTATTGGAAGATAATGCAGTAGTGGTGTTTCACTAAGAGCCGCACCCATCGCCTTGAGGCTGTCGACACGATTGCGCGCCTGTCACTGCTGAAAGGCCACGCCCGAGGACTTAGAGGCAAACACTGCTATCTAGCCATAGCTGGAAGGCGACGAAGGGCAAGCGTTCACTCGGCGTCTTGATTCTCACTTCGTGATTTCATCACTGGTACCCACATCGACAAGCTACAGCCAACCCCACCGCTACACTACCGCACGTTCACCAATGCAACGCTGGTTCAGCGGTCGTGAAGACGCTTCCGACGAGGACGGCGACTTTGAACCATCAACTCCACCCGGATCGCCACCGACACAAGTTGGAGAGAATCCAGGGAGAACGATCGTCCCGCAACCTTCAGTAGAAGGTCCACCCGCTCAACGACGGCGCTTGATGTCTTCGATGCAATCGGCCGTACCAAGTAGCGCTTCGGCGATCGGACACGATCTACGAGCGCCGTTCGCCAGCCATTCGTCGCCAACGATCCATGAACATTTTGGTGTCTTGGGCGGCGGGCCAAATCCAACGCCTGAAGCGCCAAACCGAGTGCATTCGGTTCTGCCGGTACCGGTGCCGCCTTTACCAGTGAATACAGCAACCTTAGCTCCAACAACACGCATGGCGGAGTTTCCGGCATCAACCGATTGCCACCGGCCTTGGCATGGCGAAACGACAGGCCCGACAGGGATATCCCCGCCCCAACCGAACAGGGTGCCCCAATATCCCGTTCCAATGCTTCCGACGCCCCAGCCTCTCCTCGCATCTGGTGTCCCTGCCGAAGTTGCATTTGCTGTGAGTAATTACCAACCAAAAGCTGGGTTTGAGCTCGTTGCTCAAGGTCCCACAGAGCGGTCGTGCATCTACAAGTGGGGGGTACGTGTTCGACACGTTAGTGACCTGACTCGCAAGCGAGCACTGCCGTTCCAACGAAACTGTTCATGTGTTGTACGGTGGGAAGACATCGCGCGCGACGAAGCACCTAAAAGAAGTCCACCATGTTACTTCATCCAAATCTGCGCTGGAGGATTCACGCAAGCGAACCAGGGACGAAATCGTAGCTCGTATCCGAGCGGCTGCCCAAAACCAAGAAAGCTGTGAGCGTATCAGCCTGCTTCTTCACACACTGCTCGTGATACACAACAATCTACCGTTTATCATGGGTGAGTGGGAGGAATCGAGGATTTTGCGAGCCATCGTCACCAAAGACAGCTTTCAAGCCGTGGTGAATCGCAGAACAATTACCCACGCTGTGATCGAGCTCTACGTATCGGCTAAGCGCGAATTGATTCGCTTCATTATCGACAACCGCATCCCAGGTGTGAAGTGTTTAGTGATGGTCGCTGACTTTTGGAAGGCAAAGAGCTCGGGCACGAAGTTTCTTGGGCTTCGACTGTACTTCGTCACTGCAGACTTCAAGCTCGTCTCCGTCTTGCTAGGAACGCGACACTTTCAACCTCTCTACGGTGAGCGGGATGGTGGAATTCGCGGACCTTTTAAGCGGTGGATCATTCAAATTCTCGCGGATTTTGGACTTACTGTTGCAGACTTCTTCGGATCGACTACGGACGGTGGTCCAGACGTTCAGCACATGATGACATCGAACCTGATGCTCTCATGGGAGTGGTGCATGCCTCACCTAACCAACGCGGCAACTAAAGCAGCGTTTGGGATGACGAGCAATGTAGCAAAGTCCAAGAACCCCGAGATGCTTCAGCTGCTGAAGAAGGTGACGCGAACTGTCTACCAAGTCCGCACAGTGGAGGTCATGGGCGACTTGTACGAGCAGCTTGTCCGCCTCCTTGGCGTCGGAAAGGAGAAGAAGCTGATTGACTATAAACCGCATCGCTTCATGAGCCTTTCGCGCGTCTTTGAGCGCATTGTGAAGCATTGGAACGTACTTTGCCTGTGGTATGAAGAACGTGCACGCAAGGCGGATAGAGACAAATCGGCACCTCCGTCTCCGTTTCCTTTGGCAGGAGATAAGTTGCTTATGGAGCAGCTACTCTCACTGATGCTGCCGATTTCAGCGCTCAATGTGAAAAGTCAGGCAGAAAAACCGAATCAAGTCGACGTTCTCGTCTCTGAGTACAAGGTTATCGTCACGACACTTGGCCCCGAGGCATCCCTGCGCAAGTATGATGCTACGCGAGAGAACCCGACTTCGTATCACCACAGTACCCTCATGCCGCTGGTGGCCAAGACCCGAGAGTTGCTGAGTGACGCTTTCCACTCTCGCTTTTTTTCGCGCTACACTGACCGCGAAGTGATGCGAACGTGCTCGTACGTGTGGGAGATGCAAATGCTGCTTCATCCGAATCTCAAACAACCCGACGGCGCGTTGATGGAGATGGTAAAAACCTGCGGCAAGCTGCGACGGCTGGATGACGATGTCATTCGGCGCAACCAGTCAGTCGTGAAATCTACTGTGAAGCAGAAGCTGAGGTCTATCATGCGAGATCTAGCGCCACCTTGCACCGAGCAGATCAACATCTCGCCGCAGCAGATACCAGGATATGTCTCCGATGCCTTCTCGGACGATCTATCGGAGCTCTTCAATATCCGTACCATTGCCGCAGAGCCAGCTACTCCACAACTACTTCACGAAGAGGTCATGGATGAAGAACTGGAGCGCTGGTTTCGCGATCCGTCACTTCTTCAGGCAATGGCCAAAGGCCCAGAGTCGGTGCTGCACTTTTGGAAGCGTCAACAGGAGTCCGGCACCTACAGATTCTTACCAAGCGCGGCTCGGATCGTTTTTGCCGTTCCTGCATCGTCCGCTCAAATTGAACGCGACTTCGGAATCAGCGGTCAAATGGTTACTGTGCAGCGAGCATCACTGTCCTCAGAGAACATTGACATGTGCTCCTTCCTGAATCGGAACAGGGAATTCATTGATGTAACGCAGTGCTCAAAGCTGACAGCGGAGGAAGCACGAGACTCCGTTCCTGCAAACGTCACGGTGAACCTTGATCCTCAAACGGCGCTGGAAATGTTCGAGAGCGACTGGGAGCAGGCCTTGGTCGACTCTTTCTCTGCGCATATTTCGACTGAGCTCTAAGACAACCCAGTTGCCTCAACGCACAGTAACCTTGAATACACATCTCTCCTTCACATTGGTACTGTATACTGCTGTATTAAAGAGATGTGAAAGCTATCATTCTAGGCGAACTCTGTTCCTTACTTCTGTCAAAGCATTATCCTACCTCGGCGATGGCTAACGTCGCGGCGCGCCATTTCTGCTTGCTTTCTTACGGCATTCGTTGACTCGTGCTTCAATTCTTCTAGTTAATGCCCGCATCGCGTCGGCACGAGCACATTCGAGAGCTGATCGATTTGTTTTGTGTCGCGGATGAGCCTCTTGTTTCGGGGCTACCAGAGTTGGTTTAGCAGCCGTAGCTCGTGATTGCTTCCTAGTGTGCGCACGGCCCCGGCATCTCTCCTCGGACGAGAACGATTCGCATTTCTCAGTGCGGTTATCAGCGGTGAGAACAGCCCCATCCGAACGCTCCATTGATGCTTCAGTTGGAGCGGTAGCTAGTGCAATAGCACTAATATCACGCCCGTGTCGCTGTGGCAAGCTGGAGGTTTTGACTGGCGCACCTGTTGAAGTTGCACCAACGGCGTTGGCTCCGGTACCAATAGCCACTTGTAGATTGTCGTCGGCGGGATTGTTGGTCACTTCTAGGATGTTGCTTGCCTTAAGCAGCTCCTTTGCCACTGCGCTCGAAATGAACGTGCTCATCCGATTATCCAGTCGCTCTTCCATTGCCTTCATGGATTTATTCGTTTTCGCGGCATCAGTCGATCTCGAAGTACGCAAGGCTGCCATTAAGCGCGCCTCAAGTTGCTTCATGGCATCTGCCTGGGTCTCCTGCAGCTGTTGATGGTGATTGTTTTGCGTGTGCAAGATGCGAGCCTCTGACTGTAACACTTCGGCGACAACCTGCTTCGTAGTATCGGTCGAGAGATGAGCAGTAGAAGCCTGAAGAAGATCGTTCAAATGAATCTCCAGTCTGGAGCCAATGCCACTTTGTGAATCATGCTGAGCGCGAAGCTGAAAGGCGTGCATATTTTGATTAAGTCTTGCCTCTGTCACCCTCAATCGGTCAGAAGTTTGAAGCTCGACTGCTTTCAGGGCAGCATCAAGTGAGAGCTGCATCCGTTTCTCCACTTCTGCGACTTCTTCGTCAACTACGTTGTGAAGGTGAGTTTCACACGCTTGAATTTTGTCACCAACAACGTTCACCAGGCCCTCCGTGTCTGCCTTCGCCCGAATTTCTACTGCAGCACAAGACTCAGCCAAAGCCGTCACCGCTTCATCTAGTTTGAGCTGCATACGAGTCTCCAGTTGCGTAATACGATCCATTGTATGTTCACGTTCGGTCGCAATTTCCTCCTCGAGAAGTACCTTAGTGCCATCGATGCTGGCTCTGGTCTGGCAGGACACGGATTCTTCAAGCCAATGACGGGTGGAATCAATAGTCTCGCTGAAATGAGCTTGACAGGCTTGCAGCTGCGCTGCGCCAGAATATTCTTGAGCAGCACGAGCATGGGCGTCGTAGCCTTCTAAGGCCGCTTCAAGCTGAGAGTGTACACGCCCCACTACTTCGTCAGTGTAAGCGATGTGAGAGCGAGCCGTATCTGTAGCTGCTGTCATTACCACTGACTGCGTCGCTCTTAGCGCATCTTCAAGCTGGTTTTGTAGTCGTGCCTCCACGTCAGCGAGTGTCCCACAAGTGGAGCTCATGAAGCGCTCCATGCGCCGCTCCATGTCGGCTGCATGTTGCTGTGCGCGGGTTTCGACATGGGCAAGTGCGCTCTGAACATCTTCAAGCACTGGGTGACCCGCTACCATGAGCTCCTCCTGCAGCATGACGCGTCGACGCTGTACAAGCTGGTGTTCTGAATGATAGTAGTCTGCATTCTGCTCTTGCGACTGTGGGGTTGAGTCTTGATGGTCCGATGCCTCCGACGGCAAGCATAGTTGGTCACTTGGGCTACGCATGCCCGTCAAAGCTGCCATTGCATGCAGCATCTTGGGGTCCGTGGGCTGCTCCAGCGACCTCTCTCAAAAGGCCGCACAAAGCAACCTGCGTTTTGGCCAATAGTGTCCGCGAAATATGAGCATGTTCGTTCGTTTCAAGCGTGCTCGCGACTCAATGTAACTGCACACGCGAGACCATAAAACCTCGAGAACCAGGTTCCTGGGGTTTTATCGGTTCGCTGAAAACAGCGGGAACCAAGGTTCGGATTAACTTCGTTCCAGCTGAGACTTACACACAAATAAAGCGTACTTTCTGTGGTACCAACGCGTTCCAAAAAGTATGTACCAGTACAAGGGTTACACAGGTTGTCGGGCTGTGTAACTAGTGTAACCCTTGTATCTCTACGAAATATGAATTCCCATTGGACAAAATAACACGCCACAAAAGCGATTTTCATTGGATGGAAGTATGTTTTTGTATTGCTGCCCGGTTCAGAACTTCTGCTTGCAGTTTGAAACTGGAACTGGGGCAGCCAAAGCTTGACGAGGCTGGGGCCAGACCAACACAGCTGGATGACCACCAACACGTAAGGTGCTATTGCAGTAATACAAAAACTTGTACCGATCTATCCATGCTGGGCTTAGCCACCGCGTGTATTACACAACATTTCCACTGCCTCTCCGTCGCCATCCTGAATCCAGCAGATCGAATGTTCAGCTTTCAAACAGCCAGCCGCTTCAGCTTGCATTATGCTGTGATGCTGATCGTGCTGCTGAGTTGCCAGCTCGAAACAAGCAACAGCGTCTGGACAGCGCTCGCTCGCGGTGAGGCAGCGCTGTGACCGGTTTTAGACTGCAACACGACCGTTTCAAATCGTCATGCGCGTTTGTCCAGCATGTGCATTTTTGGCTCGACGTTGCATCGGTTCCTCACCATGGTCGAGACCTCCGCGCCCGAGTGCGCGATCCAAATCGTGGAGGCCGACAAGCTTCCGAGTGTCGAGTTCAAGCCGCTGACGAGGGGGCAGCTGCTCCTGAAAACGCGCCACTATTCTGATCACCACCAGCGGTGTGCGCTGCTCGACGACGCAGACGATGACCAAGACGCGCGGGACGCGGACGAGGACCCGGGACGCGAGTGCTTCCTGTCCAGGTTTCTGGCGGCCAGCATGACGCTGTTGGTCTGCTGCTTCATCTACTTTGTTGTGGTGCAGCACTGGTTCCTCCGGGGCTGAGCGGCTCTTTGCACGGTGCCTACATCTCGGCTGGTGGTGGCGTGCCGTAGCCTAATAGATAGCTCCGCTTGCAGCCCCTGTCAATAGAACTTAGGCTAATCAATAGAGTGGGCAATATGCCGCTCCTGGGAACCTTATGTTCATGCTCGTGGCTCTGCTTCGTTCAGTTGTCGTTGTCGCCGGCCATCTGGAGGTGCCGGCGCTGCCTTCGCCACGCTCTGCTAGGCTCCTGCGGGTGTATCCAGACGTATCGCGAGCGACGAGCTGGGACGCAGCGGCTGGCGAAACTCGCTGGCTTGCTTGTTCATTGCCCATTGTCCCATTCCTTGCCCACAAGCAGTGCGCTGGCGCCGGTAGTTTCGCTCGCCTCCACACACGAGTGCTCTGCTCTACTTAAGTATCTATCTTTGAGCCGGACAAGTCCAGCGCAACCGCCGACACTTTCGCTGCTGCACCGCGACCGAGCCAGCTCAGTCGCCAATTCGCCGGCAGTCGACCGAAGACACGTCCCCGATGACGCGCCAGGGTTACCTCATCGTCCACGCGAAGCACGCGCCCCCGTCGGTGCGCTACTTCTCGCTCGAGGACGGCTTCCTGCGCCAGTTCTCGTCGGCCGACTGCGCCAAGTGCCTGAGCGAGGTGCGGCTCTCGGGCTGCAAGATCACCGTCAAGGCGCAGAAGCGCGTGGACGGAGTCCCCCACAGCTTCTACCTCGAGACGCGCAAGGTGTTCGTCAAGGACCGGTCCTACACGCTGGGCAACGCCGAGCGGCTGGAGTTCAGCGCCTGCAGCGGAGAGGACCGACAGGACTGGGGCAAGGCGCTCTTCTCCTGGCAGCGCTACTACTGGCGCGACCCGCAGACCTCGCCCGAGAAGGACTCAGCCGCCAATGAGACCCGACTGCAGCTGGAGCAGATCATCGCCAAGCACTTTGTGCAGAAGCCCGCGGCCGGTCACGCGCTCTCGTTCGCGGCGGCCAAGCAGCCGATTTCCTTCCTGCGCCGCAACGCGCACTCGCTGCGGCGATCGCTGTCGCTGTCCATGACGTCGACCGGCTCCAACACGGCCAAGCCCCAGAGCGAAGCGGACCCAACTGACTGCGTGAAGGACAAGGTGGCGCTTGCCAAGGTGGAGTGCCCCGAGGCCGTCAAGGCCAACAACATCAGCCAGGGCGCCGCTGTCACGCCGCACCACATCCCCACGCACATCCTTCGCGGCAACAATCAGGCGGCGCACTAGACGACCTCCGTCCTCATTAAAAGTATTTTATGTCTCAATAGCTAGAACTCACGCCTATCATCACCAAAATGCAGCTTATCCGTTCACTATTTTACCTCTTGAGTCGAACCTCTCGACCGACTTTTAACACAAAACCGGCCGGCAACTGGTTCGACAAACTAATGTCGAGCAGATTTTTTGCATTACTTTTGTAACGTTATGTCAAGGTCGAACTTCGAGATCCCCGCCTCAGCACTTGCTGACTGCCGTATCCTGTTGTGAAAATGCAATTTATATTGACTACAACAATTATTTCCCTTCTTCACTCTTAGATCGACCGCTCGTTCTTCACCGCGGCGGTATTTGCCTGCTGCTCCTGTTGCTGCAGTTTGAGCATTTGCTTCTTTTGGCGCAGCTTTTGAGGTCGCTTGTCGCCAAACAGCGAGCGGAAGCGCGAGCGCAGCTGCGAGGCAGTGAACTTGGATAGCGGCGCGTACTCATCGACGCCGGTGCGGCCCGTGGCCAGCATCTCCCAGCACACCTTGGACAGGTGACGGCAGCGCGGGTCCTTCACGGCGTGCTCGAGCTGTCGGATGTTGTCGTCGCCCCAGGCGTCCATCTTCGCCGGATTGCTGGCCGGCAGCTCGAACTGGCGCAGGTACGCGTTCTGCAGCTCGGCCGCCGTGAACTGGGTGAGGGGCGCGAACCGGTCCTCCTTGATGCCGCCCGTGGCGAGCACCGACCAGTAGATCTTCTTGCCCCGACGGCACGCGTTGGGGCGCGGCAGATTCACCGCTTCGTACAGCAGCTGCAGGTGTTCCTGAGGGAGCAGGCGCAGCGGCATGTTGGATGGGACGGGCGACGCCACGGCAGACACGCCACCAAAGCTCATGCGGTTACCGAACACGTCGGCGGCGCCCATGAGGTTCTCGCGGCCGAGCGTCAGAGCTGGCACCGAGTAGCGCTGCTGCTGCTGCTGCATCCGCTCGGCGTCCGTCGGCTCGATCAGCGCCTCGAGGAAGCTGTCGTAAGCCTGCACGTCGAACTCGTTCTCGCGCTGGATGTCCAGTGGCTGAAGCAGCGCGCTCGACGATCCGGCAGTGTACACGTTGGGGCCGTGTGAGCCGTACTGGTAGTTGGCCACCTGCAGTTGCTGCTGCTGTTGTTGCTGCTGGTTGACCGCGGCCGTGGCGCAGTGCACCATCAGACGGCTGTGACCGATCTTGAACACCGCGAGGGCGCGCTGGTCGTGGACGATGAACTCGAAGTCACGCACAGCCGAGTAGCCCAGACGACAGAGGTACTCGGCGTACTCGAAGGTGCTGGACTTTGGGATGCCGCACAGCTCGAGCCACCGCGACACCGTGTAGGTGGGCGAGAGCGCGCCGGGGCCCTGGAACCGCCGGGCCTGGAAGTCGCGTCGAGCCTGCTGCCACACCAACTGGGCGTCGGCAATGCCGGCGCGCTGCAGTTCACTCACAGTCGAGAAGGCCAGCGCCAAGACCGAGTCAAACCCGTCCTGCGCTAGACGCTGCGTGGCCAGCGAGAGCGCAGCCGAGTCCTGGGCCAGCTGCAGGTTCTTGAGGAAGGTCAGCACGTCGTCCGTGGACACGGCGCTGGAGTAGCTGGCGGCGGCTGGGTACGTCATGGCGGACGAGCTGGTGGCCACTGTGAGCGGGGCCGAGGACATGACGGCGGACGTGGCGTTATTGCCGACCTCGAAGCCGGCGAAGTCGAGCTTGAGGTCGCCGGGCGTGGGGAAGGCCGAGGAAGGCGACGAGGGCGCGGACGGCCGCTGGCGCTTGCGGTTGCGCAGCTGGGCGTCGCTGTCCATCGGCGTGACGGTCACGGCGGCGTTCAGCTGCTTGAGCTCGGGCCAGGAGGACAACCCGGTGCCGTTGAAGGCCGAGGGAGTGGACGCCGCCGGGTCCGCGACGACGACGTCGGCTTGAGGGGCGCTATTGCTGCTGATGGGCTGCATGGTCTTCAGGTCCTGAGGTAACACGCTACGCTGGACGCGTCTGGGAAGACGGTGGACGCTCGGCGACTCGGCGAGCGCGGCTTGGACGGCTTGAGGCGAATCGGATTGTGGGCGAGGAGCCGAGTCGGCCGTCCTGGTGAAAAGCGAGCGCGTTCGATCTCTGGCCCCCATCCAATACCTTGTCCATGCATCGCGAGCAAGCTCCTCTCGAAAACTGCATCTATCGCGGACGCAAACGGGCCGCTGCCGCCCATCTCCCCCGCCACAAAATGCAGAATCCGCAAAGTATTTACGAGGCCGTAGCCGCACTCCGAGCATTGTCGATGCTGGAGGTCTCGCTGAGGTTTCTTCACTCCACGGACGCGGGCCTTCCAACAGGAGGCGTTGCTCTCCAACACATCAGCCGGTGGCTGAAAGTGCTGTACTGTAAGATATATGCAGACCCCAGCACCAGCAGCATCGGGGTGGCCGTGTGATAACGCACACGTTCGCAATGATGGCGCCGCCAGCTGCCACCACCCGATGTACGTCGCTTCGACTCGAAGCTCGAGGGCGCGCCAGACTCGCCAAGATAATTGAGCGGCGGCCGGCAGCCGTGAAAGCAATGACTGCATTCTTGCATGTTATGGTAGGATAGCAGTGTAGCGGGCGGCGATCGTCGAGCTAGACGCGGCTCTCATTCGCGTGCCCGGACTACTGTACTCGTACTGTACTGGCGCAATGCTGCGACCGCGAGCGAAGGTATCATAGCATTCTCGAGTTCCCGCGCCCGTTGATCGGAGACCGCGCCGCCTGCGAGCCAAAGAGTTCATGTGAGCTCCTCGGCGCATGGGCCTCGCTGAGCTGGCTGCTGCTGCTGGCAGCATCGGCAGCAGTCCACTTGGGCTATCGGCTCGTAATTTGCGCTTGCCTCGGCTCTGCGCGGCACGTATCAGGCGACCCGTCTTGCCTCTCCGGCTGATGCGGTCACGGTGGGCGCGATTGCCGAGCGTCGCGCTTCAACGGCCATCTGAATCAACGCAGGGCTCGCGGAATTCGACAGTACATGTATGGGGAGTGGCTGGCGCGGCGGACGTGCGGCATGCCAAGCGATCGGCCCTTGTCGGGCCACCCGATTCGGGTGTCGTGTAAGACGCTCTCCGTTGCCTCAGCGGTGGCTATGACCGCTGGCCGCCTACAGCGGAAGGTCCCGCGTCAAATGGCTCTTGTTCGAGTGACTGCCGCCAAGGTACCTTGGGACACGTGACGTGTCACGAGATCCTCTAGCGCTTCGCAGTACCGGCAAGCACTTGAGGAGGTGCCGACCACCAAGGCGGGCGGCGGCGATACAGTGTACCGTACTGACACGGTGTCAGTGACACCAGCACCACCTCAGCAAAGCGGCCACGCACGGCATTCAACGCGTCTTACAATAAGGCCTGGAAGGAGAGATCCTCGGCAATGCCATGTAGCCCCGCAAGGCTCGCCACCATCGACTCAACGTTGAAGTGGCTCGATTTGTCTGATCAGCGCCGCTGCTGCCGTCACGTTATCCGGAATGCGAGGCTCATGAGCCTCATGCGCATGCGGACAGGAGGATGGGGCGGTCCGCACGAGCCGAGCGGAGACCCGGCAATGTTTAGATGTGTACAGTGTACTGTAGCCGTGGACCACGGCCCGTGGTTTACCGGCGGCAATTCGACTTCAATTGCCGCCGGCAAACCGAATTTCGAGAAGTACATGTACAGTACTTGCTGCTGCCTGCAGCAAGTGCAGTGCAGCGTCAGCACTTCAAGCTGCGCGTCGCGGCCCGTCTTCGCTCAGGCGCACTCATGCTCGGATCGCGCTCGCAGGCACCGTCGCAAGATGTGGGGCTACCAAAGCCGGGCGCCGCGAGCATGAGCCTGAACCGCAAATCCGCGCAATGGCGAGCATGACGAAAACGCATCCCCCCAGCTTCGTTAGTCGCGCCGCGGGTGTAACGCCATCGGGGCCACATTCTGCTTGCCGATGCGAGTGGCCAAACCATTTCCGTCAGATTCGAGGATTGAGTCAAGGTCTGTAAGATCGTTTTTTGGAAAATGTGCCCCGGACGGCTCGTCTGCCATTTCGCTAGGCGCGACAGCGACGGGTCAGTTTTACCAAACGCGCGATGACTCCAACCGCGAGGCTTACTGTACAGTACCGGTACATGTACATGTACACCACACTTCATTGTATCAGGCTAATACTGTACAGTACCACAGTTCATGTATCAACAGCGGAGAGCAAGTTGGCGGCCTCGGTGCTGGTTGACTTTGGCCATTGCCGCGGGATGAGGGACATCATGAGTCATGATTCATGACTCGTGAATCATCATGAGGCGCGCCCCGCTCCGATGCGTGCTGAGGATGGCATAACCTCAGCAACTGTAAATATTACAGTAGGGGGACGCCCAAGACCGTCCAGCGGTGAAGCGCTCGGACGGCGGCTGCAGGTGACAGGGCGGTGTTCTGGGTGCCGTATTGGTACATGTGCCGATACTATCTGCAAGATACATGCAGCGAGATTGACCATCTTCGTCCGTTGACGAGACGTCAGCAGGCACACTCGCCGCGATGTTTTTGTGTTGTGAGCGTCGATTCCATGTGGACGCCCCAGCATCATTTGATATGTGGCACACTATGTTATTGCAGTCGCGGTCACTGTATTTTGCCTTCGACTCGAGACTCGAGCACCGCCGCAATGCGGTGAAGTGGACTACCGTACACCCGCAGCCGATGAATCCAGCAGTGTCGAGACATTTGGCAAGAAACAAGTGAGCTTGCTGCAACGACTGCCAATCGACGACTGGGACACAAGGATGCTCTGTATTGCTTCAGGCGACGCCTCGATGACACGCAATGGCTGCTGCGACTCGCAGCCTGCGAGACTCTCGCAGCGACTCGCTGCCAGCGAGAGTACAATGACATGTCATGTCTTGTACATGTATACTGTACAAGATTAATCACCAAGTGCACCGTCTCAAATACGGGGCCTGCTCCGAGCACTGTCTTCCTGCAGGCTCTGCGGCGAAGCTCCAAGGACGCGGGCTACTGTACATGTACATGTACATGTACTGGTATTATATATGCATGTGCACGACGAGCGCACGGCGCTCTCTTGAGTCGTGAGTCAATACTCTACATATTCATACATGTATCCGATAGATAGACAAGCGTTCCGCTCCGGAGTCGCCGGATGGGATTGCGGCGGGGAATCAAGTTGCCGCATGTGACGAGGCGGCTGCATTCAAAGACTCGCCTTCTTTTCGTTTTGCAAAGACGCGATCGTATTACATGTATACGTACCGGTATGCGCCAGCTCCCGCGCATGACAACTTGAAAGTGTCTACGGTACATGCACAGTAATTTGGAGAGGGGTTGAAGAGACCAACGGAGACGAGAGCTGTTGCGACTTGCGAGGTCGCGTAGCAGTAGCAAACCCGCGCGGTGTATTTGCGCAGGCGGGCCCAGTGTCGAGCATTGCAGCACTGCCCTCGCCAGGTGAGATAAATACTTTTTAGGAAGTTTTAGTTCAGCACATATGCACCGAATTGTACGTCTCCCAAGGCAAACTAATTACTGGAGGTGGGTGCATTTCAGTACGTTGTTTTGCTAGAGTATGGTACGACTGCATGGTCGAATCAGTGCATTGACAACCCCCCCCCCCCCTCTGCTTCAATAAAGAACGGGTCACAACGCTGAACTGTATGAGTACTTTCAAAACGAAATGATCGTTGGCTATTCAACCTCAAAATCAAGGTAAGTAAAGCTGAGCTCCTCAAGCCATAATTTACCGAAAAACCTTGGGTAGAAAAAAAGTTGTCCAGATGAAAAAAATATCTCGGAGCTGCCGGGCGAAATTATACCTTGTTTTGCCTGTTCTGATCTTTAGACGATGGGATATTAGGGAGTTTCAAAGTAGCCCACTATTAGAAAATTGGAGCACCAATTAATGGAGCTATTCCCGCAGCTTTTCTGAGGTGTCAAAACATACATTTTGATACCCTGTTCAGATTTAGGAAAGTGCGCGGCTTTTGAAACCAGCATTACTATTAGTAAACCATTTCATCCAATAATAGTAAAACAAATATGAATTTGCATGTACTATAGTATATTTTGAGAAGTATACCGTACTACTAGTACTGTCGTACCTTAGTACTTCAGTATTGATACACGCAGTTAAAGCTGCTGTTAGTGCAAAAAATCCAGCGACACTCTGCGTATTACTGTAGCAGCTCTGCCAAAATGACGCAGCGAGAAGGTCTTCCTCCGTGCTGCCACGCGCTCACGCCCGGTCTTAAGCGCGCCGCCAAGGTGCATAAGTTACTCCCACTCGATGCGATAGCCTCCCAACGCCACCAACCTCCTCTCGCTCTCTCTTTTCATAGACAAAATTCGCCTCCGAGCTGGCGAAATTCGGCGTCTCGACCAAAGCGGACGGCGTGCAGCGACTCGCCAGCGACCTCAGCGCCGCCCGCGCCGCGTTGCAACTAGAGGGCGATGCCCCTGCGCCTTCCGCCGTCTTCCAGTCGCCCGACGACATCTCAAGCTACACGCAGAAGCTCGCCACCTACCTGTCGCTCGTCAAGGGGTTCACGGAATCGCGACAGAGCGAGGCAGACGCAGACGCAGCTCTACAGGCGTCGGTTCCAGTAACCGATGCACCGGTTGGTGCTGCACTGCGTCAGCCGCTGGTAGAGGGCAAACCAGAGGCCGATGGGGCCCTGGGAGACGCCCACGGAGGCGCCGCCTCTGCCAGGGACTGTAGCGGGTGTCTCAACTTTTGTCGGTGGCAGGACGCGATCACGGGACAGACTGTGTACGCTACGAGTGCGAGACAGGAGTACGCGCATGTGCTGCTGGCTGCAGGCATTTTCATGATGACGGACGCCAGAGACAAAGTAGACGCGATTCTGTCCGAGAGGCTGTCGGAGCTCGACGAGACGCAGCTCAAGCTCGCGTATCAGCTGCTGCTGCATGCGGCGGGGGTGTTGGACGCGTGTCTCGAGTCGATGAACGTCGCGCCTTGCTCCATTGGCGCTGATTTTGCGGACCTTGGTGCCAAGGCGGAGGCGAATGCGGACAACCAGGGCTCTGCAAACGACGTTGGAGCCGTGCCTGACGACGACATGATGGCCAAGTGGCGCGAGGAGCAGCGTCAGATCCAGCAAGTTACGCTACAGAAAGTTGCACCCGACTCGACAGCGACGCCGAATGGCAGCTCTGCGGAATCTCCTGCATCGGATGCAGCAGAGGACCTTGCCATGCTGAAGCGGATTCCAGACCTCGCAGATGGGCGATTCCCGCAGTTGCTGGCTTGGATTGCACTTGCTGAGGCGCAGGAGCTTGTGGTGCTGCGTGGGGTCACTCGCGAGGTCGTCGACTTCACTCTCATGGCCAAGCTATCCGTGGATATTTCTGTGAGATACAAAGGTATGGTTCAAATGATCGGTTCGCGTTTACCTGTGGGGTTACTACTTAGTGCTGATCATTCTTGGGTGGATTGTTCAGAATGTCAAACCATTGCGTCCAGACTACTTCCCTACTCGACTTCGACGACGGCCGAGCGTATTCGCCTCTATTGTGCTTATAAAGAACCCTACTACCAGGCCATATCGACGTACTTCCAGGGTGCCGCGTGCATGTTGAAAGAAGATGCACGAAATTGTGTACAGGCCGTGGCCAACTTTACGAAGGCTGCAGCGCTCTTCGAGGGAGTTGTATCGCTTGAAAAGAGCTACGAGTCGAAGATGGCAGCTGACAAAGAGGAAAAGCAGCGCGTGGCCCTGTTAGCAGCAGTGTTTCTCCGGTCACAGCAGATCATCAGTCGAGATCTGGACATCGTTTCCCACCGCAACGACAGCGTCTACTACGAACCGGTAAGCAAAGGGTGTGCCTGATTGATTCTTGAGTGCCGGTCAGATGATACTAATGGATTTTGCCTTGGACGTAGATTCCTGCGCCTGAAGTCGCGTGCAATGCACTGAGTCTCGTCAAGCCGGCGACGTTCCCGACTGTGACCACTAGTGACCTGTGGCGCGATGGCGAGGTTACGAACTGCCTAAAACCAACAACTGTGGGGCCATTGGGGAGTGCAGCCGGGATTCAGCAACAACAACCGGAAACCGGTCGCCCTCACGGAGGATGCTGTTCAAGCTGCATAATTTCGTAGTAAGGTGCAATGTACCGCTGCCAACGACTTAGTTGGCGATGTTTGAGCTGATCAATGATTTTGTTACATAATCCCAACTGTACATACTCCATTTTTGCTCCAGTGATAGCACTTTTAAAAAAGTGCTACCACTGGAGCTGAAGTTGCTATCCGCAAATTTCGGACCGTGATTTCCGGTCTTATGGTAGGAATTTGCCTTCAATGCCCTCTGCACGTTGAAGTGTGCTAAGACACGGCTGTTTTCCGGGAGCAATTCGTTGGGAAGTGAGGCGGCAACGTCGGTTGCTCGCATCCTCATGATTTCGGGCACCAAGAGCCGACCAAAGCAGGACAACCCACAAGACAGCTACGCTTTGTGCTCGTAAAAGCGAGCACGGCCGTTTTGTGGTTGATGTGGCTGGTAGGAAAAGTGGCGAAGGACCGGGATGCTCGAACATCTTCTCTAAGTCAACTGAAGCAGACATTCCGAAAAAACGTAAGATCTAAAGAGCTCGACATCTGTGCGTCCATTCACAGGCGTTGCCCCGTTGTTGATATAAGCTGCTGCCTCCATACGACCGCATAAAGAGGCTGTTTGGCACGGCACCTTTATGCGGTCGTGGGGGGGGCACACTGTGCCGACTAGCTTATATCAACAGCCCCCCCCCCCCCGCGTGGTCTAGCTTTATGGTTGCATCAGCCATGGCGTTCACCGCGCATTGAAATCCCGATGCATCCTCGCTCCAGCGCTCCAGTGGATCTCGAGCGACTTGCTCATCTCAATGATCACGGGCACAAGTACGTAGTAATCCTCCGGCGTCTTTGTCAGGGTTATTCATCGCTACTGACCTTGATTTCGTCGTAATTTATCGCTACTGACCTTGAATTGAAATTTCGACCAATCGGAGAGCCCTACGCATTTTACCACATTACCAAGTCATTCTACCTATTACTTGTACGGTACAGCTAATGTTACCTTCTACCATATTACCAAGTTCCATTCAACCATACTACCAGGTTACCTTCTACCATATTACCAGGTTATCTTCGTGCTCGATGCTCGAGTACATTCCGTACTGGAAATTCAACTGCACGCGAGACGACAGGAACCATGGGGGGGTATGGCTGCAATTGACGGCAATGGCCCCGCCTGCTCTACTAACTTGCTTGCCACTCTACTACAGTCTCCGTGGCCGTTCAATCTGAACATGACGATCTCAAGGCCACGGGTACAACACTGCCCCCCCCCACACACACCACCCCTCAACCATCTAGTGGACATCGTCCGCACTGCGGTCGTCAATGGAGTAGAGCGACACGCCACCCCGCGTAGGTTAGCGAGAGAGGTTGGGCCATCAATTTTCGTGGCTGCACTAGTGCCTTGGCCACCAGACTCAACATCAGATTTTGCAGCACGGATCGATCTGCGAGTCGAACGACAAGGTGACGTGCCCGGTGCTGGAGATCGGAGGCTCGCACAACGGGTGCTTTGACGGGGTCGCGAGGATGATCACGGGGATGAAGAATTCCCCGAGCAAAGGTCAGAGCTGGGCGAAGCACACAACGTTCTTGGGCATGGGTCTGCAGTAGTGGGGGCACTCGCTGGACGGCAAAATGGCACGGCGGCGGGGAACCTCCTAGATCTGAGCGGTGAATGACTGTCGTTTGGTGGTGATATGCGAGGTAACGTAACTGAGCTAGAGAGGACGAGATAGCGACGACGTGGTCAGCTGGGACTAAAGATGTCCTGAAATGAGTCGGTATGCCAAGTCAAACAAGCCCCAGACTATCATTGGAGTGGCATTTCTCCGTCCGGCAGGTCGACGCTGATCACGTGTGGAGTTCCTGGTAAATTACCAGTGGTAATATGGTCGAAGGTAACTTGGTAAAATGGTAGAAAAGTAACTTGGTAATATGGTAGAAGGTAACCTGGTAATATGGTAGAAGGTAACCTGGTAATATGGTAGAAGGTAACTTGGTAATACATGTATGGTAAAATACTTAGCTCTCTCCGATTGGTCGAAATTTCAATTCAAGGTCAGTAGCGATAAATTACGACGAAATCAAGGTCAGTAGCGATAAATAACCCTTTGTCAGCCTGAAAGTTAGTGTGACCTACAGCGACCGATGGTCAGAAGTGTGGTGACAAGTACTTCAAGCTCCGGAGAGAGCCGTCGTGCGCACTCCGAACATTTCGGGCTCTGCACTACTATGGTACATCGCAAGCTCCTTTATGTATGCTCGGTGCTGTCCTGCAAGCAATGAGCTGATGCCAGATCGTAGAACAAGTGAGGGGCAACAGACTTCTAGGACCACGAAAACTCGTTATAGTTGATGGTCGGCTGGTAGGTGCGTGTACCTCCACCAAGTGAACCGGCAGGAACAAGTCAATTACTGTAGCAAGCTGGTTGTTGTCACCGATAGTGACTCGACTCAGCAGATTCGAATAAGCGCCCGCATCGTAGTTTACAAGCTCCTCATTCTGCGTTTTCCGCTGTACTACACACACCATACAACCCCCAAGCCCTGCAACAACATGAAGTTTGCTACTCCGTTCTCCACCTTCCTCGGATCCCTGCTGGTGCTGCTTGCCACCTCCACCAACCTCGTCAAAGCGGATTGCTCTGACGTCCACGTCGTCTTCGCTCGTGGTAGCGGGGAAGTGGCAGGACTCGGAATCTGCGGCTAGCCACTCGTGAGTGGCATCACCTCCGACCTCTCTGGGATGATCGTCTCGTCATATGCGGTCGATTACCTCGCTTCATACGACCAGACCAGTGCCGGACCCGGCGCCACCGACATGGCCAACCACGTCGTGTCTGTTGCAGATGAGTGTCCCGATACCGTGTTTGTGCTTGGCGGCTACTCTCAGGGTGCCAGTGTCACCGACATCGCCATTGGCATCAAGACGGTTCTCGGCACTGGCGACTCCATTCCGGACACCTTGTCCTCGCGCATCAAGGCCATCGTGACATTCGGGAACCCGCTCAAGCTCACGGGGGAGACTATCGCGAGCGCCAGCTCCACGTACGGATCCAAGGCTATCGAATTCTGTAACACTGGGGACCCAGTGTGCGGCAATGGCTTCAACGTGATGGCTCACCTGACGTACGCGACCGACGGCAGTGTGACTACTGCGGCTCAAAAGGCCGCTGCGCTGGTGAAGGGAAGTACCAGAGCACTACGTGCGTGAGCCCCGCTACAACTTACTGGCCTGTTGCCGCAATGTGTGTTGATAGCGCCCAGAAAGTGTGTCTGTTCATTGTTGGATACAGTATTGTGAGTTCTAGTCGAAGCCTACAATAGTAGTGATTCTGTTTTACATACTATCCATGTATTAACCTTTTAATACATGTACTTCGACTATACCTCCATTGCGACCATTCCCATTTTCACATAAGCTAGCTTCATATCGACTTATACTCTATAATCCGGATATGGTAGGTTCTCGTGTGGAAGTTTGCCTCAGATTTAAAAGCAGATTTTATCACGGATAAATTATCAGGGAATGGGGGTGAGAAAAGGTGCACTACTGTAAAATGAATCCACTCACTGAATTGGTTCTTTCCGTTAACACAACTTCAACATCTAATGCGGCAGGAGATCAAGCCTCGTAGCCTGAGCAACATCTAGGACCTACGCGCGCAGCGCTCTGGTACTTCCCTTCACCAGCGCAGCGGCCTTTTGAGCCGCAGTAGTCACACTGCCGTCGGTCGCGTACGTCAGGTGAGCCATCACGTTGAAGCCATTGCCGCACACTGGGTCCCCAGTGTTACAGAATTCGATAGCCTTGGATCCGTACGTGGAGCTGGCGCTCGCGATAGTCTCCCCCGTGAGCTTGAGCGGGTTCCCGAATGTCACGATGGCCTTGATGCGCGAGGACAAGGTGTCCGGAATGGAGTCGCCAGTGCCGAGAACCGTCTTGATGCCAATGGCGATGTCGGTGACACTGGCACCCTGAGAGTAGCCGCCAAGCACAAACACGGTATCGGGACACTCATCTGCAACAGACACGACGTGGTTGGCCATGTCGGTGGCGCCGGGTCCGGCACTGGTCTGGTCGTATGAAGCGAGGTAATCGACCGCATATGACGAGACGATCATCCCAGAGAGGTCGGAGGTGATGCCACTCACGAGTGGCTAGCCGCAGATTCCGAGTCCTGCCACTTCCCCGCTACCGCGAGCGAAGACGACGTGGACGTCAGAGCAATCCGCTTTGACGAGGTTGGTAGGGGCGGCAAGCAGCACGAGCAGGGATCCGAAGAGTGTGGAGAATGGAGTAGCAACCTTCATGTTGTTGCTGCTGGGAGGACTTGGGGTTGTATGATGTGTAGTGCAGCGGAAAACGAAGAGTGAAAAGGTCATCGTAGAAGATCGTGTCCGTGGAGATAACTATGTAACCCCTGCACAAGCGTATTGCTTGATGCGCAGTGGTCTTATTCATGCCAGTTTGCTGTGCAGAAAGCGCCCCCTTCGCCGCCACACCTTTCGTCTTGATACATGTACTACGATCAGAACCTGCCCAATGCTTTGTATCCTTGTTGCAAGCCCGCTACGAACGGTAAACGCTACATGTATTTGACGAGCGCCCGGTACATGTACTTGGCAAGCTGGTACCTGTAACTATTTGGACCTGTTTTCGTCGAAAACTTTTCGACAATCGTGAACTGGCCCGCTTCTTCACGTGGTCGTAACTTTTTCCTTGTTCTGAGTTGTGGATAGCCCCAGTGTTCGAGCTGGAGCTAGGCCAGCTTTTGAGCGAGCGGGCGCCTAAATGCTCGGATCCCTCCTTTCATCTTCCCGGTCCCACCTGCCACAAACAGCTTCGCAGGGGAGCTGCAGTACGTGTACGTGGCAGTGGCCGCTTCTTGAGTTCGGCGCTCGTTAAAGTAGCTAATGAGAAGCACAACACCGAGAAGCCAAGCCCATTGTTCGCTGCACCCGTTTAACGACTCGTTGCACCCCCTTCGGCGGGAAACCAGTGCTGGCAAACGAACTGAGCGGCACGACATCGTTGCCCGCGTTATCCCCTGGTGACTGGTATCAGCACCGGCTGGTTTCCCGGAGCAATACATATCGACGGAAGATATGGCCTGCGGACAGAATCTAAACATTTAGTGCAAGCACGGGCATTACGTACCGGATACACTTCTGATTGGATAAAACAAATCAACAACTTGCTATCTTTACGAACTGTGGGCTTTGAAAGAATTGTGATTGGCTAAATACATTATGATCAGAAACCATGACGTTCAGGTTTTTGCCCGAGAGTCGGATTTTAAAGGATTTGTAGTAGGCCATATCTTCCGTCGATATGTGCATCGGCTGTATTTCTACGTACAGTAGTAGAAATATAGAGATTTAATACGGCAGAGTCATCGGATTTGTGTCTAAAAGTGACAAAATACGAAAAACACCAAAAAAACTACCACGAGCACCATTCAAAAGGTTAGGTCGACCATATTAGAAGGCGGTAGTGAGCGGGTGCGAGGAGGCGGGCCCAGCGACGAGCATTCCAGCGAGCGGACCCGTTGCCCTGTCCAGTAGTTAGTTTTTCTACTGCGGGGGTCTGGGGGTGCAACCCCCAGTATCACCCTTAATTGAAGGACGTGATTTGCTTGGGTGTTTTTGGTAGGTTGTCTCTAAAAGTGCACTGTAATGTGTACCACTCCGTTCCATTGCAAGAGCATGAACCCACCTTGATCGTTGTTTCATTAGAAGAGCACGAAAATTAAACTGGATTTCAGTATGGTCAAACAAAAAATGTCCACTAACAATCCATCTAGATTGTAGAAATAGCTTTGACCGAGGACTTTTTACTTACTTCTTGTGTTTTTTCCTCTTTACCGCATACAAAGACCGTGTCAATGGGCATATCAAAAGAACCGTATCATCCGTCTGCTTCTTTTGAGCCCAAGAACGTAAAAAGCACTAGAAAACTCGTAGATTTAGTTACGAAGTGCCTGTATCATGCTCTTGTAATGGAACGGAGTGGTATCACCTGCTGTCAAACGAACATCATTTCCCAAAAGAGAGTGACTGCTGTCCCCGACTGGAGGATACGCCTTGTATACTTCTGTCCGGAGGGCATAAACGGTGCGCAAAGCGAGCGCAGCGAGCCGAGCCCCGCGCGAAGCGCGGTAGGGTAAAACAGAGCGAGCGTAGCGAGCCGATCCCCGCGCAAAGCGCGGTAGGGTCCGCGCGGAGCGCGGTAGGGTTTAGGAGTCCCATGCCAGGTTTTTTGGGGTCTAGTCAGGGGTGTACTAAACATCGAAATTTATCCGGACGTGTATAGATCGCTATATAGAAAGTGCTAATCGGTTACAGTAGAGATGCTAATGCGACACTCATTCGGGGACAGCATCACGTGCCTTCCCAAAAAGTGGACCCCACGCTGTGCCCACTTGGCCCAAGGATTAGCTGGACTTTGACGTGGAAAAGTTCTTTTTCTCATCCTAGCGCCGAACTCAAGACGCGGCCACTGCCACGTACACGTACTGCAGCTCCCCTGCGAAGCTGTTTGTGGCAGGTGGGACCGGGAAGGTGAAAGGAGGGATCCGAGCATTTAGGCGCCCGCTCGCTCAAAAGCTGGCCTTGCTCCAGCTCGAACACTGGGGCTATTCACAACTCAGAACAAGGAAAAAGTTACGACCACGTGAAGAAGCGGGCCAGTTCACGATTGTCGAAAAGTTTTCGACGAAAACAGGTCCAAATAGTTACAGGTACCAGCTTGCCAAGTACATGTACCGGGCGCTCGTCAAATACATGTAGCGTTTACCGTTCGTAGCGGGCTTGCAACAAGGATACAAAGCATTGGGCAGGTTCTGATCGTAGTATATGTATCAAGACGAAAGGTGTGGCGGCGAAGGGGGCGCTTTCCGCACAGCAAACTGGCATGAATAAGACCACTGCGCATCAAGCAATACGCTTGTGCAGGGGTTACATAGTTATCTCCACGGACACGATCTTCTACGATGACCTTTTCACTCTTCGTTTTCCGCTGTACTACACACACCAGCCCAGCCCGAAGCCACTTCATCCCACCACCATAACAATTGCAACCATGAAGTTCTCCACCTTCCTCGGATCCCTGCTCCTGCTGCTTGCCAACCCCACCAAGCTCGTCAAAGCGGATTGCTCTGACGTCCACGTTGTCTTCGCCCGTGGAAGCGGTGAGCTGCCTGGACTTGGCACCGCAGGTCAGCCTCTTGTCAGCGGCATCGCCTCCAACCTCGGTGGCATGAGCGTCTCGTCCTACGCAGTCAAGTTCCTCGCCGCGTATGACCAGACCAGTGCTGGGCCCGGCGCCACTGACATGACCAACCACGTCGTATCCGTTGCTCAGGAATGTCTCAACACCGTGTTCGTACTGGGAGGCTACTCTCAGGGTGCCAGTGTCACCGACATCGCCATCGGCATCAAGACGACTCTCGGCTCTGGTAACGTCATTCCCGAGTCGTTGGCACCGCGCATCAAGGCCATTGTGACGTTCGGTAACCCACTCAAGCTCTTTGGCCAGACTATCGCCAGCTCCAGTCCTTTGTATGGACCTAAGGCCATCGAGTTCTGCAACCAGGCCGACCCGGTGTGCGCCGCAGGCTTCAACATGATGACTCACCTGATGTACCCGACGGCAGTGTGACCACTGCGGCCCAGAAGGCTGCTGCGTTGGTGAAGGGTGGCACTAGAGCGCTGCGTGCGTAAGTACTACAACTTGGACTGCCTACTGGTTATGACGACGTTCTTCTTTTGGTGGACACGCAGTTTAGAAATATACGTCTTTGATTTGAGTTCCTCGCTAGTTTACTTTAGCAGCGAGCGCATCCATACATGTATGCAGCTCTGAAAAAAGTATTACTGAAACATCCGATGGTAATTTATCCGTAATCTATCTGAGTTTTATCCAGATTCTGCTTGTTCCAAGTCCAAGAGATGTTCCAGCATTTAAAGTTCTCTAATAATAGAGAACTTTAGATGCTGGAACATTGACACATATTGCAATGGTCCGATGCTTGCCAATACACTTTTCTTCCAAACACTTAATCTATGAGTCTATAAACAACAGCGCAGTATGGATAGTAGATACATATACATGTACAGTGCGCGCCGAAATTATAGCCGCACCTGAAAATTCGTTTTCTAGTGCCGCCACTTGTGCTTTTACAACTAAGTGAGCGTCTAAGAGACGGCTTAAAGCGATGGAAACCCCATGCAGCAAGCAGAATAGAGAAAGCTAGCGCGGTTCAGGAGCAATCGCAAAAAAACCAAATTTGGGTCGGGTCAAAATTATAGCCGCACAATGAAGACCTGCATTCAAATTACTCTAGAAACTCGTCTTGACACCTTTCAGCAACCGCGTTGCTTCCAACCTTTTCGACATGTTTTGTACTAACTTATCAGTGTAAGCCGGATCAATTCGAGGCCATTCGCACTTGATCTGGGCGATAAAATCGGAGGGGTTGTCAAATTAGCGACTATTTGCATTCACTCGGTGAGCTAGAAGGCCGACACGTTCTCTATGATGTTGAGTTTGGTGCTTTTAATCGGCCACGACTGCGTCGTAATGTTTTCAGCAGCTAGAAAGACCTCAATGAGCTTCGATGAATGTATAGAGGTGTTATTTTATTGAAAAATCGCGGTCAAATTACCGAACTTTGACTGCGGTTCTCTTATAAAAGGAAGTAACATCTTGAACAGCGGCCTAGGCTACTTGATAGAGTTCTGCTTGCTCTTTACGAAGACATGGCTGGTTGTGCCGTGCCAGTTCACCCCTGCCCAAAAAATGACGCTTCCCCCACCGTTAACCCGCTTCGACATCATTTTGGCGGAGCTTGTAAGTCTTGTGAAGGGAAACGGAGGCCACCAGGGCCGTTTAAATTGAATATCGTGTCACCCTTAAACACTATCCGGTGCTAGAAGTCCCATTTGCTAGCGCGATGCTCCTCAAAAGTCACCCTCGTCTTCTTGTGGCGATGCTTGACGGTTGGGGCGGGTTCGCGCGGACAATTTGTGATGTAGCGGCTGATACGCAGTACGCACAGCACCGTGGGCTACCTAGGACGGCATGAGAGCATGCCACTTGTCTCCCTCGCTGATAATTTTTGCACAATAGCTCGCTGAACAACACGTCCTTCCTCCTGACCAGCTATCTCCGGCCTTCTTCCTGTCTTCTTGGTCGCCGAAGCTGCCTTGCCGCGCTTCCAGTGGTCCTCGATAGCCTTCTCGTCACGACCAGCCCGCTCCGCAGTCGTTCGGCTTCTTCTGCCGGCTCTAACGTGGGTTTTCGTCTTGACATACGCTTCCTCGCTGAACTGGCCGCCTCACGGCATGTTGGCCGCCTTCCCCAAGAAACCAAGAGTGGTCTCGAAACCGCCTCGCTTCGGGCTATTCAGATAATGCATTTATTACCATTTTGGCCCATTCAGTTTTGTTTATTACCTGCCGTAATAAAAAACTGCTTAGTGCGGCTATAATTTTGACCCGACCCAAATTTGGTTTTTTTGCGATTGCTCCTGAACCGCGCTAGCTTTCTCTATTCTGCTCGCTGCATGCGTTTTCTATTGCTTTAAGCCGTGTCCAAGACGCCCAGTTTGCTGCAAAAGCTCAGGTGGCGGTTCTTGAAAACCATTTTTCAGGTGCGGCTATAATTTCGGCGCGCACTGTACGTCTTCTGGATGAACACATTTGTACTTTATTGAAATGGCCAATGCATTTTTTCCCTCTAAAACGAAGTAACAGAACAGTAACAGCATGTACTCTATTGAATGAAACATTTGTACAATCCTTTGATACTTAGACGCGGACTTGACAACGAAACACACAACGTCAACCGAGCTCGCTGTGATTAGCCACGCAGCGTGCGGGCACCTCCCTTCACCAACGCAGCAGCTTTTTCGGCTGCAGCCGGGACGCTGTCCATGGGATAACTCATGTGCGCCATAAAGTTGAAGCCGCCTCCGCACACCGGGTCACCCTGGCCGCAGAACTCGACGGCCTTGGGTCCATACGTCTGGCTGGAGCTCTCGATAGTCTGGCCCATCATCTTCAGCGGGTTGCCGAACGTCACAACAGCCTTGATGCGAGGGGCCAAGTTCTCCGGAATCGAATCACCAGAGCCGAGCATCGTCTTGATGCCGATGGCGATGCTGGTGACGCTGGCACCCTGCGAGTAGCCACCGAGCACGAAGGCCGTGTTGGGACACTCCTGCGCAACGGACACCACGTGGTTGGTCATGTCGGTGGCACCCGGACCAGCACTGGTCTGGTCCGCGGAGGCGGCGTAGTTGACGGCGTAGGACGAGACGCTCATACCGCCAAGGTTGGAAGTGATGCCACTGACCAGCGGTTCACCGCAGAGGCCAAGTCCTGCCATCTCACCACTGCCGCGAGCGAAGACGACGTGGACGTCGGAGCATTCCGCGTTGACGAGATTGGCTGGAGTTGCAACCAAGACTAGGAGAGACCCAAGCGTAGTTGTGCAGGCTGATGCAAACTTCATCGTCGTCGCAGGAATAGGGAACGTGCGGGGTGGGTTGATGGGGTCAGGTTTTGAAATGAGGGACTGTTGTGTGCCAGGATCCACATACATATATACCATGCGTAAGGTGGCTGCTATAGTCTTTGTGTCTGTCCTCTACTGCAACGGATGCTATAGTATTGGATGCCCGCAATCGGCGATCTTATCGGACATCTGCTGTAAATTTACTTCGGATGCTGAAGTGAATCAAATTAAAACGAATGCACAAAGAATTGTCAAAGGGGAAACTCAACCCCTGCACACTGTGCAGTGCACAGTGCCGGTGGCATTAGCGGAGCAGGACTAATTGACATTAATGTATTGCTTTAAGTGTTCCTCACTGTTAATACATGTATTAATACAATACATTCCCCCCAGCACAGTGTTGACCAGCGACCATGAGGCGGGCCATCTGGCAACCATTATCGCTTTTTTTCGATGTGCGGTTGGGAACAGCGTCAACACGACCAACACTAGATTCCAGAATGTCTGCTGTAAGTTTGACACGTCTGCTTAACAGGGACTAAAGCACAGTAAGGGCCCGTTTCATTTGAGAATAACTGGAATAAGAATAGCGGGAGATATTCCTCTCGCTTAAATACGACAAAATACGATGATCCTATTGGCTTAGAAGTTATTCCCAGGAATAAGTTATTCTGACTTTGAAAGTCGGAATAACTTATTCCTGGAGAATACCGCGATTGGCCACAAGACAGCCTGCCAGTTTCCCTTGAGCGTTGGAGAACGTACTGGCTGTTGCAGTCGTCTGCGTTACAGTTTGCGCGTTCGCGCTACTAAGTAACGTAGATGGAAGAAGCATGCGTGCTGAAAGCAAAGCAGTTCACACGGTAAGAACCAATTTCTTCAGGAAAAACGATGACCAACGGCAACATGATGTCAGTTTTCGGAGCGCTTTCCGCGTAGGACGTGGCTGCTTTGAGGCCCTCGTGGCATTCATTGAATCTAAAAGGTCTACATACCATTGATGGAACACTTATAAAACGATCTCGTCCAGCAACGTTTTGGGGGTGGTACTGTAGAAAAGGATTTCCTGCCTACAATGTCATGGCGATCGTCGACTCTCACCAGCGCTTTATGACGTTTTCAGTGCGTCCCGGAAGCTGTAATGGCCAGTCTGTGTGGAATAGAAGCTTAATGGGCAAGTACGTCAAGCACCGACTACCGCCTGCCATGCACTTCATTGCAGATGCTGGGTATGCATTGCGATCCTACATGATGACCCCCTTCGCACACGAGCAACGATCGAATGCGGTGATCAACAAGTTCAACAAGGCACACTCAAGAACACGAATGCCCGTAGAAATGGCGTTTGGCGCGCTAAAGGGGCGATTTCAGATACTTCGACGAGAACTCGACATGAACAGCGACGTAGAAGACGGGAAAGTGATTGCGAGTAGTTTTGTGCTCCACAATTTTGCACTAACTTACGAGCGAAACTCGCTGGAGGAGTTGGCTACACTTGTGAGAGGAGAAGTCGCCAACAGCATGCAAGATGAGATGCTCCCACACGATGATAATGCTGACGAGGCTAATGTAGCACCGCGTCAAGTCGACGAAGATGCAGAAGCTGAACTACAAGTTGGAAAGCAGATCCGTAACGCCATTGTTAGCAAACTAGTAAACTCAGTCACCGTTTAACGTTTGAATACAAAGCTTACCCGTGTCCGAACATTGTCGCAATAGTAGCGAGGACTGCCTTCGTTACCGATGCGGCAACCTTTTCTGCCTCGGCGTCGATTTTTTCCTCTAAATCTGCAACTCGGCCTCCAACCTCGGTTACATGCCTTTGTACCAACGCTAAACCTGCTTGCACCTCGGCCACATCTCGGTTTTGGGGTGACTCCGATTTCCCGACAATATGCTGTACAAGCGTTGTCACCGATGACGCGAGACTGGACAGCTCGCAATCCTTTTTGGTCCTTTTACTGGGGGCCTCCTTGGCTGGCGAAAACACGGAAGGCCTCTTGGCAAGTCGAGGCGCAGCCGCAGCTGCCGATTGTAGCAACGACAGACGGTCGCTTGAAGGGAGATCGCAGTTGCGCGCAGCATGCATGTCTTCGCTCTGGTCCGACGCTTCGTCCTCCTCTGACTCCTGCTCGGACTCCTTGGCAGCTGCTACTGCCGCAGAACAAGCGGTCGCAAGATTGCTCTCGCTATCAGCAATTGCCTTGCCATTGAGTCCGCTGAAGGGACCCAGACACTCAATCATTGTACCCCAGTATGGCGGATACACGACAGCATCCTCAGTAAGGTTGCCAGTTCGCGTGTCTTCCTTCATTAGTTTCTGTAGCAGCATAAATACAATACCCATACATTAGTTCACTCATTGCACTATTATATTTTGACATCTCAATAACATAATCTTACTTTATACTGTGCCGTGAGCGTCTTGAGCCGGCTACGGCATGCTTCCCAGTCTCTATTAGTGCTCAACCTGCTTGACACCATTTTCCAGTTCTTTTCGTCGTCTTTGTTGTCTTGATTCAGAAACGCGATGAAAATATCCTCCGTCTGGAAACGCAGATTTAACAACTCGTTTGTCTATCACAGACAAGCACTCGGTCTGTCAGTAGCAAATTCAATTGAATAACACACCACAGTGACATACCTCATCAGTATTCCAATTAGTCGATCGTGGCTTCCTATTCCTTGCGGGGCGTGGGCACTTGGGCTTTACCATAGCGAGCGCTACGTTACACGACAATATCCATACACATCAATAGTCAGGCAGAGATAAACAGCATTAACACAGCATCCGTGAACTTACATATCCAGTTTGAGCCGCCTTGGATGGCCGGAGAACGCTGCACAGAAACCGAATTCACAGTGCAGGACACACGACCAGTAGCGCCGTGCTATAGAGACTCTTTAACCCACTTGCTCCAGGCGTTGTGGCTTGCTTTCTACTTCTGCACCACGCACACACAGCTAAATGAGGTCATATCACAAGATATTAGGCCTTCGACGCACACATATACAGACTCGCATTCTTCCACCTCCTACCAAGCTGGATGCGACTATGCGACGCGTGGGCCTTGCTCGAGGATGCCGGATGCGGCCGGAGGGGGATGCTTGAGGACAGCAGAGATTGGAGTGCGCAGGCTAGCTCCACAACCCGCAGTTAAGGACTTCTCTTCCGTCGTATCAGCGTCACCTCCGTGTTCGCCGTGCCATGGCAAATGAGCAGCCAGTGGTTCTGTTACCTTTAAAAACATATATCACTTTTCCCGCTGACGGGCCAATTTATTCTAACCCTGTTTCATTTGAATAGCTATTCTAGTCGGCGCTATTCCAGACTTATTCTCAAATGAACCAGCCCCTAAGCAGAATCGTGCTCTGTTTTCCTCTTGAGCAGATACCACCGGATGAAACCCAAGTATTTATAGTGATGTCGTGTCCAAGAAAAACAAGAAACCACGCAGATTGCGACGAACAACACGATCGCAATACTTTTTTTATCAATATGTAAGTTGTATTAATGACAGCAGCTATCGTTACTAAAGAATGTGCCGGAAGCCCAAAGATAATGGATCCCCCATAAAAATATCGACTGTAGCGATAAAATCGAAACCACGGATACTAAGGTAACTAGCAACGACGAGATGTCCATTAGATACACCGTTTTGCTGTTTGGGGTTTGCGCACCAGATTGCATCATAGTGGCTGACGTAAGTTTACAGCTGCCCAGATAGAGCCACCGATATGAGCTCCAGTCATGTTGCGTGCGCTTCTTTGCTGACAGCCCGCCTCAACCTTCGCGACACAGGCCACCAAATTGTCCAGTGGCTTGGGGCTTTTCAGGAAGCTAGTAAATAAAGATAGATACCTGTGATCACCATCAACTTTAGAAAGCGGCATTCGTTCAGCTTTTGTGTTCGTACCTACACGTGTGAAAGTTAGCTTTAGCGGCCAATGCTCCTTGAAGAATTCAGACAAAAGTGTCATGGCTGCTTCTGACGTGAGTGTGAGTCATAGGCTCATCGTGCGCGTAGCCTTTCAACTGTATCTACGACTAGCCATTCGATGTACTCGATCAGCATTTCATTATTCGTTTTCGATCCCAACCAACTTGAAGTCACCAACCGACCAACAACATGAAATTCGCAACTCCATTCACCACCTTCCTCGGGTCCCTGCTCGTGCTGCTGGGCAGCACCACCTACCTCGTCAACGCGGAATGCTCTGACGTCCACGTCGTCTTCGCCCGCGGTAGTGGTGAGATGGCAGGACTTGGCCTCTGCGGTGAACCGCTAGTCAGTGGCATCACTTCCAAGCTTAGCGGTATGAGCGTCTCGTCCTACGCCGTCAGCTACCTCGCCTCCGCGGACCAGACCAGTGCTGGTCCGGGTGCCACCGACATGACCAACCATGTGGTGTCCGTTGCCAAGGAGTGCCCCAAGACGGTTTTCGTACTCGGTGGATACTCTCAGGGTGCCAGCGTCACCGACATCGCCATCGGCATCAAGACGACGCTCGGCTCCGGTGACACGATTCCGGAGAACTTGGCTCCTCGCATCAAGGCTGTCGTGACGTTCGGAAACCCGCTGAAGCTCATGGGCCAGACGATCGAGAGTGCCAGCTCAACGTACGGACCCAAGGCTATCGAGTTCTGCAGCCAGGGTGACCCGGTCTGCGGTAACGGCTTCAACACGATGGCGCACATGACCTACACAACGGACGGCAGCGTCGCCACCGCCGCCGAAAAGGCCGCAGCGCTGGTCAAGGGCAGCTCTTGAGCTCTGCACACGTGAGTGAATCGGTCCACGGGTGAAAGGGGGTATCCATAGATGTAGTCGCTGTAGCTAGCTGTTAGCTGTCGTTTAGTTCAATCGCTGTTAATTCAATACATGCCTTTTTTAAATTTCATTCGATGGATTAATTAAAATTCATCGAATGAAATTGAAGTGATGAAAAGAAACCGCGGACCGTAAATTACTCACCCAAAAAGCGCGCCAACTCTCGATCACATTTTTCAAAATCCCCGCCCGACTCATGACGGACGCTGCCGGCGTCGTGTCGGCGCCTGCCGAGGCGGAGAACATCGCCGTGTGCATCCGCGTGCGCCCCATGAACGAGCGCGAGTTGCGCGCGCAGGACTTGCCGGCGCTGAGCTGCGTGCCGGCGCTCAACGTGGTGGCGCTCACGGACCCGGCCACGGGCGCGCCGTTGGCCGGGAAGGGCAACACGTTCCAGTACGACCAGATCTTCGAGGCCGGCAGCGACGCGCGCGCCATCTACGCGCGCGTGGCGCGGCGCATCGTGCGCTCTACACTAAGCGGCATCAACGGCACCATCTTCGCGTACGGGCAGACGAGCTCGGGCAAGACGTTCACGATGCAGGGCGACGGCGGCATGCCGTTCGAGCCGGAGGCCGAGAGCTGCCGGCCGGGCATCCTACAGCTGGCCGTCGAGGACGTGTTCGACTACATCGAGCGCTGCGCCGACCGCGACTTCCTGCTGCGCGTGTCGTTCGTGGAGATCTACAACGAGGTCGTGCGCGACCTGCTCGGGCCCAGCGACAACCTCAAGCTGCGCGAGGACCCGCGCAAGGGCGTGTACGTCGAGTGCCACGAGCAGATCATCACCAACTACGAGGACATCGTGACGCTGCTGCGCGCGGGCAACCGCAACCGCACGGTGGGGCTCACAAACATGAACGACAAGAGCTCGCGCTCGCACAGCGTCTTCCGCCTCGTGGTTGAGAGCAAGAGCAAGCACAAGAGCAAGAGTGACAAGAGCAGACGCCTCTCCGAGGACGACGTGAACGGCGCCGTGCTCGTGGCCAGCCTCAACCTCGTGGACCTGGCCGGCTCCGAGAGCCTGCGCCATACCGGCAACGAGGGCATCCGGCAGCGCGAGGCCGGCAACATCAACAAGTCGCTGCTCACGCTCGCGCGCGTCATCAACTCGCTGGCCAGTGCCGGCGGTCGAGGCCAGAACGCGCCCTTCCGAGACAGCAAACTCACGCGCCTGCTGCAGAACTCGCTGGGCGGCAACACGCGCACGCTCATCATCTGCTGCGTCACGCCCAGCGACAGGTACATCGAGGAGACCAAGAGCACGCTGCAGTTCGCTGCGCGCGCCAAGGACATCAAGACGTCGGCCACCGTGAACGAGGTACTGGACGACCAGACGCAGCTGCGCCGACTCAAGCGCGAGGTGCACGACCTCAAGAAGCTCGTCAACTCAGAGGCGCTCAACGCGCTCAAGGCCGAGAACGAGGCGCTGCTGAGCGAGAAGAACCACAACAAGACGGAGATGGCGCGGCTCAAGGGGCTCATCCTCTCCAGCACCTCGGTGGCCAAAGCTGCGGAGGACAAAAGGTGCGTGCAACGGGGCAAGCGCTCGCGAGAGACGTGGGGGCCGGGAGATTTCCCCGCCAGCATCAAGGCGCAGGCCCCGCTGTCACCGCACCGTTATCCGCGAAAACGCCGCTCCTCGGCGAAAGAAAATCTGGACCCTCAAACTCTTTTCCGCGTCTCCGAAGACGTCGACGAAGATGGACATTCCGTGGATGATACTGCAGCGGGCAAATCCAAGGCCAGCCAAGACGTTAAAGAAAGCAGCAAGGAGGTGCTTGAGCTGTTGTCAGCAGTGCTTCGGAACTATCGGGACGGAAATGGTGCGGACCCCATTGCGGGGATCGAAGCGATTGCGAACGAGAAAAGCGCGGCGCTGGGTGACGTTGAGCGTGTCCGTGCATTTGACGTGCTAGCGGACATTAGAGCTTTGATGGTGGAGAACATGCAATCAAGAGCTATCTTGGACGAAAAGTTGGTGCTGGAGCAGGAATTGAAAGAGTTACGTGCGAAGCTGGACGAGGGAAGCCTCGACCAGAACCTCGCAAATTGCGATTGCTTGGAGAACGCTGCGAAAGCGAGTGCAGGCGTCGATGAGATCATGGCAGAGTTGGGCTCCACGCAGGAGGCATTGGCGAAGGAAAAAAGGCGCTACCAGGATTTGGAGACACAGACGATTAACTCGCAGCAAATGGCTGCAGAAGAGTTGGGCTCTCTTCGTCATCAGCTGGAGACCCTGAAGCTCGAGGCGAACGAATCCCGGCAACGGTTTGATAGCGAAAAGCGCGAGCTTCAAGCCGCCCTTGAGTCACTTCAGACAGGGCTGCCACATTCTGATGACGACAAGGAACACCTAAGTATGCGCAGCAGAAGGGAGGAGTTGGAAGGTTTGCTGGAAGAAATGAAGGCGTCGCAGACCGTCCTTCAGCTGGCGGTAGCGGAGCGCCACGACGAAATCGCTTCGTTGAAGTCGATGCTTAATGATGCCAACCAGACGGAGCTAGAATCGCGCGTTAAGTCTTTGGAGGAGGAAAGGACCCTGTTGCAGCAGAAGATTAGCGAGCTGGAGCAGCAGGTAGCCGAGGCAACCGAGAAGACAGAGACCGAAAAACAAAGCAAAAATGCGGTAGTGGAAAAACTGGCAGGAGAGTTACAGGAGATCATGCAGGAGCTTACGCAGCTGCAGTCCGATCACGAGAGGACAGCACTGGAGAAGCAAGAGCTACAAGCGGAATCGGAGAGGATTAGCGACGAGCTGGATGCCTCACAACGCCAAGGGTATGAGCTGAGCGAGACGTTGATGCAGAAGGAACATGTTGTCAAGGTGCTACAGGCACAGCTAGATGCCAAGATTATGACGATTTCACAGATGCAGACCAAACACAAGGACGAGGTTGAAGCACTGCACCAGACCATCCAAGAACTCTCAAATGAAAGGGAGCAGCTCCAGGCTGATATCGAGGAGCTGCATGCCGCAGAAAGCTCTTCAGCAAACCCTGAGCCCACTCAAAGCACGGGTGAAAATGCTCACACTGAAGCGAATTCGGGCGAAAAGAACGCAGCGGAGACGGAGGCTCAAAAACTGCGATCGGAAGTAAACCAGCTGACTGAAAAGCTTTCAGCCGTCGAGTCAGGGCTTGCAGTGAAGGAAGAGCATTTACAGGCGTCAGAGGAATCTTCTGATCAAAGCGAGCTCAAGGCTGCTTTCGACAAACTTCAAGCTGATTTCGACAACATGCAGCAGGAACACAAAGCAGACCCCATGTTACTGGAGGAGAAGAACTCTCTGCAGCAGCGCTATGATGCGCTGAACGAGGATTTCAAGCGACTTGCAGACGATTTGGAAAAGGTGTCACGTGAGCGCGATGATTGCTTGGAGGAGCTCCGGGCTTTGGAAGCCCAACTGATGGAAGTGTCCGAAGAGAAGATGAAGCTGGCGATTTCGGCCGATGAACAGGAGATCAAGCTGCGTGAAGCGCAGCGGGTGGCCTTGTCTTTTTCGGAGGCAACTGCAGCGCTGCAGATGCAGCTGGAGGATGCTCAATCAGCAATGGTGGCTCTCGAAGCTAGCAAGGCTGAGCTCGAGCGAAACGTCGAAAGCGTCCAAACTGCTTTGACAGATTTGCAAGCCGACCACGCCGCGATAGTGAATCAAATTCAAAATCACGATTCGGTTTTCAATTCTGACAGTGAAAGTGGTGACATGAAGGTGGAACAGCTTCAGCAACGCCTCGAGACCGAAGCCAAGCAACGCGAAAAGCTTGAGCTTGATGTGCAGTCATACGAAGAAACTCTTTCTGTGTTGCGAAAGGAGGCAAATGACAGCTCGGAGACGATCGCAGACATGTTGGAGAAGTTGAAAAAGCTGGAATCAGACCTGGAGTCGGCAGCTCGCACTCAAGAAACGAAGGACAAGGAGTTGGCAAGTTTGACGGATGCCCTCGCAAGGTCGAAGGAGGAGCAGCAGGAGATGCGTCTCCAAAGTAAGCAGCGCCTTGTGGCAGCTGAAGGCAAAGAAATGGCGCTGGAGGAGAAGATCTCTGCACTTGAGCAGCAACTGATGATGAACTCGAATGGCGTAAGCACACCAAGTGATTCGATGCAGAGTGCCACGCAAATGGAGCTTATCGAGTCCAGGGAGAAACACGCCGAGCTCCAATCTAAGATAACGACACTGGAGAATGAGCTGGCTAAGGCTCGAGAAGAGTTGCGCCGTCAGGATGAAGGTTGGAACAAGAAGCAAGTGATGGCAGAGAGGGAATTCGCTCGCTTGATGACAGAACAGAAACGTCTTCGCAATGAATTAGCCACGCTCCAGAGCAGTGCTGGGGCTTCTATACAGGAGATGGAGGCTCAGGCAGAAGAGCTACAGAAGGCCAAACAATCTTGCGCTGGCCTCTCCGAAGAAAAAGAAGCGGTCCAACAGGAGCTGGAAGCAGCTAACGCTGCGTGGGAAGAAAAACACCAAGAATTGATGCTCCAAATGGATAGCATGCGTGAGCAGCTCCTGGAAGCGCAGAACGAGCTTGAAGAGTACCAAAAGCACGCGGACAGTGAGATCCACCGTCTTCGTTCTGTGATTCAAGAGACCAATGCTGAAATTGAAGAGCTAAAACGTTCGGCTAAAGCGAGGGAGGAGGAACTCGAAAGCCAAATCGGTGGGCAGGTGGATTGGCAATTCCAGGTTAAAAGTCAGCAGGAGGCACTTCAAGCCAAATGTGACGAGCTTGAAGATGAACGTCGACTGCTGAAGGACGAGTATGCCGCACTTGAGTCCCAGCGTGCTGACGTCGAGCAGCAGCTCCGAAGCGAAATCCTGGAGCTCTCTCAAAAGTGTGCATCTGCACAGACCCAACAAGCTACTTACCAAGGAAAGCTGAAGGAGATGGAAACGCAGTTGGAAATGACTGAGAATGACGTGGGCAGGTACCGCGGAGAGTTTGAAAGCCTCGCCGAGTCGCTGAAGTCTTCCCAGGTGGAGGCTGGTGAGTACCACAGCCAACTGGTGCAAGCTCAGCTGGCCAAGGAGGGGATGGAGAAACTCGTCGAGAAGCAGAAAGCTCGCATTGACAAGCTGGAGAAAGTGAAGATGACGACGGAGACGCTGGATCTGTTCCGGAAGTTGAAACAGGACCGGCATGACTTGCAGTCAAAGGTTCACGAGCTGCAGAAGAAGCTGGCGCTGGCTGAAGAAGCGTTGACGCAGTCCCAAGAAAATCACCAGGAGAGTGAGCAGCGGTTAGCGGAGCACAAGGACGAGGAACTGAAGCTGCTCAAGGAGCACGTTGAAGAGCTCCGCAATGCTCTGAGGGAAGAAACGCAACGAGCGGCAGACGTGAAGACCGAAATGCGTGCGGCCCTGAGCGACGAACGCGAGAAAGCTGAGCACGAGATCCAAGAAATGCAAGCGCTTGTGAAGGAGAAGATGGAGCTTGTGGAGAAGCTGGAGACGCAGGTGGCGTCTGTCCACGACGCCATGGCGAAGCTCCGGGAACACAAAAGCGAGAACGTGTCGTATCTGGAAAGGAGAACCTCGACCTCCACGTGGAAAACCGGGAGCTCAAAAAGCAGTTGGAGTCGGCGTTGTCGCCGCCGGAGAAGGACGAACTGATGGGGGATACGGGCACCTACGACGCATCCGCGGCTGCAGCAGCTAAGGCACTCGCGGAGGACAATAGCAGCGACCACCATGAGTCTGGCACGCATGAGGTTTCAGACGGTGATGCTACCAACGAAGACTCCTCTCAACCACAAGAAGCAGGAACCACTCGGGCAGGCGGCTTCTTGCTCTCGACGACCGAGTTGGACGCGATAGCTGCTCATAGCCAAGAAGACCCCGGGCGACCAGACTGCTCTCAGCAGTAGCAAGTGGAGGTTGCATGTCAATACTACAGTAATGGATTACTTATTCGTATCAAAGTTCACTTCAACGTGTGCTGTACCTCTGATTCCTGTGCAACGAATGACCAAATACCAGGCGAGTGAAGTGTTCACGTGCAAAATATTCTATTTCGATTTCCCAGAGGTTAACGACCCATCCAAACACCACGCAGCGCAAAACCAGCGTCGTCTTCTTCTTTCTACCAGTTGAGTTCTCCTCCCGCCGTTTCCTGCTCCTGTTCGTACTCGATCTCGACGTACGGGCCCTTGGGTTTCTTCTGCTTCTGGTTCTTCTTGGCGTTGGACGGCGCCTTGCGCTTCTTGGACTTGGGCGCGTCCTCCTCTTCGCTGTCGCTGTCTCCGTCGTCGTCCACCGCGAACTCGTCCGCGAAGTCCTCGAGGTCGCTCTCGTCCTCGTCGAAGTCCTCGACGTACTCGACCTGACCCGTCTCTTCATCATCTTCCTCGTCATCCTCCTCATCACCCTCGAGCTCGTACTCGATCTCTTCCTCATCCTCACTCTCCTCCTCCATGTTCTGGCGCTTGCCATTGCTCTCCAACACCTTGGAGAACTCGCGCTCGGGGAAATTATAAATATCGCCGTACGTGCCCTTCTGCAGGCGCTCGAGCAGCTCCTTCTCGATCGAGTTGTCGAGCTTGGCGGCCACCATGGCCTTCTTCTCGCGGCGCTTCTCGCGGCGGTCGATCTTCTTGTTGATGACCACGAGCTTGGGCTTGGTCTTGAGTGTGAGCTTGCGCATGCGCATGAGGTACTGGTGGATCTTGGTGAGCCGCTGCTTGTTCTTGTGCACGAGCTTCTTGGGCCAGAACTGCAGCTGCGCGTCGATCTGCGCCAGCGACTTGGTGTAGTTCTTGCTGAGCTTCACGCGCTCCCAGAGCCGGTTGGGCGTGTGCGCGCGCTCGATCGTCTTCATGTAGAGGAAGCACACGCCGTCCTCCTCGCGGATCGTGGCGTAGCGGCTGTTGGCCAGCGGACACGCCGTGCGGTTGCACAGACCCGTCACGTTGTACGGGTTGCTGCAGAACATGTTGCCCGTGCCCGGCAGTCTGAAGGCAGAAGTCATTGGGGTGAGTCATGAGGTCACAAGGTCAAGACGAGAGGGGGTCCAATAGAGAGGGAGAGGGACTACGTACTTGCTCTTGAAGGAGCAGAACTGCTTGGAGATGACGCCCCAGATCACTTCGTCGTGCTGCATCTTGAGGGTAGGAGGAGGAGGCCAACGGAGCTGAAGGTGGAGGTGGTGCGGCTGATGCGGCTCAAGTCGCAAGTGATGGCAACCAGTAAAACGCGCCGTTGACTGGCCAACGACGAAAGGGCGACAATTGGATGAAAAGGGGGAAGGAGTTTCAGCGAATCAGAAGAGGGATAGGAAGAGATGTGTGTGGAGGACCAATGTGGTGTGGACGTTTTTGACCATTTCGGTGGCTTGACTGCAAAATTCTTACGCAAATACTTATCCGCGTCGCCTGCCAACCCTACTTAGGTACCACTCACGCGCTCGCGTCTCTCGAGCTCTCTCTCTCTCACACACACATAGCCGTCCTTGTGTTGGCTGCGTCTTGCTCTCCCTCTCGCCTTGCTGCAGGCTCGTGGACGCGTCGGTCGTCCGCTGTATCAAGGTGTCTGCACCTTATAGCTGCTTCTCGTTCGACAGGTCCACCTTGCACAGGAACTTGATGTCTTCGATCATGCCAGTGAAGTCCAATTTGGGGCTGTAGCGCTTGTAGGGCGTGCCATCAGGGCTGATGAGGAACTGAGTCAAGCAACAGCAACAACAACAACAAACGTTAGCAATAGATCGACCACGCGTGGAGCAGCAGTGACTACTGTAGCAGCGACGCACCTTTTCGAAGTTCCAGCTGACGTCTGCGCGCGTGACGGGCATCCAGATGAGGCGCATGGGGTGCGAGAAGACGCCGCTGGGCGTGGACATCTCGTCCAGCAGCGTGCGGTCGCACGGGTAGGGCAGCGTGATCCGCAGGAAGTTGAAGAGCGCGTGCGCGTTGGCGCCGTTGACCTCGACCTTCTCCGTGAGCTGGAAGGCCGGCTCGAAGCCCTTGCCGGGGCGGATGTGCCGCAGACTCTGGTAGATCTCGTCGCCGTTGAGGTTCTCCTGGTGGCCGAACTGGTTGCACGGGCAGCCGATGATCACGAGCTCCGGGAAGCGCTTGGCCAGCTCGTTGAGCTGCACGTAGGCCTTGGTGGTCGAGTTGCAGTGCGACGCCACGTTCACCACCAGGATCGGCTTGCCTGTGAAGTCGGCCAGCCGCAGGAACTTGGAGCCCGTGAGCGAGCGGAACGAGAAGTTGTGCGCCGACTTCCGGCGCGGCGCGCGGTCGGGGCTGTGAGCAGTGGAGGCAGCGGCGGACGACGCGCGGATGCCTGGCATGGGCACGGCCACCGCCACGGGCAGGTTGTGGTACTGGCTCTGCTGCGAGGCCGGCCGCAGCACGCCGTTGGCGCAGTCCTCTCCGCTGTTGCTGCGGCCATTGGTGGCGTCGTCGTTGGTGGTGGTGGTCTCGCAGCCGTATCCCGACGGCAGCTTCATCGCCATGCTGTGCGTCGGTGTTTAGTTGCGTGCGACAGTCGGAATTTCGACGAATGAATTGAGTGATTTGGGAATGCTACAGTCCTAGTCTAGGACAGTTGGTTTATTTAGTGAGGTGGACGCGGATACTTAGCGAAGTATACTGGGGCCAAGTCACTCGCGCACTGGTCATTTTCGATGAATGAAAGCGGACTGAGAAGTTATCAGATCCCTTGGTGCTCGTGGCCGTGGAGATCGGACATGGGCGGACTGCGGCGTCCCTGGAGCGCGCGCGTGGCTCAGCGCACATGAAGTCCCTTTCGCCGGTGCGAGTGAAGGTACCTGCGACCTAGATTAACTGCGCGGCACACCAAGGTGGACAATGCGGATTGCAATATCGGGGCAGCCTCGACTCTACGGAGTGTGTGGCTCCGAGCGGCGACGATCGAGTTGTCGATAGCACTCACACCTTTTTTCTGGGTGTACAGCATGTGGAGACTGTTGGGGACCAACAGTGTTCTCCCGGCGGTCGCGTGGTCGCAGCGACAATGGCGGCCATGACTTCACTAACAACGGTTGGTGTGGAAGTGCAAAACTGCCAAGCACGAAAACCGCGTTAAGCTCCTGGCTCGGAGAATCTTCTTACATAGACAGCAACCGTTGGCCAACCTGCGTGGATATTTGCCTGTTTGCCCACTCCTCAGCAGCTCCTGGACGCGAGGGGTACAGTCAAAAGATCGTACGCACCGAAATTCTCTCAACACTCTTAGCGCTTATGTCGAACAGTAAAATACATGTTTTGTGCAAGTAGCCTGCAATACATGTATTAAAATTACGCGAGGACGATTCCGGTGGTGCCAATGTCGCCACTGGTCTCGACTGGTCGTGCGGCACCGCTACCTGCCTTTCTCTTGGTCGGACAATGGTCCATTGTCAGAGCCACAACTTCTCTCAAATTGACCTTGAAATAGTGTTGTAGAAGGTTATATGAGGTAAACTCGACGCGCACTCACAACGTCTGCAATGCAAGCTGCATGCAGCCCAACCCAGCTGCAACGGTCAGTGGCTACACGTTCGTTTCTGGCGACTGCTTCCTCAATAAAGTCGTTCGCAGCTGCACAATGCACGCCTGGCACCAGGCGACGGTGGATGCTAGCAAGCTCGGCGGCGACACGCGCGACACGGTGCCGCGCATCCTGGGCGAGAACACTGCATCCCCGTTGCCGATCTTAGTCCAGGATGGGCCCTTCCTCACGAAGCGGCACTTGTCCCCGATCGCACAACGGCGCTCCGGTGGCTGTAGCCGCCAGCCGCTCGCCATTGACACGCATTGCGGCAGCTGCCGAAGCGCCACGCTGAGCACGAACGAAGGCAACGAAGGTAACGGCGGGTGACGCCAATCAACCGATCCGCACAAGGCCTGCTGGCGAGCGCCATCGGGCTGTGGTAACGCGGCCGGCTGGTGTCCGCGTGACGCTGCCGAATGGTATCCGCGTGACGCTGCCGTCACGGCAGTGCCGTGTCAAGAGTCTTGAGTCGGCCCGACTCGGCCGCCGCACAGCATCGCGGTCAGCGATTCACTGCTGAGGGCCGCAAGGCAAAGGCTCGTTCCCGAGCCGTTGTGACCGCTGTCGTGTGCGAGGTAGGAGGATGCTGCGGCGGCGCGCGGGCAGCCCGTAATCAGATGTTTGGAGGCCCAGCCTCGCCGCGATCCCGGCCCGGCAGTGCAGCCCATCGGGCTCCGCAGGCACTGGTCTCCGATGGCCTGGTTGGTCTCCAGTGGCACCACTTCAACTCGGCCGCGAAACGCTGGTCAGCTGAGAAAGTCGAGCGGCCGCGCCGAAAAGTTTGACGCGGCGGCGACGCGACGAGTGCCACCCGCGATCAAAACACGAGTCGCGTCTGCGGCGATAGGCGGCGAGCTCCATGCAGCCACGCACGCCTCGGTCCGCCCACGTTGCTGACACGGTAGTCAGCCAGTGCCGGCAAAGCTTTTTTTCAAGCGTAAAATTCAGGTGGACGTCGCGGGCTCCAAGCCGAGAGGGCGTACACCTCGCACACAACGTCGGCGTGACTGGCCCGTCTCTGCCATCAGGAGTGCCCACGTCTGCTCGTTTCGCCCCCTCCGCGCGGTTTGATTGGCTGTTCAAGGCTAGCGGTACCGGACAGCAAAGAACCGGCCCGAAACGAACGCTGAGTGAGTGTCGCACTAAACTGTAAGCAGGGAAATCCACCCCCCTGGCCTAGTTTCGCATTGGCCGCGCCGAGCTCAAGTCGTCGCCGCCCCCCGAAGCTCCAGCGCAGTTCGGCCAGCTCACACACACGATGCCGCCCAGCCTGATGCTGTCCCCGCAGCCGCAGGACGCCGCGTGCTGCGCATCTGCCGCCGCCGCCAAGGCGCCGCCCATCCCCCCGCCGGCCAAGTCCGGCCACCCGTCGGCGCTCGGACTGCCCCCACGGCCCGCGGCCGCCAGCGTGACGCCGGCCCTGGCCGCGGCCAAGAGCGCGCGCGCACGTACGCAGAGCCTGCCCAGTGCCCGAGAGCAGCTGCTGGGCAAGGCCAGCCCGTGGATGCAGCAGGCCGTGGACCGCGGCCTGTTCCGCCTCTTCGAGGAGGTGAGCGCCGAGGTCGCGCGCCTCACGCGCATCCAGAAGATGGACGCGGTCTCGGCCGCGGTCGGCGAGCAGGTGGCCGAGCCGCACCCGGAGCTGGCCGCCGTGCAGACGGAGCTGGGCCGCGCGCGTCGCCGCTCGCTGCGCACCCGCGAGGACCAGAAGCTCATGATCCAGCAGTTCGAGGCCCAGCAGGACCGCGGCGTGCTCAAGAAATACCTGGCCATGGCCACGGGCTCGGCCGGCCACCAGAAGAGGAAGACGGAGGAGCTCAAGAAGAAGCTCGGCCACCACATGGCCGACGCCGTGCGAGCCGACGCCGAGCTGCAGCGCCTCGAGCGGCGGTCCAGCTCCCTCGTGGACGACTGGAAGCGCCGCTCCTCCTTCTCCATGAGCGGCCGCAGCTTCTGTGCCCAGCCTGAGGCCGAGGACGACGTCGTGGAGCACAGCGACAATAACAACGACGACGATCTGTTCTTCGACGAGGAGGAGGAACTAGATGTGGCCGAGCGCCTGGAGCAGCTCGAGAGGGAGAAGCAGAGACTGCTAGGCCTGCTGCTCCGAACGCTGCGGCTCCCCGACGCCCTGCAGATGCACACCAACGTGGCCATGTACGCGTCGGAGGCGCAGGCCTGCGAGTCCATCAAGAAACAGATCGAGCGCGCCACGGGCCTGTACCACCAGGCGCTGCAGCTGCTGCGCATGGCGATGGCTACCGTCGTCTCCTCCCAGTACTCGGGCTCCGCGAGGGAGTTCGCCAACGGCCCGTTCGCGCTCACAGTCGAGGCCGGCCAGCTCATGGAGGCTGCGGCCATCGGCATCCAGCCGGAGGCTCGCCGTAGGTATCGACAGTTCGCCCCGGAGCTGCAGAACCTGCGCCTCCCCAAGTTCCCTCAGGTCGTGAGCGACTTCGTCCGTCGCGCACGAACCAACTTTGACCCGCGCAGTGCGCTGGCGCAGGAGGCCGTGAGGAGACTCCCGGCCTGCGAGACCACCATGGTCATGACGCACAAGCTCGTGATCGAGAAGCTGGAGCTGCTTGACCGATGGCAACGCACCGTCGAGCAGGACCAGGCGCACGCTCTGGACTCGCAGCATCGTCTCGAGACGCACCTGCAGCAGCGTCTCGCCGTGCTGGCTAGATCCGTGTCGGTCTAAAGCGCAACAAGTGGAGCTGCAGCACAGACCAGTAAGTGGACCCACCACACATATCGACGCATAAGGCAAGTCCGCTGCGTCGTTTAAGAGGGCGGAGGCGTCTCGAGCGCGCCGCCTTCCTAGTAAAATGTTTATAATTTATGAAAAAAATTAGACCCACTTCACGTGCAACGTCACTTCATCTTCAGTGGGGCTGTAAGCTGCTGCACGATGGCGACAAGTACCGTTAGCATGTTTGTATGTAGTAGAAAATTGCACAAAGCGTGAAAACAAAAAACAAATTTGCTTACATGTATGTCAATCAATACCTGGCAATCCTCTTGCCGCTCCCGTCTAGCTTACCTCACTGGCCCCAGTCGCCCATATTCACATCGTTGTCGTCAGGTTGGTCCATGCCGGGGTGCCGGTACGACCGACCCATCAAAAAGTCCTGGCTTACCATTCCTCGAGACTGCGGCGGCGCTGCTTGCTGCTGCTGCAGCTCGTTGGCGAACATGTGGTGGTCGGGGAGCTGCCGCTGCTGACCAGACATACCCTGAGAGCCGAACACGTCTTGCGAGTGCATCTGTCCAGTTTGTCCGTCGTCGCCATAGAAGCTTGTACGCGGCGCTGTTGGCGCTGGTTCGCTGCGAGAGACTTCGTAGGGGGGCCCGCGTAGACCGCCGGATGCATTGCCAACAAAGTGACCCGAGTCTTGGTGCCGCACGACGTCGTGCATGTCCATACCCATTTGGGCAGCCTGCTGCACGTAGATATCCTGTTGACTTGTGCCCAATCCAGAAGACATGAGCATTCCCTTCGGAATGTCGCCGTACAGAGGATGTTGGATTTGGCGCGAGTGCTGCTGCTGCTGAAGGGCTGCCTGTTGTTGCTGCAGTTGTTGTTGATTCAGCATTTGCAGGTGAGACGATCCAGGTTGCACCACTTGGGGGAGGTTGGGCGCTTTGTTGCGTTGAAACTGGCGCTGCTGCTCTTGGCGCTGCTGCTCTTGCTGCCGATGCTGAAGTTCTAGCCGTTGCTGCTCCTGCTGTCGCCGCTGCTGTTCTTGGCGCTGCTGTTCCTGTCGTTGTTTTTCTTGCCGCTGTTGCTCAAGTCGCTGTTGCTCCAGACGCTGCTGCTCAAGACGCTGTTGCTCCAAGCGCTGTTGCTCCAGACGCTGTTGCTCCAAGCGCTGTTGCTCCAAACGCTGTTGCTCCAAGCGCTGCTGCTCCAAACGCTGTTGCTCCAAGCGCTGTTGTTCCAGGCGCTGCTTTTCCAGTCGCTGTTGCTCTTGGCGCTGTTTCTCCTGACGCTGCTGCTCAAGCCGTTGTTGCTCGAGCCGCTGTTTCTGTTGCTGTTCTAGACGTTGCTTCTCTAAACGACGCTGTTCTTCTTCAATGCGGCGCTGTTCCTCCATGCGCCGCTGCTCCTCAATGCGTTGTTGTTCAATACGTTGTTGTTCACGACGCTCCTGTTCTAGTCGCTGCTGCTCGCGTCGTTGCTGCTCACGTTCTTGTTCCTGGCGTTGTTTCTCTATACGCTGTCGTTCAAGACATTGTTTCTCTAAGCGCTCCCTCTCTCGACGCTCTCGCTCTTGGCGCTCTCGTTCTTGCCGTTCGCGCTCTTGGCGTTGTTGTTCCAGACGCTGTTGCTCCAGCTGACGCTGCTGTTCGAGTCGTCTTTGCTTCTCCAACTGCTGTTGCTGTTCTTCCAACTTCTTTTGCTGCTGCTCCAACTGGCGTTGTTGCTCAATACGCTGTTGCTCTAGACGTTGTTGTTGCTGCTGTTTGTTTAGAACTTCAAGTGCTTGGTCAAGAAATGACTGTTCGCTTTGTCCGGTAGTCTTGGATGATTGGCCTTTTTGCTGCTCAGCCTCTTTCCGAGTGGATTCTTTCTTGTCTACTCCCTTGCCACCGCGAATCGAAAAGTGACCCTGTGGCACCAATTCATGCGTTGTCTCTGCTGCAGGTTTTGCAGTCATGGGCGGCGAGTTCAGCAAATCCATCCGTGCTCCCGAAATGTCGGGCAGTACTGAGGACGTAATATCAGCGATTGCGCGGGATGCTTGCTCCAAATCCCCCTCGCTGTCATCATCATTATCTGCGCGCGACTTGCTTTCAGCGGAGCTGTAGTTAGACTCTTTAGCATCCGAGTCCTCACTTCCTAGCAGCGACGAGATGCCTTTCACTTCATTAGATGTAGGCTCTTTACCTGTTAGCGTAACGTTTGTGCCAGCAGCAATTTCAGGACTGTTCTCAGAGGGAGTATCAGCTCCGTTCAAACGCGGCTTTTTCGTTTCTGGCTCTTCGGCACTCGCTTCACCGTCATCCGTACTCTGGTCATGGCGTTCTGCGTCTTCCTTTGCTTCCGTTTCAGCCTCGCCTTCTTCCTTTAGCTTTAGCTGCTCCTCCTCTTCCTCGGCCTTTAGGTCGCGACATTTTTGATACAACATGTCCGTCATGTTGACAATTTCTTCGCTCAAATGCTCTTCCCGAGTGATCTTCAAAACGCCAGATAGAGTTTTGCGCATACGGGCGCGATTCTGACGAATTGCATTCAAGTTCACCTGATAATTCGCGATCTGACGTTCAATGAGACGTCTGGATGGAGGGATCTTAACCTTCGCGAATAGTGCTGGGGTTGGCGGCAGCTTTACAGGAGCACCCGTACGCTTCCGCTTCGTACCGATCAAAGTCAGCGACTTCTTCAGACTCGACGTCATCTTTTCGAAGTGATTCTCCATCTTCGTCCATTCGTTTACTGACTCCGTGATGTCGCGGAGCTTATCCAGCAAAACAGTTAGCAGGAGCTGGTCACTGCTGGTAGTCATGAGCTTCGAGCTGTAACGATAGGCCGGTACGAAGTGATCATTAATGTTGGTGGAGCGAATAAAGTTCCGACGGTGACTGATGCTCTCCAGAAGCGTCTCGTCGAAATGAATTTTCTGCTCGCACTTGTTCAAGTCGCCGGAGTATTGGTTGATCAAATCCACAACCTTCATAATAGCAGCGGCCTCCACAGTTCGCGACTCCTCTAGATCCATGAGCTCAGTTTCGGCGTTGCGTAAATGCTTTTCCGTACGCTTAGCAAGGGTGCTCGTGGTACGCTCAAACTGCGCCTTCGAGGACAGAATCTGGTGACGCAAATCAAATATCCGAATGAGGTCGTCGACTTCCGATGTGTTGGAACGGCTGGTATCGTGGTCGTCGTCCGTTTCGCCATCAACATCATCATCTTCACTATCTGGTTGAGTCGCAGCCAGGATCTCACGCTTGCCATACTCCACAAGTTGTACAAGTTGCGTTTTCTCAAGGTGCACAAGAGTTGCGCCTGTGCTGTTAGCGATCAAGTTGGCTCTTTCCGTCTTCGACGACACTTCGGCAATGAGACTATCAACCAGCACCAGGAACTTTTCTTCAGCCTAAAAAGCAAGAGATATGAGCAAAGTAAGGTTAAAATCTACCTTATCTTCTTCCAGTATACAATTAGCCACACACGATGTACGTACGCTGGGGGGAGTCGTGGGCTTGACAGCAACCGATTCCGTTTCCTTCGCTGGTTTATCTTCCTCGTCCACCACGACTATCTCCTCCGAGTTCTTCGTCTGCACGTTAGTAGTAAGCGCATCAAGACCCTCCTGCTTGAACTCATTTTCTTCTAGAGCTTCCGTGGACGTTGAAGTGGCATCCTTTGGCTCCGTGGGCTCTGCTGCTTCAGCCGCCGAAGCGTCAATAGAGGCTTCAGTAGAAGTTTCCTTTTCAGTAGGTGCAGGCTTTTCGGAGTTGTCGGTCATGTCAGCTTCTCCATCCTTCTCCTCAGCCGCGTCAGAAGGCATTTCTTCGTCCTCCTCTGCGTCCTTCGCTGCATCAGCAGCTTCACTCGGCTTATCCTCCGTTGAAACTTGTTCCATAGTGGTAATTTCCTTCGGTTTCTCCTCTGCGTCCTTCGCTGCATCAGCGGCTTCACTCTGCTTATCCTCCGTTGAAACTTGCTCCATAGTGACAATTTCATTTGGCTTCTCTGTTTCCTGCTTCGCTTTCTTCTGTTCTGCGATCCTCTCCACAAGCACCCGCCGCGTTTGCTGAAGAAACTCGAGGATACGATTGGCTTGGCCTGTCACGCACTTCTCACAGAACCAGGGCGCAACAGGGGACGCCTGCAGCGGCGGACTCGCGCACTTGATGTGCGTCTGGCTGTGGCACGCGCTGCACTCGGCCACCTCCGCCGCGGCTTCTTTCCTGCACGCAGCGCACTTCTGAACAAATCAACGCAAGGGTCAGTCACTCACTCACTCACTCACTTCTCTACCAGTGGTCACGCACCGGAGCCGCCTCTTGCTTGGTCTGAGCTGCGGCCGCCTGGACCATCTTCTCCTTCGTGATGGGCGGCGGCACGGGCGCCTTCTTCTCCTTGTGGGCGGAGCGCGCGTTCGTGCCGCGCTTGCGGATGTTGAGGCGGTCCTTGATGTCCTTGAGGCTTTCCCCAGAAGCCGCCGAGTACATGGACGACCAGCCCGCGTCCGTCTTGAGCGCTGCCACAATAACACGAGTGCGTAACGTAAGGACACGAGCTATGGGACTAGGGGCGTCTGTCTACGGGACGAGGTCTACACCACGTACAGGGATTCAGCGTGCGCTTCATGTGCAGCGCGCAGGGCACCGGCGACGTGTAGATTTGGTCCTTGAAGCGGATGGAGCCGTCGGGCAGCAGGTCCGCGTACACGCGCTTGCGGTAGTACGACACGTAGAGCTTCTTGGGGCCTGGGGGGAGGGGCACACGGGTATACAGTCAGGACAGGCAGGAGCGGCGGAGGAGGCGGAGGCAGCACGCACCGGGTGTCAGCAGCTTCTCGTCGATGAGCGTCGTCAACACGATGCGCGCGTCTCCCTGTGTATACAAGAGACAGCGGGGGGAGGTCATACGTGTATACAAGGGGGTCATGTACAGGTGGTGGCTAGCGGTGGGAAGGCGGCGGACGCACCATGATGAAGGACGTGGCGAGCCCGCGAGGAGGCCGATCGAGGTGAGAGCGCGGGGCTTTGGAGCGAGTGCGGACGCGCGCGCTTTTTGGTCTGGGCCACATCAGGGGGAGGAAGCGGGTCACTATGCAAGGGGATATTTATGGATGGTGTGCTGATACACATCCTGTGTTATAGAATATTGCCGATGTCATGGCTACACTCGTACTTAGTAGGGGCTGTATACTCCACAGGTATACAGTACCGGTACACGGTCGCGCCGCGCGACCACAGTCTGTACAGTACATGCCCTGCTCAAAAGCTCAACTAGTCGCTGCAGGAATGCTCCTCATTCTGCGACGGTCTTCGATCGAAGCTCGCGCCATCCGTCCCAAGGAGAGACTGAGTAACTATGATCGTGCCAGAAACACCGTTAAATTTTGCTGGCGGCGTGGTCAACCATCACTCGTGGTGAATCATTACCGGCAGTTGAAGCAAGGTGGCTACATAGCCTTTGTTATATCTCTTACCAGATGGTCACTACATTTGTGACCTCTTCACATGTCCATATTCTATATGAGATCTAACAAAACCGGCTTCGGTACTCCCAAGTCGCCGTGCATTTTCTGACTGTTCGCCAGTAAAAATCCGCGATTCCGCTTTCCATTTCCGAATTCGCCGCTTCGAGTGCAAGAAACGACCGACCGAGATGGCGGACGTGAAGGTGAAGCTGGTGTCGATGGACGGCGAGGCCTTCGAGGTGGACGCCAAGGTGGCGGCCATGAGCCAGCTGGTGCAGACGCTGGTGGCCGACGAGGAGGAGCAGGGCGACGAGGTGCAGGAGATCCCGCTGCCGAACGTCAAGGCGCACGTGCTGGCCAAGGTGGTGGAGTTCTGCCAGCACCACAAGGACGCGGCCATGGCCGAGATCCAGAAGCCGCTCAAGAGCAACGTGCTGAGCGAGTCGGTGGACGAGTGGGACGCCAACTTCGTGGACGGGGCGGACCAGGAGCTGCTCTTCGAGCTCATCCTGGCCGCCAACTACATGGACATCAAGTCGCTGCTGGACCTGTCGTGCACCAAGGTGGCGTGCATGATCAAGGGCAAGACGCCCGAGGAGATCCGCGCCACGTTTGGCATCACGGAGGAGTTCACGGAGGAGGAGCAGCAGCGGATCCTCGAGGAGAACAAGTGGTGCGAGGACGTCTAACGCGTCTGTCTTGTCTGTCTGTCCCCTGGCTGGTCTGGACGGACGCTGATCGAGTCCACAGGTTGAGAGAAGGGGAGGAATATAAGGATCGTTTTATTGCAGGCTCGAGGACTCTGTTCTACTAGTACGTACTTACTTGTTCAGCTCTTGATCTCGTGTTGGAAGTTCGGATTGAAGGAGGCCGCGGAGGTGGTTACCAGAACATGTTGCCGCCGCTCGGGAGACTGGACTTGGTGCTCCGGTAGCGCATGTACTTCTGGTCGTTGAGCTTGTCGCCCTGCGTCTTGTCGAGTCCGATGGCCGCGTTCGAGACGACCCGGTTCGAAGTCACGATGCCCGCCGCCGCGTTCCGGGCAGGGACCATGATGGTGCGGATGTTGCCGCCGCGCTTGGCGTCCTGCCCGACGCCGTACGGACTCGACGGCCCGTTGGACGAAGCGATCGGGACCAGCTCCGACTTGGCGCTGGAGGTTCGCGACGGGTTGAGCTGGTGCATCCTGCTCTCGATGGCCTCCATGAACTGCTGCTGCGGGCCGATGACACTGCCAGGACGGCACAGACGCAGCCAACCGATGAGCTCGTGGGCCGAGAACAAGTGGTGCTTCATCATGTAGGCGCCGATGCAGGTGCCCGTACGGCCGAGACCCGCCTTGCAGTGCACCGCCACGGCGCCTGGCGTCTTCTCACACGCTTCAATAAACTTCAGCAAGATCGGCATGGGCGCGTTCGTGCCGTCCGGGTAGATCAAGTCGAGGTGGTCGATCCCCGCCGACAGGAACTTCTTCTCGTCGTACTGCTTGTCGTTGAGGCGCACCACGAGCGTCACGTTACGCTTCTTGAAGTACGGGATGTAATGCTCAGGGGTGAGCATGACATGGCCCTGTGGTGTGCGCTGGTACACGTTGTGCGGGCCGGCGAAGGCGATGAACTTGGGCGAGACCCAAGTGAGATCACCGTTCTCGACACGCTCGAAGTGCTGGAACTCGTGCAGGTCGAACGTCTTGATGGAGATGTAGCCGCTGTTCATCGCTCGCTCGAGGCCCTTGAGGCAGTCCAAGATGGTCAGATTAAACGTGCAGACCGACGGAGTGGCGTCATGGAACGGAGGGAAGCGCATGCGCTGGAACGGCTCGTAGCCCTTTTCAGCGCTCATATTCTGGAACAGCACGGCCCAGCAGCCCAAGATGCACACGGCGTTCGCGCGACGCTGGCCTTGGGTGGACGAGTAGAAGTACACCACCTCGCCCGTCTTGGCCGCGGCTGCCAGCTTCTTGTTGATCGTCTCCGAAAAGACGAAGGTGTGGCCCAAGTTGAGCGGACCGAAGTCGAGGTAGAAGTTCCAGTACATGAGTTCGTCGTCGATGGAGAAGAAGTGCGTGCCCGGAAGACGTGGAGGCGCCTTCTTGAGCGGGACGTAGAACAACCGACCGGGCAGGAACTCGATCGCCTCTTCGAGACCGTTTGCCATCGCCGAGCTAGCCATGGTTGCTGTTGAAGTGGGTTACTTAGGTGACTGCTTGTGTGCTCGGAGACGCGAACGCGCAACGGGTTCCTCTGCCCGCGCTGAAAACGATCTGAAGGTGAAAGTTTTTGCTGCGGAGTTGACTGCTGCTGTTGCTGCTGCTGGTCGTCGAGCTGAAAGGTGCGTTGGGGCTGTTGAGGCGGTTGAGCTGAAGTCGATGAATCCAAGAGTGAGTCACTGGAAAGGACCCGGGACGTTGAGCGCGTCTTCACCCTGGTCAACCCCAGTCCGCTCTCGCAGCAACAACATGAAGCTGGCATGCTCCACGCACTTCCATTCTGGTCAGCCAAGGATGGAGGCGATAGATAGCACGTAAATTCGTGCGGCGACATCTTATCACAGCATCGAAAACGCCTTCACGTCTGAGCACTTGAAATAGAGCTCCCAATACTAAGCAGGTCCAACGACAAAGAAAACATGAGTGCTGCTTCTTGCAGGACCGAACGTGTCCGCATCAGAGCCGTTGGTGGAACGAAAAGAATGGGCAAGAGCTCCTTGTGAATAGTCAGCGTTGGAGCTGGGTGACTCCGCCCTCGCCTGAAGTCATGCGCAACAACGGCCACGACCTTTTCGGTGTCTGCAGACTGCACACAACGACTCAAGTAGCACAAAGTGTTATCAATGCTATCAAGTTGAAGTAATCAAAAACCCGCGCAAGCCTCAGCGAAAAGAAAAACAAAATACATTGCAACTTACTCCACGCGCACCCAGATACCTAAGTTATCCCATGCTAATAGCCACTCTGCATCACTACCAGTAACTGCTCCTGTAGCCGCTGCTTGATAGCGGAGTAGAACCGCAGGTCGGCTTCCAAAGACTGCTTATAACTATCGCTGACATTCGCTTCGCCACCTGCTAGTCCGCGGTGGCACCGATCAATGTTCTCGTTCACCTTCCGGAGCCGGCTCTCCAATATATCCCATTCGTCAGGAGGCAGCATCATGTCCGAAGGCCGCGTCGTCAGAGCTGTCGAGATCGCTGTGGTCGTGTGAATCCGCTTACCAGAATGAGGAACAATGTCACTCACACTCGGGACCTCCACAATAGCCGTGTTGTCCTCTTCTTCACGTTGGCGTTTTCCGGTCAAGGATTTCTGCGCGGTTACCGGTTTAGTTCCGATAGGAGACTTCCGGTTCGCAGGCTTGCTGGGGGCCTTAGACTTTGACGGTGACTTTTGGTTGGACGTCGAGGCTGTTTGTTTCGTCTCCTTCGCCGAACCAGCACCACTTGCTGCCTTGGCTTTGCCGGTTGCGTTTTGAGTCTTCTTTTGAGCGGCCGGCTTTTGAGGAGGGGCTACCGGCTTCGCCTGCTTTGCTTTAGCCGCAGGCTTGGTCACTGCAGCTGTCATCGTCTTTGCCGGCGCCACAGTCGCTGGGGGCTTGGCTTCATCCAGTGTCGGATCTTCTTCCATCTCCGGGTTCTGAGTGAGTCCGCGGGGAGGTTTGACAGGAGCAGGCACCGCCGCAGGAGCAGCAACAACAGCAGAGGCAACAACAACCGGAGCAGAAATTGCCGTAGGTTTCTCGGGAGCAGGCGTCGCCTTCGGTTTCTCCGGCGCAGACACCACCTTGGCTTTCCCTGGTGCCGGCTTCGCTACAGGGATGATCAAAGTCTTGGCAGCCACTTCGGGCTTGCTGTCCAGTTTGCTCTCGGGCTTGTCGTCTGCCTCAGCCTGCTTGGAATTGTTCACGACCTCGGGCGTCGCGACCGCAGCCGCCACCGTTGCAACAGCAGCAGCTTTGCCCTTGCCCCTCCCACCGCTGAAGGGATCCGCGTTCTGGATCTTGTCCGACATGATGAACTCGGAGAGCTGGGGCTCGAGCAGCATGGCCATGTGCAGGTACAGCAGGTCCAGGCGGCCGGCGCAGAAGTCGAAGAACGAGTGCGCGTTGTCGTTGTGCGCCGCCGCCTCCTTGGCCTGCGCCACCGCGTTGCGGTACATGGCGACGATCTCGGTCCACATCTGCAGCAGGCGCGCGGCCGCGTGCGGCAGGATCACGTTGGGCGTCACGTTGACGAAGAGCGCGTCCTGGAAGTGCAACGCGTCCAGCATCGAGTTCTGCGCCGAGAAGGCGGCGTGCACGTCCAGCCAGAACTGGTTCACCTCGCCGGCCGCCGCCATCTCGCCCCAGCGCCCGTTGAAGTCCGGACTCAGCAGCGCGTTGATGAGGCGGAAGCGGCAGCCGCGGCGCGCGCGGATCACGCGCGTGGAGCTGCTGCTCATCGGCGGCGGCTGCGGCTTCTTCTTGGGCGTGGGCTTGACGTTAGCGAGCTTCTGATTCTGGGGTGTCTTGGCGGAGCGCGGCTTCTGAGTCCGCCGGGTCTGAGTCTGAGTCCGCGTCGACGTCTGAGCGGAGTGGGCCTTGTCCCAGTCGCGCAGCAGCCGGATGAAGCCCGCGCGGCCCGTCACGCGTTGGGGGCCGGTGCGGGTGCAGCTGATACCGCGCACGGTCAGCTCGTGGCGCAGGTCGGCGTACAGGTACCTGTCGTACGGCTCGCGCAGCTCGGGCGACGACGACGACGCCACCTTCCGCGGCATAAATGATAGGGCGTTTGTATGGCGAGGAAGAAGCGCGGGAAAAAAAGCGATGTGCATTTAAGTCGTGTGGTACACACCAAGAGTGCGATCATTTTTACACAGCGTGTCAACCAAGGCAGCACCAGCTTTGCAACTTGCAGCCATGCTCTCGCGCCTGCCACGTCGCTGATGACCAGCCACAGTGGCTCGAGTGGCTGCCAGTGGCAGCCTGCCACTCGATCTAGCAGACAGGGCTGCAGCGCTGCGACGTCCGAATCTCGCTTGAATGCTCGCAGCCAAAGCAAAGCCGCCTCCGAGACTAAAATTTTGCCGGCGGATCTGCTCGCGGCGACAAGCGTCCGTGCCGTCTGCAGACTGCAGGCGGACAGTCGCTGTTTCTATTGCTGCCGAGCAGCGATTTGATTGCCTCCGCGACACAAGCTTTACGCACTCAACAGCCGGCAGCAAGCGCCAGCGTGTTCTCCCCGAAACGCAGCGTTCTGGTAGGTTCATGTACTGTAGTACAGTACATGAACCTACAGTAACGGTACCGGTATGGAGTGCGTCGGCAACGATGACAGCTGGAAGCGCCCAGCTTTTGCCGGCGGTGATTTTTAACTCTACAGTAGCTTAGCGACCGACGGTGCCATTCTGAAGTTGAAGACCAGCACCGCTTAGGGCTGAGTCGGGGTGGGGGGAGATGCGGAGATGCCTCGCCCTTCACTTCAAGCAGCGGTCGGAACATGGGGCTGTCCAAATGGGTCCGAACACGTGCTGAGCCCAAAATGTGCGGCGTCGGCGGGGAACGCGCTCCTTTAGAAATGGCTGCCCCTATAGCGAGCAGGCCACGGTCTCCTTTAGAAATGGTTACCCCTCGCACCTTAAGCCTGCAGACGTGGCAGCAAAAATGGCTGGCCGCGCGTTCGCGCTGGAGCCGCTGGAGCTTCCAGTGGAGGCGATGCGCAGGACGGCGAATTTTGTCATGCTACCCGCTCTGCGACTTCGGCGCTGCCAGGTGGGATCCGATGCCAGCCAGCTGGGGCCGCTGCCACATTGTGGTCGCCCAGATTCGCTCGTTGACACGCTCCGCGGGATACCTTTTCAAGATTGCCAACGGGACGACGCGCTTGCAGGCACGATTTGGCATACTCTACAGAACTATTAATAAAGAGCTGCCAGCGTCGGAAGAGGCGTGTAGCAAAGACTCAACAACAACAGCACGCCAAATACATGTAATGCGGTGGCTGCGCGGGCGATGACTGCGGCGGCGGCTCCAGACCAGCGTCCAAAGCGCTGCCCGCAGCCAGCAGCAGGTAGCGGTGCCGCACGGACGCCCACGAAAGTGATGTCCATCAAAGCAGGTGGGCCGATTTTCGTAGTGTGTTGCGAAAACGGGCATGTCGCCTCCGATAACAGCGCTAGCAGATTTGTCCTCACAGGCGTGAGCTTCTGTCTGCTAGCACCTGGGTTCGTCGTTCTTCGCAAGACACGTATTATAGTAAAAGATAATAAGGCAATACCTTTCACGCTAATTTATTTTTCACTGTTACCACCGGTTGCACGCTAAGGTTTACCTGTGCGATGAAAATTCGGCGGAGTTGCTGATAAATCCATGAACCTGTACTTAGCAAAAAGTCCAATAACTTGTTTACCAGCATGTAAGCCTTGTCGTAATCGTTCGTTGCAAGCGCAGACTTGCGTTCCCCGATGCCGCTACCCTCAGTACAAGTCACTCGTAACAACAGTGAAGTGTAAGCGCCTCGCGACAACTGTCAAGTCCTGCAGGGCGCCAGCATTTTTCATATTTTTCATATCGTGAGCCGAGTGATACTTTTGTGCGACTCGCAAAAAACGCCTCAAACAAAGTGGAAAGTTTCAAAAAGAGGCAAAGCAAGCTGGATTTGCTTCAACCAATGGGCGCGGGTTCGAAATGTCGCTTGGCAGCAAAGGTTGGCGGAGCTCATTTCACAATTGGAGTCAACCCACGCAGGCCCCACTCCCGCTCCACCCACTGCATGACCGCACAGCTCGTTCAAAGCGCCTGGAAACATCAGCACGAGCCCATGCCCGCCGCGCTCGCCGACGTGATGCCGCAGATCCGCGTGGACGACACGCACGTGCAGGAGGCGCGCGCCTGGACGCACAAGCTGCGCCACGACGAGGGCGCCAGCCCCACGCAGAGCCCCGCCGCCAAGAACCCGCTGGTGGTCGAGACCAGCAGCAAGAAGCACCGCTTCTCGCTGCGGCGGCTCTTCAAGCACGAGCACCAGCAGCCCGACAAGAAGGCGGCCTTCGTGCCGCCCGTCCCCATCCCCTCCGACTTTCTCACCAGAGAGAGACACGGAGGCGTGACCGTGAGCGGCAAGCGCGTGCCCTTCACGCGCGACGCCCACAAGCGAAGGAAGAAGACGACGAAGCCCATGCCCCGCATCAACGAGGACCGCGCCCTCGTGCCCGTGAGCTCCTCGCTGGAGGCCTATCGCCGCCGCGCCTACTACCCCGCTAAAAAGGACAAGGCCAAGAAGTGACGCGCCGCCTCATCGTGAGGCCAGGCTGCTTCAGCCCAAGCACAACGCGGGTGCCTCCAATCCCTCAGGCGCAGCGACGAGGGGAGGGATCTCACTGCTGACGACGTTACTCGACCGCGCTGCCCCCCCTCGCTGCCATCATTTTGTTTGTTTTGCTCGCGAATTAGAATTGCGCTATTTATTGGCTTGAAAGTGCCAACACAACAATGCAAATATATGTCTTGAACTCTTTCTCGTCGCGTTCCCCTTCATGTCAGCGCACCGGAGCGTCTGAACTTGCGCTTGAAGCAGAGAGCCACGCGTAAACGTGCGCGTCAACACGGCGCGTGTCTAGCGCAGAGTTCCGAAAAATCCTGCTGAGGAGCTGCGCCGATGGCTGCAGGTCGAGGCCTCGCAGCAGCTCGAGCGGCCGTGTGGCTTGTTTTTCCTTGTCGCGGGCCTGCCACACTACATGTATGCCAACGAGCGAGTCGTGCTTGCCAGCCAGCCATTCTGCGAAAGTGAAGCCATGTTCCAGAACTTCTGGCGGTTTCCGACAAGATCGCGGCGATCTATGGGCGCGATCATCGCGCCCATCCCCGTGCGCTCGTCACATGTGCCGCTTGAAGTGCAACAACCGATCCGGTGGGCGGTAACGTTAGCACCGGACAAGCACCGGCCCTGCAAGAGCTCTGAGCGTTTCGATCTTGGAGCGAATATCATTGGTGTCTGCCGCGGCAGAGTGTTCCAGCGGTGCCACCGACTCGGAGATAGAAAGCAACTCGCCCAGGTGTTGAGAACTGTGGGGTTGGATATCAAACCACGCGACGAACACTATGAAAATGTACTTCTACCATGGATAACGGTTAGGAGCGGAGACTATTGCTGCGGTGCGCACGGCTTCATGGTCACACCAACGCAGTCCGCGACTGCTTGTAGCCTCCTGGTACAACGTACCATTACATCGTGTACCAACATAGTGGTAAGTTACGGTATCTTCCGCGATTGCGCACTTCAACGGCAACGATGGACGAGGTCTCCGCTGCGCTGGCGGACGTGCAGGCGCGCCAGCAGAGCCTGGCCCATGGCGCCGTGTTGCCTCGTTCCTCCGCGCCCCCAGCAGCAGCTCGTGACGCCGCCGCCGCACCGCCCCCAGCCGCGAAGAGCAAGCCGCGTCCGCCCGCCTTCCAGTGGCTCAAGCGCCGCGTCGTACGCCGCAGCGAGCGCAAGGACAGCGCGCTGGAAGACTTAGGCAGCCTTGAGCTCGTCCCGTCGGCGTCGCTGGCCACGGCGCGCACGCTCGTGGGGCAGTTCATCGCGCTGCCGCCTCACCGCGAGTTCCAGTTCGTCCACCCGACGACCAATGCGCGAGTGGCCGCCGCACAGGAGAAGGACGTCCTTGCCGCCGACTGGCCCTTCCTCTGCATCGCGCTGCTGCCCCTGAGAGAGGCCGCAGCCACTGGAGATGCCGCAGCCCGGGAGCAGCAGCAGCGTCGTCAACGCCCAGAGACGGCGCGTCCTCAGCAGCCGCAGCAGCAGATGAAGCCGCCACCATGGACACCGGGAATCGGTGCTGCTACACGACCGAGAACTGCTGCCGCAGCTGCTGTTGCGCCGCAGAAACGCGCTTCTCCAGAGGTACGAGAGCTGCAAACTGTGCTCGTGCGTACGAAGGACATGAAGAAGGACGCTACAGTCGATAGCAAGGGGGAAATGGTGCCTCTCGAAGAGGTTGAAGCGCAGACAGTGGATGGGGAAGTGGCTGGACAGCTGAAGCCGAATCGGTTCCAAGTGAAAAGCACGGGGGTGAACAGTACTGTTGCCTCTGTACCGCGAGGACGCAGGGCGGTCACTCACCTTCCGAGTGAAGATAGTACTAATGCTACCGGTAGTAGTAGTGCAGCTTCGAGTGAAGCAGAATCCACCTCGCCCACCGTTGGAGATGCCAAAGGGATGAAAGAAGGAGAAGCACACGTTCTCGATGCTGTGCCAGTTAGTTCAGCACAAGACTACCAGGGAGAGACACATGGAGATGATTCCCAGGAAACCACCAGTAGTGATGCTGTTACGCTCGAGTCGGTGCACGAGACCCCAAGTCTTCCGGAAAAGCTGACTAGTCAGACGCCAGGGCATCTGCGGCGATCTAGGCGCTTCAAGGCACTTACTGCTGCGAACATTGCTGAGAAAAGCTGGGGTAGCGAGCAGCTGGAGCAGCAACAAGTGGTCTCCGACGAGCAGGTCGAAGAACTTGTTATATCGTTGGTGGAGATTTTTCGCACAGGTATGACAGAAGTTGACACCCGGCAACTTGATGCAGCACTTTGGTATTATGGAATTGACTATCGCGCCCTTGAATTGAACGGACTGCTGTTGGCACTGGATGCAGAACTTGGTACCCGATGCAATCACGTGCAGAATGGTGTGGATGGACAACTCATGCAAGTTTTACTGAAGATTTTCCCTGTTGAGAGAGAACATGGGATAGATCTCGAAGCCCTTCAACGCTTTGAATACGCTCTTAACCTGTTCGCTGGCATGAGAGGTTGGAAGTCGCCCACAAAACTGCGTGCTTGCTGCTTTGAGGACAGACAGCCTTTGCAGTTGATACCAGTAACCGACAGTAGGAGATTGAGTCTGCTCCGTTTATCGGACAAAGATCGTCAGTTGTTCAGTTTGGCGAGCTCGAACAACTCTACAGCGGGGATCGAGAAGTGGCTAGCTGATGGTCTGGAGGTGACCTATATACTGCTATACGGATTCTTACAGTCACGACGAAATGCAGGCCCTAAGTCTCTAGCAAAGCTGGATAATCTTCACATGCGCCAAGACCGCATTCAAGCTGCTATCCAGAAGCTCTCGTCTTTTAGCTTTGACGTATGGAAGAGATTAGAATTTCGCACAACGGACGTTGAAGATGTCTTTATGGTGAAGCGTCTGAACGAGCTTGTAAGTGGGTTCCTGCGCGATGCTAATCTGTACAGTCGAGAACTCGATGGAACCGTGTTTTTTCCTGCTATCGTCGGATATCTGACTAGAAAGTCAGAGCAGCTCGCGCAAAGTTTGTCTGGGCTGCTCGTATCTAGTCGTGGTAGTCGGGAGTCACTACACAACACTGTGAAGGAGTACTTGAGTTCCTTACGTCAGCAGCTTGAGCAGCATAAGCTTCATTCAGCAAGTCCAGATATATACTTGTCAAACATCGGGTTGAAAATTGTTGATGTGGATAAGATTAATGCATCCCGAAGCAGTGCAGGCCTGGGAAGAATTTACATGAATGGGAAAGAATCCATATTGACTCACCACCAGTGCAAACTCATGGCACGAGATAAGAGCTTACGAGTACGAGGTCGATGGGAACAACAAGAATTAAACAAAGGGGAGGTAACCAGGTACGCCAAAGTGGGTTTTGCTTAGATTAACACCATGAGCTCCAGTAACATTTTTCCGCAGGTATTTCTTTGTTGGACCGAAAGACGTTGCTCTCGAGTACATTTACTTACGAGCTAAAGCTGCTCCTAGTGGTGGCGATGAAATGCACTGGGAAGATTATGAGGCATTTGCGAAAAAGGAAGCACATCATGCGTTTGCATTCTTCTGCAGCAGCTCTACGGTAGTACCTATGAATGTCGCGATTGGGATCGGGATCAATATTGCCCATTCAGATCTTCTTCCACACCTTTGCTCGCTGCTGTCACTGAGCGTGGTGCTGCGGGAATATTCTGATGCAACATCAGTCTCGTTTGGATATTGCTACGAACCCGTTATCCAAGCGACTCGGGTTGTCTTTCGAGTACACACCGAAATGTCCGCCGGTAACCAGAGTTATGACAGAGGAGCAGGTGTGTGGTGGGGTCTTCCAAGCGCCATCAGAAGAGCGGGCCAGTTTCTCATGTCAGCGCAAGAAGAAGAGGTGATCGCATTTTGCAAGGCTAAAGGATTAAAATTTCTGCATTCGCTTTTAGAAGGGCGTGGGCTACCATGGCACTTCGTAAAGTATGGGCAAGCCTTCAGTGAATATATCCTTGGGACGTGTGGAAGGGACCCCGAGTGTCTACGCGAAGATGTCCTGCGGGCGATACAAGCCACTATCACGATGTTTCCTCGCGCACCACAATGCTTCACGAAGACGAATATTCAGATTGTTGTACAGTTGCTTGAGATGCTACCAGACACATCCGATATCGGGGATGATGCAGTCAACGTGCTGCAGGCAGTATGCTCAAATGTCCAAAAACACAAGATACCAGGAGCCTTTTCAGCTGCCATGATGACAGAACCGCAGGTAGGGATTGTGAATCTGCTCCAAAATACCGAATTTGAGTGCTTAAACTAAGTTGTTCTCGTCCTGAACGTATAGAAAACGTTCGCTACGCAATGCGGCCTCGGGATCCTAGTGAACGCTACCACTAGATTACAACACCTCCCTGCGCGCAAGGAGTCCGTTGAGTGCGCAATTGTCGCCCTTCTGATGACGTACGAGCTTAGTGCAACAAAGGGTGGTCTGCTCACTCATTGGCGCGTGTATCTCGAGTTTTATGTCGGGGCGGAGGCTTGGGAGAGATATCCAGGAACCGCAGTATTTCTTCTACAACAAATTCACGCGCAATTTTTCACTATAAGCTCGTTTGTAGAGCCAGAGACGGAAACTTGTCACTGTGGATGCAATAAGCATTTGGAGACCATTACGGACGCATGCGTTGGTGTGATGACAATTTTTGTAAAATTGATCACCACCGATGCAGGTGTAATATGGGCTCAAGAAGAGATGCAGGGACCACGAGATTGCGTGTTATTTTTATTATGGAGTGTACAGCAAAATCACTGGATTCCCGCAATGTCCGAGCTGCATGATCTGCTCTTTCAAACTTTATGGGAATTTATTGAACGCATGACGAGCCCACATCAGTACCTACGGCTACTATCGGAGCTGGCATCCCCACTTCTCGAGCTCTTGCAGCAGAAATCTCATGTTTCGTTGCATACTGGAACACTACGCGTTCTTAGTTTTACGTTTCGGCTGGCCGTAGACAAGAAAGTGTGGCTTATCTCGATGGAAACTTTTCTCGCAGCTTTCTACCAGATTTTGGAAAGTCTCTGTGATGATCCGTTGCTATCCAGCATGAATTCTACCATGGTTGATCTGTTGTTTCATTCGAAATACCACCGAAATGATCCCAGCAGAATACTGTTTCTACTACATGAAGAGCACGTGAATTTTGTTGGTGGGTCAGGACAGTTATCTCCAGTGGCGCGCTCACGTACGAAGTCTTTGATGCAAACGCTAGTTTCATTCTGTTCATTGACGTGGAACTCAGCCCTTCGGCCGGTTTGTCAAATACCAGCTTTAATCACTCTTGGGTGGATATTGACTAGTCTCGAAGTTGCTACTGAATTAGAGAAATTGGAGGTGGACGAGGTCTTACTTTCTCTCTTAGAGAACGAGAGTGCCGCAGTGTCAATCCTCGCTTCTCGAGCATACGTTGTGCTCCTTTTTCAAGGATTACTGTCAAGACGAATAATCGACGAGTACCGGCTAAAGCGGCTTTGCAACCTGCTTACCACCATTTTAGCATCAGGTTCTCGGCTTGCGCTTTCTCCGAAGCGATCGAGTAGTGATCCGGAGACTCCTGAGGCGATTCAGTTCGCTGCAAATATGCAGGATTCTTTCTCGATCCTACATCGCTACAGAACAATGAATATTGAGCAACAGGTTCACGCACGGCAGAAAGAACTTGACCAGGAAGATGCACCGCTGGAGGGACGTGAGGTTATCTGGGAGCCCACGGAATGGAACGATCCCAACCGTGCTGTCGCCGAGAAGCTTGCTACCCATCTTAAAATCCTTGTTGTCTTGTCATCCATGACAAAAAATGTGGTTTCAATCGGAGGTAGTGACGAGCTACGGGAAATCATTCTGCTACTTGTGGTGCGTATCTTACGATAAAATGTTGTATTGACCACTGCTAAAGAAAACTAACTACTGTAGTCGTGCTGATTCAGCGGTTTGACCGAGAACGCTTGCACAACACCTCATATCATACTACATTGTACTTGCTATCGTTGAGGAATATCTTGTGGGCAACGCGTTCAGACGTTGCTAAATGGGGTATCTCAGAATTGATGGAGGCTTCATTCCTCCGAAAGCTACTACTTCTGGCTAAGGACAAAGTTTTCCAGGTGGGACATTAGATTGCTTTGCTGTTAGCCTGAACTCACACTCATCAGCTATTTTGCCTAAATTTTCACGCAGGAATTGGCTTCGGGGATTTTATGGGGTCTGGCCGATGCCTATGAGAAATCAAACACATTCATACTCTCATTTGAGGTTGACGATACGATGGCTACAGGTAGTTATTTCACGAAAAAGAAAGGATTCGCTGTAATGGTCGACAACCTGGCGTTGAAGTTGGCAAGTGGCCGATCGGTTGAGAATGACGCGGGCGCGCTTGCCTCCATGATTGCCAGCCCAGCTAGCAGTTCATTTTTCCTTACGAAGTATGGGTATCCGTTTGTATTAAAGTTAATCGAGTCTATGCTGCGGTTGGTTCGAGCTGGATACACGATCGACCCGAAAGAAGAAGAACCAGCCCAGAATGCTGGTGAAGTGTTTGGAACAGCGCTGTTTTACTTGTACCCTATCAAGCACCGAATAGAGCGAGAGCTCTTTCAACTCTGCCGTGCTGCCGCTAACGCGCTTGAGGCAATGCAACGAATAAACCCTGAGTCGGTTCTGGACGAAGCAGCAAGAACGAAACTTACGATGCTTCAACTTCTCGACTATCCAAATAAGCAAATTGCTTGTTTTGCGGTTTCATGTTGCAGTATTCATCTGCAAACACACCCAACAAGTACTAAACTGCTAGAGGCTGATGTCCAAGACAAAGTGATCGCATTCTTCTTTGACGACGATTACCCACCGATCCAAATTGCTGCATTCTCGTGCATGAAGCTGGCTTTTGCGGACCAAAAGAATTTTGCCGGCCTCCAGCTCAAACTCTCGCCATTCATTGAACGAATTGTCGCTTGTTTGCGCAGCCCCAATTTTGAAGTGAAACGAAAGGTTCGTATAGTACTAATACTGTAAAAAGTATACGTTGGAGGTGACTAACCAGATCTACTCGCACAGGTTATTTTGTTTTTAGTAGAAGCTGTCTTTCGTCTGGACGATCAAAACTTCCTGGATGGCGTTGCAGATGCATTTGGTTCGCAAAACAACAAAGAGCTCATAATGGAGCTTTTTGAGTCTGTCTCAAGAGAGATTGTGGGTAACCCGTCAGCAGGAAGCGTGCTCCAGCTTCTCGTAAGATTAATTCTGAAGCTAGATCTTGTTCATACCGGTGGCGATCAGTTGGTGGACGTGATTTGCCTCACGCTGAAGGCCCACAGCAATGACACATTTCTCCGCCCCATGGTACGATTCACCGAGCGAACGTACTGAAGTACTTTCGAAGTATCCTGTAGCAACTACCTTTTCTGACACCTACCTACATGTATGCTGTTTCCATTTAGCTGTTCAATTTTTTACATCAGATTGTAACACAGGGTGATCGCGTCAACTATTTGGAGCGGAGAAGCCGACTGGATGTTATTATTGAGCTGCTTTCGCAGCAATTGACGCAGAACGAGCTACGAAATGTGGCTAACATGCTCTTCTTGGCTGCAAACAACCATGCTGGTATTCGTCATTATTTAAGTGAATTCACGTCAAAGTGCATTCCGAAAATTGTCAGCGTCATGGATGGATTTTCCGAATATGTTCAAGATGATGATGCGTCCAAGATTCTACAACATCAAAGTAAAGGAGAAGTCACGAACTCGGAAGGAAATCCCAATGAAGAACAAACTACACAAGTTCCAGATGCAGGTGCTGCAAACTACTATTTGAAGGTGACAACTGCTAAAACAGTTTTCATATCTTACTTCATCGAAGACATTTATGAACAGGTAAGCATGTGTAGACGATTTCGAACTGGGGCACTGGATGACTAATGTTCAGAGGTCAGTTTCTACGATTGCTGCTACTTCTAGTTACCGGGTCAGAATTTTGTTCAGAGGAGAGATATGGTTGTCCTTGTGAAGGCGAAGGGTGCTCAAACTGCGATCCATGTGATATCGTAGCGAAGGTAAACGGCTGGCTTTGCTTTGAAGAAACAACAAATGTCTTACCTCTAACTCAATGAATCATTAGGCTCTCTGTGGACATGTTATTCTTCGCCTATCAACCGCGGACCGAATTTTGTGCTCCTCGTACGATACTTCCTATTTGATATCAGCAAAGGGAGACCCAGCCACCAGTGTTTTGCACCTAAGCATCAGGATTCTCGAGATTTTAGCAGCTAACCACCAAAGCCGTGGGCAGCTGCTACGTGGATCAGTCGCGCTAGACTGGTCGTGGATACCGCTCTTGACGAGGAGTGCTATTCTTTGCGGTCGTCGAGCAGATGACGCGGATGTGGATGATACATCGAGGACTGCTGCCTCCACCGCTGCGCAAACTATTCAGATGTTCGGCCACTTAAGTGCTGCAAAAGGTCAGGGTATTTGTTGATCTCTTCTGATTAAGTTTATTTAACTCATTCTCAACGATTTTTTCCAAAGCAGAATTAGCCCTCCGGTTGGCGGCCGAGAAACCATTCATCGCTATGCTTTTTTCATACCTTGATCCTACGTATGTAGAACTACTTCGTGTGGTAGGTGATAGCACCTAGTTACTAACCATATTGTTTTCATTCCGCGATGCAGGGACATGTTGTTCACATCAGATGTAGAAGTTCGCCGAGCATCGTCGTTCACGCTCGCAAGGTTGGCTGAATATCCATTAATTGTCCGCGACACATTTTTCCAAGAAAAAATGGCGATGCTGGCGTACGCAGCTTTGGATTATGGTGAGCTCCAGGTTTCTAGTGCAGAGCATGATCCGCTCGTGCTATCCAACAAGATGATTCTTACTCGAAACAGAGCCTTATTGACACCAGGACTGCAAGGCCGAAGTGCAGATGACGACATGCTATCGTTATTGATGAGGCTTCTGCTTTCCGATGAGGTTGATTCGAATGATGTGGGAGCCTTGTGCGCGGATGTGCTAGCGCACGTATTATACTTTCGGGTAAATGCTCGCGATGAAAAGCGTCTTCGCTCAGTAATGTGGCACTACACACGTGCTATGAGCCCGAGTAAGTCTGCAGATCTTCTTAACTACCCATCTTCCAAGCGGCTAACAGCGTATCTTCATAACTGGCTCGAGCCAATGCTGCAGAAATTACGGCAATCGAATTTCGGTGAGCTTCATGGAGACTCAGCAAAGCTGTTGAGCGACGAACTGGCGTCCACCTGCAAGCACCTCGAGGAACCTTCGATCAGTGAGCTCTTGCGCGTGTTGATATCGCTTCACCTTGGATCATTGTCTGGCGACATTTCTGAACGGGTAGTAACCAACAATGTCATCGACGCCGCAGATGTTGACATAATCGCGCCCTACAAGTGCGAAAACTTGTATCCCCCAAGACCTCAGTACCTGCAGTACATTTTTATGGGATCAGATCGATCATCGCGGGAACCTAATGACTTCAGTTTCCGTGGGTCTGCTCACTTGTGGTATTTTCTAAGAAAACTTTGGGAGCTAGCAAATGATGAAGAAAGAGGCAACGAGCAAGCTCAAATGGCTAGATCTGTGGTAAAAGATATCGTGGCGTCTAGCATTCCTGGAATTCTTCGAGCTTGGAGTAAAGTGAGCCGTACCAGGTATTCCGCGGTTGCGTTTGACAGAAGGAAATCATTCATTGATTTTGTGATTGCGGTTGGAAGAGTGGAGCCCGAAATATTCAATGCGGTTGACGTGAAATCAGTAGTTGAAGTAGTAGCCAACACGAGCATCTACTCTGGGGCGACAATGGGAAGGGAGTATTTGCTTTTGCACCATACTTGCAGGCAAATTCCAACAAAGCTTGACTCGATGATACAATGTATTAATCTAGATCAGGATGGCGGGCGAATTCCTTCACCTAGTGAGATGTTTCGACTGTTTTGGAGTCCGATTCAGTTGGAGTTTCATCCGGTAAAGTTTGTGCTACCTCCTAATACCAGAATGACCATTTTGGACCCTTCTCCTGACGTCGAACCGTCAACTATCTTCGGCGTTGACCTTCTCTGGTTGATATCGTCACACGTCCCGACTGGTGCACTCTGGTATGTTCAATGCCAAGGGTATACCCAACTACTGGACATGATGGTATTGGGGGCGAAGGTTTCTGCTCTCCAAATGCAACAGTTGATAGTTCGTTCGTTCATGTCCAACTTACTTCATTTGATGAACCAACTCATGGAAGTGGAAAGTGCCAAGTATCTCCGCATTTTTGCATCAGATCCTCGATATCTCAGGTGTATTGTTGATCTCATTTACGCCCCAGCCCATGAAGTTCAATCGACGGCTATAAAACTACTCCAAAACCTAGCACAACACCCGCGGATTTTTGCGATGCTCTCTCATCTGGAAGACCTCATGCAACCAGTTGCCAGTGTGAATGCTGACATGCTTTCATATGTGACAGAAACGATCGTAGTGAAGCACCAACTATCTCCGCCAATGCTCCAAGATAGTGTTGTGGTTCTTGCGCACCTTATCTTCGTCCCTTTTTTTACGGGACTAAGTACAACAGAGCTGGTAAAACTATCCCTCGGGTTCGATCGCTGCAACGAGTATTCTCAAAGTCGTTGGCTTATTTTGGTGAAGGATTGCCGCTTCAGTGCAATCCCAGAGTGGATGTTCGAGCCTAACAATTCAATGGTGGCTTCATTCGCATCTGCAATGAAACGTATTCAAAAACGCTTTGGAATTTCGCTCGGAGTGCATCGTGATAAGTCAAATGTTTCTCTGTATTCGATCGACAAAGATTCGTATATAAGTCACACTTCTGTGGCTACACGGAAGCGTATTGCACTGAAAATCGACAACTTACTTAAGATGTACACGGACGACTCAAAATTGTATCGAGGGTCTGTACGTGCGCGGAATGGGATTGTGATGCGGTTGGGTAGACTTCTCGTGGAAGACCGAGCCGAAATTGTTCGCCGTGTCGCGTATACAAAGCGAGTCTCTGAACGTATTCTGTTCGAGCAAATGAGATCTCAACAATTGTCGGACCTAATGTTACTATTAGAGGAAAACCCGTTGTTTGAGAGTATTCAACGCGATCTACTTGCAAATTTGGCATTCCGTATGAGAAGTCCTGTTGAAATTGAGATCGAGAATTCTTCATCCATGCAAAAGTTGCCTTTGCTACTAGTCTATAACGAAAGCGTTGAGTTCGAAATGCACATTCCAGGAGCCCAAGAAATATTTCAAGGCACGGTGTTGAGAGGAGGGCTACTTGGATTTCCACCTTGGATACAACACGCATCTTCGCCAGCCGGCGCGGAAGGTTGTACGAAAGTGCGTGCGTGTGGATTACTTGGTGCGGTCATACCAATAGAAGTATTGGAGTCCGAGCTTCCTGAACCTGTTTTGAAGCTTGTAAATGATCGCCTACGTGAATCATACGGAACTAGTGATATCGAGGCCATCTCGGTTTTGATGGGGATAAGCACCATGCCAGTCCTGGAGTCAGGAAAACGCCGTCTACAGAGATCAGCTATCTCTCTGATTGTTCGACTCATCAGTGCAGATGCTTTTATTGACAGTTTGCTCAACGATGAGTGGGCGATAGAGGTTATCGTCGATGTAGCGTTGGGAGCGCTGCCAAGTGCGGTCGTACTGGATGCGCTGACAGTGGTTGTTGCAATGACCGCGAACGAGGCCTATACAAAGCGATTCTGTGCAAGGCTGCCGACATCAGAGAATGGCCACCCCCCTGACCAAACAAGGGATACCACCACTACGAGTCCTTTGCGTCTGGTTGTTAGTATTTTGAATCGGTTTAAAGTTCGATTATGGCAGGAATATCCCGCCATTTTGGAGAAATTCTTTCTCATACAAACTCAACTTGCGAGCTATCTACGCGAGTTTTGGCCGAACCTGGAGGAAATTTGGCCCTCAAGCTATCTGAAGAGCTGTCTGGCCTTGCTGAACTCAGATTACAAAGGCACCATTGAAGTTGTTGGGTACCATCTGAGTAGTGTCACTCCGTATCGGCTCGATTATCTGATGCAATGTGGATATAATCTCGGCCTACACCTAGCGATAGCTCAAGTGCTAGCACGAGCACGCCATGGAAATATTATTAGTTTGCTCAAGTTATTTGATGCGTTTTGTTCGGATGATCTGCTTCGCGAAGAAATTTGGGAGCGGGTAGTCACCTCTTCCGAGAAATTCAATGGGGTGCTTGGGCATGTGGCTTCAGCAATTGACGAATGTTTCGAAGGAGGTGATATCAAAGACGTTGAAGTCTATTGCAGATTTTTATACCTTTTGTGCATGAGTGGGATTTGTGAGGAACGTGATCTGGAGTTTCGCTGTTCAATTGAGAACCGTTTTGGAATGTTGTCGAATCTTATTTTGCGGCTACGTGATTCATCAGAAAAAGAAGTGGTAAGAATTTTTCGCATTTGAAATTGTAGCTTTCACAGCACGCTACGGATGCTAACGCTTGTATTTTTCTGTAGACCCTTGTCCTCCTGCGATGTATTGGAAGCCTATGTGTCGACGTGCCATCACATTGCAACATAGCAGCAACTTTAACATTTACTTTCGAGGAGCAGCCACTAAGTCTCAGCATTACAGTCACCAAATCGCTGAGCGAACTTGGAAACAGCTTGACAGGCAATGATAAAGTAGCGCTCTCGGCGATCGAAGGAGTATTTTTGTGCATTGATTCGATCGTCTCTGCTGCTGACCGGGTTGAATTCGAAGCACAAGATGTCGTATCTACAGCTGTTCGGGCTGTCGAATTTCTCACTTCATCGGCACGAGCCCTCAGGACTGAATCGGTGGCTGCTTTACAATCTGTGATCAACACGCTGCTTCGTGCACTTGCTAGGGATTATCGACACTATAAGGAACCATTCCACGACGAAAGTGGCGTGATCATCCTTTTAGCTGGCTATGAGCGCGTTTCTAAGGAATTTTCCAACGCTAACGGTGATTTGGCCCTGATGACGCTACTAGGAAGATATACGACACTCATCAACAAACTACTGTCATGCCGAAACTTTGTCGAGTTAGTGTCGACAACGTACTTCAGCAACAGTCAAAAGAAGCATTCATTCGTTGCCTGGCTGTATCACTGGATGGTATTCGAGGCGTCTGATAGCCCTCCAGTTCTTGCTTTGAAATCTAGTCGCGCCATCAAACATGATCGACTACTTGAAACTGCTGCTCGTTTGAAAGGTACTACATTCGCAGCAATGATCAAACTGAGTGAGCATGATTCAATTTCCGAAGTTATCAATCTTCACCCTGGGTTTGCAACAGTGCTGACGTACATTTTTGCTGAGTTACGCAATGAATCGCGGCCATTTGACTTGGCTCAAGCAACACCATGGATGCATTTCCTTTGCGTTGTCGGTGAACAGTGGAGTGAAGATACTCGAATGAATCGCTGGCAGACCAACCAGCATTATTTGAGTACGATCAAAGCATTTTTGCCGCAGATTAGCGTCGCAGGTCTCATAAAAGCCTGCAATTCAGTGGAAGCAACAGAAGACACCTTCAAATGCTTCGCGATACGCTTCCTTCTGCTAACTGTGAAACTTCGAGGCCACTTCGCCAAACTTTTGGCTGACTCTGTTCACGACGAATGGCACGAACTATTTCCTTTATCCAGCAATATATTGAAGTCCCCAACGTCTTTAAAGCTGACCAAATGCTGCGTAATCAGTTTGTTGGCAGAACTGGCATTTGATGGAGGCCTTGTGGCTTCATTCATGCAGTCACCGACGCAGCTTGTGGATCTTGTAAGGGCAGTGCTGGAAGTGTATGAACCAAGAGTGACACAAGCGACATGGCACAGTATTGCATCTGGAATTTCAGTCGACTTCTTGTCCTCTCGGAAATGGTGTAGCACCGATGCTAATGCAAGTCTGGACGGGTTTGATACAACTTTGCATTTCGCTCTAATTCGAGAGAGTCTACGGTTGATTCTCTTCCTCTTAAGGGATTCGAAAACGCGGATAACATTATTCAATGCCGAGTTCTTTCATCCGCTACTGTGCGGGACTATTTTCCAAGAGGCCATTTCATTTTTAAGCGTGAGTGAGCACGCGGAGCCGTGGATTGGAACCCAAATCAACGCGCTTCAACTGATAAAAAGTTTGATGGGCTCTGGAGAAGAAGTTGATGTTGTCTCCGCTCCGTTGCAAACTATCCGATCGTATCAATTGACTGCTCGGCGCGGTGAAATCGTAAAGCATTGCACCAAACTTCTATTGAAGCCATACACCGATGATTTCCAACGCACGATAGTGGAATCCTTGATCCCGTATGTGAGCCAAAATATCTCTGCTAGCAATGAAATTGCAGCACTGCGTGAGTACGGTGAAGGGGACTTGATGGAGGCACTGCTGGTCATGGCTACCACAGAGTATTCAGAATCTCGCCAAGTTCTATCTCAACTTTGCTTGCAATTGTACAACTCGATTATCGAGTTTTCAGTTGCCAACGCGACATACGCCGCCCAACCTTCTAATATGGAAAGGCTTCGCCAAATTCGAGAGGAATCCTTGAAACAGGACACACTTGTCAGCTCGTGTCTTCCACAAACGCTGTTTAACATCGCTCGGATGATAGGAAGATCAAAATTGAGCATTGATCGTGGCATTGTCGAGGAGATTTGGGAAGTAACTTCGGGTGTTCTGCTTCATCCAAAGTGCTCTTTACACTTGAATCCTTTGAAACACTCGCTGGAGATATTGTGCTGCTCAGGAGATCTCATGAGGGAATTGCTCGCCAGCGTGGCTCATGAATGGGAAGACCGGGGAAAGCGCGTTGTATTGCGTTTGACCGAGTTGACACACTGCAACTCACCATTGGCTGAGGGTACTATAGCAGAGCTTGATGCATCGATCGCAACGCTATCGATGAAAACCATAGCGCAGATGTGTCGCTCTGACACATTGTGTGAGCGTATGAGCCGCGACTTGAATATCGGTGATGTCGTTTTGATGGACAGTACCCACCAATTGGGCAAGTATCGCGCACAAGTATTGAAAGCACTCCTTGTATACGAGATTACAGCAAATTGTACATATCAACTGGCGGAGCAACTTTTAAGTCAGCTCAACGACATTTTAGTGATGAAGAGTGAGTGTCGACTGCAGCTCTTGGAGCTGTTGCCTTCATTGTTTCAGTCGCCGGCTTTTGAGGTCACGGACTTCAGCGACAACATTTGGAATGTATTTCGCTGTATCCTGGCTGAGGCGCACTACGTCAAACACAGTCCGAGAACTTTAGTGACTGTTGTTACAGGATTGGTGACCCTCTTGGACGTTTACGACACAAGCAACATGCCTAGCGAACTTTTATTCGATTTACAAGACTCTTTGAAGCGGCTACTTAGCGAAGGATGCAGCTCTAAGAACAAAACTGGGAGCTGGAACCGTATTTCAATGCTCGAGTTACTCGTACTCGCCGGTTTAGACAAGCTGAGTGGTTGTGTTGGGGAAGGCCAAGCCTTTGCTGAGCAACATAGTGCGCAGTTTTTCTCACTATGGATGGACTCTAGCACATCCCGACACAGCAGCGTAGACAATGAGCTCAAGACACTTCTTCAAAACTCGCTGGCTTTACACTTGTTGGATGCCGACGTTAAAGCGGATCCACTTACAACTGTGGTAAATTTCCGACCCTTTTGGCGTATTTTGGCAAGGATGTTTGTCAGCCTTCAAGATACACAAGCGCGCTTTATCGCATCCACGATACTGCTACAGATGCTACAGAGCCCATCTAGTCGCGACTTCCGCCGCTTTGTGGCCGATACCTGTAAACTCAATTTGATCGATGTGCTATGGTGGGAAGTCTTGACTGTGGATCAGGATGTGGAGACTGAAAATCGTGAGCTTCGAGCACTGTGGTATGCGCTCCTGACCGAATTGTGCTGCAGTCGGGCGATCGCATTAGAAATCATGTCAAAACGTTTCTTAGAGGAGTTCATTCTTCACGAGTATGAGCACCAGTTAGAAGATGAAAGGCTGCAACAGCTTCTTTGCCTCGTCTCCTCTGTGATTCGAGTTACCAGCACTTCAGATCACGGACAGTTCTTTGCGAAAGATCACGCGACCATGGAGATCCTAGCAGAGCTGTGTATTCGCACTGTTGTGTCTATCTCGGACATGAACGACCCAAAGTGGAATGCTACGGAAGTTCTATGTGCTCTTACCATGCATGAGCAAACTCTGCTCGCTGTCGGCAAAGTGTGTTATCTCTTTCCGATGGAGCAATTTGACTACGATTCAATAGCTCGTCGAAGCAGGCTATTAGCCGTATCGGAGATGCTTTTGCAGTGTGAGAATGCAATCGCTGACCTTGTCTGCGTGCTGACCTTGGTCCTTAAAATCTGTGAATCAAAGCAGAACATCTCAACGCTTGTTCATGCTCGAAACGCGCCCGACTGCTGGCCAATGACGGATGTACTGATCGAGGTACTGCAGCAATGCATTGGAAGTGCCACCGACTCAGCAAACCGCTATCTGCGACCAATAGTGCTGACGACTACTCGTCCCGAAGATTTCCTGCCGTATGAGTTGCCAACAGAACTACACACACAAGCAACAGTGTTGACCTTACGACTTGTCCATCTTTGCGTCGGGGATTACCATTTTGCTCAATCTTTGGAAACAGACATGGAGTTAGTACCCCAGCTTGTGGCGTGTCTAGCATCATCAAACTGGGAAGTTGCGGGCGCTGCGGCTGCGGCATTGAGCACTTTGATTCGCTGCGTTCCCGACTGGAATGACTCGCTGGATAATAGTTTCGGGAGCGTAACGCGATACATGTGCGACCAAGGGGTCTACCGATGGCTCGACTATTTCTCAACCATGGACACGCAGGTAATGTGTCGCTTGTCACCCCCCAGTATGTTTCCATCGAGTTTCGTGCTCCTGCTGCGCTGGTTACGCTTTTATTCCGTGAACTTGTCGTTGCTTAGTGATTTTCAACCTGTTGAATTCCAACCGGGCCACCCAAACTCAAGCGACTTGCATGTGAAATTAGTTGCGGACATACTGGAGCTCCTGCTATACATTGTCTCCAACTTTCACTCGGAAATCTACAAGAATGACAATAGTGAGGCGGAAGAGAACGAACACGCGATATTTCTGCAGTCGCTGTTGGCGCTTTGCCAGCGGCGATCCCAAAGTCAGCCAGATGCAAAACTAGGCAGTGAGAACGACACGTGCATCGTTTTGAGCAGTCAAATTCGCAGCCGATCTCTTGAATTGGTGCAGCTATTGTGCTCTTTGGATTTACCACGCACATCGTCTGTTGAGGTGTTCGCGAATTCCCGGCAGATGTTGATTTTAATGATGATGGTCGAGCGATCGGCTTCCGAGATCGAGCAAAGCGCGGCGGCGCAGTTGATTGAAGAGCTCGCGCTAAAGGACGTGATTAAAGACTTGTTGATACGCAACACAACGCTGCTTTCTCGCTTGGGCGCGTGGCTAGAAATCGAGGCGTTGCAGCTCCTCGCAGCAGCTATTTTTCAGAGATTAGCCACGCCATCAAGCAAGGGTTCTCGCTCTGCTCGACAAAGCGTGTTCGGATTTTCACCAAGTGCGCAGCAGCAGCTTGCTCACTTTCTTTTTGTCGGATTGGGGCAAAGAAATAAAAATCTTGACGATCTACCGAGCCACTCTGCGCTGCTGCTTAAAAATGTCCGCAGGATCAACGTTGCCGTGACACAACAAGAAGAAAATGGTCGATCAAGTCCCGTGGATAGTCCTTTAGTACTTCACTTGAAATTCGAGGTTGTGCTGAAAAGCGGGCTTTGTATTCGAGAATTCGAGTACGCCGTCAAATTTCACAGTGGGAGCGGTTCGAGCAGTCACGAATTCCTCGTCGAACAACCAGTCGGCATGATTCGATGTACCGTGACTGCGTGCAGCTCAGTCGGGGGCGGTGACTCCACTGAGACCAAGTTCGAACTTGTTCCCGGTTTTGGCTCCTTCGTCCATTACAGTGACTTCGTGACACTGCGAATTTCTGAGAATCCCAGTGCCCAGTCTCCATCGACACGGGGAGTTCTATCACGATTGTTAAGACAGGAAACGGATGCGTTGAGCCTTGAGCTGTTTGACGCATTATCGAGCATTGTCACCGAGTTCTGTAAGGACTTTTTGATTTTTTGTGATCCAGTTATTGACCTGCCGGAGCAAATTCTGTTTGTTCTCGCGACATCCGCGACCTTCTCGCCCGATGGTAAAATGGATACTGCGTGTCTGGAAGCCTTGCGCACGTGGTTTCCGAGTAAACCGACGATCAGCAGTCTGAAATCGAGTGTTTCTCCACTCTGGCGACTGATTCAAAGCCTGCGCCAGTTACCTTGTATAGGCGACGACGTTGTTGAAGTGAAGCAAATTATCTCACGTGACAACTACGTTCCTACCTCAACTCAGTTTACTTTTCTGGAGACGTTCGTCGAGCTTATTGCGTCCGTAGAAGCGGGAGAGTATTCTGCAAACTGCTTGAATATCTTGTTTATGGAGAATTCCGACTTGCTACTCTACCTATGCGCCCAGTTTAAGCCAATCCAAAGTTCCTACGCCACATTCCTTGCGTTGGTGGCCATCGCCATCCGTGGAGAAGTGGTGCATTGCCAGTCATTCACCACACGGAGCGCACAGAATCTGCTTCAGTCCGTGTTTGATGCTGGCATCCGCGAATCCGCTGGACAGTCCGAACAAGAGCAAGGCGAGCTCATCTGCTTCGCAGCTTCCGTTGCTGTTCGGTTAGCGCGTTGTCCGGGGATCGACCGTAATTCAGTGAATGGCGCTGATAGTCTTCAGTATTTCTCTCGTGTAGCTTTCGAGTTGTTTGCCCGGCATCAATGGGTCGACTGCTTTCCAACCGAAGCGGCCAAATACCTGATACTTGCTTGTGGATTTTTCTGTGACGGACTGCTCAAGTCGGTAGCGGTGGATGCGGATACACGAGAGAGTGAGCGTTTTGCAGCATTGTTCACTTCTTTCGACGTGCTTGACAATGGTCTGACGATCGTAGAGACCCTTCTCATGTTTCTTGGGCAGCCTTCACGAAACGACCAGGGCACTGGTGATGGCCAAGTCGCCTTCGATAGCGTTGATCGTCTGGCGGCAAGCGTCTTGGCATCTCTTGTTGAAAAACTCCCTTCCCGAGCAAAACTTGAGCTGACATTGCTAGAATTACTGGACCGTCGTAGCAACACTTTGACGAAAACCCCACAGATCAATGGGAAACACTTTGAAGAGCAGTGCCTCATGGGCATAAGGAAATGCATCGGACTAACTCGCTACGACTTTCAGAGCGAACTGCACGCCGTTCAGCTCACATACTACTCGTGTATTCGAGCCGGCGTTCGAACCGGAATCATCCCTCCCCAGTGTAGTGGCGTCTTCCAGCGCTTCGACCAGGAACACCTTCTGCCGACTGAAAGTGGGCAATGGCATCTCGATCAAATGGGGCTGGCGGATCAAATGCGCCGTCGCCATTCCCATTTATACCGAAGCAGCGACGAGAACCCAGTTACTTGGTCAAGCAAGAGCGTGACAGCAGAAGACGCGAGGCTGGATTCTGAGCTCCGGGAGCTGATACTGTACGCGAACGAGCACGCGGAGTTGCTGTCGGTGCTCACAGTAAACCGCAAAAAAGCGATGACTACGGCCATTAGAGCCGCGACTCGGAACGCTCGGGTGTTGATGGCGTTCCACGCCATGACAAGCATCGCTCTCGATTTCTATGTCGACGCAGCGAAGAAACTCCAACACCAAAGAGAAGAAACTGAGCGTGGAGGCAAAACGAATGATCACCGTTCGCAACGATTGAGCCGCATTGCTACTCTTGATACTGCGCACCAAACCACGTTTCTCGAGTGGCTGCTGCTTCTGGAAGAGCTGGCGGGGTTGCTTTGTGCGGGACTTCACGAACTCGATGCCATGTACTACACGGATATCGCACGCCAGTTCCGCTCCCTTATCCTCGATTTGCCTCTGTTTCTCCGCAAGACACAACCGTTGGGGACCCATTCGCGACAGCAGGCGCTCATGCTTTTCCTCGACAACCTCCATCGACTACTCACTCGCGCGACAAATCGCAACGAGCTGCGAGTTGTTGCCGCTAATGGGTCAGGTATCGTGGACCAAACGAAGGGGATCCGAGCGCGTCTCCGTGATCTCGATGTGCCCATATCAACGTCGCTAGGAACTCTCTTAGAAAATCCGCACGGTATGGAAAATCTATCCAGAGCTCTCGTAGCGATGCAGTACATGTGGCGACGGATAATGGGAACCACAGCTCTGGAGAAGGCGATGACCAGCTCGAAGGAGTCGATCAGCCTGTTGAAGAAGATCACGGAGAAGTTGGTGAAGTTTCTTCATATCTTGCAGCGTCCTATGATGGTATTCCAAGGTGGTTTTAACAGTCAGCGACAGACGGAGGAATTTGACAGTCCATCCGCTGTCTTGAACAGACCGCAAACAGTTGACTCTGTGATCACGGACCAATCTCAAAGCAGCAATGGACGCGACGCTGTTGCGTTACCTGGCAAAAATCCGGAGTTGTTGTTGTCTCGCTTCCCGTTCACGTCGTCCGAGCTTCTTTTGGACCATTTCGGGTGGGAGTGCCTCGGTGCAAAGCGGGTAAAACAACTTGTCAAGCACGCGAGTGTTGCGACTGAGGTGCTAAGATCGGCCTTTGACGCCGACCAAGAAACAGTAGAGCGGATGTCAGTCTTGGAGCTGGCCGAGCACTTCCATCGTCTGGAAGGAGCGAAGACATTGTTCGACGTCCTTGACCAACTCCGACAATTGCCGCTGGACGACGAGTTGTCATTCTCGCATGTGCCTTGTGTGGCGCATGACAGAATGGAAATGAGTCTCTGGCGGTTGATGGTGCGCCCAATCCAGCGAGTAAGACTCTTTCACCTGCATCAACAGATACAGCGCTTTGTGGCGAGCGACTACGGCAAACGCCAAATCCTTCTAAACAGATACCGGCTCGCCTCACCGCAGCGACCAGCTATGGCCAGCGCTTCACGGGATCAATTCGACATTCAGGGAGCAAACGCCACGAAGTTTGGGACCAAATCTCGCGAATCTTCCGCTTGCACCAGAATCTGCACAATGTCATTTCAAAAAGAACAGCGCATTGTTGCTGATCGATCGGTGCACAAACCTCCTGTCCCTCCCACGCCAGTTGACGGACCATCGACATCATCACCTTCACCCAAAGTGATCATTTCGGAGTCGACTCTCAAGGTTTGCGATGGAATTTTGAGTCCCGACCCATTCTCGGATGATGCGGCCATGATCCTCCTCCGGAGGAAGCTCGAGGCTCAGAAACGAAGACGAAGCAGCTCGTTAGTCCGCGTGTGGCAAACAGGATCGAGTCGATCGGCGATGTATCGAAATGATAGACGGGAGGGGGGCCTCGTTGACAGGGTATTTCGCTGGTTCGTCTCACTTGGAGCGCGACTGATGCTACTGATCGCGTTTTGGCGCCAAGAAGAGCTTCGGACGGACCTACAGGACCCGATCATGGCTCGAGCATTTGACGATTCACCTGAGCGCGACGAATACTATCGGTTGTACCATGCCAAGAAAGGTCTTGGTGAGCTTGTGCGAGTGTGGATGCCGACGAGTGGCAGACTCGGACTACTGCTCTGGCAGGAGCGATACTACGCGCTTGGCGGCACAATGCTTAGTATCGCCATAGCGTTATGGCTACCGAGTTTGGTTTTTCCTGCCTCCGATACTGACGCAGCATCATCCAACGCCTCAAGCCGAAACACCGTCATGACGCGGATCGTTTACACGTACGGCGTAGGGATCTTTCTACTGTCTGTGGTTTCCATCGTGCGGATCGCACGAAGTACGTTGTTGGTACTTTTCCATCACGATATACCTGTCTGTGTTTCTGACTTCGCGGTTGTTTGTTGTGTCACCAGATCGTTTTGTACTGCTAGAGCAGACGCGGTTGCGTCTCCGACCCGTATCCCGATACTACCAGAACGTGTTGGCCGTGATCTCCATCGCTGTCGAGCTTGTCCAGCTCAACTCGCTGGCGTTTGACTCGGCCGTCGAATGGGACGACACGGACCAGCTACCAGCCGTGTTGCAGTGGCTCGGGAATCAAGGTATCACCAAGTTCGGGGTGTCGTCGGTCTCGGAGCTCCAAGCGCTAGGCGTCCTGCTGCTGCTGCTGTTGTGGTTTTTGCTGCTGAAATGTGCCAACAAGTTCCAAGAAACGAGCGCGCTGCTGCATCGAGTACTGACGAAGGATCTGCCGGCCCTCGTTCACGGTTTTCTCTACATGGGCACGATCTCGGTCTTCTTCTCGTATCTCGCGTGTATGGACTGCGCGGACACGCACAGCTCGAGCTTCAGCAAGTGTCAGTCTGAGCCACAGACGCCGCCGTTCCTGATCGCACACCAAAACGTCAAGTGCTGGACTGCAGCGCATCGGTCGTACGCGTTTCTCGGGATGTGGGGAATCACCTTCTTCTTGCCTATCGGGTTGTTGGCGCACGGCATGAGCCACGTCTTGTTCCAACGTGAGACGCTCGATATCAAGTACGCCCCAGTGCTGCTGCTGGTTGCTCAGCTCGTCAAGGCAGGAGCTGCCACGGCGCAAGCGTTTTTCCCGTACAACCCCAAGCTCCTCGCGATTCTCGGGGTCATTGGCAATGGAGTGCTGCTGGTGCTGACATTGGCGATGCGTAGCTGCTCCCTTTGGTATATCAAGTACGTCAAGTGCAGCATCTACGCGGCGTCGTGCTGGGCGTCGCTCGGCGCCATCCACCGACTGCACTACGCGGGGCAAAGCAGCACTCGGTCGCTCAACATGATCTACTTCGGCTGGCTCAGCATCGGGCTAGTCACTGCAGCAGCCATTCTGCTGCGGGTGTGGCTGCGTGCTCAAGCCAAGTACAAGGACGCCGAACGGCATTTCGCAGCCCAGCAGCGATTGCTCAGCGCCGGCAAGTCGACGGGTGAGATCAACGCAGTGGAGCTCAAGTTCCTCAAGGCGGCGCAGAGGCACTCGCGCGACGATCTCGTCCGAGCCGCTTTCATCGAGAACGCCAAGAAACTCAACACGTCCAACCCGCCACCAACACTCAAGGAGTTTGTGACGAAAGCAGGAGAACCGCTGGAGGGTAGCAGTGCGTTCGATAGCGTGCGAGGAGCTCAGTTCATGCGGAGCGCACAAGTGTCGGCCAAGAAGCTGCAAACCCTGCGCAGGCGACGGTAGTTAGTTGGCTACGAAAGTGTCTGCAGGGTCGACGGTCTCACATGTATCAACTCAACTACGTTTATAAGCTCGGGCTGTCGTGCAGCGCGTCGAGCTCGGGGAAGCGGGCGCGCAGCCACCGACAGAGGTAGGCGAAGACCTCGTCCTGCTCCGGGTCCTCGAAGACGCTGTGGAAGACGCCGTCGAAGACCTTGAACTGCTTGTCCTCGTTGGCGAGTTTGGTGAAGAAGTTCCTGGTGACGCCCTGGTCGGCGACGTGGTCCTCCGAGCCAACGAGGAACAGCACCTTGACGGCGCAGAAGCCGCTGCCGGCCTGCTGCACGCTCTTGGCCTTGGTCAGGCGGTGCATGGCGCTGAGCGTCTGCTGCATGGTGCGCGCGGTGATGTCGCTCTTGGTGGCGAGCGCGTCGGCCTTGAAGTCCTCGAGCGTGCCGGGGTCTCGCCACAACAGCTCGTAGTCGACACCCGGTACGAGCCGCACGCGCGGCAGCAGCTGCGCGAGCGGCTGGATGAAAGCGGCCTGCACCTTCCAGAGCGTCGACATCTCCATGCCGACGGTGGGTCCGGCCCAGAACGCGGCGTCGAACTTGTGCCGCCCGGAGAGCACGACGTGCAGCCCCACGAGCGAGCCGAAGGACGTGCCGGAGATGATGAGGCGCGGCGCGGCGTGGCCGGACTGCGGGAAGACGCAGTTCTTGGCGAAGGCCACGAACGCGTCCGTGTCCTCCACGAGCTGGCGGAAGCTGCGCACGTGGCCGCGCGTCTTGTGGCCGTCGCAGTCGCTGGCTCCGTGGTTCACCATGTCGTACGTGATCACGCCGAAGCCGTCCTCACACAGGCGCTCGTACAACGGGATGTAGCGGCGACAGTGGTCACCCGCGCCGTGCAGATACAGCACCACGCCGCGCAGCGCGCGCTTGGACGGCGGGTAGAGCGAGAAGTAGAAGAGACTCTGGCCGCGCAGGTTCTGGAACCTGCCCTCGAAGTGGCGCAGGCCCGGCGGCACGTGCACGCCGAAGGAGCTACTGCTGACCGAGCTGGACGACGACGACGGCGACGTCCACGCAGCGCCCGACATGGCCGGACTGCGGGCTAGAGCGCAACTGAGACTGTGACGGCGATGGTGCCACGCCGGACGCGAACCGAGCGGTTCAGCTCAATTGTTGGAGACTCAACCCACGAGAGTGAGGCGCTGAATGCCAGGCAAATCACCCCCACCATCGCAGGCTCTCTTCACGAACGATGGCTGTCGCGTCGTCGCCGGTTTAGTCAGACGCGAAGCGGAGCGGAGGACGGCACGTGCCGTTCGCTTTCAAAGCTTTCGCGCCGTCCGGATAGCGTGGCGTGAGTTTCCGACGGCGACGACGTCGGACGTACGAAGTAGGCTCGGACCGGCGGTCCATGACAGCGGCGGTCGTGTTCAGCGAGCTCTGGAGTTCAGAGTCTGGACACGACGTTGATGCCGCCCGCCAAAGTCTCCGCTGCCGGAAGATCGCCACTTCAACCTTATGCGTCTTATGCCACGCTGGATGTGTAGTTACTCACCCTCACCCACACCGTCCAAGGCGCGATCTAACAGCTACAGCTGCAGTGCAGAAGTACATTTGCATTATCTGCACTTGCCACTGTTGTCCGAGAGCATCTCGGACGTGAGGAAGCTGCAGCCAAGAAGCCGCACCTTATCCGAGACTTATCGCCCCCTCTCCAGCAGCAGAGACCGTTCCACCCAAGCGCAACGCGACGACGTCGTTGATGTAGACCGTGCTCTCCAGCAACACCTCCGAAGGTCGGAGCTTCGGCTCGTTTGCAGCGGTTCCTGTCCGTGGCTGCTGGCCATCACTTTGCAATCGTCCATTTGAGCACTTAGCACTGTGTAGCAGCAACGCCGCCGCCATGGAGACCTTGCAGTCGCCCACCTACAGCTCGTACGCGGTGTTGGTGCCGCCGACGCTGCAGCACTTCGAGGGCCGCTTCACCAACGCGCGCAACCAGTTGCTCTTCTACTTCGCGCTCTTCCCGCCGGAAAAGCGGCCGCTGCATGGCGTCGTGCTCTTCTTGCATGGGTCAGGCGACCACTGCCGGCGCTACGTCTTCCTCTACGAGCGCCTGTGCGAGGCCGGCTACGGAGTCATCGCCTACGACATGGTCAACCACGGCGCCAGTCACTGCGACTCGTCCAAGACCCGCGGACACGTCCGCAGCTTCCGACACCTCGTGGAAGACACGAACGCTTTCGTCACGTTCGCCAAGCAGAGCCTCTTCCCTCAGATCAAGGCTCTGCAGGGCCAGTGCGCGCCACCGCTCGTCATCTCGGGCACGTCGTTCGGGGCGCTGCTGGGCATGCACACGGTGCTGTCGGGCTGTCACGAGTTCCAGGCCGCCTTCTGGGGCGGCGCCACCGTCGGCATGGAGATGACGACGGCGTGGAAGCTGCAGGCGACGGTCATCCAGGCGTTGTCACTGCTCGTGCCGAAGGTGCGTCTTGTGGCGCCGCTGGACTACGAGATGCTGTGGCGTGACCCCGCCTACTTGGAGGACTTCAAGGCCGACGCGCTGGCAACCACCGAGGACATCACGGCCAGGACTATGCAGCAGTCTTTGAGCGCGATGAACCGACTCATGCGCGACAAGCGGATCGAGCAGCCAGACAGCGACTTCTGCAAGCTGCGCGTGCTCTTCCTCACGGGATCCGAAGACCACATCGCGGACCAGGGGGTCACGCGGCAGTTTTTCAGCCGCTTGGCCAACGTTGACAAGGAGTTCGAGGTGTTCGACGGCGTCTTCCACTGCGTCTTTGAGGACCCGGAGCGAGACGAAGTGGTGTCCCACGTGCTGCGGTGGCTGCGTCGGTGACCGCGTCGTCGTTGGTGGCACCACTTTACTTGTTGTGATCTACTTTTCTCGCTACGTAGCCGCAGAAGTAGGAATCGAATACTAGGACAACACTTACAAAAGGATCAATTGCAATTACCCCTCTGCTCTCCAGCCCGACAAGGATCACATGAGACGAGTCATGTGAACGCGGTCTTGCTCCCTCCGGCGCAACTCAAGTCCTTCATCATGAGGTTCATCGTCCGCGCGCACATGTATCCTGTAAAGGACTTGCGGACAGCTAAAGCTCCGCATACATGGACTGCTGCAGAGCCATACATGTATACATGTACCGGACGTACGGTATGCTGCTGGCTGCTCGGGCTGCACCGTGCAGGCAGGCATAGTCTGGTGTACCGCCGGTACCGTACCGGAATGCAGAGCCGAAGAGACCAGCGGGATCCTCCGCATCGAAATCGAAACGATCCGGAGGCTCTCACTAGATCGTGAGGTGGCGACTGCTCTGACAGCACCTTGATGGTTGTCCAGTTGAAACGAGGCCGCTCCACCCACTTGCGACCCAGGCTCCGTCGTAGCCTACAAACTAGAAAAATAGTGGTTAGTGCCATCAAACTCAGCCTGAGTTACTCAGGTGATCCTAAAACCTAAGAAATGCTGCTGACTGCAGTACTGTACAAGTACCATACATCCGATATCATACATCCGATTTCGGTGAGGCAGGGTCATGTTGAAGTCGTCGCTAGCACACTGTAGTGCGTTACCGAGCCCACAAAGCTTCAATCTTCAAACGTAAGAGCGCAGCAAACAAAGGTCCGGGGCCGATCAAATGGGAGAACCTATTACAGATCATGAAGGAGTTTGGTCACGTCGCAAAATAATACTTTGGTCACGTGATCAAATTCTTTGGTCACGTACATAGAGCCATAACCTACGTGACCTAATTCCGCTGGTCACGTGCCGGAGGAAGCCGACAACGATATGACTCTGATGGGTTGTAGGGGTTTCATTATTTGGCCCGTACGTTGGGCTCAGGAGCAGTATTGGGTGGAGCCGTTACGCCGGCGTCATGAAACTAACGCTACTACGCGCATCCGCTGGGGCCCATTCTCAAACGAGCAGGCAGACCTCTCCAAGCAGCTGGTCATGGCTCGGTCGGCGTCGTCTCCACCGTGGAAATGAAGTCAACGATCGGGAAATTCGCCTTCGATGCGCCCGTCGACGAGATCCACTAACGCACGACAGCGGCTGGCTGACGCGTCAAGCTCTCCCAGCTCCGAGGCATTAGAGCCTTCAGTTCATGATGGTGCTCTGAATGGCCAGCCAGCACAAGAAATCCAAGCGGGGTTTTCTCCGGTCCAAGCGCGAATGTCGTCTGCTTCGACACATAATACAACTTCGCCCCCGATGGAGACGATCAGCTGTCCTGACACTCGGCGAGAGCTGCCCTTTACCCGGACCCCGTCGATATCAAGTGCAGCCATGGAAGCAAGCTCACCGCCATCAGCTCTTTCAAGCGCATCGTCACAAGCGGGGACGATCCCTGGTGTGGTCCCTGCCCCAAGAGCACCTCAAAAACGGGATGGCACCACCAAAATATACCTGAATGGACATGAGTATACTCGAGCGAACACCTCATCGGTAAAAATCACGTATCGTTGCAGTTTCTACCGCAAGCCAAAGTTTTGTCCTGGTCAACTAGTTTTCTACGCGTCCACGATGACGTATGACATCGCGAATATGATTCCACATACTTGCCACCTTGGCCAAGAAGACGCTCAACTGAATGATGACTCTGCCTTTATCAACGTGGAAGATGAGATGAGAGAATTTGTGGATGAGTTGGCTGACCAAGATATTCCGGGTAATCAGATTTGGATGCTCGCTTATACAAAGTTCTACGCTGCATCGACTTGTGTCGTCCGTGGTCTGTCTCGGAGCCAAGTGATTAAACGTATTGGTAACGCCAAAGCGGACACCAAGATGTTCTCCTTGGTGGAAACCCCAGATCTAGCCAAAGTGAAGAACGAGATCGTGGGGTTCTTGCAATTCAACTACGCCTGGCACGACGACAGCCGGGCTAAGCAAGGGAAGTCGGGGATCGAACGCTTGATCGGGTGGTCTCACCCAGAGTTGCGCAACCTCCTTCGCTATGACGGTCTACACTTGTTCGTAGATGGCACGTTCCGCTGCACTCCGAAGTCATTTCACCAGTTCGTGACGCTGATGATGTACGACCCGTTGACCGATTTGTTCGTGCCAGTCTTTTTCACGTTGGCCACAAACAAAACTACGGACTTGTACACGAAAATGTTCAAGTGCATTGAGTTCGCGTTAGGCAAGGAGCCCTATCCCGCGGACGTGGTGTGTGACTTTGAAGCCGCAATGATCTCTGCTATCGATGACCGTTTTCCGTCTACACGTATTGTGGGCTGCTTATTCCATTTCAAGCAGGCGTGTAGACGGAAAATGAAGGAGTATAGACTATCTGAAGCCGAGGCTGGAGTGGCAATGGAGTTTGGCGTCCTAGATATGCTTACTGTAATTCATCCTCAGAAGATTGCTCTTCAGGGGGTTGCGTGGGTCAAAACGAAGATCAAAGAACGATGCGCAGCCAAAGGCCTTGAGTACTCGCGAAATAAGTGGAAGCGGTTCTGGCAATATTTTGCCAATACCTGGCTGGTTACATACCCACCGGAGCTGTGGAACATCTACGGAGTACAGCGAAAGATAGTTAACAGAATCAATAATCCATTGGAGAGATTTCACCGGGATCTGAACGCGCGAATGAAGGCACACCCTACAATCAAGCGATTTGTGCGTGTTATTGAGGAAATCGCCCGAGAGTATGTTGTCCTCCGAAGAAGCATCATCTCAGGCGACGCCACCGCTCCTGTGCGATCGAATCTGCGCTTCCCACGATCCGCTGTGCTGCCTGAACCTAACGATATTGTAGACTCTGATGACGACAATGACGACATTGATGCCGAGAATACCGGTGTTGCGGAAGATGATGATGCACAACTTTCGGATGATGAGCTTGGCATGTTGTACGACACATCGTTCGACCATGAGGATGAGATGAAGTCCGACGCGGCTGCTTAGGCGATCTGGGATTGACCAAGTAGGCACAACGATGCAATTGATAGTCACCAAGATAAACCAAATACATTGCTTGTCTTTATTCTTCATACGGTCAGTGTCAATCCCCACATGACCAAAAACATTTGGTCACGTGATCCAACTGCGTGACCAAAGATTTTCATGACCTGTAATAGGCATTACCCGATCAAATCGCTCGCGCCACCGCGAGCTCGAGCTGGAGCCGTTGACTGGCATCTCCCCATCGTGACGCCTGATCTCGCGCAATGGCTGCTCTTGCGACCGCTTTTTGTTCCCTTCGTGATGAATACCCGCCGCGACAGCGACTCGAGTGGACACAGCGTCATTCTCGAAAACATGGTGAACTGCAGAGGCCAACCGGCTCGGTCGGTGCGGCGGAGCGACTCGCTCAACAATTGGCCGACGGAGATCGTGCGGCGAGCAGCACTGCACAAGCGGCTGCCGGTCAAACGCCCCACCATGGAGAAGCTCGAACCGGGTCCCAGACCCGCGTCGGTTGTGGCCATGGCGCTGGCAGCGGCGACACCCGCAGATTTGGAGTCTCCAGTGACGTCGTCTAAGGCCTCGTCCAAGTCGGCGTCGACGTCCTCGTCACTGGGGCGCTGGAGGTTGCAGCACATTCCGCCCAACCTCCGGCCCTACGAGGGCAAGTTCCAGAACCGCCGAGGACAGTCGCTCTACTATTTCGCGTTGTTCCCGCCGGAGCAAATGCCCATGAGAGGCGTCGTGCTCTGTCTACACGGACTCGGGGACCACTGCCGACGATACATTCCTCTGTATGAGCGACTCTGCGAAGAGGGCTTTGGTGTCCTGTCGTACGACCTGCTGAACCACGGCGCCAGCGACTTGGACTCGCGTAAGACTCGCGCGCACATCAACAACTTCCGGTTCCTTGTGGACGACACCTACGCGTTCATCACGTACGCCAAGAAATCCGTCTACCCCGATGCGCTCCGCTATTGGCGAGAGCACCACCACCCGTACCATCCGCACGGGCGGCGTAAAGACTGCGTCGTGGCCCCGGAACCCCCGCTCATCATTGCAGGCACATCGTTCGGGTCCCTCGTCGGGCTCCACACAGTACTCGCTGGAAGACACAAATTCCACGCCGCAGTATGGGCGTCACCGACTATTGGAGTGGCCTGGACGCTGCTACTGTGGGCGGAATCGAAACTCGCTGCCCCGCTCGCCGTCCTGTTCCCCAAGGCCAAGATGGTCCCTGCAGTGCGGCATGAGCTGCTGTGTCGAGACCCAGGCTTCCTCAAGGACTTCAGGGCGGACCCGCTGACCAGCACGGACATGCTGACCCCCCGTACAGGCCACGAGTCATTGCAAGCCATAATTCGGCTCCAGGAAGACGCGCGCGTGTCAAACCCGGACAGCACCTTCTGCGCTGTGCCGATGCTCTTCCTCGCGGGCTCGGCCGACGGCATCGCCGACCAGCAGGCGGCTATCAAGTTTTTCGCCTCGATGGGGAACTTGGACAAGGACTTTAAGCTATTCGATGGCCTCTTCCACCTCGTGTATGAAGACCCCGAGAAGGAAGACGTGCTCCGATACCTCGCGCAGTGGCTGCGGCGCCGGTTCCCAGTCGAGTCGCGCAATGCCGACAGATACAAGTAGTGACACTAATAAAGGATCAACACGAAGTACAATACTTTATCAACACAGTTTATTGTATAGGATACCTTGAAAAGGATTCCACTGCGTTGTCCTTCATTCCATGACAATACTTTGCCGTTACAATGTGTATACTTAAGGAGGTAGACATCAAGAGGTACATCGTTACGTATACATAATCTCACGTGACTACCTTATTAAATATACACACTGTAAATTACAGCTTCGTCAGTGATGAAGATGGAGAGTGATGAATCATCACTCTCCATTTTGAGCTATCGGTATTCGCTATAGATATTCTCGCTGCCTTGGACCTCCATTATGGAGGCCGTGCTGTACAGTACAGGACCAGTACCTGTTCACAAGACACTTGCCTACATAATTAAGTTTACACACTATAAATTACAGCTTCACCCTGACAGCCGACGCAGCGTTACATAAAGATTTCTCCCCGGGCGAAGGTACTGTAGTGTACAGTGTAACGCAGCGTTCGCTACATGTAATCAGCTTGCCACTTCGGCTGCCCGGCACAAAAAGATAGGCAAGACATTCCTGAGGACCTTCCCGTCTCGAGGACCTCGACTCGAGGTTCAAGCAGCCAGTGCTACTGTACATATCCGTGCCGGACATATGTCGGACCACTTAACGATTTATACTATTTTTTGTATACCTGACGATACGCCCTGGACACATTTCGGACCACCCAGCTTTACTATTGATTTTTGTATGCCAGAGTCGGCTCATACATCTACCCAGAGCGTACAACCATCGGCCGCTCGCTCCACGACCTCCTGCTGATTCAGCCGCTGCTCGCACTGGGCAGTGGTTCGCTGTGCCTTTGCACGTTGTGCTGCAGCTCGTTCTGCCTTTCGCTCCCGTCTCACAGCAGCACGTTCCCACTTTTCGAGTGTCTTCTTCGACCTCTCTGTTTGGTGGCCAGCTTTGTCGTGCAAGTTCATTGCATCCCGGGCACGTTTTTCCATCGGAGCTGACTCCTTGTTTGCTTTCGTTTTAGCTATTGATGCTGCTTTTGCAGAAGCCGCATTAACCATCATCTCATAGCTAAGAAGCTGACCTCCAGAGTAATTCTCGTCAACCCAGTCTCCCCGTTTCCGCTTTTGAGCCTGTGGTGCTACCACCGTGCTCGAAAGCAGGTTAACGACGTTGAGCGCGTCCACATTCAAATCAAGTTCTCGCAGCACACGTTTTTGACGCTCGGTAACGTGCAGCAAATTGGAAAGAGGAGCCTTCTGGCTCAGAATAATGGATAGATGTGGTAATTCATCGCGGCGCACCGTCGGTTTGTTGCCAATAATCTTCTTCATCATGACATCCAAAGACAGCGGGTATAGACCAGCATCTTTAAACCCCTTCGTAGCGTTCTCAGCGCAGCAGGCCTCAATCAAAGGAGCGGACGCAATACCAGCAATATCATCCTTAATTGGCATTTTGCCATCGTTTTGGATTGAAAACCGCTTGACTGCAGATTCACAGAGGGTCTTGAACACTCCAAAGACTGCCACATCAAGGGGCTGAAGGAAATGGGATGTGTGGGCAGGCAACACAAATAGATGGACGTCGTTCTCCGTCCCGTACTTCACGACATCTAGCTGGATGTGAGCAAGGTGTCCATCGAGTACAAGTAGCTGGGGTCGCTCCGGTGGCAACAAGCTCACGAACCACTTAAACCAGTGGAGAAACAACTTTCATTGATGTTGGAGCTGTCGCTCGCCGCGCAGCGCGCAGTTATTTCAGCCTTAGCCATCCACTGATGCTTTCGCCTCACACCCTTGAAAATGTAAAGCGATGGCATTCTTTCGCCCGCTGCATTCACGCACGCCATAAATCTCACGTTTTCACGGTCAACAGAGCGCTGAACGTTAGCTCGTAGCCCTTTTGGACAGATAACCCGCACACGACCTCGCCCTTGAGGGCAAATGCCCGTCTCGTCGCAGTTCCAGATGCGATTGGGCTTGTCTAATAGGTCCAGCGTCATCATGACGCTCTGAAGGTTGTTGAAGTAATGCAAGACGACATCGGCTGTAGAAGCCGAAGCACGGTCAACGTCCAAAAGCTGAGCCGTGCGAGATGACAAGCCAGGGTGTTTGGCAAGCCAGTGCTGAGTGAATTTGTCGTTAGGGAAGTCATCAGTCAATGGCCGCGTCCCCTCCGTCTCCGCCGCCACTCGGAGCATGCTGCGCAGCTCTTTATACCCCACGCACATCCCATGCAGCGCGCGGTAGCGCACCATCTCAACGACGCCTCGGTCAGCGCCTTCGGTAATGTAGACCAGCTGGGGGCCTCGGCGAGCTTCGAGCGGTACAAGCCCGTTGTACAAGCCCGTTGATGCGTTGGTGAAGAGGCCCACGAGAGATGCCGTAAGCCTTAGCGGCCTTGCGCTCACTCAAGCCGCCAGCGACAGCGGCAATAGCAGCCTCCCACGTCTCCACTGAGACCTTGGTCATTAGGGGGGGGCTTCGGATAGCTGCTGTGGCGTCAAATCGGATCTGAGGAAATCAGATGGGGGCTTGATCGAAAGCTGGATCATTCCTCTCACTGTTTGCGCAATTTTCAGAGCCCACAGACTATTATTAATGATGCTTCGCGACGATCGCCAGGGTGGTGCTTTTTGCTTATTGACTTAAATTTGTATGTGTGGCAAGTGGTCCGGAATATGTCCTGGTCCGAAATATGTCCGGCACGGATATAATATCTGTAAAAGTCGCAGAGGTATTTACACATTGAAGTGCACAGCATCTTGCTGTCATCGCAAGAACCTCCGAGCCTAACGCCTGGTTCGGCTGTTGAAAGAGCCGCAAGTTCATGTTGCTGCTAGCGGCTGTCTTCCACGTGTACATGCACTCTGCTGGAACATGCGGCGAGGGTCTGAAAAATTGTTTTACCGGTGTAGCAGAAGTTTATGATACGCCTCGTCCAGGCCGAGACCGCCTGGAAAACTGGACAGCCCGCACGCACGTGCAGCTTGGGCAAATCCCAAGCTGCGGGATTTGCCCAAGCTGCACGACGACCAGCGAAGTGGACAATGAGAGCTTCCTCAGGAAGTTCCTGGGCGTCGATGCGACAGCCGCGCGGCGTGCTCGACGCCGGCTAGAAATCTCGGATCACAGCTTCGCCCAGGCGCAGTCGCGGCGCGAGAAAACTCCAAAAAGCGCATACCAGGAGTTTTTTTCTTCAAAAGACGCATACCGCGTCAAAACACGCATACCAGATTCTGATTCCATACTTTGCCCTTGGGGTCATTTCCAACGCTTAACGAGAAGTAGTCTAAGACGAGCCGGACCCGCAGGGCCGCAACGCGTCGTCCTGCAAGCACTGCAAGCAGCAAGTGCTGTACTACAAGGAGTCGGAACAGGCCATCCGCCACCTCAAGAAGTGCGCGCCCTTCCAGGAGCTGCGGCACCAGTTCGCCTTCGTGTACCCGTTCTCGGACGTGCTGCCGCTCTACAATCAGAAGATCTACGCCAAGGACACCCAACAAGCGCGTCAAGACGGACCCGACCCACGCAAGTGTCAAGGTCAAGCTCAAGCTCAAGATCAAGCCCAAGCTCAAGCCCAAGCTCAAACGCGGGCGGAGACCCAGCTACAGGCTCAGACGTTGGAAATGACCCCAAGGGCAAGTATGGAATCAGAATCTGGTATGCGTGTTTTGACGCGGTATGCGTCTTTTGAAGAAAAAAACTCCTTGGTATGCGCTTTTTGGAGTTTTCTCTCGCGGCGCTGGTGGCGACTCGCTGCTGTCTGTCACATTCAGCCGTGGTTCGGCTTGTCGATCCTCGAGACGACAAAGCTGCGACTGCAGCGGAGGCTATGGCCGACCAGGTGCTGGCACGGAACAGCCCCGCGAGCGAGAGAGCGGATTTTCCGCCGTGACTCACTGAGAAACCTCAGTCCCGGGCTAGTCCGGCCGGTCCATGGAGCCTCCGGCTATCGATCTCTGGTTCTGGTTCATCTGCGAGTGCAGGCTTCCTCCTCTCGATCAGGCGCTCGAGTGCTTCCAGCTCAGCTCATCATGCGAAATCACCGCATTGTCGAAAACGATGCCCAACTGCGGAAGTAGCAGCAGCAGTAGAATGCACCGCATGCACGCCAAGACCAACAGCGTCCGCGCGCGGGAGGCGCTCGCCATGTCGGTCATCATGGAGGAGCCTCCCAATGAGTCGCGCCTCAAAGACCAGGAAAAGCACCCGGGCGAGAGCAGAACCCGCCCCCACACAGGTCACGACTTGGCGTCACCGACGCCCGAGTCTCCGGTGTCCACGTCGCAGCCAGAGTTGCAGTCCAGGTCAACGTCCAGCTCGGCGTCCACTGCGCTCACGAGCTCGGAGGACGGATACGAGCAGCACCACAACGCCGGACAAGTGTCGAGTCCGTCGCGACGCAGCCCAAGCTCCGAGTCTCGCCCCAGGCGACACCGGTCGACCACCACACAGGAACAGGAATACTACCGCCACATGCGGGCGTCGCACCGCGCGCCGTCGACGAACCCGGAGCGAGTGCCGCGCTCCAAACCTTCGCACTCGCTTTCATCCGAGTCGGAGGACGAAGCGCGGGACCAGCACCGACGGCCGCCTCGTCGACACGCCGGTCCCTCCTCGTCCAGCTCAACGCGTCCTAAAGCGTCCTCAATTCCTCCGTCGGCAACCACGAATCGTGACCGTGAACGCGTGCACCGCCAGCACCACTCAGCCCACCGATCCGCTACTAATTCGCCGTCGAGCTCATCGGATGAGCTGAGACCACGCGACCCGTACGAGCATCACCGCGCGTCAACTCGCCACGGTTCGACTGTGCCGTCGCGATCCGGGTCGTCCTCAAGGACGGCCACCCCACACAGAAGTACTGCGCGTCAAGAATGTCCTTCTTCCTCTTCAAGTCCGCGCGATGCGTCCCGCTCGAAGGCGAATGCTGCTTCGGCGTACAACTCCGACCAGGAGCGCGTGCACCGTCGGATGCAGCCTCGAACCAATGCGTCTACGAGTGTTAGCCGCGTGAAGTCATCAACCGCTAAACCGGCGTCGTTGTCGGAGAACGAGGGGCGCGAAGACCGCCGACTACGGGCATTTCGAGAACTGAGTCCTCCTCCACGCGCGCGCTCGACGTCCAACCCGAAGCCGGCGTCGCTACGCCAAGTCGAGCTACCGAGGCAGGTCGTGTCGTGTCGGGAGTCCAAGACGATGAATCCGAAGTTGCTGTCTCCGTCCAAGGACCAGGCCCGCCACAAAACATCTCGAGACCCCTCTCGCTTCCGATCGACGTCACTGCTACCCAAGACGGCGGCGAAGTCTCTTAGTAGTGAAGGTTCGGTTCCCCGCTCCGCGTCGACCTCCAACTTGTCGTCACTTGCGTCCACACCGTCACCTCGATCTAGTGTTCCTCGCACTCCGCTGCGACTTCGCCATTATGAGGGCAGGTTGTCCAACCGACGAGGACTGACGCTGTTTTACTTCTGCCTCTTCCCGCCCGAGATGATGGCGATGCGCGGAGTTGTGCTGTGTCTGCACGGCATCGGCGATCACTGCCGCCGGAACGTGGCGCTGTACGAGCGGCTCTGCAGAGAAGGCTTCGGTGTGATCACGTACGACCTGCTCAACCACGGCGTGAGCGACCTCGACCAGCACAAGACGCGCGCGCACGTCAGCAACTTCCGCCACCTCGTGGAGGACACGAACGACTTCATCAAATTCGCCAAGCGGTCCATCTACACGGACGCCCTCCGGTCCTGGAGGAACCACAGCAACACCGACGAGGAACCGCCGCTGATCATCGCTGGCACGTCGTTCGGTTCACTCATCGGGCTCCACACGGTGCTGTCTGGAAAGCACAAGTTCCATGCTGCAGTCTGGGGCTCGCCTACCGTCGGTGTCACGTGGAATCCGCTACTTTGGGCCGAGTCCAAGCTTGCAAGGCCCTTGGCGGCTCTCATCCCGACGGCGAAGGTGGTGCCTGCCGTCCAGCACGATCTGCTGTGCCGAGACCCCAAGTTCTTGGCCAGGTTCAAGGCAGACCCGCTCACCTCCATGGACATGATGACGACGCGCACTGGGCACGAGTCACTTCAGGCTATGATCCAGCTTCAGGAGGATACGCGCGTGACGGATCCTAACAGCGTCTTCTGCGCCGTCCCGACGCTCTTCCTCGCGGGCTCAGCCGACGACATCTCCGATCAGCAGGCCGCCATCAAGTTTTTCGCCACGATGGGGAACTTTGACAAGGAGTTCAAACTGTTCGACGGCCTCTTTCATTTGGTCTACGAGGAGCCTGAGAAGGAGAACGTCTTCAGGTACCTTGCGAGCTGGTTGCACCGGAGGTTCCCCCAGTAGGCATTTGACGTGTAGTGATTGTTATCCATAGTTGTGATAAAATAGTTTAATACCGAAACTCGACCATCTCACACTGCTGCGTGGTCAAAGCAAAAACCACACGGGGTCCCGCCCAAACTCAGACTCTGATTGCCGTTTTGACCGACGCTTGCGCTGCGTGATCCAACACGCAGCAGCCTGATGCGGGGGGGGGGCTTGCCAATTCGTCAGTCGAGGTTCAACCACGCTAAAGTGCAAAAATTGTCTGTTCATAGCCAGCAGCCTTGAGATTCGCACTTGGCTTGCTCGGTACGATGTATTACAGTAGTATTACTGTAGTATCTCGTCGCTGCAACAACTTGTTGCCAACAAGCTGGCTCTGGTTTCGTCGGGAGCAGAGCTTCCCATAAGTGACGGGCCGTCACGAGCATTTGGTGATGCCTCTCACATCACGTGACAAGAAGGCGGTGCATGCGATGACGCCCGTACCGGTACACCCCCGTTTAATTAGCGGTTAATCTCTTCAAGGTCTCCGGCGCACTCTTGTCCAGCTAAAATTTTTTGATACTGTGGTAACGTTCAGCAAGCCTTTGTACGTACTGTACAACTTTTTATAAGCTTAGATGTATGCAAGTTACTTTACGGCACCCCCACAGTGTCTGAGGTTCGGACTTCTACAAAAACCTCTGGGCTGGACAGTGCTCTTCCTCGCTGCATCAAGCGATCAACCGAGCGCTAGCCTGAGAATCGAGCGCCGCTGAAATATCGGTGGCCCCGCTCTGCCCCACATGCCAATCCCGAGATCGGCTAATGTGGACTTGAAAGGACACGACAAAATACGAAAAACACCAAAAAAACTACCACGAGCACCATTCAAAAGGGTTAGGTCGACCATATTAGAAGGCGGTAGTGAGCGGGTGCGAGGAGCGTAGCCATAGCAAACCCGCGCGGGGAGCCCGCGAAGCAGGGCCGCGCGGTATTTGCGGAGGCGGGCCCAGCGACGAGCATTCCAGCGAGCGGACCCGTTGCCCTGTCCAGTAGTTAGTTTTTCTACTGCGGGTCTGGGGGTGCAACCCCCAGTATCACCCTTAATTGAAGGACGTGATTTGCTTGGGTGTTTTTGGTAGGTTGTCAAAGGACACCAATTGTGTCACCATCTCGGCTGACGCTCCCCAGTTGGAGTCCTGTGTACACGCCACCGTCCGGCTTTCTTCAAGTCGGAACGAAAGCCAGCCAAGCCAAGTCATCGTCCGTCCGCCAAAATGCCGATGGTCTCGGTGAACCTCCCAGCCGCCATTTCCGAAAAAGATGACAACAAACGTCAGAGGAGCGATCGGACTTCCAGTAAGACGCGTGCAGAGTCGCAATGCGCTCGCCATGTCAGCCATTCACGAGGAGCGAGAGCGCTCGAGTCTCGACAACGCGCCGATAGAGGCCCCCGTTGCAATGAGCCCGCCGTCGAGTTGTTCCACGTCACCGACCACGTCCATCTCCAGCTGCGACTCGAGTCCGGACCAGCAACGCGCGACTCGTTCACTGTCAACCACCCCAGCTCCTTCCGCCAGGGCGAGTAGGTCCCGCGAGGCTCGGACACGCTCCGTCGCCAAATTCGAGAAGGTGGGCGAAGACCCTTTCACAGCACAGGCGCTGAAGCGCGTTGGCAGAGCCCAGTCAGCCCGCGCACGTCCCAACCCATGCTTCATCGATACCCCAATGACGGGAGTCTCAGCATTGAAGGCAGCGAGGGCCAAGGAGATGAAGGCGCGCTCGACACGGATGCGTCCTGTTCCTTGCGTTGACGAGGCGGCCACGACGACCGCAGCACAGGAGAAGCCCACGAAAGCTGCGCCGGTCCGGTCTCGTCCGATTTCGTGCTTCGATGACTCGCTTCTGGCCGAGGCGGCAGCTAAAGACGCCATCAAGTCGAAGCCTACGAAGGCGAAGGTCGCCCAGTCGCTGCGGTCGCGTCCCGTTCCGTGCTTTGAAGACCTGCTTGCTTCCGGACCCGCCCCACAGGCAGCGCATGAAGGCTGGAAGCCTCGAGTGATTGGAACGCGGCCTGCCGCAAGCCCGAACCCCCTCATCCCTCGATCGAAGTCGACCGCGTCACTGGATCAGCTCTCGCTCTCGCCTTCATCGTCATCGGACGATCAATCGATCGATGTACAGCGCTCAATGCGGCGGCGCGACTCGATCCCCCCTCTGCGCTTAGCTAGAAGAACGGCACGCCCGAAATCGTCGGCGTCCAAGCAGCGAAGCCGTCGTCGGTTCCCGTCGGAAGACGAAACATCGATGAACCGCGAACGCACGTTATCTGATGGATCCCAAGGACCAGAGGAAGCCCCCGCGCTCAGCGATGATGACCTACTACCGACATCGTCGTCGGACTCGGGCTACGCTCCGTCCAGTCGAAGGAAAACCAAGAAGTCCTCGCGTCCTCGCCACTTCGAAGGCAAATTCGAGAACCGTCGAGGCCAGTCGCTCTTGTACTTTTCGCTGTTCCCACCGGAGAAGAAGGCGCTGCGTGGTATCATCCTGTATCTGCACGGCATGGGCGACCACTGCCGCCGCAACACGGCGCTCTATGAACGCTACTGCCAGGAAGGCTTCGGTGTGATCACGTACGACCTGCTGAACCACGGAGCGAGCGACTACGACGAGTACAATACGCGCGCGCACATCAGCAACTTTGACGACTTTGTGGACGACACGAACGACTTTGTCACGTTCGCCAAGACCAACATCTACAAAGTCGCACTTCGGTACTGGCGAAAGCACCTCAAGCCCCACCACCCGCACGGAAGAGAAAAGAAGCGAGACACACCGCCGGAGCTGCCGCTGATCATCACCGGCACTTCGTTCGGAGCGCTCATCGGTCTTCACACTGTGCTTTCGGGCGAGCACAAGTTCCACGCTGCGGTGTGGGCTTCGCCGTCTATTGGTGTGACGTGGACTCCAGTGCTGTGGGCCCAGTGGAAGGTTTCCCGTGCCTTAGTTGCAGCCTTCCCGACGGCGAAGGTGATCCCTGCTATCCAGCACAACCTGCGGAGTCGAGACCCTGAGTTCTTGAAGAGGTTCCAAGAGGATCCTCTGACCAGCAGCAACATGATGACCCCGCGCAGTGGACACCAGTCACTTCACGCCATGATGCGACTTCAGGAAGACACGCGAGTCTCAGACCCGGATAGCCGCTTCTCCTCGGTTCCGATACTCTTCCTCGCAGGATCCGACGATCGCATCTCCGACCAGCAGGCGTCAATGAGGTTCTACGCCAGAATGGGGAGCTTGGACAAGGAATTCAAGCTCTTCGATGGCCTCTACCACATGATCTACGAGGAACCCGAGAAGGAGGACGTACTCAAGTACCTAGCGAATTGGCTGCACAAGCGGTTTCCGCTTGAGACCCGGCACCCGAACGAATCTCATATCAATGCAGTGAAGAAGCTGGAGCCGTCGGTACAGGCTCACAACTTCGTCAAGGCTGAACGCACGGAATTGTAAATGTCTGCACAGTGAAGAAGAAATAAATCAAAATCGTCTATCAGAACGTTGCACTCCCTCAAAACGTGAGCAGCGTGGTCTCCAAAAACTCGTAGAATGCGCTGTCAGGGTCTGTGACTAGGTCCTCAGCGGCTCCGCACTCAGCAAGAGTTCCGTCCTGCATGACGATGATGCGGTCGAAACCGAGTACCTGGTCCAGCCGATGAGTTATGAGGAAAATGGTCGAGCTCGCAAACTCCTTCTCAGTGACCTCCAGAAGCCTTTTGTCGCACTCTTGGTCAACTGACGAGAAAGCCTCATCCAAAATGAGTACGCGCGCAGGCTTCAAAAGTGAGCGAGCTAGTACCAACATCTGCCGCTCGCCCATGCTCCAGTTTTCTCCGTTCTCGGCTAGCTTCATGTCCAAACTCGTCACCACGACTCGGTTTGTGGACTCCCCCGAGTAAACTTCTTCAGACGCATCTGCGTCGCCGCGGCCAATCGGTCCGGCTGTGTCACAGAGGCCAGTCTTCACGAGCACTTCCCATAATGCATAGTCATCGAACTCCTTGAATGGGTCCAAATAGCGGCGAATGGAGCAGCGATAGAATAACGGCGTCTGTGGGATGATACAGATTCGGCTACGAAGGTCGCGCAGATGTAGTCGGCTGATGTCTACGCCATCGATCAGAATACGACCACGCAGCAAGCTGTGCATCTGTAGCATCGCCATAGCAAGGGAGCTCTTGCCTGATCCTGTTCGTCCGACGACACCGATCTTTTCTCCGCCTGAAATTGAGAACGATACGTCTTTCAACGCACACGCCGACAAGTTGTCATCGTCCTGCTCCGCCTCGTACCGGAAAAATACATGATCGAACACTACTGCGCCAGCGGTAGGCCATTGAAGCGGCGCTCCAAGACGCTGCTGCGACCCCTTTCGGTCGGCACCATCTTCAGGAGGAATGTGCTGGAACTTCTTCAGGTTGGCGATACTGAACATGTTCACGGAGCTGTTCAAAATGCCTACCGAGAACGAGACAAAGTCACGCTGGACGCTGTAGATACAATGCAGCATGAGACCCAGCGTACTTGCTTGTAGACCGCCGTGTGCAAGTAAAAGCGCCAAGCAGAACAGGAACACTGCGACAAAAAGGCTACACCGAATGTACAGCCAATGCGTGAACACCTCCACGACCGTAGCGATTCGCGACCTGTCGTCAACCATCTTGCCATGGTGGAGGCAGACACGATTGACTTGCTCAGCTCCAAATGAACGGACCACAGCGGCCCCATCCAACATTTCTGAAACAAAATTCAGGTCTGCAGCCTCGAGCTCGGCTCTCAGCGAGAAAACTTGAGCAAATAGACGCTTATCCACCAGTCCTCGACACAAGTACACAGTTAGCGCCGCGAAAATGACGCCAGTTACACCCAGTAGGTAGCACATTGTCCCCAATGCGGCTGCGATAGACGCAGTACTCCGAAACATAAAAATCAGAGGAAAAGACATCAATCCGTCGATGACTTGCATGTCTGTCGAATAACGTGCCAGGATTTCACCGATTGGAGTTTGGTACAACACGGACATGGGGGCGCGTAGCAGAGATTTCGTCACATCACTGAAGATATGTTTGGCGCGTCTGGAAAGCGCATCATATATCACCGCACAGCTCACAAGCAGTACTACGAAGGCCCCGACACTTAGCATGCCGTAGACTACCGTCGCCTTCCACATATCAGGATACGTCCAGGTCATATTGCTCCAGTGTACTAACCACAAGTTCTTGGCCACATCGACAAGACCGTACACGACGAAGAGAACGCAGGCGGTGACGGTCGAGTTCCATCCATGTCTCGGCCACCATATATCCCTCGCTACTCCATCCATCGTGCGGCGAGTTAAGTCGATCTTGGGCACTATGGACATCTTTGGCGCTGCCCGATGGCGAGAAATCCGCCTCCGCACATGCTCCTTTTCCAGATCATCCATCGCGAAAGGGGCGTAGTCGTCGTTGGCACTATTGTCACTGTGGCCGATGCGCCAGGGTGGAACATCAGCCAGTCGACGAGCACGACGACTAGGACTTCCCGTTACACCAGCTGAGGGATCACTTCGACAAGTTTCCAATACAACCGAGTCCTTGACGTACCACAAGCGGTCAACGAAGCCAGATTCGACGACCTCCGGGTTGTGTGTGGCAACAATCACCGTTTTGTACCGGAGCAACTCCAAAAAGCATTTTCGAAACACGTCACTTTGCACGATCGCGTCGGCGCTTGCCAGCGGGCGATCAAGCAGGTACACGTCTGCATCGGAGTACAGCGCTCGAGCAAGAGCGATGCGAGATTTTTGCCCGCCGGAAAGGTTGATACCTTTCGGACCGATCATCGTGGCGTCGCCGTGCGGGAGGCTGTCGAGGTCTTCCAGCAAGCAACACGCATCTAGCACGCGATAATACTTCGCTTCGTCGTATGCAGATCCAAACAGCACGTTGTCCCTGATGCTGAGTGCCTGCAGCCATGGCTGCTCTGAACAATACGCCACCTTGTAGTCCGGCGACAGGTATACGCTGCCCGTCACGCATGCAACATCCCCTAGGAATGCAGTCAGGAGTGTCGTCTTTCCAGCTCCTGCCTTGCCGTGAATCACGACCAGCTCGCCTGCATTCACACGCAGATTGACGCTCGCCAACACTGTGGTTGGAACGTGATACCCGACGGACAGATCCACCTTTTTCATGGCGGCGACCACACCTTCCGGGTACGTTTGGGCTTCTGTCTCCACCTCAGATTCACTCACGAGTCGGTCGGCGTAGGTGTCGCAGTAGCGCAGATAGTGGTCGATTTTGTGTAACCCAACGCGGCCGTCGATGAAGACCCGGATGCCCATGATGAGTCCGTGCAGCTCCACCTGGACTTGGTCAATCAGAATCAGCGCTGTGAAGACGGTGGCGGGCGAAAAGAACCCCGCGCGTGCAGCTAGAGACGTGAAGATGGCCACAGACGCGAACGCCGGCGCCTCCCACACGCAGCAGTAGCGGAGGATGCGGAAGACGGCCTCCCACCACTTGCGCTTCTCCTCTTTGCGTCGAGCGGACATGATCTTGGACAGGATCTTGTCCTCCCACGAGTACAACTTGATGGACTGGATGCCTTTGAAGCACTCGTTCACGGCCGCGATCGTCTTGGCTCTCTTCTTGGTGTACCACTGCAACATCCTCGCCGAGAGCGCCGTGAGCACCGACAGACTGCCGATGATGACCGCGAGCGACGACAGGATCACGACCGCGCTCGTGTGCAGCGTGCGGTGCAGCACCAAGAGCAGCGCGGCGAGCTGCACGCTGGACGTCCACATGTCGTGGAAGCGGATGAGCAGCCAGCTCACCTGCACCAGGTTGGACGAGTAGAGCGTGGCGATGGCCGCGATGCTGGTGCTCGTGTCGTGTCGGCCCTTGACCGGCCGCTCCACCGACTTGGCGAACACCAGCAGGCGGATGGAAGCCACCACGCGCAGCTGCGCCTTGAACATGCGGAACCGCGCGTGGCGGTCGAACAGCACGGCCAGCATCACGGCCAAGTGGATGCCCACGAGCAGCAGCAGCAGCTCCAGTACCGACTGCTGCTGCTCCGTGGCCGTGGCGGCCGTCAGCAGCTTGAACAGCAGCACGGGCACGCAGCACGCGCTCAGCGCCGAGCACAGTCCCAGGCCGCCGCTGCACACGATGGCGCGTCGCTCAGTGCGCCAAATGGCTGGCAGCAGGCCCCCGGCCGCGCGGTAGGCGGCGCGGAAGCGCTGCTCGGCTCGCTCCGCCGTGTTCTCCGGCTCGAGCGTCCACAGGTCCTGCAGGCGCAGGCGGCGCGCGCCCCCGAGTGCCACGAGCGGCTCTACGAACAGGAAGCCGAGACGCGACAGCCACGAGGCTGATGCTTCGTCCACGAGGCTCGCTACTGGGGCCGCGCGGTTCACGCCGGAGGTGGAATAGGCACGGACAGACGCGCCGCTCGGAGGCGGAGAATAAGAGCGACGACGCACGCGACAGCGTGCACCGCTGCTGGCGCTGGAGCCGATACCGCCGCCGTCGAAGCACACCATATTCGAGACACACACATCGTGCGTCATGCCACGATGCATTCACCTCGAATGTGTACCACATCACACGTGTGTCCCGAAGGTGTTCCGAAGGTCCATGAAACCGAGATCAGATTTACCGATATTTACCGGTAATGTCGGTAGCCACTTCAACTTGGTGCAGTCTGTCAGAGTGACCTGCTCGGCGGCTGGCTGACCGTGTGGTGCCGCTGCGATGGCTGAGATGCGCTAGTCGCCACCTGAGGGGGAACTCACATGGCCTCAGAAGCCATTTGGGATGGTCGCGGACGCCCACACGCAATGCCTCCGCTATCAACGCGACTGTCGTGGGCTGCCACCTGCTGCGGTTATCAGCTCAGTCTGTCGCGGTCGGCCCTCGAGCCACGCACTTCGTGCCGTAGTGCGTGGCTCGATCCGCTTGGTCACGCCTGTTGGCGAGTTCTTCATGAGCCAAAGCGAGCAAAGCTTGCTCGATAACGTTTCGTGCACAGCAGCCAAGTGAACCGAGTGAGCACATCAAATGACTGCGCAATGTACACGGACCACTGCAACTGAGAAGCGAACGCGCCGAGTTGGTGGGATCCGGAGGCTGCGATACTGCCGGCGGCTGGCAGGCAGCACGAAAGGACAGCCACGCCTTCAGCCGGATCGCCCCAGATGGCGGGTGCTCGTTCACCTGCTGCTCTTCAATCTCCGTGTGCAGTGTTCGGGGTCGAGGGCCTATGAAGACCGAGGCCCGGCGTAATCGGGCTTGGCTTGGCGAGTCAGGGACATTCGTCGAGCTACGCGAAAGCTTTTCATCGTCCCGTCCAGTCTTCACTCACTCTGGAATTCTCGACGTCGAACTCAACCAGTTGCAAGCCCACGATGCCTCCGCTCACCGCGACCGCCGACCACGTCAAGCCGTTCGTTCTCGTCCCAGTGAAGGGGAGCGACGTCAGAGTCAGGAACTGCATCACCGATTTCTGCCATGACAGTTGGCTCGAGAAAGTTTTCGAGCGTCAGGAGGCCATCAAACCAGCAGAGCGAACCCTCAAGACTTTGACGCCCCACCCCGGCAAAGACCAAGTGATTGCCAAGAGGGACTCGTACGACGAGCACAGCTACAAGGAGGAGTTGCAGAAGTTCATCGCCGAGTCGACAGCCAATCTGCACTGTGAGGACCATGAGCCGCTCAACAGTTCGGACGAGGACACCTCGGACGAAGACGCTTCTCCTCGCAACGCACAAGCCATCGATTTCTCGCCCAACAAGGCGCAGACATACGTTGAGCCGCCCGTTGAGGTCCCGCGCAGCTACCGAACCCAGGACCGTCTGGGTGGTGTGCTGGTGGCTGGACATCGCGTGCTGTTCACGAATTGGGCCTTCAAGCGTGAAATGCGCCACTTGGGACATCTAGGACCGCTTCCGGAGCGCGTCCCCGTGCTGGACGAAGCAGAGGACGAGTTCATGGCGTTCTACTCCGGCAAGATCATCGAGCTCTAGTGTTCGCGCTGAATGGTTATCGTAGTGTATGAGTGTCGATGTGCTAATTTATCAACTTGAACGGACTTCGAAGTACTGTACTTAACTATCTATCGCAGGTCTCGAACGGGAACCTTGCTCAAAGCCACTGCAAGAGATACTCAATCGCAGTCTCCTTCTGGGTGTCCTCGAATACAAAGTGGAAGCCTCCCTCGATCAGTTTGAACTCCTTGTCCGAATTCCCAATCGAGGCGAAGAATTGGATGGCAGCCCGCTGATCCGAGACGCCATCGTTCGACCCAGCGATGAAAAGCATGGGGACTGCACAAAACGCGCTGTCGGACTGCGTCACGCGCGTGTCCCTCTGCAGCCGCTTGATGGCATTCAGCGCTTCGGTTCCACTTCGCACAGTCATCTTGGCCGTGCATGTCAACGGGTCGTTCTTGAACGCCTCTAGAAACGCTGGATCTTGACAGAACAAGTCGTGGCTCACAGCGGGCACGATTCGTGCCTTTGGGATGAGTCTGGCGAGCGGCAGCAACGACTCGGCGTACAGCAGCGGGTTCCACGTCACTCCTATCGTCGGTGCTGCCCAAACAGCGGCGTGGAATTTGTGCTGAGCAGTCAGAACCGTGTGGATGCCGACCAGCGAGCCGAGGGACGACCCAGCGATAACCAGCGGCGGCTCTGGTAACGCAACGATGTTGGAGCTCTCACCGTGCGGGTGTCGAGAGTTTCTGTGGTGTTTCCACCAGTATCGAAGAGCGTCGGTGTAGATGGAGCGCTTGGCATAGGCGATGAAGGCGTTCGTGTCGTCGACGAGATGCCGGAAGTCGCTGATATGCGCGCGCGTCTTGTGCTCGTCGAGATCGCTGGCTCCGTGGTTTACCAAGTCGTACGAGATGACGCCGAATCCAGCTTTGCAGAGCTCCTTGTACAGCTCAATGTGGCGCCGACAGTGACTGCTGCTGCCGTGGACATACAGCACGACTCCGCGCATGGGCATCTTCTCGGGCGGGAAGAGCGCGAAGTAGAAGAGCGATCGACCTCGTCGGTTCTCGAATTTGCCTTCGTAGCGGCGAAAGCGAAGCGGGAGGTCTGCATGGTCCGATGAGGACGTCGAGCGCGATGGTGGTGAGGTGACGGATCCGGTATCGGAGCTGAGCTCGGTGGCGTCCACCACTTCGTCGTCCATAAAGCGGATTCTCCGCTTCCGGTTCGAGTAGCTGTCGTCTTTAATCGCACTCTCCGGTCCTGTGGGCAGTCGAATCGTCTCGGACATGTGAGCGGCAGGAGCCATCCTGCCACCCAAGGTGCGCTTGACATTCGGTCGACGGCGGCAGTTGGACATCGTTTTCAAGACTGAGGCTCTACTCCCCCCTCTGTCAGTGAAGAGGACAAAACACGGTTTCCCGACTCGAGAACCTTGACTATGCAGGTGAACTGCATCGTGAAGTGCACATCACGCAGAAGGAGTCATGGAACAGACTGAGAGGGTAGAGATCGCGGCTTCAGGTGGTGCAGGCTCGCTATAATGCAAGCACCAGCGAACGGATCCAGAGATCAACGGGTGCCACGCACGAACCGAGAAGCAATTGGAGCTGATGAATTGCCAGCGAGAGTGAAGCATGAATATCTGCGTGGTGCCTAAAGCCCCAGCAAGAAAACTTATTGGGGGGGTCGAACCTGGCAAAAACGGTGCTTACATTTTGGGAGCGTTTTTGCTTACTTTTTGGGAGAATTTCTGCTCATTTGCGAAATAAGCCACCTCCGGAGGTGGCTTATTTCGCAAATGAGCTGTTTATTTCAAACTTCAAGTTGCTGCTTCTAATTCCCTCGTAGAGGGCAATACAGATTTCGCCCTCACTTCTGACACCGTGTTTAACCCATAACCTGTATGTCAGTTATATTATTATATTCCAAAGGTAGTAAGCCCGCGCGCCCCCAGTGTGTGCTCCTGTAAGTTTCCTCCAAGCACTACGGCCATCTGCAACTGATGGATGCCTGTATCATCGCAGCTTTTAAGCAGTGCTATCGGCGCACAATAACTACAGTAGAGTGCAGTATATAGCAAGATGAAGTGCCATGAACACATCGACGATGAGAAACCATACGCGGTCGATCAGCGACGTGCTTTGGAGAGGAGCGTCGAGATCATCCAAGACATGCAGAAGACACGCGCGATAAGCAACGGCTTCCGCCATATCGGGGGGGGGGGTCTTTAGTAGCGTTAACGAGAACTCTTACGTGTACGGGGACGAGATCGTAACGGGTGCGTGCCTGCTCAGCTAGAAATATGGGAACCTTTTATAATATATATCCCTTGGAAGTGATGACAGTGGTACCGAGGTCAGACGTGAGGGCGAAATCTGTAATGGCTCCCTGTTGGAGCCCCCCCCCCACTTGCCTTTCACTTCCCTTCTCGCAACGATATCAACTCGCCGCTGACCGATGGACAACGCTGACCAAGACAGACGTGACGTGCATCCGCTCGCCGAGCCGTTAGAGCATCTCCAGCGGTAGGACTTATTGTCCGGTCCTATCAAGGTTCTTAAGACCTCGAAATTTAGGATAAACCTTCTCCGAGGAAGGTAGCTTCCACCGGTAGGGCTTAACTGAGGACGTAACTAAACGCTTGGCCAATCAGGGCGGGAGGGGCACCAACACTTTGCGCGCGAAACGAGATGGAGTGGGGATTTCAGCAGGCGTTCGTCGACATGGACGACTCCGACGACGAATACTACCTCACCTACATGGCAACGGATAGTCGCAACGAGCCCCCGCACAAGCGGCGAAAACACGGGGGTTCCGGCGAAGGGAGGAGCGCGAACAAGGAGCGCGAGCGAGAGATATGGGGAGCGCGGTTGATGAAAGACTACTTTGGAGAAAACCCGACCTATAATGACAGTACGTAGCTTAAACGTTTCAAGAGCATCGATCAGTTGTTGACATCGCTTTATATTGTATGTGTAGAGGATTTTCGTCGACGCTTTCGCATGCGTCGTAGCCTGTTCGAGACCATCGTGAGCACTCTCGTCGAGGATGACGAGTCCGACTATTTTGTTCAGCGCCCTGACGCCACTGGGAAGCTAGGATTTCTACCAGAACAAAAGGTGACTTGTGCAATGCGCATGCTCGCCTATGGTGCTTCGGCGGACCAGTTGGATGAGCTGATACGGATGGGAGAGTCTACGGTGCTTGAAACACTCAAACACTTTTGCGAGAACGTCATCCGCTTGCTAGGGCCTGAGTATCTACGCAAGCCTACTAAAGACGATCTGGAGACGCTGCTAGCCGAGAACGCTTCTCGGGGATTTCCCGGCATGATTGGCAGTCTTGACTGCATGCACTGGACCTGGAAAAATTGCCCGACTGCATGGCAGGGTGCTTTCCAAGGTAAAGAAAAGGTATCAACTGTCATTTTAGAGGCTGTGGCGTCAAAGTCTCTGTGGATTTGGCATGCCTTTTACGGAATGCCAGGAGCAAACAACGATCTAAATGTGCTCGAGCGATCACCGCTGCTAAACGACTTGGTGAACGGGGTGGCCCCAGAAGTACGTTTTACGGTGAATGGAGCCGACTACAACCAAGCTTACTAGTTCACGGACGGTATTTACCCACCCTGGGCTATCTTTCAGTCCAGTATCAGCGCCCCGCAAGGAAATAAGCGCAAGCGGTATGCAACCGAGCAAGAAGCTGTTCGCAAAGATGTCGAGCGCACATTCGGTGTTCTCCAGCAGCGCTTTCGGATTTTAGCTTTGCCGTGCAAATTGTGGAAGGTGGATGCAATGAATGATGGGATGCTCGCGTGCATCATTCTACACAATATGATTGTGGAAGATGAACTCCCGTTCGATGGTCTCAACAATGACTACCTCTTCGAGGACAATTGGGTGAGCCCTGTGCAAAGTTCTCTGGCGAACGAGTGCCCCGTGACAACGATTGCCCGCGCGTTGAGTGCTATTGAAGACGAAGAAGTTCATTACGAGTTAAGAAACGATTTGATCGAGCACATCTGGCGTCGATTTGGTGAACGCAACTAGGTAAGCTTCGCTTGGTCCAGCTTCCAACTGCCCCTTTGGCAGCAATGATGATGGGAGAATTAAACTAACGCCGTCGTGCCTGCGTTGTTGGTGTTGATGTTGTTGCTGTAGGGGGCGTCGTTCTCTTTATCCGCGGCCGACACCTCCGTGCACTCTGCTTCAGTTGATTGGCGCTGGCTAGAGTGATCCGGATCCAGCTCTTGGGATGCTGTGCTCGCAACCTTCTTTTTCAGTTGAGCAAGGATATCCTTGCGCTTGATCGAGAAGAATTCCTTGGACTCGTCACTCTGCGGGTCCTGCATGAAAATCGTCAAATGCAGTTGCTGCTCCATCACTTCTGCTTTTTTCTCCGCTGCCATCACAAAGCGCAGATGGGCCACACCTCCCGAGGCCTGATCGTTGCTAGGTTTGTTGCGCTCCGCTTTGGCTGCCTTCCGACCAATGGGTCTAGCTACATCTCCCTCACCACCAGCCTTACGCTTTGCTCTGGCGGCGCCGTCGCTCGTGAGCTTGGTGGTCCATTTGGGCTTATCCTTCAGCTCCTTCCACGCCGCAAGGAATTCAAATGACTGTTTGTGTCGATCGGCATATACCTGAAGCGCAGCGTCGAGGTACATCTCCTCACTCCAGCCAGAACGCTCGCGGCTCTTAACCTTGGCATACACCCCACAAAATGTGGTCACTTCCGGCTGCAACTTTTTCCAGCGTCCGGTGATTGCCGTAACCGAGCGAGCTTCGCCGCTCTCCTCGCTCTTGTTGTCCAGCCAGTGCTCGTAAAGGCGTGCGGCAAACGACTTCTTCTTCTGCCCTGTGCCAACTACAGGGTCCTCCGAGGTCTCCAGCCACGAACGGCACAGCTGAATGGTCTCTGTGTCGCTCCATTCTGGTCCTTTGCCCATGGTTGCCGAGTGCAATCAGCGTTTCCGGAGATTGTAGACTGATGTAGTATAGTGAAATCAAGTCAGGATTCTTGAGATTCGAGTTTTATTTTAAGACCAAGTCGCCAAAAGATAGAGCCTGCTGAAGTTAAAGCCCTCGTTGCGACCCACCGGTGCAAGCATTAAAACCCATACAAGCTCTAACCGCGCTACTTTTAGGATAAAACCGTCTTTGAGCCCTGCCGCTGGAGATGCTCTTAGCGGCAACAGCGCATTCACCACGCGATCCGTATAGTCGTCGACAGTGCCTTTGCCGATACCCCACAGCTCCTGCGAGCGGCTTAGTGAAGCGCCAGATCCGTAGTTGCCAAAACGATCCAGGGCGACTGCGAGCTGCATCCACACTGGAGCTTGCGGGCAAGGCGAATCATTGTAGAACACAGGGTTGTCTTTGATCTTGTTGACAACGCGCTCGAAACTGCTCTTGTCCATGCGTGTTCTCTGGCGGAAGCGAGAGGTTGGATAAGACGCCATGAAGATCTCTGCATTGAACTGCGTACAGCTATCGATGCGCTTTCTATCAACTAAGTATCGACTCGACAAGCTGGAGCATGTCAGAAACTTCATCGAGCTCTGAGAAAAGAAGCTGATCTTCAGTGACGGCCGCCCTCCCTTGAGCACTGTGCAGTAAGTCGTCGTCCTCCTCCTCCAATGTCGCTACGGCCATCACGTCGACAATGTCGCGAAGAAGGCGCTGGCGCTCGCTCACTCGTGGCATTCTTCTTGCTGAAGGCGCCGTGACAGTGTCGTGGGGGAATCTGTAGTGGTGGCAGAGAGCACCAGATTCCCTCCCCTTCTTCAAGTAAGTGCGAAACACAAATGAGCGACGAGCAACTTGACTCCCCCCCCCACTATTTTTTTGTCTTATTTCGGCGACACTTTTTTGCTCAGATATTGGGAGTCAAACACCTCTATCCAAGTTGGAGGAGCCGGGCATGGTGTTTGGCTCAGATTTTGGGAGGGATTTTTTAGGCTCGACCCTATTAATAGCACATTCGAAGTCTCAACCGTTGAACTCTATTTCGCCATCTGCAAAAGGGGCCCTATCCGTTCGCAGAGAAGACAGACAAGGACAACAATCCACGACCAGCGAGTGAACAGAGAGCCAATGCACTGTCCGTCCACGATCCATTTGTCACCGAGCCGGTTGCTCTACAAAGCCAATCTGATACTACAGTAGTCACTAAAGTGAGACGATTTCGACGCAAAGTGAAGAGCGCTATCGGCCGTTACAGAATCCCATTATGGTTGGTGCGACCGTCGCTGCCATGACGACACGTCCTGCAGGTGACGCCAAGGCTGCAGAGGACGAGTCCGTCGCCTTATTGCTGCCTCAATCCCGCCGCAGCCGCCGTGTGGACTGGAAGGAGTTGCGCGCCATCGCCACCGAAGTGCAGCGCGCGCTCGATGCGTCCAGCAAAGTCGAGCCCCACGAGGAATACGAGTGCGTCCAATACACTTCACTAGCAGCCATGACATGCACTTAACGCTGCGGTGACTGCAACTACAGGAGCGTGTTCGCCATGTGGCAGGCGCAACTGGGAGACGCGCCCAACGAGGAGGAGGAGGAACTCGCAGACGCCCCGCAGACGCAGGAGCTGACGTGGTACGCCAGCGCCCACGACTACTGGGACGACGAGGCCAACTGCCCCCTGTCGGACGACGGAGTGCTGGGAGGCTTCGCCCACGTGTCGGGCGTCGACATCCGCGAGTCCAAGCGCTTCCTCAAGCACGTGCGAGACACGGCGCGACCCGAGTGGGTCTGTCACGCGGCGGCGGACTGCGGCGCCGGCATCGGCCGAGTGACGAAGCTGCTGCTGCTGCCCATGTTCGAGCACGTGGATCTGGTGGAGCAGAGTCCGCGGCTGCTGCGCGGGGTGCCGCAGTATCTTGGAGCGGAGGAGGCGCTGCGGGCCCGGGTGAGGGACTTGTACTGCATGGGGTTGCAGGACTTCGAGTCTGTGCCTGCAAGCTACGACCTCATCTGGATGCAGTGGGTGCTGGTTCACCTCACGGACGGGGATCTGGTCCGCTACTTGAAGCGCTGCAAACGCGCCCTGACGCCAAACGGGTTTATGGTGGTCAAGGAGAATGTATTCCAGACTGCAGAGCCCTACGACCTCGACCGACAAGACAGCAGCATCACGCGCTCAGCAGTGTACTACAAGAGCATCTTCCAACAGGCTGGACTTACCTTGCTCGCAGAGCGTAGACAGCGCCACTTCCCGGAAGAACTCTACCCGGTCAAAATGTACGCGCTCGCTTAGGAACGAACGATGCTACTTACCTATTATCTAAGCCTTGAGCTTGGTCACCACCTTCTCCAGCTGCTTCCGGTTTGAGATGTACACGACGTCCTTTGACTTCGCTTTAGTCGCCTTTGCCTTGGTCGAGAGCAAGATGCGGCACGCCGAGACGAAGCAGACGCGTGAACAAGCTCTGGTCAAAGTGGGCGTAATTTTTGAGCGCGAGAGACTTCACCACCGGAGGTAACTGCTTTGAATCTCCCATGAGCACGACACGCTTGAGGCCTGACGATGATTTGCCTTCTTCACTCGCTGTGGGTCCGGATTTCTTGGAGCATGCCAAAAGAAGCGGTACAAAACTGTCCAGCTCACTCACCTGAGCTGCTTCCTCCATGATGAGACTTCCGAAAGTCAGTCCAAGTTCTGTGAGCCTCGTGTGGTTCAACGCCGCATGAGTGCACGTCATGGCGACAATGCGAGCGTGGTGGATCAAGTACATATCACCGCGCTGGCGTGGGGTTTGAAGCAACTCAAAGGGCCGGAGGCGCCGCAGCTCTGAGAAGTACGACTCGATGTCGAATGCAAATTGGCGCAGCGGGTCAATCTTGTCAGGTGCAGAACCTTTTCGCATCGCAAAAAACTCTGCGAGCGCTGCAACCTTTTCATCTTTTGACGGCAATACTGTCGCGTCGAGGGCTGCTCCAAGAAACGCTTTCATGTGGAACTGGTAAAAGATAAGCGCATTCTCGCACGAATACGACGCTGATCCGCCAGCAAGTCCAGCGTATAGCACAGCGTCACGCTTGATAAGCCACTGAGCCATCTGCTCCACCTCAGCAAGCAAGGCTGCCCTGCGCTCCAACAAAAAAGCAACACGACCATTGCGACTAAAGTCCGCATGGAAAGCTGCTCCACTTTCTGCGCCGCCATCGTTCGCAAGCTGTGGCTGCCCCATTCGCACAATTTCAGCCTCATGAATGACGTTTTGGGCCAGGATCTTGGCGAAGAAGTCGTTTAGCGCTTGGTTTGAGTGAGCAACAATCAAAATTTTCTCGCGAGCTGGTGTCGTGCGGTACAGGTTCAATATGAGTTGCACGGCCACGTCAGTTTTGCCAGTACCTGGTGGACCCACGACCAGTGTGAGGCCTTCGCAGACACCACTCCTCACGGCAGCCACCTGAGCTTTCGTAAATCGGATCGGAGGAGTCCCTCCCGGGGAGGCAGTAGAATTCTTCTTATGACACGCTCGGATATAACTCGAACCATCACGTATGTTCTCCACGTACGTAAACGGAGCTATTGCATCCTTCGCATTGAGCACCTGCGCTTCATCGTCGGCATTCACAAGCTTCTCAGCACCGCCGGCTTCCACAGCGTGTTGGCCGTCTAGCAACAGTCCGCCCATCGGTACAACAACCTGCTTTTCTGCTCGGGCCTTATAAATCGACTTGTATAACGCCGCCGCCGGGTCACCGTAGCCCAAGAAGAGGTCGTGCAGCCACGCAGGTAGTAGTTCTTCCTTGTTTGCATCGTGCCACGCTCCAGTTACCGTATCTAAGATAGCTTTAAAGTTGTTCTCACGCGGCTTCCGTCGTACAAGAACATTTACCTGCTCGTACGACTCAAGATGGCCGGTTTCCAAATCCTTTTTGTACTGCACACCATCCAGCACTAGTTTGAACACACGCTTACTCCCTTTACACACAGGGTTTTCGTCATTGATAGCGTTTCCAGCGGCATCGAAAACCACGACAATCTCTGCGGCACGCACATATTGCACACCGAAGTTTTCGGGGAACGACCCCGTATCCCGTGCTTGCTTCTTAAAGCCCATCATCTCGGCACCTTCGTCAGCTGTGGCTTTGACTGTCACGAGAAACACCACTTCTTTAGTCTGATAACAGTCAAAGTGCTTGCGATCATGCCGGCCTGAGAGCTCTACTTCGACATGCGCAATGACTGAAGCTGGAGCAGTTTGGCCGAGCGCCGGCTTGCACACCTTCACAATCTGAAGCGCACTCACAACCGGCACAGCAGCTCGAGAGAATCCGCTGAAAATAGTATCGTTGCCACTTGTTGTCCGCAGTGCGCGCACGGCATCAAGCTGCTTAATGGCAATCTCAACGTCGCCACGAATATCTTGAGCTGCTTCCAAGCGGAGTAGTTCGTAGTTTCGTTGCAGGTAATCGTCCAAGTTCAAAAACTGCAGACCCAACTTGCGCAGAGGCAGGATCGGAAAGAGGTTAGTATCGCCCACGCCGTAGATATCTCCTGCGGTGTCATCTCCCTCTGCCATAGCCTCATCGCCATCCGATGCCTTCGGTACATCCTTCCGGTCGAGCATCTCATTCCAAATGTCCAGTTCTGTAGGAAACACTGGCATGTTCGACGAAAGAGCGTCACTGCTAGCTCCGACCGAGTACTCTTCTTTGAAAAACTCCACCAAGTCGGCGTCAGAAGTTGCTTCAGCTTCAGCCTGATCAGCTAGAACACCAACAGCGATAGCAAACGACGAAAGCCGCGAGCGATCAGCGGCCACTATACTGTTCAGCATTTCTGAAAAACTGGAAGCGTCGGCGATGTGACTGCATGGCGCAATGGCCAGTTCCTCCACTCGAGTGTTCCTAAACGATTGGAATGCACACTGCTGCAATGTCTGAATGTGGCGCGCTTGGTGCTCGCGGTGCTCTCGTGGAGAAAGCGACGTGCCGGTGTGTGCATCAATCGGGAAGTTCATGCACGCATCCAGCAGCGTCAGCTGCTTGTCAAGAGCTTGCCTCTCGTTAGCATTTTGCCACTGCAACGCGTGCTGGACTAAGGCACTACCTCGAAGCACCGTTCGCACATGCCGCCGCCGCAACACTGTCAGCAGGAAGCGGCGCGTAGGCAGCTGACTCAGGAGGTCGATCAATAGTGCCAGAAACAACGCCACGAAGCGTAACCGCAGCGCTATCTCGTGCTTGGACGTGTCTCCATCCACTGGCGCCTTCAAAAGCTCAAAGAACGCGTCAAGGCGACGCACAAAAGCAATTTGATCGTACCGCGGGGTCTCCGCGGTCGCCTCGAGTTTGCGCCGTTTGTTCTTCTTGGGCGTTTTCTTCTCCTTCGCGTTGGTGGAATCCTCCGCCATGATGCGGTTCCAGTGCCGCTCCAGCTTCGGGTACGTCTGGAACTCGATCGCTCTCTGAGTAGGCGACAGCGCCGACCAGAGGGGCAGCGACGTCAGCTGCAGCACGGAGGACGCCACCTGCTGCACGTCGAGGCTCTGAAAGCACGTGACGAGGAACTGCGTGAGCGCCGTCTGCTCCTTGAGCGTCCACTTGGCGTCCTCCTCGGCCAGCAGCGTCCACAGCAAGCTCGTGAACGTCTTCCAGGACGCATCGTCCTCCGCCTTCAAGAAGCTCCACACATCCGTAGAAGCTGCAGCCCCGTTGCGGGCGCGGAAGCCCACGAGCAGCAGCACAGACAGCAGCCAGGGATTCACGTGGTGGCGGCAGTCGCGCACGACGTCCGCCAGCGGCCACAACGCGTCTTCCAGGAAGCTCAGAGCGTCCAGCTCTCGGAGACAGTCCAGCGTCTTCACGTCGCTGCTGGCATCACCCAGGAAGTCAGCGTACAGCGTCGCAATTGCGTCGAGCGACTGGGCAGGTAGGGAAAAGCACAAATAGAAGGCGTTAGAGAGGGATCCAGCGTGTGGACGAGGTATGTACGCGTACCTCTTTCGACGGCGGTTGCGCCAGTATCTGCGCGGCGAGCTGTCGTGCCGTGGGGGCGGCGCTAGCGACGCTTGAAGCCGCCGACGACGCTGCTCGACGAGGCATTGAGGGCAGCCAGAGGATTCACTAGTGTGAAGTAGCGGCATGAAGTGGCTATCGATATTAACCGCCAATCAGAATGCAGATTGATTCCGGATGACGATGGATTGGTTGCTTGTCCATAAAGCACACAAGCTGTCGGTCGCAGAGGGTACTATACGGTACTTCAGCCAGCCCTGAAGTAGTAACGTCCTCCAGAGCAGCAACACAATCGAGCAGCAATCGAGCAACCGACGTCCTTCCGGCAGCCCGCCTCACTGCTCGTAGAGACGTCCGTCGCGCCGTCCGCGTGTGCCACATTCTTCGTCTGCCCTTCCTCTGTCGATCGCAGCCTCTTGGGCCTCTCACCGCGCTCTACAAGCCGAGCTAAAGCGCTTCCCCCGAGACACCTCTTCGTCATGCGCCCCAGCGCCACCAAACGCGAGCGCGCGTCGCAGGTGCCGAGCTCCGCGTCGCTGCAGGCGGCTGGCGAGGCCAGTCGCGACCTGCAGATCACGGGCGTGACCCGCCGAAACACCAGCTGGCAGTACCACATCGAGGTGCTGGACGTGAGAAGCAGCGCCAGTGACGCGCCAGAGACGATGACGACGACAGCGGCGGACGTCGCGTACCCAGAGCTGCCGCCCATGGTGCGCTACACCGTCATGCGGCGGTACACGGACTTCCGTCATCTGTACAACTACCTGGTGGAGACTCACGGCTCGGCGCTGCGGGACGCGCTGCCCAAGTTCCCGGACGGAGGCTGGATCTCGTATCTGCGCGGAGACGACCCGAGGCTGCTGCACCACCGGCGCGAGCGGCTCCAGCGGTTCCTCAGGGCGGTGGACGCGCGGCCGGAGCTGCGTTGGAGCGCGGCCTTCACGACGTTCCTGCGGCCGGACATGGAGCAGCTCTCGTCGATCAGCACCAGCGCGTCACTGCCGACGTCGTACGGCAGCTACCCGTCGTTCGCGGCCTCGAGCAGCAGCGGCAGCGACTTGGACGCGTACGCGCGGCCTCCGCCTCCGCCTCCGCGATCGGCCCCGTCGGCGCTCCCCCCTCGGCACGAAAGCGCGGACGCTAGCGCCGTGCCGCTGGTGAGCTCCTCCTCGGGTGGCTACGTGTCGCTGTCGCAGCTCAAGTCGCCCGAGATCCGCTTCCGCAAGAAGCTGGTGCCTGGAGGAGCGGACGAGCGCGGACACCTCAAGCGTCGGAGGCTGCACCTGCACAGTCAGGACGCAGACGACGAGGCCTTCGAGCAGCGGAAGCCGTCGGCCAAGAGGCAGCTCGCGATGGCGCTCAGTGGGGCGCTGGGCTTCAAGCGCTTCGTCGTGGGCGTGGGCAGCGGTGTCATCGGCACGCTCGGCCGGATGGGAGGCGAGCGGTCGGACTCGATAGACACGGCAGAGTACCAAGGCGATAGCGATAGTGACATGGATGAGGACCGCGGCTCGACTGAAGGTGCGCGCGATCGCAACGCCGACTTGCTCAAGATGCTGTCGAGCGGAGGCAGCCAAGCTGTGGAGCATTGAGTGAGTGTGGACGTTGAGTACCATGCATGGGCGCGCTGCAGTCGGCGCTCGAGTATTAGATGGTGCATGAGGCAGATAAATATTTAGCAGAACCCGCTGGCACTTGGCACAGCCAAGTAGACGAGTCAGGAGCGTTCGCCAAACGGGTGTACGAGCGAGCATCCATCCTTGGCCCCCTGTACAACTAACTACCTTCTCCAGCGTAGTGTACTGCGAAGCTTTACGGGTAACGAACGACAAAAAGAAAATACCAATCCGTCGCCGTAGATGGCGGCACCAAAAGGAACAAATGTAAGCTTAGTACATGCGCATTTACTAGAAGGGGCTGTGCAACTCAGTGCACACGGGTTTGCCTCAGTAGGAAGCGTCATACTCGGACCAGCCCATACTCTGCAGGCTCCCTGTGGACGAAGTGCCACGCAGCAACGGCTTGATCTTGCAGCGGCGACCTTCAAGGTGCGGTAGATAGATGCGCGCCTTCTGCCCTGATGCCAGCTTGATGTAGATAGCGTCGTCCGTGATGGACGAAATCGTGCCTGTATAATCCTCATCAACGAGCGGCATAGAAACCTGCACTTCATCTCCGTCCTCGAACACATACTTGCCACAAAGCAACCTTCGTCGCTCGAGCTTGAAAGGCACTACAAACAACGTCAAACACAGCATCTCAGTAAACCGCTACACCACGTATAGCAACGACGCAAAGCTTACGGTTTCCAGCATTCGGCAAGCGCTCCACCGTCGTCTGTGCAGTCTGTTTGCGGTCGCCCATGATGGCAGCAATGTCGGACGTGAGGTCTTCGAACGGCAGACGCACCGCTTCCACTGGAAGCAGCTTCGACACCTCAACCGGGTCCGTGTGCGCTGTCGTATCTATTTTGCGTCGCTTGACAACAGGCACTTGCTTCGTCGTGGCAGGTGGCTCCGACACTTCGCCCTCCTCCTGCTCGGGTTCGCTCGCTTTCTTGCTCTCGTCCTTCGCAACAGCAGCAACAACCACCGACAGTTTGTCTGCCTCTTTCTGCTCTGGCTTCTTGGTGATATCCGTCATCTTCGCGCCCGGCTCCGAGAGCGCCTCCATCTCAGCCTGCAGCTTATCCCTGACGGCGTCCACCTTGGCGAGCAGCTCGTCCTTCAGCACCTTCCTCTCGTTCTCCCACAGATGCTGCGCCCGCTGCACCTCGAACTTGTACAAATCCTGTCCGTTCTTGAGCTGCAGATTCTTGTGCAGCTCGGCCGTCTGCAGCAGGCGGTTGCGCTCCTCCTTGAAGGCCGCCACGCGGCGACAGAACTCGGCCAGCGTGCCGTCCTCCACCATCTTCTTCTTCTGTTCCAGCTCGGCCACCAGCTGCTCGAGTCTGGCGCGGCGCTGCTCCTCCGTGAGCGGCTCGGAGGCCAGCGAGGACGCCGAGGTGGACGACGTGGCGGACACGGTGGACAGCGAGCGCTTGCGTCCGCCGAGGTCCTCGTCTTCGTGCTCCACCTCGTCCACTTCGTCCTCGTCCGAGTGTCGCGTCTCCTCCGCCGCCTTGCGAGCTGCAGCGCCAGCGCCGCGGCGGCGGCCAGGGCGGCGCTGGGCCGGCGTCTCCTCCGCTGCGTTCGCTGCGCCCGTGCTCGTGTCCGTGTCGGCGCCGTCCGACGTCGAGTCGGCCGTGGAGCTGCGCGTGTCACGCGAGCGACGGCTGCGTAGGCGCGTGTTGGTGCCCGTGTCACTGCTGGGATCCTCCTCGGGGTCTCGCGAGCGGTCGCGGCGGCTGGAACGCTCCATGGGCAGCGACGGCGACGGCTACGGCTCAACCTTGATCTTTTTGCTGCTTTGACGGGTGCATGTACCCCGAATATGGTACAGTATATGGCTACGTAGTACTTGTGTGCTTAAGTAAGTGCACATTGGAAGTGATACAATTTAGGATTTAGGTTTTATAAATACTATACCAGAATAGATACTAATATTTCGGTGGTCGAACTTCAACTAGCGAAGACCCTGCCGCTGAGACTCAAGAGCAGACCCGGGTTCTCGAGTAGAAAGACCTGCAGGTCGTGCTTCTGGATGACGAACACGGACCCAGCGTGGGTGCAGACGAGGGACGTAGCGTGCGTCGTGTCTTCCGCGCACGTGAGTCGGTCCACGTCGCCTGCGAAGCCGCCGTGGCTGAGCATCACTTCTTGCAGTGCCTCCTTGTCGGCCTTGTTGCTGCCCGAGCTGCTGCTCATGAGGCTCAAGTCCATGGGGATGATGCGCTGCAAGTCCGACACAGCACAGTTCGTTAGTGAGCAGACACATGCCCGGTCGGTGGACACACGTACGTTCAGGGACTTCCGAGTGATGAGCGAGAGGGTCTGGCCGGGGGACGACGGTCGTGATCGAGAGAGTCCGCTGCTGGAGGGGTTCCGTATCGGTGACGTGCCGTTGGCGGTGCCTGCGGAGGGCGCGATCTTGAGCAGGAAGTGGCCCTTGTCGACGATGACGGCGCTCGAGCACCTGTCGCCGATGCTCCAAAGCACCTGCCCCTCCGTCACGTCGCGTGGCCGCAGAATGATCTCCAGAGCCGTGCGCTGAGCTTGAGTGAGACGTCGGAAGACCTGGTTGCTCTCGACAATGTCGTACGAGAAGTAGAGTCGGCTTTGCGCCAACTGCTGGATGCGCTCGAACGACGACGTCCGCCGCAAGAACCAGTTGAAGTCGAGGGCGTTGAACTCGAGCAGCGACAGCTTCGTGCTCGCGATCATGTCGTACGGCAGCAACCAGTTGGGGGTCAACAGCGACTGGAGGTCGAAGTAGTCACCTGGTCGGTACTGCTTCGCCAACGAGAGCATGGATAACCTACGGCGGGTGCAGCTGTCGCGACCGCGCGCTATTGGTTTGGGACACACGACGTTTTCTAGCGATGGCGAATGAGCTAAGGCAGACTCCGCGTTGGGCGCTCCGTCATGGTGCTCCTTGCTGTGCACTGCTTGAGCTTCACCGACGATGATTATGTAAAAGGTGTCACCCACGCTGCCCGTCTTGCTCACGATCTCTCCCTTGGTGTACTCAACTTTACGAGCCATCTGCAGGATCTCGTACGCGTGGTTGAGCGTAAGTTCCGCAAACAAATCCACTTTCCGTACGAGGTCCAGGATTTCAAGCGCTCCCGCATGCTCCGGCAGCCGTGGCACGTCCAACGTTATCGTATTGTGCACTCCTTCGGGTGCACCGCGGAGACCGCAGTTATCGGGGAGGTCTTTGGCTGCCGTATGTACGACGTACACCTTCTTGCGAATGCTTTCGTCTAGTGCCATAAGCGTCTTAAGTGGGGTGTGAATCGGTGGTACCCCTGCTTCGTGCAGAATGGCGTCGCAATGCCAAGGGAAGTTCAGCAGTTCCTGAGCTCTTGAAGGTGAGAGTACCCCTTCACTTTCGAGCTGGAGAATTTTATCCACATCGTTGAGGTGGTCACCAGAGAAGGCGATCTTCTTGTCCCCGTACGTGACCTCGAAGCCTACGCACGGGATGGAGTGCAGCGAGTAGAAGAATCGAAACTCGGCACCACGGATCTGGGTCACGTCGTTAATGCGCACGAGGCGGTGGTCCAACACTCGTTCGAGGAAGCTTGGCTCAAAGCCCGAGAGAGCCGAGTACTTGCGCAGGAACGAGCGATAGATTGTGTCGGTGGTAATCAGCGCCACGCGTCCTTCCTGCAGAATCTTCTGAAACGTGCCTGCGTCGTGGTCCGCGTGGCAGTGCGTGAGGATCACCCCGTCGATCATGAGCGCGGGGATGTTGTTCGCACTCAGAATCGACGACGAGAACGGCGGTGGGTCGATCATGATGCCGCGGTGGTTAATCCACAGCACGTAGCCAGAAGTTTTGCCGTTCGGGTCGAAGCCGTGAGAGTTGCCCAACACGGTGACACCGAAAGCGGGAGGGTAAAAGGAGTCGAGTTGCGGGGTCATCACGCTGGCAGGTGGCGGTGGCAAGTCGACAGCGTCCTCCAAAGTCACACTTCCGAAAGTACCGTCTACAATGGTGAAGCAGCCGTCACCCTTGCGGATGAGAAGCGCTGGGGCGTCACTGGCTGCTCCTGGCTGCACAATCCTTGCCTCTCCGTTTTCGTCAAAGTGCGTAAACGTCAACAGCATGTCCAGCGTAATGAGGGTGTCGCCAAACTTTCGAAAGTATTCCAGCTCCTTTCTTAGATCAGGGAACTGTTCGGGTGGTGTTGACTGGGGAAAGTCATTGCTTAAGTCAAGCTCCACTGGTCCAAAGAGCGTCTCCTGGAAGACCTGGCGAATACGAGTTTCAACGTCCGCTGACGCCACGATGAGGTTCACACACTGCCGCTTGAAGAAAAAGTTGCAGTAGGCTGGGAACTCGAACTCGGCAACGTTCACACCCATATTGGCGCCCAGAGTCCTCGTGAATGGCTCGGAGGGCACAATGTAGTGCCGTGGCACGGGCAGGCCGAGTTTCATGGAATCCTTGATTGTTTCGGGCGGCATTCCCAGCTGCACCGGACCGATAGACGTGCATGCTACGACGCCTCCGCGTGGAAGTTTGATGGTCTCCAGCGTCGGACCGGAAGCTGGCTCGGAGAGATCGCCACGCTCATCTACTAAGCTGGTGGTCATAGCCAGAGAAGATGACGCGGGTTATTGTACTTGATGATGAAGCTAGCTGGTGAGGCGTCGACTCTGTGCCCTCGTTGCTTGGTCGAAGATGGCAAACGTCAAACGATTCGCTGCTTTGCCGACGGAGAAGAGCAGCAGCTATCTCTGCCGTCAGCGATTGAAGGAGATAAGTTTAGATGCCTCGTGCAAAAGCAAAAAATAACGGAGAGGAGCCTGAAACGGAGGTCTTTTGCCATCATACATGGCGGTCTGTGCCTCCGCGTAAAAATATCGATACTGCGTGAAACAGACTTGGAAACTCGATGCTGTCGTCTTATGTCGGGGGATTTTTAATACGCACAGCGACACGGGCAGCGAAACAGTGAAGGTTGCAGTGAAGTTGAAGTGGTCTCGTCCCCTGATTGGCCATTGACCACCCAATCAGCTATTTTCGACTACTCGCCAATCAGTCCGAAAATGAAGCGCCAAGACCGAGATGCCCCACCCTCCGCTCCGAAGCGCAGGAAGAGCCGAGGCCGACGCAAGTCCAAGGCGGAGCGTCTGGCGCGCTCGACGCCCGATTCTCCATCTCCTGACGATCTCTGCAAACTGCTGCAGGGCAGCTCCAGTCGCGAGTGGGACGCAGCGCAGAGTCTCGCGCTCGGTCTCGGCACGCTGGAAGCCCGCGCGACGGTCGTGCGGGTGATTTTGAAGGAACGGGAGGCCCCCCGAGCGGCGGCGCACTATGCTAAGCGCCTGAATTTACGAGGCGGGGAGCTGCTGAGTTCGGTTACTTCTGGTTCCAAGATTTCCCAATTGCTCATGGCCCAGTTCCTGGTGGAGCTGGACGAGCACGCGCTGTCGACGCGCGAGAAGCTGCAGCGCTTTGTGTGGCCCTGGCTGCTGCAGTCAGTGGAGAAGAGAGAGGGCAGAGCTGTGGCCAAGGCGGCGGCGCACTTGATGCTGCATCCGACAGCTTCGGACGACGTCAAGGTGCAGGACAAGAAGGAGCGGGGGCTGAGGCTGCAACGAGCGGTGGTGACCCAGTGCCTGCAGACAGGCAAGCTGCTGCATCTGGTGCTGACTCATGCACGCTCGTTTATTGGTTGTATGGATATCGTTTCGTCCGGTGCGGAGGGGAGCGGCCTAGATGAGGTGGATGATGAAGAGGCTATGGATAAGGAGCTGCAACGGCGACAGCAAGTGGCTCGCCGCGTGCAGAACGTGCTGCGTCTCATGTGGCCTGATGCGCGCGTGGTGCTATTTGGTTCCTCGGTGACTCGGCTGTTAGAAGTCCCTGGGGACGAGGGTAGTGTGACTGCTGATGTGGATCTGTGCGCGTTGTTGCCGTCTGCTGCCCAGTTCCGGCAGGAAACTGCCCCTCTGGTCACGGAGGTGAAAGAGCATTTGACTCTTTATTTTCTGCCCGACAGCGCCGTTGAAAACGAGCAAGTCACTGCTGTTACGGGGGCGCGTATCCCTATTGTGCACTTTCAAGACCCATCCAGAAACCTGCCGTGCGATCTGTGCGTGAACAATCTCCCAGCTCTTTGGAACACGCGACTTCTGCGATGGTTGTTGTACGGTGGAGCCAATACCGGGTCTGCTGAGCAAAGTCAACTCAAACATGCGAGGAAGCTCTGCATGTGGCTGCGAAAGTGGCGCCAAACCAAGAAGCGTGTGGTCGGTGGTGCAGTGAGTTCGTACGGCCTTGTGCTTCTTGCGCTATACTATCTCCAGCGAACCAGCGTACTGCCTGTTCTGGACTGCAGCGCACACGTTGTTGAGGACGAGTCCAGTCTACGGGTGCTGACTGAAAGTGCCATTGATGAGCGCCTCGAAGCTGTGGATAAATCCTTTGTCTGTGTCGAGGAGCATGCTAAGCGTGCGGTGCAAGATTGGCGAGCACTGCGGTGTGGTTTCTTCCGCTTCTACACTTGCGAATTTGACTATGAGCACACGGTCGTGAGCCTACGCACGAAAGAGGTCATGGCAAAGGTCAGCAAGGGTTGGTCTCGTCAAAACAACGTCCGACTGTGCTTGGAAGACCCCGTCGAGATTGACCGCGACCTCGGAATGCTTTGCTCCCGACTTGCACTTGGTCGTTTGCGCTGCGCATTTGCCCACGCGTGTGTCGTGCTGAGCAGAAAGCATGGAGAGCAAGAGACCGAGTCTGTAGAGCACGATGTGGAGGCAGATCTGCTAGCCTCGTGGCCGTACGAGGACAACAACGCCCGCGAAGAAACAGCAGAAGATAGTCATGAGACGGTGGGCGAGTGCGCTACCGGTAGTCTCTAATTTTAATGCATGACAGTCCACAGCATCGCATGCAACACCGCTAACTAGCATTTTTTGCTGGGGTGACGTAGTTCCGCTCTACCGATGACTGTGGCTAAAGGAGAGAGCAGTACCATCCTCAACGGGAGTGGAACGCTTGGTAACCAGAGCTCAGCACGAGGAGTACGTGATGCAGAACGGCGGGTGAAGTTGCAACACTTTCTGGTACTACGCGCGTTCAATCTTCGCCGACCGAGGGAGACGCTGCACGAGCAGTTCCAGTCTCTGAAGAAGCGAGTCGAGAGCAGCGATTCCGGAAAGAGCGGCGACTTCTTGGTGCTGGACGAGTTGTGTGCTTACTTGTCCATTCCACCATACCGTCGTCTGCTACTTGTGCAAGTGTTCGGCTTGGGTCCGCAGGAAACGCAGGTGGGCTTCGACGACTTCGTGCGTTTTCTACAGTCCGCGGCGGTCCGAGCAGCTCAGGAGGAGCGTCAACAACACGAAGGGGGTTTGCCTACTCCCCCACCTCGAACTTGCAGATCACAAAACTTGAGTGAAGCTCTTGTCACCTTCGACGCAGCTCGCGCATATCATGCGGTGGCACGAGCTCCCCCGGCCCCTGGTCTTTGGAAGAAGCGCGAAGTTACCATCCAAGAGCGAATCACCGAGTACACCAAGATCGGCGAAAAGGGTCAACCACAGCGACTCGTGGAGAAGGAGCGACACCAAACCGAGGTCCTGCATATGGAATCACTCGACGGTGAGTTTGCTCACCGCGAGATCACGCAGTTCGAGCAAACGGAGCACCTGAACGACGAGATGGTGCACTTGGACCATGGACGCGAGGAGTTTCTCCACCTCAAATCCCGGCACGACGAGATTTCGCGATTCGAGTCTTCAGTTCCGCCAGGTGGCGCAAGTGGTGGTGGTCGTCCCGAGGAATGCGAGCAGCAACCACCGTCGCCCTCCATCAAACGAGATCCCTCAGCGCCTGGAACAGCACGCGAAAGCACTGGCTTCGATAACACTCAAGTAGAAGTCGAGGCAGCGGCATACGCGGCCAACAGGAGGACGCACAATCGACCTAAGCGCGTACAGAGCAAAGTAACAGCAACCATATAGCAGTAGTACACGAGTATTATTGCCTGAATCCCGAGGTAAACGTGCCAATATACAGCATGTCACGCCACTTACTGAGCTCGCTTGGAGTAGCTCCGTGTAGTCTTCGAGGAGAGCGGGCGAGAGGTTAGTTGTCACTGCTAAAATTGCTGTCACTGCTGTTGTTGCTCAGCGAGTACATCGAGCGCTTCACAGGTGTCACGTCCCCACTGGTACTGGTGCTACCGCCCGCTGTGCTTTCTGGGCTGCCTTTGCTTTTACCCGCCACCGTGCGACTGATCATCTCCTTGATCTCATTCTGCTCTGCGTAGTCGATACAGTCAGCGACGTAGTCGACAAGTTCCTGACACGTGAGGCCCTCACGTGAGATAATCTTCAGCGGTGCGACTTCGAGTTGTTTTTCCGGGTCGGAGATCAGCGCGTCTTGATCCGCTCCAGGAGACACGGAGATCTCGACACGGAAGCGTTGAGCGTCATTCAGAGAGTACCGAACCCGCTCGAAGACACGCACCACAAAGTGCGTCATGTAACAGAGCTCAGGAATGTCTTCAATCCACTTCCGAGATTCCTCGCCAATCGGACTCTTCACCGTGCATTCCTCCCGGCCGTAACGCAGGACGTTCAGTAACGAGTGCAAATGCGACTCGCTTGTAAAATACAGACGCGTCCGTACGGAGCGGTGCGTAGACTTGATTTGCTTGGCGTACGACGGGTTCAGGCGATGGGTGTTGTGGTCCTTCAGAAGCTCAGGTCGAAGACCACGAGCCAAATCCAAGTCGGTGTTAATCTTCGATAGCAGCGTTCGGCACATAGCCGACCCGATGAAGATTTTTTCATCCACGTTAATTCCGTACTCCTGAGGTACGAGGGCATGTGAGAGCGCGCTCGAGATCTCCAGGAGCTCACGCACGTCGGTCAAGTTCAGGTGTGCATTGTGCACTGCGTCGTAGCGAATGCAATCGTGGATATCCGGTATCTTGGATAGATCGTAGGTGTCACGCTTCTTCACGTAAAAATCGCGGTACAGCTTTGCCCACCGCTCGCGCATCACATCAAGCGTCTCACGACCACAGGGTTCTGGGTATTTGAGTTCCTCTGGCGACAACGGTTCTTGTAATCGCATTTTGCGCAACCCCACGCTGCTGTTGGCAGCATCACTAGGGATGTTACTTCCTTCACTGTGCTGCTTCCGGGGGGCGTAGGAATGCACGTGGCGGCTCCTGGGTTGGTTCAGCTCGTTCACACTCGCCGATCGGCCCATAGCAGGCGCAATCAAACGACCCGCATTGGCCTTCTTCTGCTGCCACCTATCGATCTCTGTGCGATACTGCGCCTTCTCTTGGATCATTCGCGTGAGTTGTTCCTTAAGCGAGTTCAGTAGTTTGTGCATGATCCCCATTTTCTTGATTGGCTGGTCCACCTTCGTTAGCGCAAGCGCCACAGAGCGAATAAGGCGCGAATTGGAGTCGATCAATTGACTACAATGATCTTCGCGGTGGATGATCTTGTGCAGACGCTGCTTCACACGCATTATGATTTCCTGTGCTGAGGACCCAGACTGGTCCAGCATCGAGTCTGCGTCTTTAGACTTCAGTACAAGCCCGACGAGGATAGGAATGATGTCGCCTTCGAGTTCCAGCAGCCCCTTAGCAAACGACGCTGCTGTCTTTTGGACACGGCCTTCATCACTAGTGTAGATCTTCAAATCGTGGCGGTACGTCGAGTGAAGGCGGTTCAAACCTCCAGCGCCGCCCGGGTACATCATGCGGCGAAATTTTTGGCCAAGATGCTCGGCTTGCTCTTCGCCCGTGTGCGTCAGATCACCTCCCCACTTGATGATCAGCAGCAACTTGCTTACGCGGCGTCTTGTAAGCTGTTCACCACTTTCGGAAGTGCCTTCAATAGGCACATCGACAAACTCTTTGGGCTTCAACTGCACTTTGCGGTTGATGCCCACAAGCTGCCAGCGTTGCAGTACATCTCTCAACGTGCGGTATCCCTTGACGCGGTCCGTCGCGTCCTCCCCAAACTTGACCTCGCGCTGCTCCAGGAAATCCATGAAAGCAGGATCGCGCGACTCGTACTTTTGCAGCAGGTCGTTGCTCACCTGCAGCAAGCGCTCTAGGTTGGCCACGGCCTTGATCTTGAGGTCCATCTTTTTCTTCTTCTTTGAGTCGTTTCCGTCTCCATTTTCCTGCTGAGATTCCCGCAAGCGATCCTCGTAGAACCGCAGGAAGGCAGGATGGCACACGTTCATCTTCATCTTCTGCTTGGGCGTGCGGTCGCCATGTCGGATCACGGCTAGAACGCAGCGCAGCTCTTCTTCCTGGTACAGCCCGTCTTCGTTCCCGTCCGTGATGCTGTCAGCTTCCGAGACGTCCGACTCGGCGATCGAGGAGGACTGGCCGCGCAGCATCGCGTGTCTGTGGGCCGTCGGGGGCTCCGACAGCTCTGCACTCGGGGGCGGGGCGTCGGGCGCGAAGCGGAAGGTGACGGAGCTGAAGGCGGAGCTGTCCGTGCCAAAGTCGTCCCCTACCATCGTGCCAGTAGCCAGCGCCTGCTCCAGGTACTGCGTGAGCAGAATGCCACAGTCGTCGTAGTACTTTTCCGAGTTCTTGACGAAGCTCCAGCCGTTGACGTCGCACACGTACGACGCGTCACGCACGCGCAAGATGTCGAAGCCGCAGATGGTCTGCTTGAAGGCGCGACAGACCCTGTAGGCGATCTGCTTCTCGTCGGTGGACAGCATCACCGGGTAGCGGACCTCCTTGCCATCTGCATCACGCACGACTCTTCCGTCCAGCACGGGGGACTTGCGCGCCTCCGCGTGCGCGTAGTGCGGGCCGACGGTGTACACCTTGACGTCCGTGCCCTGCGTGGAGAGGAACTCCTCGTAGATGTACGAGCCTGTCCCTCCCCCTCACCGTGTTGACCTGCGGGTCGTACTCGCTCGAGCGGTTGCCGACCTTGCGGAAGAGCCGCTTGCAGCCCCCGCCGGCGCTCATGGGGTAGTAGATGTGGATGTTGTGGTCCTCGCCGTCCACGGGCTTCTCCACGAACGGCTTGTTGATGCGCACGCCGTCCACTTGGATGAAGTCGTCGCCCTCCACGACCTCGGGCGGCTCCGATTGGCCGCCATAGCCGTCGCGACTCACGACCACGTGGCGCGGCGTGGGCACGTCGTGCTCCTGCAGGACGCGGTAGACCTCGCGTCGGTCCTGCAGGACGAACTGCGTGGCCAGGTCGTTGACCACCACGGGCTGGCGCAGCGCCACATAGTCCTGCACCTTCTGCAGCGGGAAGCCCTGCGAGAAGAACGCGATGAGCGCGTCGCAGCGCGGCCACAAGGCCACGGGCTGGCGCAGGATCGTGTCGTCCCCGAAGAACTCGACGCGGAAGAGCGCGGGCGGCAGCCGCCCCAGGATCTCCAGCATCGGCGCAGAGCGAGCCTTGCGCTCCATCACGCAGATGCCTAGTGTGTACCTGGCGGCGGAGGCGTCCGAGGGCGGGGCCCCCTCCGGCGGCGGTGCTCCGCTCAACGACGTCATGAGGTGGCGGATGGACGAGTGCAAGGACGGCGGGATCGAGAAACCCCGCGGATTGGCGGAAAATGGACATGGCTACACTGGCATTTCGTGGTCACGACAGATACCGGTACCGCCGGTATCCTGCTGGATGGGTTGCGTGTGGTGTGGTGTGGTTCGATCCCCTATCAACTTCAACATCAGCGCTCAGAGTGATGGTCAATTTGTTGCCGCTGATCGCCAAGTATAGCCCCCTGTATGAGGATGAGGTCGAGGACGAAGCGATCATGGCATGAAAGGAAGGCGATAATTTGTGGAGGAGTCGTATTAATAGGCGTCTAGCTCGACCGAAAGTGTCGATTACTTCTTGTCTGTGGTTTATCCCCGTGGTACTGCAAGACCAGCAGCTCCTTCGTATCGGCGATGAAAGGCGCCGTGCTCAAGCGCACGCCCGGTTCCGGCAGCCGCCCCGCCAAGAAGAAAAGGGACCAGACCAAGCTGTGCAGCTCGCCCAAGGTTTTGTTCCGAGATCCGATCGGCCACGAGCTGCCGCCGTCGCTGCAAAACTTCCGCTGGAACGTGGACAAGGTGGAGCGCAAGCTGCAGGAGAAGATCCAGGAGAAGACGTTGATCGCGGGCAACTTTGTGTACCAGCAGGCGTATCGCCTGCTCGAAGGCACGCGGGGGGAAGGCATCGACTTCCCGAGCTTCCGCGAGCAGCTACGCGTCAAGTTCGGCATCATCCTGGACGACAGCGAGCTGCACTTGCTGTTCGACAAGTACGACGAGGACGGCAACGGCACCATCGACCTCCAGGAGTTCATCCGACGCGTGCTGCCGCCCGACTACAACTACGGTCGGCAGTGGTTTGAGGTCAGCCAGCTCGAGAGCGAGCAGAAGGCCGCACGCCTCAGACACGAGGCTCGGCAGGAGTTTCTCGTGTGCCAGAACCAGGCAACGACAGAGGAAGTGGACAACATGGGAGCCGCGTCCAACTGGACCATCGAAACACTCAAGAAGCAGATCCAGGCCAAAGTCGTGCAGAAGACGCCGAGTGGCGAAGACCAATACCGTCGCGCGTTCAAGATGCTCCGCTGCGGAAGAGATCAAGGCATCCGTATGAACGGGCTCCAGTTCAACCTGCGGGCCAAGTTTGGCATCTACGCAAGTGACGAGCAAATGCGGCAGCTTTTCTCCTTGTGCGACCAGGACAGCAACGGGGAGATCGACCTCAAGGAGTTCTTGCAGTTCGTGGACCCGCCGGCATATCCGGCCAACAGCCGAGTGCCTGGAGGAATCTGGACGCAAAGCGACAGCGAGGAAGAGGACGACAGCAATGGCGTGGAAGCTATAGCTGAAGCAAGTGTCAGCAGCCAGGGATCTCGCGTTACTCCGCGTCGAGGGTCGACGTCTTCCGTCAGCACAGAAGAGGGAAGCCCTGCAACGCCACCGACTCGTGTGAAGAAGGAGCGGCCGAGAACTGCCAACCCACGCAAGACGCACATGCTGCAACAGCGGCGGGAGATGGCAGATCAGCAACGGATGAAGAACACGCCTGCACGCCAATGCCTCCAGCCGACGTGCTCGATGTCGAGCGGTGACATCAGCAGTCCGCATCTTGAGGCGCTAGCACTTGCAAGTGGACGGGGCACTCGCCCACTTCCTCGGGTCTCCGCTCAAACTCCTCGGCAGCGAGCGACTGCCCCCAGCGACGCGGACACAGCCAGCATAGCAGGTCGTAGTGAAGGTACCTCCTACACACCGCGCCCGCGCAGTGCTGGCAGCGTGCGCTCCTACGCCTCATCTTCCGTTGGCAGTGTCTCCAGCAGCGTCAAGGGGGCAGCGTACATGAAGCGGCCGCCTACGCCGCAGTCACTCCGGCAGAAGTGCATGGAGTCACGAGGAGTATCCGCGGCGGAAGCCCACGCTGGGCCCCGGATGAACAAGCGGGCATCAGTAGGCGCTACGCAGATAAACACAGGACAGCAACTTCATCGGGGCAGCCGCGAGGTGCCACGAGATGCAGAGCGGCGGCACTCGTACTCGGACACATCTTCGGTGTCCAGCGCGGCCAACAACGTCTGCAATTGCTCGTGCCAGAACCGAGATGATGAGGAGGAAGATCGCTACGTGCCGCGAGTAGTCCGCGTGCACGCCAAGCAGCATAACGCGCGGCCGTACACGCCGGAGGGCCGCGTGCTCCACCGCAGCAAGGTCTTGTCCTCCGGCTGCGTGTAGCGCATGGAGAGTAGCAGGAAGTAGCCACAAAGGGATTCAAATCCATTTCATACGATAAGTGATGCAAGGCAGCCGAGCCTGCATGTTTGCATCAAGTTGCCGAGCCCGTCGAAGTTCGAGGACTCCTTGAAAAGGAGCTCTCAAGTCACTGTACATGTACTTCGAAGTACATGTACTGGATAGTACTCCATGATTTTCGGCCAGCACTTCAACTTGCTTGTGTGGGCTGCAATGGCCAGACGAGTTGAGTGAGTTCATTTGAAGCGGATGATTTCTTCGACTACATTCCAGGGTTTCACATACAGTCTACTAGTATCTCTAGGCACACATCTAATGGAACGCGCTCGCCCCGCTCCTGCTTCTGTCGCTGGAATCGTGCTGAATGGCGGGGCTAAGATTTATTGATGGTGGATGGTATGGAGGCAAGCTTTGATACTGCCGGCCTCGCATGGAGCTTCTCTCTCGCTTGGTCTTGCGCACGGGTTGTTGTACATATAGTAGTAGTAGTAATAGCACCGGCATGCGGCGTTCCACTGGCGACAGCTCGCTTAAAACAGCAACTGGTTGGGGTTCTCCGAGAACTCCGTCACGCGCTCGTCCTCGGGCAACGCGCCCAGGGCGAAGTAGCCGGCGTACTTCATGTGGAGCTTGACGATCACCTCGGCGATCTCGGGCCGGTTACGGGCCAGCGCGTCGCTCAGCCGCGCGTCCTGCGCGCAGGCCATGTCCATCTCGTCCACGGTCTGGCCATCCACGCCCATGCCGTTCGTCTCCAGCAGGTACTGCACGTGCGAGTGGCCCTGCAGCTCGGCCATGTCGAAGGCGGTCTGGTCCTGCTCGTTGGGCATGTCCGGGTCCGCGCCGGCCGTCAGCAGCAGGTACGTCGCGCGGTAGTTGCCGTCGCGGCTCGTAAAGTGCAGCGGCGTGTTGCCATCCGCGTCCTCCACCTGCGGGTCGGCACCGGCGTCCAGCAGCTGCTCGACGACGTTCGAGTGGCCGGCCATGCAGGCCAGCAGCAGTGCCGTCGTGGTCGTGTCCCGCACCGGGAGGTCGTACTTGGCCTTGGCCGCGAGCAGGACGGACACGATCTCGGAGTGGCCGCGCTTGGCCGCGACGTGCAGCGGCGTGTACCCACTCAGCGTCGCCGCGTGCACGCGCGCGTTATATTTGAGCAGGATCTTGGCCGCGCGCTCGTGGTTGTGCTCGCAGGCGGCGTGCAGCGGCGTGGAGCCGTCCAGGGCCACGTCGTTGGCGCTGGCGCCGCGCTCCAGCAGCAGCGACAGCACGTGGTGGAAGCCCTTGGCCGCGGCCACGTAGGCGGGCGAGTGGCCCAGCGAGTTCTTGGCTGTGAGCTCGGCGCCGGCGTTGAGCGCGTCCATGACCTCGGCCAGGTCGCCCTTGGCCACGACCTCGAGCAGCTTCTTGCGCTGCTTGACCGTCTTGATGGCCGCCAGCGTGTGGCCGAGGAAGTGCCAGACCTTGGCGCTGCGGTGGCGGTAGCCGTGCAGCAGTTGGTGGGCCGCCATCTTCTTGGCGCTCACGGGCACGAGCGCGCCGTCCGTCGGGTACACGTAGCCGCGCGCGGCCTCGAGCTGCTGCTTGACGGGTCCGCTGAGCGTCATGGCTGCCTGGGGGCTGGGATAACTGCGACTGGAAGCTAGAGGAAGGAAGGAGGACTACGGTAGGCTTGTGCGTAGTTCGCTGGAAGAATATACGGCCGTTCGACGGATCCGTGCGGAATCGCGGCTGTGCTGATGTTGATACCTGCTTCTGCGAGGTGGTGGGGACTCGGCTGCTGCGACGAATATGTGCGAGTGAGCCCCTTCCCAGCCGCCGCCATTTGTGGTGCCTCAGATGGTTGGAAAACGGGGTTAGGGCAAAGCTGGCCCAGTGTCCAGTTCGTCGCTCAGGACTTGACTCTCTTGCTTGCCAAGCAGAGAGTCAAGTCAGTGCAGTGCTTGGTTCGCCCGGGCCTGCCTTGGGTGGGAAGTCCCTCATACTGAGGCCAAGGTAAAAGGGGGGGAGGCCTTCTCTCCACTGCGTGCGCCGCGGGGGCAGCGCAGTGGGCAACCCGAGAGGTGAAGCCTACCGTAAAGTTACGACCCGAGGGGAGGGGGCGTCGGCCGCCGGAGCGTGTCGACCCCCTGAACCATTGCGAATTTATTCCTGCTCTTCTTCGTCCAAGTCCAAGACGCCACCCCGTTCGCTGCGCCCAAGCCCAGTTCCATGGTAGTGAACTCCTCCGAGACCGTGATGCCCCGTTGAGATCCAGTACCGGACCGTATTTGTAGGAGCAAGCACGTCCAGACACCTCTCCGTCCAGTGATGACAAGGTTCCGCAAGCGCACGTTTTCTTCAAGACCGTCAAGGAGAGCAAGAATTTCCGTCCCATAAGGAGATGTCAGGATCAGTGTCAAGGCGCAAGCTAGATGGCGTAAACGCTCCGGTTGAGATCCGGTCGCCCGTGCCCGCCCAATGTCCCCTGTCCCAGTGCGATGCAGTGCCCCAACCAATGAGCTACCATCCGGATCGACCGTGCACGTATAACTAACCCCGGACTTGGTCAACGAGTCCACGGGACCTCTTTGGAGTGCCCCCCCGTGACGTCTGAAGTCCCAAGCCAGCAGAATGAGACAGCGAGGAGGATGCAAGCGAAGTCATGGTAGATGACAAGAATCTCTCAGCTTTCAAGCAACTAAGTTATTTGCTCGAGTAGGTAACTAGTTAAATTGAACCAGCTGACTCTCTCTCTTGGTTCGCCCGGGCCACCTGTGCAGCGAGAGATAAGCCGTTATCCTCGACTTGACTCCTCTGCGATGCCGCCGCCGACTCAGCTCGTCGTCAACTTTCGCCGTCACGGTGGGCTATTTCGGCTGAAGCCGCCTCTGAGCCCATGACGCCGAGCGCTGAGCTGTCCCATGCAGAGCGGAAGATCCGCGCTGCATCTTCTCTGTGGCTTGACGTCATGTGCTCTGGTGCACCCGCCAGCCGCTCTGGTCGTGTCGTCAGGCCATTGGCTGCTCGGCGGCAGTTCGCAGCTCTCCGCGAAAGCACCTTTGGCTTCGGCCGGCGCTCGCCAGAGCTTCTCGGTGACCCGATGGTCGTGCTCCGCGATGTGCAGCATGACGTCGGGCGCCGAGCAGTTTTTGGAGGAGAGCCGACACCATGATGATCACGGGCAGCGTCGCGGTTCATAATACATGTACTGTATTGCAGTTTCTGGTACAGTATCCGACTTTGCGAGGTCAATTGGACCGATAATACATGTACCGGTGCCGTGGTCGGCAACACTTCACTTTCATGGTTGCTCAGTAAAGCACCAAGGGTGACACGTGACGTGTAACGCGGTGTCGCCCGCTGTTGCCGTGCACTCGCGAGTCTCACCGAGATCCCAGTGTGGCCGTGTATCGATCGACTCGAACGTTTCTAGAATTGGGTCTCGATACAGTACTATCGAGACCCGATTCTAAAAACGTTCTATTTTTTAAACAAAGCACTAATATAATATATTAGTATTGTCAGCTCTAGAACAGTATAGCCCCCAATCCAAATTCTGCAAAACAGAAATATTATTATATTCTATTGAACTGTTATTTTTATACAATATTAAGATAAGTTTAAAAATATTCAAATAGAGAAACGGCAAAAGTTGCTCTTGAAAAATCGTTGGGCGCCGGAGCATGTTGAGGAGGACCATGGCTGCTCTTCCGCCCGTAGCTCGCTTGTCCATCGCGCCCATGGTATGCTGCCTCCGCCGCCTGATAGCCAACAGCACACCACTGCTGCAGATGCTGACTTTTGCCGTCTTGTTACCGCAGATGGACTGGACCGACCGCCACTACCACTTCATGATGCGCATGATCACCAAGGAGACGCTGCTCTTCACCGAGATGGTGGTCGACCAAACGGTGCGTCGACATCACTTTCACACTGCTGAATCCGCTTTCCATGTATGCTTAACTAATCTGCCTTCCACTCTGTAGCTCCTGCATCAGAAGAAGAACCTCGACTACTTCCTGGGTCACGACCCCGTCGAGGCGCCATTGGCGCTGCAGCTCGGCGGCAACAGCGTTGAGGACCTCGGTGGTGAGTCACATTTCGTTGCCTGTAAATGCAGTTTATCGCCCCTATTAACGCTTTGTTAATGTTGTTGTGCTCTGCAGCGGCGGCGCATCTGAGCCAGTCGTACGGCGGCTTCTGTGAGATCAACCTGAACACGGGCTGCCCCAGCGCGCTCGTGTCCAGTCGCTGCTTCGGTGCTCGACTTATGCTGGAGCCCGAGCGCGTGCGAGACATTTGCGCCAGTATGCGGCGCAATGTTGCTCTGGCAGCGGAAGAGAATCCAGACCGTCCAGCGGCGGAGGTGACGGTCAAGTGCCGCATCGGCGTGGATGATTGCGACAGCTACGAGGAGCTGCACCACTATGTCTCCACTGTGGCGAATGCCGGCGTGCGCCACATCATCGTGCACGCGCGCAAATGCCTGCTCAAAGGACTGAGCACCAAAGACAATCGCACCATCCCGCCGCTACGCTACGAGGTCGTTTATCGACTCAAGCAAGACTTCCCCGAGCTGTCGTTCACGCTGAATGGCGGTGTGCAGAGCATCCAGCACGCACGCGAGCTGTTAGACACCAACGTTGACGGTGTCATGATCGGCCGCGCGGCGTATAACACGCCGTGGAATTTCCGTGACGCTGACCGCCTGATCTTCAACGCTGAGCGCAACCCAAACCTGTCGCGCCGCGAGATTATTACCCGGTATCTTGATTATGCTGAGGACCTGCAGGCGAAGTGGGGGTCTACCGAGCCTCTAAGCGACTCGCCGTACACTATGGCCACGTCTGCGCTGATGAAGCCGCTGCTGGCACTCTTCAAGTACGTACATTTCGTGTTGCTTTGTGCTCGATCTCGGATACTTACACCGTGTACTTCGCTGATGATGCAGCGGCGAGTTCGGCGGCAAGGCGTTCAAGCGTGAAATTTCGGCGATGTGGGCTAAGAAGGGGCCACGGCCGGAGCTACGTGAGATGATCGAAAGCGCCATGAAGGTTTTACCCGATGAGGTACTGGACGCGCGCGTTGAGGACGATCTCGTTCAGCAGCAGGCTGAAGAAGCAGTTTGCAGCTAACCTGGGGGAAAGGCCGACAGAAATACCATACATAGATGACCATTTGCGTTGTATTATTGCACAGGACTGCTTCTAGCTTGCAGTGACTTGCTCTTGTTCCTGGGTTGCGAGATACTCGAGCGTCTCGTCGATGATAGTGTATACGTCTTGGGGTGTTTGGGTGCGAGTAATGCGGTCTCGTAGCTGGCGCGCGTTCGGTACGCCTTTGAGATACGCGCCGTAAAACTTCTTCATGCGCGGGAACCCCACGAGGCCTGGGTCGGCCAGCAGCTCTTGGAAAAGCTGCGTGTGTCGTCGGATCACCTCCAACTTTTCTTTCACAGGCACATGTGTCGTGTCTGGGTATCCCTGGAACAGCCACGGATTGCCAAACAACGCACGACCGAGCATAACGCCGTCTACCCCATACTCATCCACTTTTTGCTTCGCGTCCACAAGACTTTCAACGTCGCCGTTGCCGAGGATGAGCGCAGGAGACCCCGCCGATTTGGCCAACGTCACAATGTCACCAATGACATCCCAGTGTGCTGGAACCTTAGACATCTCGTCACGTGTTCGTCCGTGGATAGTGAGCACCTCCGGCTCCGTCCCCAACAGCCGAAGCACCCAGTCCTTGTAGTCGATGTGGTGGAAACCGATGCGGGTCTTGACTGACACCGGCAGGTCCCCCGCACCGCGTTTGCACGCGGCCATGATGTCGACCGCCAATTCTGGCTGCAGAATCAACGCTGCGCCACTGCCTTGGTTGTTCACGTTGTTCTCGGGGCAGCCCATGTTGACGTCAATGCCGTCAAAGCCCAAGTCGCGCACGATCATGGCCGACTGGCAGAAGGATAGCAAGCAGGTCAATATGACAATAGACGAGCAAACGAAATATCAATTGTACCTCGAAGAACTGTTCCGGCTTGGAGCCGAAGAGCTGCGCCACCACAGGCCGCTCCATCTCCGCATACTTGAGCGTGGTCATCATGCGGCGGCGCGAGTCCGGGTCGTGCGTCAGCGCCTCGCAGCTGACGAACTCGGTCCACATGACGGACGGCTTGGCAATCTCGCTGATGAGGTGGCGGAACGCGGCGTCCGTCACATTCGCCATGGGCGCCACGCAGTAGAGCGGTCGCGGCAGCCCCCGCCAGAAGCTCATGGTTGTTGCAATTGTGTGGTGCTGACGTACGAGGAAGTGTACCATTCATGTACCGACTGTGTCGCGATGGTGTGGTACTGTAGAGTGATGGTCCCCAAGTTGAAGTTGCATTCCGCATTCTGCCAGCATGACGAGCAGGAAGATCACGCGCTGCCGAGGCGCTAGAGGCCAGTTGGTGCTCTACAACCCGCGGACAGTTCCCAGTGAAGGTGCAGACGGTGTTCTGACCGTGTCGGAGGTGTCAGGAACGCTCTTGACTTGGTGTGATGGCGTGTAGTGGCTCAGGAGCTGGAGGGGGTCTACGGATTCCGGCCGAAAGGCAAGAGGGCGGCGTCACTGCCAATAAATACATCGATGTAGTGTACTGACTGGTGTGCTGCGTGAGTTGCAGAGGCCAGCGGCTGTCTTGCCGGTAAGCGGACCGGATTGCAGCTACACGTGCGACTGGCTGGCTGATTGATGGTCGGCATTTCAGACGTGATGATCTCGCAGCGGAAGGGCGAGTTCCCTCCCGTGGCGTTCGTGGTGCGAAGGGAGTTCACGGGCTGCGTAGGCGGAGCAAAATAAAGAACTCATCCGCTGCTGATATGGCCCTTCAGCTCATACACAGGGAAGCACCGGGGTTTTCGCTTGAGGGCACGATCGACAGGAAAGTAGAGCGGAGCGCCTGTGAAATCGGTAGACACTCAACTTCCTGCTTTTTAATGCACAGGCTGTTGAAGGTCGAGAAAGCATTCGCGAATGCATTCGCGATTAGCATCCTCCCGATCCCGCGGTACTCGGAGCTGCAACTTCTCGCGATCAATAGTTCGGTGCAGCTCAAGATGTTTACAGGTAAAAGCCAATTGATCACAAACGTGTAAATGCCTTCAGTATCGTATCTAACGCTACGCGTGGGTGCAGTATTCAGTATACCCGCTGCGGTGAAGCTGATAGTGCGCCATCGATACTTTCTGCTGCAACGTTGGCGTGCTTTTGACATTGCTACGATTTAGGTGTCCGTCCACGAGAAGCATGCGTATAGCATTTCCGAGAAGGCCGATCAACTGAGCAAACGTGTACGGCAGCGAATCAGCAACATTCGTCTCAAAGCTGTTGAGACGTCTGAGCTGACTGTTCGTACCAGATGAACGACGAACTACTCACACGCAAGCACACGATGGAGACGCTCCAGGTCAACTTCCCATTTCTAAGCGTTGACGAGTGTGATATGCTTCTCGATCTCTTCGGTGCGTTGTTTTGAAATACACGAGTGCTTCAGTACGAGCCGCTGATTCCGAACACCGCAGGGAACATCGCCTCGATTGCTCAAGCTGGAGCGGACAAACTGCTGGACGTAACCGTGCTGAGCACCGCTGCAGCTCATGCGATCGAGGAGTTTTTCAAAACTGAATACGCTGTCGATTAAACTTCTTACGCGGTGCCTTCTAACTTTCGCCGGTACGAATGAAAACACGTTTTTCTTTTCCTATTTCACATAAATACTGCAGGTATGCATGCACATGCAATGTCACAAGCTCAAGCGTGGGCTGCGGCTACGTTGTCTCCATCAACTCGGAAAGCCTTCAGTTGAGGGCATTGAGACGCTATGAAATCAATTTGCTCTCCTTTCATGCCACGCGTGAACGCGACGCTGAGCTCATGAAGTCCCTCCATGCGCTTCAGCTCTGCACCCAGTGCGATAGGATCCGAGATAATCCCACGACAACCGCCGATATCGAGTGTATCGAGTTTGGGGCACGAAGTTGCTAGAGAACTCAGCACCGCGAGCGTCAATCGGCCCTGTCCGCAGAGCGTGAGGTGCTCTAGACGTGGGCATCGTAAAACCAGGTACTTCAACGCCTTGTCTGTAATGCCACCGCGACCGAAACCAAATGGATTGCTCCGTGAAATGTCCAGTGACGTCAAATGCGGACAATGGTCTCCAAGAGCCAACAAGCAGTCGTCCGTCAGGTTCTTAGCCCCACCAACCAAGAGCGTGTCAAGTGCTGGACAGCTTTCCGCGATAAGGACGGCTGCAGATGTTGTCACTGCTGGAGACCCCTTCAACTTGATTGAGCGCAAATTGCTGCAGCGTTGCACCAACGACTCGACGCCGTACTCGGAGATCTGTCTGCAGTAGCTGAAGTTGATCCGCTCCAGCGACTGGGCGTGATTTTCAGCGATGGCTTGCAGTGCTGCGTCCGTCAGCCTTAAACACTTGATCGCACGCACCTCCACCAGCTGCTCATTCGACGCTCGCACGAGTGCAGTGAAGTCGACGTTCTCGATGGTTTGGCAGCCAGACACCGTCAAGTGCGTGAGGCTGACGAAGAGCTTGGCCGCTTTGACCAACGTCCCCTTCGGCACGACGCAGCCAATGAGCGTCAGTTTCTTGACTTGGGGTCCATGGCGCTTGGCCGCGAGGCGGACGACTGCGGATGCGAGCTCACTGTCGTTCCATTCGTGGATGAGCTGCACGTGGCTCCAGAAGCGCGGCGTCGCCAGCGTGCGTCTCCAGGCCAAGCTCACGCGCTCGAGTACCAAGAGGTCGTCGACGGTGAGGAAGGCCAAGAGCTCGCTGAGCACGGCATCCGACAAGGTGGTGGCGTCGGCAGTCATCCCTGGTGATCAGGTGGCGCGTTCCGCCGCTGTAGGTTCGAGAGTGCCGTCCATGCGGTCAAGAACGACGGAAAGGTGGCGAACACGTGGGCCGAGTCCATTGGAGTGCTCCGCGGCCAACCGGAAGGTAAGGCAACACCACATCGACATGGCTACATTTAGCTGGTGACATGAACGCACGGTACGGTCGGTATCTTATTCTTGCCTGGTCTCACGATCTTGACGTCGTCGGGCAAGAACTCTGGGCAAAAGGTTTGTCAGCCATGAAGACCCAAAATTATCAGCTCAACAACAAGAGGCTCATATGGAAGATGTGGCTGGCATTTGTTTAACAGACGTGTAATGCTTAACTACATGCAGCACTTACCCCCAGTCTAGTCGGACTTCTTCGCGGGAATGGGCAGCGTCTCGAGGTGACGGAAGTAGTCGTCCAGGAACTGGAAGTACCACGGCTGGTCGAAGGTGCCGCGGAAGAAGTTGCACGAGATGTTGACCTCCAGCAGCAGCACGCCCAGGTTGGTGAGCGCCACGTCCCAGCCGCACAGCGGCACGTCCTTCATGAGCTTGAAGTGGGCCTCCTCCGCGAGCTCCTTCATCTGCTTGATCTCCTTGATCACGTTGCCCGTGATAGGCACGCCCGTGTCCGGGTGGTTCGTGATGTCGTGGCCGACGCTCAGGTTGCCGCGGAACATGTGGTGCGGGCCGACACGGTACCAGTGCGTGGTGGTGGAGCCCTTGAGGATCTTGCCCGACTCCATGTCAACGTCGAACATGATGGACTTGTGGTCGGTCGAGGCGCCCTCCAGGCCGGCGCGGAACACGCAGCTCAGCGACTTGACGCCGTTGCCGCCGTCCTTGAGCGCCTCGGCCTCACCCAGTCCGTGGCGCGAGGCCGTGATGATACGGAAGGTCGAGAGCGGCGACACCTCCGGCAGCAGCTTCTTGAGGAAGGGCGAGTTGTCGAGCTTCTCCTGGATGATCCAGTCGCCGCCGTCCACGGCGTTCTTGAACATGTAGATGCCCATGCCTCCCTCCTCGTTGCGGTCCTTGACGACCAGCGAGCCGGGCGTCTTGAGGTAGGGCGACACGGCAATGCCCTGCTTCTCGGCCTCCAGCAGGAAGTCCCACTTGTTCTCCATGAGGTAGCCGGGCGAGTCGGTCTTGAGGCTGTGCAGACTCACGACGTGGCAGTTGACGCGCCAGAAGGCGAACCAGTTCTGCGGGCACACGAAGATCTGCGTGAAGGTGCGAATGAAGCGCTCGATGACGTTGCCCTGCTTGTTCGAGTACTCCTTGGGCAGCTCGAAGAAGGCGCCGATGACACACAGCCACGGGTACACGAAGAGCAGGAAGGGGAAGAGGATGAGGCGCGAGTAGCTCACGATCGAGAGCGGCACGCCCGTGCCGGGGATGGCCACGTTGCGCAGGTTGGTGACCAGGTCCTTGTAGAAGCTCGGGTGGCGGTAGTGCGGCTGGCTCCACAGCGGGTTGAGCAGCGCGATCGAGTACACGTACGTCTTGGCGTGCAGGTCGTCGGCGAAGAACGGGCACTCGGTGTAGCTGCCCTTGCGCACCCAGTAGTGCAGCAGCGAGCCGTAGAAGCTCAGCAGCGTCTTGGTGGCGCCCATGCCGGCGGTCACGATGCCCACGACCATGACGTCTTCTTTGTTCTTTTTCTTCGGTGGCTGCTTGGCTTGCGCTCGGCGGGGACGAAGGAGGAATGGCTCCGATGGCAGCGCGTATGTCGGCCCCTCATTTGAAAGCGATCCATAACGGCTGCTCGCAGGGACGCGCCGCGCCCATTGGCTGACGGACGTCTCATCCAATGGGCGGCGCGAATTCCGTGATCGTAAATCATGATTCGATCACGGGAACCAGATTCTTAACAACTGCACTCGCCCTTTTGTACGTATGCAAGACGCAGCCATGTTCCTTGAGCCTGCTAATCCTGGCGATCGGGACCATACGCCGAGCGCGAGCCACCATGCGGGTGCGCTGCAGCGTGCGCTAGAACGACCCCAGCAAGCTTTTGGACGGCCGATCTACACTGTTACATGTACCGTGGTACAATCGTTAATCAACGGCGGTCACCAAAGTGATGCCAGTCCCGGACCGGGACTGGCATCCCGGTGCACGGGCATCGCTGGCCTATGGCCGCCTTCACGATCGGGTACTGTAGCTTTTCGCGGCGAGCGGTGAACGTGTGGCCGCAGGGCGCCCAAATCCTGTTGGTATCTTTGAACAGCCCGAGGCGAATACAGTACCGGTACTGCATCTGTATTTCGCGACGCGAGCCGTACTTTAGCCGGGGAGGTTGAGCTGTCGGCGCCCACAAGGCTTGGACATACAACCTGAGGCGCCTGACTGCATACGTGGCAAACCGCTGCTCATATTATAATTTTGTGTCATTATCGTGTCTAGCCTGTTGATTTGGGTTTGCTATAATACCAATGATCCCTAGTCAAGTCAAACTTTTCGACGGGGTGTTGGAAATGTCTGCAGTAGGCGATTCAATGGATGGTTGCGCTGCGAGTGCTGCCCTTGGCAAAAGCTTTATCCAGCTACATTCCATCCTTTGATCTTGGTGCTGTTCTCGTACAACGTATCCATATACTATTAATACTAGTAGTAATATATTTTACCGGTAGATATTAATATTGATACATGTTTGAATACTGGTACCGGTAGTACCTATGCTATTACTACTAATTGTCTCTACCGAATATTATACCGGTACTTAAGTATTACCCGGTAATTTGAAAGGATTACTACTAGAGCCTAAAAGCATTTACGGACTACCGGGCGTAATGCTTGCTAGCTGTGACGTCACTGCATGCATTTGATATTCAGTTGGCAGATGCTCTTGTACTAGCAAAACGACGAAGATACAAGGGAAAGTGCCAAAATGTAACGTGTATTAGGAATTAAGTAGTACTACAGCGCACTTGCTCTTCTACTGACAAAATACAAAGTCATCGCCATTGGCGGGGGCCGAGAGTCCAAATCACCGCGATCCGTAAGTGGCGCTGTACGGACTGGCGTTATGGCTTCTATCAAGACTGAGTCTGCGTCGAGTACCGTCCCGAGAAGCCATAACGCCAGTCCGTACAGCACCACTTACGGATCGAGCGGTCAGCTCGATCCTTGCGCGCCTGCCGTCCCTGTACTCCTGCTGCTTGTGTTTCTTCACGGCTTCGATCTCTAGCCCAATCTGGATCAGTTGCGCTTCGTAACGCAGGAAACCTTCGCCGTCTTCGCGGTGAAGGCGAACGCTGTAGTTCGTCAGAGCCACGCAGGCTCTAAAGAATATGTTGTACGACTTGTCGTCCCACTCCCATTTGTGGGTGGGTGGGTGCCTTTTGTGCCTCTGCCTACGTTCCAGTTTGCATGACATGGTCTTCGAGGACGTCCCAAAGTCACTCGAGCTACCCAGGCGAGAAGTTGCACATTTTCAGGACGCGGTCGGCCACCTGCACGGTCGTACATGGAGCAGAGCCACCCTCATCATCCGAGTCGTTCTGAGGTGCCGGGAGCTGGAACCGGGCCAGGTTTTGCTGTCGCTTCTCTTCTTCGTAGAGCAACATGTCCCAACGGACGCGGGCGTCGTTATCTTTCTCTTCTTGTGTGCGCTGGGCGCGATTTCGGGAGCGTACCATCTCGATTGCAGTAGTGCAAACCCAATTTGGAAGTTACAAAGTAAATTTCGACTTTGCTTGTGACTTCGTAGAATACAGGCCGAGGTCGACAGCTGGTCAACTACTACCAAATGGAACTAAATTATAGCATTTACTATGCTATATCGTATGTACCTACCATCGGGGCAGATGCACAGTCCTATCTTATTGCACAAGGGCATCCATGTGTTGCACCCAGGTATGTACGCAGTTCCTTAGTAACTCCGCCTTAGGTCTACTGTATTTGGTATTATAAAATACTACTACAGTTCTGCATACCATGGAGTTACCAAGAACCAGCTGCTTCAGAACACGGGCTTCGCGGAGAAGTGTGTCATCGAAGTGTTCATGTCCTGACAGGACAGTCCTGTACGCAGGCCGTGAAAAACTGTGTACAACGAGGTGAAGCGACACACAATCCTCCCACCAAATGAAAGATGTGGCTGTGCTGCCTCGAAAGCTCCGTCGATCAACGCACAAGCTCATCTTTACCACTTCTGCTTAGCAGATCTACCCATAGATTCGAATGGAACGGACTGCACAAATGGCTTGAATAATGAATGTAACGGTTCCATGCATACGTCTCACCGCTCGACTTTGCACATACTGGAATCGGTACTACAGATTTAACCCCTTAGTTCCCGGAGCTATTCACGAGGGTATATTTTTCACCTATCCCATATATTATTGTATTGAGATTTGTATGCCGCGCCACTAAAGTACGTCGGGGTTCGGTGTGGGTATGAGTGGATACTACTGCGTAAAGTGGAGACACGTCCAACATAAGCCCCTCTTATGTCGTCGAAATAACGTCGCTGACAGGCGAATGTTAGCTATGTCAACACACCAAACGTCCTTTTTATTAGTTGTCCAACTTTTGAAACGTTGCAAACGTCCAGCAATGGTCACCATGTGCATTTGTCCAATGATAATTATGCAAAAATACACGTTTCCATTGATTGCACACGAGCAAAGACGTGGCGCCTACAACTCGTTGATTGCTGTTCCTTCCCCCGCGCTGTCATCATCTCCATTCTCACCAGCTTCCTCCTCTCCACTTCCTCCATCACCAGCGCCCGTTGCATCTCCGAGCTCGCTGACAGCTTCACTGCGTGCATGAGTACAGCGTCGCCGCTTCTTACCGGGATGCGTAGGAGGCCGGCGGTCGCGAACCTTGTGCTCCTGCAGCAGCTGCCGCGGGATATCGTTTCCGTTGCCCCATTCAGCATGCCAAATCTGGAAACACGTCTTTTGTCTTCCTTCGCGCACAACATTACATACGTACTTACTGTAGCATCACAAAACTATTAGAAATACAAGCATCATTTTGAAGAGCAAGCTACACGTACCGCCGATTGCCCGTGGAGCATTCCGGGCAAAAATACTTGGTAAACTTCCTGGGCTTGACTTTGAAAAGCGCGCACACCTTACAGGAACGCTGGCGCCGTTTGACGCCCTGCTCATTGTCGACGGTGTCTGGGTTCTCCTCAAGGCAATGACCCCCAGAGTTATCCGATTCTGGGCCCGAGATGTTGTGCCGTGATTCCGAGCGAGCTGGTGACGCTGCCGTTCGATCCCTTGCCGTTGTCGCTCTCTACAATAAAACAAATACAACATTAGTTATCCTTATGTTGTACGGAACTTTATCCACAAAATGCCTATGTTGACTGAGCAACATACACCATACCTCGATCTCGGCAAAAGCTGCAGCAGAGTCGATCGCAAGAAGTTGCTCCATGAGTTCTTCGAAAACGCGAAGTGCTTGGGCGGACGCTTGTTGTTCACTTTTTTGTTGTAGCGGAACACGATAAATGCGTTCACGAGTGCCATGTCTAGTAGACCCAGGAATAATGTCTTGTAGTACTTTCGGGTTTTGTAGCACAGCTGAACGCTGTACCGCTGCATGCGGAGCTGGTCGTGGACGTAGACCCCACCCAGCCAGCGGTGGTAGTCGCGGACCAGCCCCGGTGCAGGAACAGGCTTGAGTTCCCCATTGATACGCCGCACTGTAAAATAATACATAAAGTTAGCACGACAACTTCATTTAGATATCGTGCAGTGACAACTTACTGACTGTGCAGCTCTCTCGGCTGCCTCCGCTGGACAGCATGTGAACTGGATTTCGATCCATCCACATGGCTGCAGTTATCTGTGGGAACAGTTTGTTCTGGGCAAGCTTGGTCGTGCCCTGCGGCGGCACCACCACCTTCCGCTTGTTCACAGTCTTTGTCTTTTTCGCCGTGACAACGTCCTTGGCGTACCCGGATCGGTCCGTCTGGATCGTTCCTGTAAGGTAGAGATGGCGATGTAGAAGCTCCAAAGCCAGCTTCACGGAGGTGTAAAATCGATCTGTGACGACTAGACGCCACGGAGACGTTGATGATGGAGGCAGTAGCGCATTCATGTTGCGCAGTACGGCTGCTTCTCCAGAATTATTGTCTTTGGGAACTGGCGTTTGGAGATGCGTCTTCGCGCCGCAATATACCTCAATTCTGAAACATCAAACCACAAGGAAGCATAAGTTAGCGATATGTTGTATGACTAGACCCTCCGCCCAGACGCTATGTTGGCTCCAATCCAACATAAGCACTTGGACCAAAAAAACCGTGGCAAGCCGAAGCTTGCCATGTCAGTCATTCTTGCTCACCTCATGCAATACGCCGTCTTGGCGCATGCAGCAACAAATACCTTTGTCCCCCAACGATGCGGTTTGTCCTTGTTGAATTGGCGCATGGGGTTGTACCGCGAACGGGAGGGCAGCGTGGCTTCGTCGAAACTAATGACGGGGGGCATCTTGTAGCCGCGTGCAAACGTGCGCTGTAGAACGTCGATCATGGGTCTAATCTTCCATGCCCGGTCGCGGCGTGCTTGAGGCGACTTGTTGTTGGACAGATGTAGATAACCCATAATATGGAAGAACCGGTTCTTCGGCATGAAAGTGCCGAATCGATTAGCGGGTAGCGCGCCAACCTTCTTCAGCGACCAGTGCGCAGCAATGCCCTTTCGTATCGGCACCAGCATTCTTGCGACCAGCAGCGCCACAACTCGTAAAATCTCCCAAGCTTCTATATCTTCCACAGCTGCGAGACGTCGTCGAATTTCGCCAAGGTCTTCCACGTCTCCACCGTTTCGTCGCTGCTGTGAGCGAAGGGTCCGTGCTCGCAAGGCGATGGTCTGCCGGTGGTATAGATTACTCTCGACTGCAATCTGAGCCCATAGCTTCGGCGGTAAAAAGTAGAAGAGCAAAGCCAATGGGTCATCTGCCACACTGAGAACACTGTCGCTAGGCCCGTATGGACCGTCGTACAAGTCTTCGTACTTCGGATCGGGGCCAAACTTGGAGGTGTCTGTTCAAATAAATAGGGTATGAATGTTATGTTAGCTGTTATGATGACTCTGAGCACCGTCAATACAGCTTATGTTGGAGCTTTGCAGCTAAACGCACCGTACTCCCACCCGTTGTCGCGCATCCGAGTAATTGTGGATTTGTCCTTTGCTGTCGACGACCACACCGAGTCAGGAAGCTCCTCGTGCTCCTCATCCGACTCTTCATCCGTAAGACTTCCAATATCCCAATCTCCGTCCCAGTCGTCATCACTAGCATATTCATCTTCTTCTTCTGGTTCCTCTTCGAGTTCGGAATCCTCATCCGAATTCAGACCAGTGCACTGATCAGCTCCGTCGTTCATCATGTTTGGGTCTGAATCAACAATACACGCGGGAACAGTGAATGTAGCACTTGGGCCGTCACGGGTCTCATCGTCACTTGGTTCAATCTAGAGAAATGACACCAACACACAGTATTATGTTACTCCTTATGTTGACACCGCTTGCAACAAAATACCTTATGTTGTATATGAGCAACATATCTTACCTCGTCATCTTCGTCGTCTTGCAGAACGCTGCGCCGGCGCTTCCGTGACGAGGATTGTGGAGCTCGTCTCTGCTTTGCTGTGCCCGTCGTCGGTACCGTCTCCGCTGCAAGTCGGGGCGCACGATCAGGAGTAGTAAGATGCTCACTGATTTCTACCGAGGTCACCATGTCAGCTACCACTTCACCAACAGCAGCATCGGGCGATGGGACTGCGCTTGACGCAGCTCGTAGCGAAACCAAAGCAATGGCAGCGCTCTTGGCCGCTGCCTTCTTCGCAGGCGGCCCCATCATGTCCCTCGCCGTAACCTCCTTCGTAGCTGCAACATCCGCCACCTCCGCCACCTCCTTAGTGGCTTTCTTCTTCTTGCCCGCCGACTCCTTCGCCTCCGCTGACTCTTGGATAACCGTCTCTGCCTTCGCCTTCGCCGTCTCCGTTACTGGAGCACACCCCTCGGACTCTGCAATCTCCATCTCTGCAGTTGTTCGCTTGGCTGCTTGTCTCTTCCCCCCCGTGCCCACATCATCAGGACCCTTCTGCTGCGCGCGTCGGACACGGCGAGCATGGCGCTCACTCAGCAGTGCTTCTCTGCACAGACGCCGCTCCTCCTCCGTTAGCTGGTGTCGCGGGGACTTGCCAACTGGTGCAACCATGTCGGCTTTGCGTCGTCTTTTGGAGAATGAGCGTTTGACGGCTGCTGTGCCATTCGTTTGTGGTGGGTGCGGTGTTCCCTCTCTATCACATTCAACTGACCCCCCTTCCGCAAAACCCTAAATCTGTGCATTTGATTTTTTTATGAAAGGCAAACGTCTTAACTTGAGTATACGATCTACTGTGATTTGTGCAATACAAAGATCAAGTATATTCCTCTCTTATGTTGTACCTCCAACATACCAGAGATGCTGCGAACAAAGTGAATTAGGGTATACACCACTTATGTAGTACCGTACAACATACGGGGAACTAAGGGGTTAATATGCTGATGCAGACGCATGTTAGCCCATCCATTGGACGACCTGTTCAGGATGCAGAACTCAATATGAATAGGTTGGTCTCTAAGCCACCGCAATGAAGGGGCTGCTTGGATCACCCAAAACATATTTTCGATCCATTCTGCGTGGGTGGGAATTATTTTTTCCACTAAAATGTGCTGAACTATACTGTATCCAAACGTGTAGAATATTCCTTCTTGGAACATCCTCTACTGCGCCGTTGGCCGTCGACTGTAGGTATCACTGGACCTCTATCGTGGATATCGTTTGTCGCACGCAACTTGCGTGGCGCACTACATGCACTCAGTGAGAGTGAGTACTGTACTACACTCACTATGGTGAACGACCGTGTACCTCTGCGAGCGCTGTTGCCCTTGCAAAAAGGCTTACACCACACGATGGGTATTAGTTGGGTATTAGTGCTGCCAACGCCGTCTCTATACAATGTACACTGTACATGTACATCGATTGCTGACACAGAGGATCATGGAATCTATCCGGATATGCTGTGCGCCGCAATATGCTTCTTGATGCATCCTTCTACATATTACCTCTGGTTAAGAATACCGGTGGTAGAATACGTACATATCATCTGTACCAGGGTTTGCCCCCAAGAAATCGATTTTTGTATGTGTCGCGTGCTGAAACGAAGTTTTGGATTCCTCATCATTCCTCAACCTGGCCGCCAAGTGAACCTAAGCTCTTTCATACCAATCCGAGCGATGTCGCTGACGCCGACGAACCGCCGCAAGAGTAAGACCGCGTGGTCCAATGACGACGACATCCGCCTGTGCCGCGCCTTCGTGCTCGCGACGCAGGATGACGACGGCACGGAGCACGTCAAGAACATGTGGACCCGCGTGAACACGCACTACGCGGCGCTGGCCGCCGAGGAGGACCCAATGGCCGCTCCTCGCGCTGGAGGTGCACTGCAAACGCACTGGTCGTCGTTCATCCGTCCCGAGGCTGCGTTTTTCATGTCGCTCCTAGTGAAGGTGCGCAACGTTTTACACTTAAAGTTAAGATTTCAAGCTGATAACCTTTAGCGCAGGTGGAGAAGGAGGAGCACGAGGGCTGGACCGAGAAGGAGGTCATGGTGGAGGCCACCAACCGCTTCGAGGCCATCCGCCAGGCGGAGGAGATCGAGGCCTTGCGCGCGTACAGGGAGGCCAAGCAGCAGGCGCTCCTCGAGAGCGTGGAGCCTCCTCCCAAGCCTCGGACCAAGGCCACGACGTTCCGCTACCCTCACTGCATCCCAGCGCTGCGCACGAGCAAGCGCTTCATGCGCGCGGCCATGTCGGAGAAGAAGCCTCGAGTGGTGCGTTCTCCTGTGCAGAAGCGGCGGCGTCGCCAATCCAAACCCTCCAGCGACCCGGAGGAGGCGTCGGAATCCTCCGATGCCAGTGGCGACCTGCACGAGAGGGTCTCGCCGCATGGTGGCGAGTCGTCCCCGAAGCGTCTCAAGGGAAGTGAAGCATCTTCGGCTGAGGCGTCCGCGTCGTCTTCGTCGAGCTCGCGGAGTGACGAGTCCAGCGACGAAGGCGTTCCTGCCCCGAAAGGTTTCGTTGTGTCCCAGGGTGGACAGCCACCTGCCGCGCGAGGGAACCAACACGTCGCACGCGCTGGTGCTCAGAACGGCGGGTTTACGAGCAGCGCGCAGATGATCAAGGGCCACCGCTCACAGCAAAAGGCCAACTACCGGTTGAAGCTTCTTGCCGAGCTGCGTGGGATTGTGGAGACCATTTCGCAGCTCAGCAACCAGCTCACCGCCGGCGGAGTGCCGCCCATGGGTGTAGCCGCAGTGGACCCGACGCTGGCGGAGGAGGTGCAACAGGACCTGCGCTTCTTCCGCGATCAGAAACGTCGTCTCAAGCAAGAACTGGACGTGCTCTATGCAGCTGAGCATAAGGGTTGATTGAGTGTGGGTGCTTGCAAGTATTATGGATGGATAGGTTGTCCGATCACTAAAAAGCATATAAGTCAAGTAAGTTTTTTTTTCCTTTTCCAAGGCGCAGCAACTTGCATGTATAATCCTTCAGTACAGTATTACGACACGTGTGGATACCTTGTGCGAAGAGTATCTTTGTGTTGTCGAAGAGTATCTTTGTGTTGTCGCGAGTTCACTGTCAAGCCCAGCTTTTTCCATTGTCGCTTTTTCATTGGGTGGATTCTCCCATCCAAAAGTGCTGAAACCATTTGTATGGTGGGCTGGTTTGAGGTTTCTGTACAAACAAAAGGGGAGCTTCTATTTTCAAGCTGGTTCCTCCCTCTCTCTTTCTTTCGTTCACCACTTTTGCCACAACAGAATATATTTTTCTTCTTCAAGAAAACAAGAACATGCGGCGGGGCAAGGAGCGCTGGACACACGCAGACGACAGGCGACTGGGCCGCGCGCTGCTGGCCGTGTTCGCCAGCCAGGGGGACGTCGTGGTGCTGAGCGACAACTGCGCGCTCTGGAAGCTCGTGCAGCAGCGCTACCAGGGGCTCGTGGCGGCCGAGCAGGCGGTCGTGCCCGACGTCACGGCGGCGCCACGCAGCGCGCGCTCACTGCACACGCGCTGGTCACGCGGCATCCGGCCGGACATGGCCCTGTTCGTGTCGCTCGTGGACAAGCTGCAGAAGGCCGGCAAGACGCCCGCCAAGGCCATCAAGCAGGCCGCCAAGCTCTTCCGCGAGGAGCGCAGCGAGACCAATGCGACGGCCGTGCGCCAGTACGTGCAGGAGCGCCAGACGCCCAGCAGCGACTCGGAGACGGACTCGGGTCGCCCGAAGCTCAAGTTCGAGTCGTTCCACTTCCGCCACTGCTACGACATCCTGAGCTCGAACGCCAAGTTCGTGCAGGCGCTGCTGGAGCAGGACAAGGGCAGGGGCAGGGGCAGGGACAGTAGCGAGCACGGACCCCGCAAACGCCGCCGCACCTCGGACGCGGACGAGTACAGCTCGTCCACGTCCAGCGACGGCTCGGACACGGAGGAGCTCATGCTGCACGATGCGCCTGCGGGCCGCATCCAGCTGGCCAAGGTGGGCGCCATCAGCAGCCGCCAGGTGCCCGCGCAGTCGTCGAGCTGGCCCCACGCCCGGGCCAACGGCGTTCCGGTGCACCCGTCGGCGTCTGACAGCGTCGTCATCACTTTTGACGATGGTATGAGTGATGACGGTGAGCTCCCTCCTCGTCTCGAGTGCGACCGCCAAGTGGCGAACGCGTACGTGCGTCTGCGCACGCAGACACTGCAGGAAGATCGTCGCCTGAAGCTGCTGGCCGAGCTGCGCGGTGTCGTGACGACGATCTCGCAGCTGGCGCAGCAGCTCGCGTGGAACGGAGTGGCGTCGGCAGCATTGGCGGCGCGGACGGGAGGGGTCTGCCCCGCGCTGGACGAGGATGTGCTGCGCGACATCGCGTTCTTCCGCCACGAGAAGCAGCGGCTCAAACAGCAGATCGCGGCCCTCGACGGCGATGCGAGCAGCGCCTAGTGGAGACTGGCAGAAGACGGAGCCAACTACTTATGACCTAGCCAGCAAAAGCAGTGATCGTACTACATGTATGGATACTACGTGTGTGAATACCTATGAATCGTTGCAAATCGCATCAAAAAGCAGGTTCATAGACGTGCATCACATTGAAAATGGCCGCTCGAGCGCTGGCACTGCTGCCGCTGGTCGGTTTGGCGGCCTGGAGTGGCAATGCGACGCTCACGCGCATGAGCCGCCAAGTGCGCGGCGGCGAGGCGCTCGAGTTCATCCCCGGGTCCATGGACGACACCATCATGGAGACGCTCGAGACGGGCGACCTCGTCTTCTTCCAGCGCAAACTCACGGCCATGCAGCCGCTGGCAGCGCTGCACACGTGGGTCACTCGACTGCAGCTGCGTCCGCCCTTCGACCACTGCGGGTGGATCTACGTGGACCGGTTGGGCCGCAAGTTCATCGTGGAGGAGACGCTGGACAAGGTGCAGTGTCGGCCGTACAGCGCGCGTCTGCTGACATCGGAGGCCGCCGAGATCTCCGTCTTGACGCTCAAGCTAGAGGTAAGAGGAGAAGGGCCTTGTGAAGGAGTGAGGATGGCTCATTGACATTGTCAATGGCAACTGCAGCGCTCTAAGGAGATGCAGGAGGCTGCCAACGCCTTCATCGTCCAGAATTTGGGTCGCACGAGTCGCATCTCGTTGCGTCACACAGTCTCGGCGCTGATTATTCCGGAAGAAATGCGCAAGGCAAGCCCCGATGCGGTGCCAGCGTTCCCCAGTGCCGGTGCGTGCTCAAGCTGTGGAACTAACTATACATGTAATGCGTTGGCTCTGACAAAAAGTTTCGTCTTGTGCAGCTTTCGTGGCGGAAGCCTACGATGCTATGGGGCTGGCGAACAAGAAGCAGCTTACGAGCACTCAGCCGCCCCTTTCAGCTGCGACTGTCACCCCACGCGACTTGGCCTCAAGTAAGATCAGACTGCAAGCCCAAGCGAACGGAGCCAAACCGCCGGCTTTCGGTCGTTTGCTGCCGATCCGCCTTGAGTAGAAGCCTACAAGCCAGCAAAACAGACAACAGTTTGGTTGATCCTTCTGGTGCATTCGACTTCGCTGCTTACTATCTCGCGCCGTTACTCGATGGGTAGACACTTGGAGTGGAAAGCCTGTCCGTTGGCGTAGTCACGGAAGGACGGAGGCACATAGGCCCAGTCCTCGCTCTCCTTGGCCAGCAGCTTCTTGCAGAACGAGCACGGAGTCTGGTAAATCTTGTCGTAGAAGCCGAGCCAATTGAAGAGGTGGTAAAAGCATGTCTCCGGGTGCTGCTTGCGGAAATGGTCCAGCGCCTTGCGGCCGTGTAGCGTGACAAGGCGGAAAAGGTTGTGCGAAGACTCGGACCACGCGCCCAGCGGAGCGTCCTCGTTGTACGGGAAGATGGACAGTCGCTGGATGTACTTGGTAACCTGCAGGCCAGCCGCTCGCGCTTGCTCCTGCTCCTTGATGGCCTCCCGCGCCTCCGCGATGCGCGTCTTGAGCTCCTCCATCTCCACTTTGGTGGCCTCTTCAGCGGCGAGTTTGGCCTTGGTGAGCATGTCGCCCTTCTTCTTCACGAGCTGCTGCTGCTGCTGCTTCTTGTGCTTGTTGCGCGTGCTGCGCAGTCGGCCACCGGCAAAGGCCGGCGACGTGGGCGTGGAGGGCGTCATGGGACTCGCGGCCACGCCCGACTCGCCGCTGGGGCCGCTCTCCGGGATGGGCGGGCAGAAGCTCAGATGCACCGTCACCTCCTTGTTGATCTCGCACTTGATGGACTTGATGACGCGCCGGCCGCCGCGCGTGGTCTCGGCGTGCTTGAAGAACTTGAGCTTGCGGTTCTTGGCCATCATGTAGTCCATCATCTCGTTGAGCGTGGCCGGCTGCTTCTCTCCGTACGGGTCGAACACGCGGCCGCGCTTGTGCGACTTGGGCACGAAGAGGCCGCTGGGCGTGGGCGAGCAGCGCACGTCGCCCAGCATCTCGAGCCGCGGGAAGGCGCCGCCCAGCTGCTCCAGGTACACGGCCTGCGCCTTGGCGCCCATGTCCTGCACCTGGTTCTTCCAGTGGTACTCGAGCATCAGGTTGCGGTGCGTCTGGTTCACGCTCTCGATGGGCTTCGTCTTGCCGTCTGTAGTAGGGGGTCGAGTGAGTGTCAGAGAGGGACTATCAGAGCTATTAGGGGGAGGGAGGGGAGGGACGGACCGAACTCGGGCACGAGCTTGCGCAGCAGCTTGAGGTTCGTCTGCACGCGCTCCAGTTTGTTCTTGATGGCGAGGCGCAGCGCGTCGTCCGAGGCCTGGCCGGGCTCGAGCTTGGCCTGCGCCTCGCACAGCTCCAGGATGATGCTCTCGGCCGTGGAGCGCAGCACGCCCACGCGCCCTAGTAGGATGTCGGCCAGGTAGAACGGGTCGCTCATTTCGGGGTTTTGCTACAGTGGCAGGTTCGCGAATGAAGAGATCGATAGCTTTTGGGTAGAAAAAACAGCTCCCGGGCTCGGATTGGATGAAATACATACATGTATTATGTGTATACAACACCAAAACTCGAGTTAGCGCCGGATACAGGTATACACTACAGAGGACCGTGGGGGGCAGCATCAGTAGCCACTTCAACTGTCGTCCACCTCCATGGCCGAGTGTGCGTCCTGTCCACTCTTCTCACTGAGACTGTTCGGCTGCTCGCCCTCGGGTTCAGCGTCCTCCATTGCCACGTCGCCGTCGTCGTCGTCATCGTCTTCGTCTTCAACATCGTCGCCGTCGTCGTGCACCTCGTGGTTCGCCGCCTCGCCCTCGTCCTCGTTCTCCTCGTCGTCGATGATGATCACGTCGCCGTCCGTGAGATCCGTGGCCAGCAGCTTCTCCAGCAGCCCCACAGGCTCCGTCTTGATCGGGTGCTCCGTCTTGACGGCATCGGACGCTGCTCCCTCCTCTTCCTTCATCTCCACGTCGCCCGTGACGCTGCCCTCAGCCCCTCGCCGGGCCGCCTCGAAGGCCGAGATGGCCGCCACATGCGCGGCAACAGACTTGGCCAGCGAGTTGGTCTCCCGACGCACATCGTAGCCGCCCTCCAGCACCGACACCACGCGGCCATCGCACACCTCGGCCGCTAGCTTGAGAACCTCCAGCGTGGCCCACGCGTAGTCCTCCTCCACGTATCCAGCAGGCACGTTGGGGTTGTTGACAGCAGCCACGCCACCTAAGATGTCGTCGCGGTGGCCATCGAAGCCGGCCGAAATGAAGATGATATCCGGCTGGAACGCCCTCATGGCAGGTAACACCTTCGACTCCAGGGCGGACCGGAAAGCGAGCGATCCGCTGCCAGCGCCCGTGTTTTCGAGCGCCACATTGATGAGATTGCCCGTCTCACAGGATTTCCCCGTTCCCGGGAAGTATTTCCCAGACGAGTACAGATGGATGGACGCAAAGAACGCGTCCGGGTCGTCCTTCAGTAGCTCCTCGGTGCCGTTGCCGTGGTGAATGTCCCAGTCAAGCACCGCAACTTTCCGAATCCACGGATACAGCCGCGCGTGTGTCGCGCCGATCACCACGTTATTCAGCAAGCAAAAGCCCGATGAAGGAGCGTTTTCCGGCCGGCCGTGACGACCAACGTGGTGGCCCGGGGGACGCACTAGACACACGGCATTGTGATACTCCTTGCGCACGACACGGTCGACCGCAAGACACACGGTGCCTGCAGCCGCACGGGCCACGTCCCACGATTTGCTGCTTACAAACGTGTCCAGCTCGATGCCATTCTGCTCGAGACTGGCAGCTCCAAAGGCGCCAACAAGCAGGGGGTGGGCATTCTTCTTTCTTCTTCCTCGCTTGGGTTTCTCCTCGCGGATGCCCGAGTCGGATTCGAACACTAAAGCGCGCGACGATGGCGATGAGGCCGTGGGAGATGAGGCTGACTGCGATCCAGCCTCGATAGACCGCTCCTTCAGCTGGCGCAAGTAGGTTGGTGAGTGTACCATCAGAAGCGTAGTCTCTGGTGGACACAACTCTTCAGGTGACATCGAGAGACGGTCAAGCTTGAGCGTTTCTTGGTGTTTCTTAACCAGTGTGTTCAGGATGCTCACAACGCGCTGAAAGAAACAAAAAGCCAAGTACGTTTGGTTAGAAAACCAACTACACGACAGTTTCGATAGCATAGAGTACGTACATCCATGCGTTCTGGGCACTCCGGGTGATTCTTCGGCGTCTGGTGGTTAATGAACACAGGGTGATACACCACCAATGTTGTCGGCTCGACCGGAGGTGGGACTGGAATCACCTGATCCTGCGTCAAGTCGATCATGACACGTTTCAACTCTTCCATAACGCTGTACGGCGAATCGTACTCCGCATCCTCCCCGTGTGCTGTAATCATAGACTGTGTCTTGACGTGCTCGCTCTTAATCACTGGAGATTCGTTTGATGAGATAAGAGTTGAAGGTGTCAGGAACGTCGAGTTCAGCTCCTCCGGCCACTGGATGCGCTGCCACTGAGCTAAGCACGATCTGACCGCTTCACGCAACTCCTGCTCCCGCCGGAATTTCCCAGAATCCTCTTGCTCTTGGGGCTCTGTTTTCACAACGATTTCAGTGGAATCTTCCGGCTTCGACGAGCTCACTTCGGTCGTGTCGGGTTCCTTTGTGTCTTCCACCATCTCAACGTTCACATCCGCCTTCTTTCCGGTCTCAACCGAAATGTCTGCAGCTTCATGTGACGTCTTCGCTGGGCTTGCCTCGGGCTCTGTAGCTTTATCCTCGGACTGAGGAGTGTCCGTTCCAGCAGCCTCGTCTGTCTTCTGCTCAGCAACTTCTTCCTCTACCTTCATCTCAGCATCTTCGGACGTCTTCGTCTTTAATAGCTTCTGCGTTTCCACTACCTTTTTAGTCGGTGACGCCACTTCAAGCGTATTGAGCAACGAGCGCTGGATTGCTTGCACCATTTCAAGCGAAGAACTCCGCTCTTTCCACAAAGACTCCATTTCGCCCATGTAAAACGTGATATAGGCTTCACGTAGCCCAGTGCTATCGTCTAACGCGTCAAACTCGTCTTCCTCCTCTGAGGCAATGGCTTCACTGTCGTCGAGAAGCTCCACAACTTCCGCAGATGCTGCTGTGGCTGCATCAGCAAGCTCCCCCGTTACCTTCGCGATGTTTTCACGCTTGATTGTCACGCTGTTATCATCCATAACCAGATCCGCAGGATCAACCGGACTAGCATCACCCTTCACTGCAGGATTTTTCTTTTCTGGCGATCGCATCAAGCTGAGCAACGCATTGCGGTAGTACTCGAATTCTTGAGCGAAGTCCTCAAACCGTAGAGACAATTTGCGGAAACAACTCAACAATGCGTCTTCGCACTTGTCTAGAAGGTCACCCAGAATTGGGTTGAAGGAGTGTTGCATCAACTTCACCAACTGCGCATCCTGGCTCACACGCGCGTGATTCTTTAACGCCAGCGCAGTTTTCCCGTCCAGCTTCCGCATAGCTTCGCGATACACTACCGAAATATCATTCAATCGATCTTGTTCGATCTTCATGATGCCTTGCAACGCGTGCTGGTGGTTAGTTTCCCGCAGAATTTGTTGTCTCACCTGGCTTTCATCATCATGCAGCTGCCGCAAGTGCTCCATCCACGCAGTTTTGTCGTCGGGGGCGGCTGAAGACGAGCATACTTCTTCCTCTGACACTTCCATTTCCGAGACTTCTTTTTCTGTCAAAAAGACATCCTCCACAAACTCGCCTAACTGATTGTTGCTTGATAAAGGAAGCAATCGCCACACATCTTCCGCTGCTGTGGGGCTGCTCTTCACGGGGGGCACCTGAACAGCCAGGCAAAACTGCCATTCATAATCATCTTTCGGGACAACCACAGTTGTTGATGCTGAAGCCTCGCCAGGATCTTCCATCACTATATCATCGCCATTATTCGCAGCATCTGGCTCATTTTCAACGGTGGGTGCGATACTTGTGGGAGATGCGGCCTCTTGAGACTTTTCCTCCTCAGCTTTTTCCACGTCCGCTTGGTCCATCTCTGGTTTCTCTGCGTGCGCCTTCTCATCAGCAATGTCCGCTGCTTTGTTCTCTTCCGAGTCCGTTTCTGCTGTAGCCTTCTCTTCAGCCTTCTCCTCCTCCTCCAACTTTTCAACGTTGTCTTCAGTTGCACGTGCTTCCTGCTTATGCTCCTTAGATTCATTCTCTTCAGGTTTGGTGTCTTCATCTGGTGTTTCAGAGGAAGCTATCACCCCTCCCGCCTCCTCGACCGTATCACCGTCGTTAGCAGTTTCTTGTGATACTGCAGGCACTGCCGTATTACCATCCGCGCGTTGTTTATCACCGTCATCAATTGCACTTGCCGCTGCTGTCACGTTTACATTTGCAGGTGCTGCAGCAGGGGAAGATACAGCTTGATGTTGTTCGCCAGCACTAGCCACTTCCGTCTTCACATCCGCAGCAGTTGCATTATTTGCAGCCGGCTCGTTTACCTTTTCTTCCATCTGACTGCCGTGCGTCAACAGCTCCTTTGGCTCAGCATCATCTGCAACGCTCGCTGGTTTGTGCGTTTTCGAAGTTAGCACTTTTCGCTTCACGTACTTGGCAGTTTTCAGAAGGTCGGTCTTTTTCGTCGCCTGAGGCCCAAGCTCTGACGTAAGGGGGGCATTGCCGACATCTGCACCGGTGTTACTCGGAGCAGTTGATCCAACGGTCTCCAAATCGCGCAAAAACATTGACAGTTTCTGCTTTTCGTTGCTGCTTGACATTTGCAAGCGGGCACGATAATCGACAACCGCTTGCAGCTTGCTTTCGAAGCGTCCGTCGACTACCGAGGTCGAGTCTCTTCCATCTACTTTCACCTTGAGGTGCGCGAGGTCGTTAATCGCGCTAATGAGCTTCAAATGGCGCGACGTAGATAACAAGTCGAGAATCGGTGCGCAGCGCGGCGGCGGCTGGAAGAGTGGGTCTACGGGTGAGTCGGCTGCGTAGATCTTGAGCTCCTCGATCATCAGCGCAATCGCGTTCTGAATCTCAGTCTTGCTCTGTCTCAATTTCTGATCCCGCGTCGTGAACTCCCTCTTAATCGTCGGCCCGGAGCCGAATATCTCCGTCTTGACCAATGAAGAACCATCCGTTGCCTCATCTTCTCGTTTTTCCTCCTGTTCCTCGTTACTTTCCACATCAGCAGGATGAAGGCCCCACTGCACTCTCTGCGAGGCTTCCACGATCTTCACCGACCGCTGCAGCTTCGACATCCACGAGTTCAGCTTCATGATTGACAAGTTGTACTTGGCATTCTGCGCGCTGCGGCTCGCATAGCTCGATCCACTTGCTTGCCGTGCCATCTTCTGCTTCTCTTCCTCGAGCAATTGTTTCAAAAACGTGTCACGCTTGTCCGGAAAATTGAGAACGATTTCTTCAGGGCGCGCATCGCTGGAGCCGATGGGGCCACCAAAGAATTTCAGCGCCGCTTTGTCGTACGCCATCGCTGCGTCCTTCGCCGTGGCGAACGTACCAAGATTGACAACGTTCCCATTCACGTGGATCTGTGCGTGTGCGTACACGCGGTGCACCTGCACGCCCAGGTACTTCTTGGACGGAGCTTGTTGCTTGGCCGGAGCTCCAGTCTCTTCCATCTTGCGACGCTTGGCTTCCAAGTGCGCATTGGCCCCATGAGCATCGGGGGAGTCCTGGGGGCGCTTGCCACGGCCGCGCCCCCGTCCGCGGCCTCGTCCTCTGCCTCGCCCGCGTCCAGGAGACGGATGCAAGTCTGCGAGGGGCGGGGCAGGGGCGGCGCTCGGACGCACGCTGAAGGCGACCTCGGGGCGGAGGAAGCTGTCGTGCAGGTGCGGGAAGTTGAGCTGCGCGCTCTTGCCGTAGTGCATGAGCGCGGCCTTGTCGTAGGCGTGGGCGGCCTCGATCTCGCTGCCGAAGGTGCCCAGCTGCAGGTACTTGGCGCCCTGCCAGAGCTTGGCCACGAACGGCTTCTTGACGCCCTTCATGGACACCTTGGACACGCCCCTGTACTTGGACTCCTTCATGAGGATCGTGGGCTTGGGACCAGCGGCTGCGACAGCAGCAGAGGCAGGAGCAGGAGCAGAAGCTGCTGCGGGTGGCGCAGGGGCCAGCGGCCTGCGCGCGGCAGCACTGGGGGCAGCCGCTGGGACGGCGGCAGCCGCTGGGACGGCGGCAGCCGCCGCGGCTTGGCGCTGCTTGGCCAGGTTGGCGTCCGTGCACTTCTTGCAGTAAAAGTCTCCGGCCGGGATCTCGGTGAGCGGCGGCACGAGGCAGTACGTGTGGTACTCGCCGTCGCAGCCGTCGCAGAGCAGGATGCTGTCTCCGTTCTGGTCCGAGCCGCACACTGCGCAGCCGTTGCTCTGCGCGTGCGGTCCGCCCACCTGCGGGTCAAGAGTGTTAGTTAGTTAGGGGGTAAGTTGGGGGGATGGGGGAAGCACGCACCACGGCGGCCGCCTTCTCGCGCTTGATGTTGTCGCCACCGCCAGCGAACATGGTGACGCCACAGTGGGAATTTGCTATGCGCGCGAAATGAGGGGGGGAAGCGCGTATGGCATACTGGAGACAAGTGAAAGGCAGATGCGGGATGTGATTGGTTACAATGAGTTGGGAGATGACGGGGATTGGTTGGTAGATAACTAGTTTCAACCAATCCATAGAGTACGTTTGCAGCAACTTATCTGAACCTGTATTCTGCTCACTACTTTTTTCATTTTAAAATTGTTAAAACAACCTGTACTCAGTGGTTAGAAATTCAAACCCACAACTAACGTTATACGGTACATGTAGTACAATTCGAGAGAGTGGGTGCTGGAGTTCGTCGGACGAGAGGCCACTGCATTTAAATACTTAAAAGTATTGTGCCTTTCACCGATTTTGGCGGGTGGGCAGTTAATTCTTGCTGAATTAGATCCATAAAAGGGCGACCTACCTTTATTTAACGCTAATTATGCCTATGATTGTGAGCAGTCCCCCTAACACCCGCGATCGGCTTTGCAAGCTAATCGATGGAGATACGGCGGGATAAACTCAGAATGGCGCCGAGGTCGTTAACCCTTTCACTACCAGACGCGAATTGTAGGACCGCAGTGGTCCCATAAGGGTATACATAGTGAAACCCATATGATGTATCCTAATCATTTGCCAACATTTTGACCATGCTCTGCTAGAGGACCGCAGCGGACCTCTAATTCGTGCTGTTTTGTTTGGTAGTGAAAGGGTTAAAGCGCCTTTAATACAACGTCACGATAGGGGTCTTAAAGCAACAGAAAGCACCTTTAACCAATGAATCATTTCTGCGCGTTACTGGGCCCTTCTACGCAGGATGGGAATACCTTAATTTTTGTCGCCTTTGATTTTCAAAGTCCTAAACCGGCGTTTGGTTGGCGCCGATTCACGGGGAATGACACGGATACCCTGCGGTTTCGCGCGACTAAGTCTATTAGCATGTGTCACGCCCATCTAACGCACCAAACAGCGCAGCCAAACGTTCCTTCCTTGCTGAGATATGGCCTCGAGTCTAGAGCGACCCTCTTTGCAGACCCGATTTCAAAGACGCCTAGTGGGGATGTCATCCCTCCTCATGTGGTCCACATCATATGTATGTGACCCACACCTTATGGCGCTTTATCGTAAAGCGCCTTTATGAAATCATGTAGTTTTTGTAGGGGGGATGGATGGCATCGCTGGTTGCGGAAGTGAGCGGTTGCGAGGTCGCGTAGACGCAGCAAACCCACGCGGGGAGCCCGCGAAGCAGGGCCGCGTGGTTTTTTGCGGAGGCGGGCCCAGCGCCGAGCATTCCAGCGAGCGGACCCGTTGCCCTGTCCAGTAGTTAGTTTTTCTATCGCGGAGGTCTGGGGGTGCAACCCCCAGAACACTCATTTCACCCCTTCTGTCTGAACTGGAAGGTTGATGGGATAAAGGTGCTTTAGGCGCCTTTAACTACTTTCGTGACGTTGTATTAAAGGTGCTGTAACGCGATTCGAATGGCGCGCAGCGAACCCGCCAATCGTCCTGTTTCCCTCCAACTCGGGCTTATTCCGCCTCAATTCATGTTCATCCTCGCCACTTTAATTCGGCCACGATCGGATAGCCTCGAATTAACGATGGAATTAGCTAACCCAAGGCATAATTAGGATCGAGATGGGATTAGAATTATGCCAAAATTATCACGGCAGAATTGGTGAAAGGCACAATACCTGTACCGACACCATTTTCGTTAGGTGGACAGTAGTGTGCAGTATCTACTTATGCAAGATGTTGTATTGTACTGGAAGCAGGGAAACTCCGACCACGAAGTAAGCGCATGACGTAGCTGCAGGAGTTCATGCTCCTGAACATTCGTTACGCGCGACTTGGTGGTTTAAAAGTGGCCTTCTATTTGAGCTGACCTTGACTGGCTGGGGTGTCGTCACGCGTGACTTGATGTGCTCGCTGAGGTTCATCTTCTCGGCCGAGGGGGGCGGCGTTCGGATACGCTCGGCGTCAGAGCTGGCACGTAGCCGCTGTCTACATGTAGTGACTGGAGAAGGCGGGCATGGGTAGGCAGGTAGTCCGTTAGTATGGTCGCCAATTGACAGTTGGCGATAGCCTCCATTTATTCACCCCTTGGGAGAAGCATCTTCAATTTTAATACCGGCAGAAAAGCTAGCGGCGTTGCCATGGCAGCAACAGATTAGATCCTGACAGCAAAATGGTTGATATTATAATAGCTCGGGGGGGGTAGCAGGAGGGACTATCTTGATGCTGTCGCTAACCTAAGCAGACAAGTGACAACAGCGTACCTCAATACGAAAACCGTACGGTGTTGCGGCCGATGAGACTTCGACGTAGAGTACTCCCTAACACTAACATGTTATATTAGCTATAGTTTTGAACTAACTTAGTTACTATTAGTACTAGTGTCTAGTAAATCCAAGTAACATGTTAGTGGAGTACCCTACTTTGAAGGCAGGCTGCGGTGGCGTTCCGAGCTCGAGGGGAATGAGATATCGGTGATACGACAAACTAAGCGGAATCATATCGCTTAGTTTTCCGTCTGACACTTGATGCGATGAGATGAGAACGATGCCCACCTTGATAATAGCTTTCGGGGCTGGCTACGAGCAATGCAGACGATGTCTTGTCGGTCACATGTATCCAGAAGAGGTGATGATCTTGACATCGGAAGTCGTTAGGAAACCTAAGTGACAACAATGTACCTCACTGAAAAACGAAAACAGAAGAGGTGATAATCGAGTGGAGCAAACAGGAACAAGGCACAACCACGAGAGATATGCCAAGACTCGGTCGGGCCTTTTCTTCGAAGCTGTAGGACTGGTTTTCTCTTTTCTTTTTGAAGTAACTCGCCCTGGGTGCACTCCCTGTACACTGACAGTATAGTCAGCTATACAGGCAAACAAGGTAGCTTCGCTTCGGCTAGGAGACCGCTTATGATATAATATACTACGAAGTATTCTGCTCGTGTTATCCTTCGTTACCTATGCTCTGTACCCACTTCACCGTTGAAATATTTGACCCGCAGTTAAAGTAGTTTGTGGCGACACAATGACGAATCGTCATTGACGATGTACAGCAACCCGAATGTGGATGTTGTGTGCTACGATTTGGTTCAACTTTACAGCAATTAAATAAACTACATGTAGAGAGAGCTCTTCCTCCACTGCCGCACTGCGGTGTACTCGGCCTCTTTCTGGTGCATGTACAACATAGTCATTCGCTACGGTCTCGATCGAGTTGATTGTACACACAAGCGTTAACGCAGATTTGAAGCTCCGTTTCTGCTGCTGTGACAGAAGTGCTGCCATTGACGGCGGCCCGTGCGTTATCAAGTCAATAAATGATACGCCAGTAGGGTAGTCTTTGTCGTGGTGTGCGGAGTGCGTTGAAGGAAGTAGCAAGCGAGATGAGTCCCTCTGGAGCGTAGTAGTCGAATACTTTCGGCTAGTTTTAAGCTCGGTATTTGTGAGCAGCAGTCCTCCAACGCCACCCAAGCAAGAGATATTATCTCTTGCCGGAAGACATAATATGTCTTCCGGTCAATTGACTTTCTCAAGAGAGTTAAGCTCAAAACTAGCTCAAGACATCACCGTTAACGAGTGGATGCGGCGATTTCCACGCGTCATTCTGGTTCTTCAAAACTTCCAAAGAAGTTTTTCGCTCTTCAGAAGTTATTCGCTCTTCAGAAGTTTTTGCAACCTCGCTAATTGCGATTTCGATGTAAGTGCTTGGGAGGTACTCAGAGTTGTGAACTTTTGATTGGTCGAATTTCGGCGTGAGCATCACCTGGAAACAGCTCTTGCATCCAACTCTGAGTACCCCTACTACTAGTAGTACTAGGGTGATGGACCATCACAAGCAGATCCGAAAATGTGTCAATACAGCAAATATTAGATTTTGATGGAGCTATTTTTGAAATTATAACAAACCTAACATATGGCTTCGGATGGAGACGACGCGACCAGCGCAGGTGGATATGGAGGTGCAGATATGCTGGAGAAATGCTGGAGATCTCCACCTGGAGATGACGCGACCAGGCCCTTACCTGTAACTGGGAATACATTGCGTGACGAATTAAAGTTTGTGAGGCTAGTAAACCAGCAAGCTGGTCTCCCAGGATAACAGTTAGTACTTAAGTATAGTATAGCAAACATGACATGTTAGCCAAATATACGTATTAATATTGTGAAAACCGACAAAGATGTCCAGTCCAGTTAAGCTGATAAGGAGGGGTAGAAAACATATAAAAATGGATACAGAAAATACTAAATCGTAGGATTGGCGATAGAGCGTCCATATGCAAATCTCGGCCAAGTGCTAATGAACGCTCTGCTTCCTGGGCTTATTAAATAGCCGCAGAGGCGATAGAGCGTCCATATGCAAATCTCGGCCAAGTGCTAATGAACGCTCTGCTTCCTGGGCTTATTAAATAGCCGCAGAGGTGCAGAAGCCAGAGTAGCTCTGGCTGCGAGTACAAGCAGCTACTACTCGTGCAAAAGTAGCTCCGCGCATAATATACGGAGAGATAAGTACTATATGTGCTCATTAGGATTTATATATGCTACAGCGTCGAGTTCGCAGCCCACGTTGATTTGGGACGCCGTTTATATATAACGGATTTCACCGAATACAAGACCGGTAGGTATTAGAAGCCCGGTCAGTTTTCATCTTTGGCTTCGATAAACAGAAGACCTGCACGAAATAAAAGACCGGTCCACTAAAGATACTTTTTTAAAGAAAATAGGTATATCGCGTCCTCAACATCGGCTCTTATCACAAAGCTGTTTATCTGAAGCTAGACGAAGTTCAGTGTTCTTGCAAGTGAGCGCTACTCGATCAGCGTGTGGAGGAGCACTAAGCTTGGGTGACCGTCACCCTCTATGTTGATCCTTGCACGTCTGTGCTATCGACTTAAATCTCGACCCCGCTCTAGCTCGACGCTGCCGGCGACAAAGAGAGGATATATGTTCGGGGGGGGGCGACGAAGATGTGTAGAGAAGGAAGAAACCCAGCGCTTGGGGAGCTGGAGAACTTCCTCCATCGTACTGCCCCCCCTAAAGATTGAGAAGTCACTTGGAAATGGATCGCCGGTCACGGTCTCCAACTCTACAGCTACAACCATGACGGTACGACCGGTCGTTTCGAGGCCTCGCCAAAAAGTGGAGCGAGACAATTTTCTAGGTATTTGCATATTCTACTTTAATCAAAAAGCGTAGAACATGTTCTGATGTTGAGACCCTAGGCTCGAGATGCGTAAAATACAAGACCTTACCCGATTATCAGTCCCCTCTTCAAAATTGATCAAGATACAGGGGCTTATGGGGAATACAAGACCGGGTACTATTCGGTGAAATCCGTTACAAGCTGCCCTCAGAATGCCCAGCTGATACTGGGCATTCGAAGCGATTTGCTTATAAATCGACGCCAATCCGCGATATATGAATAGGGATGGGGGACATCAAATCGGAGTGGCATCCTGTTTATATATATCAAAACAAGGGTTCATCCGCTTAATAAGCGCTTAAAGCGATCGATTTGCAAAAAAAATAGGACATAATCGTCGGTTTTCACAATACATGTAGCGCTGGTTCCGAAAAAAATCGGATCTTGTTAAATGTTTTGAATAATTTTTCCTAAGGCATAAAGTTAACGATTTAGAAACTTTGAGGTATCACCCGAACATATTTTTCTCGAGGACGGGCCTCAAGGCCGCAGAGTTTAGATTGCTTAAGTTTCCATGTATCGCACGATTATTGTTCTACTACCTATTAATACTACTAACTGATCTACATGTATTATAGATACAGCCAGCTAACATGCCACTAACAGTTAGTCAGTGTCTAGTGAATCTTGCTAATATCAAAACGCCCCACACTATACGGTAGTCGCCCCCTAATTGCTCGCATGCATGTGTTCCAGATTATACAGCCAAGGCACATTGGGTACAGTGTATCTGCTCACGCCAGCTCGTCGTGCTTTATTTTCACTATTTTTTATTTTTTTAGGTTAACGCCGGTGGCGATCAGCACTGAATCAATCCCGCTAACCACTAGACCCGGGTTAATATAATACCTCTTGCTATCATACCTGACGGCTCCGGCTTTGCTTTTTTAAACGATATATGCACATACCATGTGAATATATCGTTATATGGTATTGTCATTTTCACCCAAATTTGTAGAACCTGGAGGGAAATTGATTGTTAGACGGAAATTGCAGGACATCTACAGGACATTGAAAACGTGATCTTTTGAGCCAATCACAGCAAGAAATGAACATGAATTTGAGCCAATCACTTAGTTGTGCTTTTGTGCCCTGCGGTGCAGCGCCACTATGGCAATCCAAGAGAGCTGACCACGACGCCGCTTCCGATTGTTTGTTGTATGCTGGGGAACAGCAACGCTATTTCCACACGCAGCAAAAGTCTTCACAGCATCTTCAACGCTCTGATGAGCACGCCACGACCCGGTACGTTTCGCTTCATCTTCAACCATGCGCATCAGATAGCGAGCGTCGCTGAGTCGCTTCTGCAGGTTTCTCGTTGGCATGTCACGCCCATCGAGCATCCGTAATGGAGGCGTCTTCTTGCTGGCATTACCACATTGCTATAAGACCCACAGCATTGCTACAGAGCAATCAGGAAGCTCGAAATCCGAGGGGACTCGCCGAATCTGCCTCCCCAAAAATATGACGGGGTCGCGGGAGTGTCGTCCGTGGGTTGGTAACTGGTGGCTTGCAGAGGATCCGCATTCAACTTCTCTACCAATCTGGTTACGCCTGCAGAGTCTAGGCACTGCTTGAGCGCGCTGTCAAATCCGTCGAACGTCACTACGCCTGCACCAATTGCTCGCTGCTCGAGTTCTCCCATAATATCTTTCACAGTAGCAGATCTTGCTGCATTAACGTGCTCGACAGTTTTCAGAGCCACTACCAGCAGAGATTTAATCTCCCGTAAAATAGCTACATGCGGCGGTACTCCTGTGGCTTGTAGACGGTTGCTGGTGTCGTCGACACCACATATTTTTGCTGACAGCTCAGTCAATAGGGTAGGATGCTGGAATAATGGTGACTCCAGCAACGGGTGTTTTACAGTAAGCTGTGATCGTAGATATGGTGCATGATAGACGAGTGACGCTAGGCAAAATTCACCGACGTATGCTAAGTGCGATGGCAGGCCCGGAAACACGCACTCAATTGCCTTCTCGACGAGATCGTCACGTTCACCAAAATGCGGAGGTAGAACTGCAAATTCATGGCTTCCTGGTGGGAGACCTGACACAGTTCTTCCGACATGCATGTCGCCAGCTGATTCGTAGCGTAGGTATGTATTTTGGACTGCTCCTAACGACCATCCTGCTCGCAGATGAACTGCAGTAGATGACGAGCATGCTGTCGAGCCTGATGCGCAGTACGTTGCGGCTCCTTTTCGCATAGAATGCGTGCCGAGGTCATCGCGATTGACACCACGCCGGCGTAATTCATCAGCTGCATCACCCTTTTCAAGCAATCGCTGTAAACACTTGCGGAATCGTTCATATTGGTTGCTTCCAGGAAACAAAATATCACTGCCATCAAACGACGATGTTGCCCAAAACATAGCGATGGCAAGAACCGGGCATATCCAGGGGTTGAACGGATTCGCATATATGTGTCTTGGGTCACGGGGTCTGTTACCTTCTTGGTCATTTTTCTGATGAGCAAAATAAATGCAAAGAGCATCTCCATTCCACTCCATGTGTCCGTGGTGAATACCAAACGCATTGGCCGACCGGCACATTAAATTCCAGGCAACAATCATGTATGTCCGCGCGAAAGCCATGTCTTTTGATGGGTGCTTTAAAAGCTTCCCACACAAAAAACATACAGATCAAGCGATAACGGGTCCTTGCCTGTCTTCGCCCGGACTTCTCCTCGTGTTGCTGCAGTTGCTCTCTCTCGCTTCAGGCCCTTGAAGTAGTTTTGTAAATCTTTCTCCATTGCTGGCGGTATTTCACGCCCGTAATCTCGATACAAATTAAAAAAAAACCGCCCTGTGCGTGTTCAGCGCGGAGTAGCTGAGCCTGCTGCCATCCGACTTTTCCAGAGTCAGCAACCAAGCACCAAATACATCCATCTGCATAGCGTCAAACTGAAGAGGGGGTCTAGTTACGTTGCGATCGAGCAGGGGTTTTATGCGCTTTCGAAGCTGCTTGAAAGAGAGACCCGATACATCGCCAAGACGCTGAGCAAACGCCGGAGAAACCAGATGCGGCTTGTAGAGGATAATCCACGTAATGAAGCGGCCGTAAGAATTCTCGTACATGGCTCGAGAACGCGTGCTCACCGTATTGCGCTGTATCTCGGTCACCTTTCTTGCTAGGTCATCCCAGTCGACGTTCGCCATCGTTTTGCTTTAAGGGGGGGGGGGAAACGTATGGAGTTTTGTATGCGGGATTCACAGGACACGTGTCCAGCAAAATTGGTGGAAACCGCTATTTGCCATGTCACTATAGTGAATCCATGTTTATTTACTGATTACACCGCTTTCCATTTGGAAAATACAGGACACTCTGTCCTGCAACAAACAAATTAATGGGTATACTGTCCAGTAAATTCTGGAGAATGGGAGTCCTTTGAATCGATTCCAACTGGTTTTGACCAATCAGAGGTGGCGTATGTCTCGTGGACTTGGACACACCACGAGATGTGCGCCACCTCAGACTCTGAATTGGAGTTGGTGGTCGATTGGTGACTTCTGATTGGCTGAATATCGCACGAATCGATTTGAAATCGATTCGCGAAAGCGATTCGATTCAGGCCATCCTCACAAATTCGAATGAAACTCACAATACGAAGTATATTATAACGTTTTGTCCTGTAATATGAGGCCCCCTTCGCTCAGATTCAGATATCTCTTACAAGTAACCTTGAGCGTGGCCCTGGTTAAAGCACCGTTGTGCTGATTGCCAGACTCACAATTAAAATTGTGAGTCTGGCAATCGCAATCGTATTAAAATACACCATGGTGATGACGAGATAGTCTTCTTAATGTAATACTGCCTCCGGCAACTCGCTGTATTTTAATACTACGTACTACGTAGTAGTATACGCTTAAAAGCGTGAACGAAGTACTCTTTTTAGAACTGCCTCGGTTGGTGCCCAAGAGTACGCGGGTGGTCGAAGCCCTGGGACGACAAGGGCAATCGATTCAGTTGTTGATGAGGAGGTAGTCAATTTAATCTTTGGTTAATAGCTAGCCAGGCTAGCCTAGCCTAGTCAAGTATAAGGCGTTATGTGAGCAGCCGCTCCTTCTGCTAAGGTGGTGGAAACGATTTTGACTACTGCGGGGTCGGTGCGCGCTCAATGCTCATCTCGTTGAAGCAATCGATACTTACGTGTACAGTAAGTACTATAATGTACAGTTTGTGCATGTAGTTGTAGGCCTCGAGTTCTCGTCTCCGGGGTCTATGCGCTCTCTGCGGGTTATTCTGCCCTAGATGTCGGAGGCAACATCCCCCATGTAATTCCGATAGCAAGTTGCACCCAGCCCATGCAATTGCTAGTGACCAACAATGGCTGAATGGCGGGCCGGCGAGTCAATCGTCAGTCGCGGCGCGACTGCGCGGTCGATGCACTTGACCGGAGATTTGCAAATGCTCATTCTTGCACGGTTGAACTTTGGCACCGCCACTTCAACCACGAGCTGCTCAAGTCGATCAGCGTCTCCTTCCCTGTCTGAGTGCGCATCGCCATCCCGACTGAAGCAGGTGATACGCGCAGCACCAAAGGTGGCTCCGCCGCACCCGCGGACCGCCATCTGCCTCAGCTTTTTATGCGGAGCGTTGTGCTCCTCCTCTGTCGGACGGACCGTCCGACTCGGACCTGTGTATCTTGATGGCAAGTTGCCATCGGCAACTCACCGGGACTTCGTTGGTGCATTACGGTCCGTGGGTATCCGTAATTTACGGATACCCTGGGTAATTTACCCAGCACGTTTGCCGAGTTTTCGTCGAAAACTGTCACCGCTCTGTGGAGTGGGTTCCAACTCCCTCGCGAGACCTCCAAACTCGCCCCCCGTCCCCTTCAAAATCGTTTTCAAATCTTTTGTGGTCCACAGTACCAGGCTTTGCTGTCTTCCAATGCGACCACACTCCGTCCAGGACGTGACGTCTCGTAGGTGACGAGGGGCAGCGCAGCACATGTAGGTGGTCGAGGTGCGCATCGATGACTGCGGAAAATTATTACAATAAGCTTACCAGAACCTCGAAGCAGTTCCTGGATCATGCGGAGTTGCATGCGGCCGAGCAGAGCTCTCACGCGGTGCTGGCACTCCCGCGTGGGCAGCGCCCTCCTCTTCCGCCACGAATAGCGGACAGCAACACACCCACACGTTGCAACGCTACTAGTAGTGTTGCGACTGTATTTCGCTTGCCTAGTACAGTAGGCGCACAGGCCCTGTGCGGTGCACAAGACAAGCTCGCATCGCCCTGTCATAGGGCGATGCGAGCTTGTCCAGGTCTGGAGAAATGGCCTCAGGGCAGCATGACCAGATTAGTTGCACCCGCTTTTGGCTCCCTTGCACATTGCCGCTGTATCACCAAGCACAAATATTTTGAGACGGAGCCGAGACAAGAGGGACCTCTTCGGCCAACTCAGTTGTATAGGTTTAAGTATTGCGAAAGACCAGATGAGTTCATCAGGGTTTCAGGAAACCCCAACCCGTACCCCAGGAGTTGGGGTTGGAGTGCGTTGGAGTGGCCCAAAGGTCCCAACGTTGACAGGCCTAGTTTTCGAAGCTGGGCAATGATGGCGTACTGTACCTCTTCAAGGGAGATCGCGCCGGTCTGGCGGACTCCAGCGTGCAGGTCCAGCCAGATCTCTGTCCACTTTTGGTTTTAGTAAAAACAGAAGTTGTGCAGGATCGTGTATGTGAGCAAGGCTTTCAAATTGAAGGCCTTGAAGTTCAACATTTGCAGATTAAAATTGTTCGCCGCTACGCTTTCGTTACGCCGCTCGCAGTTTGTGAGAGGTTTCCGCAGATGATGTTCGGTTTGACGTGCAGATTTACAGTTACAAATACAATTAAAATGTTCAGAAATTTTGAGGACGGCCACCAGTGAGAGGGTTCACAGACGGATGGTCTCAGTTTTTGCTAGTAAAAACCTTACCACCTGACTCAGGTGACCTGAGCCAAGTTGCCCGCATTGGATCGCGGACCTTGCACGATTTCCGCTTCGCAACGAGGCCTGCGTCACACGCTTTCCATTGAAGGGCAGGCACCGTTGTGGGCTCGCTTCAACGTGTCAGGGCATGCACACTTGGCGGGGCCCTGCTCTCCCCGGAGGGAGCGTGTTGAAGTTTTAGTCGCCGTTTTAGTAAGTTTTAGTCCGTGCACACAAACGGGCAGATCTTGGCGGTAAACCGCGCGAGAGCCTTGAAGTCACCTGCATAATGTACACTTTGCTCTGAGATTACCTCACTCCGGCACCGGACACCGCCTTCTAGCACGGACATGGTGCACCCGTGGATGCAGTTGTGCTCGGCAAACCTACACATCGGAGGTCCTTCCTTTCCTAGGCTGAGCTCACCGTTGAACCAGACCGACCCCAATGCTTCAACGAGGATGGACTTCCCACGTCTGACGCCCCGACTTGGTGCTTGAAGCGCTGGTAGCCATGTTAAACCCGCCCGACTTACATTGTACAGTGCATTCGCCTGCCAGCTGCAACTACTGTAGGCCTTTTGGCCAGCCTCGATCTACCTTAGCCCGACAGCAATCTCTCACTCTCGATTTTGCGTCTTCGAGCTCAGAACACCACCACAGCTCCTCTCAACTTTCCAGTAGTTGCAATGACCCGCGTTCCGCAGTCGCCGGGCAGCGGCTACGTGCCAGCTCTGACGCCGAGTGTGTCCGGAACGCCGCCCCCGTCGGAGAAGATGAGCGTCGGCGAGTACCTCAAGTCGCGCGTGACGACGCTCAAGCCGCCGATGTCGAAGACCGAGAACCCGTTCAAGGTGCTCGGGCTGCTCAACCGGCTGCAGTGGATGCAGTTCCTGATCGCCTTCGTCGCGTGGTCCTGGGACGCCTTCGACTTCTTCACCGTCTCGATGACCATCGAGGAGCTGGCGGAGGAGTTCGGCAAGACCAAGACGGACATCACGTGGGGCATCACGCTTGTGCTCATGCTGCGATCGGTAGGTTACGCCGGACTCTCGTTGTTCAGTGCAATTTATCTAACCTACTTTTTATTTTCCAGGTGGGCTCAATCACGTTCGGTATTGCGTCGGATCGCTGGGGCAGGTACGAGGCTTGAGAGAAACTCACTTCCGGTCCAGCTCATCATAGTTTATCTAACAATTGTTAATGTTTTTGGTTTTCAGGAAGTGGCCGTTCGTCGTGAACAACGTCCTGTTCATCGTGCTGGAGCTGATGACGGGCTTCTGCAACACGTACGCGCAGTTCCTGTGGGTACGCGCCTTCTTCGGCATCGCCATGGGCGGCCTGTACGGCAACGTGGCTGCCACGGCGCTCGAGGACTGCCCCCCGAAGGCACGCGGTATCATCTCCGGCATGATGCAACAGGGCTACGCCTTCGGCTACCTGCTGGCCGTCGTGTTCGCACGCGCGCTGGTCGACACTACGAGCCACGGCTGGCGCCCGCTCTTCTGGTTCGGAGCCTGCCCGCCCGTGCTGATCATCATCGCCCGCCTGTATCTGCCTGAGACCAAGGTCTACCAGGAGCGTCAAGCCGTGCGCGAGGCCACGCCCAACATCACCAAGACCTTCATCGCCGAGGGCAAGGTCGCGTTCAAGCGCCACTGGATGCTGCTGACGTATCTTGTGCTGCTCATGGCCGGCTTCAACTTCATGGTAAGTTATGAGTCTATCCTCCGCCTGTCATGAAGTCACTTAGTATGTGCACGTTACGCTAACCTGTTTTCCTGTTGCTTTGCTCAGTCCCACGGCTCGCAAGATCTGTACCCGACGATGCTCAAGAACCAGTTTGAGTTCTCGGCTGACGAGGTCACCGTGACGCAGGTGGTCGCCAACCTCGGCGCCATCTCGGGCGGCACCCTGGTCGGCTACTACTCGCAGATCTTCGGCCGCCGTCTCAGCATCATTGTCATGGCTGTCATCGGCGCCGCCCTGCTGTACCCTTACAGCTACACGGGCAGCACCAAGGTCATGATCGCCGCTTTCTTCGAGCAGTTCTGCGTCCAGGGAGCGTGGGGTGTCGTCCCGATCCACCTCATGGAGCTCTCGCCCCCGTCGTACAGCACGCTCATCGTCGGAACTTCCTATCAGTTGGGTAACCTCATCTCGTCGGCCTCGTCGACGATCGAGGCGCGACTTGGCGAGAACTATCCGCTGCCACCGACCGAGGCAGGAACGAGCCGCTACGAGTACGGAAAGGTGATCTGCATCTTCATGGCCGTCGTGTACGCGTACCTGGTGCTGCTCACGTTCCTCGGCCCCGAGGCCCGTGGCAAGGAGTTCGACGTAGCGCACGACCACGACCTGGAGGAGGCGGCGCACGTGAACAAGGAGGACCTCGACAAGATCCTGCACAATGAAGCTGAGCACGACAAGACCGTCAAGGGAGGCTGAGACGGGGCTGCGCATGGATCGGTGAGCGCCGCCACGTTTCGTTAAACGAATGGATACAGCACTGTACAGACACGAATAGCTTCAAGTTAGCGTGGTCAGTGCTACCATTTAACGTTATCAATGGTACATTTTGATGCGTGAGGTACGACGACCCTGCCTCCTAAAACGGAGGCTTATATTCACCTGCTGCTGTTGGTGTTCTGCTCGACCCCGGTTGCTGCGTTGAGCTTTTCCCAAAACCAGTACCAGTCCAAGGGCCTAATCCCAGGACCAGTACCAATCCCAAAACCAGCAGTAGTAGCAGCCCAAACTAGTGTAGGCCACCTTAGCGTTGCTCCAGACACTCCACCACCCATGACCACCCTCGGATACACCGCCATGCGCAAGCCCATCGCCAACAAGGGCCTGACCTTCACGAAGGAGCAGCCTGAGCAGCTAGGTTTACGCGTCCTGATGCCGGCCGCTAAGACGTCCACCAAGTTCGAGACAGAGCGCGCCATGGTCGCCCTCCGCCACAAGACATCACCCATCTACATGTAGAAGTACACTTTCATGCAGAACATGCAGAGGACCAACTAGAACGTGTACAACCGCATATTCGTGTACGACCGCATTATCATCGAGCACGCCTTTGGTGGACCAGGGCTGCATGGAGCTCAGACAAAACCACGCTGCGACCTCTTCATTTCGGCCAACGACATCGGCATCGTCGCCGAGCTCCTGGATAATCCGCGCCAGGTACTTCACGGACGGCGAGCGCATCCTGGGCCTGGACGACCAGGGCGCCAACGGCATAAGCATGCCCGTCTCCGCCGGAGTGCCGCCCTTGATGCACCGGTATCTGTTTAGCTTGCCATCGTCCTAGATGTGGTCCACACTAGTTTGGGCTGCTACTACTACTGGTTTTGGGATTGGTACTGGTCCTTGGACTGGTACTGGTTTTGGGAAAAGCTCTTGCTGCGTTTGTCTGCAGTGCTGCGTGCAGTCCATGGACCAGGCCCGCTTATATCCGAGCCAGCTGGCCCGCATCGAGAGTGACCTGTACAGTACTACAGCCACATCGCGGCGGAGTGAATGCCCATTCAGTCTGAACCTCCGTTTGATACCAGACTTTCGAGAGGCCCCGGCGTGCATCCGCTTTTGTGCTAAGCTTACCGGTACTCAGGGCAGGAGAGTGAAGGGGTCGATTGCTTCAGTGGTTACAGCATGGCGCCTCATGCCGTACAGCGACGACAATAGGGCACGGCGCGCTTGGTGGGGGTATCCGGATATGCAACGCTTGCACTTGGCGAGATCGCCGAAACTTCAAGGCGTGCCGGTGGTGGCGACAGGGCGAGGAAAACATGGCGCTGCATGTCGGGCGCTGCTTCAACCTGCCCGATCGGCAGCCCAAAGCAGCAAAAGGCTTACAGTACAAACGCGTCAAAGCTTTGAAGACGCGGGCAGGTGAGCGAGCCAGCGCGACGCTGCTGCGAAGATGATGGCTCGATTTGCCGGTGGCCCTGCTCACGCTATAGATAATTGACACAGGTTGCTTGCTGGTGAAGTGGTGAAGTTCTGCCATTCACGGAGTATTTCGCTGCCACAGGGTTCCACGCCGGTACCGGAATGCAGGTACTGTACAGTACCGGTATTATACCTGTAACGTTACACAATACATGCGGTCTCTGGTGCTTGTTTCTGACATGTGAAGTTTTTCTGAAGTTGAGAAAGGCCACCTTGAACAAATCATGTGATATACAACGGGGTTCTGAAGCGCAAGGACAGGACACATTGCACCCCGCCTCTATTGTGTCCTCGCTCAAATGCAAGACGCCCGCCACAGAACAGGTTTGCCACCCTGAGTGTACTGTTCATTGCGAGCGCGAAAACAGCGTCGCCAGCGGGGCGGAGCTTGTGACGGCCGTTCGACGTTCACCGTAGCACGCCCGCAGCGCATCGGCCGTCGACTAAAATCCTTAGTCGACAAGTGGGGGGGGCGCGCGCAGAAAATGCCCGCTTTCGCAGGATCGGATAGTACATGAACATGTACATGTACCGGTAAGGGCTCAGGTTCCCGAGAAAGGGCTTGCCTGCCATCGAGAGTTGTGTCTCCAGAGGTTTGGAAAATGTCGCCCGAACTTAGGCAATTCTCCGAGGAAGTTCAACACCAAGTTGCACTTGGTTGGCGGACAAGCGAATCGCCGAAACGAAATTTGCAGAAATAGCGTTAACTTTGCAGAAAAGGGAACATGTCATGTGCAACGTGTGCACGGTACAGTATGTCCTTGTCAAGGACTCCTTGATGCAGTCCGCCCCGAGACGCCCTCGTTCTGCACCCACGATTGGAGCCTAACGCGATTGACGTAGGGGCCGGCTCCTTCGGCTTCCGGTTGTTCAACCAGGATGCTCTGATCGACGAGCCCGCTCTCCTGTTCCCCTTGTGTGCTCGTCGCAAGGCGCAGGATGTTGATCATTCTCCATTTGTCTGGCTCAAGCGCACCCGCACTTGACCCGCTCACTTCCAGTGACAATGACCGCCGAGAACAAGTCCGTTCCCGCTTCCCCGGTTGACGCTGCCTATGCGGAGGTCACGACGCCCCAGATCCACAACACGGTGCTGGAACCGGAAGACGCGGCGGCTCGCCTGCGCGTTAACCCCACCTACATCCTGTACACGAGCGCCATGCTCGCCTTCGTGCTGCCCCTGCAGTACGGTTGGTCGACCTCGCAGCTCAACCTTCGCAAATTCAACAATGTCGAAGACTGTAAGGTCCGCCCTGTAGCCGAGGGCACGTGCATCATGTTCCCGGGCCACACCAAGTTCCAGTGGACCATCGTCGTGAACGCCTGGATTGTCGGTGGTATGGTCGGTGCTGGTCTTGTTGGCAGGTTCGCTGATCGCTTCGGCCGCAAGCAAGTGCTGGTCTACAACTGCGGCTTCATCATCGCGGGAGCTGTCATCATGGCTTCGGTGTCGAACCTGTGGGTGTTCGCAGTCGGTCGGTTGCTGGCGGGTATTGCCTCTGGCGCGACGACGGGCAACGTCGGCGGATACATCAACGAGATCTCGCCGCCTCACCTTCGTTCGCTTCTTGGTGCTGTTCTCCACAGTGGCATCACTGTCGGCATTCTTTTGGTCGCGACTACGTTCTTCTACATGGACTTTGAAAATGGCTGGCGCTACATTGCTGGATTCCCGATTGTGCTCGCGGCGATCTTCCTGAGCCTGTCACCGTTCCTGATGGTGGAGTCGCCCGTGTGGTTGCTGCTTAAGGGCCGTCGCACTGAAGCCGAGGCCGTGCTCACCCGTCTGTTCGGCGCTGAGAATGTGCCTGTGGCGCTGGAGTGGATCGAGTCGAAGCGCAAGAACGACATGGAGATGCAGTCGAGCACGAACGAGGTCGTTCGCAGCGGCAAGGGTGTAAACTTTTCGGAGCTGATCGCGCCACCCCTCCGTCGCCAATTTATCATTGCCTTCGGTGTCGCAGTGATGCAGAAGATCACGGGTATCAACACGGTGTTCTACTACTCGTCGGATCTGTTCAAGCAGGCTGGTCTAAAAAATGCCCGAGTCAGTGCTGTTATCATCGACATCGTCAACATGCTGCCGACGCTGGTGTCGGGTTTCTTCGCGGCACGTTTCGGCAACCGTCGGATGCTGTTGTGCGGTTTGACTGGTATGTTCATCAGTGCGATCGGCGTGACGCTGTCACTGTCGTTCAGCTGGTCGACGCTGTCGATTCTTTTCATTGCAACGTACGTGGGCTCTTTTGGCGTGAGTCTGGGCCCGCTGATGTACGTGGTTATTGCCGATATCTTCCCCGACTACGCTCGTGCTACCGTCACCTCCATTTGCGTGCTTACCGCTTGGTCCGCTAACTTGGTCGTCGGTGTCGGCTACCCGTACATCTCGAGTGCACTTGAGGACCTGGCGTACCTTCCGTTCGTGGTGCTACTGGCGATCTCGTTCGTGTTCGTGTTCGCGCTGCTCCCGGAGACGTCGGGCAAGACGAACGACGAGATCCAGGATGAGTTCCGCGCCATTCGCCAGAAGAAGCGTCGTGCGGCGGCCGGAAACTAGTTACTTGCTGTAGTTCAAAAGACGCAGTCGCAAAGGGATCGGCTGCAAAATACATATATACGTATTGAATATGCTAAGCTGCTTTAATCTTCCGTTAGTCTCTGCTCATCTTTGCATGTACTGTACAGCAAGGATGGTCGCAATTGCAATAGGCAAGCGAAGAAATACTGTGGTAACAGTATTTCTTCGCTTTTCTAAACGGACAGCGCTCTAAGAGCGCTGTCCGTTTAGAAAAATGATCGATTTCCCCCCGCCAATTTATTTCCGCTCAGAAAAACTGAGGGTCCAAAAAATTGTCCCCAAGTCCAAGTAGAAAAAGCGGCCCGCCAATTTATTCCGCTAAAACCTATCTTCTTTCATATTAGTCTTTATGTAGGTTGTATCTGTTGCACTTCAACTCAGCGCGCGCATGCGCAATATGCGCAAGAACCGACAGTTCCGGCACGAACGGAACCAGAGCGTCGATCTCCGCCTTCACCTCCAGAGTGATCTTCTCCACAGCCTCCAACGCCTTTAAGTTCTGCTCGAGCTGCGCCGGCGTCTTGGCGCCGATCATGACGGTCGACACGTTTTCTTTGCTGACACACCAGGCCAGAGCCAGCTCCGCCAGCGAGATCCCCAGCTTCTAAGCCACCGGCTTGAGCTTGTCCGCCTTCTCGGCGCGCGCCGCGAACTCCGGGGAGATCGCCTTGAACATCGGGTTCTCCATGCACGAGCCCTCGGGAGTGCCGCCACTGTACTTGCCCGTGAGGGCTCCGTACGCCAGCGGTGACCAAGTCGTGAGGCCGAGATTGTACTTCTTGTACAAGTCGACGTACTCGAACTCGACTTTGTTGCGGTCCAGGACGCTGTAGATGGGCTGCTCCACGATGGGGCGGACGCCAAGACGGTCGGTGATCTCGCACGCCTCGGAGATCTGGGCCGCAGTCCACATGCTGGTGCCCCAGTAGAAGGCCAAGCCCTGGTCGATGACGTAGTTCATGGCCCGGACAGTCTCCTCGATGGGCGTGAAAGGTTCCGGACGGTGGCAGAAGAGCACGTCCACGTACTCCTGGTCGAGTCTCTTGAGCGCGGCCTTCGTGCCCTCAATGATGTGCTTGCGACTCAGGCCCTGTGCGTTCGGGCCAGCCTTGCTCGTGAAATCCAATGCCCCGAAGAAGATCTTGGTGGTGATCACCAGGTCCTTGCGGCTCCACGTGCCCTCGGCGACGCCCTTGCGGATGGCATAACCAATGTTCTTCTCGGCGAGACCTCCACCGTACGCCTCGGCGTTGTCGAAGAAGGAGACGCCGTTCTCGAACGCGAGCTTCATCATCTCGTACCAGGCCTCGGCCGTGTACTTGTCACTGACCTCCATCCAGCTGCCGAGCGAGAGCTTGGAGACCAGCAGACCTGAGTTCCCGAGGAAGCGGTAGGTCATGCGGCTGGACTTCGTAGCGGGGACCATGGTGGTTGTTGTTCGAGGCTTCGAGACAAGCGCGTCGCCATGTCCACAGCACACAGCACCGAGCCAGCGGCAAGTGAAGATGACGCTTCAGCTCCAGACGCGCTGCAAGGACGCGTGACCATCCGTGGAGAGGAGATGGACCCGCGCATGTTCTTAATATGCGCGTGAGAGCACTGGTGCTGTAGCGAGCAGATCGACCGGTTGCCGCGCTCGACGCCGTGCGACTCGGAGAAGCTCGGAAGCTGCACCATGTGCGACAGGTGGAAGCCCAAGCGCATCCGCGTGGACGACTGGGGGGGGGGCGGCGCACTGGCCTCCATGTTGGTGTCTTCCTCCATCTTTGCGCGCGATTTCTCCTTCCGCTAAATTCGGGTGCCGCTCAAAAGAAAGAGGTGCCGCACCAGTTTCTTTTTGCCGTATTATAATGAGGCGTTCTCGACACCTCTTTTTTCTTAGTACTACTTCAGAGAAAAAAATAAGCGAAAAAATCGATCAATTTTCTAAACGGACAACGCTCTAAGCTTATTTTACGTGAACCAAATGAAATGTGTGCGCTATTATTCCATTATAGAGCGCCAATGCGGCTGATGGCTCCGCCAGCTGCTCAGGCTCGCTACCTTACGTCTGTGTTCTCTCGCTGGAGTCTTGCCCACTTTCGAAGTAGCTTCGCAGCAGTCTACCTCAAAACTTAACGGTCAAGTTCCACCGCACCAGTCACGGCCGAAGCCCCCCCCATCACTGTACCAGCTTTTGTCTTCGTCTCTAGCTGTCAAGTTGCCACGCTTGGTGTGGACCGCTAGGCATCATGCGCTCGCGTAGAGCTCAAAGAAGGGTGTCCCGCCGGTTGCTAGCAGGTGCGACGTCTCCCATATTCCACCGACTACGGCTGTTATCTCGGCATCACCGCTGCATGTGAGTGAAGCTCAAAGAAGTTCACGACGGTCGCAGTCTTTGAGCAGCGGCAACGACCCCCTGACTCAACCGGCTACAACTGTACCTCACCATCACCATCAAGTGCGAGTGAAGCTGGTTGCAAACCAAGTCCGACAAGCCAAGCTGTGGTAGCTTCATCATCCAGTGAAAGCGAGGACTTTGCCAGCGAAGTAACCCTGCGACGTCAACCCCATGCGTCCAATGGTAGCAATGAGAGCGGCAACGAACTGTTGAAAAATGATGCAAGTGCAAGTGACTGTGAAATATCGCCCTGTGACATAAAAAAATCGTATTCGAGTGATAGTGGAGACCACGAAGGTGTATTTCTTACAGCAAGCGCTGAATCCGGATCCGACAGATTCCACAATGCGGATGAGTTTGCCCATCCGGTCACGTTCAAAACAAAACCTGAAGCTCGAGCGCAGCTTGACGGATAGGAGAATACTCGCTTTACTGTTACCAGCAACAGTCGTTTCTCCACTAGGCTGTCGTGTACAATTTACGTTAACTGCACTGCAGAAGCTGCATTAAGAAAGAGCGCAATGGCTAGGTTTGCCTTTTTTCTAAGCGGTATGCACATTGATGCAACAGTAGATGCGATGGCACAGCGCACTGACATCCACAAGTCATTCCTTTCGGAGATTGACAACCTTCTGCTTGATGGTCAGGGCCCGCGCCAGTGCTTAATTACGCTGCAAACTAAGTACATCAACAATGAAGAGACATTTAGTAAGAGCACATTCTTCAAGGATAAGGGATATCGTGTGGAGGACGACGCGCTCAGGGTCAGCCTCAAGCCGTGGGAATACCAGAACAAATTGCTCGTTCTGGACTGCCTTTCGAACACGTTGGAGAATGGGCAGATCTCTGTGGGGGTTATCTTCGCGGCGCGGCGCTTATTCCACACGGCCCCTCGCATGATGTTGGACCAGAGGAAGGAAGTACTAATGGCCACCGATGGTACGTGCAAGCTTCATTTCGAAGATTAGACCATCGTCTCTTTCGGGACCTATGGAGTTCGATATACTGCGAAACACCAGTATCAGCATAAGTTGTACCCGACTGCGTTCGTGTTCGTTCGGGCTGAGATCGCGTACGCATACGCTCGACTTTTTTCGGTCGTAAAAGATCGTATCAAGGCATTTTGGGTGACAATTCTTGAGCGAGTGCCTTTTGGGCATGATTGGGATTCTCGTTCTTGGTGTGTAGAAGAAATCAAGGCAATTTGCCAAAAGTTCGAATGCGACTGCAAGGCGTTTTACTGTGTGTGGTTTTGCACACACGTACTAGCTTGGTTTCAGCTTGTGGACGCAGTGGATTTGAACGCAAGGCTGCGGGGTTTGCCAGCTCGTAGATCACCTGTGCGTCCTCGAAAGACAGCCAAGTGTCTGGAACGCGACGGTGTCACAGTATAGTGTGAGCGCACTGATCAAGAGATTGGCCGATAAGCCCGCGAGTGTTATTAACTGGGGTGTTCTGGGAACCTAGACCAGCACAGACGACGATAGTGTTGAAATCAGTCGAGACTTCGTCAGAACCGCAAAGCCTCCGTTTTTGCGCGCCGGTAAATGTCACTGGGAGGTGGAGTACCACGAAATCGGAAAAGTGGAGTAATATGAGGCTGAAACCCTTGCCACTTTGAACTTTTCGTTTCGAATGGGGTACATCATGCTCGAAGCTGATCGATAAGTAGTTGGAGAGCTACCGCGTCTGTATATGCAAGACTACCTTTTGGTTAAAGCAAGAAGCTTAGAAAAAGAAGATAAACAGATAAAAGGAGGGGTCACATACCTCTCCGAAAATCTTGAGTTGGACTCTGACATATAATATAGCCGATGGGCTTACAATAACACCGGTGGAATATAATATCACCGACCGCATAGAAAATAGCCGGCGGGGAATAAAAAGCAACCGAAAATACATGGAATAAAAAATAGCCGGCGGAAGCATAAAAAACCCGCACCCTATCGATAAGATTTGATTCGTGTTCACATACCATTGACCAAGAGGAGCACCCGATGCACCTGCTTCGCAGCCGCACCATCTGCATCGTGCCAGTTGTATTTCAAATGCAAGTACATGTATACGGTAGTCCCAAACCAGTTCTAAATGCACTTTGGTGGAGGGACACCACGTGAACGAAGTAGCAGCATACCTTAGAGCATCTCCACCGGCAAGGATCTATAGCTATATAGCTGCCCACCCGACCAAAATGTTACCTACCGTTGTTTCACCGGGCATCTCTATAGCTATAATTTTAGCTACCGGGGGGTTTCAGTGTCTATGGAGGGCCTCCATAGCGACGCAAAACTATAGTAGCTATTGCTCTTTCACAAGACAAACAAAGCTACTTATTCAGCGGTACCACTTCGTTGATAGAAGTTTGCAACCAAAGCATCATGAACTTTTAAGAAGAGTGGTTTCGACATACGATACCGACGGGCAAAGGTTTGGTCTTCATGCAGTGGAGACTCAGCGAAATACCGTCGAAAAAGCCACGCGTTGGTGATGCAAAGTCTCTCTCAGTATTAGGTCATTTACCAGGCTCGGAGCCGCCCTGATTGCATTTCTTCTTGGCCCGAGGAGCGAGAAGCAAAGACCTAAGCAAGTCTCCCCTTCGTCGTCGACTTCGCCACATAGCGATAAATTGGTGAGTGGCGGCTCTGGATGTCTATAGCTATATAAATTCCAGCCAATCAACGCGCGAGTTATCTATAGCTATGACGACTGACCGGTGGAGATGCTCTTATCAGTACTTACTATCTTAGTCAAACTACACCAACGTATAAATTAGTATATGCGTTTGATGTGGCTACACATGTAGGCAACTCGAACGTACCGTATTCAAAAAGTGCTCCTGAAGGAGGCGAACGGAAGATTTCTTGTGGGCGGATGATCCCTTCGCGCAACCTACAAAACTCGTACCTAGACGAGGTGGACGTTACAAGCAACATCCCAGTAATTTATCATATTCAGAGGGTATTATGATTCATGAAAGTATTGTAATAACTGTAGAGTACTTCTAGGGATTTCCCACGAAACCTCTATGAAGTAATATCCCCTATCACCCATAAATTACCAGGTTATAGTATTATTGATGAATAAGACGTCCACTCGGATCCCTCCTTAGCTCTGAAATAAATTTCAGAGAACACTGCGAATCGCATCACGGCAGCAGTGAACAAAGTCGCGCTTCGCACGCAGAAGCTCTGAAATTTGGCTGCTGAATTTTTGTCCATGATACTACATGTTTCTCTTATCTTTACGTGAGCTAGCATGCCAGGCCAACACTTTATTTGTGTCCTGTATTGTTTTCCAACAATCAATCAGGTGGGGAGAATCGTCATGTTCGTGACCACGTTAGGGCGTGGCGTGGTGGGTAAGCTGCGAACGAAATCTAAAACTGATCTATCTAAGGCTCTCCCTTCTTGATCGGGAAAACGAGGGGTTTCCGACCAGCACCTCGAAACCTCTTCGACATCTGAGCCGCAACGGAAACCATCCCAATCCCGCGCAAAACGATAAAATACCTGCGTGTTACCTGTGTCGTCCACCTCAGCTAAGTGCGAATTCTATTAGCCAACGACTTCATTTTACGACGTATCACATGTGCACCATTTCTGGATCAAATTGAGAATGTTCAAGATCAAAACAAGAAATGCTAAATTCAAAACAAAGATGACCTAGATGGACTTGCTGTCCACTCTATCGCTTTCGAGAAGCTGCAGAGTTGTCCCATAGAGTGACCAACTTGAACAAAATTAATATAATATACGAAACGCATCCACATCAGGTCTCAAAGTATACCAACTCATAGAGGTTTTCTTGTTTTGAATTTAACACTTCTTGTTTTGATCTTGAATTTTGATCCAGAAATGGTGTACAGTGTAGAAACCTCTGTATGGTCGGGTCACCGCTACCTGCAGTTTTTGCATCGTGCCATACGAATCCGACGCACTGATTACACATTGTTGGACATGCGCGAGCACATGAGGCTTTTCCTGAACTCCTTGGCCGACACGGGCCACCTCCAACCGCAGCTTCACGCGGTACACAAAGTACACTGCACTGGGTGCAAAGTAGCCGATAGCGACCAGCACCGACGCGAGGAAGACCCAACTCGAGGTGCCCGCTGTAGATGGTGGACACCCAGGGATGTTAAGTGTTCTTTTATTTAGTTTTCTTTAACGTTCTTTTATAATAAAAGAAGATTGTCGTGAAGCGAAGAAATTTTCTTTTATTCTGGGGGTGAAAGATAAGACGCTGAAGGAGCTCACTGCACAAATTTAGCAACACATTCACAGCCTGTTCCTTACCTCGACAGTCCAGGCCCATGACAGTGTCTTTCGTGCGTCTTGTTTGGCACTTACACACTCGACAACAAGCTCCCAGGTCACGCATTGCCACAAACTCGAGTTGGTTTGCCCGCAGTATGGCGGACACGTTACGGGAAAGCGGAAGCAACATCTAAAGCGTGAGGCGATAAAGTCGTTGGTAAATGACAAGGATTTTATCACGAAGCTGGACAAGGCTATTGCAATCCTGCAGCCAATCGATGAGTACATCACGAAGTTCCAGAGCGACTCGGTGCCGCTGTCAGAGGTGTATCAGGCTTTTTTGCAGCTGCCGGCGAAGTTCAAGGCGATTCCTGGTTTAAAGAAAAAGGAGATTGAGTACCTAACGACTCGAACTAAGCACCGCTTCACGCTGATTTACGGTCCAGCTCACGGAATTGCAAACCTCCTAGACCCTCGATATATCAGCGATGGCATGCCAACAGACTTTCGACGTGGCGTTGAAGATCTGCTATTCGGCTTCCCCGACGCAGACGGCACGTGCACCCAAGACCGATCAATCCAGATTATCAGAGAGTATACGCAGTTCCGTGTCGAAGCCGTCGCTCAACGAGAGCGAGGAGGCTTACGCTTCGACATCCTAGGGGCTCGAGGGGACGATGGTATCGTGCAAAAGTCCATTCTTCAGTATTGGCAATCTGACTGCACAGGATGGCCAGTGCTTCGCCGTATAGCCTTGAAGGTATTTACAATGGCCTCGTCTAGTGCGGCATCGGAGAGGAATTTCTCCACATTCGGCATGGTGCACACCAAAAACCGCAACCGATTACTTCCTGACAAGGTGATGAAGCTGGTCTACATCAAGACAAACGCGTCCCTGATAAACAGACCAGTAGCGAAAAGAGATAGCCTGGGACCCGAACCAGCAAGTGACGCATGCATATGACAGAAACTTTAAAAGAAAAGAAGAAAAAGTCTTCTTTTAATGACCAAATAAAAGAAGAATTTCCTTTGAAAAAAATCGTTCTTTTAACATCGCTGGCTGAGACGTGACGGCGACCAAGTGCACAGGCGATTTGAAAGAGAGGATCGGCAGGTATTTTCGGAAAGTGCCCATTTGAGTTGTCATAATGGGTAGTTTTGAGTTACAGGAATGGCTGCTGCTGGAAATGTTGAAATGGGCACTATATATATATATGAAAATGTATACCGGGTCTCCCACGATTAGTTCCTATCTTACTCTAGTGACTTCTGTGCTTCATCGCTCACAACTTCGTTCACCAACGGCATGAACTGGAAGTACTGGCGAGCTCTGAGCTCACCTTCCATTGCATAGTTGCTCAGTAGGTCACGGTGGGGGCCCATAACCCGCTTCAGCGTTCACTTCATTGGCCACTTCATGTTCCACTTCCGTGCATCGTGCATCCTCTTCAAATGCGTATTCGTACTCCTCATCCTCGTCGTCAGGCATGGCGAAGTTTTTTACGGCGAAACCGGGAGCGTCGCTAGTTTGCTCTAGCTCGCTTGCAATTTATTGTCATCGCCATGATATTCGGCAGCAGCGCGACCTCGAGTTAAAAAGCCTTGATGGTGTCCAACCATGGTTGCAGCTGCAACTTGCAGCCCCATCAGTTGGTATGCCAATAAGGTGCTGCAGCAGAACACCTTCATTTCTTTTTCATTTTGGAGGTAAGATACATGTTGTTGCATGACAATTTGAGGCTACTGTAGATACAATGATAAAATGCAGCTAACCGCTTATGTCCTCTTTTATAAGCGTCGCACGCTGTCGCAATTCACTCAGTGCTGCGCTGCCCTAACGATCAGTAATATAGCAGAATATTGCCAATGTCGTTCAACACGTTTAGAACAGGTTCGGGGCCTTGTTTGCCCTTTTGCCTTTGGAGGATTTCCTGGTGTTGGTTGGAAGAGAACTGAACTGAAAAGTTCTGCACGGACTCGTTAGGACAACTAGAACCTCTGCTTGTGAACTTGAGCCTGAAAAGTTCGAGTCTTGTCCTGATTCTTTTGGCTGAATATCATGTTTGTCTCCATCTGAGAGATATTAACGGCTCAGAGCTAGTTGCAGCTTGATATATTCCGTTACAGCCACACATACCGACATCCGCGGAAAGATCTAACCAGTCCCGGACATAGTCCTGGCTTTCAGATTTGCATTTTCAAATCCTAAAATAGCTGGTATAGTTAAACCAAGGTAATTCGGCTACAAACGAGTCGGCGAGCACACACAAGATCCAATCCTCTCCCGCGAATGTCTGTGTACATTTAGCTTGCTATCTTCTGCAAAATGGTTGGATCTTTACGAAGATGTCGGTAGTGTTCTAATCGGTGTTTACTAAGCGAAGTGACAAGTTGTGGGTACTAGGGATGTAGTTTCTAGGTATATCTAAGACTTCCCGATCTCCATTTTCTTGGTTAAAAGAATGGGTAGTCCTGGAGACTTTCAAATGGGCATTCCGTCTTTTCTTCTTTACTGAGTACCCCCTCCCTCCCCGCAGTCACTCATTTGCTGACTTTGAGCTTTGGCAAATTTTCACTTCAGCACCGGTTTCTCATGCCCAGGCATGTCCGGAGGTGTGCATAGCGAGCTTGCCACAAGTAATGTTGTGGTGTGTTATTAATAATACACTGTAGCACCGTATTACGGCTCGTTATCGACTTCATGCTGCTACTTAACAGCAATCAGAAATCACACGCACGCAGCTTGCACATGTTCATTCCAGCTCGCCATTCTTGCATTTATCAGTAACTACATATTACATGAAATCCAAAATTTTCTGGTTTACCCGGTGAACTTCACTGCAGCACCACTGCAATTGCTGCAAAAGCCGGAATGCACAAAACAGCAACACTCCGATACGGTATCAGTCGGGAAGAAGGTCGTATCGTGGCCTGCCGTCCGATCAAACTGCACGCTTCTCTTTGTGCATGTATTATAATAATACATGTACCGATATTGGTTTTATTAAATAGCGATCGGCCTCGATTCTATTTACAATCGGCTCGTATTGAGGGAACAAATCCTGTCGAGGCTAAGAACGCGAGGCAACCAATCGGCATATGGATGGGCGGGCATGAACTAAGTTCGCACGATACTATAATACAAGTTGTACTATAATAAGCTTATACATGTAATAATATCGTGCGAACTTGAAGTCTACATACCCATATGTATTAGTACATGTAGTACAAACCACGTCTAGTACTACTGTAGTATTATACTACAGTACTGTATTACATGTATTATACTACTGTAGTATTAATACACTGTACACGTAAAATTAGCTTACATGTATTATACCAATCTATATAGAGCTTCGGGATTTATTTTGAGGCTCAGTATTCTAGCCGGATTTCGTTGAAATCGAATTTAACCAGTACAGATAAAATAGATTAACAGCAGAAGTGCCGGCTAATTGTTTCTAACGTGGTTTACCAATCGATGGCTCACCAGCGCTATGCTAACGAAAAATCGTCGCCCCGACTTTATTTTTTGTGTTGGCCGACCCGTAGCGGTAGCGCTCCAATCAGGTGACGTAAAACTGAATTTTAAGGGGCCCCTCCCTGTTTCTGAGCCAATCCTGACAAAGATATGATGAGGTAAAGGAGGCTGAAATTTATTTTTATCTTACGCACTGACCAGTTCATGGACCAGTAGGTCCCATACAAATTCTCATACAAAGACTAGGTTCCAGTATGGCACCATGTCAGTCAAGACGTTCGCTCACACTACTGCACGGTCCAGCGGAACAAATTACCCCTGCGTCGTAATGGACGCCCCTCCTCATTTTCAGGCACTGTCACCATACGAGGCACCGCTACTTGCGCCCGGGTGCTGGTAACCCCCTTTTTAAGAGGCGGGGTTACCAACACGTAACTCTTGCGCAGAATGTTGCTGCTTGCGTCTGCTGTCTTACGAGAGCTCTGTTGCGCCTCCTCCAGTTTTTCATATGTGAAGCGAGCCTTCATCTCCTCGTGCAGTTCTTCAAGAGTGAGGGAGTTGATATCTTACGGGGTGAGGGGAATTTATATTGTGGTCCATGATCTGGTAAAAAATGGATTGCCCAATCATATCGATCATAGCCAGATTTGAGCACTACCAATTGGCTGAAAGTCGCCCTTGGGCCATGATCTGGTAAGGCCCATCGATTGGTAAACCACGTTATATAAAATTCCAATCACTTTCCTAAATGAACACTTCTGGCTTTGTGCAGAGCGCTACATTCGTTTCATTCATTTCATACAGCTACAAAATCAATAATAGCCCTAGGAAATGCAATATAACTGCAGTCATAGAAACTAGCCACCGGTAATAAAAAGTAGCCGGTGGCGAAATGAAAAGAAGCTTTTCCCTTGTCGATACAGTTTCTAACAACTTTCTATTTCTAACAACTTTCTAAATTTCAGAGCTTCTTCGTGCGAAGCGCGACTTTGTCTTTTTTATATAAACACGTGAAAGACTGGACCGATTCCCGTGGGCTATTTCCGTACAGATTTCGTGTCTAAAAAATCGTGTACAGATCTCGTACAGCCCGCAGGCCACTTGCTGTCTAGATGTCTAGATTCGGTACAGATCCGAGGAGCCAGTTTGAAGTTGAAGTGACCCTCACCCACGCACGCCAATTGCAGCCCCACCACTCAGCACTGCTGAGTGGGCTGAGTCAGCAGCGATCATGGCACCTGCAAGCGCCCACATGACCGCGAGGCTACAGAGATTCCGATACTATGGCGCAGCTAAATATCGTCGATAAACCACGTGGCTCGAACGAATGGGATCGGGCCCGTCATTTGTACAATGAGCGTCTTGCGGCAGTCGATGGCCGTGACAGTATCACGGCCTTCGACTGCGTAATTACTATACGTTCTCACGCCGGTGTCACCGAGTGGGAAGACTCGCTGCCCCGTCACCCGTGTTCTCGCGGTTGAAATCAGCCAAATACCACCCCGTGACTGTGGAGGACGAGGCCAGCTTATCGCAGCGTCATTTCCTAGCAGGAGACAGAAGCAGTCTGATGAGGGCGTATTTACAGGGAGCTCGAGTTCCGTGGCAAATCCGCCCTCATCAGACCGCTGCCGCCGCGTGCACCCTGCGCGGCGGCAACGCTCGTAGACTCGTCGATGAACTCATCTTCGTCATCCGCGTGATCTATCATCCGTATTACGTTTGCCAGCGTCATTAAGTGAGCAAGTGGGAGGTCTTCACCATTCTAGCCATTCGATTTATACATCTAGAAATCTGTCGGGTCGACAGCGGGCTCGAGTTGTGTAGAAGTGGCCGTTTTATGGAAATCTGTACGAAATCTGTACAAAATGGCGGCGACAGATCCTACGGGAATCGGTCCACTGTCTAGCCCAGTCTCCCCCCTCCCCCCAGACTCTGGGGGGAGGGGGGAGACCCAAGAGGGGAGACACCCAAGATACACAACATCTCACAGGCCTCAGATCGTCGAGTCGCTCTTGCGGTGGCCCAGGTTCACGTTGTCGTTTACTTAATGTATACCTTCTTGCCCGCCCCGTTAATATAGTATTTGCCTCCGCGAGGACCGACGTAGAAAACCCGGTTATCCTTTTTGGCGTCTTCGTCAGAGCAATCATTAACGTAGTCACTGTCTTCGGAGGAGTCGGCACTGAAATCGCTCTTTTGGCGGGCAGGTGTTTTTGCTCCAGTGCGAGGCAGAGTCTGTTTCCTTATCGCCAGGTTTCGCTTGTCCTTTCGAGGTGCTGTAACCACGCGTTTGCCAGCGTTCTTTTTCACTTTCGTCTCCTGTTTGTTGGATGTTCCACGTACTGGGGCCTTAACTTTGACTGGTCGAGGGGGCTCTTGAGAGGACGCCATCGTTGTAGTTGAAGTGGATCGAGTGGCGTGATTTTTCTTCTTCTTGCTGTGTGAGTGGAATATTTTCGCTGCCAAGCGAGAGAATGGGTTGCGGTGTTTCTGTTCTGGCATTGAGTTTGTCGATGGAGAATGTTGAGCCATTCTGGTTTTCGGGTCTGCTTTCTTTTGCGGTGAGGGTGGGGTCCTTGGTGGGTGTGGGGCTGGTGATGGCGAGCGGAATCTACCGCGAGGCACTTGCTGCAACTCGCTCTTGTCCTTCTCAATATCCCACAGTTTGGGTCGATTACCAACGCCAAGCCGAGTAAACTGCCGTCTCAAGCTCGCGTACAAATAATGGCCGTTGGCTGCAATCATGGCGTCTTGAAACCCCTCGTCCTGGGCATGCTTCGCAATTTGAACAAGTCGGTCATATTCGCGCGCTGAAATCTTGCGGCTCTGGTTGTTGCTGGTCTGCGGTTGCTCCGACGGTGATGGGGCATCCTTGGCATTGATCAGCATCGCGTCCACCTTTTTGTGCAGCACCTGGTTGCTCGTGGCCAGCATGAGGCGGAGGTTGCTCGGGTGGTTAAGGATCTCGCGCAGCTCCTCGCCCATTCGCTGCTCTACCGGCAGCCGCTCGTTGAGTCGCAGCATCACCTCCAGTCCAATGTAGTGTGCTGCCTCCAGCTTGTCCTTGTTGGCGGCGTCCGAGTTGTCTCGACACGCCTGCTGCTTGGCAGGCATGCGTAGGTTGTGCGTGTGCAGCGGCACGTTGGGCAGCGCGTCGAGCTCGCCCCGGTCGTACATCCTGGCCAGAGCGGTCTCTCCGTACTCGGTCAGCGCCGCCGAGACCATGGCGATCTCCAGGATCTCGTCCTTGGTGCAGTCGACGCCGCGCTCCAGCGGCCCGACTGCGTCCTCCACCCAGCGCAGCAGCTCCGCCTTGCTCTTGCTGGTCTTGCGGCCCACCTCGCGAGCCAGCGACATGTGGTGGTTCTTGAAGTAGTTGCGGTACTTGCAGAAGCGGTCGTTGTCGCTGCTCCAGAGCTGCTGCGCGCGTCGCGTGTTCTCCGGGCTGTGGATGTCGTCCACCGAAAACTCAGCGCGCGCCTCGGCCGAGATCTCGTCGCCATGCTGGTTGTCGCGCGGCCTGGACTCATCTGGTCGAGCCTTGCCGTCGCCCAACGGCTGCGGGCGCGAGTGCTTGGAGCCCATTTGGTGGCTTGAAGAGTGACCTGATTTCCTGCTGGACGGTCGCCACGCACATTGTTTTCGAAATTCTGGTTTTGATTTGTGAAATTTGATACAGAGGCTACGTGCACAGCCTCAGATCACCCCTTCTCAAAAGAAACTGTGCATGTAGCCACTACGATCACCGAGATGGACCTCGCCAGTCGCGCAACGAACTTCGAGCAAAACGTTATTTTCGTGATGTATTCGTGTATGAATGTCGACAACGAGAAATGATGCAACAACGAAGCGTGTGCTGGCGCTAATTCTCAGCCGTGCGGCGTTTCTTCTGGCGAATGGCACGGAACTCATCCTGGATCTCGTCGTTCGTCTTGCCCGACGTCTCCGGGAGCAGCGCGAACACGAACACGAACGAGATCGCCAGCAGCACCACAAACGGAAGGTACGCCAGGTCATCAAGAGCACTCGAGATGTACGGGTAGCCGACACCGACGACCAAGTTAGCGGACCAAGCGGTAAGCACGCAAATGGAGGTGACGGTAGCACGAGCGTAGTCGGGGAAGATATCGGCAATAACCACGTACATCAGCGGGCCCAGACTCACGCCAAAAGAGCCCACGTACGTTGCAATGAAAAGAATCGACAGCGTCGACCAGCTGAACGACAGTGACAGCGTCACGCCGATCGCACTGATGAACATACCAGTCAAACCGCACAACAGCATCCGACGGTTGCCGAAACGTGCCGCGAAGAAACCCGACACCAGCGTCGGCAGCATGTTGACGATGTCGATGATAACAGCACTGACTCGGGCATTTTTTAGACCAGCCTGCTTGAACAGATCCGACGAGTAGTAGAACACCGTGTTGATACCCGTGATCTTCTGCATCACTGCGACACCGAAGGCAATGATAAATTGGCGACGGAGGGGTGGCGCGATCAGCTCCGAAAAGTTTACACCCTTGCCGCTGCGAACGACCTCGTTCGTGCTCGACTGCATCTCCATGTCGTTCTTGCGCTTCGACTCGATCCACTCCAGCGCCACAGGCACATTCTCAGTGCCGAACAGACGGGTGAGCACGGCCTCGGCTTCAGCGCGACGGCCCTTAAGCAGCAACCACACGGGCGACTCCACCATCAGGAACGGCGACATGCTCAGGAAGATCGCCGCGAGTACAATCGGGAACGCAGCAATGTAGCGCCAGCCATTTTCAAAGTCCATGTAGAAGAACGTCGTTGCGCCCAAAAGAATGCCGACAGTGATGCCACTGTGGAGAACAGCACCAAGAAGCGAACGAAGGTGAGGCGGCGAGATCTCGTTGATGTATCCGCCGACGTTGCCCGTCGTCGCGCCAGAGGCAATACCCGCCAGCAACCGACCGACTGCGAATGCCCACAGGTTCGACACCGAAGCCATGATGACAGCTCCCGCGATGATGAAGCCGCAGCTGTAGACCAGGACTTGCTTGCGGCCGAAGCGATCAGCGAACCTGCCGACAAGGCCAGCACCAATCATACCACCGACAATCCAGGCGTTCACGACGATGGTCCACTGGAACTTGGTGTGGCCCGGGAACATGATGCACGTGCCCTCGGCTACAGGGCGGACCTTACAGTCTTCGACATTGTTGAATTTGCGAAGGTTGAGCTGCGAGGTCGACCAACCGAACTGCAGCGGCAGCACGAAGGCGAGCATGGCACTCGTGTACAGGATGTAGGTGGGCTGGACGTGCATGCGCGCCTCTGCGGCTTCTTGGTCGATGTGGGCAAGCTCGGCATCTGGTGTTGCGACCTGCACGTAGGCAAGGTCCTTGGTAACTGGTGATACGGCGGGGGACTTGGTATCAACCGCCATGGTGCTGGATGGCTGGATGCGAACGAATGAAGTGCGCTCGAGAAAGCCGAATGGCGAATGAGGGACAACTCGGCTGCTTGGTCCGATCGCGTGTGGGCAATGCGTGGATGTGCATTCAACGCCCGAGATAGGACGCCGCGTCCTCCATTATCACCAACGAGCGAGCGGCGCAGCAGTGATATGCGCGGGAGCCTGGGCTGCGAAGCTCATGGCGGTGCACAAGCGGACCGTCGGTGCGGCACTCACATGCGCTGAGACCAGGGATGTTAAGTGTTCTTTTATTTAGTTTTCTTTAACGTTCTTTTATAATAAAAGAAGATTGTCGTGAAGCGAAGAAAATTTCTTTTATTCTGGGGGTGAAAGATAAGACGCTGAAGGAGCTCACTGCACAAATATAGCAACACATTCACAGCCTGTTCCTTACCTCGACAGTCCAGGCCCATGACAGTGTCTTTCGTGCGTCTTGTTTGGCACTTACACACTCGACAACAAGCTCCCAGGTCACGCATTGCCACAAACTCGAGTTGGTTTGCCCGCAGTATGGCGGACACGTTACGGGAAAGCGGAAGCAACATCTAAAGCGTGAGGCGATAAAGTCGTTGGTAAATGACAAGGATTTTATCACGAAGATGGACAAGGCTATTGCAATCCTGCAGCCAATCGATGAGTACATCACGAAGTTCCAGAGCGACTCGGTGCCGCTGTCAGAGGTGTATCAGGCTTTTTTGCAGCTGCCGGCGAAGTTCAAGGCGATTCCTGGTTTAAAGAAAAAGGAGATTGAGTACCTAACGACTCGAACTAAGCACCGCTTCACGCTGATTTACGGTCCAGCTCACGGAATTGCAAACCTCCTAGACCCTCGATATATCAGCGATGGCATGCCAACAGACTTTCGACGTGGCGTTGAAGATCTGCTATTCGGCTTCCCCGACGCAGACGGCACGTGCACCCAAGACCGATCAATCCAGATTATCAGAGAGTATACGCAGTTCCGTGTCGAAGCCGTCGCTCAACGAGAGCGAGGAGGCTTACGCTTCGACATCCTAGGGGCTCGAGGGGACGATGGTGTCGTGCAAAAGTCCATTCTTCAGTATTGGCAATCTGACTGCACAGGATGGCCAGTGCTTCGCCGTATAGCCTTGAAGGTATTTACAATGGCCTCGTCTAGTGCGGCATCGGAGAGGAATTTCTCCACATTCGGCATGGTGCACACCAAAAACCGCAACCGATTACTTCCTGACAAGGTGATGAAGCTGGTCTACATCAAGACAAACGCGTCCCTGATAAACAGACCAGTAGCGAAAAGAGATAGCCTGGGACCCGAACCAGCAAGTGACGCATGCATATGACAGAAACTTTAAAAGAAAAGAAGAAAAAGTCTTCTTTTAATGACCAAATAAAAGAAGAATTTCCTTTGAAAAAAATCGTTCTTTTAACATCGCTGTGGACACCAGCGAGAAGATGCACAGGACGATGGAGCAGAGATGCCAAACGGGAGCTTGTACGGACCCGAACGCTCGGGCTCCCGAATTCGCAGCATGGTGAAAGCCGTGAGCTGGAACAGGTCAACTTATCCCTCATCGGCGCGATCGTGTCGCGCCGATGAGGCATGAGTTGACGATGGGGGAGGAGAGGCGAGTGTCACCGATATCATAGTGCAGCACGATCACCAGCACCTGCGCGATAACGCTTCCCGTGACGAGAGCGACGTGAGCCGTTCCGCGCGTCGGGTTCAGCTTGGTCAGTATCTGCGGCAGGTTGTTGTAATGTGGACCCGATCCGGGCCACTTGCCCGTGATTAGGTAAAATGAAGACTGAATTATTTGGAGTGTTAGTTGCTTTGCTCTCGAGCTCCTACCAACACGCTCGGATTCAATCCTGTTCCCACTACGACCTTATATGCGCACCATCCCAGATCTGTTGTCAAGCGCATCAGCCTGTGCCAGGGTTTGAACTTGAATACGCATTCCAACACACCCTCTTCGAAGATCGCTCTTCAGCATCGAAGTTCGCTCTTCGACTAATTTGCATCTGCAATGCCCATGAGTACCAGCAAATCCTTGAGGCACTTCCTGTCAAGTACCTCTGTAAAGGCGTCTGCAGGATTGACGTCGCCCTTTACTTTGTGCAGCAAAATGGCCCCCTTTTGCACTTGCGTACAAAATGCCAGCGGATCTCAATATGGCGCGCTCGGCGACTGTATGTGGGATTTGTTGCCATCACATGTGCAGCTTGATTGTCGATACCAATCCGCAGTTTGGCAGCGCGACTTGGCATGATCTCCTGCAAAATATTACTTGCTGCTACTGCTTCCATCGTAGCCTCACACACCGACACATATTCTGCTTCTGCTGTTGATAATGTGATTATCGATTGCCGGCGGGACATCCAGGCAACTGCGCCACCTGCAAGCGTGAAAACGAAGCCTGTTGTGCTCTTTCGTTGTTCAGGGTCATTTGCCCAGTCACTATCACTGAATCCCTCGAGCACCACTTCATACGCATTGCCCTGCTGTCTTAAATAGGAAATCCCGTATTCCAGCGTGCCAGCGAGATACCGCAGCACTCTTTTCGAAGTACCCACGTGCTTCTTCGACGGATTCGCCACGAATCTGCGCAGCTGTCCTAAACCAAACGCCAGGTCCGGTCTGGTGCTCGTTGCAAGGTACATAAGCATCCCAATTGCTTCACGATATGGAAAGCTGGAGTCCGTGGGCTCGTCCTCGTCCAGCGGAGCAAGCCACACGTTCACTTCCATTGGATTCCCCACAGCATGAGCTTTGCTGTACCCGAACTTCTGCAGGATTTCCCTCGCATATTTGCTCTGACTAATAGTGATTGCTCTCGGAGTTTGTTTCACCTCCACGCCCAAGTACTGTGACAGCAAACCTTGATCTTTCAGGCCGTTCGCGGTGTCCAGCTCCTTAAACAGCTTAATCTTGCACTGCTCATCGTTGGTGGCAACAAAAATGTCATCAACGTAGACGAGCACGTACATAATGGTATCTCCATCAAATCGATAGTAAAGACACGGCTCGGTCAGTGATCTCTGGCACCCCTTGTCAATAAACCACTGATTGAGTTCCGAGTTCCATTCTCGGCCAGACTGATGCAAACCATACAGCGCCATCATCACGGCATACATGTACCCGTCAATATCACACGGATATCCGTCGATGGAACTTAAATACTGCCGAATAGCCAGCGTGGCGTTTAAATACGCCGTATTGATGTCTCCACCATATACCTCCAGTCCTAACTCTGCTGCAATTGCCATCAGCAGTCTGAAGGATGACATTCTCGCCACAGGAGCGAAGGTTTCATGAAAATCGATGTCAGGACGCTGGTAATTCCCCAGTGATACTATACGCGCTTTGAATCTTATCACGAAGCCTTCGTGGTCGGACTTCAACGCATAAACCCACATTGTCTTGACCGGTTTAGCGTCTGGTGGCACGTCCTCGCCAGGAATCTCCATAATGACCCCTTTATCTTTGAGTACAGCCATCTCCTCCATTTCCGCCATCGAAAACAATTCACGCCACTTTGACCGCAGCATCTCTCGACGGTTCCGAGGTACTTTGACTTGGCTTGCCCGGATGGGTCAGCCGTTCTTGTCCAGCACACGAGCATTGCAAAGATTGATATTTGTCACGTAGTCGTCCAGATGTTTGGGTCGCTGGCGCTCATGGTACTCTCGCAGTCCAGTGCGCGTCTTTTTCGCTTCTGACTTGAACGCCCCGCGCTCCACTCGCTCTTCCTCAGACAGAGTCTCGTCACGATGAGTGCGCTTTCGGATATGGTTTGGAGAGGGTGCGAACAGCGCACTTGCATCAGCTACTTCCCCAGTGTCCTCCTCCAGCCCGAATTGCTCGGCCCCGTCGTGCCTCCTTCATTTTCGACTGGAGCAAAAACGCTCGCCACTTTAATCTCTTCATCATCAAAATCACACTCCTCTTCTGCATCATCCAAATCGTTTTCTCCTACCGAAGATCCGCAAGTCCTCACCACTGACTGCACCTCATCATTACTTGTACTAGCGTCAGTGTTTGGCTCTGTTTCACCAACAGTCGTCGTCAGATTCTCTGCTTCTCTCTCATTAGCAGTAGTTGACAGACTTGTGCGGGCATCCCCCTCATCCTGCAATGCACTTTCATGGGTTGCAACTGATTCTTCGACTTCGCTTTCACGATACTGCTCACAGCCTGCATCTCGTCGATCGACCTCGACTTCCTATTCAAACTCTTCTGCCGTTTCATCGCCCTCCTCCAGCGCCTCATCCTCGTCCTCCTCGAGCTCAACGGGTGGAAATCCGTTGATTTCGCCCGCCGTATTGATGGCTGTAACTGCGACGCTGGTGGCTCGTTCTTCTCCGTCTTCTGTCGTGAAGCGCAGCAATGACAAGTCATCCTCGTCGATCCCAACAACATGTCGGGTCTTGATACATCACATCTTCTGCCACTCGGAGATCAGAAACGAACTTGGCAGTGTGCTCTGTAGGGAAATAGAGTTTACAGCCCACAATATTCCTAGCACGTAGCCGAGCTTAGCGTTGCTGTGATGCTTGCGTCTCCCTGGTGTCACAGGCACGTGAACATACGCCAACGCACCGAACTTCCGTCTGTGATGCACATCAGGCTTCGCGCCAAAAACATCTCGTAAGGCACACCTTGAGTCCCCTTGTTGTACACGCGGGTTTTGACGTAGACAGCATTTCGCATGGCCTCCGGCCAAATACTACGAGGAAAGCCGGCTTGTTCCATGGTGGCCTTGGTCATCCCCACCAGTGACTGGTGTGTTCTCTCACAGAGATTGAGTTGTGAGCTCTTGGGTCCGGGGCTTCATAGTGTGGTGTAGGAAACGTCAAGTTTTGTGGCACACGGGTACAGGGTACCAAATCAGTTTAGGATATCAGGCATTCGTGGCCACGAATCGTGGAAGATTAAAAATAAATCGACGTGCAAATCGGAGTAAGGTGACTTAATTGTGAGAAGCGTGGCGTATATATAGCAATATGGAGTGTTTCCCTTTATATCGATCGTTTAATCGGGGTATTTAGATACTAAGTAGGCAAAATGCGTGGTGGACACAATAAAATTGGGGGCCCGGGTGATGGACCCGGGGGGGAGGCGCAGCTCGAAGGATATAGACAAAAGAGGGATACATGTGTGATAAAAAGGAACACCTATGAACCGCAAAAATATCTCGAAATAAGCTAGTTGTGAAGGTGGGGCTCGCATCTAGGGACCGTAATGTTTGAGCGGATAAAGCGCACATGCGAGTGTCTTCTTGTAACGCAGCTAATGGTCCAACTTTTCTTAAGCGTGCACTTTATCCACTCAAATGTTACGAAGGCGCATTATTTCTATGGAGTGTTTATGGTTGTCATAACTACGGTAAAATAGTCTTCTCCGCATCCCAACCGGTCCGGCATTCCACCTCTTTTCGACATTTTCCCGATATATAGGAAGGGTGTTAACCATATCTGGGTTACGTGTGTTACAGTAGAAAATAACTAATGCCGTGTAAACACGGAGAAGCTCTGGATTTTAATTATTAATATCAGCTAAACAATAATTTAATGACGAATGGTTGAGGCCACCGATGCTCAACAATGCGACGGTCAGCATTAGAGACAAAGTAACCCGTGACAATTGAATTACCCATGTTGTCAACAATAAGAACTGCGAGCCCGGAACCATGTTTCTCCGCCGTCGTAGAGGAGGCACTATTGTGAGTTTCATTCGAATTTGTGAGGATGGCCTGAAACGAATCTTTTTCGCGAAATCGATTCGCGCGATATTCAGTCAATCACAAGTCCCCAATCGTCCAACTAGGTGGCGCACATCTTGTGGTGTGTCCAAGTCCACGAGACATACGCCACATCTGATTGGTCAAAACCAGCTGGAATCGATTCAGAGGACTCCCAATTTCCCTCGAGGTTCTACAAATTTGGGTGAAAACGACAATATTACATGTATATTGATTCAATATTATTGAATTTGTTGCTTCCAAGCAGAAATCCATCAGCAATTTCCAATCTTGCAATACCTGACGAGCTTGCAATAAGGTATTGCAAGGTGTTGGTAAGTTCATTGATAAAACACGTCAGCTTAAGTCCACTTTCAGGTAAAGTAGTTTTTTAAAGACCTAAGATCTGAACTAAACCGTTAGATCTGAACAAAACGAACTGACATCCTAAGTACTAGAGGACTGCGCTGGTTGCGCAGGTCATTTAGTGTTCTTGTATTAAGAGTGTTCACCTGAAATCGCGCATCTCCTGCGCCTGCTTCGCAGCCACAGTATCTGCGCGTGACATATATCCGGGCATAAGCAAGTACGATCTCGATTCTTAAAATTCACGGCGCAGTGTCATATCCATTTTACGTCAACATCTATGTCTAATAATATCAGATATGTTGCTGCTCTCTTGTTGAAACCCCTTCTTAGCGGGAGCAGACCCCCCCATACTTCCCAGAAGTAATAAAATATACTAAATTTTGTTTAAAAATACTTACTCTTAGATTATTCACACCTCGTTGTCAGTGTCGGGGGCAGGTAATCATGCTTATTGAGCGGTGTAGCGACTCCAGCCGAGGGTGCGGAGTGGGGGGTCTTGCTCTAAGGAAACTTCTAAAATGACGCTGGAAAACCCCAGTTCTTAAACTTTTAAGAAAGTGTAGACATGAGAAGACACAGTACCAGCTTTAGTCAAAACTGAGCCACCACTAAGTACGAGTGGTGTCCTACGCCTCTTGTGCAGTTTGTATTCGGTCTGCTATTTAGTCCATGTGTTTTATTGCATAGCAGAAATGAAGGTGATTTCACCCACTAAGCTTCGGGTAACATTTATGGGTTTTATGAGTGGATGTCAAGACCACAAGCAACATTCATCTGGGTTATTTTGTTGTGCACCGGCTATCAATTATAGCACCTCCTCTACAGAGGTCATAGTGAATGATTGGTTTAATCATTTCAACCCAAGAAACGCTCACCATAAATTAAGGGAGGAATCCCACCCTGCAGAGCGGGATTTCATTGAAGCACGAATGATATAACAGGTAGATAAGTTTTAAAAGACTACAGAACAGAAGTTACGCAGGAAACAGATTTACTATCTCTGTATATATAAGAAGTAAGAGGTTTTTAGGCTGGAGTACCACCTATGAAGAAACTCTGGATATAGAATCCAGAGAACTGCCGATCGAAGCGAAGAAAAGAAGACTGTAGATAAGTTAGTAGCTGAGCAGCTAGAAAGTGGATAAAATAACTACATGGACACACTCGTTTCGTGCTAGACTATCTCCGTCTGCAGCGTGCGTCACCTCAATCATTAACCTCGCCTAACGTCCTGCCGCACTTGCCGATTACATACTGCGCGTCCGACTTCACTAGCATCACCAGCTCCATCTCCCCGGGAGGGTACATCGCGACGCCCTCGCCAGCCATCTTCACGACTGCGATGGACTAGGCTACCTCCGCGTGCCCGGGTGCTCAGATGACAGCCGCAAAACCGGGTACACCCATGTCACCCACCTGCTTAAGGGCTGCTATCAACTTGAATGCCCTCGACAACAGCAACGAGGGCAAAGTGCACGTGGATGCAACTCACCATCGGGTGTTTCCACAAAGTCGGGCGCTAGACCACTCTACCAACTTTTCGTCCAAGCAGGTCTGTTATGAGCGGTAAGGTTACCTTAACACTCACAACCGACGTACTCGGGATCACGAAGCACGATTTGCTGCTGCACGCGCTGCACAAGCGGTACAGATTGCCGAAGTTCACGGCGGATAGAAGCCCTCGATGAAGGAGGAGCCTTGGCTGTTGTGCTGACTGACCTTGAGCGCGCGCCAACGCTGATCAAAAGATAGAGCGATCTCATCTCGATCAGCTTCTAAGATTTCTTCCTATATAAAAATCAACACAGCACAAAACCATTAAATGGTTTTGTACGTACAAATTTTGTACGTCGCACATCCGTTCTATAGTAGAAGCTTTATAATAAATCTACTACATTCAAACCGTGCGGCGTACGATAAACGAAGCCGTGTCGGTATGCAAAATGTCGTAGCAGCCTTAACAAAGATTTGTATGTTGTGTATGTGTCCTTCTTGAGCTGATGTAGTCATCGAGCCAATCTGAGTGCTCGTCACGAACGTACGAAGACATGATGGCGGCGGTGAGAGGCCGGCTCTCACGACGAGTGTCCTTCAGTAATGTGATGAGCTCCACTTTAAATGGGACAATTTCGGAGCGTCCGGGTGCTCGTAAAAGCGTTTTCTCACTGACTCTGAACGCAAATATGCCCACCTGCTTTTCCACCCACCCATTGAGCGTTCACCGCGGAATGTTTTGCGACCTTGCAGTAGCTCAGCTCAGAAATAGCTGTTATTGAAGCCATGAAATCGAGTGATTTGATTGGTTAATAATATAATGACGCACATCATCTTTTATCATGCACGCCCGTTTTACGTTGACTGGCAGTTAGTTTTGTCGTTATTTGGCTAGACCTATCCAATTTCATTGGCCGAAATCCCGCGTACGATATGCCAATCGCAATAGCAACCGGGGTGTTGTACGTTTGTTACTTGATGTCAAAATGTTGCAGCGCGGCATGTACCGCGATATACACCGCAACCGAAGACGATCTTCGAGTTTGAAGCCCATGCTTTTGTGTAATCGAAGCCTCCGTGGCAGATTTTCGTCGACGTTTGCCGCGACGAGGCCTCCTGGTAGGCCCGGTCGTACTGGTAGTGTTTTCCCTTCGAGCTTGTCTCGACATAGTTGACGAGCACCGGAAAGGTGAGTTCGAGAAGTGAGCCCACGCTTTCTTTTAGCGGCAACGATAATGCTGCCCCTCAGTAATCTGCGAGCACCAGAGTTTATGCGGATAAGACACTGACACTGATCACTATCTCTGCCAGGACGCCCTCGAGTCTTGTTTCCCTGACTATTTGAATTCTGACGTTACGTCCTCAAATCTTTCCACCAGAAATAGAGGAATGCGAGCAACAAACAACGCGCGTATATGAAGCGAATGATGTGCGCATTCTTGTCGTTCTTGACATTACGTCACCAGCTTGAAATGCCGGCTCGACAACCAGAACGCTGGAATATTGATAAGCTATGTATTGTTTTCCAGATCACGAGACTAACACCAGAAATGTCTGTTTGAGCTGCCAACGTGTGCAAAATACACGTTGACAAACACCGCGGTACACGAGGGCAGATGTTTCCCATGAAAATCACGCACTTCAATTGTGGAAGTGTAGTTACAACATCTTCAAGTGCAGCTTCGCTTCTAGGATCGAAAACAATGTCGGTAGCGAACAGAACAGAGCTTTGCTGAATGACACTACAGGTCACCGCACTCAGGTTCCTGATTTCATCTCTGCAAATCACCACCTTGCTTAAACTTGGGTGACTAATGACTTCTTTGCGTATCAATTCTTCGAGAACTGCCGCGAGGCTGGCTAGAAATTCAACTCCAATGCACTTCGCCACATGAGTCTCCATCGCAACATGAGCAACGATGTTGCCGATCCCTGATCCAACGTCGACGAAGATATCCGTACTCGCAAGTGGTAAAATTGCAGTAAAAACCGCTGAAACACCGAGCGGGGTAACTTCACCAGCATGACAATCTGGGGATCTTGCTCGACGGGAGTGAGCCCGAGGCAAATATCGTCGTGATAACGTTTTGAATATACGCAGCGGTTTGGGTGATAGTTGCTTGGGGTTGTAGGCGTCTTGGTGATCCCTGCTTCGTGCGAAAAAGAGCTAGAAAATGATTCAAGTTGTTGCCGTAAGTTCGCTTCAAGGTTTTGAACCGTATCTGCAGCTGATGTTGGGTCTTCCCGCATGATGCCATGCTCAACCGCACGTCTTATGCACAGCATCAGAGTTAGCCTTCGCGAGGCGATACAGCAGCAAGTCTTCTTCATCCAATAAAACAGCCATTTCAAGTGAAGGAAAAGTAAGAGATGCATACAAAACGAAAGATCGACCGCAGAACGCTACCATTGGTTGCCGCCTTATTGCTACAATATTGAACCGCGCCGGGTTTGGTACCCATCAACGCCGGGGACAGTGCATCACTTGGTTCCATCACGATAAGAACGGACAAGCGCTCTTGCACCAAGCTGTTCGGACGTCGTGACGGTCCCGCGCGCTGGAACACACCAAGTACGATAAAGTACAGCTCCGGCTTCTCGTTTGGAGTCAACGCATTTTATACCTCGCCATTTACTACCATTTGCTGTAGCGGCGGCTTATCGCTGAGCGCACTGTTATCCCACCAGCGCCATACCACTCGAGTATTGACTCCTTATCGCCAACTACGGGAGTGTCCGTTCGGCGTCCGTTCTCTCGACCATTGCCACCATTCAAGGTCTGCGTGGTTCTGCGCTCAATTGACTGGATCACCGAGAGCTGTTCTGGAAGGAGAATCGGTTTTCCGGGACGCGGTAAGAACTCGAATCACGCGTATATATTTTAGATGGACAAATGTCACAAGCAACCCCGTAGACCTCACTTTGAAATCTGCATCGAGATGCGAAACGATTTTCACAGCTTTCTTTCCCGCTCTCCAGCTACGTCAGTTTTCAACCGTCCGCTCGACAGCTCTACAATGGTTTCTCCTAAACTTGCGGTTGGCGATCTTGCCTTTATCGACCCCGCTCATGCTCCTGCTCTCGCTGAGTTTGGCTACGTGAAAGTCCATCGCCTCGACGGAAGTGACGCCATTTCCCGAATGGCCGCCACAGATCTCGATGATGGCGACGACAGCCAGGAACTCTCGTTGCCCATCGACACGCTACAACTACGAATTGTCGACACAGATGAAGCTAACCTCTGACCAGGAACGTACCTTGGGCATCCCGTTGCGTCCATCCGACCAAGTGGCCCCAAAACAGGCTCGTGGACGCACATGGTGGCAACCCGGTACGGTTTTCTGACCGACGGACCCTATCGGACCATCCCGTTGAAGCTTCAGGATCCACCCCGAGCTATCAAACCGGGCCCGATAACCTACGCGCTCCAAGTCGGAGCGTCTGTCTCCGATATGGCAGTAAACCCAAGGAGCTACTTCGACAGCAGAATGGTGTTATTGGAGCCTGCCGCACGAGACGCAACAATGACAGCGACCTACCCTCAGCGGCTCACTCGACTGTCACGGTTTCTTTCATACCCGACAATATTGTTTGGTTGGTTTGGCCTCACAACCTCAGCGTGGTGTACGAGCGCCGTCAGCACATTCTGGACTGCTTACGAGGCTCTCGTAAGAAAAACAAGCTGGTTATGTATCGCAACCGCAAGTATCCCATTCGAGTGGCGATGCCAATACCTCACTGCTGCAGGCTGAGGCCCTTCTCCCCCCTGACGAATCCATAACCACATCGAGTGATGACGACGTTGACGATGTTCGGCAACATAATCGTACCCTCGACAAGCGACCACGTCGGTCGGAAACCGAGATTCAATGTTCACGGATCTTTGATGACTTACGCATAATGGAAGCGGATGGTATCAGTGACGATGAGGTAGAACCAAGGCGAGGAGCGTGGCCACACAGTAACGAGTTCACCGATCGATAAGTCACGCGAAATTCACAGGTAAGCCCGCTCAACTTGTACTTGAACGCATGCAACAGTCTGGCCACACACCCTTCTTGTCACTCCCATCGGGCTGTCGCGGTCTGTTGGCAGCTAAGGCTTGTCGTTCATGCACTGTCGGTCAACCGATATATGGGACCAAGCACACGCCCACGAGTCCAACGTCAGTTTTGCCGATTTTTCGGAGAGAAGCAGCCTTCGAGCAGCCACTCCAGCTACGCCTCGAAGTGACGTGTGCATCACACTGAGAGCCCTCCGCGTCTTTGCTTTACATTTCTACAATCAATATGTCATCGATCTCGTTGATAGTGCTCTCAACTTTACGGATCGATACCAAGGGGTTCCTGACACCGACGCGCTAGGCTGAAAACTGATGGCGTTCTGGGTCTAAACGAAGTTCAGTATGTTTCGAAGCTTTTTTATGTTGCGCAGCAAGGCTGGCCGGAGGCGACTTCTTGCGCACTGACGAAGGCTTGCTTAAGCTTCTCGATCTCCGCCGCTCACGTCGAACACGCGACCAAAGCGGACCCCGCCCCCGGCAGACCCCGGATCGATCACGCCGAGCTGAAAGGTCCCGCAGCGAGTCATCGGTATCTGCAGATGTTTTGGCGCTACCAGTTCAAGACACAAACTTTGCTTGAAGTCAATCTCCCATGTTCCGGCAACGGGAGCGGCGGCTGTTTTGATTTCTAGCGAGCTCACTTCAATCCTACGTCGCTACCGGACATCACTAAGACCAATATTACCTTGAGCTACAAGGGTCTAGCATCCAGTTGTCAAAATCTGTGACTGTCATCATCTGCAGCCAGTCCCCGCTTACGCGTCAGTACTGTCCATCGTATGCATTCTCCCCGACGGCCACTATCACCCCAGCTACATTTATTCAACCAACTGCAGTCTCGAAACAAGATCGACTGCTGCATCTACATGAGTTCGCCTGCAGCACGACATGTATTAGCATTTAGCAACACTAAGGGTACTGACGTATATAAACGGTCACTCACGATGACCCACATAGCAGACCCGCAGGGCCCATTCCCTAATGAAGGTTATGCACGACAGCTGAAGCCAGCGTCATAATCGGGAAGACCTCCGCACACTCGCTGTTCTTGATTCCGCAGTATACATCGATGCACGTTAGCACAATCGGTTAGAATGCATGGTTCACGATAAGAGGATTTACGCACAAAAAGTCGAGTGATCCCAAGGACCACTCGAGAGTACAGTCTGCATAAAGCAGATAAACACGCCTGAGGGCGTGGAAGCAGGTTATAACGCCTGTGGCGTGGAACCATGTTCCCCTTTATACAACATTAGATATTCCTCATACATTGCCAATACCGCGGCTCATAAGACTCCATAAGATACCCATACGGCGTCTGCTTGATCAACCGACCCTACCTTCGCTTCGCCATCTTTTCCCCCAGGACCGTTTCACGTTTCAGCCACATCTGTGAGGCTCCGTCTTCGTCAAGGCCGTAGTATAGATCATTCTCTCCAGTAAGCTCATCGCTGTCCCAGCCAGTGCCTTCATCGTTGTTGCCATCTGAATCAAGGAATGGGAATTTTGCAGCTCTTGAAATGTTATCAGCTGAAGCGGTTTCAGCTACATCAATTGGATATCATGGGCATACAAGTTAACCATAGATCCGAAACATGCATGTACACATTTGACGCACCCTGCTCCGTTGGAGAACCGTCACCGTTAGCCTCTTCGTCTGGGGCTGGACGATTTGCAGATTGGGTGACTGTTCGGGTTCGAAGCAAAGTGTGTTGGCAGCGTTGCCGAAGTCGCTACTGCGATTACTTCGTATCTGGGGTAAATGTGCTATGTGATACAAGCCATATCCACCATACTTAGTGCCAGACAAATAGCTAAACGCGTACATACAGGTTCTTACCATCGGAAGACTTCGATACCTTCGTCACTAGATTTCTGCTCATCTTCGCCACCAAAGGCTGTGCCGTGAGGGGAGAGTCACCGTGAATGCCCTCCATAGTGCGAAGAATCTGTGGGTTCAAGGGAGAGACAGCGACGGCTTCTTCGCTTTGTTCATAATCTACCCATGATATCATGATTAGGAATAACTCAAAATATAGATACAGCACTGTTCAGTCATACCTGCGGTGCCTCGCGCTGCAACCACCCCTGCGTCGGATCCGCCTCGCCTTCTGCAGGAGTACAGCTGTGACCGTTTCTTGATGGACTGTCAGTTCTTCCTTCGTGTGCGCCGTCAACACGCGTTGAATACTTGTCCTTCGACGGTGTCGATGTCGATACAGCCTCGTCCAGCTTTCGCGCCCTGCGCTTCGCTACATAATGACCAATTAAATATGTCACTCTTATTTCAGACAGCCGAGCTTGTACCGATACGTACCCATGTTCATGCCGTCCAGATGCTTCACCAGTTCTTCTTCGCCCACATAAAAGTCTTGCCCTCGAACGCTGCTTCGCTTCTTCCTTCCAGGCTTCAAATAGGTGTGGTCATTGGAAATTCATGTCCGCTAGCTCGCCTTCCAGCCGAGCTTCATAAGGTCACACCTGAAATGAGCGCGAGAAATGAGTGGCGGCAGTCATGATCCCTCAAAAATGTTTAAGACGTGAGCATGCGCCATGTCCCATCGCCTTTGGAATCCCATATCAAAGCGTCCATGTCTATGTGTACGATCTTTGCACGAGAGTTGGACCGATCAGGGAAAGCTACATACCCATCGTTGAATTGCAAATGGTTAGGCACCAATCAAACAACAAGTGAGAAAAAGCTTAGCGTGGACCGGTCCACGTTAAGCTTTGCTCGAAGCTCCGTGCAACTGAAAACAGTGAAGGATTCACTCATCTCGAACTTGGTCATTTGAAGGACTACGAAGTACTACCAGGTGTAACGGGGTAAGAAGTACCGTCACTAGCGTATACTATAGATGCAAGAGGAAGCCCGTAATAGTAGAACCAAGTATCAGGTTTGGGGCAAATTTAACTCTGTTTACTTATGGAACGGGGGCGGAGGCCTACCGTTCTCTTTGAGAACCACCCAAATCTATGTCGATGTCTGCTTGGTTGAAATGGGTATGTTTCCCCACTTCCACCCAATCAAGTATTGACAACAGTTCATACGCTAGCCGTGTGCCTGTACCTACGTTTGTGCATGTAGCCATGTCAAACCTACTTACTTATGTAACTCTGTCTATCTGCTTACGTAACTGGAACCAGTCTGTTACAAGGCAGCTATCTCAGCAGCCCAAGCTTCCGAGCGAGCGCATTTTGGTGGGTGGGGGGGCGTCGATAGTCAGTGGTCCGTCACGACGGACCTGAACCCATGAACATTTACTAAGTGACGACCCGCCCATCACTCGAGGAGTGCCGCAGCGAACGACTCTGCTTCTATGGTCGTGAACCTGGTCACCACATCGCTGACTGCCCCAAGAAGCGTCAGAGAAACGCCGGAGCTCAACGGATGTAATTGGAGTATCCGTTGAGCAATGTGAATCAGAATCTCCATGTGCAAAGTCTGAAAGCGAAGGTCCGGTCGAGTTCGAGATGGGAGATCTTCCCGAAGAGCGAAGTGTAATCGACACATCTGTCTGTGCGATGGAGCTCCGTTTGGATAAGGTGCAAGTGGAAGGATATGTTCTTCTGTTTGTGGAAGCTCTCGTGCAAGAGAGGCGTTTGAAACGGTTGGTTAAATCTGGAGCGATGCACAACATTGTGCGACTCGATCTGCTAGCTGCTCCCGCGGGGAAGCAAGATGAAACTATATCAGGCCCGTGACTTCGAACGAAGGCTGTTAAAGAGTTCCTCGCGAAAGTTCACGGTAGATATGACGGTTGAAGACCGCTCGTGTTCTGTCGAGTTGGTGGAGTGACCGGTTAGACAAGACTTTGATGGTATATTTGGCCAGTCATAGTTTCGTCGAGAAAATCCCGACATCAACTGGCGTGCGTGAACCTTGTCGTGGTGACGTCCTACTCACCGTAAACTCCCTCGAGAATGGACACCACCTCCTCACGGCGATCCGGAGATCGATAACGTTGATGCCGATTAATTTCAACGCAACCTTAAGGCTGGGATGTGCAGAGCTGTTTTCACCTGGATGGGGTTGCAGAGAACGGCAAGATGAAACTGAATGATGATGTGGCGAATTTCGTCGGTGAATTTACTGACTGGAGCTACCCGAAGTGATCAAGATATAGATCACTCTGTTCAGCTGAAGCACGGTGCGGTTCATTCTTCCAGACCTCCGTTTCGTCACGCGCAGGTGGAGAAAGAAGCCTTGTAAGGATTCGTTGGTAAGCTTTTGTGGAAACAATGGATTGAACGCAGCTCGTCTTCCCAAGTCTCGAACATTTTCGCTGTCCCGAAGCGTGATCCCATGACAGCCGAGCTGCCAACTGCCAACGGAGATACAATGGATGCGCGCTGGTGATTCGTCGAAGCCTGTGCGATGGGTTATTGAGTATCGATCAATAATCCACCGTGAACTCGGCCACCAACATTCCACGCATGCCAATTCGCCGAATCGACGAGGTCTTTGATCGACTGTCTGGCGCACATGTCTTCACACTGATTGATTTGGCTTCCTGTTATTACCAGATGCGAATGGTTCTTGACTCGCGCCAGTACACTGCTGTTCGGGCTGGATCTGAGCTCTGCTAATGGTGTGTTGCCTCCATGATCCTCGTAGGGATACCTGTACACGTGGTCGCCTTGATGAGTCAATTCTTCGAAAGCAAGGAGCTCTCTGCGTTCGTCGTCGTCTATCTAGACGATATCTGTGTGTTTTCTAAGAATCGGGCAGATCACTTGCGGCACCTGCGTCGTGACGCGAGGCAACTGGAAGTTTTCCAGAGTAGTCAGTTCGCACTTGCCCAGGGCCCAGAGCCGGTGAATTTCGAATGGAGGTCTGGATTCAGAATGGCGCAAGGATGATGCACCCGAAAGTGTTGACTGGTTGAAGATCGCGAGAACGGCTACTTGGACCACGTATAGACTCACAGGCACGGAGGCGTCCCACCCGAAGCAAAGATGATTTGGGATAGAGTTATAGCGCCCAGTCCGGCCGCCGACTTCCCTTTGCGGCAGGGACCCATTCGAAGGGGCCAATCGCTTCCGGTAGAATGTATCACGGAAAGCGGCCTGCCCGTTCGAGCCGAGTTATCACCCAGTGCCTCAAGATCGAGCCACCCTGAGTGACACTGCAGCAACCCTGAAAAATCACAACCACCACATCGCAGATGAAGACCACTGTTTCGAATCCCAAGAGACGCAAATCGCCCAAGTTCGAGTAGAGCATGGGGTGTGACCTGACGACTACGAATGAAGTGGAGTCCAGGGAAAGCACATCTCGTACATCCTGAATGATGAAGGACAACCAGAATGACCAAAATGCCACTCCGGATGGATGTCACCCCGGATGGCAATGTACCCAAGTATGAGCCGACCAATCAATGACGACCCAGGGGCGTGCCAAATCAGGCACCCATGCGAACCTGAGACCAAGGCCCCGACAGCGCACGAAGTGTGATCGCCTAAGACCGCCGCCAGTACATGATGAGTGAGCGCCCCCCCCCCCGAGTTCAACATGACCCCAATTATACTAAAACCCAGTCATCCGGGAGGAGTGCATGCGATTCGAGCACAGGAGACCGCCGAAAACCCAGATACCAAGAAAAAAAGAAAGAAAGAAATGATAGCCAAAGAGAGAGAAATTTATATAGAGAGAAATATATATATAGAGAAATATATATATATATATATATAGAGAGAGAAGAGATAATCAGAGTTTGTTTTGCCTTCTAGAGCCCAAGTGGACTTCGTGTTTGCTTATCAGTGGTTCTGGGAAGTATATTCGCCGAGGCCGACGACGCCAGATACTTGCTACCCAAAGGAGAATCCAAAGGAAGGTCCGGGAGCCGCGTACACCAACGGACGTCCAAGGTCGTGCAACCGCACAAGGAACTCTCAACTACACGCTCAAATCAAATTAGGTACCCAAAATGGCTGCTTTCGGGTTTGTCTACCTATTTCATATCTCTAAATTTCCTGTGGACACTCGAGAGAGGACCCTCGCATTTCATATTCCATCTGCAGTTTCAGGAGGTTGTAGCAATCACCCCCTTAGATCCGAGTTAGATTGCTTGTTTTAGGATTGTATTTGTGGTTTCCCTCGTTCATTTGAGGGTGGTGCGCGTTGGGCAACCCGGATTTCCCTGCATCCTGGTTGTAACCTAAGGTTGACAGGCTGCATATTGTGTATACGAACTCTGTATTGTTATTGGTTATTTTAAGATTGGTTATTTAGCGAAAGGTCTTTGCTCGTAAGCTTGCCTCCATTCGGGATCTCCCAGTTGAGAAGAACTTGGAAGTTCTCTGTATTATTGTATCTAATTGATTGTCACATTTCCGGTTGAAAGACGGTCCGCCGAATTAATCGACACCTATAGGGATTGCACAAGGTAACACGCCGACTCGAGTCGTTCTACTGTGTGTTTCGAGTTAACCGGGGCTGGACCATTCTGGAATACCTGTTATCCAACCCCTGGGCTTGCTATACATCCTGGACGATAAAAGCGTTCACCCGCTTCGTCTCAGTCGCATGCTCGTAGTTTTGCGGTGCGAGCGACTCAACGCACAGCCAAGTAAGTGTCATTTTGCTTAGCCACATATCCGATTCCGGGGTCACATTGTGAGTGGGGAGGGGGTTCGAGTTGATCCTGTAAAAAACAGCCGCGATTGAAAACTGGGCACGCCCGCTGTCAATGAAGGACTTGCAGCGATTCCTGGGGCTCGCTGAATATTACTGACGCTTCATGCGCAGTTATGCCGACCTCGTTTTGCCTCACGCTGAGCTACTGAAGGGCACGACGGAGTAGAAGTGGGGTTCAGAGCAAGGGGTTACATTAAACACAATCAAGAAGACGCTCATCTCGGCCCCGATCTTGCGCTTACAAGACATGAACTTGCTATTTCAAGTCACAACAGATGCTTCGAAGACGGGTGTTGAAGGTGTGCTCAGTCAACAAGTTGATGGATTCAATCACCCTGTCAGTTTCTACAGTCATAAGTTGTCAGAGACGGAGAGCAAGTGGGCCGTGCATGAACAAGAGCTGTACGTCATTAAGCACTGTGTCGGACAATAGCGGCGTTATTTGCTTGGAGGCCGGTTCGTGGTTCACACTGACAATTCTGCGTGCCGCTGGTTCTGTACCATCCCAACGTGTCTCCAAAGATGGCCCGTTGGCTTGATTTTGTTTTGCCAGTTTAATTTCGAGCTCGTGCACAAGAAGGGGGCTTCAAATGTTGTGGTGGACAATCTATCTCGCCTTCCAGTGCGCGGCCGGCTCATTCGTATTTAAGACACGATTTGTCCTCGAGCTGCTCAGATTCTAATAGAAGGAGTCGTGGCTTTCTTGCCATAGTTCACGGACGTGACGTCATTCGGCCACACAACACGTTTAGTGATGGGGGAGGAAGATTGGTTTGCGCGAGACGTCAAGACAGCGTACGTTAAGGACAATGATTGCGTTGCAATTGTGCAAGGGCTACAACGACGTGAAAAACGAGTGCGTGAAAAGTACAATCTTCTCAATGTCGTACCAGTCGTGAAAAGTGAAGACGCAGTTCGAGTCGTTCGCATTCCTGAAGTCAACCTAATTTGCTCCGACTGATGCACGACTTTCACGATGCCGCAGTTGTTGCAAATCCTGGTGTTGAGCAAACCATGGTGGCTATGCGCCAGTACTTCTGGTAGCCGGGGATGCGTGAGCATATTGCGCAGTACATTTCGACTTGTGGTGCTTGTGTGCGCCACAAGTCTGGATCTCGGCAGCGTAAGGGCTTGCTTCAACCTCTTGCTGTCCCAGATCATTGTTGGTAGCTCGTGACTATGGACTTTGTCTCAGCACTACCAATGAGTGAAGGCTTCGATGAAATATACGTGGTTGTCTGCCGACTTTCGAATAGGCCGTGTTACATCCTAACCACCAAGGATCTCGGCGCCCAGAATACAGCCCGATTGTTCTTTGACGACGTTGTTCGCTATTGCTCACTTTCTGAGTCGACCGTGTCCGATCGAGATCCAAAGTTTACAAGTGAGTTTTCGCGTGAGCTGATGGCGATCGTGCAGGTCAAGCAACGAATGACTGTGTCTAACCCCTAATTCACCGGGCACATGTATTATAAACAGAATGTCCCGAATATGCCGGTGCCTCCGTCAAGTATATACAACTGATTTGTATAGTATCTTCTAAGATCGAGATCGTTGCAATGTTTTTGCATGCTCGTCGCAAGATACCTCCGACATATCTCCGACATAAGTATAGTGAATTCTTCAATGCGGCAAAAGGGACATCCACGCACCGGATCGTTCTGAAGCGAGTCGATGTGGCCACGCGTAGACGTAATGGTCATCGAGGATGGAGGCGATAATGTTCCATGTTGCAAACCTGGTACATGGGCTTGCGCGGGTTCTGGACGGCGTCGCGAGCAGCAGCACCAGCAGCAGGAGGACTGTGAGCTGTAGCGGCCGAAACCTTGAATAAATGACAGTTATTTATTCTACCATCTTCGTGCAGCTTCGGCTTTCATCAACCCGAGGTCTTTCCATAGAACTAAGTGTACTACTAAATATTAGAACAGAGCTTTCAACGGCGTAGTAGTCATCCCCGTTGTCAGAAACAGCAAACCGCCGTCACGGTGAGACCGGGCTGCGAGTGAAGAGAACACAACGAGCGTCCGCTGAGTGAGCGCCGACCATTGACACCTGGAAGCAATGCCTGGGTGCGCTTGGTGGTGCATGATACATTACCGGACGGCATGTATGTGTTTTGTAGTACCACACAGACACAAGCTCGTGTCTTGTGTGAACGCAGGGTGTCCCAGCACGAAATGGCGGATGTAATAACGGCATATTTACGCCATGCATCCGTAGCAGCAGTCACAACAGAACACGTTCTGGGTTTCTTTGGATTGGAGGTCTCGGCAACGGAGCTGGATCCAGCACCAGTGACACTGGAACTAGCGACGGCTCCACCACCGCCAGTGCTGGAACCACCGGTAATGCAGCTGACGCCGCCACCGCCACAACCTCCGACGCCCCCATTGTTGGGGCCGGCACTAATCGCGGTGGATAATAAACCGCCTTCTTCTCCCCACCTGGACCCAGATAAGGCCAGACAAGCAGTTATATCTGACTCCGATTCGGATGTGCAATATGACCTCGAGCATAATCCAGAAGCGAACCCACACCGTTTTCGCTATTCGTACGCAATGAGCACGATAGTGAATCCGCAGGGCGAATTGCGAACTATTGTGCGTTGGGAGCCCATCGTTAAACCTCTCACGTCTCTCTCTTTGTAGGATGCTCGCCGACTTAAAGAAGAATACGCAGATTGGTCTTAGACGCTACCACAACTGGAGCAGCCCCTATTTCTCTACGAAGAGATTCGTGGAGTTTTTAGGATGGAGGGCGGAGAGATTCGCGCCTTGGGGTGTAAGGGTGGTGTGCATAAACTTATGCGGTATCTCTCGTCTCTGCGCACTGAACACATTAAATGTGTAAAACAAACATGAAGTTTGTTTATTTTGTGGTCTTCCCAATTTCCTAATCTGTTATCATTGCTCCTCCGATATGATTACTTTTGTGTCGTCGGAGCCTTCGACATTGGTGAATGAAGGGCTAAGAGAGCCCAGGCGGACGGTCGCTGTGAATGGTGGATTAGAACATTGGAAGACATCTCCCGCTGCGTAGTTTCGCATTATGGAGAGAATTGGGTAAACATGCTGCCGATGGGGAATACGCGCATGCGTCTTTGGTGTCGACTTCGACTCGTATCTCCCCGTTCGAAGTGGGTTGTGACCGAAGCCGCGCTCACCGATAGTCCTGGCACCCCCGGTAACTTGACTCAGAACATGAGCCGATCTCGTCAACAAGTGATCGAGTTGGCTCAGCGCTACACGCGACTTGCCCAAGAACGTCAAGCCCGGTGCTACAATCGCGGACGACAGCAAGTGCAGTTCAAGGTTGGTGACTTGGTCTACGTAGACTCTCGAGGGCTGAGCAGTAAGCTTGACCAATCGGACTACGATCCAGCACGGGAATCACTTGCATCAAACTACTGCCCAAGTGGTACGACTCATTTCCGGTCGAGCAACGCATCGGTGAAAATGCGTATCGTCTCGAACTGCCGCACCACTATTTGGCCCGTGGACGTCACGCCGCGTTAATGTGGATCAGCCGAAGCTTTCACTCAACATTCCGGAGATTTTCTGCGGCCGCAAGATAACGAAGGGGGCATCTCGGATGTAAAACAAAGACGGCGAAAGAGTGCACGTGATTCAAGCGCTGCTGGATCAGCGTCTCCGAGGTGGACAGAGGCAGTACTTCTGCTCCTGGGTGAAGCGAGAACTTTATGGCCGATTTAACAAGCAGTATTTGGGTGATAGACCCACGTACACGGACGAACACAATTTCGGCGTCTCTTTCGCATGGATAAAACTATTTTCCTTACGCTAGTTCGAGTTATAGGTCAGGCTGATATCTACTTCACATGGAGAAGGGATTGTACTCTTAAATGGGGTGTACATCCCGTCATTAAGGTCGCCGCTGCTATAAGAATGTTGGCTTACGGGTGCTCAGCAGTCTCGCTCGGCGATTTTTTTTCATTGGAGAGAGTACAGTAGGACAAGTTCATCAAGAACGCGATTTGTTTGTACGAGTCTGACGATCTATATCTTCCAACCGAGCAAGACTTTTCAAAAAAATTGCATGTCAATGCTATGAGAGGTTTTCCTGGAATGATAGGATCGATTGACTGTATGAAGTGGGCATGGAAGAATTGCCCCAGTGCATGGCGTGGTGCATTTCAAGGTGCTTCTGGAGATGCAATCGTGGTTCTCGAAGCAATTGCCACACAAGATTTGCGAATATGGCATGCATTTGTCAGCATGCCTGGTAGTCAATGATTTAAACATTCTAGATGCGTCTCCGTTGATCGCTTAATATGTCGATGAACGCGCTCCTCGTTTTGCGTACGAGATAAATGGGAACACCTATGATTTTCTCTATTATCTAGCTGATGGTATTTACCCAGAATGGAGATGCTTTGCGAAGGCAATATCGACACCTCTTAACGATTCCCAGAAAAATATACAGCGCTACAAGAATTTGCTAGGAAGGATGTCGAGAGAGCGTTTCGTATCCTTCAGGCCAGGTTCGCTATTGTTCCAAGGCCAGCGAGGACGTGGTCCTTAGAAAAAATAAAGAGGACTATGAAATGTTGTGTGATATTACACAACATGATCATCGATGATGACGAACAAACGGGCCGAAGGGCGTCTTCATCGCTGTACGCTTATACCGCCAGGCATGGCTACGCCCGCCACAACTTTCAATGCCAACGATTGGGTCTCTCTGATGGACTTCCAGAGTCGTTTACAATCAGATATCGTGGCGTCATGGACTCCACAACACATTTTCGGCTTAAGAGAGATTTGATCGAACATATTAGTAAGCTACCATAGCAATAATGCTACTCCTCATGCCTTTTTAGTTTTTCTAGTAACTGCTTCTGCTTAATGAAGAGGTACTCTTTGCCGAAATCAGACAAACCTTAGGCTGACGTGCATATAATCGCCATCTGACCGAGCAGTTCGTCACCCGCGCCTTCCCCACGCTCAAGTTCTTCAAGGTCGACGTGGACGCCGTCAAGGACTACGACGGCGGCCGCACGTCGGCTGAGGTCGAAAAGTGGGTGGCCAAGAAGTCGGACCCCGCGGTCAAGATCGTGGAGAGCGTCAAGGAGCTCGAGGAGCCCAACGACGTGATCTTGTTCGTCGTTGTCGGCGCCAAGGAGGGAAAGTCTCGCACGCTCGAGAATATCGCGGACGCCGACGTCCATGCCATGTACATGGCCTTCGCCAGCGCGGACGTGACGGAGGCCGCCGCCGCGTACAAGGTGGTGCTGTGCATGATGTTCGACAAGGGCGAGGTCATCTGCGATGCGAGTTGGAGAAGGAGGCTCTGGGCGAGTTTGTGAAGTCCAACCGCCTGCCGCTCACCATCACGTTCACGCGAGAGAAGGCTCCCAATCAGGCCGCGCTGGGCGAGCATTTCTCGCACACCTGGTACAAGTTCATGTCCCGCGAAATGGGCCGCGTGGCTCGCTGGCGCGCTGCCGTTCCAGAATCCCTCTGCTGTCGACACCCGCCTCATGCCGAACTTTGACCGTGCACTTCAGGTCGACGGCCGACCTGAAGTGCTGATATCCCCCCGTGCCAGAAGCGTTACTTTGTCATAAGGGTCAGCTAGTTTTAGCAAAAAGTAATACAGCTAATTTCCATCAGCCTTCGTGATTGCCATTAGCGTCACCTGTCAAATCCAGTAAATCGTAGCATATATATATATATATATATATATATTCCTGGTAGTGCGACGGGTACCGTTGTACGGACAGCCCAATAGGGATTAATTCGCTCCAGGCCAAGTAGGTATCGATTCAATACAAATTTTAAATGAGAGGGTGTTATACATGCTCCTTTTTGTATAAGGTATTGATTTTTTGGAAAGGATAACAGGTCAAAGTATATGATATAGCAGGTGAAAGTGGAGGCTTAAATGGAATCATACGTTAATCTGGGTAAGTTTTAAGTTCCATACATGCACTATTCCGATTATGTACGTTGCAATGACAGTATATATGTGCATTAAAACGATAATATACGTTATCTATCAAACTGTACAAAAGCGATCACTCCGTTTCTTCGGCTACTTGGTCTCCTCGATAGTATCCAACTAGCACTTCGGTAAAGTTCATAGCGTAGATGAGAAATGATAAGCATGATAAGTAAGTATACGTTGCATATTGGCTTGATCGGCGCCGTGGCAGCTCAATATAGAGCCCCGCAGGGCCGGGTGGCTGCCACGACGGCCGAGTCCGCCGATTGTATGAGTATGACACGAGATGAGTAGATACGTTGCTAGAGTTGATGATTTGATGATGTGTATCGGCTCGCTCGGCGTCGTGGCAGCTCAATATAGAGCCCCGCAGGACCGGGTGGCTGCCACGACGGCCGAGTCCGCCGATTGTATGAGTCTGGCGCGAGATGAGTAGATAAGTTGGAAGACTGATGAGTTTTTGCGCGTTGCCTTAAGTCTTCGGGTGTGTTTGCAGAGACACGAGTTGATTGATAGCTACCGACTGAGAAGGACACATCGTTTTCTATCACATACTAGATCGTACATATCCTCCTGAAGTCGATTGTCGTTGGTATCACCTTTATTAGTCCACTATATTCATATACCCTCCTTAAGCACATTAACTAATATATATTATTGTTTCAGCGCAAATGGGCTCCAACTTCCGAGCTAACCATGGACGTACATGATGCAGATGGTGCGGCTGCGAAGCAGGCGCATCAGATGCACCTGTTGGCCGAAGGTCAATGCGGTTGTTTGTCAAACCGCTAAACTCTGCAGTAACCAAAAAAAATGTCGTGTAAAATCATATTTAGCCTCCCAGCATACATACTTTCGCATCTCGCAATCGTACCTATGAATAAACAGCACTACCAGCCCAATCCTCTAGTGTTTTTTTGGGGGGGGGTAAAATGACTGGGCTGCCCCCAGCTCCGAGCTCGAGATGGTGGCTTGGGTCAACGCTTTGCACCGGAACAGAATTCCTGTTTATCTCGCAATGTTAGCCCCCCCGCTTTCAATCTTTGTATTTAACAACATTAGTGGGCCACACCATTTTGGCTCGTTTACATCTTGTATATATACTACGTGTTAAAGACGCTGAAATTCACTTGGCTAGGTTCCAAATTTGCAGCGACCGAGCAATTTTTGTGAGCAACAACTCAGAAACAAGGCATAATTAAAATCGTTGACAATTGCTAATTTGCTAACATCACCAAATACATATATGTATGGGCCATATTATATGGCACATAAAGTAGAATAAAGGAGCGGCCGCTTCCTGATGTTGGCTAAGATATCCAGATGCGTGTGCTGGGCAAGAAACGCTCTGCCTGCCTCCCAGGAAGAAGAGAAGAAAGCAGAAGCGACGAAACGAGCGCCCCCTCGGCGCAACCGGCGAGTGAAGGTAGCAAGTAAGGTGGGGATAGCAAGTAAGTTGAAGGTTGCAATAGTAGATGCGTGGTGTTGCAGTGTATTGCTTGCTGTATAAAATCAATCTTACTTCAGTGTATTTCACAAGCAATCCGTGATGACGCTATACATAGTTAGGCGAGTACGTTTGCTCTGTGCCCGCTCCACATAAAAACAGCAAATTGTAATGAGTTATATACGTCATGTTAAAGCTAGAAGACCCGTCCCCGGTGTATTTGACTACATGCCTGGTGCAGATCATTGCGCGAAGTGTGCAAGAGATTGACGTCAAACAGGTTGACTTTCCGCTGTCCAAAGACAGGATCGTACTTATTCCAGTCTATACACAGACTAAGATAAGCCTGGCCTTAACATGGCGTATTTAACAACATGTTAAGGCCAGACAGGGGGTCAAAAACGGCTTGAGGGCGGGGCGGGGGGGGGGTTAGTGAAAAGGCGTTGAAGGTGGATAAGGAGCTATTGATTTCGCGAGAAAAATTCCGTGCATCTCATTCCTGGGCGAAGACATTCATGCGCCATCCGCTTTCGATACGAGCACGCACAAGACAAGGATAAACCACGCGAAGCGATGCTAGAGAAGCAGCACGCGCATTTGCGGCGACGGCTCGACAAGTTATTGTTCAGAACGGTGTTACAAAAACTTACAATGCGGATCAAACAGGAACAACATTTATTTGAGTATAATGATGTAGCTGGAACATAAACGTTAACGTTTTGTGTGGCTGTATTTTTTTTTCGTATTTGCCTCGTAGAACTCTTGCAGCTCGCAACTCGAAAACGGTCTTGGTCAAATGTGGTGAAAAAATAAGAGCGAGTCTGCTAGCTGATTCAACTGGTAAGAAGTACCCCCCCGTTCTTGATTTTTAAGAGCAAGCCGTCCGAACGCACTGCATTTGAGGCTACAAACAAAACCAAACAAAATGGTTTTGGAAGTACAATTTGGAATGAAGTGAAACCGCTGCAAGCTACGACAGGTTGCCAGATCTATGGCAATGCCACGGCGTAGTGGACTGCGGAAATGTCGATCAAGTTTCTTCCCTTTCACTTTGCCAATCGAGAGGCATCTGACGAGCGAGTGCTACTGCTATGGGACGACTTCTCCGGCCACTGGACCAAAGAAGTCGTCCAGTATGCAAGGTCAATTGGTGTAGTGCTTGTGAAGCTGCCTCCGCGCTACACGTTTGTCTGCCAGCCTGCAGACATCTCGTGGAATACGCCACTGAAAGACGTCCTCTGAAAGCGCTGGGTGCGAAACTTACAAGATCAGATTACGGAATTTCACACTCCCATCAAGCAACAGAAGCGAGATGCAGCTCAAACATACGGAAGTAAAATTTTGTAGCAGCCCTGGGTGGCTCAATTCAGGTCGCCACCTTGACGATGAGCTCGCTGAGCGCTAAAGCGCTATGCTCGATAGCCGCAACGGCTCGCTTCCGAAGCAGACGACGGTCTCGAAAGAAGAAGCATCATGGGTCGAGACGGTTTTGCAAGGTGCCCGGCTTTCTTGATGTCGTCTCTTCGTACCCTTAAGTTGCGTATAAGTCCTGGGGTCAGGTGAGGGCATACGTTCCCGGAATATTTCGGTCCAGGATTGCAACTGTCTCACACAACTGAAGATGATACATTGACATCGATTAAACACTTAGTAAAGAAAGCGTTCATATTTCGTCTTTAGATCTTAGCATTTGAGGTTTTAGAAGTATTGTGCTTTGCAGATATTTTTGCCGTCAACTTTAGAGAGGTAAAATCGACGCAGCCCTGACTCTAAATGAGACTTTTATGACTTTTATGCACATATTGTCGGACAAAGTCAGCTCCAATTATCCTTGTAAAAATGCACCCATCAATAACAATAATTACGTTTCACAGGCTTTCCTGGTCTCCATTTCGAAATATATGGACCAAGCGAAGCATGGAGGTAAGACGCCTAGCCCTGAGAGAGACATTCACGTGCCCTGAATACTTGCTTGCTCTGATTTAACATTCGGCTAGTTCAAGTGGAAAGTATCTATTTTGCTGGTGTAACCGTGTTGTCATCGCCAGCACCTAGAAGCCGTGGAAGCCCCTGTGAGCTGGGTAGCACGCTACCAGGGATTAATCTCGCTGTGTCTGTGATACCGTGGTGTTATGATATTCAGCAGCACGAATCCTGAGGAGGATATCATGAACGGGTTGAACATGTAGATTACGATATCTACAGCGCTTCGTTGTGCTATTCAGTTCAGAGCTAAGGAGGGATCCGAGTGGTGGTCCTATTCTTCAAAAACACTATGACCTGGTAATTTATGGGTGAAAGGTGGTATTAGTTCATAGAGGTTTCGTTGAAAAACCATGCAAGTATTCTACAGTTACTTTCATGAATCATAATACCCCCTGAATATGATAAATTACTGGGACGTTGCTTGTAACGTCCACCTCGTCTAGGCACGAGTTTTGGAGGTTGCGCTAAGGGGCTTCCGGCATTTGAGAAATCTTCCGTTCGCCCTCCATCTGGAGCACTTCTTAAAACGAGTTGCCAACACGTGTAGCTATATCAAACGCATAGACTAATTTATATATTGGTTAGTTTTACTAAGATAGCAAGTACAGATAAGGTATGCTTCTACTTCGTTCACGTGGTGCTTCCCTCCACCAAAGTACATTAACCCTTTCGCGAGCCACTCGGCTAAACTATAATATACAAATTGTAGTCAATATTTTTTAAAGGAAGCATTTTGCTCCCTTTAAGGCCTGTGATGGACAGCCTTCATATCTTCCATTTGGGATTTGTAGTTAATTTAATGAAAAAAGTGCCGTGGTTCTGTACTTTTCAGTTACGACTATGAAAATAATGTCATGACTCTGTGCTTGAAGTCGCTTGAAGGAGGCATTTTGCTCCCTTTAACGTGGTTACCTACGGGTACACCACTTGAAGAACGGTTAAAGGATGCAAAATGCCTCCTTTCATCGCGAAAGGGTTAAGAGCTGGTTTGAGACTGGTAAGGTCGGGATCTTGTAACTCTCCATTGACAGTCCAGCGACGGTCCGCCCAACATACATATCACCAGCGGCTTCGTATCGTAGATAAGTGTTTTGGTCACCTCCAAGTGACCAACCAGCTCCCAAATGAACCGCCGACGATGATCGAGATGCTGTCGAACCCGAAGAGCAAAATGTAGCAAAGTCTTTACGCATTGAGTTCGTGCCAAAATCACTAGGATTAAGACTAGAGCTGTTAAGTGAAGTGCTGAAATCTGCATTAAAGTGCTTTGCACTACACGAAGGTCCACCCCCCTTTCGTGCACAGAAACCAAAGTGGTTTATTACGATCATAGCCCAAAGAAAAACAACTCGAAGGCCATACTTTTAGTGCCTTTAAACTTCCGCGAATTACAAATGATAGCCATGCTGGCCTTTCCTCCCAAAATGCGCTAAACAGCTCCAATTAAGACCTTCGCGTTTCAACTCGGCGGCAGTATTCTCTTCAGCTAGCAGACGTTGTAAGCACTTCCGAAACCATTCATACCGGTTATTCCCGGGAAATAGGAGGTCACTCACATAAAATGTCATAGACACCCAGTAAAGCCCCAGAGCAACAATGGGGCAAGCAGAGAAGGCTGAAGCGGATTCGCATAAATGTGCCGGGGGGGGGGGGCACGCGACAATGTCACCGAGACATGAAGCAAACGCTGGCGCAACGAGACCGGCTATATGCTTGACGAGCCATACCATAAAGCGGCAGTAGGAGTTCTGATAGGTAGCCCGAGAGCGAGCCGTGGCTGTGTTCTCGCGAATCTGGCGAACCTCTTCCTTTAGGTAGTCCCAATCGTAACCCTACATCGCTGTTGGACTTGTGTTTGTCGAATTCGGCACAAATCGAGATTTGTGACCGTCGTAAAAAAAAATCGTTTTCCAGAAAATGTCGGACGCTGTGTCTGACTCTTTTTGCAATGATGGGTTCATTGTCTGCCAAATTTTTGGGAATGTTGTTTTAGCAAAATGTTGCTGCAACAAGGTAACACCCGTTTTAGCTATAATCGTATCTTATATAGTGATGAGGATGAACCAGGCCAGTCGTTTGCCGCTTCTGCGGGTTGGATCGATCGCTTTAGGCCCTTGTTCAAGTGAGAGCACAGGTTTTGCGGCAAAAATATGACGGGTTAGGTTCTCCGATGCCATCAGGTTCGGCGGCACCGAAATTGCTGTAGTTCTGTAGCCGCTTCTCATCAAACATCATAACATGACACCCGTATGAGTCGATTATATATACAACTGGTTGTCGATAGCATTGAATTTCCTTCCTACTGTTTTAGCGCGTTCGAGGAGAATTGAGGTCGGCGGCCCATTGGGCGTCGTCGTCGGCAGTCTGGGATTGCGCCAACTGCGATATACCCGTTGGGCTTAGTGGCGTTGCAGCTTGCGTGTTCGAGTGTGGAGCCCGAGTTTCCGCTGGATTTCCCCATGGGACAGGTGCTTCCCGTTTGGGTATGGAAGGGTGTATGGGAGGGTGTAACGGGGCCAACGCTGGCCGCTGGCCTTTTCAAGGAATTGGAGACTGATCGCTTTGGACTTGCGGTCGCTCCCTTGTGTGGAACTGGGTCTTGTGTGGTACACACCAGACCCTCTCCGAAGGAAGAATCCTTACATACCTCTCCTATATGATATTCTTAATAGGAGGCATTCGTACTTAAAAGAAACGAGTCCCTCAGAGCCAACCGCTCAGGAAGATCGCAATTTAGACAGGGATTTAGTATGTAGAAAGAAAACAGTAGATTGGAGCTTATGAGTGTTATTAACCCTTTCACGAGCATCTTGCCTTAAGTATACTATACAAACCTAAGTAATTTGCTTCTAAAAGGGCTCATAATTCGTTCTTTAAGAAAGCCACGGTACTATTTTGCAGGTCTCTTGTAGCATAGGACCTGCAGTGGTTGGACAAGCAGAAATAATCACATGATAGTGTGGGTTCGCCTCTGTAATGGGCTTACTTAGCCCAATACTTTAGCTTACACGTGAGCGCACGTGTATGAGGAAGCGTAAGGTGTATTTAACTTAGATTAAGTATACTTGTATCCACAAGTATAATTAGATCTAAATAAAGGTACAAATAGTAGCTTTTGCGGTAAAATGAGAACTGAATTGAATGTTAACCGTGGTTTTCCTCCTAAAACTGATATCTATAAAGAGAGGTTCTGCCAACGAGTGGTTGGCAGAAACTCTTACCTAATGCTTGAGTATTACTGGCAGAAAAACCCTGCTTTCTGACCAATAGGACTGCTTCCTAATATGAATGGTGACCACACTGCAATGTGGCCCACCTGAATGTATCCACTTAGTGCGTGTTGCACTAAGGTGAGGTTAGCCGAATGTGTAGCCCCGCTACACCATCCCCCCGTTAGGATTTGATGTGCCGGTCTCGACACATCAATCCAAAGTCTTCTTCGGAGAGAACTTCGTGCTCATTTCGAAATGAGCACGCCAACGACGCAGACTTCTGACGAGCTTGCTGCACCTGCAGCAAGCAACGCGGTCGTCGCTAGCACAGCGACGACTGCCGCATCTTCAGCCTCTTCGGCGTCCGTCGTCACTTCCACGGTGACGACGTCAAGCTCCCCCAAGCGTACCATCTCGGTTGGGGAGTACCACGAGAGGGCGCGGAGCAAGCCGACCTATGCCAACGAGACCCTCTTTGATGGCATGGAGGATCTCGACATGGAGGAGGGCGAGGAGGAGCCAGGCTCCTCGTCTTCAGGGCGCAATGAACCAAGCGTGGGGACCCGTCGTCCCCGCGAGGACGACTCAAACGCTTCAAGCTCAAAGCGCTCGCGCAGCGGCAGCGACAGGCCGCTCGCTGATGCCGAGGCTCTGTCTACTCCGCGGGGTGGAGGCGACGACGACTCCACTCCGTCTGCGGCTGTGACGTCGCGCACTAAGCCGGTGCGCAACCCGTGGATGCCGTCTCCGAGCGAGATCCAATCTCGCTACGGCAGTACCACGCCGGCCAGCCCGTACGCGTTGTACTCCTGCAGCGCCATCGTTGATGACGATGTCACCAAGGAGCTCGACTTTGATCCGGCGACGGATCAAAGACGTGATTATTACATCGGGCTCTTCCACGAGCTCCGATTCTACGGGAAGAAGAAGCATTCCCGTAAGAGTAAGGTGACAGAGTGGGAGGCACTCTGTCAAAGCTGGGGGATGTTCGTCGAGAACTTCAACAAAAATCCCTCAGGCTATCGCGAGCGGGTCCGCTCTGCGGGTGAGCGCTATGAGCGCTACTCGAAGTGGCCCAAGATCTTGCGGCTGCACGATGGTGCAGTCGAGGCGGGGATTCCGTGCGCAGTGCCGACTGGCGTTGCGTGCGAGCGCTGCCAAGCTGGGGCAGTGCGGCTGTCCGAACGGGACCTTAACGGGTACACTGGTATTAGTGTGCCTGTGGAGTTGAAGACACTGCGTGAGAAGTTAATCACGCAGTTGCCGTCTGAGAGTGCTGAGGGTGAGCGCAACACTCAGCCGAGGGCTGTAGGCAGCTACAGCTCTCGCTCAAGTTTTACGCCCTTCGGCGGACCTGCTGGTGGCGGGATTCGTACTCCGTCACCATTTCCGGAACGTCGCTCATCAGGACGTTCCGCGGCTCCCACGTATCGTGGTCAGGAGAGTATCCTAACCAACGAATACGAAAATGAACCGGACCTTGGGTCCGGATCTGATAATCGACGATTCGCTGGACAATCCAGCGAGTTTCCCCGCGTGCATCTCGCAACGGGGGCGGCGGCGGCGGAAAGACGCCACGGACCGTCGCCGGCCGAAGTCTGGGATCGTTTGGAGGCGGTGGAGCGCATCCAGACGGCTGAGCTCGCCGAGATACGGCAGGAGCTGAAGCTCTTGAAGGCCCGAATCGGTCAGGCTGGACAGACCGCTTCGAATATCCAGGTCGACCTAGGGTCGATCGTTGCGCGTTTGGGGCAACGTGTCTCCGCGCTCGAGACGAGGGTCGCGCCGAGTCACCGGGAGTAGGTGACTCATGTTGCGAGTAAGGCTTCAGCCGCCCAACGTAAAAGGTTGGGTGGAGGCGCATGCTGGACGGTATGTCTAGCGTGTACGCGTCGCCATGCTTCGCCAACACGGTGAATGGCCCGATGAAGCGCGGGGCAAGCTTGCTTGCTCCGAAGTCGGAAACTGCATGTTTAGCTAGGTTCTGTGTAGCTAACAGAACTAATGAACCCACTTTGAATTCATTTGTGTTTCCTCTGCCATTGTTATCAGCATTCAACTTCTGTCGATCGACAGAAGCTGCAATAGCATCTTGCACAAACCGTATTACGGCTTGGCGGCGCTGGACAAAGTCCATTGCCTTCGAGTTGAACTCCTTGTTCAACCCGTTGATCTTGTTCACTACAGGCCCGGCCTGTGTGTGGTCGTTGTTGTTGAGAGTGTCTACGCCCGGCGTAGACATTGGGCTCTCGTCGATTGGACTACGCGCAGTCCGTGCGCGTGTCGACACAGCTGATATGTTGCTCGTATCAGCGTGTTCATTCGGTTTGGTTGAAATCGGATACCCTCCCCCACTTAAGGAAGGAGCTACCGCACCGTGTACGCTCGGTACGCGTGGATGCCTCATGGCGTTCACGTAAAACGGTGTATGTCCTGTCGAGACATGTACCGAATTGTTGATGGCAAACTCTGCCATCGGCAAGCAGTCGCTCCAGTATTGGAACGAGTGAGCGTAGCTCTTCAGAGCGTCAACCAAGACCCGGTTGACGCGCTCAGTTTGCCCGTCGGTCTGCGGATGATCCGCAGTCGACATGGACAGCTGCGTGCCAAGAAGTTCAAACACTTCTTGCCAGAAACGTGCCGTGAAGCGCGGATCACGATCAGACACGATGTCGATCGGCATGCCATGGTGTCTAAACACCATGTCAACAAACAGACGTTCCGTCTGCTTGGCTGTCACTTCGGCTGGTACTGCAGCAAGATGTACCATCTTGCTGAATCGGTCAACAAAGACCACAATACCAGTCCTCCGCTTGTTATCAGCCGGAAGACCAAACACAAAGTCCATTGAGATGGACTGCCAACACTCCGACAGAGTCGGTAGTGACTGAAGTGGAGCCTGCGAGAAGGGTGCAGGCTTCACGCGCTGGCAAACCTCGCAAGCACGAACGTACTTGCGTACCCACTTGTACTGGTGACTCCAATAGAAGTCACGCGTGAGAAGCAAGTATGTCTTCTCACGACCCTGATGTCCCGACGTCGGGGCATCGTGATACTCGTAAGTGACCCTGAGCTTCAACTCGTGATCGTCCGGCACGACAATGCGATCAGCGTTGTCGTCGACTGCGCTGGAAAGCAGCAGACCATTGTGTACACGATAGCGGTGTACACGTGCACGGAGATGTTTCGCCAACTTCTGACGAGACTTGCCAGAAGGCGCAGCGAAGTAGTCCAACAACTGCTTCGCATCCGCATCCTTCGTGTATGCGAACCGCACGTCGTCTAACAAAGACGACGAGGGAGTAGACGTACGTGCGACGCCAATTGCATTGGCGTCGGCCTTGTGCACCGCGTAATCAGGTCGACGCGACAACGCGTCGGCCACAACATTCAACCTTCTAGGTTTGTACTCAACCTGGAAGCTATACCCCGCAAAGAATGAGAGCCATCTCGCCATTCTTTGTGAGATGTGCGGCGACTTGATCGCCGTACGCAATGATGCGTGGTCGGTGTAGACTACAAATGGTCTACTCCCAAGTAGATACACTCGAAACTTCGCGAGTGCATACTTCATGGCAAGGCGTTCCTTGTCATGTACCGGGTAGTTGCGCTCAGCTGGCTTCAGCTGACGCGACTGATAGTAGACCACGCGATCACGTCCCTCGTGATCGTGTTGCATTAGAGCGCATCCGATTGCGAAATCGGACGCGTCACACACGACGTGGAATGGGCGATCTTGGTCGGCCTCAGTCAAGCCCTGCTTGACTGCATCAAAGGCCTGCTGACAATCAGCAGTCCAAACCCATGCAGCATCCTTCTTTAGGAGCTGCGACAGCGGGCGAATCTTGCCCGCGTAGTTGCTCACGTACTTGCATAAGTACGTAGCGAGTCCAAGGAACTGCCTCAGTTCCTTGACATTGGAAGGCGTAGGCCATTCATTGATCACTCTGACCTTTCCCGGGTCAGGGCGTACGCCGTTCTTCCCAACGAGAGACCCAAGGACGGGTATCTCGCTAGCCCCGAAGATACACTTCTTCAGGTTCGCGGAGAGCTTGTGTTTGCGCATGAGTGCAAACAACTTGCGGAGATGTTCCTTGTGCATCTTCACTTCCGACTTCCCGTCCACAGCCCGGCTGTGGATGAACACATCGTCGAAATAGCTCGGTGCGAAGTCGCGCACCGAGCGCAACAAGTGCGTGACGCACCTGTTAAACGTCGCAGGGGCATTCTTTAGTCCCTGCGGCATTACGAGCCACTCCCAGAGTATACCGCTCGGAGTGCTCACCGCCGTGAGAGGTATATCACTATCACGCATTAGGATCTGATAGAATCCGTCTCTCAGATCCAGAGCACTGAAGATAGTGCTCAATGCCATCGAATCGATGATCACATCCTTTCGCGGTATCGGCGTCTGTGCCGGTACCGTTGCGTCGTTCAGCTTGTTATAAGCGTGAACGATGCGCCACCCGCCCTGTGCCTTCTTGACACAGAACGTAGGCGCGCTGTGCGGGGACTTCGATTCCCGCACTTGCCCAGCCTTGCGACGACTCTCAAAGATGTCGTCGATCGCTTTGACTTGCTCTTGCGGCAGTGGCCACTGCCGCGTCACGCACTACTTCGTTCCCGGCACGAGATCAATCTCGTGCTGAACACCCTTGTCCTGCGGCAACTCCGCAGGGATATCGTCCGGGAGTACGTCTCTGTACTCACGCAAGACCTCGTAGAAGGGGCTCGACTTCAGCGAGTCCCAGCTCTGCTCGTCGAAGCGTTCCTTCTTCGACTTGGCGCTGAGGGCGTCGACGCCCTCAGCGACGAGCTGTTTCAACTCTTCCGCTTCACACTTCATCCTCTCGACATCCGAGAGGATGCAAATCTGCTCGATGCGTCCATCGTGCAGGTCGCGGGCGAAGCGCCTCCAGCTCGTGACTGGAAGCGAGGTCACCTCCGTCGCTAGCGTCGGAGGGTTCTCCAACTTCATCTTCTTATACTGGAGACCAGTATTCGTGCGCGTCAAGACACTCAGTGTCTCGACGGTCGTCTCCAGTTCCTGTGTCTGCCCGGCAGACACTGCGAGTAGCGCCTCAGTCCCTGACCGAGACTTGCGCAGCTTGGCTCGCTTGCGCCGTTCGTTTCTAGTGCGGAACCCGGTTCCGCGCTTCTTGTTTTGTCCAGGCCCGGCCGTGGACAGATTTTCCTTTTGATTGCCTGCGGGTTCAACCCGCGGACACACGCAATCAAGACGGGCTTGATCGCGTATCGCTTCTTCGTGCAGCCCGGCTGCACGTGAGCACGCAATGCGTTTCTTGTTGTCGCCGGCGGGTTCTTCCCGCGGGTGCACGCAATCAAGCCCTGCTTGGTCGCGTACCGCTTCGTCGTGCAGCCCGGCTGCACGCGAGCACGCAAGCATTTCCGGTGCGGGACGTTTGCAACCGTCCGCACTGCCTGCAGCGTCGACTCCCAGGGCCGGTGCGCTTTCTTTACCTCGACGCCTGACGACGGAGCGTCTTTCGACGTTTGGGCCAATCGCATCAGCTCCCTGAGTTGACGCGTCCGAGTCACTGTCCTTATTAGTGACTGGCTCCTCTTGCTGAACTGGCGTGTCGACACTAATAGTCGACACGACCGCGTCACTCTTGACGCTTCGAGAACCTCTCGAATCCGATCGAATCTGAGTCTTCTGATTCGACTCACATTTTCTCCCGACGACTCTCTCAGTCGTCGGTGTCCGCGCGGGGTGACCGGAGACAGCCGCGCGTCGCGCTGTCTCTCCTGGTGGGTCGCGTGCACCGCGAGGTGCACGTGCTGCGCCGACAGGGCCATCGCTCACTGTCGCGCCGCTACTCCCGAAGTGCACGATCGTGTGCTTCGTCCAGTCGATCACCGGATCATGCCGTGCAAGCCACGGCATGCCCAACACCATGTCGAACTTATCGTCTAAGTCAAGTACGATAAGCTCGTCCACGAACTTCTTCTCTCGATACGAGAAGCGTACGCGTACGACACGCTTCTCGGTTCTAACAACGACACCCGTTGCTAGTCTTACTTCCAATAGACTTCGAGTCATTACAACCTCCTCGAAGTCAAGCCTCGCTAGGCTCTGCAGTCGAACAAAGTTGTTCGACGCACCACAATCCACCAACGCACGAAGAGACTTCTCTCTCTTCGAGTTAACCTTCAGGATGACAAGGTTCGGCCTGGCATCCTGCTTCTTACAGTGAGAGTGACTCTCACTGGGGGCAGCAGTCTTCAATACGGTGTGTCCGATATCGACAGGCTCGACTGCATCACCAGCAGGGCGCCCCGCGCCTGCTGGTTGCTCTAGTTTTTTTATTGCCCGTGGCGATACCCGGTATCGTCACGCCGGCCCTTGGCCGCCTGCACAGGTGCTGTGCATTCACGGGCGTAGTGACCGTTGTTTCCACACCGGAAACAGCGGACATTCGTTGGTCCACGACGCTGCTGGGATCCAGCAGCCGTCGCACTCGAGAGGTCCATTGGTTCGGGACCTCCCGTCGGCTTCACCGTCGGTCGCGGCATCGGCCGCGGGACGTTCACATGGAGTTTAGCCTGTTGCAGGCTAAACTCTTCTTGCATAGCAAGTGTAATCGCAGACTCCAGAGTACTTGGGTACTCTCGGAAGAGATAGGTCTTCACAGGCCCATCTTTCAGGCCCTTCATGAACGTGACGACCTTAGCCGCCTCGTCTATCGGATTGGTCACGATGTTCGAGACCAAGTACCGCGCCCTTTGAGCGTAAGCATGCACGTCATGCTTGCCCTGTTGCAGGTCGAGGAACTCAGCCCTCGATCTGAACTCATTCTGCGGGGGCTCAAACGCTTGTCTGAGCTCCTCCTTGAACACCTCGTACGTGCTAAAGCACGTAGGGTCAGTGAGTCGGCGTCCGTACGCCCAACTCCTTGCTCGCCCGCCAAGGCATGACATGGCGAACGCAACCTTCGACAACGGGTCGACGATACGTCGAGCCGTAATGGCAGTGTCGACTTCGACAAGCCAACGGAGGAGAGGCTCGCCCTCTCTTCCAACGTAGCTGTTCACGTGGAGCTTCAACGACTCCACGCGCGGTGTGGACGGAGTCGACACCGTAGCGCGAGCAGCGGTCTCGCGCTGTTCCTTCATGATGAAGCCTAGAGCAACACCGTGTTGCTCTGTCGGCGATAGCGTGCGTAGCATCGTCGCTACGGCCGCTTCTCCAATGACCGTCGACAGTCGTTGGAGCGCCTCCCACTCTGGGTCCGCCAGGTGGAGACAGTCTTCGCGTGCAACATGCGTTGCACCCGTGGTTGGGTTACCAGTGGACATACTCGCGTCCACCGGCAGGTCCTCGGCCCCCGTATCGAATTTCATACGATACGTAACTAGTCGGTCGTTGGACGGACTACAAAGTGCTACCAGGTGTAATGGGCTTACTTAGCCCAATACTTTAGCTTACACGTGAGCGCACGTGTATGAGGAAGCGTAAGGTGTATTTAACTTAGATTAAGTATACTTGTATCCACAAGTATAATTAGATCTAAATAAAGGTATAAATAGTAGCTTTTGCGGTAAAATGAGAACTGAATTGAATGTTAACTGTGGCTTTCCTCCTAAAACTGATATCTATAAAGAGAGGTTCTGCCAACGAGTGGTTGGCAGAAACTCTTACCTAATGCTTGAGTATTACTGGCAGAAAAACCCTGCTTTCTGACCAATAGGACTGCTTCCTAATATGAATGGTGACCACACTGCAATGTGGCCCACCTGAATGTATCCACTTAGTGCGTGTTGCACTAAGGTGAGGTTAGCCGAATGTGTAGCCCCGCTACAGCCTCACAAATTACATTTTATCACATTTCTATGTGGTGGTCCCACACTGCTGTGTGGTGGCTTCACAAAATATCCTGGTAGTAGCTCACACAAGGCTGGCCAATCATAAAACAACTGACGGATCCACATCATTACACTATCCAGTCATGTTTCAACTACTTGTATTTCAATAATAAAGAAAAAGACTTGGGCCGTCCAACAAGTTCACACGTGCGACACAGGCCAACCTGCACGTGCAGGCCGCAGCGTGACAGCGACAGATCGGATGCGAGGCGCAGACCGCTGCACGTGAGTGCGCGACAGGCACGTATGTTGTGCAGGTAGTAAAGGATACACGAGATGTCTAATTACTGCGTTCTGATCGCTTTCGTGAGTTTCAGGGCGATCGGGACGTAAGCTAGGTTAACATATGAGCTTGATGCGAGCTAAACCACATTAAAACGGCAGGTAGTTATATGTATTTAATCAACATGAATCAGGAATTTGACATTCTGGCATGAAGTCATTCGGCTGGGCAGCTACTGACGCAATAGCGCTTGGTCATTCTTAGGAGGGCGTCCCGCGACAGCAGCTCCTGGAGTTTCTGCTCGGGATCTCTTTCTTGCAACTGAATCGTTCGTGAGTCCACTAGCGCCGAGCGCTGCATAGCAAAAAGCAAGTGGACACAGTAAGCAAACCTGACCCAGTATTTACAACTGCATGTCCGTCTTACAACATCCACTGGCCAACCGATTGGAGGCTGGTTTTCAATTTCCATGCCCGGATAGTTCACACCAAGTTGAGCGGTTACAGCCAAAACTTCTTCAGTACGCCTTTTTAGCGGGTACAAACACGCGTTTGGCTAGTTTCACGATTACAGCCACCACTCCGCCGTCGCTGTACTGAAAATCCAGGTTCTCTATGAGTAACTTGTCACGGGCAACTCCTCTCATTCGTGTGGCTAGTGTAGTTGATGGCTCCACAGTCTCACGGAAAGTGTTTCCGCTAATAGATTCACTAGTGGATTGTAGTTTAGCGTCGATCCAAACACCGTTTGCTGCGCGTTGAACTGCGCATCGTTCGCGTCACCCATAACGTTTGCTAGCTGAATAGGTTTCCTGGTCACAGTGGTATATAACCTGCTGAGCACAGCCAATGCAGATGTAAGGACTGTCTCTGTAGTTTGCGATACAATGCAAAACGCGACTAGGTGAAATGTCCGAAAGCAATCCGAGATTCCAATCACTAGTACATGATAACCCTTTTTGTGAGAGCTTATACGTACGTCAATGTGCAATATAAAGCTCCCAGGGCGACGATCAAGTCGTCGAAGAAGTGACTTGGTGGTCACTCTAACGATGAATGGCTTCTTGTCAGTCCCGTTTCCGGGACCCGCGTTGCCGTCGACATCATAACTCCACTTAAACATAATATACTCGTTTTCATCCTCCGTCCACGACGGATTCACTTTCTCACGCGCGAGTGAAGTGATGTCTTGAACCCGAGCGTGGCTGACTAGTTTCGTCTTCGCGTAATTGTACACAATGTTCTGAACAGTTGACAATTCGGGCATCTCGTCACTCGGAATATCAAACTTGATGCGTAACCCATTCTGGATGCGGAGGGGCTTGAGATCTTCCGCGGTCATCATTCTGCAGTATTGCTTGTTAACCCTCGAGTCGTAGTGTCTTTAGCATTCGCGAGGTGCTCGCCATCTACGTAAAGCGACATCAAACCGGAGTGACTGTACGTTGTCATTTCCCCCCTCCACTTACAGAAAACACATCTTTGCACGATTCAGACGTGCAATACAGCCTCTTTTACCGCATTAATTGCAGAGCACCATGGCACACATCGTGCAATTCACGAGTTGGCTCTTACCAGAGCGAGATAATTTCCCTTCCCCAACTATATCTTCAACTTTTGCTGCTGGCACCAGGCCCGCTACCTCGCGCCATGGAATCCTTGGCGCCATCACCAACTACACAGATCGATTGTAATTATCGGATAGAACGAATCATGGTTCCTTTACTCTTAGCATTTTCCGTTGTGACAGCCCAGATCGTCACCAACAGAGCTCCATCCATTGCCTTCACCACATCTAGCAAATGATCCGCAAGTCGATGGCCCGTATGTAGGTACTCACGTCAAAATGACGGAGTGAAAATTCTAATCTTCGTCAATCCAGAGAAGTGTCACTATCATGTAGCCTCTGCTTGCAGCGGAGGTCCATATGTCAGTTGTAATAGAACATCGACTTGATCCAACATCGCATACGATGAGGTAACATACAAATATCTTTTGTGCCAACTCCTTTTCCATTTTCCATTTTCCATCGTGCGATTTTCGAACAGTTTGGCGGACTGGGACCTTGTAGGCGGGCTAAAGTGTACAGCAAAACGCGATGAACGTCGGCTGCTCGACAACTGCGAATGGCAGCGCAGCATCTACAATCCACTCAATATGAGCGCTATCAGCTTCATCTTTGCCGAACTCGCTCTCGAACCGTTGCTTAATAAATCGCCCAAACCCATCGCATAACAATTGCGTTTGCTTTGCCGTAGGCGCATCGGCGGCGTCGGTTTTACCCGTGCCCAAAACGGTGCCTGAAGTGTCCAAAAGTGCCTAAACTTTAACCTAAGAAATAATTAAAACGTTGATAGTTACTGAGTGTAGTCAGATAGTGAATCATAACATTACCACGACATCTCGTGTGTGATTATACACATTGACTACACGTATTTGCAAGCCGTTAACAATATTCGGAATACACATCCAAGGAAAGCAACTTATATTATACAAATTATGAGGTCACATTAGTATGCGATGAGAAAGCGGGATATTAGCGCAAGCGCGGGGCGGTTGGGTACGTGCGTGTGGAGGCATGATGGGGCGGGCGCTGACGGCGGTGACGTACATCGGCAATCTGATCAAAGGTAATACTTCGCCTCGTCTTTAAGGACTTGAACGAAATTCAATAACCCCATGTGCGATGTGCCGAAAGTGTCGGCTAATTTTCTGTTGTAGGTCTCCAATGGGTTGTTAGTCCTGTTGACGATCTCGACGTTAGCTTCGATCATCCCCGAGGTGTTCCAACATGAAAGCTCGTATAGCTCACACCAAGTCGAAACAAAATACTCCCAGAAAGCATCCCACTTAGCCTTGTGTTCTGTCTCGACCGGCTTCCCGATGAGCCCGTAAAGTTTTTTCATGACGAAGGGGATTCCCTTCTTGCGCAGCGTCTTTGCAGGCACGACTGTGAGTAGGCCAAGAACACCAGGAGTCATGGCCACCTTGACCTCGTTCGTAGGGATCCGAAGATCAATCATCTTACGGCGAATTGCTTGTTTCCAATGGAAGAGACATGTGCACTTTCAAACTGATCGCGAACTCCGAGATGCAGTGCCTGCTCGAAATCACACACAACGACACTGGGAGAACACGCCATATCCGTCTGAATCTTGACCCACTGGAATGTATTCCAGTAAGACCAGTGATCTTCAGAGTCGACGAGAAGGTAGATACAGGGGATGTACACATCGTGGGCCTTGTCATAAATCATGATGAGGATTGTCCGAGTGAACGGCTTTGGTGTGACACTAAACGCAGCGTCAACAAATAGCGTTATCCCCGGGTATTTCATCAGTCGAACAAGATCCGGATGTCCAAATCTCACGAGACGCTGGTACTTGCCTTCGATAGGATAGGTGAGACTGACTAGCAGGAACTCGCGCTCGTCTTCGTCAGACACTTGACGGACTTCTTTGGTTTCAATTAGCAGGAAGACGTCTCCGCCGTTGGCGTCGATGCGACAGCGCTTGACAATGCCGATCCCTTCGGTCTTCGTAATGATGCGAATCCCAGAGCTCTCTCCATACAGGCGAATCATTTCGTAGCGAACATTACACCAAACGCGCCCAGGCACAACACGCAAATCCTCGAGGCCGCGTAATTCTAACACCTGACGCATCTCATCTTGCACATCTCGAGAGTTGATACGGTCATCGGTGACGCAGGTGTGACCCCCTTTGATTTGGAAGAAGCCGTCCTCTCCGCAGATCAGACGAGCTTTACACTTTAGCGCGGTGCGGCTCTTGCTGCAGGAGTAATACTTTGCTTGCTTGTACATGCCCTTGTAGTAGTAGTAGTGCTCTCCGTGCTGCATGGTGGATTGGGGAAGTGAACGCTTAGAGTTGCGGTGGAGGATAAAGATGTGACGAGATGGTGGGTCTTCACAAGGCTGCACAATTGGTAGTGGTTTGATATTCATGTACTCACGCAGTGTAAATTTAGAGTTAGTGTCTTGGCGGGGTATGAACATAGAGCTTGTAGCCTATATTAGACATCTAAGACGTGAGAACGTAGTGTACGTAACCGTTATACCGGGAGGGCTACGTAGTAGCCTGTAGGGCATCACCAGCATTATCCTGGGAGACCAGCTTGCTGGTTTACCAGCTTCACAAACTTTAATTCGTCACGCAATGTATTCTCAATTACAGGTAACGTTCAGAAGACTTCGAAATCGCAATTAGAGAGGTTGCAAAAACTTCTGACGAGAAAAACTCCTGAAAAACTTCTTTGGAAGTGTTGATGTATTTGCAGACTGCCGACCGCAGTGCAAGGAGCTCCGCGGCAATGAGAGTTAACACCATTCGCATCTACTGCGGCTGCTCCGCAGCCGCAGTATCTGCGCAATTTCAAGTGAGCGCTACGTTACTGGAATGATGTACAACCTGAGTCGCGAGCAGATACTGCGGCTGCGGAGTAGGCGCAGTAGATGCGCAGTTTCAGCTTCGCTTTGGCTGAGAGACCACGTTTGATATATCGTACCCTGAAATGTTATAGTGAAATCACGAATTGATTCTGCTCGAGTTGGCGCCAGTGGCATATCACGCATCCGAGGTCTTGACTACGACCGATGCCTTCCTCTTTTTTACACCAATTCAAACGAACGCAGCTATGTAATTTACGGCCAAGCATATTTACGATGAAGCGGATCATGGACATTCGAGAAGACGGCTATTGGCACCACCATTAAATCTACCATAAAAATATTACATCTATACACTTCATGTTTTCACTTGAGAACCACCCTCCCGGTTTAAGCGCTAGCGATCTAGTATAACCAGTGGATAACCCCGCAATTATTGTAATTGACCGAAAAAATTAGTAAATAGTCTTTTGTAGAGGTTGCCGTTTTGGGCACAGTTTTGGCAGGCCGAACTAGGTTTTATAATAATAGTTTACAAATTAAATAAAACGTTTGGTCACTTTTGGGCACTCCGGGCATCATTTTGGGCACGCAGAAACTTCTCCCCGCATCGGCAACCCCACCGTACTCGTTTCTGTGATGTGTTTTCAGGTGGTTTCGCATCTTGGTATGAGCCTTTGAGTTCCACATTTGATGTCGATTCTCGCGCTCACAGCACTTACAGGAGTACGTGCCGTTCCCATGACCAGTAATAGACTGCCAAATACTCGAGCGCTTGTGCGATCTGAGTTCACTGGAGGTATTGTCCCGGCCACGAGAGAAGATACAACACCAGTAATTTTTTCTAACTTGCTCGCCTAAAATACTTCAGTTCTTGTCCGCCAAGAATGCAACCGCTACATGTTTTATTTTAGATATAAAGCAAGCGACCTAGCTGAAGCGGTAGTTGCGTGCTCTTCTTCATTCGAAGAACCATGGCCCGAGGCAAACCGCTCACATCGCAGGAAAAGTGCATGATTGTCAAGGCCCACACGTATTTCACCAAGGAAGAAAATGCAGGACGATCTGGCGATGTAGAAACCCGGGAGCGGGTAGCACTATGTCTCGACGTGGGTGCTGAAACCGTCGACCGTGTCATGGCGTACTGAAACAAGAACCCCGGGACCAAGTTCGACGAGGTGCAGTTGGTGATCAAGTTGCAGTACCTGTACCTTATTTCTAACAGTTATTTATCAAAAACTCTTTGATCTTATATTGAAGCCTCATGCGACGAAGCGCAGTGGACAAAGCAAGTACTCATCTCCCGACTTAAGGGGTATAATTCGCGAGTTTGTAATTGCTGAAAATGAAGCAACTCGTCCCATTACAGCACAGCTTATCGCTAACCATGTAGCAAAGATCATGAACAAGAAGAAAACAATTCCTGTGAGGAGCATGAGACGCCTGCTGAAACGAATGTTTTTTCCCACATTCGTGGTAAACACCGGAATGATTTGGCTGGAAAAGAGAACAATGTGGCGTTCTGGGCGACATATCTTCAAAAGAAGATGACCAATCGTGACCAGAACAACAACCCGGTCCGCCCCGAGGTCTTTCTGGACGAGTCCTACGTCAATGTCAATCACGTTGCGAATAAAACGTGGTCGACTGAAGACAAAGTGCGAAAGTCAAAAAGCGGAAAGGGTCCCAGGTACAGTTGATTTATTTCACGGTGTTTTTTTACTTTTATAATTGTTTAATGTGTTTAATTTGCTAGAATTGTCATGGTTGCAGCAGGAATTGTTACCTGCGCTGCTCACACGCAGGATGGCAGCACAACTCGCTCTCAAGATGAGATAGATGGCCCTTTTATTAAGGAGTCTATTGAGGACTGGAATGCGGCCTCAAAGAAGCGAAAAGGGGACGATTCATCGGATTACCACGGTAATTTCGACTCCGAAATGTTTGCGAAGTGGTTCACTAACCTGTGCACGACGCTAAGAAAGGACTACGGCCCATGTAATATTCACATGGATGGAACCTCTTATCACAAGAGACTCACCAATCATACACCGAACAAGAAGTGGCTAAAGGTGATATCCAAGCCTGGCTCGTGAAACACGGTACGATTGTTGTTTGTGTATTAGTTATTATCACCGTATCTAATTTTTAGCTCAGATTCGTCCATTCAAGAGCGATGAGGCACTCGTGCCTCATCGCTCTTGAATGGACGAATATAAGTAATATTTTTGTGTGATGTCAGGCATTAAGTATGGAGAAAAAGACGTCATCGCTCAGCTTCTTGTGCGTGTGCAGCCTCACCGACCTGCCCCCATTTACGCCACTCAAGTCATCGCTACAGATTACGGTCATTTGCTGTACTTCACTCCCCCATACCATCCGGAGCTCCAGCCTATTGAAATGGTATGGGGGGCTGATGAAAACCACATCGCGGCGAATCCCGCTACAAATGCTAGAGAGCTCGACGCTAAGGTTCACGAGGAGTTCCTCAAAGTCACAGACGAGAACTGGCCGAGTTATTACCGACATGTCCAGAAATTTGAAGATAAATATGCAGCAGCACTGGACGACTGTTGTCTCGCCAGCGAGGAAGAGAGCAGCGAATGCGGAGAGGGTGACAGCTACGGCAGCAGTGAGGAAGATGACGATGATGTCGTCGTGTACTCTTTTTAACCTGACTCTAGAACTGAATATATTGACTCGTCTCATAATCCGGGTTGTTCATCTTCCCGGATGGCCGCTCGCAAAATACATATGTTTGGTAAATGAACTAATCAGTGTAGCGGATTTGTTGGATTATTCATGGTGCCCATTGCTGCCATTCACAAGCCCCATAAAATCTACTTTTGCGCCCAAACCGCTTCGAATCGCGCTATTCTGACCCCAGAAACGGTTACAAAACCGGCGTTTTACCCTATAGTGAGTTGGTCCTGAAACAATTATGCGTAGTAGTTCGTCAGAGACGCAAAACGGCTCTGTATCTCCTTTCGTGGCCAGGACAATAGCTAAGTTGTCTGAAGTGTTATCTTTCCTATTCTCCACCAGTCTTTCATCGCCGTTGCGTGCCTTGGTCTGGGGGGTCTTCCATAATGAAATACATAGTAGTCTTGACAGAGGGTTGCTCGGGGGTTGTGGAGGGAGGACATCAAATCCAGCATCTAGATCCGGATAAGTAACATAAGCCGACTCGATCGAGAGTCGAAACGACTGAAATCGACTCTCTGTCGATCTTAGAGTCTATTAATACAGATGTAATAAGCGCGCAATATAAATAGTTGCAGGTATCTTATCGGAATCAGATCGATCGGATTTGAATCGGATCCAGTCGACTCGATCGATTTGTGCCCCAAATCGATTCCGACTCTTGCAAATCCGACCGAGTCGAAATGCCCGATCGGATCGATTATATTCTTTACATCACTAATGATTACTGATTGTACTGTTTATGATTTGTCATAAAATATGGTGCATTCACGGTTGAACTTGTGCAAAAGGGCACACGATGCACCCTTTTAAGCGGTGCTTTCACACCCTGTTTGTTGTTCTGTATTTTTCAAATACAAAACAGTTTTACTCAAACCTACAATCCCACATACCCGTGAGATTAACATCCACGAGAATACCCTTTGGAACAATCAGCTTCTTGTTTAGCTTTGAGAACAGTACGTGAGGCGTCAAGTACTTCCCATCACCGGTAATAGAAAATGTGACGGTACATCATTTGTGGTTGGTTTCTTCCTTTATGAGAAGGACCACCCTGCTTCCGCGAGTCGTGATTGTGCGCTTCAGTTCCGTCTCAAAATACCGAGGGACTTGGTCCATATTGATGATGTTTTCCGGTAGAATGCTGTGCCCTTGAATGAGTTGATTGGCATTTTCAATGAACTCAAGGCAGGTTACTTTCTCGTCATTCGGGAGTGTCCGTACTGTCATTTGACGCCTTGAAACCAGGTTATACCAGGTCTTGAGGCCCTTGTTCAAGTCAGGAGAAATGTTCTGTGCTCAAATTCGAGGCTCTGATGATTGGTTAAAATACTGTTGATACAGGGTATTATGGGCTCTACTCCAAATTGGACTGGGCGGTTCGTAGAATCAACCAACCTCCCTCTGTAATTGCATTAAATATGCATTATCGGGGTTATTTCCATCAACCTCCCTGTTTAATTACATAACATAGGTATTATCAGAGTTAGTTCCACTGCAAGACCCACAGTGTAGGTGCGAGCGTTGAAGCATGTGCATGATTTTGTCCAATCGGAATTGGTTAGTTGAAGTTTTTGCCCAATCATAAGTGTATTGGTCGGTTTGCTGGAGACTTCACCAATCCCCCTAGATGTCCAAATATAGCTGGAAATCACAATACCAAAACTTGAAATGTGTGCTCCAGCACAGCTATGACTGGAACACCAGCACGATGTATTCCTAGTCTGGCACAATTTTATCACAGCCACTCATTTTTTTTATTTAGCAAAAAAAGTCCAACGCAAATGAACGGAGAGACTGTCCGTGCGGTTGTCCTCGCGGTGGTTGTGAGCGTGTTCGCGAGCGCTGCTATCGGTGCAACCGCAGATAAGCGCAGCTTGTGTGCACCGCCCTCAGGGGTCACCTCTACCTTCTCCGCCTCCAGATTTGATAAGGTCATGAAGACCAAGGAGACCGACTGGCTTCACAAAAAACTGCGCTGCGATAAAAAAAGCTTCCTTCTTTCGTATCTACAAGGAGGTGGATGCATCGATGGACTGTCTGCCTGCAACTAACACAGTAAGACGTCTCTAGTCAAACGGATCGCTCTAACCATGCACTATCTAGCTGTAGGGAGCACGATGGACCAAGAAGCAAGCGTAATGGGGGTCTCACGTCCCCGCATAGTAGTCTACATAAACGAGATTCTCGAGGTGCTGGTCAAAATGGCCAAGCGAAACGTCGTCATTCCAAGTCCAGAAGAGCTATGTACAGTAGAGAAAGGATTCGAGGCCATTGCTAGCTTTCCCGGGGTAGTTGGTGCTATTGATGGAACTTTGATTAAAAATTCCACCTCCCCGGGATTTGAAGCTGGTACTGTCACAAGGACTTCCCTGCTGTCAATGTCCAAGCGATCGTAGATCATCAAGGAACATTTTCGTCGCTATCTATCCGTGCTATTTCGAACAATGACCAGTCATTATGGAACGTATCGGGTGTTCGGAAACGGTAAGAGGATGATTTAACATAGGATGATGTTGGCTTTGTTCCTAATTATCTGCCTCATTATCTAGGTTGGCGTCCTATATCCCTCTAGGTAAGCATCTTCTCCGCGACGCCGGCTACAAGTTGTGGGGCCATCTTTTGACTCCTTTTGCGGAGCACAAAGTCGCCGAGGACCATCGCAAGCGTGCCTACAACTATCGGCATTCCCATACACGAATGACGGTCGAGTGCGCCATCGGTAGGCTCAAGAATAGGTTTTGTATCTTGCTAGGAAAATTTGAGCAGAAGTCGTCCAAGACAATCTGCAACGTCATCGTCAGCTGTGCGTTGCTGCACAATCTTCTCATCATGCTGGACGATACCTACAGTGCCACCTCATGATCCGCCCCGCCTAGAACAGCGACCACGAGTTGATGAAGATTTCGGACCCGGATCAGCAATTATCTCACGATCAAGGCAACGTAAAGCACAATGACATCGTCGATGGCTTTGTAGGTCTGTTTTAAGTTAATCAATCCGAGAGACTTAACTGTGAGGTGGTATGGCAGTGCATTCTCCTTTCGTTGACCTGTGATGACTTTAATGCTACAGTGACTTATTTAAGTTCGCGCAGTAGCTGCGGCTCGACCTGCTTGAACTCCCTAGTTTATTCACGATGCTCGACCATTGCACGCGCCTGTTGCCGAATAGCGCTAACCAACTGCTGTAGGTGGTCCTCACCCGTCGGCGCTGCGCTCATGGAAGCAGTAATGGCCCCCATGCACGTCTGAAGGGCGTTCGCCAGCTCCACAACAGGCTGGGGCTTGTCTTTTGCTGGTGACGTGGTGTTGCTAGCGCTTGTATCTGCTTCACCAGCGTCTTTGCTGCCGTCCTTCTCAAAGTTGGTATCCAGCCGGACTTCTCCACTCAGCCCCACACGTGAAGCAAAAGCATCAAGCAGAACTGCCCATAACCTCTCGTCGACAGCAAAAGGCTCGGTGGTGTTATTTCCGTTCTGGCGTCACTCACCCCTTCCTTTTCGATACAGGCACTCCATTTTGCGATACTTCTGGTAGAACTAGAAGGTTAACAACAACAAAACAGTTGCATAAGTATGATCCTGTTTAGAGCACCCGACCTGGCGGAGAAGTTGAGCATATCTGTACCTGTGCATGACCGATGACAACGCCTTGAGACTGCGACAGCACGCTGGCATACTGCTGCCGAACAAGCGCCTTCTTCGTCTTGATGTCAGCAGACTCCAAGTGGCGCTTGACATCGCCCTCCTCGAAGCGCAGGCGGAGCATCTCAGCCACCATCGCGTTGGTCCACTTGAGTCGCTGGGCCACCATCGCCTTCTTACTGGAACTCTGCGAACGTGCGGTGCCTCGCTTACTTGCTACGATGGGCACTCAGGCGCAACTGCGGTTGTGGGGCCATGGCTAACCGAGGTGGCTGCGGAAGACTCGATCGTGACAGAATGAGTCCTGGTGCCCTCACACGTGCAGAGGATGCCGGGTCCGTTATTCTTAACGCTGCGTTAGAAAGCGTGAAAAACTCCATGTGTGAGAGGTTCTCCGCTGCGCGGTTGATAAACGCTAATGGTGAAGTAGGAGCTGCTGTGAGCGACGCGAACCACTCAAGCATTTGGCTCGCCCGGGAACCACTCGGACAAGACCCAGAACACCGCACGACTAGCGCTGGCACCTCAGGAGCCTACTTTAACCACTGGATATCGCGGTCAGAGAGTTTTGAACTGAATATTGCAGTGGGGAAGCTGAGGCGCAGCAAATAGTTCAAGCTCGCTTCCGTATTATTTTCCGTCCTAAATCGAAGCAATGTAGTCCTTGTAGTACAATCCTTTTAGGCCCTCGATCTCTTCCATAAAATTCGTCAGGACTTTGATGCATTCCGGTGTTGTGCTGTCTCAGACAACAGAACAAGCTTGAATACATGTCTTCTGGCCGGTCTGTGTGGACAACATGGTTTGGGCGCGGGAACTCTTGAACGAGCTGAAGATCAATCAAGGGGTGTCCACAATCTACTGTGACAATCAGAGCACTATCCAAGTCATTGCGACCCGCGGCAACAGCAAAAAGGTCTAGCGATTTGCAAAAGAAGCACGCATGATCGCGGAGTTCGTGGATGATGGTGTACTGATTGTGAACTATGTGTCGACTACTGAAAATGTGGCGGATATCTTCACTAAAGCACTTGGACCACAGTGCTTTGAGTATCTCCGGCAAAATCTCAGCATGGGGAATGTGCTTTCTGCGTGGGAGACACGTGCGGAGGAATTTTCGGAAGAGCCCGAAAATATTGGCCGCGTATTCGTAGATGGGGTCGACGAAAAGATGAGTAGCTTGTCCATTTCAGAAAAAATCGAGTTCACTAACACATACCTTGACAGAAAATCGCAACATGTATTACCTTGCAGACTCGAGCAATGCGTGGGATGTGTCAGCGCTTTCCTGAAGTTCTACTTATCGACGCTACTCATGGCACAAACGTTTCGAAGTATAAGAGTGTGTCTTTCATGGCTCACGATATGCTCGGTCACGGTCAATACGTGCAACATGCCGTCGTTCAGAACGAGCGTTACGATACTTTGCTCTCAGCTGTTGAGACGTTTAAGAAGCACAACCCAGCCTGGATGACCGTGCGCTGCATAGTGATTGATAAGGACTTCACGGAGCTGAGTGTTCTGAAGCAAGATTTTCCTGATGCAGCGATCCTTTTATGTCAGTTCCATGTGATCAAATACATCCACGAAGAAATCGCGTGTGCAGACTATGGGTTCACATCATCGCAAAAGGACCAGATCCGAGCAGCGGTGCATTTACTCGTGTACGCAAAGTCGGAGCGGGTGTACGAGAAATATTGGTAGTACATGAGAAAACTCATGCACTTGGGAACGAGCGGCGCAGAGAGTACGGTCGAGACAGTGTTGGCAAACAAAATATCGAAGGATTTTTATCCGAATAAAATAATAAATAATATAATAAAAATATTTTAATTTTTATGTTTATGTGATTTTTAATTTTTTATCGAGCAAATCCCGCTTAATCGAATAAACTGGGAGCTGCAGAGGAACTGTAGTTGCGCTAATAGTAGCCTGTGTCCTCGCTGCAGACAATCAGAGCACAGGCGGCAAGTAGCACAGCGAGCGCGGGCGGCTGAGCGTAGACGACGACCAGTGGTTGAGAGTGGTTGAGGGATAAGCGGTCAGTGGCGTCACAGTGCCAATGTGCCTCGAGTCTGTTGCTTCGAGGCGCGTCGTTTGTGTCGTTCATCCGTGGCGGAGTCGGGGCGCGTGTGGCGACGCTCGGGTCTGACGGCGGTTTGACGTCGGGTTGGTCAGTTGAGTCTGGCGGCAGTGCAGTGATGGTGGCAAGTGGGGCGTCCAACTCGTCGGACGCTTGGCAACGTAGATATCCGTGGTGCCTCGACTGTTAGTACGAGCGCTCGCGTGCAGTGAATGCATGTCTGACTCCACTGCCGTTAAGTACTGTACTGACTTTGCGAGCCGCTAGAATTTCATACAAACTACAGAGAATAAAGCAACGTGAACAATATGTATTCATTTACGAGCTCCTGAACTCCAGCTGACGGCTGCAATCGTCCGTGCGCAACTGTCCTACAGACACCTTGCGCCCTCGTAGACCGCACAACACAATTCTTTCCTGCGGAAATCTCCTATTGTCCTCCTCAGGAAATTGCTTGCGCACTGGGTCTCGGTTCCTTCCCATGGTGATACGATGTCTTGAAGCGCTCGAGACGAGGTCCTAACGGTGGGAATGCGATATGATGTTCACTAAACGCTTCAAGCTGATCTGGAATGCAGTAAAGTAAACGCTTCAAGCTGATCTGGAATGCAGTAAAGTACTGAATAGAGAATCCAGTCTTGTAATGAGAGCGGTTTCGTCTATACAAAAAGAATGATACATGGAATCGTACTTATTTGAATAAAAATAATAAATATTTTTTTGGATTTTTATAAGCGATAAAAATATTTAAATCATTTTTTGCCAACACTGGTCGAGATGCTGGATAACGCTTCGCCATCACACGCAAGCTCAGTGGAAGGGGTGGAAGAGCTTCAATCTGAACTTTTGGATGAACATTTGTATGATCGACCGACTCATCCGTTCGCAGAGTATTTTACTAGAAACTGGGATAATTGTCGTGAGATGTGGTGTAGCTAAAAGCGGAGAAACATCACTACACTGGGAAACAATACGAATGACAGGCTGGAGTCGTCGTGGAATCAGTTAAAGGGCATCGTGAATTCTGGGATGAAAGTCGACGAGTGTGTCGCTGTGATTATGTGTTATCAAAACCAGTTGCAGAAGGACTTTACTGCGAGTGTATTCAAACTGAACGTTGTGCACCACGCGGAATATGACACCGAAATGGTTCATTTAGCCAAGCTCGTCAGTGATCATGCATGCGAGTTGATCTTCAAGTAGTACAGGTTTACTCTCACCCGAGCGCGTTACAGACATTATGAGGCGCTTCCTGGAATCTATTTCATCACGAACGAATTGAAAGCAGATGACGGTCTGGATGAACTCGCTGCTGAATATTCCGTCGACCGAAAACAGTGGAGTTGTTCCTGCGATTTTATGATGACTCATCTGTTGCCGTGCAGACACATTTTCTACATTAGAAAAGAGCTTGACATGGAGACGGTTATACCGCTGCAGCACTTGAACGAACGGTGGCTGCTTTCAACACTTCGCGCTCCGTGCAACCTGCCTGGCGTTACCGAAATGTCGTTCTGTGTATCCAGCGTTTTACCGCGCGGGCCCACATCATGGGAATCGAACCGGAAGTGTCGTGAGGAGAAAGAAGCCTCGTCGACCCTCTGTAATTTGATGAGCGAGTTTGGGATGCCTGATTATCAGAAAACACTGAATGCACTGAATTGCTTTGCAAAGCTAATCAAAAGCGGCAAGATATTAGCGGTCGAACAAGTGTTAATTGCCACGCTGTCAGCAGAGCTACACCCAGTAGAGTCTACCACCCAGCAGATAGATTTCACCGAATATATCATCGAAGAAACTCACGACAAGACGGAGTTTACTGACGAGGCCCACGCCGACCATGAAATTACGGGCGAGCCGCACGTTGACCGTGAAATTAACGGTGAGTTGCACGTCGAGCCTGAAATTAACGGTGCGCTACGCGCCGAGCGTTGTAATGCCGCAGCGCCTGTAATACCAGCAACTGAGCCGATCATACAGCCAATTCAAACCTGCGTCAACCGCACGGTGCAGGCAATTGAAAATCCCTTGGAGCGCAACAACGTGGTACCAATAGTGGGGGTTGATGTCGAAAGCCAACCACGACCTAAAGTTCGGCCACGTTTGACAGCAAAAGCACGCCAGACAAAACGGAGCATAGCCATCAATATGACGACAGAAGATTCGGACATGTACGAGCGACAATTCAGATTTTCGGACGTTCGTGACGCGTTGACGGGAGAACCGACCCACGCATCAGCAGCTTTTTTTCGGGAATTCAGAAAGTATGTCTTTGGCAAGAGACCCAAGGCCCCCACGGCATACTTATTGTCAAATTTGCCAACAGGAAAGACGCTGCTAAATCCAAATGATTTGGTCCTTGCGTTGCCCCGCGAACTGCTTACGAGGTACAAAGACAAAACAACCGCATTCCAGACGAATAGAAAAGGTACTGTGGAGCGAGAAATTGCCTTGGAGATACATGGAGTTATAAATTTTCGCTGCAACAACTCTGACGCTGATGAGGAAGTGGTACACTGTAGATGATGCACTGAACTTAATCGACAAAACTACAGCTTGGGCGAATACGATTGATTTCGAGTTGGAGCTGCTGGCAAACTTTTCTACCAGTGAAGAAATTGATATCCCTGGTCGGGTTAAACTACTCCTGCCTCTGTCGGCCGATATGGAGTTATTGTACGTGGCGAGAAAAGGAACCCTTGGTGACAAAGTAATGCAAAAAAATACGGCAAAGCTTTTTGGCAAAAATCCATCGATTAGATTGTTAACGGTTTGGAGCCATTATCGACGGTAGTAATGTGGACGAGATCAAAACCGTGCTGTATGGCGTCTCTGACGAAATAGTATTGATTCCGATTAACTGCAATGGCAACCACTGGTGATCTATCATGATACACCTCGGCAACGCCCTAGTATACTACTACGACCCAATGGCACCCAGCTGTGCCATGGAATGTAGGGTACTGGCTTCGAAGTTAAAGGACGTGATACAAGTGGCGGATGACCGGCGCATCCGCGTGCAGCCACTCACGACGACTGTGGTGTCTACAACCTGCTTCCGTTCGAAAAGTTCGTAAGCCCAGGAGCGGAACGGTTAGGGCACCTCAGTAGCAAAATGCTGCAGTACTAGCGCTACCGGTATATTCTACTGTGTGCAGATAACTTCATTTTCAAAAATCTCATTTCAATTTTCATACTACAAGTTAGCTCGAACAACGTATCCGAGTACATCGGTAAATGCCTAGGCGAGCTTGAGCGCCACGGGGGCTAGCCCGTACCTACCTGTCCGACTGGCCCGACGAACTCGATCAGCCCGACTGGGCTCGACGGTCAGTGTATCGGGGGCTGATGGCAGCTTCCGATACACTGACCGTCGAGCACGTGTTCGTTGTAACACGTCTTTGCTGCTTGCTTCTCCACATCCACGTGTAGCCATTTAGCTGCAGCACAAATCCCGTGGTGGACCGACTTGTGTCCTTACACATCGCATGGTCTGCATCCGAGAATGCGGTCAGCAGGGGCGGTGCAATAGTTGATCTGTACACCAGACCAAAGTGCTTAGTGCCGATTAACCCCTTAGCTCCCATATGTTGTACCGTAGAACATAAGAGGTGTATAGCTTCATTCATTTTTTTTCGCAGTGTCTATGCTATGTTGGAGGTCCAACATAAGGGAAGGTTGTACTTGGAATTTGTATGGGCCAAACGTCTATGTCGAGGTATACTAAAATGAAGATATAATTCTGAGTGCAAAACCGCCGGATGCACAGGTTTAGGTGTGTGTCGACAGGACATGGTTGAACGAGATAAAAACGAGTCTTCGCACCCACCAACGTTCGAGTGGCTCACAGCCACCGAAGCCTCATTCTTCCAAACGACAGCGGGGAGAGAAGATGGTGGCGCCGACGCCCAAGACCCCGCGGCACCAGCTCACAGAGCAAGAGCAGCGGCTGTGCCGCGAGGCATTGCTGAGCCTGCGCCACGAGAGGCGCATTCGACGAGCGCAGCAGAAGAATGGCGGCGGCGGCGATGCGACGGGCAAGAACAAGAAAGCTTCTAGGAAGAAGCCCGCGAAGCACACCACGCCTGCCATGGAGGTGGCGCAGTCCAAGGAGGCTGAGCCGCTCGTGCAGCCCGCTGGACGCGTACTCCGGGGGGAAGACAAGGGGGAGGCTGCTCAAGACGGCTGCGGCGCCAAGGAGACCGCTGACGAGGGGGAGGCGGCGGTAGAAGCGGCGCATGCGGAAGTCGTTGCGGACATGGTGGAGAGTGTTGTGACTAGCGTGGGCACTCCTGTGCGTACACCCACTGCGAGCTCGTGCCCATTGCCAAGTGGCCGTCAAGCAGTGCGTGGGGTTGTGCAACGGACGGCAAGCGCCGAACGTTCCCGGAAGCGGCGGCGACGCGTCCTGCAAGCTTCTGACGGGGAGGTGGCACTGCCGCTGCCGCAAATTGCGCTGGCCTGCGTTGTGAATGGAGATGCAAACCTGATGCCTGCAGGAGCCGAGCAGTGCACGGATCTCAACTCCGACGAGGATCTATCCTTGCCGGAGGACTGCGAAGATGAGGAGGGTGATGATGATGACGACGACGATTGGGTGGAGGACTGGGACATTGGTCACCTTTCCGATGAAGACTCAGATGAAGCCGCGTTGGACCTTCCGGACTCGGTGTGCTTGACTGCTGCGAGAAACAAGAAGACGATGTCGATGATGCGAACGAATGGCTGGGAATATGGTAAGTTATGATGGTCATATCCAACATAACTGACTGTGGTTTATGCAATGGTCCTACATAAGGGTAACATAACTAACGCTGTTGCATGTGACTGTTTGTAGATCCAGAGAAGTTTGGCCCCGATCCCACGTATGCTGGCCAGTACGATGGATCTTTCGGTCCAAGTGACAGCGTGATGGCGGTGGCAGACGACCCACTGGCACTTTTATTCTACTTTATGCCGCCCAAGTTGTGGAGCCAGATCGCGGTGGAAAGCAACCGCTATCACACGCAGTCGATTCCTCTACGGGCAAGGTCAATGCGCTCGCAGCAGCGCCGGAACGGAGTTGAAGTCGAAGAACTTTGCGACGTGCGCCGACGCCTTGCTGCTGTACCGGAGATTATGCCGCGCGAGGTGCTACGCGTGCTGGCGTTGCTGATCGCACGCATGTTGATGCCAATTCGCAAAAGCATTGCTGCGCATTGGTCAACAAAACAAGTGGGCGCGCTTCCTACCAACCGGGTCAACCTGTTCATGGCGAAGAACAGGTTCTTTCACATCATGGGCTACCTCCACTTTTCAAACAACAAATCGCCACAAGCAAGCGTCGACCGGGCCTGGAAGATTCGACCCGTAGTTGATGTGCTTCAGCGCACGTTTGCCCGTGGATATCGCGCTCCTCCGGTGATCAGCTTCGACGAAGCAACCCTGCCTTCTCGCTCCCGCTACAACCCGACTCGGCAGTTCAACAAGGACAAGCCCCACAAATGGGGAACGAAGGTGTTCGTAGCAGCGTGTGCCAAGACAGCCTACTGCATGAGGTGGGTGACCGGAGTACCGCAGGAAGCTTCAGCTTGCTGCGGGCATTTGTTTTGGTCAAAGTACTTATGTTGGCTTGTAGCAACATACGCATATCCTGCTCAACTGAACGTCCAACATAACGCTAACATAATCTCTTTGATTTACTTGCCGGCACTGCAGGATCGAAGTCTACTGCGGAGCCAAGACGCACTTGCGAACACCGGTGCCAAAAGACAACAACACAGGCGAGGCAGCTGTACTACGCAACCTAAACGCACTTTGTCCGCCGTCTCCGACGTCTCCCTGGCGTTTGGAGGTGACCGACCGCTTTTACACGTCTGTGAAGCTGGCACTGGAGCTCCTGCATCGGCGTTTTTACATTACGGGGACGATAAAGACGGACCGCACAGGCTACGCAAAGGGTGTTATCACGGCCAAAGATTACAAGACGGTGAACAAGAAGAAGGTGATGATACCGCCTCAGGGGACGATCAAGCTTGCACAGAGCCTGCGGTTCCCCCAACTCACCGCTGTGATGTGGATGGACCGCACCCCCGTCCATCTTTTATCCAGCGGGGGCAGCCGTAAGACGGGCACAGTCAGTAAGTATATTATGCATGGTTTGCGAGTGACTAATGCTAACACTAGTGGTGGCTGTCACGCGTGTTGTAGTGCGCCGTGTCGACGGTGAAATGCAAGCTGTCCCTGCCCCGGAGTCGGTGTGTGACTACCACCGCTGGATGGGTGGTGTCGACATCCACGACCTGCTTCGAATGCAGAGGTACAGTGTGCAGCTGTGCTACAAGACCCGCAAGTACTACAAAACGCTATTTCTGGGTCTGTTGGATATGGCGCTGGTGAACGCGTTCATCGTGTTTCGCCACCACAAGAAGGTGAACAACAAGCGGCCACCCAAGCACTTCGCTTTCTTCGAGACGCTGATGGAGCAGCTGCTCGCAATTGATTCTCCAGAAGCCTACACTGCTATTGAGGTACGCATTATGTTGAGCGAGCCAGCATTAGCGATTCCGGGATTCTCGCTAATGTTGTTGATGTTGTACGTAGAGAGCGACTTGTGCGCAGGAGAGGACAGCAGCCTCGCCAGTACGCAGAGAATCAGAACACGAACCAACAGCTACGGGACCCCTGTGCTCTGGCGATGGCCATCGCCTTGAGGAAAATCCAGACACAGTCGACAACGAGCAGGGCCTCAAGCGTCGTCAGCGCTCCTGCAAGGTCTGCGCGGTTTACAAGGTTCAGCCACGGAAGTACACCAAGTACTTCTGCCCCGAGTGCTCCACAGGCAATCGACGGTAAGCATCTCGGTGTTGCTATGCGTGTGACGTAGTACTAACATTCTGTGACTAGCACATACCTCTGCAATGTAGTGCGCGAAGGGAAGGAGAAGACTTGCTTCCACATCTGGCACGATGAATGGAGCAATGGAAACGCTATCCCTCGACGCCTGCAGGATCACAAGATCCGCAACCGCCCACCAGCATCTCGCCCGGGAAAGAAGCGTCGGCGCCGAACTGTCGAGGGTGCGGCAGGAGAGAGTAAGGGCAGTGGTGGGGCCACCTCGGATGTCGCGCCTGGCAGAGATGACGGACTGGCCGACGACGAAGCGCAGGAAAGCACCGTGGAACGCAGGACGCAATCAAGTGAAACGATCTTGTAGGCCAGCACGCAATCAATTGAAACTTTTTCTTGGTATCTTTTCATTGGGTAGTTCATCGTGCTGATCGTGTGCAACATTTCAGAAATCGGACTCATCAATAAACAGTACATTGCTTATGTTGACTTTACCATCATATGCGGCGTGGGCATACTAAAGACAACCAACATAGAGTCTGTTATGTTGGGTCTGTCAAGTTTTTATCCGTCAGTAATCCTGCACTATCCCGGTGACATAGTTGCTGCGAAAATTCTGCCGATACAAATGTCTATATATTAGTTTATGGGACAGGGTCAAAATATACCCTCGCAAATAGGTCCGGGCGTTAAGGGGTTAAGTACCGAATCGCACGCTTAGCCATGGTGTAGGTTTCACGTGTGAAAGCACCGTTATACTTGCCCAAACACCGAACGACATTGGCCATGTCGGGTCGAGTGCAAGCCACCACATACTGAAGAGACCCGATCATTTCTCTGTACGGTAGTGCTGCATCGTTGATCTTGGATTTGTCCTTTTCAATCTCAGGCATGCGATCGTTGTGCATTTGTGGTGAGCGCACAGCCTTCGCCTGCTCCATGCGGAAACACACTGCCATTCTCTCCACGTAAGCGGTCTGTGACATACACAATATCACACCGGGCTCGAAGTTGATCTCCATGCCGAGCAAGTGCCTGACCTGTCCGAGAATCTTCACCTCGAACTTAGCGCTCAATTCGCGAACCACAATCTCAATGTCCGATGACTTAGCGGCGATAATGATGTCATCCACGTATACAGTCAGATATACTATGCCGCTAGTACCCTCCCGGTAGTAGACGCCAGAATCAAAGACGCACTGTCGGAATTTGAGCTGCAGTAGATAGGCATGAAGCGTGTCGTTCCAAATCTGGGACGCTTGTTTAAGACCATAAAGTCCCTTGAGCAGCCGGCACACACGATCTGTGCCATCATGGTAGCCCTCGGGCTGCTCCATGTAGATGTCCACGTCCATGAGCTCTCCAATTAGAAACCCCGTCACGAAATTTACGTATGCAGTTCAGTCCTTGCATCAGCGCGATAATCATGACTAGTCTAACCGATTCAATGCGAACCACCGGAGAATACGTGTGTAGGTAATCGATGCCGAATTTTTGGAGAAACCCTCGTATAGCTAGTCCAGCTTTGAACCTGTCGACCTCACCTTTTTCGTTTCGCTTGATAACCAGGACCCAGACTGAGGTGAGAATGTTCAAGCGTTTCTTCTTCGTAGATTTCGGCCGAGGTACGAGTTCCCACGTGATGTTCTTCATCAGGCTTTCATACTCCACGTCCATAGCTTAACGCCACTGTGGTACGTGGCCCGACGCAAGTGCCTGCCGCACAGTTGTATGATTTAACAGCTCGCTGACGAGTCCAATGAGCATGCACGACATCAAGGTGCATGTCATTACCCACGATGGATCATACCGTGTATGTTTCCGACGTTGGCGAGTTGAACGACACGTTTGCTGTAATAGGGCTGGAGCTGTGGTCGCTGTACCAGTTGTACCAGTCGGAGGAGAGGGGCTGTATGCCGATGGCGACGAAGTTGACGATCCACTCGTACGGCTAGTAGGCGAGAGCAGCGATGAGCTAGTTGTGCAGCTATTAGTATCGCTTCCAGTTATAGAATCACGACCTGATGAATGTGTAGATCCCCGCATTGACCCACCCCCACTGGATCTACCATTGCCGCTGCCTGAGTGGGACGCCGAGGATGAACTTATGCTGGAACTAGACGAAGACTCCGATTCCAAACTAGCAGGAAATCAACTGCAGGACTTGGAGATGAACTCGTATTCGATCTCTCGGTGCTAGTATCATCCCGCAAACTCACACTGAAATCAACGTCCTCCGATTCGTCACTGCTGCTGTCGGTTGGGGCGACACGTCTTCGTTTCTTGGGTCTTCCCTTGTCCGCATAGTGCCCGTCGTCGTCACCATACGTATCTGCATCCTCGGAGACCTTGTCAGGAAGATGTACAGTGTTAATAACAGCATTCACCGGCAGTCGAACGAAAGAAATGATGTCAGGAATAATGACTTGACTTCCATAGTAGCGGCGCGCCAACAGATTCTCCACGTACTTGCTGTCCACAGTAATGTCTTCACGGAACGAAACATCACGCCTTTCGACGAGGTCACCGGTACGCAGGTTAAGTAGCCGATATCCCAGTGAACTTTGCGAATAGCTGAGAAACAGAGTCGGAGCCACTTTGGGACTCAGCTTGCTAGCCCGTTTCTTCTTCGGAACGTGAGCGAAAGCAACACATCCACACACATGCAGCTTGCTCACGTCTGGCTTCATCCCTGTGAGCTTCTGGTACGGAGTCATGTCTGGGAGAGCTTTAGTCGAGTTCATGTTGTCAACCTCAACCACGAACATCAGGACTTCTCCTCAAAGCGACTCTGACAGGCCGGTCGCCTCACGAATGGCTCGTACCTTGTTCATCAAATTACCGTTCTGCTTTTCCACCAAGCTGTTTTCCTTTGGCGTGTATGCGTTTGTGGGTCGCAACTCGATGCCGTGGTCAGTCAGAAAGCCCTTCATCTTCTTGTTCACAAACTCTACATTCTGGTCAAATGTGACCCTATTAATCACGTGCTGTCTCTCCAGTCGTACGATCAGGTTCACCATGTTCTTAGTGGCTTCACTCTTATGCTCCAGCAAGTAGCACCACTTGTATCTCGAAGCTTCGTCCTGGGTCAACTGAAATTAGCGATTGCCGCCTACAGTCTCCAGCCCAATGCTGCAGACGTCGGACATCCAGCAGTCGTAGCCGATGGTGCTGCGCTTGTTATGGCGCTTGTAGGACATCCTCCGCTGCTTCGCTATCGTGCAAGCAATACAATCGAGCCTGTCCTTGAAGTTGTCCAGCTTCAGCGAATGCATGCCATCGACCATGTCCTTCAAAACCATTTGCTTGAGACCCTGTACATTAAGATGAGCAAACTTCATGTGCCATCTCATCAGCGCGGACTGTTGTCGTGTCGTCGCGACCATGCACATATTTGCGTCTGCGACTGCGCGCTTGGTCTGGAGCCAGTAGTGACCGTTGCGTTTTGGAAGTGTCAGTCTTACATCACCACGATCCAGGAACATGACACGATCCTCAGGACGTACAGCCTCTGAGTAGGAAAGAACCCGACCCACTCTGCTCCAAGCCCTCCAGACTCAAGAGACCAGTGCTGCCGTTGCTGGTATAGCGCGTGTCTTCGAGTTTCAGCAGTATCTCTCGGCCAGTAGTAGTGTCTGATGCGCATATGGTGACCTGCCCGAATGTCTCACTTCTGCTGACGTCACCTTTCCAGCCCACAAACATCAGTGTGTCCTCCTTCATGCTGGTGAATACCGTCCAATCAGTGCAAACGTGAACTCCAGCGCCAGTATCAACCACCCACTCATCACAATTCGCAGCTTCAGTGTCGCACGCGATGGCCATGCCGATCGAAGATGGCTTCCCGCCATCAGCACCACTCCACCGAATAAGCGATACTGAGGCCCCTTTCTCCTTACCGCCGTCCTTCCCAGCAAACTTTCCTTCGTTCTGCTTCTTCAGACGCTGCTTCTCGAGAAACTCGTGGCAGTTCCTCTTGAGATGACCAGGCTTGTTGCAGAAATGACACGTCCTCGTCTCGATGTATTCTCCATTCTCCCCCTTGAACTTTTTCTTGCCGCCGCCCTTCTGCTTCCACTTTCTCGTTCCGTTGCCGCCTTGTTGTTGCTGTTGCTGCATTTGGATAATCTTCGCAGCTTCCGCAGGTTGCGCGCTCTTCTTCCTCGAGGTACTGCGCTGCTTGTCAAGCTCTGCTTCACTTCGAAGAGTGTTCAGCACATTTGCAAGTAGGGGCGTGTTACCGTCGCGCACGTCTTTGTCAAACATACGAGCGATACCACGATACTCGTAAGCCATACCCTGAAGAATGACCTTCACCATCTCTGCATCCGAGATGATCTCATTCAGGTTGCGCAGCTGGCGTCTCATCGCCTCCACATCGATGTACTGGTCCATATCCATGCCATGAGTGTAGTCGTAGGCGTAGAACTTCTTGCGCACGAAGAGCGAGTTGGAATAGTTGCGCTTGGTCTTCTCGAGCTCAAACGCCACCCAAATCTCGCGCGCCTCAGTCATCTTACAGATCTTCGCCGCGTCCTTGATCAGCACGTCGCGAAGCAGTGCATCGCGGGCAAGAGCGTTCTTCTCATTGTGGCGAGTCGTATCCACCGCCGAGGGATTCGCTTCAAGCTCATCCGTCCCGTCCATGATGCCCCAGCAGCCACGCTGCGCCAGATACGATTGCAGCATAGCCTTGTACAGGTCGAGCCCTCCTTCTCCGTCGTACTTCGGCGGCTTCTGGCTGCCGAACGGGGGAGAGGAGATCGCGGCGTTGCCGTTCACCATGCTTGTTCAGTCTTGTCTAATTGGGATCAATAACCTAAGTGCGTTTGGTTGCCAGCTCTTGCGCACTTAGTAGAGTAGCGTAGCGTAGACGAAGACTGTAAGCAGGTAACGAAGCTGAAGCTTGTGTGCGAAGAGGGAAATCGCAAAGTGATCACCAGAGTGACCGATATATATTTGAGTTGCTGTGACTGTGAACTCTGGAGGAAAGCCTTGGGCAACAAAACCTCCTTGGACTAACTCCATTGGCTGTACCCACGAGTTTGGTAGCCAACGCCGAGTGCGTCATCGTTCCGTCAATCAGAGAGCACACGGCATTTCAGCCGCGTGGCTCGCTCGCACTGATCCAGTCCAATGAAAACACACCCTACACAGACCTGATCTCCAACTTGTTGACGCAGTGCAAGTGACCGCCAGACTCAGCTGTTCTGGGCATGTTCGATGCTTGATACGGGGCTGCATTCTCGTACAGGCAACACGCTACGAAACTTAAGAAGCCACGGATCGAAACTCCCGAGCCAAAGGGACAGTGACAATACTAAATGGCAATGCCCATGAACGGGTCTACCTGTCGTTCATAAGCTAGCTCATCCTTCTAACGTGCATACAAATATCATAATTTCTGCTCTTCTTCACACGTAACTATTCGCAATACCCACCTCTGAACCGGCAGACTAAACGAGTACGGTCGACGCAGAATCGTTCTGCGCTTAACATGGGATGTCCGAGGTATCCAGAACAAAAATCATCTTTTCTTGGTCGATTCCAAAAAAAGTTGTCATTATCGTCGCTTACATGTATTTCTTAGTGCTATAATAAAGATTCGTACAAACTATTTAAAATGGTGATGGTTACACGCTCGTAGCATCAGTTCTTGAGAAGGTATTGCAGCTCACACTTGATCGCTGTCACCAAACCGAGGGTGAATGTCTTCACTCTCTTGATCAATGTCTTGCCTCAGCCCTAAACAAAAGCTTCCATCGATCGTGTTGGATGCAAAAATTGGCATGAGGTATCATAGCCAATAGCAGAACTCGGAATAGCTGTCAATGTGACGATGAACAAGATAGGTGCAACATGCAGCACCTCTAGTACGTTTTCGGCTGAAGAGATCTCAAACCCAGTTACTTTGCAACCCGCATGACACTTAGTATACGCCTTTGTATCTTACACTAAGCTACAATTCTCCCGAGCTACGCTACAACTGCGTTAAAATATCCTCACCTGAACTATCACTGTCGGCTATCCAGCGACATGCGCTGACGAAGGCGGCGACGCTCTCGGTATCGCTCTTGAGCGAGGCGCCACTTCTTCTGTTTCTCGCGACCAATAGCAATTAGCCTGCTCTGGCGCTGGTTATACTCCTCGCCGTTAGTCGCGCGGAGGCGGTAGAATCCGATGTGGTACTTGGTCAGCGCTGCACAGGTCTGGAAGATGTCATCGTAGAAGTCCTCCGCCCAGCGGTACTTGTCGGCGCAAATACGCCATAGCCGACAAACTTTCCAAACCAATTCTCGACGATGATTCGATCGCTCGAGATGTCCGCATTCTGTTGTGCGACTGCTGCAGACAGGTTAGTGTCCTTAGTAGGATTGATGCAGCACACGTGCTGCTTGGCACCCTGGTACCCCTTGCCCGCAAAGACTGCCCACTCGTCTGGGTACTCGGCGCTGAGTAGCCCCGTGTCGAGCAGCATGCGGTCTTTGTCCGTTTTACTGCGCGTGGCGTGGTGTAAGGCTTCGTTGGCCTGAACATGGTGATATCATCCGTGTTACGCGAGCGTTCCCGTGCAGTTGATCTCAAATTCACGGGGGCTGACCGATACCTCGACTTTGTAGCCGTAAAGTTTGTGCTGGGCACTGTAGTATGGGAGCGCTTCCGCCGTATGCCAGCAGGCCTGTTGGCCTGTTGAAATATCATATCCGTCGCGTCCAGGGTGTACGAATGGTACACGAACGTGGGATCCGACGTGACCAGCATGCGCATGCTCTCCTCCTGGACCTTCTCCTTGACCCAGTCAACGTAGAGCTGCGGTGCCACAACAGGGACGAAGTTCGTGATTGTCTTGATGAAGGTCGCGGTTTTGACGTAGAAGATGTTAGACAACATCTCCCACGCACCGCTGTTCTTGAGCATGACCAACATGACGTCCTTGCCGGTGAGCTTGGACCGTCGGCCACGTCTGACGTTCTAGTACCGGCTGACGTGACAGCGCACGGACATCCACAGCGTGTTCACCTCGCGCGGCGTGAGCCGCACGATTGCATCAGCGCCCCCATCCGCCACAAAACCGTCGTAGATTGGGCATTGGGGTGCTGGGGTTTCGTGTTCTTGGAGGACGCGTGGATACTCATCGGGTTCCTGGCGACGGGTATTGTCGCGTTCGTGCAGCATAAGCAGCACGGACTGAATGTGATCGCGACGGGAGATACGGGGCATTCCGATTGTTCGGAGGTGTAGTTGGTTACTTGAAGGAAACTTCGACTTTTTGAAAGAGCGATCCTACATTGATATGTAGGGTTTGTAGCCTATCCTCGACTCACTAACTTCTAGAAGATTCAAATCGGCAAGAGCGATCTTGAAACATCGAGGAGATCGACAGAGTCGGCATCTTGTGCATTTCCGATAGGCGTGCGGGATTTGTACGATGTCGCGTGTGTTTCCTATTTAAGCACGCAAAAGTCTGCGAATTGCCACGTAACATCACGAGAGGTCTAACGAAGCCCTTCTTGCTCGAGCATATACTCAGAAATTAGTGCCCATTACGCCGCGCTGCCTAGTGCATCAGGAAGGGCTAATAAACGAGTAGTTACGTGCAAACTTACTTGTGTGGTATCTGATGCAAGTGCTTCACAACAGATGGAGAAACCACGACTAAATTTACGTCACTAAGACTTAACTAAATTGGTGTTGGGGGCATAAACAAGAAAGCGAGCCTTTGCGCACGCTATCGACTGCATCCACAGTAAATAATCGCTCAAGATGAAGTAATACATTATGCTGTTGTTCCTACCAAGAGTCTGTAGAAATATCTGGCTTCCATATTTTGGTCTGGTTCCTCAGATTTACTATGTTAATTTGTACTCCATCCTGATAAAATGTCCCTTCAAAATGGTAAAGTGTAAAAGGGCAAAATACACTTGTTCTAGGTCTGGATCCGGATCTTGGTCAGACTATATCGTTTTGTGTCGCCCTATATCACATATGAGACTATTTAAATTATGGTCAACACGTGGATCCTGTTCATTTCGGTAATAGACCCTGTAAAATGTAACCATCCCAAGATGTATTAATATTTGTGGAATAGACGAGCGGGAGAGTTGAGCGCACGGGCTCTTATCATCGGAGTCTTATGCCCACACGTCTTCAACGATGACACTCAGCAACTTCTGAGTCGAAAGCTTCATTCCCACGCCACTCCACGCACGTGGCTCACAACGAACCCATAACACGAGGTACAGTACTCAGATATTACCCACGTCACCCTCCGAACGGCAACTGAACATTTTTTTCTGTTCGTGTTGTGGATGTCCCTCATTCGCGTTTAGGAAGACCCCCAACATGACTCGACGTGCCGCTGTGTGTGAACTCGAGGACGCTCGCCACGCCGGAACCCCCAAGAGTATCGGACGAAGACGCAAGTGCCTGTGCACGCTCCTCACCGTCATCCCCATCTTCGCGTTGCTGCTGACTGGTCTCGTCATCCTCGACATCATACTAGAGACCAACCTCGTCGCACGCACACCGGCGTCTGTTCTGCTCAATTACCAGGGATTCTGTGAGCCCAAGTCCGTCAATGCGAGCAAAGTCGAGTACCATTCTGACCATATATACTACACCGAGCTCCAGAACATGGGCCACATTCCAGAGCCAGTGTTCCACGACGACCACACCAGCCTCTGCAGTGAATGGAGTCGCAGCTTGAAGAAGTACAGCCACTGCTTACCCATCTCCGGTCGGAAGGACACGCCGTTCTGCGAGTCTCCGGACCGCTTGGATCTGCTCACCCTCCGCTCCTCCAAGTCCATCTGCTTCGCCAGTGTGCTGCACATGCTGCTGGTTGAGGTGTACGAGGAGCTTCAAGCCACAGGAAACACCCCGTTCCTCGCCTTCGGGTCGCTGCTGGGCGCCGTTCGCAACCAGTCGATGATCCCGTTCACGGAAGACGCTGACATTGGATTCATCGGCGAGTTGCAATCCAAAGACGCGTTGAAGGACGCGCTCTTGAAAAAGGGCTATCACATGTTCCACATGAATATCACTTCCCAATCTGCGGCCGAGCCCGCAGACCAGAGTCCGGACAGAGACGAAGACCTCCGAGAGCCAGTAAAACTGGCCCCCTTGCCTTGGGTGAAAAGTCCCTCATACTGAGGCCAAGGTAAAAAGGGGGGAGGCCTTCTCTCCACTGGGTGCGCCGCGGGGGCAGCGCAGTGGGCAACCCGAGAGGTGAAGCCTACCGTAAAGTTACGACCCGAGGGGAGGGGGCGTCGGCCGCCGGAGCGTGTCGACCCCCTGAACCATTGCGAATTAATTCCTGCTCTTCTTCGTCCAAGTCCAAGACGCCACCCCGTTCGCTGCGCCCAAGCCCAGTTCCATGGTAGTGAACTCCTCCGAGACCGTGAAGCCCCGTTGAGATCCAGTACCGGACCGTATTTGTAGGAGCAAGCACGTCCAGACACCTCTCCGTCCAGTGATGACAAGGTTCCGCAAGCGCACGTTTTCTTCAAGACCGTCAAGGAGAGCAAGAATTTCCGTCCCATAAGGAGATGTCAGGATCAGTGTCAAGGCGCAAGCTAGATGGCGTAAACGCTCCGGTTGAGATCCGGTCGCCCGTGCCCGCCCAATGTCCCCTGTCCCAGTGCGATGCAGTGCCCCAACCAATGAGCTACCATCCGGATCGACCGTGCACGTATAACTAACCCCGGACTTGGTCAACGAGTCCACGGGACCTCTTTGGAGTGCCCCCCCGTGACGTCTGAAGTCCCAAGCCAGCAGAATGAGACAGCGAGGAGGATGCAAGCGAAGTCATGGTAGATGACAAGAATCTCTCAGCTTTCAAGCAACTAAGTTATTTGCTCGAGTAGGTAACTAGTTAAATTGAACCAGCTGACTCTCTCTATGTTCCACATGAATATTTGGCGGGTGTGCGTCGCGCCGACACATCCGTTGGCGGGGTTTCTGTACGACCCAAACTTGCCGATTACCAAGGAGTACACCGTGCCGTATTTGGACCTGTACACGATGGATCGGACTGAGACTGGCGACTGGCGTATGCAATTTCTAAAAGGAAATCGAGATGGCATCCTCCCGGATCGCAAAGTGAGCCCTTTTCACAAGTGAACATTAACGAAATGCAGTTCGACACAGTGAACGACCCCAAGTTCTTTTTGAAGAGGGTCTATGGCTCCAAGTACATGACACCGAAGCCGCGGGCGGGATAGCTCACAAGTGCGAATTGTGGATGTGCCTATATGTAAATGAATTGCAATGTTGTTTTTTAAAAGCTCGATGCAGTTAATTTCGATATGAACTACTGACGCACATTCACCTCTATCGGTAGGCACTGCACATTCAGATATATCCATAAGGCACGCATGGAGATCAAAACAGAAGTGGTAAAATTACTAAGCAGTACCTCGCGCATGGCGCAAAAACTAACAAAGAAATGGTCACGGTGACAGATGAGCGTGAAGATCGCAAATATTTGAGCTTCGTAGCACTCACTCGCGTAGCGTCAACCATTGACCAGCCCTTATTTTTCCAGGCAGTTCATACTACATACCGCCGGCGCATGAACTGGTCCACGAGAATTGGAATCGCACGGACTCCCGGACACTGACACACTCTCGGAATCCCCGCAGCACCCCTTTCATCCGCGACAGCCAACTCGACGACCCGATTGAGAAATCTCGCCAGCAGTTTCTTTCGCGCCTCCATCCCAGCGCAGAGCTTCACGAACATCTTTGGCTGTTTGTAGCAATGCAGCATGAACATTCGGAACCGGTCGCAGTACGGACACACCCCCATGATCTCACGTCGAGCGTGCTGCCCTACGTGTCGACGAAGCAGATCAAAGTCGCTAAAGCGGCGCTTCACCACGTAGTCAGGCGTCCGGTTTGGGCCGCTCGCGCTCTTCACGTTCGTCGGGATGCGGTTGACTCGGTGCTTGAGGTAAACTTCCACACTGTAGAACACGACGCCGCCGCGCACTCGAGTGTGGTTGATCTCAACATGGTCGATCTTGCTCAGCAACGTGATCGGATCCCATTCTGGGCGCAGGTGTTTAGCTTGCAGTGTGGACTTGTGCTGGCGGGAGCTCGTGCTTGGAAGCTTGAGCTGAAGCATGACGCACGAAACTTTATGCTTTGACTGGAACGGGGTGAATTTGAGACTGAGTACAGCAGCATTGTGGTAACGGGTGAAGCTTTCAGCGGACATTGGAGACATGAGGGAGCAATCGTCCAACACCTTTGCTTATCTTTGCATTGAGACGAGGCCACTGCACCAAGCAGCATGAGCTGAGCAACAATCAACACAGATATGCAGCCACGTTCACAGTGCTTGGTCGCATTTTGACAGACGTTGGCGTTGGTATGAAATACACCGGTTCTTGTCGCAACGTAATAGCGCCCACTTCAATGGTATCATGTCATTGAAGGTAGACTATTTCCTGGGTCGTATACCAGTCTGCTCGGCTGTTTGGGTCGGCGTTTCGGATAAGATGATACTGCGTGAGCTCCTCGTTTGCACCGCCAATTTCGCTTCGCTCATGGCGGGCAAGGCGTCGGTAGTTAGATATCACCTCCCTGTACTCCGGCCCACGCGCCGACCATTGCAGACCTTCGCTTTGCTTCGGTTGCAAACGGTCTCTCTGAGGCCTCTGAGGCCACAGATATACACTTGAGATTTGTATTAGAATCGCCGACCCAAACAGCCGAGCAGACCGGTATACGACCCAGGAAATAATCTACCTCATTGAATGGGGCACTATTTTCATCCCGGACACTTGTGCTGAGCACCCCAGCGCTCGTAGCAACTCGATGACCCCACCTGCAGCCAAGAAGAAGAAGGGCAAAGATGTACGTTGATGCGCATGGCAGGGATCGAGATATGGCTGAATGAGGTTTGTTTGCATTCCGACCAGAATCGCTACGTGTACATCACGGAGCGCACCAGGGTGAGCTGGCAACTTGTCTATCTGCACTTCGTTGGCCTTACATGGTAGCCCAACGTATGCTGAGGTCTCGTTATGTAGTATCTCCAACATGACATTCCACCGGTCGACACGGTGGTCGAAGAAGACAAGCTGCAGAAGAAGCTCGCCCTTGCAAGGGAGACCGGCGACTGGAAGTTGGAAGCCAAGTCGCTGGTGCAGCTGGGCCAGCTCATGAAGTGGCGAGGTCGGGAGGAGCAGGGCAACTCCTACCAGATTCAAGCATCCTCCATTCTACGAACACACACATTCGCCGAAGAAGAGGAAGAGCAAAGCGACTGACTTGTGTCGCTTGTAGTGTAGACTGTTAATTACCACGTCGGGCAAACTCTCGTAGCTCTTGCATAGCTCTGGCAAAGTACTTGGTATCTTGGTGGTATGCTCGGCGAGCGTTCGCACCCATGGCAGCTCGCTGCTCCGTCGTCGTTGACCTCACCATTTCAAAGACGGCTTCGCAAATGTCGGGGCCTTTGAAGGACGCTACGAGTCCATCGACGTCCTTCAAGCCATGCTTCCCCCTGTAGGCCCCACCCAAAATCATCTTTGTGTGCTTTCGGCGCTTCACTGGTATCAGCACTCCAGTCTCATTCGCGATGAGCTCGTTCATTGGGGACACGTCGGTGGTGACGACAAAGGCCCCCGAAGCCCGAGCCTGGTTGATATAGTGGCCGTACCCTTCGCTGGTGCTCGGACACATGAAGTAAGCCGCCTCTGCTGTTAGCTTCGTGAACGCTGAACGTTCGATCAAGCCCAAGTGCATGGTGAGAGGACTGCGACTGAACTTGATGAGTCTCTTGAAATTCGGCTTGAACAAGCGCTCGAATGGCTTGTTGTCCATGTACACATCGAGAGGCGGCAGACCAGGCACAAGCACCCAGCACTGCAATAGTTCCCGTGTGCCTTTGCCAGTGCTAGTTCCAGCTGTGTGGATGAACTTGACCTCGGAGAAATTCTTGGGCGCAATGGCGTCTTCGCCCAGGCGCTTGCGAGCGAACAGCGCCTGGTCCGAGGACGTGTGCTTGGTGAAGAATACCGACGCATTGCGCGGGTTTCCCTCCTGCTCGTACCATTTCTTCACTCGATCGTAGCATTCCTTCGTCTTGCACAGCACAGCATCGACCTTCCAGTAGTGCACGGGTGTCAACTCGAACATTTCGATGTTGGGCATGAGGTAGATCGGTTTGTCCTTGGGCCAGCGCGGCATCACTGGCGCACCCTTCCAGTAATGGTTGAAGAAGATCATGGGCGTTTTGGGACACAAGTCGAAGTAGTCCACCTCGCGTCCTAGCTCCGGGTCAAAGAGCTTGATGCTGAGGGCCCACTCGGGCAGCAGCCGAGAGTTCAAGTCTGTAAAGCAATACAAACCATTGTCAGCCTCAAAAACATCACCAAACTCTTCCACATCCAGCACGAAACTCACACTTAGCGTACGCGACTGCGTCTTCGCAGTAGCCATTGCCGTGTAGATCCGACGGCAGGAAGATGTCCACGTCAGGACACTGCCGAAGCTTCTGCAGTAGATCTGGTTCGTCTCGGTGCATGACAACCTCCGGGTTGCTGGCCGTGCCGTCGGCCAGTTGATGTCCTGGACTGCCGAACTGCCACGTCAGCGTCGCATTGGAGTTCGCCACGCAGTGTTCATGCAGCAAGCTCAAGTGCAGCGAGTCTTCGTCCGACACTTCACTCGAGTCGCCAGCATCAACCAAAGGCTCTGGAGGGCTATCAACAGCGCTGCGATTGTGCCGACGCCATGTTAGACCGAAGTCGATGGCGCGCTGAAGACCCAAACTGGTGGTCAGTCGGTTCCTCGAGACTTCGAGTAGCGAAGAGGTCTGCAGCACAATGGCGAAGCCCCACAACACCAGGAGAGCCACGAAGAAGCGCTGCAGTCGGAACTGCCGAGTGCGAGGCGTCTGCGACTGCTTCGACGTGTCCATCGTGGCACAGGGAGATAGGTACATGCATGTATGGACACGCGTGTATTGTGCCACGTACGTCCAAAGGAGAACTGAAAGCGATCATCGAGGCATCGTGAAAGCCTCAACCTTTCTAGCGTGCTGAGCGGTTGGGATGGTGACGTGAAGCAGATGCCTGTGCTTCCTTCTCTTCCGACAACGACAACCAACACGCTGAAAACCCCTTCGCACTATCGACAGCATGTTATTTCTTAAGCTTAGCAAACTTCCGTAGCTCCTCCATTGCGCTGGCAAAGTACTTGGTGTCTGCGTGGTACTGGCGACGGGCGTTGAAGCCCATTTCGGCTCGTTCCGCTGGTGTGGTCGACTGCACCAACTGCTTCACCGCCGAACACACGTCGGAGCTCTCGAAGGAGGCCACCATTCCGTCCACACCCGTCAATCCGTGGGCTCCTTTGTACTTGCCGCCTAGCAGCACCATCGGGTGCTTTTGACGACCAGCTGAGACCAAGACCCCCGTCTCATTCGCGAGGATCAACTCGTTCATCGGAGGCGCGTCGGTCGTGACCACAACAGCCCCCGAAGCGCGCGCCTGGTTGATGATGTGGCCGTAGCCTTCACTGTAGCTTGGGTTGAGCACGAACGCGGCCTCGGCCGTCAACTTGCTCAAGTTCAAGCGCTTCATTGTGCCCAAGTGGATGTTGATCGGGCTGAGACTGCGAGCGACTTTGATCTTGTACGAGGCCGGGAACAGGCGATAGAACGGCTTGCGGTCGATGTAAACGTCGAGTGGAGGCAGGCCCGACGTGTACGTCCAGCATTCCACGACCTCCCTAGTGCCTTTCGAGGAGCTGGTACCGGCAGTGTGGACGAACTTGACATCCGAGAAATCTTTCGGCGCCACGCCGTATTCGCCAAGACGCTTGCGAGCGAACAGCGCCAGATCCGAGGACGTGTGTCTCGTGTAAAACACCTTCGCGTTGCGCGGGTTGCCCTCTTGCTCGTACCAGCGCGTCACTCGATCGTGGCATTCGTTCGTCTTGCACAGCACCGCATCAACACCCCAAAAGTGCACGGGTGTGACCTCCACGATCTCGATATTGGGCATCATGTACACGGGTTTGTCCCTCGGCCAGCGCGGGGACTTGGTGGCCCCAGCCCAGTTGTGATCGAGGAAGAGCATCGGCGTCTTGGGACACAAGTCGAAATAATCCACTTCTCGTCCGAGCGCGGGGTCGAACAGCTTGACGTCGAGGACCCATTCCGGTAGAAGTCGAGACTTCAGGTCTGCAACACAACAAACCATTATCACTTCACGTATTCCTCCGTAACCACAAGACTATTAATCAAACTTACACTTGACGTAGGCAACCGCGTCCTCGCAGTATCCGTTGGTACGCACGTTATGCGGCAAGAACACATCAACGTCTGGGCATTGGCGCAGCTTTTGCAGCAGGTCCTTGTCCGTCTGATGCACCAATACGTTCGAGTTGTTTGCTGTCCCGCCGACAAGTTGGTGCCCTGGCGAGCCGAACTGCCACGGCAGCGATGCGTTTGTGTCGGCCGTGCAAACTTCATGCAGCAGGTTCAGGTGCAGCAGGTCTTCGTCCGGTACAGCCTCCCCAGGAGGCAGGACATTGTTAAAGCGACTGAGCCACGTCAGCTGATGCAGGCCGCTTGACACCCCGAGCGTCGACGTCTCCACCACGAGCGTGAGAGCTCCTACAGCCAGGACAGGCACCAGCAGGAGGCACAACCAGCTCCGGCGACCGCGCGAAGTCTGCACTGCACTCGACTTATCCATGGCTTAAACAACTGAAGCGAAGATGCCAAGATCAAATCCTCGCACAGCTTCTCGTATTCACGGTGCGAGCTGCGTCACTGGCTATCGGGACAAGCACATGGTTATCCGCGGCATAGCGATCCAAACCACATGCGCTCGTTCATCTACACGTACCCATTCATTCCGGTGCGTTGCTTGCATACAAGTGAACGCAGCGCAGTGCAGTTGCATCTCATAGCTTCACCACCTTACATTCAATAGCCACAGTGAACGCGATCAACGCGCCAACCTATTAACCTTAACACAAACTTTCACAAGGCGCCACTTATCGCCCTGCATTCCTTGCAAACTCCCGCAGCTCTTGCATCGCGTCCGCAAAGAACTTGGTGTCCTCGTGGTACTGTTTGCGCGCGTTCTCCCCCATAGCTGCTCGCTGGTCGGGACTTGTCGACCGCAGCATTGCTTTGACCGTTTGGCAAAGGTGGTAGGAGGAAAATGCGGCGATGAGACCGTTGACGTTCTTGAGCCCGTGCTCTCCCTTGTACCTGCCGCCCAGCAGCATCCTGTCATCCTTCTGAAGCGTGGCTTGGACCAGCACGCCCATTTCTCTCGAGGTTATGAGCTCGTTCATCGGAGCGGCGTCCGTGGTGACGATAACGGCCCCTGACGCTCGGGCCTGGTTAATGTAGTGGCCGTACCCCTCACTCCGGCTTGGACACATGAAGTAGGCGGCCTCTGCAGTGAGTTTGGTGAAGTTGGAGCGCTCGAGCATGCCCAAATGCACGTTGACGGGGCTGCGGCTGAACTGGAGCTTCTTCTGGTAGGGAGCCGGCATCATGAAGTTGTACGCGCTCTCATCGATGTACACGTCTAGCGGCGGCAGGTCCGCGGTCGACGTCCAGCAATCCAGCACGGCCCTTGTTCCTTTCCAGATACTCGTACCGGGCGTGTGCAGGAACTTGACGTTGGCAAAATCCTTTGGGGCGACGGCGTCTTCTCCCAGCCGCTTGCGCGCGAACAGCGCCTGGTCCGAGGACGTGTGCTTGGTGAAGAAAACCTCCGCGTTGCGCGGGTTTCCCTCCTGCTCGTACCATTTCGTGACGCGATCGAGACAAACCTGCGTCTTGCACAGAACAGCGTCCACCTTCCAGTAGAACTCGGGCGTGAGCTCGACCATCTCGATGTTCGGCATGAGGTACACGGGTTTGTGCTCCGGCCAGCGCGGCATCGACGGCACGTCGTCCCAGTAGTGGTTGAAGAAGATCGTGGGCGTCTCGGGACACAAGTCGAAGTAGTCCACCTCCCGACCGAGGTCCGCGTCGTACATCTTGACCTGCAGCGCCCAAATAGGCAGCAGCCTCGAGTCTAAATCTAATGCAAACCGAATCAAACGTCAAGACTTCAGCATCTCTTAAGCCATAGCACCAACAGCATAGCACAGCTCAGCACGTACATTTGGCGTACGCCACTGCGTCCTCGCAGTATCCGTTGCCGTGCAAGTGGCTGGGCAGAAACACGTCCACGTCGGGACACTGTCGAAGCTTGTGCAGCAGGTCCGAGTCGTTGCGGTGCAGGACTGACTCCGGGTTGCTGGCCGAGGCGTTGGGCAGCTGGTGGCCCGGACTGCCGAACTGCCACGGCAGCACCGCGTCCGTGTCGGCCACGCAGCGCTCGTGCAGCAGACTCAAGTGCAGCGAGTCCTCGACCGACACCTCGTCGTGCGGTGTCAATTGGATGCTCGAATGGACGGCTGTCGATTCGCCGCTGCGAGGCCGCCACGGGAGGCGGAAGCTCATGGCTCGACGCAGACGCGCGCTGCCCGTGAGCCGGTCGCCCGAGCTCCCGAGCAGCGACGACGTCTGCGCCACGAGCGTGAGGAAACCCAGCGCCACAAGGCACACGAGCACGCGGTGCAGCCAATGCTGCGACCGGGTCTTGGACGCACGCATGGCAATGGACAATGCACTGCAGTTGATGCACTCGGGAGAGTGACGTACTTGCAGACAGATGCTCCCAACAGCTCCTGCAACGGACGGGGTAGGGGTGTACAGTACCTGTAAAACAGAGTCTAAATCGCGGTACCCCCTTCGTATAATACTTCGTCGCTCCCTGTCACACGACCGCATGAACAGGTTCAACTGCCAACTTGCGGACCTGTTGGTCACTTGGTCTCCGATATCCGTGCCGCACGCAAATTGCACTCCTGGGAGTGCAACAACGGTACGTTGTGAACGGACAGCCCAACAGGATTAATTCGAGGGATGACGAAATGTGGTCCACAGAAAAAGTAGGTATCGCTTCAATACAAATATCAAGTACAACGCCCTTATAAAACTTTTTTCCGCATAGACATCGCAGATTTTACTATTATTGCAGGCATCTAGCGGCTTTATACATATTCATATAAAATTACACGGGGAGAAGAGAGATCGAAAGATGATATCGGTTTAGACAGGCTGAGCCATCAGCTAGATTGTAGCACTTTGCTGGGAGAATCTAGGGAGCACCGAAGCACAAAAAGTGCAAACAGATGCAGTCTGTAATACCCCATATTCAAGGATACGATGTCTTCAATATCAATGCAACCCAGCGTACCCCCACGCACGTGGAGGGAGGTGGGCATCTTGCACTACACTGTCTATTAGCTCGGTGGGGTCATTCGCTAACAGCGCAACAAATGAACCATCAGAAGCTTCATGTGGGCGGGGCTCAGGCAACTTAATTCCATTCTCAACCAATAATTTCTTCATCGTGGAGAGTGCCCAGCAATTGTCTGACTTGGACTCGCCGGGTAACCAGCACTGAGCAATGGGCAAGATTGTGTTCATGCCCGTTACCGTAATAATGTTCAACAGGGGGCAGTCGTACAGGTTGGTTTTGTAAGTACAATCAAGTACTAGAAGATCCAAACGATCGTGCGCAAGTGCTAGTGTGTCTGGGTGAGCCCAAAGTAAATACCGCAAACGATTGCTGGTATCCTCCGTTTCGTAGTAGAAATAAAAGTGATGTTTCTTGAGTTCTTCAAACAGAGCTGATATTGCACTTTCAGATGTCTTCAACTTCTCATTCTGATTCGCCTTCCTGTTGCTGATGTCTTTAGGGATGACCAGAGTGTCTTCGTCTTGATGGAGAAGTGTTGCATATGTTTTAGCGGTAGAAATGCCAGCAGCGGCGTGGACAAATATTAGCTCGTTTATAGTTTGAGGGCTGACCTGTTGAACGAGCTTGGCTGCGCGTTGTCGATGGGGAACGTGCACCCGGACATCGAGGGAGGGTTCATGGTTGTGGTTGTGACTTCCGTCGCGCGTGTACAATATCTTCCACGGTCCGCTGGCGTTGTTCCTATCGACGGCCACTATCCGAATCCGCATACGGCACCCTGTTCGTATAGAACTACTTCTTTCACGGACGCGATCCTTGTCTTGGAGGCGGCGCGTGTTCTTCGGCTTCCCCCAATGGTCACAAGCGAACAACCTATAACAAACATCGTTGTGCTTGTTGCGCTCTACTTGCTTCTTCGTGACGTTGAAGCCATGACGCAGTGTCCAGGCATGAATAGCCTCCTCTGCGGCTTGTTCAGAAGGATGCTCGGCTTCAGGGGGGAGGAGGGATAATAATGCTCGCTGGAGGCTTCGCCGATGAGCCAATCCGTGAAGCAGTCGCCCGGAGTGATGGAGGCGACGTAGGCGGCGTAGACACAGAGCTGGGTCTGTGCGCAGTAGACTGACGAGAAGGCTGCATTCGTGACTGGCTTGGTAGTGTTCGGCAGGGGGTTGGCGTTGGACCGCGTTGGAGTGTGTTCTGGAGTGGAAGGACACTAGCACCACCATCCGCTCGAGTTATTTCTATTTACAGCACTCTCAAACTATTGTCTTCTATGAGTTATATTTATCCTGTGTGCTTGATATTGAAGACATCGTATCCTTGAATATGGGGTATTACAGACTGCATCTGTTTGCACTTTTTGTGCTTCGGTGCTCCCGAGTTCGGTGCTCCCTAGATTCTCCCCACTTTGCTGTATCGCAGCCTGCAGATTGCAACGCATGCGAATCTGTTTCCAGCATTACTTCAAATGTTGGTACATCCACACATGAGCACGCCACTGCGTCGGCCTTGTTAGCGCCGGCGCTGACTGCCGTGAAATTGACTGATAGCATTCGCGGCAGTCAGCGCCGACCCACAGTGAGGAGGCATCATCAGGGTCCGTAACCGGCTTGTCGACCTACGTGTAGATCTCATAGCACATGCGTTAGCAGATGCGTGGCTCATGTAGTTCAGCAGCTTGCTCTGACGCCACAGCAGCGAGGTAGTATAGTCCACAAAGGGTGATGGCTGCTGCAGCGCCTAAGCTCGCGCGCGTAATTAATAGAAGGGTAGATGATACAGTATTGCAGCGAAGATGAGTAGATGAGTAGATTCGCAGCGATCTTGTGGATTAGCAGCTTGCTTTGACGCCGCAGCAGCGAAGTATAGCCCACGAAGGGTGAGAGATGCTGCAGCGCCAAAGCTCGCGCGCCTGATTATTAGAAGTTTAAATGGCTTGGAATTGTAGATGAGTAGATGCGTAGCGCGTTCGAAGAGGGTGGAGGCTGCTGCAGCGCCACAGCTCGCGTAGTGTGCGCGGCGAAGAAAATCTCTGACTGAGCATTCGAGAACGAAAATTCCACGAAATCACGTGGTCGAAACCCCTCAGCACAAAGAGGCCAGAATAAAATATTGCAACTCAAAACAATATTGGGGTTTCCAATATAAATATTTATTATTGTGACGTACCGACACCAATACCGGTACAATATATTATAGAGCCAATTATTAGCAATAATTAGAGATCGGGATGGTATATTATATTATATGCAAAGACAGTGACTACTATGCAGCATTTTGTTGGCTAGGCAACTCGGCCACGCACTACCAGCCCAATTCTCTAGTTATCAATGAAGAGTCCAGGGCCACGACACGTATGGCTGCGAGGGTTTCTGACGGCGTTGGTGGCGCTGTGCGCGTTGACGCTGGTGCTCGAGACCTTCTCACTCAATGTGGACGGAGACGCCTCCCGACTGCGCAGTGCCGTGCGTCTCGGCGTCTCCTTGCAGCGCCAAGAGGGACAAGAACCAGTTGCAATTGCAACTGCAAGGCCAGTGGCAACTGCACCGGATGAAGAAGGAGGAGAAGTCCCAGCGGCCGACCGACTGCATCTCAGTCTGCTGCACGAGGCATGCGTCACGAACGTCGACGCGGTGGTGTCCTGGCAGTTCGGAGCGCCACAGGGAGGCCACCAGTTGGCGAACGCTACGGCGGACAACGCCCACGAGCTGCTTAACCGGAACGACTCGAACTTGCTGGACAAGTTGAGACGCTGTCCGGATGTCGATATCTTCCTGCCCATTGGACTGCGCGGCAACGGATACTGCGAGGACGCAGCCGCGTACGCAAAGTGTAAGGAATTCTTAGCGTAGCTGGAGTATTTTTTGTTTTTGTCTGACCTTGGTGGGTTTTAAAATGCTGCGACCTGGAGTCGAGACTGCTGCCGATGTGGGTTCTGGAGACCAAGTTTTACGACGCCGAGCTTGGACGCGACGTGGACTACTTCGACTTGTGTCCGAAGACGCCGATGATCTTCTTCAACCACTACTGGGACGGCGTGCCGCAGTCTCCACGCTGGCCGAAGGACAAGCCGCTGTATTTGATGCCCAACATCGAGATGATCGAGTTGACCCGTCGCACTACTGGGGAGTGTACGCCGTGCTGTGCAAGACCCACGTGTGCTACGACCGCGTGACGCGGTGGTACGCGGAGAACGGCAACCCGCGCAACGCCAAAGTCTTCTACACGAAACACACGTCGTCCGACCAAGCGGAGTTCGCGAGGCGGCGACTGGGCGAGGAATCCATCGCTCCGAAAGATTTTTCCGACGTCAAGTTCATTCACACGGCCGGCACTAGTGTCTGGAAAGGCACGCGAGGGCTCGTGGATTGTTGGGTCATGTCGGCGGGGCTGCCTCAACTGAACGTCTATATCGACGACAGCGCGTTCAACTATCTGTTCCCGCCGTCTTACAAGCGCAAACTCGAGCGCGCGCGCAGCCCCGTTCACATCGAACACGGGATGTTGGAGCCTCAAGACTTCTGCCAGCTGACTGCCGAGTCGGCCTTCTTCATGTGTCCGAGTCGGAGCGAAGGATTCGGCCACTACATCAACCAGGCGCGTGCATCCGGCGGAGTCGTGATCACCACGGACGCCCACCCCATGAATGAATTGATCGTCTCGAACGAAATGGGCGTGCTCGTACCAGCCAGATACCAGCACGACCCAAAAATGCTGCTCGGTGGCAGATTTCGAGGAGAGCACGGGCTGAAAGACTCTGATGGACTTCTGGTCAGATACAGTTCTCATGGGCTCTGCACTGCAGTCCGAGATTTCATTTCGTCGACGACACCCGAGGAGCGTGCAGCTATGGGCGCCCGGGCGCGTCAACAGTACCACGAAGACACGAAGTATTTTGCCCGCTCCATGCGAAAGTTGCGCGAGTTTGCTAGCAGTTGATTGTCAACCTCAGCAATTGATACTTAAACTATAAATCTCTATTCTTCATCTCGATCACCCCGTGGTCGGCCTGTCGCGGAGATGCTTTTGAGACTCGCTCGAAATCACCTCCATGTCGTCGTCTCCGACTTGGCTAACTGCATTAGCATCTCGCCGTGCACGGACGCGCAAATCAAGCATCGCCTGCTCGAAGAACTTGGTGTCCTTGTGGTACTGCCGCCGAGCCTTCTCCCCCATCTCTCTTCGCTGGTCGAGGCTGATGTCGTTGAGCAGGTGCTCCACCGTCTTGCACAAGTCTCTGGAGCTGAACGTTGCCACCATGCCCGGGACGTTGCGAAGACCCTTTCCCTTTTTGCTTTTCCCACCCAAGAAGATGTTGCGGTCGTGACGAGGTCTCGACTTCACTCTGAGCCCCATGTCGTCGTTCTCGATGAGCTCCTTCATCGGATCCATGTCTGTGGTGACGATGACGCCGCCCGAAGCTCGCGCCTGATTCATGTAGTGACCGTAGCCCTCCATCTGACTGGGACACAGGAAGTAGGAGCTTTCAGCGATGGCCTTCGTGAATGTGTTGGCGTCCACTTCATCAGTCGTGAGTCGGATCTGACTCTTGGGAATGCGCTTCTCGTACGCGCCCTTGAACATGCCGTCGTACGCCCACTTGTGGATGTACAGGTCCAGCGGCGGGAAGTGCGGTCGCGACAGCCAGCACTCGATCACCTGCCTCGTGCCCTTCCAGTAGCTGCCGCCCACTGTGTGGATAAACTTCACATCACTGAAATTCTTGGGCTTGACTTCGTCCCCGAAGACGCGTCGCGCGTAGCTGGCCTGGTCCGACGACGTGTGCTTGGTGTAAATGACCTTCGTGTCGCGCGGGTTGCCCTGTTGCTCGTACCACTTGGTCACCCTTTCCTCGCAGATCCGCGTCTTGCAGAGCACGCCATCCACGCGCCAGAAGTGGGTCTCGTCCAGCTCCCACATCTCGATGTTGGGCATCAGGTACATCTTCTTGTGCTTGGGCCACCGCGACGACGACGGGATGTCCTCCCAGTAGTGCTGGAAGAAGAGCATGGCCGTGTCCGGACACAGATCAAAGTAGTCCACTTTGCGTCCGAGCTCCGGGTCGAACATCTCCTTGGTCAGCGCCCAGAGCGGCAGCAGCCTCGTCTTCAGGTACTTGGTGTACGCCATCGAGTCCTCGCAGTAGCCGTTGTTCCGCACGCCCGACGGCAGGAACAAGTCCACGTCGGGGCACTGCTTGAGCACGTGCAGCAGGTCCGGGTCGTCCTCGTGTATCAACGTGGCGACGTTGCGCTGCTCGTCGTCCTGATGCGGCCCGGGGGCGCCGAACTCCCACGTGACGATGGCGTCTTTGTGCGCGACGCATGCGCCGTGCAGCAGACTCAAGTGGAACAGGTCGTCGGGCGTCACCTCGTCGCTGGCGGCGGCTCTCGACGCGTTCTGCAGCTGCAGCAGCTCCTCCAATGACACGGTCGCGTCCTGCGGCCAATAGCTGCCGGAGCCGGAGCCTGCACGAGGTCGTCGGTGCTGCAGCAGCTGCTGCGCGTTGCTGGTGTGCGCCACGCGCCGCAGTTTGGGCCGGAAGTCGAGCGTCGAGGCCTCCAGCGCCAATGCCAGCAGCCCCGTGACCAGCAGCAGCGCCAGGATGCCGCGGATCCAGAGGCTTGTGGAGCGACCGGATGTGGAGCTGCCGTCGGTCATAGCGGGACTGTACTGCGGCTAAGGAGACGGACGGCGTAGTGGGAGAGTGATGACACTTATGCCGACGCCGATGTCGAGGGATAGTCGAGCGGATTGTGGCTCCGCGACGATCATCTGGCCGGGCATCTCGCTGCACGGGCGGGTAAAACGGAGAGCAAAAAGAGTGGGAGCGCGGGTGGAGGTGGCATGGGACGGGGCAGGACGGCTAGAGATGGGAGGGAATTTGACGGGAGGTGGAGCAGAAGTGGGTGTTGGAAGACTACTTACTTGGATTTACTATGAAATGTGGTCTACCCGGTGAGAAATGTACCAACTATTGGAAATGCTAGTTGGAGATTTTGTTTAGAGCGCCTATGATGTGGAGCGGCTAAATCGTGGGTTTAGCAGCTGATGAATCTAAAGCGCTCTAAGAAAAATCTACATTGTTGAGGATCTTGATCGGAAATCTCGCCTCGGTGCGATGTCATTCGTGACTGCGCGGCTCATCGCAGTGACGGCTGTGAGACTACAAGCCGACGGAAACGGCAGCTAACGCTACGTGTAACTTGTATTTAGAACGCAGTGGCGCTTTTGAGCCAGGCCCACTGCAACTTCCCAAACACTTGTCCAGCGTTTCAGCTCAAAACTTATCGTTGGCTCGCAGAATAGTTCAGTATGGCAGCAGAACAGCGTGGAGTCCACGGTGGCCAGGGTGAACTTCACCCGAGTGCCACAATAGCTTCCACTCCGGCAAATGCACGACATGCCCCCAAAGTTTGGGCCAAACTGCATACAAGTGTCGCACTGACGCGTTGCATGCAGTCCTCCGTTGCTATCTCTGGTCGATGCTGACGGATCTTTCATCTCCTGTGTACCAGTGCTGTACCGATCTGACGCACGTCATTCTGATTCCTCCTTCCATTGGTCAAAACTCCGTCCTCTTCCCTCTGATTCCACAATAACTCAACTGCCATGAGCATGGACGCAGCTCCTGCGCCCCGCGCGCGCTCCAGCAGCTCCTCCACCCCGCGCCACCGCTCGCTTCTGCTGCTCCTGGGTGTGTTGGTCGTGGTGGTTCTAGGCGCGCTGGCCTTGGAGCTGGCGTTCGTGACGCCGGACGCGCCCGGCGCCGACGCGGAAGAATACCGTGACGTGCTGCACCTGCTGGACGCGGCCGCCGCCGCCGAGGACGCGGACAAGGCGCCACCCGCAGGCGCCGACGCGTTCTACCCGGACGCCGTGTTTGAGACGGACTGGAGCCAGCGCATCAACGAGCGCGACATCCTGCACGAGGCGGCGCTGCACCGCGGCTGCGTCAAGCACAACCGGAGCGTCATCTCGTGGCGCTTCGGGCGCGTGGACCAGGACGAGGCGCAGGACCGCGCGCAGCTGCTGGACGAGAGCGACCCGCAGCTGCTGGAGAAGCTGCGACAGTGCCCCGACGTCGACCTGTTCCTTCCCGAGGGCCTGCGGTCCTTCGGCTACTGTGAAGATGCCGCCGCCTACACGAAATGTGCGCGTAAAATTGTTTTTTATTTATTTTTTTAGAGTTATTTTTTTTACTGACCCTTTTGCTTATTTTACTGTTTATTTATTATAAAGTTTTGGAGTCGAGGATGCTGCCGCGGTGGGTGCTGGAGCACAAGTTTCTGGACGAGACGAGGAACCGCACGGTCACGTACCACGACTTGTGTCCGAACACGCCCATAATCTTCTTCAATCACTATTGGGAGGAACTGCCGGACGCGCCGGACTGGCCGGCGGCGAAGCCGCTGTACCTGATGCCCAACGTGGAGATGTACGAGCTGGAGAGCGAGCACTACTGGCGGGCGGACGTGGTGTTGTGCAAGACGGCGCTGTGCTCGAGGTACCTGCGCAAGTGGTTCAAGCAGGAGGGCAACCCGAGAGGCACGCGCGTGCTGTACACGCGCCACACGACGTCCAATCTGGCGCTGACGTTCAAGAGCCAGCTGAGCCCCAGTGAGGCGAGCGCGAGGCCCGACAAGAACTTCTCGGACGTGTCATTCCTGCACACGGCAGGCACGAGCATCCAGAAGGGCACGCGGCAGGTGCTGGACTGCTGGCTCACGCGGCCGGACTTGCCGCCGTTGGAGCTGCACATGACCAAGGATTTATTCGACGGGGCCTTCGCAGCGAGGTACGCGAAGCGGATCAGCAAGAGCCCCAACGTCCACCTCCATACAGGACGCCTGGACCCCACAGCCTTCGGGCGGCTTATCACCGACGCGACCTACTTCATGTGCTCGAGTCTGCAGGAGGGCTACGGCCACTACATCAACCAGGCGCGATCGTCTCGCGCTTTTATCTTCACAACGGACGTCGCGCCGATGAACGAGCTGATCACGCCGTCATCTGGCGCGCTGATCAAAGCCCGCGCGATCGCGCACGACGGCCAGTTCTTGGGTGGCAAGTCCAAGAAGAAGCACGCCCTGCGCGACGTCCCGGGATTCGTCGCGGACTTCAGCGGCCGGGCTGTGTGTGACGCCGTGACGAACATGCTGAAGACCACGACGCCGGAAGAGCGCGCCAAGCGCGCCGACAAGGCGCTGCAGCAGTACTACTTCGACACGGTCTTCTTCGCGCAGAAGATGCAAGAGCTTCGCGACTTTGCGCGCGCACACAGCCACCTCGGCCGCTTGCACGGCATGTTGAGGCGGCACGATGACGAGCTGAAAACCTCACCAGAGCCCACGGTGAAGCAGTGAATGGACAGATGATAGACACGGAGTCGCGTGACAAGGTGTCGCGTGGCTGAAGACACGCAATTTTGAGCACTTTTGGGACAGCCCTCAATGAATAAAGGAGATACTTGCCGCCAGCCAGCAGCACCAGTGCATCAGTCGTGCAATTCTCAGGTGGCATGAATCCATTCGTTCGGATGCGACCGACGTAGGAGAAGGATATTATACCGATGTCAAGTTCGTGCACACGGCAGTCGACAAATTCGACAAGTTTCAGCATGGTCCGTTTCCGTGGCGGTTAGTGCACACGCGTCTGTCCGCTCGAAGACGCAGTTTTCGACTTCTCCGCGCTGTTGGGCATGAGGACGTCGGCCGTAGCTCCGAGAGAAGCCTTCGACGCTGTCTTGAAGCTCAGCCCCAGCAAGAACAAACGATTAAGTGAGAGCAAGGCGCGACCGTCACCGCCACTCCTACTGCCACTACTGCTATGCGCTCCTCTGGCTTTGACACTATGGACCCTTTTGGCGGAGTTCTCCATGCTGACACCAGACCTCACGACAGTCAGTCAAGTCCAACGCATCCTCGACGCTGCTGAAGCGGCTTCTCCGGTGCTTGATACTATGGACGAGTCTCAACTGTTCAATGCCACCTTCTACCCGGACGCAGTATTCGAGACGGACTGGAGTACCCACGTCAATTCGAGCGACATTATCCACCAAAGTGCGCTCCATCGCGGCTGTGTCAAGCACAAGAAGAGCGTGATCCCGTGGACGTTTGGACGCATCGGACAGAGTGAAAGTGCTGAGCTCAATGAATTAGTGAATCATAGCGACCCCAAGTTGTTGGAAAAGCTGCGGAAATGCCCCGACGTGGACATTCTACTACCCGATCACCTGCGGTCCTACGGATACTGCGAGGACGCGGCAGCCTACACCAAATGTACGTTTATGATCGCTGGTCGAGTTGAATAGCCATGTTCTAACGTTTGTTCATGCGGCATGACATCAACAGTTCTGGAGTCGAGAATGCTGCCACAATGGGTGCTGGAAGTCAAGTTCGACGACGTGGAGCGCAATCGCTCGGTCACCTACCACGACTTGTGTCCGAACACGCCCATGATCTTCTTCAACCACTACTGGGAGGGGGTACCGGACGCGCCCGACTGGCCGGTGACCAAGCCATTCTACCTCATGCCCAACATCGAAATGTACGAACTCGAGAGCGCACATTACTGGCGAGCGGACGTCATTCTGTGCAAGACGGCCTTGTGTGCTCGGTACTTGAGGAAGTGGTTCCGACAGGAGGGTAACCCTCGAGCCACGCGCGTGGTGTACACGCGGCACACGACGACAAACTTGGCGTTGACCCTCAAAAGTGAGTTGAGCACGAGTGAAGCCGCAGCGTTGGCCGCGAAGAATTTCTCGGACGTGTCCTTCCTGCATACGGCAGGCAAGAGCATGCAAAAGGGGACGAGACAAGTGCTGGATTGTTGGCTTTCTCAGCCAGAATTCCCGCCGCTGGACTTCTACGTGGACCGAGAGCTCTACGACGGTGCGTTTAACGACTACGAAGAGCGGATCCGAGACAGCGGCAACGTTCGACTGCACACTGGAGGGTTGTCTGCCGAAGCTTTCGGGCGCGTGATCGCCCAGGGTCGGTATTTCTTGTGTCCGAGTATGATGGAGGGGTACGGCCACTACATCAACCAAGCGCGGTCTGCTAACGCGTTCATCATCACAACGGACGCGGCTCCGATGAACGAGCTGATCACACCGTCGTCCGGTGCGCTTGTGCGCGCCAGGACGGGCGCGTACGGCGAGCAATTTATGGGCGGCGTTTCTTCCAAGGAGCACGCGCTGCGCAACGTCTCCGGACTCGTGGCCGGCTTCGAAAAGGACGATGTCTGCAACACCGTGGTGGGGGTCTTGAAGAGCTCGACAGCTGAGAATCGCGAGCAGCGCGCTACCAGAGCACTGCAGCAATACTACTTCGACACGGTCTTCTTCGCACACAAGATGAAGGAGCTGCGGGCCTTCGCGCGGGCCATGAGCCATCCCAGTCTTCGTGGGAAAATTCTGGACAACGTACGACGAATCTAACAACGCAGGGAGTTTGGGATGTACATGTAGCTTATCTTTTCAAATGAATCATACGCGTACGACGTGCTAGTGGCCAACCAGTCGAGCTTTCACGCAGGATATCCCGCTATTTATTATTTGCCGTCGGTTGGTTGACCCCGACCGTCGGTCGGTCTCCATCAAGCGTGGAGCTGATCCCTTCGCCATGGACATTATGATGCGGCTCAAAGGCGCGGGCTTCTCGGCCATTGCGAACGCATTTCGTGAGCGAGAGAAGCGCTTGGGAGGTGGCTTGCCGCTACTTGATTTCGTGGAGATCGTGCTGCCCGGACTGCCTCGTCCGAAGACAGCGGCGGCGAAAGCTGCGAGTGTAAGCGCCCTCGTGGACCTGTTCGAAGACATTGACATCAACGGCGACGGCGTCATGGAGTTCGAGGAGTTCACGAGTTTCTGCGTCGATGCCGGGATGGTCGCGACTCGAACTCAAGTCGCGTCGCTCAAGCATCGGTACGAACGCGACACGAAGAGGTCCCTCAAGACGACAGCAGCGTCAACTCCAGTCCCTAATTCGACCTCACACGTCCCCACAAGGACAAGCTCAAGTTCAGCCACCACCCCACTCAGCACAAGCATCGAGAAGCTCAAGTGGTCGGCCGAGTGTCGGATGTTCCTCGTGGTGGAGAACACCGCGCGGTCAGTCAAAGTTTTCATGAGCGACGGCAAGTTCGTGACCGAGATGAGAGTAGCGACCGACAAGCAGACGCAGACGAACGGAGCTTCGGTAGCAGGGAACGGTGGAGTACCAGTCAACGACGTGCTTCTCGTAGGCGACGGAGTCACGTTTGTGGCCCCGACTACTGCGGCACCTCCTTCAGCTTCGAGTGTTTCGGTCTTAGACGCTGTCTTCATCCACCGCTTTCAGTGGCTTGCCATCAGCACGACGGACTTTGCCATTTCCTTCTACGACATGAGTGAGTCGCGGTTCACTGCTAGCACCAGCTTGAGGACTGCGAAGGAGTTCGCATTGTTGAAGAACTTGGGGCTCACGACCACCACGGCTCAGCTCATGCTGCGCTTTTGCGAGTCGTCGGCGCTGCTTCTAGGCTCAGGAAACGACTTCATCGTCAACGTTTGGAAAGTGATCGACGCGGAGACCAAAGTCTTGTGGCGACGACTGTCAGGCCACGCAGATCTCGTCTTGGACGCGCTGGAAATCCCACAACACGACTTGCTCGTCAGCTGCGATCTACGCCACAGCGTTCAGCTGTGGGATATTAGCGACGGCCGCCCACGCGGTTCACTTGTCGGTCATGAGCGAGGCGTTCGTCAACTTTGCTACTCGACACACCACGATCTGCTACTGAGCGCTGGCTTTGAGTTTGAAGCGCTCGCGTGGGATTTAGGCTCCCGACAAGTAGCTCTCAAGCTGTCGGGTCATCGCGCCCCGCTTGTTGGTGTCCAGCTCGCACTCTTCCAGACGGAGCGAGCCATCACTGCTGATTGTCTGGGCGTTTTCAAAGTCTGGGACATCACTCGAGGTGATTCCAGTTCATCCGTGTCTTGCACTTCACACGCTGTGCAGCTTGAATCGGTTGACCTGGGAATGCCCTCAGCACGCGTCGCGACTCTGTCGTTTGTTAGTATGCACCCTTCCAGTCGTGATCTCTGGGTAGTGACGTCCGGGAGCTGTACGCTGCAGCACTTTCGCAGTGTCCGAGTGCAGCAGTTCAATGAGGTTCCGCTCCGAGCGTTCTACCACTACTCGGCCAACAAGTTCGTTGTCGTCGCTGTCTCCGTCTGCAGTCTTTGGGACGGCGAAACTGGAGCGTGTAGTGAAGAATTTACTCACGTCGGAAGCATCAGCGCCGCTGGGGCCAAACCTACAGGCGCAACGGAGAAGAAGGATGCTATTGGGATATCTTCTTCGAGTTCTTCAACCACATTGACAGCTCCTTCGGACCCGATAGCCGCAACTTCCAGAGCGTCAAGTAACTCAACTCACAACGAGCCCACTACGGAGCTACTGACCTGCGCACACGACTTGAAATGCAGGAAACTGGTCGTGGTGACGGAACTTGGGGCAGTTGGAGTCTTCAATTGCCAGAACTTCGTGCAGATGCGTCAAAGCCAGGAGTCATTTTTGTCAAAAGCTCGAATTCAACGCAGAACTTCTGCAGTAAACAAAGTGCCAGTGATGAATTCCGCATCGACTTGCGCTGTTGTGGGACTCCACTACTGCTCGGAAAACAAGCTCATCGTTCTCGTAGACGCAGGCACCAGCGCCATCGTCGTCATTGATGACAATTCTGACCAGGAATCATCGAAAGGAATTGGCGTGCTGCGTCGCCTCATCAACATACCCAGCGGCATTTCCACGAGTGCGTATAGCTTCCACGCGTCCATGATCGCTACGGTAGCCGCTGATCCGGAGGGGATGAAAGTTTCGCTTTGGGACTTCGAGACTCTTGTCTTCCTCGGCAATTGTCGCTATGATGAGGACGGAGACAAGTCAAGTTTCTATACTACGCTCGATAAAGACGGTCACATGTTGAGCATGCACGTACTCGAGTTTTGGGATGAATTCCCCATCCTCCTCGGTGCTGACTCCAAGGGTGGCGTGTACTTCTTCGCTGTCACTCCACTCTTGCACGCCAACACTGGCAAATTGCTGCATGCGTTCCCCAATGACCACGACAGCGATTCAAAAACACGCCGTCGGACTCGGAAGAAATCCTCCATCCCAGAAAATCACAGTGAGAATGAAGAAGATGAAGGTGAGGACAGTGACGACGACAAAGCAGGAGGATCCTCCTTCCAGTCTGATGGGGCTGAGTCCATAACGAACGCGGCGGAGTTTGCAGCGCGCAAAATGTTGTTAAGCACGAAAATGTTCCGGAAAAACGCGCTGACGGCTGTGCCGATGATGAAGCAGGCGACCGATTCCTCAGTCAAGTCACCCATGGAGACGTCAGCCGCTGTGACGTGCTTGAAGGTCATTTTCGACGAGGAGAGCGATCGGTACTTGCTGTTTGTGGGGGACGAACGAGGTTGCGTGGGCATTTGGGACCCGTCCGTCATGGTGCGGAGATTGGCTCTGGCGAAGATCCCGGAGATCAAATGCAAGTACTTGCGACGCGGGTACCAGCCAAAGTCCATGTTCTATCGTGACTACTTGAAGGACACGGCAGCAGTTGATAGTCGAAACCTACCAAACCAACGAGACAAACACCGCCCCGCTGTTAGCCACGGTGCTTCTGGAGGCGATTGGAGAAGAGCGATGCTTCTCGGCGATGACTTGGAGCACATGAACGTCCGCGCGTCGCACACGGATCTCAAGAAGCTCTCAAAACGTCGACAAGAAAGTCGTATACCCCGTGCATCCGGATCAAGTACCAGTAGCAAGCCAACCTCGCAGCAACCAGCGAAAACCCCGTCACCTGCCCACGTGAAAGACGCAGCCGTGGTAAACGCTGTAGCTGCTGCCGAGTTTCTGATGAACAAGGGCTCAACCTTCTCATTACCAACGAATCGCTCGAAACGAGGCCTCAGCTTAGCACAAGCGAATGGATCAAACCCGACAGACTCCAAGTCGTGGCCAGGAAGCACTTGCCACGAGAGATTCCCACACGACGTGAAGCTGCTTCGACGCTGGCAAGCTCACATTGACGGACTCACGAGCTTGGAATTGAGTCGACACCCGAACATTGTAGTCACGTGTGGCTTGGACATGCGCGTATTCGTGTGGGACTGGAGCGGCTCGTGCCTCGGCAAGTTGTTCGACCCGGAGAATCAAGGACCCTGGCCGTGGCGATTCCGGATGGATAATGCCACTCGAACCAAAGAGCGCGATGTCTTAGTGCGCGAACTGTTGCGAGAGCTTGAGCGAACTCCCGTCGAAAAGATGGAGCTGCGACGTCAAACGTTGTACGCAGAACACGTCGGTCGAAGAAATGTAAGCGAGCTCCGCAACGTGAACGCCATGCTGCTCGAACACATAATCAGCAAAACCCCGGAGATCAAGATGCTCGAGGAGGAGATCAAGATAAAGAAATCGCTGGCCGAGTCCTCGTCGACTGCATCGAAAATCGCAAAGTTTAGAGATTCACGAAGCAAAACGGGGACATTGCGAGCTCTGGCGCTGCTACCGACGAAGGCGAAAGTGTCGACACCGATGATTCGAACTCCGAGGCAGTCGCTGCGTTTGCAGAGTTTGAGTCAGGTTGGTCCTCTGATTCACGGCGAAAGTCGGGGGCGGATATCCGTAGCTGCAGCCAGCGACCCGCCGACTTTCTTGGAGCCCGGAGAGCTCAAGATGGACAAAGCTTACCTCGAAAACGAGCTCTCCATCACGTGTCCGACCTCGTCGACCTCAATTACCGCGAACCGAAGCCGGGACGTGGATGTCCGGCAGCAGATTCACGCAGAGTACGAACTCGCACAGCAGGCTGCAGCTACGCGCGCGACTCTGATCCGGAAGACACGTGAAATGTATTCCAACATGGAGGAAGTCCGGACGCGCCACGGTGTTCGTCGGCATCCATCTCCAGACGAAGATGGAGAAGCGCTCGAGGCGTCCGAGCTCTTAAAGCGCAATTTCCCAGCTTCTGTGCTTGCGGTTCGTCCCCAGACAGCCCCCGTCCGAGCGCTACTTAGCAGCAGCAGTGCGAAGCACGTAGGACGGACCGAGAACGCGCTGCAGCAACTGCAGATGTCCGCTTCGGAGCCGACACTCCCAGCACCCGAGACTTCACTTCCAACCGCTAGAAAGCTCAGCACCGGCAGTGCTATTGCGTCTGCTATTGCTCGACGAAGGAGCTCGCTCGACGAGATCTACATGGAGGAATTCCACCGCCATCGCCAACAGCAGCAGCAACGCAAGGATCGGGACCTCAACAAAAGTGTCCCCGAGGACTCCGCAGTCGACAGCGACAAACATCCACTGCGACCGCTTCATAAGCTTCGCGAGATCAACGACATTATTGACAAAGTCCAGGGATACTGTGACGACGGGACGGAGGACAATCATCGCTACTCTACAAGACCTGGGACGGTTCCGATCGTAGTTCGCAGCAGATTTCCACTGCTTCCACCGTCAACGACTGCAGAGACGTCAACACCGAGCGAATGCGGGAGCGACGTGAACACCGGTGAAGCGGAGGCTGAAATGCTGCGTCAGCATATCGAAGACACGAAACACCGCATGCAGGAGGCCATGCGCGATGACAAACGGATGCCTCACCGCCAGAATCTGCGGCGGATGCGACTACAAGCGCAGCAGAAGCAGCAAAGGCGTCGTATGCACAGCTACCTGCAACAAAAGCGGCGCGAAGTCAACACCAACATTGGTAACGTGTTCAAAGGGCTGCAGACAGCTCACGAAGTGGAGAATGGCCACCAAACGACCGAAGAAGACGATGAAGAAGTCTCCACTACGACGAAAGGGGACAGACCCTCGCCCAAACTCCGAGGCAACGCGGGTCTTGGCTCACCGAAGCTGGTGAGCGCCAAGAAGACGTTCGGCATGTACACAGTGCAGGAGGTCATGTCGGTCATTCGCCTCTTTTGGTCCATGGATGTCGACGGATCGGGGAACATTTCGTTGGACGAGCTGCAGCGGTTCAAGTCCATGTTCGACAAGTTGGGCTACCACAACTTGGCCGCCATCTTCCAGACCATCGACTCGAACGGAGACGGTCAGGTCTCTCTGCGTGAGCTGCTCAGTACCTGCTTCCACTACGCGACGAAGGAGCAGATCGACGGTATGCTGCAGCTCGCGAAAGTCGGCAGCGTCCGGTCCTTCCTCTTTGGACTGGACGGGGCCGCCATGGGCAGTGAGAAGGCTTCGTCACCGACGCGCAACCCGTTCGCCAACCCGGGAGGCAAGTTGCTACCCGAACATCGAAGCGAGTTGATGGCGATTTTCCGCGTGTTCGACCACAACGGCGACGGCGGCGTGAGCATGCAGGAGATCATGGAGTCGCTGCGCGTGGACGATGACGACGTCATGGCGGCCGTCATGACTCGAGAGCACAAGGCCGGCGGCCGATCCTCCGAGCCGGTCGTGTCCAGCGGTCTCACCCGCGAGGACGTGGAGCAGATCTACCGCGAGTTCGACCGCGACAAGGACGCCACGCTTGACTTCGACGAGTTCGTGGCCGTCATGGCGAGTCTGTACGCGAGCAAGCCCAACCAGCTCCGCTAAGGTACTTGGCCACCACTATGTGGTGACTCGGCGACAGAGAGACACGAGGTGGTGCGATAGACAAAGTGCAGGTCAAGTTGAAGAGGACTGTACTGGTACAGTCGACTGCAGCACAGACACGGCCAAGATGACGAGGTAGATTATTTCCTGGGTCGTATACCGGTCTGCTCGGCTGTTTGGGTCGGCGATTCCAATACAAATCTCAAGTGTATATCTGTGTCCTCAGAGGCCTCAGAGAGACCGTTTGCGACCGAAGCAAAGCGAAGGTCTGCAATGGTCGGCGCGTGGGCCGGAGTAGGTGCCCTTACAGGGAGGTGATATCTAACTACCGACGCCTTGCCCGCCATGAGCGAAGCGAAATTGGCGGTGCAAACGAGGAGCTCACGCAGTATCATTCTACCCGAAACGCCGACCCAAACAGCCGAGCAGACTGGTATACGACCCAGGAAATAGTCTACCGATGACGATAGGAAAACCGTAGGTACATGTACACTGCATTAGCACGCCCGGGCGGGCGCGCCCGGGGGGAAACGTATCCCGGACATATTTCCGGCCGGGACACATTTCCGGTCAAGCCAATTCTGTGTCAACTGACCAATTTTCAGCAGGCCCCACGTATCTAAAACTAGCCGTCTGATTGGATAGTTTTCACTGTTGGATTGGCGCTCATTTGATCTTTCGTTTGAGGTATGGCACGGTCCGGTGCGCGCCATTTTGCGTCCTGAGTGGCATGTACCCATATTTCCGGTCACTCAGCCCATACAAAAGTCCAGAATGTGTATGGGCAGTAAGGTGGCCGGAAATACGTCCCGGACGGATAGTTCGTAAGAACATGCTTTGCTTTGTGGTTTATACACATGACACCCACGCAACTTATGAAGTATTAGGTGTATGTGGTATCGGAATTTTCGGGGTATCATTTTGCACAGGTATTTATTGTTGCGTTTTGGCGTTGAGGTTGCTGTATCCTTGTCGTCAGCGGTACCGCCATTCTGCGGAGCAGAACAGTACAGTTCTGCTCTTTTATTTGAAAAAAAACAGGCAAGGCAAGCTGGCCGCCGCAAAGCAGCACTGCTGTTTTATTTAGAAAAAAGAGGTAATGTTGGTTTGCAAGTAGCCTTAGTGCCGTGTTTTGTTGTTGTTTTTATCTTTTATTGAACCAATAAAGTATACCGTAAGCTATGCTTCGTCGGGTACCTTGTACTACTGCTGGCGGCAGGCGAAAATTTCGAGAGACACCTTCAACGCACGCACACAGTGTAGTAGCTCTTTGTGGCGGCGGCGGGCCACCCTTCGGTTAGACTTATGCTAGCGATGCAATTCGAGTAATTGCACCTTATCGAGATCTGGGTGACGTTCTTCTTGCGCAACAGAGTCCTCTGGGCAAAATGACCGTTGCTCTGCGTCTCGATCGGGGCGTGAGATTGGCGCCGGGGTCCACAGCTCTGGCGACAACATACCATTCGGTTCCGTTCCTGCATGACTCTCACGTTGACCGAGGGTTCGCTCGATCTCCTGCAGCCGCGGCGGGTCCTGTGCAGTTTCATTTGTTGCTGCACTAGGCTTGATGCACTGGCAAGGTGTGCACGCGCCTCGCCGACGCCGTGGTGTGAGGTCGAGCTCATACTGCGGAACTTTCTCTTCAGGCTCATCGCATCTCTCTGTTTCCATTGGGGTCCCTTCACCGCGTTGTAATCCGCAGCTACAGCTTCCCAGTCAGCCCTCGAAGCTGGTAGACTTGCCTGCACCAGCTCAAGTAAGCGTCTCATCTCGCCGATACTGTAGTTGGTTGAGCCGTGTCGTTTTGTCATCTAGTCGATGCACACAGACGAAGTTAGTGCGTTAATTAAATGCCAATGTAGCCTGCAAGTCCAGCGTATTCTTTCACCTGCTCTCCTCCCTGCGACTTTGTCAATGATTCACTTGCTGGAAGGTCGCAATAGTGTACCCATACGACCCTGTGAATCAGACCGGAATCAGATGCATTATTATTATTTACATCGAGCCTACTTCAACTGCACTTCTATGTTTGCCTGTTCCCAGCTCAACTGGCTGAGGCGGGTCGTGAGCTGGCACTGCGTGCCGTTGTATAGCTGTAGATTCGAGTACTCGTTGATATCGACAATGGTCCCAGGCGATGGAAGAAGCTCGGAATCACTTTCTAGATACCAAAGCGTGGCAGTCAAAAGCAGCGAATCAATGTCCTGTCGGTTAGCTTCGTATGATACTTTAAAAACCTACCAGAATAACAAATAAGTTTTGTAGCAGTCAAGCCGCAAAACCATTGTAGGCCAACGTACACTGAGCATATCGTCCAGCGTTTTAGGTGCCTGAGCATCCACAAAGTGCATGCGAATCAGCTTCCACTGACCGTACGCATGATTCGAAATCCAGAGCAGCTTCATCCGGAGCAAAAGCTTGGTCGTACACCCCTTCCTCTGAAGCACTTCCCGTAGACCTGCCGAATGCGGTCGGATAATCAATCATACCAACTTCACCATTCGTGAGTCGTACCTTCGACACTGTCGACCACTGTCGCTCCTTGCTCTGCCTCAACAGCCCTTGCCCCCAGCAGCTCTAGCATGCGTTGATATGGCGTTGATTTTGTTGACACCACTTCTGCACTCGTATTGGCACTGCTGGTAGGGCCCCCAGGGTCATCCTGGTGCCGCTTTGAAATGCGCGGGCTAGGCTTCATTGCCACCTTGACAGACTCTCGACGTGGCTTTCCTACCATCTTAGAAAAGTCACAATGACACTCGGAGTCGAGCGAGCTTATGCCCGCGATAGTCGGCGCTTAAATCCACCGTAGACCACGCTGTACTGTACGGTACTGCGTTGGCGCACTATTAAAGATACGAGCCTCTGCATGGTTTGAGGTGGACTCAACCCCCCCCCACCCAGAGCATCTCTAGAGCATCTCCTGTCGTGGGTTTCACCAAAGGACTACGCATACACACATGAAACTCATATATTTAAAGCGGAATGAAGCTCCCTTCCAGTCGGGGTACATATCCTATACGGAACTTATACAACTAAATTTCACCCTCGCACGCAGGGAATTTACGTGTTAGACGCGCGTAGACTGCGTGCACTCTAGCCATGCTACCAAAAGAACTCACCTCATGCACGACGGTTCTCTGAGCCCAATGGATCACTGCTTTTTCGACGGACCAAATGGGTGCATGCGCACATCATCCACGACGGTTCGCCAAGCCCAGTGGATCACTGTTTTTTCGATGGACCAGTGCATGCTCTACGAAAGAATTCTAGCTAACAGTAGACTTCATCCTTAGAAATAATGCACTTGTAGCTGAGGAAAAGTACCTTCATCCGCGACTGAAATCGTCGATAGCTGTATTCATTTATAAGTTATATGGCACGAACATCATATTATACATCTTCTAGGATGCCTAATGTCTAGGTTGATAGATTTATTCGTGTCCACTAGCACGAATTGTAGCTTACGACGGCAATGATTTCATGGCTCACTATTTTTTCGATGGACGAATGGGTACGAGAGATTACCTACCTACGAACTGTAACCGCTTGAACCGAACCAAGCGCTTAGCAATGTTTCGACGGACAGCCAGAGGTGCTGCCATGAAGCATTCCATTTTCAGCGGACCAATAGGTACATAATCCTTCAATGCGCTCTTGTATATGTAGTGTGGTTCAGATAAGATATACAACACTGCCCTGATAGCAAGGTGGTAGCTGGCTTGCCGTGTAGTAGCATTCACCCAGACTAAGGCCCTCCCTCGACTCTCTTAAGCTATGGGCATAAGTTTAAGCATGAATCAACGCTTATTTTCAAATTTGCTGCGCCCAACTTACCCCCCCCACCACCACTACCACTACACGTCAACGCCGCAATGAACATTCGTATGAAGTTTCTTTCGGATGGCAGTATCGTCTTCTTGGCCGCTGTCGCAATGGAGCAAGTGAACGCGTGGAGAGCTCTGGTCCGCCCCACCGGCATCTGGTACAGCGACATCCTAGACAACGTCGTGGAGTAACTTGGTCGTCTCCAGTCTCCAGTCCCTGATCAAGAAGCACGTGCCATGGCGGACACGCTGCAGCGATTCTACAAGACTTTCATCCCTAATTCGGAAGCCAATGATTTTCGTTGGGTGGAGATGCTTGCTGGCAGGCGGGACCTACCTGTGCGCCGCGACTTCCAACCCGTGCAGCCAGGTGATGACCCCTTCGATGTTACCGCTATTCCTGGGGGAATGGTGGTCGCTTTGGAGAATGACACGTGCTTCGACGTGTATGGGTGGAACCACACCGTTGCTCTCCGGTCCAACCGCAAAGAGATCACGCTGCACAAAGGCGACGTATTTGTTTACCGTGGCGATTTAATTTTTGCCCCCGTCACCAACGACGACACCAACAACGTGTACCTTCATGCATATCTCGACACGCCGACGTCGGAGCGTCTTGAGAATCATCAGTCTGTCATCGTCCCAACGGTCAATGATACTGCTCGAATGGACGACCCGTTCTGCTTTGTGTGGGATTGTAAATTCCGGGCTGCCGATATCATAGGGGTTCGGCGCCACCTGAATCGCTTCCACGGGTTCCGCTTTCACCACACGTCCCCTCTGGAGGAGTAAGCCAAGTGTCAAGCCGTGCAACCCGATTACCACCTGGTATTTCGATTTCATTTTCTGCTTGTTAGCTAGTAGTTATATTGCAACTGGGCCGTAATATATTTTCTTGTTGGTGTCTACATGTAGTTGTTCTGGCAATCTCCTGGTGATGGTAGCAATATCAGTAGCGCGGTCGGATTTAGGAAAATGTTGCTGACGATGAGCTTACCGTGCTATGACCAATTCAACTCGACTTGTGTTTTTGTATTTTACACATGGATTTATCCAAGTGGGACAACCTACGACTCGAGGCTGGGGGCAGTGAAGTGGTTCGTTTCATACCTTATACATGGTTCACCTCTAAAGATCCAGCAAGCAACTGGTCGGTCGAAGCCTCATTGATAGCACTATTGACATCAGATGAGAATGGGCACTATACATTAATGCACCTTTAATCCAAGATCAAAAATCTAAAGACCCAGCAGAACCTCGAAATCGTTCTCCGCTTCAAGCACGTCAAGTAGCCAGAACAAATATTTGGATTCACCTCAATTAAACAGAAGTTCTGAGGAAAAGAGTGGCAAAAGCTCAACCAACCGGATGCTTAGACCGGACTCATATCGTTTCTGCTGGCAAAATAATAATGGAAGTATGTGTTTCATGTGAGTTAGACAATGTTCCGCTTTTGTGCATCTATCGTCGCTGCAGGCAAAATAATTAATGAAAGTATGTGTTTCATGTGAGTTAGCCACTGTTTCGCGTTTGTATTTCTATCAATACATCTTAATTTTCTCATTCATCACACTATCCGAGTCAACTGAAGTTATCTATCCAACGGCTGTTGTAGTCTTTGAATTGTTTCACAGCTAAGAAGTTCCAGCCGGTCTTCTTCATCAAGCGCCGCTTGGGAAGGATGAGCCCAGCTCATGATATCATTAGTCAGTGGCTGTAAAGTTACAAATGCTTCTCAGGTTGTCACTCGCGACACCAGAAGATACGGCTGCTCTCTTTTGTTTGCAGCAGCCTTCTTCGACCGCCACTCAGTGACTACCATCGAATCTAAAGTTTCACCTTGGACTTTATAAGCGGTTGATGATACCGCACAAACAGACGGAAACTGCTGTATTCGAAGCGAAAGTGAACGGGGAACCCCACCAACAGATCCTGGTAGTGCTATATCACATGCGCCGTAGGCTTGAGACTCAAAGAAAAGAGGGAATAGGTTTGCGTGAGGACAGCCGTGCATTGCAATTGCAGAAGAACCTCGGTCGATTCGCACTAGCACAACTGGTGGTGGCATGCTGGGGACTTTCAATGTAATGTCAGCAACACTGTCATGAACTAATCGAAAGTCTGTATCTGGATGGTAAAGTATAGCTTCCAGTTGCCCAATAGTTCAATTAGCCACCATTTTTCTGCTCGCATGTTTTGAGATACCTGAATCGGCATACCAACGATCAGATCAAGATATGGAGCCATTCTACCAAACTTGGTATCCGGTAAACCCATAATCATTGTCACCTCCGAGCCGCTCAGTTTTCGCAACTTTCCTTTCAAGTTTGCAACGACTCGAACGGGGTATTCACCTTCAGGTAAATATTGAGCTGTCGTTCGAATAAACAAATTGTTGATAGCCACTCTTGTCATATTATCCGGTGTCACGAACGTCCCGACGTTTCTTGAAACAATCGAGTTATTCATCGCCTCTCCGTATGTCATCACGCGGGAGTTGATGATGCTAGCAAACTCTGACGTCCAGACCCCATGACGAGCTTGCTGACAACCACGACCCCATTCAGGATCTTTATGAAACCTCACACTCTCTTTTAAAATGATTACGTCTTTAAACAGACGCCACAACTGGTACCCAGCAATTTTATTTGCCGAAGCCTGTTTCCTGCGTGGTCGGGGTCTTGATACAACGGCGTACCTCCTACAGGGGGTAACTGCAAGAAATCTCCCACCAAAATGATATGAACGCCACCAAAAACAACACCCGGTACGCGCTTAGCCGCCCGTAATCGTATATCTAACTGGGCGAGCTGGTACTTTATCATCATCGACACTTCATCAACTATCAGTAGCTCGAGATTCACGAGGGTATCGGAAGCTCGTCGTTTCCGAATTTGCAACAAAAAACTTGCTGATGTCCGCCCACTAATAATTGTCGCTGCCTTGCCTGTCATTGCGGTTTTTACAATGCAATGAGATCGGCCCCAGCTTTCACAAAGAGCCTGAACGGCATCGATTACTCTGCTTTTACCTGTGCCGCCTTCGCCACCAAGAAAAAGAAGCAGTTGTCCATCACGAAGTGCTGTCTCGAAGCTAGAATCTTGCAAAATGGAGTCTTCAGCTTGTCTCCAACGTGAAATTAATGCTTTTGCGATAGCTTTAACAGCGTAATATTGTCTCTCGTTCAGAGAAAATGCCTGTGATACGTCACGGACGCACGCAAATTGCTTAGTGAGCAGTGGGGATCGGATTAGGGACATGACGCGTTTCCATTCCATGTTGCACCCAAGAAGTGCATCATCCAGAAGTTCTATAACTTGCGTATCGCGCATATTGACTGTAGACGACACTTGAGAAATTACCGGATTATCCGTTTTTCCGTCACGGACCCACTTTTTCATGAGCTCGACCGGAGGGAAATCCTCCGTTCGCCAAAGCGGACGCGCACTACCTCCTAGTGACTCTGAAATACCTTGAAGTATTCTATGTTTTTCGAAATTTTTTATAATCCCAGCAACTTCACCACCCGGTGCAACTGAAGTAGGACATGCGGCAGGATCTAATGACGTACTCTCTAAAACAATATCATCATCACCTGCCTCATCCCACATGCACGTGTAGTGCTCATGCTCGTCTGAAGATTGGTACTCAGCAAAATCACACGGACCTTCATCTTGGAAAACGCCACCGTCGCTGGCACTATTATCAGTTCCGGACTCACTATTACGACAATTTTGCTGTTTCGGCAGCCGCTCTGTGCTGAGATTCAGCTTTGTGCAAACCACGGTAATAATCCTCCATATTGTCCATGATAGTTTCTACAAACTTGCTTCGGGTACCTTTCCAAACTTCATATGTGGCTAACCATGCCTCTGAATTTTCGAAATCAGATACTCCTATAATATCTTCTAGTGTTCGAAATGGTTTAAAGAGCACAAGGGACAGCACGGCGCGCTTACATGCCGATTCAGAGGACGCTTCGCTATCTACAGAAGGCATTCGAAACCCCTGAATAACAGGGACAACTTCTTCATACGTTTCACCAAGCACGTGAGTTTCGTGAAGCGGGTGCTCGCTTAGAAAAAACAGTTTAGATCGTGTCGAGCTTCCAACTTTTTTTTGAAGTATCGCATAGAAAACTCATACAGATTCACACTCTGCAAGATGCTCGGTCGGTAGATATAGTCATCTAGAAACGATACCACGTGATATTTAGAGTCTTGACGGTTTTCAGTCTCCCTTATCAAAGTGCAGCAGTACTCGTCCGCACTTGTTAGTTGTCGTACGACGTCCCCAAGAGGCAGCGTACCACACAAATTACTTGAGTAGCAGCACGAACCCCGATAGAGATACAACGCTGCCAACGGCCCAGCCATTTCTTGTCGGTTGGTCATGTTGTACATTAAAGCAGCGACACGTTTACGAGCTAAGACATGTGAATCCTGTGCACCAAACGTTGATTTCTCAGTATCTTCTCGGTCTTGACGCCGTTTTAGCGCTGCCACAGCGACGGCTACTTGAGAACCAAGCTGTTTTTGTTGTTTAGTTACGTATTTACAGCAGTAATGTATTCGGTCAACGACATCTTTTCCACCCAACAGTACTTGAATATCATGATTACACCTGAAAGTCGCCATAATTTCATAGTTGAATCCGTTGATATACTCGTGACCAAGCTTTCGACTCAGTTGTACGCCCCCGGCCTCAAAGGTTGTGTTCTCCACCCGATCGCGGGGAAAGCGGTAGCGGCAATATAAGTCATTCGCTGTTGCTCTGGACTGTTTGAAACAACTATTCGTATGATTCCATAAATGCTGATTCAGATGAACGGCCAAAGCGGAGACCATGTAATCTACCTGTGATCTTGGTATCCTTCCATCAGACAACGATGGTGGAGATATTAGAAAAAGGCGTGTTAGCTCATCATTGCGGAATGGATCGTCATCACTCTTACATAAAGCCATCCGAGACTTGTTATGCTGGTGCAACAACTCGGATACACCACCACCATACTCATTGCTACCCCTCAGACTGAAGCGGCATATCTCTCGATTGTCGATAATATCCACAGCCTCCTTTATGGTATCGCGACATCTAAACTCCTCCTAGGCTTGCTCGTCGACTTCATTAGCCACTAATGCACGCTTCCAGATAGGCCACATATCAGGTCGAGATCGTAATAAGGCATAGCGCAGGAAGTGTTGAGAGCTAAACTGGAAGTCACAGACACTACACTTCATCAGAGCAGGTTCAATGGCTTTTACTCGTGCGTGAGTACCTGATTTCTTTGCGATGGGATCTCTGCGGCTACTATCGGGAATGGCCAATTCACTCAAACACGAGAAAGGTGCTCCACACTTAGAACAACCACACTCCTCGATAGAAATCGGCAAATCATTCGTAACAATAGTTCGAGCGTATGATACCACTTGTTCACGAAACGTATTGCCTTTAAGGCCGTTTAGCACGCGTTCAACAGCGATAGAGTTGGGTGGGCAATTATTCAGCCATATTAGCAAATGGATGTGTAATGTCCCTCTTCCCTGGGTTTCTACCATCCCGAAGTACGCTTTCACATCTCCAAATAATCCTCGAAATTGCATTTTTTTCCGAGTCGCAGGATCAATGCCTAAGGCATGTTTTATGAAAGCATCCACCTGCCTCATGAACAAACGTGTAGAAGCACAATCATTTCCTAAACTTGCTTCACGTAGCTCTGCCTTTCCTGGTAAACGAGCTTCTAGAACGTCAAATAGTGTTTCCACAGACAAGGTTCCAGCATAATGGGCGAGTGTGAGGGAATCGTCACTGTTGGGAGTTAAAGTGACAAATAAAGCTGGCTGTCCGAGCCGAGTTTGATAGGCGAACGCTTGGTGTCGACATTGTGACCGTTCACTGCCACTTCCCCAATGCGATTTCGTCCCGATTTCCACAGTCTTCAAAAATCTTTGGGCAACATCGTCACCTTGAGGTCGCCATGGTAGTCGGCCCTGACGTCGTTGTTCATTTTCAAGCAGAGCTCGCCCTAGCTGGTCACTTGTGAGCGTATCATATCCATCCAAAATACTTGGAAATCGCTGACAACGAAAATGATTCTGAATGTACATGTTTCGCAACGAAATACGGTCAAATGCAATCAGCAAAAACAATTCATCTTGCGCAAATTGGCGCTCACTTAGCAAAGTGTAATATTTCACACACTCCAGAACCGACACCGGGGCTTCACGATTCTCACCTGGGTGTCCACGTCCAAACGGAAAAAGATGAGGAAACATGCGCGCAAAAAGATCGCCTGATGCATCGTTTGATATGCTGTCTGACCTTCGAATTTCAAATTTGCTTTCGCGTGGGTCTCTCACTTGCGCTGTAGCGGGGTGCTCATTTGCCAAAACAGGCGCCGTGCTGTCAAGCAGCCCCATTCTCCTTTCTATGACAGTAGATTCTTCTTTCTCACTCATTACACACCAAGCATCGGACTCACCGCGATATTTTGCTGCTCTTTACTCATCGCATCATTTATTTCGCCGCTATCATCTTGAACATGCTCCACTAAATATTCTCAATAGAATTTTTCAAACCTTCTGAGTTCAGTACAGATTCATTTGTGGCCACCTTCGAGTAGATATGGTTTTTTTCTTTGTAAAACTGAATCACTTCTCTCACCTTCTGGTTTCTGATGCGGTGCATCTTTCGTATTTTTTACGATTGTTTGGGCGTGAATTCGCCGACCATTACAACTTGGAATGAAACCACATCTGTAGCTGAACGCGGCAGCAGTAAAATTGGAGGACTCGGAGTACAATCGAACGAATGCAGTGAGAACGTATACAGCGGTGTCTTCCTCCTCGCATAACGCGGGTAAGTGCAACTATACTAACTAGTTGGGTCATAAATCGCTCCGGCAACGTAAGTCCACGTAATTGTTTTTCCAGTCGTCCCACGAAGAAGCCATTTGCGATCGAAAACTTGGGCAGTTTACCAAGCCTAATGGACTTGTCACATTCCAAACAAACTGAAAACCATGCGCGTGGCGTATTCATACCATCAGTATAACAGTGAATTCCACGTGGTGACACCATCGCTCCTTCTAAAGCATACAAGTGGGGTGGGGACCGGTACTGATTAATAAGATCGTCACACAATATTTTGTTGGACACCTTTAAACATTTCTTCATCTCAAGCATATAGCGCCAATCCGAATCGTCCTTTCGACACGTTTTATGGCGAAGAACTTGTCGATCACAAACTGTGCAGACACATTCATCCAGTTGTTCAGCGCCCAACGCACGTTGCAGGTGCGTCATGCATTCAACTAGCTCATCACTAGTCAGCTCATTATCGAACACGTCTTCTTTGGTGTTACTTGCACGCGATCGCGCCCTACTAAACGCTCTTGTTTGATGTGGTTCCGCGCCGTTGCTGTCGCCAACACTACGAGTGTTAATCCCGTCAACACCCACTTTCAGTCTGTTTGGTTCAGATCGCGTAACATCCTCATCATCAGTTTTGCTCTCAGCAGCATCATCATCAGAAGACTTATGTCCACTGCTTCGCTCTTGACGCAGCTTTCGTTGTTTCCGACGAGCTTGAAATTGTCGTTGACGCAGTCGATTTAGTTCACGTTTTCTCTCCACAACCAAATGCTTCAGTAGGTCACCATCATCATCGCCATTCGTTCCTTTCAAAAGTGCACTACTTTGCTTAATTTCTGGCTGAAAAGATAGCCGACGGAAACACTCTTGCCAAAGAGGTAGAAAGACCTGAGCGGCTGTAAATTCGCCACTTGCAGCAGGGGTGATAACGCCTCTGCTCTTAGTGGTGTCATATCTACAGCGCCTCTTCTGCCTATCTTGCTCCAGTTCATTCAATGGCATGACAACATTGCTGTCTCCTGACACCCCGTCCTCTTGGTTCTGCCGCTTTGCTCCCCGCCTCGACATTCACGCGTAACCTAGTGAGTGACCCACCACTGCGTCACAGAAGGCAAAACAAACTGTGATGATCGGGTACCACAACCATACGTTTGGATACATTCGTACTGTATTGGTCTAATCATAATTTTGTGGGCCAGCCCATCGCTAGCTGATGCTTTCGTGGAACAATCCGTGTAATATTACGCTGCAAGGTGATCGGTCCCCGCAAATGCTGCTAGCCAGGATCGGGGGGGGGGTGACCCCCGCAGGCACTAGGAGCCGTGCTCAAGTAGCCTCAAGTTCAGTATGTAGTGTAGTGTGCAACACCAGTAGGTCAGTGCCTAGAGAAGATCAGGGTGCTGCAACGCCGGTAACAGCGCGTACACATCAAATGCAGCACAGGGTCAGGTCGCCACGCCCACGCATACGATTCAATAGTTGATTTTTGTTGCATGAATTGATTACGATGTGTGAGTTTTATATAAGTACCCCTTTCACATCACCAAGCACTGTATATCCTTTGATTAGCTTAATCACTGTGGTCAGGGATGTCCACAAATGCGAATTCATTCTATACTACACATACTCTGACTGATAGATCATGCACTTAGACCAAAACGCTATTATTCAGTGCATTAACCTGTTTGTAGAGTTTTATTTTTTGGAGCACTTCAAAGAGGCAACATTAATCCAGCTGCAACTCCACAAGACGCTGACGTTGGTCTTCTCTGCGACGATCACGCTGGACCAGGCAGCAGGTAACCAATGCGCGCGCAATCTGATTATCTGCGCGATTCGCTTCTGCACATGCTTCCCTCCAGCGTCGGCGCATCGCAGTTGAAGTCTCATTAGCATGCCGTTGGGTTTCGGCCTCTGCAGCCAAAAGAGCAAGCCGCTGTGCGTTTCTCACGGCTTCCAGAAAGTTGTCAAAGTCAGTGCATTCAGCACTGATTGCTTCTCTCCTGGCAGTGGCGGCTTGCCTCCCATTCTCGAGTGCTTGATCTATATCCATCCTTGCATCCATACATGCATGCACCTGTAACCGCACAGTAAACATTAATACTGCGTCCACATCATAGTCTCGCACAGCAATACTCACACGCAGAGCTGCAAAAGAAAAGTGGAAGAGACACAGCGTTATCGTTAGGACTGACAGTCGTTATGATTGACAGAAGCTGATCTTCAACTAACGTTAGTCAAAGCTGCACAGCTGTTTTATTTTGGAAAAAGAGGCAATGCTGTATTTTTTAGGAAAAAGAGGCAATACTGTTTTTTTTAGGAAAAAGAGGCAATGCTGCATAGCAATCATTAGTATCTCCATCTCCGCCATGCACGTCACCAACAGTCACGCACCTTGCCATGCGCGAGCGCGGACTCCATGACCAGCTTCGGCCACGCTGGCGGACACCGCTGCAAAACTCATAGCCACAAAAGTACATAGCAATCATTAGCACCTCCATCTCCGCCATGCACGCTACCAACGACAACGAACCTTGCCGCTGGGCAGCCGCAGCATGCCATGTACGAGCACGGACACCGCCACCAGCCTCGACGCGAACGCCGCCACGCTGCCGGACGCCGCTATAGCACATAAAACCAAAACAGATCAATTGTTAGCACCGCCGCCAACGCCATGCACGCCATCCACGACCACCAACCTTGCAGCTGGTCAGCAGCAGGTTGCCATACTTGAGCGCGGACGCCGCTGTACAATACAAAACCAATACAGACCAATCGTTACACCGCCACCAAGATTGACATGTATATGACCGTTGGTGGTTTACGACCGTTGGTGGCTTACTGAGAAGACTGACAAAGGTACGACCGTTAGATTTTGGTGTCGGTACATTTTGCCTGAATAGCGCAGCTATCACAACTAATAGCCTTGCAGACTATATATACACCCATTCTAAATCATATACTAATACATCCTCTGTTGCTTCATTTACTTGAGAAAGTAAATACTAAGTACGGCTGTGGTATTGAGGCAAAATACTGTACATACATTGAAGTTCAAAACAACTCGTTCAGTCCTTCACTTCATTCACATTCATTCTTCTCACCGCCCGCATCGCCAACAGTGACAGCATGCAGCAACTGGTGCGTCTGGGCCGTCTTGGCTACGTGAAGCTCCCGGGCGCGCTCACGGCACAGCTGCTTGAATTGCTGGACCGGGAAGTGGTCACGCCGGCGCAGCAAGACCAAGACGTGGACAATGATGGGGGCGGCGTGTTCGGCTTCAAGAAGATTTTTTTGAACGCTGACGTTTTAGACAAGTATCGGCGCCAAGCATCAGTGCCTCCACGTATCGCACAAAAGCTTACAGAGGAGCTGCGGGATATATTCAAGACCTACTTCCCCGGGGCAATTCCAAGGAAGTGGAGTATCCTGAAGTCATACCCCGGTGGGCCTATGCAAGGTCCGCATCGTGACTTCTCCGTCAACTTCGAGGACGGGTTTGACTACTGGGATTACACAAAAGTGCCGGGCACGATTATCCTTGCTGTGCAGGATGGAACTCGGATTCACGGATTTGGGTGGAATCGGATCGTGGCTGATTTGACTGAAAGATTCGATATTGTGCTAAATCGTGGAGATGTGCTGCTCTTTCGTGGAGAATTTGTGCATTGCGGTGCCGCCTACCAAACGGTGCATATTCGTATTCATTGCTACCTGGAACCGCGTCACTATCAGCACCCGCCGAACACGACTGAGATCGTTGCCGTGTTTGATCCCGATGAAATTCGCCTTCCAGAAAATCAGTGTCCGACTTGTGGGAACACCTATGCTACGCGACAGAATATGCTCCGCCATGCCCGCGAAAAGCATGGTTTGTTCCAGAACCGCCATCGCTAACAGGGCTACGATGTACAAGAGGACACTGAATTAGCGGAGGTAATAGCGAAACAGATTTTCTTTCTCATCCTCTTCCTACTTATAGCGGCGGCGTTCAATTCCGACAAATGTACTCTCAGAAACAAACTAAGACATCACTGCTGCTTCTGCAGATACATCTTTTACTGTACTAGTGTTGTCAGCGTTAAGAAAAGAAATCAATGTTTGCACGCCAGGCGTGGGCTAAATAACCAAATGAAGCTATCCCGTGACTTACTCTACTGCGGTGGGCGAGTGAGTGGCCTAAAAGCATCGGCTGGGTGCAGAGTTATTGCGGTTTACACAGATCGCAAGCTGCTATTATATGTACCGCAGCAATAGTGCTGTTTTAGAATAGTGCTGTTTTTTTACAAGAGGCAATGCTGAGCAGTAGTGCTGTTTTTTAGGATAAAGAGGCAATGCTGATTTTTGTAGGGAAAAGAGGCAACGCAAATTCGTGTAGCGCAGTTGAAATGGCTAGGCCCATGAAAAACGATAGTTTGAAGGCAATGACATATTACAGGTTTTGTTTTTGATACACCAGTTATCTCACACGAAACACATAAACCTTGAGCTACTGCGCGACAACCTGCAGATGACAACAGCCACGATGGCAAAAGACGCCGGCCACATCGATGGCTCTTCCGAGGGCGTAGCGTCACCGAGTAGTTTGCTTGGGGCGTCCTCTTCCGGAGCCAAGCGCAAGCGCGACCAAGACTCCGGGCCGATCGACAGAGCTTCGGCGGCAAGCGGCAAGAGACCCCGCAAAGAAAGATCAGCGAAGCCAACCAGCAATGCAAGGATGACGACCCGGCAGGCAGCTAAACGTGCTCGGCGTGAGGCGAGCCTCCCTGGCAATGCTGGTGGCGGCGGTGTGGCCAGCGGTGCTTCCGGCGACAAAGGCTGCGAGGCAGCATCAGTGGCAGGAGCAATCCAAGACTCGGACGACTCCACTTTGACGCTGGACGAGGTCGAAGAAGCTTGCACAGCGTTGCAGCAAATGTTCGATCGGCAGAAGGGTGGCAAGCGCCAAATAGAACGGAGAAGACAAGCAGAGAAGTTCAAGTTGAGCTCGTCGCAAATTGTGCTGCTCGCGAATCGATACAAGGCGGCCAGAAATCGCGGCGGGCAAGTTGACTACGAGAAAGCATCAAGAACCATGAATTTTGATAAGTTTACGGGGCATACTGACAAGTTGAAAGCCTATGAAGGCCATGTGATATCGATGTTGAAGAAGGCACTGCAACAGAAGCGAGCACTTGACGCTGGGTGCCGCAAGAAAACACAAGAGGAAGGGACTGAAGAGCTGGTAACACGTGAGGCACAGCATCTACAGCAAATCGCAACGCTACAGAACCACATACAGAACCTGGAAGCCCAAGCGAACTCTGATAACGTGCAAGCAGAGAATCGCAAATTACAGAACGATTTGGAAAACACCAACAAGCAGCTTCGTGCTGCCTTGAAGCGATCAGAAGCAGACTGTAACAAGGCCCAGGAAAATGCCCGTCAGGCAAGTGAGCTGCAGCTGCAGCTCGCAACAATGCAAGAAAAATACAAAAAGCTCAAGAAGAAACTGCAGAGCCAAAAAGCTGTAACCCAGCCGAGCCAAACCACGACGTGGCTGCAAACTCGAGCATCTAAACTGGAATTGGACGAGCAGCGGTTGGAGACTGCCAAGTTCAAGCTGGAATTGAGAGAAAACAAGCTGAGCAGCAAAGAAGAAGAGCTGGAGAAGAAACGTGTAGCATTGCAGGAACAAGAGCAAGAGCAAAACGATGAGCGAAGTCGCTTGAAAGCTCAGCGCTTCATGTTGGATCAGAAAATTAAGCGTCATGATGAAACGGCGACGACGGATAAACAAGCACATGAAACTGATATGATGGAGCGAAAAGCAATGTTGAACGAGATTACGAAGAAGAAGGACGCGCTAGCTTCACATGAATCTCTCAAGAAAACTGCCGACGAATGGAAACAGAAGTGTATCCGAGCTGAAAACGAGGCGGCAGCGGCAAGGGTGCCCTACGCGACTTTGGAAAGTCTCCAAGATGAGAACCGATTCTTGAAAAAAATTGTGGATTCACTCGATGCCTGCTGCAGTACCGAACGGCGCATCGACGATTTCGCTAAGCACTGGGTCTCGAACGGGATAAACGACAGTACGTAGCTGGTGCTCTGAATTATTGCGATTTATTTTGACTAACAGGTTGCTCAATTTGTCTCTATAGTTCAAACAATGCCAAGAAAGAGCAGACGCGAGCTCATCATCAGTTGGCTGGAAGGTTTTGATCATCGTCACGCAAGCTGGTTACATGGCCGATTCGCTGCGTTTGTCCACGACCGGAATCGCATTTGCCATGATAATGGTGTGTTGCAGGTGGACCACAACAGGTTCCTTCGCGTGTGCGACGAAATAAAACAAGACTTGGATCAGCTCGATGAGGACACGCGCAATGCGCATCTGCTTCTCTAATTTGAATTTGAATTGATGTTTCATTTGACTATTTCGCGAGATCTTGATAAAGAATTATGACTTGTTGTATGAGTTACATATATGAAAGACAACAACGGGGTAACTTTATTCAACAAAGTATATTGCTCGATTAGTAGCGCCAGCTCCGCCCGTCATGAACCGCCTGCTCGGCAGCGGCAGCTTGCCATCCGCGGTGCGGACACCGTCACCAACTTCGGCCACGCTGCCGGACACCGCTGCAAAAATCATAGGAACAAAAATATATAGCAATCGTTAGCATCACCGCTATGCACGCCACCAACGAACCAAGAAGCTTGCTGCTGGGCAGTCGCAGCATGTCATTCGCGGCGCGATCGCCGCCATGCACGCCGCCAACGCCCACGCACCATGCTGCTGCGCAAGCGGCAGCTTGCCATGCACGTGCAGCAGTGCTGTTAGGAAATGCTGGTTTGCCACATATGAGTTGCATATAAGAAAGACAACAACGGGCAATGCTGTTTTTATCAGGAAAAAGAGGCAATGCTGTTTTTTTGGAAAAAAGATGCAATGCTGGTTTGCCACATATGAGTTGCATATAAGAAATACAATAAAGGGATAACTTGATTCAACACAGTATATTGCTCGATTAGTAGCGCCAGCTCCGCCCTACTTCCGGGGTCATGAACCGCCTGCTCGGCAGCGGCAGGTTGCCATCCGCGGCGCGGACGCCGCCACAATCTTCGGTCACGCGTGCCGGACTCCGCTGCAACAGCAATATGCAAAACAATACAGGTCCGTTAGCACCGCCAAAGCCGCCATGCACGCCACCAACAGCCACGAACCTTGCTGCTGGGGAGCTGCAGCATGCGATCCGCGGCGCGGACGCCGCCACCATCTTCGGTCACGCGTGCACGACGCCGCTGTAGCATGCAAAAGCAAGACGGATCCATCGTTAGCGACGCCACCAACGCCATGCACGCCACCAAACGACCACGAACCTTGCCGCTGGCCAGCCGCAGCTTGCCATGCTCGAGCTCGGACGCCGCCACCAGCCTCGCCGCTGCTGTAGCACACAAAACCAATGCAGAACAATCGTTAGCAACGCCACCAACGCCATGCACGCCACCGAACGACCACGAACCTTGCTGCTGGCCAGCCGCAGCTTGCCATGCTCGAGCGCGGACGCCGCCACCAACCTCGCCGCCGCTGTAGCACACAAAACCAATGCAGAACGATCGTTAGCGACGCCACCAACGTCATGCATACCGCCACCAACCACGAACCTTGCTTCCGGGCGTGCGCAGCTTGCGTTCCGCGGCGACGTTCCCTGTAAAATGCAAAAACGAAGAATGAGGGTGAGCCATGCACGGCGCCCGCCCGACCACGTACCGCAGTGGTCCATTAATTTTTCCATGCGCCACGAGTACGTAACGTAATGGTCGTGTTGACCCTTGGCCGCCCTCCCATCACCCTTGGCCTGCTTCCTTGGCGCTCTGCGGCTGCATGCGCGTCATTTGCGTGCGCCGCTGTGGCGCTCTGCGCTGGGCATGGTCCCTCGCATCCCCCCGCGCGCCGTGCTCTTCAAGGTGACGTGCCGGAAATGGAAGTTTTGCATGTGAAACAGTTGGCGGTGATCCGGATTACCGCAACACGTTTTCGGTTTTCTCGAATTATGTATTTTTGCTGTAGTGCTTGAGTCGAATCTGGATAGTGAGCGATCTTGAGAGTGGGCGACATCGCAATGCAACGCCAAAGAGAAGGCCAAAGGACAGAGAGCCAAACATGACGGCTCCATAACCTCGAGAAGATGATTTTGATGCACGATGGCGTCGAAATCGCGGCCCTGGGCAAAACAAGCGGCGCGTGAGCGAGTGTTGGAAGCTCTCGGGCTCGAGACAGTAGAGGAATTGGCTTTCGTGGGACACAGGGCGGAAAGGTCGTGAGTGACAGCAGTCTTGAGGGCGTCGTCATGCAGTTTCTCCAACAAGGTTTCTCTAGCATCGGAAGCAAAACCATCATTATAGGCCATCGTCTGCACTGGTGACGACGATGTCCCCAAACCGACACGACAACAGAACCGAAAAAGAAAGTAGGGTGACCCAGGTTGAAAAACCCTCGAAACAGCGACCATTCTCCAGTTCTTCAGCAAGAAGACCAAATTTTTAAAGCCCAATTTTTAAAAACCGATAATGTTACCGGTATAATTTTTGAGAACGGATCACGGGTGGTGATCCGGATCACCGCCAACTGGTTCATGTGTGCCACACGAAAATACCGCGGTACCGGGTCGGTTTTAGTGCGTTAGGGACCAATTCACCTTGTTATTCTATGTACGCTACACACTATTGAGTGGTTACACGATTTGTGATTACACTAATACCGGTATTTGTGTCAAACGTTAGATTTTCACCCCAACAAGTGCTATACTATACATAGTTCTTACGAACTACGAACTACGAACTTACGCCAACACCCGACAGCCGAGCGGACGGCGCGTACAAATGGCAGCGACATCAAAGGATGCTGCTGTGACAAAAGCATTGGCGACAGCCGTCGCGGTTGGATAATGCTTTCGCAAGCTGCCCTTCCGCACCGACACCAACACCAGCAGCTACATCGGCGAAGGGATAAAAAGTTCATGACGGTCCGCCCTGCAGCAAGTGGAAAGCCGCGAGCTCTATCGAAAAGGATGGCACGCGGTCGCTGCCACTCTGTGAGAAACGACCCCTACTGTACATACCGAAAACATCCTGGAAGTCTTGGCAGCATTATTCAAACCAAGTGGCGAGAAGGAAGACGCACGGCACTCACTATTATAGACTCGGCTACTGTAAAGCTGTACATCGATCTCACGACGTGAGTCACGTGGGTGTTGACATGGAATTCGGTGAGCGTTCGGCGTTGTCGCCTCGTTGCCGAAAGCGTTTGTTCTCACCTGCCCTTCTGTGGTCAATGGTTCTCCTGGGGTGGTGAAAACCTATGGAGCCCACGCGATGCAGCGCGAGGATCTAACCCGCCGACACGACGACCTGAACGTTTGTTACAGTCACCTCCATGTAATCACCCGATTCCGTGTTTTCATCCTGCAACTATGCCCCCCCCTTGAACCGTGCATTCCACCACTACTGCATCACTATCGATATGGTGCCGGCGTGCAGATTGGTGACAAGTCGTGTCCGATACGACAAAGGCGAGGGCGCGTCCGGAATCCAGAGTCTGGATTCCAGGCTCCGGATTCCAATGTCCGATCCTGTTGAGCTCCTCTCGATTTGCGGGTCCTTTTGTGCGAGGCCTGAACAGCCGATGTTAGTTCCCGGACAGAGAAGTGCACGGGCGCTAGACACTCGCGAGTGCCGCGGCTGTGCGCTGCCGACCCCATTCTCCATTTTGCCGCCAGGACCGCAGCTCAAGTCAAGTCCGTCGTGGCGACCGTCACCGCGGTACAATTCTAATCATTTGGCATGAGTCACCGGTTCCCGATCCAGGAGAAGGTGTTCCCACCGCTGCAGCTCTCGGACTCGGCCAGGGAAAAGCTCGTGAACACGGCGTTGATGCAGCTCTCGCGAGCGTTGCGCGACTACGACAAGTATCAGGAATGGCAGGCGTCGCGACCTCCGAGTCTTCGGTATCAACTGCATCCGGCCATGTGGAAGCCGGTCAAGACTTGTGAACAACTCACCGTCTATCGGCGCGTACCCGCGGACGACGCAGTAGTTACAGCTCCGTCGGGAGGAACCAGGAGGCGAGCACGCAGCAGAACCCTCGAAGCCATGAGGTTGGCTCGTGCTACCGACTCGGACTCCGTGACCCCGAAAGAGTCCGGCACAGATGCGTGGCCATTCCCAAGTCGGGGCTCAGGACCGACCGGCAACGGGGAGTGGAACATGCCGATGCTGCTCCAAGTCGGAAGCATCGAGGGTACGCTGGACGACGTCATGTATGGCACTGCCACGTTCGACGGTACCGGGACATTGATCAAGTCGTCGTACACAGCTGAAGAGGTCGTGGACGCTGACACACTGTTCGAGATTCAGGGTCCGACGGCCGAAGATCCGTTCCGGTTCCTCGGGTTGAAGTGGGTCGTCAAGGCCACGTCACCCGCCGTCAAGGCCTTCGTCTGGCCCCGTGACCTCACATTTATCGCAGCTACAGGCATTTTGAACCGCCAAGGAGGCGAACGCGTGGGGTACCACATGATGCACTCGGTCGATCTGGGCAAAGGCTTCGGTCCGCTCGAAGGAAAGCGGATCATTCGTGGCCGAGTGTCGTCGTGCTTCTTGTATCGCCAAACGTCGGGCAACACGGTGGACGTGTACATGAAGACGAACTTCGAGCCGAATGGGTCGGTGCACGAGGGTGTGGCGCTGCTGTCGGCGGCCAACAGTCTCACGTACTGCTTGAAAGCGGCGCTGTGTGCTCAGAGCAAGAAGTTGTCGTGGCTGCTGGCTCACCCGAAAGCGGACGAGGCCACGGCCGGATCTGCACGGCCAAGCAGCATCAAGATCAAGAAACGCAACGACTGCGGAGTCTGCATGAGACCAATGGGCACCTTCTCGCGAGCACACACCTGTCGAGTGTGCAGCGTCCGCGCGTGCTCGACCTGCTGCGTCAAGATGAAATTGTACGTTCGGGGCCAAGGCCACAAGGCAATCGACGAGCGCTCAGTTGTGGTCTGCACGCACTGCTTGACCGACGCCCGGAAGCTCAACTCGATGGAGATTGCAAAGCTGGAGGTGAGGGAGCGCAGGGCTCTGGGCCAGCGCCGAGCAACGCTCCGAGGAACTGAAATGCCGGGATGCATCACGCGCAGTCACAGTCGTCCGGAACAGAGGCGTGGAAAAGTAGTCGCTGCTAATAGCGACAGAGGACGCGAGAAGGCAGCGATCGATGTCGACAAGGTGTCCCACACGACCCCCGTTCGACGGATGAGCAGCGCACCGTGTCCGATTCAGAGGAAGGTGGTGGAGCCGAAGTCTGCTCCTGCTCGCGAGTCTAATAACTATGAGGCTGAAGTCCGCAACAATGCCAAACCGGTGCAGCCTTCTGTCAACTCGCAGCCACGCAAGACCAGCATCAGCACTAGAAACGCCAGAGCACGCAGCAGCAGCAGGAGAACTATTACCAAGCCAGCTCCTGTCAAGACCGAGGCTCCGGTTGACCGGGACGTCGACTCGGACAACAACCGCCCCGTGGTTAGCTCGCAGGCCGTGGCGATGCACCCGGAGGTGGACGACACTCTCCCTGAGGCGGTGGTGCAGTATGCGTGGGGAGCGGTTGTGCCGTCCCCTAGCAACAAAAACTCGTCTGAGTCTTGGCCGTCCCCGCCATCGTCGCCTCTGGAATCGCCAACGCCATTGCCGAAGGAGACAGGGACGCCGTCGTGGCCTACAGCTGAAGGAGAACGCGCGACGGTGTGGACGCCGCCCACCATACCGCAGATCCCTCGCATTCACGCGGGAGCCTCGACCGAGGAGGTGTTGGCGCAGTTCGCCGAGCTCTGCAACGCCGCCGAGAACGTCTACCAGGCCGCGAGGAAGCACACGATCACGCACTTGGACCCCGCCGTGCTGCCCACGCGTCAAACCACCTCCAGACTCGACATGAGCGCGGTGGACTAAGGTACAAGTAAAGAGAGAGAAGTGATGAACTAAAAGTAACAAGCTAAATGCCCTTCAACTATAACTGCAACACGGTGTAGCCATATCCAAAACATGTAGCCATTTTTCACTCCATCTGTTCAAAAAACAAAACTCATATTTTTATTTTGCTTTTTTTTCCTTGTTGCAATGAGATAAAAACTTGCATCGACACTTTGCAGCCCCGTTGTTAGCACTAGCTTAAACCTGGTAGGCCTGGAGCGTAGCGGGGGCGCCGAAGTGGACTTGGTCGCACTTGAGCTGCACAGCCATCTGGCGGATGGCGCTGGCGCTACGCATGCAGCAGATGAAGCGGTCGTCCTTGCTGGATCCGGCGATGTCCAGGCGCTCGCGGGTCTGCTGGCGCACGCGGCACACACGCTGCGCGACCCAGAGGAGGCAAACCACGAAGAGCGCCAGGAAGACGACAAAAGCGGTAAATTTGCCGTCCAGCAGGTTAAGCAGTGTTAACACCAGGAAGAGGAAACGGCCTGCATACGCAATCAGGTCCAGGGTGAACCCAGTGCCGCACGAGTTGAGCCCCAGGCGAGTCTCGAGCTGCGAGAGGGGCACGCACGGGCAGCAGCAAACCCACCAGTAGTAGGCCGTGCGCAAGTCGGCGTCGTGCAGGTCCACAGTCCACAAGTTCATGCGCAGCCCGTTCGGGTCAAAGTCAGCGCCGGCAACGTTCGGGGTCAGCGCCTTGTTGTCTGGGGTGAGCACGGTGACGTATTCGCCGTTGCCGCTGGGGCTCTCGCCCACGAATCCGGGCTCGGTGGCGGGGGTCGGCAACGGGAGTTGCTGTTGCTGCTTCTTCTCTGCCATTTTTGCCTTGTCTTGACTTGGGGTTTAGGAGGTGCTATGTAGGTGGTCCTTGTCGCTTTAGGCTAGTGCTAACGGCGAGATCGGCGTGTGCTGTAGCTGGCGTGTATGGAAATGAAAGGACGATTACGATACGTGAACGGGTACATTTCCATGGATGATGTTCGTTGCAGTGAACCAGCGACATTCGGAACTGCGCTGCGGCATATTTTCGTAGAAAATGGCGATCGAGTTTCGCGGGATAGAGGCAGCCGATATGCGCGAAAAACCTTCCGCACGGAATAGTACCACCCAGCAAAGATCGGGGACCCTTCTTCAATGGGGTTGATAGCGGGAACGAGCGCGGGCGGCGTTGATTTGCATAGCAGCTGCCGATGTCCACCACCAACGGCGGCGCCATCGCGCCACGTGAACTTCTCGCTTCACGGTGAAGCGGGCATCGGCCTGTGGCACCGGCAGCAAAACGAAGAAGCGGCGATGATTCATCATGAAGTCTGTTGTGTCAGACGCAGAGCTACTGGTGGAGCAGAATGAGCAGCGAAATCGGCACAGTGGCACGTCAATTTTTGCCAGATTAGCCAACTGCACCCTTCCATACTTCCAAGCCAAGACGAGTTTCCGGCATGACCTCCCGCTCGACGCAGCCCCAGCGCGTGGCGCGGCTTCGTGAGCTGCTGGCGCGCGAGGGCATCGCCGTCATGCCCTGTTGCTTCGACGGTCTCAGCGCCAAGCTCATCGAGCGCGCAGGTGCGGCCCTTTTCACCTGTTTAGGCACTGCCACCATTTCTCTCTAACCTTCGCGTCACATCCACCAGGTTTCGAGGTGACCTTCATGACGGGATTTGGCGTATCCGCTGTTCACGGCGTGCCAGATACTCAGGTTAGATGTATACATGTATACACACACCCGTTGTCCTCCATGGTCCTCATCCCCTATTTTTAGCTTCTGTCCTTCGGTGAAATGGTCCGCAGCGCCGCGACAGTCTGCGAGTCGTTACGTAGCGTGCCTTGCATCGGTGATGGAGACACTGGCTACGGCAACGCCATGAACGTCAAGAGGACGGTGGCCGCCTACGCCCAGGAGGGCATGGCCGGCATCATGCTGGAGGACCAAGTGTCCCCCAAGCGATGTGGACACACGGCCGGCAAGGCGGTCGTCTCGCGGGACGAAGCGTTCGCGCGGGTGCGTGCGGCGGTGGACGCTCGCGCCGAAGGGGGCTTCGATATTGTCATTATGGCGAGGACGGACGCCCGAGGGACCCACTCGCTGGACGAGGCCATCGCTCGCTGCAAAGAGTTCGAGAGACTCGGGGCCGACATCACGTTCCTCGAGGCTCCGCAGTCGGTGGAGGAGATGGAGACGTACTGCAGACAAGTGTCTGGCCCCAAGATGGCCAACATGGTGGAGAACGGCCTTACGCCGGTGCTTCTGCCCGAGGAGCTCGGCAAAATGGGCTACAAGTTGGCGGCGTACCCGATTACACTGTTGAGTGCCAGCATTAAGGCGATGGAGGAGGCGCTAGGACTGCTCAAGTGTCAGACGGGAAGTGAGAGGAACGAGGAAGATAAACGCAACGCAACTCCAAGCGCTGCGTTGGACAACTTGTTGTGCGATTTCGCGCACGTGAAGGACGTGGTCGGCTTTACGGAGTACTACGCGGAGGAAAAGCGCTATAAGTAGTCAGAGGGGAACACAGGACTTGAAACCATTGGACCAAATTTCACTTCAACTTTGAGCATACATTTGACAGTACATGTATACATGTAGTTCCGCCTGTGCGGTCGATTATTACGTCAGATGCGAATCAACAAATTGGGAACTGCAGAGCAGCGTAGCTGTCGCCTTCGAAGCACACCACATGCGTGGCTCGCAGAGCCTTTGCCATGGCATTGCCTACGATCGCTAAACACACTATTTCGCCGCGGCTTCGCCGGTTCCAGCTCAATGAGCTGCTCATAGCCCGGCGGTGAACCTGCAGCCCTCACCTGTATCAAGCATCGTCTCTGACGCAGAGACTGTTATGTTAGAGCATGGGGTCTGACGGATCTGGCGGACGCACGTGCACTGTAAGGTATGCTACTGCAGTGATCTGTGGTTTCGAGTTAACGAGGCATCAAGCTCACCAGCCGTTTCCATCCGCCACATCGCGTGGGAGCGGCGGGTGTCCCTGTTTGCTCGGCAACGCCCGCATTCCTCTGCAGGTCGACGGGAAACGGGTACACCCACCACCGTGGGAATGATAAACGCTTGGTAGTCAAACGATACGTAGATTTACTTAGCTCCGATACATGGAAAACACTACGGAGCGCGCGGCTCGGAAGGAGCGCTGCGAGCGCACTACACCTCACGACTTTGGCCGTGCGGACACTGAATAACATGGTACATTGATCTCGAGAGCAGGGACAGGGGGCTGACCGACCCAGCTTACTCCGTCCGCAACTTGCGGTACTGCGACGCCGCGCCGGCATTCGCGGTGGCGCCAGCACCAGCACCAGCATTGCCTACGGCGGCTCCGTTGTATCCATTGTAGACGCCAACGTTGTTGTATCCATTGTAGCCGTTGTAGCCGTTGTAGCCAACGCCCACGCCACCCAGGCCGACACCAACACCACCGAGACCGACGCCCACCCCGCCGACACCGACGCCAACACCACCCAGACCCACACCAACGCCGTGTCCGTAGTATCCACCAGGGTAGCCGCCGTAGAGGCCAACTCGTCGGTAGGCCGGCTCAAAGGCGTCCTGGTCGCAGCAGCCTGCGCGTGCGATGGTCCATGATGACCAGCGGCAGCTTCCAGACAAGGAGGTGAGGGCCATCGCTCAGCTTGAGATGCACCCGACTTGATGCACATCCGCCATGAGGTGCATTCGACTTGAGGTGCGGAGTTCCAGACGGATATACATCATCTATCTTCTTTAGTGCAAAGCTTGAGGTAGGGTCACCATGTATGTTGACCATATCGAGAAGGAGCCGCCAGAGCAGATGGAAGCTATTATAGCGCAGCGACGGCTGACTCAGCGGGCTGAGCCTGCTCACACAGGCAAGAACGACGGCTGCACGAGCACCACAGCTGCTAGTGGAATCGACCACTTGGTTCTTTAGGCAAATCTATTGGTGGGAGGGGTCTTCAACTTCAACTTGGAGCATACATTTGCCAGTATCCTTCGGTGTGGTGCGGTTGATTATTACGTCAGATGCGAATCAACAAATTGGGAACTGCAGAGCAGCGTAGCTGTCGCCTTCGAAGCACACCACATGCGTGGCTCGCAGAGCCTTTGCCATTGGTTGGTGTGCATGCTTGCTTGGCTCGAACGAGGGCGAAGGTCTTCCTCTTGTGCTCTGAAGTGCACCCTCGAGAGCGAAGAATCAAGAATAAGCTCGGAGGTCCAGGCCGAGCACTTTCACCTACTGTACGTGATTATCGTCGGCGCATTGCTGGCCAAAGCGGGCGTGGGGGGGGGTCGAAGCCGGTCCCAAGGCGCTGTGATCGTGACAGCCTGCGCGTGCAATGGCCCATGATGACCAGCAGCAGCTTCCAAACAGTGAGGTGTGGATCATCGCTCCGTTCAAGATGCACTCGACTAGAGGTGCATTCGACTTGAGGTGCGGACTTCCAGACGGATACGAGTATCTATCTACCTTCTTTCGTGCAAAGCTTGAGGCAGGACCACCATGTGTGTTGACCATATTGAGAAGGAGCCACCATACCTGATGGAAGCCAGCACTACGGCAGCTGAGACTGTTCACACAGGCAAGCAGCAGCGGTTACTCGAGCACCGAGAGCAAGCGTCCTTCGTGGACCGTATCCCTCTGTGTGAGTGCACCATAGTTGCTGCCTTGCGGTTCGCTATAAGCGAGCAATTCCTTTGATGTGCATTGATTTCAACTTCAACTTGCAGCATACAGTAAGAGGATGAAACCTCTTTGGCGTGTCCTCCTCCGCCCCTCTGCCTAAGGCGACCAAGGACGGGTGGACGGCAGCACGACAGCGGCGCAGAGTGACCAGTGGAGGGTCGGGGGCGCGTCAATCCCCCGAACCAGCAACCAAGATCTACGGAACAAGGCGGGCAAGGGCAGCAGCAGGTGGCGATCTTCGTGCGAAGCGCCGTGGTTGCTGGTTGAAGACCGACAGAAGATTTCAAGTGCATATGTAGGGTAGGGATCAGTTGCGAATCTGCGGTGAAGCAGAGAGAAGACAGCAGAGTGCACTGGCATAGTGCACGGAGCTAACGACCAATACAGCAAAGACTGAGACGAGTAAGTACTTGTTAGCGTTGCTAGTTAGTGTGAGGTAAAGCCCACGAGTGTGTAAGAGAGACGGGTATCTGCAGCCCGCGAGGCGCACTCGGCAGCCCCCGGTCGTTTAGCCCCCGGCGCTGAGTGTTGCGCGACTTGGTCAAGATCTCGGCGTGGCTGCCCTACATTGCGAAGCCCAGGAACGCGGATACTGCTGTTTTCAATCAAGCATGCAGTCGTGGGGGTTAATGTGCGGTTCATTTGGTTAAGGGCAAAAGGCAGGAAGGTGCCTTGCTCGAGGAGCAAGGTGCCGAATGGCAACCCCCCCTAAAGGGATGGTGGGAGGGTAAAAGTCTACATGCCGACACTTGCATCATTGCTTGATGCTCGAGTGTCGGCGTCGCTTCTTGTGGCGTGAACGACGAAAGCCAAATGAACCGGACCGGGGACCGCCTGGCAACTGGTGACTGGCGTGGCAACTGGTGACTGGGGAGCGGTGTGTCCATTTTCTGCTGCTCCTGCAACTTGCACTTGAGCAACTTGCATGAGCGCCTCCTTCCTTTTGCTTGCAAACACAATTCCTCCACTCGTCCGCTTCACTTCCCCGCTTCGCTCGTCAGCTTCACTACCTATGCATGAAATAAACCTTAGTGTGTGTGTGTAGGAATAGCTTACGTTTATTGTATTGTTAAGCAGCAGTTGCGGCAGCTGAGACTATTTACAGCAGCGGTTACTTGAGCACCGAGAGCAAGCGTCCTTCGTGGACCGTATCCCTCTGCGTGAGTGCACCATAGTTGCTGCCTTGCGGTTTGCCGCTATAAGCGTGCTAATCCTTGATGTGCATTGATTTCAACTTCAACTTGCAGCATACATTTGTCAGTATAGCTCAGTGTGTGCCGTCGAACACCAAGGTGCCAAACAACAACTTAAGAGCCGAAGAGTAGCGTAGCTAAGACTTCCGAAGCACGTATCTTGCCGAGCTCGGATGGCGTGCCATTGTCATGAGTATGGTATGACTATGGCCGTCGAGCGTCCTACTTCACCGCGGGTGTACCGGTTCCAGCTCATTGCCAGGTGGTTCACCTGCAGCCATCACCTGTATCAAACATGTCATATGCAGCTCGGCGCGTGAGGACTGACGGATCTCGCAGAGGCATGCGCACTGTAAGACCTGCTACTGTAGTGGCCTATGCTTTTGGCTAACAAGGAGGCATTTAGCTCGGGCGGCCCCAACCGTCACGTCGCGTGGGGAGCGGGTGTGCCAGTTTCGATGATGTCCAGCAGCATTCGTCTGCAAGTCAACGAACAAGGAACGGGCACGCCGCCGTGGCAATGACAAACGGATGGTCGCCAAACGATACGTAGAATTACTTTACTGCAATACATGAAATACACTTCGGAGCGCGCGGCTCGAAGAGGAGCTGCACACCACACGACGTTGGTGGCGCGAACACTGAATAACTTGGTGCATTGATCTTGAGAGTAGAGACAGACGGCTGGCCGACGCAGCTCACTCCGAGCGCAGCTTGTGGTACTGCGACGCCGCGCCGGCATTCGCCCTGGCGCTCGCTCTCGCTGATCTGACTGGGTACCAGTGTACCAGCAGAGGTGTCAAGCGCCTAACACGTATACACCGTATACGCTGGTACTCCGAGATGTCAACCCCGTATACATACCCGTATAGCCGGTGGCAGGTCCAGAGGCTGCCACGCGTTCATTCTAGATCGTAGAGCATCAGAGGTAGCTCGAAGTCCCCCAATATACTCAGTTTGGTTTTTGCTCAGTAGCGAGCGCGATCCTGTACGAGGCAGATCGAAGCTAGGTTTAGTCCTGTGCTAGTGCACGGTCTAAACTCCGCGTGGCAAGGTGACCACGCGTAACGATGTGGTATTGCAGTGTGAGAATTAGAGAGCAAATATTTAAATCACACGCAAAAAGCTGACCAGCACACATGCATCGACGGGTCGAAAGCGCAAGCGACTTACGGTTTGGTTTGCAAACGATTTGCGTTGCCAAACAGAGACAGGGTTGTCGCTATGGCACCTGCCACTGTCCGTCCTCCATTGTGGTCCACATCAAATTGCTCCCGGTGGGTCTCTCCTTGCCATTCGCAGCCCCAACATCACGAGCAGTCTCACCTCTGGTGTTCCAGCCAGTAAGGATCTTCTTCTCGTCATAGTCGCCTCAGCTCACCTTTTCCAGGTGCCCTATTCTCTGGGTCTTCTATTGCTGTTAATTGTGCTGACTAACTCTGTGTGGTTTTGATACTGGATGCATTTATCTATGGTGTAGGCTCCGATGAAAACGTGCCGCCCCGTAGCAGTGTAAGCTCGCGTCTCTCTCGCTGCCGCTCACCTTTTCCAGGTGCTCTATTCCCTGGGTTTTCTATTGCTGTTAATTCTGCTGACTAACTCGGTGCGGTTTTGATACTGGATGCATTTATCTATGGTGTAGGCTCCGAAAGTCATTAGAAGTCCAGAAGCGGTCGTAGTCTACCAAACTTTAGCTGCCGCTCAACTTTTTCAGGTGCGGGCATCTCGGCCACCCATGTTGCTTGCAATGCTGCTAGTTGACGCTGTGTAATGTGAGTATTGGGTGTATTTTTGTAATATGAAGCCTCAGAGGATACTTGCTGCCTCGAAGCAGCGTCAGTTGGCTTCAGCCTCGCCACCACTCAGCTTTTTAAGGTGCGCTCGTCTTAGGCAAATATATTGCTGGTGGCGCTACTAACGAACGCGGTGCTGTGTGATTGCTGGGTTGCTTTCTCTAGAGCAGGTTGGCAATGGAAGCCTCTGCGATAAAAGACAACGACGGTGTTCGACGACCGGCCATGATTTATCCGGGTGACACAATTGAATACTTTTCGCCGGTATTTATTGCCGGTGATATGCGAGCGTTGCGGACTGCTGTAGTAATTGAAGTTGACCCCGAGCACGATTTGTATCCAATCCGAATCAACACTTTCGAGATTCTTCCACTGTTCACAGTTGTTAAACCAACACTGAGCCGAACTAGAGAGGTTCTCGAGGAAAAGTGGCGGCAGTTGAGGGCGTATGAGCTAGTACCGGGGCGTTTTGACGTCCCCTCGCGCGAGAGTGAGCTAACGGTGGAGCTGCGGCGGGCAGTGGAAGGCGCGTTTGAAGCAGCCATGAAGCAAGCGGTTAATAGTAAGCGAGCTTCCTCTGATGTTGGAGCTGACGAAGTAGTTGCTGGCGCAGCTATCAAAATGCCAGAAACCCCTCTGCAAGAGACAAATGAAATGGACGTGTCGCTGGCTGGATCACACGAAGACAATTTAGCAAGTTCTACTCGTCTGCCGACGCTTGCCGATCGCAATAAACGTCACCATCGCGGAAAAGATAGACTTGGCGTGCGGAAGGTGTCAAGAAAGCGCGGCCACCAGAAGCAACGCGAGCCGTCGCGCTGTTCCCATGCATGAACCACTCGCGCGTCTTTTATCGCAAGTTCCGCAAGATCCGCTACCGAAAGCAGGTGCGCGTCGTCGTCTTGACTGCACACCGAATTGAGCCCAACGAGGAGATCTCCGCATAGGAGTCTAGTGATTTGTGATTTATCTGCATTAAATTCTCGTCAACTTCGTTAGCAGTCAGGCGCGACGTCAAGACAAGTAGCTTTTTAATCAGAGTGATGAATGGCTTACAATTAACTTGTTCACGTCTTCCTATAAATCTCCTTGTCTTGCGGTACTTCACGACAAGCACAGAGCGACTGTTCTCAACTAAAAGATAAACCGTGAGTTACTACGTGCTTGGCCTATGAATCCCAGTGTCACGTGTATGAAAGTGCCGGTCCATTCTTCGGTGGTCGTCCACGCTTCTTTCTCATACTTCTGTCGTAGAGCGAGTCGTTGCCATTGCTATCAACAGTCCCGGTGATTTATATTAGATACTGGACGTGGATACAAACCCCAAATTTCAGCCAGAACCGGCAGGGACACCACTTTCGCGGCACGTTGATCGGCCAACCTTGCATGGGCTGACCCTCGTACTCCATACGAGAGTAGTTTTTACCCATTCGAGCGGTCACTGCAATGTTCTCCTCAGACCGTTCCCACCCCAATATGGCTAGGTCAGGTCCAGGTGTTGAACGTACAACCGTTACCACACCTTGGACAACTTCCGGCATATTGGGGTCTAGTGCTAGCGGATTCTGACATAGCCGCCCACTCGCAATTAACTCCCTAACGCGCCGTTTTAGAGCCTCACTTGCTTGTGACTCGTCAGCAAATACACGCAGCGTCTTGGCATCCGCCTCGCAACACTCTACTAGTTTAAGGAGTAGAGTGCCCATTTTCAGTCTTCTTCTCAAAGTATAGTCACGTTTCAGCCGGTTGTTGAAAGTTTCAACTGGATTGTTAGTTGTGGCAAATCCGGGCCGTGTATGATAACATTGCCATGCTGCGACTTTGCTTCGCAGCCAAGTCTTTTCAAAATAGTATGAAAATGGTATCAACTCTGAATACTGTCTCCACCTCAGCAGTGCCCGATCCCGTACGCAACAAAACTCGGTCTCATCCTTACTGAAGTGCATGTCATACAGGCCGTCATAATGACGTCAATGACATTCGCAGACTGCGCCAAAACCCGCTCTCGCACGTTTTTCAAAACGTGAAAAAAACACATGAGGAACATGTAGCTGCAATCCGCAAATACTGCCTCCGCTGCATTAACTTGGCCGATCTCGGCATCTCCAAGTACATACTGCACAGCCATAACTTTTCCAGTAACAGCGGAGTAGACACGACGTAGTGCTGCTAAAGCCCTTGCATGAATATGCTCCAGTCGCTGCGAAACCACGAAAAGTGCAACCAGGTGAAAGGTCCGACAAGCATCCGAAAGTCCCATTACCAGGACCGGATAGTTGAGAGTATTCGTTTTGAATGTAGAGTCCAAATGGAAAATGAAGGTGCTCGGCGGTCGATCCAGCCTTCTCAATAACGCCTTCGTCGTAATCCCGACGAGAAAAGGATAAGTGTCCGATCCGTTGCCAACCACTGGCTTTCCAAATTCATCGAGATCCCACGTAAATGTGAAAGCCTGTCCGTCACTTTCAGCTCCTGTGTATGCTTTCTCCCGAATCAATGCTGCAATTTCGTCGTACTTGTCGTTGTTTGATAGTTCTGTCCGCCGGTAATAGTTCACAAAATTTTGCACAGACTTTAGGTCTGCACCATCGGGTAAAGCAATGTGGAACTTTTTTTCCATACCGAGCTTGATTCGGACAGGTCGGAGCCCTGTATTTGCCATCTCGCGGCAATATTCCTTCTGTTGCAGGTTGAGAGCTTTTCGCTTCGGGGATGTGGCAACACACACGTGACTACTGAGAGTATACACATTCATTGTTTCAGTCGTCATGCATGTAACCACCTTGCCTCGCCATTTACATGCCTCCTCCAGTGCACCACATGACGCCGAATCGCAGACAAGCAATTGATATCTTGCTTGGTGAAGGGTACGATCTCCACAAATTGAACACGAGACTTGGTTGCTCTTGTCAACAGTGTACGATTTCATCGAATCTAGAAGCGCTCGGCCGGCGTCGCCGGACATCCCGACACCTATCTCAGTCCAGTTCAATCTCGGCATAATCAATTCCTACGGACGAAACTTCGCACTACCCCCGCCAGCAGGCCACAATTTCCTTTGAGACTTCACTATAACCAAATAACCCAGCATTCACACAGCACCGCGTTCGTTAGTAGCGCCACCAGCAATATGTTTGTCTAAGACGAGCGCACCTTAAAAAGCTGAGTGGTGGCGAGGCTGAAGCCAACTGACGCTGCTTCGAGGCAGCAAGTATCCTCTGAGGCTTCATATTACAAAAATACACCCAATACTCATATTACACAGCGTTAACTAGCAGCATTGCAAGCAACATGGGCGGCCGAGATGCCCGCACCTGAAAAAGTTGAGCGGCAGCTAAAGTTTGGTAGACTACGACCGCTTCTGGACTTCTAATGACTTTCGGAGCCTACACCATAGATAAATGCATCCAGTATCAAAACCGCACCGAGTTAGTCAGCAGAATTAACAGCAATAGAAGACCCAGGGAATGGGGCACCTGGAAAAGGTGAGCGATAGTTACAGCACAGCTTCCCGAAGCCGGTTGTGCTTGACCCATTCGGCGGCGAAGCAGCGATGCTGTGGTCCAGCAAAGCTAGTCACTGCGTTGGGCTCTGCAGTCGCATGAGCTACGCATCATCTGCAACGCGTGGCTGCACATGTTATGGACAGCTATACGGAGGGATTATCGGGATGCAAATCTATGTGGCATTCAGCAAAGTTGTGTGTTGCTCAGACATCCTGTGTGCTACTAATTGTTTTGTGTGCTACCACAGCACTGTTGTGTGATTTAAATACGTACTCAGAATTAGAGAGCCTGATCGGCCGTGGCACGAGGCTCCCAGATGGATGGATCCTGACTACGCGACATGCAGGCTACAATCCGGGACGGATCAAGAGGACCGTCCCATAAGGGTAAGATACGGGACGGGTCGCGAGGGGGATCCCATAAAGATCGGATATGGGACAGATCCTGAGGCTGCCCCATATTAGGCGGATCCGGATAACGGATCCGGATCAGATGGATCTGAGTCTATAGTTATATTAAGATGTAGGTCAAATGGGAGGCTCAGAGCGCTCGGGAGGAAGAGGTCCAGTTAACACTTAAATCAGAACCGAATATGCACTGGAAGACATACTTGGCTATAGTATAGGGGATTTATATTGGCCCCGTACTTAGATCAAGTGTATTTTGGATATCTTCCTGCAACACGTGGCAGCCCCTGGATAGCTTGTCCAGGCAGCGCGCGCCCTTCGAGCTCTCAACCCCCTCAAAGATCCCGCTATTGGAAGCGGCAAGCAACGTAAAGGAACAAGGACAACCCCGTAAGGGAGCAAGGAACCCCCGCAAAGGAACAACTCCGGATCACGCATTTCTATTGCGGATCCACAAGGCCTACTCAAGTAGTTCAAGGCCGACCCCATCAGGATCCCGTGCGCAGGAATACCCGCGCGGATCCACCAACCTCTCAAGTCCCCACAAGGACGTCCACCGCTCACCAAGTGCGCATTTCGTGTCAACGAGAGAGCTGTACCAGCCCGCCGACGGGTACACAAGGTGAACCACTCAGCAACAACACGGCCGTCGGAGTACCCCCTCCGTTAGTCGGTGTCTGGGCGCAGTGAGTGCGAGTCGGGATCCCTAGAAATCTAGAGGATCCGCTCCACCACAACGATATGGCGGAGTCTAGAAGCTTCGTTGACGAGCTCGCTGCGCGGATCGCCGCGACGCTACTCTCAAGCCCTGGGACGCCCGAGTCCCCGGTGCGCTCTCCGGGATTGTGACTTCAGATCCCGAACATCTTCGACGCGGCTGGCGCTGGTAGCGAGGAACCAGGCGTTGAAGAGGAAGACATGCCGACGGCGAGCCCGCTGGCGGGGCAGCTGCAACAGCGGGTCTCGGCGGCCCCAGCACTGCCCCAGCCGCCCAGGTTCGAAGGTCGCACGATGCAAGACCGCCGGAACTTCATGCATGGGTATGAGACTTACCTTACCGCGATCAATGCGCTCCAGACCCAGTAGAGTGGCGCGTTTGCCATGCCCGTGGGTGCCTGTATCGAAAGCAAAACGAAGCGCATGATCGCCCGGTACGAGTTTAACTGCTCGCCTGAAAGGATTTCGGAAGAGCAGTGGATTGCGTATTTCAAGCAGGCTAGCGAGCCCCCCCACGTTGACTACGCAGTGGACGACGTGGCGATGAAGCAACTCCGCATGCAGACGAAGTGGCCAGAATCTGAGAGCCGCATGATGAATTTACAGGCGGATCTGGAGGCTATCCTCGACCGCTTCATTCTGGCTGAGCTCGCGTTTGAGCACGAACAGCGACGACTTGTTCAATATCTCACTAATGCGCTGGAGCCGGCAAGCTTCCGCAGCGTAGTGGCCACCCGCCTTACGCTGCAGGAGAACAAGAAGTTTAAGAACGAAGTCGTTCCCTTCTGCACGTCGGTCAAGGTGCTCTTAAAGGAGTTCATGGCGTGGGAGCAGGCTGCTAATTCTGTGAGCAGCACCCCCGCTTCGCACGGCAGCACCCCATCTTCAAGCGGTCGACGTGGTGGCTGGGGTGGAGCAAGCACAGTGCTAACGGTGGGGGGCGCAGTGGCGGCAATGGGGGTGGACGTGGTGGGGGTAGGCACGGAGGTCGAGGCGGTGGTACTGGCCGAAATGGTACAGCCCCCGCTACTACATTACCCGCCCGAGCTGATAGTGCCGAAGGGGCGCCCGCCCCGAGGCGGTGGGGCGCTTGCCTCAAGTGCCAGTCGACGCAGCATCAAGTACGGGAGTGCCCGAATATCAGGCCAGGCGAAGCCTCCGAGCTTCTACAAGCGCTGCGTGCACGACGGGAGTCCGCCCCTCCGACGAGCATGCGCCGTCGGCAAGTGGCGGATGATGCGTCTGAAGACTTGAAGCTTGAGAGGACCCAAGATGCGGGTACTGTCGATGCGACAGTGGACGGTCTGAAGGTAAAGGCCCTTCTACTGGATTCGGGTGCTGACACGTCGTTGGTGGCCAGGGGCGTCATTGACGCCCTCCAAGCTGATGGGGTATTAGTACACATCCGCCAGGTAGCTGACCAGGAGCTGAAGCCTGTCGGTAGCGGCCAGCTTGAAGCGTCCCGGGTCGTCCAATTTAAGGAAGTCATGCTGGCGACGTCAGCCGGCCCGATAATACTGCGGAACCTGGAGTGCTTTGTCGATGAGTCCGACCCGTCACATGGCCTCATCGTCGGCTGCCCCATCATGAAGATATTGGAATACTCAACGGACGAGTTGCTGGTGCGAGCACGCGACGGCCAGACCGAGTGGGAACTCGCTGGGACCAACGACACTACAGCACCTACGGCGGAAGGAACAATGCCACTTCAACGTGTCTGCAGGTTGCAGGCGGCGATGGAAACATCGGCCCCAAGTGTTGCTGCGAGTGAAGATATCGAGCGCTACGAGACGCGTACGGCATTTCCCACTATGGCCCCGGAAGTGCTGGCAGACTTAATTCGAACACTTGAACAGATATTCAAGGTTGCCACGGCGATGGGCTTGGTGCTCGAGCCGCGTGCTCGTCTCAAAGCAATCTTGCGCACTCGGCAGGATATGTTCCGGCTCCAGTTTAGTGACGACCCCCCGGTGCGTGTCGCACCCCTCCAGGTCAGCCTGAAGCCAGGTGTCACACCGACAAAATCCCAGCCCCGGCGATATTCACCCGACGACCGCGCTTTCCTCGAGCGGCATGTGGACGCATTGTGGCAGCACTCATTGGTGTTCAGGAACCCACGGAGTCGCTGGGCATCGGCGCCGAGAATTGTCAGGAAGAAGGAGCAAGATCATGACCCTCTCGCCGGCCCCCGGATGACTGTCTATACGCGCGCCGAGAACGAGCGCACGGAGGCGATGCCGTGGCCAATGCCTGTTCTTGAGGTTGTTATTGGAGAGCTGGAAGGCGCGCACGTCTTCTTTGTGCTAGACTGGTTCAGGGGCGATTGTCAATTGCCCCTGCATCCCGACTCGCAGGAGTACTTCACCTTCGTTACACATCGCGGTATGTATACGCCGACAAGAGTCCCCACAGGAGCCACTGACGCAGTCGCCTACTGTCAAGGTGTGGTAGAGGAAATATTGGGTGATCTGCTAGGAAACGGTATTATGTGCTGGCTCGGCGACATTTTGGGCTACGCTGCGGACGCCACCGCGCTCATGGAGCTGCTCGACAAAGTCCTCGCTAGGTGTGAGGAGTATGGATTGAAGCTCCTCGCCAAGAAGTGCCAGTTCTTCGCTACTGAGGTTATGTGGTGCGGCAAGCTTATCTCCGCCCAGGGCGTGATGCACTGCCCAGAACGGGTACAAGGTTTGATCGGCATACCGTTATCGAGAACGGCCGGCGAGTTGCAGCAGTTCATCTGCGCGATTACTTGGATGAGGCGAGGTATTCCGGAGTATAACCGGCTGACGGGCGATCTATATGCAGTTCTCGAGCGCGCTATGATCTTGGCCGGTTCCCGCAAGAAGCAGAAGCTGAACAGGTTCCTGCTGGTAGATGCGGGGTGGTCCGAGAGGGACACGGCATGTCTGAACGCCGTGCGCGACGCGCTGCTGAATATGCTACCTCTGGCCCATCCAATCCCAACGGCTGAGGTATGTCTCTACGCGGACGCCAGTCAAGCCTACTGGGGCGCGGTGGTGACTCAGATTGACCCTAGTAAGCTCCAGTTGCCACTTGAGAAGCAGAACCATCGCCCGTTGGATTTCCTGAGCGGGCGATTTGCGGGTGCATCCAGTCGGTGGGCCACCATCGAGATGGAGGCCTTCGCCAGTGTTGAGTCGACGCGCAGGCTCGAATATTTGCTGCTCCGACCGCGGGGATACACCGACCACCGAAACCTCGTGTATATGTTCGACCCGTATGGATCCGATGGTACGATGGCAAGATATCGAGCCGACAAGTTGCAGCGCTGGGCGTTGTCACTCATGTCTTTCAAGTACGTAATTGAGCATGTCCCAGGAGAGGTTAATGCCTGGGGTAATTTGCTCAGTCTCTGGGGAGCTGGCCCAGTCTTTCCCACTGAGTCGATCGCGCGACGCGTGGCCCGACTGGCCGTCGTCGATCGCGTCTCCCCGCTGAAAGAATTCGAGTTTGTGTGGCGGTCTGAAGGCGAGATTCGCACTCTTCAACAAGACACCCAGTACCAGGAGCAAGCAAGAGCTGCCGGTGTGAACTGGGATGACGAGCGTGCGCTGTTGCTAAGTCCGAACGGCCAAGTGTTGATTCCCCCTGACGCGACAGTGCTGCAACAACGCCTGTGTGTCATTGCTCACGCTGGTGCGGGTGGACACCGCGGTGCAAAGACCACGGCGGCAGCGCTGTCGGAAGTTTTCGTGTGGGCGACCATGCCTGCGGATGTCAGTACCTTTGTGCAGGGATGCCTGCACTACATGGTCACGTCTGGGGGTAAGATACCGCGGCCGCATGGTGAAACGCTGGTTGCGACCAAGCCTAACGAACTCCTTCACTTCGACTTTCTATCCATGCTGGAAGGCGAGGATGGCTCTAAGTATGTGTTCGTCCTGAAGGATGGTATGAGCGGGTATGTGGAACTCGTCCCGTGTATTGATGCTACAAATGATCAGACGTACGCCAGTCTTTTAGACTGGTTCAAAAGATTCGGGGTTGTCCGCCTATGGGTGTCTGACCAAGGCGCACACTTCAAGAACCAAGTGATCGCTCGCCTCCAATCAGCGCTCGGCGCCCACCACCACTTCACGTTGTCCTATACACCGTGGACCAACGGCACAGTGAAGGTCGTTAATCGCGAGGTGCTCAAGAGTGTCAAGGCTCTACTCAGCGAACGCAAGCTGCAGACCACGTACTGGCCGCGAGTGTTGCCTGTTGTCCAGGTTGCACTCAACTCTATGCCCTCGGACAGGCTGGACGGGGCGACACCATTGACGGCTTTTACGGCGTTCCCTGGGGAATCCCAGTTGCGAAGCATTCTTCACCCGCAGGACCCACTTGAGGCAAGCGTCACGTGGGTTGAAGCCGAAATTACGAATCACTTGCAAACCGTGCGTGCAGCTCTGGACGGTATGCTCGCCGAGATGACAAGTGCCAGCGAGAAGCGACGCCGTGCTGCTCGCGATCGGCACGCCATGAAGCGAGGGTTACGCCCCCAAGTTCAGTGAAGGCGACTTTATCCTTGCTGTCACCGCGACAGGTCGAAGTGGTAACAAGCTTGCCCTGGTTTGGCGCGGACCGAAACGCATTATCAGCGTTGTTAATGATTACACCTTCGAGATTCAAGATCTAATGGCGCCCTTCGCTACGTCTCTACGCCACGCAGCGCGACTTCAACTGTATCGAGATGCCAATCGCGATCTCGAAGAATCACTAGTCGAACAGGCCATTCATGGCGAAGGGGGTCATCTGGTCGAGGCTCTCCGTTCCATTCGACTCAGCCCTGACACTCATCGTTGGGAGATTTTGGTCAAGTGGTACGGCTTGGATGAGCTGGAAGCCTCGTGGGAACCTGCCGACGCAGTTCGCAAGGACGTTTCGCTGCTGTTCGAGGCGTTTATCGACGCCGACCCTGCTGGTCCTGAGCGCAAGCAAATGCTGAATGCGCTCGCCGCCCTGACCCACCGCCGGGCTCCCGCGCCTGTGTACCAACCTCGTGCCCGCTCACGTGGCAGACCTCGTACTTGCGCAGGTCACCGGGAGTCCAGCCACTAGCGGCGCTACTTGCCTCCGTCGAAGGGGGAAGTGATCTGCCTGGGTACCAGTGTACCAGCAGAGGTGTCGAGCGCCTAACACGTATACACAGTATACGCCGGAACTCCGAGATGTCAACCCCGTATACATACCCGTATAGCCGGTGGCAGGTCCAGAGGCTGCCACGCGTTCGTTCTAGATCGTAGAGCATCAGAGGTAGCTCGGAGTCCCCCAATATATTCAGTTTGTTTTTTGCTCAGTAGCGAGCGCGATCCTGTACGAGACAGATCACTCGCACTCGCGGTGGCGCCAGCACCAGCACCAGCATTCGCACCAGCCCCACCAGCAGCACCAGCATTGCCCACGGCGGCGCTGTTGTATCCATTGTAGACGCCAACGTTGTTGTAGCCATTGTATCCATTGTAGCCCACGCCCACCCCACCGACACCGACGACACCCACGCCCACCCCGACACCGTGCCCGTAGTATACAGCAGGGTAGCCGTAGAGGCCAGCTCCAAGAAGACCAAACGTCTGAGCAGTTTCTTGCTCGGAGTGCACGCCGTTCGAGAGTGCCGCGATGGCGAGGCACATGATGGCGATCTTGTTGCTGCTGCTGAACATGTTTTTAGGTTGAGATTGGTTGGAGTGTTTCTGTTGTGTCTTGCAAGTTGCTTCGAAAGCGAATAATCAGGAATGAGAGCTTTGAGGAGCAGCCCGAGGGCCTCCACGCACGTGATTCTCGTCAGCGTATTGCTGGCCAAAGCGGACGGTCCCAATGCGTTGTGATCGTGACAGCCTGCGCGCAGGTATGAGTGACCGGTTTCGTTCGGCCACGAAAAAAATTACTAAACAGTGGCTTGACAATCCACGTCTCTCGAACTGGCAAGCCTTCCATACACCTTCAGGCCACGCTACCACCAACAACCCTGTAGATCAATACCACAGGACTTGTAACGGGGTAAGAAGTACCGTCACTAGCGTACACTATAGATGCAAGAGGAAGCTCGCAATAGTAGAACCAAGTGTCAGGTTTGGGGCAAATTTAACTCTGTTTATTTATGGAACGGGAGCGGGGACTCCCGTTCTCTTTGTGAACCACCCAAATCTAAGTCGGTGCCTGATTGGCTGAAATGGGTCTGGCTCCCCACTTCCATCCAATCAGGTAATGACAACAGGGCACACGCTAGCCGAGTGCCTGTACCTACTTTTGTGTATGTAGCCATGAGGCTTCTACCTACTTATGTAACCGTAACCAGCCCGTTACATCACCCCCCTCTCAAAGTTGCACTCACCCACGGTGAGTGCTGTCGCAAGCGGGACAGTGATTGAAGCGGCCAACTGGACAATGGGTGCACGCAGCGGAGGGGCCTCCGCTGCGTGCTCATTCTGCAATCCACCATGTCGTCGACAAGCGAGTCCGGCGGCGGAAGCGCCGGACATTCGGCGTACCACGTCATGGAGCGCGACATCAAGCCCTGGGACCTCTACAGCCTCGACGGCGCTGAGAACCCCGATCGCCTCGACATTATGAAGGAGTACTTCACGCGCTACCGGCAGCTCCGAGGGAAGAAGACGAACAACGCCTACACGCACGACGCGCTGCAGCGCTCGTGGTGCGCCTTCATCCGTCGCTGGAACGCCGCTGGACGGGAGGGCTTGTCCTTCACGTCGTGGCTCGAAGACCGTGAAGCCGCGCGCAGCACTCGCTCTATTGGAGATCTTCGGACGCGCGTGTGCGAGATGCTGCAGCGCGAGTGGCGTCTCTGCTACGTGCACCTGGTCGAAGGTTGCACCAGGTGCCAAGATCGTCCGAGGCCGACGCGAGAAGAGTGGGAGCGTCAAGTGATGAGCTGGACGCTGAGCGAAGATGAGCGTCGCTGGCTCGGGCGCTACGACCGGGCTCGCAGGGATCTTGAAGTTGCTGCAAGTCGTGGCAGCGGACGTCGTGAGACGCGCGAGCGTGCTCGCTCGCGCAGCCGCTCTCGAAGTCCAGGTCATGTGCGCTGGCGTCGCAGTCGCTCGCACTCGCCAGCGCCAGTGAGGCCTCGTAGTCGCTCACGAGATCGGGGACGTCTTCAAGAAGGCGGCTACGGGACTCCCACGTATCCTCAGCCGGCGAGTGCCCAAGCCAGCGCACCCGATAATGCTTCTCGGGTGCCTGCCGACGAGTGGCGCGCGTATTCGCAGTACCAGGGGAGCCGCGAGGGGGACTCTCGCGGTTGGCGCGAGTATCGTGATCAACCAAGCGCTCCACGACGTATCGCCGCGCCCCCGATGCATCCACAAGCGGCAGGGGGCCATCACGCTGGTACCGGGTTTGCTGCAGCGCCGCTTGGCTCCGAGCGGACCGACGCCTCGGAGCACCTGACGCCTCAGCAATACCGGCTGATGGTGCGGGAGGCCGACCAGGCGAGGGACGAAGCGATGGAGGCTCAGAACCTCGCTGAGTCTGCGCGCGAACGTGCTGCGGCGGCGGAGGCTGCTGCGACTCGTTCGGAGCAGGGTCGGCGCGAGATGATGCAGCGGCTCCGTTACTTGGAGTCGATCGTGTGCGGCGCGCCACGTTCGGCGACGCCCTCGCGCGAGGAGCAAGGGCTCTGGCCGACTCGGCGTCAGCGTCGGCAGCGGGGCGGCTCCGACTACGCGCCGGCTGCGGGGACTCAAGCTCCGGCGCAGGAATCGTCGCAGGAATGTAGGGCTTGAGACGCCCGACGTAAAACGTCGGGTGCAGACGCATAGCGGTAGGAATGTCTAGTGTGTAGGCATCTCCGATAACCTTCAAAATTTTGAACGGCCCAATAAAACGTGGCGCGAGTTTGTTTGCACCCAAGTTCGTCACTGCAGTGCCTTGGATGCCTTCCGTAGATAGAAGTACTAGTTCACCTCGCCGGAAGGACGACGTGTTCTTCCGGCCCCTTCGATCTGCATTAGCCTTCTGTCGATCCACAGCAACTTGGAGCGCGTCACGCACAAACCGCGTGACGGCTTGACGATGCAGTAGGAACTCGGACACTGCTGCGGAGTCGATGGCCGTCGGGTTGCTGCCGGGGCGAAGTTTGCGACGGCGGACGTGGCGGGCGAAGCCACGTCGACGTCCTCGTATGCCACGCCATGAAGGGCGTGGCCCTCGGCTGTGGCGTCTCGAGTGTTGGACTTGGCCGGCTGGGGCAGCGGGGGCTCGCTCGAATCCTGCGCCAACTTCGATGTCGGTGCCACTCCTCCCCCACCAAGAGTGGAGACCGCTGCTGCATTCGAGCTTCGGACGGCCAGCAGAGCCGGAACGCGCGGGTGCCGCGCGTTATTCACGAAGAACGGCGTCAGGCCTGTCGACGCGTGGGTCGAGTTGTTCAGTGCAAACTCGGCCATCGGCAGGAAGGAGCTCCAAGAGGCGAAAGACGTTGTGTAGCTACGCAATACGTCCTCGAGGACGCGATTGACGCGCTCCGTTTGCCCATCCGTCTCTGGATGGGCCGCCGTGGACATAAGCAAGCGGGTGCCCAGCAGCGCAAACAGCCGCGTCCAGAACGCGGATGTGAAACGGCGGTCACGATCCGAGACGATGGTCTCCGGCAGGCCGTGGTGGCGGAACACCAGGTCGCGGAACAACTCGGCCGACTCGTCAGCCGTCACTTCTGCTGCGACTGGAGCAAGATGGACCATCTTGCTGAAACGATCCGCAAAGACGAGAAAACCGGTGCGGCCTTCGGCGTCACCTTGGACGGCCGAAGATGAAGTCCATGCTGACAGATCGCCTCGCGCTCGTGGCGATGGGTAGCGGACGAAGCGGAGCCTGCTTGGACGTTGCAGGCTTCACACGCTGGCAGATCTCACAGGAACGGACCCATTTCCGTATCCACTTGTACATCCGAGGCCAGAAGAAGTCGCGAGAGAGTGCTGCGAACGTCTTCTCGCGCCCGAGATGACCGTCGGCGGGTGCATCGTGGTACTCGTGCACCAAACGAGCACGAAGGTCGTCATCCGCGGGGATGACGACACGCGGCGTGTCAAACGTGTCGATGGCGTACGTCAGAAGGTCGCCGTCGAGGTCATAATGCGTGATCGCATCACGCGTTGGGCGCGTCAACTTTGCGAGCGTATCTGCCGCTGGATTACGCAGATACCGGATAATCGCAGCGTAGAAGGCGTCTTCTTCGTACGCGTCAGCAATTTGCTGACGCAGCGGCAGAACGGGGCTTGTCACTGTGGCGTTGATCCCCAGCGTCACACAAGTCGCGCAGTCATCATCATCGTCATCGTCGTCAGGGATACCCTGATGACGCGTCAAGCGCCGAGGATCGTAGTCAGGTCGTCTGGACAGCGCATCGGCAAGAATGTTATTCTTGCCCGGCTTGTAATGCACGACGAAGTTGTACTCGGCAAAGAACGAGAGCCAGCGCGCCATGCGTTGAGAGGGATGCGGGCTCTTCATCGCCGTCCGTAGCGAAGCATGATCCGTGTAAACTGCGAACGTCTGCTCGCCGAGGAGGTACACTCTGAATTTGATCAGAGCGTAGCGCATCGCGAGGAGCTCCTTGTCGTGGACAGGGTAGTTCTTCTCCGCCGGCTTCATCTGTCGTGACTGATAACTCACGACGCGCTCACGGCCCTCAGCATCGAACTGCATGAGGGCACAACCGATGGCGAAGTCGCTCGCGTCGCACACCACGTGAAAGGGTCTTGACGTGTCGGGCAGCATCAAGACAGGCGCAGACGCGAGGCTCTTCTTCACGGCGTCGAATGCGCCCTGGTGTTCAGGACGCCAGTTCCATGCCACATCCTTCTTCAGCAGTGAAGACATCGGCTGGATCAGGCCGGCGTAATCCTTCGTGTACTTGTGAAGGTAATTCGCGAGGCCCAGCCATTGACGCAGCTCCGTCTGGTTCTTGGGCGTCGGCCAAGAACAGATCGACGAGATCTTCTCAGGGTCGGCGCGTACGCCGCTCTTGCTGACGTAGCAGCCTAACACCGGAATCTCCGGAGCACAAAATACACACTTCTTGAGGTTGGCGTACAGCTTGTTCTCACGCATTTTCTCGAAAACCTTGCGTAGATGCCGAAGATGTACGTCGACGGCGCTGAGTCCGTCCTCAGCGCGACTGTGCACAAATATGTCGTCGAAGTAGCTCGGTGCAAAAGCACGGAGCGGGCGCAGCACATGCGAGACCATCCTGTTGAAGGTGGCCGGCGCATTCTTCAAACCCTGCGGCATCACGAGCCACTCCCAGAGCATGCCGCTGGGAGTGCTGACGGCCGTGAGAGGAATGTCGCTCTCTCTCATCAGGATCTGATAGAAGCCGTCTGTCAGATCGATCGCACTGTAGATGGCACTGCCAGACATGGTGTCGAGGACCATGTCCTTCCGAGGAATGGGCGTCTGCGCGGGGATGGTGGCGTCGTTCAACTTGTTGAACGCGTGGACGATGCGCCACCCGCCAGTCGCCTTCTTCACGCAGAACGTCGGACTCGAGTGCGGAGAGATACTCTCTCGCACATGGCCAGCCTTGCGGCGGCCTTCGAAGAAGTCATCGATGGCTTGAACTTGATCCCGCGGCAGTGGCCACTGCCGCGTCACGCAGTAATTCGACCCGGGCACGAGGTCGGTCTCGTGTCGGACACCTCGCTCAGCAGGAAGTTCCGCCGGAATCTTCTCGGGGAAGATGTCTTCGAGCTCGCGTGCAAGCGAGTAGACGGGGTTGTTCGAGTCTTGGAGGGCCTGCCGAGACTGCGCAGCGAAGCGTGCCTCGCGAACGGACTTCGGCTCAGCCGCCTTCGGTCGCGACGACGAGGTGTCGTCGCTGACTGCGTTGGCAAGCACGTCGGGTTGGTCGGAGCCGGTGAGGAGACAGACTTGCTCGCTCTCACCGGCATTCAGGTCGCGCAGGAAATGCTTCCAGGAGAGGCCTGGAAGCCGCGTGATGGTCGCCGCGTCGGTGGGAGGATTCGCCACCTCGATCGCGCGAACCTGGTTCGGAGAGCCCTCCGAATCCTCGACGACGTTGAGGATCTCGCTCGACGGAGCCGGATCGACTGCGGTAGACCTCCGGCGCAGACGGCGGCGTCCAGATCGGTTGCGCTTGGACTTCCTCAGTCGCCTCGAGCCACTGCTCGAGGCCGAAGTCTCGCTGGATGAGGATTCGCTGGATGACACTTCACCCTCCTCTAGGCATGGGAGCTCGGTCTCGACCATGCCGGTTTCGCGCAGGTCCTGCTGCGCGACGGAATCATCAGCGAACGGGGGCCGCTGCTCGACCGTCGCGTTCTCGAGCGGGAGCCGCTGCTCTACCGCATTCTTCACATGGGGGAACCTCTGCTCGACCGCGTTCAGCACAGGCGGGAGCCTCTGCTCGACCGCGTTCTTCACGTGCGGGAGCCCCTGCTCGACCGCGTAGTTCTCGTACGGGAGCCACTGCTCGACCGTGCTTCTCTTCAAGCCCTCGCGCGCTCGCGAGGTCGGGTTGCTGACTGGACCAATGACGGAGGCCGCGCACTCCACACAGCGAGGGCCATCGCTCTCTCGTTGTGGGGCTGGGTAGTGGATGTCCGATCCACGACTGCGACGTGGCGCGACGGGGCGACGAGCAGGTGAGTGAACACCTCACTGACGTCGTAGCCGACACGCCGACGAACCGAACGGGCTAACCAGTCGATCTCCGGCTGGTAGCGAGCGAGCCACGGCATTCCCAAGATGCAGTGGAAGGCGTAGTTCAGTTGGATCACCAGGAAGTCGTCGTTGGTGGAAAAGCCGTCGAAGGCATACGCCAACGACACAGCCCGCCGCGGAGCGCGGAGGGACTTGCCGTCGGCCAACTTCACGACGATCTCGCCCGGTCCCTCCCGCACACGCACATGCGGCGGGAGGAGAGCGAGGCAATCGTCACGAATGAAGTTGTTCGTGGCCCCGGAGTCAAGCAACGCGCGGAGCGGACGCTCCGCGCCGGCGACTGATGAGGATCAGTCTCGAGTCGCCGTTCGTGGTGGTGGCATTGAAGTGTGCGTAAAGCACGGGGGGCTAGGAGGTCCGGTTGCCACCGGGGGACCAGGACCTCCATTCCAGCCAGTAGGGCGCCCCGCACCTACTGATCCCGACCGTTTTTTGGTAGAGCGGTCGGGAGCGTGTCGTCGGCCTCGCCGACGACTTCAGCGCTTGCCAGGACTGGAGCAGGCGCGCGACACACCGCTGCGCGATGACCAGACTTGCGACAGTGGTAGCAGACCAGTGGACGACCGTCGCGCGGGCGGTTGTCGTTGCTGAACCTTGGACCACGTGCGGTCGAGGTCGACCGCGACCTCGACTCGGCTTCGATGGCGTCAATCTCCATGGGCTCGGGCGCGGAGGCCCGAGCGTCCGGCGTCAGCGCTCGCGCGTAGGAGGACGCGACCGTGTAGTCCTCGCGCAGCGCGAGTGCGAACGCAGCTTCGAGTGTCGACGGCTCCGCTCGCGTGAGGCAGTACCGTGTCATGCACTCACGTATCCCGAAGATGAAGACGTGCACTTTAGAGGCAACGTCGATCGGGTTCGTGACGATGCACGAAACCAGGTGTCGGGTCTTCTGCACGTAGTCGTGCATGGACATCTTGCCCTGCCGAAGGGCGAAGAACGTCGCACGCGTGCGCGACTCGTCTTTCGGAGGCTCGAACGCGAGTCGGAGGTCACTCTGGAGACTCTCCAGAGTCGGGAACGCATCTCGGTCGACGACGAGCTTGCCAAGGGCCCACTCCTTGGCTTTTCCGGAGAGGCGAGACAACAAGAAGTTGACTCTCGCCGTCGGCGCTTCGATCAACCTCGAAGCGATCGCGATGTCGATCTCGCGGAACCAGCGGTTCTGCGGGAGACGGTCTTGTCCGGCGCCGGAGTAGGACGACGTCTCCATCTTCACGGCGTCGTGCCGAGAGGAGTGCGAGGGAGTTGGTACTCGCCGCTTCGCTTCGGCGAGCTCGCGCTCCATGAATTCTTGGATGGCTTGGCGCTGTTGGTCGGGGGTCGCTGAGCTCAGCAGCGATGTGACGACGAACACTCCGGACACCCTAGCGAGGCGGTGTAGCGCTTGCCACTCAACAGTGGTGAAGTGGGGAAACGCCGTGTGCACCAGGGTCATCGCTGGAGCCACCGACGGCGTGCCTTCACTCATCTCGAACTTGATCATTGGAAGGACTACGAAGTGCTACCAGGTGTAACGGGGTAAGAAGTACCGTCACTAGCGTACACTATAGATGCAAGAGGAAGCTCGCAATAGTAGAACCAAGTGTCAGGTTTGGGGCAAATTTAACTCTGTTTATTTATGGAACGGGAGCGGGGGCTCTCGTTCTCTTTGTGAACCACCCAAATCTAAGTCGGTGCCTGATTGGCTGAAATGGGTCTTGTTCCCCACTTCGATCCAATCAGGTAATGACAACAGGGCACACGCTAGCCGTGTGCCTGTACCTACTTTTGTGTATGTAGCCATGAGGCTTCTACCTACTTATGTAACTCTGTCTACCTACTTACGTAACCGTAACCAGCCCGTTACAGGACTGTGACGTTGGTCAACAGCACTTCTCGAGCGACTCCTATTGAGATGGTTGACCTTCTAAACCAGTCACGTATCGGCTTTCTTGCCAAGAAAACTCAGTTTGCAAGCATAACGAAGGTCTCAAAGCGGCTCAAAGCGCACTACAATCGGATTAAAAAGCGCGGCGAGCTTTTTGCGACTTTACTACAGCCCGTTGGAGACCTGCGACACCAGTTTGTGCAAGAGAAGCACGAAGTCCGCCGGTTATCTACCGGAAACGTAGCGCACCAGCTCGCACGCAATGTAGAGATTCAGTGTTTGATGCACCCCGAACCGATGCGGATACAGCACGACGGAGCGCATCAATTTGGGGCCAATACGGCGCTGACGCCCAACCGCCGAGCAAGTCGGCGCGCTTCAAAAAAAAGAAGAAATACAAGAAAAGTGAGTTGCATGCCGACGACATTAACCAGCCCATCAAGTCGTCATACACTGTGCGAATGCAGTTTGAAGGCATGCCCGGCAACGGGTGGATTGATTGTCGATGCGACTTCAAGGGCGTGCCAATGCCGCTTTCATGAAAAAAATAACATGTGATCTCACAATTATAGAAGCTACAAAGGTAGCCGGCCATCCCTGTTCAGGCTTGCCAAATCCCGTGCGTCGATTTTTGACAAGAGACAAAAGGTCACGAAACGAAAGTTTACAGCGGCATATCAGCATTAACAATCCGACCGAGCAAAGGTACACCGAAAACTTCTCTGATGCCAGACGCGGTGATTACGACGATCGCATTCACCAGAGCCTTGTGCCTTCACGTGAAGTCAGCACTGACCACCCTTTTACGACAATTTCTTCTACGACAACGTCCGAAATTACAGCACCTATTTCACTGCCGACCACCCCCGAAGGTCCTTCGTCCGGTCTATGGGTTGGCTCAGTTCCGCTTCGAGTTCGACGCCCTCCCGTGCCAAGACACTAGCACAAATGACAGACAATTCTACCGAGTGCGCGATGACAGGAGCTACTTTCAGACCGCGACACGCTATGGATCCTTCAGCACCGCACCAGCACACCAGAGTAAATGAAATGTCTGGAGGTTTGTTAGAGGACACGGTGTCCACTAGCCGATTTAACAACAAACCGCGGATCGTGCGACGACACCAAACGACGCCGATACTAGCCATAATAGGATGGAAGAGAAGGCCCAGGGGCGATACGGCAAGGTGCATTAGGCTGGAAAAGAGATCGATGCACCTGGAATGAAATACTGAATACACTGCATGGGTTTTAATTAACTTGAACCTCTGCAGACACGATTTAAGTGTTGAAGACTCCTAATACAGTGTTAGAGAATGCGTCATTCAGTGCTCGCGACCCACCTAACCCTCAGTGTCGACGTCTATGTGTTTCAGTGCTGAAGTCCATTCTTACAGTGTTGAAGGCGGTCCCTCGTGTGCCGGTTCCAGCTCATTGCCAAGTGATTCCCCTGCAGCCGCGTGCCGGTTCCAGCTCATTGCCAAGTGATTCCCCTGCAGCCATCACGTGTATTAAACACGTCATATGCAGCTTTGATCATGAGGACTGACGGATCTCGCAGACGCACGCACACTATAAGGTCTGCTACTGTAGTGGTCTACGCTTTTGACTATCAAGGAGGCATTTAGCTCGGGCGGCCCCATCCGTCACGTCGCGTGAGGAGCGGGTGTGCCTGTTTCCGATGATGCCCGGCAGCGCCAGCATTCGTCTGCGAGTCGACGAAGAGCCGATACACACACCGCGATGGGAATGGCAAATGGTTGATTGTCAAACGATACGTAGATTTACTTCACTGCGATAAATGGAATACACTACGGAGCGCCCGGCTCGAACGGGAGCTGCGAGCGCACCACACCACACGACATGCTGGCGCGAACACTGAATAACTTGGTGCATTGACCTTGAGAGTAGAGACAGACGGCTGGCCGACGCAGCTCACTCCGAGCGCAGCTTGCGGTACTGCGACGCCGCGCCGGCATTCGCCCTGGCTCTCGCACTCGCACTCGCGGTGGCGCCAGCACCAGCATTCGCTCCAGCCCCACCAGCAGCACCAGCGTTGCCCACGGCGGCGCCGTTGTATCCATTGTAGACGCCAACGTTGTTGTAGCCATTGTAGCCATTCACGCCAACGCCCACGCCACCCACGCCGACACCGACACCACCGATACCGATGTGGGCTATCCAGGATGGATGGCAGGTTTTCCACTGCCATCAAACTACTCGGAAGATGGCTAAGCAACTGTTTTGAGAGCCTCCCGGTCATGGCCGCAAGCGCCACTGTTGGTCTCGCTCGGCGTATGATATAAAGCTCTCGGCGCTTACCAGCTCGTGATCGTGTCAAGCAATTTCTACATGGGGCCGCTCACCACGCCCACAAGCATGGCTGGTGAATCAATTCAGTTTGCCCCAACAAGAAGATGGCTTGCGTATGGAAATGTGGGCTATCCAGGATGGATGGCAGGTTTTCCAGACGGCAAGTATGTGACATCGACTGAACATGGAGGCACCCCGCTTTGCCTACTTCTTGAGTGAGCAACTGATGATATGTTATCGGGGCACGGAGACCAGCGCCAAGGTGTGGGGCTGGATATCCTCGATCATATGGTCTGGCGCGTACGGTACGGACAGGCTGTTGAACAGCTTGGCGGGAACACCCTTTGCGCATGCCCCGAGGATGTCATCCATTACTTTGAGGAACTCGACCGCGTTGATGACAGCAGCGTTCGTACCCGCGCTTTGCTGCAGTGCGTAGCTGATCCAGTCGACCATAATGACGTTGACGCTCCGCTGGAGCTCAACCTTGCAATCCCGATTGGACGAACATGGAGACAGGGCACGGAACCTTTCATACTATAGCCCATGACCAGGCCAAATGCCCACTCATCCATTGACGACCCATCCGGCTGCATGAACGCGATGGGGTGTCCGACGTATGCGCCCGGCCAGAGCGCGCCTTCGTCGTTGGACACAACGCGATGTTTTAGTAGCGCGATGTCGATGTCTTCGCCAAAATCCTCGTCCGCAGCGTCGGGCTCGATGATGGCCACGCGGGCCGAATCCCCGCTTATGCTAGTCACCCGCACATAGTGAAACTCAGAAAGCGCTGCAATGAGAGGTGGACCCACAAGGACGAGAGTTCCGACGGCTACCGAAGAAGAAACAAACTTTCACGCCGGCTTTTCTCCGACTACATCGCCGACGTCTCGGTCTCTCTCTACCCCGAAGCCGTCTCCTGTGGGGTTCCGTCGTTCTAGCGTATTTCTTCTTACTCCGGCGGTCGGAATTCCTGCGTGACGACCGTCGAAGACATTCTTACTGTTTGAAGGTGGTGAACACGTATTTCTCCGACAAAGATGGCATGAAGGCGCCGTTTAAGGCGGCGGTCTCAGTGACAATAGGCCTTGCAGGGGCCAAGAACGACCAGCATGGACGTGGAGTCTAGAGAACGATGCATCACACGCAAGACGCGCTATTATGTCCTAAGGAGGCCTTGCGATGTATATTCGAGGCTCGAAGAGATCTCCGACTCCAGGACTCAAGACATCTGTGTGCTGATCTCGACGCTGGAGAAGTCAACAAGGCTTTAAAGATGGTGGCGACAAGCATTGGGGTCCCTTCAGCCAACTACTCCACCCATTCGATTCGGTCTGGTGGAGCTACAGCGTTATTGAACGGCAAAACGGACAGCCTTGCCATCAAACTACTCGGAAGATGGCTAAGCAACTGTTTTGAGAGCCACCCGGTCATGGCCGCAAGCGCCACTGTTGGTCTCGCTCGGCGTATGATATGAAGCTCTCGGCGCTTACCAGCTCGTGATCGTGTCAAGCAATTTCTACATGGGGCCGCTCACCACGCCCACAAACATGGCTGGTGAATCAATTCAGTTTGCCCCAACAAGAAGATGGCTTGCGTATGGAAATGTGGGCTATCCAGGATGGATGGCAGGTTTTCCAGACGGCAAGTATGTGACATCGACTGATTGACCTCGGTGGACCACAACAAAGCTTGATGTCTGTAAACTAGGATTGGTAGGACTTTGAAGCTCTTGCTTCACTCGCAAATTTTCTCGCTCGCTCGCAGCTAACCCACCTCACGACACCCACAAGCATGGCTGGTGAATCAATTCAGTTTGCCCCCCAGTGGTCGCTGATATCCTGTAAATGCGCCGCGGGGACGGTCGGTAATTCATACAGATCCTTATTGGGGCGGAGATCCTCGTCGGTCTGACCTCGGACGAGCCGGATGAAGTCAGGGAGCGACGATCCAGAGACGTCAGCAAGCTCCGAGAGAAAGTATACCATCACATTGTCGACGGTATCATCGGTCGGTGGCGTTGTATTCAGCGGAACGCGGACTTGATGCACTGCGGCAAAGGCAGCATTTTGATTCACGACCTCGGTTTGGCAATGTGCACTGGAGGCCTCCAAAGTCTTCATGATTTTTTTTGTGTGCAGCGGATAATAATCGATGATCAGAACTATCGGTCGAGGAAAGACTAGCTGATGTCAACCCGACCGGCATTGTCGTCATGGATGAAGGAGGCTCCGAAAGTGCAGACCAGACCGAGATCCCTGTTTGTCAAAGGCCCGCAAAGTCGGGTGGCAGCCCACCGTAGGTCTTCTCAATGTACTCCTTCACGTTGGCCGGTAGCTTCTTTGGACGAAAATGGGCACGCTTAGACGAGAAACACTTGCCAGGATTACCATTACTCGTGCAGACCGTCTTGGAGAGTACTTGATGCACAGCTCAAGGGATCCTTGTTTTGGCAGACTGCGCAGCACTGCCGCCTGGACCCTACTGTGCTTCTCGGGGCGGTGCTCCCTGCTTGTTGTCCGCCCCATCGACCCGCTGGTTGGGCGTGCCTCGAGCTGTGCCAATAGGTCTGCAATTTTAGACTGCTGCTGATCGTACAGTTGCTTAGCTAAAAGTGAGTCGTGGAGTGAAAATTCGTCCTTGATTCCGGTTGCCGTACCCAGACCATTGGAGAACACCAATCCACGGAACCTCCCCAACTTCATGTCAAGCCACAATACGAGCCGGCGAGTCGTCTCGCGGTCAGGAACTTCGCCTTCTCCAAATTCTTCGACAAATGCCACGGCCGCCTCGAGGACACCCACGGTCTCGGGGTTGTAAAACGTACGCCCAAAGTGCCGCAGATTACGCAGCGATTCGAGCAATTCTGGATACGTGAGCGAGGAGAGCGCTGGCTGCAAGTCATTCTTGCGGGAGAAGTCAATCATATTCACTGGGGTCGCGGTAGCCACAAGCATCATGTTCGGTGTAAATTGCGCGAAATGTATCACTGAAAGACCCCGTATGTGGAATCTGAAGTCATAAGCTCCTCGTAGCACAGGTGGCGTCCGGCGGAAGTTGTATTCACGGGCCTGTTGAGCAAATTCGAGTACGCATTGCGCATCCTTACCTTTATTGTCTGGGTGAGCAATCGCATTGTTGATCTGCCGTTCCATGGAAGTCGGCCGGAATGTTATCGCTGACCGTCGCTGCACGTCTTACACCACTTCCATCATATTGAACGGGATGTCACTCGGACCCGTGGTACCGAGGGGCTCGGTTATCACGTTGCACCACCCTGATGTCCACGTCATCTGTCGAGGTTGGTGGCACTGATTCATCCTCCGAATCATCACTTGTGGCGTCTTGTACGACCTTCTGGCGACTCGATCGCCTCATGACCGAGGCAGAAGTCGCCTTCCGCTTTTTCGTTGCCGTCTGTGGGGCCGTCTGGGGTGCCACCTCGTCTTGGTTTGGTGGCGTGAACATGGAGGCACCCCGCTTTGCCTTCTTCTTGAGTGAGCAACTGATGATATGTTGTCGGGGCACGGAGACCAGTGCCAAGGTGTCGGGCCGGATATCCTCGATCATATGGTCTGGCGCGTACGGTACGGACAGGCTGTTGAACAGCTTGGCGGGAACACCCTTTGCGCATGCCCCGAGGATGTCATCCATTACTTTGAGGAACTCGACCGCGTTGATGACAGCAGCGTTCGTACCCGCGCTTTGCTGCAGTGCGTAGCTGATCCAGTCGACCATAATGACGTTGACGCTCCGCTGGAGCTCAACCTTGCAATCCCGATTGGACGAACATGGAGACAGGGCACGGAACCTTTCATACTATAGCCCGTGACCAGGCCAAATGCCCATTCATCCATTGACGACCCATCCGGCTGCATGAACGCGATGGGGTGTCCGACGTATGCGCCCGGCCAGAGCGCGCCTTCGTCGTCGGACACAACGCGATGTTTTAGTAGCGCGATGTCGATGTCTTCGCCAAAATCCTCGTCCGCAGCGTCGGGCTCGATGATGGCCACGCGGGCCGAATCCCCGCTTATGCTAGTCACCCGCACATAGTGAAACTCAGAAAGCGCTGCAATGAGAGGTGGACCCACAAGGACGAGAGTTCCGACGGCTACCGAAGAAGAAACAAACTTTCACGCCGGCTTTTCTCCGACTACATCGCCGACGTCTCGGTCTCTCTCTACCCCGAAGCCGTCTCCTGTGGGGTTCCGTCGTTCTAGCGTATTTCTTCTTACTCCGGCGGTCGGAATTCCTGCGTGACGACCGTCGAAGACATTCTTACTGTTTGAAGGTGGTGAACACGTATTTCTCCGACAAAGATGGCATGAAGGCGCCGTTTAAGGCGGCGGTCTCAGTGACAATAGGCCTTGCAGGGGCCAAGAACGACCAGCATGGACGTGGAGTCTAGAGAACGATGCATCACACGCAAGACGCGCTATTATGTCCTAAGGAGGCCTTGCGATGTATATTCGAGGCTCGAAGAGATCTCCGACTCCAGGACTCAAGACATCTGTGTGCTGATCTCGACGCTGGAGAAGTCAACAAGGCTTTAAAGATGGTGGCGACAAGCATTGGGGTCCCTTCAGCCAACTACTCCACCCATTCGATTCGGTCTGGTGGAGCTACAGCGTTATTGAACGGCAAAACGGACAGCCTTGCCATCAAACTACTCGGAAGATGGCTAAGCAACTGTTTTGAGAGCCACCCGGTCATGGCCGCAAGCGCCACTGTTGGTCTCGCTCGGCGTATGATATGAAGCTCTCGGCGCTTACCAGCTCGTGATCGTGTCAAGCAATTTCTACATGGGGCCGCTCACCACGCCCACAAACATGGCTGTTGAATCAATTCAGTTTGCCCCAACAAGAAGATGACTTGCGTATGGAAATGTGGGCTATCCAGGATGGATGGCAGGTTTTCCAGACGGCAAGTATGTGACATCGACTGATTGACCTCGGTGGACCACAACAAAGCTTGATGTCTGTAAACTAGGATTGGTAGGACTTTGAAGCTCTTGCTTCACTCGCAAATTTTCTCGCTCGCTCGCAGCTAACCCACCTCACGACACCCACAAGCATGGCTGGTGAATCAATTCAGTTTGCCCCCCAGTCGTCGCTGATATCCTGTAAATGCGCCGCGGGGACGGTCGGTAATTCATACAGATCCTTATTGGGGCGGAGATCCTCGTCGGTCTGACCTCGGACGAGCCGGATGAAGTCAGGGAGCGACGATCCAGAGACGTCAGCAAGCTCCGAGAGAAAGTATACCATCACATTGTCGACGGTATCATCGGTCGGTGGCGTTGTATTCAGCGGAACGCGGACTTGATGCACTGCGGCAAAGGCAGCATTTTGATTCACGACCTCGGTTTGGCAATGTGCACTGGAGGCCTCCAAAGTCTTCATGATTTTTTTGTGTGCAGCGGATAATAATCGATGATCAGAACTATCGGTCGAGGAAAGACTAGCTGATGTCAACCCGACCGGCATTGTCGTCATGGATGAAGGAGGCTCCGAAAGTGCAGACCAGACCGAGATCCCTGTTTGTCAAAGGCCCGCAAAGTCGGGTGGCAGCCCACCGTAGGTCTTCTCAATGTACTCCTTCACGTTGGCCGGTAGCTTCTTTGGGCGAAAATGGGCACGCTTAGACGAGAAACACTTGCCAGGATTACCATTACTCGTGCAGACCGTCTTGGAGAGTACTTGATGCACAGCTCAAGGGATCCTTGTTTTGGCAGACTGCGCAGCACTGCCGCCTGGACCCTACTGTGCTTCTCGGGGCGGTGCTCCCTGCTTGTTGTCCGCCCCATCGACCCGCTGGTTGGGCGTGCCTCGAGCTGTGCCAATAGGTCTGCAATTTTAGACTGCTGCTGATCGTACAGTTGCTTAGCTAAAAGTGAGTCGTGGAGTGAAAATTCGTCCTTGATTCCGGTTGCCGTACCCAGACCATTGGAGAACACCAATCCACGGAACCTCCCCAACTTCATGTCAAGCCACAATACGAGCCGGCGAGTCGTCTCGCGGTCAGGAACTTCGCCTTCTCCAAATTCTTCGACAAATGCCACGGCCGCCTCGAGGACACCCACGGTCTCGGGGTTGTAAAACGTACGCCCAAAGTGCCGCAGATTACGCAGCGATTCGAGCAATTCTGGATACGTGAGCGAGGAGAGCGCTGGCTGCAAGTCATTCTTGCGGGAGAAGTCAATCATATTCACTGGGGTCGCGGTAGCCACAAGCATCATGTTCGGTGTAAATTGCGCGAAATGTATCACTGAAAGACCCCGTATGTGGAATCTGAAGTCATAAGCTCCTCGTAGCACAGGTGGCGTCCGGCGGAAGTTGTATTCACGGGCCTGTTGAGCAAATTCGAGTACGCATTGCGCATCCTTACCTTTATTGTCTGGGTGAGCAATCGCATTGTTGATCTGCCGTTCCATGGAAGTCGGCCGGAATGTTATCGCTGACCGTCGCTGCACGTCTTACACCACTTCCATCATATTGAACGGGATGTCACTCGGACCCGTGGTACCGAGGGGCTCGGTTATCACGTTGCACCACCCTGATGTCCACGTCATCTGTCGAGGTTGGTGGCACTGATTCATCCTCCGAATCATCACTTGTGGCGTCTTGTACGACCTTCTGGCGACTCGATCGCCTCATGACCGAGGCAGAAGTCGCCTTCCGCTTTTTCGTTGCCGTCTGTGGGGCCGTCTGGGGTGCCACCTCGTCTTGGTTTGGTGGCGTGAACATGGAGGCACCCCGCTTTGCCTTCTTCTTGAGTGAGCAACTGATGATATGTTGTCGGGGCACGGAGACCAGTGCCAAGGTGTCGGGCCGGATATCCTCGACCATATGGTCTGGCGCGTACGGTACGGACAGGCTGTTGAACAGCTTGGCGGGAACACCCTTTGCGCATGCCCCGAGGATGTCATCCATTACTTTGAGGAACTCGACCGCGTTGATGACAGCAGCGTTCGTACCCGCGCTTTGCTGCAGTGCGTAGCTGATCCAGTCGACCATAATGACGTTGACGCTCCGCTGGAGCTCAACCTTGCAATCCCGATTGGACGAACATGGAGACAGGGCACGGAACCTTTCATACTATAGCCCGTGACCAGGCCAAATGCCCATTCATCCATTGACGACCCATCCGGCTGCATGAACGCGATGGGGTGTCCGACGTATGCGCCCGGCCAGAGCGCGCCTTCGTCGTCGGACACAACGCGATGTTTTAGTAGCGCGATGTCGATGTCTTCGCCAAAATCCTCGTCCGCAGCGTCGGGCTCGATGATGGCCACGCGGGCCGAATCCCCGCTTATGCTAGTCACCCGCACATAGTGAAACTCAGAAAGCGCTGCAATGTGAGGTGGACCCACAAGGACGAGAGTTCCGACGGCTACCGAAGAAGAAACAAACTTTCACGCCGGCTTTTCTCCGACTACATCGCCGACGTCTCGGTCTCTCTCTACCCCGAAGCCGTCTCCTGTGGGGTTCCGTCGTTCTAGCGTATTTCTTCTTACTCCGGCGGTCGGAATTCCTGCGTGACGACCGTCGAAGACATTCTTACTGTTTGAAGGTGGTGAACACGTATTTCTCCGACAAAGATGGCATGAAGGCGCCGTTTAAGGCGGCGGTCTCAGTGACAATAGGCCTTGCAGGGGCCAAGAACGACCAGCATGGACGTGGAGTCTAGAGAACGATGCATCACACGCAAGACGCGCTATTATGTCCTAAGGAGGCCTTGCGATGTATATTCGAGGCTCGAAGAGATCTCCGACTCCAGGACTCAAGACATCTGTGTGCTGATCTCGACGCTGGAGAAGTCAACAAGGCTTTAAAGATGGTGGCGACAAGCATTGGGGTCCCTTCAGCCAACTACTCCACCCATTCGATTCGGTCTGGTGGAGCTACAGCGTTATTGAACGGCAAAACGGACAGCCTTGCCATCAAACTACTCGGAAGATGGCTAAGCAACTGTTTTGAGAGCCACCCGGTCATGGCCGCAAGCGCCACTGTTGGTCTCGCTCGGCGTATGATATGAAGCTCTCGGCGCTTACCAGCTCGTGATCGTGTCAAGCAATTTCTACATGGGGCCGCTCACCACGCCCACAAGCATGGCTGGTGAATCAATTCAGTTTGCCCCAACAAGAAGATGGCTTGCGTATGGAAATGTGGGCTATCCAGGATGGATGGCAGGTTTTCCAGACGGCAAGTATGTGACATCGACTGAACATGGAGGCACCCCGCTTTGCCTTCTTCTTGAGTGAGCAACTGATGATATGTTGTCGGGGCACGGAGACCAGCGCCAAGGTGTCGGGCCGGATATCCTCGATCATATCGTCTGGCGCGTACGGTACGGACAGGCTGTTGAACAGCTTGGCGGGAACACCCTTTGCGCATGCCCCGAGGATGTCATCCATTACTTTGAGGAACTCGACCGCGTTGATGACAGCAGCGTTCGTACCCGCGCTTTGCTGCAGTGCGTAGCTGATCCAGTCGACCATAATGACGTTGACGCTCCGCTGGAGCTCAACCTTGCAATCCCGATTGGACGAACATGGAGACAGGGCACGGAACCTTTCATACTATAGCCCATGACCAGGCCAAATGCCCATTCATCCATTGACGACCCATCCGGCTGCATGAACGCGATGGGGTGTCCGACGTATGCGCCCGGCCAGAGCGCGCCTTCGTCGTCGGACACAACGCGATGTTTTAGTAGCGCGATGTCGATGTCTTCGCCAAAATCCTCGTCCGCAGCGTCGGGCTCGATGATGGCCACGCGGGCCGAATCCCCGCTTATGCTAGTCACCCGCACATAGTGAAACTCAGAAAGCGCTGCAATGAGAGGTGGACCCACAAGGACGAGAGTTCCAACGGCTACCGAAGAAGAAACAAACTTTCACGCCGGCTTTTCTCCGACTACATCGCCGACGTCTCGGTCTCTCTCTACCCCGAAGCCGTCTCCTGTGGGGTTCCGTCGTTCTAGCGTATTTCTTCTTACTCCGGCGGTCGGAATTCCTGCGTGACGACCGTCGAAGACATTCTTACTGTTTGAAGGTGGTGAACACGTATTTCTCCGACAAAGATGGCATGAAGGCGCCGTTTAAGGCGGCGGTCTCAGTGACAATAGGCCTTGCAGGGGCCAAGAACGACCAGCATGGACGTGGAGTCTAGAGAACGATGCATCACACGCAAGACGCGCTATTATGTCCTAAGGAGGCCTTGCGATGTATATTCGAGGCTCGAAGAGATCTCCGACTCCAGGACTCAAGACATCTGTGTGCTGATCTCGACGCTGGAGAAGTCAACAAGGCTTTAAAGATGGTGGCGACAAGCATTGGGGTCCCTTCAGCCAACTACTTCACCCATTCGATTCGGTCTGGTGGAGCTACAGCGTTATTGAACGGCAAAACGGACAGCCTTGCCATCAAACTACTCGGAAGATGGCTAAGCAACTGTTTTGAGAGCCACCCGGTCATGGCCGCAAGCGCCACTGTTGGTCTCGCTCGGCGTATGATATGAAGCTCTCGGCGCTTACCAGCTCGTGATCGTGTCAAGCAATTTCTACATGGGGCCGCTCACCACGCCCACAAGCATGGCTGGTGAATCAATTCAGTTTGCCCCAACAAGAAGATGGCTTGCGTATGGAAATGTGGGCTATCCAGGATGGATGGCAGGTTTTCCAGACGGCAAGTATGTGACATCGACTGAACATGGAGGCACCCCGCTTTGCCTTCTTCTTGAGTGAGCAACTGATGATATGTTGTCGGGGCACGGAGACCAGCGCCAAGGTGTCGGGCCGGATATCCTCGATCATATCGTCTGGCGCGTACGGTACGGACAGGCTGTTGAACAGCTTGGCGGGAACACCCTTTGCGCATGCCCCGAGGATGTCATCCATTACTTTGAGGAACTCGACCGCGTTGATGACAGCAGCGTTCGTACCCGCGCTTTGCTGCAGTGCGTAGCTGATCCAGTCGACCATAATGACGTTGACGCTCCGCTGGAGCTCAACCTTGCAATCCCGATTGGACGAACATGGAGACAGGGCACGGAACCTTTCATACTATAGCCCATGACCAGGCCAAATGCCCATTCATCCATTGACGACCCATCCGGCTGCATGAACGCGATGGGGTGTCCGACGTATGCGCCCGGCCAGAGCGCGCCTTCGTCGTCGGACACAACGCGATGTTTTAGTAGCGCGATGTCGATGTCTTCGCCAAAATCCTCGTCCGCAGCGTCGGGCTCGATGATGGCCACGCGGGCCGAATCCCCGCTTATGCTAGTCACCCGCACATAGTGAAACTCAGAAAGCGCTGCAATGAGAGGTGGACCCACAAGGACGAGAGTTCCAACGGCTACCGAAGAAGAAACAAACTTTCACGCCGGCTTTTCTCCGACTACATCGCCGACGTCTCGGTCTCTCTCTACCCCGAAGCCGTCTCCTGTGGGGTTCCGTCGTTCTAGCGTATTTCTTCTTACTCCGGCGGTCGGAATTCCTGCGTGACGACCGTCGAAGACATTCTTACTGTTTGAAGGTGGTGAACACGTATTTCTCCGACAAAGATGGCATGAAGGCGCCGTTTAAGGCGGCGGTCTCAGTGACAATAGGCCTTGCAGGGGCCAAGAACGACCAGCATGGACGTGGAGTCTAGAGAACGATGCATCACACGCAAGACGCGCTATTATGTCCTAAGGAGGCCTTGCGATGTATATTCGAGGCTCGAAGAGATCTCCGACTCCAGGACTCAAGACATCTGTGTGCTGATCTCGACGCTGGAGAAGTCAACAAGGCTTTAAAGATGGTGGCGACAAGCATTGGGGTCCCTTCAGCCAACTACTTCACCCATTCGATTCGGTCTGGTGGAGCTACAGCGTTACTGAACGGCAAAACGGACAGCCTTGCCATCAAACTACTCGGAAGATGGCTAAGCAACTGTTTTGAGAGCCACCCGGTCATGGCCGCAAGCGCCACTGTTGGTCTCGCTCGGCGTATGATATGAAGCTCTCGGCGCTTACCAGCTCGTGATCGTGTCAAGCAATTTCTACATGGGGCCGCTCACCACGCCCACAAACATGGCTGTTGAATCAATTCAGTTTGCCCCAACAAGAAGATGACTTGCGTATGGAAATGTGGGCTATCCAGGATGGATGGCAGGTTTTCCAGACGGCAAGTATGTGACATCGACTGATTGACCTCGGTGGACCAAAACAAAGCTTGATGTCTGTAGACTAGGATAGGTAGATGTGACGAAGCTCCCCCCAGATTTCTGGGAGAGTTCCTCAAGCTTCTGCCAGCGACCACTCTCAGGCGAGAATCACTTGTGATTGGCTAAACAATGGCTGAACCCAACGCCTGCTGTGTCATCTTCAACTGGCTTGAGATGATTTGAAGTGAAATGGGGAACGACCCAGTCGTACTGAGAAATGACTCAGCTGGGTCGCACTGATGACAATGGAGTTTGAGCGATTGCACTTTGGAGCTGCTGAGCATCGGATGACCATGAGCTAAGTTCGACCGAGCTGTTCGCGCCTCAGTGAGCTCTTGCTGAGCTCGAACGTGGCGTGCCCAACCTCATCCGCTCTCGGTCTGGAGTGATGGAGCGACCCCGAGATGCTGGAAGTCGACAAGTCACGCATGGCTGAGCTCGTCCTGCTGTGATGAATTACTCGCTGAGCTCGGAGGTAGTGAGGACAACGGTCTTCACTCAGCTTGAAGTGCTTAGGTCAAGCGTAGCTGGGTCCGGACAACCTCAGCAGTGAGCCACCGAACTCAGGAGACGTGGCTTTGTGGATGGTGAGTCTCAGCGGGGAGATGTCCGCCCCGGTTACGATGGAGTGCAGTTGTTGCAGAAGTGTGTGCACGAGCTCAGCAAGTCATCTTGGGTCTCGGTGGACGGTTTAGGGTCTCAGCGGAGGTGGACGCTGGCGGATGCCGACTTCGAAGGTATCGATGTGGATCTTATCTGAGCCCAGGGGGTCTTGGCTAGTCGCCGACGGATGTCTGAATGGTTGTCGCACGCTGGAGGGTCGCGTCATCAAATGATGACCGGAATAAATCAGCTGTGGCATAATCCGGTGAACCCAGATGACACACCTCGACCAGCCAATGAGAAGCCCGAGATCTGCCACTCATCGATGAAGCATCACTGAGTCACTTCCTGACGTCGTTGGACTCATCTGAGCTCGGCCAGTCATTGGCCAGACTCATGTTGAAGCGCCGCTCGCAGTTGGCTTGCAGGCAGCTCGCAAGGCGATATCTTTCTTATTACCTTTGTTCGGGTGCGCTCCGAAGGAAGCCGAGCGCCCCCCCTTGATAGGTCTTTGTTTGCATGTATAAAGAATCAATCAGAATCGAATTTGCCCCGAAGGCCACAGCGTTAAGTTTGCTGCTGCGGAAAAGGGTGTCTGAGGAGACTCCAACCAAAATTCATACCCCATATAGACCTTGTGAGTGTACCTCGGTGTGAAGGGGTACCCATTAGACTATTTCATATTTCCTTACGCGATGGCAGGCCGACTAGGCGGCTGTACCTGGCGCGTATTTCATATCATTCTCGCGCTGAGCCTGGGACCGTGTTTTCCCCGCTCAGCCGTTCCGTCTACGAGTGCGCGGAAGTCCCAGGGCGGAGACGAGAACCCTGGACCAAGACAGGCTCAAGCCGAGCCAATTTCTCGGAGCCACCCTAGGTCGGGGGGCGAGTGAAGACCTGTGTACGCGGCTCTCAGCTGGAGCCGCCTGGAGGAAGTGAAGAAGCAAGGAAGACCGGGTCTGCGGTCTTGTAAGGAGCGGACAAGGGTGTGTGTGGAGTCGTGTCTACATTTGGAAAACCCCGGGGCAAATCGGGTCGAGCCACGTGCAGACGAAGGCCTGTTGAGCGGGGAGCCGGCTTCGTTTGGAAACATCGAGGGACGACTGGGCTAGGAACAAGTGGACGTTGTTTGCTGACGTCTGGGTCCAAAGCGTAGCCCCAGCAAGAACCGTCAAGGGGATCGCAAGGGAGGCGCACACGCCGCGTCAGACCAAGAGTTCGGGTTCAGAGGTGTTGGCCGAGTCTTCGTCGAGTACAGCGGAGACCTTTCAGCTGAGACTCTAAGACTCTGAGCCCCCTGGACTTAGATTCAAAGTTTGCTGATTCAAGTTTCATTCAAGGTTTATTCTGGACGCTGGGAAGTTGCCCGCACCTCACCACATAGAAGCTCTCGCTTCACTCGCAAATTTTCTCGCTCGCTCACAGCTAACCCACCTCACCACGCCCACAAGCCTGGCTGGTGAATCAATTCAGTTTGCCCCAACAAGAAGATGACTTGCGTGTGGAAACGCCTACTCCGCCGACACCGACGACAAAACCACCCAGACCCACACCAACGCCGTGTCCGTAGTATCCACCAGGGTAGCGGTAGAAACTAACTCCATGGGGACCAAACGTCTGAGCAGCTTCTGGTTCGGAGTGCACGCCGTTCGAGAGTGCCGCGATGGCGAGGCACACGATGGCGATCTTGTTGCTGCTGCTGAACATGGGTTTAGGTTGAGATTGGTTGGGTGCTTCTGTTGTGTCTTGCCAGTTGCTTCGAAAGCGAAGAATCAGGAATGAGCTTTGCGGAGCAGACCGAGGGTCGCCACGCACGTGATTATCGTCGGCGTATTGCTGGCCAAAGGGGACGTCGGGGTCGAAGCCGGTCCCAAGGCGTTGTGATCGTGACAGCCTGCGCGTGCAATGGCCCGTGATGACCAGCAGGAGCTTCCAGACAGAGAGGTGCGGGTCATCGCTCCGTTCGAGATGCACTTGACTTGAGGTGCATTCGACTTGAGATGCGGACTTCCAGACGGGCGTTTATCTCTCTTTCTTCTTTGGTGCAAAAGCTTGCGGCAGAGCCACCATATGTGCTGAGTCAACACGGTTGACCATATCGAGAAGGAGCCACCACAGCAGATGGAAGCTAGCGGTACGGTAGTGGAGAATGTTCACGCAGGCAAAAAGCGGCGGATACTCGAACACGGAGAGCATACGGCTTTTGTGGACCATATCCCTCTTTGCGGCTTGCAGTGCGAGTGCACCATAGTTGTTTGCGGAATCGATCTATCGCTTCACTGTAATCGTACAAATCCTTTGGTGGAAGTCCTATGGTGGTAGGCAGACCACTTTAAAAGTGGGAGCTTCCATATTTCCCGATTTTAGCTTAGATGTGACATATTTTTTGCTAGGATGTGCTCTGGACATTTATATCCAGAGTCTTAGGTGGGTTCCAGACCCCTCGTGGATCCTGTATAAACACATTTGAGACAACCCAGGACCAAATGATACTAATGCGCCATTTAGAGTTATCGAGATAATCGCGTTCAAAGTTGGACCATCGTTTTTCGTACTTATATGAAGTTTTGAGAAAAAGGCGGATTTGTATTTTGGAAACCCGAGCGGTCACTAAAGTGATCTCATTCAAAAAGAAAAAACAACACCAGCTCAACCTCTCAGTCCTCCGATGGCAGTCGCTTTCGTTGTCGGCCTCGGTGACGCACTCTGCCGCCGAGCTATCATCCACTTGCGAGCCTTCCCTTAGCGCGTCGGTCTGAGGCGTCACACCATGTAGCAGACCTACCGAATCAAACATTCAGCTAGCGCAAGGCTCCGCCGAGCACCGGCGACGAGAATGCAGAAGACGTCAGCAAGAAGGCGCAAAAGGACAGCGTTGAACCGGACATCATCAATGCTGAAGACTAGTGCGGCAAGAATGAATCGTTTTACAGAAGACGTTTCCCTACTGAACAAAGGGATGAGCTAAGACAGCTTAAGGAAACAGCATCACGTCCAACGAGGTACACGGACACTGATAACATTTTGATTTAGTGAGGACCTGTGACAAACAAATTGCTACTAATGGACCAGTAGTCACTATTGTGAATTTGAGAACGAATCCGAAATTTTAAACATGTTCCGCTCTGAATTTGAAGAAACGAAGGCCGCCATTGGCTCCGCCGCACAAATTTACATCTAAACAGCCAATAAAAAAATATCCGATTTTCGGTCTGGGACGGGGGATAATTTTTTCGCCAACGTGTAGCTCAGTCAATTTTTGGTTCTAGAAGCCGTACGGGGGCTCAAAAGCAAGAGGAGACGCCCCTCTTTCCAATGGTGTGCCTAAATCGCGATTCGTACTTAGGTTCATTAATAGTCTTTTGTTTGACGTTTTCTCATTTTTGGATACATGTGTAATTTTGTAATAGTTCGATATTAGTAAGATCTGTTCTAAACGGACCTAATAAATAATAATTGCTGAAAACCTATGTCATCATGGGCGAATGTTGACCCATCCGGTGAAGAACGACATTCACGCAACACGACAATGGAGTAACACTAGAGTAACAATCAAACGACTTTGGGGTAACAATAGAGTACAAACCACTCGAAGAGTATCTCCAGCGGTAGGACTTATTTTTCGGTCCTATCGAGCCCCTTTAAGGACCACGAAAATTAAAATAAGTCGGTGTTGAGAGGACAGCTCGGAGGATGTATTCGCCGACTTAACTAAATCCTATTTTCGACCTGAGCAGCTTTGATTATCGAGCTCCGATCCCCATAGTGAAAACAAGTCAGAAAGGTTAGAATTCGAGTCTTATTTTAAGACCGACGAGTCAAAGTATAGACCCTGGTGAAGTTAAAACAAGTCAGAAAGGTTAGAATTCGAGTCTTATTTTAAGACCGAAGAGTCAAAGTATAGACCCTGGTGAAGTTAAAACCCGCGATACGACTCACCGGTGGAGCCGTTAAAAATTAACCGTTGAGACTTGATATACATTATATATCAAGTCTCAACGGTGCTACTTTTACAATAAAACTAAGTGTTCGAGCTCACCGCTGGAGATGCTCTAAATGGCTAAACGGGCCCCCTAAAGCGTAGCGCATTGGCGTTGTTCAGCACTGAATTTTGATGTAAACAAGTGGGTGGGGCGAGAACATGAGCGACCCCCGGCGGTGTATCCAGCTTTTCTCACTCGCAGTATTTGGCCAGACGCAGATGCTGCGGCTGCGAAGCAGGCGCAGGAGATGAGCCTTAAAAACAAAAGTACGAAGAAACTGACATCTAACTTTTGTGCTCCGACAGATATTAGTTTTGTCGGCTGTAAGTAGATAGTTTTCCTAGGGTTGTGATTGGTCAGAAAATAAATCGTCGACCTGCATTAAAAACGCACGCAGTTTGGCGCGCAATTCGTTCAAGTAAGCCTGCACTCGCCTGTAAGTTAGAGTAACTAATAGAGTTCGAACTGCCGGTACGCCAATATCCAGAGCTTTCCCGGGCAACGCACGGCATTGGTGGGAAAGTCGGAACCAATAGTTTAATTAAGTTGAGCGCAGACCCGCATCTACCATTTGGCTGAAGGCTGCTGCTGGTCATCATGGGCCATCGTACGCACAGGCTGTTGACACGACACCGCCTTGTGACCGGCTTACCGACATTGATCCCCGCTTAGACGGCAACGCGCTGGCGAGAATCACGTGCGCGACGGCCCTCAGTCTGCTTCTCAAAGCTCATTCCTGATTCTTCGCTTTCGGAGCAACTTGTAACACACAAGAGAAGACCTCCACGCCAAGCAAGTCCACCCAACATCTCATCCTAAAACCATGTTTGCCAGCAGCAACAAGATCGCCACCCTGTGCCTCGCCATCACGGCACTCTCGAGCGACGTGTACGCCGAGCAAGAAGCTGCTCAGACGTTTGGTCACCATGGAGTCGGCCTCTACGGCTACCCTGGTGGATACTACGGACACGGCGTTGGCGTGGGTCTGGGAGGTGTTGGCGTCGGTGTCGGCGGGGTGGGCGTCGGTCTCGGTGGTGTTGGTGTCGGCCTGGGTAGCGTGGGTGTTGGCGTGAACGGCTACAACGGCTACAATGGCTACAACAACGTTGGCGTCTACAATGGATACAACGGCGGCGCCGTGGGCAACGCTGGAGCTGCTGGTGGGGCTGGAGCGAATGCTGGTGCCCGGTGCTGGCGCCACCGCGAGTGCGAGTGCGAGCGCCAGGGCGAATGCCGGCGCGGCGTCGCAGTACCGCAAGCTGCGCTCCGAGTGAGCTGCGTCGGCCAGCCGTCTGTCTACTCTCAATTTGAGAGTCTCAAGATCAATGCACCAAGTTATTCAGTGTTCGCGCCACCAACGTCGTGTGGTGTGGTGCGCTCGCAGCTCCCCTTCGAACCGCGCGCTCCGTAGTGTATTCCATGTATCGCAGTGAAGTAAATCTACGTATCGTTTGACTACCAGTCGTTTGCCATTTTCACAGCGGCGTGCCCGTTCCTCGTCGACTTGCAGGCGAATGCTGGTGTTGCCGGGGATGCATACTTGTTTGAGCATTCTGCGATCGGCGTCACCAATGGTCTTGGGTCGTAGAGGCAATGAAGACAGAAGCGCCGCAGCTGGACGCGACCCAAATTCAATTTCTAACGTGAGGAGAATATGGCATGCAGTGGCGTCGGCACAGCCGACTTGGCTGTGCATGTATCTCATCAGCTGCACACCATCCCCACAGTGCTACATGCCATGACGTTTAAAGTCAAACAAGACAAAGTCAGCCTTCCTAATGGCGCTTCCGCGTTTCTCTCTAGCGCATTTCCAAACCCTGCCGCGTGTTGTCTGTGAATCAAAATGGCGAGCTTTTGCCTTCACGATATCCTCGCCTGGGCAGAACCACCACAGCTTGCCAAGGTGGGTGTGATTTTGGTTTGATGTTAGCTAGGGGTCGACTATTTTGTATAGACGACGACTATTCCTCACTTTCAAGTTAGTGAAACATTTTGTTGTCTGTAGCACGAGTTTTGCTTCCCAAAGTTTGCGCGTGAGCAGGACCTCGGTATTATTTCTCGCAGGCGTTGAAGATGTGTTCTTGTGCTCATCCCCCTTTCTTTTGCGGCTTGTTGCCTCGAGTCAACTTTCGGTCGTGTGTCCGGGCCCTTGTCTCCACCCGATTACGTTGGGGAGTACCGCCGCATCACGATACACGACTCTGATAATTGATGCCGGTGCTGCATGACCAGCGCGATAACTGCAACGTGACACTACAGAATCAAATGCAACAGTGATGTCCGTGCGTCGCATACGCTAGGCTACACAAACACGGAACGTGAGCGCTTGACTGCCAAAAAAACGAGCAGCTCCGTGAAAGTCGTGGCCGAGAATGAAGCTCTCGAACCATTTCCCAATTTGCCACGGAATCAACAAGTCGACCAACAGACAGCAATGGAAGTGCATTCACCATCACCAAGCAGCACCAGCGACTACGTTCGGGTGGTACTGACGCCGAAATTCACGCCCTCGGCACCACCGGTGCCCAATGTGCATGCACCGGTTCGACCTCGTTGGGTGCTCTACGCCAACGTGTTGGTGTCACTACTGCAGCCGCTGCAGTACGGATGGTCCACAACGCAGTTGAACCTGACGACGTTCAACGACGAAGACGACTGCAACGCTCGACCTGTCGCCCCCGGCACTTGCCTCATGTTTCCCGGACACACCAAAGCACAATGGACTATCGCCGTCAGTGCCTGGATGGTTGGTGGCATGATCGGCGCTCTCGTGTGTGGCCGATTCTCCAACGTTTTCGGGCGTAAGCGCATCATGATGTCCAACTGCCTGTTCATGATCATCGGCGCCGTGGTGCAAGCCAGTGCCTCCAGCGTATGGATGTTCATCGGCGGACGAGTGGTCTCAGGTATTGCATCGGGCGGAGCCACTGCTGTCATTCCCGGTTTCATCAGTGAGATCTCTCCGCCAAACCTCCGCAACAGCCTCGGCGTGGGCTTCCAAGTCGCCATCACGATCGGGAACCTCTTAGTGGCCATCACCTTCTTCTTCGCCGACACCAGCAGCGGTTGGCGCTATATCGCGGGGTTCCCCGTCGTGCTGGCCTTGCTGTTCTTGGTTCTAGCACCTTTCATCGTCGTGGAAAGCCCTACTTGGCTGATGATGGTTGGACAGCAGCAGCTCGCAGAACGGGAGTTGGCGCGTCTGTATGGCGATGAGAACGTGTACCTTGCTAAAACGTGGATTAAACAAGACCACCCTGCCCCGCGAATCGCGTCCGAGAGTGAATACGCCTTGCCACTTCAAGCGTCGGAAGCGCCCAAGCCGTGCACCTTCGCCAAATTGTTCTCGCCCATGCTCATTCGGCAACTGTTGACAGCCATCGGGGTAGCCGGAGCCCAGCAGCTCACGGGTATCAACGCCGTGTTCTTCTACTCGTCCACACTCTTCGAGCAGGCTGGTATCTCGGATGACCGCGTTGGCATCGTGGCTGTCAACTTTGTCAATGTGTTGCCGACGATGTTCTGCGGGATGCTAGCGACTCGTCTTGGCAACCGCAAGCTCATTTTGTACGGGTTAGCAGGGATGTTTGTTAGTGCGGTCGGAATCACAGTGTCGCTCGTTGCTAGTCTGCCGGCGTTGGCCATTGTGTTCACAGCCTGCTACGTGACGACGTTCGGTTCAAGTCTCGGTTCACTTGCTTGGGTGGTCATGGCCGACCTCTTTCCGGACGACGTGCGCGCGATGGGCAACTCGGTATGCGTCGGCTGTAGCTGGTTGTCCAACCTTGCTGTAGGTCTGGGCTACCCTTACATCGCGGCGGCCTTGGTCAACTTCAGCTTCACGCCATTCATGTGCACGGTAGCACTGTCGTTCCTCTTTGTGTACTCAGTGGTGCCAGATACATAAGGGAAAACGATGCAGGAAATCCAGGACGAGTTCGACGCGAGGCGGCTGTCAAAAAACTAAGTGGCAGTGGTAAGTAAGCTATACCACCGAGCGTGAATGCATTGAGCTGACGTTTTCTCGTAACCAAAATAATTGTTGAGACCGGACACGCCGAGGATTTTCATTGAGTACACAGTCTGCGGACTTTCAGGGCTCCGTGGGCGAAGCGAATACTCCATGTTCGTTCTCTCCAGCTTTGTCTTTAGCGAGATCAGCTGAAGTCTCTCCCTCACGCTTCACGCGTTTCGAATCTCGCGTGTCCTCGCCTTCGTGCTCACGCTCTGTCGGTGAAGTCTTGCTGCTCTCACCACTGTTGCTACCTGAGGTGTTTGTCATTTCAGCGGCGGGGGGTTGCTCCAGCTGTGCTTTAGTAACGAACTTGGAGATCGTAGCAGAAGTCTGCCGGCGCAGAACGTTCTTGTGCTTTCGGCCCTTATAGTGAAGCTTCACGTCTTGGTCACTGAGCAACTGGATCTTGCACGTTTCGCAAAAAAACTCGGGCTTGCCATCGCGATTGTTGCGAGCTTTCGGTTTCTCGCCTTCCGTTGAATGAATCGACTCGGCATACCGATCCTGGGCTCCCGGGAGGGTGGTCAATGTCTCGGAAGCCTGTTCGTGAGACTGTGTGGACTGTTCAAGTGCCGCAGCCTTCGCCCGGAACTGGTCCTGCCACTGGTTGTAGTTGTTCTGGAGGTCCCACAACGAGTACATCTGCAAGCCGTTCCTGGTTGCCGCGAGTTCGGGAACAGTAACGACATGCGCGCCCTTGGCATACCCGTACTTGTTGCCGCTTGCGAACGCGTCCTCGAGCGAGCTCGGAATCATACGCATAACGTTGTACTTGGTGTTCTGGTACACATTGTCCGTCTCAGCCGCAGCCTTCAGGTAGTCTTTCACCACTTGGTTCACGGGCAAACGGCCTTCCTTTCGGAAAATTGACGGGTTAGCGAGCGCGCCACGAGCAATGAGGAACGAAGACGCCCCAGAAATTTTGCGGAGCTTGTTGATGTGCTCATGCTCGAAAACGTCGCCGTTCGCGAGCACTGGAACAGAGAGAGCGGACACTACGGGCGCCAGCCTGTCCCAGCTTGCCTTGTCATGAGGACGTTCGTGGATCTGGCGCATGTGCACACCCACTGCGTATGCTCCAGCATCTTCGAGTCGCTTTGCCGTGTCGATCTATTCAATTGAATGAAAGTTATTAGCATCAAGGAAAGCTTGTGTCGCAAAGATAACATGAAAAATATCGTACCGTGTCTTGGATCTCTGGCAGGAAGCGGATCTTGCACGATACCGGGATGCTCAGGTTACGACGCAGAGTTTTGATGATCTAAGCATTAGGCAGCAATTTGCGTTAGCTCAGACAACTATAAAGTTCCCTAGCACATTAGCAGTTTTACATCGCACGCCACTTCAGGCTTCCGCAGCAGCGCCGCGCCCATGCCACCCTGGATCGAGAAGTGCTTGGGGCAGCCCATGTTAATGTCCACGGCGGCAACATCGCGCGCACTGCAGGAATCACGACAAATCCGGCATTGGAGAGCAACCACCACGTCAGAGCTCGTGCAAATACCACCCCATAGTTCAAAGCATAACGCACACCGCCTCCGCCGCCTTGAGCGCCAGCACCGCGTCCGCCGTTCCGATCTGGAAAACCACCTTGCCCGCCTCCTCCGCACACGTGCGGAACACCACCGAGTCGCCATTGCGACTGACAAAGTCCACAGCGTTCACGACCTCTGTGTAAATCAGAGCGAAGGCGTTGCAAATTGTCAGCACAAGCCCATCGCCATGAACGCTCGGAAGCGATTGACACAGCAGCAGTGACGCGCTGCCAATTGAAACAGCATCCGAACGCACCGTTAGGGACGCGCACAGCGGAGATGATGCGCTTGTCGACGATCTCCTCGCCGTAGACGAGATCGGCTCCGTAACGGAGCGACAGTAGACGCAGCGGTAGAGTGCCCTGAAATACGGCGACAGAACTCGATGGTTAGAGCGAAGTGAGCAGCGGGACCAAGTGCAACGGAACTGCAAGAGCGTGGAGAATATGGTGCAGGTGCAGAAGGCGACGTACCGAGCGAACCATGGGCGAGAGGCATACTTTGTTCTCGTAGAGCTCCGACATGGTGACGGTCTCGGATGGATGGAATTCTGAGCGCGTCGACCAGTGCGTCAGCCAGTACCGTTTATTTGGTACCGAATATGTAGCCAAACCGAATATGTAGCCATTTTTATTTTTGGTTCAACTTGCCTTTGCTCACGCATGATGGATGCTTGGTAAAAATATAAATGCAGTTGCAATAGTCTCGGTATTTAGACACCGTGGTGGCTGCCGTCTCGGTCTTTCAAGCTCGCAGCAACGGAGGCTTGACCTGCCTTGCCTTGCCAGAGCACTTCACACCTCCACCGCAGTCAGCAGCAGCCATGCGGAAGTACCGGTTAGTGGCGAAGAAGGGTGAGGGCACCTTCTCCGAGGTGCTCAAGGCGCAGAATGTCAAGGACAGCAAGTTCCACGCCATCAAGTGCATGAAGAACCACTTCGAGAGCATCGACCAGGTGAACAACCTGCGCGAGATCCAGGCACTGCGGAGACTCTCGCCGCACCAGCACATCGTCAAGCTGGAGGAAGTTCTGTACGACCAGCCGTCCGGTCGACTGGCGCTCGTGTTCGAGCTTATGGACGCCAACCTGTACGAGATGATTCGCGGTCGGCGGCACTACCTCAAGCCCGACCTCGTCCAGTCGCTCATGTACCAGCTTGTGAAATCGTTGGACCACATGCACAACAAGGGCATCTTCCATCGTGACATCAAACCCGAGAACATCTTGGTGGAGGACAATAGCAAGCTCAAGCTGGCAGACTTCGGCTCCTGTCGAGGGATTTACTCCAAGCAGCCGTACACTGAATACATTTCCACGAGATGGTATCGCGCGCCCGAATGCTTACTCACAGATGGCTACTACGGACCGGAAATGGATATGTGGGGCGTCGGTTGTGTATTCTTTGAGATCACGTCGCTGTACCCGCTCTTTCCAGGCTCCAACGAGCTTGACCAGATCCATCGTATACACAAAATACTTGGCACGCCGCCACCGGAAGTTCTAGAGATTTTCAAGCGCAAAGGAGCTGCCCACATTGATTTCAATTTCCCCAAGGAGGACGGAACCAGCATCGCCAAGCTAATTCCACACGCCTCACCTGCTGCAGTCGATCTGATGCACAGAATGCTGGCTTACGACCCGAGCAAGCGAATGAACGCGCGTGAGGCATTACGACATGAATACTTTCGAGAAATTCGGGACCTAGAAGAAGCGACGTTACGAGCTCAACAGCAGCAACAACAGCAGCACGTACTTCAGCCCCAGCAGCAACCGTCAGCAGGATTACCTCTGACTTACAAGCAGCGGAAAGGCAACGACAATGACGACAAAGTGCCACTACCCTCAATTCAGAATGGGTACGTTACGTTGCTCCACTGCCTGTGGAAGTCCACTCGGCGTCTATCGAGCTACTAGTAATTCTTACCGCTTATTTGCTTGATCAGATCACATGGGATGCAGGCTCCTAGTGATACAAAAGACTACGGGGTGTACGACGCGAGCGAGGATGAGCTGCCGCCTATCAACAATGCAGGGGGCGGTCGAGGCATAGGAAGCATCACAAAGAACAAGACAAGCAAATATTCTTATGGGAGTAAGAATGGAAACAACAACAAGATCAGCGAAGGTAGTCAAGGCGGAGGATCGTTGTACTCGGGAGCTTCATCCAAGCCATCAAAGAGTGTACTCTCGAACGGAGGCAGCACAAATCGGTCAACATATCAAGACGTCAAAAGCCGCAAGATCGTGGCCAACGTGACGCTGAAGAAAGGCATCCCATCCGCGCGAACGAAGAAGATCGTGGGCAGCTCCGCAGCGTACGCAGACGTCTCAGGTAGGGGCTAACAATGCAACTTCAACGTTGGCATTGCATTTTTTGAGTTTCACCTTCGCTGACAATGCAATTTTTGCATTAAACTTGGCAGGCTCCAAGTCGCGGCGCAAGTGAAATAGTCTCCGCCATGCAGCAAAATTAGTAGCTAGGGACGCCAAGTAGCTTCCGTGTGCCTCCGTGCGTGAAATTTGACAAGCTAAAAGCGTTTTTTGGGGGGGTTTCTTGTCCGACAAGTGTATTGCTATTTTCCGCCCTGCCAGCTGGCTACATGCACAACCTAACCGAATTTTGCCAGTTCCGAGTCAAATCTCAAGAAGAAGCGGTACCAAAAGAGACCAGCAAGAATGAACATGTTCGGGACCCGCGTGGCCCCCGCGACGTCGTCGTGGAACATGGCGACGATGATGAAGACCAGCGGCATCACGGAGGACGTGCAGCAGCATCTCGTGCGCGTGTACGCGACGCTGGCCGCCTGCGTGCTGACCGCCATGCTGAGCGCCGGCTGCACGCTGGCGTTCGGCCCCGAGCGCTGGTCGTTCATGGGCTCGTCGGTCGTGAGCACGATGGGCTCCCTCTGGCTCTACATGGAGCCCGTGGCGAACTACCAGCGGCGCTTCGGCATCCTCATGATGATCTCGGCCGCCATGGGCCTCAGTGTCTCCACGCTCGTGGCCGTCGCCGTGCACGTGGACCCGAGCATCCTCGTCACGGCCCTGTAAGAGGCATATTGTCGTCTGACTGTTGGTAGATAACTCACCCAAATGTGCTTAATGGTGTGCACTTGGTGTGACAGGCTGCTGACGACGCTAGTGTTCCTGTGCTTCACCGGAAGCGCCCTGATCGGTGCGTGCTCCAGGAATTTTGTGATGCTAGTCGCGGAGGGTGCAAGCTGACGAGTGTGTGCATTGCTGGTGGCGTTCTATTTGATGCTGCAGCTACCCGTCGCTCGTACCTGTATCTGGGCGGCATTCTGAGCTCGGCGCTGTCCCTGCTGTTGCTGACGAGCGTCCTGAACATCTTCACCCACTCGTCGTTCCTGTTTAACATGAACCTGGTACGAGCTGTGGCAATGAAGCAGCCGACTTAGCATTTGGCTAATCTAACTTGCTATTCGATGTGTACGTTTGTCCTATGCTGCAGTATGGCGGACTGTTCGTGTTCTGCGGCTACGTGGTGTTCGACACGCAGATGATCATCGAGAAGGCAAGCATGGGCGACAAGGACGTGCTCGCCCACACACTCGGCCTGTTCATGGGTACGCACTTGCATTGTGCAGCCTGGTTGTACTGATGCCTTGCTAATACCTTTCGCTCTGTTGGTCGTTGCTGTGTGCAGACCTGATGTCCATCTTCGTGCGCATTCTCATCGCGCTGCTCAAGAACAACAAGGGCGGCAAGTCGCCGCGCAACAACCGTCGCGACTAAGTCGCTCAAGACGTACACGATGAAGCTAGCTGTTGCGGACTCATGCACGTGCACAGCTCAGGACCTTCATCCACAACTTCAAGCATGCATTCTAGTTTTTGATCTAATAAGCAAATTGCCTTTATCTGCTATGTCCACGTCATCATGTCGGAAATGTACTGATACGTATCAGACAACTGTAATGAGATAACGATATCTCTGAAATTGTAGCCATCTGCTCGTGCATTATAATTGGCTCTCCCGCTAATGTTCATATCTCTCGAGTAAGTTGTGGAATATACAAATCTCAAGTCACCGCCGGGAATATTCTGGATTGAGTATGCAAAATTTCAGCCAATCGTGTAGCTTCAAGCATATCTTCTCCCCCTCGAGGATTCCCAACCTCCATTTCCGCGGAAGAACAGTCACGAGCAGCTTGCTTTGATTCGGTAGCCGGGAGACCAAAGACAGCAGCAGAAACACTTGAACATGAGTGACAAGTACGTCGTCCCGCCACTCTGTTAAACGCTCGAGTATGTAGCCATGTTGTAGACTGACGTTGTGCGTGCTGCCCTCGCCGCAGAAAGGAAGAGTTCAAGGCCGGCATCATGGACCGCAAGCGGTCGCCCAACCGCCTGGTGGTGGACGAGGCCACGAACGACGACAACTCGGTGATCGCCCTGAGCATGGCCAAGATGGAGGAGCTGCAGCTGTTCCGCGGCGACACGGTACTCATCAAGGGCAAGAAGGGCCACGACACGGTGTGCGTCGTGCTGCAGGACGAGACGGTGGACGACAACAACGTCCGCATGAACAAGGTGGTGCGCAAGAACCTGCGCGTGCGGCTGGGCGACGTCGTGGGCATCCACACGTGCGGCGACGTGCCCTACGGCAAGCGCATCCACGTGCTGCCCATCGACGACACCATCGAGGGCGTGACGGGCAACCTGTTCGACGTGTACCTCAAGCCGTACTTCGTGGAGGCCTACCGCCCCGTCAAGAAGGGCGACCTGTTCCTCGTGCGCCAGGCCATGCACCCCGTGGAGTTCAAGGTCGTGGAGACCGAGCCCGCCCCGTACTGTATCGTGGCGCCCGACACCATTATCCACTGCGAGGGTGAGCCCGTGCGCCGCGAGGATGAGGAGAAGATGGACGAGGTCGGCTACGACGACATCGGTGGATGCCGTCGCCAAATGGCCCAGATTCGTGAAATGATCGAGCTGCCCCTGCGCCACCCGCAGCTGTTCAAGACGCTGGGAGTCAAGCCCCCTCGTGGTGTGCTGCTGTACGGCCCGCCCGGTTCCGGTAAAACGCTGATTGCTCGTGCTGTTGCCAACGAGACGGGTGCTTTCTTCTTCCTGATCAACGGCCCCGAGATCATGTCGAAGATGGCTGGTGAGTCAGAGAGCAACCTGCGTAAGGCTTTTGAGGAGGCCGAGAAGAACGCGCCGGCTATTATCTTCATTGATGAGATCGATTCGATTGCGCCGAAGCGCGAGAAGACCAACGGGGAGGTGGAGCGTCGTATCGTGTCGCAGCTGCTGACGCTTATGGACGGTCTCAAGCAGCGTGCGAGTGTGGTGGTCATTGGTGCTACCAACCGCCCGAACAGCATGGACCCCGCTCTGCGTCGATTCGGCCGTTTTGACCGCGAAATTGACATTGGTGTGCCCGACGAGAATGGCCGTCTCGAGATCTTCCGTATCCATACGCGCAACATGAAGCTGGACGATGACGTCGACCCGGAGCTCATTGCACGTGACACGCAGGGTTTCGTCGGTGCCGACATGGCCGCCCTGTGTACCGAGGCTGCGCTGCAGTGCATCCGTGAGAAGATGGATGTGATTGACATTGAGGATGAGAGCATTGACGCTGAGATCCTGGACGCCATGGCTGTCACGCAGGCGCACTTCAAGTACGCCCTGGGTGTGTCCAACCCGTCTTCGCTGCGTGAGACCACGGTGGAGGTGCCCACGGTCACGTGGAAGGACATCGGCGGCCTGGAGGGTGTCAAGCGTGAGCTGCTCGAGCTGGTGCAGTACCCTGTGGAGCACCCGGAGAAGTTCGAGAAGTACGGTCTCAGCCCGTCCAAGGGTGTTCTCTTCTACGGCCCGCCCGGTTGCGGTAAGACGCTGCTGGCTAAGGCTGTTGCCAACGAGTGCCAGGCCAACTTCATCTCCATTAAGGGCCCTGAGCTGCTGACGATGTGGTTCGGTGAGTCGGAGGCCAACGTGCGTGAGGTGTTCGACAAGGCTCGTGGTGCTGCCCCGTGTGTGCTGTTCTTCGATGAGCTGGACTCTATTGCCCAGCAGCGTGGCAGCAGCTCGGGTGACGCTGGTGGTGCTGGTGACCGTGTGATGAACCAGCTTCTGACGGAGATGGATGGTATGGGTGCCAAGAAGAACGTGTTCATCATCGGTGCCACGAACCGTCCCGACATCATTGACCCCGCACTCATGCGTCCGGGTCGTCTGGACCAGCTTATTTTCATCCCCATGCCCGACTTCGAGTCGCGTCTGAGCATCCTGCGCTCTGTGCTGCGCAAGAGCCCCGTGTCCAAGGAGGTGGATCTGAACTTCCTGGCCCAGCAGACGGACAAGTTCTCGGGTGCCGATCTTACGGAGATCTGCCAGCGTGCCGCCAAGCTGGCTATCCGCGAGAGCATCGCCCGTGACATGGAGCGTGACCGTCTCCGTGCTGAGGCCGGTGATGAGATGGAGGATATCGAGGAAGAGGACCCGGTGCCAGAGATTACGCCGCGCCACTTCGAGGAGGCCGTGCGCAACGCGCGCCGCTCGGTCAGCGACCGCGACCTGGCTCAGTACTCGACCTTCGCACAGACGCTGCAGCAGGCACGTTCGCACGTCACTGCCGGCGGCACCTCGCTGGCCAACTTCTCGTTCCCGGGCCGCAACGTCAACGCCGGCGCTGCTGGTGGCGCCGCCGATGCTGCTGCCGATGAAGACGAGGAGGACCTCTACAGCTAAGCGATAAATGTCTTGGACAGCGCGAGCGACAGGAACCGACCGAAGCAGTTAGGAGAGAGAGTCGTGAATACAGCAGAGTGAGGAGGTTCAAGAGTGCGCGAGCGCGGGAGGAGACGAATCATTTCCTTTCTAATACACTATTGCCATGCTTGTTGACGTTATGGCCTGAAAGGCAACTGCAACTATACGACCATCACTCCTGGTTAGGAAGCTGGTCTGTGATTGGCTGAGCCCAAAACTGAACCTACTTTCTCCTCGTACTTAGTCGCATCACTTCACGACCGGCGACAAGGGAGAAAAACCGATCGCGGAAGCCTTCGTGCGCGTCTGGGTCCTCCGGTCAAGGCCCCATAACTCGCCTCGCAGTGCGCTCTGTCGCCCCACCGACCCCACATATCGTAGAGGAAAGACCAGGCTCTCGATCGATACGTCGCTTGGCTCCCGTCGACCAGTATGGGCAACGCCGCGCCGCGCGCACAGCCGCAGAGCGTGCTGGACAGCGCGTCGCAGTACCGCACCTTCCTTATGGACTACACGCCGCGCTCGATGGATATGATGTTCGGCAGTTTGATCGGTGACGGCAAGTTCCTCAAGAGCACCTCGTGTAAGTGCGACGAGGGGCACCTAGTGGTGAAGATCTACCGCAAATACGACGAGCGCGAGTCGCTCACGAGCGCTGAGGTGGCGCTGCGAAGGCTGGCGCTGGCCTTCTCCGTGGAGCAGCAGCCCAACGTGATCCCGTACGCCGACTTCCAGCTGTCCAGCAAGTATCACGTGGCCTTCATGGTGCGCCAGTACTTCGCGTCGAACCTGTACGACCGCATCTGCTCGCGGCCGTTCCTTACGACGGTGGAGAAGAAGTGGATCGCCTTCCAGATCCTCCGCGCGCTGGAGCAGAGCCACGCCAAGGGCATCTGCCACGGAGACATCAAGCAGGAGAACGTCATGGTCACGAGCTGGAACTGGGTCTTCCTCACGGACTTCGCGCCCTTCAAGCCCACGTACATCCCCGAGGACGACCCCGCCGACTACAACTACTACTTCTGTGCCATTGACGCCACGCGACGAGGGTGCAGCGTGGCGCCCGAGAGGTTCTACGGCAAAGGGTCGGCGTCTATGGGTCCGGCCACGGGCTTGACGCCCGGCAGCGTTGGTTTGAACTCGATGAAGACACCGGACGCCGCCATGATGCTCTCCAAGATGGCGGACAGTGAAGTCACGGTGGAGGAGGTGGACAAGCAGATTTTAGCCATGGGCATGGGCAGTGCTGCCATGTCGGGGAACTCCATGCAGACCCCGATCTCTGCGGCGTCGAACGGCAGCGCGCCGTCGTCGTACTCTCGGTCGCGCCGTGAAGGCAATTTACTGGAGTCGATGGATATTTTCTCAGCTGGATGTGTGATTGCAGAGCTGTTTCTGGGTGGTAAGCCCCTCTTCGATTTGCCGTCGCTGCTGAAGTACCGTACTGGTGATTCGGAAATGCTGCGACTGCAGTTGAAGAAGATTGGCGACCCCAGACTTGAAGAATTGCTGCTGCACATGCTGCAGTTGGACCCCAGCGCTCGGCTTTCGGCTAGTGGCTATCTCGCCAAGTACTCCAGTCCAAGCGGATTGTTCCCGACGTACTTTGACAACTTTTTGTTTAGGTTTCTGGTGCTGGTACTCAGTCGTGGTGGAAAAGTACCTGATGCTCGGATTCGCCTTGTGTGCAAGTATTATGGACGTTTGGTACGTGAGGTGGCTGGTGTGGAGGACCCCGAGGGCGAGGAGTTCTTTAAGTTACGACTTAAGGAAGGGTATGGATCGGACCGACTAGCAACTGCCACAGGAGACCAACAAACACATGTGGCGCAGCGGGTACTTGAGGAGCTGGATCAGAAAATTCCAACCAAGCATGATAAACAGAAGGCTGAGCGGGACAATGCGGCACTCGCAAAAATACAGAGGTTGAAGGAGAAAGAGAACGACATGCGCGGACTCAGCAGCACGTTGCAGAAGAAGAAAATTGAAAAGCTTCACGACCAGTTCAACGCGCTTGCACAGAAGAAGAAAAACTCCCTGCTTCTCGATTATTCTCGTGAACCATCGACTGGTCGTTTGGACGAAGAAACAGGCTCAGAGGATGCTGAGTCAAAGGATGGTGACGGGGTGGGCAAGGTGGACTCTAAATCGAATACTTCTACGCCGCCTCCTCACTCGAGCAAGTCACGACAGATGAAGCCGCCAACGTGTGGTAGCGAGCCGTGGCCACATGACCGCAACGGTATTGTTATTATTCTATCGTTAATTTGCTCAAGTCTACGACATGTTCAAGTACCTGAATCGAAGCTCACGGCATTGTACCTGATCCGTTCACTGGGTCAGTTTACGAGTGATGAAGCGCGATTGCAGCGTCTGATTCCGTATCTGCTCGAGGTCATTGACGACGCAAGTGCTACCGTCCGTGCCTTGGCACTTCGCACGATCACGTACCTGTTATCTTTGGTGGAGTCTTTCCCACTTGCCGATGCATCTGTGTTCCCACAGTATGTGTTGCCTGCTATGGTTCCTTTCCAGTCTGATCCCGACGAGTTGGTGCGTATCACATTCGCTGAGTGTTTGCCGCAGTTGGCGGAGACCAGTCGGCGTTTTCTTGAAATTGCGCATGCCATGAAACAGAAGACGATGACGTCGTCGGGATCAGCCGCGTCACTGTCTACTCGGAGTACAGAATCCTCCACCCCCAATTCATGGTACCTGGCATCCAGCAGCTTTGATAAGGAGTTGAGCGTACTTCACAAGATGATTTCACGCTTTGTAATCCAGCTTACAACACCCGACCAAAAGGCTTCGTCATCTCTCGTCAAACGCGCACTTCTCGTCGACATCACCAGGCTATGTGTTTTCTTTGGCCGTGAGCGCACTCTCGATGTCGTGCTTCCTCAGCTCATTACGTTTTTAAATGATCCGGACTGGGAACTACGCGGAGCATTCTTCGACTATATCGTGGGTGTGTGCTCGTTTGTTGGTCGCGTGGCTGTCGAGCACAACATTCTACCATGCATCGAACAGGCACTGTTTGATGTCCAAGAGATCGTTATCACGAAGGCCGTCGAGTGCCTTACTGGCTTGTGTCAACTTGGTCTCTTCCAAAAGAAAATCAGTACACTGGTGGAGAAGGCTCGCATGACGTGCTCGTTGCTGCTGCATCCGAGCTGGTGGATTCGCGATGCCGTCCTCAAGCTTATGGGCGAGATTTCACGACAACTGCGCAGTGTTGATGCAAATGTTTTCTTGAGCCCGTTGCTTCGTCCGTTTCTACGCAAGACAATGGTGTTTTTGCCGGACGAAGAGGTGTCTGAGGTCACACGACGACTGCGTGGCTGTTGCCGACTTCATGTGTCGCGTGAAAACTTTGACCGTGCATTGTTGGCGTCTTCGTCATCCTCCGGTCTTAATGAGGTTATCGCTGAAATGGAACGATCTGCCTCTCAAGTGCCTGATGATAGTGATGATGACATGGGCCCACCAGCACCACTGGCTGCGATGTCGACAACTTCACGAGAGTCACTCGAGGAGCCACTTGTCGACATATCACGCGCTCGTAAAAATCGAGATGCTTTGCTCAGCACAGACTCTTTGGATGGATACAGTATGTACCGGCAGCAATCATCCGGTGCGGCTGTCGCGTCATCGGAGGATGGCGTATCTTCGATCTACGATCGGCGTACAACTGAGATCCAGTCATTGAAGCTTATGCAGCAATACGTGTCAATCGCTTCGATGCAGATGCGTAGTAAGCTGGAAATGGCCAAAACCGAGCAAGCTGCTCGCATGCAGGGACCGTCGAAGAGTGATCGCTCTGGATCACCGCACGGTTCGGTTGCTATTGCATCGGTGGCTGTCGGAAGGGCCGCTAGCAGTAGCAATCCGTTTGCGCGCAAACTATCAAGGTCACATCTTCGCGTGCTGTTCGTACCCGATATGCGCTTTGCACTTTCGACAGCGCAGCCCCTAAAGGCTAGCAACTTCGGAATTTCGTCATCCTCTTCCGCGATGGCGACCAGCAGTGCTACATCCGCGGCAGTTAACTCTACGTCTACTGCTCTGGTTTTGAAATCTCGCTCTCATGGACCCGGCAGTTCCCCTTCTCATCGCGGAGGCTCCGCAACACCGGCAGCGTCGAATGGTGGGTCAGCGGCGGGAACCCCTTCTTTGGAGAGTCTATCCCTATCGCACGTTAGTAAGATGTACAGTCTCGTCGAGCCTAGCACACCGATCTCTGCCTCGCCCATTACGGTTACGGGTCCGTCGTCTGTGATTCCTCCCGGCTCACTGTCATCACTAGAAGATTCGGGCCTGGGTCAAATGGACTCCAATCACTTTGCGCCAACCAGCGGTGGTGTGATGGTGAGCATGCTCAACATGAACATGCGCGATATGTACGGTGGCGATGGTATGAGCAGTTTGTTGGACCCTCACCACCACCCAGTGCACGCGTCGCCTGTATCACCACCTCGCCAGAGGATGATTAAGAAGGCACATACGACGTACCACCACTATTTCGCGTTCAAGGAGTCAGCGATGGACCCTGCGCTAGGAAACCCTCGCAAACTGCTGGCACGGCTTAATGCACTGGGGATCCCTCCGCTGCCACCGGATCTTGGCCACTTGCGGCTTCCTGATGGCTCGCCATACTCCATTTACAGCCACGCTCCAAGTCCGTACTGCTTAATGGGTGGGGGCGGCATCACGGGAATCATTGGCGTGGGAGGAAGTGGTGCACCTGGCAGCGACCGAGGAGGCACTGGTGTTTCTACTATCACTTCATCCCCTATTCAGATCGGCAGCAGTACGTACCCGCCTAGTGGGGCTGGTGCTTCTTTTAATGCCGCAGCAGCAGCTGCTGCAGCGATAAACGGAGGCGTAACGCCGGGTAGCTTTGGAGGCTCTGTGGGCAGCACACCATCAAGCAGCTCAAGTAGTGTCAACGGAGTTGGTGGCGGGGGCGGATACCTCAGCTCGTACCGGAACTGGCAGCCGCGAAAGAATGTACTCGTTGCTGAGCTGGCGGAGCACTCCGGCGCAGTGACTCATGTGAATGCGGCTCAAGACAACAGCTTCTTGGCATCTGCTTCGAACGACGGGACTGTGAAGATTTGGTCAGTGCGATCGTTGCAGCACAGTGTGAACCAAGGATCACGCTGTACGTATGACGGCCAGGGCGGGGTGATTACCGACATGAAGGTGTTGACCAACAGCCACTCAGTTGCTTCGGCTTCTAGTGACGGCACCGTGCACGTATTCCGCGTGGACAAGGTGAATTCCGTGGGCGGAAATGTGCAGGCTAGTGGTTTGAAGGAGTTACGGGCAAACGACTCGGCTGTCATGGCGATCGACTACTTAAATAACGTGACAGAGGCTCTGCTGCTATACGCCACGCGCGACGGCAATATCCACGCATGGGACCTGCGCATGCGGCGTGAGTCATGGACTCTCAGTATTTCTCCCGAACTCGGCTACATAACGTGTATGACGCACGCGATGGATGTGAGCTGGCTTGCTGTCGGCACTAGCCGAGGTTTCTTGTGTATGTGGGACCTGCGCTTCTTGGTGCTCATCCGGATTTGGCGCCATTCATCTCATCGCGCCATTCACCGGCTGCAGCCGTGCTTGGGTTTGCCGAACACGTTACCTCTTGATGAGACGTCGGTGCCTCTGGTATTTGTGGCGGCAGGTGGCGCCGAAGTTGCAGTGTTTGATCTCAGTATCGGTGCATGCCGCGCCGTGTTCCGAACGTTGGAGGCTCAAGCATCTGAAGCGGAAGCTTGCAAGTGTCCAACACTCCTCCACGTGCAAATTCCTAATCGCAGGCAAAGCGTGCTCGCAAACGTTTTGAGTCTCCACGGCATCGCGACGGCATTTGACGAGATCGCGTCATCTCCGCTCAGTGAGGAGCCTAGTGTTCGTGCGATGTTGTGTCCATCACTTCATCTACGCGGCATTGGGGATGCCCTGATAACCGGCGGCGAAGACTGCCAGTTGCGCTACTGGGATATTCGCAACGGGAAGCAGTCGTACACAATCTGCGGCAACGGGGAAGCCAAGTCGTTTTACGACAACCAGGCGGCTCCAAATGACTGGTGGCGCATGACCCCGTCGTCCCCGGCGTCCGCGGCTGCTCCTCCGCAGCGCTTCCGTGAAATGCCGGCGGCTCCCTTGTCGACCACGGCTAACATCACAAAGCCCGAGATGGCCTGGAGGCAGCTCAGCCCACCGCTCATTACAGTTTGCCAGGACTCGTCCTTCTACTCGAGTCCCGGTGGCGTCGCGGGTGCAGCAGCATCAGGGGTGGGTGGCGTGGAGTCCGCGATCGGTATGGAGCGGAGAGGTCTTGTCCCTCCGTCCCCGGCACACACAGATTGCATCCTGGACCTGACGCTGGTCGAGCTCGGCAGCAGCCAGAATCCGAGCCCCATGCTCGTGTCCAGTGGCCGCGATGCGGTCATTAAGGTATGGAAGTAACTCGGCACGGCGTTTTGTAGTAGGCGAGTATTCAATGAAGTGATCAGCTAATAAATGAAGACACGGAATCAATGGAGAACACATGTGTATGTTGAAGACTGGCTGCTAATCGCGAGATCACGTTGAAGCTCACCTCTATGCTAGCAATGCAACCAGGTTACCGCTTCTTTTGACGCTTGTTGCCCCCGCCGCCCTGACTGCGCTTCATCTTGAGCTTCTTGTTGAGTTTGCTAACGGCCGAACCCCCTGCACCCGCGGCGTCCTCAGCGCCACGCTTCTTGCCCGTAACAGCGCCGCTGTTCCCCTTCTTGCCCAGCATCGACTTACGTCCTGCACGCGCTTCCTTGAGCTTGGAGCGCTTGGACGGCAGCGCCTTGCCCTTGCGTTGCTGCTGTATCCGCTGGAAGAGCGTCAGGTGCGGCTCCTCGAACTTCTTCTTGTGGCGGAAGGCCGGGTGTTTGGGCTTGTCCGCGTCCCCCTCTTCGTCATCCGAGGGCGCCAGGTCACTGGCGCTGTCGTCGCTGTCACTCTGAAGGTCGCCCACGGACGTGGTGACCGTCACCACGTCGCCGAACTTGCCCTGCGTGAAGTCGTCGTTGAAGGTCATGACCTTGGTCACGGCCCTGGCGCCGCCCAGCACGGACTTGTGCTCGGTCTCCGAGGCCTCTGAGTCACTGTCCTGCTCTTCTTCTTCTTCGTCGTCTTCTTCTTCCTCCTCCTCGTCCTTCTTCTCGTCGTCCAGCAGGTTGAGCGCTGCCAGCTTCTCCTTCTGCTCCTCGCGCCGCTGCTTCTTGGCCTCCAGCTGGCGCTTCTTCACCTTGTACGCCTCCATGTCCAGACCGAAGCGGCGACGCTCCTGCTTGCGCTTGTGGAAGCCTGTTAGGTACTCTCTGAAGTAGCAACAGCAACAGAAGCGTTAGTGATATCAATGTGTCAATCGGTCGCTGTCTGCCGGCCACGCACTTGCGCTTGTCCGGGTCGAACGTCACCACGAGCTTCGACTTCTTGCGCAGGTTCGGGGTGGCTCCCATGCCCGTCGTGCCACGTCCGAGCTTGGCCTTGCCCACGGCCCCGCGCTTGCCCTGACGGGACGTCGCTCCATGCGTAGGCGCCATCGTCAGTCTATAGTGAATGAAGCTCGGTGCCAGTCAACACTAATTTGTGTGCACGACACTAAAACCACGCGCACTTTTACCCGCATACCTATAGATCTGTGTGCACCACACCACCGTATGCGTCGTCGTGGGTTCGCTTTTGTGATTCGACTTCACAGATACAAAGTCCAAGTGCGAGAAGGACGCCATGAGCCAGGAGCAGGACTTGTCAGCGGTGCAGCCGCTGCCGTTCGTGCTGGTGGACGACGACGGCGGCTTCCGCGTGAACCCGGAGGCCTGCGCCGTGCTGGAGAAGGTCAAGACGCGCCTCGTGGTGGTGGCCGTGGTGGGGCTCTACCGCACGGGCAAGAGCTTCCTGCTCAACCTGCTAGTGCGCCACGCACAGGGCCAGCGCAGCTCAAGCTCAAGCTCAAGCATCAACTCCGCGGGCTTCGCCGTGGGCGGCACCGTGAACGCGTGCACCAAGGGCATCTGGATGTGGGGGCAGCCCGTGCCTCTGGACGACGACACGAGCGTGCTGTTCCTCGACACGGAGGGACTCGGCAGCGTGGACCGCGAGCAGACGCACGACACGCGCATCTTCGCGCTGGCGCTGCTGCTGGCCTCCAGCTTCGTGTACAACAGCCGCGGCGTCATCGACGGCAACGCCATCGAGGACCTGTCGCTCGTGGTGAACCTGTCCAAGCACATCCAGACGTCGTCGGCATCTTCATCGTCCAAGGACGCGGCCGACCGGCTGCACGAGTTCTTCCCGAGCTTTTTGTGGGTCGTGCGTGACTTCACGCTGCAGCTGCTGGACAACGGCAAGCCCATCTCGTCCAAGCAGTACCTGGAGAACGCGCTGCAGCCCACGGGCGGCTACAGCGACGACGCCGTGGAGAAGGACCAGATCCGAGCGCTGCTCAGCGACTTCTTCCGACAACGGGACTGCGTGACGCTCGTGAGACCCGTGGACGACGAGCAGAAGCTGCGCAACCTGCCCAAGGTGCCGTACGAGGAGCTCCGGGACGAGTTCCGCAGCAGCTTCGAGAGTCTGCGCAAGAGGCTGTTTGGCAAGGCCAAACCCAAGACCATGTTCGGCAAGCCGCTCAACGGAGCCATGTTCGTCAACCTGGCGAGCTCGTACGTGGAGGCGCTCAATAGCGGCAAGGCACCCGTGATCTCTAGCGCCTGGAGTCGCGTCGTGCAGGCACAGTGCCACGACGCACTCGAGGACGCGGTGGAGAGGTACAAGGCCGAGCTCCATGCGCGTGTGCGCAGCTACGTCTCGCCGGAGCAGTACGAGGCAGATGCTGGTTTTGAAGTGGTTGGGGAGGAGGATGATGAACTTGAAGTGGTGGACAACGGCCAGGGCGCCAACGCCATGTTCGACGAGCACGGGAATTTGCGGAGCGTGGCACTGCGTCCTGAGCTTGAGATGCAGGATTCGATAGACGAGGGAGAAGACCCGACAGCGCCTGAGAACGAGATGATCGAGATTATGGAGAAGGAGGCTGATGCGGAAGGGACCAGTGTGGAACGCACGCGCTTGCCTTGCGCTGAAGACAGACTGAAGAAGTTGCATCGACTGTGTAAGCGGTTGGCAAAGAAGAAATTGCGTGAGATCGTGGATGGAGACATGGGTGCTGACGCCGAAGCTGGAGGCGGTGATGACTACATGGCGCAGTTCCGTGCCGCAGTGACTGCGGAGTTCGACTCGTACCGACAACAGAATGCAGCAGCATCCATGGCGTACTGTAGACACGTGCTGGATGTGTCGAGTCACCCCGGCACGGAGTATTTGGCTCACCCTGAGCAGCACCGCCAAAAGTCTGCTATGGAGCTTTTCCGTGAAACGCAGAACTTCTTACAGGATGACCTGAGTACACTACACAAGGAATACTTTGCCCGCGCAGTGGGTCCATCAGCTGATGCGGCATATTGCGAGTTCATCAGCCAGCGCGTTTTGTCGCAGGTGATTCAACGCACTGAAAACACGAACGCCGCCCACATGTCAGAGGTACGCGGACTTGAGAAGCTGATGAATGATCTGAGCGTGAAGGTTGCGGTGGCGCAAGGACAAGCAGGAGCGATGCAGGAACTCTCCGCTCAGCAGCAGCAGAAGTGCGAGCTCGGAGTTAAGGAGGCTGAGCAGCGTTGTGCGGCTGAGCTGGCTGGACTTCGCTCCGCTCTGGAGTTTAAGACAAACGAGCTGGAGCACATTCTGAACCACAATGCTACCATGAAGCGCCTGGCCGATACAGCGCAACAGGGCCAGTATCGTGCAACGGAGTTCGCGTCCTCAGCATTTGCTCAAATCCTGTGTGGCTACCTCATCAAGCAGCACATGGCCCCTGGAGCTGGCGGTTCAGCCCGCGCCAAGTGGCAGCAGCGGTACTTCGTTCTACAAGGACCACAGCTAAGCTTCTACGACACCAAAGAGGACTATGAGCGCTGCCGCTCAGACAACCCACCGATGGATGTCACTGGAGCGATCATCGAAGACAACTATGCTGTACCGGAAGCCTTCAGCGTCTCCTTCCGCGACGACAAATACTACCCGTTGCAGCTTCACGCCAAGTCTCGTGAGGTCAAGGACGAGTGGGTTCGCAGTCTGCGTGCAGCTGCGGCTGGTCGAGGTGGAGCGCGCGGCCACGCTTCATCGAGTTCGTCGTTAGGATCATCGGCCAACATGAACGGAGATACTGGCGCGTCTGCGGCCTACCGCGGCGGAAGGGAGGCGCCTCCTAGCTACGCAGATTCAGGATCCTCCGCCTATCAAAGTGGTGGTGCAGCGGGGTATGCATACCAAAATTCTTCCTCGAACTTGTACGGCCCTACCGGTGGAAATGGAGGTAGCCGATACATGCAGATGTAGTCAAGTCTACGTAAAGTGAGAGTGTCTGGCACGGTCGAGTCACATGTTTAGCATTGATTTTGTGTTTCAACGAGCAAATACTACTACACGACCTACTATGGTGCTGTTTGATGCAGAAGGCTAAAGAATTTTCACAACTCATTTCAGGCTAAGCACATGCACATGCACTCCGCTCAGCTCTTCGATCGTGTCTTGGCGTCAATCTTTGTCGGACCAATCTTTCCACCTGTCTCAATCAAGTTCGACACGCCGATATCTTCCAGGATCTTGATCACAGCGCCGATGCCAATGCGCTTTTGAGGGTCCCAGCGACACATTCGCTGAACCAGATCCCATTCCTTGTCCTTGAAGATAGCTGGGCGCTCAGGGATCGTTTTCTTATCCTTCACTGCGTAGATAACAGCATTATCTGGCATGTTTCGACCCCACGGAAGAGTTCCCGTGACGGCCTCGATGATGCACATTCCAAACGCGTAAATGTCCGAGGCGAAGGTTGGGGCATCGTCCATCAAACACTCAGGTGCCACCCATCGCACCGCCTTCGTGGTTAGCTTCGGCTTGGGATTGGTACCAAGAACACTCAGTCCAAAGTCTGCTATCTTCGCTGCTCCTCCGTCACAAACAAGAATGTTGTCGTTCTTCAGATCCCCGTGGACAATATTGTGGTCGTGAAGGTGCTCGATTCCAAGAGCTGCTTGCAACAAGCGGAACCACAGCTCGCGGCGCCTACCATTTTCCGGCTTCAAGTAATCCGTCAGCGTTTGGCGTGTAGCACGTTCACAGACGAAGAATGGCTGGACACCTTCGTAGCATGCACCATACAGTTTGATTAAGTTGGAGTGGTTCAGTGTGAACCACAAATCTGCCTCGCGACGGAATTGCTCACGAGATTCCTCATTGACTTCACCAGGCTTCAGTCTCTTTACCACCACATCCGTCCCGAACCATTTGCCCAAGTTCACGAAAGCAAACCCTCCGTCTCCAATTCGTTTCTCCAACTTCACTTGGTAGTTTGGAATGAACCACTTGGGAATAGTGCTAGCACTCTTAATACCACGCTCTTCGGCTTCTTTTAGTACCATGTTCATCGCCTCCGCAACATCCGGTGCATAGGCGCCAGCTCGAGTTTGCGCCTCAAACCGTAGCATGGCGATGTCTTCCGGCCGACTCGTTTTCCGAAGAAATGTAGACGGGTTCTTTAGATACTCCAAAAAGACATCTCGTTGGTCCTGTTGAGCTTTATCCCACGTAGGTTGCCAGCGGTGAACGGTATCCATGCCTTGAAGCTGTGGAAAGGTCTGCACGAGGTGGTCGAGCTGATGATGGAAATGGTAATTTTGACCAGCTACGGACTGCGAAGCGATCTGGATAGAAGCATCGGAGCTATCGGACGTGAAGGCCTCCACCTTCTGAAAAAAAGCGCAGACGAGCAAACTGAAGTCTTCAACCAAAATTTCAGGTAGTTCTCCAGCATTCTCCAGCTGGTTGTAAACGTCTTCAAGACGATTAAACACCGACTGGTCCATGGGAGTGAAATCTTCTTCATGCTCTTCAAGCAACTCATCAAGCAGCTCACGGACCGTGGAGCCGTAACTCGGAATGACATAGCTCGAGATGTCGGGCATTTCTTGCTGCGTTTGATTTGCATCATCTTGAGCCTCATCTTTCGCCAGCAACTCCATCTTGAATACCAGATCTTCCAATTTAGCTCTATCAACAGGACTCTCGGCACATAGGTCTTGGAGAATATCCCATTCTTCATCACTGATGAATCCTGGTTTAACTTCAGGGAGACGCGTAGAAGTTTTGTGCTTCCATGAATCGAACGTTTTGTCTCGTGTTGCTCCCGGTAGGTTTGAATTGCGAGCCCCAAGAAGGAGGAAGAATACAGCCATGCCAAATCTTAGCACGTCAAAGCTCACTGCCGTTTCTTGGTCATCAGCTTGATTTCCATAGACATTCGAGTTCCCGATTGCGCGAGATCGGTCCACCCGGCTTCGAGGTACCAAACCCAAACCGTCCAAGACACCTCTGCGCTCCGAGTAAGTGCTGAGGAGCGTTGCAGGGAATACATCGTGGTACACGAGACCACGATCATGCACATACTGAAGACCAAGGGCGCAGTTCGCCAAGTAGCGCCACACATTCTTCTCGTAGGTCGGTGTAAAGCACGACTCGTGAATGACGAAAGGCTTACCGACGTACGAGGCGCCATAGAACTTTCTCAAGTGGGGGTGGTTGAGCTCCGTCCAAATGGACGCAAGTCGCACACACACTTCCTCGCACACTTCACCACGCACTTCATCACTCACTTTCTCATCTGCATCTTTCTCCCTCGCGATGTCTTCCCACCCCAGCTTGCTGTCCTCCAGCTTGGCCTTGCTCACCCAGGCCCACTCGTGGTCAGAAGTGACGAACCATTCTGGCAACTTTCCGGATACAATACCGGCCTTCTGGGCCACCACGTCGTACACCATGGCAATAGTATCCAGCTCACCGGACGTCAATTTGTCCCGATACTTCTCATCCTTGCCGGCAAATGGAGTCAGACCGTCGTGATACTTCTCCACGCAGTAGCGCAGCAACGTCACGATCTCCAGCTGCTGGTTCTTGTTGCCGAGCGCAGCCATCACCTGCTCGTCGTCTTTGATGAAGTCCTTGAAGACTTGGAGTCGGTCCTCCCGTTCAATGAGAAGGTGGCTGTGCCAGTCCTCGCGGACGTCCGGGTCGTGGATGTCGATGGTATCCAAGGCGCTGTTGATGGATCCGTGCAGCAGCGTCACCACGCGCCCCGTGTCCGCCAGCTTCAAGAGCTGGTTCGTTTGGCTCTCGTACGAGTCCAGGGCCTCCTTTAAGAGGCGCGTGAAGCGGACCATGATGGCCACTTCGCTCACCTCATCACGACACTCGTCACGCAGTTTGCCCACGAAGTGGTCGGCCAGGCGGTCGGTGGTGCGGAAGTCCCCCTCGTGCTTCGAGTGCCAGCGACTGTCCTCCGGGATCTTGGAGTCCATCCAGAAGCTCTTCATCGTCTTGCTCATGGTCGTCGTCATGGCGCCTCGCTCGCTGCAGTAGGCGATGGATCCGTACTATGCTGTATCAACACGAAAGTGGTGGATGTCTGCCTTGTCCGTGGCGAAAGGGATTGTGGTCGGTCTGGATGCGGATGCACCGCCATGTTGTACCCATCGACAAGCTGATTCAAGCCACTGTACAGGACCGGACCTGTGTAAGGGCATGCAAATGCGATGATGAAGTTTTCAAAAATGGAGGGATGTGATTGGCTACTGTACAGTTGAAGTTGAAGTGCGCTCGAGCGCATTCACTCTCGATTCCGCATCCGCGCGCGCGGATTGATGAAACTCACCGCGCTCGATACCGATGCTCACAGAATCTCGAAAACAGTGCAGTTTGCGAAGAAACCCGCAAGGCAGTGGCTACTGAAGCAGCGGCAGTCAAAGCAGCCCTCGCAGAGCTTCAGACCAGGATCGATACAGTCGATGATAGTGTGATAACATGCTCGGATACAGTGTCTCGCGTTCTGGAAGGAGATTCCAAGCACGAGGCACTTTTGTCGGCTGTTGCGGCGGCATCCTGTAATTGTCCCCAAGAAGGTCTACCCGGCGTTAAATCTACTGAAAACGCTTCTGGCACTGAACAAACTACCGGAAAGCGACGACGAAGTCACCACCGATGCGAGATAGACGAAAGGAAACCTGCTCGCTATACGTCCGCTCCCTCGATCGATGGCTCCTCCCCAAGCATCAGAGCTCGATCCTCATTGCACTATGAAGTCGATACCAGTATGTGGCAGGATGATAAGGTGGATTCTAGAGGCCTCCACCAAGCTCTCGAGCGGATTGAGTCCCTCCGCTCTAAGCGACGTAGCTACCTGAGGACTCGTTGATAGGCGCGGCACTTCACTATCTACTGTTGACATGGTAGTCTACTTTCGTGAGTGGGAAACTGCCGAAGCACATTGCTACAGTACATACAATTTGATTTGGTTGCTCGGTTTGCAGTTAAAAAAGCTGTAGTTTTGTTAATCTTCACAGTCGCACTCAGTGGATTGACAGATAAAAGTTTCTCCTCATTGCAACCATTCGTAAAAGACCCCCCACACGCACACTACACATTGGATACTGGAAGTATCAGAGCTTTTTGTGTTTCTCGATTATCACCACCGCGGGCCTTTGGCCTACTCAGATGACCGTCGTGAAACTATCGAGATAAAGGAATCATCATTTTCCCCAGTCCGAAGGCAACACCCACACACAAATGTACGCACAAGGAAGACCCTTCCAGGTATTCTTCCTGTCCGTCTGTCGTCCTGTTCTGAAGTGAGCTTTCATGCTTTCACACATTGTGTCGACGGCGGCTCTATCAAAGCCCAAGCCACCCATTCCCGCACGCGTAAAAACGTTCTTACAGGAGTAATTACGCTTTGTGTCGACCAGCTAAATGCAAATTTCAGCCAATCCTGACCGATTTGAACTTTGCTGCGGAATAACTTCGGCGGATAATCGGACGCGATGGCGCCCGGTCGGCAGGAGCTGCGCGCGTGGCGCAAGGAGAACGACGCCGGCAACCGGTGCGTCAGCATCACGTCTAGTGAAGACGTCCCCGTCCCCGGTGCCAACGGTACGTGGCTTCGGTTGATGCAGAGCGCGCTGTGTGGATCTAAAGTCTCACTCGGTATGTTGCTGTAATGTTACAGTGCCCTTCGAGGAGCTACTGGCTCGAGAGCTGCGTAACTCGGAGGGGAGTGGGGCTAAACCCACAGCAGCATCCAATGGTAAGGCGAGCAAGAAGCCGTTCCTGAAGAGAGGAGCACGCGGCTGGTGGATGCGACAACCAGGCGCCAAGCAGAAGGTGGTGAAGCACACGCTCGCGTCCAAAGGAGACGAGGAGGAGAGCCCAGTGAGGTCAAGACCAGTGGTTAAGAGGAGTGAAAAGCAGCAGCAGAGGAGGAGGTCGTCGTCTGCCTCTTCGTCTGGAACTCTGTCGCCGGTGACAACGCCGCCCGAGCAGGTGCGGACTGCCCCGGTGCCGGTGCCTCCGCAGACGCTGTCACCCGCAGTGTCGCCGATTCGACGGACTCGACACAGCAATCAAGATGGTTTCGATGATGGTGGACAGAAGAACGAGGAGTTTGCGGCGTGGAAGAACGCGTCCTTCCGCTCGACAACAAGCACGGATATTATGGGCATGAAGAACGTGAGGCAGTCGTACGAAGCAAGGCAAGAGCGAGAGGCCAATGAGATGGCGGAGTTTGAGGCGATTGAGCGGGATCTGGCGGCGGAGAAAGAGGCGTATTTAATGGAGAAGCAACAGCAACAACAGTATCAGCATCCAGCTCAAGCGGTCCGACCGGAACAGGATCACGATAATCAGACAGATCACTGGGGATTGCCGTATTCTTCGTTCGTATCTGATCTGCACGAGCAAGAACAGTCGAGATGGCAAACAACCAGATCAGGGTCGATTTTTGACGACAGTCTGGATGAAGATGCGGACTCGGCGTTGGTGCTTGACGGCCAGGCAAATCTGTCCAAGGACGACTGGCTGTCCGAACGCGATGGATTTACGGACCAACTTCGTGATCACTTTGGCTATGGCAACAATTACGGTGAGCCGCCATCGGATCTCAGCGCCGTTAGTTTTGACGATTCTGTGCCTTGGGATGATGGTCTATCATTTCAACCACGACAGAGCGTGGCTCACGAACAGCATTCCAACGTCGAAGCATCCAATAACTTGATGAATTCCGAGAGTCAGCGATATTATTCGTTTGATGGAGCGCCAAGCATACCCACTGAGCAACAAACAGTAACCCGACAAGTGTACTTTCGTGGGGACGACAGCACCGATGACCTGGGATACAATAATCCGGATCCTGTAGCAGACAGCGATGCTCCAGTGTCGTCATTAGTGCAGAATATGTTTGGGGAGTACGTGCGAAACCAGGGCGAAGAAAGTGTAAGAGATGACATGGACTCCATCGCTGCTGGCGTGGATAGCAGCAGCAACGACGTAGATACGCCTTCAGCCTGCTCACCACCCCCACCGCCTGCCCAAGACAAGTCTTTGTCGACGCTCAAGCAAAAGTTGCGCAGCAAGCAAAAACCACCTACAAAAACACCGACGAACAAGGCAAAAATTAATAATGCGCGTGCAGGATTAACGAAGGGTGGGCCTTCTCGCGCCCCAGCCAAGCAGAAACCTGGAGCAAGTACGGGCAAGCAAACAAAACCTCGCGGTCGAGAGGCACAACCGGTTGACTCCGGTGTGTTCCTGCCTGCTGTGATAGAAGAAAAGCTATATGAGCTTGAAGAAGAAGTGAAGTTCTACAAGTCGGAGACGTTGCAGCTTCAAAAAAGAAAGGATTACTATGAACAAGAGGTGAAGAAGCTTGCGCTCGAGCGGGATGAGTTCGCACGATACCAGCAGGAACAGCGTGTGCTGATCGAGAAGGAGTGGGAGCGAGAGCGTGCCAAGATGAAAAAAGAGGAAAAGCTCCAGGAGAGGCAATGGAAGCTCCGCATGAATGCAACAATATCCCACCAAGATCGAAAAGACCGCGGGGAAGTGGAAACCCTCAAGGCGCAAATTGTGAAGATGCAACTAGACGAGAAAGCACTTGCAAGGAAGTGGAAAGCAGTGAACGACAACTTGCGGCAGCGTGTGACGGTACGTGTTTGCTAGCTGGGCATTTGGTATTTGTGCTGTAATGTGGACTAACTCTCTCCACTGGTTTGCACTAATGCAGGAACTAGAGGGGAAGAACAGCGAACTTGGCGATGAAATCAAATTTTTGGAGAAGGATCGCTTGGAGCAGTGGGAAAAGTATGAACGTCTATTGAAGGAAAAACAAGATGCGTCGAATTCGGGATTAAAGACGCGGTCAACCGCTGACACTTTTCCTTCCGATCTGGGTGAAACCAGTAAGCTACGCACAATGGATGACGTGTTTGCCATCAAGGGAACGGCCGACGAACTTCTACAGAGATGGAGTTTACCTCATACGGAGATCAAGAGAGGGGATCAAGACCATGCATTTACAGCAAGTTCTGGGTACCATCGGCATCTGGAAACTACCGCAGTTGAGGACTACAACCCGAAGCGGTACAGTTTGGACCGAGAAGACACTCATTCCTCGAGCGAACCAGGAGCTTTCACCAACGGTGGCGACATCGATAATGCAAACGCTAAGGACAGCTTCACACGTACTACTGGTGCCGCCAAAACATACGAGTGGGCGCTTCCTGAGGCTGAGGATGATGGTGCTTTGCATGATCTTGGCTACACTAACCAAAAATCCGCTGATGGCGACGGAGCTATCTCAGCATCAACATCGTCGCTGTCGGAGCACAGGACAGTGAGCCAAGAGATTGAACACGCAGGAGGCAAGAAAGAGGTGGTTTACTCGGATGGCAGCAGGAAAATTATGTTCCCGGACGGCAATGAGAAGGACATCGACGCCAGCGGTCACGTCGTCATCAAATTCACGAATGGTGACCACAAAGAGGTACGAAGTCTCTCACTGTGTGTGAATGATGATTCAACGTTAACGACTGACTTGGTTCTGATGATACGTCACTGTAGCTCTTCCCGGACACGGGGATCAGTGTATATTACTACTACGAGGCCCAGACGAAGCTGACGACGTACCCAGACAACCGCAAGGTGTACGAGTTCCCGAATCAGCAGGTCGAGACGAGCCTCCCGGACGGCACAACGGAAATTCAGTTCGCGGACGGCATCAAGAAGACAATTCGTCCGAACGGCGACGAGTTCTCCGTGTTCCCGGACGGCACCACCATGCTCGAGCAGCCGGACGGTCTGCGCGAGGTGACGCTGCTCAACCAGAAGAAGATCCGCTACTTCCCGGACGGACAAATGGCCTGCGTGACCCCCGGCGGCAAAGAAACCCGCGTCGGCTCGGATTCCGAGCTCAAGCAGCTCATGGACAGCACGTAAAGTAAAGTATCACAATACATGCACATCATATTTAATTAAGAGCGTGTTCGCTACGCACCTGGAGGTGGAGATGGATTTGACGATCCAGAAATATAAGGACATGATTGGTCAAAAGGAGGCAGGTGACAACAACACGACTGGAGGCAAAAGGCCGGTTTTGTATCTAGCTACTTGAGGTGGAGAGGGGTGGAGACACCTGGAGACAGTCAGCGAAGAGCAACATATTCATCATGGAGGACGAGGAGATCATTGCCGTACGTGTATTAATAGTTGCTTGCTCCGCGGTAGCGCAGACGATGGCACTGTATGTCGCGAGTAGTGAAACAGGATCGTCCATTAGCAAGAACAGTGTAGGCACAGGATCAGGTGTAGCTGACGATGCTAGCGAGCCTTGCGCGAGAGGAATAAATGTGAGCGCAGTATCGACCAGAAAGCAAGCTGTCTTTACCGAGCGGTTGCGTCACTGATCCGACGAGTGAGGGCGGTGGCAGTGCCACTGGCACGTCGTCGTCGTGAGTAAGAGTCATGCCCGCATGAGAATAGCGGGAGCTGCCGTTCGCGCGGCCGCGCGGGGGTGGGGGGAGGCATCCATCTAGGCCTCGGAGAGTTGCTTAAAACCCCTTCACGCCATTGGCTTAAAAGTTGGCTGGAGATGGATACATTGCGAACGAACTGGAGATGGATATTAACCCCCATCTCTATCTCCAGCACAACGCGAACACCGTGTTCAACACGCTCTAACCGCCAAGCTTACATGAATGTTGAAGCCATGTGCAGCGTTGACGCGCGAATGGCATAATCATTCGGACAGAACCTGGACTCTCCCTGACTTTACTGACACAACACAACCATATCCTTCAATAAAACCATACATAATCTCCCTCTACAATACGAACATCTTGAAAACTCCGTCCTTCAGCGGAGTGTCTCCGATCGTGGTCATTCCGGATTCCACGACGATGGAGGCGTATCTGCACAAGCACTGGCCGCAGGGCTCCGTGTCCGTGAGCTGCCGCGTGTACGCGAGCCAGCGCCGCGCCGACGAGCACAAGCGTCTGCAGCTGACGGCCCGGGGCATCGAGCTGCGCGCCGTGGGGGCGTCCACGCCCAGCGAGCCGGACGCGATCCCGTGGAGCTCCGTCCTGGGCGCGTCCGAGTCCACGAGCGGCATCCGGCGGCGCTTCGTGGCCGCGTACGAGGGCTCCGAGTACGGCGAGGAGAAGGAGTTCGTGGTCTTCGGCTGCGCGCCTAAGCGTGAGGACGCGGGCCGCGGCGGCCTCCTGGGCGGCCTGTCGGCGCTGGCCTCGGCGGTGCTGCCAGCGGCGCTGACGACCAGCAAGCCCAAGGACGAGCGGATGCTGCTGCAGTGGGTCTTCAGCTGTGACGGGGAGGACGCGGAGGTGGTCGCTGCGAGGACGGTGGGGGCCATCAGGTTCCTGGCCGACCCGAGGGCGGGGAAGAGCGTCAAGGCGGCCGAGAAGCTGCTGGATCCGTACGGATTCCTACCGCCTCGGAAGGTGAGACGGGGGGTTGTGGGGGTGTAGGGGGGAGGAGGGGATACTGATGGAGGGTGTGTAGTTTCTCGTGGTGATCAACCCTGCAGGAGGCACGGGCAACGCCCAGCAGACGTACGAGCAGCAGGTGGCGCCAGTGTTCGAGCAGGCCAATGTGGAGGTGGAGACGGTCGTCACGCGCCAAGCGGCGCACGCCACGGAGATTGTGGCGGAGGTGCCACTGGACAAGTACGACTGCATTGTGGCGGTCGGAGGCGACGGACTGCTGTCAGAGAGTGAGTTCGCATTGGAGATGCTGGCTGGAGGTGGTGGAGCTGATGTTGTGTGTGGATTTTATTGTTTTGATGTTTTTGTTTTTGTTTTCAGTGCTACAAGGTCTGATGAACCGCAAAGACTGGCAACAAGCTATTCTTCAGCCACTGGGAGTGAGTGTGGATCGGTGCATTGACTGGTGGGTTTCGGTTTGCGCGAGCCTAACGTGTTGGTTGCTTGCTTGTCAGATCATCCCGGGTGGCTCGGGCAACGGGTTGTCTGCCTCGTTGCTGGCGCGTGCTGGTGAGCGGTTCGAGCCGTTGAGCGCGGCCTATTCCCTCGCAAAGGGCCAAATCCAGGAGCTGGATCTGTTCACTGCCACGAACGGCGATGGGAAGGTAATGCACGGATTCCTGTCGCTGGAGTGGGCCTTCATTGCCGATATGGACATCAAATCCGAGCGGTACCGATTCTTCGGCGACATGCGCTTCCTCATCGCGTCCACGCTGCAGATCTTCGGCTTCGGTCAGACAAACTTCCCTGGCCGGCTACGCTATCTCGTGTCAAAGGACGACGAACCTCTTCCAGCGAAATATCACGACACGTTCAGCAGTGCAGAGACGACAGGCAAACCGAAGTGCGTTTGTCTGGAAAAGGAGAAAGAGACAAGTGGGGAGATATCGGAGGAGTGGAAGGAAATGGATGGTCCGTTCTACATGTTCTGGGGGATGAACGTGTCCCACGCTGCCGCTGACGCTCACATTGCACCACCGGCCGATATCTCCGACGGCTACTTCCACCTGATGCTTGTCTCTGGAGAGAGCTACTCGCGGATGGGGCTGGCTAAACTCATGATGGGAATCGAGGACGGATCGCACCTGGATATCGACCGCGTGCAGATAATTCGCACTCGTGCCTTCACGATCCATGCCAGCAATGCTAGCGATCTCATGTGCGTTGATGGAGAGCTTTTCCCCGGGCCTGAAGTGAAGATTGAGGTGCACCGCGCATTGGGTCGGGTGCTCTGCCTGCCAGGAACGAACAAATAATACCGGATACGCTGCTGATAGACACGCCAACGAGGCGTATCCTGATAGTGGGAATCGCGCGCTATTGCACAGTATGGCCCTCGACGGGTGTCGTCTTCAAACACGGAAGTAATCTACTGTAGTCAACCATGGATCGTTGTATTTTTCATTGGCAGTAGGGGCGTTGTGCTGCTACTCGGAGGAACTTCTCCCGCTTTCTTCTCCCATGGTTCTTGTGAATTTGGCAGTCAATCTGCCCTCATCAAAACTCGACAAGTTGTTCATAGGTTTTAGGAAAGCTACACTTTTTACCATTTGCACTACATGTCCCCGTGCGCTGCTTTCCACACTCGCATCTCTTCGTTAATTCGATCATGATGGTGCTGAAGTATCTGGGGGTCGACACGCTCAACCACTTCGACATCATTCTCGTTCAACGGGTAGGACAGAGTAAGCAGTTCTTCAGCAACCAGTAGAGCAATGGCCTTGTCGAACAGGGTCGTGTGAGGCTCTTGGTCCTCTGTAAACTGGGTTTGGTTTTCTTCTCGTACCCTCGTGGCGTGTCGACGCTCTAAGAACGCACACGCTGCCCGACGACTGACAGTCTTTCCATTCAGCACCACTGATTCATCCCAAAACGCTGCTACCGCTTGTGCATGTTGTTCACCACTATTCGAGTTTCCGTGGAGGAGGTTTTGCAAGTCTTGCATCGTCAGCTTTTCTTGCTCCTTGCGTCCTGGAGCCACACCCAGACGCTGTAGTCCATCGTCGTCTTCTTCTTTCTCCTCACCGACAGACAGCTCCGCACCTGAGTTACCAGTTTTCTGCTTATGTCCAAGTCGATATATGCGCTCCTCAACCGAGCCCCGGACAATAAAACGGTGGACACGAGTACGCCGGGTTTGACCCAGCCGATGGACGCGGTTGACAGCTTGGGCTTCAATACTGGTGCTGAGCAACGGCTCGATGAGCAGCACTTCGGTCGCTTCAACGATGTTGAGTCCGTTGGCTCCGACTTTGAATGGCAGTGCTAGCACACATGCGGCTGGACAAGCTTGAAACTGAGTCAGAAGTTTGGGTAGCTGTCGCTTTGTATCATACATGAAGCAGCGTACGCCCAGGCGGGGCAGAGATCGCACTGTTAGCTCCAGCATCCGAGACCATTGAGAGAACAGCAAGCACTTGACACCCGGGTTTTCTTGTCGGAGCATATCCACACGAGCGAGTAAAGCGTCGAGCTTCGAGCCTAAGCTTCCGCCAGGAGGCGTAGGTTGGTGTGGAATTCCAGACACGGTCTCATTTTGACGCTCGGAGAGAGTCGAAGTTGAGTCTGCAGTTGATTCTTCAGCTTCGACAACCACCGTGACACTGTCAGCACGCGAGATACGACGGCAGGTTGGACAACGGACAGTTTTTCGGGGGTGTTGGGGACCACCTGTCAGGCTGGATATGCAAGTCGTACAGAAGGCGTGCGCACAGGGCAATACGGCGCGCCTTTGCGTAAACTCTTGTAGGCAGACAGCGCATAAGGGTCGCGCAGACGGAGAGGTCCCATTTTGCTGCGAGTATTCCACGTGACGAGCGTCCGCCTCACCTTGAAGCTGCAAAAAGTACCGCAGTTGAGCCATTTTGCTCCGTAGGTCGAGATCTGCTGCTGTGCGCTCGGCTTCCAACTCGGCCTCACGCACGGGTACTTCCACACGCTCCAGTTTGTACAAACGTTCAGCTTTCGTCCGTGCTGCTGGCTCACCAGGCTGGCGTAGACGCAGCTGACTACAGGCCATAACCAACTCGTCCAATGCACCGAGACGCTGGTGTTGAGCCTGGAAGAGCTTTTTAGCAGCCAGCCATTCGCGTTGCAGCTTCGTCCAGAACTCGGTCTCACTCTGCATTTCCGTCTGAATGTTGTTAGCGCGTCCCTTTCCAGCCGGCTGAGAGCGCAACGCATTTCGTGCACAACCTGAAATCTCCTTGAAAACTTCAACAAATAGCGATACGGATGAACCTCCACCGCTGGACCTCGTCGCGGCGGTATTGTCATCGCCCTCCATGCTACCATCATCACCATTTAATAAATGCATAATATGTGTCTTGCCCGGGGAAGTCTTGTCGATTCCAAGAAAGTGTTGTCGATATGCGCCCAGCTCTTTGTAGAGTTGACAATGAACACACATCGGCCCCGTCCCGCCGTCGCGGCACTTGGCGCAGTTCCCCGACAGCTCGATATCAGCATCTGATGGCGGTCCGTCACTAAGGGCTGCAAGACGCTCAAGAAGAACACGTCGTCGTTTCGCCAAGGCTTCGAGTTCACGTACTAGCAACAATCGCAGCGAGCGAGTGCTCACAAGCTGCGAGCAAAATGTCGTTCCCCAGCGTGTGCCGAACCCAAAAAGTCGTGCTTGTACTCGTGCCACAAGTTGTTGATCGCCTTCTCGCCCGCTATTCTCGATAATAGCAAGCGCGTCACTCCACCAATCCCCAGATGTACACAACATTTCAGATTTTGCTCGAGAGGGAGAGTGCTGCCCTTCATCAATCTCTTTGAATACTTGTCTGAAATTGTCGAGAGCTTGTGTGTGCTTCATATCAACTTGGAGGAGATAAAACTGTCGAATTTGCCGAGCACTGTCACCAAGTAGCGAGCATTCACGTTTGATTGCCAAGAGGTCTTCGTTACGCAGGTCTGCCGAGCCAGGAAGTAGTCCTGTCGACGATATTCGTTCTTCTAGAGCAGGCAGCTCTGGCAGCAGGCATTCCCTCTTCGGATTCGCGTTAACGTCAGTGCTCTCAGCTCCGACATCTCCATCAGGAAGGGTATACAGTTGCTGAACGCATTTCTGTAAGTTCTGCAAGATGTGAAGTCGAGGGAGCAGGTCGGCACGGAAATGCGACCAGTTCTTGCGAATGAGACTCATTTGAGCCATGTACTTGAGCGCAGCACCCGAGATATCGTCATCCAACACAAGCAGTCCGGCTAAGCCATTCTGTGCTCCGATGAGCTGCCGCTGGGCGTCCTCGCATTCTCGTGTGGCTTTATTCAGGAGCTCCTGAAGAAACGCATCCATGGTCATCACAGCACCGCCAGTAGAATTCCCTCCGGAACCCCATGCTTGTCGAGCACCACCGACTTGAGGGTGGCAGCACAACTGTCGCAGAATGAGCAGGTCCTGCCACAATCGATCTTCTCGCGCAATGACATCACTTGTCTGCTCCGATTGCCGACGTTGACGCTGCTGAACTAGAGAAATAATGCGTTTCTCCTGTTGGTCGTAGAAATGGCGTTCCACAGCAGCAAATTGACACCAGACAACCTCGCTGTTCTGGGGAGGAAGGTTCAACTGGTCCAAGACGTGTTTTTTGCCGGTACGCCACAGAATGCCACCCCCACAAGCAGCAGGCTGCGAGTCTTGGCCACTCCATAAAAGCAGGTCCAGGACGCGGTCGATCGCTCCTTCAGCAAAATTGCGCTCGATAGATTCTCGGAAGAAGCACAAGTCTGCACCCTCTTGTTCATCGTTTTCTGCCTGCAACAGTTGAAGGTTTTGGCTCGTTTCAACTTGCATCGACGCGTAGGGTGAGATACGTAGAAAGCGCAAGTACCCAAACAACTCGCTCACGCGTGACGAGAACGGGGTGCCCGTGACTACCCATCGGTTATCGGCGCTAAGTCTTGCCAACGTCAGTGCTGCTTGCAAGCGCGTGTTCTCCACTCCAACCTGGGCTTCGTCCATACACACTCGCCAAAAGCGTAAGGCCACGAGAGGAGAACCCACGAACGCGTACCGCTTGCGTTGAGAACGTGTGCTGGAACGTCGATCTTCTCCTTCGGTGGTAGGAACATGCCGTAGATCAGCACCTAGAGCCTCATAAGTTGTGAGCACCACATCATAGCGAGCAAGCACAAGACCAGGCGACGCCAGCACTTGCCATTCAGCACTGGGACCAGTCCCCTCCAATCTCGTCCTCAATGCGCGAACACCAGGATAACGCATCACAGAGAGAGCCCCCTCCCTAACGTGGCGAGAAAACTCGTGCTCCCACTGCGCGTGAATAGGCTCTGGTGACACGATAAGCGTGGTGCGAGTTGCAAAGCTTGGTCTCTCTTGGCTCTGGCAATGATAACACATGAACCCCCCACTTGACCAAGTTGAAGTTGCTCCACTTTCAGCCGAGTCACTCGATTCAAAATCCCAGATACCGTCCAAGCTGGTAGCTGAGCTTGACTCAGAACCTTCACCGCTTGCGTGGACCATATACCCAGTGCAAAGTTGGTGATGCCACGTGCCACAAAACTCGCACTGCACGAAACCCATCGGGTGATTTTCAGATGAGCCACAAATGCACGCCACTGTGTCATCCGTGACGTCGGTGTCTTCATCCGTCTCCACACACGAGTGCATTGACAGTAGCTGCGGTCTCGACAACGGCTTCCGGCGACTCAAAACCAGTGCGATCACCTCCACCGTCTTCCCAAGTCCCATTTCATCCGCTAGAATTCCACCGCGCACCGATGCCAAATCCATCCCAATGGGTCGAAGCTGCTCTTGATGCACCTGCGGTCTGCCAACCGTGTGGAACACTGCACAGAACGGGTCGTACGCCTGTACATCCCTAGCTGTCTCCTCCTTGAAAGTCACGCCTAGAAGTAAGGTACAGCCTTGTTGACTCGTCGTTTTCTCGCGCGAGAGCATCCAGGCCACTGCGGCCTTCTGGTACGGCCGCAACGTCGGGAGCAGATCCGTCGAGGCCGCTTCTGCCGCCTCATACTCGCTGATATCCCGCCTCAGTTGACGCGCTGCGTCAATACGCGCATAGATTTCAGGCATCGCGAACGTCCGACCTTGGAATTGCTCGCACATTGCGCTACTGTCCCCCACACAACGCGCACAGAGCAGCTCAATCTCGCTCCAGTAGCGGAAACTGCACGACTTTTCCACCTCCGAGAGCCCCCTCTCTGCGTCGTGCGTCTGCTTCAGCAGCCAAATCATCACGTGGTGCATCGCACGCATTGGCGTCGCTCTGGGGGCTGCAGAGCCCGGCAAAAGCCCGCGAGAGCTGCAGAGCGTCATGTATTCACGCCAAGCCACACGCACTGCGAGGGTGAAGCTCCAGTCATCACACTCGGATGTTCTATGGGCGTTTATATGGAGACTCAGCAGTCCGCGCTCCGCCAGCGTCGCCACGTGAGGGCGAAAGGCTTCGCACGTGTGTGGGAAGAGCTCAGCTAGAGCCACGGGGGCGTGGGCGGCGCTGGGCGACTGGCCGTGGAGGTGCAGCTGCAGCTGGGCGGTCTCTGAGAGTGTGAGGTCGATCTGCAGCTGCAGAGCGTGCTCGTCATTGCAAACTGCAGCTAGAGAGGGCAACAGACGCGAGTGGACGGGCAACTGGAGCCTCAGCGCGTCTTCTGCGTCGCCTGTTGTGGCTCTGGAGAGTGGCAGAGGCTCGCGGTGCTGGTGGAGGGAGGGAGGACGTGGCTGCTTGCATCGCTTCGACCGCTTGGAGGCGCTGGGCTGAGATGGCGGCGCGTCTAGCGGCCGCTTGGACGGCGTCGACTTGCGGCGGGGCATTGGATGATTAAAATGGTGAAGATCAGCTCACATACAAAATCCCCAGTAATCTGATTATCTCAATCAGATACCTGGTACAAAAAAGGTCCATCAGAAACACGTGATGGACCCTTTTTGTAATTTTATTTACGATGCTACGTAGAGGCCAATGGTGAGGACCATAATGCCTCCGAGCGTGAAGAAGAGATTCTTCATGCGGCCGTCGTTCAGGTTGGATGGGATGCACTTGCCGAAGAGCAGCACGAGCACAGAGAGCAGCGTAAAAAAGGCGAGCGCGATGGACGTACTGCGCCTGCTCTGCGGCACCTCCGAGTAGTTGATGTCGTAGGACGCGACAGCCGCCAGCACCTCCGCCAAGGCGATGAGCAGATATTGAGGAACGGCTGTCCACCACGGAATGTCGTTCATCGCCTGGCCGCAGTCGTCGTTCAGAATGAACTGCGTGTCCCCATTGGCGTCCACGTACTGCGCAGTACCAGCCAACACCTTTCCGTAGCGGTCGGAGGTTTGCCCACGTACTTCGTGTACGCCGGGTAGATGACTTTCTCCGCGAGCGGGACGAAGAGCATGCAGCTGATAGGGTTGATTATTTGGCCGGTGGGTCCCCGGCATTTGACTCTCATCAGACCCAGTGCCGAGACGCACGTCGGTTTGCTGAATGATAGACTGGTTGCTGTTCTGGCACATCCAGAAATCCACTTGGATAGCATTGAGAGGCAGGATCCGAACGACTTGCTTCACTCCGTCCACAAGGTCACCGTCGAATCGACCGCCCAGCGTGGCAGACTCCATGAAGGTCGAAGTGCGGCCAAAGTAGACCCAGATAACCGTCGCGATGACGATCATGACTCGAGATAACGATCATGACTCGAGATAACGATCATGACTCCACACGCGTTCGAGTTGTTGTGGCCGATTTGACCGTGGTCCGACAAGGAAGGAGGCCAAGATATTCAACGCAAATGCAGCAATGTACAGAATCGTTCCGAGAGTGACCATCTTGGCGTTGACGTTTTCCTTGGCGTGGTCCGTCACGATCTTGATCACGTGAACAATGGACTTCCGCGTTGGAGGCGCGTTCACATTATCGACCGACACAATTGAGCGTGGCGGATGACAGCAGAGTTTTGAATTTTCCGAGACGTTCATCCGAAATGTAGCCGGCGATAACGCACATGAACTGGCAGAGCGAGTCGAACGTTGGCTTCATGGAAGTGGAACCCTTGTTGAACCAGCCCAGCTTCTGAAAAAAGTTCTTGAGTGACTGGGCGATTGCGAAGTTCGTGACTTGACTGAACACAGAGAGGACGAACAGGATAAGGCACACGTCTTGACATCTTGACATTTCACTGGCGTGCCAATGCACATGGCTATCGTGGTGCCCGTGCAACGTGTCCTGCTTGAAGTGCAAATGATTTACGTCAGTGCAGCAACGCCTGTAACGAGTTTTCCAGTTTGTGCACTTGATGCTCCAACGAGTCCAGCACAGCGTTGCTCTCAACTTGTCTCGATACCCTCCAGCTCTCCACTTGGTTCGAAACCAAATCTGGCAGCCCGTTGATCTGAAGGGCATGGGAAGCTTTGCCAGCGTGCATCGGTGGTCGCTTGCGGCATCTTTTGAATTGGTGCGCTGCCTTGGTCACTCGACGACTCAGTTTGTTTCGTTGGTTGGGCTTACTGTTGTGTAGACCCCACGCTGCCTGAATAAGCTGTGCCGCAAACGCGCGCACGGTACGCTCCCACTTGAGGCTGTCCATTGCAGATAACACCGCATGCTCTTGCTTGGTCCCTTTTAGCGAGTCAAGAAACTCGGATGTCATCAGCGATATGAACGCCAAGCCGCCAAAAACTGCGCCCAATACAATGGCAACCCGACCGCCCGTCGTTATCGGGTACGCATCGCCGTATCCCACCCCCGTCATGGTGACCAGAGTTAGCCAAAGCGCATGGTCCTCGCCATCGAGCTTGGACGGAAAAGGTCTCTCGAAAATTGATACTGCAGCGGCTGTGCTCACCCACAGCGTCACGAAGAGGGTAAGAAGAACTTTTAAAGGCCGTAACGCGAACGATACCCGAAAACTCCACCACAGTGAGTCCACAGGGACGTCTTTCCGAGAACTCATAGTCATTGCCACTACTCGCTTCGAGAGTTGGTTGCGAACTACGCGTGCAAACCAATAGAGACGAACCAGCACGACCATATTTACGATCTCCAGAGGATATGAGTATTGAAGCTCGCAGGCTTGGTGGCTAGACTTCATCGTCAGAGGGCGTGGACATGCTGGTAATACTTCTAGCGTGGCCCGAGGTAAAGCGAAACGCTCTTCGCCCAGATGCACTTGGCCATGAATCAACGGAGGCAGGAAAACCCCACAAAGAATCATCTCGGCGATAAGTGGCAAGAGAAGCAGTCGAGGCGACTGCCGGATAGAGTTGACACAGTCTTGAGGAATTTGATTCCGCAATACCATGATTTCCATCTTCACGGAGTATCGATAGTACACTTGGTGAAGTAAAACAACCGTGATCAACAACAGCAGAGCTGCGTAAGTTTCGCCTGGTGATTGCAATGGGAGGTCACGATGGAATTTCGCGGAAGAGCACCATATCGCTCGGAACTGTAGCCATACCGTGACCACCGAAAGCGCTGCCAGTGCAATGCAGAAACTGTCGCTGCGACCACGTAACTTGTACAATGTACGTAGGCGCTGCTGAACATTTAGAACGCGTTTGGTTGCTACAGGCACCTTTCTGTTCAACCTCGAAAATTTCTTCATTCGCTCGTCATGACAATCTGAAAGGCCAAGGTACACCGCAAAGCACATTTTGCAACGCTCTTTCCTCCATAACCAACGCAACGCAGCCACACTGAGAACCAAAGTGGCGAGTGCTGGTGCGAGATCCCACGTCGACCAAGGGAAATACCGGCTTAGTGACCCGAATTCCAACATGAATCGGTTGGTCGAATCAAGTTGATCGAAAATGTCATCAAACGAGTGACTGTACGTTGCGTTCAACGGAAGAACTTGGAACGTGGTTGAGTTCGCGTATTGCTCGTATTTGTCTGGCGAATACTCTGCAATCTGCAATACCTGGCTGACCTCGAGAGGCAACAACAGCGCCAACGCAAGAAATCCACCTAACCATTTGCTAGAGAAACACAGCCGAAAACGAAAAGGAAGTCGTATCGTGAAGTGGTCTAATGGCAACCCAAACATCCGGGAGCCAACCGGCGACGCAAAATTAGGGAACTCGAAGTCCTGTACAACCCAGAGCAGATCTAACGCTACCACCAACGAGCTCAGCAGCGCAAGCCAAGACATGTTGCTCAACCACAACTCCGTGTAATGTCCCGCACTCGCCCCCTCAAGATTCCATGCAGCCCATTCCGCCTGCAACTTCGGAATCGCCCCAAAGCACACACCACAGATCGTAACCCCAGCGAGAGAGCACCAACACCACACGATACGTACAGCCGGGAACGTGGTATACACGCGACGCACAGACGACAACCAATTACCGAAAAAGACGCGATTGCACTCGCGGTCCTGGAGCGCCCAGTCTAACGTCAGTAGCAGCTTGACGCAACTCAGCGCCACCAAAACAGTCGACAGAGCCTGCTGCAACTCAAGTTGGCGCACGCTGTTCCACTCTTCTCGTTGGTACTCTGGAAAGACCATCTCCTCGACGTCTGACCCCTGCACAAGCTTCCGTATCACCCACATTAACGTAGCCCAGCAGAAGGGGAACGTTGCAGCCACGAACGTCCAAGAGCCGTGACAAGTCCCGATGTTCCACACCTGAGAACGCACCGCTGGGGTGGCAAATCCACCCCCAACAGTGAACGTGTGCACTGCCAACACCCCCCGTTGGTCCCTAGTGTCCGTCTGAACTGTGTCACCATTGCCGTCGGCACTTGATAGTCTAGAGAACGTCCGTGTGGCGTGGCGGTGGGACTTCTCCCAGTTCCATTGGCGCTGCACGAGACGCGGATACGCCACGGAACGCAGCAACAGCAGCAGCAACGCGCTCAATGCGCCCTGGAAGATTAATTTCTGCCACGTGAAGCCTGTGGTGGCCGCTCTGACGATGGCGCCGTGCACTGGGAAGGACGCGGGGGTCTTGAGCGACGTCAGCAGCGGGGAGGATACCCCCACGTGCAGGCAGAGGAGCGTGTGGGCCACGCAGCACAACACGCGCAAGGCCGGATGCCGCAGCGACGTGACCACCCACCTGGACTTGAGGTAGACATGGTCGGTGGAGCAGGCGGCGTCGCTCTGGAAGCGAGACTTGCGCGGCGGCGGAGACACCAGCAGCATTTTTCACCTGATTCACCGATAGATATTTTTTTCCAAATAATAGCTCGCGGCAAATACATGTACTATTGGCAATAGTACTGTAGCCTGGTACCATCACTGTACTAACGTTATTGCCAATAGTCTCCATGGCAGCATAGCTAAAAAAACGTTGGCCAAAAATAGTTTTTAAAAGCTTTTGAAAAATGCGCAAGAAGAGCAAAATGTTTAGCTCGTCCAGGAATCTAAAAGGGGCTCAGAACACGATGTGGTCTTCATTTCCTCACTCCGCGCTGTCCAATTGGGAACCTACCGCCAAGCCCCAGCACCAGTGGAATCATTTCCAAGTACTGCAAGTAAGACTATTTTCGTGAAGTGTGGATGACCTCTCCGACAGTTCCTCAGCAGAACAGCGCAATTCCTCAACGTGAACCCATCCCTACGTTGAAACTATCACGTGTATTGCACGCCACGGCATGGGTCTTCATCGTATCCTTCCACACAGTTTGCGGCATCTTCCTCGTCTGCGTGGCCATGACGTATTGGTACCTCACCACGGACACCGTGCCGTTCTACGTCTCGATCTGGTCGCTCAAGGGTACCGAGAAATACCGATTCTACGGCGCTGTGTTCGGAATCGTCGGGGCGGTGCACGGCGCTCGAGTGCTTGACCTGATCGTGATGTCGATCCGAGGCCGACAACTTCGACTACGGTCGGAGACGAGCATGGTACGGACTCTGATGTCAAACCCGATGATATCGAGAACTTTGAGTCTGGTGGCCAAGAAGGAAGCAAAAGACTCACAGTCCGTTCGTCATCCGAAGCCACGACTAGCGACGCTAGTAGCGCGTTCACTTGGTCGAACGTGGAAAAGAGTTTTCTCACGTCAGGGCTTTTTCGGCGTCGAGAGTGAGCACTTCTCGACTGTGTATGCCCTCCAAGAGATCCTTGTAATAAGCTCGCAGACTTACCAGTCGTACCGAGCTAGCAACTTGCTGCCCCGGCCGGAGCTCAACGTCATCATGGTTGCGCTGCTGGTCACAAATTGCTGGACGACAGCAAGCATCCAGATTTTCCTCCGAAAGTCACCAGAACTCGGGCGAGTATTTACCTTTACGTACAATGCAATGGTTGGTTTCGGCATGATGACTATCGTACCGCTGCTTATCTTCATCCCGTGCATTGAAGGGTTCGACCTCCAGTACAAATACTTGAAGAACCAAAACTTCATCTTCGAGCCCCTGACGCTTGTCACTCTTGTTCTGGAGAATCGATTAATCTTTGCCGCGGGTCTGTTCGACTTCGCTACGAAACTCATCCCGCACCTCAGTATAATGCTATCGCTGGTCACTGTGAGCGAGCTGCTGGGGCGTGGTGACGTCAAGGTAGTCCCAGGTACTGGTGGGCCAAACATTCAGTCAATGGCTGTGCAGCCCAAAGCGAGCAGCTCAAACATCAGCAAGCCTACCGATACACTGGCGTTCACTGCGAACCCCCAGAGCCCGAATCAATGGAAGAGTTTGCACGCTTTCTTGAAGCGGAAACATCCGATAACAGTCGCAATGTTTTCTCTGTGGGGGGCAACTGTTCTTCTCCTCCATGTTCTAGCGGCCAAACGTGCTGCGAACTTCGAAGTGCTTGGATGCCGGGCTATGACAAGACCCTGGTTTTTAAATGGCAACGCGCCGTGTACAAGTTTGGTTTACGATTGTCATGCTCAAAACACCACGACGCCAGGCCAGACGTCCTTCGACAACATAGATCCCGTTATACTCGCCACACTCTCGATTGCCCACTGCCCTGGATTCGAGATGCCTCCTAGTTTTCAACGTCTTGGGAGTTTGGTGGCACTTCATATGTACAACTCGACCATTGTGAGCTGGGACGTCGAGAGTTCCATCTCCACCACTGCTCATCCGCGTTTACTATCGGTGGTTCTGGTAAGATTGCAAATCACCGAAGTGCCTCAAGGTGTTTTGCAACCTTTACCCCCGTTAGTCCTGGGTGTACAATTCTCACATAGCAACATCAAGACTGTTCCCAATGATCTGTACCTGAGGTGGCACCCTCTAGTTGGAATATATTTCGACTACGGCGAGTTGACAGATATCCCGTTCCAAATGTTCTTGTCGCCGGCGCACGTGCTGTCGTTTGTGGGGAATCAGATCGAAACAATTCCGACTCTGGCCATGCTGCCAGCCGGAGCGATCATACCAGAGCTGGCACTAAGTACTAACCCCCTCAAAGAGTTACCAGCAACACTGATGGAGCCAACCGCGCTCATCATGTCGATGAATGTGCAGCACACGTCGCTCACGAGCATGCCAGAATGGGTGAAGACCAATACGAAAGTCGTCTGGGCCTACGGTACTCCTTTCTGCGCGGCACCGATGACCGATCCGAAATTTGCGGATCGGGTTATGTGTTTCGAGCGCCCCGCAGGACAAGATTTAGCCTTTCCGATTGCCTTGCTCGATGCACTCTACCCGTATTAGGAATATTGATATGTAGCTCTCAAGTTGAGGCTCTCATGGCACCATTTCAATCGCTTCAGTTCCGGTTGTTATTAGTCCAGAGTTTCGACTCGAGATCAATATAAACAATCAATCGGAAGTGAAATCCACACGAGAGCACCATTAAACATCCACAAATATTTCATTCTATTGCTTATGGCTTTTGGGTCGCTTCCTCCTTGTGCTTGGGGTGCAGCGACTGGTCCATCAGGACATTCTCGATGAGCTGCTGGCTGGATGTGATGGTGGCGAACATGAAGCCCAGCACGAATTCTGTGAAGGCCCCGACGGTCGACAGGTCGAAGGAGCCGCCCTCGGACATCTGCGGTGACACCAAGCAGCACGTCTGGAACATCGAGAAGTCGTCACGACCTCGCACGCGCTTGCTGATCACGTAGCCCTTTTCACGAAACCCAAAACTGGAAAACGGTGACTTGGAATTTTCGAGCGCCGATGCCGTCGACACCCACACCACCACCTGCCGATCATCCTCAATGTAGCGGCGCACGACCTGCTTCACGCGGAAATCAGCAGCCAAGTCGTTCGCCATGAATTCGATTGCAAACATCTCCGCAACCGTATCGGATGAAGACTCAACGTCCTAGAAATTTCAGTAGCGACATAAAAAAATGTCAGAAAATGACGACCAATCCAACCCACTAGTGCAGAGAACCCTTACCTTGGAGAAATTCTCGTACAGATTCCCTCGGTGCTTTTCACTGCCACGGAAGTGACTCCACACCGCCTTAGCCGCAGTATGGAAGTCGAACGGCAGCATCTTGTTGGTGAAGATATCGACGTACATCCCCTCCGAGCCTTCGCGCATCTGCGCATTGGTGCACGCCGTTTCCAGGTGCTTAAGTCCGTTAGCAGCGAGGACGTCGTCCACTTCGCCGTACGCGGCATCTGCGCGAGCGAGCAGCGTATCGTACGTGTCTTTGTCCAGTAGAAGGTCCCACGTGGAGCCTTGCGCACTGCCGACCGTGTCGGCCCCCACTCCATTGAAGCCCGCCAACTGCTGCCGAGTTCGCCTCTGCATGACCGCCTCCATACTCTTGGCCAGCTTGATCTGGCTTTCCAGGACGAGCTTCAGCCGCGCGTTCTCCCGCTCTGCTTTCTCTCGTCGAAGCTGCTGAGTCGCTGCCATGTCCCGCCACACGGGCGGCAGGCCCACTGTGTCTACAATGGATCTCATGGTAGTTGCAGCGCTGGTCGAGTCCTTGTTCTCAATGTAGAGCTGGCGCAGAGACTGCAGTTGGTCCTCCATTTGCTTCACCTTGTTGCGCAGATACGCCAGCTCGTTCTTGCGGTTGTCCCGCGCTCGGTTCGGGTTCAACCGCACGCGCTTCTTCGTCTTCCCGCTCGTCGCTTCCTGGCCCCCGCGGCCGCCTCGGCGAGCGGGTTCACTGCCACTTGTCTGCAAGACGGCACCACTCGCTTCGGAGATCGCTACGATGGCTCCAGCCTCTGTCTTGACCCCGGAGGTCGCCCCTGGGGAGCCCGAGAGCCCCACTTCCAGCAGCAGACTCTCCAGCTCCTCGTCGGCGATGACGTCGTCCCCTGTCGCGACTGTCGCGGTGCTTGTGGAGTGGAGGCGCTGCAGGGGGACGCCACGGAAGCCTTCGTGAGAGGGCGGGAGGAACCCGTGGGTCGGCGCGTCGTGCGGGAAGTCGTCCACGAAGGACAGCGCCGCCTCCAGCGCCTCCATCTCGTCGTCGTGCAGCAGCATGGCAGCGCCTCTCGGAGGAGAATTGTACAATACATGTAATTGCGATTTCTATGAAACACATGGGAGAACCGTATGGTCATCATTTGACAGTCACAATTGGACGAGACGCAATTGGATGGCTGCACGTTGAACGTCAAGCAAAATCAAGCGCAAATGGTACAGCAAATACTGTATGGTACAGTCAGGGCCTGGTATTAATAGTACCAGCTTTTCTTCTGAACTACTACAGTAGCTGTAATAGTAGCTCTGTTCAAGACGTCTGAGTTACTATAGCAATAGTACTATAGTACTATCGAACTACTACCGACTACCTTCTGTTGGGTCCACATATTGTGAATTCCGGCTAAATTTAGAAATTCCGATCGGTTCGCTGAATCGTCCACATACAATTCTCAAGTCATCAGCTGAATCGCCGGCAGGCGATTTCATGGCTTCACTCGTACTTAGTTGAACTTGTATACGCCATAGCATACGCGGGGCGATTGGGGGCCTACCGATTCAATCAATCGGCCGGCCAAATTTTGAGTGGAACCCACAATAAGTAGGTGTCAAGTTTCGTTTAAAATTGAGGTCTTGTGTAGAAAGGTGATTGGATAAAAATAAACCTAAAAAAGAGTGGCTGACCTCCAAGAAAAAGTTTGGAGGTGTAGAATTATTTTTAGGTTTGATGGCTGGCAAGTAGGCAAGGATTTCATGGACTCGAGATGGATCACCGAGAGGCAAGAGCTCTTTGGACGTCTTAATCGATTGGCTAACTATGGAGGGGAACTATCGGAAATGAAAGGGCGGGAAGAAGCACTTGGGCGTGTCAAAGGAGTCTCTGTGTGATCTAAATAACGGGAGGATTTTCGAGGCAGGCATCGAACATCACAAAAACGACAACATCCGGGAGAAGATCAAGAGTTTAGAAGCAAACTTCAAACGAGCGGAGAACTGGTGTGCTAATACAGGTCAGGGTGTCACCGATGAGAGCGATCTAAAGCCTGCACTAACCAAGTTGTGTCCCTACTACGACTGCTTGGCGCCTGTGATGAACGAACGAGCCTCCACCCGCCCCATCTTTTTCATCTAATGGATTTACACCGTGTCGAAGGCAGCGATTCTGATGCTAGCACGGATTTGGACTCAGAAAGTCATCCGTCCTCGATTTGTATGCCTACGCCAGCCAAGAGTGGCAAGAAACGAAAATCGGTGGAAGAGGAGTGGAATGATATGCGGCCATCCATGCTTAAAGAAAAACAAGAGGCGGATTCAAAGCGGATGAAAATCCAAGAACAGCAGCTGGTGTTAGCGGTCAACAGGGATGAGCGAGAAGCTGCATTGGCAGAGGTCAACCTTGCTGTGATGAAAGCTAACGCACGTGAAGCGTCAATTCATGAGAAAACACATCTATTGCTGGCTAGACAACAACTTCAAGATGCCGGTGTCAACAAATCGGATGTTGACAAGATGCTACCGATGTAGAGCACAACTGACCTTTGCCTCTGGGCCTTTAAGTCGGGCTAGATTGTTAAGTCGTCCAATAGAAACTACATAATTTCCTGCCTTCTGTCATCATCATGGTCCGAATTGCCAGATAATTCATCATCATCGCAACTGTCTTCATAATTTGCTACCACAGGTACTCGTCGCCGATCAAAAGGTTGTGAATAACCGCCAGTGCATCAACGGCTTGAACAAGTCGCTTCATATCACGTTTTCGAGATATACAGATTCTAATACCCATCAGCCACTGAAATCTTCTTTTTAGCATCCCAATCCTGTGCTCCGCTTTGATTCGTGCTCGAGTAATATGGCTGTTAAACCATTCTTGCTGTGATGACAGCGGTTTCTTAGAAGGTCTCTTAAAAGATGGAACTATGTCAGCCGATGGTTTATAGGCTGTGTCTCCAACCAGGTACTCTTGTGCGCTAAATCGTTCGTCTCGATTTAAGTAAAGCTTAGTTCTCCCAGACTCGATTGTCATGTGCGGATCCCACCCGCCCAGCTTATAGATATGTGATGCGGCTCTTGTCGTCGCCTTACGTGAAAAGTAGTCTTCTCCACAGAGTACAGGTTTAAACTCGAGAGGCAGCAAAGTTCCATCGATGAAACCCATGTAGTTAGGAAATCGCCACTTTGCTCTGATCTGAGATGCGAAAAGCCCGCCGCTTGCCATGGTTGGACCATGCTATCACATTATCACGGAGGCCAACTAACGCCTCCACAGTACGTTGAACGTACAACGATACAGTTCCAGCGCCAATTGAAAATAAGTCAGCAAGCTCACAGAACACAGTCGATGCCTTTACTAGCTTCACAACCGAGAAAATATAGGGTCGACTTAGACGGAAGTGTGTCTTGATTTGACCAGGCGGCATGAAATGAAGGTAGTGCTTGAACCGCGATGCTACCCTCCTTTGCAACGTTCTGTCGGTGAGATAGCGTCTAGAGCTGATGTGAAAGAAGTAGTGAAGCAGCATCTCGTCCAGTTCAGCTTCGACTTCAATAACAACGTTCAAATCACCGCGTTCTTTTTTTTCCAAGCAAGCCGTCATGCCAAGTGTCTGCGCAATTTCCCCAGCTCCTGCTGTCGAAATGAAACCTTGGACATACCAAGCGACCCCAGCCCGTTCCAGGGGCACCACAAGCAGTCCATGGACCAGGGAGACGACAGCGAGCCCACGGACCAGCAAGGCGGCAAGCAGCACACGGGTCAGGAGGGCGACGGCGAGCACACTGGTCAAAAGGACGACAAGCAGCACACGGGCTAAGAAAAAACAAACCTTATTTCGGAGTTTGCCCGCTTCTGCTCATGCCTCGCCACCCGTCGAGTTGGCCGATGCCGTCACGCCTGGATACAGTTGTACTACATGGAATCGCTATGCCATCGCGTCCACCCTATTCCAGCCACCACCTCGGGCTTCCACCACCGTTGCAACTAGTGTACCGGTTTATCTCAGCATTCTGCGCGCTCCGCCATCTCTCAAGAGCTTCATACGGCACAGGGGTGCCGTTGAATTTTATCATTGCTGCAAATGCCTTGGCGCAAGCTGCCATTGATGCTTTTCATCTCCATTGGACTTGCTTTCCAGCTAGACCCCGCACTCAGGACACGCTGCCGTATCACGCGTGCCATGGTAAAACATGGGCGTACCAATGATCTTCATCATTGCCGCGTAAGATAGCCTTCTCCCTGGGTCTCATTCTGGTCGACATATCTGGTCGTACGATTATGCCGACCAAAACGCCAGGCTCTACCCGAGACACATTGAGCATACAGGCATGAGTGATGCGAAAGTTCGTGGTGACCCCACAACGTGTGCTGCATGGCGCGGGTATTGACAGGCATGATACATGATACAGTGATTTATTGGTGACTACCTAGTTTGTAGCGTCATGAACGCTCACTACATCCATTCCTATATTCAAAATTAACAGTGGATAAGCACCACCTTTGCTCAATAAAGCTGATCTTGAGCTAGCAGCTTCACGACGGTCTCATCTCTCGCGTCGCTTGTCGTATCACCATCGTCGGTATCGTCACAATACTCACCAGGTTTAAACGAGTACTCCAGATCCATCTCGGCATTGGTCTCGTTGTCTTCGCCTTTGTTGTTGTTGTCAGTGAGGATACATTTCGGTCTTTTAGGTGACGACTAAGATAATGCCCGCCCTCGAATGCTTACAGATCATCCGTGGGATTGCTAGCTATGGGCTTTCCCATGCTAACATGTGCGCGAGGTTAACTTGCGCCGATGGGGGTTGGAGGCCGGCATGGCCCCTCCAAATCCGGTGTATTGTCGAGCCAGTGGTCTATGCCCCCTGGAGGGCCCGAACCACTGGGTTCCAACTCGGGGGCAAACGCGTAACGTCGGCCGCAGTCACTTCGATGCTCTTTTTGGTGTCCATGGCAATGTTCGCGAGCGAATCTGCCATTTTGTTGAATTCCCTGAGATGATGCGTCCACGACGTGATCATCAGTCGGTCCGCGAGTGTCCGGCACTGGTCGTACCGACCTTGGAGATGCCGGGCCCGAGGGAGACGCCGCTGCCGGAGCTGCGTCAGGATGAGTTGGCTGTCACCGATGACGTGCATTCCATATAGGCGGTGGCGTGAGGCGTAGCGAAGGCCGACCAGGAGTCCTTGATATTCAGCGACATTGTTGGTGGTGGTCCGCGTAGCGTATGATACGCTGGCCATCCACAGGATGGTGGGGGTGATGTGTCTGGCGCCCACTGCGACGATGACCGCGCCAGCCCCGCCCGGACCGGGGTTACCTCTCGATCCGCCATCAAAGAAAAGGAGCCGATACTCCGTGCGCCTCGTCGGTCGGGGGATGTGGAGACGAGGGTCCAACTCCTGAGTCAACGCCAGGTAGCAGACCTTTGCCGCTGCAACGCGATGTGACGACGCAGATGGGGCCGACGCATACATCCTGATAGTGAGATAGGCCGATCGCAATCGTCCATGGAGGATGGCCTCAGCTGCGTGAGCGGATGTATCCTCGATATTCTCCCGATATAGACAGCGGCGTCGCCATATACCTTGCAGTGTGGTTACGACTCCTAGAGCCCAGCACCACTGGAGCAGGTCATGCAATTGCCCACGAACCTTGTGACGGAACTCCTCCGAGGCAGTGTGGTGGAGATCGTCGAGTAGATCCCAGACCCGAGCCGGCACATGGGCGAGGGTCCGAGCGAACGTCGTATGGCAGTTTCTGTCCTTGGTATCAAGGCCAAGAGCTGCCCATGGGGCATGAAAGACCGCACACTGAGCAGCTGCTCCAGGACAGATCCAGAAAGTATGGGCCGTAGTAATGTCCTTCTGCAGACACTCTTCGACGGGACAGCCAGGAATACACCTTTGAGAGTCCCACCATGTGAAAGCACGAGTCTTTAGGCGATAAAGGATTTGCTCCCCCCACGCTGTGGCCCCAGTGATTCGGCGGATATCTGTCCACCTGATCTGTGCAATGGCTTTGGCAATGGTCTCGTGATCCTGGCTCCACCCTGTAGCCCTGTCTGCGACCTTGACTCGGCCCCGACTTATGCTGGCCGTTCTAACGGCAGTTTTATAGTCGTGGCGGGATCGTCGCCACTTACTTTTCTTGGTCCACAGATAGACCATCCGGTCCATGCTGGGATGGGGTTGGATGGTGTGAATGTGAACTTCAGCGCCCGCGAACAAGTTTAATTTGTGCAGAGCCTCATTTCGCGAAGCAGCGACGACACAGTGGGGGAAGCCTGCCACAGTGGTGTGTACTGTGAGTAGTCGCTGTAAGACGGAGGCCTGAGTCACGTCCACGTGTACCACCATGGGATGATCAGCTGGATTTGCTCGCATGCGGAGTTCGGCGGGGCTGGTCGGCGCGAACACCAGCTCGGGGAAGTGATTCAGTAGATGAACGACCAGGAGTCGGACCTCGGCTCCGTCAAACCTGGGCGTTTTGTGGAGGGTCTGCCGGCCCGTGCGCTCATGCTTCCACCGCACAACCTCCTGTACTGTTCGCCCCTGCTGCAGCAGCCTTGCCGGAAGTGGTTCAACGCCGCCTAGCGTTTGATTCTCCCATGGGAGCAGACGGCCAATTTCAGAGACGGGCAGCCACTCCATGCAAGGTACCCCCGTCTTTTGGTACAGCATGTGGCGGAGTGCCCCGGCCTCTCCTCCGGCGAGTGGGAGAAGATTGAGATCGCACTGCTCTCCATGCCAATCCAAGACTGACGGAAGCGTTCTGGTGACGAGCTCGTACAGGTCGGTCATGGTGGGGCGGCGATCTGTAGGTGGTGGAGGCGCCCCCGCCCGTCTGATGAGAGCCACTCCAGCTGTCCACATACTGAGTCCGAGTAGAAAGCCCCCGGTGTCACGAGCGCCGGTGCCTGGTGTAATCATAATGGGAGGAGCGTGTGTGGTAGCCCGTCTGGCATGAAGGATGTCACCAACGGCGTGATCCATGATTGTGCCTGCGACAGCCCAAGTGCTGAGTGTTGATGCCGCCATCGCCAGCAATTCCGCTTTGAGGTCCGGCACCGCCATCCCACCATCCCGACGTTGGAGCCCTGTAATGTCCTTATCGATCCAAGAGGCCCCGCTGAGGGCATTGTCCGTAAAGAGGCCAGTCCATACAAAGTTCGTGATGCAGTTCGAAAAACATTTCACAATATCCGGGGTGGGCCAAGCGTGACGTCCCGCATATAGCAGTTTGGGTACGATTACCGCCGCCGCCACACGGGCTCCACCGTCAAGGTTCGATGACTGGCCAACCGTATACGGGTCCGTAATTGAGCCCCTGCAACTTCCCACGAGTGGGCAGCACTGAGCTGGCTTGTACTCCAAGATATCTGCATTTATCCTCCGGTCCCAGCAACCGGATGTCAGCCGTCCAGACAGCACCTGCGCTCAGCCCGTCTTGGTGGAGAGCGATGGCGACCGTTTTGGCGCGATTGAGTAGTAGGCCCGATGCTTCACCGAAGGCGTCGATGACAAGTAACGTCGGTGGGAGTTCCTCGGGGCTGCGCAGGTAAACCGCGGTGTCATCCGCGTAGCCCGCGACTCTGAGCTCCACCCGTGCTGCTTGGGTACAGAGAAAGATACCATCGTGAACGCCGCCGTTGTGTAGTCGCTGGTAGAGTGGTTCTAAGGCGAGGATGAAAAGCAGTGGGGCCATCGGACACCCCTGCCGGATCCCTCTCGTGACAGAAACACCGCGGGAGTGGACACCATTTGCCAGGAAGCGGACGGTCGTACCACTGTGAAGATGTTCAACCACCCTGACGAAGTGAGGCGGGTAGCCATGGCGGCGGAGAACTGCATAGAGAAAGTTGCGATCCAATGAGTCATAGGCCTTAGCGAAATCCAGAAGTAATGCAACCGCGTCGCGTTCCTGGGGGGAACAGTTCACCATCTTTTGCACCGCCGCCAGGAAGTCGATTGTGGCGTGGATCTGTCGTCCAGGTACAAATCCATTCTGGAAAACACTGATCCGACTGGCTAAGGTCTTGCGCAGCATTGTGGTCAGTAACCGTGTTAGAATCTTGTAGTCTGTGTTCAAAAGCGCGAGTGGGCGATAGTTGAGCGGGTTACTTCCATCCCCTCCCTTTTTAAGACAGAATATGTCCGCGGTAAGAAAGGAAGGTGGAAATACCTACAGCATACCATAGTTTGTAGAGACGTGTCAGCAGAGGGGCAAGAAGGTCTTCGTATTCGCGGTACCAGTCATTGCCGAGTCGGTCGGGCACGCAAGCTTTACCAGGCTTGCATGCCCTGATGGCACCTGCGCTCAGCCCGTCTTGGTGGAGAGCGATGGCGACCGTTTTGGCGCGATTGAGTAGTAGGCCCGATGCTTCACCGAAGGCGTCGATGACAAGTAACGTCGGTGGGAGTTCCTCGGGGCTGCGCAGGTAAACCGCGGTGTCATCCGCGTAGCCCGCGACTCTGAGCTCCACCCGTGCTGCTTGGGTACAGAGAAAGATACCATCGTGAACGCCGCCGTTGTGTAGTCGCTGGTAGAGTGGTTCTAAGGCGAGGATGAAAAGCAGTGGGGCCATCGGACACCCCTGCCGGATCCCTCTCGTGACAGAAACACCGCGGGAGTGGACACCATTTGCCAGGAAGCGGACGGTCGTACCACTGTGAAGATGTTCAACCACCCCTGACGAAGTGAGGCGGGTAGCCATGGCGACGGAGAACTGCATAGAGAAAGTTGCGATCCAATGAGTCATAGGCCTTAGCGAAATCCAGAAGTAATGCAACCGCGTCGCGTTCCTGGGGGAACAGTTCACCATCTTTGCACCGCCGCCAGGAAGTCGATTGTGGCGTGGATCTGTCGTCCAGGTACAAATCCATTCTGGAAAACACTGATCCGACTGGCTAAGGTCTTGCGCAGCATTGTGGTCAGTAACCGTGTTAGAATCTTGTAGTCTGTGTTCAAAAGCGCGAGTGGGCGATAGTTGAGCGGGTTACTTCCATCCCCTCCCTTTTTAAGACAGAATATGTCCGCGGTAAGAAAGGAAGGTGGAAATACCTACAGCATACCATAGTTTGTAGAGACGTGTCAGCAGAGGGGCAAGAAGGTCTTCGTATTCGCGGTACCAGTCGTTGCCGAGTCGGTCGGGCACGCAAGCTTTACCAGGCTTGCATGCCCTGATGGCACCTGCGCTCAGCCCGTCTTGGTGGAGAGCGATGGCGACCGTTTTGGCGCGATTGAGTAGTAGGCCCGATGCTTCACCGAAGGCGTCGATGACAAGTAACGTCGGTGGGAGTTCCTCGGGGCTGCGCAGGTAAACCGCGGTGTCATCCGCGTAGCCCGCGACTCTGAGCTCCACCCGTGCTGCTTGGGTACAGAGAAAGATACCATCGTGAACGCCGCCGTTGTGTAGTCGCTGGTAGAGTGGTTCTAAGGCGAGGATGAAAAGCAGTGGGGCCATCGGACACCCCTGCCGGATCCCTCTCGTGACAGAAACACCGCGGGAGTGGACACCATTTGCCAGGAAGCGGACGGTCGTACCACTGTGAAGATGTTCAACCACCCTGACGAAGTGAGGCGGGTAGCCATGGCGACGGAGAACTGCATAGAGAAAGTTGCGATCCAATGAGTCATAGGCCTTAGCGAAATCCAGAAGTAATGCAACCGCGTCGCGTTCCTGGGGGGAACAGTTCACCATCTTTTGCACCGCCGCCAGGAAGTCGATTGTGGCGTGGATCTGTCGTCCAGGTACAAATCCATTCTGGAAAACACTGATCCGACTGGCTAAGGTCTTGCGCAGCATTGTGGTCAGTAACCGTGTTAGAATCTTGTAGTCTGTGTTCAAAAGCGCGAGTGGGCGATAGTTGAGCGGGTTACTTCCATCCCCTCCCTTTTTAAGACAGAATATGTCCGCGGTAAGAAAGGAAGGTGGAAATACCTACAGCATACCATAGTTTGTAGAGACGTGTCAGCAGAGGGGCAAGAAGGTCTTCGTATTCGCGGTACCAGTCGTTGCCGAGTCGGTCGGGCACGCAAGCTTTACCAGGCTTGCATGCCCTGATGGCACCTGCGCTCAGCCCGTCTTGGTGGAGAGCGATGGCGACCGTTTTGGCGCGATTGAGTAGTAGGCCCGATGCTTCACCGAAGGCGTCGATGACAAGTAACGTCGGTGGGAGTTCCTCGGGGCTGCGCAGGTAAACCGCGGTGTCATCCGCGTAGCCCGCGACTCTGAGCTCCACCCGTGCTGCTTGGGTACAGAGAAAGATACCATCGTGAACGCCGCCGTTGTGTAGTCGCTGGTAGAGTGGTTCTAAGGCGAGGATGAAAAGCAGTGGGGCCATCGGACACCCCTGCCGGATCCCTCTCGTGACAGAAACACCGCGGGAGTGGACACCATTTGCCAGGAAGCGGACGGTCGTACCACTGTGAAGATGTTCAACCACCCTGACGAAGTGAGGCGGGTAGCCATGGCGACGGAGAACTGCATAGAGAAAGTTGCGATCCAATGAGTCATAGGCCTTAGCGAAATCCAGAAGTAATGCAACCGCGTCGCGTTCCTGGGGGGAACAGTTCACCATCTTTTGCACCGCCGCCAGGAAGTCGATTGTGGCGTGGATCTGTCGTCCAGGTACAAATCCATTCTGGAAAACACTGATCCGACTGGCTAAGGTCTTGCGCAGCATTGTGGTCAGTAACCGTGTTAGAATCTTGTAGTCTGTGTTCAAAAGCGCGAGTGGGCGATAGTTGAGCGGGTTACTTCCATCCCCTCCCTTTTTAAGACAGAATATGTCCGCGGTAAGAAAGGAAGGTGGAAATACCTACAGCATACCATAGTTTGTAGAGACGTGTCAGCAGAGGGGCAAGAAGGTCTTCGTATTCGCGGTACCAGTCGTTGCCGAGTCGGTCGGGCACGCAAGCTTTACCAGGCTTGCATGCCCTGATGGCACCTGCGCTCAGCCCGTCTTGGTGGAGAGCGATGGCGACCGTTTTGGCGCGATTGAGTAGTAGGCCCGATGCTTCACCGAAGGCGTCGATGACAAGTAACGTCGGTGGGAGTTCCTCGGGGCTGCGCAGGTAAACCGCGGTGTCATCCGCGTAGCCCGCGACTCTGAGCTCCACCCGTGCTGCTTGGGTACAGAGAAAGATACCATCGTGAACGCCGCCGTTGTGTAGTCGCTGGTAGAGTGGTTCTAAGGCGAGGATGAAAAGCAGTGGGGCCATCGGACACCCCTGCCGGATCCCTCTCGTGACAGAAACACCGCGGGAGTGGACACCATTTGCCAGGAAGCGGACGGTCGTACCACTGTGAAGATGTTCAACCACCCTGACGAAGTGAGGCGGGTAGCCATGGCGACGGAGAACTGCATAGAGAAAGTTGCGATCCAATGAGTCATAGGCCTTAGCGAAATCCAGAAGTAATGCAACCGCGTCGCGTTCCTGGGGGGAACAGTTCACCATCTTTTGCACCGCCGCCAGGAAGTCGATTGTGGCGTGGATCTGTCGTCCAGGTACAAATCCATTCTGGAAAACACTGATCCGACTGGCTAAGGTCTTGCGCAGCATTGTGGTCAGTAACCGTGTTAGAATCTTGTAGTCTGTGTTCAAAAGCGCGAGTGGGCGATAGTTGAGCGGGTTACTTCCATCCCCTCCCTTTTTAAGACAGAATATGTCCGCGGTAAGAAAGGAAGGTGGAAATACCTACAGCATACCATAGTTTGTAGAGACGTGTCAGCAGAGGGGCAAGAAGGTCTTCGTATTCGCGGTACCAGTCGTTGCCGAGTCGGTCGGGCACGCAAGCTTTACCAGGCTTGCATGCCCTGATGGCACCTGCGCTCAGCCCGTCTTGGTGGAGAGCGATGGCGACCGTTTTGGCGCGATTGAGTAGTAGGCCCGATGCTTCACCGAAGGCGTCGATGACAAGTAACGTCGGTGGGAGTTCCTCGGGGCTGCGCAGGTAAACCGCGGTGTCATCCGCGTAGCCCGCGACTCTGAGCTCCACCCGTGCTGCTTGGGTACAGAGAAAGATACCATCGTGAACGCCGCCGTTGTGTAGTCGCTGGTAGAGTGGTTCTAAGGCGAGGATGAAAAGCAGTGGGGCCATCGGACACCCCTGCCGGATCCCTCTCGTGACAGAAACACCGCGGGAGTGGACACCATTTGCCAGGAAGCGGACGGTCGTACCACTGTGAAGATGTTCAACCACCCTGACGAAGTGAGGCGGGTAGCCATGGCGACGGAGAACTGCATAGAGAAAGTTGCGATCCAATGAGTCATAGGCCTTAGCGAAATCCAGAAGTAATGCAACCGCGTCGCGTTCCTGGGGGGAACAGTTCACCATCTTTTGCACCGCCGCCAGGAAGTCGATTGTGGCGTGGATCTGTCGTCCAGGTACAAATCCATTCTGGAAAACACTGATCCGACTGGCTAAGGTCTTGCGCAGCATTGTGGTCAGTAACCGTGTTAGAATCTTGTAGTCTGTGTTCAAAAGCGCGAGTGGGCGATAGTTAAGCGGGTTACTTCCATCCCCTCCCTTTTTAAGACAGAATATGTCCGCGGTAAGAAAGGAAGGTGGAAATACCCCTACAGCATACCATAGTTTGTAGAGACGTGTCAGCAGAGGGGCAAGAAGGTCTTCGTATTCGCGGTACCAGTCATTGCCGAGTCGGTCGGGCACGCAAGCTTTACCAGGCTTGCATGCCCTGATGGCAGCTGCGACCCTGTCCGTTGTACTTATGTCTGCATTGGCGAAGGCCGCCACGTCAGCGCCATCTGCCTGGGGCATCCAGTGGCAGACCTGATCAATGTTTGACTGCGAAGTGGCCGCGCCTTGCATAATCGTGCTCCACCGTGCAGCCAGGGTGTCCGCCTTGTCCTGGGGATCCGTCGCCACATCTCCGTTCGGCAAACTGAGGGCAGGAATAACATTGTCTCCAAACTTACAGGAAATTCGCTGGAAGAATTGCTTGGTGGTTTTACCAGGCGTCCATGCATGTGATTGGAATAGTCACTGGGCTTTGGTTCGCGCCCATTCACGCTTATGGGTGGCTATGCGCTCCGTGAGCTCGCGCGCCTTGGCCTGAAGAGCGTCCAATGCATCATGGGGTAGGGGGTAATCGCCAGTCTCAACGCGTGCATATTCCGTGATCCTCTTCAGACGGCGATACAGGCGTTTCAGTTTTTTGCGATAAGTGCTCTTCCTGCTGCGCTTGGCCTCGCGGCGGGCTCGCAGAATCCCAACCACTATGTTTGTTTTCGTCACGTCCCAGGCTTGCTCCGCCTTCTCCGCCGTAATGGAGGGCTGATCAAGCGCTTTAACCAGGTCACCCAACTCTGTGCGAACGACGTGATCCGCTCTGGATTTCATGTAAGACGGGACCGGGAATACTCGGGTCGGTTTCTTGATGCGGACGGGGTCCTTCGGTGATCGTAAATACACAGCTACGCCCTTGTGGTCTGACCGCAAGCCATCGATGCCAATATGGGTGGCTGCCATCCAAGGATTGGCCTTGTCATTGCCGTACCACCGATCTAGTCTGCTCGACGCCAGTCCCCGCCCCGGGAGTGGGTACTCATGAGTGTGGTGCTCCGAGTAAAACTGCCGAAGGCTTTCCGGATCCGCCGGGTTAGGTAGTTGGGTCTCGACACTGTCATGCAAGTGCCATCGTTGCAGCAAGTTGTCGAGAGACGGCGAGTAGTAATCATTCGCCGTCGGTCCGAACGACCGGTCTTGCACCCCATGTTGAGTGCAGTTAAAATCACCCCCGACGTAAAGGTGAATGTCCTTAGGAATCGGGATCGACGCAAGTCCGGCGTAAAACGCCTCGCGTGCAGCAGGTGCCACTGGTGCATCGAAATTGAGGATGTACACTATTTCACCTTCTAGCTGAGCCGAAACCGCCATAAAGTGCGGGGACCAAAACTCCTCGAGAACGGGATGTACATGGTGGAATTTGCTCCGGGGGTGCACAAGCACTCCCACGACCGCAGCTTTGGTATCATCGCCTGACCAGAATGAGAGAGTGGGAACCCCGGGGCCGACCCTGTATCCCCATTAACAAGCATGGTCCCGAGAGACCAGCGGAGCGGTCTCTAACGAGACATGGGTCTCCAGTAAAAGGACAATATCAAAATGTCCGTGGCGGTGTTGTCGCTTGAATGACGATATCCATACCCCGCGACTTGCTGTATCCTTGCCAAAGCCCCTCACATTTTGGCTGAGAAGGCAAGCTGTGACTTCGTCATTATGTAAACGAGAACATCTGTCCGATTCGCGTAGCCGTCCCCGTGCCTGCTCAGTCCGACGTTGACGGCCAAGTTGGCCACGGCAGTATCGTAACAAATCGCGACGAATAGAGGTCTTCCGTTCAACGGGTGTTTGAACGGAGAAAAAAAACCCAAGCGTGGGCTGCCCCACGCCTCGCTTGGGGGGGTCCAGGTCGCCCTAATTGATCGTCCGCCGACGAGCCGTCCCTGCGTGCATGTGTCGATGCATGTGGGGAAAGCGCCATCCGCGTGGGTCCAAGGGGAAGCCTCAACGCCAGGCTCCAATCTCGCCTATCTGTCACACTTGTGCAGAGGGTTTGAATTTGAGGGTGTTCCTGGTACCATAATGCACGTGAGCTGTCAGGCGCCCGCCCCATTGCAGTATCCGCCCAATCCGGAACCGCGTATGGTAGAATGTGAAGAAGGAACCAGTGCCCGAGATTAATGTTGAGAGGCCGGGCCCGAAGTAGAGATCCGTCGACCAGGCGGCCAAGTGCCACCCATCGATTACAGTCACGCGCTATGTCCACTGCGTCCTGGGGAGCTGCTTCAGCGCACTGTTGCGTCCAGGACGCACACATTGTCCTGGCCGCATCGTCACTTTCTTCGTCTTGCTGAATGCGTTCCAGGGTCCGTATCTGGTCAAGATAGGCTTCGCGCTCACCCCAAGTGTTCAGTTCTTCGTGGGAGCAACATTGAACCGCTAGTTCCGGGTATGGCAGGTAGGCGAGTACATTCCGGAAGGCGTTAGGGGTGGAACTGAGCCAGTCGAGAGAGGCGAGCCAAGGAGTGAGACCAACTTCCGGGGTGGGAACACCATAACGTTGGCCTTTAACGGCCAGCCATTGGCCGAAGGCCATCTCGTTCGCCCGGTGAAGGCGTGTCGCCAGTCTGCTGTCAATAGCGTCACGTGAGTTGGGATCGGAGTGCCTGAGAATGCGTTCATAGACACCACGATGGACATCGACATTGGGATCAACGCGTGCGCGCTCGACAGGTGGATCCGCTGACTCCGACACATCGCTGGTTTGCGATCCGCTGGCATAAAAGTCGACCCCCATCTCCTCTAAAAGAGCCTGCTCTTCGTACGTAGCCTCCTCAGCGACGGACTCAGGTTCGTACCCAGCGGACGGTAACACCGGTAGCCCAACAAGGCGGTGGACGTGGTCGAGTCGTTCACGCATGTCGGGGCCGGGATGAACATGCCATTCTTGAAACACATCGCCGTGTTGTACGCCATAGAAGTGACCTTCCGTGTGTTTGAGCAGGAGCATTGTGGAGATTACTTTCGGATGAAAGCAGGCTTCAAGGATGTCCCGAATTCTGTCCTCAGAAAGCGGAGCGACGATTCCAGTTTCGTGACTGTCTCCGTTATCCATTTCGAACTTCTTGTACGAGTACTGCTGTACGTACGCCCGGTCGGCAGCATCGACGTCCCATACATATATCGGCTCGCGCAAATAGACGGCCACAGCCCTGAGGACGGTTAGCCCTCCCCAAAAGGCTTGAGGTACCGAGGTCGCAACCGACACCTCCCGCATTTTAACATAATGGGCGTAGAGCATTGCAGCCGCTGCTTCCTGAGAGTTGGGGGGCTGTTCTCCAGGATAGATCCGCTTGAGTTCTTCCTTGGGCAGGATAAGACGGAGTTTGACGTCGTAACGGAGGTTAGCAAGGACGATGTCGAGGACTCGTTGCTTGACCAGGTCTGCAGCCGCCACCGTTGCCGCTCGAAGGGTAAGCTTTTTGGCCTGGGTGTTGGTGGTCGTAGCGTAAAATGCCAAGAAGAGGCATTGTCCGTTCGCTGGGACCGAGATCGGGACGCCGTGGATGCTGCCAATCCATGCCTTGTAGTCCAAGTTGTAGGTTCGGCTGGGAGGAACGACCTTTTCCAGCTCGTATCCGTCGCTTTCCGCACCTTGGTCGGCGGATGAAGCCGTTGCTCCGACGATCTCGTCAGGTGCCCCAGGAGCAGACGATACTGGCGATGATGTATGCCAATAAGGTTCCTGCGATGGGTCTGTTTCTGACGAAGGTCTATGAACCGCCGCAAAAGGTCCCGTACCGTAGATCGAGGGCTGTTGATCACCGGAAGATCCACACGCCGGCACGGGCATGACCCCGCCTGAGCTGTCCGTCATGTCGACGTCCTCCAGTGCAGCCTCCTCTAGCGCGCCTTAGCTCCCTGTAGGCGCAGACGATGTCTGAACTCCCTGCTCATCCAGTTGGGTTCCACCTGCACTTGGGTGAGCGGTCAAAAGCCCGACCCGCCATTACTCCCACCTTCGGATCGGTCATCCATGTCGACGTCTTCGGACCCGGCCGAGTGCGGTGGAGCCAGTCGGCTGAGAGGGTTAATAGCGTCTGGCTCCTGAGCTGGAGTAGTGACCGTCACTGGCGCTGTCGGGGTCAGTAGCTGCAGGATAGCAGCGGCAACCTCCCCTAACGCGGCCGTCCCCGGCTGCCCGATGGCCGAGTCGACCTCCTCGTCCGAGTCCATATCCGAGTCCGAGTCCTCAGCCAACGCTCTATAAGCCGCCAAAGTGTATCGATACCGCCTGGCTGCCGTCGAAAGCGGCTGACTCGTGGAGCTGGTCTCCGCGCGCTTTGTTGTGGCGGTGCCTGAATTTCCCGGTTGATCTAAGCTCGTCTCGCCTGCCTGTCGGCGGTTAGTCGGTTGGGAAGGTCGCACAAGTTCTGCAGTGCGAGGAGCGCTCGTGGGTTGGACGTCAAGGGTAGCCTTCTTGCTTCTTTTGGAGCGACGCCTGCGAACCACCGTCATACCAACGCATCGGTCGTCTCGGTCGGGGTAGTGTGATTCTATAGCCCAGTCGAGGCTACTGGAAGGGTTTCCGGTTGGGCGGGAGCAGTCGTGACGGCTTTCAGCACGCCGAGTCCCTGCCGAGGCCCTTCCTCAGCAACTGCAGACGGCGCGAGGCCACTGAGCCATTGATTCAGCGACTGGAGGTCGCGGCAATCAGGTAGAAGCGAAGCAGCGGTCGGACTCAGTCGGCCGACGTATTCCCGCTGGCGAGTCGCCCGGACTTGATCCAAGTGGGCATCCGTCACCTTGCACCGGGACTGCATGTGGTTCGGATTCAAACACCGCCAGCACGGAGGCTGTTGGTTGCGTTGAAAATGAAAAAAGGGTAAGATTCACACACCCTACGCGGATGGCCGATACCCCGGTCAGCTCCCGAGGGCAAGTTCGGGCGTCGAATATAACTGTCCAGTAGTCATTGTCCGGCAGTTTCAAGCCGGTCAGACCCGGAAGGCTCACATCCAATACGGAAACTTGGGTGATGTCTTCGAGTAGTTGGACCTGTTGAACTGCGTGGACCCCATCCGGCCCAATAATCCTGACAGCGTAATGGCGGGCCAGAAGCGCAGGCGGGCTAACCCCGGCACGTGAGCACCGAGTAAATGCAGACGTAAGCTTTGACCTCTCAGGCGCAGCACCGCTCCGTCCCATTGCGCCACCGTTCGATGAGACATAAAGACCACAGAGAGAGTATGTTCTCCATCGAAGATGATCCGCTGTACATCCTTGATGAACCGTTTCATACGGACTTTGCCAGCTTCGTCGGGGGTATTACCAGCCACCAGCTCATGAAGGATCGACTGACGTGGAACATGACGACCCAGCCTGGCGTTCGCAGGCACCTCCGCAATGAGGGTTGCTTCGACGTGCTCCTGGTGGAACACCACCATAGCCGCCCTCTTGAATGCCGTCGCTGTGCAGCTCAAGAAGGTGGGAGGAGCCGGCAAGTCGAGTCGGCGGCTCAGGTAGGCCTCCATCGCCTCCGTCTCTGCCGGAGTCATGGGTCGTAGCGCCGAGTCGGCGTGAAGCGGGTAGGCTGCTGTAGACAGCTGATAGAGTCGCTCTTGTGCGTCGATGGCCGTCGGCGCCATTCCCTTCAATTAGTTGCGTGCGAATGGCGGCCGTGCCACTCGCAGTCCAAGCCTGCGTCGAGGGTAAGGTCATTTGAATCAAACTTGGTGCGTGTGCCCCGCCGGGATCTGCGTTGGATGCTGCTCCGGCCTGTGAAGGGTCCGTGGGGCGCGGTGGATGACCCTCCGGGGGAGGGCCTTCAGCACCGTCCATTGGTTGCGGTGGTTGGTTGACGCGGTCGATCGGTTCAAATCCTCCTGCGTGTGCCGAGGAGAATTGCAGAGTGATTGTCTTCGCCTTTGTTGCTCTCGGACGACTCGCCAGTCGAATTCCACTCCATCTGGCTTTTCGAGTTGGAAGCAGCATCTTCTTCAGTAAACCCAACAGCAATCGTGAGATCGATCGTTTCCTCGACTTGGTTGGAGCTGTCGCTACCCGCGTTGCGACGTCTCCCCTTCCTTGTGTTCGTGCGTCGGCGGTTACCCCTCTTCTGACATCCCTGTGCGACGTAGCCAAGCTTATCTACGTAGCTCTTCGAGATAGCACGAATCACTGAGACGAATGTTGTAATTGAAGAGTGCGACGTGGGGAACCATCGGTTCAATTCACGGTGGAAACGCTCCAACGGGTTGCTGGTTTGGGTAACAAGACTGTTCTGTAGACCGTGGACGTTCCATGACTCGATGTTGTAGTGCTCAATCCCCGTTGCACGGAAGTACCCCCAGAACGGCTTCCACTTAGTTCTTGTGTAGCTGATGCCAGCAGCGGCACATTTAGCGCGTATACCCATCGAATGCCTTGCCGAGACACGAACTCTGGCTCAATCACAGTGATGACGCCAAGAACGCCCTTTTCCATGGAAATGCGAATTGCAGCTTCTGGTATGTGTTAACAAGTCTTCATTTGTCGTCGGACTGCTTGTTCAAAGTGAAACATGCAGTCGATGACCTCAGCCTTGGGGAATTGCTTTTCGATTGCTTGGATTAGCGCCAGTTCGAAGTCACACACGATGTCGCTGGGCTCCAACTTCTCCGAAGTGTCGCGGTGAATCAATTCCGGGTTGTCGTTGTACATGGTCGTTCCCTTTGAGTTGCACAGCCCAACGTAGACGGGGACGAACAGCTCGCTCGCTTGGACATGACCACGCATTGCTTGAATTCCGTGGGGACACACCTGAACGTGCCGTCGAAGACGAGGGAGACCCGTTCTAAATGAGCAGCTGGCGCAGTTCTAGGTTAGCCCAGCTGATGATGCGGTCGGGCTTTGAGGTGGGATCGGACTTGGGCCTAGACATGTGGAACTGAAAGAAGCTGAGGTTCTTTCCCTCGATCATTGACAGCGGCGGCACTTCAATGCGTCCAAGGATGTAAGGACCGTAGTGATTTTGACGACCGGTATACACGCCGGGTGACCTGATCCTCCGATAGGCCGCGTCGGATCACGTCGTCGGGCAGACCGGATAGAACTCAGCACATACGAGCTTCCAAATCTCATGGACGGGCTTCGTCAAGTCGGGCACTGACACACCGTCGACGCGATGCTTCATGGCAGTGGCACAATCGACGATCTCAGGTGTGTGTACTAGCGGTTGAACACAAGCGTGCGTGTTCACCAGCTTGTAGCCATTGACTGCTGCACGTAATGCGAGTCGAGCCTTGCAGCCTGTTCCGAGACATACGCTGCAACGGAAGGCGATCTTCGAAGTTGAAGCCCACGCTTTCGTGTAAACGAAGCCCCCGTAATTAATTTTCGTCGACGATTGCCGCGAAGAGGCCTTCCTGGTAGGCCATGCAGTACTGGTAGTGTGTTCCCTTCGAGCTTGTCTCGACATGGTTGACGTGTACCGGAAAGGTGAGTTCGAGAAGTGAAACCACGCTTTCATCTAGCGACAACGATAAAGCTGCCCCTCAGGAGACTACGAGCACTGTAGTTTTTGCGGATAAGACGCTGAAACCGATCACTATCTCCCTCGAGTCTCGTTTCCCTGACTATGTGAACTCTCTGACGTTACGTCCTCGAGTATCTTTTCACCAGAGATGACGATGGTACGTCCTTAAATCTTTCCACCAGAAATAGAGGAATGCGAGCAACAACAACGTGCGTATATGAGGCGGCATGATGTGCGCATTCTCGTCGTTCCCGACATTACCACACCAGCTTGCAATGCTGGATCGACAGTCAGAATGCAGCGCTCCTTGCTGAGAAGTTGCTAATGACGACCTCAAACGCCGACCACACACAAAGACGACCGCAAGAATACGTGACCCAATGTACGACCCGACCAGAATACGACCGGGGAGAAAATCTACCCTGCGTAAAGCGCTGCGCTGACGTCGTTGTGCCCGGTAGAGCTACTCCAACAATCTATCCGACATTCTACCTTCGCTACATAGCGGGTTATTACATCAACCTGCGTGCGTGCCTACCTGCAAGACGAGTGTTCGCTACAGTGCCCCCTGGGACCTACCTACCGGTAGTTGTAGTGCCTCCGGATGCAAAAAATACACATGTTGCCTCAATACGTTGATTGGCTGCTTCATCTGTTTTGTATGGTTCATACACGCAGTGCGATACTCCATTGCGTTGACCTGCAGGTGCCAATACACAGGAGTTGACCTGCTTCACGTTCATATGGTCCTAAGCACTGGCGTAGACCATCAAGTGACCCATGGCATACTCTTCACTGAGCGGTGCTCAGTTCAGCTCGATCAACCCAAAAGGAATTTATGACTGGCCGCGACCATTTCAAAGGTTCCCTTTGACGAGTGGCTACCACTATATTTGTCCCTCATACAACACCAGGTATTATCAGCTAGCATTTATGCTCATTTCGATATTTTCCCTACCTTGGCAAGCGCCATGAGCGACGAACCAGATTTTGACTCGTTGCTGCCTGTATGTGGGCCTGAAAACAAAACACCGCGTAAGCTTTCGCGTATACTTGCTGAACCAGATGGATGATGCTAACGGGCTGTGTACAGCCGTTTGAGCCTCGAATGGGCTCAACTTCAGACGTAGACGGTTTTGTTGAGACGCTACCGCTGAAACGAATGTAGGCAGTGTATTCAGCTTAGCGTTCGGACTACTAGGCAAACTTTCACGACATGGGATGGATGATGCGATGAATCGAAATCAGCATGGAACTGCCAGCACTAAGTGCGTGGGATTGTGCACATCTTTTTATTCTTATATTAATATCAAATGGCAGATCGAAATCAACATGATACGAGAACATCGGTGGTTCCTACACAGATATATCAACACGTTCAGGGGCATTCACTACCGCCACCCTTGGTACTGTACAACAGCATCACGAATGCGGTCACTCACGATCTAAGTATCCCCGACGACCCCCCCCGCCAAGATTGACGAGATGGTGCAGGTGTTGATGAAGCTTGAACGGATCAACCCAATCGTAGATCAGCTGTATTATACGCTTACATTGCATCAGTGCGATTGCGCTATATGTGCCTGTCACCGTTCTTTGGCTTGGGCGAAGAACCAGCCCGCTGATCTAACGTACGAAACTCTCCCGTAGATACCGGCATCGAGATATATCGAGATAAAATGGACAACACGAACTTGAGTTCTATGTTTATTCACGCCTTACGCAACCACAAGTATTCCTATTTTGTCTGCACGCTGAACACATCCTACTTGTTTTGCTGTTGCACTCGGTCGGATTGTGCCGAGGTGAGCTGGATATCCTACACGAGATGGTCACATTGAAGGGTCCATCTCGTCTAGGAGATCCATAGTCCTAGACCGCGTTTGGACGTGGCCTTCTCGGCAATGTTGCGGATCAGCAACCTGAGATGTTTTACCTGCCGAAAAGGGTTGTATAGCTATGTCGACGTCCGCTCGATACCTCTGCAAGTAGAGCTCTTGGTGCGGCTCCTTTCATGTTATCAGAGGAATAATGCCTCCACAATTGACAGGTTGCTGTTCGTCGTGTTCGTCGCGGTACACGGCAGCTTCAGTACCGCAATCTCACCGAGCGCAGTCAACTTCACGGCACTGCTGCTCGGTTCCCGCCTGCGATCGATCGACTACCAATTTTGAGGAAATCTGTACCCGTGTTGCACTTCCTCAAAGGGGTACAGCTTTCACCCAAAGCAAAATTAAACTGAACTTTCACCAGCGGTTTCTTATTGGCTGGGCGATTTCAACAAACGCTCCTTATTGATAGATAATAGTACGGGGGGTACAGATTTCCTCCACACGGGAAACAAAGTTGCCCATCACTTTAAATAGATAAACCGATAGGGGGTACAGCGCTCGTCAACATTTTGACGGGCACAGCTTTCCTCAAAATTCGTTAGATGTTAGCTCTCGTGCTGCTGACTATCGAGGTCTTTGTTATGCCTCCCACCTTCAAGCACATGAAAAGGTGCGTCGAACGCGGTTTGTTGCGCTACGAGGGCAGAGAAGCTAGGGCACGAATGTTCTACTTCGGCGTGCTCGTCTACTGATAGTAATTGGCCTGCATTCAGGCCAGCAAAGTCTCCATGTTGAACATGCCACTGTAGACTTTCGGCATTTCACGATCGACAAGATAGCGAAAAGGACGCTTGATATACGACCTGAAACATGTGTGCGTAAAGCGAGCCGCTGCCGAGAAAGTTGTTATCTGGGACACCCAGGTGCCATTTTTGCGCCCAGGATTGAGCGTATCGCCTTACGTGAGCGCGTCTTCAATAGAGAGGACAAGGGCGAGATCTCATTGGTTAAAGCGGTGCTCTCCTCGTTGTAAACGGCTGAGTAAGTCACAAACTGCTGTTTCAGAAGACGAATAAGTCTTCTTGGCTCCATTTTACTCAAAATCCACCATCGGCCATCTTTTGTAAAATGAGTCTTTAAGCATGTTTTTGAGAACGATAGGGTTAACGGTTCTCGTGAACGCAGATATCTTCCAGCGCCCCATCGGACATTGAATGTCCGGGTAAGGGTTGCAATACAAATCTCAGTATGTTTTGGTGTCATGCATGTTGGATAGGCGCGCCATAAACCTAAACCTACACACGTGCAGGCACCCTTCAACATGGGCGAGTCTGTTTTCCCATACTGAGGTTCAATATGATCACTTTGCAGAATCGCGACATGGGAATATGGGCGATCAAACAAAAAGAATTATATTGATGCTGCTAGAAAGTATGGATTCGCTACGGCAAGCGCAAGTGACTTAATCCGAAAATAGCTAGACAGAAACTTGATGCTAGGAGGGATATTTATCAAAAGAGTCGGTGTTTGCATCACAATTTTGCAAAAGAGAAGGTTTTTGGCATTGTCGTCTCTCATTGGACGAAACAAAACCTAAAAAATGACTACACTGCACAGTGCTGGCTGAGTTCATGCAGAAACTGCGTGTAGCGATAAACAAGACGAGTGGTTAATTGGTTATACCGAGCGTACTCTCTCAACAGGTCACTACACCGTCATCGGTGCCGTCATCGTAGTGAGAAGAAAATATAACACCTGGTACGTACCGGTATACTAAAAAAGCTCGATATATTACGTTATCTTAATGGAGTGCTTATGCTATTCTGTTACGAGTCGTACATTTGCTCGATGTGGAGAGATGGTGTGTCGAGCTCCGCCATCTCATAGCAGTCTAGACTGACTTGCTTACTCCTGTCGCAGCATACGCACGATATTTTAGTATACGGCAGTGTGTACTATATGTATAATGAGAGGGGGTTGCCACCTTCGAGGTTTCCTCCCCCTCAATCCCAATCTTCCCCGTGGACAACTAGACCGCGTCATTTCTTCTCCGTCTTGAGTGCTGTCAATATCAGAATGGGGTTCCCCTACTACTTATGTGGAGAACTAGTAGGGACTCGCACTCTGCTGGTGCTCGACTTTGTTAATAGGTTTTGTTTCGTCCAATGAGAGACGACGATGCCAAACACCGACTCTTTTGCAAAATTATGATGCAAACACCCACTATTTTGATAAAAATCCTGCTAGGAGCACCAGAGTTGGCCGGGTTGAAGAAGCCCACCGCCCGGCGGTTGATGGTTAGCGCACGCATGGGATAAAGACACAAGCAGAATCTCAGAGACAGATTCGTCGAGCACGTAGCTGCTTTGTAGCATGCGCAGGACCATTATGTCCAGTGTTGATGGACAGCTCATCTACTACAAGAGCAGCGCGAAGGGTTCAGCAAAACCCCGTCGGATTTGCTCGAACCCAGGAAAGATTCAAACTCCCCACCGATTACTACAGCTAAAGACAAAGACAAGCTGCTGTTCCCGCGAGCGCTCCCGCTAACGTCGGCGTGGCTCATAGTTGCTGATCACATCAAAGTACATCAGTGCGATTACGGTCTCCAAGCTTTTAGTCGAGTTCTCGTTGCGCAGCGTCTAGAAAATACAGGTATTCATTCATCTTCACATGCAATAAAACATTTTGATTATGGAGGGATAGAGGTTTCTCACTGCGTACTTTCATTATTTTGGCTTCACTAGAATAGTGCGGTGGCTAATGCCCACCAGACACCCAGTGGGGCGGATATTACCCACCAGCTCTTCGGTGCGGCGGCTATTCGACACCTGCTTTCTGCGAGATTATTCAATATTACTGGGATTCATGTTCAAGACAGCCATCCCGCCAAGTGGAGCAAAACAATCTCCGTATTGATGCAAGCAACAATGTGACAATATTATTCTTCAACGACGTGGTGAAGCTAGCACATCGCGATCGGGGGCCAGGTGACGAGGAATCCCGATCACCTTGAACAAGGTGGCTACAGTGCGTCGATCTTCGAGGATCTGATGGCGCCTTTTGTATGACTCTCAATGAGCAATGGGGGGGGGTCGAACCTAAAACATGGACGCCAAACATGAACAGAAGATGGACCGAAATATCAACGAAGCTCCGCCCCGAATATCAACAGAACGGAGTGGGGTACTCACTTTTTCGCTCGCTGTTTTTCGCACTTAGTGAAGAAGAAGCGTCCCGAGGGGGGGGGACATCTTGGTCCCCGGGAGCTGGCTGCTGCGGGCGGGGGCGGAAGTGCTTGGCGAGTCGCCGCCACCCGGAGACAGCGGCGTGTTGAGGGAGACGTACGTGGAGAGCTCGGGAGCGGTGCGTGTCGTATACGCTAGAGGTTGATCCATCGCTCCACTAACAGGTTTCCTGTTGCCAGTCCACGACACTGGAGCCCGTACGGAGCGAGCGATAACCCGCCCAAGATCCCGGCCAACGTCACGCTCAAGCTTGACGTGCTGCTGCTGGCCTTCGGCTCCAAGGCCAAGGAGATGTGAGAGATGGACGCCGAGGAGAAGATTGCCGAGGCCACCAAGCCTTCCAGGCTTGGTGGCCTCGGCAATCTTCGCGCGAAGGAGTATCGATTGGCTGCTGGCAAGCAGGGCCCGACCTACCAGGTTGTGCGTCGTGAGCTTGAGGTACTCAAGAAGAAGACGAAGGATGCGCGCCAGAAGGAGAAGGCTGCGTTCAACTACACACGGAGGCTGCCCTGCTGTCCATGGCCAACGCCGGTCCGGGCACGAACGGGTCGCAGTTCGTCATCACGACTGTACCCACGCCTCACCTGGACGACAAGCACGTGGTATTCGGCAAGGTCGGCAAGGTCGTGGGGGTCTTTGAGGTGGTGAAGCGCATCGAGGACCTCGAGACGGACAAGGGTGGACAGCCACCGCGTAGCACTAGAGCAACAAGCCACTAAGTTAATTAACGCTAATATCAATCATCATGATGATTTTCGAAATCAACAGGGTTTGGACGAAATAATCAACAGGAAACGGCACCAAAAATCAGCATTGTTTTTGCTAGGTTCGACCCCCCCTAATGAGATGATTGTACCACCGCCAACACCACCCAACAACTAGGGCTACGCGTAGGCTGGGATAGCGGGGACATGCAAAGTACATTGATCCAAACGAGCAGCTTTTAAGACCACTAAAAATTAGGTTGCCACTATTTCAGGGCCAAAGGCGAAAATAGTGGGTAGGCGCCAAGCTACCGGATATCGGCGCGAGCAAGCGCGGGTCCGTATAGGAGTGCAGATCCGACACCGATGAGACCGAGTGGATGTCATTTTTTGTAAGAAGCCAGCAGATCAGGGAATATACAAAATTGTACTGCGGTCAAACCTTCGCAATAATAATCATTATGATTCTTCATGTAGATTTTGCAGTAATATGTTATTATATACAAACAATACAATAATGATTGGTTTTGATATACAGCTAACTTGATGTTTGTATGAGCTTGGCCGCCAGGTATTTTTTTTTAACCCTTTCGTGATCGGAGGGTTTGAACTTGAATAAAGTATAGCATACACAGTAAGATGTTAGCCCGCGAAACGGGGCATCCTGCCCCTTTCATAAACGACGGTACTTCATCATTCATACAGCTGCATGTAGCGGCTGTTTTGTGGGATCAAAAGAAGGCGGGTTTTCAATGAAAGGGGGCACGATGCCCCCTTTCAGAAGTCACGTACTTGTCGTTAGCCGTTTTTTGATAGGGTAAAAAGTCGTGTTGGCCATCATGGACAAACTGTTGTAACTCCCCCCAATTGTGCGGTGAATCGACGAAGGTCCGCCGGAAAATCACCGCCAATTGCTGGGTTGTATGTAGACACGCTGGTCGCATTTTCGCCTGTCAAGGAAGGGCGGGCCACTACAAAGAAGTATGATGGAGTCGGCAAGGCGTACATCGTTGGGAGGGTGTGTCGCTTCGTCAAAGGTCTGTATCAAGTGCGTTAGCTAGATTCTCAATTCCAAACGCATGTTGAACATCTTACGCTATATATGATTCAACACGGGAATACCAACTAGGGGTAGTTGCATGGCCAAGCAACTGGACTTGGCTGGGGACAGCTGTGTGCTATTGGTCTCGGGGAAAATATTCGGATTGATGGAGCTGGCGATGTATTGGAGATATACATGGAGCCTTACGAGCCTCCAACAAAATTACCAAGTACTGTTGCTAAAGTCAAAGCTATCAAAAACTTTCGATTTGAACCAACAGCTCAGCTGGCTGAACCGAATAAGATTTACCACCACGAGGATATGAACACGCCTCCGCCCCAAGTTTCGTCACTTTTTCGAGCATTCCGCATCTTCGTTTTTTGTTGTTGCTTACATTCCTGTATCATTCTGGCAGCAAGTCGTTGGTGAGATGAGCACGTATGCCCGTTTGAATGGAAATTCTATTGGCACTACGTTCACATTGCAGGATATCATGACGTTTTTGGGCATTCTACTCTACATGACACTGGTCGACAAGGGCGAATACAGTAACTACTGGGGTGTACAAGTTCAGGATTCAATCTACCGCGGAAGCTCTGTTGGGCTTAATGGCATAATGTACGGGGGTCACACGCAGATTAGCTTAGAGGAAGCGTAACACGCTAACCAAAACAGACGCCTGGCGTCTCTGTTGCTCCTCATGCAAAAGGCCCTGCCTTATCGGTCTACTTTAGTACCGAGTACTTCAGGAGACTTGCACACTTGTAGGTTAGAGTTAAACTGTCTTGTATTAATAACACTCATAAAGTTTTAACTACTGCTTTCTATCTGCATACTGTGTTCCCGTCTAAATGGCGATCTTCCTCAGCGGTTGGCTTTCACCGTCGTCCTTTAAGTACGACCGACCTCTAACTTAACATATTACTTGGGGAAGGTCTATGTGGAATGTTCTATCTAAGAGGCCCTGGTACACCGTACCCATTGTGGTGTATGACACTCAGTTCTTGTGGTCCACACCGGCCGGTGTGGTCCACACCAGAGAACATCCATTTTCCTCGAAAAGGACACTGGCCAATCCTGGCCCCATTGCACACAATGACACTTCGCCGGTTCAAGCACTTACGCCAAAGTTTCGCATTAAATGGATATTTCAATGTTGCACTGAAATTTTCAGTGTGTCACCGAGCCAAACTAATCATAGCCAAGCCGCTCGTATCCGACCGCTGCTGAATATACTGAAATCAACAGGGTCGACATACGTTGAAATAGGCCGGAATGATGCTCTTGATGAAGCTAGTGTCGCTTGTCGTTCAAAGTATGGCGAACCGTTGATCGTCTACAATCCAATGAAGCCCGGGCAAGTACCATTTTCGAATTTACATGCTCAGCTGCGCTACATCGTGGATCTCCTCAATTGTTTTCCTCCACTGTATAAATATCAGCAAGGTGTGCAACGTTGAGTGCAACCGTGATGTGATTGGCTAATAAATGCATTGAAGCCTCTTATTCGTCACAACTACACTTGGAGCCACAACTACACTTGGAGCGACGGATGTCCGCCTTGACGCTTGTCGTGGCGAAGAGCAGTAAGAATATTAGTCACGGAGGTCTGGCGGCCGTATACAGCGTAGACTTTGTCGATGGCGACATCGCTGTTAAACCTAGTGCGCACTAGCGTGGCAACCATGTCCCAGAAAATCTTGCGGCGCGAGTAGGAAAATTTGTTCACTTCGCGGTCAGCTACACTGAAGTTTTTCGCTGGCTTCAGGCCATTGAGTTCGAATTCGTACTGTCCACACAGCTCGTACAAATCCTTCGGTCTTTTAGACAGCTTTGCGTTCCGATCGTTGACAACAGCAGCTTCTTCTCTGACTTCTTCTTCAGTGGCTGTCGGGTTGGGCGCGACCCTACGCGATACTGGTTGTAGTGCTATACGACGCAGTACACTTGACACCTTTTGATAGTCGCGCTGGCTTTCGGTACGCGACCGGAGAACTTCGTTCAAGACACTAGCGGTTTGCTGACGCAGGCTGAACATCTGAGAGTGAATTGCAGCGAACTCCTTGCGCGTGCTAGTTCCTGTCATGCTGCCTTGACTACCCTGCGCCTGATCGCTGTGGTCTGGATCGTCCCGTATCTCAATCAGTTCTAGTTGAGCGCCATCACCGGCGACATGCAAGGGAACGCGTATCACGGGGTTTACGGCTGCGTCCCCTCCGGCGCGGATGTAGGCGTGTACAATGCGGTGCTTGAGTGCACTCGGAATGAGAATGTAGTCAAATATCCCAGGCGGCACCAGCGACGCCCAAAGCAACGGTAGTGCGAGCACGCGCGCTACTTCCTCTCCCATAGCCGCCTTGATTGTGGGGGCTACTTGGTCGACTAGAAGATTACGTGTAACTGCCTGTATGTGCTCTTGAAGTACATAGTAGCAAGACACAAGAGGCCCCGTCAACGCGTTAGCAGCGACGGCATCTGGGTACGGTTGGGTGTTGTCGATATAATCGTCGACAACGCTTTTTCGCGTTCGCGACCGCCCTCGCCGATTGACGTAATCCTTAGGTAGACCACTTCTGCTCCCGTATGTAGCAGCACCTTTCCGCAAACTATGGGTGCCCAAATTGCCTAGCTTGAGTTTGTGAAAACTGTTTCCATCAAATATCTCTTGGAGAAAGCGGCGGACGACTCGAACGCCGTCTTGAGGGTTGCCAAACACGTACAAGGAGAGTGATTGCTTGCTTGATGTTTCCACATGCACGGCTATATTGAGCAAAACACACACACGAGGATCCATGCTGCCGAGTACAATCTGCTCGGGTGCGTCGCGCTCCTCTGAAATGTTTTTCGACCAGCGCATCTGGCAGAGTAGTGCCCCGGAGTGATGTATGTTGCACGAAAAGCTGTCGAACTTCAGTTTCATCATATCGTCGATGCGTGCGATGAGATGCCACTTCAAAGTTAAAATAGCACACACGAGATAATTTAGCGCCCCTTTGTCGTTGCTTGATCGAACCAACTCCAGTAGATTGATGAATTCTTCGTATTCGATTGGATGCCTCGCTGCTGACTGCACGCCTTCTCTGCGAACTTCACAGCGTTTCACCCTCTTGATTGCAGCGTTGACAGTCTCGCAGCGGGCTGGGCTGCCTTCATTGCGAATGGGGTCCCATGGGACGGTACGCCGCGGCATGAACGAGGAAATGGCTTTCTTAGCGTACTCCAACGTTGATGCCCTGGCGTTTACTGGCTTTGTGTCTTCGTCAGGATCCGTGAATTCACGTGCGTTCTCCAAACGCACGTGAATTCATCCAGTGGCACACATCGTCAGGGGTGATCTCTAGCAAGGCGGCCTGGGAGAAGGTGGTTTCTGTGCTGAAGGTGTGGCCCGTTCTGAACGCCATGAACTCGCAGATAATGGCCTTGTAGCGCTTTGACCTCCTCTTGCTCGTGCTCGACGTGGTGTCTTTGATTGTGATGAGAGCCGAATCGTTGCAACCGAAGGGGGAAACGCAACACGATTTTTTTAATGCAGAGGTTGCACGAATCAGTGAGGATGCAAACCCTCAGTGCAACCGATATCGCAAACAATACTGCTGTATTTACCATGGTATGAGCCCCCTACTCGGCGGAAACCATGCCAATTTCAGGTTATTGGCCAATTAGCTGCGCGCCAGAGCTAGAAATACAACCTCGGTTGCATTTGGCCGGTTATCTCAAAGTTCCATTACATACCGTCTTGCTGATGTTACTACTGTGGAGACGGCGCAAGCTCTTGGGGAAGATATTGCTGTGTCGTCGGCTATTCGTCGGTGTGCCCAAGAGGTTGTTTTCCCGGTTTAAGGAAGCCGTCGACTTGTTAACTTAGACAGCTACTACACGTCTGTTCAGCTTCTCAAAGCGTTGCGAGTGAATGGGTTGTATTCAAGAGAGACCGTACGCAAGTCCAATGCGCACTTCCCTCGGCATGTGCTGCTTGAGAAGAAGAAATCCTCGAGATGCGATTCGTCTCTACTACTCACAAGACTGTAGCTGCCTCCTAGTTTGACAGTGGCATTGTCAGTGTGATCTCAAATGCTGATGCATCAACACTCACAACGTTACAGCGTCAGGTGCACGCGAAGAAACGCACATTTAGCGCTCCAACTTGCATCAAGGCCTACAACAGCTACATGCAAGGGGTGGATTGCTTGGACCAAATTCGCGGGCGTTTCTCGGTAGCGGACGGACACTCATTCAAAAAGTGGCATAAGAAATTTGGTCTAGCGTTAGTCGATGTTGCACGAGCGAACGCGTACTTAACGCGCAGGCTTGTACTCAATCTCGTTGGGACCGCGATCCTCATCGCGACTTTATCGTTCAACTGACATCAGAACTCTTTACGGGCAAGTGGAAGGAGGCACCCAGCGACGTTCTTCACGGACTCCACGATTGTTAGCACCCTCACTACATTGCATCCGGTGAGAGCGGTGTGGACCGCACCCGCATGGTGCTGATGAAAAGCTCGCTCAGCGGCATCATCGCGAGAACTGTTCAAAGAGATGAGTCGAAAGCGAAGACAGTGTGTGGTTTGCAGATGGGAATACCGCTACCCGACCGAGGTGACAGACGTTTGCCTGCTGCATAACGTTAGCCTCTGCCAGGTGGTTCATTCAGCCCCCAAGCAGCTTTGTATGCCCTCACCAGGGGTGGACTTACTGGGTCAAGTTTCAGAGATACTACCTCCCTCGCAAGCATTTCCCCAGCAAGGGCAAAGAGCGCACGAGCTCCGAGCTTTGCAATTTGAAGAATGCCTCCGGTGCCGAAAGAAGGGCTCCAGTGCGACTGCTGGAGCTTGAATTTGCACATCTAGACGACTTGTTTCTACTATAATGAACAGATGACAAACATCTTCATTTTATTATGCATATCACACGGAATATATGTTGGTTAACGTATGTAAATAATTTATGCATGTATCTTCGCTTTAGTAGTGCAATGAGGTACGATTCAATCATCCTCCGGTTATAGAACATGGACGTGCATTCGTGCTGAAATGATTATGGAAAATAAAGTGGTATTTGTGCTGAAACTAGTATGGAAATAGGTCTCAAACCCCGACTACAAACTTCTTACTCGTTATGAGTCGACTTGTAGATCGACACCGGTAGCAAGTCGGCCTTCCAGCTGCACGGAATGTCTACGACCTTCAGTAGATCAAACGCAGCACTAAACGGGTCGAAGCAGAGAACCCTGTGGCGCGGGCAAAATTCGAAGTACTGAGCAGGAATCGCATATTCGTCATGGTGCACAACTGCTGTTTCACTTGCTCAATCACTCTGGGCTCAAACAACAGATTGCGTCAGTAGACCATAGTAGCTTCCGAAAAGGGTGCTACGGTCGGAAGACGAATGTTCTCGACGTCCTTCGAACGAATGGAGCTCTCTCTCGAAAAGCCCATGCATAGAGCTGCGGCTAATTGCTTCAAAACCCGCACGTTGAACTTGTTCTTTCAATACCAAACCAACATCACGATATACATCCATCCCAAGCACCACTTGTGCTATCACATTTCCAAGACCAGAGTCAATGTCGAGAAAAATACCGCGCCCATCAACGTCACTGAACTTCTGCAGCAGTGCAGTGATACCGCTTGGCTGCACTTCGCCAACGTTGTGATGAATCTATTGACCATTCCAACCGATGACATGTTTTCGGGGAACATCCGCAACGATCGCCGTTACCGCTTGCTCTGTTGCTGTAGGAAAAAATAGCGCTCGGTCCCAAACTGCGTCGGCGCCATTGGAGATTGGGTGTTTGCCGGTGGAGGTGACGAGACTGGTGGCGCTGGGGTTAGCGGAAACTGTGATGGGCCCTCCCCATTTACATAAGTAGGTAGATCTCTTACAGATATTACATAAGTAGGCACAGCAGCACACGGCTAGCGTGTGCTGACATGTCATCATCTGATTGGCTGAAAGTGGGGGGAGCCAGACCCCATTCCAGCCAGCTGCTGACCTGCATTTGAGTGGTTCGCATTAGACCACGGGCCCCCGCCCTGGTCCCAATAATAAAACAGAGTTGATTTTACTTCGGACTTAACACTTGGTCTCAGTATTACTGAGCATTGCACGCTTCCTCACCGCTACGTGTAAGCTAGTGACGGGTATTCACTAGGCCCGTTACAGAAACGATCCAGAACGCCTTTTTAATCCAGCTAGTGATTGATCACGTTGCCATCGGGATGTCATTTCGCCAAGTCGCCCGCGCGATTGACTTCTTGCGGATCCGCACCACAACGCGAAGTTGGTCAGGGTCAACGACTACCTCGTAGATGGCTTCGTGCGCATCGTTGTAGGCGCAAACCTGCAAGAGATGGCTGACTTATTAGCGAATCGCGTTTGCACTAGCTAGTGATGGTAACACGCATCGACACGAGCCCGTTTTGGACATGCGAGTTCGTATTTGCTATCGCGGCACGCTGCACATTCACCTCGTCGCACATCCCATGTATGAACGCCACAGTGCTACCAACATTTTTGACCTAATCGCTGGAATGCTGGACGCGATGCTTCTAAGGTGGAGAGTCAAGTTGATTGCAGCGAGCTCCGATAGTGAGAACCCGATGAACGGGCGTCATTCCGGCGTCGTCACATGCCTGAAAGAAACAGCGATAAACAAGGTAATGTGGATACAATTGGATCTTGGGGCGGTTTAGTGTTGAGCTAAACGATGATTTATTGTGATGTTTAGATTTTGCGTGATTGGTGCATTCCGCACGAAATCGATCTCGTGATAACAAAAACTACGACCTTAATAGGCAAAGGAGATTGGTCGAAGGCGGTCTACGCGTGGTCGGTATGGCTGCGGCGCGAAGAAGGTTTGATAATTGATCAGAGGTGTCAACTTTGAACAGCCCCGGGCTTTTTCGCTTCGTGGCCAATTTTATCAGCGCTTTGAACCGCTGCTTGTACCAAGCAGCTCGGTGGAGCCGGTCATCTGCTTCAATAACGACACGTGGTTTGCTACGACGGAGAACAAGGTCAAATACATCGAAGACCATGGATCAGCAGCAAAGACATTTATGCTACAACTGCAACTCCATCAGCGCTCCGATTTTCTTCATGATATTGCGCAAGTTGCGGCCCGCCTTGTAACGGGGCTAGAGCGCGTACAAGCCGATCGCGACCAGGACAACAAACCGGCGGTTACGTCTCCTACACCAGTGACACCTGCCGAGTTGGTGTCGATGCGAACGAGCAAATTTATCAGAAATGTGATTGACAAGTTTTGCATCCATCTCAGAATGTCTTTGTCGGACAAGGACGTTGAGAAAATCGAGCGCGACCCATTAACCTTCTGGGGCTTACCGCGACAACCCAGTCATTTCGGCAGTGATCGACCGCCACGATCACAAAACATCTTTCAACACTGGGTGGAATGATTTGGTCGGTCGGCTCCCACACCTAATAAGTTTCTGTGGCGGACTGGCATGTGTGTTCGCTAACACCACCTCAGTCAAGTCGGACTTCTCCATTCTGAAATGAGAGTAATACGACTTTCGCACGGGTCAAACGAATCTCTCGCATGAAGGGATCTTTCAGACTAAGCAGTACGAGTATCTTCGACATATAACTGAGGAATAAAGGTGGCTAGGAAGCTCGTATTTGCAGACACATGTTTAAAGAAATTGAAAGGGCCGGAATAAGCTTTAATCCGCCCAAGCAGCGCGGTCCGGGTTTTGGGCGGCCTTCCGAAAATGCACCGCAGTTCTAGATGTAGTACACACGCAAACCAGTGCATATAAGTGTTTAATACATTTTAGGTCTTTTGCGTACAGGCATGGCTCCGTAGCTGCATTTCGAAGCAGCGTTGATGAAAACTTACCGGTAAACACGTTGGGTGCAGCTAGGAGCACCCGTGCAAATCATCTCAGCGCCGCTGGCCGTAACCTCTTGCGGATTGATAAATGTATAGACTAGCCATACAAACTTCAACATAAAAGTATGTATGTCGCGATCGGCTGCAGCGTTGCCGTAGATTTGGACATCTACCTCCAAATTCTGCAGGTCGTCCCAGAGCCGTCGACCGAATCCGTGATGAATCACGAGGTTCGCTCTCGCCGTCTCGGCAACTTTAGATGGGCGTGTCTTGAAGACGAGGAAGGGTTCACTCTTGTTGCTGTCACTTGTTCTTTCGACTTCCGTGCGCACTTCACCCACACGGTCTTCGCACCCCGTCCGTTGACAGTTGACGTCGGAACATACTCGTAGTTTACACCTTCAAACCACTTTGTCAGTAATCTGGAATCATGTCAAGCAATGACATTACATACCCGTTTGATCCGTGTTGTAGATCTTTGTAATGTTGAGTCCCTCCAACTTAGCTTGAACTTGACGGCTGAGCTCGACCAACTTCTCGCTTGCAGCCTGCGGGGTTGTCTGGCCCTCCCGCGTTCTGCGACGGATATCCAGCCTGTTGGATAGGCTCCGCAACGGAGGGCCGGATCTTGGCACATCGCAAGAGGCCTCTCCGGGAAGAGCACCGGTCCAAGACCCCCTCCCTCAGCCCGACTCGGCATCTCCGAAGCCACTGGACGTGCTGCTGGCGAATCTGCTGGACGTGCTGTTGGAGACTCCGCCGGACGGCTGCTGGAGAAGACGCTGGACTTGGTGCAGGAGACGACGCTGGCGGACCTGTTGCAGACCAAGGCCAGATGCAGATTGGACAGCTCACCCGTCGCTACAACGACACGGAGCTCTCAAAGTTTACGTCCGTGCTGATGGGCACGAGGATCTCGCTGCCGCCACTGAAGACCAAGGATGACTACCTGGCGTGGCGCAGCGAGGTCGTGCTGCTCTTTCAGCCGCTGATGCTCGACGCCATTACGTACGGCGACGAGCGGTACGACTCGCGCATGGGCTACATGCAGCCCAAGTACACCGACTGGTACAGCATGGGGAAGGGAGTGGCGTTCTCAGCGCTCTCAGTGTAGCTGTCGCTCGAACTGCGACTGACCTTCAAGGTCGAAGAGCTGCATGACCAAGTGGAGGCACCCTCACTGCTGTGGGGCCGGATCACGGCGCACTTGGAGGCAGTTGACGGCGTGAATCCCGACTACATACGCAGGGAGCTCATGAACTGGTTGCTCAAGTCGGATGAGACAGTCGCCAAGTACGTCGACGACGTGGAACAGCTTGTGCGCTGCCTGCGCCAAGCCAATGGCGAGATGGCCGAGTATGCCTATGCGAGCTTGCCCCTCTCCAACACGCTAAATGTGTTTGGGGAGATGACGCAGCAGCACACCGTCTGGTGTAGCAAGAACGACCGCTCGACCCTCAAGCTTTCTGAAGCCATGCAGCGTCTGCGTACCGCTGAGCAGGCACGCGATCAAGTCAAGCGTCTGCAGACATCTGCTGTAGCACCAAAACGCCAAGCAGCTCAGGTCAACCATGTTAACAGTGGTCAAAAGAATAAAGCTCGCTAGCGTGATGCAGCTGCTGATACGAAACGAAAGAAAGCCAAGACGAGCTGTGCCAACTGCGGCAAGCAAGGGCATTGGTATGCATAGTGCACGGCTACAACGGGCACTCCGCTCAAGCCTGACCTGGAAAAACGTTTGCAGGAAAAGAAGAACAAGCGTGGTGCGATGTCTCTGGTGAATGCTGTTCATCCGGTGGAGGTGGTGTCAACTGCGTCGCAGTCGTCGGAGGCAACGACACGTCGGTTGACTGGCATGTCACTAGTCTACTCTCCCACTACACCGGCCAGTGCGGATGAAGCCAAATCTGCTGAGCCGCTGGCGACGCAGCATCTTCCGTCTCAGCAACCAGAACCAAGGCTCGATGATGATGGGCAAGGTACTCGGCAGCGCTACGAAGTACTGCATGTTCAGCAACACCAACCAGTGGGAGTTCAACAGCTTGGACGATACTCAAGGTTTGAACAGCACGTGCCTAGTGTTGAATTACGTGGACCAATGCATGAGCCAAGGCGCAACGAGGGTGGATCACGGGTGGGTCTACCTGCGCTTAGATATTGTTATTACGGGCCACGTGGGGGTAACGGTGGAAACTTTGAGCATGAGCGTGGACGCTCTCCTGCTCCCCATGGACGGAGTGCTGATGAGTAGCACCGATTTCCGCGCGCGGGTTTGACCGCCGCTCCCCACCACGTCTGAACTGTGGACCAGGCTACATTGGGTACGGTCCAAGGCGATTTGATTCGCCGCCGTATGGACGTGAAAATCACCCTAGGCGATTTGAGTCGCCGCCACGTGAAAGAGCTGCGCCGAGGCGATTTGAGTCGCCACCCCGTGGGTCATTCGGCCCTCCACTACATTGGGCGCCACCACGATTACCGAGATGGGGAAATGACCACCGTCCGTCTGAATCTTGGCAACGCCGTTTTTATGATGGGAGGAACACGCAATTTGGACAGCGGAACTCTGGTGCTGGCAATTGGCATGGATCGAGTCAAGTGAACGCTGTGAACCGCGGCTCAGGTATGATACTTGAAAAGTCCGATTGTATTGAGTGGATTTTAGATTCGGGATCGCAGGCTAATATCTGCAACGATTTTGAGTTATTCACGGCACTGCACAATGACAAGACGAGCCGATTGGACTTTGCTAACGGCACTTGTGAACATGCCTCTATCGGTGGAACTGTGCTGCTCCGTGTGTACAACCAGGCAACTGGCGCTACTGAGGACCGCTTGCTTGACGAAGTGGTGCACAGCCCGACTGCACGGGTCAACATCATTAGTCTTGGACGACGGGACAATACAAGCTGACCTGCTCGGATGACCAGAAGATTGCATGGCTTTCTAATTCCAAAACTGTGATACGGTTTGAGATGGAGGAAAACATCTATCGACTACATGTTGCACGTGTACCTGGAGTCATGGTTAGCGCAGTGATTAAGCAGAACATGAACAACAAGAAGAGCATGGAACTCCTGCATCAGCGTTTTGGTCATATGGGCATGGATCGTGTGAAAACATTGAGCAATCAGTGCAACGTGGGAATCGATGTCAGCGGCAAAGATCTTACTGTTTACGAGTGCGTCGCCTGCATTGCCAGCAAAGCAAAGAAAATGAGCCACCCGCGACTGCGCACGCGAAAGTGGAAGTCACTTGAGAAGCTTCTGATGGACGTTTGCACAGTCAATGAGCTGACCATCAGCGAAGCCTCTATGTTTCTCTTCGTGATTGATGAAGCGACTAGACACAAGTGGGTCTACCTACTGAAGGCGAAAAGCGAAGCAACCGGCTACAATACCGCTCTACTAAATGAGCTCCGCACACAATTCCCTAAGCTTACAGTTCGGCGCATGCATCCGACCAGGGTGGTGATTTTATGAGTGATGAACTGGCAGTGTTTTGCGAGACCCGTGGCATCATTCTTCAGAACACGAACTCGTATTCGCTTGAGGAGAATGTAATAGCAGAACGTGCCAACGGCGTCGTGTTATTGCGCATCCGGACCATGCTGACTTCCACCCGCATGGCAAACATGCGGTGTGGCGAGGCACTGCTACATGTGGTTGACACATTGAACATGCTGCCGAGTAAGATTTTTGGTGTGATGTCGCCTCACGAAAAGCTGTATGGGAAGGCACCCGATCTGAGCACCCTTCGGACTTGGGGATGGGTGGCCCATGTACGGGTACCACCTGAGTCGCGGCAGAAAAAGGAGAAGTTGACACCTCGCGCCAAGTTGTACCTATTGCTGGGTTATAATGTGAACACTAAGGGCTACAAGTTCTTGGATCTGCTGACATGCCAAATTGCTACTGCTGAAGCTGTGAATGCTCGTTTTCATGAGGAGTTTACTGCAGACGGAACGTACGTCAAGCCGCTCCTGGAGAAGCACTTCCTCGGTAGCATACATTAGTTACCGGAAACTGTGCCAGTGGATCGAATCTGCACCAGCATGAATACCATGTATCCTCCTCATCTACCTCTGAGCGGCCATTGGAGCTCGTAGACAACGTGCCTGCAGAGTAAGTGGGAGAATTACACGAAGTGCCTGCAGATCACGCGAGCAAGCGCGGGTCCGTATAGGAGTGCAGATCCGACACCGATGAGACCGAGTGGATGTCATTTTTTGTAAGAAGCCAGCAGATCAGGGAATATACAAAATTGTACTGCGGTCAAACCTTCGCAATAATAATCATTATGATTCTTCATGTAGATTTTGCAGTAATATGTTATTATATACAAACAATACAATAATGATTGGTTTTGATATACAGCTAACTTGATGTTTGTATGAGCTTGGCCGCCAGGTATTTTTTTTTAACCCTTTCGTGATCGGAGGGTTTGAACTTGAATAAAGTATAGCATACACAGTAAGATGTTAGCCCGCGAAACGGGGCATCCTGCCCCTTTCATAAACGACGGTACTTCATCATTCATACAGCTGCATGTAGCGGCTGTTTTGTGGGATCAAAAGAAGGCGGGTTTTCAATGAAAGGGGGCACGATGCCCCCTTTCAGAAGTCACGTACTTGTCGTTAGCCGTTTTTTGATAGGGTAAAAAGTCGTGTTGGCCATCATGGACAAACTGTTGTAACTCCCCCCAATTGTGCGGTGAATCGACGAAGGTCCGCCGGAAAATCACCGCCAATTGCTGGGTTGTATGTAGACACGCTGGTCGCATTTTCGCCTGTCAAGGAAGGGCGGGCCACTACAAAGAAGTATGATGGAGTCGGCAAGGCGTACATCGTTGGGAGGGTGTGTCGCTTCGTCAAAGGTCTGTATCAAGTGCGTTAGCTAGATTCTCAATTCCAAACGCATGTTGAACATCTTACGCTATATATGATTCAACACGGGAATACCAACTAGGGGTAGTTGCATGGCCAAGCAACTGGACTTGGCTGGGGACAGCTGTGTGCTATTGGTCTCGGGGAAAATATTCGGATTGATGGAGCTGGCGATGTATTGGAGATATACATGGAGCCTTACGAGCCTCCAACAAAATTACCAAGTACTGTTGCTAAAGTCAAAGCTATCAAAAACTTTCGATTTGAACCAACAGCTCAGCTGGCTGAACCGAATAATATTTACCACCACGAGGATATGAACACGCCTCCGCCCCAAGTTTCGTCACTTTTTCGAGCATTCCGCATCTTCGTTTTTTGTTGTTGCTTACATTCCTGTATCATTCTGGCAGCAAGTCGTTGGTGAGATGAGCACGTATGCCCGTTTGAATGGAAATTCTATTGGCACTACGTTCACATTGCAGGATATCATGACGTTTTTGGGCATTCTACTCTACATGACACTGGTCGACAAGGGCGAATACAGTAACTACTGGGGTGTACAAGTTCAGGATTCAATCTACCGCGGAAGCTCTGTTGGGCTTAATGGCATAATGTACGGGGGTCACACGCAGATTAGCTTAGAGGAAGCGTAACACGCTAACCAAAACAGACGCCTGGCGTCTCTGTTGCTCCTCATGCAAAAGGCCCTGCCTTATCGGTCTACTTTAGTACCGAGTACTTCAGGAGACTTGCACACTTGTAGGTTAGAGTTAAACTGTCTTGTATTAATAACACTCATAAAGTTTTAACTACTGCTTTCTATCTGCATACTGTGTTCCCGTCTAAATGGCGATCTTCCTCAGCGGTTGGCTTTCACCGTCGTCCTTTAAGTACGACCGACCTCTAACTTAACATATTACTTGGGGAAGGTCTATGTGGAATGTTCTATCTAAGAGGCCCTGGTACACCGTACCCATTGTGGTGTATGACACTCAGTTCTTGTGGTCCACACCGGCCGGTGTGGTCCACACCAGAGAACATCCATTTTCCTCGAAAAGGACACTGGCCAATCCTGGCCCCATTGCACACAATGACACTTCGCCGGTTCAAGCACTTACGCCAAAGTTTCGCATTAAATGGATATTTCAATGTTGCACTGAAATTTTCAGTGTGTCACCGAGCCAAACTAATCATAGCCAAGCCGCTCGTATCCGACCGCTGCTGAATATACTGAAATCAACAGGGTCGACATACGTTGAAATAGGCCGGAATGATGCTCTTGATGAAGCTAGTGTCGCTTGTCGTTCAAAGTATGGCGAACCGTTGATCGTCTACAATCCAATGAAGCCCGGGCAAGTACCATTTTCGAATTTACATGCTCAGCTGCGCTACATCGTGGATCTCCTCAATTGTTTTCCTCCACTGTATAAATATCAGCAAGGTGTGCAACGTTGAGTGCAACCGTGATGTGATTGGCTAATAAATGCATTGAAGCCTCTTATTCGTCACAACTACACTTGGAGCCACAACTACACTTGGAGCGACGGATGTCCGCCTTGACGCTTGTCGTGGCGAAGAGCAGTAAGAATATTAGTCACGGAGGTCTGGCGGCCGTATACAGCGTAGACTTTGTCGATGGCGACATCGCTGTTAAACCTAGTGCGCACTAGCGTGGCAACCATGTCCCAGAAAATCTTGCGGCGCGAGTAGGAAAATTTGTTCACTTCGCGGTCAGCTACACTGAAGTTTTTCGCTGGCTTCAGGCCATTGAGTTCGAATTCGTACTGTCCACACAGCTCGTACAAATCCTTCGGTCTTTTAGACAGCTTTGCGTTCCGATCGTTGACAACAGCAGCTTCTTCTCTGACTTCTTCTTCAGTGGCTGTCGGGTTGGGCGCGACCCTACGCGATACTGGTTGTAGTGCTATACGACGCAGTACACTTGACACCTTTTGATAGTCGCGCTGGCTTTCGGTACGCGACCGGAGAACTTCGTTCAAGACACTAGCGGTTTGCTGACGCAGGCTGAACATCTGAGAGTGAATTGCAGCGAACTCCTTGCGCGTGCTAGTTCCTGTCATGCTGCCTTGACTACCCTGCGCCTGATCGCTGTGGTCTGGATCGTCCCGTATCTCAATCAGTTCTAGTTGAGCGCCATCACCGGCGACATGCAAGGGAACGCGTATCACGGGGTTTACGGCTGCGTCCCCTCCGGCGCGGATGTAGGCGTGTACAATGCGGTGCTTGAGTGCACTCGGAATGAGAATGTAGTCAAATATCCCAGGCGGCACCAGCGACGCCCAAAGCAACGGTAGTGCGAGCACGCGCGCTACTTCCTCTCCCATAGCCGCCTTGATTGTGGGGGCTACTTGGTCGACTAGAAGATTACGTGTAACTGCCTGTATGTGCTCTTGAAGTACATAGTAGCAAGACACAAGAGGCCCCGTCAACGCGTTAGCAGCGACGGCATCTGGGTACGGTTGGGTGTTGTCGATATAATCGTCGACAACGCTTTTTCGCGTTCGCGACCGCCCTCGCCGATTGACGTAATCCTTAGGTAGACCACTTCTGCTCCCGTATGTAGCAGCACCTTTCCGCAAACTATGGGTGCCCAAATTGCCTAGCTTGAGTTTGTGAAAACTGTTTCCATCAAATATCTCTTGGAGAAAGCGGCGGACGACTCGAACGCCGTCTTGAGGGTTGCCAAACACGTACAAGGAGAGTGATTGCTTGCTTGATGTTTCCACATGCACGGCTATATTGAGCAAAACACACACACGAGGATCCATGCTGCCGAGTACAATCTGCTCGGGTGCGTCGCGCTCCTCTGAAATGTTTTTCGACCAGCGCATCTGGCAGAGTAGTGCCCCGGAGTGATGTATGTTGCACGAAAAGCTGTCGAACTTCAGTTTCATCATATCGTCGATGCGTGCGATGAGATGCCACTTCAAAGTTAAAATAGCACACACGAGATAATTTAGCGCCCCTTTGTCGTTGCTTGATCGAACCAACTCCAGTAGATTGATGAATTCTTCGTATTCGATTGGATGCCTCGCTGCTGACTGCACGCCTTCTCTGCGAACTTCACAGCGTTTCACCCTCTTGATTGCAGCGTTGACAGTCTCGCAGCGGGCTGGGCTGCCTTCATTGCGAATGGGGTCCCATGGGACGGTACGCCGCGGCATGAACGAGGAAATGGCTTTCTTAGCGTACTCCAACGTTGATGCCCTGGCGTTTACTGGCTTTGTGTCTTCGTCAGGATCCGTGAATTCACGTGCGTTCTCCAAACGCACGTGAATTCATCCAGTGGCACACATCGTCAGGGGTGATCTCTAGCAAGGCGGCCTGGGAGAAGGTGGTTTCTGTGCTGAAGGTGTGGCCCGTTCTGAACGCCATGAACTCGCAGATAATGGCCTTGTAGCGCTTTGACCTCCTCTTGCTCGTGCTCGACGTGGTGTCTTTGATTGTGATGAGAGCCGAATCGTTGCAACCGAAGGGGGAAACGCAACACGATTTTTTTAATGCAGAGGTTGCACGAATCAGTGAGGATGCAAACCCTCAGTGCAACCGATATCGCAAACAATACTGCTGTATTTACCATGGTATGAGCCCCCTACTCGGCGGAAACCATGCCAATTTCAGGTTATTGGCCAATTAGCTGCGCGCCAGAGCTAGAAATACAACCTCGGTTGCATTTGGCCGGTTATCTCAAAGTTCCATTACATACCGTCTTGCTGATGTTACTACTGTGGAGACGGCGCAAGCTCTTGGGGAAGATATTGCTGTGTCGTCGGCTATTCGTCGGTGTGCCCAAGAGGTTGTTTTCCCGGTTTAAGGAAGCCGTCGACTTGTTAACTTAGACAGCTACTACACGTCTGTTCAGCTTCTCAAAGCGTTGCGAGTGAATGGGTTGTATTCAAGAGAGACCGTACGCAAGTCCAATGCGCACTTCCCTCGGCATGTGCTGCTTGAGAAGAAGAAATCCTCGAGATGCGATTCGTCTCTACTACTCACAAGACTGTAGCTGCCTCCTAGTTTGACAGTGGCATTGTCAGTGTGATCTCAAATGCTGATGCATCAACACTCACAACGTTACAGCGTCAGGTGCACGCGAAGAAACGCACATTTAGCGCTCCAACTTGCATCAAGGCCTACAACAGCTACATGCAAGGGGTGGATTGCTTGGACCAAATTCGCGGGCGTTTCTCGGTAGCGGACGGACACTCATTCAAAAAGTGGCATAAGAAATTTGGTCTAGCGTTAGTCGATGTTGCACGAGCGAACGCGTACTTAACGCGCAGGCTTGTACTCAATCTCGTTGGGACCGCGATCCTCATCGCGACTTTATCGTTCAACTGACATCAGAACTCTTTACGGGCAAGTGGAAGGAGGCACCCAGCGACGTTCTTCACGGACTCCACGATTGTTAGCACCCTCACTACATTGCATCCGGTGAGAGCGGTGTGGACCGCACCCGCATGGTGCTGATGAAAAGCTCGCTCAGCGGCATCATCGCGAGAACTGTTCAAAGAGATGAGTCGAAAGCGAAGACAGTGTGTGGTTTGCAGATGGGAATACCGCTACCCGACCGAGGTGACAGACGTTTGCCTGCTGCATAACGTTAGCCTCTGCCAGGTGGTTCATTCAGCCCCCAAGCAGCTTTGTATGCCCTCACCAGGGGTGGACTTACTGGGTCAAGTTTCAGAGATACTACCTCCCTCGCAAGCATTTCCCCAGCAAGGGCAAAGAGCGCACGAGCTCCGAGCTTTGCAATTTGAAGAATGCCTCCGGTGCCGAAAGAAGGGCTCCAGTGCGACTGCTGGAGCTTGAATTTGCACATCTAGACGACTTGTTTCTACTATAATGAACAGATGACAAACATCTTCATTTTATTATGCATATCACACGGAATATATGTTGGTTAACGTATGTAAATAATTTATGCATGTATCTTCGCTTTAGTAGTGCAATGAGGTACGATTCAATCATCCTCCGGTTATAGAACATGGACGTGCATTCGTGCTGAAATGATTATGGAAAATAAAGTGGTATTTGTGCTGAAACTAGTATGGAAATAGGTCTCAAACCCCGACTACAAACTTCTTACTCGTTATGAGTCGACTTGTAGATCGACACCGGTAGCAAGTCGGCCTTCCAGCTGCACGGAATGTCTACGACCTTCAGTAGATCAAACGCAGCACTAAACGGGTCGAAGCAGAGAACCCTGTGGCGCGGGCAAAATTCGAAGTACTGAGCAGGAATCGCATATTCGTCATGGTGCACAACTGCTGTTTCACTTGCTCAATCACTCTGGGCTCAAACAACAGATTGCGTCAGTAGACCATAGTAGCTTCCGAAAAGGGTGCTACGGTCGGAAGACGAATGTTCTCGACGTCCTTCGAACGAATGGAGCTCTCTCTCTCGAAAAGCCCATGCATAGAGCTGCGGCTAATTGCTTCAAAACCCGCACGTTGAACTTGTTCTTTCAATACCAAACCAACATCACGATATACATCCATCCCAAGCACCACTTGTGCTATCACATTTCCAAGACCAGAGTCAATGTCGAGAAAAATACCGCGCCCATCAACGTCACTGAACTTCTGCAGCAGTGCAGTGATACCGCTTGGCTGCACTTCGCCAACGTTGTGATGAATCTATTGACCATTCCAACCGATGACATGTTTTCGGGGAACATCCGCAACGATCGCCGTTACCGCTTGCTCTGTTGCTGTAGGAAAAAATAGCGCTCGGTCCCAAACTGCGTCGGCGCCATTGGAGATTGGGTGTTTGCCGGTGGAGGTGACGAGACTGGTGGCGCTGGGGTTAGCGGAAACTGTGATGGGCCCTCCCCATTTACATAAGTAGGTAGATCTCTTACAGATATTACATAAGTAGGCACAGCAGCACACGGCTAGCGTGTGCTGACATGTCATCATCTGATTGGCTGAAAGTGGGGGAGCCAGACCCCATTCCAGCCAGCTGCTGACCTGCATTTGAGTGGTTCGCATTAGACCACGGGCCCCCGCCCTGGTCCCAATAATAAAACAGAGTTGATTTTACTTCGGACTTAACACTTGGTCTCAGTATTACTGAGCATTGCACGCTTCCTCACCGCTACGTGTAAGCTAGTGACGGGTATTCACTAGGCCCGTTACAGAAACGATCCAGAACGCCTTTTTAATCCAGCTAGTGATTGATCACGTTGCCATCGGGATGTCATTTCGCCAAGTCGCCCGCGCGATTGACTTCTTGCGGATCCGCACCACAACGCGAAGTTGGTCAGGGTCAACGACTACCTCGTAGATGGCTTCGTGCGCATCGTTGTAGGCGCAAACCTGCAAGAGATGGCTGACTTATTAGCGAATCGCGTTTGCACTAGCTAGTGATGGTAACACGCATCGACACGAGCCGGTTTTGGACATGCGAGTTCGTATTTGCTATCGCGGCACGCTGCACATTCACCTCGTCGCACATCCCATGTATGAACGCCACAGTGCTACCAACATTTTTGACCTAATCGCTGGAATGCTGGACGCGATGCTTCTAAGGTGGAGAGTCAAGTTGATTGCAGCGAGCTCCGATAGTGAGAACCCGATGAACGGGCGTCATTCCGGCGTCGTCACATGCCTGAAAGAAACAGCGATAAACAAGGTAATGTGGATACAATTGGATCTTGGGGCGGTTTAGTGTTGAGCTAAACGATGATTTATTGTGATGTTTAGATTTTGCGTGATTGGTGCATTCCGCACGAAATCGATCTCGTGATAACAAAAACTACGACCTTAATAGGCAAAGGAGATTGGTCGAAGGCGGTCTACGCGTGGTCGGTATGGCTGCGGCGCGAAGAAGGTTTGATAATTGATCAGAGGTGTCAACTTTGAACAGCCCCGGGCTTTTTCGCTTCGTGGCCAATTTTATCAGCGCTTTGAACCGCTGCTTGTACCAAGCAGCTCGGTGGAGCCGGTCATCTGCTTCAATAACGACACGTGGTTTGCTACGACGGAGAACAAGGTCAAATACATCGAAGACCATGGATCAGCAGCAAAGACATTTATGCTACAACTGCAACTCTATCAGCGCTCCGATTTTCTTCATGATATTGCGCAAGTTGCGGCCCGCCTTGTAACGGGGCTAGAGCGCGTACAAGCCGATCGCGACCAGGACAACAAACCGGCGGTTACGTCTCCTACACCAGTGACACCTGCCGAGTTGGTGTCGATGCGAACGAGCAAATTTATCAGAAATGTGATTGACAAGTTTTGCATCCATCTCAGAATGTCTTTGTCGGACAAGGACGTTGAGAAAATCGAGCGCGACCCATTAACCTTCTGGGGCTTACCGCGACAACCCAGTCATTTCGGCAGTGATCGACCGCCACGATCACAAAACATCTTTCAACACTGGGTGGAATGATTTGGTCGGTCGGCTCCCACACCTAATAAGTTTCTGTGGCGGACTGGCATGTGTGTTCGCTAACACCACCTCAGTCAAGTCGGACTTCTCCATTCTGAAATGAGAGTAATACGACTTTCGCACGGGTCAAACGAATCTCTCGCATGAAGGGATCTTTCAGACTAAGCAGTACGAGTATCTTCGACATATAACTGAGGAATAAAGGTGGCTAGGAAGCTCGTATTTGCAGACACATGTTTAAAGAAATTGAAAGGGCCGGAATAAGCTTTAATCCGCCCAAGCAGCGCGGTCCGGGTTTTGGGCGGCCTTCCGAAAATGCACCGCAGTTCTAGATGTAGTACACACGCAAACCAGTGCATATAAGTGTTTAATACATTTTAGGTCTTTTGCGTACAGGCATGGCTCCGTAGCTGCATTTCGAAGCAGCGTTGATGAAAACTTACCGGTAAACACGTTGGGTGCAGCTAGGAGCACCCGTGCAAATCATCTCAGCGCCGCTGGCCGTAACCTCTTGCGGATTGATAAATGTATAGACTAGCCATACAAACTTCAACATAAAAGTATGTATGTCGCGATCGGCTGCAGCGTTGCCGTAGATTTGGACATCTACCTCCAAATTCTGCAGGTCGTCCCAGAGCCGTCGACCGAATCCGTGATGAATCACGAGGTTCGCTCTCGCCGTCTCGGCAACTTTAGATGGGCGTGTCTTGAAGACGAGGAAGGGTTCACTCTTGTTGCTGTCACTTGTTCTTTCGACTTCCGTGCGCACTTCACCCACACGGTCTTCGCACCCCGTCCGTTGACAGTTGACGTCGGAACATACTCGTAGTTTACACCTTCAAACCACTTTGTCAGTAATCTGGAATCATGTCAAGCAATGACATTACATACCCGTTTGATCCGTGTTGTAGATCTTTGTAATGTTGAGTCCCTCCAACTTAGCTTGAACTTGACGGCTGAGCTCGACCAACTTCTCGCTTGCAGCCTGCGGGGTTGTCTGGCCCTCCCGCGTTCTGCGACGGATATCCAGCCTGTTGGATAGGCTCCGCAACGGAGGGCCGGATCTTGGCACATCGCAAGAGGCCTCTCCGGGAAGAGCACCGGTCCAAGACCCCCTCCCTCAGCCCGACTCGGCATCTCCGAAGCCACTGGACGTGCTGCTGGCGAATCTGCTGGACGTGCTGTTGGAGACTCCGCCGGACGGCTGCTGGAGAAGACGCTGGACTTGGTGCAGGAGACGACGCTGGCGGACCTGTTGCAGACCAAGGCCAGATGCAGATTGGACAGCTCACCCGTCGCTACAACGACACGGAGCTCTCAAAGTTTACGTCCGTGCTGATGGGCACGAGGATCTCGCTGCCGCCACTGAAGACCAAGGATGACTACCTGGCGTGGCGCAGCGAGGTCGTGCTGCTCTTTCAGCCGCTGATGCTCGACGCCATTACGTACGGCGACGAGCGGTACGACTCGCGCATGGGCTACATGCAGCCCAAGTACACCGACTGGTACAGCATGGGGAAGGGAGTGGCGTTCTCAGCGCTCTCAGTGTAGCTGTCGCTCGAACTGCGACTGACCTTCAAGGTCGAAGAGCTGCATGACCAAGTGGAGGCACCCTCACTGCTGTGGGGCCGGATCACGGCGCACTTGGAGGCAGTTGACGGCGTGAATCCCGACTACATACGCAGGGAGCTCATGAACTGGTTGCTCAAGTCGGATGAGACAGTCGCCAAGTACGTCGACGACGTGGAACAGCTTGTGCGCTGCCTGCGCCAAGCCAATGGCGAGATGGCCGAGTATGCCTATGCGAGCTTGCCCCTCTCCAACACGCTAAATGTGTTTGGGGAGATGACGCAGCAGCACACCGTCTGGTGTAGCAAGAACGACCGCTCGACCCTCAAGCTTTCTGAAGCCATGCAGCGTCTGCGTACCGCTGAGCAGGCACGCGATCAAGTCAAGCGTCTGCAGACATCTGCTGTAGCACCAAAACGCCAAGCAGCTCAGGTCAACCATGTTAACAGTGGTCAAAAGAATAAAGCTCGCTAGCGTGATGCAGCTGCTGATACGAAACGAAAGAAAGCCAAGACGAGCTGTGCCAACTGCGGCAAGCAAGGGCATTGGTATGCATAGTGCACGGCTACAACGGGCACTCCGCTCAAGCCTGACCTGGAAAAACGTTTGCAGGAAAAGAAGAACAAGCGTGGTGCGATGTCTCTGGTGAATGCTGTTCATCCGGTGGAGGTGGTGTCAACTGCGTCGCAGTCGTCGGAGGCAACGACACGTCGGTTGACTGGCATGTCACTAGTCTACTCTCCCACTACACCGGCCAGTGCGGATGAAGCCAAATCTGCTGAGCCGCTGGCGACGCAGCATCTTCCGTCTCAGCAACCAGAACCAAGGCTCGATGATGATGGGCAAGGTACTCGGCAGCGCTACGAAGTACTGCATGTTCAGCAACACCAACCAGTGGGAGTTCAACAGCTTGGACGATACTCAAGGTTTGAACAGCACGTGCCTAGTGTTGAATTACGTGGACCAATGCATGAGCCAAGGCGCAACGAGGGTGGATCACGGGTGGGTCTACCTGCGCTTAGATATTGTTATTACGGGCCACGTGGGGGTAACGGTGGAAACTTTGAGCATGAGCGTGGACGCTCTCCTGCTCCCCATGGACGGAGTGCTGATGAGTAGCACCGATTTCCGCGCGCGGGTTTGACCGCCGCTCCCCACCACGTCTGAACTGTGGACCAGGCTACATTGGGTACGGTCCAAGGCGATTTGATTCGCCGCCGTATGGACGTGAAAATCACCCTAGGCGATTTGAGTCGCCGCCACGTGAAAGAGCTGCGCCGAGGCGATTTGAGTCGCCACCCCGTGGGTCATTCGGCCCTCCACTACATTGGGCGCCACCACGATTACCGAGATGGGGAAATGACCACCGTCCGTCTGAATCTTGGCAACGCCGTTTTTATGATGGGAGGAACACGCAATTTGGACAGCGGAACTCTGGTGCTGGCAATTGGCATGGATCGAGTCAAGTGAACGCTGTGAACCGCGGCTCAGGTATGATACTTGAAAAGTCCGATTGTATTGAGTGGATTTTAGATTCGGGATCGCAGGCTAATATCTGCAACGATTTTGAGTTATTCACGGCACTGCACAATGACAAGACGAGCCGATTGGACTTTGCTAACGGCACTTGTGAACATGCCTCTATCGGTGGAACTGTGCTGCTCCGTGTGTACAACCAGGCAACTGGCGCTACTGAGGACCGCTTGCTTGACGAAGTGGTGCACAGCCCGACTGCACGGGTCAACATCATTAGTCTTGGACGACGGGACAATACAAGCTGACCTGCTCGGATGACCAGAAGATTGCATGGCTTTCTAATTCCAAAACTGTGATACGGTTTGAGATGGAGGAAAACATCTATCGACTACATGTTGCACGTGTACCTGGAGTCATGGTTAGCGCAGTGATTAAGCAGAACATGAACAACAAGAAGAGCATGGAACTCCTGCATCAGCGTTTTGGTCATATGGGCATGGATCGTGTGAAAACATTGAGCAATCAGTGCAACGTGGGAATCGATGTCAGCGGCAAAGATCTTACTGTTTACGAGTGCGTCGCCTGCATTGCCAGCAAAGCAAAGAAAATGAGCCACCCGCGACTGCGCACGCGAAAGTGGAAGTCACTTGAGAAGCTTCTGATGGACGTTTGCACAGTCAATGAGCTGACCATCAGCGAAGCCTCTATGTTTCTCTTCGTGATTGATGAAGCGACTAGACACAAGTGGGTCTACCTACTGAAGGCGAAAAGCGAAGCAACCGGCTACAATACCGCTCTACTAAATGAGCTCCGCACACAATTCCCTAAGCTTACAGTTCGGCGCATGCATCCGACCAGGGTGGTGATTTTATGAGTGATGAACTGGCAGTGTTTTGCGAGACCCGTGGCATCATTCTTCAGAACACGAACTCGTATTCGCTTGAGGAGAATGTAATAGCAGAACGTGCCAACGGCGTCGTGTTATTGCGCATCCGGACCATGCTGACTTCCACCCGCATGGCAAACATGCGGTGTGGCGAGGCACTGCTACATGTGGTTGACACATTGAACATGCTGCCGAGTAAGATTTTTGGTGTGATGTCGCCTCACGAAAAGCTGTATGGGAAGGCACCCGATCTGAGCACCCTTCGGACTTGGGGATGGGTGGCCCATGTACGGGTACCACCTGAGTCGCGGCAGAAAAAGGAGAAGTTGACACCTCGCGCCAAGTTGTACCTATTGCTGGGTTATAATGTGAACACTAAGGGCTACAAGTTCTTGGATCTGCTGACATGCCAAATTGCTACTGCTGAAGCTGTGAATGCTCGTTTTCATGAGGAGTTTACTGCAGACGGAACGTACGTCAAGCCGCTCCTGGAGAAGCACTTCCTCGGTAGCATACATTAGTTACCGGAAACTGTGCCAGTGGATCGAATCTGCACCAGCATGAATACCATGTATCCTCCTCATCTACCTCTGAGCGGCCATTGGAGCTCGTAGACAACGTGCCTGCAGAGTAAGTGGGAGAATTACACGAAGTGCCTGCAGATCACGTGGGAGCGAAGGAAGTGTCGACTACGCCGACGAAAAGGAGGAGGCGTAAACGTAAAGACGGGAGATCACCTGATAAGCAGACAACTGGGCTTGAAATTCAACCGCCTCCTGTGGAGCCGTGCACAAAGCGGCCTCGCCGCGTGCAAAAGCCAAATGTTCGTCTGAGCGACTACTGGGTTGGAAGTGTGATGATAGTGGCTATGATGGCCAACACGGACATTGAGATTCCGAATTCGTACAAACAAGCACGAGCAAGCAAATATTGGCCTCAGTGGAGGGCCGCGACGTTGGCAGAGCTAGCATCGCTGAAGAAGCATAAAACTTGGAAGCTGGTTCCACGAGCTGCAGCAAAGAAGTTGAAAGTGATTACCTGTCGATGGGTTTTCGCTTTCAAACGCGATGAACGAGGACGAATCAAGCGGTTTAAAGCGAGACTCGTCATTCATGGCTTCAAACAGCAACTTGGCATTAACTACAGTGAAACTTACGCGCCTGTGATTCGGTTTGAGACCATCCGAGCTGTCATCTACTTCGCACTACAGCGGGGTTGTGAGGTGCTCCAGTTCGATGTCAATACAGCATTTTTGTACGGAGATTTGGCGGTGTTTATCTTTATGGAGCAGCCGCCTGGATTCAAAGACGACGCCAATGACGCTGTTTGCCAACTTCTAAAGAGTTTGTATGGGTTGAAGCAAGCCCCAAACATCTGGAATCGTACACTGCACACCAGACTAGTTGAGCTGGTTGGACTCCGACTTTGGTCTTTATGAGCTGAAGGAGGATGGAGAAGTCAAGATGCTCTTGACGGTCTACGTTGATGACTGGCTGCTGATGGGTCCTACAGAACTCTGTGCAAACATTGCTGCTTCAGTGATGGAGACCTTCGAGATGACAACTATGGGAACAGTGAAGTTACTTCTGGGAGTGGAAATTACAATTGATCGGCCGCGCCGACAGATCGCTTACTCTCAGCAACAGTACATCATTGAAGTGTTGAAGCTCTTCCACATGTCCAACTGCAATGCATGTGTGACGCCAGAAGCAACTGCTGCTTCTACCGCTGTTGTGACTGCAACTACTGAGTATTTGCTGTACCATGATCTAGTGGGAGCACTTCAATATCTAGTCGGCGCCTCGAGGCCTGACATTGCACATGCTACTCGGCACCTCGGCAAATTCCTGGCGGACTATGACTACTCCATTACGCTCAAGCTAAGCGGGTACTCCGTTACCTCCAGTCGACGAAAGACTACGGATTGGAGATTGATGAACACATTGGACTGATGTGAGCGTCACCTGCTACTCTGATGCTGACTACGCAAATGACTCTGTAGACCGGCGGAGTATTAGTGGGTATGTGACCATGCTAGATGGAAATGTACTATCGTACGCATCTCGGAAGCCGGAGATCAAAGCTCTTAGCACATATGAAGCTGAGCATGTCGCGATGGCAGAGGCTACGAAGGATTTACTGTGGGTTGCTGATCTTTGTGGTGAACTAGATTGGAAACACTGCACACCAGAGCTGCTCGGGGACAACATGGGCGCCATTGCACTAACGGCTAAACCCGGCAAACACAGCAAGAGCAAACACATTGAGAACAAATATCACATGACACGCAGGAACGTGAAGCTCAATCGACCCACGACACGTCACATTGGAACTGAAAACATGGTCGCTACCATTGTGATAAAAGCTCTCGGCGCTGTGAAATTTGCCCACTTCCGCGAAGCAATGAAAGTGCTACCACTGGCTCGTGATACGAGTGTGGAGAACGCTGAAATCAATGAAGAGGAAGCGTAGGCTGCCTCTATTGCAAGACTCGATAGCAGCACTGGCTGTCCAAACTAAACTGAGATCCTCGCTCAATCTCAAGCTGGTTGCACCAGCGTCCTGCTGTAGCGTCGCGAGCCAGATCAAGATCAGCATCACAACTTCAAGCTGTGAGTGAACAAACAAGGATTATGTCAAGTGACCAGGACGGCCAAGCCAAATGGGACGTGGTGTTCAAGTGGGAGTGTGAGATGTGAAGTTGAGGCTGAACCTGCTGCTGCACGCTCACCAGCCAATTCGAATCATGCTGCAGATGGTAAGCTACTTGAAGTTGTATGCTCGATGGACAGGATCATGTAAGCTGTGTAGGATAGACATTAGATAGGTGCTATTGTATTGTACCGCGTGCAAATACACAAACTACTGGCTCAGCTTGTGGCGGCACGAGGCCTCACACTTTCGCATTCAGCAGTCTCAGCAAGACCTGCTTGAGAGACCTCGCCTGCTGCCTGCCACTTGCTGCTGCCTGTCGTGGCATTCTGCCTCGGCACTTCAACTCGTCTACTTGCTGCAACTACCTTATGAGTGAGCAACTAGGAAACGACGAGCTACCTGACAGCGCTCAAACTTATATATATATAGATATCTTGTATTCCGCTGGGAAAGGGTCCCGCCAGATGTTTACGCCCCCGACTGGTTTTAGATAACAGTATACCACGGTTTCTTCTAATGGATTATGCTATCACATACGAAGCAATATCATTGGTTAACAAGTTAAGGTTCCGTCAAACATCGCTTCTTTTCAATATTTGAATTTTGGCGCCGAATTGAAATCATGAGGCGCATGAACTCCTGGAAGCCTCCCCTTACATATCAATATTCTCCTCCTGCCTTCCACGCCGGTTCACAATGAAGGCTTCAGCCAGTGCACCCATAAGTCGACCAGAACATGACATCGTTGTGGGGACTTGAGAGGTAGGTGGATCCGCTGCCGGTGTTCCTGCGCACGGGATCCGAGTAGCGTCGGTCTTGAGCTTCATAAGCAGGCGTGGCAGATTCACAATAGAAATGTGTGTTCCGGAGTTGTTCCTTTGCGGGGGTTCCTTGTTCCCTTGCTTGTTCCTTTTGTTGCTTGCTGCTTCCAATAGCGGGATTTTTGAGGGGTTGAGAGCTCGAAGGGCGCGCGCTCCCTGGTCGAGCTATTCAGGGGCTGCAACGTGTTGCAGGAAGATAACCAAAATGAACTTGATCTAAGTATGGGGCCAATGCAAATGCCCTATTTTACAGCCAAGCGAGTATTCCAGTGCAAATTACGTTATGTTTTAACTGTTAATCTGATTCCGCTCCCTCGGGCTCTCCCGAGCCTCACGTTTGACCTACATCTTGATCTAACTGTGAATCTGGATCCCACTACCAGGGATCAGCTCTAAACTGACCGGATCCGGTACCCTACAATACGGGGCATCTCATGGAATCCATCCCGTAACTTCCTCCTATGGGACGTTCCGTCCTATCCGTCCTATATTTGAGCTTTACTGTCGCGTAGTCAGGATTCATCCATCTGGGAGCACTTCGACATATGCGGTCAGCCGACCTCTGTCAATCGCATCCTGTAATATCACAAAAATGCAGTTCCGCGGGGTTCATCTGCAAGGGCGCCACCCCCGCCATGAAGGAGAGCAAGGCGTGCGTGACGACGGCGCATTGCGCAAACGCCGATGACTCGGAAAAGCTTCTACTTATGTTGCCTGGTACAGCAGCCAAGCCGCGGTGGTACTCCCGCAAGCCCAAAGCAATGCAATAGATTAATGCAGCGTGTCATTCATTTTGATTTAAATCAGCGCATTCTTGTTCAATGCTGAAACTTGTTAGAATCCAAGTCTCCCTCTCTCTTTCTATGCGTTGCTTATTCACGAAGATTACTGTATTTGCCACCGCAATCTAGAAACTTGAACATGCAGGTATCTTTCCGCAATGATATACTTTTGCTGGCTGCAGGAGCGATAGATATAACCTATGTTACAGTAGTTGTGTAGGAAAGCGTAGTTTCCCAAAGTCGCGCAGAATTTCTATAGATAGACCCGACAGGAAATCGACGCGAACATCCACCCCGGGCTGCCCACTCTTGAACTTCCTTCACCGCAGATAACAGACAATCTCTCCGACCGCGAACCAATCGCCCATGGTCCCGAGTTACTTCTACCTGCGTCCCGGCGCCTTTGACGTGATCAGTTTTGCGTACGGCAAGGTCGACGAGACACTGACTCGAGGGGCGCGCGTGAAGCCAGCATCGTATGTAGTGGACGCTGGGTAGGAGAGTAAGACTAAGCAGCCGAGATGCACCACGAAGATCTGGCATCTCGACTAGTATCTGCCGAAGCCGTAACGGAGGGCACCGGTACATTTGTGGGCAGTGTAATTTGAACGGCGAGGGTTCGACCCGGAGGGGTCCGGGTCTAGGACTACGGTCTAGTGATTGACTATAAGCGGGAGTCAAGTACTGAGCAAGACTGGGTGGATGTGAATTTCTGCGGGCACGAAACTTCCCTTAGATGCAAGATGGATTAGACTCACAACGTCATCATAGAGGTATACGCTCTGCGGCCGTGCGAAGGGAACGTATCAGCGTTATCATGACTGCTAAAATGAGGCACACACGACACTGTCCAACGAGTTCAATAGTATAGGCCAATCGCAGGGGTATCAAAGAGGGTATTATTCCCATGAATCTGGTTGATGTGATCCGAAATGTTTCATACACGGGTGGATGTACTGCAAACATCTCCTCTGCTATGGGAAACGGGTTGGAATGGCGCAACATTCACACATCGTAGCTGCTCAGATATCTTTTCTGGTCTCCAGTACTTGACAATGCAATCTTAGATCGATGCGTAGTGGATTGACGACATCTTCCAAGTCCACACAGAAAGGAGGTGGGGTCAACTTCAATACCGGTACGAAATGCAGATTGCGACTGGAAGTCCTGTGTGCTGGGTGGCTACTTACTTCCGACCACCTGGGCATATGCACCCAGAGATGAACGGTTCCGGACGGACACTACTTATTGCTCATGGTGTGCTCCAGATGCGGACGGGATATTCCATTGTTCAGCCACACCGCCTACAATCGTTTGCTGATATATACACGACCAACAAAAAGTAATACCGACCGGGGTTCTGGCAACATAACATCAGGACCACGATACCGTACGAAAGTCAAATCCGATGTGGCAACTCACGCGGAGTTTTACTGGAGACTACCGGACTGGAGAGCGATTGACAGCAATATGATGCAATGGTGTTATCCAGTATTTGAGAGGTACCCGCCTAGTAGCAGATATACTACACAGCCTCGATGGTGGTCTCAAGTTAGGCACCAACGTGATCGCGTTAGGTGGATGAAAACCACGAGTATGGAGTGGGCAAAGATAATTTCGTATACCACCAAAGAAGCGGAAGCAATACATACGTGCATACTTTTGAACATTTGGGTCACGTTACGTGATTATTGGCTAAATACTTGCGATATCGCCTTCGAGTCAGATCAAGACAGACGCCACGAGCACCTGCGTGATGTCAATGCGGGTATCAAGACACGACCGCTGAACTGGGCAAGACGTCTTAAAAAACGTTTGACAGCAAGCTGCAAATACGTAGGGGTCAGCTTACAGCCCGTGGTGAAAAGTGACACCAGATGCGATCCCAGGTACCAGACGACGAAGGGGGGGGGGGTTAGGGTGATGTATGTTATTCGCATTTAGTTCATATTACCTGCATATGTAGGAGGATCGTCCCGAGTTTATTTGTAGCACGAGCACCTACCGTACAATGTTGGACCACGTAGTGTTCAGAGTGACTGAGTTGTATCGAGCAAAATACAGACTAATCAAAAGATAAAGAGCTAAAACAAGCAAGCGGAAGCCTCTTTCAGAGCTGGACGACGTTACCGCCACATAAAAGGGTGCATAGTAAATCCAGGTACGTGTTTAATATGTGGTTCGAGCTGACACTTACTCGCCACATATTGACGTAATTATTACGTATTTGGTCTAGTCATGTTTTAGTAAGGGGGCGACATATTTATTTCATTTGTTGGCTTGTAAATAAAAAGAATCGTTTGTGAGCTAGGCTTCCTATGAAGGTGCGCATTAAATTTTGATGGAGTAATTGATCCATTTATTTCAGTCAAGCAGGATTGCTAGGGTGTGTGCCCTTGGAGAAGAAAAATTGTAGTTGAACGGGCTTGTCCATTTTTGTTTGTTTATTTGCTTGTGGTGGAGGTAGTATCGTCATTTATCAATGGCGAACGCCACCTTAAAAAATGAAATAGCGTTCTGTAGTGCTCCATACAAAAGTAACTGATCTAGAAAGTCATAAAGGAAGTACTTTGATCGTTCGACAGCTAAACCATTAGGTCGGTAATGCTGATTAACTTGCGCAGTTCTTTCGGACAAGTATCATATATGCTTGAGGTTCGTGTAGATAGATAATGTGCGGTGGTTCCGCACGCAAACAATGTAGAGACTCTGCGAAGATACGCACTACTGAAACTGCATGTATAGTAAAAACAACCCTACAAAATGAATTTCACCGTCCCCGATGCATATCAAAATACATTAACATTGTATCTCTCCGTAATCCTACCAGCTAGTCCTGTCCTTTCGAGCCTTTAGAAAATGGATGCGTACAGTGTGAGGCGAAGAGACGCCAAATTCGTGCTTGTTGTGGCGGGAATAGTTATTTGCTTAATGGCAAATAGCACAATCAGTGTTCCGCAATTGTGTCCATTCGTCTCATTCAAGTCGATAACTCGTTGCAGCTTGTATGAATCATATTCGGCCATCAGAGCAGCTTTCAAATTTGATTTGCATATTTGGTCTAGCTGGTCGTAGTAGATTTTTTTCTGGAGTGGATCGAACAGGAATATAGTTTTACGGTCCTCGAACCTGTCTAGCAAAAGCATACCCCAATGGTAATTGTTAAAATTCACTGGTAGGACCAAAAACCGCGTCTTGCTTTGGAATGCAGTAGGAAACACACGATCCAACATTGTATGATCTGGCTTAAAGTAGATGAAAAGGTTTGTGTCAACAAACCGCGTGTCTTTCCGATACCCAAGTGAAACGTGAAGCGACAACTTAATACATAAATTATTCATCCATTTGGTCCCCACGAAATCGAACAATTCGTAAAAAAACACCTCATTCATGTTGCAAAACAAATCGATGTTAGGTTTTAAACAAGAACCGAAATAAAGAGCAATGGTACTTTACTTACGTGTCGCCGAATGACAACCGACTGAACACAGATGGCGATTTTATCACCGTTTCGAAAGTTTGAATGACATCATGAGGTATTCGAAGCTCATTGGTCATCTTTTGGAACCATGTCAAACAATTTAAGGCTGATGTAAGATGGCACAGACGGTCGTGGCACATCTGTGTGGCTACAATAGCTGTTGAATGAATGTTTTCGGGTGAATTCGCAACCTTCACGTAAATGGTATCAATTCCGCCGCAATCCTCGTCGACAACATGGACGTATTGCGAATTGGAGCGGTTGTTATCTTGTTTTGCAACCATTGCCATCTATAACTCAATGATGCGGTCGTATGCCGCTTTTACGACACGTTCATCAAACACAAACTGGATGTCATGATGCCTTTTCCCTTTTACTGACATGTATTTGCCATCGAACGCAACAATTGCATTCATATCCACTGAAGAAATAATGCAAAACGAGCTGACTTTCTCATAACTTCCATCGATGCAGAAGTCGTCGAACGGGAGATCGGTAATGTGAGCAAAATTGCAGTCATTATGCTTCATTGCATGTTATTGGGTAGGTGCTGAAGTATCGTCGGGCGCCAGGTTTTTTTTGGTATACTGGAAATTTTAATTCAGCACTTTGTCCGGGAATTGTCGACTGTTGGATCGTCTTGCTGACAAGTCGTTTTTGTTTTTTTGGATACCACGTACTGTCGCAAGTCGTTCTGATTGGACCGGTTGTCGGAGCCGGCCGTCGCTGTATGGGAGCGTTCTCGGTGCTGCCTGAAGGCACTGGGTATAACGCACAGGACTAGAAGCTAGAAAACAATACTTAATACAAAATATAGTTCCTTTGTTCTGGACCTGTGTGGTCCGTTTAGTAGATTCACGACCGACCACTCTGCTACGACGGGAACTCGCCCTTCACCGTCGCTACAAATCCTACAAACACATCCTACCTGCCCGCCGTGGCCTTGTTTCCTCGCACGCTAGCCGGGCCTCCGATCCAGCAGCAAGTCGTACACCCCCTCCAGCCTCTTCACACTCTTGCACCCGACGTCTGCAGTAGCGCTTGCCGTGCCACCCGTCCTCAGCACTTGGTTCGGCCTGAGCCTTAGCGGTCCAATTTGCGAATGATGACGCGAGGACTCTGAGCCTCTGTCCGACGCGACCGACAGCATACTAAAACCTGGTTCCACTTCGTTCAACGACACTCCGTCCCAACCGGCCCCCTTCCCACTTGGCACCCATAAACTTGGCAAAGGTGTCGGGGTAGTCAACCGTGCCCCAGCATCCCAGCTCGAGACAGTACCTGTTTTTTTGTCACGCGAACGCGTCCCGACACTTTTACTTCGTTGCTAAATTTGAATTCGTTTGAGCCGATAGTGCCTCTTGAAATCGGCTTCTTATTTTCCAGCTTAGTAGCACCACCAGCTACAATCTCATCCACCGTATTGCGAGCCCGCTTCAGGTCTATTTTGGGCTCTACCAAAACACCAACGCTTTGGTATATTTTTGATTCGTTCTTCAAGGACCCTTCGCAAGTTTGTATTTGCTGTAAGTCCGTCACTAATCGCGGTACCTTGCCATCAACAACTCTGTCGACAAATTGTTTAAGTACTTCGTACACGCGCTCGAAATGGCGAGTGCCGTGAGCAATAACAGCTTCAGTAAGTCGAGTCTGCAGAGTAGTCAGTCGTCGAAACTTATCGTGCTCATTTAGTACTTTTTCTTCGTATGAGTTCTTGCAATGAGCGGTGCTTGAGATATGGGACATCTACGGATAACATCGTATCAGACCCTAAAACTCATCGCTTATGAATGCTGTCCAGAGGGATGACGGATTCCAATGGTAAAATCTGTGCATTAATAATAAGTTAGAAAATATAATATGAATTTGTCTTTAAGCTGTGCAGACTTGCCTGTCTGCGTAACTACATCGCGTGGTAGCATGGAAGCAATCGTTTGCGCGAAAACGCGCATGAGCAAATCCAGCTCTTGGTATCCAGTGCATACTTGTATTCACCCGAGCTGATGCGAGATATATGAAAGTGACCTGGTCGATCCTCTACATAACCAAAATTTGATAACAAACCTTTGTAGCATTCCACCACATTTAATGTGGTAGGTTTGTTAGCTCTCGATTGACGTGCGTTATATACATGAAGGATTTCGAACCTTTACAGCATGCAGGTATTCCTTATTGATAAGGTCAGCGGCGTGTTGCGAAGCAATACGAAGAACACTTTGCATTTCATGATCGTAACCTCTGTTAACTACCGTCCGGATGTCCTGACCAAGTTAGATAGTTATTTATTTCTCCGGAGTGGTGATATCAGTACATAGGTACCATCATATGTCTCGAAAATTATCTCTCTTAAGGAGTTGAAGAGTGAGAACAGTGGAAATGCTTTCATCCAAAGGCATGTGCATGTTAAACTATGGCTTTAACTTTCCCCAACCAGACTCCAGGCGGATATTAGTGTTGTTGCCCAAGTGTGGGCAATCATCGCGATATCACCTCAACCACCGTTGTTATTTTTTCATTTATCCCAATTCTCGGTAAAGTATGTCTCAAACGGGTGAATGTTGTTATCTTCGTCCGCTTCCATGCCCTCTTTTGTTCTAGAAGATGCGCGTACTCGTTTCGGATATACCATTTTGCAGACTCGATATACGAACCTCATGCTGTGTTCCGCCGAGCCACTCCACCTCATCTGAAGCTTGCATATCATAGCTCCCCTCTCTTACGTTATGTTTTCGCAAAGCGTTGTTACCACCTCCAATTTTCCAGTCTACCGCGATACAGTGGGTGTCCAATCGCGTTTAGGTATGCCTCGAATCAAGCTCAACATGGATTCACAACATTCATCGTATTCAGCTTCATTCTTTGCGTACAACATATCTTGAATGGCCATCAAGACTTGACTCTGAACTTGATGATTTAAGCCATACTTGGCCTTTGCAACGTAGAAGGATGGATAATGTGGTAAATAATAATCAAAAATAAATGGAATATTTGGTTGAACGTCGTAAAGGTTTACCTGTTACGGTTCGGAAGTATTTGAGGACGTGACATTGGCAAATTAGAACACGTGCACGGGGAAACTAGTCTTCCAGGACCTTTATCTCGGTTAGATCTTTATCAACCTACGATTAACGGAGTTAGTTAGCAAAAGATCGCCTACGTGGATTAACATCAAAAGTCACAATTATTATTTTTACTCGCTCCTATTCAATGATAATGTTCTTGAACATTGTGACAGCGTTGTGTATGTTTACTTTGGTCTCAGCATTAATAAATGAGTGCTGTACAAATTGATCCGCACTGAACGCATGAAGCCGAAAAGTTTATACTTAAGGACATTCGTGTTGTGGGTAAGCATCGACGAGCAGTAATTCAGGAAAGAGGTGGAACAGGCGCCTCATACCAGACGTCTGCAACGTTAGACAACGAGCTATGCCTCCTTCATCAACAAACAGGTGGACGCATTGCCCAGGTCATTTCCCATAAATTTAGTCAGGATACGCTCCACTCTTATCTGTCTTGTACTCACTGGGTATTGTATTTATCATGTTGCGTACGTCTTAACTTATCACATCTTTGCCTAAACAATTCAAAATTAGCGGGCTCATTTATCACGATGCGAAGTCAGAATTGTAAATTGCACAGTACCTGACGACACGAGCACGTATTGTATATCTGTTTGAACGGCGATTTGCGTTTCACAAGCTGTCAGTAGAATATTTCACGCGCCGGTTTTCGGCGTATGCACGCCATATAAGTTTCGACAGAGAATGGTTATGAACAGGTTTGGATTGATTGACTCGGTTGCAGTAAGACTACTCTCCATTCCCGGTCCTAACTCTGGTTAGAGTGACAGCCAATCCTGCTTCGCAATCTATTCCACGAAGGTGCTGAACAGGGCTCCTGCCAGTCCCAAACTAAATCATAATTCCGTTATGTTTTTAAAAGAGAACACAATCACAGTTAGCTTTAGACAAAACCTCTGTTGCGGACCTTCCATCCGGGGGTACATATATATATGACTGAATAATATGGGCCACATAATTCGCTGAACTGCCGCTGGGTCGGCCTAGATTTGTTGAGGGACTCAATTGATATTGAACTTCTCTTCCTTCACACACTCGGACGCAGTCAAATAAAATAGCAAGTTAAGTCGCCTTCAGATCACTAGATTCAGACAGCTTACTTGTACATCTGATATGTTTCGTCACAATACTGCTCAAATGCTGCAGCGAATTGACCCCAGTCGGAATACGAAGAATTCAATATGCGCGGACATTCCCGCTCTCCATGAACGGTCCGACGCGCAGAATCATCACTACACGTATCGAACACGTTGGTCGCTCATTCGAGCGCTGGACCACTGCATGTAGCTGTAAGCGTAGACTAGGGACGCGATCTCCAATCTCCATGCCCTTCACTTCGCTCCATAGGTGTTGAATCTCGCAATGAGTACAACCAATCGGTCCGTCGACTCCCCCCCAAAATAAAAAGACGGATGTTGATTTCTGGAACCGCACGTATATACAACAGCAACTTCAACAACTACGAGCGTGATAATGGAGTTGTTTGCTTTTTTTATGAGAACCTGGGGGCTTTACTTAAGCTCTAGGTCGCGTGTAATACGTGGTATTGGTACGATGCAGATGTAGATGGTTATATATTAAATGGATCGAATCGTCAGAGCCGCGACGAAGTCGTGTCAGTTACCCTCTACTTGTGGTTACTACACATCAGTCTGCTATTGGCGAAGGGTGTGCTGTGTCGAGAACCGATCGCGTGCACAGCCACCATCGCCGTATCGCCAAGCGCGAACTCCTCCTGTGCACGATTTGGTACTACTATAAGCGCTTTAAATCTTGTGTTTCGAAAACAATCTTAAGGCTCGTTATCACGTCGGTCAGCACATACCTCTTCAGTTGTGTAGTAGCGTTTTACTGCTGTAGAACAAGACTATCGTTGATGGGTTAACGACAGCTGCACATTTGCGTGCTGGAACGTGTAACTTGCAGCATTTCGCTGCTCCTATAGTTTGCGATTATAGATAATGCAGCCTTAGAAACGAGCATTAATTCTACTTTCTTATTATGCAGCACTTGAGTTATCTGATCTGTTAAATGGCCGTCACTTTTGTATAAGTGACGTAGGTAGGTACATTTGAAGGTAACGCCGTCATAGTTCAAGAGGGCCAATACATGCGTGAACTACTATCCTGATGTTATTGTCATTTTCACCCAAATTTGTAGAACCTGGAGGAAATTGGGAGTCCTTTGAATCGATTCCAACTGGTTTTGACCAATCAGAGATGGCGTATGTCTCTCGGACACACCACGAGATGTGCGCCACCTCAGACTCTGTGCTGGAGTTGGTGGTCGATTGGTGACTTCTGATTGGCTGAATATCGTGCGATTCGATTCAGGCCACTCTCACAAATTCGAATGAAACTCACAATACTGATGTTATAGTAAGTACTTCCATTTGACTACATCCATATACGAGTCATTGTTCTACGGGTGCGACTTGTAACTCTATTCCTTCTCTCCAGAGGCCCATAGAACTTTGCTGCTCGTGCGCCACCACTACTTTACTGTGACTCGTGTTAAAGCACGGATATTTAACTAAAGAGCCTACCTCACATTTCGTAGAAGTCATATTCAGCAACATACAAACTATACCCGTCGTTTGCTTGCGTCTACATCGAATTAGTCGAGTAGTTAACGACAGATACATATAATGGCGTCGTAGCAGTCTTTACGGAAAGAAACCTAAAACACAAAGGACACTACCGTATGTACCATGAGTGGCGGTTACTCATGACACGTACTCCCTCCGTCGAAAGAAGGGCTCCATCTTGTAGGTAAGTGGAGGTTCATCGGCAAGCGTCGCATAGGAGTGCGCATGAATTTATGCAACAACGTGCTCATTGATTTTATACGCGTACTCATTGTCAGTACCATATAGAACTTCTGGTCATTTGATACATTGTGGCTACTCCCAAGAGGTAGTGAAGGTACCTACGCGCATATTTAGTTTAAACAAGTTTGTTTGGCACGAGCTGTCAAAGATGCTCCACGATCCCTCTATAGGACGTGAATAAAATTACAGATGCCATATGTTAACATTGGAGCCACATATGCTCCACATGGAGTGCCACATATCCTTCACATGTGTATGTGGCAATAATCACTCCGTTCAGAGCTCCGCTGGTAAACATACAGATGGAGATGTTTTTTCTTTCGCGACCGCCGTCGTCGGAGGAAGTGACTTGTAATAATAACAGAGGACAGCGTATTAATTAGAGCTTCGTGGTGCCATGGAGAGAGCCATATTCTGTGTTGCAAGCAGAGGTTAGCAATTTGCACTTTGTAATACAAGAATAGACCGCTGCAGCTCACTGCTGAAGTGCGCAAAAGTAGTCTCGTCTTTATCGCACAGGGGTGTGACCTACGCTATTCACTTTGCCCTACCGTTGGAGATGCTCTACGATACAAAAATCAAATAAACTAGAGTTTGTATGTATCAGCAATCAACACGTTGTTTTTGCTCACGAGATAAACAACCGCGTCGAAGTTTGATTGGCTGTTAAAAATTGTGCTCCATGATAATATCATGAAGCACGTATATATATTATATGCGTGATAGTTGGGTGGGCTGGAGGCCCTACGTGCCGAAAATCCTCAAGGTGTAATGACCGGGTTCGGAACCCGGTCCCAAAAACGGGCCGGCTAGCTACCAGCATCTGCACCAGAGGTGTGTACTGTTAACCCTGTCCTAATTAGTATTCCCCGTGGACAAAAATCTGATTAAGTACAGCAGTTTGATTAATAATTACAGGAAACCGTGGTCACCATTTATTTGTGCCGCTGCCTTTGGGACGCGGACTCATTCTCGGTTTTACAGCAGCAGCAGCGATGCCTCGCAAGATCAAGCACGTCGGCAATCTTACCTTCCAGCACAAGAAGAAGATCTGCGAGTGGCGAGCCGCTCACCCTTCCCTTACGCAGCGCGACCTTGCGCAAAAAGCCCTGCGGGATCTGGCGCTCGCCAAGGCACCTACACAAGGCACTATCTCAAACATTTTGAAGGAGGGTAAGAGATTCTTGTTGGTGACGGAGGCCGAGCTTCAACACCGGCGCAGCGCCACAGTTGCGCATCCAGCCGTCGACGATGCTTTAGCCAACTGGGTGCACCAACGTCAGGCGAGGCGGATTAGTTTGAGCGGTGATCTGTTGAAGGCCAAGGCTCGCAGGCTGGAGGGCTGATGGAACCCCCCCCCCCCGAAGATCTCCGTTTGAAGTTCACCAACGGGTGGCTACAGTCATTTCAAGCGCGGCATGGCTTCAAGAGCCTCAAGATGCATGGGGAGGGCGGTTCAGTTAACAGCGCAGCGCTGCCTGCTCAAATAGCGGATCTAAAGCGCCGCTTGCAAGGCTACCGACTTGCCGATATCTACAATATGGACGAGACGGGCTTGTTCTACAAGCTCGCGCCGGACAAGACCATTGCCAGCCGCCAAATTGAAGGCGCTAAGAAGAGCAAAGTTCGTGTAACCGTTGCGCTGACATACAACGCCGACGGTAGCGATATGCGTGAACCTTTCATCATTGGCCATGCTAATAAGCCACGGTGTTTCAAGAAGAAGAGTGGAAGTGACCTCGGGTTTTTCTAACCGCAGCAAAAAAAGGCATGGATGACGAGTGTGCTCTTTATTGAGTGGCTTCATGAGCTCGACGTAGATATGGAGCAGCAGCGCCGGAAGATCGTTCTACTGCTAGACAACGCATCATCGCATACTGTCAGCACCATGAACCTTCGAGCAGTGACGGTTGTCTTCTTGCCCCCAACACCACCACCGCCCGCCTTCAACCACTGGATGCCGGCATAATCGCGTCGTTCAAGCGCCGCTATCGCTGTCATCAACTGCGGCATGCTCTCGACTTGGATGAGGCTGGTACATCGGCGGATATCTATGCAGTGGACCAGCTAACTGCCATGCGTTGGCTCAAAGCCTGCTGGCACGAAGTACCGGCCAGCGTTGTGCTGAATTGCTTTCGCCTCACTGGGCTAGTCCCTGGGCGTTCGTCTTCTCATCGCTCTCAGCAAGAAGGTGACGAGATGCTGAACACGACGCTGGTGGTTCAGATGCGTGCACTTCGTATCCGCGACCCCATGAACATTGACACCTTTGTGTGCAACCCGGCCGAAGAGAACACCGAGATGGAGGTGATGTCTGCAGACGATCTTCTGAGTGGGGTGTGCGATGCTGCGCTCGTTGGATCAGCACGACACATTCAAGATGATGATATGGAGGAGCTGGAAGTGGTTGTCACCCCGCTGGAAAGCCTCACAACAGCAGACAGGGTCGACGCGGTACGATCTGTGATCTTCATGTTGGCTGAGCACCCGGATGTAGACCTGAAGGCAATGGAGGGACTGCGCACGATACAGCGGCGTGTATGCGACGAACTACGAGCGGAGAGAGAGGCAGCCTTGAAGCAGACGTCAATCCGAGGCTTCTTCTCGATGGTTGAGTAGAGCTAATAAATTTCCATGTGTCTATTAAGTTTGAAGTTTGATGAGTATTAATTAGGCCCCATATAAATAGCTCTCCACGAAGTCGGTGGATCGGTGTTTGATTAAGTACCGCAAGATATTAGGTAAAACAGGGAATAATTAGGACAGGGTTGACAGTACTGTATAAATACCAGAGAGTTGTGCAACTGGGTTTGCTACTTTCTCCTGATTGGTTAAAAACATTTATTATTCTAAGCACGCAGACTTGGATGTCTGCTATCATTGCCCAGCGCTGCTAGAAGAACATTTACTACTAGTAGTAGTACTGAGAGCTGCTTACCGTATGCGGCACAAACTTTGTTAACCTCTGTATCACCAGTAAAACGTGCACTAAGTTTTCGCTAAGCTCCGCCGGGCGCCTGAGCTTGTTAGGTCTGATTCCTCTTCATTGGGCTTGACTTGGGCACTACACGACGTCCACGGCGTGAAAGTCAACTTCACGAGCTCGGGCTTGTTGCGACTTGTCATGATGCGGAATGCTTCTGCAACTCTTCACCAGTGCACGCAACAAAAGAACTCAGTTTTTGTATAGGAGGCGTCGTTTTGCAACCGTGACTGAGTTTTTGTATGACACGGGTTGCAAAACTGCTCGGTACCTGCTATCGTAAACGCAACCTCAGTTGCAATTGATACGCCGCCTTTTCGGCGCGGTATCAGTAACAATCCTAGTCGATACTGGGCAACCGTCCAATCATCGGCCAACGATGCGAGAAATACAACCCCGGTTGCAAATGGCCGGTAATCTGCCGAATTACCTATGGTATCACCTTCTATCTGTTATGGCATACAGCAGTGATCTAACCAATCAGAGGCCGTGTGGGAAAGACCTTTGTGCAACCTAAGTTATCACATACAGGACCCCGAACTGCATTTTTCACAGCATCACACAAGATGGAGGCCTTAGATCATCGCGTTGTCATGATGATTTCGCTAAGACCATCATCCACTGTTGCTCTGATGTGCCAGCGTCTAGAATTAACCGTCGATGGACAAGGATTTACTCGTGCAAAGTAGACTCAATTTGATTTCTCCCTACATTCAATCGTACGCTTCAGATAGACAGGACAGCGAATATCTGGTCTATGTTGGTACACTTAACCCTTCTAAGCCGGCATTACGGATAATCCGGAATCCAATTTATAGAGGTGAAACTATTCCGAGATCTCCGCAACAAATTTAGCGCGATCGAAATCCGCATATAGAAGTTTGTATTGGATAAATTTAAGCAGGTCAACTGTAATGTCTCGGTCAGGTGAGACATGAGATTTGCGGAAAGAGGATAGGGTTACCGATATAAAAATCCGGAGAGTCCGCGAGCCTCTTCCAGCCTTTCATTCCAGAATCCGCGCCCGAACAGACACCATCACTCTTGGCATGTTCGGCTTCGAGAAAGCTTCCAGCAGATCTGGCGCGAGCTGACAAAGAAGAGATAGACCTACAAGAAGTCACATGACTTAGAAACAACCAGCGCTACATTCAGCCGGGCGGGAGCATCAAGGGGACTGAAAGCGTCGACTTCTTCACCGGTAAGTGTGCTACATTTGCGATGATATCAACTTCTGCTAACTTACGCATTCTGTCTAGGTGAGGCGAATCCGATGGAGTGCTGTTGGCGCCAGGAATGGCTTTCCTTTGTCCCGGCACCAGTCCGACGCCAGCGACTCCGGCGTCTGCAGAAGTCACTGGAACGCTCGTCGCCGACGCTGCATCAACGCACGCAGGAAAAGATACCCGAATGTCCACGAGCCTCTGCGAAAGCAACGCCTGGTGCGCAGCAACCACCTTTCGCGGGAACGCTTTCAGCGCCGGTCAAGTCAACTGCTCCGCGCGCTCCACGTGCGGCTACTGAGTCGAATTCTGCATGCACACGAACATCGTCCAAGAGAGAAAGGGAAACAGAAGACAGTCGCGTCTAGTTCGACCGTGAGAGTGGTAAGCCCGCATCCTTACTTTCATTGATTGACCTGAATCTAATATACATGTCTGCTACGTACGATCCAGCATCCAGCGTTCCGGATCCTCCTCACCATGGTCCGTGCACCACTGAACAACCTGATCCGGATTATCCTGCAAAAGGCATTCGCGTCTAGTTCGGCCGTCGGAGTGGTAAGCCCGCACCCTTGCTTTCATTGATTGTGACCTGAATCTAATATACATTTCTGCTACGTACGATCCAGTATCCAGCGTTCCGGATCCTCCTCACCATGGTCCGTGCACCACTGAACAACCTGATCCGGATTATCCTGCGTCTGTTTGCGAGGTGCTGAAAGAGCTCTTCCGGAGACGACACCTTCGGCAACAGTAGGGATAGTCACCCCCCGATCCCGATCTGCATCCCGCTCGACGAGTTCGACTCGGACAACTTCTCGATGCGCTAAGACGTGACCAGCTTTTCGCGCCAAATGACGGTGGTGATCTCAACGTTGGCAGGGATATGTTGCTGCTCGCTCTTGAGCACAAGATCGCAATGAAGAAGATGATCAAGCCACACAGCACTTCTCCGGCATTTGCACGTCAAAAGGGCAAGGACTTCTTTGCTGGTGACGGCATGGCCGAGTTGGTGACGGTGCCGCTGCCTCGACAGAAGCACGCTGGAGAAGACTGTAGAGATGACCGGCAGAAGCGACTGTAAGGTGAACTCAGACTACGCTGGAGCGTCCGCAGCTTCGAGACGAACTACTTTTGCGCGTCGTGCTCGTGTGCCAAGAAGGACAGTGCCACGCTCTGGAACAAGACAAGGTGACTGGAGCACGGCAGCTCGCTCAACCGCAACGGAGTGTGGCATCAAAGCTGGAAGAACGGCACGACCATCCCTGCTGCACTGCAAGACAAGATCGGGTTCGTCAACAAGCGCCGGCCTGGGGTGTTAGGGAAACCGATGAAGAGTAAGGAGGATGAATGAGAACCGTAGTTGAATGATGGTCGATTTGTCGTGTGCTTGCCGTCCCGTCGTTACTGATGGGAGTAACGGTTTTGCTGGGAGATCGCAACGTAAAGTTTTTTGCATTGTTCTTGTACTGCCCATCACCCCTCAACAGCCAATCAGCGATCTCATTTAGACCACGTGTCATGCGAAAGGGCTTGAAACAGGTTATATTGTACTGGTTTTCCGGTATATGTTAATTCATATATTAAGAGTAACGGATTCTCCGGAACTATCTTCGGATTAGAAGTGTTAAGTGTATCTGATAACAAGCCGAGCAGAGCCCCGCAAGCGGGGCTTTTGCCCAGTGAACGGCCGAGCACACGTGATATTTCGCTCCGCGGGGAGTTGCACATAGTTTAAGTGAAGTATTAGTATTCAAAATGGAAATATCATATAATGGGGGTCAGGATTAGTTTTTCTCTGGCATATTCCTGCCGAGATGGTAACCATATTTTTCAAGGTCGGCGGGCATTTTCATTTCGGAAAGGCATCACTTCCAGAGGTATACCATTTTTGAGATGGTCGACCGTTTCCCGAAATGGTTAGCCATCCGCTGGCCATTTTACAGTCAATCGTGATTTTTGCGCGCCATATACACTTTTTATGTTGAAGTTTGTATCGCTAATAGCCATTGGCTATTCACTACGGCCATCGAGCTGCGGCGCGCAGTGCAGAACACCTAAAATGCAAGTCAGGTCGTATATGTACTGGTTTGCGTGTGTACTACATGTACATCTAGATACCTGGGCTGTAGTACGTTTTCGGGGGAGGGGGTCTTTAGCACACGCAGCGGCCTCCCTCTTGAGCGAGGACTTTCCACCCATGATGGGGGCTTCGGATTGTTTGCATGAAATGGTAGACCATTTCAATTCTGAAGCGTGTCATATTTTGCAAGTGTTCCTACCATTTCTTCGTCCGACAGTCTACAATATATTTTGTACCATTTGCCAATTCTGACCCCCGTAATATGTAAAAATCTGGTTTGGCTAGAATGATAACTCCTAGAAATGGATGTCATGGCCCTTAAATCCCCAAACTATCCACTATTAGGCGCCTCGCTGGGCCAATACGGCAACTGTCAAGACATGTTTGGCCTCATAGAATAACAATGGGCGAGACGGTCCAGCCACCTGGCGTGGAAGCGCAAGAAACGAACGCATTTACAAATATGAACCCGGAAAATTGGCTGGATTCGGCGAGCTCACTTTCACCCTCCTTCTGTAAGAATTTATTGTGTCTTTCTGTCTTTTTGCGCGTCCTTCGGGGGACTTTAGAAGGTACTTTTTTACTACTGGGGAGTACTTATATCTTAGGATTTGATATGTAAAACGGAGTAGCCACCAACTATTAGGCAAGTGCCTCGAAGTTGGCCAAGTACCTGCCTAGCGGTAACGGGTAGCTACCGCGTATTTTCGCTAGCAATATAGACATTTTGACCAATTAATATCGTTAATCTACTTAGCTAAATGATTCTGAGCCCCAACTGCGTCGTGTCGCCTGTTTTGCCGGCAGTCTTGCAACTTTCGTAGTAGGCACCTACAAAGGTACCTCCTCCGTTGAAAAGCCCGATTGGCCGCTTTCAGCGCTGCCAAAACGGGCTTTTTCTCCTACGCAGGGCTTCGCAAAGCCTTATGAGGGTGCTTCAGGGAGGATTTGCCGGCTATTAAATAGACTAATTTGTACCTCCGTGGTGGTAACTTGTTGCGACTACCCTACCCCTATGTCAAGAAAGGTAGTTTTTCACTGCCCTCTGGCCAAAAGAGATGAAAGGCTATTAAATAGGCTAATTTGTACCTCCGTGGTGGTAACTTGTTGCGACTACCCTACCCCTATGTCAAGAAAGGTAGTTTTTCACTGCCCTCTGGTCAAAAGAGATGAAAGGCACAATACCCCTACCTTCAAACCGTATATGTTACCGAAAATACATATGCTGCATCTGTGATACTGCCATCAAATTCTGGTAGTGCGCTGTGATAGTAGTTTATCATAGTTGCATGAAATAAGAGTGCGAACCTAAGAAATAGACTCGAGCTCAGTATTGTGCGAACTTAACATGGCAGATTTACGGCAACTGTGATAGTGCTTCTATCACGCTTCCAGCGACCTTTGAGCATTGATAGAAGACTGCAATATGCCCCGAGGCCGAAAGAGAGATCTCGAGTTCTCAACCGATGGAGCAGCTGTGGCGCAGGCGCTTCAGTCAAAGCGGACGAACACGAGTACCAAGCGCACCTATTTGTCGAAGATAAACGTGATGACGGCGTGGCTCGCGTTACACTACCCCAACACGATCGACGATGACACCAAGCAGCTGCGTGTTCCTCTCGCCAAAGAGGCTATTCTCTCGTTTTTCGGGCATATCTGTGGCCCTGCACACGCCTGTGATCGAGATAATGTGCAATCGAAGGATTGTTCGAGTGCTCCGCTTTCAGCATCGTGCATCTGGGGATACCGCAGTGCTCTTGTTGACGTGTATCGTGCCAAACTTCTCGAGCTGGATCCGCAACTTGATACCGAGCTACGGCGTGTCCTGGAAGGGTACGAAAAGGTTATCAACAGCTTGAAGAAGCGCGGACTGATGAAGATCAACGAGGGAAAGCGCCAGCTTAAACTGAGCAGATTTGAGCTCCTCGCGTTGAAGCTGATGACAATTCGGCCGGTGAAGAAAGGTCAGACGTGGCCTACAGTGTTATTTGGATGGAACTTTTTCGTGCTAATGTGGAATTTGATGAGCCGTGCGGACTCCATAGATACTATCATGTTGCAACACATTGAGTGGACTGACGATTGCCTTGTTATCGAAGAACAAGGGCATAAGGGTGATCAGACTGGTGCTGAAAAGTTTGGCAAGCACGTGTACGCAAACCCGTATGTACCGTCGCAATGTCCAATACTAGCTCTTGGTGTGCATCTGGTTTCCTGTCCTGAGCGCTCCATCGGTGGCAAGCAGCAGCTTTTCATTGAAACTGACAGCAAGAATCGGCTTGGGCGCTTGTTGCGCCGTGTAATTTGCGATTTGAGCGAGGAAGAGATGTGCACAATGAGCTGCGTTGCGGAAGATATCGGCACCCATAGTCTGCGTAAGGGCAGTAGCTCGTATGCACTTGGGCAAGTGAATGGCCCCACTCCCGTGTCGGTTTACCTGCGTATGGGCCAGAGTCTCGGAAACTAAAGGACCGGTACATCCATTTTGGAGAAGGAGCAGACCAGCTATGTGGGAGAATGTTTGCTGGATTGCCTTTCAACTCGGAGCGTTTTGGTGTTCTGCCACTGCACTTTCCGCCCCCGATCATTAGCACGATGACAGTCGAGTACTGGGATGAAATTGTGAGCGGGTATTCTAACTACCCACGTGGGGTTCAATCAGCTTTTCCATTTCTGTTGGCGTCAGTAATTCACCACGAGCAGTTCCTACGGGAATCACTTACTCCAAACCACCCGATATTTAAAGCGCGAGTGTTTACAGCAAATGTTCTTCTTCAGCAGCAGCATGGCGCGACTGTCCTAGCAATTGGTGAATCTCCGGTGTGTGGATTGAAAGCGACAGGAATACCTGCGCATCTAGCTGTTGCAAAGCAGGTGAATGAGCTGCGAGAAGAAGTCGCTAATCTTCACAGAGAAATCGATGAGCTTAAGACAGACATGGCTGCCAAACTTCCAAACGAGGTCGCCGTAAAGGTGGTGAGCGAGCTGCGTCAACAATTTGTGGTTAATTGTGTTGCTCCTGTTTCACTCCGCGACATTGACATGAGAATCGCTGATCTGCGAACAAATATGGTCGCGGAATTTCGTAGTGCTCTAAATGCTGCTCAACTACCCAATGCCACTGCCGTCGCCAACATCAGTGGAGAGCAGCAGCCCGTATGGCGTTCGTGGTCGTGGGGAGACGGTCAGATATGCCACGCCGTCCCTAAAGACTGGGAGTTTCCTGCGAGAGCAAGTGTGAAAGCGATATGGAACCTGTGGTTCTTTGGCGATAAGGACACCGGAATTCGACCATACAGATTACTTAGCAAACAGCACGACATAAAGCCAGAGCACCGAATGCGACACTCACGTGTTAGCGTAGTGATGAGCTACATGGAGCAGCTCGTAGAAGAAGCTGGGCCTTGCCTGCTTCAGTGACCAAGATCTCCGCACTTCAAGTACCTGCTGCAGATAAAGTTTTCGACACTGCGTTCACAACGATGTTGTCGCAGCTTTATTCGATGAAGCCAAAGAGACCGGAGGACCTGTCGTGCGGCACACTATACAACCGGCTGTGCCAGTATCGTAGATCGCAACAGAGTGCCTGAGCGAGACGCAACATTGAGAACTTCACGTTGATAAGCATCTATTTCAGTTTGGCCAATCAAAACGCGTGACTTATTGTGATCTGATTCCTATCACACATGCAGTCATTATATACATCAAACGTAGCTGATTTTCTGTGTAAAAGCCAATTTTGTACTGTGGATTTTCTGTTGCTGTGGCACGATTCAATCTATAACGTGGAATAGTACACAACAATTTCTCTGTATACGATATTATTCGTGGAAAATTTCGTCCTCAGAGGCCATCGCAGAGTGTTGTGACTGTTCCCTGGATTTTATATCCTGAGTCCGTCCCAGGAGTCTAACTGGGGCTAATACAGTACCAACATAATGCATACATTTTGTAATCCGATGGTAATTGTGGCTTGAAAACTACCCGGGATAAATAGTATCCGATAAAAAGAAACAATTACATAACGGTAAAATTAAATATCACGTTGATAAATTGTTTATCAACCCCACTTGTCGGGCAACACACCCTGCGTCACAAATTTGGATTCTCTCCGTTGTATCAGCTAGCATTAACGTGTTGCATGCTTGCAATTTATTTAGGATAAGCTTATGGAGGATTTGTTTGGTCCCAAGACCAAACACTTCTACCCCTTCCACATGTAGTATCTTCCCTTTTGTCAAAGCATCCAAACTGAGTACTATCATCACTCTCCCCTACATTATGCATATTTTCATAGTACGGGAGACCCGCATCAATTAAAGGATTCGTGCTCAGAATCTACGTTCATTTTAGTTTGCGTTAGATAGTTTGCGTTAGGTTTCAACGTGTTCCAGAAAATCGTGACGCGAAGCAGAGACAACTCCTTTATTATGCGCTACAAAACTCAGAGACATGAAAAACAAATGAGGCATCATTAGCGTTTCCTGTGGCCGCACGTGGAGAACCTATTGCAACTCGCACATGTTTGTTTTGACAGCACTGTAATGTGCAATTTACTAAAAAAATCCATGTACATTATATACTTTTTTTACTTAAGTTGTATCTTATATGCGGAGTATACTATATAGCGGCGTGACTGTACGATGCACAGAGAATTGATCAACGATGTGGTGCAATGTAGTCTGCACATTCAAAGATTAGGCTGACATAGAAACAATAGCATAAAGCGTGACAGGAAGCTTCGGGTTCACTAATATAGTGGGCGTACGGTACAGCCCCCAAGAAATGTATAGCTGACTCTGTGAACGTTTGTGCCTCACAAATCACAAATCGTATTTTTTGCTACCATTTAGATTAGACTAACGTTACATGGCTGGACACCCTTTGCCTGTTCGTGTGGTACACATACGGTCTACTAATAGTGTGTTTTGTGCGGGAAAAAAGCCGGTGTCTGTAATTGGATGAAACGCATATTAGCCAATCAATAGGCCGGAAAAGCCCTACACAATACGTCACACCTTCTATAAAAGTGGGTACGGTGCCCATAGTAAAAAATCGCAAGGGGCATAGGTATTTCGGTACGGGTTCCGGTAGCTTAAATCTGTATTATATATCCGTGCTTTATGATATGCGTTATGCGGTACGATACCAATGGAAGCCGTCCAAAACCCCAACATCTCACAATCGCAAACCGATAACATTTTACTCGCAAATTTAGGGCTAGGGCATCGCAAATCGGGTCGCAATTTGTGGAGTACACAAAATCGACTCCACAAACTGCGAATCGCTTGCAAATGCGGCCGCAAGTAAGCCGTACCGTACACCACCGATTTTATGGATGGCCGGGAGGTCTGCGCCTCGACGCCTGAAACGCGCTTGCATTTCACTTTTCCTTCATCATCGGCACGGCATGGCCCCGCTCAGCAAGAAGAGCGGCCGCGGGATGAACTGGACGACGCCGGAAGTGACGCGCATGCTCACTGCAGTTGAGCGCGTCCTACCTCTCGGCATGAACGAGTGGGATGCCGTTGAGCGGCACTTCAACTCTGATCTGCCCCGCGCCTTCTCCTTCCGCGACTGGGAGGCCATCAAGCGGAAGTTATTCCTGCTCAAGAACACCCTGAAGCCAACCGGCGACCCGACGTGGCCCCCGGAGGTCGCGCTAGCCTAGTGCCTGTATCGACAGATCGAGAATAGGGCGGGCGTTGAAGATTGCGGTGGAGACGAGAGTGCGTACCTTAAGTCCACACGTACTACTGTATTGCACCGTATTGGGTTACTCTTCTGACGAATCTCGTGTACTGTATTTTAGATGACGGTGATGCGCTTGTGCGAGACGTGTCGTCTGCGCCGGTGGAAGATCTCCACAGCGACGATGGGCTGATGGAAGGTACACCGTCAGCTGAAACGCCCGAACCGACGACTGCAGCAGCTACGCGTACTGTATCGGCGCCTCCGCCGACGGCATCGTCGCCTGCGCCGCGTACGCCGCCCGCAGCCCCGTCGACGGCGTCAAAGCGCTGCGGCAAGACGCCGGAAGAGCTCGCGGCGCTGAGCTCAGAGCTGGCACGGTCGGGCAAGCGCGCGGCTGCGGTCATCTCGCAGGTCGCCAAACGTCGAAAGACGATTGACGACCTACTCGAGCGCCTTGGAGACGCCGAGGGCGGTGGCGACGACAGCGTGGCGGCACTTGTGGTCGCGATGGAGGAGCGCGCTGCCGCCAGAGACGACCAGATCCGCCGCGAGCACGCGGAGCTTGAGTCTCGACACGAGGAGCGCGAGCAGCGCCGCGACCTCTCGCGCTGATGGCGAAGCTGGTCGGCAGCGACGCGTCGCAGAGCGAGCAGTAGATGGATTCGTACTGTACGATACAGTACGGTATCGTGGCAAGAGCTTAGTGTATCGCCATCTACGAAAATAGAACATCACCTATGGAACCAGACATATAGTTATTGTACAGTCGACAAGCGTATGCCGTAGCCAGGGATTGATAGTAGATAATACAGTAGTAGATTTTTTTTTAATATTACCGGTGAAATAATATTATTTTACTATAGTAATATTATAATTTTTCCCAGCTGATTTAATTCTACTATAGTAGATATTATATATATTTTTCGGCTAATATTAGTACTATCCGATTACTATCTGATTACTAGAGGCATTTTGGCTAACGCAGGGGGACGATATACACAGGTTGGAGCTTGCTCGGCTCCATGGAGGAAGCGAATTCGCTGCTCGGAGGCGCACGCGTCCTGCGGACGCGGTTCTTCGCACGGGACCGGTCTACTAGCTCTCTGTAGTGAGCGATTGGAGGCTACAAATCGCAGCGTTCTGTTTGGGCTCATTCTGCAATCTTCCAGCAGCTCGACAAGTCAACAGTCTCCTTCCGACTCGCTCGCTCGACCAAGACCGTCCATGAAGTGCGCCAGCTCCAATTGCTCGTTCACCGACTTAACCACGACCGACCCCTGCGTGGTGTGCGGTCAGAGCGTGCACCATATCTGCAGCAACGAGCTGTACGACGCGGGCAGCTTGGAGCGCTTTTGCAGCGCTTCTCGCCTGTATCAGTGGAAGACAGTGACTTCGCCCCCTTCGATGTCCGACCTCGCGTCGGATGATTCTTCGAGTCAGAGCTCGGCCCCGTCGGATTCGCAAGCGTCGCTGGTTCCATTGGCTTAGTCTGTCGAGGGCGTGTCGGCGACACCGATTGTGGACATGACGCTGGATTCTCTGCCTCCTACGGACTTGCCGCCATCACGGACACCGGAGATCCCGTCGGCCTCGCCATCAACTGTGGCCTCATCGACGCTATCGCCGACGGCACCGAGACCGGCGTCCTCAGTCGGTGTGGATGCATTCGGAGTCCCCCTCGCGATTCGTCACCACCGTCAGGACCGCGGCCGCCATGACGTGTGGGAACTTGCCCATCAACTGGACGAGCCCTACGTGAGTTCGGAGAACAACGAAGCAGCGACTTTCACTCATGTTTGCCTGCTGTGTGCCCAAGAACTCACTTGCAACCCGTTCTCAAGCCCCACTGCGTGGGAAGGTGCCTTGCATCGCTGGAAGCACACATCCAATGTGAAGGCGCACATGGTGTCGGCTCATGGCGATCACCGACTTGGGAAGACAGAGGCGTCGAAGAAGTTGGAGACGGCCGTCCGACATCTTGATGAAGCTATCAGTCGTGAGGCAGCTTTTGAGAACAAGCGAGCGGCCTCAGCGAAGGTGGACGATCGCGTTTCGAAGCGCAAAGGCACTATTCAACGGTACTGGGTGCCATCGCAACGTGAGATCGGGGTCTTCATCGCGCAGTGCTTGATCAGCGCTGGCATGCCCCACCACACGGTGGCAACCGAAGAGTTCAAGCTGCTCATTCAACGGCTGACGGGTGACTCGGGCGCTACGATTCTCGCTGACTCTACGTTTCGAGACTTGTTGTTGGCTGTCTTCGCGAAGTTCTGCAAGATGACGAAGGGCTTGCTGATGCGGGAGTTCAAAGCGGTACTCGGCTTACCGTTCCTGAACCTTCACCATGATGGATGGACAACTGCAAACGGAAGGGTTGGGGCTACGGGGACTTTGGCTTCGTTCATCGATGCATCGTGGACGTTTCGCGAGGTCGCACTTCTCCTCACCGTTGGGCACACTTCTCATGCGTCCGCGGATGTCCACAAGGTGATCTGCTCCCGAATGAAGAGCGTGTACGAGGTGGACATCGATCCGATGATCCAGTTCACGATCTCGGACACCACGGCCAGCGCCCGCAAAGTTTCCAAGCTCTTTGAAGATTCGCAGCCGACCGACTGCACGATGCATACGCTGAATTTGTGTCTGCAGTACGCCATGGGCATGCGCGAGAACAAGGAGACCGTCGAAGTCTTCGACCCAAAGACCAACTCCCGCAAAAGAGAGCAGCGCTACGTCACGGTTGGTGGTGTGTTCGAGGAAGGCCGCGATCTGGTGAAGCGCGTGCGTGCGCTGAACAACTACTTCAGCACGGAACAGCGCTGCAAGCGCTTAGAAGCCGTACAAAGCTTCTACTGCCTGCCGAAGCTCGCGCCAACCCTGGACTGCGATACAAGGGTCGCTTTCACAGTGAAGTTTTTTCAGCGCAGTATCCTGAACTACTCTGCGTTCCGCGGCTACTTCCAGAACCCAGAGAAGGGCGACGACGCCACGGTGTTCACCAAGTTGACCATGGACGATTGGCATCTCATGGCTGAAATGGAGGCCATCGTTGGCTCGATCGCTGACCTCGCCCGGATTGAAGTGCAGCGTCATGATCTCGTGTCATCGGAGCTGATCGTCCTACTTAAGTTTGCAGCAGACCGCCTCTACAGCAACGTCTTTCAAGTGTACAATCTGGATGCTCCGCGAACCACGACGACGACCGTCGCATCTTTCCCACGGTGCGCGGTTGCTGCTGACGAGCTGAGCCCGCTTGCGCACACGTGTTTGGCACGTCTGAAAGGCCAAGTCAACATGCGCATTCCGCTCGCTACTGCGGAAACGGTGATGATCCTTCTCCTGGATCCTCGCACCAAGTTCTCTGTGGCGTCGCTTATTCAACACCCTGGTGAAGCTGGCGAGAAGATTGGCGTAGCTGCAGACGGCAAACAAGCTACCAAGGAGAGGGGCGGAGATGCAGACGACGAGCGGCTTGAACAGACCATCGCCGCGGGAAACAAGATTATGTATGATGCGCATCGTGAAGTCTACTGCAAGCTCAATGCAGGCTCGTGTGGTGGTGACGAAGAAGCTGCCGATGTCAGCTCGCCCAACTTCGATCTTGTTCCATTCGTGGACGACGACAAAGTCATTTGCGGAGCTCCGATCGCGGTAACGAAGCCCACCACCACTTCGAAGACGATCCAGCATGCTCAAGCGGACAAAGTGGTGGACGAGTGGCTGGAGTACACGGTGGACTGGGTGTCGGTGGCGTGCCGTTACTCGGCAGACGAGAACAAGTCCAAGGACGACTTTACGCCTCTCATGCTGGTTCGGCGCAATGGAGTTGTCTGCTGGCGCGTGGGGGCTGTCTGCGAACATGTAGACATCCTGCGCTGGTTCCGTGAGTCCGCCAGTGGGCGATTTCGTTCCATTGCCGCCCTTGCGCGGATCTGGTTAGGGAGAGCTCCGTCAAACGCTTCTCAAGAGCGTATTTTCTCGACGGGAGGGTTCGTGATGAACAGCCTTCGTACGAGGACGGATAACTTGCGCGCTGAGATGCAGATGCTGTTGAAGCACAACAAGAAGGAGATCCGACACATGGAGCTAGAGAGCAATAGCGGGTGATGATCATCATCGAGGATATCCGGTGGTCGACATGGAGGACATCCGGTGGTCGACATGGCTACAATAGTAATCTAGGTTACTATAGTACTATTAATATAGTATTCTGGATCGCTCGATTCGGCTAATAGTAGAATAGTAGAATTGATTTGGGCTCATCCATTCTACTATAGTAGTTTAGGAAGAAAATCCCGTTACTATCGGCCGTAGCACCATGCTGTATATTAATCCAAAGATCGTGACAAGCATGCGCGCACATTCATTGCGATTAAGCTATCGATCAATAGCTAGTAAAACGAAGAGTGAGGTCTGGATCTGGTGCTGACCAGTCCGTCGCTCAGAGTCTTCTCGAACAACCGCATCTAAGAGCGTCCTCCATCGGTTGATCGAGGAGATGATTTCTGATGTGTAGCTAGACATACAAAGTTCCTCATATAGACCAAGTCGGGCACAGACAGCCAGACCGGAGCAAATGTACACCCATTGTCGTCATGGCTTGAACCCATACGACACAGCTGGGTCAACTATGATGTAGATCTAATATACTACGGACTGCGAGTGGTCACCACTGTGGTGGTGGGCCAAGGTGGAATACCTGGCATCCACTACACAGACCCCGAAGCTTGGCTCACCACCGCTATGCTCAAATACAGTACCACACATCTTACAGGCATATGCCATATGATGTACAGCACCGTCTTGACCAAGACAGCTGGTGGAAGTAGCAATAGTCGATGTGAAGGTCGCAGTTGGCTCTCAGTCACCGTCGGCTTCCAGTCTGCTCGGGGACGAAGAGCAACCTCCTCGTTGACACATAGTGAGGTTAGCTGGCACGGTTCTTGTGAGGCGTCTTGGACCGAGTGGATCTCCGCTGACGGCGGGCACGCGGAGACGTCGAATCGGGCACTTGTGCCTCTGTTGTCAAAGCCGCGGCGGCCGTAGTCGTCGATCCGGTGCGATGGCCTAGAGGGAGCCGGGAGTCGTGACCCAGTCGCCGATCCTCATCCGGGGCTCGATGCACTTGTCGTTTCCAGGTTGATGTTACAGCCATACTCTGAGTCGCGTTGGTGCTGCTTTCTTGGGAGCCGCCACCAGTAACTTCTCGTGCAACCTGTCGTCGTCGTTTCTTGTTGGTCCTTGCGCGTTGGTGCTGGGCTCGCTGTACTGGCCGAAACTCGTGATCGCGAAACACTTGTAGGTCGAGAGTGCTTGGAGGGCGGACCAACATCTGTTTCTGCTGCTCCACCTTGAAGTTTCTGCGAATACTCGGTGAGCATGGAGTCTTTGGCCTTAGAGACGTAGTTATCCACGAGGACACGGATTTCTTTGACGAGACTCTGCACAGGCTCATATGAGTCTTCTATGGCCTGCAGACCCTTCCAACTCACCCGAATTTCATAGTCATTAGTGGCAGCGTTCCATCGGTGATCTTTCAGCTCATTGACAGCTAAGATGATACCTTGCGCAGCAACATGTTCCAGGAGCTCGTCGGTAATGTCCAGACTCTCGTCTGCATACATCTTAACCCCCCAGTACTCAAGGTTGTATATTACAACGTCGCTGGTTGCACCTTTTCATAACATGTTGTTAAAGACACCATGCTTTTTCGCTCTATTTCTGCAGTTTTGCACAGGGCTAGGCTGAAAAATGCCATTAAAGTGAAGGGGATGGGCATCAACCGGTTTAAAAAGGTGCAGTGATTTCCCGCCCAGATGCGAATTGGTGGCTGACGATGTGTCGCACATCCGACAAGGGAAATTCCAAGTCATTTGCGAAAACGACGGAGAACGAGCAATGGCAAGACGTGAAACGCGCAGCGAAGCCGAAGCGTTCCTGGAGCAACTGGAGGGGCCCTCTGTGGAGGAGCGCCAGCGCCTCGCCGCTGAGCGTCGCAGTTATGCTGGGCAAAGTGGCGCCAGTTATGATGGGCAACGTGGCGCCAGTTATGATGGGCAAAAGTGGCGCCAGTTATGCTGGGCAAAAGCTGCGCCAGTCAAACGTGGAGTCAAGCGTGTGACTAGCGGAGCTGATCTCATTTGTTGGACAAGTACGGTAAAATCGGTCATTGTGCCCCACCCTATAATTGTGCCCCACCTGTCATATCTGATCAAATATGATGGGGAATTGGATTAGTACCCCTCCATTAAACTTGATCTAAGTATACTGCGATAATTTCTAAACGTTTTGAAACATTTTGCCTATGGGGTGCTAATGCTGTGCCCCAGGGGCACAATTACCGGGGTCTGGCACTGCCAGCACAAACATTCAGCATGCGTTGTCCTCAGCTGCTTGGCGTCCCAGAGGAGGAAGAAGACGCGGCAGAGGAGCAAGAAGACATGGCGGAGGAGCAAGAAGACGCTGCAGAGGATGAGGAAGGCGCTGAGGATGACGCCGGTGAAGACCCCACGCAGGAAGTGTAATCAACTGTCTCGCTCGATGTGTGAGCGGCATTGTAGCGTCGTGACGCTAAGCGCAATACATTTTACGTGTGCAATCCATGAAACTAAGTATTGATGTCTGCATTTTGCTCATCAGCCCACCATGAAAAGGACGTCCTCGATAGAAAGTTCATCAACAGATGCAGTATATACGACATGAGCGCTGAGGTTGTCGAGACGATGGCGTCATATACACCCTCAACGGACAGAGACGTGCTGCACCAATGTCCATGCACCGACATCCACTTTTTGGTTTCAGAAAAAGACATCGCACCTATGCGGGTATATACAAACCTCAAGTGTAGGCTTTCCTTAACATGCTGTTTTTAACGACTTGTTAAGATCAGGACTTGACGTGAAAATCGGCGCGAGTACTGGGGGGTTAAGCCGAGACGCATGGACATCCAGCTGCTCACCGGTCACTAAGTGCTCCACCCTAAACGAATGCGAGTCTGCACGTACGACACGGTAGGGGCCCACCCATGTTACCTGTAGCTTGTTTCCGTGTTTCTCATCAACACGGGAGCGTAACACGTAATCGCCTTCTGCAAAGTTGACAAGATTGTCTCCGCGTTCTCTCTTCTTGTTCAGGAGGCGCTGTTTCAGTCGGCGATTCTCGACGTCGCAGTGCATCATTTGCAAGCTGCTCCGTAAGTTGGCCAAATAGTTGTCGATTTGACCACTTGCTGGGACGTCTTGGAGACCATCTCTGTCTGGCAAGTAGAACTCCATCAGAGGCGTAGGACACTGAAGTCCTGTGAATAGCTCCACAGGCGCTCTATTTCCCAACGAGGGAACCGGAGAGTGATTCAAGTTTGATTGAATCATGGGGACCAAGTAAACCCAGTCTTTATAGCCGATCTTGTAGGTCAGGATCATCGTTCGCACCACCTGAAGTATGTCTCGATTGACCCGTTCAATAGACCCATTCACCCACGGGCTGTACGTCGGCGTGAAGGTTTGGTGGGTCTTAAGTCTGCGACAGAGCTCCGCGATGAATTCGTTCTTGAAGTGGGTCCCCTGGTCAGAGACCCACTCTGGAGGAAGTCCAAATCTCGAGTACCATGCGAGTAGGGCCTCTGTAGTCACCACACTGTCTGCTGTGTCTGCCACCACCAGCTCGCAGTAATGAGTTGCGTGGTCTTTTAACACGAGTAAATACTTGCTGTTACCGTAAAACTCGACTTGTATCCGACACAAACTTATATCCGACAACTGTTATCAGCCAATGAAATCACGTATTAAGAGGGGTAGGTATTAGCATCTTATATCCGACACCACGAATTATTTGTTGCGTGCCATCGGTAAATCACGGACTCGCACGCCAACCATTTCTCCTTTTTACAATGACACGCGGCAAGCACCCCAATCTGAGCTCTGGAGGCACGACGCCCAGGCAGTACAAGCGAGACACACAGTGGTTGCAGAGCAGGTAGTGAATGCGGAGATCCAGACCTGTGGCATCAAACCGCCCAAGCGCCCCGAAGTGCGGTGAGTATTAATAGCTGATTCGTGAGCTTATTTTTTAGCTGCTACTGTGTCAATTACTTCAATGGCATTCTGCAAGAAAGCTCTCTTCGCAGCGATGACGACCAGGCATTCACAGACTTGGCCGACTGACTTGACTCGATGGATATTTTACATGGAGACATTTCAGTCGGTGTAGTGTCTGATAGAGATGATGTAGTTGACGTGCATTTGGCTAGAGCTGACAAGCAATAGACACTGTGTGTTCTCTTGATACATGCGGGCGCGTGCGAGCGTTGTGAATAACTTATTATTTGTATGAGTGGGACTTGGTTTGCTTCCTCCTGTGCGCCATGATTCATGCATGGTCCATGAGGTTTCTCGAGATACCCCCCCTCCAGTTGGGCTACAGTAATTCTGAGGTTTTACACGTAAAATTAACAAACATGTGTTTTGCGATCTGTTGATAGGCATATCAGATTTGGGAGGGGTTTCCAACCGAGGCATGTAGGTGTCGGATACAAGTCGAGTTTTACGGTACCGTAACTCTCACCCATGAAAAGGAAATCGAAATGCAGAACACCATTGCGCGTGTTGCAGTCAATCACCTCGCTCCACGGGCGGGGAATAATTTCCCCCCCTTTCGAATGAAGACATAGTAGACAGGTCTTCACAAAGCTGGCGACTACGCTCACGACATGGTCAATTGCAAATAGCCGCCGTAGGTGAGCGACCATCGTGTGTTGGCCACGGTGGCCCTGAGCACCACAGTGCGCCACGATGCAGAGCCGCTGCAGCAGATCGGTGGCATCAGGGGGTATCCAAAGGCGATTGTTCAGCACAATGAGACCATTTTCGTCTTGTTCGGCTCCAGCAGGGGAAGAGTACGCGGCCTGCACTTCACGCAGCTCAACGAGCGTCGGCCATACAAAATGATCGTCATCTAGCGGTCTTAAGGCCAAAACAGGAGGGGTTTCTGGCGGTGTGTGGCTTCGGACAGCTTTCAGTCGCTTTATTGAGACGGTCGGCGTGTGGTTGCCAGCCCATCTTGAGATCATATCGGCCCACACGTTGGCTGGTCCCGGTACATGTTCCACCACGTAGCGAAAGTTCATGAGCTTCATAGCCCACCGTAACAGCTTCCCTTTCACGTGTTTCTTCTCCGACTCCTGTGGCGCGAAGACATGTATCAAATTCCTGTGATCACAGTACATACGGAAAGGCTTCGGCCGTAGCAGTAAGTAGTCCAGATTATCGCAGGCAACCGCCAGGGGGAAAGCTTCCATTTCAGCAACGGTCCAGTTGAGTTGACTGCCTGTGAACGTTCCACTTGAGCAATGAATCAGCCGATGTTGCTGCTCCGTGGCAGGAATCTTGGGGTCAAAATCTTTCACTTGCGTGACATTGATCGCATACCCCACGTCTGATGCGTCGGTGAATAAGCACGTAGTCGCTTCATCGTCAGGAAAATTGAGGACGGCTGCATTCGCCAGTGCATCCTTGACTTGGTCGAACGCACGACGTTCGTCAGCGTTGAGAGCAATTCCAATACCAACAGCCACTCGCCGCGTCCGCTTGGTGCTTGCAAGCGCGTTATCGAGCTTGTGTTGAAGGGGGTCGTCCAGTCTGGCAAAGTCGATAATGCTGGAGCGCATCCAGTTGATGGCGCAGACGAACTGCTGCAGTTCGCCAGCGGAACGAGGGTACGGTAGAGCTCGCAGCGACTTGATTCGCTCGGGATCATGTCTGATGCCTTGACCGTCAATCACCTTGCCACACCACTTGACTTGAGTCTGGTACAAGCTGGTCTTCTTCGCGCTCAGCTTCGAACCGAACTGGTTCAGTAGTGAGAATAGCTCAGCGAGCTTGACGAGGTAAGTATCAATATCCGCAGCGTAGAGAAGCAGATCATCAATCCAAATGAGAAGGTGCTCATACAGCAAAGATGCAAAGCAATTCTCCATCGTTTTCTGGGAGTAGATCGCAGCGTCACTGCAACCTTGAGGCACGCGGCGAGGGGTGAATATTTTCTCATCAGTCATGTACGAAATAAACTCTTGGCTGATCTCAGCTAGCGGGAGTTGCCAAAACCCTTTCAAAAAATCAAAGAGACCAAAGTGTTCCATTCCACTAGCGTTCTCCACAACTAAAGATAAAATGGGCATCACAGCCGCCATTGTCTCCGTCACTGCGTTTGGCCCTCGATAGTCTGTCGTCTGTCTGAGGTCCATGATGTCAGCGGACTTCTTGACCGGCAGGACGGGGCTCGCCCACCGACTGTCCGGGTTCTCGTAATCCAGTCCTAGTTCAACCAAACGAGAGTTAAAGTCGCGAAGAAATTGTCGAATGTGCGGAGGATATTTACGGGGCTTACACTTTGTAGGACGAGCCCCATCCTGCAGACGCACTTCGAGAGGAGGAACATTGGCCGGAGGGTCTGCACGTAACTCGAGGCGCCACACATCATATGCATGGACAATGGTACGGAGCTGCTCCACCTTGTCAAGCGGGAATCCTTTCTCCACAGCTCGCGCAATTAAGCCTTCCACTGCCGAAAATATGTTAGCATCGCTAAATTCAGAGGCTGTCACAGGTGGATCATCGGCTTCGAGACCAACGGAGTCGCCACTTGTCTCGTCGTCACCTCGGTCTGCCAGCATCTCCAACTGCCGGTCCACGTCGATCCCCAATACATTTAGCAGGTCGTTCCCGACGATGAACTCGTCGTCGTCAGCCTCCACGACCAGCACTTCCACGGCATTCACTGGCTCGACCGGTCCTGCAGCAGTGTGTATCAGCAGGTGCAGCTTGGTTTTCTTATTGGCTGAAATCCAATTGGAGCCAAAAGCTTGGTTCATCACTGGAGTTTCGAGGTCTTCTGCCACGACACTCGGGTCCATCGTCCGCCGCTGTTCCCAGTGCCTACGGCAAATGACTGTGTAATCGGATCCACTGTCAGGGTAATACGGCAGCTCTAACACTCCGTTCAATGTCACCTTACGGCCTGGAACAGGGAGGCACTCTCCGAGCCGCTTGAGACGCGCACGTTTAGCCTGATTGGCCTCACGCAGCTTCTTGCGTAGCGTCTCTTTCTCAGAATCTGTCGCCTTGGGACACTCACGAAGCCAGTGCATCTGCTGACACTTCGGGCACGGGCTTGGAGGCGATTTGGCTCCGCTAGACGTTTTCGGCTTCGTGCTCAACTTAGTAGGTGCGGCATCCGGGGCAGGTGGGCGTGAGCTGTTGGAGCCAAAAGGCCTTTTCTTCTTCATCTCCACAGAGGGCTCGGATTTCGCCTTGAACTTCTCCTTCTTGTTCTCCGATTGGTCACGCTTCTTGACCTTCAGGCGCTGGTACTGTCTCTCGTGCTCAGTTGCCTTTTCCACAATCAGGTCGAAAAGCAGCGTCGGATCTGACGCAGCGGATTTGTGCACATTGCTTGACCTCAGCCTTCAGAGCCGCAGGGTGCAACGAGGCTATCAGACGCTTGCACTTCTCACGAGCACCATCATTGCCAGCAAAACACCCCGTCAGACCATTGGCACGCATAATCTCGCCGAACTCGTTGAAGTAGTCGAGGATCCTTGCGTACACGTCACTCTTAGTCATGTTCAGACGCATCTTGCTCTTGAACAGCGCCTTGATGTCAGGCAAAGCCTTGTTTTTCACACTGTCGATGATTTGTTCGACCCACAGTCGCCCTGTGGAGTCGAAGCTCACAGAACGTGTCGAGCAAGTCGGCGTTGAAAGACTCCTTGATCGTAGTGGTGACGTTGTCGTAGTTCTCGCCGGAGATACGGCAGCGCGCTCGCATCTCAGCTTCATATTCACGGCGCTTGATCTTCCACGAAGCGAGGAACTCGTGCGAGATGCTTGTGATCTTGGGCGGTAGCGGCGGGGCGAACAGCGGAACTGTACCCGCGCGTGTACCGTGGTCTTCCCACTCCATGCTCTCAGAGTGAGTGATCCGTTCTTCGTAGCGTCCGCCAGTGGCGCAGTAGTCGGTCTGCGACGATCGGCGAAATTCCCACTAAAGAATTAAGCTACCTACTTCTGGAAAAAGACACTGCGAATCTGGCTGAGGTCTTTGTGTTTTCCCTTGCTACCTACTTCTGAAAAAAGACACTGCGAATCTGGCTGAGGTCTTTGTGTTTTCCCTTGCGCTTTGCTATGACGGTATTATTATTTATTTAATTGGACTACAGTTGTGTATATTGTAGCGCGGCTGGCGCAATGGATAGCGTATCAGACTTCGAATTTGTGGGTTCGAGTCCCGCGTCGCGTACAGTTATGTTTTGCTCGCATTGAATTATGAGATTTCAAATCAAATTACCTTTTATCCGGATCAAATTGTTTTAATCTCCTGCCTTCAGATCTATCGATCCCTCCTCGGACTTCTTCTTCCCTCACTTCGAAAGACCATCAGTCCTGCCAGAGATGAACGCCACCGACGATGAACGAGACATCCACCTATATGGTGCTTTATATACTTAACATTAAGCTCGGTTGTGAAGAAAGCAAATACGGAAAGAAAATGCAAACTACATAGACGCAGTATTTCAAGTTCCCTTTTCACGTGGATAATTTCAAAAGCCATCTAGGTTTGGTGCAACCAAGTGCTTGAAACACCTCATGACATCATCCTGAAATCTGTCGAATGGTACCATTTATATTCACGAACTAAAGTTACTGGATTTATACGTTTCTTCACTTTCTACCCGTTTCACTTTTTTGGTACCACAGTTACAGGCATGGATTGTTAACTGTAAAACTATCCCTGTTGGGTGTTTGCCTGGACAAGGCCATTTGGGGATCTCGTCATTTCACTCACTCACCCAACCACTCATTCACTCACTCACTTACTCACCCACCACTCATACTCATTTACTCACCCGCCCACTCACTCACTCTTTTACCCACGCACACTCATTTACTAATTTACTTACCCACTCACTCACTCTTTTACTAACTCGAGTTGGTAACAGCTAATGCCTTCTCACCAGAGGTCGCAAACGGCCAGCCGCAGCCGTACGGATTATTTTTGGCCGTGGTCGCGGCCAGCCGAAATATCGCACTGGTGAGATCACGGATAGCAACGGCTGCCCGGTTGAAATCCACGGTCGGCTACGGCTAACCGACTCCCACGGCACAGCACTACATACATTACTTAGAGGCATTAACAGTTCGGACATGGTCCGCAGGCCACGAATTTAGAGTCAAATGAAGCATGATAAGTCCATCGGTACTACAAAATATACTTACTGGTCGCGAGGTCAAACGTAGACGCCATGTACGAAAGTACCCAAAGTCATAGAGGCTTAGGAAAAAATACATGTGTTTCCGAAATCGAGATGGCGGCCAGCCACGGCTGCCCGAAATATATCTACCGATGTCCACGGATACCCGAATCGGATCCACGGTATGGTACGGCCGGATACGGACAGCCTGTTTTCAGCTTTTGCGACCTCTGCTTCTCACCAAAAGAAATGCGCTCCGCAAACGGGGGCTGCTGTTTCTTTTGGTTTGGCCCTGGCTGTGTTAACATTGCGCAATAGGGACACTGGCGAATGTTCTATCATCAATATTCGCAGTTCGAAGAACTGTGCTACAACATGTTAAAGAGATGCGTATTTGGTTTTTGTATTACCAGCTATAAGTACGATGTCTTTTTCTGAACAGCGGGAAAGTTGCTGGTTGTAGATGCACTGCCATGCACAGCCATGTTGTCAAATCCACCCACGGGAGTCTAGTTACAGCCAACAAGGGGTATATCCTACATCTGTATTAGACCTTTTTATCGGGAGCAATGCAAAACACAAACTCATGTACCAGACTATGAAAAGAGCAATCATCGATTATAAACAAAAATGTGTATAGACCTAGCTGCGCTACCGTCAGCTACGCCAAATGCCCTTTCCTACTCATCAATCTCCTCGGTACATGTAGATTGCTCGGCCGCTACCACTACTTCATTCTCTTCCTGACCAGCCTTCTCCTGCTCAGCCTCCTCCTGCCCCCCCCCCGCGCTCGGCCTCTTCCTGCTCGACCTCATCATGCTCCTCCTCCTCCTCCTCACTCTCGGCTAGTTCCTGCACGGAGTCGCCATTGCTGCCGCCCTTTTGGTGTTGGTTGCCAAGCGGGCAGCGCACCAGACATGAGACGGTGGTCGCCCCCCCTGTGCTTCGACAGCGCGTGAAAAATTAGGTGGCACGTCTATAGTTATAGTTAGTAGCAACATATTGACCTCACCCCCATGTGAAAACCACCCTTGCTATCACTTCATCTTTAGAATAGATCGTTAGCGTGCTATTTCGTTCCGTAAAACACTCAAGTCTATCATGTTGTACATACCACAGCAGTAGTTTACACAAAGTATAATACAACATGTCAGACTTAGCAAAAACTAGAGGATTGGGCTGGTAGTGCTGTTTATTCATAGGTACGATTGCGAGATGCGAAAGTTTGTATGCTGTGCGGCTAAAATTTAATATGATTTTACACGACATTTGTTTTGGTTACTGCAGAGTTCAGCGGTTTGACAAGCAACCGCATTGATCTTCGACCAACAGGGGCATCTGGTGCGCCTGCTTCGCAGTCGCACCATCTGCATCATACGTCCATGGTTAGTTAGGAAGTTGGAGCCCATTTGCGCTGAAACAATAATATATATTAGTTAATGTGCTTAAAGAGGGTATATGAATATAGTGGACTAATTACTGGATAGATGATACCAGCGACAATCGACTTCAGGAGGATATGTACGATGTAGGATGTGATAGAAACCGATGTGTCCAGTCGGTAGCTATCAATTGACTCGTGTCTACTCGAAGACTGAAGGCAAAGCGCAAAAACTCATCAGTCTTCCAACGTATCTACTCATCTCGTGCCATACTTATACAATCGGCGGACTCGGCCGTCGTGGCAGCCACCCGGCCCTGCGGGGCTCTATATTGAGCTGCCACGACGCCGAGCGAGCCAATACGCAACATCAAATCATCAAACGTATCTACTCATCTACACTATGAACTTTTGTGGTTACTAGCGAGGAGACCCAGTGACCGGGAAAGAAGCTGAGTCCTCGATTTTGCAAATACAGCGTGTCGTGACAAAGCGATCGCTTTTGCATAGTTTGAGATTTAACGTATAATATTTTTTTAATGCACATGTATGCTGTCAATGTAACGTACATTTTCGGAATAGTGCATGTATGAAACGTAAAACTCATCCAACTTAACGTATGATTCCATTTAAGCCTCCATTTTCACCTGCTATATCATAATATACTTGTGCCTGTTATCCTTTCCAAAAATTCAATACCTTATACAAAATGGAGCATTTATAAGACCCTCTCATTTGAAATTTGTATTGAATCGATACCTACTTGTCCTGGAGCGAATTAATCCCTATTGGGCTGTTCGTACAACGTACCGTTGCACTACCAGGAAAAAACTTTATAACGTCCTCGCCTCCAGGTACTGAAGATTATTGACACACTGTCAATAATCATAAATACTTAGGTGCCCTACTTGTGGGCTTCCCCTTCATGAACTACCGCGTGAAGCTGCGCGAGGGTATCAATGCTTCATGAAATGCCAAGAGGGGCTCTTGCAAATATGTTTCCAAAGTTTCAACCGCATATTCCAAACTTGATCTGCCTCGACCCTTATGATGGCATTGTCAGTGAAAGTAGAGATTATGCATTACTTGCCCGAAACGGGTTTTAGATATGTAGATCCACCTATGTATTTCCATACGGATCCTACAGAACCTTCGCCACCTTCTTCAACCTTGACATCAGCACCGATATTAGTCTCGTTGTCTTCGAAACCAGATCCATCACCCTACCTCGCAGCTTGAGTGTCGGTTCTCGCGGGCGTGAATGTTCTCGTGGTGAGGCGTGATAATTCGTACGTGCAGGCGCTGATTCCAATGCATTGAATCACTACAATACATCACAGGTTAGACTACATGACATCACACCGTGCATGTTGTATACACACCATGACACTACAACGTACCCCGATGCCGTCAACATGCTCTCGTCACCGGCGTATTCATCTTCTTGGTGCGCGGCGTTGCCCTCGACACGTCTGACGCAAGCCGCTCTCATGCCTTACATGTAGTCATATACAACCTGTGAGTGCGGGGGGGGTTAATTTGCATCTGACAACATTCTGGCAACAGGCACCTTGGCAACATTGTGGCAAGACGCTGTGTTACCACATTGACGCTATGTTTGGAGGCATCTTCTCGCGCGAGTGCACTATCTCCGAGCTTGCCGAGCTCGGCGCCGCCCTCTCTTCTCTCTCAACCCATATATGCTACATATCTCTACATGATTTAAAATATTTCTGCAAAACTAAATCGGGGCAGCTCGCTTTTTGCGAGTAAAGTTCAAAAATACAAGTAACCCCCGCTTTTTGCAAAAAAAACGTACTTGCTCATAACTACATGCACCTTAGTTTGTCATTCACCAGCATCTGATGCTCCTCTCGGTCGCTGTCTCGGCCCCCTGTATTTTATCGTGCTCAAATTTCAGAGCTTCTTCGTGCAACGCGCGACTTTGTGTTATTTTTATGTGCATGTATCCCACAACCAACAACAAATGCGGCCTTCGAAAGGTGTATATTATATTATCTCTGGCGTCTAATAGTGGCAATAGAGGGGAAGAACGCTGATCCTGCGCAGACATGAATGCTGCTCAAGTCCAAGACGGTGACCCCGACGGAACCGTTGAGAACCATCAAGAGAGATCATATTGACGCCGGCGCACACAAAGGTGGTCAAGCACCACAAAAGTACCATGTATTCATTATGATCTTGACCTGACTCTATCGTGTACTATATAGCCAAAACTACTGCGAAAGCTGCCAGCGGTCACGTTGAAGACTGAGCCAGGTGCATGCGGAAAAGAACACGATACCGTATCAGATGCTAAATACGACCTTCCACGACAGTCACAAGGTAAAGATTAATAACTTGTAGTCTACAAGCTACTGGACGCCTACCAAAAACATCGCTAGAGCTCGCATAAATATATTTAAGAAAACTTATATTTACTCAGACGATTTTTACGTCTGAGTAAACGAAAGGTCACTTAGCCCTTTCATTGTGCAACTGCATAAATTTACACTTGGGTTTAGTATAGACCACCCTTTTATAGCAACTGGACCGCATACCAGACCGACCTTTCACATATAGCGACCTCCACACAATTTATATTTAGAGACAAATTTAGGGATACATTTTAAGGCGCTTTTAAGCTAGTTTTGGTAGGCGTCCACTGTGTTAACACAAACGTGATAATAAAGTCAACATAGTCAAGGATAAGCCGTCATCGCGTTGAAGATCTGGTACCGTCTGTGGCTTTCTTTTGCTTTGTTCGTGCACCCTCGGGGGAAGTCATTGAAGGAACAAGCGATGACTATTTCAAGGACCACAACGAGTGACTGCCGGCTGAGGGTATACCAACCGGACAGGCCCCCCATCCGGTACGAAAAGAGGGCTTATGTCCGGTAACCCGGTACCAAACCTGGAAAGTATACCGGACGAGGCATCATCTGGCAAACAGCCGTAGAGGGGGTGTAAAAACTCCATGTTTTTGCTATTATTTGACGGTCGACCGTTCTCATATTGCATGCGCGAATGCGGTGGTGGGCCAGTGTCAGCCATAGTTCATATCAGCTTCATGTCATAGGCTTGAAAGCACTACGAAGAGCTCTTTATGGCGAGGTCTGCAGACCGAGTTCCAGGATCATCCACGACTTTGCAGAATTCAAGCACATGTCACCCGTCCTCAACTGATTACTTAGGGCTAGGGGTAACAGAAGCAATCAATTTCTGTCCGGTACCATTATCACCCAATTAGCAAATATCATAGGAGAAACACCCGAATTTCCAAGTCCAGAGGCTGCAACAAAAAAGGAGTTCCTAAAGTCTACAAATAATATATCAGGCAGGCAATTATGTCTTTATTAGTTGCTGATGATTGCGCCAAAGAAGGTGAAATATGAACACCACAAGGAGCTATGAAGGAGCCATACCAAGTTGCTGCTTCAATTCCTACATGACGCGCGACCTTGTCGCCCATCTATCCCGAAACTTACATTTCAGAAGCAATGAAGATACACAAGCTGCAAACAGCGTACCGCACTCGGTAAGGAGGCTCGCCCTTCGAGCCATCTCAGTTTGGGTTTACTCCGAAGTTCTCTTATCGTGTCTAATTAGGCATGATATTGTGTCCTATACAAATTGACGCTTGTTACCGTTACAAACCAAACGTGATATAGCCGGGCGGACGCGTACAAACAGATACAAACCCCACAAATTGGTTTGTGATGGGAATCAGCCGTAGCCAAACGGGTACAAACAAAAAATAGATTACGCGATGGCCTCGAATAAATTACCTAAATATAGACAAATCTGAGTGACTGGCGTAGAGGCAAGTTTAGCTGCGGTAACGCGAGTGTTGTGCGAGTGCATGAAGATTTGTTGGATGTAACTTTAATGTGAAAAGAACTCTGTGCTATGAAGGTTTAGTTAGGCAAGCTACACTAGGCTATGAGTGCGTGAAGTCTCGGCGTCTGTCGACCCGGGCGCTTCAACTTTATCGTCAAATATACCGCTGCACTCGAGCACGCTGCACTGAGTGATGAGGATCAACACGTAGGCTCTGTAGATCATTTAGTAGGCAGGCGGATCACATGCACACTACTTCCACTCTAGGTTGCCAAGGCAACCCTTGAACAGGTACCGGAATCGAAGATACTGAGCGACAGTGCGTCTGACATCCGGCATAGGAATCTCACGTACTTGGCACTCAAAAAATAGAGCGCAATACAGTCCGCAGTTGTCGGTGCCCTCTTGATACGGAGACAAGACGCGCTTGTATGAGAATTTCCGCACTATAGTTGGGAATAACTCGTTGAGATTGGCCTCCAAAACGTTGTAGTTGTTTTTGACTTGCATTGGATCGAAGATACGAATGATCCAGTCACGATAGTTGAATACGACCGCGCACCAGTGAGAATCCTTCCACATTGGCATCAACACGAGCTCATTCTCGCTTGCGACCGGGTCGGTTGATGCGATGAGATCTCGCTGGGCACCCAAATCGCTTATGTGTGCGTGCATGGGGTTCACAACTCCAATGTACTTCTGCAACGCATTTTCAGCTAGCGTAACTAGGTAGCCGAGAACGATCTTAAACGACGAGTCTTGAAACCAATGGTCTCGGATGAACCACTGCAACTCATGCCTTTCAATTGGACCGAAAATGCTGTCTGATGTTTCACCAAGGTTCCATTCTTCCCACTCGCTAGTGAAGGCACACAAATCGACATCTACGCAATCGTTGAAAGGGGTTGGAAGGCTAATTCTGTCGAATTTGCAGGATCTAATCCACAAGATCGTTTCTGTCATGGCTTCCAGGATTCGAGAGCATCGATGCCACTCCTCCATAGTTTTCACGTCCACCTCTTTAATTGTTCCGACTGCAGTAATTTTCACACCGAATGAATTAGTCTGTTGCATGTCCAAAGACAACGACTTTCTGTGCGTATTAATTCCCGCGATACACTTCTTCACGTACGCCTCCGGAAAAACTTCTGTCATTCGTAAAACTGAGGGTCTCGACTTTGAAAGAATCACAAAACGAGTTGATTTCCATGGAGGGGCAGGAATTTTTTTCAGGCTCCCTAACACAGGCATTGCGTTGAGCACGTTGAATACCTCCGCAATCGTCGTCCTAACTGCGCGCAAATCTTTCACAGGAACAAGCGTCCCGAGGACAAGACGTGTTGCTTCTTCGGTGGACGCCTTCATTCTCTTGCTCTTGGCTTGGATTTTCACAGCCCGTTTAATTTTGGGTCTACCTTTGCTGACAATACCACTTGCAATTTTGAAAGCAGGTTCAAACTCAGGGTCGATCATATCTTCTTCTGCGGAAGTGTTGGAATTCTCGTTCTCGTCTTGGAGACCAAGTGCCGACAGCAATCCCCATTCGTCGTCATCCTCGATGTCGTACGTATCTTCAGACCTACTTTTTCGTTTGCTCTTAGAGGTCGCTCTTTTAATTTGCAGGGATCCCTCTGGGGGTTTCACAGATTTCGTAGTCTTCTTCTTCGGGGGCTTCTTTGATTCCACATCGGATACAAGCTCGTTTGTAAGTGCTCCATCTTGGATTGTAGTTGTTGAGTTCGAAGCACTTCTAACAATCTGGTTTGTGACTTCCGTTAATGGTTTATTGCCATCTGTCCGAATATCTCCAGCCACAGCCTCCTCAGAAGGAAGAGCAGAAGTTGTTACCTCTGCAGCAATTGCTTCATCATTGGAGTGTAAAGTAGGCGGACACGACGAAAGTTCATCTCCCGTTAAATCTACTGCAGATCCTTCACACCCGTCGTCACGGCCATCATCTTCAACCGAAGCATATCGGGGGACAATGCCTTTGGTTACCAAATCGTCGAATGTCTTTAGAGCGTCGCACATTTCACGGAAGGTCGACGTTCCTTGTCGGCTCAACGTTTCAACCACACGACTTGCGATATCCATTGCGGCTCGCCACTTTGTCGATCCATTCAAAACTTCATGAGCCGCCGACGTGAGGTGAGAAGGCAAAACTTTGAATGTAGAATGAACTTGCTGACTCGCAACTACCTCCTCGACAGGGCGGTTTGCCTCTGCTGACACCACCCAACGGTTGTTGATGTGCGAAATCGGAATAGCGCTCTTCTTGAAAGTATGACGCCGGAGGTACATTACATGGTGGCACGGCAACAATTGCGTTCGCATAAATGTACAGGAGCACGAGTAGATCTGCGAGATACCAACACTGCATGTTAGAATGATCAGCCAGTCACAAAGTCATCTTTGCGACTCAATACCTTTGCGTTGATGTGGTATACACTCGACGTTTTTGAAGAGACGACTTCGAATATCGAGGTTTGAACTTCCCTTGCCACGTACGCACCCACATTTTGAGCATGAAGATCATACTCGTTCCGGATCAGCTGGAAAGCATGAGGGCTGACTACAGCAGCAACCTTGCTCAGCTGTTCATCGCAGTCGTGATACAGTCTTGAGCCCACCACATTAAATTTAGATGCATACTCCATCTCAGCCGCAGTCTCCAGAAACAGCAGCGTCTCGATGCACTCGTCGACACCCATCTCAGGCTTCAAAATGTCTTTAAGGCTACCCCACGAAGCTTCTAGCCTGTAATACATACGTATGTAAGCCACATCTGAGCTCGCATAATATCGTAGAGATTCGAGCTTGTCATACCTGTTGTTAGTGTTGTTTCCTAGATGTGCTAGCCCTGCCCTGCCATACGCGCTTCACATCTCCTTGCAGCTGTCCCAATTTTTGATAAAATACTGCAACAGTGGGTGAACCGGTTCGGGTAGATCTCCGGACTCGTCGTGACCATCCAACATGTAGTACATGTACCTCAGACCTTTCATGTAGCTAGCTCTGCTGTCTGCTCGAATCATCATGTCAACACTATCCTCCACCTTCTCCATGTCGTAAGTGTACCGCCCCCCGTATTCGCTCTTAGCCATTTCCGCGCGTAGATATTTCTTCACATGGAACCAGCAAAGGAGCACAGTAGCTCTCGGAAAGGCTTGGCGAAGGAGAGAAACTTCACTGAAGTCCTTGTCGATCATGAACACTCGAATTTCATCCCAACTCGGGTTGCCCTTCTTGAAGGCAAGGATCGCATCTTTCATGCAGGCATGACTTTCATTCTCTACCAAGGCATGTTGCACGTACTGGCCCTGTCAGCGTCATGAAAAAAGTGGTCAGCGATAATGTGTGTGAAATGAAGCGGTAGGGGGGTGACCTACCTGGCCGAATACGTCATTGACCATGAAACTGAAAAGCTTGTAACGAGAAGCGTTAGTATTGTGTGTGCTATCTAGCAGTACAATTTGAGGAAAAGCCTCGAAAAAGCGGTGCATCTGGTGAGACTGGACTGCGATAGTTTGTGCGGTCTTCTTGTCGTCGACGAACACCGTAGCGGAGTTACCCTCTGAAGAGCAGAAAGAGCGCAATACAAGTTCCAACCGCTCCTCCACAGTACAGGCAGTCCGGCGCTCTGGCTTCAGACGCTGCACCAAGTTGTGCACGTCCCGCAGAATTACTTTCTTGTCTGTAAAAAATACAAACAATATGTATGAGCACAAACTATACAATCCATGTGTGATTCAAACAAAAAGCGTTAACACACCCAACCCAACCTGTAGACCGTCGAAGGAACTGCAAGATCAAACGTGGCTTGGACCCAGCTAAGCGCATCTCATTGACAATGTCAATGACGCCATCGTCTTCAATCCTGCGCTGAGAGGGGTAGTTGCTGTAGATGTTTTGGTCGATAGCGTGGTTGTGGACCACGACGCAACGAGTCACTTTGACTTGGTACGCGCCTTCGTCTTCTTTCAGCATCAGAGTAGCCGATATCGTCGCTTTGCAACCTGTGCCCCGCACCAAGTGCCCCGTCCGCCTGCCCTCGCCTCGAGGTTTAGTTTGCCCCGCATGAGTGCACTCATACTTCTTGTAGTAAGATCCACAGTCCTCTGGTATCAAGTCAGCACGCTCCCACTTGAGCTTCGCCTTGATCTTCTTGTTTCGCGTTTCTGGGGGTGTCGACAATCTCACACGGTAAAGTTGTGACGTCGCGCGCATGTACTCGGAAAAGTAGGTCTCGAAAGCTTCCCAATCTAAATGCCATACACGTTCAACCCCAGGACAGACAACCCGGACAGGGGCTTGATCGTCTTCTGAGGACGATTCGGCCGCTGCACCCTCACACGTCTGACGCCGCATCGGCATGCAGACAGGAGGAAGGAACGTTAGTAGAGCACCTTCGCGGCGGGGGGGGCAGAGAGCGGAAGCCGGACTGACGACGCACCACGAATACACGTGGCAAGTGGCTTACGCGCTATGGGGGGGGAGAATCTCGAATGAGCGGATGGAAGGACGCGCGCAATGATTTCCGAAATTTGACTGCAGAGTTTTTTTGAAATCCTCGGTAATATTACCGCGGTAAAATAAAATTAACCATCACTCACCGACAAAGACAAACGCTCATGGTTTGTAACGCTAATCACTTCCATACAAATTTGAAGTATAGTGTGGCAAAACGCAAAATCAAGATAGCACCACGCTTCCTGGCGAGAAATTTGGCCCGACTGAGGTGCAAATGGACGAGTGAGAAAGGGCAAGCCGGACGACGCCAGAAAGCGCCGCCAGTGGGTCTGCAAGGTGCGTCCAGTGCTGGCGAAGCGAGAGCAAGCTCAACACGGTGGCGGAAAACACTTAGGCTTACACGAGTTTTCTTGTGCAGCAAATCAAGCACATATACAACGATGAGGCAGCTATGTGCTTTAAGATTTGACACCAGACCGGCACTTTAATCCCGTTCGTTACCAAGTGCAAAATCCGCGCGTGGAATCCGGCGGCGGAGGTAGTGACAGCAATGGTCGCCTCAGATGCGTCCGATAGGAATGGAAGCAACGCCCCTCAGCGCAAGCATGCTCGACTAAACGCAATATAGTGCGTGCCGTAGCTCTTCTGGTTCTTCCTTTGACTTTTAATAATATTAAAAGTCCATAATATGGACAACATATTATTATGCTCTCGCGTTGGTGACTTGAGTATCTAAATACGGACAAATACTTGGTCAGTTTCTACCTCGCGACTGAGCTGCTTTTGCACTTGACGGACGCATTATTGAGTGGATACGTTACCGCACTTGATACACATGAGAGCAGAGACATTATGTCCGGGTTAGATGAATGCACAATTGCATTAACCCATTAGCTCCCATATGTTGTACCGTAGAGCATAAGAGGTGTACAGCTTAATTCAGTTTTTTCGCAGCATATATGCTATATTGGAGGTCCAACACAATGCTGACATTATGGAGAGTATTGCCATTAGCGTGGGCTCTCCTGTATGCCGATCCACTCGAGCCTGCTTGTCAGCCAGTCCGTGGGGTTGTGCAACGGACGACAAGCGCCGAACGTCTCTGGAAGCGGCGGCGATGCATCTTGCGATCTTCTAATGGTAAGGCGAGCGATGCAGAAGACAACGGTGATTTGACGCTGCCGCAAATCCCGCTGGCCTGTGTTGCAAATGGAGACGCAAACCTGATGTCTGCAGGGGCCGAGCAGTGCACGGGTCTCAACTCTGACGAGGATCCATTCCTGCGGGGGGGGGTTGCGAAGATGAGGAGGGTGTTGATGACGACGGTGGAGGATTGGGACATTCGTCACTTTACTGTACCGATGAAGACTCAGATGAAGACGCGGTGGACCTTCCGGAGTCGGTGTGTTTGTCTGCTGCGGAAAACAAGAAGGCGATGCCGATGATGCGAACAAATGGCTGGGAACATAGTAAGTTCTGTTGGTCATCATATCCAACATATGGTCCTACATAAAACATAACTAACGCTGTTGCGTGTGACTGTTTGTAAATCCAAAGCAGTTTGGCCCAGACCCCATATCACCGGCAATCAGCTTCGACAAAGCAACCCCGAGCGGATTTACCTTGCCCGTAGAGGACTCGACTGCGTGTGAAAGCGGTTACTTCCCACCGCGATCTGGCTCCACAACTTCGGCGGCATGAAGAAAATAAAAGTGCCAACGGGTCGTCCGCCACCGCCATACGCTGTTACTTGGACCGAAAGCTCCATCGTACAGACCAGCGAAGCGCGGTACCCACGGGCAAACGTGCGCCGAAACACATCCACTACGGGTCGAATCGTCCAGGCACGGCCGACACTTGCTTGAGGCGAATTGTTGTTTGAAAAGTGGAGGTAGCCCATGATGCAAAATAACTTGTTCACAGATTGAACCGGTTGGTACGAAGCGCGCCCACTTCGTATGTTGACTAATGCGCACCAATGCCTTTGCGAATTGGCATCAGCATGCGTGCGATTAGCAACACCTACACGCGTAGCACCTCGTGCGGCATGATCTCAGACACAGCAACAAGGCGTCGGCGCACGTTGCATAGATCTTCCGTCCCGGCGCTGCTGCACATTCTGCGTTTACCTGCCGTATATTTGTCGATTAGCTTGCAAAAGCCGATCGTGGGCGTAAAAAAAAACGCCACACCTCATGCAGCAGGCTGTCTTGGCACATGCTGCGACAAAAACCTTCGTGCCCCACTTGTGGGGCTTGTCCTTGTTGAACTGTCGAATCGGATTGTGGCGAGAGCGAGAAGGCAGGTGGTCAACCGCCAATCGCCCTGTTCTCCTCTAGCTCGGGCTGGATTAGCTCAATTCATCAAGACCATCGCCATGCTTATTCCGGCAATGTTTGGACAACTCACAATTAACAATAGAATTAGCTAACCCAAGGCATCATAAGGATCATGATAGGATTAGAATTGTACCAGAATTCGTGTAAGGCACAGTGTCAGGGGACGTTTGTGATGGCTGGCCGAATCTTTTTGTTTATTATTCACATCTAAATTCTTTCTAGAGGAGCGCGGCTGGCGCAATGGATAGCGTATCAGACTTCGAATCTGGGGGTTGCGGGTTCGAGTCCCGCGTCGCGTACTTTTATTCATTTCAACTCCACCCAGGATATTTCGCATCGGGGAAAGGCACATAATAGGGGGGGGACATTGCAAAAAATGTGCTCATGTTTTCGACCAATTGCTGCTTACGATTTCGACCATTTTCTGCTTAACTCATTTCTAAGTTCAAGTTGCTTATTCCCTCGTTGCCTCCCTTTACGACGTGAAGTACACGTGAAGGTGTTGACTTCCGACTTCGTGCGCGCGATATACACGGTCATGAGGGCCCTTGACGTTGAAAGAGAGACATGAGTCGGTGAACAAGACGCCCTGCTAGTAGATGTGCAAGGCGCGACAGCCACTACGTCGATGATCTTACGTATAAGGCGCTACCAAGTAGATGTACTTGGCTTCGGCATCGTCGATAATTCCCCGGGGCAAAATGTTTCGTCAACACTCCCTCACTCGGCTAAATACGAATTTGAAATGGGCAGAAGTGAGCCCCCCCTCAATTTCTGCTTAGGTTTTCGACACTTTTCTGCTTATGATTTCGCCTCTTTCTTGCTCACGTTTTTCCTACTCATTTCGAATGTTTGACCCCCCTAATACATTGTATTACGCCTTTCAACGATTTTGGCGATATATCTTAGAATTTGTCGGATACTTGGCAGACAACAGTAAATCGGTATAACTTTAGAGAATCCCGCGGTACTGGCGCTGACCTCCAAGCCACACCCGCCAAGCTGCAACGCCTGTCTCGCTTCGCCGTGCAGAGTGTGCACCAGCGCTGGTTCTTCGCGGAGTTCCTCGGCACCTTCGTCATGATCGTCTTCGGCGTGGGCGCGAACAACCAAGTCACCAACTCGAAGGACGCCAACGGCACGTGGCTCAGCATCAACATGTGCTGGGGCATCGGCGTGCTCATCGGCGTGTACTGCTCGGAGGGCGGGAGCGGTGCCAACCTCAAGCACGCTCGCGCACTGCGTGTACGACCGCCTGCCGTAGTGAAAGGCCCCGGCTACATGCGTCGCAGCTGCTGGGTGCCTTCGTCGGCGCCTTTGTCATTTACGTGCAGTACCAGAACCTGAACAGCATCGACCCGAGCCGCGAGACGACGCAGAGCAGCTTCTCGACGTACCCGAGCGACAGCATCTCCGACTACACGGCCTTCTACACCGAAGGCATCGGCACGGCCATGGTATTGCTCGGCATCTATGCCATTACGGACCAGCGCAACGGTCGGCCCCGTGGGCGCTGCTCCGTTCGCCTTCTGCCTCATGATCATGACCCCGGCAAGGATGACACGGGCACTGCCGTCAACCCGGCGCGTGACCTGGGTTCTCGCGTCTTCACGACCGTCGCCGGCTGGGGCTCCAAGGTCTTTAGCACGCGCAGCTGTATCCCGCTCGTGGCCGATTCTTTGGGTGTCGTGAGCGGCGCGGGTACCCTTTTAGTCAATGGGGCAACAGAGCGACAGAGGATCGAACGACTGCTATTATCATGAGTTTAAGGAAACGTTTGTTGACTACACTATTTGGGGCTATGTAGAATGTAGAATCCGCATTTATCGAGATAGTTTTGTGGTGCTTCCGCAGGATATTACCAATCGTGGACCAGCTCAACTGGCCGCAACGCCGTTTTCGTGGGTGTGCAGCCTCTTGGTCCACTGCAACGCTGTCAGTACGGCCGAGAAATAGTTGCGTTGCTTCTTCTATTGTTTGCTTAGGGTTTTGGAGGCAGCTTCCTTCTCGATGTGTGTCATTAGATATCGAAGCTCACTTAGCCGCTTTTGTAGCTTATGGCTCGGCATATCGCGTCCGTCAAGCGGGTGGAGTGGTGGCACCTGCTTGGCTTTGTTGCCACACCTCCGTAGCACCCAGATATGACAAACAGATCAGTCAGGAATCTCAAAACCTTCGGCTACGCGGCGAAAATTTCCGCCCCAAAAGTGAGCAAGCGTGCGCTTAATGTCGCTGTGAGTTGGCTCCAGGAGGTGCCCCGGGGTGCTGCCAGCTTTTGTACCAGATCGCCAACGCCGCAGTCATTCAAACATGCCGTAATGGCTGCATTGAGCCCATCGTACGTTACAGTACCCGCGCCTATTGCTCCATTATCCAGCTCAGTGATAATACCAGTTCACAGTATCCACTCTCGTTGCCTCGACTTTTGGGCCAGATTTTCTTTCAGCCATATAACGGGCTGTTACGGTTACGTAAATAGGTAGACAGAGTTCCATAAGTAGGTAGGAGCCTCATGGCTATATGCACAAAAGTAGGTACAGGCACACGGCTAGCGTGTGCCCTGTTGTCATTACCTGATTGGGTGAAAGTGGGGAGCCAGACCCATTTCAGCCAATCAGGCACCGACCTAGATTTGAGTGGTTCACAAAGAGCCAATCAGGAACCGACCTAGATTTGAGTGGTTCACAAAGAGGAACGGGAGCCCCCGCTCCCGTTCCATAAATAGACAGAGTTAAATTTGCCCCAAACCTGACACTTGGTTCTACTATTGCGAGCTTCCTCTTGCATCTATAGTGTACGCTAGTGACGGTACTTCTTACCCCGTTACACCTGGTAGCACTTCGTAGTCCTTCCAATGACCAAGTTCGAGATGAGTGAAGGCACGCCGTCGGTGGCTCCAGCGATGACCCTGGAGCACACGGCGTTTCCCCACCTCACCACCGTTGAGTGGCAAGCGCTACACCGCCTCGCGGCGGTGTCCAGAGAGTTCGTCGGCACGTCACTACTGAGCTCAGCGACCCCCGACCAACAGCGCCAAGCCATCCAAGAATTCATGGAGCGCGAGCTCGCCGAAGCGAAGCGGCGAGTACCAACTCCCTCGCACTCCTCACGGCACGACGCCGTGAAGGTGGAGACGTCGTCCTACTCCGGCGCCGGACAAGACCGTCTCCCGTTGAACCGCTGGTTCCGCGAGATCGATCGCTTCGAGGTTGATCGAAGCGCCGACGGCGAGAGTCAACTCCCTGTTATCTCGCCTCCCCGGAAAGGTCAAGGAGTGGGCCCTTGGCAAGCTCGTCATCGACCGGGACGCGTTCCTGACTCTGGAGAGTCTCCAGAGTGACCACCGACTCGCGTTTGAGCCTCCGCAGGACGAGTCGTGCACACGTGCGACATTCTTCGCCCTTCGACAGGGCAAGATGTCCATGCGCGACTACGTGCAGAAGACCCGACATCTGGTTTCGTGCATCGTCACGAACCCGATCGACGTTGCCTCCCAAGTGCACGTTTTCATCTTCGGAATGCGTGAGGGCATGACACGGTACTGCCTCACGCGAGCGGAGCCATTGATACTCGAAGCCGCGTTCGCACTCGCGCTGCGCGAGGACTACACGGTCGCGTCCTCCTACGCGCGAGCGCTGACGCCGGACGCTCGGGCCTCCGCGCCCGAGCCCATGAAGATTGATGCCATCGAAGCCGAGTCGAGGTCGCGGTCGACCTCCACTGCACGCAGCCCAAGGTTCAACAACGACAACCGCCCGCGCGACGGTCGTCAACTGGTCTGCTACCGCTGCCGCAAGTCCGGTCATCGCGCAGCGGTGTGTCGCGCGCCAGCTTCAGTCCTGGCAAGCGCTGAAGTCGTCGGCGAGGCCGACGACACTTTCTCGACCGCTCTTCCAAAAAACGGTCGGGACCAGTAGGTGCGGGGCGCCCTACTGACTGGAATGGAGGTCCTGGCCCCCCGGTGGCAACCGGTCCTCCTAGCCCCCCGTGCTTTACGAACACTTCAATGCCACCACCACGAACGGCGACTCGAGACTGATCCTCATCAGTCTCCACGTTGCCGGCGCGGAGCGGACGCTCCGCGCGTTGCTTGACTCCGGGGCCACGAACAACTTCATTCGTGACGATTGCCTCGCTCTCCTCCCGTCGCATTTGCGCGTGCGAGAAGGACCGGGCGAGATCATCGTGGAGTTGGCCGACGGCAAGCCCCACCGCGCTCCGCGGGGGGGGGGGGGGCTGTGTCGTTGGCGTGTGCCTCCGACGGCTTCTCCACCAACGACGACTTCTTGGTGATCGAGCTGAACTACGCCTTCGACTGCATCTTGGGGATGTCGTGGCTCGCTCGCTACCAGCCGGAGATCGACTGGTTGGCCCGTTCAGTTCGCTGGCGCGTCGGCTACGACGTCAGTGAGGTGTTCACTCACCTACTCGTCGCCCCGTCGCGCCACGTCGCAGTCGTGGATCGAACATCCACGACACAGCCCCCACAACGAGAGATCGATGACCCTCGCTGTGTGGAGTGCGCGGCCTCCGTCATTGGTCCAGTCAGCAACCCGCCCTCGCGAGCGCGCGAGGGCATGAAGAAGAACACGGTCGAGCAGTGGTTCCCGTGCGAGAACAACACGGTCGAGCAGCGGCTCCCGTACGAGAACAACGCGGTCGAGCAGAGGCTCCCGTTCGCTAATGATTCCGTCGACCGGCATGGTCGAGACCGAGCTCCCATGCCTAGAGGAGGGTGAATTGTCATCCAGCGAATCCTCATCCAGCGAGACTTCGGCCTCGAGCAGTGGCTCGGGACGACTGAGAAAGTCCAAGCGCAACCGATCCGGACGCCGCCTGCGACGGAGGTCTACCGCAGTCGATCCGGCTCCGTCGAGCAAGACCCTCAACGTCGTCGAGTATTCGGAGGGCTCTCCGAACCAGGTTCGCGCGATCGAGGTGGCGAAACCTCCTTCCGACGCGGCGACCAACACGCGGCTTCCAGGCCTCTCCTGGAAGCATTTCCTGCGCGACCTGAAGGCCGGTGAGATCGTGCAAGTATGTCTCCTCACCGGCTCCGACCAACCCGACGTGCTTGCCAACGCAGTCAGCGACGATGCCTCGTCGTCGCGACCGAAGACGGCTGAGCCGAAGTCTGTTCGCGAGGCACGCTTCGCTGCAAAGTCTTGGTCAGCTCTCCAAGACTCGAACAACCCCGTCTACTCGCTCGCACGCGAGTTCGAGGACATCTTCCCCGAGAAGATCCCAGCGGAACTTCCTGCTGAGCGAGGTGTCCGGCACGAGATCGACCTCGTGCCCGGGTCGAAGTACTGCGTGACGCGGCAGTAACCACTGCCGAGGGATCAGGTCCAGGCCATCGACGACTTCTTCGAAGGCCGCCGCAAGGCTGGCCACGTGCGGGAGAGCATCTCTCCGCACTCGAGTCCGACGTTCTGTGTGAAGGCGACTGGCGGGTGGCGCATCGTCCACGCGTTCAACAAGTTGAATGACGCCGCCATCCCCGCGCAGACGCCCATTCCCCGGAAGGACATGGTCCTCGACACCATGTCAGGCAGCGTCATCTACAGCGCGATCGATCTGACAGACGGCTTCTATCAGATCCTGATGAGAGAGAGCGATATTCCTCTCACGGCCGTCAGCACTCCCAGAGGAATGCCGCTGGGAGTGGCTCGTGATACCGCAGGGTTTGAAGAATGCACCGGCCACCTTCAATAGGATGGTCACGCATGTGCCGCGCCCGCTCCGTGCTTTTGCACAGAGCTATTTCGACGACATCTTTGTGCACAGTCGCGCTGAGGACGGACTCAGCACCGTCGACGTACACCTCCGGCATCTGCGCAAGGTTTTCGAGAAAATGCGTGAGAACAAGCTGTACGCCAACCTCAAGAAGTGTGTAATCTGTGCACCGGAGATTCCGGTGTTGCTACGTCAGCAAGAGTGGCGTTCGCACCGACCCTGAGAAAATCTCGTCGATCTGTTCTTGGCCGACGCCCAAGAACCAGACTGAGCTGCGCCAATGGCTGGGCCTCGCGAATTACCTTCACAAGTACACGAAGGATTACGCAGGCCTGAGTGACGTGGAACTGGCGTCCTGAACACCAGGAAGCATTCGATGCCGTGAAGAAAAGCCTCGCGTCTGCGCCTGTCTTGATGCTGCCCGACACGTCAAGACCCTTCCACGTGGTGTGCGACGCAAGCGAATTCACCATCGGATGCGCCCTCATGCAGTTTGATGCTGAGGGCCGTGAGAGCGTCGTGAGTTATCAGTCACGACAGATGAAGTCGGCGGAGAAGAACTACCCTGTCCACGACAAGGAGCTCCTCGCGATGCGCTACGCTCTGATCAAATTCAGAGTGTACCTCCTCGGCGAGCAGACGTTTGCGGTCTACACGGATCATGCGTCGCTAAGGACGGCGATGAAGAGCCCACATCTCTCTCAACGCATGGCGCGATGGCTCTCGTTCTTTGCCGAGTACAACTTCGTCGTGCATTACAAGCCGGGCAAGAATAACATTCTTGCCGAAGTGCTGTCCAGGCGACCCGATTACGATCCTCGGCGCTTGACGCATCATCAGGATATCCCTGACGACGATGACGATGATGATGACTGCGCGACTTGCGTGACGCTGGGCATCAACGCCACAGTGTCAAGCCCCGTTCTGCCGCTGCGTCAGCAAATTGCTGACGCGTACGAAGAGGATGCCTTCTACGCTGAGATCATTCGGTATCTGCGTAATCCTACGGCAGATACGCTCGCGAAGTTGACGCGCCCAACACGTGATGCGATCACGCGTTATGACCTCGACGGCGATCTTCTGACGAATGCAATCGACACGTTTGATACACCGCGTGTCGTCATCCCTGCGGATGAAGACCTTCGTGCTCGTCTGGTGCATGAGTACCATGATGTACCCACCGGTGATCATCTCGGGCGCGAGAAGACGTTTGCAGCACTCTCACGTGACTTCTTCTGGCCTCGCATGTACAAGTGGATACGGAAATGGGTCCGTTCCTGCGAGATCTGCCAGCGTGTGAAGCCTGCAGCGTCCAAGTAGGCTCCGCTACCCATCACCACGAGCGTGTGGCGATCTGTCAGCATGGATTTCATCTTCGGCCTTCCACGTGACACTGAAGGCCGCACCAGTGTCCTCGTCTTTGTGGATCGCTTCAGCAAGATGGTCCATCTTGCTCCAGTCGCGGCAGAAGTGGCGGCTGACGAGTCGACCGAGTTGTTCCTCGACCTGGTGTCCCGCCACCACGGCCTGCCGGAGTCCATCGTCTCGGATCGCGATCCCCGTTTCACATACGCGTTCTGGACGCGGCTGTTTGCGCTGCTGGGCACCCGCTTGCTCATGTCCACGGTGGCCCATCCAGAGACGGATGGGCATACGGAGCGCGTCAATCGCGTCCTTGAGGACGTATTGCGTAGCTACGCAACGTCTTTCGCATCGTGGAGCTCCTTCCTGCCGATGACCGAGTTTGCGCTGAACAACTCGACCCACGCGTCGACAGGTTTGAAACCGTTCTTCGTGAACAACGCGCGGCACCCGCGCGTTCCAGCCCTGCTGGTCGTCCGAAGTTCCAATGCAGCAGCGGTCTCCACTCTTGGTGGGGAAGGAATGGCACCGACATCGAAGTCGGCGCAAGTATTGAGCGAACCCCTGCTGCCCAGTCGACCACGTCCAACACAGGAGACGCCACACTCGAGGGCCACACCCATCACGGCGTGGCATACGAGGACCTCTTCGCAGTTGACGTGGTTTCACCCGCCACGTCCGCCGTCGCCAACTTCGCCCCGGTAGCAACACCGACGCCGATCGACTCTGCAGCAGTGTCCGAGTTCCTTCTGCACCGCCAAGCCGTCACCCGGTTTGTGCGTGACGCGCTCCAAGTTGCTGTAGATCGACAAAAGGCCAACGCAGATCGACGGGGCCGGAAGAACATCGCGTTCTTCCGGCGAGGCGAACGAGTGCTTCTACCTACAGAAGGCATCCAAGGTACGGCAGTGACGAACTTGTGTGCAAACAAACTCGCGCCACGTTTTATTGGGCCGTTCAAAATTTTGAAGGTTATCGGTGATGCCTACACGCTAGACATTCCTACCGCTATGCGACTGCACCCGACGTTTTACGTCGGGCGCCTCAAGCCCTACGTTACTGCAACGATTCCTGCGCCGGAGGCTGAGTCTCCACGGCTGGCGCGTAGTCGGAGCCGCCCCGCTGCCGACGAATGGCGTTCCTGCAACGCTAACTCGACCTGATTTACAACGTCACAACACCCTTATGGCAACGTTAACCACTTGTTGCAACGTTAACCATGATATGGGTACATGGTAGGACAAGGTCGGACTCGTAATTTATTTTTATAAATTACTGGTGTATCGTACACAGGTATTTATTCCTGAGGTATTGGCCGGGTCGAATGAGTACAGGAAGGGTTCGTGAGGAACGCAAATCTTTCGAGGCGTTTACGGAGGAAAGTAGCAAAGTAGAGAGCCAGTTACGATTAGACACTCGTATTCGTGGACAAGAGGCAACACACGATATGACTTATTTTTTTCAACTAAGTAGTTAGTATTGTTTGTTAGTTCCAATTCCTCTTCACTGCGCGTGCATACTGTAGATGCTTCCTACCTCTTTAGCACTCAGTGGTCTGGTTATGTTGTTCATCTATCTTCGTGTGCTTATGCATCGCGTTACTAGCAATACCACCGCTATGACGATAAGGATAATGTTGAACTGCATCATTAACGTCGTCCTGACAATAACGTTGTTTACGAACTAACGTTACACTAAAATTTAGCGTTGGCCTCACAATATGGTTGAAGTAATTTTAGGTCGCTCTTCATATACACTGTCAACAACCATTCAAATATTCGCTCGATATACCTCGTGAATCGTTGCCGCATCACTAGCGTCGCTGTGTTGTTAACGTTGCATTTTGTTTAACGTTGCTCTATCAATAACGTTGCTCTATCAATAACGTTGCTCTATCCATAACACCGCTTTGTTAATAGTGTTGCTTTGCTAATAACGTTGCTTTATTATTAACGGTTCTTTATTAATAAAAGCGCCAGCGTGGCGTTGGGCATGGTCGCCGGTGAAACTTGGAGCACGGCCACCGACAACGTCTTCGACTCAAGCGTCTTGGGATCGGCCTTCGACTCGACCTTTGACGCGGACTAGGGCGCGGCCATCGGCGCAGACTTGGTCTTGGCCTTCGACGCAGCCTTGGGCTTGAGCGCTGGTGCAGCGTTGGGCTTGCGGACCGGCGCGGACTTGGACACGGCTTTCGGCACGGGCACCGATGCGGTCTTGAGCCCGCTGGGTACTGCCTCGGACGAAATTGGTCTGGTCACAGCCGTCAACGCGGGCTATTTGGCCATCGGTGCTTTCTTCGACTTTGGTTCTGTATAGCAACGTGGGTATATCAACGTTAGTGATGCAAACTCAATTACGCAATGTTATTGTTGTAACGTTAGTAGGGCAACGTAATTGAATCTCGTGCAACTTACCTGTCGATTGCGCTGGAGGCGTCGTCCTCGTGCGTGCCTTCTTACGCGGGGGGGGGTTGCCCTCGTAGTCGTCGTCGCATGAGTGGTATCGTCCGAACTCCCGGTATGTCGGAGCGCGTAAAGAAGGGAATTTCAGGAATGAAAGGCTGAGAAGCTCCGATTAAGTACTGAAATACTTCGTGTAAGTACGATATTTCAAATGAGGTTTTTGTTTGAGGTGACAATTTCTAGTAGATTGAGGATCGGTATTTTATTTTATTTTACGTGCCACTTCTCGAAAGCAACGTTAATCCGTCTTATTGCAACGTTAAATTTGAGGTTAGGACTATTTAACGTTGCATGACCCACTTCGCTGCCGACGCTGACGCCGAGTCGGCCAGAGCCCTTGCTCCGCGCGCGAGGGCGTCGCCGAACGCGGCGCGCCGCACACGAGCGACTCCAAGTGACGAAGCCGCTCCATCATCTCGCGCCGACCCTGCTCCGACCGAGTCGCAGCAGTCTCTGCCGCCGCAGCACGAACGGGCGCAGACTCAGCGAGGTTCTGAGCCTCCATCGCGTCATCCCTCGCCTGGTCGGTCTCCTGCACCATCAGCCGATATTGCTGAGGCGTTAGGTGCTCCGAGGCGTCGGTCCGCTCGGAGCCAAGCGGCGCTGCAGCAAACCCGGTACCAGCGTGATGGACCCCCGCCGCTTGTGGATGCATCAGGGGCACAGCGATACGTCGTGGAGCTCTTGGTTGATCACGATACTCGCGACAACCGCGAGAGCCCCCCTCGCGGTTCCCCTGGTACTGCGAATACGCGCGCCACTCGACGGCAGGCCCCCGAGAAGCATTATAGGGTGCGCTGGCTTGGACACTCGCCGGCAGAGGATACGTGGGAGCCCCGTAGCCGCCTTCTTGAAGACGTCCCCGATCTCGTGAGCGACTACGAGGCCTCGCTCGCGCTCGCCAGCGCGTTTTAAGAAATTTAAAACAGAAAAAACGCTCCAAGTGATGAACTGAGCGCCCGAGCCAGCGACGCTCATCTTCGCTCAGCGCTCAGTTCATCACTTGGCGCTCCCACTCCTCGCGCGTCGGCCTCGGACGATCTTGGCACCTGGTGCAGCCTTCGACCAGATGCACGTAGCACAGACGCCACTCGCTGCGCCATCTCGCACACGCGCGTGCGAAGGTCTCCAATAGAGCGTGTGCTGCGCGCGGCCTCACGGTCCTCGAGCCACGACGTGAAGGACAAGCCTTCATGCCCAGCGGCGTTCCAGCGACGGATGAAGGCGCACCACGAGCGCTGCAGCGCGTCGTGCGTGTAGGCGTTGTTCGTCTTTTCCCCCCGGATCATCCGATAGCGCGTGAAGTACTCCTTCATGACGTCGAGGCACTCGGACTGCTCAGCGCCGTCGAGGCTATAGAGGTCCCAGGGCTTGAGTTGCTCCATGACGTGGTACGCCGAAGGTCTGGCGCTGCCGCCGCCGGACTCGCTTGTCGACGACATGGTGGATTGCAGAATGAGCACGCAGCGCCCCCGCTGCGTGCGCCCGTTGTCCAGTTGGCCGCTTCAATCACCGTCCGCTTGCGACAGCACTCACCGTGGGTGAGTGCAACTTTGAGAGGGGGGGGGTGATGTAACGGGCTGGTTTCGGTTACGTAAGTTAATAGACAGAGCTACATAAGTAGGTAGGAGCCTCATGGCTACATGCACAAAAGTAGGTACAGGCACACGGCTAGCGTGTGCCCTGTTGTCATTACCTGATTGGGTGAAAGTGGGGAGCCAGACCCATTTCAGCCAATCAGGCATCGACTCAGATTTTAGTGGTTCACAAAGAGGACGGGAGCCCCCGCTCCCGTTCCATAAATAGACAGAGTTAAATTTGCCCCAAACCTGACACTTGGTTCTACTATTGCGAGCTTCCTCTTGCATCTATAGTGTACGCTAGTGACGGTAGCTCTTACCCCGTTACAAGCCACGTCATTTCACACAAAATCGACACGTGTGGTGGCACACCAGTCGGACGAAAACGAGCCTCGGAGCTTCCATCACCCCACTGCACCCTCTCAGCACGAGATGACAGCAGTACTGTATCTTGGAATAATGGCGTCTCGAAAACGGGGTGCTTCGGCAATAGAGTTTTCACCAAGTATGAATGGTGAAATGAAGAGATGCTAAACAGTACTCAGCAATGAACTCCAACCTTTCAGGCAGACCGGGAAACATCAACTGGACGCCTCTCTGGACAGTTGCATCATTCAGATTGAAGTGGGGTATACTTGCATGGGCATCTATCGGCAACAGCCGAAGAGCGGGGTTTCGGAGCGCGAGGAATGGGGTCCACATCAAGAACACCGCCCGGATGGGAGGATGGCGTCTGCACCAACCACCGCCTGCGGTCACTTACAACCAACGAGTCCGAACGACGTCCGCCGCTACATTTGGTCTAAATCGCATCTTAAAAATAGTAATTCTTCATTTTATTTAGCCGAAGACACCCACCACGCCACACCCGCGGCACGAGCTCAAACGCTCGAGGGATCGAGCCAAAAACCCAACATCCGAGCTTGCTATCTTCAACTCCAACAAATATGACACAGTGCTGAAGAATATTTGAAATACAGGTGACTGGCACGATGCAGATGGTACGGCTGCGAAGCAGGCGCACCAGATGCTCCCCTTGGTCAATGGTATGTGATCACGAATAAAATCTTATCAATATAGCTCCTAATAGCTTCAAAATATCAGAGCTTCTTCGTGCGAAGCGCGACTTTGTCCTCGTTCCAACCACAATGCTACTATTCAATATACTGACTCTACTATCATTTTTGTTTTGCCCTTTTCAGGTACTACAAGGATGTGAAAGCGAGCGAAGTGCACGCAAATACACATAACAATCGGGACTGACAAGGCGCCCTTGTTGAAACTTGCTTTTATCATTTCACAGTTTTAGGATAGTCTCATAATATGCATTAACCCTTTCGCGGTAGAAGGGCACATTTTTCGCCCTTTTAGGGCGTTTTCAAAACACGGTGTGAAAGCAATGCCTGCAAGAGCGCATACTGTGCCCTTTTACACAACCGTGAATGCACCATCTTTTATGACAAACCATAAACAGTACAATCAGTAATCATCAAGCCATACAAATATTAGGTAGGATGCATATAAACGTGTGCATCAGCAAATCCCTGCAGGTACTATGTTACAAGAGGCATGCAAAACGAGTACCGTGATTTGACTTATGGGCGCATCATGTGCCCTTTTAGAAGCAACTTACTTAGGCTTGTATAGTATACTTAAGACAAGAGGTTCGCGAAAGGGTTACAAATGGTGTGTATTGATATTGCTATTCTACCTAAAGGGGGATATTTTATCTTGCGGTTCGAGTGATCACATTTTGCGTGAGCACCAATTAAAAAATGAGAACACGACATTGAGCATGGGATATTCGAGACAGCGCGGGTTTCCTATTAAAATCTTGTAACCACTCTAGATACAGTGCTGCTAGAAACTATAGCCGCACTGGATTTTTGGTCTAGTGATCTGAATATTTTGTTTTGAAACGTGTTGTTCTGGTCAATACTAGCTATAACAACATCAAATAGGACGCAGTACCTCATTTTTTTCAAGTCCGTGAATTGAACCGAGGAGAAAAAATTGACAAAATCGGGGGTGATCTAAACTATAGACGCACTTTACCAAAACCGTAATTTTTCAAAGTAAAGAGGTCGTTTTTGCTATTGATGGACATATCCCCTATTGTAGGGCCAAATACAGCTTATACGCGAAATCTGCGCGTCCAATTATTTTTCGGAGCTGCTCTAGACCACATACACATGGTCAAAAATTATGAACCCATTTTGTATGGAGACACCACGTTGGACAGCTCTAGAGATACATGGTGGGGTATATTATCGAAACAGGGCGGTTTAATCTCTTCAATAACGTCCTAACAACACATTAATATACCCAAAGACGATTGAGAACGCGGATTCCTCTCTGAAACCACTGGCTCAAAGTGTGTCACCACCTCAAATATACTTTACTTAATATTTGTATGGGACTACTAGTGTAATGGGAGATTTTCAGAAGGTCAAATTTGGATGTCGGTTGGGGTGAGGGCAAGCGACTTTCAGCGAATGATGAGTGAATGGATGTGTTGTTAGGACGTTATTGAAGAGATTAAACCGCCCTGTTTCGATAATATACCCCACCATGTATCTCTAGAGCTGTCCAACATGGTGTCTCCATACAAAATGGGTTCATAATTTTTGACCATGTGTATGTGGTCTAGAGCAGCTCCGAAAAATAATTGGACGCGCAGATTTCGCGTATAAGCTGTATTTGGCCCTACAATAGGGGATATGTCCATCAATAGCAAAAACGACCTCTTTACTTTGAAAAATTACAGTTTTGGTAAAAGTGCGTCTATAGTTTAGATCACCCCGATTTTGTCAATTTTTTCTCCTCGGTTCAATTCACGGACTTGAAAAAAATGAGGTACTGCGTCCTATTTGGTGTTGTTATAGCTAGTATTGACCAGAACCACACGTTTCAAACCAAATTTTCAGATCACTAGACCAAAAATCCGAGTGCGGCTATAGTTTCTAGCAGCACTGTAGAATAACGAGTGTTTTTTTTCACCGTCGCCATCGTCGTCGCTGAGCTGCTCGTGTGCGTGGTCGTCGCCGAGGTTCCCACGTCAGCCTCCGTCGGATGCAGCATCCTCTTCGTCAATTGGTTGTGCTCCTGCATTTCGCAGGAGTTGCGGTCAGTGTACATCCCGTTGGCGTAGCGCCACCGTCGTCTCCCAGTTTTCCAAGAATTTCCCTTGCTTGTACTCACTGTGGATGAGTGCAACTTTGAGAGGAGGGTGATTTAATGGGCCCCCATTTACATAAGGGGATGTTTCATTCGGGGGCAGATTAGAAAGGGCAACTTTTACTTGCAAATTCTATTTTATTTCGCATGAATACATTCTAAAAGGGAATAAGTTATTAGCGAACAAAGGGTTAGTCGCGTATCGCCACACAATCGCACCAGTGGTCCTGCGTGAGAGGCCACCACCAAGTCGCGCGCAAGCAGAAACCCAAGCTCGGCGCCCCCACGCGCGCGATTAGGCCCAGAGCCAGAATCGACACCAAGTCCCCCACCAGCCGTCTCCTGCACCGCCAGCTCCTGTGTCAGGTTCTCCTCCAACGCCAGCATGATGTCCTCCGGCCCCCAGCTTCTGCGTCAGCTTCTCCACCATCTCCTCCGTCGGCTCCCGCGCCAGTTCCTGCACCACCAGCTCCTGCGCCAGCATCCTACATCAGCAACATCAGTGGCGCGAAGGCCCACGCCGTAGTCCTTGCATCAACATGTATAGACCGTGAGACTTCAGCAATAAACGTAGCTGTTCTAGATTTAATGGAGCAATGGGTGCCTTCCAAAACCTACAAAAAAATAATCGGTATGGGTTGGGTGCATTAAAGGGGTTATTAAACGTGATGATTAAAATTTGATCCCACCAAAAAGGGGTCAGACCAAACAACTAGTTTGATCACTCTTTTATTAGCGTTAATCACCCCTGAAGCTGCAACCGAAATAAACAGTGTATTGCTTTCACTATAGGTTCAAACAATACTTCTTACGAGCAATCCTCCGTTTAATTTGAAGATCGAATATGATCTTCAAAGGCTACCGCGCGAATTCGCGCCTTGCGGAGGCCTCTCATTTCAAGATTATCCGGCTACCGCACGAGCCGGGGGGGGGTACGATGTTCTGCTGGGGGGGGGATATGCGTTGGACTCTCGTCGGGTGACTGACTGATATGATTCTATTTCCCAGGGCACGCTACGACACAGATAACGCGATCGTCGAGGGACCTGACGCGGGTGAGTGTTGCCGCCTATAATACTATCCACACTTGCTTTATAGGCTGATATGCAGCAGACGATGATAGACCTATTCAACAGACTCACCAAGTACTTCTCCAGCGGTGATAGAAGCAGTAGCCATCAAACCACGCATGTCAGTGACCGAACTTCTAGCAATTGCTAGAGAATCGTGTTCTCGTAGTGAATTTCCGCAAACACCACTAAACGAACAATTTTGTTCACATCAAAATTGACAGCGTTGCTCCGACTCTCACGTGCGCAACCAGCTCCATTGCGGACTCCGAAACTCACGGGCGGGAACTTCGAGTTCCTAGGATTCAACTGCCCACGAAGGAGGTTCACCGCGCTCGGTCAATCCTGAAATATCCACTCTTTAACGAGTGGCTGCTGTCGTGCGGCGTTGGGAGCTTCAGGTGCGAGAGAGCGTGTCGACAGAGCGTCCAGGCTCAAATGCCGGATGAGATCAAGGGCCTCGGAGTCATAGCCGTCTGACTCAAAGGCCTCGGCGAACCACGGCGGAACTTCTCCATCCGGAGTGCGTGGACTACGGATGCGCCGTGATGCTTGTGACGAGAGAGGCGACGTATGTGTGGGGGACGCACTTCCAGTTCTTGAAGTGGGGGTCTTCACAGATACCAGACTCGGACTCGGCGAGCCCAACAACGTGACCGACGGGTCCAAACTTGGACTTGGAGACCAAATGTCGACGATCGAGACGTCAGACGACTGTGACAACAGATATGGGGTAGGCGCCAATTCAAACATGCCCAGCGATTGGAATTGCATGGTTGCGGCCTCCACGAACAAAGGGTGTCTGACAGCTAACCCCGATCGAAGCCTAGGACACAGCTCGTCAGGCGACCTACTCAGCTTCTGCTTCTTCACATGCAGGCCCGCGTCCTCATCCGATGAAGCCGAGCGCTTCCTCGGGAACTACATGTAGACCCCAAGCAAACGAACCTCATTAACAATAAATACGCGTTTATCTTAGTGCTCCATACGTACAATGATTCACAGCTCCCCCAATCAAATACATGCCTGCAACTACAAGCGGCTGAGGGCCCACTAGTATTGCGGAATGTTGTTTGTGGGATTTGCCCTGTTCCGCTCCCAGCGGATGTTGGTGATATTTTACTCTCTGACGCCGTCATGGAGCGCTTGGGCTACGACCCCTACAAACTAATTAAGTCGGCGCAATTGGTTTAATCCGAAAACAATCTGGGTGAAATTGGAGCTCCAGACCACGAAGCAGGTGTTTGCGCGTACGGCGTGAGCGCTGGTGGCATGACACCAGAAGAAGCGAGCCTTAGCGCAGCGGAGGATGCTGCGTGTTTTCCAATGCCGGAAGTGGATGACCTGGCCGCAGCGATTGATCAGGCCATGAGTGCACTTCGCGAGGCATTGAAGATGCAAAAGCAAAGGGGGCCTCAATTGAATTTCTCGATGAGCTGCAAACTATTCTGGAGGAAAAACTGGATGTATCTCGCCTGGCACTAGGAGGAGACCCGCCAGTTGATATGCCGCCGATGTGAGTCAAGTTGAAGTCGGAGGCAACACCGGTCAGGTGCCGAGCGCGTCGCTATTTTTCCGCTCACCGTGAATTTTTGGCCCGCCATGTTAAGATGTTGCTAGACGCAGAATTATGCTACCGTAATCCATCTAGCCAGTGGTGCTCGCCGCCCCATATCGTACCAAAGGGCGACGACGACAGAATGACTGTCGATGTCCGCGAAGCAAACAAGCGGGTTGTACCGGTGGTATGACCAATGCCTATCCTGGAGGTGGAATTTGATCGACTGCGAGGAATGAAGTTTTACTTTTCCTCGGATTTTTTCAAGGGTTTTTGGCAGTTCGCTGTTGCAGTCGACTACCAGGAGATTTATTCTAACCTGACTGAAGATGGTGTTGTTACCCCCACGCGTGTCCTCATGGGGGGAACTAACAGTGTGGCTTATGTACAATCTACGGTTCAAGCAATGTTTGGTGACTTGTCCAACAATAGGGGGTTTCAAAGTAGATTTTTGCCAAACATGCTAACATAATGGCAAGAAAATCCCGCCTCTCTCTGATTGGCTGTTTTTCAAGTTACTTTGAGGCCCCTGCTTGCGATCAGCTAGCAAGGAAACATAATTGCTAGCATGACGCTCGCATAAAGCAGAAGTATCCAGCCTGTGCTGTGTCTACAGCGCCAAATCGGCGTCCAACAGCGGCATATGCACTGACGTTGAGTCTGCACCCGCGAGCAACACCCGGTCTATCAGCAGCATTTTCGTAACGAGGGCAGGCTTTTCGGCTTTCAGGAGCTTAGGTGTTTTTGACTCGAATTGGGCGTCAAGAAAACCTGACATAGCGGCAAAAGATCAAACCGCTCTGATTGGCTAATTGCATACTTAGGTCTATATGTTTCCAGGTTCATGTCAACTTTGAACCCCCCTAATGGTCTGCTAATTTGGATTGATGATCTCCTAGGGTTCTTTGACTCGCCCGAAGAACTACTTCGAATCCTTCGACGAGTGCTGACGATTTGCGCGGAGAAGGGCTTAAAGCTCAATCCAAAGAAATGCAAGTTCTTCATGGCAGAAGCACTTTGGTGCGACCGAATTGTCTCTGGAGAGAACCCGGCGCGCATCCAAGCTTTACGGGAATTGCCTGCACCTTCCACTGGCCAAGAGCTTCGGCAGTTTATCTGCGCGCTTAATTGGATGCGCATGTCACTGCCAGCGTCCAACAAGCTGATCAACCCTCTATCACAGTTCATGGAGAAGGTGTATACAGCTGCTGGTGGTCGAAAAAAGTCGCTAGTACGCCGCGTTGCGCTGAAAGAAGTAGGCTGGTCTGAGGTGGAGCTTGCGGCGTTACAAAGCTGTAAGGAGGCCTTGGAACATACGCTCACACTGGCTCACCCAGACCCCGAAAAACGCCTGTGTGTTTACGGATGCAAGTGACGAACACTGGGGTGCTGCTATAACCCAAGTGCGCAGAACCATCTTCACCGCGACTTCGCGGATCAACATCTTGAACAACTGACGATGCTTAGTGGTACGTTCTCGGGTGGAGTAAAACGCTGGGCAATAGTGGGATAAGAGGCTTATGCAATCGTGGAAAGTGCAAGCGCGCCGACTATTTGGTTCGCCGGCCTGATGGTTTCAGTCTGTTTACCGACCACAAAAAATTGAGATACGTATTCGCGCCAACGACGGTGTCATCGGCGGTACCGAAGTACACCGCCGATAAATTACATCGCTGGTCTCTGTTGCTGATGTCGTTGGAGTACGAAATTCACGATATCGCGGGAGATGCCAATGTATGGGCACATCTCTTATCACGCTGGTGCTCTGCTTTTACTATAGTGGCCGCTATAGGACTTACATCACTTCCAGTATCACCCCAGCTAGATGACAATTTCGACTGGCCAACTGCAGAACATATTCAAGCAGTGCAAAATTCCGCGGTCGACATTCCGCTCAACTTGCAAGCATGACCTGACAAAATGCTCCGCGATTGCGATGGACGTGTCTGGCTGTGGAATGACCCTTCGGAGCTGCAACTACGGATTTGCATCGTGGGCCATTTTGGTGCAGCAGGACATCGCACAGCGGACGTAACACTGACAGCTATTGCTGAAAAGTTCGTCTGGGACGAGATGACGACGGATGTGAAGCACTTTGTGGCACGCTGTCTACATTGCGCGAGTGTTCCCGGCAGCCCTCCGTTTCCCCATCCACTAGGAGAAGCACTTCACGCTGAGAGACCTAATGAGCTTTTCCATTGGGATTATCTTTCGATGGGAGACGCAGCCACCGGCGAGGCTTATGTGCTGGTGTTGAAATATGACGCATCAAACTACGTACGGCTACTTTCTACTGTTGCTACCACTGCTGATACTATGTACGAGACGCTGTTGGACTGGTTTTCAGCTTTTGGTGTGTATCGTTCTTGGGCAGGAACCCATTTTAAGAACGCTGTGATTCAATCACTGCAGCGTGCACTAGGTTGCACTAGGTGCCCACCATCACTTTACGACAGCGCGGTGCCCATGGGCAAATGGAACCGTTGAAGTAGTCATGAGGGAGGTGCTGCGCTGCTGCCGATCTCTACTTTCGGAGTGGAGGCTAGCTGTGACGGAATGGCCGCGAGTTAATAAAATTGTGCAGCTCGTCCTGAATCATTCGCCATCAGCATCACTGGATGGGGTGGCGCTGGTCACAGCTATGACAGGAATTCCTGCCATAACCCCCCTCGACCCGATATTTACTCCTATCGGTGTGGAGCCCGCGACGCTAGATGAAGTCTACGCAGTACGAGGTGCAAATTTCGAGAAAGTACGTAAATCCTTAGAGGACTTGCACAAGCGTTCTCCACGGCGAAGCAAACGGCGAGGAGCAAAGGACGAGCAAAGTCAACAAAGCGAGGTGCTCAGATGGCTCAGTTCGCAATCGGCGACTATGTCATGTCTGGAATCACCGTCGGTCCAAACCCCGCGTCAAATGGTGCGGACCTGCGCGAGTTGTCGACACCTCCTCCAATTGGGGTTTCACTATCGAGAATCTCCTAACTGGAGAATCACGTGAGGCACATGCAAGTAGGCTTAAGTTCTATGCCGACTCAGACTTGGGTGTCACGGAGAATTTGCTGGCACACGTTGCCCATAACAGCGAGGGTCACGTGGTTGAGGACCTCCGTGAAGCGCGATATGACAAGACAGCGAAGACCCACCAACTACTGCTTAAGTGGCGTGGTCTCGGCGAATTAGAACATTCGTGGGAACCAGCGATTGTTGACTCGACTGGCGATACACACTGGATCGTGGATCATGTTGTGGCGTACGAGGATCCTCCTCGTGCAACGCCTCGAACACGTATCCGTACGAGTAACCAGTCCACGCGCGGGATTCCTGTCGCGCGGTGTAATCAGGTACGCTGGTGTTCCCTGATTGTGACTTGATCTTCCACGGTAGAAAGTAGAAGTGAATTGAAAGGAATAGCTGGCTGCCGCCAGCGCTGGCACCTATCCTGACGGGGGTTTCCTAACTGCCGACTGCTCCGTGCTGGGTTCAGCTAGAAGCAAACTACTTGTTGACGACTGCACGTCGACAGCGAGTAACACTTCCCCTTCGAATAGGACAGTACTTACCCTTGAATGTCAACTCCGTGAGCATCAGCCAGATCCTTGACGAGCGGGTCTCTCTTGCGCTTGGCCGCAAATGTCTTGACAATTGAAGGAACATCCACCAGCAGGTTCTGCAGCGAGGGAAGATCGCAGCGGCAGCACGTACGCTTGGGTGGCCTAAGCTGACTTGGAGATTGCTGCGAATCGTGGACTGGACGGCGACGATCCAGATCGCTCAGGTTCGGACGGAGCTTGAGGCGGAGCGCCAGTCGAATCGAGAGCTGCTGACACGAACCCGTGAGCTAGAGAGACATATCTTCTGGGCACCGCAGACGGCAGCTCAACCGCGCCAGTCGGCGGCGCGGACTGCACGTCATGAGGGGCGTACGCTCGACGCTCCGATACCAGAGGGCCCCCATCGACAGGGTATTGTTACTTCTTCAGTCTCCCGACGTTGAACGTCGGGTGCAGCCGTATCTACGTAGGAATATCCAACGTGTAGGCTTCTCCGTTAACCTTCATGACTCTGAAAGGTCCAGTTAATCGAGGTGCGACTTTGGTCGCGCCAAGATTAATCACTGCTGAAGAGCGAATATCGTCAGTCGACAGAAGTACTTGATCTCCTGTCTTGAAGGTAGCCGTATTATTGCGCCCACGCTTGTCGGTGTTCTCATTCTGCTTATCCATTGCGTCTTGGAGTGCATCGCGCACAAAACGGGCGATCAATTGTTGCAGGACGAGCTCCGAAACTGCGGCGTTATTGACCGTACGCACCGGATACTTTGGCGCGAAGTTGGCAGCGGCTGGAGCACCGGTATTGCCAGATTCGACAAGGGTACGAACAGTCCATGCTGCGAGAGAAGACACCGCAGTGTTCGGCGTCGCAAGGGATACCACATTCAACGTCACGAACTCGTGAGCTTCACTCGTCATGTCGTGCACGTCATACCCAGAGTGGTACCTTGGGGTGGCCCACGGCGACGAGAGCTGAGACGCGCGGATGGCGCGGGTTGTTGGGCAAAGAAGGGCGTCAGACCCTTCGATGCGTGCACCGCGTTGTTGAGTGCGAACTCAGGAAGAGGCATGAAGGTGCTCAAACTCGCGAAGGATATCGCATAGCTCCGAAAAACTTGCTCCGTCTGGCCGTCCGTCTCTGGATGAGCTGCCGTCTGCATCAGCAGCTTCGTACCCATAAGCTGGAAGAGGCTGGACCAGAACGCGGACGTGAACCGCGGGTCGCGGTTGGATCGACTCGGACAGGCCGTGGTGACGGAAGATGCAGTCGATGAAGTGCACCGCGGAGTCGACCGCGGTGACCGTGTCGTTCACTGGTATGAGTTGTACCATCTTCGTTAATCGATCCACCAAGACCAAGACACCAGAGTAACCTTCAACATCGGGCGGGAGCCCGAAGATGAAGCCCATGGAGACTGAGCGCCAGGCCTCAGTCGTGATCGGCTGTGAGTGCAGGGGCGCCTGCGACGACTTCGACGGCTTCACACGCTGTTCATATGGAACCAGTAGAATTCGCGCGACACAGCCGCAAATGTCTTCTCGCGGCCCAAGTGGGCGCCCATGGGGCTGTCATGGAGCTCATAAATGATCCTAGCTCGCAGATCGTCGTTGTTAGGCACGACGACTCGTGAAGCATCGAATCAATCGATGCTGTAGCGCAGCAGATCGCCGACGAGGTAATCGCGTTGTGGTGTTGCGCGACAGAGCTCCCAGTGTCTCATCGCTGAGGAAGCAAAGGTACGTCAAAATGCCGGCATAGACCGCGTCGTCTGCGTACGCCGCAACAATCTTATTGCGCAGGTCCACCTTGGGGGACACGTTCGTCAGGTTGATCTCCGACACTGCGCACACAGCACAGTGGACTTCATCTTCGCCTTCGTCGTCAACTATCTGATAACCAAGCACGACGCGAGGATCGGACATCGGCGAGAATGTTCTTGCCGGGCTTGTAGTGCCCGGCAAAGTTGTACTCGGTGCGCAACGACAACCAGCGCGCCGCAGCGATGCGGGATCCATGTACACAGCAAATGTCTACCTGCACTCTTAATCTAATCAGAGCGTACCACATCGCAAGGAGCTGCTTGTCGTGAACGGGGCAATTGCGCTCCGCCGGCTTCATATGTCGTGATCGGTTACTCAGGATCCTCTCATGGTCTTCATTGTCGAACTACATGAGCGTACAACCGATAGCGAAGTCGCTAGCATTACACACGACATGGAATGACTTCGAGTCGTCTGGAAGCATCAGGATTGGTGCCGACGCTAAGTTTTTTTTACTGCGTCGAACGCGGCTTGGTGCTCAGAACGCCAAGAACACTTGGCGTCTTTTTTCAGCAGAGACGACAGAGGCTGGGTCAGGCCAGCATCCTCCTTCGTGTACTTGTGCATGTAGTTCGCAAGATTCAGCCACCATTCAGTGGGACTTTTAGGCGTAGGCCATGAACAAATAGATGAAATATACTCTGGATCAGCGGATACTCCATTCCTGCTAACGTATCAACCCAGCACCGAAATCCCCGGCGCGCAGAAGACGCATTTCTTCAGGTTGGCGTACAACATGTCCCCCCGCATTAACTTGAAAGACCCGCCTCAAGTGTCGCTCATGAACTTCGACCGCGCTAAGATCTCCTTCAGCGCGACTGTGGACAAATATATCGTCGAAGTAACTCGGTGCGAAGTCACAAGGCGGGAGAAGCACATGGATCACCATGCGATTGAACGTGGCGGGCGCATTCTTCAGACCTTGGGGCATGACAAGCGCCCAGAGCATGCCGTTGGGAGTGCTCACGACCGTAAGCGGAATGTCGACCTCTCTCTCATTAGTATCTTATAGATGACGTCGGTCAGGTCGATGGCGCTGTAGACGAAGCTACCTGACATGGAATATAGCACCATGTCCTTGCGGGGGATCGAAGGCCGAGCTGGGATTGCGGCGTCATTCAGCTTGTTGAAGGCATGAACGATGCATCATCCGCTGGTGGTCGGACTCGAGTGCGGCGAGATACTCTCGCGGATGTGACCGGCTTGGAGGCGACCTTAGAAGAAGTCACCGATGGCCTTGACCTGGACTCGCGGCAGTGGCCACTGCCGTGTCGCACAGTACTTCGATCCAGGCACGAGGTCTTTCTTGTGGTGTGACGGTAGCTCTGCAGGAATCTTGTTTGGGAAGACGTCGGCGAACTCACGAGCCGTCTCACAGACCGGGTTGCTGGACACAATCAGCGACTCCCAAGACTGTGCAGCGTAGCGCTCCTTGCGCGCTGACTTTGGCTCAGCGCTCTCCGCCTCGCGACGCCAAGTACATCGCGAGTCTCCCAGGCCTCTACTAGAAGCAAATTCCTCCGCGACCTCAAGGCTGGAGACATTGAGCAAGTGTGCTTGATTACCGATGGTGACTCGGTATCCCACGCGATTATCTCCGTGGAATCTGACGACACGTCGTTGCGACCGAACTCGCGACCACGATGACACGAGTGCGCCTGGGAGCGTCGTCCACATACTTGGCTGTGCAGACCGACTTAGTCGAGGATGTAAGTGGACTCACTGGGGCACGGCGAGGCTTCAATAACCTCCGCGATCGGCGGGACGTCCTCGTGCGTCTAGAGTTCCTGATTGAGACTGATGCGTCCAAATCTCTGGGCGATGTTTCGCCCTCTTCTAGGCGCGAGAGATCGTTCTCGACCGCGCTGTTCGTGTGCTTTGCGCATAACGTGCGTTGTAGACGCCCAAGCCACGACTATGACATGGGCCAATATCTTCGTGCGACCAAGAGATGCGTGAAGACTTCGCTCACATCAAAGTCTTGGCGCCGCGTGACCGACTGAATCAGCTAGTCGATCTGGGGTTGATACAGGACCAAACAGGGGATGCCCAGGATACAGTCGAACGCGTAATCCATCTCGAAGACGATGAAATTGTCGTTGCCGTGGAAACCTTCGAACATGAAACATCTCGCCGTGTGACACGGTGAGACTTCCATCTTACACTTTCCTTAATGACCACACGATTCACACTTTGGAACTAATTAAATAGCTCACAACTACGATTTTGCGCGTCATTAAATCATCAGGTCAAATTAAAATCCAGAGCTGTTCCGTGCGAAGTCGCGGCTTTGTACTAGTAGTACCTTCTCGTTTAAGTACAACTGTAGCAATGGCATGAGGCATTACAGTCATTACAGCAATCAGTCTGTGTTCAAAATTAGTCTGTATTCATAATTAGTCTGAGACAGACTGATTCCTGTTGTTCTGAAAACCTAAGGTTCATAATTAGTCTGTCAGCAAAACTTCAAAATTAGTCTGTCAAAAGGCGAAGTGGTCCGCTCCATTTTCACGACCGGGTTTGAGTCCCTGCATGCGGACAAGCTAGATGCACAAAGTTCTAGATATGGTGGTCTATCGCTTAGTGTTGATGGGGCTTGGTGTACGACGCAGTTGTTCCCACGCTTACAGGACATCATAAAGAAGTACCCTGAGGAGTTTGCCGGAAGAGCCTCAACTACAGACACCTTGACCGTCAATGAAGAAGAAGACAGCGTTTAAGAGGCTCACGAGGAGGACGAAATAGTGCTTCCAGTGGTGATCAATGTTGTAACGTGGTCTGCCAATTCATGAGCCAACCAATTCATGAGCCAACCAATTCATGAGCCATTTCGCATGTATATCCAATTATGTAGCTCTGTTTCACCCTAACAGACGCTGATCGGTTGAAGGTTTGGTGTGTCAATTCATGAGCCTTCCGGATCAGATCTGCATCAGATATTATCAGACTTTATGGGGAGCTGAACATCCTGTGGATCAGTAGTGAGCCCCCCCTATGCGCGCGCAGTTCACCGAGGAAGAACCTCGAGAGGCTGTTCGGAGAGTAAAGAACGGCGAGGCGGTCACTGCTGTAGTGGCTTCGTTGAAGTATAAAGTGGCGAAGAAGAGGCTGTTGCCTCGATGATGTAGTTGCTGATCGCGAGGCGAATGCTAAGCAGCGTTGTGCCAATTTACATTGAAAAAAATATTGAGATTTGCTGTCACGCCACAATACTAATTGTTCAATGTTGGCATTGGATTGTGCCAAACGGACGTAGCTGTCACGCTGCATCTAGCTTACCACAAACTCCTGTTCGCTCTTAGAAATACGATCATTTCCAGCGTCGGAGGCTTCATTGCACGTCGCTGATCGGTGAGAATCAGCTTCGATTGAGAGAAGAGTCTTTCGCAGATGTTCGAGGTGGACGGAATGAAGTTAATGTCGATGTACACCTCCTTCGGACCAGCAAGGCGGCGTCGCTTGAACGCTTGCTGGACGAAAGAAACCCTCGTAGACTTTGGGTCGCTACTGCCCTCCCCGTCGTCTGAGTCCTCTACGTCCGCGTTCGCGACCGCAAGCCTGCAACTTACATTTTTTTCAGCTGGGATCAGTTTTCGACCCGACTGCAACTTGGCCAGCGCCCGCTCGTACACTGCGTTGTTGATGATCGACGTGGTCGCGCTCAGGTACTTCTTCGTGACTGGGTAGTTGCTGACGGTGTGATCAAAACGTTTTCGCACTTTTAGCATGGTAAGTGACTCGCTCTGAAGCTCGACGGTCACACTGTCTAGCTTGACCAAGTCTTCCAGCAACTTCGACAAGTTGACAACCTCGGCAGCTGTGAGCATCATTTTGTCGACGCCGCACTTGACTGCGTCTTTCGTACTTATTTGGCGGAGAGCTGGGATTAGCTCGTCACACCGCTTGAGCATCTTCATGGTTCTGCTCCAGCGTGTCTCGTTCTTGAACTTCGGGTGCATGCCAGTGACCTTAGCTAAACATGCACGTCCTTTCACCGTTGAAGCCTTCAGCATAAGCTTGTTAGCTCGGCTAATCAGAGTACTCTGTTCCTCTAGAAACAGTTGGACGGCATGGTTATACCGATGGCTAGCACACCCAATAAAGGGAATAACGCCATGGTCACCGATATACAGGTTTACCGAACAATTTTCGCCGCTGACGAACAGCACGCAGGACCACGGGCGCTCAAATTCGCTGAGCGTGTCAGCGAGAAAGTCACTGAGACTCTGAGCGCTCCGATCACTCTCGTCCTCCAGCGGCGAGAAGGCGAGCAGCACGCGACAACAGGGAATGGCGTCCGTTGGAGGGAATACAGCAAAACGTCCAACGATGTGAATGCCAGCCATCGTCCACCCGTTAAACACTAGGCCGAAGGAGTGGGGAAGGTGCGCTCTGATGAAAATCTCCACCTTCTTCATGATGGCGAACATGGGGGCTGTGAGAGTCCTCCGGGAGACCCGAGGAAGTCTGGTGCATGCGCGTGTGTGAGGGTCCTCACAGAATCTCAGAGGAAGAGCCTTCATTATGATCCAATTCGACCACTTGTTGAGCGAGTCGCTCTTGTCCAATTGCAGGAACTCCGTGATGGCCGGCTGCAGCGTTCCATTCGCATTGGGTCTGGCCTCGTAACCCTTGTGCGCCGCTTTCAGGTGTTGCAGTAGGTTAGAGGAGCCAGACCTGTCGATGCTCTGCTGATAGACCTTGCCACAAATTCAGTGGTGGTAGCCTCGGTCGACGACGTCTGGCTTGAACCAGGATTGTTAGATGATACGGCTGGGAAGCAGCATGGAGGAGCGGCGAAAATGGGATTAGAAGTAACGCAGGGTCCCAAGCCTGCGTCTCTCTTGACCATTGCTTCCGCTGTGGCGGTTAAGTTAACCGTGACCGCTTGAAACCAATGATCTAGGAGCTGCGGTTAACGGGTGATGCTCGTGTCGGCTCGACGATTAATTCAACTATCAAGTTGAGGTGCAATTAAAAATTGTAATTGGGATGGACAATTTTTGCAATGTGTTTGTTGCAATGAAAATTGGTACAACGCTGATGCTGAGGCTGCTGCCACTGATGAGACAGGCGGTTGCGAGGCGGCAGCTCGCGGAAGCCCTGCGTCGGACCAGAGTGGGGCGTCTTTGCATGTGAGACGTGCTAGTAAATGCTGCAATGCAAACCCTGACTGGATGCGCGTTCAGTAGAGAATCGATCTTGGTGTTTCGCCCCTCCCAGAAAAACGATGGACGCAAGAGATAAGATCACCAGGAAGCCCGACATGCTCCTGTCCCCCCCACTCCGAATGAAGGCAAATCAATACCGATGAAACCAGGGCCGAAGAAGACGGAGAGGCGGCGTTCCCGGTCATCCTGGGAGAGGTCGGGCTTATAGCAAATATTGGACACTTGTTTTCACTATGGTTCCATTTGTGTGGTGCACATTAGAAAGGATCAGACAGGCTCATGAATTGATCTCTCAGATTGTACGTTCAGCCGTGTTCGATGACCCATTTCTGTGTCAATAGTGGTTCTCAGTTTTGGTAGCTGTTTGTCGGCAAATTCTTTCAGTTCAATGAATATTAACCAATCATAGAGACGGTGAAGTGAGACCCCCAAATTGCGTTTGGCAGCAAGATCGCAGGCAGTTCGACATGCCGAGGGAATCCAATCGAGCAAGGCTCATACGCAAGCATGGTACCCCCCTCAATGCACGACTGCTCCGATTGTACGCGCGGGTTCTACATGATGACGAGGATGTTGAGCACGACCAGCTGGATGATGCCATTTTATCTCGCCTTGCTAACATTCTAAGCTCGCGATACGTCTCCCCTCGTATTCAGGAAGTTTGTAAGCCCAAGTTCAACTGGTTCATCCACGAGCAGAGCGGCCGCGGATTCTTGCGTTCCTTTTGCATGGAGATAGGCTCATTCCACAAGCTCGTAGAGCTCATTCAAGATCATGAAGTCTTCGCGTGCATCCCGGGGAAAAAGAAGAAAGCTTCTGTTGCTGCGCATTTGCTGGTGTTTCTTAAGTATATCGGTACCCCGGGTTCGGACGCCTGTGTGGAGCAATTGGGGGAGACTTTCGAGGTTGGCAACGGAGTTGCCTTCAACTGTATAGAGCGAACGACGACGGCCCTGTTAGCGTTGTACCGACATGCTGTGAGCTGGCCGTCTCCAAGCGAGCGTGAAGAGCTTCTACTATGACTTCCCGAACTGTGTCGGATTAGTAGACGGAACTATAATGCCGTTAGCTTGCAAGCCTACTGCGTGCGGCGAGGATTACTTCACAAGAAAAGGGGGCTACGCTATCAACACCAGGATGCTCTGTGATGATAACGCACGAATAACTTACATGTTTATTGGCTGACCTGGACCCACTCACGACAACCGGATGTGGAGCAACTCACGGGTATACCGATCTCCAGAACGATATTTTTCTCGTGGGCAATACCTTCTCGGAGATTCTGCGTTTCGGGCATCGCGACACATGCTCCCTCCATTTAAGCAGCTAGCCGGTACCGTGTTGAAGCCTGAGGATGGCCTTTTCAATGACAAAAAGAAGAAAATACGAGTTCGCTCGGAGTATTGCATCGGTCTTTTAAAAGCTCGCTTTCCGTATTTTAAAGGCGTGCGCATACTCATCAAATCAGCAGACGACTTGAAAAAGATTGAACGTCATTTCATGTGCGCGTGTATGATTCACAACCTACTTATCGGCGACCCGCTACCGCGCGAGCTCAACAAAGCTCTTTTAGTTGAGCTCAAAAATGAAGCTGCTGCAAGTGTGGAATGGGAAGACACAGATGACGCTGCCTGTAGCGGGGCTACACATTCGGCTAACCTCACGTTAGTGCAACACGCACTAAGTGGATATATTCAGGTGGGCCACATCGCAGTGTGGTCACCATTCATATTAGGAATCAGTCCTATTGGTCAGAAAGCAGGGTCTTTCCACCAATAAGAGTCAAGCATTAGGACAGGGTTTCTGTCAACCACTCGTTGGCAGAACCCCTCTTTATAGATATCAGTTTTAGGAGGAAAACCACAGTTAACATTCAATTCAGTTCTCATTTTACCGCAAAAGCTGCTATCTGTACCTTTATTTAGATCTAACTATACTTGTGGATACAAGTATACTTAATCTAAGCTAAATACACCTTACGCTTCCTCATACACGTGCGCTCACGTGTAAGCTAAAGTATTGGGCTAAGTAAGCCCACTACACTGCCCCAATTGACACGGATCGTCGTTTACAGATTATGCACTGCTTAGTGGTGAGTGATGGGCGCTTTCAGCTGGAGTGGAGAAGGAATAATTGGTTGATCTCCGTTGCGGGGATTCCCTCTTCGCGCATGCATTTCCTACTTCTCGCTACATCCCATAATCCAGGCTCGACGAGACGAAGTACCGTTGAAGGGGGGATGTACTTCGTCTCATCGAGCCTGAATTATCTCCTTCTTTGCTTGCAACTCGAGAAGCTTGATGCGGCAGCGAGCCTCATCCTCTGCAAAACGAAGGCGTCGCTCTTCGAGATCAACGCGCTTTGCCTCCACTAACGACATCAATCGAAACTGCTCTTTCTCCCATTCGAGTTTCTCTTTTTGCATTCTCGGAGTGCTCTCTCGATCAATCGCCTACGACTTGGCCAGCGTAGAGTTTATGTCACCCCACTCCGAAAGCGTGCTAGCAACACGGGTATTGCGTACACGAATGGACCCGATCCTCTTAGTGCTGTTAGTACGCTGATCATGTGGTTTTCCTTGTCCCGTGGCTACAGTCGTCGCAGCACCAGTCCCAGTAGTCGCCGCAGCCCTCTTCAGGGCACTCGCCTTGGTAGTTATCACACCGCTCGTTGTTGTAGTCGCTATACCAGTTGTTCCAACACTCGTTGAACCAGCTGCCAACTCCGTAGTAGATGCGTCCTCTTCACCGCTAAAACATGGCTCCTCAACAGACTGGCCAGCAACATCAAAATCAGAATCCTCATTCGTGGCCATTGGCCGAGTTGCTGGTCTCTCCACCATGACGACATTGAGAACCTCGTAATGCGGGCACTTTTGCCCGATCCACTCCAAGAGAGAGCCTCCAACCGTTTTACCAGCTCCGGTATTATTAAGGTGGTCCGATGCAACCCTGAAGCTCAACTCGAGCTGGCTCATCTTCGTTATGACGCCCTTGAGTGAGCGTGGAGTCTTGATTCCCTTCGCCACAATGAGCTTACAAATAGATTCAGCGAGACTCTTCTGGGTCTTACCATCGGTAGTGTCACCTCGCCACATTGCATAGTTGCCTTGGGTTGTCATCCAGCCCAAGAGAAAGCTAAGTGAGCTGACGGAGGGATCAGGACCGCCATTCTTCCACATCACCCTCTTCGTCTTGGCCGCGGCCTTCACCTGATTCCCCCTTCCAGGCTTTTTCTTCAGCTTCCCCTTTCTCTGCGTATCCGAGAGATGCTGGGTGAACTGGGAGAGTCACGGTTGACCCACCGGCGCCTTCAGTCGGAAGAGCCGCAGCTGCGAGGTCACTGAGGAGGTCTTGGCCCCGACAGGGAAGCTGCTGGTTCTTCGAGAGGAGAGCTAGCAATAGTCATGAGCTTTAGAAGATGCCTTTGCTTTGTTTTGTGTGCTCGTGCTGCCTTCCGATCTTGCTGCCTCCTCGAACAGCGTCGATTTCGTGGCAGCTCGCGAGTCAGCAGCAAGACGGGTGGAAAATTCGTTTTAGCCAATGACAGCTCGAGAACGGCCAACAGCTGCCAAAAGTGAGAACACTATTAGTGGTTCTCACAATATCGCAGTGTTACAATCGGAGAGGCTACTGAAAAATCGCACAGACTGTGGCGGTTTCAATAGTCCTCTTTTCGCCACGGCCCGCCCATTTGGTCAGACAATATACCCATTTGAGCTTAATTAGCCGAAATCAGTTCATGAATTGGTAGACCACGTTAGCCCCAACAAATTTATCCTTAAAAAAGGACCAAATCGATTCTCTCGGCCTCGATTTTCGGACAACTTTGTCCTTAAACGGCCGTTTAAGGGCAACACGTATCTTGGCGTTTGTAAATACTCGATTAGGTACGAGTTTGGAGGGACCACGGTGGGCGCATTTGGTGCTCGAAGGGTCGCCGACCGTTTCACTTGAATCTATTATCAGCGGTGGACATGTTAATGGCCAGGACGTATTGATGGTCAGCGCCCTGTATTCAAATTTAAGTCAATAAGGAAAACGGGTACTCACCTACAGTGCTGTACAGCTTCCGTAATACTGCTCACTGCAAGGCCTAGTGCACATGGTTAGAAAGACGGAACCCTCCCATGCATTGTGAGCCCATTCACAACCGCGAGCGAGTTATTTTGCACAAGCGCCAGCTCTCCGAAGTCATTCCATAGAACCCTGTTTGAGCGCTGAGACCTCTATTGCACAAAAGCGGGACATTGTTGCAAAAAGCATAGTTAAACCAAGTGTTTTTCAGGTGACCATCAATCTGTCCACTAAATCTCGTCTGTGATGTGTGAGTACTTGGATGAAGGCAGGGGTCTTTACGTGACCACTTACACGTCCAGCGCGGATATGTGCTGAGCTATTTTTGTCCTTAACTCAAGGACAAACTCGAAAAAACGGCATGCCAAAAGTGACCATTTTGCTTGAGCTGCAGAACGAAGGCAGAGCAACTTGAGCACATACTGATGCTTGCATCATGTAGACCAAATACAGATCTTTCTACCGATACTTGCAATAGCTTCATACCTGCTAGGTTGGGGTCAAGCGAGCTGCCTCAAATTTAGTCCTTACTTTTGTCCTTTAAAAAATCTGATTGGTTAGGCAACGAGGCGCTATGATACCGGTAGTGTAGAAGATGGATGTTCACAATTAGTCTGAGTTCAAAATTAGTATGTGTTCAGAATGAGTCTGTACGCGGTGATGACAGACTATTTAATGTAAGTCGATATAGAAGCTGCTTACACAAATTCGCAGGTTGAAAGACCTGGGCTTGGCGGCGCACCACTGTAACTTTCCAAAACCGGGTACCGAAGTGGGTACTCCAACTTTTTCCCTTGAAGAGAGACCTCTCTCTACAAGACATACCGGTACCTCGACTTAACTTTTAGACCACCCTCTGCAAGAACCCCCTCTAGGCGGGAACTCCATTGACCCCCCCTACAAGACCAAAACTATTAGTTGCATCGACTTCCTCGCCAGCGCTTGTTGCGCAGCGCAACTTGCGCTACAAGTCGCGGGCGAGCAATGTGTTGGTCAACAAGAGCAACCATCGTGTGCTGCTGTGCTAATTGGTACCGCCTTTAATGCCTTACTGCAAACTTTGTTATGGAAACTTGCTAGCAGCGTCACCAGACTGGTGACACCAGTACTTCAGTAAGGTTTGTTTTCAACAGTTTTATTTTCTTTGGCTAAACCAACTATAACCGAGGGTTTATCCACTTTTTGTCGTTGTTCCGCTCGTAGTTATAGTTTATATTGATGCACAATAGATTCTCTACTTTTGGTGTGCTCGGCCGACATCTATTAGTGCCAGGTCTGTCGTACGAAAATGCCGGTGCTGCAGGGGGCCTATGGTCGACTCGAGCAGAAGTCCTGCTACCGGTTCGAGGTTGGCTGCAACACGCTCGTAGCCTGCAAAACGAAGCCACAGGTTTCCTGGTGCAGAATGCCCTATGATCACTACTCGCGCAAGGTGGCGACGCTGCGTGAAGTGCCCGAGAAGCGAGGTAATGCATCCAGAGTTTGGTAGTAGTGAGATTTCTGGCTTAGTAGTAAGGATACTACTACTTTCAGACTATGAATCAGTAGCACTACTACTGTAGTAGGTAAGCACTGGTAGTACATGTAGTAATAGTATCACTACTAATGTATCCATGTCGGCAACTTCGCTTAATTAAACGCTAGAAAATCTCTCCACTTGAAGTCTGCATACTATATCAGTAAAGAACGGTACTAACCCGTTTTAATATCCAGCGCTCGTATTAAGAGAAATGGACCTTACCGGTACAAGAGTACTACGGCAGGGTCGCCAAAACCAACTTCACTCCTTTAAGTATAATGTATTAATATATCATCAGTTGTTAACTTCAGCAATCCCAAATATGGACTTGAAGCTCACTACCTGGTCGCGTTGCTGGCATCTAGCGCTGAATCGCTTTGTAACCACGCGAAATGGGATTTGTAGTCATATTGGGCTAAGTAAGCCCATTACACCTGGTTGCACTTTGTAGTCCGTCCAACGACCGACTAGTTACGTATCGTATGAAATTCGATACGGGGGCCGAGGACCTGCCTGTGGACGCGAGTATGTCCACTGGTAACCCAACCACGGGTGCAACGCATGTTGCACGCGAAGACTGTCTCCACCTGGCGGACCCAGAGTGGGAGGCGCTGCAACGACTGTCGACGGTCATTGGAGAAGCGGCCGTAGCGACGATGCTACGCACGCAATCGCCGACAGAGCAACACGGTGTTGCTCTAGGCTTCATCATGAAGGAACAGCGCGAGACCGCTGCTCGCGCTACGGTGTCGACTCCGTCCACACCGCGCGTGGAGTCATTGAAGCTCCACGTGAACAGCTACGTTGGAAGAGAGGGCGAGCCTCTCCTCCGTTGGCTTGTCGAAGTCGACACTGCCATTACGGCTCGACGTATCGTCGACCCGTTGTCGAAGGTTGCGTTCGCCATGTCATGCCTTGGCGGGCGAGCAAGGAGTTGGGCGTACGGACGCCGACTCACTGACCCTACGTGCTTTAGCACGTACGAGGTGTTCAAGGAGGAGCTCAGACAAGCGTTTGAGCCCCCGCAGAATGAGTTCAGATCGAGGGCTGAGTTCCTCGGCCTGCAACAGGGCAAGCATGACGTGCATGCTTACGCTCAAAGGGCGCGGTACTTGGTCTCGAACATCGTGACCAACCCGATAGACGAGGCGACAAAGGTCGTCACGTTCATGAAAGACCTGAAAGATGGGCCTGTGAAGACCTATCTCTTCCGAGAGTACCCAAGTACTCTCGAGTCAGCGATTACACTTGCAATGCAAAAAGAGTTTAGCCTGCGACAGGCTAAGCTCCATGTGAACGTCCCGCGGCCGATGCCGCGACCGATGGTAAAGCCGTCGGGAGGTCCCGAACCAATGGACCTCTCGAGTGCGACAGCTGCTGGATCTCAGCAGCGTCGTGGACCAGCAACTGTCCGCTGTTTCCGGTGTGGAAACAACGGCCACTACGCCCGTGAATGCACAGCGCCTATGCAGGCGGCCAAGGGCCGGCGTGACGATACCGGGTATCGCCACGGGCAATAAAAAACTAGAGCGACCAGCAGGCGCGGGGCGCCCTGCTGGTGATGCAGTCGAGCGTGTCGATATCGGACACGCCGTATTGAAGACTGCTGCCCCCAGTGAGATTCACTCTCACTGTAAGAAGCAGGATGACAGGCCAAACCTTGTCATCCTGAAGGTTCGCTCGAAGAGAGAGAAGTCTCTTCGTGCGTTGGTGGATTGTGGTGCGTCGAACAACTTTGTTCGACTGCAGAGCCTAGCGAGGCTTGACTTCGAGGAAGTGGAACTACCTCGAAGTCTATTGGAAGTAAGACTGGCAACAGGTGTCGTTGTCAGAACCGAGAAGCGTGTCGGACGCGTACGCTTCTCGTACCGGGAGAAGAAGTTCGTGGACGAGCTTATCGTGCTTGACTTAGACGAAAAGTTCGACATGGTGCTGGGCATGCCGTGGCTTGCACGGCATGATCCGGTGATCGACTGGACGAAGCACACGATCATGCACTTCGGGAGTAGAGGCGCGACAGTGAGCGATGACCCTGTCGGCGCAGCACGTGCACCTCGCGGTGCACGCGACCCACCAGGAGAGACAGCGCGACGCGCGGCTGTCTCCGGTCACCCCGCGCGGACACCGACGACTGAGAGAGTCGTCGGGAGGAAATGTGAGTCGAATCAGACTCGTAATGCCACAGGGACTAAAGAATGCCCCTGCGACGTTCAACAGGTGCGTCTCGCACGTGTTGAGCTCGGTGCGCGACTTCGCACCGAGCTATTTCGACGATGTGTTCATCCACAGCCGGCTGTGGACGGGAAGTCGGAAGTGGAGATGCACAAGGAACATCTCCGCAGGTTGTTTGCGCTCATGCGCAAACACAAGCTCTACGCGAACCGGAAGAAGTGTATCTTCGGGGCTAGCGAGATACAAGTCCTTGGGTGTCTCGTAGGGAAGAACGGCGTACGCCCTGACCCGGGAAATGTCAGAGAGATCAATGAATGGCCTACGCCTTCCAATGTCAAGGAACTGAGGCAGTTCCTTGGACTCGCTACGTACTTACGCAAGTACGTGAGCAAGTACGCGGGCGAGACTCGCCCGCTGTCGTAGCTCCTTAAGAAGGACGCTGCATGGGTTTGGATTGCTGATTGTCAGCAGGCCTTTGATGCAGTCAAGCAGGGCTTGACTGAGGCGCCGATCTTGGCGGTGGCCGACCAAGATCGCCCATTCCACGTCGTGTGTGACGCGTCCGATCTCGCAATCGGATGCGCTCTTATGCAACACGATCACAAGGGGCGTGATCGCGTGGTCTACTATCAGTCGCGTCTGCTGAAGCCAGCTGAGCGCAACTACCCGGTACATGACAAGGAACTCCTTGCCATGAAGTATGCACTCGCGTAGTTTCGAGTGTATCTACTTGGGAGTAGACCATTTGTGGTCTACACCGACCACGCATCATTGCGTACGGCGATCAAGTCGCCGCACATCTCCCAAAGAATGGCGAGATGGCTATCATTCTTTGCAGAGTACAACTTCCAGGTTGAGTACAAACCTGGAAGGTTGAATGTTGAGGCCGACGCGTTGTCGCGTCGACCTGATTACGCGGTGCACAAGGCCGACGCCAATGCAATTGGCGTCGCACGGACGTCTACTCCCTCGTCGTCTTTGTTAGACGACGTGCGGTCCGCATACACGAAGGATGCGGATGCGAAGCTTTTGTTGGACTACTTCGCTGTACCTTCTGACAAGTCTCGTCAGAAGCTGGCGAAACATCTCCGTGCACGTGTACACCGCTATCGTGTACACAATGGTCTGCTGCTTTACAGCGCAGTCGACGACAACGCTGATCGCATTGTCGTGCCGGACGATCATGAGCTGAAACTCAGGATCACTTACGAGTATCACGATGCCCCGACGTCGGAACATCAGGGTCGTGAGAAGACATACTTGCTTCTCACGCGTGACTTCTATTGGAGTCACCAGTAAAAGTGGGTACACAAGTACGTTCGTGCTTGCGAGGTTTGCCAGCGCGTGAAGCTTGTACCATTCTCGCAGGCTCCACTTCAGTCACTACCGACTCCGTCGGAGTGTTGGCAGTCCATCTCAATGGAATTTGTGTTTGGTCTTCCGGCTGATAACAAGCGGAGGACTGGTATTGTGGTCTTTGTTGACCGATTCAGCAAGATGGTACATCTTGCTGCAGTACCAGCCGAAGTGACAGCCAAGCAGACGGCACGTCTGTTTGTTGACATGGTGTTTAAACACCATGACATGCCGATCGACATTGTGTCTGATCGCGATCTGCGCTTCACAGCGCGTTTCTGGCAAGAAGTTTTTGAACTTCTTGGCACGCAGCTTTCAATGCCGACTGCGGATCATCCGCAGACTGACGGACAAACCGACCGCGTCATCCGGGTATTGGTTGACGCTCTGAAGAGCTACGCTCACTCGTTCCAATACTGGAGCGACTGCTTGCCGATGGCAGAGTTTGCCATCAACAACTCGGTGCATGTCTCGACAGGACACACACCGTTTTACGTGAACGCCATGAGGCATCCACGCGTACCGAGCGTACACGGTGCGGTAGCTCCTTCCTTAAGTGGGGGAGGGTATCCGATTTCAACCAAACCGAATGAACACGCTGATACGAGCAACATATCAGCTGTGTCGACACGCGCACGGACTGCGCGTAGTCCAATCGACGAGAGCCCAATGTCTACGCCGGGCGTAGACACTCTCAACAACAACGACCACACACAGGCCGGGCCTGTAGTGAACAAGAACAACGGGTTGAACAAGGAGTTCAACTCGAAGGCAATGGACTTTGTCCAGCGCCGCCAAGCCGTAATACGGTTTGTGCAAGATGCTATTGCAGCTTCTGTCGATCGACAGAAGCTGAACGCAGACACCAATGGCAGAGGAAACACAAATGAATTCAAAGTGGGTTCATTAGTTCTGTTAGCTACACAGAACCTAGCTAGACATGCAGTTTCCGACTTCGGAGCAAGCAAGCTTGCCCCGCGCTTCATAGGGCCATTCACCGTGTTGGCGAAGCATGACAACGCGTACACGCTAGACATACCGTCCAGCATACGCCTCCACCCAACCTTTTACGTTGGGCAGCTGAAGCCTTACTCGCAACACGAGTCACCTACTCCCGGTGACTCGGCACGACCCTCGTCTCGAGCGCGGAGACACGTTGCCCCAAACGCGCAACGATCGACCCTAGGTCGACTTGGATATTCGAAGCGGTCTGTCCAGCCTGACAGATCCGGGCCTTCAAGAGCTTCAGCTCCTGCCTTATCTCGGCGAGCTCAGCCGTCTGGAGGTTCTCAACCGCCTCCAGACGATCCCAGACCTCGGCCGGCGACGTCTCGTGGTGTCTTCTCGCCGCCACCGCCCCCGTTGCGAGACGCACGCGGGGAAACTCGCTGGATTGTTCAGCGAATTGTTGGTCATCAGATCCGGACCCAAGGTCCGGTTCATTTTCGTATTCGTTGGTTAGGATACTCTCCTGACCACGATACGTGGGAGCCGCGGAACGTCCTGATGAGCGACGTTCCGGAAATGGTGACGGAGTACGAATCCCGCCACCAGCAGCTCCGCCGAAGGGCGTAAAACTTGAGCGAGAGCTGTAGTTGCCTACAGCCCTCGGCTGAGTGTTGCGCTCACCCTCAGCACTCTCGGACGACAACTGCGTGATCAACTTCTCACGCAGTGTCTTCAACTCCACAGGCACACTAATACCAGTGTACCCGCTAAGGTCCCGTTCGGACAGCCGCACTGCCCCAGCTTGGCAGCGCTCGCACGCAACGCCAGCCGGCACTGCGCACGGAATCCCCGCTTCGACTGCACCATCGTGCAGCCGCAAAATCTTGGGCCGCTTCGAGTAGCGCTCATAGCGCTCACCCGCAGAGCGGACCCGCTCGCGATAGCCTGAGGGATTTTTGTTGAAGTTCTCGACGAACATCCCCCAGCTTTGACAGAGTGCCTCCCACTCTGTCACCTTACTCTTACGGGAATGCTTCTTCTTCCCGTAGAATCGGAGCTCGTGGAAGAGCCCGATGTAATAATCACGTCTTTGATCCGTCGCCGGATCAAAGTCAGCTCCTTGGCAACATCGTCATCAATGATGGCGGTGCAGGAGTACAACGCGTGTCTGCTGACCGGCGTGGTATTGCCGAAGCGAGATCGGATCTCGCTCGGAGACGGCATCCACGGGTCGCGCACCGGATTAGTCCGCGACGTCACAGCCGCAGGCGGAGTGGAGTCATCATCGTCTCCACCCCGCGGCGAAGACAGCGCTCCAGTATCAGCGAGCGGCCTGTAATGGGGCCAGGATTGGCCAGTGTCCTTTTCAAGGAAAAGGGATGTTCTCTGGTGTGGACCACACCGGCCGGTGTGGCCCACAAGAACTGAGTGTCACACACCACGATGGGTACTGTGTACCAGTGGCCCTTATATAGAGTATTCACGGTAGACCTCCCCAAACGTACTATGTTAAGTAAGGGGTCGGTCGTACTTAAGGACCACGATGCACGAGAGCCAACCGCTGAGGAAGATCGCAATTTAGACAGGGGTTCAGTATGCAGATAGAAATCAGTAGATAGAACTTTATGACTGTTATTAATACAAGCTCTAACCTACAAGTGTGCAAGTCTTTTAAGTACCCGGTACTAAAGCGGACCGATAAGGCAGGGCCTTTTCCATAAGCAGCAACAGAGACGCCGGCCAGCGTCTTGGTGCCGTCGGAGTCGGGTCCGTGCGAGCGCAGCATTGATGAGGAAGAGGCTGTGGACTTCGTGGGACGTGCTCGACACGACTGCTTTGCTGATCGGGGCGGTGCACCCATGATGACCACTGGTGACTGCAGCGGTAAATGGATTCGTGTCAGTGCTTATCGGTACTTGAGTTTCTTGGCCAACTGTATGGCCTGCTGTCAGCTTCTTCCCCTCTGTCAGGAAGAGGGGAAAGCAAAGTCGAATCTTACGTCCTGGACATATCCTGGAAAACGTCTTGGACTCGTCCAGGATTGAAATCCGTGGTCACGATGGTGGCGTTTTTTCTTTCACCAGTCTGGGATGCCTAAAAACCATCTACAACTCGCGAGTTTCTCTTTCTTTGTTATCGACCTGCGTACTCCCCCGGGGCGGTCGCTCCGGGTAGCATATTAGTCTAGGACAGACTAATTACTGTAAAGACGGTAAGCTTAGTGAATTGTATTGGAGCGATTTTTGAGCTCGCTAAATTTAGATGGGAAGCACAATAATTGAGTTCCTAAATGGACTCTGGGGACCAACTTGACTCAAGAATCTTGAGTCAAAACGCACTGCCTATTTTTCATGACAATAACGATCACCTCTGGGTGTGATGAGCATAACTTCAATAGGGGGAGTCAAACCTTCCAAAAAAGCTGCTTAAATCTTATAAAAATGCTTCTTGTTTTTTTTTCGAGCACTGCTTGTTTATCTCTGAAACCAGCCACCTCCGGAGGTGGCTTGATTTTGAGACGAGCGCATTTTTGCTGGTATTTCCCAAAACCTGCGTGGGCCACACCACTATTGGAGCGGCTCAGGGCACAGCACCATGGCGCGCACACGAAGGGGTGGGGGGTGGGGAAGAGGAGCTTGACGGCGACGAGCAGCGCGCGCACCAGGCGCTGAGCGATGTGCGCCCTGCCCCAGAGCTGGATGCCGACCTCGACCTGGCCGACGGACTCAAGCTGGACGACCTGCGCGCGACCCAGACGCTGGTCGGCGATGTAGAGCTGGCCGGTGACCTGGAGCTGGACGACGGACGGCAAGTTGCTCCCTCCAAGAGGTGCAGGAGCTGCGCGCGCACCACCAGCTGCAGGAGCTGGACGCTGCCTTGGAGCTCCTCGCCGACCTTGAGCTGGACGACGGGAAGCTACACGCGCACAACGAGCTGCAGGACACCGAAGAGGAGGAGTCGGACAGATCCAAGCCCAGCCGCCCAGTGTTGTCGCGGAACGACGACATGTCCGTGCGCATCTACAAATCAAAGGAGGCGATTGTTAAGTGCTCGGCCTTCGTGCTGCTGATCCCCGAGAAGACGCTGGCAAGCGAACTCATGAAGGATTCGCCGACACGACCGGAACCACGCGAAGCATCACGTCGGACATGAGTCTCTCGCACTCCATGATCGGCAACTTCTCCACGCTTGTCGGACGCGTCGACGGCTTCGGGCATCTAAGACGACGACTTCGACTCTGACGAGGAGGTGGAAGTGAAGGAGAGTGGACAAGAGCGGGTCGTGCAGGAAGAGGCTCCGTCGTTCTCCAGGGCGCTGCAGCAGCATCCTGCTCTGGACGCACTCTCCAGCGACGGCAGCTTCGTCACGCGCCAACGAGGATCCAACTCGTCCATCAGCATGCTCGAGCTGGCTGAGTCGAGCGAGACCATCAACATCAGCTTCAACGCCTTGCTGGGGGACAAAACTCCGACAAAAAAATTAACTATCCCAACCTTGCACTCGTCGAGACATGCTTGCTCTTGCTAAGAGTGTGGTGGCAGACGATTAAGCGTGACACAAGTGTAATACAACTTTATAAACCGGTTGCAGTGCTGTACACTTGTCGTTAATCTACATTTCCTTCTAATCTATCGCAGTTGACGACGCAACTTGTGCAATCCGCTATATTAAACGTCGTCTTCGACCGTGCTGATGCTGCAGTGTGGGTTGTAAGTTGACCCAGTCAATCGTAAGCTGTTTCCCCCCGCTCTGTCCGTCTCAAGCACTTGCCTTCGAGAGACCTGACCCAGTACGGGGTCGGTCGTACCTGCTGCTATTGTGCAGCATGTCTTGCTGCTGAGACTCGTCGTGGCGGATACCCTCGAGGATGTAGGACTCGCTCCAGCCGTGGCCTCCGAAGCCCCGGGCCGATCCACATCTGCTCCCTGTTCTCGATGAGTTCAACGCTGCAGGCGAAGTCAAATACGTCCGCACAGGCAGCGTGGGCACTCCTCCTCGAACGGGGAATGGAGCTGCACTGAGATCCTTCAGATTGTCAGAATATATCTGATGAGGGGGAGTGAGGTCTGGAACGTCTGATTATTTTTTGTACTCCTTCTTATATTTTTTCAATTTTTGGCTGGTTATTTTTCAAGCGCTTGCAGGTTTGACTCCCCCTAATATGAACAAACCTACGCGTCCTTGGCCACGATGGAGAACCAGCCACCGAAGGGCACATTCGACACCGTCACAAAGTCGTCCGATCCGCTGGCAGCTTCAAAGCTGCTCCACGACGACGAGCCGTTGGCCCACACCGTGTTGCCGTTGATGGAGATCTCGATCGAGTCGAGCGACTTGCCGAACGTGGGCACCGAGATGGACCCCGTCGTGTTCTGCGGCGTCTCGAGGTTGGCGAAGAAGAAGCTGTCCTCGTTCTTGGTCGTCCACTGCACGTTGAAGTCGCCCGTCACCAGCGTGTAACCAGTGTGCACCTCGCCCACGCCAGCCCCAGCGGCGTGTGGGACGAACTCCCACGTCTTGCCGGCGTCCGTAACGGGGCTCAGACCACCGACGTGCAGCGTCAGAGATGCCGTCGGACCCGTAGACCACGCGTGCGCGTGCGAGATGTAGTTGCCGAGTTCGAGACCGTAGAACGGGTACATGAGCTCACCGGTCTCGTAGTACGCCTCGATAGTCGTGGAGTTGCTGAAGGTGTTGAGCATGTAGCCCCACTGGCGACGGATGATCTCTAGCGCGAGCGAGGCGTTGCCGGGAGTGGCGCGAAGGTGAGCTTCGATCTCGATGCTGGTGATGAAGGGCGAGATGGAGCCGAGGCCCTCGGGCGACACGGCACCGTACTCGTTCCAGCGCGTGGCGAGGTTCTTAGACACCGTGGCGGCCTGCTCCGACGACTGAGTCAAGTTGTAGCGAACTGCGAGGGAGTTGCCGTCCTGCGGGTGGAGCTCCACACCGGCAGCGGTGGTGTTGTCACGGAAGAGCCCGACAGAGTCGTCCCACAGGTTCGAGTTGACGGCCGTCTTGACGGCGCCGGCCAGCTCACCGAACGCCGTGCCGTTGTACGAAGGCACCTCCACACCGAGCTGCACAGCCAACTCGGCGTAGCTGTACAGAGCGTGGTAGAGCAGCAAGTTGGCGGCGATGTTCTTGCCGCCTTGGCCCACGCGGCCCCAATCGTACACGCCCGTGACGTTCAGAAGCATGTCAGAGGAGTCCACGTTGCCAAGGATAAACTCGAAGCCGTACAGTGCTTGCTCCTAGAGAGTCTCCACAAACTCGGTGTCAGCGGTCAAAGTCGCGTAGTCGGCCAACGCGATAAGCGTCCAGATGTGGTACGTGTCCGAGTTGATACCTGCAAGCTGAACACGCGGAGCAATGGGAGTCCCCGCGTATGCAAACTGCCCGTTGGTTGTGTTCTGGATGGCGTACAACGAGTTGATGGCATGACGAACAGACAGGAGGTTGTCGCTATTCAAGGAAACGACCTTGGACAGTGTAGACACTCCGAAGTCACCAGGCCACGGCGTGCGGTCACGCTTGGCACCGTCCACGAACACCTCGGCTCCGGTAGTCACGTTCTGGATGGTGGCGTTGTTGAACCAACCGTACTCAGTGATCGTCGGTGGGTTGGCACGGGATTCGTTCGAAGCGATCGTGCACAGCTGCACGGTGTACGCACCAGCGTACCAGATGCGGTTGAGCAGGTCGTCGTCGCTGTAAAAGTAGCCGGAGTACTCACGGAGCTTGTCGTCGTCCGTGGCTGGAGCCGCCGTGAAGTGCGTGGACACTCCCGTGATCTCGACGGCATCGGAAGAGCTTGTCGACAGCGTTAGGTAGCGGTAGCTGCCTCGAGCAAATTCACGACCGAACGTGTAGCTTGAGTCGGGCTCCGCGGGCGCGTAAATGGTTCCGTCGATGATGGCCATATCGGTGGACAGATCGGACTCGATGCCGATGTACTGCGCGCTCTTAGAGAAGGCGACCCCCAGCTTCGTGTCACTTGTGGTACCCGAGCCGAAATGCAGGGTGATGAAACCATTCACTTGCTGACCGAAGTCGTACGTGACGGTGGAGCCGTTGCCCGACACCGTGGCGGTCAAGTCGGACACGTTGACATCTCCAGAGGATCCGTAGATGCCAACGGGCTCGATGTCGCGGGACGCGGGTGACTGGAAGTACTGATCCCAGGGAGCAGCAGCGTTTGCAGCGACGACAGCGGTGAGGACGCTTGCGACGAAAGTGACAGTAGCTTGCACCTTCATTGCTGTTGAGGCAGTCGGATGCAGATTCGAAAATGACAGTGCTTTCAAGCTGCGTGATCCCATTGAACTTCTCTTGGATGTGAAGGGATCCGCTTCTCACGAGATTTGTCTTGAAGAAGTTCATCCACGTTTCTTTGATGTGCATGTATGTCACCTACATGACTCTGTAGTACTCGTACATGTAGTACATGTACGAGTACTACAGAGTCTGTAACAGACTGGGTCAGGAGTCCTGGACGCGGTTTTTCCCGAACCAGGCTGGATTTATATTTATCAGACAGCTTGAAGTTGCAATCGTTGACAGGAACAGTACGTCTACAGGGGATATCACTATCAGTGTGCTGATTCAGCACACTGATGATCTTTTCGCTTGGTCTTGAGATACTGTGGTTCCTAAACTAAAGCTGCAGTAACCGAGCGGAGCGTAATTGTAGTAGCAATTTACAGTATCTAGCCCGAGAGTGCTCTGAGGCTCCATACTATGGACCATAGCCCTCGTGCTATACCGGTACCCGACTTAGGGTCTAAGTCTTGCTTAGTCGTGCCGCGTAAGAAGTCAGTCACTCATGACTCACGTCTGTACTGTTGAGCATAATCATGTTTTGGATCTTGGTGTTTATGTTGTGCTCTTGAACCTGCGCATACATTGTATGCGGAGGTCATGTACTTATATGCAGTCCTGTTGTGCCGCAGAGCTCAATCATCGGCACTTGGTTGATTGGAATTCTCAACCAACCAACTTGGCTGTTCTCGAATCAGCCCACTACATGTAGACATTGAGTTGGATAAATTGGAAAACGCTTTATCAAAGTTGTCATGTGATCATGCCGAAATTAGTTTGAGAACAAGATAACTTGTTCTACCGAGAAGAATTTGGTGTCATTCCCAATTGATAAAAGTCGATTTGTTCTCATTAAAAAATGAGATTAATGCGAGGGCACGAATACCACCGGTACATCGGGGCCGTGTTACTCCAAATAAAATATGAATGCGGTCGATTCAAAGCTTTGCACCTAACTTCGCCTCACAGCGAGAGTGCGGTGAGGAACAAAGTAGTTTAGGGATTTCTCGTTTTGTTTGTTTTGAACTAATTTCAGCTAAACCATATTCGATGAAGTCAATTCTGCTGTCATGGGGTGCCAAAACTCAGCGCTTCAGCAGCTGGGCCGCCGCTATAGCTTTTCCAATACTTAAGTACTCAACTCGGACATACTTCCACATCCAGAAGCTGGAGGAGTTTATGCTTCAATTCGAGATTATTTACCGCAGCTTTTGGAATATTGGCTGACAATGGGGCTTTTTCTGGGTCTTTTGAAATATACTTACGGGCTTTCCTAGTCTTTCTAAAACCTCTAAAACCCGCCTTAACAACAATGTGTTCGAGAAGCGTGTGAGGCAATTAAGACTGTAGAACATTAATTTTCTCATATCCAGCATCGACTGATAAAAGTATGAGAAGAACTATGCGGCTCCGTGGAATGATGATCTAAGTGTGGTTTTAACCTGCACGTTGACAATTGCCTCTATTCCCAAACAGAGGCGGAGCTAGGGTCAAAATGGGGGGGGCACCTGCCCCCCCATTTTTTGGAGAAATTTTTCGGATTTCCTGGGAATTAGGCAAAAAAGTGGGGATTATAGCCGATTATGGGCGAATCGGTCACACCATGCCCCCCCATTTTTGAACTGATATTTTTCGGCTGGCTCCGCCTCTGTTCCCAAACCGCACGAACGAGTGGAGGCAGCATCACAAACTGCTCTTCTTACTTTGGAGAGTCTATATTGAATTAAATGCAAAAATTGTACTCCAATCCACCTGGCGACTGCGCAAGAGCATCCTAAACCAGCAGACCATCCAGGCCAATAGATATTTATTTAACCTGTTCATTTCACCACCATTACCGATATAGAATCTACTGAGAGCACATTATTCGTGCTATTTTAAAGTCAAGGTAATCGCGTTTGAAGTTGACCAATCAAATTTTGTACGGAACCGGAGATCGATTTTTTAAGAGTAACTTACTCGTACAGCAGAAAGCGTATAACCACTCTACTTCGATTGCTTTCCGTGCGCTGTTTTCGACAATATACGACTCATTAACTGTAAAAGAGCGAGAAAATATTGCAGCGACACCATTGAATGTTCACATCATGAAATTGAAGATACCGGTATTGTTTCTAGATAAACGCAACTTCTCGGGAACTAAACATTTCTTGGCAAGCAATAGCTCAAAATGAGTGCACGATACACGAACTTAAATCGCGATTAGTACTTTGATTGGTTAGTGTGAGTGTGTACGACGCCGTCCCTACGTATCGCGCGTGATCTAAGCAGCTATTGTTATTCTTCGCAAATAGGCAAAGGGTCCGCAGCGAGATACGACGTTTGCGTCGGTCTCAAACGACAAAAATCGAACGCTCGAACGGTAAATCGCCCATGACGATGCTACAGCAGGAAAAAAGAACCCAGTTGCAGCGGCTTTCATTCCTCACGAACAGCTTCAATTGCCGCCAGTCTGGCGTTTCGTCCTCTACAGTGCGTTGCTTCCATTCGTCAAGCCTCAGCGCGGTCAGACGCCATTTCGGCGAACTTCGTCGTCTTCTCTTCTGCTACCATTTCTCCTTTTCCAAGTCAAGCACCAAGCGCTCTACCCGATGATGGCCACTCCGACGAGCAGAAAAAACTCCGACGAGTCCAATTCCAGCAGCAACGCAGGAGAAGATCTGGATGCACCGCATCGTGTCCATGTACCACCCAAACACGGTCAAAAGACCAAAGGTGTCGCCTGCACAGGGGTCTTCATGCTGGCATTTACAACGTTGATGCTGATCGTCGTCGTCGGCATCGACATCGCGCTGGAGACAAACATCTTGGTCACTAAAGCCGTCCTCAACCCAGCAATCCTCAGCGTCCGCGAAGAAGAGTTCTCATGCTCTCCGATGACTGTGAACTTGAGCAACATTGAGTACCATTCCCGCCATCGGTACTACAGCATCATGAAAGAGTTGGATCCGCCCTCCCCTCCACTTTTCCGTGACAACCACACGGTGCTCTGCAATGAAAGTCTCCGGAGTGACCTCGGTTATGGATACTGCCTGCCAATTTCCGGGCGCAAGGACGCTCCGTTCTGCACTGGAGCCGACCGCATGGATCTGCTGACTCAGCATTCCCGCAGAACTCGTTGCTACGCTAGTGTGCTCCACATGTTACTGGTTGAGATCTACGAAGAGCTCCAAGCCTATGCCAGGTCTCCAGCACTCGTCTTCGGTTCACTTCTCGGAGCTGTGCGGAATGGGTCCATGATCCCATTTACCGAAGACACCGACATCGCGTACAGTGGAGAACTCAGCGAAGATAACGACGTCGGTCGCGCCCTGATGCAGAAAGGTTATCACTTCTTCCATCTCAACATTTGGCGAGTCTGTGTAGCTCCTACTCACCCACTTGCGGCCAAGCTTTATGAACCAACGCTGCCGATCACCGAAGCCTACAGAGTGCCATATCTCGATCTGTACGCTATGGAGCAGCTGAATGACACAGCCTGGAGCGTGGAAGGATACCGCGAAGACATTATACCCGCCGACAAGGTGAAGCCGTTCTCCCAAGTGATCATCAACGGCCTTCCGTTCGACACAGTGCACGACCCGAATTATTTCTTGGTGGAAATGTACGGCGACGACTTCATGGTTCCGAAACCTCGCGGGTAGCGGACAGTCTGGCGGATAGTTTTTGGCTTTCAATCAAATAAATGGGTAGCGGACAGTCTGGCGGATAGTTTTTGGTTTTCAATCAAATAAATGACTTTCTCGTCAGGCTTCCTTTTACCTTGTTCATCTTTTCGAGTTTCCACTCATCGCTAAGAGCTGATTTATTCATGCAGTAGAGGTCGAGGCACGGGCTGGTACAGGCTATCGCAATTTGCAGACTTGGATCGTACAGCTTTGCGGCTAGAGGGTGAGTAGGAGCCACGCACAGACGCCAGACATGCTCGAAAAATAGATGGTATCCTTTTTGCCATAGAAATCGCAGCTGATTATCACCCCCTCGTAGTTTGCCGATGTAGCCGATGTCAGAATCCCTTGTCACGTAGCGCACCTAATAATGATGGATCCGCACAGGACGACAGGATTTCCCCCCCATGACCTTGAAGTTCTTCGTACACCTCCACCGGCAGCGTGTGCAGGACTCTCGCGAGACATTTTTTTTCGGACGAATTTTTATTCAGGCATCACTGCAAGATTGCGGATTTTTTCATCCAGATATCGATAAACAATTGCTGAACGTACGATGCTTGCACTTGAGGTGTACATGTATGTGGCTCCTGCAAAATGCCGCATGGTTCCATGGAAAACTGGTGACTGAAAATGTTTCGCAACGTGTTGTAGTACTCTGATATCTGGCGTCGCTCACGTCCACGACAATAGGAGAGCAAGGCGCCTTGTCCAGAATTGTCGGATTTTGAGGGCCTGTTCCTCAGCACGAATTCCAGCGGATTTTGGCCGTTTTGGCGGATTATGTACGTTTTGGCGCATTACACAATCCGCTGTTGCGTTTGCGGAACACGATCGCACCCCGTTTTGGCGGATTTCCGCCAAACTCTATCCGCCCGAATTCGCGCGGATAAGGTTAGCGGATTCGTTTAGCAGATTGAGAGAGAGCATCTGTAAAAGCGCATATTTATCTTTGTTGAAAATGATTCATATGGGTCACTTCGCTTTCATCAACCATCATCTCTCCGTCCCTCGCCGTTTGACTTCGAGTCGTTCTAGACTACCACCTCGCCGTCTCTCTCCGCTAGTCGCATCAAATAGTCGCGCCACATTTCAGAGGCGATCCGTTCACGCAACTGCGCCATCGGACGGAGTTCGTTCCGCATGGAGAACTCAACCAACATTGACAGACGTCTTGTTAATAATAATAAGTGTTGGGTATATTGTGTTGCTGTTTCCTGTCGGAAATAAACTCTAACAACCATTCTGTCCAGGTGCTTCGTTGCATGTCCAGTATATCGGACCCCGTCTCCTTCCTGGTCCCACCGCCCCGCCCTCCTACCCTATGTTCCCCGCTGGTAGTCCCTGGTAGTTTGCGCCGCGTTCGTCCTCCTTGAAATCGTCCTGATCCTTCTGGGCCCTACATCTATCTCCCCTCCTCCGTCGCTGCCCATTGCCGAATGTCCCCTTCGATATGCATAAGTATACCAGCTTTCAATTCGTGCTGCGCATCAGTGTCCTCTAAGACCGCCATCATGCTTCGCTTCGTATCCATTGCCACGTTGGCAATCCAATCTGCCATTTTGTTATTGCGCCGAAAATGGTGTGTCCAGCTCGCTACTCGACACACGTCCGCTAGCCGTCACGTTTCGCGGTATCAGTGTTGTAGATTCCGCGCTTTTGGTGCTCGTCTCTCTTGCATCATCCGTAGAATCATCTGGCTATCGCCTACAACATGTATTCGCTCCCATTTGCGCTCTACCGCCCGTGCCAGAAGTCTGTGGAGACCAATGAACTCCGCGTTGTTATTTGTTGTTGTTGGTCGACTCAAAGCCGTCGCCGCCGCCCACACCGGTCGCTTCGTCTTCGTCCTACCCTCATACTCGACAATCACGCTCCCGCTCCCCCCTGGTCCCGGATTACCTCTGGAGCCGCCATCGAAGAAACCCACCCTTACTATTAATAGTTGCTCTCGACCCATCTCCTGTTCCCCGTTTATATCGCCTCTCCATCTTTGCAGGATGACATCTGCAATATCAATCTTTGGTTTTGATTGCTGTGTAAGCGGTAAGAGTCCAAACCGGTATCTCCTATACGCCTCCATCACTGCCCTTTTGATGCCGTACGTTGCCTCCTAAAATGCCCGTACTTGTCTCCCATCTGGATGCACCCTATCCACATTCCTTCTCCAAATGCCCGATACCGTCACCGCACACGCGATCGCCCACATCTCGTTAGCCACTTCAGCAATGCACTCCCATGGGTCTATATCCCTCTTTACTCCCCAGTCTACTAACCACCTTGGTATATTTTTCAGCCGAAATTGAAAAATGCTGTAAATGACTTCTTGTTCTCTTCTGCGGTCTTCGTAACCTCCTCCGCGATCCCATCTAATCCCCCACCCATCCAGCAAACAGCTCCAGTACTGCACTGCCTCCGGGCACTGCCAAATTAAATGTACGACTCCGTGCGATGGGCTCTGCTCGCACTCAGGCGCTGCACATCGATATCGTAACTTCGCTCCAGCTCAAAGTCTCAGCCGATGCGCCTTCAGTTTCATCAAGTTCTGTACTTGATATGCCGTCACTCCCTTCATACTATGAACTGCCTTCCATTCCACTCCTTGTAGCGCTGCTGTAATATCCTCATGTGACTCTCTCCATTAACTCTTGATTTTATCCGCTGCTACCGTCACCTTCTCTGCTCCTGCCTTCTTCATTAATTCCTTGTATTTTTCCTCGATTGACCCCATCTCCTCTTTCCTGCCCACAAGGCTGTTATCCGTGTTAGCCTGGGATGGGGGGAAACCCACACGTGTGTCTCCTGCACCTCTAATATCTTGGCGACTGCGCTGGCCACTGTGGCGCCCTTGTGTTCCCACCGAAATCTGGTCCGGGTTGAACCCCACGAATGGGTTATGATCCGAGGGTCTTGTTTGTCGAGTTCAACAATATGGTGCTTATCTGGCAGGGGATGACTTACTCTCACCAACTCTTCCTCCCTTCCTGTAAAGATGATCTCCGGAAAGCTTGCCAGAATGTTGTAGCACAACTCCCGAAAAAGTGACGCCGCCCCACTTTCCATTGGCAGTGCCGTTCCTTCAGGGCGGAAAGTCACCTCCCCGCTAGTCTGACATTCGATCCGCGTGATCTCTCCCAATGACTTTTCCGCCACTGTCTCGACTATTTTCCGATAGTACCCCCAGTTACATTTCTCCCCTCGTGCATTCCATATCCAGAGTGCCCGTAGCGGCAGGCTCTGCACCGCTTCGTGTTGAAAATCACCCCGTAGCTCTTGTCTTTTGACTTTCAATTGCTTCATCCTTGAACGCATCGAGCCTTTGCACTGAAAGGTCAATCCATCCGCCGACCATCGGTTCTTGACCTCATTGCTGCGCTTCAATTCATGTCTGAGGTCCCGCGCATCTCGTACTTCGCGATCTCCGCGTATGCCCGGTTCAGCAAAAAGATACTCTGTCCACGGGTTTCCCGTGCTCCATAACGTATCTCGCACCTTGACACTGGGCTGTCGTGTAGTGGGCACTATGTTCTCCCGTGTACCGACATCTCGTTCTTTTAAAATGTCTCCGACATCCTGTTTGAGCCCCTGGTTAGCTAGGGCCCATTCACCCACTCTTGAAGCGCTCATGGCAATAAGCTCTTGTCTTATGTTCGGCAATCCCAAACCACCCATATTGGCTGCCTGTTCCGCTAGTGCAGCATTGATCCACCCTTTGTTCGCTACATCGGGTACCGCAAAGTGAGCCGTCCACACGAAATTTCGGATGCTCGAGTCTGCCTGTTTGACCAACTCCTCTGAGGGCCATGCATGCCGCGCTACATATAGCAGCTTGGGAATGATCACCGCGGCAGCGATTGCAGCCCGCTGCTGAGCCGTGTTTGTTTTTGTTTCTGCGAGTGCCAGGCGTACTCGCAATGCTGTATATGCCTTCACCCAAGCCTCCTGTGTTGTATCTCCGCAGCCCGCAATATGTCCGAGATACCGTGTGCTCTCCGTTTCCTCCACCACCAGTTCATTGTCTCGTGCATCATCAGTTCCTAATGTTTCGTTCTCTTGTGAACCTCCGAGGACAGACGTCTTGTTCTGGGACCAACAAGGAACCCTTAAGTACATACACCCTATCGTATTATATACATTGATTTATTTCTTTTCAGAGTCCACTTCAGCGGATGGCGGATTCACGAAAGTCGTGTTCCTCATCCAGACCAGCGGGTTGATCAATCCGCTGAACGAATTTGCTTCAGCGGATTGCCCAATCCGTCGGATTGAAACAGTGGATCCGAGGAACAGGCCCTGAGTAAAGATCTGAATTTCTATCGCAAAGCCACTCGTCAGCCACCAGCAGTGAAAAAGATCACGCTGCCATGAATCGAAACATGATTCTCCGTGTTGCTCACACTGGTAGATTACCTCGTCGCGTTGCCTTGGTAAATGCTGGCAGTGCTGTTGAGCGCCATCTCCGTCACCGTGACGCCGACCTCGAAATTCGACATGAATATCATCAAAGTTCTGACGATATTGACGAGCCGGGCTGGGCTACTTTGGTGTGCCTCTGGTCGCGAGCGTCAGTTACTTAGGCGCTTGAGAGGGTTTTTTGGAATGACAATGCAGAGATGCCTGATGGAGCAAAACTCCAAGTACATGTATCACATGTTGTTAATAGCGGAGATACGCTTGACCAGCAAAAATAGCTGTATCATACGAATTGACGGTCAGCCTAACGGATCAGTCACAGCACCGCGTTCCCTTCTCCTGTCCACAACACTACACAATCTCAACTCGTGAGATGCTGGCATGCGCGTCCAAGAATCGAAGGACAGCAAGTGTGTTTCTCGGAGCATTTGGACTCTGGAATAACACGGACTGTATTCTAATTATACGGTTAGGATTCCCGTACGGTACATGCAGGCAGGAATCCTTGGTCGCACAATCCATATCCATGGATACAGCAGGCGTTTGGCATACCGTAAAACTCGACTTGTATCCGACACCTAAATGCCTCGGTTGTAAATCCCTCCCAAATATGATATGCCTATCAACAGATCGTGAAACACATGTTTGTTAATTTTACGTGTAAACCTCGGAATTAGCCCAGCTGGATAGCAGCGGAGGGCAAGGTGGTGGTGGTGGTGGTGGACCCCCACCACTGGGGGTTCTCTCGAGAACCCTGCCAGCGCAGGAGGAATTCGCAACGCTCGCACACGCCGCATATATTAAGAGAACGCACAGTGTCTATTGCTTATCAGCTCTAGCCAAATGCATATCAACTACATCATCTCTATCAGACCCTACATGTACACCGCCTACCGGTAGTAGATCCATCGCTTCCAGTTTTGCGGCCAAGTCTGTGAATGCTTGCTCGTCATCGCTACTACATGGAGAAATTTCCATTGAAGCCATTTGACACAGTAGCGGCTGATAGCTCAGCCCCCGAATCAGCTACCCACCGCACTGCGTCGGGACGCTTAGGCGCTCTGGATCTCCGCATTCACTACCTGCTCCTGCAGTCGCTGCAACACACCGGGTGTCTCGCTTGCTGCCTGGATTTCGTGCCTCCTACATAGCTGAGCTTGGGGCGCTTGCCGCGCGTCATTGCAAAAGAAAAAATGGTTAGTATACGAGTCAGTGATTTATCGATGATGGCAGGTAAAAAATAGATTCTGGTGTCGGTCCCTCCTTATACATGATTTCATTGGCTAATATGAGTTGTCGGATATAAGATTGTGTCGGATACAAGTCGAGTTTTACGGGTACATGTAATCAGAAAATCGGTGCTTGTTCAAGTTCAAATCTGGGATCACAATACCGGTACCGGTATGGTTCACATCGAGCAGCCAACGCCACGTTGTCCTTCCGCAAAAATGTCCCGGTCGTCGACTGGCGACTACAGCAGCACATGACCTGACGTCATGTCACTGACATCATGTACAGTAGCAAGTTGCTAGCAACACGAGCCTGTGCTAATTTAGCAGTGCTAAAACCGCTCTCGCAGGCAATCAGACTCTCAGTGAGGGGGGGCGGCCGCTCCGTTGCTGCATGCATCCGCATCTTCTTCGTCGGATTCCTCCCACTCGTCTTAGACGAGTCGTCTACAGTATTGTGCGTGAATACCGGACGGGTATATAACTAATAACCTTACACAGATGATAGTATAGAATTCGACAAGTCGACGGACCAACCTTCAATTCATTATCGTCTTTTCTGTGCTCCGTTCACAGTCACTTTATATACCGTATAAAATTGATATATATCAGGCGTCCGGTATTCACGCACATTACTGTACAATGATGACTCGATCGCAATGCGCGGTCATACGCGACAGATGATCACGCTGTCGTGACGACAGCCCCAAATGCTGGAGACCCACAAACCACCCCTCTCAGCGTACAGAACTCGCCGCTACGCTCTGGATTTTCGCCAGCAGAGTGAAGCTCCAACGTGCTCGAGCGCACCGGACTCTTGAGTAACTCGCAGCATAGAGCGCCCCGACGTGGTGTCCCCGACCGCGAGCATTGGCCCGCTCTGATTCGGGTCCCGTACATGTGCAACATCAGCGCAGTCTCTGGTCGTATCCATTTTCTCCGTTCGCGTTGGCAACGGCTGGATACGCTACGCTCGACCGGCGACCGCCCGCCTCCGAGCAGTCGTTCCCCCTCAGTTCGACTTTCGCTCTATCCAGAGGACGTGGCCATGCAGGACCAGAAGATCGACGTGGAGCCCGAGACAGCGCATCGCGTGGGTGCACCCGGCAAGAAGAGCGTGCACCGCCGCAAGGAGCTGTGCACCGGCATCATGTTGCTGCCGGCGCTGGTGCTGGCGCTGATCGGACTCGTGGCCTTCGACGTCATCATGGAGACCAACATCATCCCGCGCGTGCCGGCCGCCATGCTAGCCAGCGACGCGGAAATCTGCACGCCGACCGTCGTGAACGCCAGCGCCATCGAGTACCACTCGGGCCACCGGTACTACGACGAGCTCAAGAGCTTGACCATCCCCGTTCCGGTCTTCCATGACGACCACACCAAGCTCTGCAGCAAGAAGAGCAGGATCCAGGCCAAGTACGAGTACTGCCTGCCCATCTCCGGCCGGATGGACTCGCCCTTCTGCACTGCAGCCGACCGCATGGATCTGCTCAACCTGCGCTCCTCCAAGTCCATCTGCTACGCCAGCGTGCTGCACATGCTGCTGCTTGAGGTGTTCGAGGAGCTGCAGGCCACGGGCAACATCCCGTTCCTGGCCTTTGGGTCATTGTTGGGTGCCGTACGCAACGGCTCCGTGATCCCATTCACGGAGGACGTCGACATTGGCTTCGTGGGTGAGATGGTCACGCAGGACACGCTGCGTCTGCGACTCCGGAAGAAGGGGTATCACATGTTCTTCATGGATATCTGGCGGGTCTGTGTGGCCCCCACGCACCCACTCGCGGGGCACCTGTACGACCCGAACTTGCCCCTTACCAACAACTTCGCCGTGCCGTACGTGGATCTCTACATGATGAAGCAGACCGACGACGGCGACTGGGACCTCGAGGAGCTGGACGGCAGCAACGGCCGCATTCTGCCGGGCAACAAGGTGCAGCCGTTCTCGCAGGTGGCGATCAACGGGATGCCGTTTGATACCGTCGCGGACCCCGAGTTTTTCCTCAAAGAGGCATACGGAGACGACTACATGACGCCCAAGCCACGCGATGAATAGCTCACGATACTGTAGCAACAATAGGGACCAAAACTGTAGCATAGATACCGGTAACATGTTGAACGTTTGATGGTGAATAAGATCGCTGCCACGCACGTAAATAAGATCGCTGCCACGTACATGGATACATGCACCACATGATATGGTCTGACCGTGACGATTGGACTGACACGTGGAAGAGAATGCAGAGGATAAGCATAACGAACAGAGAATGGAGCGGCGGGTGTCCCGCCCGCGTCCGACGCGGGACGCGGCGTCGCACCGTCGTCTGGATCCATTCATAGGCGATCAAGGTCGTTTATCCGAAATGGTCGAGGACAGTGTCGCTATGGAGAAGGACACCAGACCTCGACGCGTCAATGTGCTGCGCAGTATTGCGCTGGCAACGAAGGGCGCGACCTCAACGCCGATCGTGGTGTTGCTGGTGCTCGGGCTGCTGGTCTTCATGGAGACGCGCATCTACCGCGCGCCGACACTCTCCGAGACGGACGAGAACGCCTGCACTACCAACGTTCTGGACGCCAACAACATCGAGTACCATTCAGGACACAGATACTACGCCATGCTGAGGGACATTGGGGCGCTGCCACCGCCAGTCATTCGAGGGGAGCACGCCAAGCTCTGCAGCAAGATCAATCGGTACAAGGCCAAGTACGAGTACTGCCTGCCGATCTCCGGGCGGAAGGACGCGCCGTTCTGCACTGCGGCTGACCGCATGAACCTGCTCAACGTAGACGCCCAGGAGATCTGCTACGCCAGTGTGCTGCACATGCTCCTGGTCGAGGTCTATGAAGAGCTTGAAGCGAAGCGGAGCACCCCCTTCCTCGCGTTCGGATCGTTGCTCGGAGCTGTGCGGAATGGCTCAATGATCCCGTTCACTGAAGATGTGGATGTCGGATACGTGGGCGAGTTCAAGACGGCGGACAAGGTGAAGCTCGCACTACGCAGGAAGGGCTATCACATGTTCTACATGGGCATTTGGAGGGTTTGCGTGGCGCCGACGCATCCCCTGGCGGGCCGTTTGTACGACCCGGAGCTGCCTATGACCGAGAGCTTCGCTGTTCCGTACGTGGACTTGTACAAGATGAAGCAGACAAGCAGCGGTGACTGGGATATGCAGGAGCTGGAAGGCAGCAACGTCCGACTTCTTCCCCATGACAAAGTGCAGCCATTTTCTCAAGTCACGATCAATGGAATGCCTTTCGACACAGTGCGTGACCCCAAGTTTTTCTTGAAAGAAGCTTACGGTGACGACTACATGACCCCCAAGCCTCGAGAGGCAGGAAGCAATGAGCAGAGAAGTCGTAGATAGACTAAGTAGTAAAAATGCTGTAAGTGTACAATTACTTCAACTGAATACAGCCTGAAATTCGCTATTGCGTCTGCTTCGACCTCAAAAATACCATCCCATTTCGTTCATATTTACATGTAGTGCTTCGTTCTCGGACTGCCGCTTCACTCGAGATGATTCTTTCGGTCACTGTGAGGCAGGAAACATGGTCTCGAAATCCTAAATGATGCCCAATTGTGCATGTACTTGCACTGCGAGTATCGTAACGCAGTTGGTGGTACTGTACAAGCACAACACCACCAACTCCAGTCTAATAACCGACGTAGGAACACCATTCGCTTCGCTGCATGCTGTCCGTGGTCGGAAGCAGTTCACGTCGAGTTGCATACCATGTGCGGTACTGTACCAGTAACCCACAGCGCTCGCCCACCACCCGCTTAGAACAGCAAGCATTGCGTTATGTTCATCGAACGAGACCAACATGTGTACAGACACCCCCGCCTAATTTACCGGAGTGGTACTTATGACGGCCGCGAAGCTACAAGATTTGCGAAGGGTTGACATAGATGCGATTGTACTGACTTACTTTCATTTGACACTGCAAGCCATCAACTTGCACATGCAGGTATCTTCCCGCAATGGGACACTTCACCCTTTGGCCTCATCTAAGTCAGTACAGCCACATGGGTAGCGGTACAAATCCTGAGAACGGCCCGCACTTCCTGTGCGAGGTACATCGAGAGATGCAGTTGCAAATTAGGCGGGGGCGCCTGTACGCTGGTGCCCAAGCGTAATCAGCATCTTTGGGATCGACTCGGGAGGCATGGAGCGTGCTATCGTCGTGCCGTATCTCATCATTTCGGCTTTCCTGGCCTGCGTCTCCACTCAGTCAGAGACCATGGGGAAGAAATTCGAGGAAGGCGCTGTCCACCGCGTTGTCGGGTCTCCACGATCAGTGCTGGCGTTCAAGGGGACTTGGATGAAATTGGTGTTGGTTCTCGTCGGACTCGCAGTGCTGGGCCTCATCATTGAATCGCGTCTCCTCTCGAGAATGCCAGAAACCTTCGTGTTCGACCAAAACCACATCTGCAGAGCGAGATCCCTGAACGCCAGCACGATCACGTACCACTCGGACCACCCGTTCTACTCGGCGCTGAAGAAGCTCAGCCACGCACCGGTGCCAACCTTCCGTGGCAACCACTCGTGGCTCTGCGAAGAAGACCTTCGAGTGCAACTGAGCTTCACCTACTGCCTGCCGATCTCCGGGCGGAAAGACACTCCGTTTTGCGCTGACGCCGACCGCATGGACTTGCTCAAGCCTCGATCTCATAATTCAACGTGCTATGCCAGTGTACTGCACATGCTGTTGGTGGAAGTGTACGAGGAGCTTAAAGCGACGGGGAACACGCCGCTGATCACGTTTGGATCATTACTCGGTGCTGTTCGAAATGGGTCGATGATCCCATTCACGGAGGACACTGACATTGGATTTATGGACGAACTGAAGGCTAGTTACGAGTTACAGGAGGCACTTTGGTGGAAGGGGTATCACATGTTCTTCTCGGGTATTTGGCGGGTTTGTGTCGCGCCAACGCACCCGCTTGCTGGACTCCTGTATAATTCTACTTTGCCACTGACCAGTAAGTTCTCTGTGCCCTACGTGGATCTGTACGAAATGACGAAAGTGAACGATAGCTATTGGGATGTCGAGGAACTGGAGGGCAGCAAGGGCCGCCTTCTCCCGACAGATAAAGTGGAGCCGTTCTCTCAGGTGACGATCAATGGGGAGCCGTTCGATACGGTTCACGACCCAGAGTTCTTCTTGACGGAGGCGTACGGAGAGGATTATATGACTCCGAAGCCACGAATGGATGAGAGCAATTCTACCAGTAGTTCTGGCTCTACCGGTACCAATAGGACAGCTTTGTAGGTGCTGTAAGTTAGAATGTGACGTGTTTGCTGAGCGTTTTCGAGTATGATGAACAACACGAAGATGGCAACGCACACGAAATGTCACGGACTCCGCCGCGCTTGGGGCGGGTGATTCTTAGGCGGCAAAAGTAAGAGTGAATTGAGCCCGCGGGGTCTCGTGCTTAGCGGCTATCCTGAGCTATCATGTCCGATCTCTACAGAGGCTATACTGAGTTTGAGTGAAATCAGGAGGAATCCAGGAGACTTGGGCGGATCAGATCCAGAGAGCAGCTCACGACTCGAAGTTCGAGTCATTCGAGTCGAACTGGGTCAGGGCCGACGTGAGGGTACCGTAACACTCCCTTCTTCATGAAGCGATGTATCGCGCGAGTTGGCTGAGGCGGCGCGTGTAACTCGGCGTGAGTCGGCAGAGCGGGCGAGGAAGTCGTCGATGAGGCCTTGAGCTTGGGTCAGAGCATCGGCAGGTTCCCAGGAGTCGGAATGTTTGGCGCCGTACCAGCGTACGCGGTACTCGACGCGGCCGCGCCGAACGCGACGATCGAGGATGCGATTAACTTGGTGGCCAACAGAGCCGTCGCGGGTTAGCAAGTCTGGGACGCGATTGTCTCGGGCGAGCGAGCTGTCAGGTGTGTACGCACGCAACCGAGAGACGTGAAATTCATCATGGAGTTGAAGTCCCGGTGGGAGCCCGAGTCGGTAGGTGTCAGGAGTCGTAGTTGCGAGCACAGGGTAAGGACCAATGAATTTGGCGGCAAGTGAACGCTTCCGTCGCTACCAACGTGATGCATGGCGAGTTTAGACGTGTCGAGAAGAACTTGGTCGCCAACTTTGAAGCCCGGGGCTGGTCGATTGCGATCGAAGTAGTGTTTCATGCGTTGCTGTGCCAGGTCAAGTGCATCTTGGCATTCAACGAGGATGGCCTTCTGGACGTCGACGAAGCGGGAGGCTGATTTGTACGAAGGTGACTCGGGTACATCGAGATCGCTCACGGAGCGAGGTTGGTAGCCGAGATCAGCCACAAACGGCGACATGCCTAGACTCGAGTGGTCCCGCGCGTTGTACGCAAACTCGGCGAGAGCAAGAAAGTCGTGCCAATCGTTTTGGTGCGGATTGACGTAGGCGCGGAGGTACTCGCCGATGAACTTGTTGGTAATCTCGGTCTGTCCGTCGGTTGAGGGTTTGAACGCACTACTGGGCGACAGCTTCGTGTCTTGGAGTTGAAGAAGATGGGTCCATAGCTTTGACGTAAATTTTGAGTCGCGATCGCACACGATCGACACAGGAAAACCGTGCAGCCGCTGATAATGGTCGCGGAAAAGCTTAGCGGTGTCTTGCGCTGTTGCCGTCGTCTTCGTCGCGATAAAATGCGCGCGCTTGGTGAGTCGATCGACGATCACCAGGATGGAGTCAAACTTGTGAAGCTTCGTAACGGGGAGGCGCACCACAAAGTCCATCGTAATATGCTTCCAACGCTCTTCGGGGATATCGAGCGGATGTAGGAGGCCGCTTGATTTCTGGCGCGAGGACTTGGTTCGCATGCACATCTCGCATGAAATACAGTATTGACGCACCGTCTTCGCTAGTCCGGGCCAGTAGTACTTGGCTTGAACAAATCGAAGCGTCTTGTGCACGCCGGGATGACCGCGAACTGCTGTATCATGCTCTTCGAAGAGAATTGTGTTGCGAAGATCGACGTCGTCAGGTACACACAGACGCCACTCTTGAGACGCGTGGGACCGATAGTACAGTAGCGAGTCACGAAGTTCGAATCGATCCAAACGGACTGAGGCTGGAATGGAGATCTCGCGTCGTTTTACATCGTCGGGCTCGCGATAGTAGTGCATGACTGGTGCAAGTAGTTCGTCCGTTGTGTATAATTTCGCGCAGCGTTCTCGGATCGAGGGAGCAGGGGCCTTTTGGCGACGCATGGCGTAGAGATGTGTCGTTGCGCCAGCCGCCTCATTGACACTGATAGCTTGCTTTAGTAGCTCTGCAAGCGAAATTGACGCCGAGTCTTGCTTCCACGCTGGGTTCCGAGACAGGAAATCGGCGACAGTGTTGCTATCTCCCTCAATCCACTTGAAAATAGGCTGATACATACCTAATTCGTTCAGCCAGCGTGCGAGTCGCTGAGAGCATGTCTTCTGCTGCAGGATTGACTCGAGCGTGCGATGGTCAGTGTTGATCAGGAAAGGTTTATCAATCAGGTAGACCTTCCACGTGCGCATGGCGTACAGGGCGGCCAGTAACTCCTTCTCACGCGTTGGGTACTTCAGTTCGGCCGGACTCAGCTTGCGGCCTCCATACGCAATGATGCGTTCTTGATCTTGGTCGTCGAGCTGGTACAGATAGCCACCCACTGCATAGTCCGAAGCATCCATCTTTACACAGAATTGGCGCGAGAAATCCGGATGAGCCAGGACGGGAGGGTTTGCAAGTCGGTCCTTCAGTTTCGCGAAGCACTCTTGATGTTGCGCTTCCATAGCGATTTTCTCGTTACGAGTCTTGCCCTTGAGCAACTCAGTCAGTGGCGCCGTGAGCTCCGCAAATCCTGGACAGTATTTCAGCACATACACGCACGTGCCCAGGAACGACTGGAGCTCGCGCTTCGTCTTCGGGAGTGGGTAGTTTCTTGATGATGCTTATCTTATCGGGGTCCATGCGGATACCGTCGGCGCCGATGAAGTCGCCCAGGCAAGGAATTTCGCTGGCGCAAAACGTACACTTCGAGAGCTTGATATACAATTGCTCCTCCTTACACCGTTCCAAAACCTTCTCCAGTGCAGCGAGGTGCTCTTCCATGGAGTCGCTCGGCGTGAAGACAAACAGGTCGTCGAAGTAAGCTTTGCAGAACGCTCTCTGGTCAGCGAAAACGCGTTGCATGAGCTGGTTGAACGCCGCCGGGCTACACGACAGACCCATTGGCGTCACAAGGTACTCAGAGAGACCATCGGGTGTCGAAAAAGCAGTGTAGGGAATGTCTTGTTCGCGAAGTCGTACCTGGAAAAAAAAACAAAGCAGGTCCATAGCCGAAAACAGCTTGCCATGGCGCATTGCGTCGTAAATGTCTTCTTTGCGAGGCACGGGTGTTGCCGGAATCTTGATTTTCGCATTGATGCCGCGGAAGTCATGCACAATGCGCCATTCTTAACCCTTTCGCGTCTAAAGGTACCAAAGTAGCTCCTTTGGAGGCTGGACAGCCGCCGAGCGATAATCCCTCGCAAAAGGGACTACTTTGGCACCTTTTGTTTATCTGCCAATAGTACTCGAGACGGTCCCCAATGATGTGAGGCACCGAGTGGGTTCGTGTCAAACTATGACGGTATTTACAATAATAGCCAGTCAGCAAGATCTCTGACCGAGCTGAATTTGCATAGTGAATTCAAGATGCATACCCGTATCCTACGCAGGCACTTTCAGACTTCTAAGATGCCCCAAACTACGTTTCTAGAGGAAGAAGACAAGATGTTGGTGCAGCAAGCTCGTCGGTATACAGATCGTGGAGAGCGTATTGCGTGGGGTCAGGTGCAAAATAAGATGCGGCGGACTTCAACGGAGCTCTCGCAGCGGCTCAACTCGCTCAAAAAGACGTATGGAACTAATTTAGCAGTATTCCCGCCTTCTTTCTCTACACCTGTGCGTGCTGTACGTGGTCGCAGATCGATTGTCGTGCGCACTATTCGAATGCCAAATCTGCTACACCCGAACCAGGCGCTCAATTTACCTGCAACTACTCAGCAAGACGCAAGCGGCGAGATCCAGCGTCAAGCGCACGCTGTACCTCCAAGCGCTAACCAGCATTTGGCAGCACGTCTTCCAGCTACGTCTAATCCAAGCCGCGCCCCGCAATTACTGCCTGGATGCGACGTAAATTATGGCAGTGAACATAAACTACCAACAGTAATTCCTGTCAGCGAGGCTTTGCTGACCGCCTCTGATGCTGCCAGGGCTGTAGAAACGATTTTTGTCAGAGTTACGAGGAGTACAGTGGTTTATCCAGCCGCATCGCCATCATTGAACGCAGGTGAATTGCTTCCCAGTGGTGTAAGTTCATTGATCGCGGCCATCGACACGCTAAAAACAATTGATCACCAAGATGTATTTCTCGATGTTGGTTGTGGGATTGGTAATGTTTTGGCACAATTTTCCCTAGAAACCCACGTTTGTACAAGTATTGGAATCGAGGTTCGAAAGGAACTTGTCGAGATTAGCACGGAAGCGATAAGTAATTTTGCAGCTCGATGGCCTGGCTTGAACAATGTTCAATTGTACCACCACAATGTCACGGACGTGGATATCTCTCTTGTGGAGCCATTTTCACGTGCTACTATTATCTACACGAATAACCTACGATTTAGCCCATTTACTACAGTTCATATCGAAGACGAGCTCGCGTTGATGCCAAGAGCAAGAGTTGCAATATTGAGTAGCGCGGCCTGCCCTCGTCATAGCAGCACGTGCACGAAGACATTTTGCTGTCGTTGGAGGCTGCAAACGGTGCTGCAGTGTCAGGTGAGCTGGACAGCGAATCTGGTGAGCTTGTACATCTACTCGGAACGTTCTTGAATAGGTGTCGTAGATTCTCAAAAAATATTTCTTGCGGCGCGAGTTTTTTTTCGTTTGTCGTGGTGATGGCGGATCCTCCAGTTTCATTTTGTACAGGTCTGAACCTTTCAACAGATTTCCTTTCACAGAAAATAACTGTTGGGGAAGATAGTAATTGTGAAATTTCTCCCAGCACGTCCAGTGTGCTTGTTGACAGTAGTATGGTTTAGTCTGTGTGGTGTTGAGGGTTTGACACAGGCATACACTATGAAGTGTACACTGGTCCGTTAGTACTGTTTCCGAGCGATTTTCCCATCGGCACACCACACATTGCCTTCGTTTTCTGCTGTCAGGGAATAACTGCTTTGATGACACTGCAATGCACTTCTTTTGTGGGCTGGCTAGTGTTTCAATGGTTTGGGCTCCAATACCCCAACTGGTAGCTGGGTCCACAGTGATAATTGACTGATCAGCGCCACTAGCCGCGCAAAACATGCGTCGATCACTTGGAGCATCCATCCATTTCCCCGACAGCAGCTCGTCGGCTAGTTGTGTAACAAAGTCGCGATGCGGGTCACGGTGCTTGCTCACGTCAATTACAAGTCGCCTGGTCATGAATGCATTGACGCGCGCAGCATCAACCAATGCCATACCAAATTTTTTGTACCATTTTTTAAATGAATGTCCGTCGGCCAGAGAAAATCGGGATCGCAACTGATCCAAACGGTCTACACCCTGCATGTGCTTGTTGTACTGTGCAACACAAGCTGGGGCCGTAAAAGGCTGCATTCGACAACCAACACGACGTGTGAGCTCCGTCGCAGCCGAACTATCGGCGTTCGACACCATCTTGACGATAGCACCATCGAACCACGATGCAGCTACCATTCGGTGGTCCACCGAGACGCCTTGACGATAAGTTCCTCGTTTGCAGTCCGACTTCTGTAGAACGACATGTTTCGGAAAGTGTACACTATTTCCACGCACAGTGCCTCGCCCATAGAGACCTTTCACTCTCAGTGCAGCAAGCAGTTGCACGGACATGTAGTAGTTGTCTGCATTGATCACACGATTTGTGTAGTATAAAGGTCGAACCACTTCGATTACCTGCCCTCGAACAACTTTGAGATTGGCCAAGTCAGCTCGTAAATCTCGCATTTCTGTCGGTGTGATAACAGCTTCAAGGCGATCATCCACTTCACTATCGCAGTGAATGCGAAAATTAACAGCAACCCAAGTTGATGCACAACACAGCACGTAAATACGAAAGTGGTATTTCCCCCCTGGTTTCATCGGGTTGAACATGATCAGACTCCGGCCGAACTTAGACCTGCACGCCACACTTGCTTCGTCAAGTGAAACATCTCTTCCTAACTCCACATATTTTCCTCCCGTGATTTTCATCATGTTCAGAAGTGTACGAATTCGAGCAACGGGGTCTGGACGACGCGGGCGAGAACGCGATGTAGAGCCAGCAGTAGCCTCGGATTCAGGAGCTCGTGCAGGCATACGCTCAGACGCATTTGACCCAATGACTTGCTCCGATGTCAAGCTAGTTGGCTGACTGGACTCACCCTCAGCTTGGACATTGCAATCCTCGTCAGCGTTGGGCGGATCATTACGTTCAGAACTAGTTGTTGTTGCTGTCGGTGTTTGCGATGTTGGTGCAGGAGCTACCGACTGCGACAGCTTGTTTACAGCTAGAAAACAGAACGACTTACGAAGCAGCTTGAACCTTGCCAAAGGCATCACGTTATCAAGCCCAATGCTGCTGCTTCCGAAAAGTCGATCTTCGATCTGGGGTCCCCAGTAATTTGCATATTCACCTTTGTCCACGAGTTTCATGTACAACAGTATCCCGAGAAAGGTCATTAGTTCTTGCAGCGTAAATAGGGGTCCAGAATTGAGGCGGTTGTCACGCTCGTAGTTTCGCATGGCGGTGTTCGTTTGGTGAAGCACTTCCACCCAATAGTAGACAGGAATGTACGCGAAAAAAGAAGAAGACGCTGAGTGTTCAAAAAGATGGCGATATTCTCCACGAATTCGAGTCTTCGTATCTTCATTTGCATGTTGGAATAGGTCTACTGGTCCCTCAATCTGTGCGCATGGATCGAACGTCAAATTTGAAATAGTCTCGACCTCCTCCATGGTTGATGGTAGCTCAACATCAGGTTGGTAGCGTCGGTACTCGCTTTCGACCTCCTCGATATCGCTTGCATCCTCTTCAATCACAATTTCGCTTTGATCCGGCTGACATAGAGACCGCCAAGCTGGCTTGGAAGGTGAACTCATTATGTTGCTGTAGTTTTGTATCCCATGCTGGACGACACTAACCCCCACGAACTCATCTTGCTTTTGAAATTGTGTATCGAGCCATTGTATCTCCAGCAGCGCCTTCTTCTTGTCAAAACGCGTGACACGGCCAACAATGTACGCACTTCCAGCATCACTGTAGATTTTTTTGACTTGAGCCACGACTCCTTGATAGGACAAAATGCCACAAGTTTGTCAATGTAGATAAGTGCTACTACAGCTGACAGCGGTTGCCTACGCGGTTTAGCAGACCGCTTTTTATTTTTTTGAGAAGAAGTGGTTGCGGTCGCATCTCCAAAATTCAGCTGAATTCCATCGTTAGCTGCAGTAGAACTGTCGTTTGGGGCGGCGATACTTTCAAGCGCGGAAGCCAAATTTCTTTGTCGTTTTCTGGGCTGCTCGGCCCCTCGGGGTTTCACTTGACGCTTTTTTTTGCTCCGTTCAGGTCTTCACTGTGGGCTGCCGCTAACCTCGACTCCAAGTTGGAAGGCTTTCCCGTTGCTGGGATGATGGCGGATGACACAGTTCCAATTGAATCTTGTTGTAAAATGCGATTACATTGATCGGGCTGCGTTTCGGCGTTCACTATAGCTGATTGGGTCCCGCTGACATCTTGCGGAGCTTGATTACTGCCAACGTTAGCCGAACCGGGCTGCTGCCTGTTGAAAATCCCCTCAATCTCCATAGCTGCATGTAGGGGGTGATGCGATTCGCACTCCTCTCTCTTCTCCTCGTAGTCACACTGGTGTCCAGTTAGAAGCCGAGTAAAAGGGCCCGGAGGACCTCCAGGAGCGCTACAAGGAGCGCTAGACTGCTCGCCGCTCGCCATCTTCCGTGCCAATACTGCAATGAGTCATTGATAGAACGGTAGCAACCATATCATTTTTAGGGGTTGTTGCTGTTGTTCAGTCGGCTAGTAGCACGTGGTTTTGTCATCTGGAGCTGATAAGTCGTTCGTAAGCAGTGCACTACATGTACATGTAGCGTATCGTAGTGAGCTGCTCCTGCCGGCTACCCCCTGAGCATCGTCGTATGCTCTCAACACTTGAGCACCTCGAAATGAGAGTGCCAATACCCGCTGAGAGCGATTCTTCTGCTACAGACATGATGGTACGATCGAGGCGGACCGCAGCACCGTGTAGTCAATACCTTGCAACATGTAGCGACAGCGAACACGTAGCTATGCTAGTTGCTCGACTGCTGGCTATTTCGCGCCATTATCATCTTACTATCATTGAGATAATGGCGCAAAATCGCCAGCATTCTGCTGCAGCTCCGACTCATGATGGGCGTTCCTGAACAGTCACTACTTCGCAAAATGTCAAATTTAGCCACAGCCGATATCGTCTTTCATTGGCTAAATTAAGATCGGTGTAGCGAAGACACTTGGTTGTCCAATCAAATCACATACCAAAAGGGACCAGAACAGCTTCTTTTGCATAGAGGATGTCGCTCCGGCAGCAACTACGTCCGCATGGTGGTAGTTCAAAAGGGACTACTTTGGTGCCTTTTGATTCTCAATCACTTGTGTTTGTATAGCATACAAGCTCAAGACGATCTCGAAAGGGTTAACGCAAAAAGTTGGCGCCGAGTAGGGAGACTTCGATGGGCGGATAATACCGGCGCTGATCATTTCATCTGTCCATTCTCGAATCGCGCGCTTCATCTCTTCGCTCAACCGGAACTGCTTGCGAATAACGGGAACATCGTCAGCGAGCTCGACTTCGGCTTTGACGTCATACGTCCGCGTTGGCGGGACCGGCGGCAGCTGGGCTCGAAAGACCACCCCCTTGTACCGGAGTAGGAGGGATTCAGCAGCAGTCCTGCGCCTTCTGTCGCTCCGCTTTGCCAGTGTCAGCCTCATGGCTGATCAGGAAACAAAACTCGTTGTCGGTCTCACGAAGCAGGTGCTTCAAGCGCTGAGCAGCGACGATGCGGGTCGATCCGGTGCGAGCTTCGTATTCATGCTGACTATAGAATCGGAGAAGAGCTTCGTCGTCCGGGGGCTTGCGACGTCGGGGCCGTCGGGCTCCCGCAATAATAGGAGTAGGCGACTGTCGGAGACATGGCTTGAACGCGTTGCTTGAGGCTTTGTTGCCGCGGCACTCGATTGTCTTCTGGGCCCAGTCAATAACCGGGTTGACGGTCTCCAGCCACGGTCAGCCAAGTAGCACGTCTTTACCCTCGGGGATGGGCATGACGTATACGCTGGTATGATACGCAGGGAATCCATCCATCACCAAATCCACAGACGCAACCCGGCGAGGGATTGTGACCTGCTGGTCATTCCCGAGGTTCACGGTGAGAGGCTTAGAGCGCACTTCCACAGTGAGGTTGAGCTTTTCGGCGAGGTTGGGAGAAATGGCGTTGAAGGAGGAGCCACTGTCGACGAAGCAGTGGACCTTGCGGTCATCTATCTGCGCGACGTGACTCAAATAGCAGTACAATTGCCCCTTGTGGTAGGCGAGACGAGCTCGGCCGCGTCGTCGGCGCTTACCACGGGGCTGTGGCTCAGCAGGCAGCGGACTGCCATCGTCACCTGCTGGATTAAGCTCGGTAGGTTGCCACCCTACCGAGCTTTGCCGTTTTTTGGCGAGTCCCCGGCCTTCGCTTCCGCTCTGGCCTTCGTACGGCACTCACTCTCGGTGTGGTTTCTACGCTTGCAGTAGTCGCAGAACTTATTACTCTCCGAGGTTCTGTTGCCGGTTTGGGACTTGTTGGCCGTGCTGCCTTGTTGCTGCTGCTTGGGATGCTCTTTGGCAGGGTTCTTCACAGCGCTTGGCTTAGCATCCTTGAAGCGCTGAGCCAGTTCGATGGCATGTTCGAGCGTCTGAGGGATGTTTTGAGAAATGTACGCGCTTGTCTCCGCGCGCAGTGGTTGCTGGTAGAACCAGCGTTTCACGATTTCTGGTAGTTCCGTATCCAGCTGCGATAGGAGGTTCAGGAAGCTTGACGTGTACTCTTGCTGGGACTTGCCCGGCTTGAGTTCGTACAGTTTCGTCAGTGTCTTGAACTTGTGGTCCTTGTCGCGAAACCTGGCGCGGATGCGCTCCTTGAAGAGCTGCCACGTGATCGGGCGCGAGTCCATGGAGAGCTTGAACTCGCGGAACCACGATTGGGCGTCAACACCGAGACTGCCGAAGATCATGTCCGTGAATTCGGACGAGTCTTCATGCATGGCGGACATGAAGTCAGCGTAGTATTGCTCGGTGCTGAAGAGAAATAGCTCCAAATCCTCGTTGTCCTTGCCTTTAAAGGGAGGTGGATCGCCTCGCTTGTGGGGGTTCCTTGGTCTCGTTTGGAGGATCAGTTGTTGTATGTGGGCCGTCTGGGCCATTACCTGACCCATGAATGCCGTTTGCTGCTGGGACATTTGCATCATCACCTGCAGCATTTGCGCCAGCGTGTCGGTTGTGGCGGGTGCCTGTCCGGACGATTGCGCAGCCGCGAAGCCTGCTGAAGAGGCTGGGCTTGGCCCACCGAACTCGAAGCTGATTCCAGGCGCTGACTGGCCCGGTGGAGCTGGTTCTGGTGGCGTCTGGTCCGTTCCTTGGGGCTGGGCTTGACCTTGGTTGTTCGGCATGTCCCATGCTGTTCCCTCGGGGTTGAAGCGCGGACGCTGGTGGGGGCGATCGTCGGCGTTACTCGACTCCATCGCTGACGGCAGTGTTCGCTTAATAGTTAATTAACTGTCACGGACTCCGCCGCGCTTGGGGCGGGTGATTCTTAGGCGGCAAAAGTAAGAGTGAATTGAGCCCGCGGGGTCTCGTGCTTAGCGGCTATCCTGAGCTATCATGTCCGATCTCTACAGAGGCTATACTGAGTTTGAGTGAAATCAGGAGGAATCCAGGAGACTTGGGCGGATCAGATCCAGAGAGCAGCTCACGACTCGAAGTTCGAGTCGTTCGAGTCGAACTGGGTCAGGGCCGACGTGAGGGTACCGTAACACGAAATGTCAAAAGTGATGCTTGTATCGAGAGGAAAGAGAAGGGCGTGTGCCAACGACTGCCAAGAAATCACCAGCCTACTTTTGAAAATGCTGTAACTCAGGTCATCAAACGCACGGCTCGAAAGACAAGGTCAGCTCCTCCTGCAGGGGAATGGAATTCTGGATTATGGGACCAAAATGCGTGGCATGGGCGTCCAGTAAACATATTTACCGATCGCGCAAGAAGATCTATTACGTGTTCTTCATCGATATCTGGCGGGTGTGCGTGGTGTGTGCGTGGTGCCGGCGCATTCGTTGGCAGGTCATCTCTACGACACGAGCTTGCCAAGAATTTCGCGGTGCCGTACGTGGATTTGTACATGATGAAGCAGATTGACGACGGTAACTGGGATCTTGAGGGAGCTGGACGGCAGCAATGGTCTGCATCTAAACAAGCTACGGCCGTTCTCGTAGGAGTCAAACTTTGCCTAAGCTGCGGGAAGCAAGATTCAATTTCTTATGAACGGAACATGGTGAACGAGACCAAGGCTAGTAAGTCTACCGGTACTAAATGAGCTGGAGAAACTCGATCTCCAGTGTGATCTACGAAATTTATTCGAGTTGATTTCAACAGACCTAGAACGAGATATTTTGTAATACAGACAGTTTTGCGGTGGAGACTTTTTTTCTTATATCACTACCGTAGTGTGCCTAATACTATTGTAGCAGTAAGCTAGGAAATACATTATCAATCATTCTTGTAATTTCTCCTGCACTAAGCCTTATTGCTATCAGCTATTTGGCGTACCACGTCAGCGTGGCGAATCTTAAAACCATATTGATACTTAGTAACCATATTTTTATCTATAAGGTTGTGCCCTCATCATGAATTCTCGCTCGAAATGAGGCCCAGTACATGCATCATTTTGGCTGCGCGTGATGCAAATTCAAGAGCCCTCGACGATGTCAAATAGTGTACTAAACACCTATGGATATGAAAACAATCACCACTGCAAGTGGCGATCCAAACTTTTTCAACGAACTACCTCAAAGGGGTACAGCTTTAACCCAAAACAAAATTAAACTAAACTATCACCAGCGGTTTCTTATTGGTTGGGCGATTTCAACAAACACTCCTTATTGGTAGATAATCGTACGGGGGTACAGATTTCCTCCACACAGCAAAACAAAGTTGCCCATCACTTTATATGGATAAACCGATAGGGGGGTACAGCGCTCGTCAACATTTTGACGGGTACAGCTTTCCTCAAAATTCGGTATTGCAGTGATGTTGTTGCTACGCAAGGCTAACTATCACCAGTTGAGCTATTATACACGTGCATGTACTTTGGCACACACACACTGACTCTGGCAGCCCCAGTGATCACAGGGTATACTCATTCGTTTGAGTTAGATCACTACAACAGAACACTCGGTAATAACGGAAAGTGGTGTGCCCACTGGAAACAAGCGACATACAGTTGTCTCGCCCTCTGCCCTGTGTGTACATACCGGTACATGTATACTGTTACAGAGTACAGTATTACTGTACTCTGCATTTGTAATCTTTATCTTTGTGATCGACTCAAGACAGGCAGGCGGATGTGGAGCTCACCGGTAAGCTCTAGTGATGGGGACGTAAACCCAGTTACGTAAAGTTACCGTTTTTCCCGTTCCCATCGATTGGCTCCCGTTAGCGTTTTTTTACGTACTGTTAACGTTAAGTATTGTATAAAATCTAAGAGGTACCGGTACCCTGACAGCGAACCCGAACTTCACTAACGAGAAGGCTCAGATGTACTGTGCCGAGTGCTGCCGGCGTCTCCGGGAGCGGCTGTGGGCAAGATCGAGTTCACGGCTCTCAACGCTGGCCGAGATCGTCCGGCTGGTGATCGAGAAGACGTCAGTCGGCGCCGTCGACTCAGCGGCATGCACAAGGCCGACGGCATCCTGACATCTTGGCGGCGTGTGGCTTGGATTAGCCGTGTGTGTTTGGCTGCAGTGTGCTGCCGATCGATGCGGACAGCAAAATCATGCGTGTGCACTCGGCAATCAGCGCTGAGGTGGTGTTGGGCAAAGGCGACTACATCAGCGTGAACGACACGACCGTCGAGGAGACCAAGGGTGGACAGGAGCTGCATCGGTTGCGATGCGCGGTGATCTGGAGCAGTTCATGAAGTGGTTAGATGTGTACCACCGTATAGAGGCGTTCATGAACGCCGATACGCTCAAGAACGCTCGCGAGGCTCGTGCGCATAGCGCACTGGGCATCGGTCTCACGTGCACGGAGCCCATGTTAATCATCTCTGCGCAACTCATTGCCGCCGTGCGGCGCCTCATCAGGGCCGTGATGCTGAACACTCCGGCGCAGCAGGAGGACATGCTATTTCGAAGGGATCTTTTCGCCGTGGATGGCCTCCAATGGATATCTTAATGATCAACCCGCCGCTGAACGAGTTCCTGCCGTATGTGACTAGCGCGCAGGACAAGCTACGCTGTCGAAAGAGATGATAGGAAGGTGAGCAAGGCGATGGTGCAGTCCCGCTTGGCCGGCCTAAAGGAGACGAACCCGATGATGGGCCTGCGTTGCTGCAGCCTGTGCATCGTACACACGGTATAACCGAGATATTACAAGCCAAGCCTATCGCGGAGGTGGTCGTGATGATGGCGGGCGGCGGTATCTCGGTGCACCAGCACGTCATGATCTCGCTAGTGGACTCGTTTGAGGAGCTGGAACGGTTTTTAAAGCTGTTGAACTCCATAGAGCTAGACGTGATCGGCAAGAGCGATTAGTCGTTTGCCTACAAGGTGGACACGGTGATCGAGGGGCGGGCGGCGCGCAGCAGACCGGCAACATGACCAAGACGGTGGAAGGTATTGCGTCATACCTTGAGATAAAATTATTATCGACAGCTCACCAGCTTATTGACGTGCATAGGGAAAAAGCAACTCTGTTACCACCATTTTTAAAACCAGTCAATCTAAAAGCGTTGGGTCTGCAGAGAATCTTGGGTTTCTTGATCATCGTCTTGCTTTTCCTCTACAGAGTTGTCGTGGATAAAAATTATATCCCTGACATTGGCTCCGGACAGTCGATTCCGCCGCGCGGTGATCGTATTACCAGAAGTTGAAAAACAGCGCTCAGATGGCACTGAAGTCGCGACGATACCAAAATACTTCCTTACTACAGGTGCCAGGTATGGAAAATCGTTCGCATTTACTTTCCACCATATCAAAGCATTATCGAGCCTCGCTGGAGTCTTTGCCATTGATTTGTCACGTGACTTGTTTTGCTTCTTTGTCTTGTCACGCAATTTGCACTTTGCAAAGTACAATTTGAGCTCAGCTTTTACTTGCTCCCGCAGTGGCAGTCCCTCCGGGGCATCGGGTTCAGGGGTCCATTGTTTCAACCCTAATAGCTCACTCGCGAAGTCTTCGTCATCTTCGCTATACACTTCAAAACTTGAGTTTGTGTCGGCATCAACGACATTGGCACCGGCGAGCCGCATTGCCTCGCTCACCAAAAACTGTTCACTGGCCTCTCTTTCTGCAGTACTTAAGAATTCGCCGTTGGCAAACTGAGGGTCGAGCAGGCAGCACGATGTCACGTCCAACGGAGGATTTTTGAAGCGCTTGCGTAGAAGAATCAAGAAAAGTCGTCTGACGAGTTGCATCCGTTTTAGTGTGGCATTGTAATATGGCTCACCGACGTGAGCAGGAGATACTCGCGTGAAAATATACTTGTTAGCCAGCCGCTTTTCCAATAGTCTTAGGCATGGTAGAACCAGTGGCAGGGTAGCGTAACTTTCACCAGAAATAAGTTTTGTCATGCCATCGAAACTAACGAGCAGCTTTTCAAGACACTGTATGTGGAACCACATTTCACCGGTGGGTCTTGCTATCGTAACGTCACTAAATTCCTCCCTGCCACTTGACGTCTGCACGTAGGCCATAAACCGTTGAAGTGCCGGTCGGAGCTGTAGAAGTCGTCGAATCATTTGGTGCGTACTATTCCAACGGGTGGCAACGTCGGCGATAACAGTAACAGGAACAGGGACGTCCTGTAAAACTTCTAGCTTAGCTTTAGCTTTCGCACTCTTGTTGAAGTAAGTAACAATCTTACGAAAGCTGGCAACATGCTTCCTTGTCTCAGCCATTGCTTGCTTCATCACATCCATTATCCGCGCAGCAGCACGTTCACTGAGACACCCATCTAGCATCCCCTCATCTAGGCAGTCGTCTGTCTCCAAGTCGACGGACTCGGCGTCGAATTCGATCGATGCGGAGCCGCTCAGGCTTGTGCTTTCAAGTTCACGCTCGACGTCGTCTATCGCCTGAATTTCAATAGTTGGGTCCTCCTCCCACTGTTCACCATCCGCTTCTGGTTCTGCTACATCATTAAAAGCAACAGTATGTGCTTCAGCTCTGTTAATGGAGGCGCGCACTTCATCACGCGTCTTCGCTAGCGCTCCTGACACAACGAGGTGCAGCGAGTTTGCAATGCAACCAAAGTGATTCACATCCATTTCTTTGCAGGCTTTGATAACATTTGAACCATTGTCACCGACGATCTTGGTAAGACGTAAAGCGTCCAGCTCCCACTGCTGCATGAGACTTAATACTAGGTCTGCAATTCGAACACCAGTGTGTTTGCCAGGAAAGCTCGCAATCTCCAGTGTGTAGGACTTCAGGTCAAAGTCAGCACTTACAAAATGCATTGTCAATGCAAGAAAGCTGTCGGTTGTTCGCGACGTCCAGATATCAATGGTCAAACAGTAAAACATACTGTTCTCCTTAATTTCGTCTCTCAAGTGATATCGTTTCCGCTGGGCATGAACTTGCAAGCGCTCAGTAATCGTGGTGCGCGACGGCAATTCATATATGCCACTGATAGTCTGGATAAATGTCACGAAAAAGCGGAGCTCCTTGTCCTCAGTAACACCCAACGGGCGCAGGCACTTGCAGATCCAATCAATCAAAAGTCGTGTTACCATTTCTTCCTGAGCTGGGGTGACGCGTTTGGCTCGTTTGGAAGGCGAGAGAAATGAAGCACCAGACTTTCGCTTAGAAGCTAGCGCCTCATTTACCATTTTAGATGCCTCACTCAGTTCCATGCTACCATGGGTCTTCAAAATCACGTTTGGATGCGCTTGCCTGAGATGCTTCCTTACATTTGCACTAGTTCCCGACTTGTACTCGAAAGTTGCCTTGCACTTGTGACAATAAGCTAGCGTTGCGTCTGATGATGACCATTGCTCCTTGCCCTGAGGAAGCTGCTCGCTGGGAGCCACTAAATCGATAAATGCCCAATACTCCTGCTTGTGAACCCTAGGCATCTTGAAAAGCGGTGGTTGCTGCTCTTGTGTTGACACTGCGCTTCCCTCCATGTTATCACCGTCCCGAACCATTCAAAGTCAAAATTAACAAACTGCACTTGATGCCGCTGCTGCTGCAGGTCTTGGCGGCGCTGCACGACTCGGTGGCGCTGCACGACTAGGTGGCGCTGCACGACTTGGCGGCGCTGCTGCTGCACGGCTCGGTGGCGCCGCTGGACTCGGCGGCGCTGCTGCTGCTGGACTTGGGGGCGGTGCTGGACTTGGGGGCGGTGCGGGTCTTGGTGGCGCTGCTGGATTTGCGGCGCTGCTTTGCTGATCCTGGTCTGTGGCCCACATTGGACAGCTTGCTTTGGTCGCGAGCAGTTTATTACCTATATCTTTAGATATGATTTCTCGAAAAAAAAATATATAGTGAAAATGGTATGCTTGCCCCGTCCGAGTCAGGTGTGATATAGACCCGGTTACCGTAATTTACGTAAAGTTTACGTTAAAGGGAGGGGCCGGATTTTCCTTACGGCAAGTTCCCAGCTTACTAAGCTCTCAAATGAAACGGGCCCTTACGTCACAAGGCAATTACATGTACCGTATCGGTACGTGTAAACGGGTCGGACAGAAACTCGGACATCTCAATTGTTTTTGTCCCGTTCTCGCCTGATGTGCACCACACGGTGCATGAACTGCAGCGCCGCCGCTCCGTATTTGTTTTCCCTCTCTCACTTTCGATTTTGCAGCTCGCAACTCAAGTCACGGACCTTTGACTATCGAGGACTAATCATGGCCATCAAATACGAGGAAGGAATAAATACGGTCAAGCATGGTTCGACCCGCAACTTCTGGGAGACTTGGAGATTTTCACTCGGTTGCAAGTCGCGGATACCAGTGATTCCAGCTTTCGTGCTGGTGCTACTGGGGCTAGTAGTTTCCGGTCTCATCATGGAGGCACAGATAGTCTCGCGCGCACCCGAAACTACCGGTATCCTATCCGATACGAAGGACGTCTGCTCACCCAGCGTCATCCACGTCAACATAACCGAGTATCATTCTGGCCACCGATTCTACTCGGCGATGAAGGAGAACCCCGTTCCAGCCCCAATCTTCCGTGGTAACCACTCGTGGCTTTGTGAGGATCAATGGCGAGCGGAAATGAGATTCGGCTACTGCCTGCCGATCTCCGGCCGGAAGGATACGCCATTTTGCACCGCTGCCGATCGCATGGACTTGCTTAGTATTCACTCCCACAATTCAACTTGCTATGCCAGCGTACTGCACATGCTGTTGGTGGAAGTGTACGAGGAGCTCAAAGCGACGGGGAACACGCCGCTGATCACGTTTGGTTCATTACTCGGTGCTGTTCGAAATGGGTCGATGATCCCGTTCACGGAGGACACGGATATCGGTTTTGTGGGGGAATTGAAGGCGAGTTTCGAGTTGCAGGAGGCACTTCGGCGGAAGGGATATCACATGTTCTTCTCGGGTATTTGGCGGGTATGTGTTGCGCCAACACATCCACTAGCTGGGCGTTTGTACGACCCTAGTTTGCCACTAACATGGAAATTTTCAGTTCCATACGTGGATCTGTACAAAATGAAGAAGCTCAGCAATGGGAGTTGGGATATTCAGGAGCTCGAGGGGGGCAACGGCCGCCTCATGTCGTACGACAAGGTGGAGCCGTTTTCTGAGGTGACGATCAACGGGATGCCTTTCGACACGGTGCGAGACCCGAAGTTCTTTTTAACGGAGGCGTCCGGGGCAGATTATATGACTCCAAAACTGCGAGAAGTACCGGATATGCCAGCAGCTCTCGTTTCTAAACAGAAGCTTCTAGAAGTGGTTAAGATGATGAAGAAGAAGAAAATTCCATGATACAACAAAATATTTTTTTCAGGGATAAATTGCTACGTCTGTACATGTAGTATTCTCTTCAAAATATGATCGACAAGAAGAAAAAGCTTTGCTGTACCGAGTACTTCGTAGTAGATAGTAAAGTCCACGCAATATGCATTTTATAGACTTGTTGTAATGGCTGGATCTTTCATCTACGAATAGAGGTACCGATGCAGATTAACTAAAGCCGACAGCAGTGCTTCAATCTAAAATCCGCGACGGATAATCCCAAATGTACAGGGGCCCGAAGGTGATGCGAGTATCATCGTGCAGATTGGATGCATCGCGGGGTTTCAGCTGTTGAAGGCCATCACATGAGAAAAAAAAATTAAAATGATGTCAGCACTTCGCATTTCGACCTGTACAAAGCTCAGTGATGATACGATATTTAGATGCGATGCCAACCAAATACATACTTCTTTTACTACTGGTAGTCATCCATAACGATACTACACCGAAGCCTGCACCATACTTTTCAAACAGTTTGCTGCTTTAAAACCGACAACAACAACCTTGCTCAAGATAAACAGAATATACGTTGCCATAATATGGCCATACTTAGTCTAGCTTCGCACGCCTTCAGCGTCACAATGTCGTCAGCACAGTGTCTCTTTTGAGAAAGATGTTCTTCAGAAGTAGGTCGGTCATTGCCTGAAAGAGAGCGGCTGCAGAAAAAGAATAGGATCAGTGATGCCGCACAGCATCATGTGCAAATCCAAGTACGGCACCGAGATCCCCACATTCTTGCCAATTATCAAGTTCGGGTCGTAAAGATGACCTGCCAGCGGGTGTGTTGACCCCACGCAAACCCGATGACTTGTCCATGGACAAGATAAAAAAGGAAAATGAAAGCCATCAGCCGACGTGATCGTCAGCGACGTCCTGAGACTTCGCTCTTGCGGATCCAGCGTGGTTACAACAACCCAAAAAGTAATGAGCTGATAACTACACGTCCTGGAAACCTCTCGCACTAAACATCTAAGATACTTGTTTAGTACTTAGTAGTTCTGTTGCCGTGTTTCGACATGCGTTATACAGCACAGAGCCCTACCATGCATGAGGAGGGGGCTGAAAGCAAAATCTTGGCAAGTTTTGAAATGGTATCGGGTCTCACACGTGTAAAAATGAGAGAAATTCCTTGTTGTCAAGATTGACATGTCGCCGCCATTCCGCGCAAAATCCTGGCCACCACGCGCGCCATTACGTTTCCTTGAACTCCTCGAGACTCTCAAGAAAGTGGCTCAACATTTGTGAGCACTCGGCACGCAGGGAGAGTCTCCCGGAGATCCGCTCACGAAGTGCACCGTCTCATTGGATAATGAAGACGCTGCCGGTATTTGTGCACAATTCAACAGACTCAGCAACGAACAGAAAAAATGGGACCGTCTCAAGACTCAAATCACGAGGAGAGCATTGATGCTTCCTTGCGGATGTGTTGGTCGCCGCCCTTGATGCTTTCATTCTTGTTCTTGCAACCTGCAACTCAAACCACGGACCCTTCAAGCGGAGTTGTTTCTTTTCGCGCGAATCACCATGGCGAAGAAGCTAGAGGACGGAGTTGAAGTGACCAAGAATTCTCCGGCCCGCCCTGTTGGTTGCGTTGGGAGATTTCTGCTGGGGTGCAAGGACTTCTGGACGGGGATGACAGTGATCCCGACGTTCGCACTGGTGTTGATCGGCCTGGTGGTTTTCGGCCTCGTCATAGAGTCGCACATCATTTCGTGCATGCACGTGCCTCAAACTACCGTTCTCAAAGAGGAAGAAGTGTGCACTCCTGCGGTTCTAAACGCCAGCACCATCGAGTACCATTCAGGCCACCGCTACTACTCGGCACTCAAAGAGATGGATCCCTCAACGACACCAACCTTCCGTGGCAAGCACACGACACTGTGCAATGAAAGCGCTAGAGCGAAAGCCAAGTACGGCTACTGCTTGCCGATCTCCGGACGGAAGGACACGCCGTTCTGCACCGCTGGAGACCGCACGGATCTGCTCAGTGTCCGCTCTCCCAAGTCGGTTTGCTACGCCAGTGTGCTGCACATGTTGATGGTGGAAGTGTACGAGGAGTTGAAGGCGTCGGGAAATACTCCTTTGATCACGTTTGGGTCACTATTGGGAGCTGTCCGCAATGGATCGATGATCCCGTTCACGGAAGACACCGACATCGGGTTCGTCGGACAGCTCAAGTCAAGGAATGTATTGCAGGAGGAACTATGGCGGAAGGGCTATCACATGTTCTTCATGGACATTTGGCGAGTCTGTGTGGCGCCTCACACCCGCTGGCTGCCAAGCTGTATGACCCTAGCTTGCCGCTAACCAAGAATTTCGCTGTGCCGTACGTGGATCTGTACCAGATGAGGAGATTCAACAATGGGAATTGGGATATCCAAGAGCTCCAGGGCAGCAACGGCCGCCTCATGCCGTACAACAAGGTGGAGCCATTCTCGCAGGTGACGATCAATGGGATGCCGTTCGACACGGTACATGACCCGGATTTCTTCTTGAAGGAGGCGTATGGTCCCAACTACATGACACCGAAGCGGCGAATGGCCCCCGGGGTCGTAACGAAAGACCTAGTGAAGGAAATGGTCAAGAAGCTTACGTTTGGGGCAAAGGGTGGCGCATGAGGAAGGCCATTAGATGATATAGGGCCAGAAATCGCGGAGTAGTAATTTTTAACTGTTTTCTTGTTCGAAGAGTAAAAGTGTACAAGCTTATGTCTGGCATGTAGCGGAATAAAATGATCTTGCACGCCGGTGCGTCTCAGTCCGCGTGTGGCCGGACTAAGCTGACACGAACTGCGTTTCCAACACAGGCTCACCATGACATGTTTGCAATAAAAACAACGATTCGCTATCCATTTGATCGCGTGCCATTCAATCTTCATCGCTTCTACTGTGCAAATCTGAGAATAAAGTGAGTACTTCAAGTACGCGTGAATACGGCAACGCCCTTTGCATCGGCATCATTCGCTCTTTTGCTGTTTGCATCTCAAGCCACGACAAGACGACCACCGAAATCGCCATGGAGATCAAGCGCGATGAAGGCGTCGAAGTGGTCAAGCGCGCTTCACCCGGTCTTCCACTACGAATTTTGTTAAGGTGCCGGAATTTCTGGACGGGAGTGGCGGTGATTCCAACGTTTGTGCTCGTGTTCTTCGTGTTGGCGACTGTCGGCCTCTTCATGGAGACTCGAACGATTTCGTGTGTGTCTGAAGTGCCTGTTCTCTTTAAGGAAGAAACTTGTTCACCGAAAACTGTGAGTCCTAATGTAAGCGAGTATCATTCGGGTCACCGATACTACTCTGCTCTCAAGGAAATGGGCCCTCTTCCAGCTCCAACCTTCCGTGGTGAACACACTCAATTGTGTGAAGAAGAGCTTCGAAGAAAGGTAAAATACAGCTACTGCCTGCCAATCTCCGGTCGGAAGGACACGCCGTTCTGCACTGCTGGGGACCGCACGGACCCTCTCAGCGCTCATTCGGTTTGCTACGCCAGCGTGCTGCACATGTTGTTGGTTGAAGTTTACGAGGAGCTGGAGGCAACGGGCAATACACCGCTGATCACGTTTGGGTCACTACTTGGAGCCGTCCGCAACGGGTCAATGATCCCATTCACAGAGGACACCGACATTGGGTTCGTTGGGAAGCTCAAGGCGAAAGGGGATCTACAGGAGGCGCTCTGGCGGAAGGGCTATCACATGTTCTTCCTGAACATTTGGCGAGTCTGCGTGGCGCCTACACACCCGCTTGCTTCCAGGCTCTACGATCCGAATTTGCCGCTCACCAGGAACTTTGCCGTGCCATACGTGGATCTGTACCAGATAAAGAGACTCAACAATGGGAATTGGGACATCGAGGAACTCCAGGGCAGCAACGGCCGACTAATGCCGTACGACAAGGTGGAGCCCTTCTCGCAGGTGACGATCAATGGGATGCCGTTCGACACGGTGCATGACCCCGATTTCTTCTTGAGGGAGGCGTATGGTCCCAACTACATGACACCAAAGCCGAGAAGAGCTCCTGCCGCGAAACCGAAGATCACGGAGGCGGCAAAGAACACTACGAAGACCAAAAAATAGTTTGAGCATGCAAGTCCGTTTGGTTCATCTGAACAAGTTGAGACTTGGTCCGTGGTGTAGCCAAGTGACGAATTATGTCTCACAGCTGCCCAACGTCGCGTCCCCTACCATCGTCCCATCGCTCTGAGCTCTCCTGCGGCACAGCGCAGCACATGCTCCGTTCATTATCCGATAAGTACCGGCATTTTATACAGCTCGGCGGCAGCGAGATGGACAAAAAGCACGACGAAGATGTCGAGGCTGCCAAGCAAGCGCCGACTCCACGCGTTGGTTGCATCCGACGAGGTCTACTGGGCTGCAGAGACTTTTGGACGGGCGTGACGGTGATCCCGACCTTTGTGATGGTGTTGATCGGCCTGCTGGTGTTCGGCCTCGTCATGGAGTCGCACATTCTCGCGTACTTGCCGGAAGTCGCTGTCCTGAACGAGGAGGAAGTCTGCACGCCGCGTGTGTTGAACGTCAGCAGCATCGAGTATCACTCTGGTCACCGGTACTACTCTGCGCTCAAAGACATGGACCCGCCAAGACCTCTTACGTTTCGTGGGAACCACACGCAGCTCTGCAACGAGGACAAGCGAGTCAAGATGAAGTACGGCTACTGCTTGCCCATCTCCGGTCGGAAGGACACACCGTTCTGCACTGCAGGGGATCGCTCCGATCTTCTCAGCGTACGGTCCCCGAAATCGGTTTGCTACGCCAGCGTGCTGCACATGTTGCTGGTGGAAGTGTATGAGGAGTTGAAAGCGTCAGGAAACACTCCATTGATCACGTTTGGATCGCTATTGGGAGCTGTCCGCAATGGATCGATGATCCCGTTCACGGAGGACACGGACATTGGCGTCGTCGAGAGGATTCGCACAAGAACCGCAGTGCGAGAGGCGTTGTGGAAAAAGGGCTATCACATGTTCTTCCTCACTATTTGGCGAGTGTGCGTGGCGCCTACGCATCCGCTTGCAGCGCGTTTGTATGACCCCGAGGTGCCTCTTGCCAAGAATTACGCTGTGCCCTACGTGGACTTGTACAAGATGAAGAAGCGGGTAGATGGGGATTGGGATGTTCAAGAACTGGAGGGCAGCAACGGCCGTCTAGTACCCGGCGATAAAGTGGAGCCTTTCACGCAGGTGACTATCAACGGGATGCCGTTTGATACCGTCCATGACCCGCATTTCTTCCTGACGGAGGCGTACGGAGCGGACTACATGACTCCGCAGCAGTGAACGGAAGCGCCCAATGCTACGGAGCAGGCAAATGCCACGACGGCCACGACATGATACGGTACATGTATGAACAAAATGGCCTAAGTGTAAAAGTACTTGTATTTGAATCTCTTTTGTGTTGCTGAACTATCGAGCAAGCTTCGTGTACGCGTCGTAGAGACTGTGAGCTCGTGTGGAGGAAGTTTCCAAGTGGACGGCCACCAGATTGAGCCCTGAGCGGACACCGGAGCCTTGCCTGACTTGTGCCACTATTGCAATAGCAAATTTCCAGTTCGTGGCTCCTGATCAGGAATGAGGCGGATGCGTCGCTAAGACCACGAATGATTAACGGAGGAGGAGCGTATCTTGTGGACGTGTACACTGCCAAGAGCTACACTATGGTATCAATTGATGCTGGCAAACCCAATCGGTCGGAAGAGATCAAGCTGAGTTTGAATCTGTTTGATGGACACTTCAATTTGGTGAGATCGTCGGGACATTGGCACTCTTGAAAAGGACGGCCAGCACACATGCAAACACTTGAGCAGCGGGGAAGGAGCGTCACCGCCAGAGTATGGCTCGCAAGCGCGCCGAAGACTAGGCCACTCTTATTGCTCGGCGAGAAGAGTGCGCGGCTCTGATCGCCCAGCAGCGAGCCCTGCTAGCGGTATCGTGGTACCAGCGAGAGTGCGAGAAATGGGAGTCCTTGTCGCTCTGGACCATGTTTGGCGGCCCGATAGACATCACCGATGGGGTGAAGTCTGCAACAAAGCTCTCGCTGCTACACGACAAGTACACCCGTCTCGTGGAGCTAGGAAACGCTATTCACTGCGAGAATGCCGAGCTGCGACGGACACTCAACAAGTACGAATTGTTCGAGTCGCTGCTGGACGGAGACGGTCTCCAGCCCTCCGAGCAGCAGAGTGAAGTCCGCCCGTACCATCGTACGAACAGCGGCGGTCGCTGGATGCAGTTCAACGAGGACGAAGACCCATTCTACTTCGAGGCTGTGGATTCGACCGCATGCCACGACGCCATCCGAGAGTACTTCCCTCGGTGCGTGGACCATCACGCGAGATTCATGCACCTCGAGCAGCCCCAGCAGTTCTTCGGCTGGAGTGTGCAGCGGCGAGAAGACAGAGGAGGCCACCACTTCCACTTCTCCAAGCGGGTCATGTGCGCGGACGCAGCTTGGACGACCGAGTTCATCGGCGACGAAGCGTGGCGAGTCTTCAACACGCGCGAGCTGTACGAGCGGCTGTACAGCGCCCGGGTGGTGATGCACGTGCTGCAACACGTGGATGAGCACACTGTTGTGGTATTGCAGAGTCTGCCGCTGCCTGACAACTCGGTGAGTCGCCGCTGCCTTACGCTAGCGTCCAAGATCACGAGCGCAGACGACGAAGGGCGACTGTGTGTGAACATCCTGCTGCTTGGGCTAAAGCCGCCCGGAGATTTGGCACAGCAAGTTGGCAGCGCGGATGTCAAGTTCGTCCAAAACTCGAACGCCTACTTGGCGCTGCATCAGCGCGCGGATGAGGCTGGCGGCGACGATTTCGTTGAGATGTCGCTAGGCCTCCATGGGGTCTACGCGAACGACGCCGAGGCTCAATTCGCGTTTCTCGAGTGTGCGTGTGCGCTCGTCCGCTTCGAGCAGTCGGTGCTGCCCCAAAAGCTCCTGGATGCGGATGGCTGATTGGTAATCGATGTTGAAGTGCCGAGGGGAGCACGTAGCACATCATGTGTGGACGCGGTCGTCCACTGGTTCGTCACGTTGGCTTTTTCCTGTCGACCGGCTGAAGCTTGGCTACAGGTTTGTAGCGTCTGGCTTCAAGTCTCTTTGCCTCCTTCACTTGCAACTTGCGAGTCGCATGTGGTGGAGGAAAACCACAACTTGGGATACAACAAAGTGGTGATAGGCGACCAATCGACGATATTGTTTATGCGGGCGAAGTTTTGAGTCTTGAGATTCTCGGCGTGAGGTTCGCTCCGGGCAGCTCAGCCACACAAATTGCAGTCGCAAGCGAGAACCATACCCCAGTCTGGCTTTCGGCGGAATAAAATTACCAAAAATTGGGTGTCAATACATATATACCTCATTCTAAATTCAGCATACAAACTCCAAGTTAATTTACCAACACAGTGATGAGTCTGCGCCCTCAAATTACTTCCTCTATCGTGACACCTATCGCAATCAACCCTTTACCAGCAGCGTTGTGGCCAGAACCACAACATCGCACGCAGCGCTGCACCAGCGCGCAGTTGAGCTTTCCCTCCCCTCTCGAGAAATTCTCCACCATCTATCTTCTCTCCAGTCCGTCGAGCACCAATCGAATCCCGCCGCGTTATTATAGTCGAAAGGGAACAAAACCACAAAAGTGCGAGATATCCCACCTCACATGGCGACTTCCGGGCAGGGGTCCCCGCTGTCACCCACGGACCTTGTCGAGAGCTCCATGGAGGACGTGGACGTGATCCGGTTGCTACAGGAAGTGCAGGGCGCGGCGGCGGCGTCAAACAAAACGGAGGAGAGCAAAGCCGAAGCGAAGAAGAGACGCCACCGGGAGAACATGGCCAGAGGCAGGTCCCGCCACAACGCGCTCATGAGCAACATGCGGAAGCAGTACCAGCACCTGCACCAGAAGCTCGAGACCGGCATGGTGGGCTGGCGGAGGCGTCGTGCAGCACCACCAGCAGCAGCAGCAGCTTCAGGCTATGACCAGGAGCTGCCCATTGGCGACGAAGACGCCGGCTACACGTCGGCGTCCTCCAGTTCCACAACAGCCACCGTGGGGCTGACCCGGACGGAGCTCATGGCTCAGTACGTTGCGGCCGTAGCCACCGAGAACTCAATTCATAAAGAGAATGAGGCGCTGGCTCAAAGACTGGAGCAGATGGCCATCTTCGAGACCACGTTACGGGTCGACACGCCCGAGGAGGTCGACCCCAACTTGCTCAAGCCTGACACGGAGCTCCCTGCGTGCACCGTGAAAGCTCTGAACCGCCCTGGCTTCTGGTCGTACTTCGCAGAGGACACGGAGCCGTTCTACTACGAACCAATGCCGGCTACGACGTGCTACAACTTGATCCGGGAGAAGTACCAGACGATAAAAGCCCACCACACCATGTTCACGAAGCGGCAAACGGTCGAGCAGCCCGTGCAGTTCTTCGGCTGGACAGTGCAGCGGTATCTCAGTGACCGACGGAAGCTCGAGTTTCACTTTACGAAGCGGATCCCGTGTACTGACAGTGTGGCGCTCGCAGAGGCGCTGGCTATTGACGGGTGGCGCATTTTCAACAACCCGGACATGTACAGGAGCTGCTACCGCTCGTCTATTGACGTCCGAGTGTTGCAGCGCGTAGATGAGTTCAACACCATCCTCATTCGCAATTCCCCAGACGCGAACCGCTCGCATCGCTTCCGGCACTTGAACATCTCGTCCAAGGTCGCGGATGAAGACGCGGACGGCCACAGGTCGCTGTCCATCCTGACGCTTGTGATACCGCCGCCGGACGACCTGGCGAATACCAATAGAAACGGGGTCATTTACCTGCGCGACGCGTTCACGTACATGCGGTTCGACATGTTTGAAGACCACGTGCAATTCACGTACGGAGGCCATGGAGACTGCCTCAACGAGGCCCAAGCGAGATATCTCTTCGTTGAGACTGGCAACGTGCTCTTCCGCTTCGAGCAAATGATTCGCCAGTCGAACCTCGTCACGCTCGGGTGACAAGCCCAATTATCAGGGTACAGGTACAGCTGCATAGTGCTTCGTATATGCGGAGGAGTATCAAAACTAAGTTATCATTATGTCTGTTTTAGTGAGCCATTTCAAGCTGGTTAGAAGTCGCCACCGAATTCCTCGCCTCCTCCGTTGCTAGAGTAGCAAGTATTATCGCCACCTTCATGGTATCCGTGGTGTCCTCCTGAATTATTGGAAAGTGCTTGGCCAACGAGAATCCCACCGAACATACCGGCGACACCTCCGAGCATTGCGCTGGAGCCAGCACCCAGTCCTCCGCTGGAGTAGCCCCCTCCACCGTAGACCGGGCCGCCATACACTGGCCCAGGTGCGTATGCATATCCTGGGCCGTACGCGTTGGCATGACCTGGAGCATATGCTGCAGGAGCTTGGACTACAACGGGTGCCATCGTCGGCTGAGATAGAGCTGCGTACCTGTTTGCGCGGCAGCAAGGGCACAGGCACCAGAGAATCGAAGACGCAACGAATAGCACGACCACGGAGCCAAAAATCGTGCCCCAACTTGCTCGAGATGATGACGACGAGGCCGTCGAAGAACTCGGAGTTTTGGTTTTGCTTGTCCGGCACTTGCACGCGTAGTTGGACACGGCGCACGTGGCTTCGCGAGGACAGCAGCACCTCTGACGATGGCTTGACTGGTCCAGCCAATTGCCGCAGAACTGCCCGGGCGCGTCGAGGTAGGCGTGCGAGCAGTCACCCAAGCTGGCGCACACTTGACATCCTGAGAGTGCGGCTTCTGTGACGTCCGAGGAATTTGAAGAGGCGAGCGGAGCTGCTTGGACTGTCAAAGCCGCGACCAGTAGAGTGAAAAGGAGCAGGTGGTGCTCTCGCATTGCGGCGAGCTACCAGCTCTGGGTTGTGGTGGAGCGTCCAAGCAGTTAGAGAAGTGCGTGCATGGCGTGGCGAGGTTGCAAGTGGAAAACACTATTTTTGAGGTGATAAGACGCGAGTCGATGCGAGGAAATGTCGGGAAGTCACCATGAACGCATCCGAATCGATAGTGGCCATTTGGTTAGTTTTTGTGCTGGTTTGCAAATTGCAGCGACCTGCAATGCAAGCACAGTTAGTTCCCTCACTCCGTCGTTGCACATTATGGCGATATACAAGTGCATCTTGCTTGGAAGGCGACACCAGAACTCCCGAGTCGTGCAGCCGGTTTGATAAAACCGGCATATACATGTAGGCGGCTTGAGCAACGGCTGCAGTGGAACATCCTTGATGACGACAAGCGAAGTGGCGTGACATCTCCATGCGTAGCAGTGACCTAGCCGGTGTGCGCTGCCAATGGCAGCCTGCCATCGTGGCTGGCTCGGACGTTATGTTGAAGTTGTCATGTCATGGCGATCTTTCGAGCCAGTCCGTCGCCTCTCGCGACTCAAAACATCGAACCTTCCACTCACGACGTCAAAATAGCGATGGTGTCGCCTTGCCACGCTTGATGCTTCGAGCCCTCCAACTTCCACTGCTGCTCGTTGAATTTTGACTTGTTTCGCACTTGAAATTGGCGTTCCCAAAAATTCTCGTCGCCGCGTAAAAGCGGTACATGTTCCCCTGAGTTTAGGAGCCTCCGAGACTCCGACATACAGGATGATTAGGATGAACGTGCGACAACGACTCCCTCCGTGCAGCGACCACTCCAAATTTTCGCACGCCAGCCTGTTTTTCCCGGGAGATAAGGCCATTGCACTTATTTTTTTTGGCTCGCCAGTCGACTCGACTGAGTCGACCGCTGGGCAAGCAGCGTCCTGCTCACACTGCAATGCATGTAGCAGGCAGGCAAAAAACCAACCTTGCCACACACCCGCCTTGCAAGGGCCTCTTACGTATCTGGGCCTAAAAAACTGGGTCGTCCCACGGTCGTCGCAGTTTGGCTACATCGTACGCCTCTGCCATACAAAATTCCATACTAATCAGCCCTAGCCCTCGCCCAGTTCCTGTCACTGCGTGCTCGACGCTGCCCAGTTAGTTTTCGAAAGCGCGCGTACCCCTCAGTATAACCCTCGGCCGGATGTTGCGCGTCTGGAGCTTCTCAGCGCTGCTACTAGCGCTGCGCGCCGGCGCCGCGCAAGCCGCCGAGTGCACGGCGCTCACGGAGAACGTGTTGACCTCCTCCGACTGCCCGTCGGACTGCAGCAGCAACCCGTGCGTGCTCTACTCGCCGTCGCAGGAGACGTGCGTCGAGATGGGCGCCAGCGGCCCCTGCTACAGCGACAGCAGCTTCACGCTGCCTGGGACCAGCACCGAGTGTAACGTAACCTACCAGTGCCTGGACTCGCTGCTGTGGGACGGCGGCCAGTGGCTGCTGGCGCTGGACACGAACAAGGAGGCGGACACCAAGACGATGGCCTACGTTACAGAGATCACGGAGCTCACGTACAGCACGTCGACGCTCTCAGTGTACGTTCTACGATGTCCGTTACGGAACTTTGTAACGGCTTTTCACTTGAAGTTTGTATGGGGTACACTGTAACTCACGAGGTTACATTGATTTGTTATATGACACATACAATTTTCAAGTCAACTCCAAGGCTCACCCAGTGAATCCATCGACAAGAGCGTCGTTAAGGATATCTCACTGGACCAGACCTTCTTCGACACGCCCAGTGTAGCCACGAGCATGTTCCTCCTCAGTATCAACCTCAGGAACACCATCAGCTCCGTGTCCATGGCCACCAACTACCAGACGCTGTACCTGACCAACGCCAACCTGAACGAGGTCCCGGACCAGTTCGCCAACTTCACGGCGCTCACCAAGCTGGACTTGTCCCTGAACTACCTCACGGACCTGCCGGCCAACTCGAGCGACGTGTGGACGGGCCTCGCCACCGTCACGGACCTCAACTTGGCCGCCAACTCGCTCACGGACTTCCCCGTCGTGCTGGACCAGCTGCAGACGCTCAACGTCAGCGGCAACGCGTACACGACCATCCCGGACAACATCTACACCATGGCGGAGTCCGGTGCACTCAAGTACCTGTACATGACGAGCTGCAACCTCACGAACTTGCAGGTGTCGGACGCGCAGCTGTCATTGCTGCAGAACTTGGCGGGATTCGACGCGGACGTGACGATCACGGACTGTGGCTCGGGCTACACGGCCACGACGTTAAGTAACGCGAACGTGGAGGTCTGCACCGTGTCGACGTCTTCGTCCAGCGACGGTAGCAGCAGCCACACGCTGGCTATCGTCCTTGGTGTGTGCTGCGGTGTGCTGGTGCTGGCCATCATTGCGTTCTTGTGGTACCGCAAGAAGAACGGTGGGCAGTTCACCACTAAGAACGGGTCGGCGATCTTCGGTACGGACATTGGCTCGAGTCTTACGGGCGGAGACACGACGTTCGGATCGTCGATTTGGGACGACCCGGATCTCCTGGCTGCCCGTGTCGACCACCGAGATGTGGAGGCTGTCAAGCTGCTGTCTCGCGGTGGCTTCGGTGAAGTGTGGCTGGGTCTGTACATGAACGAGAACGTGGCCATCAAGAGGCTCTTGGGCGACAAGAAGACCATGCAGGACGCGCTGGCGTTCGCGACCGAAATCAAGACGATGGCGCGTCTGGAGCACCCCAAGATCGTGCGCTTTATCGGCGTCTCGTGGTCCAACGCGCTGTCCATCCAGGCCGTGACGGAGTTCATGGACTGCGGAGACCTCAAGTCGCTGCTTGACTCGAGCCGTGCCAGCTCGCTGACGTGGGCCAACCTCAAGTGCCAGATCGCCATCGATATCGCCGATGCGCTCGTGTATCTGCACACGCTGAACCCGAAGCTCATTCACCGTGACTTAAAGTCTCGCAACGTGCTGATCGACGCGCAGACCGGAGCCAAGCTGAGCGATTTCGGTATCTCGCGGAACCGAAGCTTCGACGAGACCATGACGGCCGGCGTCGGTACGGCTCGCTGGATTGCGCCCGAGGTCATCCTGGGCGGACACTACACGGAGTTCGCCGATATTTACTCGTTCGGCGTGGTGCTGTCGGAGCTGGACACGTGCAAGGCTCCGTTCTACGACGCCACCAACACGAACGGCGGCAAGATGCAGGACGTGACCATCCTGCAGCTCGTGTCGGCCGGCAAGCTGCAGCCGAGCTTCGAGGAGTCGTGCCCGCCTTCCATCGTCAAGCTGGCGCGCGCATGTCTGTCGTTCGACCCTGCTCAGCGTCCAAGCGCCATCCACATTTCGTACGAGCTGCGCAAGATCATGAAGGACGAGCTGTAGATCGGCTTCAGAGTACAGTGCGCGCAGCATGAATGATGTTTTGGTGGGCGATGGAGGCTGTTTTGTATTACCACAGTTAACTTTAAGCGAAGTCTTACTTTACTGAAGAGTGGTTGGGTCTTACGTTGTCGAGTGGTTGATGTACACGGGGGCGTCGAACTGCTTCTTGTCGCCAGGCGGGAGTGTATTCTGCCGTCTCTGCAGCACCGAGTAGCTCAGCAGAGCGAGATAGGCCAGCAGCGCAACGAGTCCAACGGAGATTGCGCTGAAGACGCCACTGACGTGGCTCATCACTGCGGTCTCACTTGTCGATTCCGAAGACCCCGACGCTCCTGAATTTGAAGCTGCTTGACTCGCCATCGCCTGGTCGATCATTGAGAGCTCGACTAGCACCAACACCAGACACTGCATTGGTGTCGGTCTGTGGGGCTCTGGTGGAAGTTCCTCAATGAATGACTTCAATGTGAATGTATCGACGAGCCCGCTGTTGATGGCACAGAGCGTGCCATCATATCCGAGCAAGGTGGGCCATTTCTTTGCTATTGCCGAGCGTAGGCGACGCCTACGGGAGGCGCTGGCGACAGCTCGTCAGCTTGCGGGGAACTGTTGCGCTCCATCGCTCGATTCCGTCTCCGCCGAGCCACCACCAACATGACGCCTGCAATGACGAGCACAACGGCCACGACCCCGACTACGATGACCACAGCGGTGTGGTCGAAAAAGCTGCTGGACTTGGGGTCATTCGTGCTGCCTTCGTGATCGGAGCCTGAGTTGCTGCTGTCATGATCATCGCCGTCCTCTAGTGTTCGTATGTGAAGACCCTCGACGACGAAGCTACTTACCGCCATGAACAGCGACAGCAGGAATAGAAGAGCTTGACGCATGGGGCTTGGACTTCAAAAGCTGGAAGTTTTCGAAGTGGGAGATGCTGGAGTGAGCAAACCTCACCTCACCACCAACTGGTGCATGTGTTGGGTTCACCATAGATAGATTGATAGATTGTCCCCCCTGCTGGCGGGGTAAAGGACAGCGAGAGCTGGGTTTCGTGCTGCTCGATGCGTGCAAGTCCAAAGGGGAAGGGGCCCATTTTCTGCTGGAAAATCCGTTCGAAGCGCATGAAGAGGTTCAGGGGATCCCCAGCTGCAGACCAGAGGAGGCCTCTTGTGGCGAGCAGCTCCGGATCGGCTCTGTGGACACGGCGAAAGACACTTGACATACACGTACAGAGGCCGTGAGCAACATCCAGCAAGGTATCACGTGAGACCGGCCTGAAACTGCAGGACGCAGGGCGGACCAAAACCAAAGCAAGGAGGACAGAGCAGCGTCCACCAAAATTTACACACGATTTACGAAGATTCATGAAGGCCTCGACGAGGCTTAAAACTCTCTGGTTGGTCTCACGGATCGAAGACTCACAGTCAACTTGATCTCTCCGACACTTAATAGTATTGACGCAGCTTGCGCTGGCCCGTGCCGCCCATAGGGCCATCGCTCGACAGCGTCGTGTAGATCGACGTGCTTGGGCGCTCCCCCGCATTGAGCGTGGACAGGGGCTCCAGTCGGCGGGTGCCCGTGCCAGCCATCGGTCCGTCGTCCGACAGCATCGTGAAGATCGATTCCGATCGCTCCTCGGTGTTCGAGTCCGTGGGCGTGTGGGGGGCGTTTTGAAGCGGCTCGGCGGTGGCCAACACGGCCAGCGAGGCGACCGCAAGCACCCAGCGGAACATCTTGATGGCTCGGTAGTCGACCGGTGTGCCAGGCGTTATTAACGTTAGTCATGAGGATGCTCTGGCTCGATTGGAGTCAGTCGGTTCTGCGCCAATCGGGGCGCTGATCCTCTCTATAAGCATGATCCTTAGCTGAATGACTACATGAATCAATCATGATGAATGCAGGCATGTTGTGTGGCGTGCTTGTCATCTCACGTGTAGGCCGCCCCCGGCACACGACGCCAGATCTCGCGGCGTTTTTCGCTCAGTGGTTTGAGTGACCGATTTCATCTAAATACAAATATGAAAGGGCTGCCGCCATTATTCCTCCTTAGAGGTCGTGGCTTTTCGTGCGCAGCAGCAGCAAAAGATCGCACATCACTATGCCAACCTGCCATTGGTCGAAAACCGCTCTAACCCCTCGCCATTGGCCAAGGCCGTTACGCGTCGTTTCAGTCGAAAACCTGCGGTCTCAATGGGACTCTGCACCTCACCACTCGTCGCCGCATTTAACCAGTCACCCCCAAGACCCCCATGCGTCTGTGTCTTTTGTCTCTACTAACGCTATTAGCCCCGCAATGCGCGACTTCAGACGCCAGTCCGCTGCGAGTTTCACTGGCACGTCGAAGGTCTCCTCCTGATACTGCTGCTATGGCTACTGGTACAACCTCTACTGCCACCGACTGGATCCAATCCGAAGCCCGGGCATATCATACACACCCTCCAGTGCCCGACTGGACGGTGGCAGAAGCCAACGCCAACGCCACGCAGGACGCGGCCCAGCCTCCTCTCCCCATCGCCAAGCGCGTGACGCTGCAGAACTTCGGCAACGTGCAGTACATCGGGAGTGTGGGCTTTGGCAACCCTCCGCAGTATTTGGACGTGGTGTTCGACACAGGGTCCAGCGATACGTGGATCCCTGGTACAAGTTGTGACAGCTGTGGCTCGCACCACCGATTCGATTCTCAGAGGTCTACAACGTTCCTAGACACAGAAGAGAAGTTCTTCGATGCGGTTAGTGCGTTGTTCATCGTTTTGCAGTTTTTTGCAGGGAATTTGGAGCAATTTTGGAGAAGTTGTGACTGATTTTAGTGTTTTTGTTTTAAATCTGCAGTATGGCAGCGGGTCAGTGTCGGGGACGGTAGTCGTGGATACGGTGACTATCTCGGGCTATACAGTGGATAGTGTTCGCTTCGGGGTGATTGACGACGAGAGTGACAAGTTGCAGGAGTTTCTGGCCGACGGCATCTTCGGACTGGGCTTTGAGGGACTTGCACACATCAGTCGACCCACTGTGTTCGCGGCACTGGCAGGAGAGAACGCGGAATTGGAGAATATGTTCGCCTTCTACCTCACACCCGAGGCGTACCGGGCAGGCAGCGAGCTGCATATTGGAGGTTACGATCTCTCGGTTGTTGGGCCTAATGCATCGTTCCACTACACGCCCGTGGTGAAGCTGCCCGAGTTCGACTCGTTCATGTACTGGACCATCAAGATGAACGACTTCTCCGTTCTCCCTCCGGTCAAAACCACCGACAACAATGGTGGAGACATGGAGAGTGACGCCGCCGCCAACATGTGCGAGCCGTTCTGCTACGCCATCGTCGACACGGGAACGTCGCTCATCAGTGTACCGGCAGGTCAATTCGACGAGGTGGTGAGCAAGATCACTCGCGGTCTGGACTGCGACGGCATCGACTGCGACGCAGTGGACGTGAAGGACTTCCCGGTGCTGCACTTTGGCATGGAGCCGGACAACATTTTCCTGCTGCAGCCGCAGGACTACGTGCTGTGCTCGGGCTGGGGTCAGTGCAAGCTGCAGTTCCAGTCCACGACAGATGAGTGGTGGATCCTCGGCGACGTCTTCATCAAGACGTACTACACGTTGTTCGACGCCGAGCGCATGCGCGTGGGCTTCGCGTGCGAGGGTGACATTTGCCAGGGTGGACGTGGCAACATCTACGGCGACAATGGGGAGGGCGGCGCGTTCGGTGCATGGGAGAACGCTTTCCTACTGGGCTCGTGCTTCGCGGCCGCGTGCATGTTCCTGTTCGTGTTCCTGTTGAACCAGCAGGACGAGGAGCCGCATTTGAACCAGGACGAGAGCTTCCTCGGAGGGATCATCGATCGACGCAACAATTCGCCCCAGGGCTACCAGGTGCACGACCCCAAGCGGCCGCTACTGTACGACGATGAGGACCAGCACGCGTACGCAACGTCGTCCACTTCAACGTCGCAGGCGTCCAGTTATGCCGAGGCGCGGCGCAACTTTGCGGCACTGCCGTCGCCCCCGGGCTCCACTGATGGCCACATGAGCGATGGCTCCTGTGTTGAAGTTTAGATGGACACCTGGAGGACACTTTGTCCCGTTACCGGTATTTAAAAACTACAGACATACATGTAGCACGGAGATCCAGATCTGAAACACATGTAACGTTACATGTTTCAGAATCTGTATTTCAGCTGGAACCAGTCTGGAACTTTGACAGCTGTAGCAGGTTTCACAGGAGATGCATTGCTGAAGGGGTACGATTCCTCAGTGAAGTAAGGATCCGCCCGTTCCCAAAATATATATTCTGGAAGGTACGCTACTTCCAGCTGGCCGTGGGCACGGCCGTGCCCCTTCGGCGCACTCGCATTTTTCACTTTGTCGCTGGTAGCGACTCGATACATGTGCAAAACGATTGAAAAGAGAGGCCTGCACGCGGCGCTCGGCTGCGCGTGCGGCAAAGCTTAGAAATGGGTCGGACTGCGTCAACCTGGTGGGCAGCCGTCAGCGTTGTGGGCCATGGGGGCGTCAACACACAGTTGGAGAGACACTCTAACTGCGCCCCTCTCTCTCCCATACTTACTTCCAGTCATCTCGCTTGATTTCAGTGCACCCCCTAACCCGCGCTACTTAACCGTGGCGCTCGTTCTGTACTCGCTCGTTCCCCCCGACAAACGAAACTGGGCGCCCGAGGAGAAGGAGGCGGCGCCAGATCTCTCGGCGCCTTTCCACTTCCCACCTACCTAACCGGGGAGCCCGACGCCAGGACGCGGTTAGCACTAGCCTAAACAACTTCGACGCACGGGGACGAACGCGGTTAACACTAGCCTAACCGAGGGAACAGGAGGAAGGAAGGAGGATGCGCGCTCCGTCAAGCCTGCTGCTACCGCTGGCGGTGGCGGTGATGCAGGTGCAGAGCGTCGAAGCCGCCAACGGCTCGCTGCCCACGTGGCTGGCCTACGTGACGGGCGGCCTGCTGGTCATCATCATCGTGTACTATTGCTGCCGCCGCGCGCGCTTCGACGAGAACCTGCAGCAACCGCTGCTTGGTGGCCAGTACACGGAGGACGGTCAGCCCATGACCCGCCAGGACGTGCAGGAATCGTACGTTACTCTCTCTCTCTCTAACCCCCTCTCGCTTTAACCACTGCTTAAATGGTGACAGTGTGGTTAGACACCACCTAACCGGTTTAGACATGTCTAAACCCATGGGTTGGTGTTAAACCCGTGTCACCATGCAGCAGTGGGAACACTTTCACCAGTCTTCGATATTTCTCTCTGGTCTAACTTCTAAAAATCTGTACTTCTAAAAATTCTAGAAACGACGAGGTGAGCACGCAGTGGCAGTGCGAGGTGTGCGACTTCCACAACAAGAGTTCGTCCAAGGCCTGCGTGCTATGCGGCACCGAGAGAGGTTTCAGCCTGGGTCTCAACTCCCCCGTCCGCCCAGCCAACACTGGACCAGTTGCCGTGGAGACGGACGTCCCAAGAGAGAAGAGCTTCAACCGCACCCGGTCCTTCGCCATCCGCCGCCTCAACATGCTCAACTCGCGCCAACGAGGCGCGCGCAACCGCCAGGACTGGGTCCGCAAGGTCGGACTGGACGGCAAACGCTACTGGGCCAAGAGGGAGCTGCCCTTCCCATTGGGCAACGCCAAGCCCACGGACGACAAGGCAACAGGAGACCAAGACAAGGACATGGACAAGCCCAACGCCATTCGGATCGACATCCCGACCTCAGACGCCGACATGTTGTCGCCTAAGGGCGTGGGATCAGTCACCGCCGTCTCGAGCGGAGCCTCCGACCCGGACAAGGAGCTCGTGCACCAGCAGTCGCTGGCCTTTGTGTCGCAGTTGGCACAGACCCCGCGGCATCCGGAGGGTCGCATGACCTTCAAGGAGTACCGTGAAGTGGACGCCCGCGTGGCGTCCCGCGGCTACGAGATCTCGGAGCAAGACTTGGAGATTCTCGAACAGGTGGCGGCGCTGCCGTTTAAGGACAAGTACGCGTGGTTCTTGGAGCAGACGTCGGCGCTGATTAAGCCCTGGGAGGACGGACACTTGAAGATGCGCGTGCACCGTGAGAACATCTTGGTTGAATCGATGGAGCAGCTTCTAGGCGTGCAGATGGAGCACATTCACATGCCGCTACGCATTGAGTTCATTGGGGAAGTGGCTATTGATGCCGGTGGACTTGAGCGCGAGTGGTTCTCGCTGGTTACGGAGCGCCTGTTTGACGAGACCATTGGGCTCTTCATGTGCGCGCACGTGGACTCGCTCGCGTACGTCATCAACCCGAACTCGGTGGAGGCCTCGGCCGACCACCTGCTGTACTTCCGTGGTGCAGGTCGACTGCTGGGTCGCGCTCTGCTGGAGGGCCAGCTGATGAAGGCCCACCTGGCTCTGCCCGTGCTGAAGCACTTGCTCGGTGTCCCGATTTCGTTCAGTGACTTGGAGTTCTTTGACCAGGAAGTGTACAATTCGCTCAAGTGGATGAAGGACAACGACGGCGTGGATGCACTGGGACTGGACTTTACCGTGAACAACCGCAAGCTGAACGGCGAGGTGGAAACGATCGAGCTGAAGGAAGGCGGCAAGGACATTGAACTGACGGACGAGAACAAGCAGGAGTACATTTACCTGCGTCTTCGCTACATCATGCTGGACTCGTACGCCGAGCAGCTGCAGCATCTGATGGCCGGCGTGTTCGAGGTGATCCCGCAGGAGCTGATCCTTGTGTTCGACTACCAGGAGCTGGAGTTGGTGTTGTGCGGTGTCCCCTCCATCGATGTGGACGACTGGAAGGCGCACACCCAGGTCTCGGATGAGCTGCCGGAGGACCTGCTTTCGTGGTTCTGGGACATTGTGGAGGCGTTCTCGGACGAGGAGCGCGCGCGTCTGCTGCAGTTCACGACGGGCTCTTCGCGTGTGCCGGTGCAGGGTTTCAAGGCACTCACCAGTTACGATGGCCGCATCTGCCACTTTACGCTGAAGGCCGTGACCTTCCCGGAGAACGCATATCCGCGAGCACACACGTGTTTCAACCGCATCGACTTGCCGCTTTACAAGACGAAGAAGGAGCTGGAGGACGTGCTGTCGCTGGTGATAAATATGGAAGTGACGGGCTTCACGGACGAGTAAAATGGTATTTTGTACAGTTGAAGGCTTTCATGCCGCGGCTGCACCATCCTCCGCGTCACATCGTGCTGCACGCGTCGCCGTCGTCCGGCGTTTTGAGTTGGGAGCAGACCAGCCTGAACAAGGTAAGCTTGCCCAAGGTGAAGATGTTATCAGCAGCGTCGAAGGGTAGACGTGTTGGCGGTGCCACGCAGTTGGATGACAAGCAACATGCGGCGGGACCTCGGGAATTCGAGCATGAAAACGCAGAAAACAGGAAAAAACTAAACAAAAAATATTGAACGCTTTACTCTCAGGTTATTTTGCGTCTTTTTGCTCAACTTGCCTATTGATCTGCAACTTTAAATTTAATCGTCAGAATGATCACTTCACCACCGAGAGATCGCGAAGAAATGAAACCCGCATCAACATGCGGCACATATTTTCACTCACTCACTCTCCCACCATAGTCATCCAAAATGAGCTATCGCGTGGCCTCTCGCAGTATCGGTTGGTAGCTCTTGGAAATGTTCAGCACACAGAATCGACTAATGTCACACAGGGCTGAAGACCTCTGCTCGGTTTTAGACATCGGCAAGAGCGCCGTCTACAGGTCCATATCCTCCACGACAGTCGACGGCGGTCGGTCTCCTGGCGCGAACTGGAACTTGGTCGGGTCGGCACCGGCACCGGCAGCCGCAGCGGCCTGTTGCTGCTGCATCGCGAACGCCGCGGCAGCCTCACGCGTGCCTACATTCACCACCACCCACACGGGGTCGCCGAAGAATCCTCCGGAGCAGTGCAGCCTCCAGCTACCAGCGTACGAACCAGGCTCCGACGGCATGAGCAACGGCGCGTGGACGTCTATCCGCTGTCCTGGTGGTGCCGCCACTGGAATCTGCTCCGGCCCCTGGAAACTCGTTCCTTGTGCAAACAGCAGCCGCGTATCTGCCGGCCACGACTCACTCCCAGTGTTCACAAAACTCCATTGCTACAAAAAAAAATCAAAGCAAAAAACAAAAAAATACTCAGAAAGCCTTCCACCTCCGTAGTCCCTCCCCATCACTCTACCTCCTCACCATTTGCACGGGTGTGTCCGGAGCGAAGAGCGTGCTCTGTGAGGCCGACAGGTCGCTGATGAACTGCGCCTGGAACGAGGCTGAGTTGGGCTGCTGGTGCTGCTGCTGCTGATCTCTCGATGGCGCGTCGCCCTCGTCCTCCATGTCCAGGTCCTCTCCGGCCGTGTCCATCCCCTCCATGGGGTTCAGCACGGGCGTGCCGCTGGCCTCCATCGTGGCCAGGTAGTTGTTGGCCGCCGTCTCCACGTTCCAGTTGCACGACTCGAGGAAGAACGAGGCCGTGTGCACGTCCAGCTGCAGCAGGTGCGCGAACTGGTCCACGAGCTCGTCGTGGTCGCTGGTGGTGATGCTCTGGAACATCTGCAGCAGGTCGTCGGCCATCGTTGCGTCTATAGTAGAGGAAGAGACGGCGGGTTAGTGGACTTTTCTCGGGTTTGGAGGAGAGTTGAAAGGTGCGAGCTATACGTACAGGTGCAGGAGAGACTGGAGCAGAAGGTGAAGGGCTTGGGAGCTTGGTGCGGACGCTGGGGGGCCGGTGGGTGATGGGAGAAGCTGCCGTCGGGGTCTGCTCGGAAATGCGCCGAATTACGCCGAATTGGGACTTAAAAAAAACGGTTTGAAGTTTTCTGAGGTACCGGTAGCTGATAGGTATATACGGGATTTGTAGCGGGAAGTGTCCCATGAAGCTTTTATTTTTGGTCTGCGTTTTTTGCGCTTTTTTTCGGCTGACTTGATTTTACTACCGGTAGTTAGGTACTTCGTGACGCCGGAAATAAAGGCAGCCGTATTTAGCGTGGCATCCCGTTCAATTTCCCACTTTTTCAGGAGCCGTGCTGGAAATACTGCATATATAACAATAAAATGCAGCTACCAAAGTACCGGTAATCGAAAAAAGCGACTGGAAAATCACGCTTTTTTCGATATCTTTTTAGGGATGGAACCGTATATACCGGTATAACCGAATCTTTTCACTGTTACCCTTCAAGATCTCTCGCTAGACGCACGCAAAACGACGTATCCTTGTCACACCTTTGTCATTGCACAACTCGCCGTATCCACCGCAAGCTCTCGCCCCGATACCTTTCCACCATGTCCGTGCTGCTTCGCTCCACCACCACTGCTGCGCGCGCCCAGCTGCTCAAGGCCGCGGCCACGCGGGGCTTTGCCGCCGCTGCAACTGCCACCGGCACGCCCATCATCAACTCGCACAACGAATGGGACCCCCTCGAGGAGGTGATCGTGGGCCGCGTGGAGGGCGCCACGATCCCCGAGTGGCACGTGTCCGGCAAGGCCGTGTGGCCCAACAAGCACTGGGACATGTACAAGACCAAGGCCGGCCTGCCCTTCCCCAAGGAGCTCATGGAGGGCGCCGCCAAGGAGCTCGACTACCTGGCCGAGGTGCTCGAGGGGGAAGGCGTGATCGTGCGGCGCCCCGAAGCGGCCACGAATGACTTCAACCAACCGATCAAGACGCCGGACTTCTCCAGCCGCTCGCAGCTGTACGCTGCCATGCCGCGCGACGTCCTCATCGTCTTCGGCAACGAGATCGTCGAGGCGCCCATGGCCTGGCGCTCGCGCTACTTCGAGTTCCGCCCGTACCGCAAACTCATCAAGGAGTACTTCCAGAAGGGAGGCAAGTGGACGGCCGCGCCCAAGCCGCAGATGAGCGACGAGCTGTACAACGAAGACTGGAAGGCCGAGAGCGGCGTCTTCAACTCGGTGGTCACGGAATTCGAGCCCACATTTGACGCTGCCGAGTTCACGCGCATGGGGCGCGATATCTTCACGCAGCAGAGCCAAGTGACCAACCAGTTCGGCATCGAGTGGGTGCGTCGCCACCTAGGAGACGACTACAACGTGCACGTGCTGGACTTCCAGGACCGCAACGCCATGCACATCGACGGCACGTTCGTCCCGCTGATGCCCGGCAAGCTGCTGGCGAACCCGTTCCGCCCGTGCATCACGGGTCGACCGGTCAAGACGTACTCGTACAAGGACAAGGACTACCAGTACTGCCTGCCGGAGATGTTCAAGGGCTGGGAGGTGTTCGTGGCGCCCGAGCCGGAGCTGTCCAAGGACCACCCGCTCTTCTTCACGAGCCCGTGGACCGCGACGTGTAACGTGCTGGTGGTGCGCCCGGGCACCGTCGTGGTTGAGGCGCACGAGAAGAAGGCACAGCAGTGCTTCAAGGACTGGGGCTTCGAGGTCATCCCCGTGCCGTTCCGCAACTTTATGCCTTTCGGCGGCTCCTTCCACTGCGCCACCTGCGACGTGCGCCGCACTGGCACGCTGCAGTCCTACTTCGACTAGGCATGTGGCTATTGCAAAGCTCGCATGGAGGCAAGTGCAAGCTCAACTAGCCATCCTTCAATTCAAGTGTAGCCATCTTTCACTAGTGTAGCCATCTTTCACTGCAGTCATTCGTACTTACAACCAGCATATACGGTACTGTCATTTTTCAAAATTGGGGCCACCTCCACTAGATCCAACCTCCGATATAGCCTTCCTCCCGGTAAGATTTTTACCCGCGGATTTGAAACCGTTCGCGATTCGTCGAAAACCTGTCTGTAGCCATATCCCCATTCGCTGAAACCCTGTAACGACGCAACGACGCCGAACGAACCTGTTCTATCGCATATTTGTCAAAAGGGGGGAGAAATCCGCGACGGGACGGGGGGCTCCGAGAGAACGGGAAAAAGGAGTCGCCCCTGTGCTCGCGCAACGGCGGCGTCGCGGTGTCACTACGCCACAGGCCGGTAAGTCTCCCTGCACACGTGTCCGCTCCATGTTGTTCGCCTGCGTCCGCCCCCTCGATGCGCGCGCCGCGCGTCTTCAGAGTCGCCCTGGGGGTCTCGCTACACCTTCGGCGACTTTAGCGCGCGATTTGAGGCGGTTCCGGGGCTCGGAGCGACGGGGGAAGCGCTGCGTTGGATAGAGCGGCGTCTCCTCTGTCGATTGAGCCCCCGGAAGCGTCCGAATCGGCGCGTTTTGGGCGATTCCGCACTAGTTTTCGGCGTCGACCCCCAGGAAGCGGCTACTATTGGGGGCAACCAGGGCTGGAACGGACCGAGCTGACGCCTTGTGTGTGTGTGACTGTGGCTGGGCTCAGATGCAGTAGCGCCGCATTGCGGGGGAGAGCACGCAGCACGTAGGGCGGCGCCTGGAGCTGAGCTGGCAGCAAGAGTGATGGTCACTGATAAGTTGTGTTATTGTATCGGTTATGTGTTACAAAAAATGTTGCAGTTAGGAACCCGCGATGGCGTCGGACAGCGATGGCAGTACCAGCAGCGCCGTCGTCCTTAATTCCATCTGCGAGAAACTTGTAGAATATAAAGAATCGCTCTTGCGGTATGTATCTCTGCAGCGTGCGTGGTGTTGCTTCAGATATGGAGTTACTAACATGATCGAGTGTTATTAACGTGTAGGCAGCTGGTGGACGAGCGGGAGGCGGCGCTAGCGGCCAGCAAAGAGCAGCAGCGGGAGGATGTACAGGAGGAACAGGCGGAGATAAGAAGTGCAGAGGAGGAGGAGACGGCGCCTCCGGTGGAGCAGCAAGCTCAAGCTGAAGCAGTAGCTGAAGTTGAAGTTAAAGTTATAGCTGACGATCTCAAGCCGATGGATGATGTGGAGAGCAGCGTCCCAGTGGTAGAATCTCCGGTGGAGACGGAAGCCGCTAGTGTTGCTGCAGCGGTTGAGCCAGTGGAGAAGCCGTCACCCGCCAAGGCGACGGAGGATGAGGTCGTCTTGAAGAAACGGCGGCTGGCGGAGGCGGAGGAGGTGGAGAGTGCTGCTGTTGCTCACAAAGATGATGTCCCTGTTAAGAAGGCGAAGCGAAGCAAGGCGAAAACGCTGCGGCTGGAGAAGCAGAATGTGGATAGTAGCAGCGAACACACAAGCGAGAAGGACTCGACGATGGTGAATGCTACTGGGGAACAGGAAGCTGTGCTGGTGGGTGCTCCGTACCGTGTTGTACGGACGTCGGTGCCCCCAAACAAATATTTAATGCAGAAACGGCGAGACGAAGAGGCCTCAGATCGTGAAGCTCTGGTTCAGCCAGTTCTGCGTTCGTCGACACCTGGATCTTCTGGTCTTAGTACTTGCAACGGGGCAACTGGGACCAAGCGGCCCGCTTCGACACATCGAAGTTCTTCATCCTCGGCGGACGTAGTAAATGCGGAGTTCGAGCGGAGGTTGCGCGAGTCTATGAGCCTTCGTCGGGAAGTGAATCAGCGTTGTGTATCAGTGACGCGGAAGCGACAATTACCGCGGTTACCAACACCTGCGCGCGACAAGTCTCATTGGGATTTTTTGCTCGAGGAGATGAAGTGGATGGCGACAGATTTCGCTCAGGAGCGCAATTGGAAGCGTGTGATGCAGCGTCGGTTGGTAGCCGACGTACTTGTTGCACAGAACGCTGAAAGTGTCCGTCAGGAGCAAGAAAACCGGCAAATAGCTCGTGGAGTGGCGTTGCAGGTATCGGCATTTTGGAGAACAATGGAACGAATCGCTGCAAGATCAAGAGTACGATTTGAGGCCGCAGGTACAGAATCTTCAAGCCAGGGCGATGCGGACGATCCGATGTTAGGGGATCACCGTTCAGAGGATGATGGCAATCGCGGCAAAATTGAAGATCACAATGTGGCTGCTGTCGCTGGCGATATTCTGTCACTGAAATATCACACAATTGATGTTGCAGCTGGCAAGGAAATTGACGCGAAGGGCGAGGGAAGGGGAGCTGCAAAGGCTGATACAGTGCTTAAGGCTGCCAAAAGTCACATATCTTACATTGTGGCTGCGGGAAAGCGAGCGCGTAGCGCTATGAGCTCTTCGATGACAGACGGCAGTATTGTTGGTGACAAGTCTTCTTGTCCATCTCTACGTGAAGCCGCCTTCCGCGAACTTCAGGCTCGGTGTACAGCCTTGCAAGCAAAAGGGGGGCCAACCATTATTTTGGCAGCCTTTCAACTTCTTGCTCTGCGGTGGATGCTTGAGCTGTACTCCAGTGGTCTCAACATATTTCTCAACGACCAGCTTGGTATGGGTAAGGCAGCAACGATTGTTGCCTTTCTCAGCTTGATAGAGATCGTAAGCTTCCAGAAGCAGCAACTACAGTCGCAAGAAGAGAACCCAACCAACACAGCTACACCAGAGACGTTAAGGACCGGCCCGTTGATAGGTCCACACCTGATACTTGTTTCAGATGAAGAGCTACACAAGTGGCGATATTATCTTCGGATATGGCATCCAGACCGACGCATTCAGCTTTATGATGGTGTCGGTAGCTCAGTTTCTTGTAGAAAACAACTGCAGCGCGAATGGAAGATAAAACCTCGAGCACACGCGCACAAGAGTGAAGATGATTTTCTTATAGCACCGCCCAATCACGACGATGGCGACGATTTGGACGATGACGAACGTGCTGAACCTTTGTACTGCGTGCTGTGCCCAGTGAATGCATTTTATGAAGACCGGGAAGCTTTTGTGCAATTCAATCATTGGCAGATGGTTGTAGTGGAAAACGAACTCGGTGGGCACTTTGATGACCCAGCTTGTGTGACCGCGCTGCAGCAGCTTCGACAACAGCAACGGCGGGTCTTGTGCAACGGCCAACCGATCGAAAATTGGAAAAACACTGCATTACGGCTGCAGTACGCTGAGTTTATGGTGCGTGAAGCCCCTCGTTTAGAGAGCGACAGTGGGTCTGATAGCAACCAGCATCGAGTGGAGACGTGGCCAGTGCAGGAATTGCTAGTGGAGAGGTCATCAGTTGGGGAAGTGATGCAGTTATATGGTAAATCATCCAGTGTACGCGCGTCGTTGTGGAAGGCCACTTCCCAGCAGGAAGACACGTCTCAGCACATGAGCGCATTACTCCTCGCTCTATCCTGCCTCAGCTTGCGGCGAGTCCGTAGTGAGGTGGAAACTCAACTTGGCAAAATCGAAGAGATCAGTGTGAGCTGTCAACCAAGTCCATCGCAAAAAACGCAGTATCGCAACGCCCTAAGTGGGTTTGGGGCTACTCTGGATACTTCCGGCGGTCGTGAAGAACGTTTAGGTGTTTGGCTCCAACTCTTACTGCGTCTACGCGAGATCTGTAACTGCGTGGATATCGTGAATGACATGGATAAGCTGGGGCATGCAGATTTGCGGTTGCTGACTAGCTGTTCAGCAAAACTGGAGGCCTTGGAACCACTGCTGCGACGGCTGGCAGTACAGGAGGGCAAGAAGGTGGTGATTTACTGCCAATTCAACGCCATGCTTCCTATTATGGAACTGTTTCTCTCTCTGCTGGATATCCATTTCGTACGCGTGACCGGGTCCGTCAACATGCAGCGCCGCGCGCTGTGTCATTTCGCGGACCGCCCAGTGGTTCGTGTGGCCCTTGTATCTACTCGGTTATCCATGTCCAATGGCAGATGGGCTGCGTCCGTATTTGGTGGCGAGGCGATCATTGTCGTGGATAGTGACTGGAATGCCACTTGTGACGCAAAACTGCGGGCTAGTTGGGCTAAAATGGCTGTGGGTGGTGCGGATACCCTCCCGGTCTACCGATTGCACTGCGAAAATACCGTCGAGGCGTCATTATTACGTGTGGGGGCTTCACTCACTGAGAGGGTCTTCGGCGAGATGAATCCTCAGGAACTCCTTGCAGTGCCATCTGACATGGCACTGAGTATGGCGATTGAAAAACCTAGCTGGTGGTCTTCGACTGCTACCAGCAGCGGTGGAAATGGATTATCAAATTCCGGGACGATAGCTTCCCTTTCTAGTGTGGCTCAGCAGGTGGAAAGGGATGGGAGATATTGCGGGGGTTCAAGTGAATTGGAAATGCCGCTTGTGGTGCATAACGTGGATCTTGATGCAGAGGAACATCTTCTGCTGGCGAACACGGACGAGCTGACGCCTGTGGAATGGTATGCAGTTAACTATGTTCATGGTGTAACTGACAAGAAGCACCAACAGCGGGATAATGGCAAAACTGTCGAAAGAGATGTCGGCCGTACGGAAGAAGATTGTAGCGCTTCTTGGGACGACAACAGCACATTATTCCATTCAGATCAATGCTCATTTGAAGAAATGGCGGCCTCGGAAGTAAATCGCCAATGGCAAGATGGTGATGCCACTTCGCAGCTCTTTTACAAAATGGAGTCTGGGGGCAATGGACTGGTGGATGAAAACACGCTCGAAAAGCTTTTTATGCAGATGCGTATGGAAGGTATGGAAACGCATTTCGATGTGTACAAGCCTCCACAACCCCCACTGCCTGAAGGCACGTCAAGTGCGCGCTTGTCGTCAGAAGCAGGTCCGACAGTGGACAACCAGATGACGTTTCGAGTTGCTTATCGTGTGCCAGCACCGCCACCACCTCAGCCTCAGCCAGGAAAGTCAAAAGTGGAGCATGGTGTTGGGCAGCATGGAGATCTATCCAAGCTCAAATCCAGCAAAAAGCAGCGGACAAGCGCTGCTGCCATGTCTGCAGCGCGAGCTGGAATGGCGCCTGGTGCTGGCTCGGCAAATGCAACGGCAGCTTCTGCTGGGGTAAAGCGCAAGCTGGAATCGCAACTTGGTGGTATCAAGTCTGGACCTCTAAAAGAGCAGCGTGTCGATCTGGAGGGAATTCCGGTTCCTGACGTGTCCGAGTTCGCTGATGACGACTTTTGGGGTGATACGAACCTGGATGCGCTCGACTCGGCCGAGTGGGATGACCCCGCGCTGAGTGGAATTCTGGGTGCTGGTGTTGGCACTGGGAATGGAGCATCTTCTACAGCTTCTTCGTCCGGTACAGCATCTAGTGGAGCGGGTGTGTCGGCGACACTAGGAGGGAGTGGGGCAGATGCTGGCGTTCACGGGGAAGCTGGTCATTCCAAGACAGGGTCTCAGAAGGGCTTCAAGAAGTCGAAGAATGCAACGGGACGAGCTAGGAAAAGCAGCATGTCGTCCGATTCAGGACGCGATGCCTGGGGCGTGCACGACGACATCGTTCTCAAGAAGTTATTCGACCTCTACGGCGCCAATTGGACACTTATTGCCCAGGTATTTAATTCGGCTACGGCGGTGTCTCGCTTTGTCTGCAAGAAGCGTTCACCTCGTCAATGTTATGATCGCTACGGCAAGATTATATCCGGCAGCATCTCTACGTCGGCGACGGCGCCAGGTGTCACAACTGCCACATCGAAAGACAGCAAGTCTAGTGCCTCACTCAAGGCTCAGCGTGCAGCAGCCGCGTCTGTTGCAGCTGCGCAGCTCACGCCTGTCGTGCTTGATGCTCGTATTGGGCTACCTCATACTGAGTTGCTTCTCACCTTCCCACTACGTCATTCGCTGCCCGGGTTGCCGCCACCGTCTATCATGGGCGCAACTAGCTTGGTGGAGATGACGCTTGCGCTCCGAAAGAAGCAGACGGCAGTCGATGCTGCTGATAAGAAGGGCACCTCGACGACGCAGGGTGGTGGTCTGGATGATTTGAAGTCGATCAAAACCTCGTTCGATGCTATCATCCAGTGTATGAAGCACAAAACGTCGCCGCCTCCAATTCCCATCCCCGTTGGAACCGGTAGCACTGGCGCAGCTTCCACCACGGCGACAACGTCAGCTATCGCGACAGCAGACTCGGCAGATTTGGGGACGAAAGCATCGCTTACAGCAGCATCGACCCCGCCTATCCAAGTCCCGGTCACGGTTTCGACAACTCCAACCGAAGCTAACGCCATGAAAGCTTCTGTTTCGCCGGTGGTGGCTGCGAAAGCGACACCTGTAGTGGTGCCACCACCACACAAGTCGCACACGGATATGATTTCGCTTCTACCCACTGCGGTGCTTGGTCCGGACGAAGTGATCAAGCGCAGCAAGGAAGCCGCAGTAGTAGCTGTGCAAGCTGCGGCAGCCGTAGCGTCTGTTGGGCGTGACGGGTCCCCACTTTCAGCTAGTGCCGATGTCATGCTAGGTGCCGGCTCTGGTTTCGGCGCGTCGGTGAGCGGTTCAATGCCTCGACGCTCACATGCTGCGAGCCTTAGCAGTGAAATGAGCACAGTAGGTGTGATGGCACCATCAGCTTTACCGCCTACGGTTGTAGGGGCCGGTGCTGCGTCGTCGGGTGCACCACCTCAGAGTTCAGGAGCTTCGGACGCAGCAGCGTGGGGTGGGGAATTGGTGCATGGTTTGGACACGAACGGACTAAGCGCTGGTACCCCGATGAACACTAGCGGCGAGGCTTCCGTCGCTGGGGCAAGCGGCAGCGAACTACCGCGGAACGGGCCAATGCCCGTGACTACATCTACGCTGCTGCACGTGTTGGACCGCATGCCCGAGATCAAGAACAAGATCCAGTCGATCCTGAACCGCACGGACTGCTCCGAGTCTCAGAAGGTGGCTATGATCGCCCGTTTGCTGAGCAACACGAACGCCATCAACAACACGAACGCGCTCGGAGCGGCTCCTCCGATGACGTCCGCTGCGGCGACCGCGACCAGCAGTGTGGTGCTTTCGGCGCTTACGGACGCCACCATGCTCAATTCGTCCGACATGCTCATCGACACCGAGACACCCATCCCAATGCCAGCGTCGCTGGGCGCACCTTCACCGCCGAATGTCGCCACCTCATCCGCCGTGGCCTCACAAGGACAATTCCAGCCTCCTGCGTCGTCTCAACCATGAGCGGAAGGCCATAGCCAGAGACTCCGCTCTGTAGTTGCCTCGTGTATCTATTGTATGCAGCCGCACAGCCTGGCAGCAGCAGACCCGCTAACTAAAGCTAAAGAAAACAAATAGACAGCCAAGTAGTACACACTCGCCAGTGCACGATGGAAGCTGCGTGAGCTTCGAGGAACGCGGCGCATACTAACGGAATACAAGGACGCATCCGGAACTCTCCCCGCTACTTCTGCAAGTTGCCCAGGAAGCGGAGGACACAGCTCAAACGTATGCCAGGATGCAAGCGGCAGATACTACGTAGTAACTTAATCGGAGCTCTGTATTCCTGCACCAATTGGTGGCCAAGTCCTGGTCGGACAGCGTTGCCGTCCAGGTTGAATGCTTATCCTGCGCCGCAGCGTCATTTGCCGGCGCCAGGAATCTACGGCTGCCACGTGCGTGGCACTGTAGCCATCGGGGACAGAGACCGCGCCACCGCGCTCCCCATCTTTGCAGACCAGCAGCAAGTTGCAGGCAACACCCGCGGATTCTGCCGGTCTGCAAGGCAAATGAACCGCAAGCACCGCCACCCATTGAGAGCAAGTTTGCATGTCCTACATGTACATGTAATACCGGTACTGTACCAGCCAGCAGTGAGGCTCGACCAGCCTAAACTAGCTGGCGACCATCACGAAACAGTATGTATCAGCTAAAAAGCACCTCTGTAATTCGTTACTTTCCATCATTTTTCACTGAATTAGGTGAAATTACAACGACTGCATCACCTCTTGCACATTATGACGTCACGTCCCCGCATTGTGATTGGCTGCGAAGTTAATGTGCACCACACATACTCACCCTCCCTTGCCCCGTCCATGTCGCATGACTGGATCCGAAGGTCGTGCCACCACCACTGGTACAGTCGCGTGTGACTTACGCTCAGTATGCGCGCAACCGCCACCACAGCTTCAGCTTCAGTCCCCGACTTTCCAGCCCAACCACAAGACAGTCTCAGTTGAGTCAGCTAGATACCATGGTGGACGGCCCTAAGACCAAACGCGTCATCTCGTGGCAGGAGGTCCAGCAACACGCGACCTACGCCAACGCGTGGATCGTCATCCACCACAAGGTCTACGACATCAGCAAGTGGGACTCGCACCCGGGCGGCATGGTCATGCTCTCGCAGGCGGGGGAGGACGCCACCGACATCTTCACGGTGTGCCACCCGACGAGCTCCTGGAAGCTGCTGGAGCAATTTTACATCGGCGACGTGGACGAGAGCACGGCCGTGGGCACCGCCGACCTCTCGGAGGAGCAGAAGGCGCAGAAGCTCAAGACGGACGAGTTCATCAGCGCCTACCGTCGTCTACGCATCAAGGTCAAGGGCATGGGGCTCTACGACGCGTCGCTGGTCTTCTACGCCTGGAAGATCCTCAGCACCTTCGGCATCTGGATGGCCAGTGTGGCCATCTGCTACCACTTCGACAGCTGGCCCATGTACATGCTCGCGGCCTGCATCATGGGCCTCTTCTGGCAGCAGTCGGGCTGGCTCGCGCACGACGTGCTGCACCACCAAGTGTGGGACAACCACATGATTGGAAACGCTATGGGCGTTGTTATCGGTGACGTCTGGATGGGCTTCAGCGTCCAGTGGTGGAAGAACAAGCACAACTTCCACCACGCAGTGCCCAACCTCATTGGCGATGATAAGACCAAGTACCTCGGAGACCCGGACATTGACACCATGCCGCTGCTGGCCTGGAGCAAGCACATGGCCTCGCGCGCCTACGAGTCCTCGTGGGGCCCGTTCTTCGTGAGCCACCAGGCCGTCATCTACTTCCCGCTGCTGCTCTTCGCCCGCTTCAGCTGGCTGCTGCAGAGCTACTACTACGTGTTCAAGGGCTTCGCCTTCGGCAAGTACGATCCCGTGGACCTCCCGAACGGCGAGAAGGCTGGTCTGCTGCTGCACTACCTCTGGAACGTGCTGCTGCCCGTGCTCACGGGCATGTCGGTCCTCCAGGGCCTCGCCTTCTTCGTTGTCGCGCAGATGTCGTGCGGCGCCTTCCTCGCCGCCGTCTTCAGTGTCGGACATAACGGCATGTCGGTGTACGAGCGCAGTGAGAAGCCCGACTTCTGGCAGCTGCAGGTCACCACCACGCGCAACATCACACCGGGCTTCTTCATGGACTGGTTCTGCGGCGGTCTCAACTACCAGATCGAGCACCACTTGTTCCCCATGATGCCGCGCCACAACCTGCAGAAGGTCAACCCGCTCGTCAAGTCGCTCTGCAAGCAGTACGACGTCAAGTTCCACGAGACGGGCTTCTACCGCGGCCTCGTCGAGGTCGTGGACGAGCTGGCCGACATTAGCAAGGAGTTCCTGCTCGAGTTCCCTGCCATGTAAGCGGGGAAACCGTTAACCAGCGCAAGGACGCGAGGAGCGCATTGCATGTATCCGATCTCTTGTAAGTCGAGCTTGACGACGTCCGAGAAGTCTCTGCCTTCAACAACACAGACAGACCCAGAACGCCATCAAACTCTCTACAATAAAAATCAAACTATTGTGCCTTTCATCTCTTTTGGCCAGACGGCAGTGAAAAACTATCTTTCTTGACACAGGGGTAGGGTAATCGCAACAAGTTACCACCACGGAGGTACAGATTAGCCTAGCCGTCAAATCCTCCCTGAAGCACCCTCATAAGGCTTTGCGAAGCCCTGCGTAGGAGAAAAAGCCCGTTTTGGCAGTGCTGAAAGCGGCCAATCGGGCTTTTCAACGGAGGAGGTACCTTTGTAGGTGCCTACTACGAAAGTAGTTGCTTGCAAGACTGCCGGCAAAACAGGCGACACGACGCAGTTGGGGCTCAGAGTCATTTTAGCTAAGTACATGAACGATATTACATGGTCAAAATGTCTTTATTTCTAGCGAAAATACGTGGTAGCCTACCCGTTACCGCTAGGCAGGTACTTGGCCAACCTCGACGGCACTTGCCTGATAGTTGGTGGCTACTCCGTTTTACATATCAAATCCTAAGATATAAGTACTCCCCAGTAGTAAAAAAGTACCTTCTAAAGTCCCCTGAAGGCCGCGCAAAAAGACAGAAAGGCACAATACACACAAACCTTCATCCATAAGTACCAAAAGCACCATAGTACTACGTAGTATTTACTAGTAGTCTTTAGTCCTGTTGAAGTGGACATGGCTACATTTTGTTGTTTTCATGTTATGTTGTCCATGGACACTTGGTTTGAGCTCCGTTTTCGATGTTCTCGCTGGTTTCCCAGATCATAAAGGACGAGATGTCGTTGTTGATATTGTACTGGCGGAGGTCCTTCACGGTGGCGTTGGCGATGACGTTGTTTTGGAATTCGATGGGGAAGTGGATGTGAGGCCCAAAACAGGTTTTCTCGGTGTAGAAGGCGATTTGCGCCTTGCCGTCAGTGTAGCCTGTCGTGGGGAATCGACCGATCCATTTCACGGAAGACGCGTCCTTGAACTCGCACAAGCTGTAGCACTTGTTGGATTGAGAGACGTCCACTGGGAAGAGAGTGCCACTGAAATTGACGTCCGTGTAGAAGTACACGCTGCCCTTAGTTTCCGCTGCGACATCACTAGATTGTAGAACAACCCAAATAGTCGTCAATGTTGATAGAAACTTTCTCATTTGTATGTGGGTCGATGTTGGAACAGGAATTGAAAGCTCGTAAGTGGGGAAAACTCAGACAAAAGAACGAAAATTCGCAGTAGAAATCAATTCACAACCATCCTATGTACGTAGTACGTTCTCAGTGTTCAAGTAAGTGGATGGCTTTCCAGATTCAATCGAAAACAAAAATTTCATACAATTCATACGCGGTTTGATTTGTCCCCACCTACTAAGTATGGACGAGTCTAACGTTACCACTTGCAGGTCGTCGTGATGCCGTTTGTTGCTTTCTCACTCGTCTCCCAGATCATGAACGACGAGAGTTTATCGTTCATCGCGTACTTCCGCAAGTTGGCTGGGAAGTTGTCTCTCTTGTCATTGATGAACGCGTCTGTCGGCAGGTGAATGTGGGGGCCCACACAGTCCTTACTCGTGTAAAACGCAATGTGCGACTTGCCGTGAATTTGCCCTGCTGTGGGCAATCCGACCCACTTGGCCGAGGAAACCTTGTCGTCGAAGCAGTGCATGTTGAAGCACTTTTGCGTGTCGGAGAGGTCGACTGGGTAAAGGTCTCCGCGGAAGTCGATGTCTTGGTAGAAGTAAACTGAGCCGTACCAAGCTGCCACCGTCATTTTTGACAAAATCCACGACGAAACAGCTAAAGCAATGCCAAGAGAGTTCATTTCCGAAAGTGAAAGTTAGCCAGCCATCCTGCAGCTCCTGCTGAAGGAGCGAAACAACGCGTTTACCACACCATGAAATCAACGTAACGGATTTATGCTAGGCCGGTCCTGAAGATACTTGTTCTATTCCTTTTTCTTACAATCCAAAATACTGGGGGCTCAGTAGTAAAACTTCACATTGATGTCGTTATGAATACCCAACTTCACTATGCCAGTACATAATATGTATATTATACACGATCACTCAGCGAAACGTCCGAGTTGCTCCACCACGTACGCTAGCGATACGCGTTTATCCGGGTCGCACAGGCACATTTCCTGCACAAGATTCCAGTCCTGATTGTTCATCTCCTTTGGTTGTTGCAATAAATTGCTCCGTTTGATATCGCGGATATCACTCAGAGACTGTCCCTGGAACGGGTCGTTCTTCGTGAACGCCTCGAGAATCGTCAGACCAAAGGAGTAGACGTCCGACTTGAAGTGGGGACTGTGGTTCATCCCGTCGTCGTTTCCGTCAGGGTCAATGCCGATGCACTCGGGCGCACTAAACTCCACTCGAGTGGTTGGCTTGAGACTGTTGCTCGTGTTATCAGCCCGGAAGTATGACGCCCCGAAGCCGAAAAGCTTGACTTTGTCTTGGTCGGCCACCAGAAGCTTCGAGGAGCTGAGGTTCCCATGAACTACGCGTCTCGCGTGCAAGTAGGACAGGCCCAGCGCAGCTTGGTACAGTATCTGCCACACTTGCTTCCGAGACAAATAGCCCCAGCATCGATCGAGGCTCTGGCGACTGGCATACTCGTAGACGAAGAACGGGGCGCCATTGTCCGACCCAACGCCGTAGAGTTGAGCCACATGAGGATGCAGCAGCGAGCGCCACACACTAAAATGTTTTTCAAACACGGGACTGCGGCTCAGAACGCGAAACTTCTTGACCGCCACTTGGACGCCCTGCCATTTGCCTGCGAAGATCTGAGACTGACCTTTGTGGTCGATGGCGGGATGAACCAGCTCGCATTCGTCCGCTGCGATCAACCAGCTCGGAGGCGTTCGCACCACTTTGTTGTTAACTTTCTCACTGACACTGACAATGTTGCGGAGAACTGGATCGAGCTCTGTGGGGGTTTGGTGAAGGTCTCGCTTCACGACCAGGAGGATGTCGTCGATAGTGGGGAGCTGCTTGACCGCCCGGTAGATTTCTTTCTGCAACTCGTGCATCTCGCACAACTGAGCCATCATTGCTGCAGTGTCTTGTTGGTACTGGACGCGCCATCCCTCGACAACCACAGCGTGTTTCACTGTGATGAGCTTGATCATGCCGTCCAAGCGCTCGTTGTAGACTTGGAGCTCCTCCGTGAACTTTGTGGCACGCACGACCCGCTTGATGAAGTTTTTCTCGCTGGCGTAGGTATTCACAGTGGCGGAGTAGTCGTGGACCAAAGCAGCGAAACTCGACCAGACTGCATCCCTTTGAAGCGTCTGCGGGTCGATCGCGTTGAGTTCTTGGGTGAAAACCTGCAGTCGATTGTGCAGACTGGTGCAGAGCTCTTTTCCCTCATGAAGCTGGCTGTACATGGTGTGGAGGGTTTGCAAGGTGGTGACAACGAGTTGGAGCCCCGATCCGAGACCCGGAACCAAAAGATCGACCAGATTGGCAGCCATGGCGACGTTGGCACGGAGAAAAATGCGAACTGAGGTCCGTTTAATTGAAGCGGTGGAGGCAATAGCCTGGAAGGAAGGAATGCATGTACAATGCATGGACTGTTTGCCGAGAAGGAGGTCGTCTGGATCCATTATCCATTGAATCCCCATAGAGTCGATACCATTAACCAATTTATCTCCAAAGTGAGGTTTTGTTTTTAACTTGTCAAACGGTACAGGAATTTGCCTGGAAAATCAATGGGGACTGTACCCAACGAGTGCTGGCCCCACCCACTTCACTCCGACCATAATCTTCATTCTCGATTTACCCAAGACGCACACACACACACACTCACTCCTCCATGGCTCCCACCATCGTGTCGATCATGAATCGCCATACTGGGATGGTGCTAGAGCAAAATTCAGTGGACAACTCGATCCAAGCGCTCGATTCGGGTTTGGATGAGTCCACGCACCAATGGTTCCGCATCCCAGTGGGCAGCGGATACTTTGCATACAAGAACGTGGCCACTGGCAAAGTTTTGGACCATTGGGACGCCAAGGAAGGACCCGGCAACACTGTGGCTATGAGTGACGACGTGAACGACCCCAACCACCACTGGTTCGAGACCAAACTCGGTGACATTTTCATTGGTCTCCGGAATCGGACAAGTCGACTATTCATTGACCATTACGGGTCGAGGGAGATCCGAACCAGTGGTGAGGACTGCAGCTACGTCGAGCGTCACTGGTGTTTGATCTGGCATCACCCACCCACCGACACGGGTGACGAAATAGTCACCCTGAGGAACTTTGAGTCGGGCAAATTCCTCGAACACAATGACAGCATTCAGGCTGTTGCTAGTCGAGTCACGTCCACTTTGCACCATTGGCAGCGTCTTCCGGTGGGTATTGACGGCTATTTCGCCTACAAAAACGTCGCCACTGGGATGGTTTTGTCCTTGAGTCAACAGGGCGTCGAAGCAAATGACGACGATGTCACCAGTGCTACCCACCAGTGGCGCGAGTGTGACGTCGGAGGAGGGCTAATTGCTCTCCAGAATCGCGCGTTTGTCTGCATGCTGCGTCAGACGGATGAAGAGGCCATTCACGCGTTGAATATCAGTATTCAAGGCGGCAACGATCTCTGGAAGATCGAGCGCGCACAACCTGTGGACCTTTTAGAGAACAAACCCAAACAGGACGTCGATGTACTGAAGAATTTTCGGTTGGACGAGGATCCAAGTTATGGGAATGACGAAGACTTTCGACGAGATGGTCCTGTCTGGATTATACAACCGGAAGAAGTGGTGCGTCACGAGAATCCATTCGCTGCTGGCAGCTTTGGGTCGGTCTATCGTGCGAAATGGTCGCACATTGACGTCGTCGTGAAGGAGATCGAAGTCACGTCTGGAAAAGAGAAGAAACGATTTCTCAAGGAGGGGAAGCTGTGGTCGGAACTACGCCATGATAACATTGTACCGTTCTATGGCGCTAGCCTTTGCCAGGACAAATTCTTTATCGTGTCCAAGCTTGCGGAAAACGGAACTCTGCCTAGCTACTTGAAATCCGTGAAAGGTGTGGCGTGGAGGATGATGCTCCAGGTCGCTGCAGGACTCCAGTATCTGCACGACCACACGATCATCCACGGAGACCTGAAAGGCAACAACATTGTCGTCAGCAAGAATGGCACTGCGATGCTGACGGACTTTGGATTCAGCTTTCTAGACTCGGGATCCTGCTCCGTTATGAAGATGAGGGACCAATTGGGAGCGTTGCAATGGCGCGCGCCAGAATTCGTGATGAACACAGCGGAGAGACCGACGTTTGCGTCGGATGTTTACTCGCTGGGAATGTGCATCATTGCTGCTGTCAATGGCACGGAGTATCCATGGGGCGATTTCGACTCGGCTTCGGTTCGTGATTGCCTGCGGAAACGTGAGATCTGCGTTGAAAAACCGGCGGCCATGACGACAAACCAATGGAAGTTTGTGAAACAAATGATCGCCTTTGAAACTTGTGATCGCCCATTACTGCAAAACGTGCTGGAGGAACTTGAGCAATTCGCGTTTGATGAGGAATACGACGAGAAGTCGCACGTGACCGAGGAAAACGAAAACAATGCGAGCACAAGTCGTGGGGAAGCAAAAGGGGTGATGGGGATAGTAGAGAAGAGCTGGTCGTGGATATCGTCCATGACAAAGCCTTGATTCTAAAGGCACTATTCCGGTAGGAACGAAACGCAGCTGCTGAGTGAACAAATTGATGTCTTCATCGTTTAGCCAAGGAACGCAGCAAATCAGTAAAAAAAGCGCTCAAATTCATCTCGTTCATGTAAGTTCATACTTTATACTTTAAAGTAATGTTTTTGCATAGGGGGACGTATCAACCAGGATAAACTCTGGAAGTCGCTTCGTGATGTTTTCGCTTGTCTAGCTGAGCTACCGTATCACCATGGCGTCGTGTTGTCATTAATCGGTGCATTTGTCGGACGCCGGACATCCGAGAGGTAGCCAGTCAACCAGGCGTCATTGTTTGCATCTCGCCCATTGATGATAGTCTTGACGTATTGATAGCGATCACACGGGTAGCCTCCACCATTCTCCATGGTGATATCGTTGCCTCGATAACCTTGAGGACCACGGTAGCTGGCTGGGCAGTCCATGCAGTCGCTGATCTGCTGGAGACCCTCCGTCATCGAGTACTTGCCGTTTGGACACGGTCCCGAGCACTGACTAGCTGTGAGACCTGTCGACGCCCCGTACACTCCAGCAGGACACGGCTTGCAGTCCAAAATGCTCTTGGCGCCCAGTTTGTCGTTGTAGGTCCCCTTCGGGCACTTGGCCGTGCAGTCTTTCGATACCAGACCTGGGCTGTCTCCATACACGCCGCGCGGACAGAACTCGCACTCTCCGACTGTGATGCCCGACCCACTCGGGCGGTACATTCCTCGAGGGCAGTCAGCAGGACCCGGTTGCACGCCTAGATACAGACGCACTGAATGCAGGCAAACACGCATACCCATTAGTGATAATGATACCGTCCGAAAGCTGTTTGACAACTGATAGTTTACTAGGAACGATCTGATGCGGAACTCCACCAACGCGTAAGTGTTGCTCCGGTTGAAATTGTTCATGCTGTTCATACGCTACATGTCGGAGAAAGAGTCACGAGTCAATGCGCGCTCTCAATTCCTTTTCAACCGCACATACCAATGAAGACTGCGCTGGTAAGGAAAGCGACGCACGACGCTGCAAGAACCCGTTGAAAAACCTTCCGAACATCGACGCTCATCTTTCTGCTCAGTTCGGAGACGGACTCGTGCTGGTGAAAAGCGACCTTGCCTATTTTTTTCTCTTCCCAGGCAAGCCGACCAGTGATACCAATTAGGAATGCAACCACCGCCGCTGCGTTTTCCTGAACGTGGTCAAGGAGTTCCGTCCGGGTAGAACGAAGATTGTTTGAAGTCGTCGTGAACCACAGACGCCTTAGGTGAAAAGAGTGGAGCTCAAGGCCTCGTCACTCACAATAATTCCAAGTGCTTTTACAACAGCTCCAATACACGGCCGCTCCTGTGGGTCAAACGCACACATGTGCGTGACCAACTTCCACTGCAATGGCGTAAATGCCTTTGGCATTTTTGGTAGCTCACCATGCCTGACCTTGTATGAGACGACTGGGTCGAGAAAAGCTTTACCCCACGGAAATTTGCCGCTCACGGCCTGCACGATGCACATCCCGAACGCGAAGATATCCGCTTCCATTGTCGGAATAATTCCGGAATTGTTTTCCTTAGCTGCGGTCAGCAACTCTGGCGCCTTCCAGCGTACAGCACCAATTGGTTTGCTCAGTTTTCGCGTTGATCTCCGTGGATTGCGCCCGAGTACATTGGTACTGAGACCAAAATCTGTCAGTTTGGCGCGACGATCATTTCCCACGAGGATGTTGTCACACTTAAGATCTTGGTGAACAATTCCGCGCTGGTGTAAGTACTGAAGACCCAGTGCAGCTTCATACAGTTTTTGCCATGCCTCAGGAATACCAACTTTGTCGTTGTATTTGTCAGGCCGACGACGTCGCAGGTAATTGCTAAGATTTCCTAGACTCGCATATTCGCATACAAAAAATGGTTTACCGCCTAAATGACACGCTCCGTAGAGGTTGACGATGTGGGGATGATTGAGCGAATACCATATCGAAACTTCGCCTCGGAACGACTCGCCAGTGACATCACGCTCCACTATCACACTCTTGACGACAATTTTCGAGTCTAACCACTTCCCTTTGTGCACGGTACCAAAGGATCCGCGACTGAAGGGCTGACCTGGATCAAAGAGAACTTCTTCCGGTGGGATGAACCACTCGGGCAGTGGATCACTGGCTTCCGGTACAGGATGTAAATTCCAAGCACTCCCAACGGCAGCAAGCACGGCACCTGTAGGAACTTGTGTAGTTGTACAACGTCTTCGACGACTCCACCGGTACACTCGAGCAGAAGTGGTAGCTGACTCGGAATCCGCGGATGATGATCGACGAAGACTGTGTCTTTCAGGTTCGTGGTCCGGATCGTGGCTGCATGTTTGGGTTCTATCGTCTGCACTTGTGGCAATGTTCGGCTTTGTGGCAGCACAAACCTGCAGTCGACGCTGTTCTTCCCACGCTTCTTGCCATGCATGCACCTCAGCTGTTCGAGTGGTGTGTAGTACCGGTGTTGAAGCCAACAACCGATCGAGCGTCGTGTGCAATTCATAAACTTCTTGTGCTATCCGCGTGCGGCTAGCACAAAGCATCGCAAGAGAGTTTACAGGTTCTTGGGCTACCACCACAAGACAACCGTGAAATTCCTCCACCACTTTTTGCAGTAGTTGCAGCGCTCGACTTCGTTCGTCGAAAGAAAGCGCAGATGATGCTGGGAGTTGCGTTAATGCGTGAAGTGGAGAGCTAGGCCTTTGTATCTCGGACGGTGCGCAAATACACCACTGGACTACCCTCTCCAAGCTCCAGCACCATCCGTTCTTCCGTGATGGTTTGCTGTTCTTTGCCTTATCTCTTCGGACCACTTGTATGTGGCGTTGTGCAGCACGAATCCACCACTGACGGGACTTGGCGCTGTTGTCTGCTAGAGCGCCACTCCAAGGTGATGCAGCAACGCGCAACTTGCTGTAAATGTCCAGTATCCGAGCGCACATCTGCTCGTTCATAGCGCTGTACTCGCTGACGGTCCCTACCATTGATTGCACAGCGCCTAGCAAGTCTGCGATGGCGATCTCCTCGAGCGCTGTTGTTCCTGACGATGATGTTGTGGTGTCACTAACTCCAGCACTACCGTCACTGCCTTCCATTTCACCTGATAAATCGATGCCTTGGATGCGTGGAACTGTTGATTTTCCCGTAGTTTGCGTCTTGGACTTGGCAGCAATCACCTCAGCGGCAGATTTTGATACGAAACTCTCTAGTTGATGTACTATGGACGAAATGTTTGGACGTCGACGAGGATCCAAGCAACACATTTGCCTCACTAAGTTCCATTCTTCATCGGTAAAGCCGCCTTGAGGTCGGGGTGGTAAGGTCGACCCTGTTGTCATGGCAGCGCGTACATCGCAGTCCGGGAGGGGTTTCCACGGTGCTTTCAGTGTAACAGCCTCCAAAACGCACATTCCAAGCGCGAAAACATCAGCTTCCATGGTCGGAGGAGCTCTGTACGTGCTTACAGGCCCGATCCCAAGTCTTTCTGGAGCTGTCCAGCGAAGAAGTGGGTCGCGTTTACGTCTCCCGTCACTAGAGCTCTTGGAGTTGCATTTGCTACCAAACACTGCGAGCTTCGCCTGCCCGTCATTCCCAACTAGGATTTCACGACATCGCAGTCTGCCATGTACAATTCCTCGTTGGTGGAGATACTTGAGCCCCAACGACGTCTCGTAGAGCTTGGTCCACGTTACGAGCAGTCGAGTCGACTTCGAGGTGCCATTTTGCTGATGGTGGTCAAGCAACTGACGTAGCGTTCCAGTTGGTGCGAACTCGCACACGAAAAAGCGGAGGCCAGTGCTCTCCGCCCTCGCTGGTACTGGGGAGTGAGATGTATCGATCTCATGTAGCGTGTCGTCGCATCCGCCGAATAGTTTGAGGACGTTGGGGTGATCCAGTCGAAACCACGTGCACACCTGACGGTCGAAAGTGTCGCCGTTTTCTCCTCCATCAAACACCTCGTCCTGGTCACTTGAGTTATCACCAGCTAATTGAATCGCCACAGTAGTGTCCAGCCAACTCCCGAGGAATAGCGAGCTCGACGACGAATCGCTTGTGTCCTCTTTCTCGTGCCACGAAGACCACGAAGTATGGAATTCGATTTCGTGCGCTGGGATGTACTCTTTGTGCTCTTTCGTTTGAAGTGTTCCGACGGTCAACTGCGGCCTTTTCCGAGGCTGCCAGGGCGAAAGTACTACCAAATCTACCTGCCACGAGATACCAGCGTCCTCTATGGGCCCTCCACCGATGCTAGATTGCTGAAATTGCGGCCTCTCTATCTCTGGCTCAGGTTCTCGAGCCTCAAGCATTGCCACAATTTTTTGGGATAAATCGTTCACCACGGACTCCTCACTAGAAGCACCCAAATACTGGCGGAATTTCGCCAAAAAGCCACGTCTCTCAGTGGGTTGCATCCCCTCCGCTTCGCACTGCAGCAGCCTCATTTTAAACTGCTGGAGCTGCTCGTCACAATCTTCTCGCCACTGAGTTCTCCAGTCGAGATCAGCTTCTCCTTGAGGTAGAAACACTCGGACGAGGTCGTCGATGCGTTCATGGGCGACAAATGCAAGTCGTGACCGAGCAATAGCGTCGAGCAGAGCTTGTAAGTGCGAGTTCTTGCGTTGACTCTCTGTGTCAGTTGAGGAATCCGTGGCTCGGAGCAGGTGCGACCGATTCAGTTGGTGCAGCAAGTTGACGATGGCTTCGTCGCCTTCCACGAGCGTATCGAGGTCTTGATACTCCAGCAGCAGTTTGCTCAGCACCCGGAGCCGATCCACCACGCCAGCGAACACCGCGTACGGCCCTTCACATCGACGACGCAGCTTCTTGAGCAGGGTTTGGGTGAGCAGCTCCACGGTCTCCGCTAAACTCAAGTCTTCCATCGGGACGATCCAGGAGGAAGAGGAGAGCTGGAGCTTTGGCTTCGTAGTCAACCTCATGGATTCCTAGCGACTTCTTGTGCGTCTCTTGGGTGGAGAAAAGCAGAGTGGGGGAGAGAAGGTGGTGGTGGATTCATTCCTAAGTCACTATTTACTGCAGTAGCTACGGGTTCAGAACTAAACGATTAATCGAGTCGCGAATGACGGTCCTCCGTTGATTAATGACTGATGAGTGATCATTCATTCATGATCATTGATCACCATGGGGTTGTGTTATCCACAATCGCCTCGTTTGTCGGTCGACGGATGTCCGAGAGGTACCCAGTCAACCAGGCGTCATTGTTTGCATCTCGTCCATTGACGATCGTCTTGCCGTATTGATAGCGATCACACGGGTAGCCTCCGCCGTTCGCGAGCGTTATATCGTTGCCTCGGTAGCCTTGCGGGCCGCGGTAGAACGCTGGACAGTCGATGCAGTCGCTCATGGACTGCAGGCCTTCTACCATCGAGTACTTGCCGTCCGGACACGGACCTGAGCACTGGCTGTTGGTGAGGCCGGTGGTCGCCCCGTATACGCCGGCAGGACACGGTTTGCAGTCCAATACGCTCTCGGCGCCCAGTTTGTCGTTGTACGTCCCCTTCGGACACGGAGCCGCACAAGCTTTGGTTACGAGGCCTGGGCTGTTTCCGTACACGCCGCGTGGACAAAACTCGCACTCGCCGATCGCGGTGCCTGCTCCAGTGGGGCGGTACATGCCTCGAGGGCAGTCCTCTGGGCTTGGCTGCACGCCCAAGTACAGACGCACTAACAGCGATCGATGTTGGTCTCAAGCCAACACCAAAAAGTGTGACGATGTTAACGAACGCGTACATGGAATGAGCTCATGCGGCGGCCTGTTAACTCGAAGGTGTTGCAATGGACCAGGCTGCTCGAACTCTGTCGATAAAATGCAGCGAGTTAGACGACGATTGACCAAGCCATGCAAGGCCTTGGGATGACAGACCGAGTAACAGCATGCTGGTCAGCAGTGATGCGGTCACGACCACAGCGATGCGACGAAAGAATGCCTCGTTGCTGACGTCCATTGCCTATTGTGGTGAGCGCAGTGGGAGCTAGAGGCTTGTGGAGAATGACGAAAGTGCCGACGCGTCGGGGCCGCCGTTACTCCTTCAAATCGTCATCTTCACGACTAAGTAGGCGTCTTATAAAATGAGTGCGGCGCAGACCGCGATGCATCACAGAACAGAGGAAAACGCTGCGTGGTGTATTGCTGCTCATGCATCTCCTCACACCAAGGTGCAACTTCAACTTGACTATGCGATTCATTTTCGATTTGTATAAAACCTGCCACTAACTTTGAGGTATCTTTGATGTGTTCCTGATGTGTCCGTACCCCCATATTACGTGCACTTGGTGTGTCGGAGCTGCCTCCCTCCTGCTTCACGTTGTCGCAGCTCCATAATCAGCAAAGGCGAGAAGCTCCGCTCCGCTCCGCAATCCTAGCCCTCCTCTCTCCAAGGCAGCGATGGCGTCGTACAAGCCCACGGTGGTCATCGACAATGGCACCGGGTGCGTACCCACCCCTCTCTGTGTTCTCCCCTTCCTCCTCACAGCCCGAGCGGATCAAACGATCCCTCGCGTGTCAAAACCCGATATCTCACCCTCCTCCTCCTCTCTCTCTCTTTAACCCAATGCCAGCTACACCAAAATGGGGTACGCCGGCAACGCCGAGCCCAGCTACATCATCCCGTCCACGATCGCCGTGGGCGGCAGCGACTCGAGCACCGTGCGCAGCCGCCAGGGCATCGACGACCTGGACTTCTACATCGGCAACGAGGCGCTGGACCACGCGTCCACGCACCAGGTGAACTACCCCATCGCCCAGGGCATCATCCAGAACTGGGACAACATGGAGAAGCTCTGGCAGCGCTGTCTCTTCCAGCACATGCGCTGCGAGCCCGAGGAGCACTACATGCTGCTCACGGAGCCGCCGCTCAACCCGCCCGAGAACCGCGAGGCCACGGCCGAGATCATGTTCGAGACCTTCAACGTGCCGGGTCTCTACATCGCCGTGCAGGCCGTGCTGGCGCTGTACGCGTCTTGGCCCAAGATCAAGGACCCGACGCAGCGCTCGCTCACCGGCACGGTCATTGACTCGGGCGACGGCGTCACGCACGTCATCCCCGTGGCGGACGGCTACGTCATCGGCAGCTGCATTCGCCACATCCCCCTGGCTGGACGGGGTGTCACCCACTTTATCCAGAAGATGCTGCGAGACCGTGGAGAGGCTGTTCCTCCAGAGGAATCGCTCGAGGTGGCCAAGCGCGTCAAGGAGTCGCACAGCTACGTGTGCTCGGACCTGGTGAAGGAGTTCAAGAAGTACGACGCGAACCCGCAAAAGTACTTCTTGAAGTACTCGGACCTGCACCCGCGCACCAAGCAGCCGTGGGAGATCGACGTGGGCTACGAGCGCTTCTTGGCGCCCGAGATCTTCTTCAACCCTGAAATCTTCTCGACGGACTTCACGACCCCGCTGCCGAACGTCGTGGATGAGGCTATTCTCAAGTGTCCGATTGATACGCGGCGTGGATTGTACAAGAACATTGTGCTGTCCGGAGGTAGCACGATGTTCAAGGACTTTGGCCGGCGTCTCCAGCGTGACATTAAGCGTCTTGCTGACGAGCGACAGGCGGCGAATTTAGCCAGGCACTCCGTGTACCAGAAGGTGAACGCCGAGGCGCTCGAGGTGAACGTGCTGTCGCACCGCATGCAGCGCTTCGCAGTCTGGTTCGGCGGTAGTATGGTGGCCTCCACGCCGGACTTTTACCGCGTTTGCCACACGAAGGCTCAGTACGAGGAGGAAGGCCCGCGCATTGCGCGTCACAACCCGGTTTTCAACGCTACCATGTGAGGAGACAAGCGCGGAAGCAGCAGCGCGTGAATGGGATGGAAGACAAGCCACGCACGTTCGTCGTCCAGTACGAGTGAATACACGGAGGGCGTAGACGACAGCAAGTCAAGAAAATACAAGCACTCTACTCTACAGGTCGTGTAAGTCTGACGTTGTATCTTTGACGCGTTCGGCTTCAACTCGCGTGTGTATTTCTATGCATTGATGTCTGTCTAGCTCCCGACTTCAACTACTCTGCCTTGTGATCTCGTTGTCGCTTGGCGATGTGCTGCGAGCAGTAGTTCTGGTTGCGTTCGTACGCCGCCTTGTTGCAGCCTTCGAACACGCAGCGTTTACCGCCTCCGTGAGCCCAGCACCGACTGTTGGACACGGCGACTTTCGAGCAGTCAGCGAGCGAGCACTGGGTGCCGCCTCCGTGGGACCAGCAAAGACCCCGCGACTTGCCTCGACGCTTGCAGCCCTCCATATGACACTTGACCCAGCCGCCTGAGAGGCACAAAAGCTGTCAAGTGTCTTCAAACTGCAGAGCAAGAGAACGATCCATCATACCGTGGCGCCAACACAGCCACGCGTTCTTGGCACTCGAGGTGCAGCCTTCTGTGGAGCATTTCTTGCCGCCCTGTCAGCGAGCACGTTACACGTTGTGAGCTTTGAGCTTTACCACCGCAATTGTCGATACCGTGCCAAGCCCGTACCCCGTGTCGGAAGCACAGGCCCTTGTTGATGATGTAGTTTTCGCAGCCTTCGACTTTGCACTCGCGACTCTTGCGGGCTGGAGACCGACCGGTAGTCTTAGCCTTGGCATTGCTTGAGCCGGGGCCCTCCGACGCATCTGGAGCATTGTCCACAGCGTTTTCCGAGCTGTTCATGATAAACGCCACCGAGGCCTTGCTGCTACATGAATTAGCACGTGACAGCATTGCGTCCACCAGTTAATCTCTCCACGTCTTTTGGCGGAATGACACGAGCCAAGCGAGTGAGAGGAGAAGAGAGGAGAGAGATCTCATCTCATTCAGAGACCGCCGGGAACCGTCACCGTCGGTAGGTACATACAAGCCAGCGTCCTGCCACGCAGGCGGCGTCGCATTTCCGAGTCATACATTGGCGTTTTATCTATTTCCTGCGCGCTAACTAGTTGAGTGTCTTGGCTTAGGCCGTCTCCTCCACGACGAGCTCTGGCTTGGCGAGCTTGGCGTCCAGCTTGACGAGCATGTCCTCGACCATGCGGTCCAGGTCGAAGTCGTGCTGCCAGTTCCAGTCCCTCCGGGCGATGCTGTCGTCCAGCGAGCGCGGCCACGTCTCGGCGATCTGCTGGCGGAAGTCGGGCTTGTAGTCGCACTGGAAGCCGGGCAGCACCTTCTGGATGGACGCCACCATCTCCTCCGGCGTGAAGGACACGGCCGTGATGTTGTACGTCCGCTGCGAGAGGCACTCGTTGGGGGCGTTGATGAGCCCCATCGTGGCCTTGAGGCAGTCGGGCATGTACATCATGGGCAGCTTGGCGTCCGGCTGCAGGAAGCACGTGTACTTGCCGTGCTTGAGCGCCTCGTAGAAGATCTCCACTGCGTAGTCCGTCGTGCCGCCGCCCGGCAGCGCCTCCGACGAGATGATGCCCGGGTACCGCACCGAGCGGAAGTCGACGCCGAACTTGTTGTAGTAGTACTCGCCCAGCAGCTCCACGTGCACCTTGGTGAGGCCGTACATGGTCGTGGGGCGCATGATGGTTGTGTCGGGCGTCTCGTCCTGAGGCGTCGACGGCCCGAAGACGGCGATCGTTGAGGGCGCGAACACGCGCAGCTGGTGCTGCTTGGCCAGCTCCAGCACGTTCTGCACGCCGCGCGTGTTGACCGCCAGCGCCAGCGAAGGGTTGGCCTCGCCCACGGCCGACAGCAGCGACGCCATGTGCACGATCGTGTCCACGCCCTGCTCCACGACGATGCGCGCCATGTTGTCGCGGTCCTGCACGTCGCAGTACACGAAGTGGCCGTCGCGTGCGCCCGCGGACGCCTTGATGTCCGAGTTGACGATGCTGTCGCCGCCGAAGAGCTGGCGCATGAAGGGCACGAGCTCCATGCCGATCTGGCCAGTGCCGCCGGTCACGAGGATGCGGCGCGGGTTGGTGGATTGGGAGAAGGCGCGCGCGGCCGGACGCACGGCGCGCTGCAGGCGGGAGGCCGACATCATCTTGAGGAGGAGGAGGGGGGAGAGCTGCTGCGTCGGAGAGGGACGAAGGAGAAATGACCGAGTGGCTGGCACAGGGCAGTTCGTCTCCAGTAGTGTAGACGTCATTCGTGTCCGTTGAAGGGGGTAAGGAGGATGCGTCGATGGAGGCATAGCGGGGGCAGAAACACGATTATGCAATCCCTTTAGTTTTAGATACCCTGTGGTGGTAGTTTTGCTGGATTTATATATATGAAGTATAAATAGGTGGAGTTGAAGTATGGTAGAAATGATAATACGGGAAAGCCGATTGTTAACTCGAGTTGATACAGGTGTGGAACACAGTTTTGACGCCACAGGAATATGCGATGAGCCATCTTGTGGTCGCCGACGAGCCAACCCCAAGCAGCGCCGAGAGACCCGTCGGAAGGAGAGACAGCAGTTCTGACGGGGTAAAACTTTACGCGAGTGTTTTTGGTATGCTTTATCATGCAGCTGCCGAAGTGATTTCAAGAGGAATGCAGTTGCACGGGAAGTTGAATGCACGCCGACTGCACTGGCGATGACGCGTCGCCCAGCACTAGCAAAAGAGATTCGGTGGCGGTTTGATTGCCAGTGCGGGGCTCGAGCACCGGCACGCCGGTGGTCGACACGTGGCGTCGATGCCAGACCACCAAAGTCTTGCGCTGCACTGGTAAGTTGCCGGGTTTGCCGTGTTGAGTTCCTGGGGCCTTTCGCGTCTCCTCACGTTGGGGCATCCAATCAGGCCCAATGGATGCACGGCTGATTGATTGATTACCCGCCGCCTTGGCTGCAATGATAGGACGCCACGAGGCAGGAGATCGGCGGCATTGACATGGCATGACCTATCCGCTCCTCGCAGTGACGTTGCAGCGCTCACGAGCTGCTGGTTGGTCGGAGCGCGTCAATCGCCACCTCCCGCTCTTTGGTCTGCATGTATCAAGCTCCAGACCGAAGTAACAAGTCTCTTCCGGGTCAGAATACGTAGCTCCAGTGTCTACCAGCGCCGGCAATTGCCTCCTATCTGGCTAATAGTCGCTGGTCACGCGGAGGCGAGTACAGTAGGTAACGTAACGGTCGCACTTTGAAGTTGCCTTTATGTAGCCATGTCCTGACAAAGTACTTAAATACGAAGATGCTGACCAGAATTAGGGGTCGAAATGGAGCACGAATCCTCCGCCGTGGACGCTCTGGGGGCGGCGACGCAGCGGATTCTGGGCGACTTGGAGTCGATCTGCGGTCGTGACAGCGTCTTCTGCCTCTACACGGGGCTCATCGAGCGGCTGGCGGCGGTGAACCGCGTGGTCACGGGCTCCGAAGTCTGCAAAGCCTCGGAATTGAGTCGACTGGACCTCGAATCGGCCGTTGTTGATGTTCTGCGGCTGCTGCAGTCGACGAGGAGGGGTCCGATGGATTCTCTATTGAATTCGGAGCAATTTGCGTGTCTCGGCGCGCTCAGGGAGTTCGTGGAAGTGCCGCAACGCGCCAAGTTCGTGCTCGGACTGCACGACCGAGTCGACACTTTGGTCTCGAGCTGTGCAGCGGTGTACGGCAGCTCTGAAGAGCTGGGGGAGGTGACGAAGGGCTACGACGTGTGGTCACGAGACTGTGAGCGACATCTCCAGTACTTTGTGGCTGCAGTGGCTGCTGGAGACTTGGCTCGAGAAGTGCTGGAGGCCTCGGCTCAGGGCGTGACTCCGCAGCTGCGTGAGCTCTGGCAGCTTGTGTCCTTCTGGATGACGCAGCCTGCTCGTCTCTCAGCCGGTGAGCAGCAGCTGCTGAGAGAAGCAGCTCGGGTGATGACCAAGACGCAGAAGCTCGAGGATTACGAGGGTGTCGACACGCTCCCTGCCGGACTGGTACGTGGGGATCACCTGGCGCTGGTGAAGAAGTTGTCGCTGCCTGATTGGCGTCGCTCGCAGGTTATTAGCAAGCAGAACTCACCGAAACTTGACGAGGAAGTTGGTGTGGAGGGGCTGCCAACGTGGTACATCCGAGCACATGAGGTGCAGTTAGACCTCCTGCATCCTTCTGCCCAGCAGTCTCGGCGTCTGGTGCAGTTTGGCACGTGGTTGGACACTCCCGTGGTGCTCCAGAAGGTTGCGTTGCAACAGTTCAGCCAGGAAGAGCACACCGATGTGTTGGAGGGCGAAGTCAAGCGCTGGATCTCGTTGAACCACCCCAATCTACTCAAACTCTACGGCGTCTGTGACTTGGGTGTCAATCGCTACTACGTCTGCGAATATGCTGCTCATGGTCAACTACGCAGCTATCTCAACCACCACCAGAACGGTCCGTCGGAGCTTGTGTGGCAAAAACTACTGGAAGCTGCCCAGGGAGTGCAGTATCTCCATGAGCGCGGATTCGTTCATGGGAACCTGAAAACGAAGAATTTGCTGGTTGATGGTAACGGAATCGCCAAGCTGGCTGGGTTTGGTCAGGATGAGGCGCTGCAAGAGGTGGAGTCTCACGATGAATGCTTGGCAGCCGATATTTTCGCGTTGGGTAGGTGTATATTGGAGCTTGTGGACGGCCACGAAGTGCACTGGGGGAAGATTCTGCCACAAAAGCCCCAGAGCTTTACGTCTGACCAGTGGCGTTTGGTCCGTCACATGTGCAGTTCTGTCCCGCAGGAACGCCTAACTATCGCTGCGGTAGTGCAAGACATTAGGCGGCTACTGGATGAGTTCACTACCAGCTCCATACCTCTAGATCCGGATTCAAGTTTGTCAACAACTTTTGAAGGACACCTACAAGCGGTTCGGCAACCCTTGGAGACGGAGATGACTCGTGGAGAGCGGCTATCGTGTGAGCTTGACATGTACGAGCAAATGCTCGCAAGGTTGAAGAACATCGCCGACCTGATAGTACTGGAGGCGCCAAGTTGCCAAGAAGGATCTGGTCGCAGTCGACGTCTTGGTTACGCTACTGAAGGTTGGCAGAGCATCATGACGCGATTTCAACTCTTAATTGATCAAGGGCTTCTACGACGCACTTCGAATCGTGCTGTCCACCTCGCTGTTGGCCGGAAGAACGCACAATCTGTACACGACCTTCATCACGAGTTGGACCAGCTAGTGACATCAACTAGACTTCCAAAACTTCTGGACGCTGTCACTAATCCACTTCATGATTGGAAGTCAAAGTGGCAAGCGCTACGTAGACATCAAGCAAAGGCGTTGTGTGGGGCAGTATCGGATACTGCAGCAGCACTGAAAGAGCTGGAAGAGGACGCCAGTGACCAATCCGACTCAGACAGTTGGGTGAGGCAAGTGCAGGGGTTTTGGGCAGTCCTCGAGTTCGAGCGTCAGCGCTACACGAGTAAATATACCCGTGAGGAGATTAAGATGATCGAAGGCGCGGCAGCAGAAGCTGAAGATGCAATTTCCGGCCCAGCAAGTACGCCTCTAACTCTACCTGATTGGTTCCTACCTCCGTACGAAGTGGAGCTTAAAAATGACAAAATGGCTCTAGGGCGTGGTGCCTTTGGGTCTGTACATCGAGGAACCTGGCTCGACTCACCAGTCGTGATCAAGAGGGTGCTCGGACCCGGCTCAAGTCAGGACGGCAAGAACGCTTCAAGTGGTGGCGAGGCGATCTTCAAGCACGAGGCAGATGTCTGGTTTTGTTTGAATCACCCTCACGTGATAGCTCTGTATGGCGCGTGCCACGTGGGCCTACCATTTTTCGTTTGCGAATATGCTGCCAAGGGGACGCTGACGGATTTCCTGAGTAATTCGGCATCATCCACAAGTCCAGGGAGTCCTAGTAGAGACGTCCTGGCGTGGGAAAAGCTCTATGAGGCTGCACTTGGGCTCGAATTTCTTCACGCACGTGGAATTGTGCACGCAGATCTCAAAGGGGACAACATTTTAATTGGAGACGACGGACGTGCAAAGCTCACGGATTTTAGCCTTAGCGCTGCAGTGTCCGAGGGGGATACCCCATCCGGCAGTCCCATCGGAGCTCTTCGCTGGAAAGCCCCCGAGTGCCTGGGAGCTAGTAGACAACCTGCAACGTTTGCGTCGGACATTTTCTCGTTGGGTATGTGCATCATAGAAGCCATAACTGGTGAGTTTCCGTGGGGTCGTGAACTACCTGACGCTGCAGTGATTTTCCATGCCCGACGCGGCCGGTTGCCACCTTCTTCGCGTGCTTTTTCGACGAGCCAGTGGGCTCTTGTGCAACAAATGTGCCGACTTCGTCCTGAAGATCGACCGGATATTCGGTTTGTTGTTCGTGCATTTCGACTTGTAGCAGAGCATCAGGCGCTGAATGAATTTGTTGGCAGCGTACAGTGAATTGATTGTGACGAAGACGTGGCTGCAGAAATGTATATGTGTATTTGAACTGAGTGTGATGTTCGGGAATGTTTCTCGTCGTTAAAATGTTTGGGGAATTTTTGAGAAAACAATGAGACGTTGTTGACAGCTTGGCAGCGGTTGCATTCCTAATCGGTATCACTGATCGGCTTTCCTGGGAAGAGAAAAAAACGACAATGGTCAATCACGCTTTTCCTCAGCTGGAACGAAGTTAATCCGAACCTTGGTTCCCGCTGTTTTCAGCGAACCGATAAACCCCCAGGAACCTGGTTCTCGAGGTTTTATGGTCTCGCGTGTGCAGTTACATTGAGTCGCGAGCACGCTTGAAACGAACGAACATGCTCATATTTCGCGGACACTATTGGCCAAAACACAGGTTGCTTTGTGCGGCCTTTTGAGAGAGGTCGCTGGAGCAGCCCACGGACCCCAAGATGCTGCATGCAATGGCAGCTTTGACGGGCATGCGTAGCCCAAGTGACCAACTATGCTTGCCGTCGGAGGCATCGGACCATCAAGACTCAACCCCACAGTCGCAAGAGCAGAATGCAGACTACTATCATTCAGAACACCAGCTTGTACAGCGTTGACGCGTCATGCTGCAGGAGGAGCTCATGGTAGCGGGTCACCCAGTGCTTGAAGATGTTCAGAGCGCACTTGCCCATGTCGAAACACGCGCACAGCAACATGCAGCCGACATGGAGCGGCGCATGGAGCGCTTCATGAGCCCCACTTGTGGGACACTCGCTGACGTGGAGGCACGACTACAAAACCAGCTTGAAGATGCGCTAAGAGCGACGCAGTCAGTGGTAATGACAGCAGCTACAGATACGGCTCGCTCTCACATCGCTTACACTGACGAAGTAGTGGGGCGTGTACACTCTCAGCTTGAAGCGGCCTTAGAAAGCTACGACGCCCATGCTCGTGCTGCTCAAGAATATTCTGGCGCAGCGCAGCTGCAAGCCTGTCAAGCTCATTTCAGCGAGACTATTGATTCCACCCGTCATTGGCTTGAAGAATCCGTGTCCTGCCAGACCAGAGCCAGCATCGATGGCACTAAGGTACTTCTCTAGGAGGAAATTGCGACCGAACGTGAACATACAATAGATCGTATTACGCAACTGGAGACCCGTATGCAGCTCAAACTAGATGAAGTGGTGACGGCTTTGGCTGAGTCGTGTGCTGCAGTAGAAATTCGGGCGAAGGCAGACACGGAGGGCCTCGTGAACGTTGTTGGTGACAAAATTCAAGCGTGTGAAACTCACCTTCTCAACGTAGTTGACGAAGAATTCGCAGAAGTGGAGAAACGGATGCAGCTCTCACTTGATGCTGCCCTGAAAGCAGTCGAGCTTCAAACTTCTGACCGATTGAGGGTGACAGAGGCAAGACTTAATCAAAATATGCACGCCTTTCAGCTTCGCGCTCAGCATGATTTACAAAGTGGCATTGGCTCCAGACTGGAGATTCAATTGAACGATCTTCTTCAGGCTTCTACTGCTCATCTCTCGACCGATACTACGAAGCAGGTTGTCGCCGAAGTGTTACAGTCAGAGGCTCGCATCTTGCACACGCAAAACAATCACCATCAACAGCTGCAGGAGACCCAGGCAGATGCCATGAAGCAACTTGAGGCGCGCTTAATGGCAGCCTTGCGTACTTCGAGATCGACTGATGCCGCGAAAACGAATAAATCCATGAAGGCAATGGAAGAGCGACTGGATAATCGGATGAGCACGTTCATTTCGAGCGCAGTGGCAAAGGAGCTGCTTAAGGCTAGCAACATCCTAGAAGTTACCAACAATCCCGCCGACGACAATCTACAAGTGGCTATTGGTACCGGAGCCAACGCCGTTGGTGCAACTTCAACAGGTGCGCCAGTCAAAACCTCCAGCTTGCCACAGCGACACGGGTGTGATATTAGTGCTATTGCACTAGCTACCGCTCCAACTGAAGCATCAATGGAGCGTTCGGATGGGGCTGTTCTCACCGCTGATAATCGCACTGAGAAATGCGAATCGTTCTCGTCCGAGGAGAGATGCCGGGGCCGTGCGCACACTAGGAAGCAATCACGAGCTACGGCTGCTAAACCATCTCTGGTAGCCCCGAAACAAGAGGCTCATCCGCGACACAAAACAAATCGATCAGCTCTCGAATGTGCTCGTGCCGACGCGATGCGGGCATTAACTAGAAGAATTGAAGCACGAGTCAACGAATGCCGTAAGAAAGCAAGCAGAAATGGCGCGCCGCGACGTTAGCCATCGCCGAGGTAGGATAATGCTTTGACAGAAGTAAGGAACAGAGTTCGCCTAGAATGATAGCTTTCACATCTCTTTAATACAGCAGTATACAGTACCAATGTGAAGGAGAGATGTGTATTCAAGGTTACTGTGTGTTGAGGCAACTGGGTTGTCTTAGAGCTCAGTCGAAATATGCGCAGAGAAAGAGTTGATCAAGGCCTGCTCCCAGTCGCTCTCGAACATTTCCAGCGCCGTTTGAGGATCAAGGTTCACCGTGACGTTTGCAGGAACGGAGTCTCGTGCTTCCTCCGCTGTCAGATTTGAGCACTGCGTTACATCAATGAATTCCCTGTTCCGATTCAGGAAGGAGCACATGTCAATGTTCTCTGAGGACAGTGATGCTCGCTGCACAGTAACCATTTGACCGCTGATTCCGAAGTCGCGTTCAATTTGAGCGGACGATGCAGGAACGGCAAAAACGATCCGAGCCGCGCTTGGTAAGAATCTGTAGGTGCCGGACTCCTGTTGACGCTTCCAAAAGTGCAGCACCGACTCTGGGCCTTTGGCCATTGCCTGAAGAAGTGACGGATCGCGAAACCAGCGCTCCAGTTCTTCATCCATGACCTCTTCGTGAAGTAGTTGTGGAGTAGCTGGCTCTGCGGCAATGGTACGGATATTGAAGAGCTCCGATAGATCGTCCGAGAAGGCATCGGAGACATATCCTGGTATCTGCTGCGGTGAGATGTTGATCTGCTCGGTGCAAGGTGGCGCTAGATCTCGCATGATAGACCTCAGCTTCTGCTTCACAGTAGATTTCACGACTGACTGGTTGCGCCGAATGACATCGTCATCCAGCCGTCGCAGCTTGCCGCAGGTTTTTACCATCTCCATCAATGCGCCGTCGGGTTGTTTGAGATTCGGATGAAGCAGCATTTGCATCTCCCACACGTACGAGCACGTTCGCATCACTTCGCGGTCAGTGTAGCGCGAAAAAAAGCGAGAGTGGAAAGCGTCACTCAGCAACTCTCGGGTCTTGACCACCAGCGGCATGAGGGTACTGTGGTGATACGAAGTCGGGTTCTCTCGCGTAGCATCATACTTGCGTAGGGATGCCTCGGGGCCAAGTGTCGTGACGATAACCTTGTACGCAGAGACGAGAACGTCGACTTGATTCGGTTTTTCTGCCTGACTTTTCACATTGAGCGCTGAAATCGGCAGCATCAGTGAGAGTAGCTGCTCCATAAGCAACTTATCTCCTGCCAAAGGAAACGGAGACGGAGGTGCCGATTTGTCTCTATCCGCCTTGCGTGCACGTTCTTCATACCACAGGCAAAGTACGTTCCAATGCTTCACAATGCGCTCAAAGACGCGCGAAAGGCTCATGAAGCGATGCGGTTTATAGTCAATCAGCTTCTTCTCCTTTCCGACGCCAAGGAGGCGGACAAGCTGCTCGTACAAGTCGCCCATGACCTCCACTGTGCGGACTTGGTAGACAGTTCGCGTCACCTTCTTCAGCAGCTGAAGCATCTCGGGGTTCTTGGACTTTGCTACATTGCTCGTCATCCCAAACGCTGCTTTAGTTGCCGCGTTGGTTAGGTGAGGCATGCACCACTCCCATGAGAGCATCAGGTTCGATGTCATCATGTGCTGAACGTCTGGACCACCGTCCGTAGTCGATCCGAAGAAGTCTGCAACAGTAAGTCCAAAATCCGCGAGAATTTGAATGATCCACCGCTTAAAAGGTCCGCGAATTCCACCATCCCGCTCACCGTAGAGAGGTTGAAAGTGTCGCGTTCCTAGCAAGACGGAGACGAGCTTGAAGTCTGCAGTGACGAAGTACAGTCGAAGCCCAAGAAACTTCGTGCCCGAGCTCTTTGCCTTCCAAAAGTCAGCGACCATCACTAAACACTTCACACCTGGGATGCGGTTGTCGATAATGAAGCGAATCAATTCGCGCTTAGCCGATACGTAGAGCTCGATCACAGCGTGGGTAATTGTTCTGCGATTCACCACGGCTTGAAAGCTGTCTTTGGTGACGATGGCTCGCAAAATCCTCGATTCCTCCCACTCACCCATGATAAACGGTAGGTTGTTGTGTATCACGAGCAGTGTGTGAAGAAGCAGGCTGATACGCTCACAGCTTTCTTGGTTTTGGTCAGCCGCTCGGATATGAGCTACGATCTCGTCCCTGGTTCGCTTGCGTGAATCCTCCAGCGCGGATTTGGATGAAGTAACATGGTGGACTTCTTTTAGGTGCTTCGTCGCGCGCGATGTCTTCCCACCGTACAACACATGAACAGTTTCGTTGGAACGGCAGTGCTCGCTTGCGAGACAGATCTAGCCGCACACAGTCAGGTCACTTACGTGTCGAACACGTACCCCCCCCCACTTGTAGATGCACGACCGCTCTGTGGGACCTTGAGCAACGAGCTCAAACCCAGTTTTTGGTTGGTAATTACGCACAGCAAATGCAACTTCGGCAGGGACACCAGATGCGAGGAGAGGCTGGGGCGTCGGAAGCATTGGAACGGGATATTGGGGCACCCTGTTCGGTTGGGGCGGGGATATCCCTGTCGGGCCTGTCGTTTCGCCATGCCAAGGCCGGTAGCAATCGGTAGATGCCGGAAACTCCGCCATGCGTGTTGTTGGAGCTAAGGTTGCTGTATTCACTGGTAAAGGCGGCACCGGTGCCGGCAGAACCGAATGCACTCGGTTTGGCGCTTCAGGCGTTGGATTTGGTCCGCCGCCCAAGACACCAAAATGTTCATGGATCGTTGGCGACGAATGGCTGGCGAACGGCGGTCGTAGATCGTGTCCGATCGCCGAAGCGCTACTTGGTACGGCCGATTGCATCGAAGACATCAAGGGCCGTCGTTGAGCGGGTGGACCTTCTACTGAAGGTTGCGGGACGATCGTTCTCCCTGGATTCTCTCCAACTTGTGTCGGTGGCGATCCGGGTGGAGTTGATGGTTCAAAGTCGCCGTCGTCGTCGGAAGCGTCTTCACGACCGCTGAACCAGCGTTGCATTGGTGAACGTGCGGTAGTGTAGCGGTGGGGTTGGCTGTAGCTTGTCGATGTGGGTACCAGTGATGAAATCACGAAGTGAGAATCAAGACGCCGAGTGAACGCTTGCCCTTCGTCGCCTTCCAGCTATGGCTAGATAGCAGTGTTTGCCTCTAAGTCCTCGAGCGTGGCCTTTCAGCAGTGACAGGCGCGCAATCGTGTCGACAGCCTCAAGGCGATGGGTGCGGCTCTTAGTGAAACACCACTACTGCATTATCTTCCAATAGCAAGGCTGAAACACGATCTTTCGCTTGAACCGCCATGAACTTTGCTGCCATCAGCATCCCAAACGAAGCTGAAAAACCTGAACTATCCAAGCGGCTTCCCGAGTTCGCGAGGTTTTTCAAAGGAAGATGAAAAACGGCCATTCCAGGTTCGCACGAAAGGATTTTCGTAACTGCGAACTGGAATCGAGACGTTTTGTGCTTCGGGTTGCAGAAGTTCGTTCCAGCTGAGCGCTTTTCACTAGCACGAGCCAGTCTCCGCCAGAGAAGAAAGATGAACGTCGATGTTCGGAAGGTTTTTCAACGGATTCTTGCAGCGTCATGCATCGCTTTCCTAACCAGCGCGGTCTTCATTGGTATGTGCGGATGAAAAGGATTTGAGAGCGCTTTTATTTTTACTGTTTCTTATGTAGCATATGAACAGCATGAGCGATTTCAACCGGTGCACCACTTACGCGTTGGTGGGGCTCCGCATCTGATCGTTCCGAGTAAGCCATCGGTTGTCAAACAACTTTGAGACGGTATCATTATCACTCATGGGTATGCGTGTTTACCTGTATTTAGTGCGTCTGTACCTAGGCGTGCAACCGGGTCCTGCTGATTGCCCTCGAGGAATGTACCGCCCGAGTGGGTCGGGCATCACAGTCGGAGAGTGCGAGTTTTGTCCGCGCGGCGTGTATGGAGACAGCCCAGGTTTGGTATCGAAAGACTGCACGGCCAAGTGCCCCAAGGGGACCTACAACGACAAAGTGGGTGCCAAGAGCATTTTGGACTGCAAGCCGTGTCCTGCTGGAGTGTACGGGGCGTCGACAGGTCTCACAACTAGTCAGTGCTCGGGACCGTGTCCAAACGGCGAGTACTCGATGACGGAGGGTCTCCAGCAGATCAGCGACTGCATGGACTGCCCAGCCAGCTACCGTGGTCCTCAAGGTTATCGAGGCAACGATATCACCATGGAGAACGGTGGAGGCTACCCGTGCGATCGCTATCAGTACGGCAAGACAATCATCAATGGGCGAGATGCAAACAATGACGCCTGGTTGACTGGCTACCTCTCGGATGTCCGGCGTCCAACAAACGCACCAATTAATGACAACACGACGCCATGGTGACGAGACATCGCGATCCCGTTCTGGCGCATCATAGCCGACAAAATCGCAACCTACGCAAACTGAAATCGAGGTAGCTTTGTCCGTATCCTGGATAGTGTGTTTGCCATTGCATGCGGATATAAAGAACCTCAAAAATGCTGCTGGACGACGCAAGAGTGCTCTGCGCCATCGCCCAAATGGAAATGATGAGGAATATGTATACACCATGGGCGGAAACCATAAGTCAGCGCCACTTAAGGTAGATTATTTCCTTGGTCGTATACCGGTCTGCTCGGCTGTTTGGGTCGGCGATTCCAATACAAATCTCAAGTGTTTATCTATGTCCTCAGAGGCCTCAGAGAGACCGTTTGCAACCGAAGCAAAGCGAAGGTCTGCAATGGTCGGCGCGTGGGCCGGAGTAGGTGCCCTAACAAGGAGTTAATATCTAACTACCGACGCCTTGCCCGCCATGAGCGAAGCGAAATTGGCGGTGCAAACGAGGAGCTCACGCAGTATCATTCTACCCGAAACGCCGACCCAAACAGCCGAGCAGACCGGTATACGACCCAGGAAATAGTCTATCCCACTTAAATGATACGTATATTGGTGACACGGGTGAACGTGTTTCTAGCTGGGTTCTTACTGGAAGCCGGTAGGTGAGGCCGAGAAGCTGGCTGTTCCGATGCAGCCAGCGTCACATCCTATTTGTGTTGTTCTGCCCCCATCGAGCTCGCTGCGAGTCGCAGTGCGACAGCTCTAATGGAGGATGGCACGGTCGGGGAGGTTGGACCACCGATGGTCCTTTTCTCGCTGTAGGGCCCCAAGCACCAAAGAGCAAAGACAAGCAGCGCGTTTCAACTGCGCGGTACCGCTACACGGCAGCAATTACTCGATTGAGAATGAGGTCACGGCTCACCGGGCCGAGCCGCGACACGCCCAAAGGAGCTCTGTGGGTATTGCAGTGCAGTGCACACGACAATCTGTGCGGCCGGCTGCCGCTGGCGGAGACTGGCGGGCCGATCGAGACCGATGCCGCAGATCTGTCTCAAGCTTGCTTCGGACCTCCATTTCGCCTTGCAGCGACGGGATCGTTGATGCTAAGTGCTAAGCTTAAGCTTAAGTTGAAGCGCAAAGTCCTCGGTTGACCAACCAAAAAAGATCGTCACGGAGCTGCAAATCTGCCAGTTCGCCTGCCGTGCGTGCCGCGCCGATATCCAAAGTCGAATCAAGTGGCGGGTTGACTTGGTGATATATTATGGCGGCCTCGAGCCCCGTTAAACCCCTGGATTGTGTGGCTTGAATCTCGAGTCAATCGGATCATATTCCTCCTCCTATATCCTCCGGTCGTGTCAAAAATCTCCGGAAACGCAGACTGCTAATTATACCTCCACTGGCCAACCCGCAATAATCTATTTGCACTAGCCAATCACCTTGCGTCTAAGTGGACATCGGCCGGTTATCAGATGAAGATTCACAACAGCCAGGCGAGCCACTTGGGGCGCTGTCCCACGAGGAGCTCCTCAGCCAAACTCTGCGTCATTCTGCAATTGGCTCACTCGGGCTCATGGCGTACCCCACGCTGAGCCGTCGCCATGTGGCCACACCCATGCACTGCTGCAAGCGCAGACCCAGACCGCGCCCCAGCACAAGTGACTCTAAAGTATCTTCTCCAGTCAAATGCAGTCGCTCCGAGTCGCTGCGGTCCACGTGGATGACCAGCGGCAGCGACTCGCTCGAGGAGGAGCAAGAGCCTGAAGCCGACGACTGCACAGAGCTGCAGCTGCAGCTGTTCGCACCGCTGCAGCGGCCCCTCAGTGACTGGGTCTACTGGCAGCGCGACGCCGTGGCGTTGCCCGACTGCTGGACGCGCGTCTTCGCCGTCTTCTGCGGCAACTTGCTGTGGCTCTACCGCTACGAGGACGCGTCGGCCAAGAGTTTGCTGGTGCGTATGCGCGTCACGACGATCGACGCGGACAACCGCCAGCTGCAATTCCGAGACGCTGCTACGACCGCCAGCGTGCTGCTCTACATGGCGGACGCGCCGGCGTTCGACCGCTGGCATAGCCACGTGACCGCAGCGCTGGCCGAGTTCCCTCCGGTCCAGGAGAGGGACGAGCAGCAGCGTGCGAGACAGCGGGCGGTGGCCTCTGCCGTGCAGAAGCAGAGCTTCTGGAAGGTGCTGGCTGCTGCCATGGTGCTGGGTGCCAAGACCCACCAAGTTGAAGAGACTGCGAAGGTGCAACATGATAGGAAGAGTCTGAGCCAGCACTGGAAGAGCGTCACGACGACTCTGCGGGGCGCGCTGAAGCTTAGCAAGAAGAAGCCACAACTTACGCTGTGAGGAGGAAGATCGTTGGAGCGAGAGGAGCCCCGTTCGTTGCGTGGATCAAGTGCGTACGATTAATTTAAACGTAAAAATACCAGTCAAATGAAATGCCGTCAGAGGTTGCTGGACGCAACACCCAGCTATGATACACCTGATGTCACATCAGTGATGTGTCAGCAGCACGCCATGGCGGTAAGCTGGGGCTGTAGGCGGTAAGTGATCGGCTGAAGAGAGACGGTTGCCAATGGCAACTTGCCATCCCCCCACGACAAGTTTCCGTTTGCAGCCAATGCAAGAGCTCAGTGCTCTGTCACAGCAAGCCACGTCACAGCTTTGGTGAGGGAATCCGGACTTCGGGATGCAGCGCGCCCTTTGCCGTCCGTGTGGCATCTCAGCCTTCGTCGGCCGAAGCTGCTGCGGAGAACGGCGGAGTCGCTTTCGGGGAAGAGATTGGACTTGCGGCCATTCGGGTGGGGAAACGGACCACTTCAACTTGGGCCGTTATGCCAACGGCCGGCCCGGATTGGCAGGCGTTACCAGCGCGATGGTCGGCGCAGGCTGCGTCGACGGCAGCAGACGCGCAGCGTGCCATTGGATGCACGCGATTGAGGCAAGTTTGATCTCCTAGCAACTGCGCAGTGGAGTCAGTCATGCCTGACACTGGAAGGCAGTCCAGAGACGTAGCTCCTTGCAATTTGCAACTTGCAAATTGCATCCGATTTGACAGAGGTAACCAACCAATCAAGCAGATCGCAAGCTGAAGTTGCCCAACCCGAACTGCTCCACATCTGAGCTGCAGCACAATTGCATTTCTGTTTCTGCATCGAGTGCGTCGAGCTGCTCAGTGAGTGGTGGGGTGAGCAGCTCACCCCACCACTCGAAGGTCAAGTTCAGCGGCGTCGAGTGCGACACAGTAGCGGATCCTGTGGACTTCTTAATGGGGGAGTACGGCGCATCGTACATGAGGTCAATGAAGAACCGAAGAGATGAGGGGCAAATACATATCAGCTTTACTTAGTGGACCGATTCCCGTGGGCTATTTTCGTACAGATTTTGTGTCTTAAAAATCGTGTACAGATCTCGTACAGCCCGCAGGCCACTTGCTGTGTAAATGTATAGATTCGGTACAGATCCGATCAGCCACTTTCAAGTTGAAGTGACCTCACCCACGCACGTCAACTGCTCTCCCTGGCAAGCCCAACCACTCAGCAGCGATCATGGCGCCTGCAAGCAAGCGCGGCGGGCCCACAGGGCCCGCAAGGCTATAGCGATTCGGTTACTATGGCGCTGCTACCTATCATCAACGAACCACGTGGCTCGAACGAATGGGATCGGGTCCGCCATTTGTGCAATGTGCGTCTTGCGGCAGTCGAAGGTTGTGATATACGTTCTCATGCCGGTTCACCGAGTGGGAAGACTCGCTGCCCCGTCACCCGTGTTCTAGCGGTTGAAATTAAGCTTAGCCAAATAATTTTGCAAAAGTCCACAACGTCACATTGGAGGACGAGGCCGGCTTAAACGCAGGTTCATTTCCTGGCAGGAGACAGAAGCAGTATGGCGAGGGCGTATTTACAGGGAGCTCGAGTTCCGTGACAAATCCACCCTCATCAGACTGCTTCTGGCTCGCTGACACCGCTTGCGGGTGGCCTCGCCCTGCGTCGGCATTGCGGCGGCATCGCTCGTAGACTCGTCGATGAACTCGTATTCGTCGTCCGCACTATACTTGCCGTGAACAGTGCAGAGTGAGAGAGCAATATTCACCATTCTAGTTTACCCCCCCCCAGCGAGTGCGTGGGCGGGGAGAGGAACAAACCTAAAACCTAATATTCACCACTCTAGCCATACCATCTACACATCTAGAAATCTGTCGGAGGGGGGGGTATCCGCCGTCGACTCGACAGATTTCACTTCTGTCGGAGGACTCAAGTTATCTAGAAATGGCCGTTTTATGGAATTCTGTACGAAATCTGTACAAAATGACCGCGACAGATCCTACGGGAATCGGTCCAGTTGAGGGTTAGATAGTTGGGGATCTTCTTAATAATATTCGCGGTACAGCTTGAACAATGTCAACGACAGACCGAGCACGCCGACGACAACGCCCGCGCTGAGCATAAGCAGCGGGCCAGTGTGTTCGCGGGTCAGCAGTGGGCCCTTGGTCTGCAGCAGGAAGAACAACGCCGGCATGATGAAGATCAGCAGCGATCCCGAGACGGAGCCCACGATGCTCAGAGGGATTTTGACGGACGGCACGAAGATGCTGCACGTCAGGATAAGCACCAAACTGAGCACCGTGACGCCCACGTACTCCTTGTACGTGGCTTCGTGGCTCGGGGTCTGCACGCCGTTCTTGACTCGGAGGTAGACGCTCAGGACACACGAGCGGAAGGGCCACATGGCGATGGGCGTCGTCAGGACCAGCGCCAGCGCCATGCACAGCTGCCCGAGCAGCAGAGGCGCCGCCACGGACTTGTGCTGTGTCACGTACTCGGGTGAGAAGTTGAGCAGGATGTTGTCCTTGGTCTCCGACCCGAACTGCAGGTAGCCGCACAGCGAAATGACCTCGTACAGCACGAACGCGACGCCGATGGCGCCGGCCACCGCGCGGTTCATCCGGGGCAGCGTGCGGTCCTTCAGCTCCTCGTACACGGGCAGCACCGTGTTGTGGCACGCGAACGCGGAGATCAGCAGCGTCACGGTGTACACAGAGCCTGACTCCAGTCGAACCGCCTCAACTCCCGGCGTAATGGCAGCTCCCTCAGCATTGTACGCAGCCAGGAAGGCCACGAGCACGAACGCGACGACGTAACCGATGGACAGAATGGCGAGCACTGAAGCCAGCCACAACTTGCCAATGCGGCGGCTCAATGACAGCGGGAAGACGACTGCAGCCACGAGCGTGACCGTGATCAGCCACTTGTCATGCGCTGAGACGGTCAGCACCGCTGCGCACAAGTCCGTGACGAAGATGAGGTAGCTCACGAGCGTGCCGAAGCCGCCGAAGATGAAGGTGAACTCGGCCAGCCACGTGCCCACTGCGCCCATCGTGAAGTGGCCCAAGCTCTCGTACGTCTTGGCGCAGTTGTTGCCGGCGCGGTCGCTGGCCGACAGCAGCAGATGCACCGAGTAGCGCGTGATCATGGCGATGGCCAGCATGATGACGTTGCCCAGCAGCCAGCCGCTGGACGCGATGGCGAACGGCACAGCCAGTGTACCCGATCCCAGGATGGTGTTGGTCAGCGTGAAGGTGGAGCCCCAGAGGGAGCTGGTGGCGTGCGCTGTCGCCTCTGCGTCGGCGGGCGTCGTCTTGTGCACGTCGATGGCGTAGGACGGCTCGGCCAGCAGGTAGTCGGACTCCTTGGCGAAGCCCTGCACCAGACCCGCCGTCGAGCGTGGACTGACCACGTACTCGCCCATGGACACGGCGCGCGGCGCGCAGTCGCATTGGTGCTTGAGCGTGTCGATGATGTCACGCGAGCCGCGCTTGACGGGCGAGAAGGTGAGGCCGCACTGGTGCACGACGGCGAGCTGCGGGTCTAGCAGCACGGGCCGCACGGGCGGGTGGCCGCTGAGCTGAGGTTGCGGGGCCATTGTAAAGAGGAAGAGAGGGGAGACTTGCTGCGATTTCGGCTTGAGCACGACGCGGCAAGTTGAATTGTGAGCGAGCTCAGGAGACACGTACGTTAGTCCGACCGCAGACGAAGACTTGGAATTTGTATACATGGCCGGGCTATGTGCAGATTTGGAGATGAGCGCGCAATCGCATAATACTCCAGCGCACGCACAAGAATTATTTTACAGTGATTGCGGGCTCCGCTGCGTGGAGGGGGAAGCTGCTATAGCGGAGATGAAATTAGTAGTGGTGTGTCTGTGGAGCTATTGGGGAGGCTTGGAGGAGCATGAGCAGAGAGCGGAAGCGCTGGATGAGAAAAGTTGCCTTTCGTGACGCGATCCGCGGCAGAGTGTATGTTGCAGCTCAACAGCCAATCGCGGCAAAGTTAGCTGCGATACGCGTGACACGGTAAAAGGAAGCCATATTATTCGCTACACGTTTCAAAATTAGACACTCTGATTCGATTTGATTTCAGCAAATCACAGAACGGTAAATTTGTGTTCGTTGTAGCCAACTGAAGAGCGGAGAAAATATTGAGAATGATGACGCAAGCTGAGTTCGAACTTAACCATTGCTGATTACACATCACGATCCGAACTTTCTGTGCAGATGTACCGCTAATAAGTCGACCATCGAAACTGCAACTTGTGTCTTGAAGGGATATTTCGCAAGGCAAGTGTGGAAACATTACCCCTATTTGTCTGCTCATAGTGGTGACACAGCCACACCTCGGATGCAAAGCCTTTACAAGCGAGGTGATTGTACTTTTGGTCGGCCAAAAGCAGTCGGTCAGGACGAAGTCGGTATTCGATTAGTTTACACGTTGCAAGTAGCTCGGCAAAGGCCATTCTATCGAAGTCAAGGGCGTGCTTGCCCATATGCGCAATGAATTGCTGCCAACGTGGAATTGGCGCCGTACACGAATCCTATCAAGCAATGGAGACAACGAGTATGTCACCTGATCGAGTGTCGGTTGAACACTCTGGTAGCGTGTTCTTGATAGAAGCGTCGCTGTCAAAGATTTCCCAGTAATGCAGATATCAAAGTATCTGCCTCGTCTCAGTTGAGATCTTCTCGACCAGTAGAGCTGCTCGTACCATAAATTATGCGTCCATGGCACCACAGAGGTTTGCTTTGGTAGGTGTTGGCGGATGAAGCCGAGTCATGTAGGCTGGGTAGTGATCGAGACGCAAGTTTTTTTTTTGTGCGGAACGTCAACAACCAATGCACGATGATGATATTCGTATGGGGCTTCAATGCCACCACCTTGTCTAGAGTTTCCTGTACCGGTATCACCTTCTCACTCTCCCGAGTCCGCGTCTCTCCAGTGGAGAGTCTCCACCTTGTTCTCTTCGCGTCCTGGTTGCGGTCCATAGTTTTTAACGCGGGAGGCCCTTCAAGGGTGCAGAAGAACGCGTTCGTCAAGTCGGCGGCTTCCTTCAGTCGCGATTCCCAGAGTTCGAAAGTATCGTCTTCATATAACGAGATACAAAGCTGCTCACCGACCAGATCCAGCACTTGCAGTAACCTCCCGTCATGTTCCTCCGCGCTCGCGACTGCGACTTGTAGCAGCAGACTTCGAGGCGCGGATTCTTCCCGCTGGAAAAGCCGCAGGAACGCGCTATCCAGCACTGCAAACACCTTTGTCCAGCAGTTGGGGGATCCTCTGGGATCGCGTTGCCAGTACACCCACCCGGTCAACTGCGACGCCGGATTGATAGCCGATTGCTTCAGCTTCAGCTCGAAATTGGCAACTTCCTGCTCCACCAGCTTGCGTGAGAGACTTGGACCCATGTCGGTTTGAAGTGAAAGTATCTTGCACTTGCGTTGTAGTGCGCAGGTTATGCAGTGCAATGATACTTCCGTTACGCGGTAACTAACGGACCATCACTCGTGGTTGTCAACAGAATGGGTACAGCTTCAACGGAAAACGTATCTTTACATCAGTTGGTACAACAGTAGGAATAAGTCTTTCTGAGGGCGATTGGTGTTCGTTTTGTTGATATTTCTTTTTTCTTTTGGTGCTTTTTTATTTTTCGCTATGGTACGACTTGACATTATCAACAATCCTTGCGCCTCGTTCCGCTGCTTCGTCGCCCTTGCTTCCTTCCTGCAATGCTTGTATATTGTGGCGAATGCGCCCGCTCAGCATCTTGCTGGTGCCTTGCCCACCTGGCAAAAATCGCTTGAAGGCAGCCTCTCCACTAAATGGTACGTGTGTTGTGTTCTGCACGAACATAACCACAGTAGAGAAGTAGTTAGCACTACAGAAGCACAAGCAAATGGGCTCGCAAACAACTAACGTACCCGTCGAAGACACGTCTCCCCCTGCTGATGCAGAAGCTGCTGCCGAGTTAGCATTCGCTTCCTGCAGCAGCAGATCTTCCACAGAAGACGAGGCCAGTTCCCCCACCTTCATACTGTTCGCATCATCCTGTTTGTCAGAATGGTCATCCGCACTTCGCCCACGAACGCGGTCACCTCCACGACCACTACCTGACGCACCTCGTGATGTTCCACTCGGCAGACCTGAACTTGTCGACTGCGACTTCTGCTGTTGCTGGGAGGTCTGAGAGTTGTTTGCAGCTGCAGCAATCGCTGCTGCAAGTTGTTGTTGCTGCTGCTGCTGAAGTTGCCGCTGCTGAAGCTGCTGCTGGAGCTGCTGCTGCTGGATGTGAGCTTGCTGCTGTGACTGCGCGATTTGCGACGTCGGGTAATAAATTGCCTGCTGCGGGACGATCTGGTTGCCGACGAGCTGGTAGCCTGAAATCCCTGCACTGAAGCGGTTCTGAGCATTTAATGCCTGGTACTGCTGCTTGATCGTCACTTGCTGACCTCCATGCATCTGCTGCATCTGCGCTTCAAGCTGCACCTGAGCAGCGCGAGCCTGTGCGTTCGCAATCGCTTGAGCCTGTGCATGTGCTTGAGCTTGTGCCTGAGCTTGTGCATGTGCCTGAGCCTGTGCCTGAACTGTCTGCTGTCGAGACTGCGTCGTCGTCATCTGTGGCATGCTCATAGCTTGGGACATATGCGGCGGAATCGAGAACGACCCAGCCAGGTACAAGTTCGGGTCTGCAAACATGGCTGACGCTGCGTTACTGTTCTGCACCAGCAATGCAGCTGCCTGTTGGCTCGCTGACGTCACTGTCGTTGGTGCTCTGCTTGTCCCATTAACCGCCGCAGATACTGCAGCAGACAGCACTGCAGTCGACGTTGGCGTAAGTGTCCTCGAAGTCGTTGCACTAGTTGCAGCAGATGTTCTGGTGGTCGCCGCACTGTCCGACGTCGGAGTGGAGGCAGCTGACGTCCGCCGACTGATTGTGCCAGCGTTTACTCCAACTCCAACTGTACCGCCTCCACTTATCAACAAGGACGACGTAGCTCCCGCCCTCCTCATAGTCCGGAACTTGTCCTTGAGCTGCACATTGGATCTGTCGTTGAATTGCGGGCCTAGCTCCTTGTCTATGAGAATGAGTGACCACACATTCCGCTGTCCGTTGTACTTCTTCACTCCTTCCAGCAATGCTCGCTCTTCAGTGGCCGAAAAGGGGCGATATTTGCGGTGGTTTTTGCGGTTTTCAGTGTACGCAGCCAGCTCCGGTCGGGTCTTGATTAGTGTTCGCCACTTGTCCTTGAGGTCGACGCCACTCCGGCCGTGGAACAAATGGCCCAAGTGAGGGTCTCGTAGAATGGAACTCCATGGACAACTGTCGTCTGCGTATCGCTGCACGCCTAGCACTAGAGCTGTGACTTCGTGGGGGCAATACTTCCGCCGCTTTCCCTTAACCCGCTCTCCAACATTTTCACAGGCAAATTCGGGCGAGTTGCGAGGGAAAGCGTAACCTCCTCCAGCAGTGGCACCTCCTGCTGTTGCAGCTGCGTTGGCAGCGTTTGCGGCAGCTTGCACGGCAACTGACACGAGGTTGTTAGCTGTTGCACTTTGTCCTAACGTGCCCGAAGCGGCGCCCATCCCCTGCGTATACTGAAGTTGGTGTTGCTGTTGCTGTTGCTGGTGCAATTGCTCTTGTTGTTGCTGTTGCAGTTGCATTTGCGCCTGTTGCTGGAGCTGGTATTGCTGGGCGTGCTGGACCTGCTGGAGCTGTTGCATTTGCAGTTGCTGCATCTCCGCCTCCTCCTTCAGGTGTTGCAGGTGCGACACTGACTGCGACTGCGTCTGCGCTGTTGCCGACGGTGGGCCACTCACGCCCACGGTGCTTGCCTTTGCTGGCGGTCGTGGCATCGTTGTAAACACGGTTAGATAATCTGGGCCCTGCAACATGGCAACAGGCAACGAGACCAAAGGGGGGAAAATAAAGTTAGTTGCCTAGAGTTGCATCTTGCGGCAACTCGAAAAAAACTTGCGGACTCACCTCAACACGCTCGTCAGTGACTTGCCCCTTCCCGCGGCGGCGGTTCTGTGTCAGCCAGCGCTCGGGTAGTGGGCGTGTCTGCTCGAAGAATGCCGCTTCGGTCACCTATACACCGGCGGCGTCCCCTACTCGTTGTTCACTGGCGGTGGTTGCCTCTGTTGCTGGGCAAATCGCTCGGGTCTCTATCACTCTCTGCCGTTTCGCCCACGCACTCAATCAAGCCAGCCAGCCGACTAAATATACCGCGTGTTGCTCCTTTTGCTGCTGTTGCTGTTGCCCCGTTGCCGTCCTCGGTATAAAAGGCGTTGGGGTTCTGAGCCACAAACGCGGCAAAAACAAGATGTTGCCTTTTAACGCCGGCCTTGCCGCTGGGACGAGGTCGCCAGCCACAAACGTCCTGGCCTTCTGGGTGGCTCAAGTCTACAGATGCAGTGCAGTTGCGCCGTCAGTGGTGAGACACATTTCCCTTTTGTCTTTCGAACGCCAAAGGGCAACCAACAGCAAGTTGCCTTTTTGTACCTTAAAACCAAGTGTTGCCTTGCCTCAGTTGCCAAACGCCGCCCGAAATTCAAGCTGCGCAGTGGGGATTTTGAGCTAAAAGGGGGCGGCAAGAGTGAATGTCAACGGAGGATTTCTCAATGAAAAAAAGCTCGCCCAGCTGGTGGCGCCAACGCCATCACACGTGGCGAACGCATTGCCAGGAGTTGTGCCGTACCGGGAAGACTGTTGCAGGCGATCGGGTCACTTGCTTAGGCTTCGGCGCGCTGGGCGGATGTGCTGTCGGGTGGGTCTGCGTCTTCTGCTGGTGCTACAGGTACTGTAGTTGCCGCTGAGCCGACTTGAGTTGAGTTGGCGCGCTTCGAGCTGGAGGCGGCCGGCTGTGTTTGAATTGTGAAAAGGGGAAGGAGAAAGCCCCTTACCATCGTGCGCGATTGATGCATGCATAGCTATACAAACATCAAGTTTATTTGCTACAATCATTTCGGCATGAACGGAGAGAATTGATTGGAGGAGATAAAGGTAGGGAAGGGTGAGGGCCAGGGGAATCACAGCCACAAAAACATCCCCTGTCAAAATTGATCACAAGCTCAACAGGCGAGATGGGGATTGCCTCGAAGGTGTTGACGTCTCTGCTGCTGCCCATGGCGGCGGCTCAGTCGGTCGGCGTGGATGAATCCGAGAATGCCGACAGTGGTGTGACCTTTGCGGAGACGGTGGCTCATTTGGGCGGCTTCCCGGTGCTCGCGGGTGCTGTGGTCGTGCTGGCGATGGCGTATCTTGCGCTGGTGGAATGGCTGCTGCCGCGCGGGCGGCGGCTGCACAAGTTCAATGCGCCGCGGCGTCAGATCAAGTCATCCGGCAAGCGCGAATGAAAATACAGTGACTTTGGGCGAGTACCGGTAGTTCTGCTGGCGGCGGGTGATGCAAACACGTGGCGGCAGGGTCTGCCACTCGAGAACTGCAGGCTCCCAACAGGAGAAATCAGACGGCAATCCGGCAGGACATAGCTGGGCGAGGCAAGCATCGGCGAAGAGCAAGTCGACCGGACCAAAGCATACACAACTGTGATATTATAATGGACCGATTCCCGTGGGCTATTTTCGTACAGATTTCGTGTCTAAAAAATCGTGTACAGACCTCGTACAGCCCGCAAACCACTTGCTGTCTAAATGTATAGATTCGGTACAGATCCGAGGAGCCACTTTCAAGTTGAAGTGACCCTCACCCACGCACGTCAATAGTACTCCCTGGCAAGCCCCACCACTCAGCAGCGATCGTGGTGCCTGCAAGCAAGCGCTGCGGGCCCACAGGGCCGCAAGGCTACAGCGATTCCGATACTATGGCGCTGCTAACTATCATCAATGAACCAAGTGGCTCGAACGGGCCCGCCATTTGTTCAATGAGCGTCTTGCGGCAGTCGAGGGCCGTGACATTATCACGGCCTTCGACTGCGTAACTATTATACATTCTAATGCCGGTGTCACCGAGTGGGAAGACTCGCCGCCCCGTCACCCGTGTTCTAGCGGTTGAAATTAGTCAAATACCACAACGTGACTGTGCCAGCTTAAACGCAGCGTCATTTCCTAGCAGGAGACATAAGCAGTCTGATGAGGGCGTATTTACAGGGATCTCGAGTTCCGTGGCAAATCCACCCTCATCAGACTGCTTCTGTCTCGCTGACACCGCTTGCGGGTGGCCTCGCCCCTCGGCGGCATTGCGGTGGCAGCGCTCGTAGACGCGTCGATGAACTCGTCTTCGTCGTCCGCACTATGCTTGCCAGTGTCAGCAGCCCCAGTGAGCAGTGCAGGAGTGAGAGAGCAATATTCACCATTCTAGCCATACCATCTACACATCTAGAAATCTGTCGGAGGGGGGGGTACCCTCCGACAGAAGTGAAATCTGTCGAGTCGACGGCGGACTCGAGTTGTCTAGAAATGGCCTTTTTATGGAATTCTGTACGGAATCTGTACAAAATGGCCGCGACAGATCCTACGGGAATCGGTCCAATGAAAGGCGGACTGCTGGATACTGAGGCTGCTGATATCCACGCAGCAAAACCACAAGTTTTTCGTGTCTTATGGGAAATCCTCCACAGCTATAGATCATGTGTATACAGCCGAGCTGACTTCAACACAGCTTGGAAGGTTCTGAGCGCTGCTTTGCCGTGGTGGTCCCTGCGGTATCTGTTGAAGTCTGTTGAAGTACGCACGCGAACTCCATGGGCATGTTGAGGGCGGCCAGCAAAGTTCACTGACATTGAGAGGGTGACCTACCGTACCATAACTGTCCACAAACATCTCATCGTTCATAGTCAGCTTTTCGACCTTGGGCTTAGTGTGCAGCTTCGTCTTGGAGGCGATGCCATCGATGTCATCGTTACCGTGGACGAAGTTGAAGCGCACCGATGCAGAAAGGGCAACGCGGGTTGTGTGCTTTCGTCTGCAGGTTCCACTTACCTCCCTCCAGCTTGTTTTCCACCAATGGCCGCCTCGGAAATACTTTTTCCACCAATCGTGCGTAGGCATGACCTTTGGGGCAAACGGGACGGCGGTCTCCACAATTGAACGCTGTAGCCATCTCGTGAGCGGTACCTGCAAGCGGCTAGGGGAGCAACAGCTTCAACTTGGACCATACAAAGCGCCAGTGGCCCGCGCGGGGCTAAGATCAAGCGGTTACAAGCCACTACAACTGTAAACGCAAGGTAGCTCAGTGGTGATACATGGACGTTCACTGCGTAGTTTTCGATTCGGACGCCACGATCAGGCTGGTTCAAGACCCTACTTGAGCAACGTCTCCGACTGCAAATGAGACCTTGGGATTTATACGCTTACGAATGTGCACGATTTAAATTTGCGGTATTCCCTCCATCAACATTGTTGATAGCGGGCGGTACAAATTTGCGTTGAGCGATGTTGGCGCACTTGATGACAACCTTCGTAATCCGCATGGGGTCTGCCACAGGCTTCGGGGGTGGTACTGCGCCTCCAGCCTCCAATCCTGCGCCATTATTGCTCCCAGTCGCGGGAATAGCAGCAGTGCCTTGAGGTTTCCAACTAGCTGCAGGTGCAAGGATAAATCCGTACTGAGGACCATCTAGATAACAGCCTTCTTGATCTCACGACGCGGGTTGTTCTTCATACGCCCGAACATATCACACAGTGGGCCGTGCACGATGAACAATGTTTCTGCGATATGCATATTCTTCAGAATGCAGCTCGATGAGGCAATTGTTGGACTTGCACGGATGGAGGAAATCGAGAATGGCGACAGCCAGAAGTGCCGCGTAGAGCTCAAGATTTGTGAGTGTCTCGAGCTTGGACATCGGCGAATGTTTTGTATCATGGCAGCGTAACTACTGTTGTGGTACGGGCTGACCAAGCAACGAAAACCGATACTGCTGGTTTGTCGTGGCCTGTCAATAAAAAGGAAATGACTGCTCAACGATGAAAGAATTTTACGCAAGCAAATAATTTACTTGAAAGTCTCTGACGGATTGATTGGATATATTGAAGAGCCCTCAAGAGCAAAGCCGAACAAAGCTTCGTCATTTCAGATTGTCCTTGAAACTACCAACTCTCCTTCACCCTCAGCAGTCTGTCCTATGGATTTCGCGGATATTCCGTTTAACGTGCCAGTGATTATCCAGTCGGTACGCCAGAAGAAGAATCTGCAAAACCCTGTCGGGACCAGGATGGCTCGCTGCCTCGTGGATAACCGAGATGTCTTGGAGCAGATGATCTTGCACCGTCAGCTCAACGACAAGGTCACGATCCAATCAAAGCGCAACGGCCGTTTCCTACAAGTTCGAGCGAACGGTGACTGTGAATTTGACTCACACGAGATGAACGAGCGAGCGCTTTTCACGTTGGAGACCGACTCAACGTGCTCCATTTTTTTCGTCTCGAGCTTCATGGGGAACGTTCTTCACTGTAACAATGAAAACGTCGCCAGGTGCGGGAACACACTCCGCAAGTACTGGGAAGAGTGGAGAATTGTGGAGCCTCGTGCTACCAGTCCAACGACTCCAGTTGAACAGTAGATACTCCAGGGCGCGAGTATGGCATTAGTGGTTGAGACCAAATCATCTTGATACTACGGAAATTTGTGCTAAATTCATTTGTCTTCGCGGTCTACCTTCTTAGAGCTTAAAAAATATTATCATAGAATTTTCGGAGCCCTCGAAGTCTGTAGCAACGAATTGAGCCGCTGATATGGAGATCAGGTAGAAGCAAGATATGCTGGATGGTTACAGTATCAATAAGACTAGCAGCGACGCGAGTCGGTTGGCCTCGTAGTTTGCAACTAAGCTTAGTTCATTCATTTTCACCGGAACACTTTGCATTCGTGCTCCTTCATCGACTTTCTTCACGTCATTATAGCTCGGAAGTGACCTCGTCAGTATTTTGAAGCAAATGGCGCACAGTACAGTCCTTGGAGAAGCTTTCGACGCACTGGTTGATTGAAGTGATCCTTTCTCCGCCCTTACTAAGAAAAAAGATAGCATCTAAAGAAATGATTGACTTGATAAAACCTATCAGCTTCACCGACCTCGCCATTTATCTTTTTGCGACTTGCCACCATGTGCCTCAATCATCTCGACATAAAAGCACTCCCTCTGAAGACACCTCTGCTCTTATTGACGGTCGATGGCAACCTTCTTGAAGATGCTGATACGAAGAAGACGGTTCCTTTCGTTGAGCTTCAACAAACCGAAGACGGAGTGATAGAGATTCGCAGGCCTGGATCTTCCAGGGTTTTCGACTGGAACTGTTTTCACGATGAAAGCAAGTCTACGAGATTCGAGACGTTCTCAACTCCGAATGCGATGGTTGTTTTCAAGAGATGCGGCGGTGATGATTGCTTGGGAGTCGGGAGCGAAGGTGCGAAATGTGGAAGTACTTACTACGAATCCGAACACCAGCAGTGGCAATTGTTGATGCCAATTCTTCCGCCCAGTGTACCCCTCAAGGATTTAGCCGCTGCATCTCTTTCCGATTCGACTGCACGTCGGCAGTTAACTTTGTATCTTTCGGAAGCCGGGAACTCAAGCGAGGTCGTTGCCGAAATTTTGAAGCTCTTGTATGGTTCAGCCCAACCACAGGGCGATTCCAACATCGATTTGAGCGTCGCGGAACGTCACGAGCAGGTGCTGCTGAAGTTGATGAAAATGAAGATGCCGATTAAAAGAACTCGGGCCATCATGGCGCTATTGGACGAGTCATCGGCTGCCGAAGATACAACAATCAAGATCGAGAGTGAACAAACAACGACAGGAGCGAAATTGGTTACTACGGCACAAGAAGAAAGCTCGACTGAGTGTGGCGACCAGTTTGTTACCGTGGAGCAAGTTAGCGCAGTCCACGCCGATCTCGACGCGATTCCAGTAAACTCGCCGCTGTTTATAAGTGATCATAAACAGCGGCGAGTTTACTGGAATCGCGTCGACCTGGATCCATGTTGACCACGGCGGGAACGGGTTTCTGTTTTGTAAAACTGAACAAGACTGAGGATGGTCTGACTACAATTCAAAGCGCCGACGACGAGTCGAAGTTTCTTGTTCTGAATGAATATTTGCAGTGCGTGTTCGGGAGTGCGGATGCTGCGCTAAAATTCAAGATGAAGCTTTCTAGAGATGGTCGACTAGTGTTGGTGGAACATTCAAGTGGGTGCGTTCTTGAAACTGAGATTCAAGGCCAAGCGAACCTCGTGGTGTGCCGAAATTCGTATTCGGTCCAGTCGCAGTCGCAGTCGTGGCTTCTGTTCACTGCGCATTCTCTCGCTTCAGGTCTCACAACATCGGGCTTGCAGAAGACGGAGCATTCACCTGATGCGCGGCGTCAGCTGATCATGGAACTTGCAGTAGCTGAGAAATCAAGCAGAGAGGTTGGTGAAGTCTTGGAGCTGATGTATGGATCGATAGTGCCAGCCAGTATCCCGAATGCGACGAGTGCGATTCGTGCCGAGCGCGTACAGCAGATACTGGAGCTACTAGCTGGAAGAGTGTCAGTGCAGCGTGTTGGTGATTTTCTGGAGATGATGTACGGGACGTCTGCTCCACTATAAAAACACGAGGAGCTCTCGTTCAGAAGGTTAAGAGCATGACATGGCGATGCTGATGATGCATTAAGCGCTTTCGTAAACACAATCTACATGTTGTTTTTGTTCTTACACTTTTTGTACAAAACTTAGAAAAGGCAAAACCGCCATGAAGTGACAGTGGACCGATTCCCGTAGGATCTGTCGCGGCCATTTTGTACAGATTCCGTACAGAATTCCATAAAAAGGCCATTTCTAGACAACTCGAGTCCGCCGTCGACTCGACAGATTTCACTTCTGTCGGAGGGTACCCCCCCCTCCGACAGATTTCTAGATGTGTAGATGGTATGGCTAGAATGGTGAATATTGCTCTCTCACTCCTGCACTGCTCACTGGGGCTGCTGACACTGGCAAGCATAGTGCGGACGACGAAGACGAGTTCATCGACGCGTCTACGAGCGCTGCCACCGCAATGCCGCCGAGGGGCGAGGCCACCCGCAAGCGGTGTCAGCGAGACAGAAGCAGTCTGATGAGGGTGGATTTGCCACGGAACTCGAGATCCCTGTAAATACGCCCTCATCAGACTGCTTATGTCTCCTGCTAGGAAATGACGCTGCGTTTAAGCTGGCACAGTCACGTTGTGGTATTTGACTAATTTCAACCGCTAGAACACGGGTGACGGGGCGGCGAGTCTTCCCACTCGGTGACACCGGCATTAGAATGTATAATAGTTACGCAGTCGAAGGCCGTGATAATGTCACGGCCCTCGACTGCCGCAAGACGCTCATTGAACAAATGGCGGGCCCGTTCGAGCCACTTGGTTCATTGATGATAGTTAGCAGCGCCATAGTATCGGAATCGCTGTAGCCTTGCGGCCCTGTGGGCCCGCAGCGCTTGCTTGCAGGCACCACGATCGCTGCTGAGTGGTGGGGCTTGCCAGGGAGTACTATTGACGTGCGTGGGTGAGGGTCACTTCAACTTGAAAGTGGCTCCTCGGATCTGTACTGAATCTATACATTTAGACAGCAAGTGGTCTGCGGGCTGTACGAGGTCTGTACACGATTTTTTAGACACGAAATCTGTACGAAAATAGCCCACGGGAATCGGTCCAGTATTGAACCGAGGAGATGAACCTGAGAATCGCCCGATAGCAACAGAAAAGTTGACGGTATTCGTGGCAACATCGTCCTCTTTTCATCGAAAATCTCGTTCAGCACGGTACCTATTTATTGTGTCCAATAAACTTGAAGTTGTAAGGTATGTTTCCAATGCACACTTTGCCTGAATATGAAAAGCCACAGTACCGAGGATGAATACAATGCCGTATATCTGTTCGGTTCCCCTTGTCATACATGTAGAATTGATCATTTCAACGAACAGCAGTGCCGAAGTATGCATCGATAACGCTTAATTAATTAATTAATTAATTAATTAATTAACATTATCGGGAATCTGACGCGCGAGAGCTCCTCGAAGTCTTGTCCAAGGACGTAAAGTATTTGTAGCCGAGTGGCATAATACAATGCCGTAGTATACATGTATGCTGCATGCACCGACAACTCTCATTTACGTCCGCAAGTTCCACTCCGCCATTACGCATTTTATACCTGAATTTACAGCCTTCATCCGACTTCCTAGATAAATTCAAGCTCTGATCCCTCCAAGGAATGTCAAAGAGGCTCTCGGTTGCGGAAGCGTCGGTCGACGATGGATCGACAGTGTTGCTGGAGAGAAGTGTCATGGAGGCGATGAGCGTCGCCCACGGCGATGTGTTGCTGCTGACCCACGGTGGAAGAAAAACTTGGCCGTCGCTCACCTGGACGAGAGCGACCAAGCTCAATCCGAGGCAGCACACTTGAGCACAATTATGCGGCGCAACCTCCACTTAGACATCAACGACGACGTCACAGTGACCAGCCTCGGGGACGATGTTCCCAATGGGAAGTTCATTCGCGTTCTCCCCATCGACGATACTGTGGACGAAGTCAAGCTGGACGAGAAGCTATTCGAGAACTACCTGCGGCCTTATTTTGCTGGTGCATTTCGTCCCGTTCACGTTGGTGATCTCTTTCTCGTTACCAGCCTCGTCGACGGAGATCCAGACGTCGAGTTCGTAGTAGTCGAGACCGACCCCAAGCCGTACTGCGTAGTTGGACCCAAGACCGACATCTTCTACAACGGACCACCAATGTCTCGCCAAGACGTTTTGTGAGCTCCTCGAAGTCCATCCCAATGAAAATACTGCAAAACTTTGCCACTACATGTACAGATTCTCGCTATTTTGCTGTCTATTTTGCAGGTCCTCATTCTTAAGGGTCGGGAGTTTCGAGCTCCATTGCTCGTACTGCCCTTGACGATGGCCTCTCCAGCCGCCGGAAGCAACCAACGTGGTTCTGCAGATGACGAGGCAGCGCGGAAGCTGCGTATCCGCGCAGCCTTCGACATGTTCGACAAGGAGAAGAAAGGAAGCGTCATCCAAGAGTAAGTGAAGTGCAGTGGTGCGTGACGAGAATCTCACGCGACTTTTGTATTCTCCATGTAGAGAAGTGAGCACGATCATGAGGTACCTCGGTGCCTACCCAACCGAGAAGGATATCATCAAGAAGATCCTTCCAGAGGTAGGGCTACAAGTGGTTTGTACTTGGAATCTGCTCTTCCTAATTTGTTGTGATGCTTCTCTAAGATGCAAGAGGACGAGCCATCGACGTTTGTGACCTATGATCGCTTTGAGAAGAAGATGCTTGAGGTACTATACACGAACGAGTACGAGCCTGACGCAGATGAAACTTTACTCGCTGCGTTTCGGGTAAGGAATACTTCTCATCTATCACCGATGGTACTTCTTAGATACCAAAAGTATTTTCGCTGTTGAGCAGGTGATCGACACAGAGAAGAAGGGCTACATTGAAGCTGAGGTGATGCGTGAGCTGCTCACTACGAAAGGCACCCCGTTCCGAGAGAAGGAGATGGAAGGTAAGACAATCTATATTGACACTTGCAGGATCTGTGAGCTGATCCATCTCATGGCCTTCGTATGCAGCGTTCCTAGCGGGGGCAAAAGATCCCCCGACAGGGCGAATTTACTACGAAGACTACATCGCGCTACTCACTCAGGCCCTGGACCCCAACAAGATCTAAGAGCGCACTGTGTCAGCATAAGTCTTAGCAACTTCCAGTGAACACGCTGTTTCCTTTGATTCAAAGCGCTACCGTGACCCTACGAACTGTCTTTGGCACTGCACGAACAGCTAAAACTCGAGGTGCGATCGTCTGTTGTTGAAGTTGACTTTGGATTCGACCACCAGCGTTGCTAGGGTCTTCAAAGTGTGATGTAGTGGGGATGGCAGGACACTCAGGACTCTTCGGTACAGGAGCTCGTTGAGCTACTGAAGGCAAACTAGCATCGACGTTGACCTGGGGGACTGCAGACGCGAACTCACTCAGATTCACGCGCACCTGCACCACCTTTCTCGGTCGTTTTCCCGGCACCGATTCCGAGCGTGGCCGCACGTCTTGTGGTGACTGAGCATTTGATTGTTGCTGCTGTTGAGAACGACCTGTAGCATGTTCAACTCCAGAGAACGACGCTCGGGCTTCGGTGGACTGAGGCAAATCTTGAGAACGGCGAAAACGAGCGACGGCAGAGACCCCCAAGGCCTTTCGAATGAGGTGCTCGGCGCTTTCGTGCATTCCTATGCGGCGCTTCTCAGCTCGGAAGCCGCCCGCATTCTCCATCTCGTCGCGCTGCAGTGCCAGCGTGTACTCTTGGATCGCTTGGTTGAACTCCCCCTCCGAATTGTAGCAGCCAGCGCTGAACAGCCAGGAGACCATTAGCCCCAACACTTCAACGCAGCGATGCACACCCTGCCTCGCACCACCTACCGAGCGTAGCGTGCCATGACGTGGTTGGGATTCAGCTCGAGGACTTTCGAGAAATCCCGGTGCGCGTCATCGACGCGGCCGCTCTGGAAGAGAGCCATGCCGCGACTGAACCGACCGTGGACATCGTCCGGTCGACAGCGCAGGATCTCGGAGAAGTCACGCACGGCTTGATCCCATAGCTTGGCCTTCATGCAGGCATGGCCACGCACCGCGCGCGTATGCAGACAGGACGGGTCTGCTTGGAGCACTTCATGACATTCGCGGATCAGGCGGAAGATGTCACGGAGCCCCGCGGACGGATTTGATTCCGACGAAGCTGAGCTATTCATGGTTGGTTTGCGTTGCGTCGGACTGCGTTGCAGTGGTGCTGATTCTTTGAGCCTTCAGGCATTCGCCTGCGTCTTGAAAAAACTCCGGGGCGACAGTCGAACACCCGAACTGCCTAGAATAGATGTCCGACGGCAGGTATTGGTACTGCGCTCTCGAACACCTGGATGGACTGTCTTATGACGTACCCTTGGTTCCTCTTTCGCGAACACTGCCTGCTCAGAGCAAGAGGCACACGGTGGGGAAGGGCGATGCCCTTCAACCACCAGACTGGTGCCGTGCGTGACTCAAAGATCCTGGACGGTCGTAGCGTTTCACTTGCAATGCGACGACAGCTTCAATCAGCGTTTTGGAGAGGGATGGTATCTATGTCACAGACCCAGTCAATGATGGTGAGGTATCTGTGCTGTACTGTAGCATGGCTAGCATTGCAGCCGGCGATGCCCTTGACGTCTCGACCGGTGTCACCGTATTTGCCACGGCTCTACCGAGAGATGCGGTCGAGCCCCAAGTTGACAGTTGACGACCGGGCGTCGTGCCGACGTGGAGCTCTCCTCTCCATGGCACTCAATGCGAGCGAAACGCCTTTACGTGGCCAGCGAGGCGCGATCGGCAGCAAGCCGGCGCCGAGACCACCGTCGCTATCGGTATGCGGCCAAAGGAGCAAAGGTTTCTCGCGCGCGAAACTCTCGCATCGCGACATACCTTGCTCAAAAAGTTTGGGGGATTTTCAGTGAAATTTTTTCACGCGACACGGAGGACAGGGCGACAAGCTGCTCCGACCCGGGGCTGTCGTCCGTCCAGACCGCTGCCCCCGGAGCAGATGTCAAGGCTCTCCCATTTCCGAGCTTCCCCACGAATTCCGTGAAGCTTCACTTTCCTGCAGCTGTGCGATGGCGCGAGGGCTATCGGTAGATACAAAAGTGTATCGAGCCCAATTAGGGCCTGGCGGAGGTTCAGTCCCATGCAAAATTCCCCTTATCATCCCGGTTAGCGTTTTTCAGCATGCGCGAGTGCAATGCAAAGAGTCCAAAGCAGAGATCGGACTGCAGGATTGATTGATTTTCGTGTTGTTGGTCTCGCGGCGTGGAAAGATGCTCAATGTTGATTGCCTTCTTGGGGGCTGCACAGGTATCCATACTGTAACGCAGTGCAGTGGCAACTTTGCATCTTCAAACGCGTGACCGCTCGTGTGGAGATCATGCGCCCAGCTGGCGCCACACGCACTCGCACGCCACAAGTTCTCGCCGTTCGAGCAGATCTCTCTGGACATTTCAGAGGCTCCGACGACATTACAGCAGCGCCCCTCGCTTTGCTGTCTTCAAGAATGGTACAGGGCGGGCTCTCTCCGGCGTCGTAAAGTCGTAAGTATCCGCTCGCACAGCAAAACTCCAGAACCCATTTTGACAGGGACATGTAAATTCAAAGGTTATTATCAACGCAATTGCTGTGTAAAACGCAAAAGTGACGAAACCTTTAATTTGGTTTTGCAGGTTTTAATATAGTGGCACGCCGCCTTTTATCGGAAACTTTGTCGTGGTCTGACTCCCTGCTAGTCAGTCCACACGGTGTGCTCTCGCCCGTTACAACGATCCTCCAGCAGGCGGCAGCCGGGGCTTTCCTAACTGCTGGCAGGGTGCAATATCCTTGTCTGCCATGGCGGCCTCAGGGCACGGGCTGCGATCATTTTGCATTCTGCTCGCCGGCTCGAACTCTCGTCCTGCCTGCTTGTCGCCTGCTGCTCTACTTTAGAGACCCCCCCAAATCTTCAATCATGGTCAAGGTGGCGATGACTGCGAAGCTCGCCCTGGCTGCGTGCCTGTACACTGCGATGGCGTCGGCTACGACCGTCAACTTCATCAACAAGTGCTCGGACTCCATCGAACTGTATCACAGCCAGTCGGGCTCGGCCTCCTCCAGAGTGGCGTCCATCTCCTCCAGCAGCACGTACACGACGGACGCGAGCGGCCCCGCGCACATGTACCGCCACACCAACGACAACTCGGCTACGCTGTTTGAGATCGCCTGCGATAGCGGCGTCTGGTACGACATCAGCATCATCCCGCCCGGATCGGGCAACTGCACCAGTCTCGACGCCTGCAAGGCCGCGATCAAGGGCAAATTGGGCTGGAACGTGCCCATGAAGGTCACGCCCAAGTCGAACGTGGGCAAGGACAGCTGCAAGGCGCTCGACTGCCCCCAGGACGGCTGCAGCGACGCCTACCAGTTCCCCAAGGACGACACCAAGACGCACCACTGTCCGTCCGGAACGGAGCTCGACGTCACCTTCTGCGACTGCAACAACGCGGACCAGTCGCAGCAGGTTCCGGTTGATGTGAACGTGAACGTCCCGGCCTCGACCTCGGCCGCTTCGTCCCAGGAGGGGCGTGGAGCTACGCAGCAGAGCTCCCAGCAGGGCTCCAAGCAGGGCACGGTGCAGAGCTACTCGGACCTGGGCACGGTCAAGGCCAAGTACACGTACGCGGGCAAGAACGCTGGCAACGTGGCTGGCTCGTACGACCGCGTGAAGGACCTCGCTACCTGTGGCAAGGAGTCGGTGAGTCTCCAGAGCCCCGTGGGCCCCATGTCGGAGCCCGTGTCCGTGATCTTCCGTGGCCCCATGGAGATCGAGAACATTGCCGTGTACTCTGACGAAGGCGGCAACGGCACGTGGAGCCGCGTGTCCTCGTACTCGCGTCAGGACGGCACCACGGACAACCTCGTGTTCATGAACAACAAGAACATAGACTACTCGGGCCAGAACCAGCACGGCCCGCAGGGCTACGCGTCGGAGGACGGTAAGACCAAGGCGGACGAGCCGACGGTCTTCAAGGGCGTGCTCGATGAGGCGTCGGACCCCTCTCAGATCGGCGGTGGCCCGGGCATTGCCACCGGTGCTGAGGTCAACATCATGACGGGCAAGAAGTGCGACGGCCAGTGCCTCGGCTTCTCGGGCGACAACGACTACCAGGGCTGGAACGGAGGCAAGAAGGCATTCGTGACGGAGGTCAAGATGCCGCAGGGCAGCAAGCCCAACCAGCCGGCTATTTGGATGCTCAACGCTCAGGTCATGCACTCGAACCAGTACGGCTGCAACTGCCGTGGCATTGGCCCTGTCGGCGGCTGCGGTGAGCTCGACATCGCTGAGGTGATTGAGACCAACGACGCTCGCGATAAGGTGACGACCCACTACTACTTCTACGACGGCTCGGTGCTCAGCCCCGGCGGCGACAACTTCGCTCCCCGCTCGTGCGAATCCACTACGGTCTACGTCACGCTCATCGACGACTCGAACGACGGCCTCATCAAGATCGTCGAGCTCGACAGCTTCGACTTCTCGCTGACGGAGCTCGGCTCACTGTACCAGAAGCTGGTGGACTGCTAAGACACTAAATCCGCGTGTTCGTCTTCATCATGTCAAGTTGGGTGGGGCGTGCGCGTCACGGACGGGGCCCAACTCAGGAGCCTTCGTACTCACAGCCCTCAAGCTGCAGTGTGTCTATATACTACTTGGGAGCGGCAGTTTTACTTCAATACACGAGCCATTTTGACTTTAGTTTATCAACAAACTGCTGTGTGGTCTTGATTCTCTTGGATACGGCATTTCCATGACCTTAAACTTACGACAAGATACCCAAAACCGATGAGGGTTTTTGTCGTTCCCTTACGTTAGAGGACAGTCAGGTGCACGTACCAATTCCTACAGTTATTCTAGGCTGCTCGGGTGTTCGACTGTCGCCTTGGAGTTTTTTCAGGACGCTGGCGAATGCGTGAAAGCTCAAAGAATCAGCACCACTGCAACGCAGTCCGACGCAACGCAAACCAACAATGAATAGCTCAGCCACGTCGGAATCAAATCCGTCCGCGGGGCTCCGTGACATCTTCCGCCTGATCCGCGAATGTCATGAAGTGCTCCAAGCAGACCCGTCCTGTCTGCATACGCGCGCGGTGCGTGGCCATGCCTGCATGAAGGCCAAGCTATGGGATCAAGCCGTGCGCGACTTCTCCGAGATCCTGCGCTGTCGACCGGACGATGTCCACGGTCGGTTCAGCCGCGGCATGGCTCTCTTCCAGAGCGGCCGCGTCGATGACGCGCACCGGGATTTCTCGAAAGTCCTCGAGCTGAATCCCAACCACGTCATGGCACGCTACGCTCGGTAGGTGGTGCGAGGCAGGGTGTGCATCGCTGCGTTGAAGTGTTGGGGCTAATGGTCTCCTGGCTGTTCAGCGCTGGCTGCTACAATTCGGAGGGGGAGTTCAACCAAGCGATCCAAGAGTACACGCTGGCACTGCAGCGCGACGAGATGGAGAATGCGGGCGGCTTCCGAGCTGAGAAGCGCCGCATAGGAATGCACGAAAGCGCCGAGCACCTCATTCGAAAGGCCTTGGGGGTCTCTGCCGTCGCTCGTTTTCGCCGTTCTCAAGATTTGCCTCAGTCCACCGAAGCCCGAGCGTCGTTCTCTGGAGTTGAACATGCTACAGGTCGTTCTCAACAGCAGCAACAATCAAATGCTCAGTCACCACAAGACGTGCGGCCACGCTCGGAATCGGTGCCGGGAAAACGACCGAGAAAGGTGGTGCAGGTGCGCGTGAATCTGAGTGAGTTCGCGTCTGCAGTCCCCCAGGTCAACGTCGATGCTAGTTTGCCTTCAGTAGCTCAACGAGCTCCTGTACCGAAGAGTCCTGAGTGTCCTGCCATCCCCACTACATCACACTTTGAAGACCCTAGCAACGCTGGTGGTCGAATCCAAAGTCAACTTCAACAACAGACGATCGCACCTCGAGTTTTAGCTGTTCGTGCAGTGCCAAAGACAGTTCGTAGGGTCACGGTAGCGCTTTGAATCAAAGGAAACAGCGTGTTCACTGGAAGTTGCTAAGGCTTACTGGCACCATCAGTGCGCTCTTAGATCTTGTTGGGGTCCAGGGCCTGGGTGAGTAGCGCGATGTAGTCTTCGTAGTAAATTCGCCCTGTTGGGGGATCTTTTGCCCCCTCTAGGAACGCTGCAAACGAAGGCCATGATATGTATCAGCTCACAGATCCTGCAAGTGTCAATAGATCTCATTTTACCTTAAGCATTTTAATGCTTATTTTAAAAAAATACTTCAAAGTACGAAATAGGCGGGTCCATCGGCACATTCGCACGCAACGAATTCATTCGCGAATCCTCTCGGTATTAGCGAAAAGAAGAATTTTGAAGACAAGATGACCATGTCTTCGGTGGATTTCGATGGGACAAACTCGGCCTCGCTCGGCAGCTTTTACAACCGAGCGAAGGTCAACGACCGTGATATTTGCTGTCTTTGAAAATGGATGGGATCTCCTTCGAACTGTGAAATTTGTGGTACGAAATGATCGCTGTTGCTGATACATGTCATTTGTTTCTCGCTGAAAGTGGATAAACGAAAAGCTTCCAATCATTTAGTATACTTCGAGAAGAAGATGTTCGAGGTGCTACACACGAATGAGGACGATCCCGACGCAGAAACAAAATCTCCTCGCTGTTTTTCGGGTAATGAATACTTCTCGTCGACCACCAACGGTACTTCTCTGATACCAATAGTATTTTTGCTGTTGAGCAGGTGATCGACACAGAGAAGAAGGGCTACATTAAAGCTGAGGTGATGCGTGAGCTGCTTACTACGAAATGCACCCCGTTCTGAGAGAAGGAGATGGAAAAGCAGCCGAAAGACTAACAGGTCCGTCATCTGCAGCTGCGGATATCATCGGCAGAGATCAAATAAAATAGACGCTACAGTAGCTGCTGCTTCTGGTTCATTCACAGGTACTTGCCTAGACAAAACAATAATCACAGGCATTTTAGACTTTCACCAATCTGTGAAGGAGCAAAGCTTGCGTGTACTGGATCGCATAAAATAGCAAAGACACTCCGTCAGACTAGAATGCGAAGCTTCCGAAACTAGTGTGAAAGGTGCTCAGCTGTCTTGTCTTGATATGAAGCCGTCTATAATACAGGGGAGACCGGGCGACTTGCATTGACTTGATTAGTCCCGACCCATTTCAAAGAAGTACGTAGTCATCCTCATCATCTTCGCCGGCACCAGATACTCCGCCTGCAGCACTTGCAATTTCGTCTTCGTTCATGTCGTCACTCGAGAGGCAATCCGCCATGAGCAGGTCACCTCCACTTGCAGCGTAGTCCGGCCGATGAGCAGCGACTGAGAACGGGCACATGCCACCATCAGCCTTCACTTCATCGTGAAGAATGCGTACGCGCCTCTCGAAGTCCTCGTAGTCAGCGCGGGTTTCGCACAAAAATCCCAGAGCCAACGATGGATCGATGCCAGTCACGTTCATCACGAGCGGGCGAGACGAGTGCACTGTACGTAAGTGTGTCTGTGGAATGCCAAAAAGAGGAAGCAACAAACACACAGGATCAGTTGGTTAGCTCACCAAAAGGCCAACTTCAATGCTGGGACGACAGCTTACGGCTGTAGGGAACGCCAAGTTGAGTTCCGGTGCAGGGTGCACGTCGGGCGGGTCCAGAAGATGCAGCTGATCCTGCTGCGTGCCGACGAAATACACCGAGTGACCCTTCTTGCCTCAATGATGCCCACGCTCTGCGGAAACGCGAACGTCTTCTCCAGCGCCGGCACGTAGCGTTCGTTCACCTGGTCGAGTCCAAGCCTCAGCGGGATTAAGATTAGCAGAGCCGTGCTCCAGTCACTGGTGTCCTCGGCTGTGGGGGGATGCAGCAGAGGGTCAAAGAACTCGGGTGCATTACCGTCCTCCGCAACCACCTTCTTCTCTTTCTCCTTCTCCCCTGCATCCCCCTCAATGTGCGAGACACAGAGCCTCGTCACGTCGTCCGTGTACACGACACCTTCCTGAGGCACGTACATGGCCAGCTCGCCTCCGAACTCGCGTCGGTGGAGGTTCACCAGGTCCCGCAGCACTCGACGTCGGGCAAGTCGGCGAACCAGCGCAGCAGCGTCACGTACTTGTCAGGCAGGCGGGCGTCGATCTCGGCCTCAAACAGTGCCGGGACCCGCCAGTCGCGGCCGAGAAGCCGGCGCTGCAGCGCCTGGCCCAGCAGCATCTGCGCCGAGCGCAGCATGCAGCCCCAGCCAGCGTCCGAGGTGAAGTCGTAGGGCGTCATCTGAGGGAAGTCGCGGCGGTACGTGAACCATAGAATCGCCTCGAAGTTGCGCTTGTAGGCGTCGAAGTCGGCGGCCGCCACGTCGTCGTAGCGTCTCCCCAGCAGCCACACGGGCGCGCTGAGCGCCGCGGACGGCGTCACGTCCAGCGCCGAGATGCCGTGCGCGAACTGCGCCACGCGGCCGAGCAGTCCTCCGCCCAGGTCCCAGATGGCCGCTGGGTCTAGAGTCGCCGTCAGTGTGGACGACACGGTGACAGAGGGGAGCGTTGGGGGATACGAGGAGAGAGAGCAGACGACACGCTACACGATGAGGGCGGCGGTGACGTCTGGGGGGTCGTGTACGAGGAGAGAGCGCTGCGCGAAGCTAGCCGACGGTCTGCCCTCACTCACTCAACCCGGTTCAATATCGAGAGATGAGGTTGTGGGAAGAAGCGCCGTCTGATAATCGATATCCAGCCGGTATATCGGGAATAACAGGGTTTATGTGACCCACATATCTATCCTACGTAATCCACACGACTTTGCAGAGTGATGGTCTTCCGCACTCAAACCATCCCCTCAGATTCAATGGCGCGCGCAACGGCCGAGACGCCGCGCTCGGCGGCCCACGTGCTGTCGTGGCTGCGGCGCTGTCGGCGCGAGGAGCTGCCGGTGGAGCGCGTGTTGGACAGTGTGCGCTCAGTGGCGGGTGTGGTGCCTCTGGGCGGCCGCGTGGGCGGCTCGGACGGCGCGACGCCGCCCCGGAACTCGGCGCTGACGCTGTTTGAGGCGGGAAAAGACGCGGACGCAGGAGAGGAATCAACCACAGAACAGTTGGACGAGAAGCTTTGGGATCTGCTGCTTTCGAGCTGCCAGTTGCCGTCCTCAGGCGACCAGCAGAAGCTGAGGAAAGCACTCGAGACGCTGCAAGACGCTAAGGAGGCTAAGAGGCTCAATATTGAGCGCCTGAGGCTCAAGTTCTTCGCAGCGAGAAGGGATTTCTTCGCTGTACGCATCGAGCTGCTGCGCGCGGCTAGAAACCCGCAGCATCCCAACTGCCAGGCGGCCGAGGAGATTGTGGACGAGCTGCTGAAGGAGGGACTGAGGGAGGCGCTGCTGGACGAGATGCACGGCCGCCAGTTCTACCAGCCGCCGAGGTTTACTGGAGTGGGAGCGGCGGAGCGCAAGGCGCTTGTGGATTGGGAGCTGCAGTTTTTGGAGGAGGAGGCGCTGCTGAGAGAACTCTTGCTGCTGACACTTGTGGCTTCTAGGGAGAAGGCCACTCTGGAAATTGCTGTGAAGATTGCCAAGACGGTGCATAGCTGGGAAGTTCGGTTGTTTGAAGATGTGTTCACGGCCAGCACGTTGGCGCTCCCCGTGGCGCAGGAATCGGCGAGACGTTTGACGCAGGTGGGAGTGTTGGTGGCTCTGAGATTGCTGCATACGGCGGGAGCGGTGCAGGACCATGCTGCGTTGCAGCAGTCGACGAGGACATTCTTTTTGACGGACTTGTGTGCTCCAGATGCAGTGCCGTCGCCTGTTCCTGGTGTACTGTTGTTGGCCTGGGCTACTCTTCTGGGACGACAGTACCGTGAAATTGCTGGGTATAACAGGCAAAGCCAGGAGACGAAAGAATTGGAAGCCATGCTGCAGCAGACGTTGGTGGCGGCGGAGAAGCAGCACAGTTTCCACTACTTGAATGCGCTGCTGCGCTCGTTGATTTTCGGTAACGATTATGCGGACTCCGACAATGTTGGCCGTCAGCCGTTCTTGCCTTTGAGTCTTCATGCGAAGACGTTGTGGGCCTTACCGAATGTAGCAGCGTCCAGCGGATTATGCGATGGAAATGTGACGAAGACACAAACTCAGATCAACCCTGACAGCTCTTCAATCTACCAGCACGTGGTCGCTGCATTTCTGAATGAAATGCTGGCGTTGTTGCGTTATATGGAAAATCTCGAAGGCGCACAGCAGCTGCATGCTATGGTTAAATTCGTTTTGCCCGTTCTCTCGAATGCAAGCGTAGCCCAGCAAACTCTTGGAATTGACGTGGAGGACAGCAACATGACTGACATTGTTGCAAGTGGAGAAAGTGCTGCGCTTCGTGAGCTGCTGACCAAAACTAGGGCCTTCTTGCCCGATAGTTTGTTATCCTGCGTTCAAATGTCTACGGCACTTTGCTGTAACTACCAGGATATCGCATCGCCGGTTGTTCTTCGTCAGGTGTTCAAGTATTTCAGTAAGCCTCGTGCGGGGCTGGAAGGTCAAGTGATCACCAGAAAAGGTGTCCGCCGCCATTTGCCTCCTTCGGAATACTACTGCCAGATTACGAGCGAAACCGATCGTATACAGTGTACCCGTTCGTTTGCTTATGAAGGCGATGAAGCTCGGTTAATTGTGCCTGCAGAAACAGTTGGCATCGTTTTGCGCTCTGGCGATGAAGTGCAGGTTGAATGGCTAATTGATGACGAGCGTGAGGGTAGCAATCCTCCTTCTGTGTGGGATTTGCTAATGCAAACTGCAGACAACTTTGTGGCAGGGCTTCAGTCCGGATCGTTTGCAGACCTGCATCGCACAAACACAGAAGATGTGAATGTGCTCACGTCGTTCTTCGAATTCGTCGTACAGTTAGGCCGGCAACATGATGGCGGACAGCTCGTGTTGACAGAGCTCAAACGTCGGTGGGGTGAGGCGCGATTGCGCCGTTGGTGGTTTGACCACCATCTTCCGTCTCCAGAATTACACGTGGACCAGCTTTTGAGGCAGCAGGTTTCACTGTCAATGTTGCTTAGAGCATCAAGAGAGAATTTGGTGTCGTGGGGCATCCGTGATCGCTACACAAGAGAGAAAATTGTGGCGAACCTTGGTGACATTGGAGGTACCGCATCTGGGAGCTATCCAACATCCGTTGGGGGAAACCCACCCAACAGTGTCACTCCCGTTGGCGTGGATGGAGGCGTTCACATGATCCGCTTACTCTTGGGGCTGCTAGATGGATTTTTACATGCCTCCCCTGGAGCAGCAATCGATGACAGAATGGATGGCGAGAGCGCATGGTCTAGGGCCCACCTTCATTTGGTTACAACGTCATTTATTGCTCTTCGGACGCTGCTGGCGACGCCTGCAGGCGTCGATCTACTCATGAGTTCTTCTATTGGCGGAGGACAAGAAGAGTGCGTCAATCTAATTGTGAAAAGTGCAAAAAAGCTTTTCGAGTTGCAGGAGCGAATTACTGGCGAGTACCCAGTCGTTTTAGCAACACAGGTTATTTTCATGAGTGTGGTGCGGTGGTTTCTTGCTGAGGAAGCGGAAACTCTTGCGAATCCGACACCCTCGGAGACCGAGGGATATCGCGCGTTCGTTGCTACGGAAAGGCTCTGGCTTGTTGGTGCTGCCGAATTCGGAATCGAAGTATTGTCCACCCATGAAAGTTGGAAGTTTATTTCGTCTTGTGATCGATGTGAGATCGCTGAACGTTGTTTCCGCTTGCTGTATGTGCTTGTGCTTCCGCGTAAGCACGTTGACGAGCGGAACGATATGATCTCAGCGTTCCAAGTAGCTCTACATGAAACGCTATCCACGGATATGTCGCTCGTCATGAAACTGCTGCGCTCATCATGCGCCGTGCTATCATCGATGGAGGGTCACATGGGCAACTGGAATAGTATCGCTATGACCGACAATGACGAAGACGACAATGCATCCAAGGGTGACTGTGATGGCCACTTTCCACTTGTGTACGAAACCGAAATCGATTGTGCTGGGGTGAACCTTGTACGACTCGAATCTCTTGTGACGACGAGCTTGCGATTTTTGGCGTTGCTTGTTGGGAAGGGCACTGCGTTCGTGAATGCACAAGTTGCACGAAAAATTATGTTGACCCCTATTGATGATGGGGTCCCGAAGAAACGCAAGTCGCTGACAATTGTTACGTTATGTGGAGGATACCTTGGATATCCGGTTGAAAAGGCACCTGGAATTGCCTATTGGTCTCTGCAGATTCTACAGCAAGCTGCTATCGTGTTGGATTATCGCCTGGAACGAGAAAGCCGTGATTTTTCTTCGATGCATTCTCTAGTCGCTCTATTTCATGGATATCAAGACCTTCCTCTTGTGCGTGGAATGTTTTCGCGTCTGTTGCGAGTATCGTCACCACGGCACGTGGCGTTGCGGAAAGAGGTGATTGAGATGCTGACCCTGTGCCTAGACCACCAGCCAGGCTTTTTAGCCCTGCTTCTGTTCGGTGATGATCGCAAGGACGATGCTACGGCAAACAATGCTGCGGATGCTAAGACTGAAGAAGATCCTTTGCCATTCGTGACATTGCTGGAGCGATTTTTTGGGGCGTCAGAGCAGCTTTTGGAACAGTCTTCTGATCTATTCTGTGCATTGCTGACTTTTCTAGTCCAGGTATGGGAAGGCGCCATTCACAACGGGCTTGGCGTTCATTTGAAAATCATGGCGGCTGTACGTGAGCGCTCTACGCTTTGGCCGAACGTGACACGGGCACTTAAAATTCATATGCCGGTGGAATCTGTAGAGGAACGTGGACTGCTAGATATGGAATTAGCTGCGGCTACTGTTCAAGGCAGAGGCGATGTGGAGAGTCCATCAGACGCGTACACCGGCCGCTCTAGTGCGTACGGGTATCTGGCGCGTGGTCTGATCCTTCAGTTGGTGTCTTACGAGTGGCACAACAACGCCTCCAAACATGGTGATCATCCGTTAGTAATCGTGCTGGAGTCCTTCAGGAAAGAGGGGTTGTATGCGCATTGGCTACGTACCTTTACGCGTTTAGACTATTCTCCCGCACAATTGGAACAATACGCAGCAATTATTCGACGTGGCTGCACCGGGAACTCTCCCAACTCGAACATTTTAAGCGATATTCCGGTCGGCGGTATCTCGCTGTATCTCGACGGACTTATTTGCGACGCCAACACGCTAAAATGGCAGCTCAGTGCGGGAGGAGACATGAAGCTGCAAGCTTCTTCCGCCGATGTTCGTGCGCTGAAGTTAGTTCAGTGGAGCAACCTGCAAGCTGCTTACCTTCATGCTCAGCTCTTTTCCTTAGCAAAGTGGAAAGTGTTTATGGAGTTGTGCAGCATACAGACTGGTAGCGCAGCCGAATCTAGTGACAAGTCAAGCGAATCACCCACGCCAAGACGGCTCAAACGGAAAGAGTCTATGATCTCGTCACCTCCTCGCAGCAGTGTGATGGGGGAGGGTGCAGGCAACTCTTCAAGAATGCGGTTGACGGGATCAGCGTCTTCTGCGTCCAGCTCGGAAAGTGTATTGGCATCTTCACGCTTTTCTGGAGATCGCACATCATTCGGAATGATCCAGGTGCTGGCAGATGTCATCAAGACCAGAGTGGCCCAGCACGAAAATCAAGACGAAGCGCTCGACTATTTTGTGCTACTGCACCTTCATGACCTTGTGCAGCTCTTTGTATCGATGCTGCACCATCAATTGTGCCTAGTTGTGCGCAAGACGCGCGATCCAAAGTTGTCACAGACACGACAGCGTCTTGACGCGTCTAGCACTGACACCAACCTCAAGCTTAATGCTGAAGCGACACTTGAGTTACTGGATGTTGTCGAGAAGACTACTAGTGCAGTGCGCGACTCGATGGTGCAAATTGCACGAGAGGTGGAGCTAGTGCGGCTAGGCGGTAATGGAAGCAACTTGTCTGCTTCGTCGATCGAGCTGACAGCGGTGCCGCTGATTGCGTGTCTGGTGACGGACTTTGATAAGAAGGTGGACGCGGTGACCGATGGATTGTACAAGTCTCTTTTTACTGCTGCGTTGCTGCTTCTACGTCACTTGATTAAGATTAACCACCAGGGTCACGCCACGGTTGAAGATACAGAGATGGAAAGTGTCGGGCCACCTAAGTCGCTATTGCAAGTGAAGTTGATCGCGCACTGTATGAACATTATCACGTTATGTGACAACCGCCCGAAGCCTACAGCCACTACCCAAGCTCTGTTTCAGCTGAGTTGGTGCCTGTTCCAAGAGGTCCTTGATAGCTTCAGTAGTGTTGATGCGCCCAAGCCGAAGCTGCGCATGGCAAGTACTTTGCAAATGAATCCATTCGTGAAGGAGTTGGAACACGATCAGAAGGGAATGGGCGCACTTTTTCACCTGTTGGTACAGCGCTTCCGCCCTTCATCATACAGCAAGGAGGTAGCTGCAAGACAGGAGGAGGCATGTCAAGTGTTGCGCGGTCTGACAGCAGTCGCATGGAATCCAGATGATGCAGAGTTGTGTCAGCGGGTGATGTTGACATGCGGCAGTTCATCCCGATTGCGATTGCTGTCGATGCTGGCAACGCAGTTGCTACCGCTCCTCCAGGCTCAGATGGAGCGAGAAGAAGTCACCAGTAACTTGCGCGGTTATATGCTGAGAACAAACGGCGATATGGACGAAGATCAAGCTGAAGATAAGAGCCTGGTGCGCTCCGTAGCGCACCGCATGTGGTGCCACGTGCTCGACTTTGTAGGCGGTTTGCTACGTCTGCAAGCAAAAAGCAGCGTCGAGTTTGATGAAGTGGACGTGTGGGATTTTATGTCGCATGCGGAATCGCTATTGCTTGCGGCTGTGCAGCCTTTAACATACCAGCGCCTGACTCGTGCAGTTGTTGTTGAACACAAGGCTTTGTTGCGGTTCCTGAGCGCTCTTAGTGGAACTACATCTCGACGGAAGCATTGGCGCCAAGCGTTCCCAACCAATGTTGTTGTTCTAATGGAGCAGAGTCGTCAGCTCTTGCGCCGTGCATGCGTACTACTTGGTAGTTCGTCAACGGAGATCAGTCGACGTCGCAAGGAGCGCACACAAAAGGGAAAATCGCCAAACAGCAAATCTGTGACAGGGATGAGTTTGATCCCCAAGTCGCCACGGTCACCTCGATCGCCGTCAGCATTCAGTTACGCACACCAAACGCTGTTACATGACCACTTGCAGGCTGTTCAGAGTGTGGAGAAGCGAAATCTGACTGAGTTCCACCGCGGAATGGAGATCGAACTTGTGGATATCGTTCGGTTGGCAAGCTTGCTTCTGACAAAGTGGACCAGTTCTCTGACTGATCGCGACGTCAATCTCGTAGTGAACGGCGTGCGGTATGTCGACGAGGAGCAGCTCGTGCCTCTACTAGCGTACCTGCCCCCTAGCGAAGCGCGCTCTATGAACAGCAACCTTGGCTTAGGTCATCTTAGTCTCGCAATGGACTTCATGCTTGATCAGCTCCTCGCGGACGAAGAGGACACTCAGCCGAAAGAAGCGAAGTCAATTGCAGTGCTGGCAAACGGCATTGATACGTGCGCACTGCTCTTCTTAAAAACATATTTGCTGTACACGGAGCAGTACGAACTCGGAAAGCGCGACCGCGAAGAGCTCAGCCACTTTGTCCGCCAGTTCAATGCCCGACTGAGCGGAGACCAAAGTGGTGCCACCGTTGGCATTGACGCGGAATTGCTTGGACACATCGGGAAGGTATGTGATTAAGCAGGCGTTGGAAGCTGGTGGGATTCGCATTGATTTATCGCAATGTGAATAGGTTATTGCTGGGTGAAAGCTAGTCGGAAGCGAATGGCCATGCGAACAAGAAGTGAAGTGGAAGGTAATAATACACTTCGAAGAACTGACTCGAACTTTCTTCCAAAAGTTGCATAGCAGAATTGATCTTTCAGGCAACATAAAATCACACCATTTATCATTTGAGTTGCACCGGTCGATCCTCCAAGAGCAAGGATGTCGACGCTGAGGTGTGTCGGGCAATGATTACCTGGTGCAATTGAATTTTAGGAACAATTTTAAAACTAGCGTCACGCTCCCGAAGGAACATCCGAGAAAGTCGAGCTCAAGTTCTTTGTCGAGGCTGTCACCTGGATGTTTGATCGTTGCAGACGTGATGGATGTGGCAGCCCCCCCGTAAGAACGTTTCTCACAACTAAATTTGCTGCGGTCCTCATCGATCTGAATCATGATTGCATCGGGTGACGTCGAGTTCGAGGGGGTTACGACATTCGCGAAGGATTCGAGCACGAACTATCGCTACACCGTTGCGCTCAAGGACAACAAATTGAACTTTTCGCTGGAGGATTGCTCGATCAAGAAACAATGGTGCGATCATGTTAAATCTGCCCCCCCCCAAACTAACGAATGTTGTCCACTGACGCTTTGTAGGTTTAAGGGCGGTATGGATAAAGCAGACTACGTGACTACTGACAACGCGATTAGTGGTGCATCTCCGGCTGACTATTTGAAGGTAAAATGCTGACTAAATTCTTTTCTGTTTGCTGTAGCTGACTGCGTGTCTTTTTGGGTTCTTTGATGTAGTGTTTCCACAACGCACTATCTTGCGCTCTGGAGGGCTCCAACGATTCTCAGCGCAAGTTGAGTATGCTGAGTGGTGACGTTGTGAAAATGGAGTTTGTGCTCAAACTTCGAGTGCACTCGTTGACTTGGGACGCAATGTTTAATTTTCAACTGGACCCTGTCTCTCTGGAGCGTATTGATATCTTAGAGTCAAAACTGTGCGACCAGCAGGCCGAGTTGAAAAAGATCGCTGTTCTGGAGACAACGGTGAAAGAGCAACAAGAGGAGTTGAAGAAAATGCAGAGCATTCATACGACGGCCAATTCTGTCGTAGAGCTTGAGTCTACCGGAACATACATTGGCAGTGCCACACTACGCTGGACCACACCCGAATCAAAATGTGACGCATTTAATGCGTTCGTCAACGTCTGTGGTGGTGGTGGGGTCTTGGCAATGCGTCGTTCAGGCATCTATATCGTCTGGCCGACTGTAAAACGCGTGCCTTTGGACAACAGTGACGATGATACTGAAGATGACGACGAAGATCTATGTGTTCGCCTGCTGAAAAATGGGGAGTGCATTGAAGTGGGCTACTTGGTCGAAGAGATCAACTTTGTATCGCTGATAGCAATTGGACGTTTTCAAGAGGGGGACAAACTAGCGGTCACAACCGACTTTGCGATGGAGGGTACCTCGACGTTATACATTGTCCGTCTGGGGAACTAATGCTGCGTTTGAGCGAATCAGTGAAACCACGTGCACGTCAATTCATATTTTTCTTCGGTAGGTGTGCTACGGTGGGTTTTCTAGCATTCAGTAAGTAAAAGGAAACGAAAATACAAACAGAAAATATGGCATTGATCTGATAAAATCTGCTCCGGTATTTTAAATACTTCGAGGTATTTTCCAACAAAAATATTACTTTAGTACTTCGAAGTAAAAAAACAAAAAGTGGAGTCCTCGCTTGCTGAATTTGTTACATGTACTCCCGTTGTCAAGGTGGTCCGACCACCTTGACAATGAGTGAGTCTGATCGCCGATCGATGACCATATGATCTCACTACGGTAGCACTGCACGACCTCGTCACGATGCTTGTTCGTTGTAACTTACAATTCTCAAGTGTCGGCCGATACGGCCCCACACTTTGTGTACTTGACAATATTTTGTAAGGTAAGCTTAGCCTTAATTTGTACAATGCACGCTACATGTCATGTAGCCGCCCGTCAAAGCATCGCCAGGATGACTTCAGGGCATCTTGTCTATGCGTCGAGGCCCACCCAGCACAGTGCTCTGCACTTGCTAAGGATAGAGTCCTGCCCTGTCGTACATGTAGTCACGCTGTTCGAGTCAGTTGATCTTGACCATGGGACTCCGTGGCAGTGCCACGGTGGCACGGAAGCCAAGGTCTCTGGTGGTGATGATGGACGCGCCTACATTAGATAGACTATTTCCTGGGTCGTGTACCGGTCTGCTCGGCTGTTTGGGTCGGCGTTTCGGGTAGAATGATACTGCGTGAGCTCCTCGTTTGCACCGCCAATTTCGCTTCGCTCATGGCGGGCAAGGCGTCGGTAGTTAGATATTAACTCCTTGTTAGGGCACCTACTCCGGCCCACGCGCCGACCATTGCAGACCTTCGCTTTGCTTCGGTTGCAAACGGTCTCTCTGAGGCCTCTGAGGACATAGATAAACACTTGAGATTTGTATTGGAATCGCCGACCCAGACAGCCGAGCAGACCGGTATACGACCCAGGAAATAATCTACCCTACATTATTACCGTTCGCTGTAGCCCGGCTCATGCGCATTTGTCGACAAAGCCACGGATTCCGACACCCGGTTGCGTCATCTCGATTACCTGCGAGAAGCTATCCGCCTGTAACCTGGGTGTCAGGTTAGCGCCAGCTTGATTCTCCTGGACAGGGTCATCGTGCCTGACTCGGCGCCTTACATCAGTGTCCGGTCTCAGGAAGTTCACATGTCCAACGGCGTACCGCACCCGCAGGATGACGAGCCAACCGAACAGCGCAACGCAAACCGTGGTAAGCTCTCACCAGCTCATTTCCCAACTCTCCGCAGTCGACAGCCCCTGTTTTCTCCACTGCAGCCAGTTATGGATTCGAGCTCCTCGCCGCTCGCCAATTACGTCCCCGTGCTGGAGACTCAAACACTGGAGACGCAGCCGAGCCTCCCCATCTTGTCCTCGTCTGATGGACGCAGCTCCTCCACCGACGTACACGGAGAGAACGAGCGCATACCGCCGCTGCCCGACACCAACTACGAACTCCAGTCACCCACGCCACGATCTCAGCCTTCGTCGACCAAGTTTTTGGCGCTACCGGCACCAATCGGGAACCTGCTGCGGTCTTGGGTGGTGCTGCGCTGGCGCCTCTCACGTAGCATCTTCGCCGTTCCGCTGCCGCTTCTAACGTCCAACTTTGACGTGAAACTCGGGGATTTCATCCTCACACTACCGTTGAGCCTCGCGCTCATAGTCACTACAGCTCTCGGAGCTAAAGACCGAGACGTTGCAGGCACTGGTTCCCCTCCTACCATCGCCATGCTGCTGGTCTTCGCCTTCGCTGTACGCAGCAACTCGGTGCTGCTGACACTCACGGGGATCTCGTTCGAGCGAGCTCTGCTGTACCACAAGATCGCAGCCGTAGTCACGCTCATCTTGACGGCGCTGCACGGACTGGCCTACATACTGGCCCGTGACAACGATGAGGAAGAGGACCAGAGCAGCAGGGCCTTCACGGGCATCGTGGCATTCGGTGCCATGCTCGTGCTCTTCCTGTTCTCGCTCGGCCCGATCCGACGCAAGTTCTTTGAGTGCTTCGTACGCGTTCACTGGATCCTCTTCATCGTGGTGATCGCGTTTGCGGTCATCCACGGAGCTGGCTTGGCGCTGGTTGGCGTCATGCCGTGGTTAATCGACGTGCTCTTCCGCCTGGCCTATCGCCCGAGAATCTACGCTAAAGGTTCCCTTCTCAACGGGAAGAAGGCTGCCGACAACACGACGCCTTCCAGCTTACCGGTAGTCACGGGCAAACGTCTGGGCGTTATCGCCCGTGAGCAGCTCTCGATATCGGCGCTACCAGGTGACATTGTCCAGATCAAGTTCCCTCGCGTCCGCAAGGACACGGGCGAAGAGTTCAAATACGAGGCCGGACAATACGCCTTCCTGTGCGTGCCGGCCATCTCGAGTCTGCAGTGGCATCCGTTCACGATCTCATCTTCACCACATGAGCCCATGGTGACGTTCCACATCAAGGCACTCGGTGACTGGACCAAGAAGCTGCAGGCCACAGTCTCCGCTGTGGAGACTGGCGGGTTTTCGCGCGGTGGAGCCAGTGCTCCCCCGTTCGACGTGCTGGTCGACGGTCCGTAAGGCAGCGTCTCCATCGACATAGAGAGCGCAAGCACGTACTCGCACTTCGCGCTGTTCTCGGGCGGCATCGGCGTCACTCCCATGCGCTCGATCGTCAACTGGCTGCACCACGAGGTCAACACTGAAGGCCGATCTGGCGTCGAGCGCGTGCAGTTCGTCTGGTCGGTGCGCGACCGCGACACCATCGAAGCCATGATCGGCGACAAGGAGCTTAAGCCTGGCTTGGACTCCTACTTCCCGCATGACCTCATGGCGGCCCAAGTGAACCAGGGAGGCGTATTCTCCAGCGAAATCTACCTCACTCGCGGCGAACGCGACTTGGAAGGGTCCTGAGTGGACCAGCAACTCGAAATCTGCCTGCGCTTCAACTGCCGCCCGGACATCATGGCCACGCTGCGCAGCCTGGGCGAGCAGGCCAAACAGAGCGGCAAGCACCGTGTGGCCGTGCTGGTGTGCGGTCCGTCTCCGATGGTTCGGCAGGTGCTTGCTGTTAACATGGCACTGGGAAAGGACATGAAGGTGCAGTTCGACGTGCACAGCGAGCTCTTTGAGTTCTAATGGACGCGCAAGGATGAAATATTGTTGCAGTTACCGGTAAGGGCAGCAGTGCGGTGCCCACGAGAATATAGGGCGGTATGACGCCTGCAACATGCATTTGGTCGTCATCGTGCGTGGTGCAACCTTTCGTGAGAAAGGGCTCGATCTTCATGGTAATCCCCGCCGAAGCTGATACCTTTCTGTCTAGCTACGAGCTCTTTACACCCTCATGATACATCCTTACAAAATGCGATATAATACCTCTCGATAGCACATTACCTGCTATACTAAATATGTTGAAGTTTTCCTTTGGGTGGCTGTCGTGATTACGGCAGCCCTGTCTCAGACACGTCGTTTTGCACCAGACAGCGCCTATGTCGCTGGCGGGGTTCGCGTGTCCAGTGGACAGTGTGAGAGAGAGAGTCAGCTGGTTCAATTTAACTAGTTACCTACTCGAGCAAATAACTTAGTTGCTTGAAAGCTGAGAGATTCTTGTCATCTACCATGACTTCGCTTGCATCCTCCTCGCTGTCTCATTCTGCTGGCTTGGGACTTCAGACGTCACGGGGGGGGCACTCCAAAGAGGTCCCGTGGACTCGTTGACCAAGTCCGGGGTTAGTTATACGTGCACGGTCGATCCGGATGGTAGCTCATTGGTTGGGGCACTGCATCACACTGGGACAGGGGACATTGGGCGGGCACGGGCGACCGGATCTCAACCGGAGCGTTTACGCCATCTAGCTTGCGCCTTGACACTGATCCTGACATCTCCTTATGGGACGGAAATTCTTGCTCTCCTTGACGGTCTTGAAGAAAACGTGCGCTTGCGGAACCTTGTCATCACTGGACGGAGAGGTGTCTGGACGTGCTTGCTCCTACAAATACGGTCCGGTACTGGATCTCAACGGGGCATCACGGTCTCGGAGGAGTTCACTACCATGGAACTGGGCTTGGGCGCAGCGAACGGGGTGGCGTCTTGGACTTGGACGAAGAAGAGCAGGAATTAATTCGCAATGGTTCAGGGGGTCGACACGCTCCGGCGGCCGACGCCCCCTCCCCTCGGGTCGTAACTTTACGGTAGGCTTCACCTCTCGGGTTGCCCACTGCGCTGCCCCCGCGGCGCACGCAGTGGAGAGAAGGCCTCCCCCCTTTTTACCTTGGCCTCAGTATGAGGGACTTCCCACCCAAGGCAAGGGGGCCAGTTTTACTGGCTCTCGGAGGTCTTCGTCTCTGTCCGGACTCTGGTCTGCGGGCTCGGCCGCAGATTGGGAAGTGGTGTCCAGTGGACAGTGTCCCGGACACTGTTCACTGCTCGCTGCCAAGACCGTTGCTCATTCTCGAATTGACCAGCTACTGCTCAAGTCGCACATTCCAATCCGATGGACGTGTCCCCCAAGGCGAGCGACTTCAAGGAGGTCTCGACGCCGTCGGCGCCCGACCCGACGATCCCGTTGGCCACGCCCGTGTCTTCCGCATCGTTCGAGTCCTGGCAGCCGCGCGAACACTGCGCGTGTCTGCCCGGTCGCCTGCAGACGCTGCTGCGCTCGTGGATGGTGACGCGCTGGTCGCTTTCGCGCCGCGTCTTCTCCGTGCCGGTTCCTGGTCTCACCGCCAGCTTCGACGTCAAGATGGGAGACCTGGTGCTCACGCTGCCGGTCGTCGTCATCCTCGTGGTGGTGAACGCCGTTCTGGCCGGCACCAGATCCGTCGGGGGCTCCGGCACCATCGCCACACTGGGTCTGCTACTCGTCTTCTTCTTCGCTATTAGGAACAACCTGCTGCTGCTGGAGCTCACGGGGATATCGTTCGAGAGGTCGCTCTTCTACCACAAGCTCTTCGCCTACACGACCATCGTGCTGTCGGCGCTGCACGGTCTCAGCTACTTGTTGGCTCACCACCACAGTGATGAGCAGGACGAAGACAGCAAGGTGACGACAGGAACCATCATGTTCGTGTGCATGGTGCTCCTGTTCTCCATGTCCCTCAACTTCATCCGTCGCCGCTTCTTCGAGCTGTTCTTGAGGGTGCACTGGGTGCTGTTCCTCGTGGTGTTTATCGTCGGCATGGCGCACGGCGCCGCTTTAGCGTTGGTGGGAATTGTGCCGTGGATCATTGATCTGCTCTTTAGACTCGTCTATCGTACGCGGATCTACAAGCAGGGCACGCTGTTCAAGAAGAAAAATGCGGACAATGCCAACGTGGACTCGAACCGCTATGTGCTTAATGCTGGCAACGGCATGGGCGTGATTGCATGCGATCAGGTCACCGTGACAGCGCTGCCAGGAAACATCACACGCGTCAGCTTCCCCCGCGTGCGTAAAGATACAGGCGAGGTGTTTGAGTTCGAGGCTGGCCAGTACGCGTTCCTGTGCATCCCGAGTATTTCCAGGCTGGAGTGGCACCCGTTCAGCATCTCCTCGTCGCCGCATGAGGACATTGCGGTCTTCTACATCAAGTCGTCGGGTGACTGGACTGCTAAGGTGTTGGAGGCTGCTTCGAGGAGCAATGGGGCGAGTGAAGCTCCATTTGACATTTTGGTGGATGGACCCTACGGCAAAGTGTCGGTGGATATCGACAGCCCCGAGACGTACTCTCACTTCGTGATCTTCGCTGGTGGCATTGGCATGACTCCGATGCGTTCCATCGTCAACTGGCTCCACTATGAACGATACACGCTCGGCCGGTCGGAGATTAAGCGCGTTAACTTCGTGTGGACGATGCCAAACCAGGATGCTGTTAATGCGCTGCTAGACAGCGTACCGAATGGTAAAGAGGGGGATGGTTCTGTCGGCTATCTCCCGAACAAAATTGTACGCAGTGACTCGGACGATGCGTTCACCAGCGAGCTCTATCTGACGGGTGTGGAGAGGGACGTGGAGAATCCCATGGAGCAGCAGCTCGGACATTGCCTCCGTTATGGATCACGACCAGATATTGCCTCAATTTTACGCTCTTTGGGAGATCAAGCCAAGCAGGATGGCAAGGATCGTGTTGCTGTCCTCGCGTGTGGCCCGATGCCCATGGTTCAAGCTGTGCTTGACACAAGCATGACACTGTCAAAGGAATTGAAGGTGCATTTCGACGTGCACACCGAGCTTTTTTAGTTTTAAGTTTTCCAGAACCGTAGGAGCATTACCGCGCAAAACGATAATCTAATTATTCTCATTTCCGAGTTTGTTGCATCCGGCACGAAGGAGAATATGGTATTCACAATTGTAGGGGTATGACGATGAAAACCAAGTTTAAAATTGTGTTCAATAAGCCCCATCGCACTGACTTATCCAGTCTGACATTGCTTACAAAGAGTGATCGTCTTATGCCGAAATTCGGGCCGAAGTGCTCACGGTCTGGCATGCACGAACGGAGCCGTGAGCTCCGACAGCTTCAGCGTCTGCTGACCATCTTCATCGAAGTTACTTGGCGTCAACCAACGCTCGAATGCACTTTTCAGACCATTGTTCCAGTCCGCGTCGATGATCGAGAACCAGGTCGTATCGCGACTGCGACCTTTGTACACGATCAGTTGACGGAATTTGCCTTCGTACGTAAACCCGAGCCGAGTAGCAGCACCGCGCGACGGCATGTTGCAGCTGTCGCACTTCCACTCGTAGCGGCGATAGCCGAGTCGAAAGGCGTTGGCTGCGAGCAGATACATAGCTTCGGTAGCCGCACGAGTCTTCGCCAATCGAGGTGAGTAGAAGATGTGGCCGACTTCAACAACGCCGTGGCTTGGTACAATGCGCAGGTAGGAGGTGAATCCTACAGCGTGCTCACCCACAATAATGGCGTAGAACTGCGGGTCATCGGCGCATTCTCCTTCCAAAATCCACTTCTCGAACTCGTCGAACGTGGCAAATGGTCCGTAGGGCATGTACCTCCAGCGAGCACCGCTGGGGTCCTCGGACAGGGCCTCCCAAAGATCTTTGGCGTGGAAAGATGCCTTGAGCGGTTCAAGACGGCAGTATTGCCCCGATAGCGTCGTATGCGGTGGGAACGGGGGAGGACTCCAGTTGGCCATCGCGAACCCGGTCGGTTGTCCGAATTCATTGGTTGTAGCGGCGTTGGTCATCTGCATGAAGTATGGCGTATGGTTAGTGCTGACGAAGGCAGGCAATGAAAACGTGTCGATGGATCGTGCCTGAGTCGATATTTGAGTGGTCGCGTTAGCGGTGTCGGGAAATATAAAGAATGGGATGTAGTTGGTCGAGAGGCAATGGACGCCTTCCAAAAACAGCATAGGCGCCCGCATAAATATATTTAAGACAACTTATATTTACTCAGACGGCAAACTCGTCTGAGTAAACGAGGGGTCGCTTCACCCTGTCATTGTGCAACTGCATAAATTTTGACTTGATTTCAGTATTAACAACCCTAATGTAGCAACTGGATCGCATATCAGGTCGACCTTTCACATATATCGACCTCTACACAATTTATATTTAGAGACGAATTTAGAGGAACACTTTAAGACGGTCTTATGCTATTTTTGGCAGGCGTTCAATATAAAATGTGTCACGTTACTGTCGCCAGCTCCAGCAGCTGCTGCTAGCGAGGTTGAAGCCCGCCACCAGCAGCTGCAACTTCAACGAGGATACATGTATCCTGCTGGACGACAAGCCATAGAGCTCAAAACTTCAATTGTGTCATTCTTTTTTTCAAATGGCCTATATTTCGTAAAAACGGAGTTTGGAAACATATTTTAACCTGAGTTCTCATCAACAACAAAACACGTTCTAGAACTCGTTAGCGAAATGTATATCCATCACTGGTAGTAGAATGGATAACCTCCCACTACGATCTTGGTGTGCTAGAATATCTTTGTGCTCTTCACCGAATGGGAATCCCAGTTTCGGATAACTCAAACGATTTTTAAATAATCGTTTAAAAACGATTTTGCTCTTGACCAGGACTTGGGCTGAGTCTTAAGATTTTGATGAATCGGAATCACTAAAGTACGTTTTGTACACCCCAGAGCACACCTACGACCTCGCACGCACGAACGGAGCCGTCAGCTCGGACAACTTCAACTTCTGCCGGCCATGCTCATCGAAGTTGCTCGGCTCCAGCCAACGCTCGTACGCCTTTTTCAGACCGGCAGCCCAGTCGCCATCGATAATGGAGAACCACGTCGTGTCACGATTGCGGCCTTTGTAGACAACCGCTTGGCGGAAGAGTCCTTCGTACGTGAACCCGTATCGTGTAGCAGCACCACGCGAGGGCAGATTGCAGCTGTCACACTTCCACTCATAACGTCGATACCCGAGCTTGAAGGCGTTCGCAGCAAGGAGATACATCGCTTCGGCTGCGGCACAGGTCCTTTGTAGCCGTGACGTATAGTAGATGCGCCCGACCTCCATCACACCGTCGTGACTCGGGTCGATGCGCATGTACGCGATCATTCCGACGGCGTGTCCATCCACGACAATTGCGTAGATCTGCGGTTCGCGAGTCTTTTCCGTGCTCAGGCAGTACTCCTCGAACTCGTTGAAGCTTGAGAATGGTCCATTGAGCATGTATGTCCAGCTCGCGCCTTTCGGGTCGTCCGACTGAGCGTCCCAGAAGTCTCGAGCGTGGCGAGCTGCGGTCAGTGGTTCGAGTTGGCAGTGGCGTCCTACCAATGTCGAATGGGGTGGGAATGGTGGAGGGGTCCAGTCCGTCATTGCAAACCCAACCGGTTGGCCGAATTCGTTGACAGAAGTCAAATCGTCCTTGGAATCCGCTTCTACCTCTGGCATCTACATGTACGTCAAGTTGTGGTGAGAGCTGCACGATGGCGATGATAATGTCGAGTGACAGCACCAACGTACGAATGTTGCGAGATCTTTGCGGGTTGTGAAGTACACCGAAAAACGCGGAATGGCGATCACCAGCGATGATGCAGTTTGAGGACATTTTCGATATCTTTGCTGCTTCGAGTGTAGACCGCGAGAACTTTCCTGAGTGGAGTACCGTGCAGCAAATCGTCGAGCGCTGTAGATTATCGAAGGTCATTTAACCTGATGACCATTGCGAGTGTTCACGACCTGGAACCTACAAACGGAGCTATACGTTCCGACTGCTGCAACTGGTGTTTACCGTCCGCATCGAAGTTGCGGGCTCAGCCAACGCGTGACAGTGCTCTTTAGACTGCCGCTCCAGTCTTGTTCGGTGGTCGAAAACCCAAGTCCATCGCAGTTGCGGTTTTGGCTTGTCGAAGCCTTCCCTCGTCCGATTCGAGCCGCCCCAACATTCGAAGGCATGCCGCTTAGATCTCATGAAGCCTCTGAAAGGACCCCAGTTCTTCACCCGGTGTCCGAATTCATTGACTGAACTTGTCTGTTGTACAGTACACTGAAATCATTAGTTTGGAAGGTACTACTACTAGTAGTGGACCGATTCCCGTGGGCTATTTTCGTACAGATTTTGTGTCTTAAAAATCGTGTACAGATCTCGTACAGCCCGCAGGCCACTTGCTGTGTAAATGTATAGATTCGGTACAGATCCGAGGAGCCACTTTCAAGTTGAAGTGACCTCACCCACGCACGTCAACTGCTCTCCCTGGCAAGCCCAACCACTCAGCAGCGATCATGGCGCCTGCAAGCAAGCGCGGCGGGCCCACAGGGCCCGCAAGGCTATAGCGATTCGGTTACTATGGCGCTGCTACCTATCATCAACGAACCACGTGGCTCGAACGAATGGGATCGGGTCCGCCATTTGTGCAATGTGCGTCTTGCGGCAGTCGAAGGTTGTGATATACGTTCTCATGCCGGTTCACCGAGTGGGAAGACTCGCTGCCCCGTCACCCGTGTTCTAGCGGTTGAAATTAAGCTTAGCCAAATAATTTTGCAAAAGTCCACAACGTCACATTGGAGGACGAGGCCGGCTTAAACGCAGGTTCATTTCCTGGCAGGAGACAGAAGCAGTATGGCGAGGGCGTATTTACAGGGAGCTCGAGTTCCGTGACAAATCCACCCTCATCAGACTGCTTCTGGCTCGCTGACACCGCTTGCGGGTGGCCTCGCCCTGCGTCGGCATTGCGGCGGCAGCGCTCGTAGACTCGTCGATGAACTCGTATTCGTCGTCCGCACTATACTTGCCGTGAACAGTGCAGAGTGAGAGAGCAATATTCACCATTCTAGTTTACCCCCCCCCCCAGCGAGTGCGTGGGCGGGGAGAGGAACAAACCTAAAACCTAATATTCACCACTCTAGCCATACCATCTACACATCTAGAAATCTGTTGAGTCGACGGCGGACTCAAGTTATCTAGATATGGCCGTTTTATGGAATTCTGTACGAAATCTGCACAAAATGACCGCGACAGATCCTACGGGAATCGGTCCAGTATGCGGATAGTTGACGAGTGAGAGGCGTGGTGGAGGGTCATGAAATCCATGCGGCATATTTTTGCTGTTCACAACTCTTAGATTGAAAACCCGAAATCTCTTGAGTGCATTTCATGTTGTATTTGTCATCGTGTTAGCTCACTATGCGCAAGGAATACAAGGAGTTGGCGACAGATTCGCGAACTTCTTGTAACCAATTTAAGGTGTAGATACGCTGGCACTGCCAACACTGCTAACACTACTGAACGTGTACACAGCAGGCTCTTCACTCTCGCCACCGTAGGCAGCGGCCACAATGTTCTCCTGCACCTTATCGTCCACCTCGTTGGTCGGGTCGCCGCTCACAATCACGCCTTCGTAGAAGCTGCCCACAGCCCAGTTGCTGTTGTCACCGCCAATGCCGAGAACGATAGCACCCTGCTTCTTCATAACCGTGTAGCCCGTAGGTCGAGGTCCGTCGTACGTGGTTTGCAGCGGCCCAGACTGCGCGCTGCCCTGCTTCAGCGCAAAGGTGCCGCCTGAGCGGCCCTTGAGCATAGCGACCAGGTACGGCGTCGCCGATATCGATGGGGTGTTCGTGCACTGCTTGCCGGCAGCGCAACCGAAGAGTCCATCCTCGAGATCCGCCATCACCCACGGACCAGTGCCCTCGCCGAACCCCCACTGCGTACTGTTGCCGAAGTAAATCGCTTCCATGGTGGCCGCACCGTCGTCCTTGTTGTCGGTCTCGGCGTTTCCGTAGTCGAAGCAGCAGTATTGGTTGTAGTGCGTACCATCCGCCACCATGTAGATGGCTTCGGCATCGTCTCCGATAGGAATCCCAGTAGTGTTGTCGTTGCGGTAACCGTTGCCGGCATCAATGTAGACACCGTAGGCCTTCTCCATGCCGATCGTGACTGGGAGTCGGTCCGCCCGGGACGGATCGTCAGGCGAGTTCTTAGCTCCTCCCGCAGGGGCCGACGTCAAGTGGTTGCCCTTGCCAGACTGGTCGTAGATGATGGAAATGACGCAGGTGGTGCCCTGGCAGAAGGTGTCCTGCGAAGCAGCGTCGGCAATTCCGCCGGCCTTCAACGGCTTAATGTCGAGCGTCTTCGTGTCCGAGGCGCGCTTGACTTGGTACATGGGGTCAGTGTAGGCATCAAGCAGACTGCGAACTGTACTGTGGGCAGCGACACAAGGCGTCTTGGCTGCGTTGTAGATATCGCACGGTGCAGCACTGGCGGCTCCGAGGAGAACGGCGGCGAACAATGAAAGACCGCAAAGCATGATGGCAGCTGGAGAAGGACAGTTCAGGTGGCTTGCGACTCGGACGGCCAAATGAAGAATGATCTGCTAGAGCTGCCTCTCGATCACTGGGGCGTTGGCACCAGTGGTGATGGCAAGGATACAGCACCAAGTCCAAGCTTACCGGTACATGTATTGTCTCCAGTCCGCAAAAATGCATCCAGACTTCTGGATTCCAGAATGCTGCGTTCTGCACGAAGATAACAATGTGAGCTTTGCGTTGCGAACCGGCTCAAGGGTTTGATCACGGGATGGTGGGTCGACGTATTCGAAGGTTAGGCACGCTTGAACTGTAAGGTATCCGACCAGTCGTCCGCAGATTCTTCAAAGGATGACTTTAGAATTTTATAGCTCGGCAACCACAGATCGCCAGACGAAAAGCAGCACACCCCCATTAAGCTGGGAATCTCAGCTGTAATGTCGATTTTTTATACGCGCAACAGAGTCGTTTATGGGCACTAAAACGCAAGCCGGACGTCCCGCACCATTTTGGGGTGGCAACCAGTTGTCCGCAGATCTAGTTATCTTAGAGTTTGTATGAAGGTCATATTACCTCCGTGTTTCGTATAAGTGCGGGGGCTAGGGAAGTATTGCACCTCTGGGGTGCTTATTGTCGGAGATAGCATTAAAAAGTAGAGTTTATTAAAAGATGAATGTTACACAAGCGCCTCTTCGACGATATACGGAGCTACTCTAGAACTCGTATCTGCGGCGGGGCACGAGCTCGCAGATACGGCGGTTCATGTTGCAGTAGTGGCAGCGGCTCCGGCAACATCTCTTTCGCGAGTACTACATTCCACTGTTGACGCTCTCTTTTTGCACTTTGACAGGCGAGCTTGAGTCGGTTGTGCTCTTGTCGTTTATTGGTTTGTTTTTTCTCTGCCTTCTTGGCAGCCTCAGCAGCAGCTACCTCGTCAAGATATTGACGATCCAGAAGACGTCCACCCGGTGAAACCCTTTTGCGTCGCTTTGGCTGCCGTCGAGGAGGGGGTAGAACCAGGATTGAATCTTGCACGACGCTCTTCACTTGCAACCAAGTTGGCTGCACTACATCCTTTGGCAAACCGTTCCTCTTAAACTCAGCAAGACACTCCTTCATTTTTTCGTATGACAGCGGAAAGAGACCGCAACCTTTGAATCCTGCAATAATGTTCTTTGAAAAGTTGCAGTGATTCCATGCGAAACTAGCAATTTCCACCGCAGTCTTCTTATCAATTGAATAATTGTCATCGTCGTCGATAAAATTTTCGATGGCTTTTCTCAATTTAGTCTTGAATGCCCCAAATACTGCCACATCCAACGGCTGAAAGAGATAAGTTGCGTTCGCGGAAAGACACACCGGGAGAATTTCTAGTTCAGCAGCCATATCAATGACTTCGGTAGATATATGCGAGCTGCATCCATCCAGGATAAGAACTACCGGTCGTTGAATTGAAGCAGGCACCACCTCAGAAAAAAACTTCAACCAACGAATAAATAACCACTTATTCATAAATCCAGAATCTGTCGTTGTTACTCGGGCACCCGAAGTGTCCTTCTCTAAAATCGTGACATCGACAGACTTGTCGGGAAATATGAATGTTGGAGGAACCACCAAGCCAGAGGCACTACCGCAAGCGACAACCGACATGTGAAACCCAGTCGTTACTTCCGTTTTCCACACATTAGTCGATCCCCGCACTGCCACCACAGAAGAACTTTTGTTGCGAGACTGAAATGCAGTTTCGTCAACGTTAAAAATTCGAGTCGCATCCAGTTGTTTGCTTGTCAGTAATTTTTCTAGAGTCTGAAATAGCGCATCTACTTGAGCTTCATCAACATTGTTCCGGGCCTTGTTAATTGTTTGAGCCACTCTCACAGAGAGGGCTGGATGTCGATCCATAAAACGCGTGTACCAGCCATCAGAGAGCACTTTATCGTACATTAGCGATGCTATTTCACTAGCCCGGCGAATAATTTGGCTGCGGTCGACTGGATGACCGACTTGTTGACGAGCAATAAGCCATTCAAAGATGTTGGCCTCAGCCTCTTCTGGTAGCAATGGGCGCGGTCCCGGTCGTGCCGGCGCTTTTCTCTCACCGGCTTCGGCAAGTTTGACATGGTCGAATAGTGTCCGATATGGAATGTCATGTTCAGTAGCCGCTGCTGGTATTTTCTGTCCGGCTAACACGCAGGCTACGGCGTCGTCGAGTTGCTTCGGTGTGTATGACTTGTGCTTTGCCATGATGGAGGGAAATTGCTAGGTGGTGAGAACCGCATCAACGGTTTTGGCGTGATGTCAGGTTGTGATGTGCATTAGGTAGTGCAGGGAAGCTGCCATCTCCTCTGCAAGAAGCTTCCCTACCAATCAGTAGCCCTGCGACACCGCTATTGGCTCCAGTGCCATTGTTCAGCTGGTTAGTGCCAAACAGCCGAAACGATCGTGAGGGAGAGCAGTCTATACAAATTCCTATATGTTTTGCCGGATCTGCGGACAACTGGTTGCCACCCTAAAATGGTACGGAGCGTCCGGCTCGCATTTTGGTGCCCATAAACGACTCTGTTGCGCGTATAAAAAATCGACATCACAGCTGAGATTCCCAGCTTGATGGGGGTGTGCTGCTTTTCGTCTGGCGATCTGTGGTTGCCGAGCTATAAAATTCTAAAGTCATCCTTTGAAGAATCTGCGGACGACTGGTCGGATACCCTTAGAAGTCGTGTCCATTTTGAGAGCCCACGGGTTTCTTGCCTCCGGAAGGTTTTCACGACGAGGTAGCATAATATGCTATGTCTGTCTGCATGACGATGGCGCTGATTTTAATGTATTTGCAGTCGACTGCAAATATCCGTGCCGGACATATGTCGGACCACTTAACGATTTATACTATCTTTTGCATACCTGACGATACACCCTGGACACATTTCGGACCACCCAGCTTCACTATTGATTTTTGTATGCCAGAGTCGGCTCATACATCTACCCAGAGCGTACAACCATCGGCCGCTCGATCCACGACCTCCTGCTGATTCAGCCGCTGCTCGCACTGGGCAGTGGTTCGCTGTGCCTTTGCACGTTGTGCTGCAGCTCGTTCTGCCTTTCGCTCCCGCCTCACAGCAGCACGTTCCCACTTTTTGAGTGTCTTCTTCGACCTCTCTGTTTGGTGGCCAGCTTTGTCGTGCAAGTTCATTGCATCCCGGGCACGTTTTTCCTTCGGAGCTGACTCGTCAGAGTGTTTGGCAAGCCAGCGCTGAGTGAATTTGTCGTTAGGGAAGTCATCAGTCAATGGCAGCGTCCCCGCCGTCTCCGCCGCCACTCGGAGCATGCTGCGCAGCTCTTCATACCCCACGCACATCCCATGCAGCGCGCGGTAGCGCACCATCTCAACGACGCTCGGTCAGCGCCTTCGGTAATGTAGACCAGCTGGGGGGCTCGGCGAGCTTCGAGCGGTACAAGCCCGTTGATGCGTTGGTGAAGAGGCCCACGAGAGATGCCGTAAGCCTTAGCGGCCTTGCGCTCACTCAAGCCGCCAGCGACAGCGGCAATAGCAGCCTCCCACGTCTCTACTGGGACCTTGGTCATTAGGGGGGGGGCTTCGGTTAGCTGCTGTGGCGTCAAATCGGATCTGAGGAAAGCAGATGGGGGCTTGTTCGAAAGCTGGATCATTCCTCTCACTGTTTGCGCAATTTTCAGAGCCCACAGACTATTACTTCTCTGGACCACTTAAGAATCGACAATGAGGTTTTATGTGGACCACAAACGTGTTTAATTGGTTAAAATTTTGCTAGGTGTAGGGAAATGTCGAGCCAGCTAAATTTTCACCTTCATTTTGGAAATCACCGACACTCGCCGCCATCAGCTTCTCCGCCACCATGGGCCGCCACCGCAACCAGCCGAACCTGTCTCCAGAGCGAAAGCTTGCGGTGCTGGTTTACCTCAGCTCGAAGGCTGTGAATGACAAGTTGCCTCGGGGTGTTAAGGCAGAAGCAAGCCGCAAATTGGCTTACCACCGACAAACAATCACGTCAATTTGGAACAAGCGAAAGACGCCGCAAGTTCTAACCGCGCGCGCTCGCCGCCGACCTCGAGGCCTACGTTACACGGACGTCGTCACGCAGGTGGAGAGAGTGCCCTTGCCGCTCCGCCAAACTCAGCGGAGCCTCGCTGCGGCATTGGGTATTCCTCGCTCCACACTTCAGCGGTATGTGAAAGCGGGGCTGCTGCGCCGCCGCTTCTCGACTGTCAAACCTCGTTTGACAGCCGAGCACAAAAAGCGGCGTCTTGAGTTCGCTTTAAAGCATGTTTATCCGCCAATGGGTAGGCCAGCAGTTTGTTATTTTTTTTAATATTCGGTAATTTATTGTTTGCGATATGTTGTCGATTAATGCGCAGGCCTTAGGAAGCCTCGTTTCGTCGATATGTACGACGTCGTGCATATCGACGAAAAGTGGTTTAACATGTACAAAGGTTCAACACACTACTACATGTCGCCCACCGAATATCTGCCCCATCATACATGTGCCAAGAAGAAATATATTGGAAAGGTAATGTTTCTCGCAGCAGTTGCGTGACCTAGATACGACTTGCGCCGTCGCAAATATTTCGACGGCAAGATTGGCATTTGGCCAGTCGTTGAGCGGGTACAAGCACAACGGTCATCCGCTAACCGCTTAGCTGGTGACTGGGAGACTAAAATGTTTCCATGACGTCGAAGGAGTACGCTAAGATGCTGGTGGAAAAAGTATTTCCGGCAATTCGAGCCAAGTGACCAGGTTGGTAACAGAGTGGCTACGTATGATATTTATGAATCTAACTATCCTAATTTATTACTAGGATCAAAGCGTCGACGGATACGCGTCCAACACGACAATGCAAGCCCTCACGGGGCTGTAACCAAAGCGAGTGTTCAGCAAGGATCGAAGGAGGAAGGGTGGGACATTCGTATGGAGTTTCAACCGGCCAAGTCTCCGGATATGAACGTCCTTGACCTCTCGGTAATTAATGCCATTCAGTCGGTTCAGTACAGGCAGCCTACGCACGAGGTTGACGCGCTCATTGGAGTCGTAATGGCGTCGTTTGAGCTGTTACCGAGTCGCACGCTTGACAAATGCTTCTTAACCCCTCAAAAGGTGATGGAATGCGTTATCAAGCACGCAGGCGACAACGACTTTCGTCTTCCGCGCGTCAGCAAGCACTACATCAAGAATGGGCTTATACCAAGCTCAATAGTGTGTGACCCTGAAGTGTACGCAAATGGAGTGGCTACATTAAAACAGATGCAATAAAACGTAGCCTAATTCACCGAGGTGTACCACATAATTCTTATCCACATAGGTACGAGTGTTCTGATTGGTCAACCCAGCTGTGGTATATAGAAACAGTTGTCTTTTCAATTTAACAGAGGGAAAGACCTCACGTTTAGAGCAGGCACCACTTCGTTTCTATAGCGTTTCTGAGTGTTCGGATTGGACGAGACTCGCGCAGTTTTACCTGCTGATTACGCTGATACTAGTTTTGTCTAATATCGCTAAAAAATAGCGATGCTCCGCAAAATAACCTAATTCGCACCTACAGAGCACACAAAACTCCCTTGGTAGTTAGCTATTTGCAGCCGTTATGCAGAATAAAAAAATATGCCGCGAAAGGCCGCAACTAAAGCTACATTTTAAGGTATCGAGCTCCGGCAGCATCGTTTTAGAAGACGAGGTATGGGCGCCAGAGTGAACTGTCGATTCTTAAGTGGTCCAGAGAAGTATTAATGATGATTCGCGACGATCGCCAGGGTGGTGCTTTTTGCTTATTGACTTAAATTTGTATGTGACGCAAGTGGTCCGGAATATGTCCTGGCCCGAAATATGTCCGGCACGTATACATGATTTCCAAGTATCACACTCATTGGGGATAATGCTTCATGTTAGACCGACCAGGGTGTGGAGTGGCGGGTTTTAGCTGCAGGAAAATTGCAGAATGAGTCTACGGTCTCACTACTGCCTACCTTTGCCAACGACCCTCGAGCGGTTGCGCAGCGAGCGGTTGCACGTTGGTTTCCGAACTTGAATTCGTGCGATCCGGAAAACCTCCCTTCCTCTCCGTCTTATGAACCGCCCTGCGGGTCAACGTCGCCCGGAAACGTACCATTTCCAAGTATCACACTCATTGGGGATAATGCTCCATGTTAGACCGACCAGGGTGTGGAGTGGCGAGCCCCACAAATATTTCGCCAGTCCGGAGCGTGGTCTGGTGCTATGCGCAGCCGTACGTCTGACTTGGTGAGGCCCCACTAGCACATGAGCTGGGCGAGATGCTTCGACCCCGACGCCGTCAGCACGGGATACGCCTCAAACGCGTTTGAAAGCCACCTTCCCATTACCTTCAGCACTAAACGGTCGGCCCCAGAGTTTAGGAGTGAGGTGGCTCCTCCAATGCGCACTGAATGGGTTGAAAAGCGCGCCGGGTCCAAACCTGCTGCTCTGGCGGCAGATTTCACGATGTTTGCCATATCTTTCGAGTTAACCCCTTTAGCAGCACTCATTGACAGAGCTGGATGATTTTCATTTGTCTTCAGAGTTGTTGCAGCTTTCTTTATCCACCTTGCAGCCTTTACGGGGCAGAGTACAGCGTCCCCCGAGCGAAAATGAAAGCGCTCCTCCTCCTCCCCGTACTGGTTGTTCTTTGCTCCTGTTAGTCGGATGCTGACCATGACGGCATGGCGGGGAATTGTGTCATTCTGTGCCGCATCCAGAAGCCGGATATCTTTAAGACGAAGGATGTAGTCGTGGTGCCTTCTGCCGATGAACAAATATTCCGATCGCCGAAGCAAGAAAACGTACCCAAGCAGCAGACCACCCCACAGAAGCTGATCGTGAGGGGTGCACAAATTGAGGGACTGCACAATTAGTCGCAGGAGCTTGGGAGTCAGCGGCTGCTGCTTAACCACGGGACTGGTAAACCGTCGAATACCGCGCAGAAGAATTGCGTGGCTCGCGTTGACCCCAGGATCATAACCAGCCGTGTTCTTGTGATACCAACGCACAGCACATAGCTTGCCACACACTGTCGAATATGTGTTTCCTTGTCCGCGACGGTTCATTCCGAATCTCCACAAGTACACTGCGTACGCTCCTAGCTGAGATGCGTTGGCATTCACATCGCCTTGGCTCAGCCACGGTTCATACCCCATGAAACGGCACCATTGTGACCATTGCTCCCATGCCTTTGAGTACAAGGTGCGTGACGAGGAGGCTAAATCACCGGCTCTGAGTAGCGCTCCCAAACTATGGAGAGATTTCTCGAGTCGTTTGGAATCTGTGCTTCCAGGAATATGTGCCGCAGTGATGTAGAAATTGTGCCGGACTTCGAAGAGAGAAAGTAGCCGCAGCAGCAATTATGCGTACGAGTTTCTACTGCCCGTTCGATTGTTCCACGATACGGCGGTGGTGTTATCAATCCACACACGGACGTGTGGAGGTGGGCTGTCGGACGGTGTGTCCCACAATGGACCCCAGACCAGAGCAGCGAAGGCAGCGCTCATCAGTTCTCGTAGGTTGATCCCGAACTCGTCGCCTAGTTCTGACTTAGACTGGGCGATGCGTGCTTTTTCCAGTGCCGAAAATTCAACTTGTATGAACTGTTTTCGAGCTGGAAGAAGGCAACACAGTCCGAAATCACTCGCGTCCATAAAGACATGCCACATTGGCTCTTCCGTCAGGATAAAACGAGATAGAGGCACCGCGTTGAGTCTCGACTCGTTCAAAATGGCAAGGAATCACTTTAAGTCATCTTTTGCATCTGAGGACACGGCCACCGTAACGAATCGGGGTGTCAAGCGTGCTAGCGTAGCGATACGTTGGAAGAAAGCCTTTGCTGCTGGTATACACGTCGTGATATGGCGTAGACTCCCAAGCAGCTCATTGAGCCGACGACGAGAAGTCTTGGACGAAGTAAGCATCGCACGCAAACGTTGCTGGACTTTACGAAGCTTTTCAGGGATGGATAGCGTCATATTGTCCAAATCCCAGACAAGGCCAAGGGCCTTACCAACGCGGAACCATGACGAAAACTTCTCTTCGTTACACGCGTTCGGACCCAGCACGCCAACCATTGCTGCACGAAGTGAGATATTAGCGTCAAAAAGCCTGGTTCCTACGCTGGGCTCAATTGAGATGTGATCATCACACCATGCGTTGGAATCAAACCGCTGAGAGGGTCTTGAAAGTATTTCTCGTGGAGAAAATGACGCATGAATGTGCTTGATCGCCGCACCAGCAATCCAATAGTAGGCTGGGGAATTTCTCCATCCAAACGGACACGCGAGGTCAATGACCAGGACACCCAGCTCCGGGATCGTACCAGCAAATCGACCAACCACTGATGCAGCAAGAGGAACATTTCGGAATGCCCCTGCCACATCGCCTGTCAGCATGTGAGCTTGACCAGGGTCAGCAGCCTCGACCTCAATAATTCTAGCGGCAAGCGTGGTTGCTCCATCGTATGAGACCACCACCCTAGCCACTTCTGTAGAGTAGTCGTTAATTGAGTCGTTGACCGGATAGGAAAGATCGTGGATGATCCGTGCATCGATAGTAAGGTCGACCTCACCTTTTGGCACAGCTCCAAATGGACTACATGTGATGCCTTCCAACTGATCCAGGAGACCAATGTTCAACACGAGATATCGGCCATCATCCTGGCCTTTCCGGATCCCTTTGACTAACTTATTCAGCGCAGCCCGTGCAGAAGGATGGTTCTTGGGAGGACGATGCTGAGACTTAAATGGTCGAGACCAGGTCGGGACAACTCCATGGCGGAGAATATGAGCCCATTCATCGCGGTATGGGTATCGATTCCAACCCGGTAAATGGTCCGGAATCTCGAGCGCCTTATTGGGCCTCGGGTCAGCCTTGCACTCGCCTCGGTAAAGCTGAACAAACTCCGGTATCTGCATCTTGGATCTTCTTAGAAATGTGCTGAAAGCATGCTGTTTGTGCCGATCAAGTTGGTACAGGATTTCACCTCCGTTAAGAACAGAACATGGAGACGCTTGCGGGGAAGCCACATCAAAGGCAGACAAAGCCCGCCGCAGACCATGTAAACCGGCAAAATTGTGACTGCTAAGTAATCTGTGGCGAACCAACAACGTTTGATCGTGCCGACGTTGACGGAACGCAAAATCATTCAGTCGTCGAACCCGGGAGGTGTCGCTGTATGCCCGCGTTTCCAATGAGTGGTCAAGCACTTGTGATGCTTCAAGCCGGTGAGAAGCGGAAGTAGCGGGTGGTGAGTCATCACCCCCACCGATCCCAAGCGGGGCGTGAGCGTCTTGTTTCGAGTCGGCACGCCCGACCGGAGCACTGTCGCATCCGGGCACCTCCAGCTGAGTATTCTCGAGCGGTAGGTGTTCTAAACGGAGCGACCGTGCAAGCCCTGTACTGAAGGGCCCCAGCTGAGTTATCTCGAGCTGCTGTGAGTCATTCCCTCGAAGCGGTGTAATCTCGCGCTGGAGGTTATCATGATCGTGCACAGGAGTAGTCTCGCCATGCCGATTCACCGAACGGGAGGCTGCACCCCGAATGGTCGAGTGGGAGGATCCCGTCGCCAGCTCGTATGCACTTCGTTTCCACCGGAGTTCATCAGCTACAATACATGCCGGTATACTGTACTGTGGTTGAATCACCTGACTGCCGATTAAGTTTGCCTCGCGGTCAAACTGGCCCAGGCGATGGTCACGGTAGAGCTCCAAGATGCTCTCCTCTCCAGGCACGGGTCTGCACGCTAAGTGTGTGGCGTATGGATATGACACCGCCGGAGACTCGCCACACTCACCACTAGTCTCGCGGCCCCTTCAATCTTCCTCCTCCACTGGAATTTCTATCCGTAACCCACCGTAGTTAGTCGCAATGAAGTTACGAACGAGAGTCGGTAGCACGGCGGGCTGGAAATGACCTCGTTCTTTGAACACGCAAGTATCTCCATCACTACGGCAACCCTGTTTTGAGATGAACCGCATACACAGTGATTTTCCCCGTGATTTAGGCAGTGCAACAAGCACTTCTCGAGGTACAGCCACTCGTGAACGGCTTTGTTCCGGCTTGACTGGAAATTGAACACGGCGATCATCTCGCCCACCTTGAAGAGCTCGGTGCCGACGGCTGCCCTCACCCGAACGAGAAGGCAATAGTGCCGAAACCTGGCGCAGAAGCGTTTTGTGAACCATTCGTGCATACACCACGTGGTCGACGGAAAACTCAGCTTGAACTGCTGCTGCGGCCGTAGTATCTCCACGTGCGATGTACGTCCGATAGCGCTCGAAGCGCTCGTCAACCCACTGGGTAAGAGCTTGCGCAGACTCCGGCCCCACCATGTCGGCTTGAACGCCAGGTTGCATTAAGAATCGACGCACTGTGTGCACCAAATTAACCACTGTGGTGGCGAATACGCGTTCCACCAACGCGCTTAGAACATCCAGCGCATCGACAAGCTCGGCGACAGTCTGCGCGGGCGCTGGCGTAGGCATCTTGTACGACCGAGAGAAATTGGACATGTCATACTTCCGCGCACACGATCGTTTTGCCTCCTCATCTAGCCTCCGAAAATGCGTGCTTGACAGCCCGCGCATCCCAAAGTCCCACGAATACAACCCACGACAGACCGTAGGGTGTGGCAAGAAATCATACTCCTCGAAGTCGGACTGAACGACTTCGACAAACAATTGGCCACTCAAACCTGCGTACTTACCGTTCACAATACCTCCGTGGATTGCCACTTGTAGCGCTGAGGGACGAAATTGGGCGCCTGTATCACCTGTAGTGACGGGTGCGACTGTGTCGCGCAGCCCTGGCATACCAGCGCTTCGAAAGGCAATCAACTGATCAATATCACGAGTCATAGCCGGTTGGTCTTGGAAGCTTTGGCGTAGTCTCTCCAGCTGACTCAAATTTCCCTCGCCAACGTTCTCAACTCGGCGTCGCTTGGTTGGAGGAGGCGGGGCTGCTTCTTCAGTCTCGCCATCCTCCTCAGAGTCCGACAGCTGGCCTGGTGAGGCAGTATTGGCCACGTTTAATGGCCTAGCTTCGGGGGATGCAGCGGCAACAACCTCCAGAGAATTGCTGACAGTTTCTTCAAAAAGTGATGCTCCCACCGTAACACCCCGCGGAATTCGCCGATTGGCACCGTGGTAGTACACAAAATTCAGGACATGCTCGATGCGCAGCCAGTGAACCTGGGCATTATGCTGGTCGTACAGTGGAATAGTCGCAGACTCATCCAAGGTTGAATCCGTAATAGCCTCCAGGATGCGGGCAGATTTCCTAGTCGCCCGGCGTCCGACACCAGTAAAGTGTCTGTAAACTTGATCATGGAACGCCCTCATCTCGGCCGGCATCACGTTAACCACGGGCTTGCGATGGCATGGCCTAAGCGCATACGGTGCCACTGGCAGCGCTTGAAAGCAGGTTTCGTCGTAAGCGATGTCCGCGGTATCCTCCGAAAACGTGACATGGAGCGTTCCCCTGCCGGATCCCTCGTCCCAGGAATAGCCGACAACGACCCCATAGTCCCATGCCCGAGCAGATGCATGCTGAACACGGGCCACGCAGATAGGGCACCCCAACTAGGTACCAACCCCACTCAGGGCCTCTGCAGAAGAAACAGAGTGGAGCTCTACCGCAGATCAGGGTGCCGTACCCTCAAGTGGGTCATCATCCTTCCATAGACCACTCGCCACTCGACGAACTGGAACGACGTCACCTTCCGCATCCATCGCCACCTCCCCATACGCATACGATCCTTCGATGAGCGTGCCGGGCTTAAAGAACGCGTAGTGCAGGATAGCCGCCATACCGGAGACGTGAAAGAGCGCGTTGGTTGAAAGGTCGAAGAGACAGGGGACTGTTTTAGCTGCAGGAAAATTGCAGAATGAGTCTACGGTCTCACTACTGCCTACCTTTGCCAACGACCCTCGAGCGGTTGCGCAGCGAGCGGTTGCACGTTGGTTTCCGAACTTGAATTCGTGCGATCCGGAAAACCTCCCTTCCTCTCCGTCTTATGAACCGCCCTGCGGGTCAACGTCGCCCGGAAACGTACCAACATGAGCGTTGATAGGATCTTATCAAAAATCACGCCGGTGCGGTGAAACACCGTCCCCGGTAAGAATTTATGTCACGTTTCAGTGAGCAGACTGGCGTGTTTTCAATGAGGAGGGTGTCAAAATATACAGCTTTTCTGTCCAAAACATACAAACTTGGTTTAGTTGTATACCATGTGGGGTCGTACCATACGCCCCCTGCAGAACGAGGATGAACTATACCAGCGGGTTTTGAATATACTGGCGGACTGGATGAATTATGCTTAGCAAGATAATTCCGCTAACAGACAAACAGCGCTTCGAACAACGCGACCAAGCTAAGCGCTATATTGATCCTTTGCAGTACCAGCCTATGTATAGTTTTTCAACCGTTATGTAGCTAGAGCTGTGAAAGTAACCAAACTGAGCCATCAGACGAAAAAGAAGAAGAGGGAGACCAACCCGGGCAATGGAGCCATGGCGCCAGCTCTCGGTAGAAGACTCGGCAGAAAAATACGATGACTTTCGCTTCGAATCGATGTGTTGCTCTGCTGTATTCCTCAAGCGTGATTTCGACATCTGCCGAGTGTGTGGTGGGCACCATACAATGACAGAGCACCGACTTAAAAGCACAAGCAAAACGTGCAGTGACTTAGGGACCTGCCAGATTACCTGGAAAGTATTTATTTGCTCAGGCCAGGGCACGTGGACTATATGGATGAATACGCACGGACACATCCGTGATGTAGTCCCTTGTAGTACTGATCATCCCGTGCGCATTACGGCAGCAATGAAGGTGTTTTTATCGGAGCAAGAGGAAATTGGAATTCCGCCTCGCCTCATGCTCGTGAATTGGAAAAAGCAGCACAGCACATCTGCACCTGGCTCCACCCGTGTATTACCCACCTTGAAGCAAATACACAACGCACTCAAACGTATCAGACGTGATCAAGGCTCTAAAAATTCCAGAAGTTCTGTCCAGCAACTCATGCGGCTTCGATGTTACCGCCCTGGAATGGATGCCGATGCAGCATTTTTGTATGGATCGAAGCTTGATAAAGATGGCTACGGATACGTTGGAAACGGGTCTGATGAAAACCCGTTTATCGTTGGGGTTTCGTCCATAGCTATGGTCGATGGATGTTTGTGCTTCTCATCTACGGACGCGTACTGCCAATTTCATGCCGATGCTACCTTCAAGCTGAGCGACATTGGGTATCCCGTTATAAGATGCGGGTTTACTGACCAGTCCAGAGCGTATCAAGTAGGAGCATTTTTTGTTGTAAGCCGGCGGACATCATACGAATATGCAGAATGTTTTCGGAGTTTTATGGAATTAGTGCGTGACATACGCGGAGCTACGATCAAAGTTGATTCCGTTATGGGTGATGCGGAAGATGCACAATACATCTCGTTCGCGTCGATACCTGAATTTTCAGGCGCCAAGATGCTCATGTGTTTTTTCATGTACTCTACAATGTCAGGAAACGCGTCCAACACCTTCCGACTAAGGACCGACTGTTGATCATGGCGTCGATTGTTGAAATGCACTATTCGAACAGCGCGGAAGAATTTGACACAATCCGAGATCAAGAGTTGGCAAAATGGCGACAAAACCATCATCTTGCGGCCTTTGCAGGCTACTTCGAAGCCCAGTGGCTACAGGGTCGCTATTGACAGTGGCAATCCTATCACAACCCACCACGATTCGCTACTACAAACAATCCTTGTGAGAATTTGAATGGATCATTGAAATTGTTCCTCCAAAGACGCCGCCACCACATGAGAAGGCTTCTCTTGAAGCTTTGTGATTTTGCTGAGACCATTAGACCGCTAAATCCTGTGGCATCGGATTACCGGGCTAAACCAACAAGTGAAATTGTCAAAGCTGCAGCAGGGCTGCTCGAATCTAGTCGAGTTCAATTTGAAACAACTCCTGACGCCGCACTCGTAAGAGGTTTAGAGATTTCACGCGACGTCAACAACAGTGACGATGCTGAAGAGGATGAGTTTCGATCTGCTTTCGAATTGGAACCGCAACCAGTGATTTCAATCCGAAATGCTTCATATTCGAGAGCACACAACATGTTTCTGGCACTAACCTAAGGTGAAGACGCGTCTCGCGATTCCAGCAGCGAGCAATCTGACTCCTCCGACGAAGAGGATACGCTTGTCGAGAACGCACATGAGCTCAATGACGAAGAAGAAGCTGTCCGGAAGCAGAAAGATCTATATAAGTTGGCGACTAGGTGGTCTCTACGTCGTGCTCACGTGATGGGGATGCCCCACCAAGGTTGGTGGGTAGACCTCGACAGCAATTCATGCGGATGTAGGTACTTCGAAAAATTCCTGGTTTGTGCTCACTTAACTGCAGCACTGCGCAAATTCAACCGAAGTGTTATGAGCCATGATCCACTTGAAAAGCTGAAAAACAGGATCAAAACGACAGCAAAAACCAAACGAAGCTGCTCTAAACAGTCTAAAACGAAGGCGAAGAAGACAAAACCGAAGGCGAAGGCGAAGAAACCCAGGTCTCAACGAACCACAACAGTTTCAGGTCAAGGATTCATGAGGCACCCACCGGAAGACCACCACGTACCTGGTCTGCCTTGACTGTTCAGTTCATAATTGATGAATAATCTTTCATATTTTTTCTCAATATACTTTGTATTTGTCTTAAGGCCTCGATATAAGTTGTTTAAATCTACTCTTAAGAGGTGGGATCCCCGCTGTCTTTCCGAAGTAGGTGTGTGACGCATCAAGAACCGGGCTATCTGGATCCTTGTCAATTCCGCTGGAGCGGCACCAGTCATGGACATCTTTGACACTACCATGGTAGGTACCGAACGCCTTGCGAATTCGCGCTTCGCTGAAGTCCAGTGAGGGTGCATCGGCGTCGGACATGAGTTCGGGAGGGAATTGGATAGTTCCCAACGCAGAAGCGAACACATCCGTGAGTCTGTTGCATACGGCCGAAAAGGCTTCATCGGCGGTTCTCGCTTGGTCTTTCGATCGTGAAAGCAGAACAGCGTGCTTCACACTGTGAACTGTCTCTTGGATAACCCCGCTTAGACTGCCGCGATCGTAATTAGTTTTCATCCGAAGAAGATACTCCTTTGAAGCGACGTCATGGGAGTTTGACCCAACCTTCATCATCAACTTCGTCTTCAGCATGAGCATTGAATCCGTAGTTCATCATTGAAGGGGCGCTGCAATTCAAGTACAGACGTCGTTTTGGCTGCGGCCGTCGTCCCGACTTCGAAATTCGTCATGTCGGCGACCTTTGTCTTGGAGGAGGCCGCCGACTTGTGCGCGGTCTTCACGTTGACTGTGGTAGTCGACTTAGCTGGGGTCTTCGACTTGAATGTCGCCTTCGATCTAGCAGAACGTTGACGGCCCAATTTGCTCCGTTCATCTAGCACGCCGTCAGTTCCACGGGGTGTTTTTCAAGCAATGTCTGACGACCTTCTAGCGGTATACTGAACCAAAGATCCCGGAGCCGTGTACCGCCGTGTCCGCGCAACCACTGAGTATCTCGCTTGACGCGATCGGTTGAGCTCAGCTTTTTCTCTACTAAGCGTATTTGCGCGCGCGGTCATTACCACTTGTTTCTGCCAAAACCCACAATGCTTCGTGTACGCGCATCGCAAGCCCCTTCTGTGGTGTTTGCTTAAGCAGTCCCTGAGCAAAGCGAAAGTGGTTAGATGCTGCCCGATAAAACAACGCATCCGACATCGGAGTTAAAATATATATTTTTCGAAAGCATATTTCATCAGAACGGAAGCATTCCATGCAACGTCTAAATTAACGTTAGTTATCCCCATAAGAGCACAGTAGTGGTTGACAGTAGAAATTTTGTAGCACTGGAATAATTACGCCGAGGTAACCTCAATGAGATTTCAGTTCTGATTCCCTAGCGACATAACTCCACACGCCGAAGAAACGTAATTCCGTAGAGCCAAGTGAGGTCACACGCCCCAATAGCCTCGCCATGAATAGGTCGTCGTACACAAATTTTTCACCCTTCACAACTTGAATAGCAATGCAATGACTCACTGTGAGCGAATTGTAGCCCGCACAAATGTACTCGCCCTCCTGTAGATTCAGCATCTTTAAGCGTGATAGAGCTTCCTTTCCACTGAACCCACCAAATAGATTCTTGTCCAGGACCTTCATACTAATCTGCTCTGCACTTCTTCCATTAGCATATTTCACAAAGCACCGCAGCTCGCCATACGTTACACCCGCCGCAGATATTGGCCGGCCGCAAGAAGCGCAGTCGCTAATGAAGTGGCGCACGAGTGTCAAATCCCGCCACCCAGATATTCCCCGTATACTCATTGCTATACCGAAGGCATTAAATGCACAAAGTCTACTCGTAGACGCGCCCACTAGGTGTGCATGCCCGTTCAGTTTGCAAAACGAATAGAAAGTTGATGTAGTTGACGCTTTCCAAGCGTCCACCACGTTGTACGCATCGCTGAACCCGTCTTCTCTCAAAATGCTACCTGGTTCCCAGGTATCATCCCACCGGTAACCATCCGCCTCGTCACACCATTGAACGCGGTACAAATGTCGAAGCGCAGTTCCCACTCGATCGATAATAGCAAAAACCATACCCGATTCAGTATTGCGCTTTGCATTTCAGGGGGTGTCCTTATTGCTGGAAGCAGGGGCAACTGTCGACTCAATACTTGCCGCATGCGGTGACTTCGCTGGAATTCTCGAATCAACACTCGTAGTCGATCCTGCCGAAGAAGTCGTTGTCTTCATCCGGGGTGTTGGCCTTGGTGGAGGGTGAATCTTGGCACGACGAAGAACACGCAGCGCGTTGGAGCTGCACTTCTTGCTACTACTATTCCACCGTCCCTTAAGCAACACCCTGATCCCTCTGCGGCACGCATTGGTCGAGTCAGGGGCGCCGCCAGGACGACATAGCATTGTAGTGCAGAATAACTTGAAGTGCTTGTGTGTTGGAACGTCCAGGAAGGTTTTGCAATGGGCACAAAACCAGGATCTGAACGAGGTCGGTCGGGCGTAGCTAAGAAATACGGTGTAGTCCAGGATGATTGATATTCTCTGACTTTACTTGAGCTACGCGCCGCCGCTACGGAAGGTGAGGGCAACGAGAAGAAATACGCTGTTGATGTGAAGATGAATTGTGCTTTCAGACTGACAGATTGTTCTGCATTCAATGAGACGAGCTCTGTCTATGCAGTACATTTTGGATCAGTGGGCTGTGTAGTCCGTCATAAAATGTGTATATTCCGGACCTTTCGTCGTTTTCAATAGAGAGTTTTCGCAGTCACCGTTCCTGGTCCGTTTCTTGGATAAAATACATAAAAAATGCATTTTGTGGGGAATAGGGCTATGAACCAGGATTTTGATCCCTGACACTCCGGGGAATAGCCACACAACCAGGAATGAAATCCCCGTCCAGAACCTCTCCTCTCTAATGCGCGTTCTCAGATCTAACACAGCCGAGAGGGATGCTTGCGCGCACTCACACTTTGATTTAGGCGGGAAGCCCGTGTGGTGAGGTAAAGACGAACAGGAAGAGAGCGCGCGCAGTGACGGTGGAGCTACCCAGGATCGAGTCATTCGGCGTGGATATCCAGGCAGCCATGGACTTGGGAGATGATGCGAGCTCGAACGTGGAGACCTTGTATGTGTTGAGCTCGGGCCAGGATAACCCCGACAGGATGGCCGTGGAGGTGGTGAACGTGGTCATGGACGATTTCGGCGGGCTGACCCCGGTCACCGAGAACGCGAACACGGTGCGCCCGGCCGCGGGGGCCTCGGGTGTGCTGATCTCGAGCGCCGATTACTCAGGAGTGGAGCGCCCGGCGTGGGTGAACAGTGACGTGGCGTACGCGAACTCCGGCGAGATGATCTTGTATGATACGTCTATCTCAGCGAACTCGTTCGTGAGGTGTTCGGCCAATGAGGTATATTCGAATGGAGAAAACTCAGCCGAACTCTCGGATATGGAGAATGTGGAGATCGGTAACTCGAGCGATGAGTACGCAGCAGAGGTCAACTCTGCTGAGGACTACGCGAACACGGTGAACCTGGACGAGGAGTACGCGGACGAGGTGAACTCGGACGAGGAGTATGTAGGCGAGGTACACCTGGACGAAGAGTACGCCGGCGAGGTGAACGTGGACGAGGGGCCAGACGCTGATGAGGGGTATATCGACGAGTTGAACTCGGAGAACCTGTTGACATGGTATATTTGGAAGGACGCTCGTATCTCCAAGAGGAAGAAGTTATTGTATTTGTGTGGATTGAAGTTCGTCGAGCAGCCAGAAATTCCCGACGAGAACTTCAACCTCGACGGATAGACTGACACCAATGCAGATCTCGAGTTTCGGTTTAACGTGGCAGCGCTGCGCGAGCTCCATGAGCTATTTCAGATCCCTGAGGTTGTCGTGACAGACCAGCGCGATTCACTGCCGGGCATTGAAGCGCTTTGCATCACGCTTTCTCACCTGGTATATCCCAAAAGGTATTTCGATATGATGAAAACGTTTGGCCGCTCTATCCCAGCTATGTCATGGATCTTTCTGCACATGGTCACGAACGAGTCAGCAGGCTGACAGAGATCTGTGGCATTTGGCGGGAAAAAATTAAGCGTAGAGTTGATCCCATCCAGCTCTGCTTCGCATTCATTTGCCTCGAGGTGTCCTGAGCAATTGTCGAGGTAGATAGTCTTTTTTCGACCGTGCGGGTCAGCTCGGATTGCCCTTTTCTCTTTGAGGTACTCCCGGAACAGTTTTTGTGTCATCCAACCTTTTTTACTCGATCTATAGCATACACCTGGGGTCTTATCTGGCACGCCATGGATCGGATAATTCCCCGCAGCATTCATGAATATCATCAGTAGGGGGTGTACGCGTGCACTTGGACCTCCGGAGATTCGAACAACCATGGTCATTCCTTCACCGCCAGATACGACATCAGTGTACTTTATGGAGCTTTCGCCAGAAAATCCCAGTGTCTTTCCATTATCAAAATCCACAACAAAATGGGTCTCATCAATATTTTCGATTACATTTTCATCCAGAGACCCGTCAGCAAAACCATGTTGAACCTCTCCAAGATGCAATGCCACCTCCTTTTCAATATGTAATAACTGGGCTGGGCTGAGCTGCTTTTTGCCGGTTTGTGTCCTGAGTACGATTTGATGCGCCTCCATAAAATATTGAACCCACCGAGGAGTAATCTCGTCAATGATCAGAGCACCTTTTCCATCGACACTCCTCTTATTATAAGGTTCCACACTATTGCGTAAAAGTTGTTTTGCCAATTGCAAAAGGAGGGCAGGATCAAACTTAACTCCTAGCCTACGCAAGCGATCAAATTCATCCAGAAGCAAAGGGTAAATCCATTCAACCCAAGCATTGCGTGGTCTCCCGCGCCCCCCAATCACTTTGAGGTCAACTCGACGTCTCCCGCCTCGGCGCCTAGCCGATACTGCAACAGTGCCGCGCTCAGAGTGTAGAATAAGATTCCGCTTTTGCCACCAATAAATTGATTTCGCTAAATTGGCACTTCTTGTCGCAAAGTTGAATATCGTTGGGAATTTGTCGACAGCTTTAGCGAAAATCCCCTCCTCGCCGTGCAGCTTTTCGTGTTTCTCCATCCATCTGAGAACCTTTCGGCGGTTCGCAACCGTACTCACGGCTTGTGTATGGTGAGTGCCCAGTTGCGATGGAAGCTGAGGTGCCAAATTACTCGCCTCTTGGTCGCTATCGGAGTCGCATTCTGATAGATCTGTGGTCGTGCCCATTTCTTGACTGATGGTGGGTCGGTTTTGCTGGCGGGCTTGTATATGGAAAGTGGCCACAATAGTCGAGGCAGACTCCAGGGAAGTATCAGGCGGGTCCTTGGCTTTGTTATCACAACCGGGGCACATTACGGGCTGCCCGAAGCCTTCTTCTCCGACTGGGCGTCCGCAAAATGGATGCATGTGGCAAGCGCATCCCAGACAGCGGTGAATGGGACCCACAGGATCTTTACAGCCCCCACAGGGAGAGGTTGGTTTGCTGATCGGCATCGTTGAGAGGTGTTCTGGGTAAAAATGTAAATGAAAGACCGGCGTTGAAAAGAATCGTTGTGGGCTAACAGATTGCGAGACGACAACTTCTTACTGCCACGGCCGTTCACCCCTACCACACCCGCGGAGGTACTATCCGGCATGTCTATAAATGTTTTGTGGCTGTATTTATAGCTGAACTTGGGCGGGACATCGATACCCACAAAGACCCGTAAAAAATCCAGCAAAAATTTGGTATAATGGGAATCGAACCCACGGCTGGTGATTGAAACCTACCCACTCAGCCCGGCTGAACCAAGTCAGACTATTTCTTAATCAGAAGTAGTCAGACTATTTATGAATATCAAGATTTGGAACTTACAATAAATAGTCTTAGTCAGACTAATAATGAACTCAGACTATTTTTGAACTCAGACTAATTACTGTAAACACTGTACCAGGACTAGTAGAGATCTTTGGTGCGCTGAAAACAGAGTGCAAATAATATTTTTCTGGACTACGTTTATTTCTACTCATTACTGTACCATTCGGCCCTCCCTTCCTCTTCAACTCCCTACCGAGTCCATGGCACTGCTTCTCGCGCGCTCTTTGATCTGAACGCCCTGCCAGTCTCACGCAGCGTCTTGGCCCAGTTCTTGACGCGGCCCTCGACCTCCAGACCGCTGCCCAGCAGCTCCTTCAAGCGAATGCGTTTGTGGCGAAACAACGTGGTGCGACCTACAAACGCTACACAGCCGACTGCTTATCTACATGTACTGGCACTCACAGGTACTCAGCAAATCGGTACTCGTTTTGGGGAAAAGCTCTATTATCGGCCAAACTCATATAGTAATATTCTATTATCGCGATGAAGACTAATTGCCAACGGTTAGCCCATCCAAACCTAGAAGAGCAATATTACTATATTAGTGAATAATTAGCAGGTACTATCGACCGTGAGATCGGTATCAAACAATCTATAGCTGTGGCGCACTGTGCGTCACGGTGCGCCGCACACCTGACTCTCGTCGTTACTGTAGCTTCTTTGATCGTCAAAGTTGCGTGTGCGACTTTCCACCGACGCGGAAGGAATGAATAGTAAAAGTGTTCCACTGGCGAACTACTGCATATTATTCATTCAAATCTGAGCTAATACTAAAACATTAGTAGCATAGTATTAGCCTAAGTCATCACCAGCATATTCGGCAAAATGCGAACTATAATACTATCGACGTTTGACCATTATTATACCCCGGATAATATCTGTGCACGTATAGCACACTTTTAATTGCACTTCAACCAACTAGGTTTTATTGTTTTCTGTGGACTCCTGGAGCACCGCTCCGGATCACCTATTATATTAGTATTATTTCAGGGACCCCAAACGGTATTCCGGATCACATTGTCCATAGTCACGAAATATGCACGCGTCTGGCTAGGCTGGTGCTGTGGGGCTGTTCGACTGCGTTCCAAAAACGCGTGTTCTCGATTGCGTCCTTCGTGATGAGCCCGCTACGGACAAGGACAACGACCGAGCTAATTCGGCGCCATAATCGCCAGTAACTAAGAGGAAACAAGTGTTAGACACCGACATGAGTACATTAGTAGCTATATTAGTAGTAATACTACTATCGCCAAAGTCGATATACTATAGTAGTAGTATTGGTATTGGTTAAGAGCCGAATAGTAGTAGTATCACTACTAAGCCAGAATTCTTACTACACTACCAAACCCTTGATAGACCTCGTGCGCTCGCAGCGCGCTACTATTTGTTCTGTAAATCCAGAGCTGTTCCATGCGAAGTCGCGGCTTTGTGAAAGTGATACTGGTAGTGCTTTCGGTTACGAAGTGTACGTACAGCCCAAACAGGATTAATTCGGGCACGCCATATGTGGCACACGAAACAAAAGACAAAACGTCAAGTTAAATAGTTTAATAATCTCAGAAACCGCATGCTTTCTCAGAGCCCACGGAAAAATAGAGGCTTTCACGTTAACCAGCCAACTATTTGAGCAAGATATACGATTCCAGAGATAACGTGAAAACATTAAGTACGATAACGCCGGGCCTGGATTACAAGTTCAAACTTTTAACCTCTGTTTTGCGTATATGTATTGGTATTGCATTGCACCACACAAGCGAAAGTTCTAGACTCAAGCGAAAATTATTACGTGTTGTATGCTAGCAGCACTGCTAAAGATGAGATCGATGATGCCTCTAGTACTAAATAAATACGTTCATTGTCTACGATAGCACCAGACGATAGCACCAGACAATAGCACCAGGTCGACGTGGCTTGAGGTTGCCAACTAGTAGTGAGCGGTGTAGATAAACGAGTAGCTGTGTGTATCCTTTTCCGTACCGTGTTGAGTCTTGCTTCTTCGGCACCACAGCAGCGGAGCTTTTGCCGTGAGAACGGAGGGGGGGGGCTGCTGCGGCGACCGAAAAGGCAAGACTGAGGGTGGTGGTGGCGGCCTAAGCTAGATTGATTGAATAAAATCGACATTTTGGCTCAGAATTCTGGGAACCCTCCTCTACGGAGAGTTCCTTGGAAATCCGTCGGTGGTTCCAGCCCGGATGTCGCGCAGATACTGCGGTTGCGAAGCAGGCGCAGGAGATGCGCAATACTTCAGAGATAGCATTTTTCAGTTATTAAAACGTAGTAGTACATGATCACTATACTAGGGCTACGCGTAGGCTGGGATAGCGGAGACACGCAAAGTATACCTGTTTTGATCGAAACGAGCAGAGAAAAAGAAGGTTTCCCACTATTTCAGGCTAAAAGAGGTCTTTAGCAAAACCGAAAACAGCATCATTTCGGATCAAACATCTGCTCAACCCACCACGAACAGAAACTTTTGATCGGTAACTTCATATGGAACTGAAAACAACAGCAGATTTTTACGGTATGGCTTCTCAAAGTTACGGATGCTCTGCCGTCGCTAAAGGCGAGGTTCGTCCGGCTTAATTCTTGGCATCACTTGCTGCCACTCTGAAATCAACCTTCACAGATGCAAGCTGCACATACCTTCGCTGAAGAGTCATTATTGAGCAGTCAAGTAACTTGGTTCGTTTGCTCTCTGTCACGAGGTGTACCCCGTCACTACAAGAGCACTTACTTGCTGCAGCGGTGGCATCGAGCTCAACAAGCTGGACGTTTCCTTGAAGAAGCTATCATTTTTGCCGAATTCTCGTGCAAACCTCCACCAAGCCTGCGAATTCGTGTTCCGTTCAACTTCAACGCGCTCTCCGACGCAGTGTGCAAGAAGCGTTTCAGGTTCGACAAGTCGGAGCTGTGTACGCTCGTGAAGCTCTTGAATATCTCCGACGTGGTTACCCGAGAGAGGTCAACGGCTACTGCTACAGAAGCGCTTTGTGTGGTGCTCTACAAGCTGGCTGCGCCCGTACGTTGGGAAGATGTGGTGGAATTTTTCGGTCGCTCTTCCAGTGGGCTCTCCAATATATTTCTGCACCTCGTTGGAGTTATCGACAAAAAAATTGCTAGACTTATCCTGTTCAACCACGAGATTGCGGCTTCGAGACTAGTAGAGTATGCACAAGCTGTATTTGACGCGGGCAGCCCATACACAAATGTATGGTGCTTCATAGCTGGAACGGTTCGCGGTGTATGCAGGCCCACACCTCGGCATGGATATCAAGCGCGGAAAAAACTTTTGACTCAGCAGTCCATATACAATGGTCATAAGCGCAAGCACGCATTAAAGTTTCAAACCCTCGTCACTCCAGACGGCTTAATTTCGCATCTATTCGGCCCGTACCCCGGCCGGAACCATGACATCAAAATGTACCGAGAGTCTCAATTTTTCAAGTATCGTGAGAAGTGATCCTCGATTTCGGGGCTACCGCATTTTTGGTGACTGCGCGTATGGTCGCGACGATGTCATGTTGAGTCCGTTCGAAGGTACGAATGGAAACTTGACGCAAGATCAAAAACTGATCAACGCCTCCATGAGCAAGATTCGGGTATCCGTCGAGTGGTCTTATGCTCAGATAGTCAACTACTGGAAGGCACTCGACTTCAAATCCAACTTAAGGACTGGAACTCAGCCTGTCGGGCAAATGTATCGCGTGGGCGTGCTGATGACTAATTGTATTACGTGCATTAGAGGAGGAAATACTGCTAGTGACTACTTCGGGATCTCACCTCCCGATATCAGTGAGTATCTCCTGTCTGAAAACTAGCTTATCATTTCTTAGACAAAGCAGCTCCAAATATCTTTGCACACTCTAGTATCATGTCCCGATTGCTTGACTGAACGCGACTCTCGAATAGCAGCCTGTCTTCAGACTGTTTTTTCTCGAAAGCAAGCCGCTCTTCAAATTGTTTTTGGTTCTGCTCGAGTTCTCGCACTCGTAACTCCATTTGTTCTTTGTATCGCTTCTCTTGTCTCTTGACCTCAGCGAGAAACGCGTTTGACCTCTTAGGAGCGCGTTGCGCCGCTACCACTGAAGGTCTTGTTTTGACGCTCTCTGCAGATGAAACTGCGTTCTCTGCCTCGCTTGAGCTGGTCGAATCACCAGACAATGTCTCATCAATGTGGTCCGCACGACGGCGGCAACCCTCCGCAACAATATTGGCTGCGCACTGGGCTAGATCTTCTTCCTTTTGCTCCTTTGATAGCTTTGCAGCTGCCTTGGCGTCGTGATGCAGTCGCTCTAGCGCAATGTACTCACACACGAGGCCATCAGCGTCACTGTGATGGCTCTGAACATTGACAGCTTGGAGTGATTCTTCGACACCACTTGCAACAGCTGACGTCTGCTCCGTTGCCTTAAACCGAGCCTTCAGCAGGTTTAACCTGTCTCTGATCTGCTTCACCTTCACTGGGGTTTTCAACGCAGATGACAGGGCCGCAGCGATGTTGTCCCACACATCAAGTGTCGCTCCACGTTTTGCAGCGAATGGTTTCTGTCGTATAAGTTCGCGTAGCATCTCGCAGTCCTGAAGCGATGTGAAGCGGAAGACCATGTCTTGATTGAAGAAGTTCTGCTACTGTGCTTGATGGGGCTTATTTTCAAATGAACTGCCCGGTGCCCTAACTTGTGCGGATGCATATCGTTATCTTTAGAATGGCATCGAAGGGCACTAACCGAAAATACATCTTGGTGCTAGATCGACCGGGAGCATCTGGTCCGGTGCCTCGAAAGTTCGATCGAACAGAACATATGATAAGAAGTGCTAAAGACCTCTAAAACCGAAAAAGAGTGGGTGGGCACAAAGGTGCCGGATATCGGCGCAAGCGAGGGTTCGTACTGGAGTGCAGATCCGACACGGATGAGGCCGGCTGAAGGTTACATGCATTGTAAGAGGCCAGTAGACAGTCATTAATAGTAACAATGCTGCCTTCAGAGAGGACTTCATTCTTAGGGGCGAGCTGTCCCCACGTGGTGCATACCATATTGTAGCCTGTTTCGGAACTCGGTTCCCGATCTTGGGTCCCACGTTCGGCGGCGTCTCCGTCGTCCGCCTTTGGCAATGTTTCAGTAAATAACCACAACTTGCAGCGAACCGACTGATGCAAACAGACCCTTTTGAGTCAGTCGCCGTCAACGCCGTCAGCAGGTCAGTTGTCGCTATCCTTCAGCCGCTTCGGTTACCGGCTTCAGCTACCGGCTTCAGTTAACCGGCTTCAGTTACTGGCGTGAATTAACCCGATTTGGGCTGTCCCAGCAACACCATACATGGTTACTGCTATCCCAGTAATATAATATTTTGTAATGTCATTTACTATAAACGTAGCCTTCTTTAAACGTAGCAATACACGAGCCCTATAATATAATATCATATACTATAATATCATATACTTCAGAAGTAGCATTTTATTATAACGTAGCAATACACGAGCACATATAATATAGTATAATATATTATATTACTTATGTTATGTGCGACCAGCGCTACCAGCCCAACCCTCTACCTCTCTGGTTATTTCTTTTTTAGCAATCGTCCTAATATTCAGCCCTGGAATAGATTCCGGATATATAATCCAGAGAACTATTGTTTTATACAGGCTTATGCGCGCAGGTAGATACTTTCCCCGATAGGCACGTGACGAATTCAAGCTTTTGGAAACGCCATTTGTTATCTTGGAATTTCATTGATGTTGCATCCGCTCATTAGAGCGTTTAAGCCACAGTACCAAAACGAATTTCAGAACGAATAAAAACCTCGTTCCCATTTTTCGTAACGAGAACCCAAAAGGGAGCTTAAGCTGGATATAACGCAACGAATCAAATCAGTTCATAATCTCCCACTGACTGGCAACGAGCTGGAGGAAGCTACAGTATGTTGGAGGCAACCAAGGTTGATCTATACCGAGAGGGGCTGCAACAGCACCGTGATGAGTCGGATCAGCAGAGATGACAGCAGGTACTGCTGGCAATTGTAAAACTACGACTACCGTTACTGTATCAGCATAGTTAAAATAGTATGATGCGGATTTATCGAGTACTGAGTCACTAGCTCTGCAGTTATAGAAGCTCAACGCCCACCTATTTTCTCCTCCAGGAAGTATTTGGATACAATTTGTAAGAACTACTGCCGTTTTGTGTAGCGTCGCCACTGGAACGCCTCCCAAGTACATTTACGCAAGACAGTAAAGCGTGATGCAGAGTCATTCTACCACTACGCACGTGTGAGAGGGTGATGCAGTGCGAGACAGCTTGAGTGTTGCTTGCAAGCGGTTAGTTAGCGTAGTTGGTGCCGTGCGAGGACGTCATCGTCGCTGTCGGGCTGACCGTTGATTTCGCACTGGCTCCCCTCTGATTCCGTTTCGTTGCAAAAAGCGCATACGAAAGTTATCGTCCCCAGACAACGCAACGAGATTGAACACACGACAAATTCTCAGATTTCCCTCAGATTTTCCTCAGATTTTCGTTTCGTTCCGAACTGCTTAAGCGCTCTATTAGAGAGTTTTCGCAGTCACGGTTCCTGATCCTAATCCAGAACCTGATAACTGACGGGGACACGGGCCGGGAAGACAATATGCTTGCTTTCGCAGACAAACCGTGTCCAGTCAAGTCAAACTGCGCAGCAATAAATTCTTAGAGTGATAGTATGTCAATCCACCACGATCAGACCCCGTCAATTTCATGCATGGTCCATTCGCTAATCTACCTGGTAACTTCGTCGTTCATGCCACCTACGGAACCCAGAGTCACCCAGACGCGTAAAGGATCGTCGACATCGAGCCCAGCTCCTGGTCCGTCAGGGACGTCGGCGGAGGATTCTATGGAGATCGCAGGGACGCTGAAGAAGACCCACAAGAAGTTTAACAAGGAAGACGACCTTATCCTACTTCGACAAGTGCAGGCGGACCGTCCCTTTGCATTCGCGCTCGTAGGAGTTCGGTAGGCGCAAAGATCGAATCCGCGAAATTGTCATGTACGTAGTCGACCATCGCAAAGATAAGGGATGCCTGGAAGAAAAAGTGGAATGAAAAAAAATGAAACTCATTGTCGACAACTGCTGGCAAAACAAGGTTCGAAAAGACGGGTCGTGGTCAGGCAAGATTCAGAACCCGGGGAAGAAGTTCTTTCTGGAGCTGGCTGCGGACGCAGTAAAAGCCGTGAATTTGCAGAAGGACAAAAATGGCATGTCGTACGCCCGCAAAGCCATGATTCGATGTGGCCTCTCGCTTGGAATTGACGGCACTTGGTCTGTCACTCAACTCTACCCTCACCTTCAAGAGATAGTGAAGAAACACCGCTCTCACTTTGACGGCGAGCCTGTCGATATTGTTGCCTCAGGATGAACCCACAGACTATTTTTGTATAACATAAATAGTCTTAGTCAATAATTAGTCTTAGTCAGACTATTTAGTGTGAGCAAATCAAAAACTGATACACAATAAATAGTCTCAGTCAGACTAATTACCGTAAGTAGTGTAGGTATCTGGTGTAGTGTTGGGGCTCACGCTGTACAGCTCGAATACGCCTTATGCCCGTGTATGCAGACTTTGGTCATTGTTACCACGGGACAGATCAGCAAATCGGTGGAAAAGCTGATATTGCGGAATAATCCATGAGGGCAATGTTGCCCGAGTGGAGTCCAGATCAATCATTTATCACGGTGATGCTGGTTTCACAGTTAGGTAATATTGAATGCGACAGTGATTATTTATTTTTACCGAATACTATTTATCATGGGTAGTTCGTCTTAATGTTCAGCGGATGGGTCAACATTCAATCATAATATTTTCACGATAGAGGTTATTATACGAGAGCTTTGCGTAGGCTGGGATAGCTAAAGAACTTTGATTGAAGCGAAATGCGGGGCACTGGTGCGGGTCATTTGTACTGTATTTAGTGATGACTGAAGGAGCGGTGGCCTTTTCAAAAACGAGAATCATTTTTAGGCAGTGATGGCCTACCATAGATGCAGAGTACATGTGAGTCGGGTTCACTTGCCTTCGACCGAGAGGGGCATCTGGTGCGCCTGCTTCGCAGCCGCAGGAGATGCGCAGTTTCACGTAAACGTGTATTTATAAGATCGGCGCTACCAGCCCAGCCCTCTAGGAATAATATACTATAGTTTCAAACACTACATGTATCCAGGGAGGGGGGGGGGGCTACGCGTACTTATGTCGGCTGTCTAAGCAGCATATTAGTCGTCATAAAACTTCAACACCGGTTACCGGCTTCAGTTTTACCGGCTTCAGTTACGAGGCGACCGCCTAATTAACGTGTGTTGGGCTGGCCACAGCACTCCCTCCGGGGTTACTGCTATCCCAGAATAAAGGAGGTTTTAACTATTACATTTAACGCCCAACTATTATCAGATTACGGATGGTATGGATTATGCAAGGATTAGCCCCCATTCACCTCCTGGGATGGACTCTGGATATAAAATCCAGAGAACATTCAATATTATTTAGCGGTGAAACCAAATATCACCTTGCTAAATAATCCATCTACTCACTTGGGCAACATCGCAGGTCGTACCGATCCAACTTCAAGACTCGGAGTTACACAATAATTTCATGATCAAAACAAAAAAATGCTAAATACAAAAGCAAGAATATGGACCTATATTGATGTGAAACGGCATTGCAGAAGGAATGCATACGGTTTCAGTGTGTGTGGGGTGCGGTGCCACTGCCTCCTCGTGCGTATAAGCGACTGTACTTGTGTTTGTACCACCAGGAACTGCGTACGCGCCTCTGGAGTGGCGAGAACCACCAGCTACTTATTTTGTTGTTCGACGCATCCGCCTAGTTGGAGTTCGGTGCGCCAGCGTCGGGCTCTGGATTGCGGTTGATTTGCCGCTCATGGCGTCGTGCCTGCTGGACCTGACGCGAGAGGCCGAGACGCCGGTGACATGCTTCCACTCAAGCCAGCAGACGATCTAGTGGAAGCTCATCGGCGATCGCAACGGCCTGCAGCTTTACCGAGCGCGGTTTCACCAAGGACAAGGACGTGTGGGTGAATGCGCCGCGCCAGATAACTGACAGCCTGGGTGACATTCCGCTGTGCCGTGACGCCGCCACCAACGGCGCACTCAAGATTCAGCGCGCGGCTTTCTCAACACGGATGTCTTGTACATACTGAAGAAGAACCATACAGCAATGATGGCACGCGTGACGCGGTTCCCCTCAGATCTTTCAGAGAATTCATCAGGCATCTGCCAGTGACCACTTTCAGACGAGAGGCACCTATGATTGGTCAGACAGTGGCTGAACCCAGCGACAGTTGCGCTGACTTCAACCGGCTCGGAATATTTGGGCGGAGTGCAAGAGGACCAAGTCGCGCTAGAGATGACCCTGCTGGATCACGCAGAGAGCAACGAAGTCGGAACGAAGACACTCCAGATCTGATGGAACCAGAAAGCCCATGAGTCACGCATGGCCGAGCTCGTCTTGCTTCAATGGATGTTCACCGGGCTCAAGGAGTAGCGATATCGACGGTATCTGCGCTCAGCCCGAAGTGCCCAGGTGAGCTCAAGCAATATCAGCCGTAGTTCAGTGGGCTCAGAAGCTATGTTCCTGAAGATGGTGAGTCTTAGTGCGAAGAATGTCTGGATTAACCGTGATGGAGCTGAGATATCACGGAGTTATGCGCATGGGCTCGGCAAGTCATCTTGAGTCTCAGCGAGCAGTTTGGGATATCAGCGGAGGTGGACACTGGCTTTGGAAGTCTCAGTGTGGATCTTATCTGACCCCAGGGGGTCTTGGCTAGTCGCCTATGGGTGCCCGAAAGGTTGCCGCACGCTGAAGGGTCCCGTCATCAAATGATGACAGAGATAAATCAGCTCTAGCACAATCAGGCGCATCCTGATTGCTTACCTCGGCCAACCAATGGGAGATCTGGGAACCGCCACTCATAGCTGAAGCATCGCTGAGTTACTTCCTGCCGTCGCTGGATTTATCTGAGCCCGGCCAGTCATTGGCTAGACTCATGTTGAAGCGCCGCTCGCCGTTGACTTGCGGGCAGCTCGCAAGCCGATCTTTTCACCTTTACTAGGGTTCGGTCCGAAGGAAGTTGACCCCCCCCGTGATAGGTCTTTGTTTGCATGTGTGAAGTATTAATCAGAACCCCAAAGGCCGCAAGCGTTAGTATGTTGCTGTGGAAAAGGTGTCCGAGGGGACTCCAACAAAACCCATATAGACTACCTCGGTGTGAGGGGGTGCCTATTTGGGTATTTCATTCCATTACACGTCGGCAGGCCGAACTAGGCAGCTGTATCCAGTGCGTATTTTATATTTTCGGGTAGAAGGTGATCTACTCTGAGGTTTCGGCAGAACAGCATCTGAGATAGTGGTACTCTGTGCTGTTGGGTGGAATTCGTGTGACGCTGAGCCTGCGATAGTGGTTATCAGCTCGGCCGTTTTGTCTGTGCGTGGAACTACCAGGGCGCAGAGGCGAGAACCCTGGATCAAGACAGGCTCAACCCTAGCCAACTCTCAGAGCCACCCTACGTCGGGGGGAGGGGGGGGGAGACCTGTGTACGCGGCTCTCAGCTAAAACCGCTCGGAGAAATTGAAGAAGCAAGGAAGCCCAGGTCTGGGGTTTTGGAAGAAGTAAGCAAGTGTGTGGAGTGTATCGTGGAGTGTCGTGTCTACATTTGGAAACCCCGGGGCGGATTGGGTCAAGATACGTCCAGACAAAAGCCTGTTAAGCGGAGAGCCGGCTTCATTTGCAGACATCTGGAGACGACTAGACTAGGAACAAGTTGGCGTGGCCGGCTGGCGTCTGGGCCCAAAGCGTAATCCCAGCAAGAACCGTCAATGGGATCGCAAGGGAGGCGCACACACCGCGTCGGGCCAAGCGTTCGAGCTTAGAGGTGTAGGCCGAGTCTTCGTCGAGTCCAGCTGATATCGTTTAGCTGAGAATCTAAGACGCTGAGCCCCTCTGAGCTTAGATTCAAGGTTTGGCGATTCAAGTTTGATCAATGTATATTCTGGGCGCTGGGTAGTTGCCCGCACCACACCACACACGGGCCTGTTGAACCGCTTTACAGAGCTCAAGGTGGCTCGCCAGCTCCCCCACGAGCACGCTGTTGAACAAGGGAGACATGGTCTGACAAGAGAAGCTCAGACGCACGCAAAAAACCAACAGACGAGGTGGGCTAACCCGTCATGCAACGGACGAGAGCCCTCCGTTCAACGACTCCAAGTAGGCCATATGCGCTAGCTTGTAGTCTGGTCGCAGCGAGAGGGCATCCACTAGGACATTTTGTTTCTCCGGCTTGTATTGCACCGTAAAGTTGTACTCAGCGAATAAGGAAATCCACCGCGACATGCATTATGAGAGGTGAGGCGACGATGTCGCCATCCTTAACGAGGCATGATCTATGTAGATTACAAAGGGTTTCTGACCTAGCAGGTGCACCGAGACTCGATGTATTTCATCGCCAAGCGCTCTTTGTCGAGGACGGGGTAGTTCTTTCCAGCCGCCTTCAGCTGACAAAACTGGAAAGAGACCACCCTCTCACGGCCCTCGGCATCTACCTGCAGCAGGGAACAGCCAATGGCAAAGTCGGGTGCATCGCATACCACACTGAAAGGGCGATTCTCGTCGGGCAGAACCAAAATTAAAGCGCTCTGTAGGCTGCTCATGATGGCTTCAAAAGCCTGTTAAACCTCGGCGGCTCACGACCATATCGTGGCCTTCTTGAAAAGGTTTATTAGCGGCCGTGCCATCTCGGCGTAGTTTGCGCTGTACTTGTGCAAGTAGTTGGCCTGGCCGAGCCACTTACGCAGGTCCTTCTGCAAGACGGACACCGTCCTTGCCAAGAAAACAGCCCAAGAACGGAATCTCTTCGGCGCCGAACATGCAGTTGTTGGTGATCGCATAGAGGCGATTCTCGCGCATGCACAAGAGAACCTCTCGGAGTGCTTCGACGACCGTCTAGCCGTCCGGCGCAGAGTGTGTGCGAAGATGTCGTCCAAGTACGTTTGTACGAAGTGCCGCATCGGGCTGAAGAGCTGCGCCACGAGCCGATTATATGTAGCGGGTGCGCTGGACAGCCCCTGCGGTATTACCTACCCTTCGTACAACATCCCGCTGGGAGTGCCCACCGCCGTAAGCGGAATGTTGGACTCTCGCATCAGGAGCTGATAATAGCCATCGACCATGTCGAGCGCACTGAAGATCGTGCGACCTGCCTGGTCGCTCTGAAACACATCATAGGCGTTGACGCCAGAATGGCTGCCGCCTTCAATTTATTGATTGGATGTACCATGCACCAAGTAAAAATCGCCCCATTCGTCTCTGAAGTTTTGGCGTGCACCACTTGTACACGCCAAAAAGTCAGAGACGAATGGGGCGATTTTTACTTGCGCACCTTGCCAGCGGTATACTTTGTCGCGAATAAGGCGTCGATCACGTCGACCTGTTCCTTGGGAAGTGGTCACTGTCGTGTGGTGCAATATTTGCTACCCGGCGCCAGGTCAACGCACCTTGATCCAGGGGAAGGACCGATGGAAGATTGTTGCCTACGACAGCTAGAAACTCCTTAATACGGATCCGAGGAGTCCATGTAGTTGGCTGCTCCTAACTGCCTCTGCCTCCAGAGGCCCGTTCATTATCCAACACCTCGGGTTTCATGACCGACGAAGAGTTTAGCTCCAAAGAGCACTGTCCCGGGCGAGAGAGAACCACTTCTACCAACCCCCTTGAAGAAGTCCATACAATCAACATACGAAAGCCCCTCGAGCTCAAGTAGCTCTGCTACCGTGGGTAAAGCGCCCCTCCCCCTTCCCATCTTGGGTTAGCCCGTGATGACGTCGAACACTCGAGGGGCCCTATCTTCAGACGTGGAACCAGCATCGCGGCGTGACAACTCTACCTTGGGCGCGGTTGTGGCTTTTGCTACACTTGTTCACCTTGTTAGTGGGAGCCCCAGCTGGACCACTCGTAATTACGCGAGCAACAGCTCCAGCGCCATCTTTCGCGTGAGCTGAATTAGCTACAACGTCTTGCGTAGTGGGAGCTGCGACTCGACCACTCTTGTTTGCGCGGATCACAACTCCATCGCCTTTACCTACGTGGGCTGGACCACCCACCACATTTTGCCTAGGCGACCTTGGACGCTACCACCTCTTCTTGCGCAAGCTGCCACAGCGTTCGTGGTTTGAGCTCCTACTGCCCCTGGGGCAGCTAACTGCAGGATCTTGTTCACGAACCGGAGAGGTACACGAATTCTGCAAGTCATCTCCACCACCTACCCCAAGGTCAAGCGCTCGTGAAGGCAATGCCGACGGCAGTTTGAGCACCCAGCGAAATGCCGCTCGCTATAAACCCATCTCGGGAAGAGGAGGGGACATGACCCACCAGGACTCTGCCCACGAGGGGCTGGCACATATGGTGCGACTGCGCCAGGCTACCCACGGCTCCGGCTTAGCAAGCCAATTCATACCGAGGGTTAGATCGTACCGATCATCCATGTCCAACACAATCAACGGTTCGACCAAGTTTAAGTCGTCAAACTTGAACTGTGCAGCTCTCTTGGCTGTCTTCGCCGGACAGCATGTGAACTAGATTTCGATCGATCCATATGGCTGCAGTTATATTTGGGAACAGTTCGTTCTGGGCAAGCTTGGTCGTGCCCTGCGATGGCTCCAGCACCCCTCGCTTGCTCACCGCCATTGTCTTTTCCTTCGAAGCAACGTCCTTGGTGGACCTGGATCGGTCCGTTTGGATCGTTCCTGTAAGGTAGAGACGGCGATGTAGAAGCTCCAAACCCAGCTTCACGGAGGTGTAAATTCGGTCGGTGACGACTAGACGCTACGGAGACATCGATGATGGAGACAGTACAGTAAAAATTGTATATAGTGTGGGTTCCCCTTTAGTGTGGCCGCGCAAATACCGTAGGCCACACTAATTATGACTCCACCATCCCTGAGACTTCAACCCACACTAATAACGCGAAAGTTGATCAACTTCGCAAGGCCGCTATCGTCCTCTGTCGGCAACTCGTTTCCCTTGGAGAGTTGCTTAGGGATGTTCTTGATGAGTGCAGCACCTGCTTAAGTGATCAGCGCGTCGAATTAACGTGAGGCTCGATCTGCGCACCGATCTGCGGCTATGATAGTAGCCATGAGGGTGATCACTTGGCCAGCTCGGGTAAGTGGCGCCCTGCAAATTTAGGCAGTAGTCACATGGATTAATGGTGACAGAGAATGCAGCTGAAAGGTAAGGCTGTGACCTACGCACAATCAGCTCTAGGAAACACTACGATTAGCATGCACGGGCATACCTGGTCCATATTCGTGTGTGGCTTCACCTTTAGTGTGGGTGCGTATTTTCCGTGGCCCACACTATTTTTGACGGCAAAGATCGATTTTTGGTGGCGTAATTACCGTGGGCCACACTATATACACTTTTTACTATCGCATTCATGTTGCGTAGTACGGCTGCTTCTCCAGAATTGTTGTCGTTGGGAACGACTTGTTGTTGGACAGGTATAGATACCCAATGATGTAGAAGAACCGGTTCATCGGCATGAAAGCGCCGAACCGGGTAGCGCGCCAACGTTTTTCAGCGAACAGTGCGCAGCAATGGCCTTTCGGATCGACACCAGCATTCTTGCGATCAGCAGCGTCACAACTCGTAAAATCGCTCAAGTTCTATATTTTTCACATCTGCGATACGTCGTCGAATTTCGTGAAGATCTTCGACATCTCCACCGTTGCGAGCGAAGGGTCCGTGCTCGCAGGGAGATGGTCTGCCGGTGGTACATATTACTTTCGACTGCAATCTGAGCCCATAGCTTCGGCAGTAAAAAGTAGAACAGCAGAACCAATGTGTACTCAACCACACTGATAAGACTGTCGCTGGACCCGTATGGACCGCCGTACAAGCCTTCATATATCAGATCGGGGTCAAACTTGGAGGTGTCTGGTCACATAAATACAGTATGAATGTTATGTTAGCTGTTATGATGACTCTGGGCATCGTCCGTACAGCTTATCTTGGTGTTTTGCAGCAAAATACACCGTACTACCACTCGTTGTCGCGCACCCGAGTAATCGTGGGTGGGCCTTTGCTGTCGGCGACCACACCGAGTCAGGCAGCTCGGAAGCTCCTCATGCTCCAAATCCGACTCTTCATCCGTAAGACTTCCCAAATCCCAATCTCCGTCCCAGTCGTCATCACTAGCATATTCATCTTATTCTTCTGGTTCCTCTTCGAGTTCGGAATTCTCATCCGAATTAAACATGTACACCGATCAGCTCCGTCGTTCATCACGTTTGGGTCTGAATCAACAGTACATGTGGGGATATTATACGTAGCGCTTGGACCGTCGCAGGTCTCATCGTCACTTGGTTGAATCTAGAGAAATGACAACAACACACATGTTACTCCTTATGTTGCACCGCTTGCAGCAAAATACATTATGTTGTATATGACCAACATAACTTACCTCGCTATCTTCGTCGTCTTGCAGAACGCTGCGCCGGCGCTTTCGAGACGAGGATTGTGGAGCTCGTCTCTGCTTTGCTGTGCCCGTCGTCAGCACCGTCTCCGCTGCAGGCCGTGGCGCACGATCAGGAGTAGTAAGATGCTTACTCAAGTATGTGAGCAAGATCGCTTCGTGTCCGTTCTCGTTGCAATCTTCCAGCGGAGCGATCGTTGTCACGCGCATGGGATTGGTAGAAATTTGCACAATAAATTCCGCGATCTTCGAAAGTCATTGAAATGTATCCGAGTAGCGCCGAAGCCGAACTACGAGCGCGATTATCCTTTTCTTCTCGGCATCCTCCGATATGCACCCCCAGTAGACCGCCCCCCCTTGCAGTAAGACAGGCCATAATCCCCACCACTGAATCCGAAAAGCCCTTCATATTTAAGAGTGTGTGTGTGTGGGGGGGGTCGCGTTGAATTTCGGGACTACAACGGACAGTTTATAATTAGGTGAGCTTGCCTCGCGGATGAGTCCTGCAGAACCTCCGGCACCCATCTATTCACAATATTAACTGGAAACCCATCTCGGACTGCAAGACACCTGAAGCTGGTTCACCATCTTCACTCGCCTTAAATCGACGTGGAGCTAATGAGAAAACGAAAGCGTGACGCTGAAGTGGAGATTTTTCGCGCGTCCCCTCTCTATGCAAAGGATCCCGCTCGGGTCAATTTGCTGTTAGAAATCCTTCGGATCATAAACGTTTGAGGACGGGTGAGTAAGCACCGGTGGTGAAGCAAGAGACGCAGACTGTCGTCAACTATAAGCGTGCCAAGGACGCTATCATCCAGGTAAATCGGTCGACTAAAGCTGAGATGTGGGAGTACCTTGCGGACAGCCGTGAACACTACCCCATTTTCACGCTCGTCGTTGGCTTTTGGGCATGTAAAACGAGTAACGACAAGTTTTTAGGATTGCGTGTGAATCTCTTTGACAAGAATTGGCGATTCAACTCCGTCCTCCTCGGAAAAAAGGTTGCAGTGATCACAACGGTGCAATTCGCGAGCCATTTAAGACATGGCTGATCAAAATGTTGGAGGGCTTGGATTGACGGCAAGCGATTTTTACGGAACTGCCAGCGAATCTGGAGGTGATGTGAAGTACATGCTCTATTCAACATTAGATTTGAAGGGGGTATTTTGCGCACATGGCGCACGCTGCAATCAAAATATCGTGTGGAATAAACGGGAAGAAGAGCCGAGAACCCAATGCATGCCTGAACTGATCACAAAAACGACGCGGGTCAAAACACAAGTCAAGTTAGTTTCTACAGCAGGCCACATATTCTCCGACTTCTGCAAGTCGAAGACAAAAGGTACGTCTACTCGGCTTTTGGGGTGCTAAATTACTAGGGGTTTGAGCACGACCAACGCAATGAAACGAGTTCTTGCGAAGTGGCCTGCTATCGGTTTTTGGTACGAAGAGCGAGGACGTCTAGTAGTTCGCGATCGCAAACCGCCACCTGATTTCCTTTTGAGAGTCACAACACAGATTTGATTCGGGTGCTGACGATCCTCACGCCGATAGCTCATATCAAATTTAAGTGTGAAGCGGAGCGTGGGGAGCAAGTGGAGGCGCTGATGTCTTTATAAATGAGTCTGACTGACGAACTCGGACACGATCAGCCTGTTCCTCACTATCTGTCGATGGAAAATTCGCAACGGATATCGGCAAGCTCACTACCTTTCTTAGAAAACCCTGAATCGGTTACGCGATTCACTGGATGAACTGATGGGGCCAACGCTCTTTTCAAGGAATTGGAGACTGAACGCTTTGGACTGGCGGTCGCTCCCTGATGTGGACCACTCCACCTTGAAGAGCACCCACCAGACCCTCTCCATAGGATTTTTTACAGACCTCTCCTAAATATTATGCGCAGTACTAGTCAATCGTGCTTAAGGGACGCGGGATTGTCGGAGCCACCCGCTCAGGAAGATCGCCATTCAGAGAAGGATTCAGTATACAGATACAAGGCAGTAGATAGGGCCTTACGAGTGTTATTAATAGAAGACGGCTTAACGCTAACCTACAAGTGTGCAAGTCGTTCGATACTCGATACCTTAGGCGACAGGGGAGACTAGACCTTTTGCATAGAAGGCAACAGAGATGTCAGGCATCTGTCGCCGGACATAGCGGCTTCGAGATTGTGAAGCTCCATTACGTAGTCTAAAGCGATCGCTTGCCTTTCGTGCACCGCATGAAACTGGAGCGATGAAGACAGGCCATTTTGCCTAAACGAAAGGTGGAACGAAACCCCTGTTCCATGAACGACCACGAGGTGACATTCCGTTTCACGGGCCACAGCCCACGCGTGCGCACCCTCCAAGGTTGGACGGCGCTAACGCCGCATGAGCCCGTACATCTGACCAGCGCAGGGCGACCTCGATATCGCGAACCCAGAAGACAAGTCAGACTCAGTCCTTGCCGTCGACCCTAGGAACAACCAAATCTTGACGGGCTTCGTCAGGGTTGATCGCGCAGGGAATGGAGCCATGTTCTAGGCAGATGCTTGTACCGCACTTGGTGTCTCAGCCCTTATCGTCGCACGAGCGGCGTCCTGCACAGCGGCGCTCAGGTGAGTAATCAGCCAATCAGCGATGGCTGGTACTTGCCGAAGCGTCTCACGCGCGCCCGTTACTGCTAAGCAGGAAGATTCCGAAATCCAGCGAAGGCTGCCTCGCCCAGGAGGCTGACCATCTTGTCCAGTTAGTCCGGTGGGCATCAGAGAGGTAAGGAAAGTCCTGCCGCGCCGGCAGCCGACTCCCAGAGTCTCCCATACTCAAAGAGACCGTGGTTGTAGAAATCCGCGTCGGTCGCGGGATTGACTCCAAGTGCTACCAGGTATGACAGGGGTCACACGCACCGTAGCTCAGAGGAAGCGTGACAAGCTAACCGCATGCCTGATGTGTCTGTTGCCTTCTATGCAAAACCTATCTTTGAGGCGTCAAGGTGGCGGTCTTCATGGACGATGTCTGCACGGGTCCGGTTCAGACGGAGCTCTTCCGGTGTCAGCCGAAGACGTTGAATGAGGCGGCTCATCTTGCTATGCTGGAAGACCACTGTGTGCGCTCGGTGCAAGGCCACACACCTCATGTCGAAACAAGTGAGGGCCCCACTCAGATGGAGATTTCTCGTGCCGAGTCGGCTCGCTTAGCGGTGTCAACGCGCGAGTGGTAGCTATTTCTGTTGTAACCAACCCGGTCACTTCCGTCGGGACCAACAAGCGAAACCCGTACTTCGGACTCTGGCACCTACGCTCCGCTCACGGGAGGCACAGCCTAGTGTAGGCAACCTTCGGATAAGGTCCGTGGAGAGTATGTGTGAGTTCTTGTCGGTAGCGCGGCATCCAGTTGTGACCGTCGGACCTAGACGTATCAACCCATCGGTGGTTGCGCCTCAACCAGCCGATCTTGGCGTCGTAGTTGGAGGCATGCTCTCGTCGGGAAAGCGAGCTGCCCCATATGAAGAAAGTTAATTGTCCCGGCGAGGGCATGTCGACGAGGCGCCGGTGCCTCATGTTGGGCTCCAGCAGACCGTCGTTCGGTCTCACCAGGCGCGTGTGGCCTGGTGGGCGATGTTCGCCGTGGATATCGGCGATTAGCAACCCGTTGAAGGCACCACACGATAATGACACGAAGTGACTGAACCAAAATTGCCAAGCCCTGTGCATTCGGATCTGGGAGCCCATGCATGCAGAAGTGAGACCCAGAATTCAAGCGAACCCCAAACGACCGGTGATCAAGAGTCCCTGAGTCAAGTTGCAAGCGATGATCCCAGAGTCGAGAATGGTAAAGTCCAGGAGTCGAGTCATCAGGAAGTCCAAGAGCCAACTGCGAGATGAGTCCGGACGTCCAGGAGAAGCAAGAGTCCAGGAGTCCGGAATCCAAGAGTCAAGAGTCCAGGAGTCAAGAGTCCAGAAGTCAAGAACCAAGAAGTCTACGAGAACCAAGAAGTCTACGAGAACGAAGATGTCCAAGAGGAAAGAAGGCCAAGAGTCAGCTGTGACGTGACGTCCCAGAGGAGGAAGTCACAGAGTGAAGTCACGAAGAAGGTGATGCTCCAAGATGAGTCACCATACAAAGTCCAAGTCAAGTCAGATCTCAAGATATGTCCGGAGCGAAGAGTGGTACAAAAGTACCACGGTCAGCCACTGAGTCACACTCACGTGCGAGGATGCGGACCCGACGTGTTGGACGATTACGCGCGCCAAGGTTGAAGCTGGGACGCGCCCCATACAAAGTTCAAGATAAAAGAAGAGTGTGTGTTGAAGATCGACGCCCAGAACGCAAGAGACCTCCAGCAGAGATCTTCTAGCCAAGATAAGAGAGAGAGAGAAACCAAGATAACCTTAATAACAGAATCCGTTTTGCCTCAAGACCTGCAAGTGCATCGTAATTCCGAGCACGGGAGCGAGGCGAGTATCGCCTGGGACCAGAGGACAGCAGCCTACCGCGTTTTTTAGGGACCGCCCCCGGAGGTCTGACTGCCCGAACGTCGACATCCAGACACACCGACCGTGCCAGGGGACGTGTGGGGATTCTCACACAAAAAAGGTCAAGTCACAGTTAAGACGGGGACCCGGGCTCGCACACCGGGAGTGAACCGTTACTATTCCATATTATTAGTTGGGAAGTACACTCTTTCGCAGAGGAGCTTTATCCATTCCATATTAACTGCAGTCTGGAAGATTTGTTAGTGATCGGCCCCTGTAATTATTGATAGATTACTGTGTGATAGGACTGTGTATTAGGTCTGTCTATTTTCCTCCAAACGGAGGTGGTGCGTGAGTCGAAGAGAAGAATATTGGTAAGGGTTCGTTTGGAGGTTGACCAGTACCTCCAAGCGGAGAACCCCATTTGACTGGAGTGTTGACCCACCGTCCGACGGTCCAAAATAATAAGTGACGGGTAGTTGTGTATATTGTATTCTGTATATTTTGAGATTGGTTATCTTAACTCTGAGAGTGGAACTGGTCAGTAGATCACTACTTCTCACTAACTGTACGAGCGTCGTTCGGAGGTATACGTCCACGCTCAGTACTCTTATATTTTCTATACCCATATATTAACAACTCAGTCACCATTTCTGCAGCCACTTCGCTAACAGCGGCTTCTGGTGATGGGGCTGCGCCTGACGCAGCTCGTAACAAAACCAAAGCAGTGGAAACGTTCTTGGCTGATGCCTTCTTTGCAGGCGCCCTTGTCATGTCCCTTGTTGTAATATCCTTCGTATCTGCCGCATCGGCCACCTTCGCCACCTCCTTACTGGTTTTTTTCTTCTTGCCTGCCGATTCCTTCGTTTCCGCGGTACTCTTGGACAGCCGTCACCGCCTTCGCATCTGCCGTCTCCGTTACTGGAGCACACCCTTCGGACTCTGCAACCTCCATGTCTACAGTTGTTCGCTTGGCTGCTTGTTTCCTCCTCTCGTACCCACATCCTCAATATCCTTCTGCTGTGCCCGTCGAACTCGGCAAGCATGGCGCTCACTCTTCAGTGCTTCGATGCACATACATCGCTCCTCGTCTATTAGCTGGTGTTGCGGGGGCTTGTCAACCGGTGCAACCATGTCGGCGCTTCATCGTCTTTGGGAATAAGAGTTTGACGGCTGCATTGCCATTCATTTGTGATGGTTGCGGTGTTCCCTCTCTATCACATTCAACTGCCCTGGTATACCTCCAAACGAGAAACCTCGTTCGGAGTGGCGTGTGTACCTTGCGTAATCCCCTTCTCGGGCCGTTTATCTTCGGCGGACCGGATTCCATCGGATGGAGCCCGAAAAGTGGCAGTTTCTTGCTCGCGGTTTTCCAAAAGCCCGATTTCACCTTAAACTGAGTTCCCATACCCCGAGATCGTTCGAAGCTTGCTAATTAGTAGCTTGCTGTAAAATTAAGAACTGAATTGAATGTGTCAACGGTGGTTTCTTCCTAAACTGATAGATAAAGAGAGGATCTGTTAACGAGGGGTTGCCAGAATCTGAGACCTAAGGCATGATTCTTATTAGTGGAAAGACGCTGCTTGTCACCAATAGTATTACTGCCTAATATGAATGGTGACCACACTGCGATGTGGTCTACCTGAATGAATCCATTAGTGTATGTTGCACTAAGGTAGGAGGTGAACCGAATGTGTAGCTCAGCTACCCCCCCCTGTTATGACTTGATGTGCCGGTGTAGACACATCAATCCGATAATTACTTCCGAAAATCCCCTTCTCACTTCGAACATATTTGACCGACGCGCCGGTTATATCTGCAGCGGCGAACGCTGTCGTCGCTTCGACAGCGACGACTGCTACTACTTGGACTGTCGTCACTTCTACCGTAGTCGACTAACAGAAGTAGGGATATATATAACTGATAAACACGTATGTGCCGAGGCACAACGGGGTGTCTGGTGTCATCAAGCTCACGGAGATGACCGCAAAGATCTAGCCGGATATACGTTTTTTAGATTTTACAGACAAATATTAATTTTGAGATTTTTACGGTACCTTGTAGCTCTTGAAAATACTTTGTCTCACACATGTTGCGCTGGGAGCCAACGCGCTTGAGGCGGTTTTTCTCCCACAACTTCTTGCGGATATCACTACGGGATACCATTTCGTGGCACTTCTCGTATTTTCGTTTTCGCCGCGCTCCAGATTGTGGTCCCGGCCATCTCACAATGTCTTGACATTTTACTGGCTGATATTTTTGTTGTGCTTTGGTCTACTCGGAATTGCTGAAATATTTTTGAATGAGTTTGTTTTGGGGTTGCGCTGATGAAATAAGTGGTTTTGCTGCAACCGATCAACAAATCGAAGATTGCTGCGGCGGTGAAGACCTCAACGCACGAGCCGGGACAACGCGGCAGCCCCATGTTGATGCCAGAATAGACGCAACGTGACACCGATGTGTAGATGTTGACGTCGCTACCAGCCTCTTCCATACCGACGTCGTCATCCTGTATACGTTTTATCCAACTCTGTCGCTAACTGACTGAAACAGAAAGATTGTGAGTTCTGTTTGAGCATGTCCAAAACTGCACCAAACTATCAGTAAAATATCTTGATACTTTATTCCATATATTTCTGATCGGGAGCGATGTGCGATTTGACAAGATTTCTGGTCCTGTTTACGTGGTCGCTTCGTTGACTATTGCGAATGACAGCAGCAAGCACCATATTAAAATGGGCCAGGAACGGGTGTACCATCATCATCTGCTTCACTTTCAGTCTACAAGTTTCAGCGTTCCTGCCGCACTGCAGCATCATCGACATGACAGATTAATGCATGTGAGTATGAATGCCTCCGACTCTGAGACCGACGCGCTCAGCCAGCTACAAATTCAGCGACCCCAGGAGCTATAGCTACTTGCGCAGCAGAACTCGGTGGCGCTCGACTTTCCGCAGTGTCGACATCAATACTATTCGCTTCAACAACAACAGCAGCTGACACCAAACCCACAAGCTACCAAGTGCAGCTTCACGCTATCAGGTAGTGCTGTTTCAGATCTCTGCAATTTAGACACCGCATCTCAGCTATCAAGTCCACCATAGCTCAGGAATATCGCGCCAACCGACCTACAGCCCCGAGCTTCCTCAACCACAGCTCCCAATGCCGACCTAGTCTGGCCGTTTCCGTGCATCTGAGCCCCAATAGCTCCACGATGACCCCGGTCGGGCTATGCCGAACATGCGCTATGCGCGTGGTGCGCATCCTGTCTCTTGCGGCCCTATGACTCCCAATGTTTGTTGAGCATATACAACAACCAACACGACCCATCATGAGCAACTGCAGCAGGAGGGTGAATGCTACTCGGAGAATGTTGGCTATCAGGAGTTGCCTGAGACACCGCCCAACATGTTTAAAATGAAAAAGGCAGCATTGACGTGAGATTTAGAACTTTATGAGGCTAGTTACTATGGAGTGCTTCGCTGACATACCCGCAGAACAATTCACATCGGACCACGCCGTGAACCCGTTTTGCAAAAATTATGCGGCAGACTGTTTCATTCAGTAAGGGAGCAACAATTTAGGTTAGAAGGCACATTGAAAAACAGCGGCTACCAAACGGAACTGTTGGAGTGAGATTGTCTACTGGATGCCCCTGTAAAACGACGCCTGCACGTGAGGTCCCGCTCGGATAAGAGTCCACTTGGTGCAGTTTAAGGACGCCAAGCTTGCTTCCCTGAGCAGCCGGAGTGGTTTTCAATCAACTGCCTTATTTCCCCTTTGGAACCTTTGCTGCGGCAATTAAGGAGCTCGGTGGTGAAGGTTACTCTACCTTTGCTGTTACCCAACCTTCTTCTTGCGCTATATTGAAGGGTGGCTCAAGCGCAGTGACATTTTTGGCGAAGCCAAATTCATTGAGGGACAACAAAGCTACGTTGACGATACATTGCGTATGTTGGGGCTAGTACAGTATACATTGTAGAAGTTATTTGAGAAACGATTTCAGAATATATCATATAATATATTGTGGATATCGCTACTAGTTCCACGCTTGACGGGTATGGAAGCACTTGATGATGATGAAAAATGCACAGCTAAAGTATATTTGATCGAAGTGGCCATTGAATTGTAATAGAACTTTACCCTCCACCACTTACCGCAGTGGTGCGTCCTTCGATCACTTCTATTGATATACGAGCAGCCACAAAACGAAATCAACCACTGAACCCTGAAGTTCATGCACGCCGACTGATGGTAAAGTGCGAAACAGAAGTGGCCGATTACTTCGCCAGAGCCACGCTGATCTTCGATTGTTTTGACAACACCATTGCTGACACATATGCGAACCGCTCTTGTGGTGGAGACGCAGGTCAATTCACTCCCCAGCCCTCGCCCAACTTGCACGAAAATGGTTAGGCTGTGTGGCCACCTCGGTGCCCTCAGAGCGGGCGCTTTCTACAGCGGGCAATATCGTGGTAGCTAAGGGCTGTGCCGTTGATCCTGACGTTGTCCGCGATATAATTTTCATTCACGAGAATTATGCTAAAGAAACAGAACTTTAGTCAGGCAATATTTGCTCTAATTCAAATGGTACTAGCCGTGTTAAAACGTTTATGTGTTGAATGTGGCCACGATGAAGTCCACTTACAGCGAAACTTATGCTGTCTTTAGCTACCTTCACCTGGCAGAGCGGGCAATAGTCAACAGCAACCCACGCAGCATCCATATTACAAACTCAATCTCGCAGCTATACGGAGAGACAAGTAATTTTGCTGCGCACATCAGCGGTGCTGACGCAGCATTACACAGTATTGCGATCAATTTGTTACCGCTTGGCCGTTGCAGTTGGTAAATGTGCTACTTGGCCTGCTCGTCACGGAGCAACTGTACCAGAGCTAGTTGGCGCGCGCGTCGTTGGGTTGTGGTACGTGAGCAGTATGCCTAGAGAGCGGTAAACTTGGCTAAGGATTGCAAAAAATATCTGATTTTACAGGAAAACAGACGAATTATCTGCTAAACCGATAAATGATATTCATCTTGTTTTACAGGAAGGAGTAGGAACAGGCCACACTGTGTTAGTACAGTATATGGTTCGTTTCGTGTCAGTTTGAGCATAAACCGTAACTGCGGGAAGCGTTTCGGGATAGTTGTCAGTCTTGCAAAATATTATCAGCACTATCGTCGGACTGCTCGATAAGCTACTGGGATGATGATATGGATGATCATGATCCGTGATGTGCTCCAGTGCATGCAACGAAGCTGACAAGCTTCCCACAACATTAAGAAGGCCTCGGAAGATTGGACTTTGTATGGTGACTCGTCCTTGGGTACCACCTTCTCAGTGACTTCCCTCTGTGATTTTCTCCTCCGGGATGTTGCGTCACAGCTTGACTCTTTGACTCCTTTCCTGACTTGACTTCTGGAACCTCTTTACGGCTCGACTCTGGGACCTTTTTCATTCTTGGCTGTTGGACTTCCTCATCCTTGACTCTGGGACTCCTGATTACTCCACGACCTCCAATCACTCGTCGTTCGGGGCTCGCCCGTACTCCTGGTTTCGCTTCCGCGCGTGCGGGTTACCAGATCCGAGTGCGCAGGTCCTGGCACATTTTGTTCGGTCACTTCGTGTCATCTGCAAATACCAAGTTACGGCGCAACATGATCCACAAAATGCTTATGGCCCGCGTTATCCTGTTAATACCGACTCCGTCAGAGGACGGTAAATGATTACTTGGATCATGGCTGATGTCAAAAGAAAACACTTTGACGGCATTCACACTCTGAAATTTGTGTTTCATTCATAGAGAATTACCACGAAGTATACCGGGCTTGCCTTCCGCCTGAATGGCACATGCATTGAATTGGAGGCTCGGGGGCAAGGACATATTCGGGCATGTACCTTCCATCCAGGCTCCAACGCCAATATGCTGTGCGGGTCGGTGGTGCTGAGCCACTGAAACTGATTCTTCTGCTCACAGCCATAGGACAACTTCCCGAGATGCACGTAGTCGATGCTGAAAGACCTCGTCTATAATCTACCGAAATCGTAGACACACATTTTTGCTTCGGCTCCATGGACTACATCGCTCAAGGGGGTGACGAAAATCGAGGTGCATGGTCACTAAGTAACTATCCATCATCATGTGGTCCACCAACGACTTCCCTGTGGTCGATGCTACGCACCATACCACACGACTGGATACTGCAAAAACGAAGCCAGTGCATCTGGGCAGCCAACACGCAAAATACAAACGAATGTATGCTGGACCGGTCCTAACATACGAAGTCAGCGCCGCGGTACAATACAACCATACAATCGGCGACAGTTTAAGTTCCTCGCCACGCTGGAGCTTGTGGGATTGGTGACTGCCGCCATGGAGGCCAGCCCCACCATAGGGACAGGCAACACTAGTCTCGTAGTCAGAGATCGCTCCGCCGCGACCAACAGCGGAAGCTCCCAAGTGCCATCGACAGCGGAAGGTCCCCGGGTCTACACGGGTGATGAACGGAGACTTCAACGAGGCGGACGCTGTGTATGAGCTAATTACCCGTCACAGTCGCAGAATCGGCAAGGATGGCAAGGAGAACCGGATCCAACAGCCGGATATGGCAGCGCCGACGGATGTTGGACTTGCGCATACATTCAGCTCGGATAGGAGCCAGCGCCCACCAAGGCATGGTGCGCCCTTCCATGAGATCCGATAAGGTTGCTAAAGGGCGCTCGAGGGGCTAGACATGGAGAACGCACAGAATGACTTCTCCATCCTTGGCGAGGATCCCCGCTTTCTTCTTCGTCTTCGGGATCCAGTCCACTACGTGCCGGCATGTCCTCTCCGTCCGCATCACATCGTGCTTCACCGGGCGCTCATTCATCCTCTTCTTGCCGGTGAAGCTCGTCTACATTCAGTTCACTCCCGGCGACAGACTCTTTATTAGAACCTTTCTCCGATTCAGCACCGTTAGAACTCAGTTGAGCAAAATCAAATTAGCCCTGGGTAGGTTGGGCTGGGCGATGGTGTTGCGTCTCGTCGGCGCGATGAAGATCGCTGGAGTAAAACACAGCACTTCCCATGCTAGCACTATCACCCCACACGTCACATATTTCGACGTACACGGGGTGACTGCTCCGTGCGATTAACTGTTTCGAGTTGGGTTACACGGTACTCGGTCCATTGCCTGTGCTTATGGGTATGCTACAAGTATAAAACAACAGGCTTGCTGCCAGCAGGGTGTCGGCCGCCCCTACGAGTTACACTGCGTCTTCTACGACCAGGGGGTTGGTCGATTTCTAGTGAATCTGCAGCGAATGACGCACATACCCCGTGAACCCCCCCATAGGGCGCCCGCTGCCGGAATCTCTCGTACAGCCCACTCCATTACTTGTACGGTCGCCTGCCATATAGTTCCTGTGATGTTCAGTTGAAATCCCGTGGTTGCAAAGTCCAGCTGACTAGTGCTAGTGCATCTGCGAGTCTCCTAGCCTTCCAGTACTGGCCCTAGATGTGTTTGACCCGCAGTAGTGGCCGGAGGATATGTTGTCGAAGTGCATCGGCGTGCCCCCCCATTACATGGACGGGGCCCCATTTGTGGTCCAGATACTTCCGGAGCCCTCGGAGCAGGCTCAAGTGAATAGCGCCGCGCCCTGTCGAGTTTGCCCCGGTGTATATATCGTTGCAGACGTACTGCAGTTCGTAAGTGCCCGTCGCCTTATGTACATTCACGACCATGGTACCGCTGTGGTATCGTTTTGTTGTTCTACCTGGGTTTTCGCCTGCGGCTCCCGTTACTGTCGTCAAGTATCGGTGCCCCTGTCGCGTGGGTCGGCCATCTTGCCCATCCCCCTCTGCTCCTAATGTCGTGTAGATGACGTCGCTGATTCGCGTTGTTGCGTGTGGAGGCATAGTTGCGCGTAACGTCGATATGGCCATTGGAGAGCCGCGATTTCGGTCCGCCTACATGATAAGCTGCGGTGACGTCATTTTGGGCATCAAAATTTGCCACTCTCCACCATCAAACCGCTAGTAGGTAAAGTACCGCCCCCAAACTCAGCAATTATCCACAAGTCTATACACTGTGCCGCCGAGCGTCTCCTTCTGGTCATTGGTAGCGTTGCCATGAGTTACACGGTGGCCGCCGTACATGTAAGCCCCGGAGGAATGTATGGCAGGGCAAGTGCAAAATTAGCTGCCTCATAATTAGCTAGTCGAAGTCCCGCAGCTTTCCAGCGGTTCACGGCAGTGTTTTGGCCACTGGTCATTCCCAAAACACATGACACAGGTCGAATCGTCCTGCTCGTGCGCAGCTTCCGTGTGGGCAGTCAAGCCCAGCCGATATGGGGTGGTAAGCCCCAAGGGTCAGCCCGATAATCCATCGGATCCTTGTCCATGCAAGACTTTGCAGCCCCGCTGCAGCCGGACCGCTTAGCGTTTTCCAGCGCTCCGACTGGGACGCGAAGCGGGCCTTCCCTTTAATTAGTTTTGTCCATCTCAGCACTACCTTGTATTTTTTTCTCGCCGTGTACCACCTTCGCTGTCCCGCCCATAAATACACCGTCCTAGTGAGCCGGGGGTGAGGATGGATGGAGGTGATCCGTGTTGCTGTGTAGCAATTAATTTCCGATGGGGCCGTAAGTGAGCCCGTTCCTCTGTTGGGCTAGATCTCTGAGCCTCCCGTGTGAGGCGGCAGTCCCAGGTCAGCTGCCGCTGAATAGGATCGTGACCCTCGCCAGCTGTAGCCGATTTGGCGTTTTACCGCCGCGGTCACCCGCACTAGCAGGGCTGCGACCAGTAAGTATCCCTTCGTCGTCCAAGTCCAGTGTAGAATGTATTTCCGTTATAGTCGTCGGCGGTATATCTAGTGTTCGGGTTAACGACCGTCAATTTCTGGATACAGTCGCAGTTCCGATGTACCAGGTACAGCAACCATTCCGTGCAGAAAACCCTCTCGTCTGCGAAGCACCTGTAATACAATGGTCCTCTCAGTGATTCCGTGTCGACATGCAGTCGTCTCCTTCTCCAACTAAGCCCAATCGGACCCCGAAAATGAGTCGTACAGTGCAGGGCTCGCACCATATTTGCTTTATCCAGAGCCATTGCGACGCCTCCGTGGCTGTTGCACACTCTCACCCCGGTGTTTCAGAGTGGGTCACCCACTCGTAGCTCTGTGCTGATTGTAGCCGTGTGGCGCTGGGAAACGTATAGTGAAGTCGCCTCGCTCGAGGACAAGTTGCTGGCGATCACATCGGCTACAATGATCATGCTCGTATCTGTATCCAGCGCCCAGTTGTTCACTGTCACTGCAGCGTGTGCTCAGGTATGGCGAGCCCACCATCCTTGCGTGGGAGGGCTGCAACATGTCCATTTAGCCACGCCCGTCCTGCCACGGAGTCATCTGAAAACCGAGCGTGACACACAAAGTTGGTGATCAGTTTTTCAAACGACGCGATCTTGTCACGATTTGGCCAGCCATGTCGGCCATTAAAAAGTCGTTTGGGAATGACCACAGCCATTATTACCAAACTAATCTGATCATCAGTCATCGTTTTCCTTGCAGCCAGGTCAAGTCTCGTGACCAGCTGCGTCCGCGTGAGCTGCCATGTGTACACATCATTGAGTACTCTTCCAACCGGGATACGCAGGTACCGCGATAGCTTAGTCGCCTCCTGGACGTTGCGTAGTGCAGCCGCTAAGACGGCTTACACTACGTACTGTACAGCCTAGAGCGTGAGAACGATACGGGAAAAATGATACCTCCATACTTGGATTCATTTTGGATGCAACAGGTTATTGCACAATGGTTTGAGCAGACCTGTGATTGGCCAAAACCCTTGTAACTCGGATATATCAGGCGTCTCGTTCTCACGCTGCAGCCTGTACACTTGAAAGGGGCGAAATGGAGGGGTCCTGAGCATTTCCGCCACCGGTAACAACCCCGAAGCCACACAGCGAGGGACTTGGTGACTCTTGCCGAGGTCGTCTCAGAGGCGGACTACAAGCGGCAGCGGCAGGCTCGAGATCATACCGAGATGACCAGAGCTACGAACAGTTTGTCGGGCTCGGACCGGTGGAACCATGGCAGCACTGACGACATCGACGCGAAGATGGACTCGAAGCGGCGGATGATCAGGTACGACGCCTGGATGGCGCCGCCTCACGCATGGATTCGCCTGTGCACTTTTAGCGATAGCACCACTGGCTTGCATTAATTGTTGCATCGGTTTAACCCTATTAATTTCAGTGAGTTCATGTCCGATGGAGAGGGCCTCTTGACTTTCTGGATACGAGTACAGCTGCGCCCAGTCCGCACCCTCCGTCGAGACGGCAAGGCGGTTGACGAAGATGTACACCAACATGTCGACCTTGTCGACCGCCAAGCGGTTGCGCTTTTTGGAATGGATGAAATCCATGATACTCCAAGCCCGCCCCCTCGTCGCCGATGATGGCGGAATTGCGAATACAAGTCTGGCGATCTCCCACGCCATCGGACACTGCTTTGCATGCGTGGGCCACCAATATTGAGGCGCTCTCCCTCGTTATTTCATCTAATTGCAGGCGTCCATTTGCGCTAGCAAAGTTATACATCGCACCGTTGAACTGTGCCCTCGTTACACCCAATTCATCAAGTATGCCACTCCGCTCAGCGAAGGCACACCCCTGCTTGACGGTATCTCGTTCATCTGTGCCAACAAAATCGTCGAGGCTTGTATGCTGATCCAGTAGGAATGCCAGACCTATGGCGTCGGTGTGCACATGTTCCCATCGCTTGTCAACCAGGTCCTTGATTGCTGCTTGTATTGGTGACTGTTCTTCATCAGTACCGTAAGCAGGGTGGTTCAACAGCCACTTAAATCGGGAGTACACGCGCGAAGTCGAGCAGTTATCCGCTTAGGCCTCCCAGGCTTGCGGGTAGCCGGAGAGCGACGAGCTCACACTTGGACAAGTGGGGAGGTGGTAACTCGCAGAGCGGCGAGGCGAGGAGATCGTCGCATCGGGCTTGGTATCGTCCGCTATGGGGAGGCATCTGTCATCTCGTGGTCCAGCGGAGCGTCGGCCATAGACTTCTTCTTCTCCTCCCTCGTGGGGCACTGCTGGTGGCACCACCACCACCAGTGGTGCGCGGGATTTCGAAGTGAAAGAGCGAAGACTCGGTAGTCAGTTTCGAGGGAGTGGCTGCGAGTTTTGATTGATTTTGATTGATTTTAATTTCATCATAACATTAAAAAGATTCAGATTATTTATAATATTCTGAGCCGCGGCTACTCACAACCATCACTACATGCCTGAGACGAGCAGTTCAACCGAGGTGCCCTCGCTAAGGCTTCAATGACAACACGCAGTTCATAGCTTTCTGAAGCCCAAAGGGCCGACTGAACAGTGACTCCTGTCGCCGGTTGTGAGAATGACACCAGCACCGACGCGGTATTGGCCATTCGCCAACCACCAGTAGGGATAGTTATAACGATGATGCTGCCGCTAGGGAGGGCCCCACTCAATGTGAAACGTAACAATGCGTCGGTGGCCACAGACTGCTCTGGTCAGACCGCTCTTACCCTGCGGCAGCAGACCGCCCTTACGCTGCGGCGGCAGTCATTAGACGCTCTAAACTCGACATCCGGTGCGTCGGCGCTAGCCTCCTCATTTGCCGACTCCCCGCCTGCAAACCGCCACTGAAACTCCCCGCCATGGCGATCCTCTACCCGGAGGCCAACTCGGCCGCCAAGCTGGCCACGGCCAGCGAGGCCAAGCAGCGCCATCTCGCGGAAGACGGCTACAAGCACGTGGAGGGTCCCCCGGCGCCCCTGGCGCTGGAGCTGTCGCAACTTCTCCTGCGTACCGCCATCCCCAAGCACTGCTTCGAGTGGTCCTTCGTCACGTCCACGAACTACATCATCAAGAACGTGCTCACGTGCGCGGCGCTCTTCTACGCGGCCACGTTCATCGACCGCACGGGCGCCGCCGCCTACCTGCTGTGACCCGTGTCCTGGTTCTTCCAGGGCAGCTACCCACTGGCGTCTGAGTCATCACGCACGAGTGCGGCCACCAGGCCTACTGCTCTCGCGAGGTCGTGAACAACCTCATTGGTCTCGTACAGAACTCGGCGCTGCTCGTGCCGTACCACAGCTGGCGCATCTCGCACCGCAAGCACCACTCCAACACGGGCAGCTGCGAGAACGACGAGGTGTTCGTGCCCGTGACGCGCTCCGTGCTCGCCAGCTTCTGGAACGAGACGCTCGAGGACTCGCCGCTCTACCAGCTCTACCGCATCGCGTCCATGCTGAGCGTGGGCTGGATGCCCGGCAACCTCTTCTTCAACGCCACGGGCCCGACCTAGTACTGGGGCAAGTCGCGCAGAGCGACATCATCCTCGTGGTCATGCTGCTCATGCTGGCCGCGCTCGTGCACACCTTCTCCCTCAACACCATGGTCAAGTAATACGTCGTGCCCTTCTTCATCGTGAACGCCTACCTCGTGCTCATCATGTACCTGCAGTTTTCATTCAAACCGTTTGGAAAGCTCAAGCAGCAACTCTAAAACGAGTTGCACTTCTCCTGGACGGCTCACAATCCAAACTAGTTTGGGCGCTCGAGCATTTGTATGTGGGAACTACTCGGGTTCAGACATCTACATGCAGTGGACTGCGCTGTTTACCTCTTACTTCCTCATATCGCCGCTCAACTTACGTCCCAATATATACACAATCAAATGGTTGATGAGTATCGATGAGAACGGATTTTGGAAGAGCAAAGAATGACTTCATTAATTCCACACCCATGCATTCACCCATTTGTCCTCCCAGCCTCAAGCAAATGCCCCTTGTTTAGGGCCGATGCACTTGACGCGGGTTCGAGTCCCCGCGAGTAGATCGGATAATGGTTTGTCTCTGTGCACATTAGCATGGTTAATTCTGCGCACGAAAAAGTATGTACATGCAAAATCAATTGCTTCAGGAGCACTAAGTCGTCAACCAACACAATGTCTGTGATATTAGGTTTTTTGTTAGCAACCTAGACGACAACAGACTCAACGATATCTACGAGCCTCGATTGGGAGGGGGGGTAGACTGCTTGCCCCTCGATTTCTTCTTTTGCTGCTGGTCCTCAATCTTCTTCATTATGGCAGCCATGAGAATCTGCCCGCCCACTGGCGCTGTCTTTCTCTTTCTTCCTTTCGATTTCGTGGCCGGTAGCGGAAGCGTCAAAATCTCGCGGCGAATAGCCAACTCAGCTTGAAGCCAGGCTGCCAGTCCAATGTTTGCCGGTGTGCCGTTGCATGTGTAGATGTCCATTCTGCGCTGCATATTCCCAAGAGACAGAGCAAGCAGACCCCACACCTCGAAACCCGACTTCACGTATGTTGCAAAATTGCAACTTTTCCATAGCATGCACGCAATACTCACCGCAGTAGCCTTGTCAATAGAGTAGCCACCAGCTTCATCTTCATCCAGAAACTCGTTTACGAGGTCGCGCAGCTTTCCCTTTGAACGACGCAAACACTGCCATATCCAGTGGCTGGAAGAGGTGTGTGGCATTTGCCGGGAGGCACAAAAGCACAACCTGCAGCTTCGTAGCATGCTCGATAATTGCTGACGAATAGTGCGATCCGCAACCATCCATCACCAAAATGAGCGGGCGTTTAACGGTCAGCAGTATCGCCGCCGCGAAAAACGAGAGCCACAGCTCAAACAGCTCCATGTTGAGAAATCCGGTTGGTGTTCCCGTGACCCGGCGCCCGCCACTTCAACACTTTTTAGGATATCCACACTTACTGTATTTCCTGGTAGGATGTGTTCGAATAAGATTCCCGAGAGACCGTAAAGGCTCTCTAAAGGCTTGAGGGTAAAGTATACCCGCTGGCATTAAGGCGCTCTCCCATTGGTTAAGGGAGAGCCAATCATAGCCAATCAGGGGGCGCCCTGTTGGTGACCGCTCGTGCGATGATGTTTGACGGCATTCGGAGAGAGCTCACTTCTCCTTTTGCCAACGATTGAGCACTAGTCTATTAGAGGGCATTAAGAGGTAAATAAATCTTAAGTTTGACCGACCAAAACTGAGTTTTAACATTTCAAGTACTGAGTGCTCGAAAATGGTCAAGGACACCCAAGTTCCCTTTGCGAGCCTTAAGTTCAATGGGAACCCAAACGACTTCCAGCGATAGAAAGACGCCGTGGTCGCACATCTCGTGAGCAAGACCAACAACCGCAAGGTCTCTGAGATTCGAGCCGAAAGGGCTGCGCCCCGTCACGGGTTCCAGGATTTGTTCCTGCGTCCTGCCCATATCGAAGATCCGGGACCAGATGCTACGGATGATGCTCGCAATCACCATGAGTATGAGGTGGCTCTACTGGACGAAGTGGATTCCTACATCAGGGACATGTTCAACCGGACCCTGCCTCATACATGCATGAATCAACTGAGTACGCCACTCTCCTCACAAACGATTGCGGCGTTTTGGGCGCAACTTGAGGTCGACTTCTGGAAGAGCGACGCCATGGGCATGGTGGAGTTGATCATGGAATTTGAGAAAACCATGACTGAGGACTTCAAATCCGTGGCCGAACTCTTTCAGAAGTTGCGCAACGTGAGCAACCGGCTGAACCGCCAAGGGCAAGAAACACTGCGTGTGCACTTGCTGCCAAGTCAGCTGATGATTGGGAAGTTGCTTGCGATGCTACCGGGTCATCTTTGTGGACCTAGCGTCACATTCTCGCAGGAGGAATTCACCCTGGAGAAAATTGAGACCAAGTTGAAGTCAATCTTCAGCAACAAGAGTAAGGCCGAGGTTCAGGTGATGGGCAAGACGACTCAGCGCTCGATTGAGATTCCGGTCAACTACGCTGCCAGAGGAATGGATGGCGCAAAGAAGGGACCGATGAAGAAGTCCGGATAGCGCAAAACGATGATGCTGTCGACGGATGTTGAGCAAGCGAACGCCTGCTTCTACTGCAAAGGCGTGTACAACGACAAGAACGGGATTGGGCACCACTTCAAGAAGGACTGTCCTATGAGATAAGAAGACATGTCCAAGGGAGTCGGTCGAAAACACATCTTCAGCGTGCCTCGCCCGCTCAAAGTGAGGAAGACGGACCATGCACGTGTGCAAAAGGTGCAACCGGCGGCTCCCAAGAGGAAGAAGATCCCGGTGGATGCTGCGGTCCTTCAACTGCTCAACATCAATGAGTCGATGGCGAGCGACACTGCGGTCACGCCGACGGGAAGTCCTAACTCTCCGGTTGTGTCCAGCTCTGCAGAGAGCGGCAGTGAGGACGACATTGACGAGTTCGACGGTAAGACTGTCGTGTCTGCCAACAGCATCAAGGTCACAGCCGCCGCTGAGTAATTGGAAGAAAAGGCGAAAGCCTTCGAAGATACGGTAAGCCGACTGTATCCCTTTTTATTAGTGCCTATCACTGAGCTAACAGGGAACTCATGGGTTTTGGATACAGGATGCGGATATGGATTGACTGCAAGCGAGTCGGTCTTTGTGACCAAGCAGCCCAACTCAGACTACATTTTTACATTTGGCCAGGGCTCTGAGAAATACATTTGTTGGTACTGTTAAGCTGTCTTTGATGAGTCCAACAGGAGTTACGTCAGTACAGTTTAGTGATATAGCACTAGTACCACATGCTAAGTCAAATATCTTAAGTGAGTTTTGGCTAAAAAGGGCAGGTTATCAGATTGTAACAAGTATCCGCGGACTGTACAAGTTCATACTTTGGAAGCACAAGATAATATTTGTAGCAAAGACTTTCAATGGGGCATACTATGTGCAAACCTGTACTACAAAAGAAAGACAGAGAATGTGCAATGCTGTTAAGGCTACGCCAATTAAGCCATTGACTATGCCAAGCCTAACCAAAATTGAGAGCCTAATGAGCGAATGGCATATGCGTCCAGGACACGTAAATAAGGATAAACTGATTGAGATAATGAGTAACCAACTTGTAAAAGGATTACCGTATATTGAGGGCTCTAAGCTAAGACGAATAAACTTCTTCTGCTCCATTTGTGCAGAAATGAAGATGAGAAGAATGTCATACCGAAATCTGAAAGGTTCCAGACATGAACAACCTATCAGTACCATCCACATGGATACAAAACGGACCCATGAAAGCAATGGGAGTCTATGGAACTATGGGAACCATCAGATACTTCTTGAGCACCATTGACGACCAAACATCCTGGCGCTGGACCTATGTGTTGCGCAACAAAGGGGAAGTCAATGACAACGTTAAGACGTTGCTTCTCGAGTTAGAGAGAGAATGCAAGTTTAAAATCCGACGCATAAGGTCAGATGGAGGAACCGAGTTTGTGAACCAAGCTTTTAAAAGCTTTTGCAAGAGCAAGGGGATCAAATTTCAAAAGTCAAACGCATACTGCCCAGAGGAAAATTGAGCGGCAGAACGCGATCACCAAACTAAGATGAGCAAAGTGCGCTGTGCACTAAACGATGCTGAGATGGCTGATCGTTGGTGGCATGAAGCACTGATGTACACGACCAATGTGCAAAACAGAACTCCTATGAGTCGTCTGGTTAATAAGACCACATACGAAACGGTGCACGGTAAACCACCAGACATAAGTGACCTTCACATTTGGGGAAGTATATGCTTTGCGCATGTACCTAAAGAAAGATAAGAAATTATCTGCACGAGGGATAAAGTGCAGATTCTTGGGAATATCGGACAAGTACAAGAGTTACCGGCTTTTGGATGTGTACAACAACCGGTTCATATACTCAAGGCACGTAATGTTTGACACACAACACGGGGCTGATATAGTGTTGCGTGCATTTGGAAAGAAACAAAACGAGGAGAATACAGACTCTACCCCACCAGTGGGAGACACTACATCAGGCTCAGGCCAACCCGAGCAGTGGGAGAAACAGATACAGAGCAAGTGTCTGACCAAACAGTGGGAGCACCTAAGCAAAAGCGAGGGTTAGTAGCGGCAGTGGGAGCCAAGCCGGCTAAAGACCACGCCGTGAAACACGAAAGCCTTGTAACGGGCTGGTTACGGTTACGTAAGTAGGTAGACAGAGTTACATAAGTAGGTAGGAGCCTCATGGCTACATACACAAAAGTAGGTACATATCGTGTGCACTGTTGTCATTACCTGATTGGATGGAAGTGGGGAGCCAGACACATTTCAGCCAATCAGGCATCGACCTAGATTTGAGTGGTTCACAAAGAGAACGGGAGCCCCCGCTCCGTTCCATAAATAAACACAGTTAAATTTGCCCCAAAACCTGACACTTGGTTCTACTATTGCGAGCTTCCTCTTGCATCTATAGTGTACGCTAAGGACGGTACTTCTTACCCCGTTACACCTGGTAGCACTTCGTAGTCCTTCCAATGACCAAGTTCGAGATGAGTGAAGACACGCCGTCGGTGGCCCCAGCGAAGACGCTGGAGCACACGGCGTTTCCCCACCTCACCACTGTTGAGTGGCAAGTGCTACACCGCCTCGCGGCGGTGTCCGGAGAGTTCGTCGTCACGTCGCTGCTGAGCTCAGCGACCCCCGACCAACAGCGCCAAGCCATTCAAGAATTCATGGAGCGCGAGCTCGCCGAAGCGAAGCGGCGAGTACCAACTCCCTCGCACTCCTCACGGAACGACGCCGTGAAGATGGAAACGTCGACCTACTCCGGCGCCGGGCAAGACCCGCTCCCACTGAACCGTTGGTTCCGCGAGATCGACATCGCGATCACGTCGAGGTTGATCGAAGCGCCGACGGCGAGAGTCAACTTCCTGTTGTCTCGCCTCTCCCGAAAGGCCAAGGAGTAGGCCCTTGGCAAGCTCCTCGTCGACTGAGACGCGTTCCCGACTCTGGAGAGTCTCCAGAGTGACCTCCGACTCGCGTTCGAGCCTCCGCAAGACGAGTCGCGCACGCGTGCGACGTTCTTCGCCCTTCGGCAGGGCAAGATGTCCATGCGCGACTACGTGCAGAAGACCCGACACCTGGTTTCGTGCATCGTCACGAACTTGATCGACGTTGCCTCTCAAGTGCACGTCTTCATCTTCGGGATGCGTGAGGGCATGACACGGTACTGCCTCACGCGAGCGGAGCTGTCGACACTCGAAGCTGCGTTCGCACTCGCGCTGCGCGAGGACTATATGGTAGCGTCCTCCTACGCGCGAGCGCTGACGCCGGACGCTCGGGCCTCCGCGCCCAGGCCCATGGTGATTAATGCCATCGAAGCTGAGTCGAGGTCGCGGTCGACCTCGACTGCACGCGGTCCACGCTTCAGCAACGACAACCGTCCGCGCGACGGTCGTTAACTGGTCTGTTACCGCTGATGCAAGTCCGGTCATCGTAGCGGTGTGTCGTGCGCCAGCTCCAGTCCTGGCAAGCGCTGAAGTCGTCGGCGAGGCCGACGACACGTTCCCGACCGCTCTTCCAAAACACGGTCGGGACCAGTAGGTGCGGGGCACCCTACTGGCTGGAACGGAGGTCCTTGTCCCCTGGTGGCAACCCGACCTCCTAGCCCCCCCCGTGCTTTACGCACACTTCAATGCCACCACCATGAAGGGCGACTCGAGACTGATCCTCATCAGTCTCCACGTCTCCGGCGCGGAGCGTCCGCTCCGCGCATTGCTTGACTCCGGGGCCACGAACAACTTCATTCGTAACGACTGCCTCGCTCTCCTCCCGTCGCATGTGCGCGTGCGGGAGGGACCGGGCGAGATCGTCGTGAAGTTGGCTGACGGCAAGCCCCACCGCGCTCCGCGGCGGGCTGTGTCGTTGGCGTACGCCTTCGACGGCTTCTCCACCAACGACGACTTCTTGGTGATCGAGCTGAACTACGCTTTCGACTGCATCTTGGGGATGCCGTGGCTCGCTCGCTACCAGCCGGAGATCGACTGGTTAGCCCGTTCAGTTCGCCGACGTGTCGGCTACGACGTCAGTGAGGTGTTCACTTACCTACTCGTCGCCCCGTCGCGTCACGTCGCAGCCGTGGATCGGACATCCACGACACAGCCCCCACCACGAGAGAACGATGGCCCAATCTGTGTGGAGTGCGCGGCCTCCGTCATTGGTCCAGTCAGCAACCCGCCCTCGCGAGCGCGCGAGGGCATGGAGAAGAACACGGTCGAGCAGTGGCTCCCGTGCGAGAAGAATGCGGTCGCAGCTGCTCCCGTACGAGAACCAGGCGGTCGAGCAGTGGTTCCCGTACGTGAAGAACGCGGTCGAGTAGGGGCTCCCGCATGTGAAGAACGCGGTTGAGCAGCGTCTCCTGCTCGAGAATGCGACGGTCGAGCAGCGGCTCCCGTTCGCTGATGATTCCGTCGCGCAGCCGGACCTGCGCTACACCGGCATGGTCGAGACCGAGCTCTCATGCCTAGAGGAGGATGAAGTGTCATCCAGCGAATCCCCATCCAGCGAGACTTTGGCCTCGAGCAGTGGCTCGAGGCGACTAAGGAAGTCCAAGCGCAACCGATCCGGACGCCGCCGTCTGAGCCGGAGGCCTACCGCGGTCGACCAGGCTCCGTCGTGCGAGATCCTCAACGTCGTCGAGTATTTGGAGTGCTCTCCGAACCAGGTTTGCGCGATCGAGGTGGCGAACCCTCCCACCGATGCGGCGACCATCACGCGGCTTCCAGGCCTTACCTGGAAGCATTTCCTGCGCGACCTGAAGGCCGGTGAGATCGAGCAAGTCTGTCTCCTCACTGGCTCCGACCAACCCGACGTGCTTGCGAACGCAGTCAGCGACGACGCCTCGCCGTCGCGACCGAAGGCGGCTGAGTCGAAGTCCGTTCGCGAGGCACGCTTCGCTGTGCAGTCTAGGCAAGCCCTCCAAGACTCGAACAACCCCGTCTACTCGCTTGCACGCGAGTTCGAAGATATCTTCTCCGAGATGATTCCGGCGGAAATTCCTGCTGAGGGAGGCGTCCGGCACGAGATCGACCTCGTGCCCGGGTCGTAGTACTGCGTGACGCGGCAGTGGCCACTGCCGCGGGATCAGGTTCATGCCATCGATCATTTCTTCGAAGGCCGCCGCAAGGCTGGCCACGTGCGAGAGAGTATCTCTCCGCACTCGAGTCCGACGTTCAGCGTGAAGAAGACGACTGGCGGGTGGCGCATCGTCCATGGGTTCAACAAGTTGAACGACGCCTCCATTCCCGCGCAGACGCCCATTCCTCGGAAGGACATGGTCCTCGACACCATGTCTGGCAGTGTCATCTACAGCGCGATCGATCTGACAGATGGCTTCTATCAGATCCTGATGAGAGAGAGCGACGTTCCTCTCACGGCCGTCAGCACCCCCAGCGGCATGCTCTGGGAGTGGCTCGTGATGCCACAGGATCTGAAGAATGCGCCGGCCCCGTTCAACAGGATGGTCTCGCATGTGCTGCGCCCGCTCCGTGCTTTTGCACCGAGCTACTTCGACGACTTCTTCTTTGCACAGCCGCGCTGAGGACGGACTCAGCGCCGTCGACGTGCATCTCCTGCATTTGCGCAAGGTTTTCGAGAAGATGCGCGAGAACAAGTTGTACGCAAACCTCAAGAAATGTGTATTCTGTGCGCCGGAGATTCCGGTGTTTGGTTGCTACGTCAGCAAGAGCGGCGTTCACGCCGACCCTGAGAAGATCTCGTCGATCTGTTCTTGGCCGACGCCCAAGAACCAGACGGGGCTGTGCCAATGGCTGGGCCTCGCGAATTACCTTCACAAGTACACGAAGCATTACGCGGGCTTGATCCAGCCGATGTCATCCTTGCTGAAGAAGGACGTGGTGTGGAACTGGCGTCCTGAACACCAGGACGCATTCGATGCCGTGAAGAAGAGCCTCGCGTCTGCGCCTGTCTTGATGCTGCCCGACACGTCAAGACCCTTCCACGTGGTGTGCGACGCAAGCGACTTTGCCATCGGATGCGCCCCCATGCAGTTTGATGCTGAGGGCCGCGAGCGCATCGTGAGCTATCAGTCACGACAGATGAAACCAGCGGAGAAGAACTACCCTGTCCATGACAAGGAGCTCCTCGCGATGCGCTACGCTCTGATCAAATTCAGAGTGTACCTCCTCGGCGAGCAAACGTTCGCAGTCTACACGGACCACGCTTCACTACGGACGGCGATGAAGAGTCCGCATCTCTCTCAACGCATGGTCCGATGGCTCTCGTTCTTTGCCGAGTACAACTTCGTCGTGCATTACAAGCCGGGCAAGAATAACATTCTTGCCGACGCGCTGTCCAGGCAACCCGATTACGATCCTCGGCGCTTGACGCGTCATCAGGATATCCCTGACGACGATGACGATGATGATGACTGCGCAACTTGCGTGACGCTGGGCATCAACGCCACAGTGTCGAGCCCCGTTCTGCCGCTGCGCCAGAAAATTGCTGACGCGTACGAAGATGACGCCTTCTACGCTGCAATCATCCGGTATCTGCTTAATCCAACGGCAGACACACTCGCCAAGTTGACGCGCCCAACGCGTGATGCGATCACGCGTTATGACCTCGACAGCGACCTTCTGACGTATGCCATCGACACGTTTGATACGCCGCGTGTCGTCATCCCCGCGGATGACGGCCTTCGTGCTCGTCTGGTGCACGAGTACCACGATGCACCCGCCGGCGGTCATCTCGGGCGCGAGAAGAGATTCGCAGCACTCTCGCGAGACTTCTTCTGGCCTCGCATGTACAAGTGGATACGGAAATGGGTCCGTTCCTGCGAGATCTGCCAGTGGGTGAAGCCTGCAGCGTCCGAGCAGGCTCCGCTTCGTCCGCTACCCATCGCCACGAGCGCGTGGCGATCCGTCTGCATGGACTTCATCTTCGGCCTTCCACGTGACACCGAAGGCCGCACCGGTGTCCACGTCTTTGTGGATCGCTTCAGCAAGATGGTCCATCTTGCTCCAGTCGCGGTAGAGGTGACGGCTGACGAGTCAGCCGAGTTGTTCCTCGACCTGGTGTTCCGCCACCACGGCCTGCCGGAGTCCATCGTCTCGGATCGCGACCCCCGTTTCACATCCGCGTTCTGGACGCGGCTGTTTGCGCTGCTGGGCACCCGCTTGTTCATGTCCACGGCGGCCCATCCCGAGACGGATGGGCAACCGGAGCGCGTCGATCGCGTCCTCGAGGACGTATTGCGTAGCTACGCAACGTCTTTCGCCTCCTGGAGCTCTTTCCTGCCGATGGCCGAGTTTGCGCTGAACAATTCGACCCACGCGTCGACAGGTTTGACGCCGTTCTTCGTGAACAACGCGCGGCACCCGCGCGTTTCAGCCCTACTGGCCGTTCGAAGTTCGAATTCAGCGGCGGTCTCCACTCTTGGTGGGGGGGGAGTGGCACCGACATCGAAGTCGGTGCAGGAATCGAGCGAGCCCCCTCTGTTCCAGTCTGCCAAGTCCTGAACGCGTGACGCTACAGTCGAGGGCCACGCCCTTTACGGCGTGGCGTACGAGGAGTTCTTCGCCGTCGACGCGGCTCCGCCCGCCGCGTTCGTCGCCAACTTCGCCCCGGCAGCAGCCCCGACGCCGATCGACTCTGCAGCAGTGTCCGAGTTTCTACTCCACCGCCAAGCCGTCACGCGGTTTGTGCGTGACGCGCTCCAAGCCGCTGTTGACCGACAGAAGGCGAATGGAGATCGGCGAGGCGAGCGAGTACTTCTATCTACGGATGGCATCCAAGGCACGGCTGTGACGAATTTGGGTGCGAACAAACTCGCGCCACGCTTTATTGGACCGTTCAAGGTTTTGAAGGTTATTGGCGATGCCTACACGCTAGACATTCATACTGCTATGCGCCTGCACCCGTCGTTTTACGTCGGGTGCCTCGAGCCCTACGTTCCTGCGACGATCCCTGCGCCGGAGGCTGAGAGTCCACGGCCGGCGCGTAATCCGAGCCACCCCGCTGTCGACGTTGACGCCGAGTCGGCAAGGGCCCTCGCTCCTCACGCGAGGGCGTCGCCGAGCGTGACACGAGCGGGTCTTAGTGACGAACGCGCCACGCCTGCTTCGATCGAGCCGCAGCAGTCCCCGCAGCAGCAGCACATTCGCGCGCATACTAAGCGAGGTTCTGAGCCTCAATCGCGTCGCTCCTCGCCTGATCCGTCCCCTGCTTGTTCGTCAGGCGCTCCGAGCGACGTGTCGATTCGGAGCGGCGAAGCCCCTCGACAGTCGTCGAAACGGCCGAAACTGCCGAAACCGGCGACCCTTAAGAGTCGTGGCTCTGAAGCGACTCCAAGTCCAGAACGCGTGACGCTACAGTCGAGGGCCACGCCCTTTACGGCGTGGCGTACGAGGAGTTCTTCGCCGTCGACGCGGCTCCGCCCGCCGCGTTCGTCGCCAACTTCGCCCCGGCAGCAGCCCCGACGCCGATCGACTCTGCAGCAGTGTCCGAGTTTCTACTCCACCGCCAAGCCGTCACGCGGTTTGTGCGTGACGCGCTCCAAGCCGCTGTTGACCGACAGAAGGCGAATGGAGATCGGCGAGGCGAGCGAGTACTTCTATCTACGGATGGCATCCAAGGCACGGCTGTGACGAACTTGGGTGCGAACAAACTCGCGCCACGCTTTATTGGACCGTTCAAGGTTTTGAAGGTTATTGGCGATGCCTACACGCTAGACATTCATACTGCTATGCGCCTGCACCCGTCGTTTTACGTCGGGCGCCTCGAGCCCTACGTTCCTGCGACGATCCCTGCGCCGGAGGCTGAGAGTCCACGGCCGGCGCGTAATCCGAGCCACCCCGCTGTCGACGTTGACGCCGAGTCGGCAAGGGCCCTCGCTCCTCACGCGAGGGCGTCGCCGAGCGTGACACGAGCGGGTCTTAGTGACGAACGCGCCACGCCTGCTTCGATCGAGCCGCAGCAGTCCCCGCAGCAGCAGCACATTCGCGCGCATACTAAGCGAGGTTCTGAGCCTCAATCGCGTCGCTCCTCGCCTGATCCGTCCCCTGCTTGTTCGTCAGGCGCTCCGAGCGACGTGTCGATTCGGAGCGGCGAAGCCCCTCGACAGTCGTCGAAACGGCCGAAACTGCCGAAACCGGCGACCCTTAAGAGTCGTGGCTCTGAAGCGACGCCGCGCCCCTACGAGACGACCTTTCGCCGGGATGGGCCGCCCCCGCTTTCCCGCCAGCGCAGGACACGTGGGAGCTTCGCGAACGTCTGATGGAAGACATCCCAGACGTTGTGAAGGAGTACGAGGCCACGCTCGCACTGGTATCCGACGACGACAGCTTGGACGACGACCATGATCTCGTGAGCTTCATCGCTCACGAGTATCCGCGATACGAGTCCCTGAGCAACGACGACGCCATTGCGACCGCCATCAGTGACGAAGCTCCAGCGAAAAGTCGCGACGTGAACAGTCGCGGCGCGAGCAGCCGTGACCACAGCGATGACGACTACGCCGCCAGGAGTGTTACCATTGACGTTCCAATAGCCACGTCGTCCGCTACGAGTTCCGCCGCTCGTAGCGCCATGCTCCCTTCGGCCTGCACTTGCATCGCGCGCGCGTGAAGACCTTGATGCCCATTGTGACGCGCCCCACTCGGCTGCACGTTACCGAGTGGTCCCGACGACGCCAGAGATTGCAGACTGAGCGCGCAGCGCCTCCGTTGCGCGCGCCCGTCGGCCAGTTCGTCTCTTCGATCACTTTTCGATGTGACAGCACTCACCGTGGGTGAGTGCAACTTTGAGAGGGGCGGTGATGTAACGGGCTGGTTACGGTTACGTAAGCAGGTAGACAGAGTTACATAAGTAGGTAGGAGCCTCATGGCTACATACACAAAAGTAGGTACAGGCACACGGCTAGCGTGTGCACTGTTGTCATTACCTGATTGGATGGAAGTGGGGAGCCAGACCCATTTCAGCCAATCAGCCATCAACCTAGATTTGAGTGGTTCACAAAGAGAACGGGAGCCCCGCTCCCGTTCCATAAATAAACAGAGTTAAATTTGCCCCAAACCTGACACTTGGTTCTACTATTGCGAGCTTCCTCTTGCATCTATAGTGTATGCTAGTGACGGTACTTCTTACCCCGTTACAAGCCTGCTAAATTTGGGGATTATGTGTGCTACCAAACCCACATGGACAAAGTTAATGGCCTGGAAATTCTCCAGAATAAGATACCAATACCCCCGCAACCTTAAGGAAGCATTGCGAGGACCACATAGGAAAGAGTGGAGACGTGCACTTGATCTTGAGTACGATTCCCTAATAGACAACGGCACTTGGACGCTAGTAAAGCTGCCACCTGGGAGAAAGGCACTACCGTGTCAATGGGTACTTGTGGTAAAATACCATGCTAATGGAGTAATAGAACGCTTTAAAGCGCGACTAGTCGTTCAAGGAAATCATCCCGAGTGTGGTGTAGCGGGATCAGCAAAATCTGCGAGATCGCTAATCGAACTTACCAACTGCGCCCGAACACCGACTAACGGAGGGGGTACTCCGATCTGCCGTGACGTGTGCTGAACTGGGTCACGTTGTGTACCCGTTGGTAGGGCTGGATCTTGCTCTTGTGGTGTCTTCCGAAGTGTCAACGCCTTGAAGTCGAGACAGTCTTGGCGAGACGCGGGGATGGGATGGAGCGGCGCGGAAATCTTCACGCAGCTCGCGGTTGTACTTCCAGATCAAGTAGTCTTGTACTTGGATCTGGCGGCCTGGATCTGGATCCGGCCGTGGGGTTGCCTTTACGGGGTCTTGTCCTTTTGCGTTCCTTTCCTTACGATGCTTGCCGCTTCCTATAGCGGGATCTGTGGTAGTTGAGCGTCGAAGACCCGACCGGCCAAGCTGTGAACTCCGGTGGATCTGGGATCCGCACTTGAGGGTAGATCGCTAGGAAGGTTTAAATCTGGCCAACGTATTATCCAGACTTAACCAACACTAGATCTATTACCGCTACCTCTTCTTCTTCTCGTAGGGCCAATGTAGGTCCCGTTTCCAAGCGAAGGCGAAGGCGGTTGCGATTTCCAAGGCAAATTCGATACTGATTTATGCTTAAGTCCGATCCCATCCTACATACCTATCCAGCTATCATCCCATCGCTACCTACTGGCTCTGGAGCTTCCCTTTACCTCCATTATGGCGTCATTCGGGCCTCTGGCGTGTTGTCATCGTCGGATCCGCAGTACTGGATCTGGGCCCTGGTATCAGATCTGATCCGGATCTGGGCTCCAGATCCAAATCTCTCCAGCCTTCCCAGGCTTCTCGATCTGGGCTGCGACCGCTTGACCTTCGCCTGCTCTAGTCCGATGACGATCGTAGGCCGTCTTTCTGCGGTGCACCGCTCCGTCCTTTGCGCAGATCCCGTTAGGTCAGTGTCTCGGATTAGTGACCAGCCGGGTCCCAATCTCTCATTTGCCAGTCAACTTCGATCTCCAAATTCTTCGATCTTGCTTCTCCACAATCGCCTCCTGCACGTAGTCGTTGTACCCAACTGACATCACTGTGAGCACTTTCCATCACTCGGGCGTTGGCTTCTGGTGTCGCACCGTTCATATTCGCACATTCTGTCTATCGACCTGCCACTCCGAGACAACTGATGCCATCCTCATCTTCCTCCGGATCGGCGGGCCGCTCCCCTCCAACTGAGGCTAGTGCTGACGAACTCCGCGGCTTCAACTCCTTGCTGCGTGGACGTCTCGCGCGTGCAAACGCCGATCTCCAGACTGCTACGTCTTCCCGAAGCGCGACGGCCGACAAACAGCATCGGCTTTCTCGTACCCTGCTCCGGCAGACCCACGAGCTCCGAGCTCTGGAGAGTTTATACAGTGCACAACAGCGAGAGGCGGGGCGTCTCCGTGCGGAGATTGCTTCATTTTAAGAGCCAAGCGACTCGGGAGCCGCCCCCGATCCGGTTGTGGCTCAACTCGAGTCCCAACTCCGGCAACACGAGGCCGAGATCCGCAACCTCGAATCGCGCTTCGATCAAGCGGTCTCTGAAAGTGACATCCTCCAAGATCAAATCGACCATTTTCCCGAAGAAGTGCGGCTGGCAGGTGACGAGATCGAGGAGCTCCAGGAGGGTCGAAATGACCTGGATCGTGCACGCGAGGATGCCGAGCACAAGCTGCTCTTCACGGAGACTAGTATGGCCCGGGCCACAGAGGCTTTGCAACAGGCTGAATCGCGAGTGACGAAACTCGAAGCTAGCGCGAGTGGGGCTGCTCCAACCTCCGATCGTCTAACCCAGAAGCGAGACGACGCCCAAGCTGCCGCTGCTCGCGCTGAAGATCAGCTGGGGGCTATGAAAGAGGACCTGCAGGCCTTTTAGCGCCTGTATCATGAGTCTTCGGCGGACCTGAACCGCCTCCGAGCTGTTCATGCGGCGTCCACTGACGACTTGACCCAGACCGTTCGGGATCGCGACACCGCAAGAGCCGACGCCGATCGTCTCCGTGGGGACCTCTCGGATCTCCGTACGTTTCAGACACCTTATTCCAGATCTGTAATATCTGCCCTGACCCATTTTTGTATCTCGTTGTCACCCCTTACAGGTACCGAACTGGCTTCGGCCAAAACATCTCGAGAGGCTCATGCCAAACAACTCGCGGAATTGACACGTCGCCTCCGAGACTTTGAACACTCCAACCGGGTGTTGCTGTGAGAGCGGGATACCGCCCGTCGTGCACGCGACCAAATCCGGCAGGAGCGTGACGCACTGCAACAGGATCTAGACGCGGCACGTCAGAAGTTAACTGCGGTGGCTGCTGCGGTGGGGACAACACCTGCCGTTGATGGGGGTACGTCGGGTCCGGCCGCGGTGTTACATTCATTGCGCAGCACGCCCGTTCGTCCCTCTGCCCAAGATCTTACGGCAGATCTTCAGGGTCGGACCCCATCCGGGCCTGATGCTGCTACCTCACCTCCAGGTTCCAAGCGACCTCGTAGCCCGCTGACTTGAGCCCGACGCCTCCGGCCAAACGTCGCGTGATGCCTCTCTCCCCGAATGGCGACGACGACCGTGAATATAAGCCTTCGGCGGATGGGAGTGGTTCCAGTCCCGTCGACCTAACTCAAGACGACGGGCACCTCGCGGACGACGACCGGGGGGTATCTGACGCTAGCGATGCGGATTCGGATGCTGGCCCGGATCTCAGGGTTCGGTCGGATCTGGTGGCAAGAAGGACTCGGACGCCAAGTCGAGTAGCGACGAGGAGGAGGACGAAGACACTGCTAAAGTAGCCGACGACCTACTCGAAGACCAGACCTTGCTAGCTCTTGTCCAGTCCCGCTCCGCTGAACGTCGGCGACGGCAAGCTTCCCCTCGACACGGGCCTATGGTAGTCAGATCTGGCGCCCCGCCTGACGGGTCGGATGGTTCCGGCTCTGACGCGGATCCAACCCCCCCCCCCGACCCACCCCAAACGTGAACTCTTCGGGGGGCTCACCTGCCCCGCCACCTCGCCGTTCTGCTGGGTCTTCCACTCCGGATCCGATGAAACCTGTGGCACCGTTTGCCCGGGGGGAACTGTGTATTCCGGGGTGTGCTCAAGCGCATGCTATGATTCAGCGGGAAGTGGATCCGTGGCTGGCCGACCAAATCTCGGACAAAGCCATGGTCACCATGTTGATCAACGTGCTCTTCCCGATCCTTCCAACTCGTTCGGGCTGGTTGTTTCCGCGGATTGCCCCCACAGATCGGCGCCAATATACGCCTCAAGATTACTGCGTGGACTTGATCACGGAAGACAACGTACGAGCTTTACTGGACTCTCGACCTTGGGAGGTCCTGGAGAGAGCCGCCAACGCCGATCCGCTCTCTTTCGAGGACGACGTGGGGGGCGTCTCGGGGTCGCGATCCAGCGTTATCAGACCCACGAGCCCGACTGCCTGCAATCGTATTGGGAATCTACACACTCTTTCGTAATTACCCCGGCGATGACGACACGGCACCCGTGGCTGGCGGTCTTCAAGAAGGAGTGTAATAACCGTCGTTCGCATGCCGGTGCTCACTGGAAGGCGTTTTTGGAGATCTTCATCTTGGCGATGCGCGAAGGCTGGTGCGACCTGGATCTGTTGCTGGATCCCTTCTTCCTCCATTTTCCCAAGCGATCGGAGACCGTGACCTGGTATCCGGGGTTGGCATCGCGTCAGCCTAACCTTCAGGATCCCAATCTTTACCGGGCCGAGCCTACCGATCTTCTTGAAGCCCTGGATGAGGCCAATTCGGAGGATCCATGGCGTAATCACTTCCGTGATACGCCGGATAAGCATCCGGCTTGCTCAATCTCTCGGCTTAAGGACAAGTTCTTCGGGATCCAGGCTCAGGGCGCTACGTAGTCTCTGGATCTGCCTTCCCAGCCGTTCACTTGCTTTTCTTCCTCCGTGTAGCTTCTATAATCATTAATCCATCTTCGTTGAGTAGCCATCATTCTTCCTTTCTGCGATTCACATTCCTGACTTTTAGCTTGTCCACTCTGGCCGCGATCTGGACCCTACGATCTAGCCGCCTCGCTTTCTCTATCTTTTCCGTATGTACACATTCACATCTCCTTCCTCCGATCTGCACCCTCCCTGCAGATCCATCTTCTCCTTCTCACTCGGACACGACCAACTCACCTCCGAGGTCTCCGTCTCACTACTCCTCGTGAGACTGCATCACTCCGAACCGGTTTCGGCTAGTGTGGTTCCGGAGGAACTCATGTAGCAACGCTCCACAATTGAGATCCGCTTCGTCGACCCATGACGGATCTTCATATCCCGACAATGAACCAAGAACTCGCGGTAGATCCGACCATACCGAGTCCGCTTACCTGTCCTCATGTCCGTGATTATCTCCTCTTCATACTCGTCCTCGTCAAGATCACGGATCCAACTGTCCTCGGGGAGGAGAGCTTCATCGAGATCTACTCGTTCCGCTCCTTCGCCGAGTAAACGAGCTGTAGGTCTATCCGGGAATGTCCTCACCTGCTTAAGTTAATGATGTGCACTACGGGGAATAGCCTGTATTCGGTGCCAGCGGTTTCGATCCTGACGGCGTGCTCTCCGACTTTCTCCGTCACCCGGAAAGGTCCATGCCACAAGTGTGCGAGCTTCCTAGCGTTGCCTTCCTTCACTCGATCTAGATATAACCACACTTGAAATCCGATCTTGATCTCGTGCGGCCGAACTTCCTCATTATGACGAGTTGCCCGATCGGAGATTGGCGCTCTAATCCATTCACCGACTTGTGCTCTCGCCTGTTGATAGTATCGCTGGATCTGGTACCTCCATCTCCGAGGCTCCCGATCTCGACACGCGGTGTTACCCACCGGTAAAGTCGCCTCCAGTGTAGAAATGGCATCCCATCCACGTCCAAATAGACAGGAGTTTCTCCTCAGATCCGATCTTGGGCCGTGTTAATCGCAAACGTAAGTCTTTCCGCATATTCGTCCCATTCGCGTTGATCCAGTTTCTCACATACATTTTGAGCGCGCGAGTGGTAGTCTGCACCATTCGTTCGGCCGTCCCATTCGCTTGGGGTCGATAAGCCATCGTAGCCCGTTGTCGCTTGCATAGAATCTTGCTGAAGTATCTGAAGAAGTCAGCCATAAATCCGGGTTCACGATCATGCCGGATCACTTCGCTGGCCCCAAATCTTCGGATCACGCACTCCTCGTAAGATTCCGCGATCGTTTGCGCGGTCCTCGACGCGCTCACCTTCGCAATCACGTACCCCGTAAACAGATCCACTCAAATCAGTAACTCGGTGTTACCTTTGTGTGACTTAGGCAGCGAATGTATGTGGCCATAGCGATGATCTGGAACGGGTAGGTCGCTTGCATGTTACCCGGCGCCTCTCCCTGGAGCGTGGGCCGCCCTTTTCCCGTCTCACAGTCTACACACCCTCCTACATAGCGATGTACGCTGCGATAGAGCCCCTCTCCAATGGAAATGATCTCGGATCCGCTGGTATGTCCGCCCGATCCCCTGGTGTCCTCCTTCAAGACTGGAGTGGTAATGATGTTGCACGTCCTGCTGCAACGTTTCTGGAACTACCAACCGCATCAGCCCATCTCGTTCTTATGTCGTTCGTTTGGCGGGCGGGCGGGCAGTAAAACAGCAGATCATCCAGGTCTACCTCATAGTCGGATTCGACGGCGTTGTAGGATCTAATATCTTCCGGAGATAGTTCATGCACGGCCCCGACCAGGTATTTCTTCAAACCAGCAATCCACACTTCTTCATATTGGGCTTGCTTAATCCGCTCGATCCGCAGGCTCCTTACCACTTCTTCCTGGAGTACCGCGGGACGGGATCGGGGTCCGCCGGTTGCACTTGTAGCTACCGGGTAGATCTTAGCTGTGGGGTGCTCTTCTACCTCCTTTACTGCCAGGATCTCCTCAAGGCGATTCAGCGTTACCAGATTCTCAAAGTCGGAGTCTTCCTCTAGATCGACTCCAGCTTAGCGCTGTAGGGCAGCACCTGTCAGGCTATCGGCGCTCCCGTTTCAGTCTCGTTTGACGTGGAGCAGCTCGTGATCTGGTCACGCCAACAACCGATCCAACGCTTTCTGCCTTAATGACGTCAGGCCGGGAGCCTTGCAGTCGATTTCTCCTCGTACCTGTCGAATCACCAATTTAGAGTCGCCGCAGACCACCAGTCGCTGCTGGGTTTCTCCCTCCAGCAAATCTATACACGGCAATAAACCTCGGTATTCGGCTTCGTTGACCGTCAGACCATCCACGTACTCCGATCGGGCCCTTACTACTGTCCATTCGGGCAATTTCCACAGTATCGCGCTATAAGCGCCTCCACAACGCTTGACACGGGCAGATCCGTCGAAGCTGACTACCCACAGACTTTCCCCGGGGTGCACCGTACGGATCGGGGCCTGGATCTTGCGTCGTAGTTCCTTTCGTGGTGCTATGGCGATCAATGCTTGATCTACTTCGGCTCTGGGGGTTATGGTAGCTGCTATCGCCCCCAGGATTTCGTCTTCTCCTTTCGTGCACTTCACGATCTCGAGGGTCCACGGGGTTAGCAAAGCTGCCCACTGTCCGAGCCTTCCTTGTAGACCAGAGGATCTGAACAACCAGGCTAGGGTTGAGTAGCGGGCTAGCACCTTGATTTCGCGTCCTACCAATAGGTTGTGTCCCAGATCCAAGACACGGAGTAAGGCTAACACCTCCTTCTCCACGATCCCATAATTCAGCTCGTTTGACTTCAACGTGCGGCTCGCGAACATGACCGGGTGGATCACAGTATCGTGCTCCTGCATCAGGGCTGCTGAGATCGCCCAATCGTTAGCGTAGATGACCACCACTGGTTGCAGCTCTGGTTGGAAGTGACGTAAGATCGGTGTAGATGAAACCTTCTCCTTCAGCTTGGCGAACGCCTTGTGAGCCCGGATCCAGCGCAAGTCAGCGTCAGCAGGATCTCTTGCTCCTTCTAGGTCATCGCCTACTACCGCTGCTAGATCCCGGACTCGAGATCTATTCTCGGGCTTGTTCATAGCCGCAAAGTCTACCTCTCGTAGTTCGTACAACACTGCAGCGTAGACGGCATAATCCTCAATGAACTTACTGTAATAATTGAGGCTCCCCAAATAGGATTGCATCACCCGGAGCGAGCTCGGAAAAGGCAGATCTGTCAAGGCCGAGAGGTCCTTCGGATTCGCTTCCAGTCCACGGCTTGACACTTTATGCCCGAGATACTCCACTTGACTCTTGCCCCAGAAACTCTTCACCACGCTAATGGACAGGATCCACTCCTCGCATACGTCCAACAGCACCTCCACTCTACCGCAGACGTGATCCCAGAATTCCGTAGTGATTAGGATATCGTCGATGTAAGATCTGCGTCCAAGCATCGACTCCTTTCCGTCATCCTTGGTGTAATGGGCTAACTTAGCCCAATACTTTAGCTTACACGTGAGCGCACGTGTATGAGGAAGCGTAAGGTGTATTTAACTTAGATTAAGTATACTTGTATCCACAAGTATAGCTAAACCTAAATAAAGGTACAAATAGTAGCTTTTGCGGTAAAATGAGAACTGAATTGAATGTTAACTGTGGCTTTCCTCCTAAAACTGATATCTATAAAGAGAGGTTCTGCCAACCACTCGTTGGCAGAAACTCCGACCTAATGCTTGAGTATTACTGGCAGAAAGACCCTGCTTTCTGACCAATAGGACTGCTTCCTAATATGAATGGTGACCACACTGCGATGTGGCCCACCTGAATGTATCCACTTAGTGCGTGTTGCACTAAGGTGAGGTTAGCCGAATGTGTAGCCCCGCTACACCATCCCCCCGTTAGGACTTGATGTGCCGGTCTCGACACATCAATCCAAAGTCTTCTTCGGAGAGAACTTCGTGCTCATTTCGAAATGAGCACGCCAACGACGCAGACTTCCGACGAGCTTGCTGCACCTGCAGCAAGCAACCCGGTCGTCGCTAACACAGCGACGACTGCCACATCTTCAGCCTCTTCGGCGTCCGTCGTCACTTCCGCGGTGACGACGTCAAGCTCCCCCAAGCGTACTATCTCGGTTGGGGAGTACCACAAGACGCGTGGCAAAGTTACCTATGCCAACGAAACTCTCTTCGACGGCATGGAGGATCTCGACATGGAGGAGGGCGAGGAGGAGCAAGACTCCTCGTCTTCAGGGCGCAATGAAGCAAGCGTGGGGACGCGTCGTCCCCGCGAGGACGACTCGGACGCTTCGAGCTCAAAGCGCTCGCGCAGCGGCAGCGATAGGCCGCTCGCTGATGGGGCTCTGTCTACTCCGCGGGGTGGAGACGACGACGACTCCACTCCGTCTGCGGCTGTGACGTCGCGCACTAATCCGGTGCGCGACCCGTGGATGCCGTCTCCGAGCGAGATCCGATCTCGCTACGGCAACACATCGCCACTGGGGCCGTACGCGTTGTACTCCTGCAGTGCCATCACTGATGACGACGTCACTAAGGAGCTCGACTTTGATCCGGCGACGGATCAAAGACGTGATTATTACATCGGGCTCTTCCACGAGCTCCGATTCTACGGGAACAAGAAGCATTCCCGTAAGAGTAAGGTGACAGAGTGGGAGGCACTCTGTCAAAGCTGGGGCGCGTTCGTTGATAACTTCAACCGCGACCCGGCTGGCTACCGCGAGCGAGTCCGCTCTGCGGGTGAGCGCTATGAGCGCTACTCGAAGCGGCCCAAGATCTTGCGGCTGCACGATGGCGCAGTCGAGGCGGGGATTCCGTGCGCAGTGCCGTCTGGCGTTGCGTGCGAGCGCTGCCAGGCTGGGGCAGTGCGGCTGTCCGAACGGGACCTTAACGGGTACACTGGTATTAGTGTGCCTGTGGAGTTGAAGACACTGCGTGAGAAGTTAATCACGCAGTTGTCGTCTGAGAGTGCTGAGGGTGAGCGCAACACTCAGTCGAGGGCTGTAGGCGACTACAGCTCTCGCTCAAGTTTTACGCCCTTCGGCGGAGCTGTTGGTGGCGGGATTCGTACTCCGTCACCATTTCCGGCACGTCGCTCATCAGGACGTTCCGCGGCTCCCACGTATCGTGGTCAGGAGAGTATCCTAACCAACGAATACGAAAATGAACCGGACCTTGGGTCCGGATCTGATGATCAACGATTCGCTGGACAATCCAGCGAGTTTCCCCGCGTGCATCTCGCAACGGGGGCGGCGGCGGCGGGAAGACGCCACGGACCGTCGCCGGCCGAGGTCTGGGATCGTTTGGAGGCGATGGAGCGCATCCAGACGGCTGAGCTCGCCGAGATACGGCAGGAGCTGAAGCTCTTGAAGGTCCGAATCGGTCAGGCCGGGCAGACCGCTTCGAATATCCAGGTCGACCTAGGGTCGATCGTGTTTCGCGTGGGGCAACGTGTCTCCGCGCTCGAGACGAGGGTCGCGCCGAGTCACCGGGAGTAGGTGACTCGTGTTGCGAGTAAGGCTTCAGCCGCCCAACGTAAAAGGTTGGGTGGAGGCACATGCTGGACGGTATGTCTAGCGTGTACGCGTTGCCATGCTTCGCCAACACGGCGAATGGCCCGATGAAGCGCGGGGCAAGCTTGCTTGCTCCGAAGTCGGAAACTGCATGTTTAGCTAGGTTCTGTGTAGCTAACAGAACTAATGAACCCACTTTGAATTCATTTGTGTTTCCTCTGCCATTGTTGTCAGCATTCAACTTCTGTCGATCGACAGAAGCTGCGATAGCATCTTGCACAAACCGTATTACGGCTTGGCGGCGCTGGACAAAGTCCATTGCCTTCGAGTTGAACTCCTTGTTCAACCCGTTGTTCTTGTTCACTACAGGCCCGGCCTGTGTGTGGTTGTTGTTGTTGAGAGTGTCTACGCCCGGCGTAGACATTGTGCTCTCGTCGATTGGACTACGCGCAGTCCGTGCGCGTGTCGACACAGCTGATATGTTGCTCGTATCAGCGTGTTCATTCGGTTTGGTTGAAACCGGATACCCTCCCCCACTTAAGGAAGGAGCTACCGCACCGAGTACGCTCGGTACGCGTGGATGCCTCATGGCGTTCACGTAAAACGGTGTGTGTCCTGTCGAGACATGCACCGAGTTGTTGAAGGCAAACTCTGCCATCGGCAAGCAGTCGCTCCAGTATTGGAACGAGTGAGCGTAGCTCTTCAGAGCGTCAACCAAGACCCGGTTGACGCGCTCAGTTTGTCTGTCGGTCTGCGGATGATCCGCAGTCGACATGGACAGCTGCGTGCCAAGAAGTTCAAACACTTCTTGCCAGAAACGCGCTGTGAAGCGCGGATCACGGTCAGACACGATGTCGATCGGCATGCCATGGTGTCTAAACACCATGTCAACAAACAGACGTGCCGTCTGCTTGGCTGTCACTTCGGCTGGTACTGCAGCAAGATGTACTCAGGCGGAAGACCAAACACAAAGTCCATTGAGATGGACTGCCAACACTCCGACGGAGTCGGTAGTGACTTAAGTGGAGCCTGCGAGAAGGGCGCAGGCTTCACGCGCTGGCAAACGTCGCAAGCACGAACGTACTTGCGTAGCCACTTGTACTGGTGACTCCAATAGAAGTCACGCGTGAGAAGCAAGTATATCTTCTCACGACCCTGATGTCCAGACGTCGGGGCATCGTGATACTCGTAAGTGATCCTGAGCTTCAGCTCATGATCGTTCGGCACGACAATGCGATCAGCGTTGTCGTCGACTGCGCTGCAAAGCAGCAGACCATTGTGTACACGATAGCGGTGTACACGTGCACGGAGATGTTTCGCCAGCTTCTGACGAGATTTGTCAGAAGGCGCAGCGAAGTAGTCCAACAACTGCTTCGCATCCGCATCTTTCTTGTATGCGGACCGCACGTCGTCTAACAAAGACGACGAGGGAGTAGACGTACGTGCGACGCCAATTGCATTGGCGACGGCCTTGTGCACCGCATAATCAGGTCGACGCGATAACGCGTCGGCCACAACATTCAACCTTCCAGGTTTGTACTCAACCTGGAAGTTATACTCCGCAAAGAATGAGAGCCATCTCGCCATTCTTTGTGAGATGTGCGGCGACTTGATCGCCGGACGCAATGATGCGTGATCGGTGTAGACCACAAATGGTCTACTCCCAAGTAGATACACTCGAAACTTCGCGAGTGCATACTTCATGGCAAGGAGTTCCTTGTCATGTACCGGGTAGTTGCGCTCAGCTGGCTTCAGCTGACGCGACTGATAGTAGACCACGCGATCACGTCCCTCGTGATCGTGTTGCATTAGAGCGCATCCGATTGCGAAATCGGACGCGTCACACACGACGTGGAATGGGCGATCTTGGTCGGCCACCGCCAAGATCGGCGCCTCAGTCAAGCCCTGCTTGACTGCATCAAAGGCCTGCTGACAATCAGCAGTCCAAACCCATGCAGCGTCCTTCTTTAGGAGCTGCGACAGCGGGCGAATCTTGCCCGCGTAGTTGCTCACGTACTTGCATAAGTACGTAGCGAGTCCAAGGAACTGCCTCAGTTCCTTGACATTGGAAGGCGTAGGCCATTCATTGATCACTCTGACCTTTCCCGGGTCAGGGCGTACGCCGTTCTTCCCTACGAGACACCCAAGGGCGGGTATCTCGCTAGCCCCGAAGATACACTTCTTCAGGTTCACGTAGAGCTTGTGTTTGCGCATGAGCGCAAACAACCTGCGGAGATGTTCCTTGTGCATCTCCACTTCCGACTTCCCGTCCACAGCCCGGCTGTGGATGAACACATCGTCGAAATAGCTCGGTGCGAAGTCGCGCACCGAGCGCAACAAGTGCGTGACGCACCTGTTGAACGTTGCAGGGGCATTCTTTAGTCCCTGCGGCATTACAAGCCACTCCCAGAGCATACCGCTTGGAGTGCTCACCGCCGTGAGAGGTATATCGCTTTCATGCATGAGGATCTGACAGAATCCGTCTCTCAGATCCAGACAACTAATGATAGTGCTCAAAGCCATCGAATCGATGATCACATCTTTTCGCGGTATCGGCGTCTGCGCCGGTACCGTTGCGACGTTCAGCTTGTTATAAGCATGAACGATGCGCCACCCGCCCTGTGCCTTCTTGACACAGAACGTAGGCGCGCTGTGCGGGGACTTCGATTCCCGCACTTGCCCAGCCTTGCGACGACTTTCGAAGAAGTCGTCGATCGCCTTCACTTGCTCCCGCGGCAGTGGCCACTGCCGCGTCACGCAATACTTCGTTCCCGGCACGAGATCAATCTCGTGCTGAACACCCTTGTCCTGCGGCAACTCCGCAGGGATATCGTCCGGGAGTACGTCTCTGTACTCACGCAAGACCTTGTAGAAGGGGCTCGACTTCAGCGAGTCCCAGCTCTGCTCGTCGAAGCGTTCCTTCTTCGACTTGGCGCTGAGGGCATCGACGCCCTCAGCGACGAGCTGTTTCAACTCTTCCGCTTCACACTTCATCCTCTCGACATCCGAGAGGATGCAAATCTGCTTGATGCGTCCATCGTGCAGGTCGCGGGCGAAGCGCCTACAGCTCGTGACTGGAAGCGAAGTCAACTCCGACGCTAGCGTCGGAGGGTTCTCCAACTTCATCTTCTTATACTGGAGACCAGTATTCGTGCGCGTCAAGTCACTCAGTGTCTCGACGGTCGTCTCCCGTTCCTGTGTCTGCCCGGCAGACACTGCGAGTAGCGCCTCGGTCCCTGACCGAGACTTGCGCAGCTTTGCTCGCTTGCGCCGTTCGCTTCTTGTGTGGAACCCGGTTCCGCGCGTCTTGTTTTGTCCGGGCCCGGCCGCAGACAGATCTTCCTTTTGATCGCCGGCGGGTTCAACCCGCGGGCGCACGCAATCAAGCCCGGCTTGATCGCGCATCGCTTCTTCGTGCAGCCCGGCTGCACGTGAGCACGCAATGCGTTTCTTGTTGTCTCCGGCGGGTTCATCCCGCGGGCGCACGCAATCAAGCCCGGCTTGGTCGCGTACCGCTTCGTCGTGCAGACGGGCTGCACGCGAGCGCGCAAGCATTTCCGGTGCGGGACGTTTGCAACCGTCCGCACTGCCTGCAGCGTCGGCTCCCAGAGCCGGTGCGCTTTCTTTACCTCGACGCCTGATGGCGGAGCGTCTTTCGACGTTTGGGCCAATCGCATCAGCTCCCTGAGCTGACGCGCCCGAGTCACTGTCCTTATCAGTGACTGGCTCCTCTTGTTGAACTTGTGTGTCGACACTAATAGTCGACACGACCGCGTCACTCTTGACGCTTCGAGGACCTCTCGAATCCGATCGAATCTGAGTCTTCTGATTCGACTCACATTTTCTCCCGACGACTCTCTCAGTCGTCGGTGTCCGCGCGGGGTGACCGGAGACAGCCGCGCGTCGCGCTGCCTCTCCTGGTGGGTCGCGTGCACCGCGAGGTGCACGTGCTGCGCCGACAGGGCCATCGCTCACTGTCGCGCCGCTACTCCCGAAGTGCACGATCGTGCGCTTCGTCCAGTCGATCACCGGATCATGCCGTGCAAGCCACGGCATGCCCAACACCATGTCGAACTTATCGTCTAAGTCAAGTACGATAAGCTCGTCCACGAACTTCTTCTCTCGATACGAGAAGCGTACGCGTACGACACGCTTCTCGGTTCTAACAACGACACCCGTTGCTAGTCTTACTTCCAATAGACTTCGAGGCATTACTACCTCCTCGAAGTCAAGCCTCGCTAGGCTCTGCAGTCGAACAAAGTTGTTCGACGCACCACAATCCACCAACGCACGAAGAGACTTCTCTCTCTTCGAGTTAACCTTCAGGATGACAAGGTTCGGCCTGTCATCCCGCTTCTTACAGTGAGAGTGACTCTCACTGGGGGCAGCAGTCTTCAATACGGCGTGTCCGATATCGACACGCTCGACTGCATCACCACGGTGCGGAAACAACGGTCTCTACGCCCGTTGTTTCCGCACCGGAAACAGCGGACATTCGTTGGTCCACGACGCTGCTGAGATCCAGCAGCCGTCGCACTCGAGAGGTCCATTGGTTCGGGACCTCCCGACGGCTTTGCCATCGGTCGCGGCATCGGCCGCGGAACGTTCACATGGAGCTTAGCCTGTCGCAGGCTAAACTCTTCTTGCATTGCAAGTGTAATCGCAGACTCGAGAGTACTTGGGTACTCTCGGAAGAGATAGGTCTTCACAGGCCCATCTTGCAGGCCCTTCATGAACGTGACGACCTTAGTCGCCTCGTCTATCGGGTTGGTCACGATGTTCGAGACCAAGTACCGCGCCCTTTGAGCGTAAGCATGCACGCCATGCTTGCCCTGTTGCAGGTCGAGGGGCTCAGCCCTCGATCTGAACTCATTCTGCGGGGGCTCAAACGCTTGTCTGAGCTCCTCCTTGAACACCTTATACGTGCTAAAGCACGTAGGATCAGTGAGTCGGCGTCCGTACGCCCAACTCCTTGCTCGCCCGCCAAGGCATGACATGGCGAACGCAACCTTCGACAACGGGTCGACGATACGTCGAGCCGTAATGGCAGTGTCAACTTCGACAAGCCATCGGAGGAGAGGTTCGCCCTCTCTTCCTATGTAGGGAGTTTCAACGACTCCACGCGCGGTGTGGACGGAGTCGACACCGTAGCGCGAGCAGCGGTCTCGCGCTGTTCCTTCATGATGAAGCCTAGAGCAACACCGTGTTGCTCTGTCGGCGATAGCGTGCGTAGCATCGTCGCTATGGCCGCTTCTCCAATGACCGTCGACAGTCGTTGGAGCGCCTCCCACTCTGGATCCGCCAGGTGGAGACAGTCTTCGCGTGCAACATGCGTTGCACCCGTGTTTGTGTTACCAGTGGACATACTCGCGTCCACAGGCAGGTCCTCGGTCCCCGTATCGAATTTCATGCGATATGTAACTAGTAGGTCGTTGGACGGACTACAAACTGCTACCAGGTGTAATGAGCTTACTTAGCCCAATAATTTAGCTTACACGTGAGCGCACGTGTATGAGGAAGCGCAAGGTGTATTTAACTTAGATTAAGTATACTTGTATCCACAAGTATAATTAGATCTAAATAAAAGTACAATTTGTTGCTTTTGCGGTAAAATGAGAACTGAATTGAATGTTAACTGTGTCTTTCTTCCTGAAACAGATATCTATAAAGAGAGGTTCTGTCAACGAGTGGTTGGCAGAAACTCCGACCTAATGCTTGAGTATTACTGGCAGAAAGATAAGATAGGTGTGAAAAGCGTACTACCAGCGGTGAACACTTAGTGGGGGTGTTAGAATGAGGTTCCCGAGAGACCGTAAAGGCTCTGTAAAGGCTTGAGGGTAAAGTGTACCCGCTGGCATTAAGGTGCTCTCCCATTGGTAAAGGGAGAGCCAATCATAGGACTACATAACTAGCCAATCAGGGGGCGCGCTGTTGGCGACCGCTCGTGCGATGATGTTTGACAGCATTCGGAGAGAGCTCACTTCTCCTTTTGCCAACGACTGAGCAGTAGTCTATTAGAGGGCATTAAGAGGTAAATAAATCTTAAGTTTGACCAACCAAAACTGAGTTTTAACAGGATGAAAACCGGGGGTAGCACAAATCCAGCCGCACTGCCGCAAGCAATGGTCATCAGTAGTAGGCGTAGCCATCCACACGTTTTTTGATCGACGCACGGCGATGACGCGCTTGCTATTGGGGGCCTTGTAGAACGCGGTCTCATCCATGTTGAACAGACGCATTAGACTCAATGATCGCTTTGGCCAGAGAGCTAAAGAGCAAACGCGCATCGTCGAAGTCGACAGTGTTCCGCGTCTTTGAAAAAACTTGGGCACTTCGATCGGTGAGGTCGGGATGGCGCTGCCTGAATTTGGTATACCATCCGTCTGTGACAGCGCGGCCAGCAGCCAGCTCCGATATCTCGGTTGCTTTCTTCATGATGTCGGCGCGTCCAACCGGGTGGCGCACAATCTGGCGGCCAATGATCCAGTCTTGGATCGCTTCTTCCGTGTCGAGAGGTAGCAGCGGCTTCGGCCCTCGACGCTGCCTTAGTATACCCTTCTTTGCGTTGCTGACCCACTGCGCAAGGTGCTGGTCGGTATCTGGGACTCCGCTGCGACTCTTGCAGCTGGATTCCCACTGAGCACCCGCTCAACTGCTGCCGTTAGATGCTCTTGTGTGTAGTTCGAGGCCATTCGCAAAATGGCGGCAAACTGCATCGGTGCCCGCCAAAATCGGCGATGCTTTGCTATAGAAAATGACAGGCTAAGAAGCCTTGGTTTCATACTGCCAATAGTACGCGTGTGTTCTCATGCGGACGTCTAATTGGATAATACCGATCCTAACACGAAACTGGTTGGAAATACGAAATTGGTCGCAGACCTTAGTAATTAATCACACGCTATAATTCCTAACGCACGCCATAGCGGGTAGATAATATCTACTGCTATGGCGTGCGCTAGGAATTGAGACTGCGTCAAACAAAACTTTACTATGGTGCTAAGTGCGAATCGCGATTTGAGCACACCGTTGCAAAGAGGGGCGTCTCCTATGTCGATCGAACGTCCCCAGATTCAAATTTCCCGCCAAGTGGTGACCGTTTAAAAAAAGCCCCAAAATATTTGGGGGCTGTTTTGGAGGTAAATCACCCCCAATGAATCGATTGGGAGCGGTCCCATTGGCTAATTCGATCTCCTTCCCATTTACAAGTGCCCTTTTCTCCCAAAAATATGGGGTCTACCCTTTCGGGCAAAATAGAAAAACGGCTGTATCTCGACACTCCTGTTAAGTTCGATTTTGGTCCGCACAACTTTAAGGCCAGATATCTCGATAACTCTAAAAGCCGCTTTAGTATCATTTTGTTTGATGAAGTGGATATTATGCACTTCAGCTTGCTTAAGCGGACGTTTTCCGCTAACGTACACCACCACATATTCGCACTCAATCGCAGACTTTTGGGCGATGCTACGGGGATTATCTTCATCTCAAGGAAGAGGTTGATCCACTAAGAGCATCTCCAGCGGCAAGTCCTATTCCAAGGCTTAACGGTGACCGACAACGGCCATTGAGACCTGGATTAGAGAGTTAGATCTCGCGACACTCCGCTCACAATGGCCACAAGGTTGAAGTTGGACACACGGTGATGGTGCAGCCGACGCTGACCAACTCCACGAAGACGAGAGCCAAGATGATCATACCACTACTCGTCTCCGAGTCATCGCTGAGCGACCCGCTCACGCCCGGTGTTGATGAATCATCAGTTAATGCAACCGTCGATTATGTAGTTAGAGCATCTCCAGCGGCAAGTCCTCTTAGAGCATCTCCAGCGGCAAGTCCTAACGGCGGTTTTAATGTAAAAGTAGCGCATTAGAACCTTGGTCCAAGTCTTAAGCTCCCAGCGGCAGGTCGTAATGCGGGTTTTAACTTCAGGAGGTCCTATCGAGGACGCCTCGAGTCTCAATTTAAGACTTGAGATTTAATGGATTATGTGGTGCACACACTTCGGGGAGCTAGTCCATTCGCTACTATAAGATAATCTTTTTAGGAATGGAGTTGATTGGCCAAAATGTTAGGTTAAGACTCGGGTTAAGTCTTACCGCGGGGGGGTGTGACTCTCTACTCGTTGAAACGATTTGATCTGTGGTGATCGGTTTAAAAAGGATATGAAAGGGTAATAGAAAGTTTCTGGAAACGGTAGTGGGGGCGGTTTCTGTACATGTAGTATTTGATGAGCATCGGGTATTTGATGAGCATCGAGTTCAACACTGATAACATATCATGAACGGAGCCTCGAAATAGCGGTGGCTTCTGGCAACACTTCGGATCTGCACGCATTTCCGTCAGTGTTTCCCCTCACGAAACTTTGCTCGGACTCGATGAGCTTCTCGCGCAATGACTTCCAGCCGGCCAATCTCAGTTGAGGTGCTGACGGAGGCTTCGATCCGGATCCTGCAAAACCACAATACAAAACACAGCAGCTATGAGTTTGTCGTGTCTTCAGAGAAGCCGCAGTACATGACATGTATACACACAACGTACCTGAAGAACCAGCTAACCGATTGTATCTCCGCATGATGAAGATGGAAATCCCCACGATGGTACCGACGCACAGTGCCAAGACGATGTAAGTCTCTGTGGCTGACGAGAACTTCTGAGAGCTGTCGGAGCCATCGCACTGGCTTGCAATGACAGTCTTCTCCCAATCGGCCACCTCCGTCGCCGCCACGCACACGCAGCCATCAGAACCGGTGCAATACAGCTTGTTGCCCGTACTCCCCGTCGTGTTGTAGTTCGATGTCCACTCCGCGATGCAAGTTGAGCACACCGAGTCTCTCACGCTGCAGTAGGTGTAGGTGGACGCCGGGAAGTACCGCTGCACAGACTCGTAGTACTCCTTGTCGGCCAGGTAGTCCTCATAGACGGACATGCTGACGCAGGCGCCGTTGGGGTCGATGGCGCACTCGTCCGTTGAAAGCGCCACATTGAGGCAGTCGTAGCCCGTCCGAGGCTGTGAGCAGCTCTCGCCAGCATACCACGTGCAGGAATCGCCAACATTCGAGCTGGTCGTCTTGGTCACAGCCGAGTCGCCTGCAATCTCACCCGAAGACGAGGTGGAGTTGGCGGCAGATTGCGAGGCCATCTTGGTCCGGCGATGCAAATTTTAGTTTGACCCTCATTCTAGCGGAGAAGCCTAGATGCGTGACATCGCACCGATGTTGTATGCGCTCTTTGCACGCCAAAACAGGAAGAACTTGGAGGATAACCTGGTACATGTAGATGATGATGTGGGTGTTGTACACTCTAGCGACCACCTCGCTTGTTGCACTTCAATTTGCTGGGCTTAAAGTCACCGCTGGTCGTCATGAGGGATGATGAGATGCACTTGCTGTTCATCTAATCGTTTTGCTGTGAAGACCAGATTTGTTCATCGAATCACTCATTTTACAAGCGGTCCATAAGTTTACAAACAATTCATTCAACCCATTTTTGCACAGCAGAAAGCACCAGCACGTGCACAGTATACTGTAGTAGCATAACCGAAAAGGCAGCAGATTGATTCATCAGAGGGAGTTAGTCGTCTCCAGCATGCAATTCTGCATCGGCTGGTACAGCTATCGAAAAAATAGCTCCAGGGTACCTTCAATTAATTACCTGACGCGCTGTGTTCCTCGTCTGGATCGTGTAAGCGCAAATTTTTTCTTGAAGTTTTTTCAAAGATCAATCGAGCTTGATGGGTTGGTATCCGGGATACTCAGTCGAGCGATCGACAAGTACGAAGTGCCCGAGGGGGGACAGTTGTAGCACATGATTGACAGCTTGTCGTCCTTGTCAAATTGTGCTGTCAAAGCCAATGGCGTAGTGACAGCCGTGCCAAGTGATTTCACTGCGGTCTTGACTTGATGAGTGCAGTACCCATTCTTCAAGAGTGAAATTGCGCCGGAACCTTTGGAAATGCCGCTCATGCATACTCCGACGGTGTAAACGCCCAATTGGCAGATTTTGACAACATTGCCTTCGTCGGTCATTATGAAATCCTCCGATTCGACTTTCTCCCACTGCAGCCTCGCCATGCTGTCCCTTTTCGATGCTTGAAGTAGGATGAATGGAGCTGTATGAGTGGCCTTACTTCCATTTCGTAGCTCCGCTAGCTCACGTTGCAGTATCGACTCACGCTCCTTCATCCGACGTAATTCATTTTGTTGGTCGCGTACTTTTAACGTTAACAAGTCGAATCGATCTGTGGAAACAGATTCGAGATCGAACTTGAAATTGAAGAGCCATTTCTTGCACAGGACACGGAAGTCCATAGTTAGCTCCAGACGAACACGATCACCTTCCATCGACGTAATTTTCCGGTGCACATCACTCGACTGGAATTCTAGTGCGTCACGAATAAACTATGCGGCATTATTACAGAACATATTTAGAGTCAGTGAAAAGCATCCACCCATACTACTACGCCAATCCTGCAAACCTCGACATAATCCGTTGGTGGTAGAGCGTCAAAAACAGCGATTGCATTCGCAGGTGTCACATAATCAGCTTTCTCCATTCCCCCCTTGTACCTGCAAAACCACTCAAAAGCGGGTAAGACCCCGTCAACATGCTGCTACATCCACCTTACTTACCACTGCTTGCCGCTACCAAGGCTTTTCAACCAAATGCCCATTCTTTCTTCTTTGAGCTGAATCGAGTATTTGTAGCGAATCCCATCGAGCGTAAGATCTCCTTCCATCTTGATGGCTTCGTTCAGTGCCATTGTTCACTAGGTCTTCTCTTAGCTCTGTTGGCGAAATTCGCTTCTGGAACGCTGGGAGAGGAAAATACCAAACGTGAATTCGTCGATTGATGGTACTAGATTGAGGTAAATGGCGATAAGTGATTCTACCATCAATTGAATATCTTGCTGTCAATTTTAAAAGCTTATGAGAGAAAGGCTAGATCAAAGAACATGTCGTAGGCGTCGTCGATCTGAAAGAGATGGCTATTCGTAGCAATTTCGAGCTCAGCATCAGCACCAGTCTTGGTCAATTCTGAAGAAATTGGCGTAGGTTGAAGAGCCGGCGTTCGAGCAAGTAAAGGTAACAGTACCGACGGCAACTCACGTGGAAACTGCGTTGTCGCGGCTGATCGAAGCGCATTCACCAATGTATCTGCAGGAACCACAGCGGAAAGACCCGCAAAGCCGGAACTGTGCGGATCCAACGCTTGAAAGAGCAACGTAGCTGCGTCCAGGAGCTCTTCAAGGAAGAGGCACGCTTGTACGCCTCGATGGAACCTTGCAAGACCCACGCCTTGGCTATTTGGTGGCTCCTTGGTGTTCGTAGAATTGGTGAGAGAGAGTGCAGCTTCAACAACTCGTGTCTGTAGATGCTTCGGGAAGTCCATACTGAGCTGTTGTAGTATTTGCAGGAATGAAGCCTCGCTGATAGTAGAGGGTCCTCCAGCTCGCACCTTTCGAGAGGGAGCAGCACCTTGACCTACTGCAGAACTCGATCGTGACGGTAGACTGTCGCTGCTGCCGCTGGTCGATAATGAGGGAGTGGTTTCAATAGCTGCCAAGTCATGGAAAACCTTCTCAACTGCAGAGGGGAATGACGGACTGCTCGGGTGACACGCGCGAAGACACGAAATCGCTGCAGCAAATTTGTTCGACACCATACCTTGGAAGCTGCAGGCACATCCCCCAACATTGATACCGTAACTCGTGTCATAAAAAATGATATTCATCCGTCTGGACCACGTACTGAGCAGCGAGGAAAGCCATGGGAACTCGAGGCCGCAGCGTTAGCACCTCTGCGATCGCCGTCGCAAGCATATCCTTTGCTCCAGATTTAACTGCTCCATGGAAGTGACCCGGTCAGTCCTTTTAATCATTCACAACTATTGGGGATCGCGTTCACGCACCGAGATAATCTTCTGGCATTGTACCAACGCACGGACTTCACTTGAACACTGCCGTATCTTGACTCTCGACTTGCTCAGCTCCAGGGTCACAACAGGAGTGACGACGCTTCACGAAGTGTTGCTTACAAAATATCCATTGTATTATTGACTTGAGAAAACGTAAGTCCCTCAGAGCGACGATTCGAGGGAGCATTTCTATTGGTTAATAATAGCTACAGACTGGCACCACAACCGTGCTGACAACACTTCTCGCTCATGTTTGCCGTGGGATTTGTGCTGCGAATAAGTGCAGTAGTCGTACGTGGATGCTGTTATCGTGGTGTTAACAGTAATGTTTTCCAATACATGTATGTGCTGTCGTATATTTGCATTATTTTGATTTTGTTTGGCTCTTCGAGCTCAAGCTTTTTGGGAGATACTTTGTGGAGGTAGCTACAAAGTATCTCCCAAAAAGCCCGTGCCGCCTACGTCAAAAAGTGCGTTACATGCATCGCTGTTCCTGCCTTCGAAGTGGCTGTGTCGCTGCTGATGCTGATGCTGTCGTCGATGAAGGCGGCTGTATCGCTTCTGATGCTGTCGTCGAATGGCGAGTTGTCGCTGCTGACGGCGAAGGGTACATTGTCGCTGCTACTGTCAGCAAAGGTTGCTGTGTTGCTGCTGATGCTATCGTCGTAGGATACGTTGTCGTTGCTGTCGTCGAATGGCGAGTTGTCGCTGCTGACGGCGAAGGGTACATTGTCGCTGCTACTGTCAGCAAAGGTTGCTGTGTTGCTGCTGATGCTATCGTCGTAGGATACGTTGTCGTTGCTGCCGACGAAGGGTGCGTTGTCGCTGCTGCTACTGTCGGTGAGGGCTGGTCGACACTAATTTCTCCGGACGCGTGATGCTTTTGCGTTGAATGGAAACGAGCGCGTTCCGCCCAAGCCTTCACCTTGGTGAATCCGTCTCAGCGGGGTGGTAAGTTTCAGTTGGCTCGTTCTGCGCTCACATTTACTCGCTTTAACTTCAGTGTTTGATAGCCGATGTTGACTCCATAAACATCCCCGGGGTGAACTCGATGATGATAAGTGGCCTTCTATTTGATGTTGATGTGTTTGTTTCTATAGAAGCCTTTTGATAGTATAAAAGACGTGACTTGATGTCATTCATCTGTCGTGCTGGAGTTGCGTTTGGTTGATCTTGTAGCGTGAATGTTGTCAAGTATTTTTGCATTGGGTCTGGGGTCGTGCTGTGTTATCTCCGGGGTGAACTCGTTCAGATTAATCCCATCATCTATGTAAAAAACTTTATTATGTCGTGGCTATCAAGAGTGTTCGCATATACGTCTCTTATTCGCTTTTTGATTCCCTTTAAGCTGCTAGAATACTTATTTCTAGTCTCGCTAGAGATGCACGCGTCGCGTACTGCCTTCACTTCCGCTGCAGCATCCTGCGATCCATGTTGTGCTCCGGGGCAGGCTAGAGCATCCGGAATCACACAGTCTAAAAACATCATTTTCGGTTGCTTCGGTGCAACTTTGGTTTCATCGACGAATAGACGGAGCGCCGCATCACCAGCTGCTATCACGCAGGTGCGCAACGAAAAAATAACTTCGCCGTACTTAAACGAGCGCAGAGAAAAGAAAAAAAATGCCGATGCTCTGAGCCCTTCATTTCAGAATCCCCCTCTTCCGTCGGTTGCCAAGAGTGCAGGTCTCGTCCGCGATGGTATGTCAAGCGCTCGCTGTTCGGCTTACATACCTGGTTGTCTGACATGTATTGCTATACACGCAGCCCACTGAAGACGGCCTCCCCCCTTATCCCGACCACAGCAAGCGGGACAAGTCCCCCGCTCCGGACCCGCCAACACTGTCGCGCCAACAACAAGCGGAGGCGAGGCGTATGAAGATTCGCGTGGACAGTCGACATGCGTGAGAGGGGGTTGCACCGTTGGCAAGGCGTCACGGCGGGAAGAGGCTCACTGCATATCAGGAGCGCGTGCTGAGTGAGGAGTACGGCGACTACGTCCGGCAAAGACAGAAAGAGAAAGAAGAGAACGAGGCGTGGGAGAGCCGTTTGCTGCGATTGTTGCAGAGCGAAGAGAGGGAGCGCTCGGCTTCTGTCGCGAGCGAGGAGCTGAAGCAGGTGTTGGATCAACTGGACTCGGTTAATGGCAGCCAACAGGCGCATGGAGCTGCCAAGGCATCCGAACCCGCACATCAAGATCAAGATGATGACGTCCGTCAACGTGCACCGAAGATACACCAATCTTTGGCTAAAACACCGAAGGTGGACCGAGCAGCAACGTCGACTTACACCGTCCAGACGTCTGGCGACACTGCGCTTGCCGAGGCGCTGAACCAGCTTGACGAAGAAGATGAGCTTGCGTTGCATGGAGATACAGATGATCTGGATTACGTGGACGAGGAGGAGAACGTGGAGGAGAAGACGTCCGACGTGGAGAGTGAACATGACGACTCGTTCGAAGATGCGGTATGTACCAAACGCAAACCAAAGATTCACCGAATGCAGCCCAAGAAATCTACGGTCGCGCCGAGCAGAGCGCCAGACACTTCCGAAGTGGAGGCACCAGCGGCAGAAAGCTTTTTGGAGGGCTTTCCGATATTCTGGCCGTCGTGGAAAGCATTTGACGATGTCTTCGCCGACTTCCAGCAGCAGAACTTCCAGTTGTTTTCGTGTCGTACGAGCACATCGATTAAGGCTCGCAACAAAGCAATTCTTGAGGAGCAAAAGAAAGCGAAGAAGCCGGCGAAGAAGATGAAGGGGAAACGCCGGTCGAAGCATCGACGGACAGGTGGAACGCTTCTTCCTGAAGCGTGGGAAACGTACAGCCGGACGCTCTTGTGTACGCACGCCATGCCGTTTACGGGGAAGGGAACCGGACAACGTAAGCACACAACTGTTCGATCGACGGGATGTTCTGCACGTGTGAACGTCCGTGTGTGCTTGCGGCCTGGCGGCAAAGGATTTCACTTGGTTGTGAAAGCCTCTGGAACCCACGATCACGCTCTGTCGGAACACCAGTGGTATAATTATGCCGAGAACCGTCGCATCGAAGACGTTGCTGTGGTGTCCAAGGCTGGAGCGAAACCGAAGAGGGGATCCTTTCGTATGTTCGCGCGAAGACAGGTGTGTCGTGGTGTTTTGGTGGTGAATTGGTGCATTTATGGTGACACTGAACTCAGTTATTATTTTACAGGTAAGCGCACAGCCCTAAAGGACACCCACAACATGATTCATGGAGCAAAAAAGACCTTCCGCGGCGGTCGATCCGATGCTGAGCGCGCTATTGCGGTGCTGGATGAATTTATCGAGAGAGCGCCTGGAAATACGGCCGAGTTCATCGTCGACAGCGAGAGCAATGTCGTTCGTGTGGTGACATTTCAGACGGCGAGGCAGAAACGTCTGTTTGCTGCTTTTCCCGAGGTGGTGCTAGTGGACTCGACGCATGACACCAACGTGAACAGGTACAAGCTCTTCAGCTTTGCGGTGCATGATGTCTTTGGCCGGGTAAGTTTTAGCTAACAATGTATAGACCAAAAATAAACCAAATGTACCAAACCTTACTGATTGTGTTTGTTATTATTCTGTAGGGCCAATACGTACAACACGCGCTCGTACAGACGGAGGAGAAGCCTAATCTAGCGCTGGTGGTAGCAGTGTTCAAGAGAAACAATCCAGCGTGGGCTAACATCCGAGTTGTCATGACGGACAAAGTCCTGCATGAGAAAGACGTGCTGCACGAGGCCTGGCCGAATGCAACACAGTTGCTATGTCGGTGGCATGTGGAAACGTGGCTAAAGCGGCAGTGCGCTCGCTTGGGTGGCTTGGATCAAGAGGGGACAAAGCGCCTGAAAGTGATTATGAAAGGTCTTGTGAACGCGGAGTCCCAGCAAGAATACGATGATGGGAAGGTCGCGTTGTTGGAGACTCTAGACAACGACAAGGAAAACCACTTGTACATGAGTGTTATGCAGCACTGGGACACTACTACGGACGAGTGGGTCATGTTCAAGCGCGGCGGGGTGCCCCATTTGAAGAACAACACGAACAATCAGCTCGAGACGAAGTGGGGGCGCGTGAAGGAAGTCGTAGACGGCAACTTTACGATTGATGAATTGGTGACCATGCTGATTACGCTCCAAGAGTACGCAGAGGAGCGCTATCTGGCGGAATTTCATCGTGTTGGCAGTCGACCGCCCATGGCCGAAGACCCGGAGCTGACTGGATTAGCTCTGCAGCTCAGCGACTACGCTTTCCGAATCGTAGCAGAGCAGCACAAAGGCCATTGGTCCGACGGCGAGCTATGATATTGAAGTGGACGGTGTGAAGACAACTGACAAATCCAGGGACGGGGAAAACGCACGAAGTCGATGCAAGGGCACGCTATCTGTATAGTTTTTGTATTTCAGTGTAAATTGGGTTTATGAAACTTACAACACTTTGCTGTTGCAGCTCTCCTCCTGTGACTGTATCTTCAGACAGACGTGCTTGCTTCCGTGTCGGCACGTTATGTACGTCCGAAGCAAAGCCAACTACGAGACTGTGATTCCCCCGATGCGCACATTTTCGTCGAGATGGATTGTTCAAAGTCCGGCGAACAACATTGACACAGGTGCAGTCACCCCTGGAGGTCTCAACCGTGTTAACTGCCCGGCCATTCGAGCGCTTCCCCCTGTTGACAGAGATACCAAGTACAGTCGCTGCAAGCTTCTCACAGAAAAGATTACGGATGTGATGTCACTCCAGCCGTCGACTACATACCGGCTGGCAATGACATGGCTGAAAGACTTTCACGTCGCGCTTCACACCGGCAAGCTGGATGAGTTCACAGGGCACCGAGGAGCTGATGCTCGTAACATCTTCCACAATCTATCGCAGATCTCAGTCCCCGACAGCGTGACGCTGTTGCAGCTCTCCTTTGCCGATCAAGGCGAGTGCCCACTGCTTAAAGACAAACAACCTGTTCTTGAGATGGACAAGTCGGATAGTCAAGAGAAGGCCGCAGGACCAGCGCCAGCAACTTCAACTATCACGTCGCCTATTGTGGCAACGGAAGGAGCTGCCGCTGAAAGTAAAACAACTGACGCTACAGACTCAGCACTAGGTTCTGTGAGTGCTCCGATTGTGTTTGCCTCGCCTCCCAAACGCAGATGATTGTCTCGCCGTGCAGCGAAGAAGGAGGAGTCGAGGAAGGAGATGAAAGCGGCGAAACGCATCATAGCCAGCATTCGAGAGGGAAGAAAGACTCGCTCTGTTAAGCTTTCTCACATGGAGATTCTCCGCGGCCCCTACTCTAGAAGAACTACGATGTCTCTGGTTGAGAGGTTGGGGCTACCACCATTTGAAATCACAGGCGTGTTGGCCGTAGTCAAATACAACGTCGGTCAGGCCGTTCCTGTCATCAAGGCGATCCCTCAGGCGGAGTGTCTCCGGCACGCCATACAGGCTATCGACGAAACAAACAATCACGACTTGCTCGCGAGGTGGGATGACTACGGTTACGCAACATACGACCAGTTGAAGCTAATGGAAAAGGTGGTGGTGGCGAAAAACAACTTTGCGCTCGTGCAGGCGACTGTCGACTGGATTGAGACGGTCGAGTTTCAAGTGGGGGATATTGTGGAACCGTTCAAGGACACTCTGGACATCTCAAAGGTAAACGTGCATGTTACCAAAACTACACCGAAAGTTTACACAACTTGTACAGAACTAACAATACTTCATGTATGACTAGGTCGACTACAAAGCCGCTGTTGAGGATCTGAATCTGGGCGAGTGGTTCTTCGGACAGCATCCACTCCACGGCTGCGAGTTCCTCGACTTTCGCGAGAATCTGTGGCTACTCAGTGGTTCCATCATCGGGGCGCTGTTTGTGCTACGTGAAACCTACGAGGACGTTGGAATCATCAACCCCCGGTTCCTGGACTTTGACACGATGGAGCAAAGGTCTCGTATCGCGCGGTCTTATGGAGCAGTGGATCCTGGCGTGAAGCGTGTGATTAGCGTCGTCAACCTCCAACACCACTGGGGGGCGTTCTTCGTGGACCAGCGCCGGAAACGATGCTACCTCTTCGACCCCATGCAACTGAAAAGCAACATTTCCACGCTCAAAGATGCTGTTCGGAGCATCGTGGAACCGATGCTGGACATGACGGACCAGCTGCAGATTGAGACGATCAATGGGTGCGAGCAAAAATACAGCACGTCGTGCGGTCTGTGGTGTTTAGTGGTGATGGAGCTACTGCTGTTTGGAGCTACACCTGAACATTGGAGCAGCTACTGGAACGATTCCCTCTACAATGCCGTCGGCTACTTACGCATGCGGTACATGCCCAAGATACACAAGCTTCAGAATTGCTCTGGCTTTGGTGTTGCCGAAGCCGAAGGAGGTGAGGATAAGTAGGAGAGTTAAGCGCAGCTGGTAATCCACCAACAGACCGACTTTCGTTTTTCGTACACATTTTGTTTCGGTAATATTTTGGTACGAAACCAAAAGTTCACACACTGCATAGGACTTAGAGTTTTTTGCGCGTGCGCGGACCAAGTCAAGTCAGCTCTAAATTTAGAGCAAAAATTGTGTCTTATACTTCACATACTCAAGCGCTATATTATTTTCGAAAGCTCGTAGCGCGCATGCTTCAGGGTGCGATTTGATTTGTTGTTTTGAATGCTCACTATAAAGATGAAGCCGTATAGCATACCCATCAACGTAACTTACCCGCTTCTCAAATTCTATTCGAGTGACCATTTTCTGTAGCTACCAGAAAAGAGGACGTTATCCATCATCTTGAGGATTTGCTCCCCAGTTTTGCCGTTCCATTTTCGGTTGCTCTAGCACGATCCGTTGTGCTCCTTCAGATTTTTTGGCCAATCGGAGTGGAGACTTTTCGTCGGCTGCCGGCACTTACGCCTTCGCGGAAGGGTTCGATTCCTGAATGCTCTATAGCCAAGGTAAGTAACTACAAGTGTCACAGACGGCGGGGAATTCGCCGATTCCTGAAATCATAAGCCGATTCGCCGACGTTTTGACAGGATACCTCATATATATTGTGATTCCCGTCCAAAATTACACTTTCTGGCCTACTGGCCGAATCGCACATCAAACCCACGCCCTGCACGGATTGGCCAAAATTGCTGTGTTTGGTACAGTGTACCCTGTTTGGATCTAGCTTCAGGTACAGTGTGCCATTTTGGTGGGCTTCTGTGGAGTGGTAGACACAGTTTAGACTGTGTAGCGCGCCCATAACCCTTATAAACACATGGATTATGCGTTTATAGAGGCTTGCGCGATTGATTCGAAGAACCGCGCAGGGAAATTTTGAGTAGAACTCACAATAACTTACGTAAATAAGAGAATGTGAGGTTGGTACAATGGGTAATCGATGAAAGCATTATATCGTACTATATGGATGATCCCTGACTGCATAACTCTAGTTACGGTGACGAAGGTGCACCTGAAGTTCTTCGTCGCTTCGCACCTGCCCCCGAAGGGTCTGCACAAGGTGACTGAAGCCCTGGAGCTCGAGCATGCTGAGCATAAAGTACTTGGCATCTTCGTGGAAGCGACGACGCGTCTGCAACGCGATGTTCTTGCGGTCGTTCAGCTTCAACGAGGATCGCACCTTCAATACCGCAGAGCAGAGATCCGAGCTGCGATAATTCGCTGCTGCAGGTGGCAGCAGCAGCGAGTCGTCGGGTACCAGACTCCGATACTCGGCTTGGGGTAGTGACGTCGACTGCTGCGTGGGGAACACGACACCCTCGGACGGACCCGATACGAACTCATTCATCGGATACGCGTCTGCCGTCACGATAACACCGCCGGAAGCTCGCGCGAGGTCGAGACAATCGTCCTCAGCGGTTGGACAGACAAAGAACGACGCGTCCCCAAACTGCTTGGAAAACGTGATCGGGTCCACCACCTGCACCTTCGTCTCGTTATTCCCCGGGAACGGCTTGTACAGTCTCGAACCGTCGTTTTGCTTGTTCTCATGCAGTGCCCGTAGCAGAAACACATCCAACGGCGGCAGTTCGGCTCTGTGGTTATTCCAGCAGCTGAAGACGTCCTGCGTTGACTTGGACGAAACATTCCACGTTGTGTGGGCGAAGCGGGTGTAGGCATAGTCCGCCACGTTCTTCTGCAACGGTTCGTCGTCCCGCATCCTACGCGCGAACGTGACCGGATCCGGTGTAATCTGACTCGTGTAGAGCACCCGCGTGCTCTTAACAGTAGCGCCTTCCTCTTCACCACTCTTCTCAATAGCTCGCCGCGTTAGAAACTGCTTGATATCCTGGTCGCATCGCATAGTTCTACAGAGAACGACGTCCGTCAGCTCCAGCACCGACCTCGTAAAATTGACAGCATGAGGCACTGGCTTCGTATTCAAATCTACAGTCGGCGCCATTAGATACACAGGCTTCGTCTTCGGCCAGGACGCAGAGTTCACCAGCTTGAGGAGGTGGTCAGGAGACAGGAAGAGCATGGGCGTCTGAGGACACAACTCCCAGTAGTTGCTCTTCTGTCGCGTGGCGATGTCGTACACTTGAGCTTCCAGCGCCCAGTCGGGCAGCAGTCGCGACCGCAAGTACTTGAGCGGCCCCACAACCGCCGCACAACCGGCAGGACCCCGCGCAGCTGACGGCAGGTAGATGTCCACGTCGGGACAGCGCTTCAACTCGTCCAGTAGCCGCGGGTCTCCTCTGTGCAGCAGCGACGTGCTGGCTGTTGGATCGGGGAACGACCGGTCCGCAGCGTTGCCAGGGCCTGCGAAGACCCACGGAAGCACCGAGTCGTTCTCCGCCTGGCACGCGGCCTCCAAGTAGCTCAAGTGCAGCAGGTCGTCGGACGCCACCTCAGCGTTGACGCTGCCGTCGATGGCCTTCCACTCGGAAGAGTTGGCGACGGAGGCCGGCGCCGCTAGAGTGAAGAGCTCGGGACGCAGCTCGTCCGAGAAGAACGAGCCCTGCGCGTGCAGCGCCGCCAGCTCCCACATGACGGAGCAGGCCCCGGCGGTCAGCAGCAGCGCCCCCAGCGAGTGCAGCCATCGCGTGTAGTCCAGCGGCGAGCCCTTGCCGTCCTTCTTGCCCATGACGTAGAGAGCTGTGAGAGTGTCGAGTGTCGTTGCGCTGTGCGGAGTCCGCACTGCGGACGGAGGCTCCCGCTCGAAAAAAAAAACGGGCGAGCGATCACCCGTTACTGCAACCGTTACACTACGGCAACGGAAGCTGCTGCAGGAACCTTTGGAATGCAGTTGGCAGTTCCATCGGATGCCCGGGACCGTGTGGAAATATGGAAGTGAGATTCGAACTTGCTGCTTGCTATGCTCAGTTGCCCGACGACTCGTGAGAAGGTGAAGTTCAGCTACTGAAGAGAGTGCTGCAACGTGTGCCCTTGAGTTGCTTGACGATCCTTGACTAACAGCAAATCTTCGAATTAATGCCCATATGAAACCTTTTGCTTCAAATTGGGTTTTATTATACAGTGTATTTAGATTCACCCAGTCTGTATTTAAAAACATTAATACCACGTTCACTATCATGCCAGTTTACAGGTTTCCCTTCTATATTGCATATGGGTGAGTGGGTGGCTCTCTTCTAAATACGATTGCGAAAAGGACGACCAGACGAACTCGGGACAAGACCAGACAGGCCACTACAGGTAGCACCTGCTTCTCTACACTCCGCTCTCTTGACGGCGCTCTCGTGGACAACCGCGCCAAGTTCACGCTCGCCAAGTCGCTGGCCGCGCGTCTTGTCTTCATTTTGATCCCTCCCAGCGCTCGCAAGTCCCCATATTGACCGAGATATCGCGAGTTTGGTGACCAGATCAGCTCTGCCGCGGAAATGGCGCTTTCTCGGCGTTCTAACGTCGCGAAGTGGCCGCAGTTCCGGATAACAGGAAGTCGATCGCGCTGCAGACGACGCCACGCTGGTTTCAGCTCGAAGCTCCTCCTGGTTGTGACGCTACTGGCCGTCACGTTGGCGCCTCTTGTGACCAGCTCCAGCGCTCAAGAACCCATCATTTCTCAGGCCCAAGAGCCCTCCGAGCACGCGTACGTCGCCGGCTCGCAGCTGACGATGTGGTGGGGTCTGCGTGGCGACGTGGGGGCCGCTATCACGCAGCTCGGCGGCGTCCAGCAGTGTCCAGATCCCGTCACCGTTCGTGTGGACCGAATTCTCCTCGAGGACGCGGCGTTGGGTCCTTGCAGACAGAGCGCGGGAGATTTCGACGTGAAGCAGCTCCTGCAATCCTCAGCTGAGGTTCTAGTGCCGTCACAGGAGCAGACGACGAGACTATGCAGCTCGGGGGCTTGTGCTGCGTGGATCAGTCTTGCTGTTGACGCGGCGTGGCTGCCCGACTGCAAGTATCGACAATCGCAAGCCAGCGTCCGATCTCTGGCGGAAACGCTGCTGCGCATCCGCGAGGACTTGATGGCGCCAAGTGTGGAGACAGGAGCGGTTGTGCCTAATGCGAGCTTGTTTCGGGAGTTCTACCAGCTGAACCAGCTTGTCAACTTGTGGAGTATGAGGGGGGACATGCTGAACGAGGTTGGTGCGCCCGTCATGGAGGTGGCGAGGCGTCTGGAGAACTTTAGCATGATGGGATCGGGCGATAGTCCGGGGCTCAGTGTTACCGTAGAAGCTCCTGAAGGCTCCGAAAGGACGATGAGTGCAAGTAACGCCGGCGGCTCGAGCAGCAGCAGCAGCAATGCCAATAGCGCCAGTGCTTTCAGCAGCTCCAATACCCTCAGCGGTTCTGGCAGCGCCGGCAGTTCTGGCAGCTCCAGCAGTTCCAAGAGTGTCGGCGAGTTCCCATCAGGTAGCGATTTCAACTCGAGCGATACTGCCGGCTTCACCAGCAGTGGCATTGGCCCGCACGCGTCTTCAACCGCTACGACGAGAGAGTTGACACCAGCTTACGCCTACGTCGTGGGCGCTTGGGTCCTATTTAACGGCAGCTACTTCTTTCTCATGCGGAGAAAGTGATCAATGTGTTCAGGTTTATTCTTCATCGTACAGGTACATAGTGTCAGCTTCTTCAGTACTGTAGCAGTTCCTAGTTTTGTCCTAAATGCTATTATATGTGTTGTTCTGCAAATGGCGCTCCATTGTCCACCCAAGGATCACCCCAATGCATGGTAAACAACCAAGTCTTTTCAGTTTGCGACGGCGATTTCGCGAAGAACATCCAATTTACCTTGCTCTTGGGTCTTCTCACCAGTCTGCGCGGGCCTCTAGCAACGAGGTTCACTTGGGTGTACTACTCAAAAACATGAACCGATCTGCAAGACCACCCTATGACCTATGGTGACGACGTTCGTGAAGATACTGATGTCGGCGCTGTCGTGACTGTCACGACACCTACTGAACGTTCCGATCTTGCGGGTCGCTGAGCCGAAGTTGATGATACAAACGATGGACTTGGTGAGGGTACTCCTTCCATTGTCCGTCTTCGAGAAGCACCACTTCGTGATTGTGTCGGAGCAGGAGGAGGCCGCACACCTCCAGTAGTCAAAGCACGTCTCCGTGCAGCTTCACTTGCTAGAGCATCGTCTTCTTCATCGCCAGCATCTTCAGCGTCGTCCTCGTCTTCGTCATCATCGGGGAGGTAGATGTTACGACACATTTCACACTGGCAAGACAAAGCAAACAAACGTCAGCGCAGTACGGGAAGGCATCAGGAGGATAAACGCAGCCGATCTTACCTGCATCGACAATGGCCGGTTGACGAACGTGCACGAGGGGCAAGACCACGGTTCCATCGGTACAAGTAGCGAGGTTTTGCCAGAGTATCTTGCATCAAGATCCTGAGTCATGCGATAGGAAGAGGCAGGCGAAGAACACATCGAGAGCGACGACGTCCGGCCCAATGCGCCCTCCCAAGGAACACGCCCTCCACCAGCTGTGAGTCCGTCGGTAAAAGCACTCGGCTTCCCGGTAGTTACGGCCTCCACTTGCAACGCCGTCTGCAGGAAAATCGCCGCCGAGTCCAGCAGAAACTGGGGTCGTGAACTGTTGTGGTCTCCATCTACCTTGACAAGGTTTTTATCGCCGCCGTATGCCGCGAAGATCTGATCACTATGGTGTGGTGCTATAAACGAATCGTGCTCCGCAGCGACGAACAGCGCTGGCACAAAAGACACGGGGGCGTGATCTATCGGAGCGAGCCGTCGCAAATCGAAATGAGCTCGCTTCTTCACCGATGAGCGGATAAACTTAAGCACGATCTTGACCAAAAATCCCGGCAGCGTCAATCCTTCCTGACGCCCACGTTCCACCACTTCCTCCACCAGCTGCTCGAGGCTAGCGAAGGCGCTATCCACGACAATACCTGCGATCGACGGGTCTCTATCTGCATGCAACAGCGCTGTAGCCGCCCCCATACTGCGTCCCCACAGCGCAACAGCCCCAACATTCCTCTTTGCGCGGAGATGCGCCACCACATCCTTCAAGTCGTCACGCTCGTAGTATCCCAAGGAGATATAATCTCCATCCGACTTGCCACACCCCGCCGTATCAAACGCCGCAACCGTAAGCCCAGCAGCCAGACACGTCCGAAGCACTCCCAACGTCTCCAAGCGACACGACGAATTGCCGTGCAAATAAACAACGCACGGCATCGATTCCTGCGCCGACGGAGCACAAGACGACGGCGCCGGCCGCCAATGCGAGCACACGAGCTTCTGTCTGCGATCATTCACCACAACAAAGTCCTCTCTCACGAACACTCGTCCCGCGAACGAGAACTCGTCCGGACCGAGGTCCTCCTGGTCGTAGTCTGTGCGAGGCGGCCGGATGATGAGGTGCACCAGCTCCGTGTAGCCGTGCTTGATCAGGTACCAGTAGCTGAGCTGCGACGACGTTTCCTCCGCGGCCTGCTGCCCCCTCTCAATGCCTCCTCTCTCCCGCTGCAGCCTGTCGTCGCTGCTGGAGCTGGAGCTGCTTGGAGGCCGTCGAGAACGCCGCGGACGCGGCACGTGGCGTCTGTTCGCTGCTGCTGCGACGTCGTTCTCGTTGGGCATCGACGCCGAGCGCCTCTCGTCGCGGATACCGGGCCCGCCCATATCTGAGGAGTCCATACTTGACTGCGGAGGTAACGAGCGTCGCACGGGGCGCGCGGAGCTTGAGCCAGAGGAAGAAGCTGCTCTGGACTCGGAGTTGCCCATGGTGCAGTCGTTCTTCGCAGGATCCTGAGCCTCACAGAGGGAGTCTGCAGACGGGAGAACTCTGGAACGACAGAGGAAACGCGCGCGAAGAAGCTGAATGTAATTGGATCGATAGCGGACGCTTGGAAGCGGAGATACAAACACCCGACGCTCGTCGAGGTGCCGTCACCGGGCAGCTCGCGTCGTGCCGTTTGCGCAGGTTGCGGTTTTGAGCTCGGGACTGTTATTTTTAGTCCAGGGGTAGGTCGGAAAGGGGCTTTCGTCGAATCAACGTGCGGGAAGACACTGGATTTTGGCGAATGGGACGCGCGCGCGGCCATAGGGCGGACTTGCACTGACTTGACCCGGGTCTGTGTCCAGTTGCCATTCGCACGCCCAACGTGGCGGCGGACACCCGAGCCGAGGCCTGTCCTCGTTGGTGCTTTCGTGCTGGCAGACAAGCACTTCAAAGTAATTGCATTGCCTGCAATTAGGTACTGTACGATATCGCAACTGCAATTCGACTCCCAAGCGGGCGTGACGTCACCCGATTCGACTTCAGTGTTGACGGCGGTGATGAAGGATCGCGGACGCACCAACGGAGCGGGCCTCGACTTTGGCGTCGCGACGCGTCGAAGAGGCCGCCCGCGAGATTTGATTCGCCGCGATCTCTGGAACCGAATGGATACCTCATCCAAGTATTGCAGGCTGCAAATTGCAGTTCACGCACACGAACTTCGACCACTTCGGCGTCAACTCGCTTCTTATCCGCCTTATCCGCGAGCGTTACTTCCTTAGACCGCAGCAGCCAAAGGCACTCACATCTCATTTGGTCAGAAATACACGCAAGTTTTGACGCGCATCCAAATGACTGCGTCATACTTACTACGTCACACAAACCGGTTTCATAACCGGTATCTCGTAATTACGTCGTAAAAACTCCAGCCGTTTTTACGACGCGCCTCCCCCAGTCCTAGCAGCCAACCACTGGCTGTCGCGGGGCTCGAAAGCTGCGGCTTTTTGACTGGGACCGTAATTTCTGAAATCGGACTAGAAGACAGGTAGGCTGCGCGCATGTTTCCCGTCTTTACCGGGCTGTATCTTGGCCCCCAGCGCCGCTAGCAGCACGGCGCCACCGTGACGACGTAGCCAACGAGCTAACTAACCCGCACATGTGCGTTTCGTGCACGCTAGACCTCAGCAACCATGGTGAACATGCCGAAGGAACGTCGCACCTTTTGCAAGGGCAAGAAGTGCCAGAAGCACACGGTGCACAAGATCACCCAGTACAAGGCCGGCAAGGCCTCCAAGTACGCCCAGGGTGCGCGTCGTTATAACGACAAGCAGAAGGGTTTCGGTGGCCAGACCAAGCCCGTCTTCCACAAGAAGGCCAAGACCACCAAGAAGGTCACCCTGCGCATGGAGTGCAAGGAGTGCAAGACCAAGAAGCAGCTGCCCATGAAGCGCACCAAGCACTTCGAGCTCGGTGAGAAGAAGAAATCGACCGGCCACCAGTACTAAGCGCCTGGTCGAGCAGCTTTCTGGTCTGGGGGCGTCGACGCGGCGAATAGGATCCTTGGTTGGCTGGCTGGGACGCTTGGCGGCGTGCCTTGGCGGGTGGTGAACTGAACGGTCTTCGACGACGATGTCTCCCAACGATGACTGGGGCGAGGTGGACAGGTGCGGCCGCAGAACGACCTGCGCTGCTGCGGAGGGAGATCTGCTGCGGCGGATGGAGAGCTGCAGAACACAGGGCGAGCTCGGTAGTGCCTCAAATCAAAGCCATGGTCGTATTTTAGTCCTGAAACAGTGTCTGCCGTTTGGGTCGCCTGCGTTGGGGTGCTGTCCACGTTACAGGTGGAGCTCAGGTTGGAGCGGGCGACTGGTGCTAGGTATCATCGTATCCGGGTTCTAGGTTCGACTGCAGCAGACCACCTGGGATTCGAGATCTAAAGCTACGAGGAGCAACGTGCGGGCTGTAGATTTCCAGCTTTAGTCTCCTGGTCAAAAAGTCTTGACCAGTGGTGCAAGAGCGTCATGATGAAGGCGCGGACTGCGATAATTACTCACCTCTCATCATTTTGTTGCTGACCTGGATCGACGACCTGGCCTTCAGTAATCGAGCGCCGCAGCACCCGGGACTGAGTTGGTTGCAATCTTGAACTCTTAGAACAACCGAGGTGGAAACACAAGATCGGCCGGCCATGCACACCCTTCCTCCTTCCACACTGACGCTTGTACAATGATGCAAACGTTTGTTCTACCGGTAAGGTAAACGGTCAATTAGGGGCCGGTCAGGCAAGGCCTTCCAAGTTTGCTTTGTGGATTTTGCTCTACTAAAGTCTACGAGATTCTAAGGATACCGATGAAGAGCTGACGTATTTGCCGATTTGTTGGACTGTTCCATAGTTTGTGCAACTAGTAAAGGCAAACACATCAGCCTGACAAAAGTCGTAAAGTGAATGAAGGTCCGGCCAAATAGGGGCCGAATCATTTGACTGAGTTTCACTATGGAATCTTAACTGTCAGTAATATTGTACACTATAAACGACCAATCAAAAGAGATGACGGATAAATGCGAGTATTTCATTGGCTGGATGAGCGGCCCCTAATTGACCAAACGGCCTCTAATTGACCGTTTCCCTTAGTGCAAGTAGCCACAGTACAATGCTGTGGCAGTGCAAATGTATCGCTCGATGTCTACTGTAGCTCTATGGATAGTATCCTGACGAACCATAAGCACGAGCAGAATCTGTAAAACTACAAGAATTTGTCCATGGTGGATTTAACGTGGTGGGGGTAACAAGCCCAAACGCAGCTCAGCATCGTCTACAGTACCGGTACACGTAGGACATCCGAATCCGCACTCGACACAAGATACGCAAATGTAATTAATGGGCATTGGCGGGAGTATAACGGGGCCTTTGGAGTTATCTCAAAACTGGCGACGTGCAGCGCAAGTTAACGGGACTGGCTGTTGGCCAGAACTATGGTCAAGTGACTGCGTGAGCAAAATGCGTGGTGCACCAAGCAGGCGATGAACCGAACGGACATTTAAATGTAGAAGTAGTCAATTTTCTGGATGAAAATCGCTCAAAGCGCTGACGTGATGGACCTGGCAGACACTTGGAGGTGGTGGAGTGGCTGCATGGCGAAGGATGCACTTGTGTAGCCATGACGGATTCGGTCGCAAACGGACATCCAAGCTTACATGTAGATGTTGCTAGTTGCTCCGAGGTGAAGCGGTATCGATAATTTAAAGATGTCGAGGCTAGACGAGTTCTCAAGTGCATGTACTACGTAGTACAAGATAACACTTCCAACACTTCCAGGAGAGACGAGAAACCCCACAGAGGAGTTGTCGCAAGGCAAAGCAAATTTTCACGAACAAGGTGGACGGCAAGCACGGAAGTCGACACAACACAAGTTCTTTCACCTTCAAACGGTGAACTTGTTATCATGCTTCGTAGGTACTTCTAGTTCTCGATAAATTCGACCAAAACTCGCCACATCAATTCATGTCACCTCGCAGTGCAGACCTTCTTGCGTGTCGCTGCGGTATACATTCCAGTAGGCAGAATGTGGTGGCAATTATGCCGCGTGCCATATTCCGAGGCTGTGAAGCCACTCCATCATGTAAAAATCGTCTCGATCGGCGGCTGCAATCACGCGGTTACGATCAAACTGGTCAGGATAATGAGCGTAGAGCCACTGCAGAATCTCTAGGTGGCCCGCGCGTGTTGCATTCTCCGCCGCTCGCCATGTGCACCCTTCCGTGCGGTTCGCAGACAGGAACAGCAGCACTTCAAAACGGCCGCCACCAGCGGCCTCATCCATCGCACGAGTCGTGCAGCCTTCAATCCTGTGTAGGTGCAGCCAACGCACCGTCTCCAGCCATCCTCCCTCTGCAGCATTGTCCATGGCCGCCGACGTGCAGCCTTCGAACCGATTGGCCTGAAGCCACTTGATCGTGTCCAGGTGGCCTCCAGCAGCGGCTTGATCCATCGCGTGCGTCGTGCAGCCTTCTTCCCGGTTAGTCTGCAGCCACTTGATCACTTCTAAATGGCCATTGGCGGCTGCTTTGTCCATTGCATTTGAAGTGCAGCCCTCTCGCCTACGTGTATGGAGCCACCTCACCACTTGCAAGTGGCCGGCGCCCGCGGCTTCATCCATGGCAGCAGTGCCGCATCCTTCTCGTCTGTGGCGGTGCAGCCACCGCAGAATCGGCAGCTGGTTGCTCGCCGCCGCCGCGTTCATCGCGTCCTGCGTGCAGCCCTCGCTGCGGTTTTCGTGCAGCCACTGTACGATCTTGGGGTGGCCATTGGCAGCAGCTCCGTCCATCGCGCGCGTGGTGCAGCCTTCATGGCGGTGCTTGTGCAGCCACTGCAGCACCTGCAGGTGGCCGTTGCGCGCCGCGCCGTCCATGGCCTCGCGCGTGCACGCCTTCCACGACTCCTGGAACCTGTTCTGGTGCAGCCACTTGACCATCTCCAGGTGGCCGTTGGCCGACGCCTTGTCCATCGCCGCCGTGGTCCAGAGCACGAACTTGCCGTCGATCTTCTTGCCGTGCAGCCACTTGGTCACATGCAGCTGGCCGCTCTCGGCCGCCGCCGTCGTGGTGCGCGTCGTGACCAGCGTCGGCTGGCGTCTGGCCAGCTTCTTGACGGCCTCAAGGTGGCCGTTGGCCGCCGCGGCGTTGAGCGCGCTCTCCCGGAGCACCGAGTGGCCCTTGATCATGTACTTGAACACGTCCAGGTGGCCCTGCGCCGCGGCCTCGCCGGCGCCGTAGCCCGACCACTGGCCGCGCACCTTGTGCAGCCACTTGACCAGCGGCAGGTTGCCGTTGCGCGCGGCCAGCTCAATGGCGTTCATGCCCACGAAGGGCGGCGCCGTGTGCGCGTGCAGCCACTTGACCACAGCCACGCGGTTAAATTGCGCGGCCGCGCGCATCTCATTAGCGCCCCAGAAGACGCGCGCGTGGTGCTCGTACAGCCACTGCAGGATGTGCACGTGGCCGGCACGCGCCGCGCTCTCCACAGCGTCCGTGACGCGGCCCTGTGGGTAGTACACCTCGCAGAGCCACTGCACCACGCGCAGGTCTCCGCGCGCAGCGGCATTGGCCGTGCCGCGTGCAAACGCCCACTGACGATAGAGCAAATCGTCCGCCTCGTCGAGCGGTGGCTGCGCGCGAGGAGAAACCTCCGCGGCGCACTGCGCGGACCAGAGGCGCTCCAGAAGATGCAGCTTGGCGGGTCCGCGGACGGTTCGGGTGCACGCGCGCGGCACGGAGAAGCGCGGCGAGTAGTCCAAGTAGGCCGAGATGGCCGCCAGCACGTGTGGAAGCGCCGCGACGAGCGGAGCTACGCTGCGCAGTGCAGCGGAGGCGCCGGTGAGTGGCCGAAGGCAGCGGCTGGGACGAGCAGTGCGGGCGGGCTTGGGCGCGGTACGAACGTGCACGCTCTCGAGGCGACGCTCGTGCGCCCATGACGCCGTCATGACGTGTACCCAAGACGGAGAATTGGCGACTGACATGTGAGCTCACTTCAACGGACAAACAGGTACAGTGTACCGGTACTGGAACTGAATTGGATTTCTTTGAGGTTTGTGGTGGGATTTCTTAGTTGTGGCAAGAGGAAAAAAGGGCGATGACCACATTGAACAAGATAGCCCATTTGGACAGACAACTTCAGAAATGCGCGCAAGATGCTTCACTCGTGATTCCAAAATTGAGTAGGGAATTGTATGGGAACATTGCCTGCTCAACAGGCCTAAAACTATCGTGCAACGAACAATACCACCGGACCAGCCGAGGAGCCGAATGACATGACTGCACTCGTACATAATCGAACAGGTATACAGAGCTGTACATGTATACGCTTTGGGCGATTGCGGCGATGGTTGAACCAATCGCCAATGGGAATTTTGACTACGTGTACTGGTAGAACCTGCAATATAGTATCGAACTCTCACAACCACTGTTCCACTGGAACTTCCAGCGACCGACATCCGAGACACACCGCCACGTGTTTACGAAATATGGCGTTTCTGCCATAATTAAGAATATGGCAGAAAGCAAACTGAAGAGAAATAGTATAGTAATAGTACTCATAAGTTTCCACAAGAGAATACTGTTACTATAGTAAGTAACGCAGCCACCAAGTAGTACTGTTTTCTACATGTACTACTGAATTGCCTGCATACAATAGAGCTCCACCATGTAGAATAGTACTGTCTTACTACTACATACACTTTAACGGTATTCACTGCTAATTTCCTGGTGATACGAGATCTCCACTCGCTCTAGTCACTCTTCTTCTTCTGACTCTTGGTCATGACCATGCGATGAAGGTGGCAGCATCAGTAAAGAGCAGCACAAGCAGCACCGCAAGGATCGCGACGGTCTAGTGGTACGGCAGGAAAAACCTGGCCCTCGTACATGAATGGCTGCAGTAACAAAAAGGCAAACTACAGCGTAAGCACATCTCGGCACTGTTAACAACGCCGCCATGGTTGAGCGTACCGTGAGCAGCACCTCACTGCTGTAGTAGACGAAGACGAAGACGCTAATGGCCAGCCCTCAACTTTACCCGACGCTTTGACTTAACGACCGCTGCCACAAGTGGGAGCACCTTGACTCGAACACTCCTTGATAGTTCTTGAACCTGGTCTTTTCTCAGAAATATACTTTCGCCTATCGCCGTTGAGAAACTGTTGAGTGCAGATGTAGATGATGCAGGTAGTTGGCGTCAGTTTTGGAAGTGATGGCAATGAAAGCCTGCTTCCTTTACATCCCTCGGCTTATCATATTGCTGCCAGCAGCGCTGGCTTCTTTCCTTTTGACTGGCTCATAATGCCCTTTGTATTATTCAATCAGATACCATAAAACATATCCTTTCAGTCTTACTTCTTCTCACTATAGCATACAAAGCAGTAGTATATATGGCGCAACACTCCCACTAAAGATGCCAGCGTGCCCTTCGAAAGATCGCTTCTCGACCATTCGTCTTCAACGCCGTTCTCAGATTATTTCGTGTCGCATACCCAAAATTAAATTATCAGGTAGCCCAAGATACTTTTCTCATAAGCAGTGCCCCAATATAAATCAGATTTGCTCAAACTAAGATTCATACTTTATCTTATATGTTGGAGAGAATACCTTTCCCATAAAGTTCCCTCCGCCTTTTGCTTTTGCTTCTCACTTTCTCTTCTGCCTCCGTGCCGCACAATTGCTGATCCGACAAAAACTCCGAAAGGGGGGGGGTGCCGTAAGCCGTTCACATTCTCCTGGCTACAGTTGTGTGGCCTAGGCCACAGAGCCCTGAAGGTCTACATGCAGCCAACAGCCCAACTGGGGACCCTGTGGACGGAAAGTCTCATTCTTTTGAGCTACTCGCGGTCATCCAGTCTATGATCACAGCGCTTTTCCGCCGGCAGCAGATGAGAGAGTCAAAAACTGAAAATTAACTTAAAGTTGAGTAAAATGTACTCAAGAGTGCGGGGCTTGCAGCCCAGACCGTGAATTATCCTTCATTTAGGGCTAGGTGAACCTTAAAATCTGGATTTTAGCCCTTAAACCTACCTTTAACCGCAATTTTTGCTGTAAAACGCACACTTTGTTGTTTATTCTAATCCTGAACTTTGAACTTTCCTGAAGTTATGTTGCAAAATAAATTGAACAAGTGTTTTCTTTTTGTAGCGGGGCTACACATTCGGCTAACTTCACCTTAGTGCAACACGCACTAAGTGGATACATTCAGGTGGGCCACATTGCAGTGTGGTCACCATTCATATTAGGAAGCAGTCCTATTGGTCAGAAAGCAGGGTCTTTCTGCCAGTAATACTCAAGCATTAGGTCAGAGTTTCTGCCAACCACTCGTTGGCAGAACCTCTCTTTATAGATATCAGTTTTAGGAGGAAAGCCACAGTTAACGTTCAATTGAGTTCTCATTTTACCGCAAAAGCTACTATTTGTACCTTTATTTAGATCTAATTATACTTGTGGATACAAGTATACTTAATCTAAGTTAAATGCACCTTACGCTTCCTCATACACGTGCGCTCACGTGTAAGCTAAAGTATTGGGCTAAGTAAGCCCATTACACCTGGTAGCACTTTGTAGTCCGTCCAACGACCGACTAGTTACGTATCGTATGAAATTCGATACGGGGGCTGAGGACCTAGCTGTGGACGCGAGTATGTCCACTGGTAACCCAGACACGAGTGCAACGCATGTTGCACGCGAAGACTGTCTCCATCTGGCGGATCCAGAGTGGGAGGCGCTCCAACGACTGTCGACGGTCATTGGAGAAGCGGCCATAGCGACGATGCTACGCACGCTATCGCCGACAGAGCAACACGGTGTTGCTCTAGGCTTCATCACGAAGGAACAGCGCGAGACCGCTGCTCGCGCTACGGTGTCGACTCCGTCCACACCGCGCGTGGAGTCGTTGAAACTCCACGTGAACAGCTACGTAGGAAGAGAGGGCGAGCCTCTCCTCCGATGGCTTGTCGAAGTTGACACTGCCATTACGGCTCGACGTATCGTCGACCCGTTGTCGAAGGTTGCGTTCGCCATGTCATGCCTTGGCGGGCGAGCAAGGAGTTGGGCGTACGGACGCCGACTCACTGACCCTAAGTGCTTTAGCACGTACGAGGTGTTCAAGGAGGAGCTCAGACAAGCGTTTGAGCCCCCGCAGAATGAGTTCAGATCGAGGGCTGAGTTCCTCGACCTGCAACAGGGCAAGCATGACGTGCATGCTTACGCTCAAAGGGCGCGGTACTTGGTCTCGAACATCGTGACCAACCCGATAGACGAGGCGACAAAGGTCGTCACGTTCATGAAGGGCCTGAAAGATGGGCCTGTGAAGACCTATCTCTTCCGAGAGTACCCAAGTACTCTCGAGTCTGCGATTACACTTGCCATGCAAGAAGAGTTTAGCCTGCGACAGGCTAAACTCCATGTGAACGTCCCGCGGCCGATGCCGCGACCGACGGTGAAGCCGACGGGAGGTCCCGAACCAATGGACCTCTCGAGTGCGACGGCTGCTGGGTCTCAGCAGCGTCGTGGACCAACGAATGTCCGCTGTTTCCGGTGTGGAAACAACGGCCACTACGCCCGTGAATGCACAGCACCTGTGCAGGCGGCCAAGGGCCGGCGTGACGATACCGGGTATCGCCACGGGCAATAAAAAAACTAGTACAACCAGCAGGCGCGGGGCGCCCTGCTGGTGATGCAGTCGAGCGTGTCGATATCGGACACGCCGTATTGAAGACTGCTGCCCCCAGTAGGAGTCACTCTCACTGTTAGAAGCGGGATGACAGGCCGAACCTTGTCATCCTGAAGGTTAACTCGAAGAGAGAGAAGTCTCTTCGTGCGTTGGTGGATTGTGGTGCGTCGAACAACTTTGTTCGACTGCAGAGCCTAGCGAGGCTTGACTTCGAGGAGGTAGTAATGCCTCGAAGTCTATTGGAAGTAAGACTAGCAACGGGTGTCGTTGTTAGAACCGAGAAGCGTGTCGTACGCGTACGCTTCTCGTATCGAGAGAAGAAGTTCGTGGACGAGCTTATCGTACTTGACTTAGACGATAAGTTCGACATGGTGTTGGGCATGCCGTGGCTTGCACGGCATGATCCGGTGATCGACTGGACGAAGCGCACGATCGTGCACTTCGGGAGTAGCGGCGCGACAGTGAGCGATGGCCCTGTCGGCGCAGCACGTGCACCTCGCGGTGCACGCGACCCACCAGGAGAGGCTGCGCGACGCGCGGCTGTCTCCGGTCACCCCACGCGGACACCGACGACTGAGAGAGTCGTCGGGAGAGAATGTGAGTTGAATCAGAAGACTCAGATTCGATCGGATTCGAGAGGTTCTGGAAGCGTCAAGAGTGACGCGGTCGTGTCGACTATTAGTGTCGACACACAAGTTCAACAAGAGGAGCCAGTCACTAATAAGGACAGTGACTCGGGCGCGTCAGCTCAGGGAGCTGATGCGATTGGCCCAAACGTCGAAAGACGCTCCGCCATCAGGCGTCGAGGTAAAGAAAGCGCACCGGCTCTGGGAGCCGACGCTGCAGGCAGTGCGGACGGTTGCAAACGTCCCGCACCGGAAATGCTTGCGTGCTCGCGTGCAGCCGGGCTGCACGACGAAGCGGTACGCGACCAAGCAGGGCTTGATTGCGTGCGCCCGCGGGAAGAACCCGCCGGCGACAACAAGAAACGCATTGCGTGCTCACGTGCAGCCGGGCTGCACGAAGAAGCGATGCGCGATCAAGCCGGGCGTGATTGCGTGCGCCCGCGGGTTGAACCCGCCGGCGATCAAAAGGAAGATCTGTCCGCGGCCGGGCCCGGACAAAACAAGACGCGCGGAACTGGGTTCCGCACAAGAAGCGAACGGCGCAAGCGAGCAAAGCTGCGCAAGTCTCGATCAGGGACCGAGGCGCTACTCGCAGTGTCTGCCGGGCAGACACAGGAACTGGAGGCGACCGTCGAGACACTGAGTGTCTTGACGCGCACGAATACTGGTCTCCAGTATAAGAAGATGAAGTTGGAGAACCCTCCGACGCTAGCGTCGGAGTTGACTTCGCTTCCAGTCACGAGCTGGAGGCGCTTCGCCCGCGACCGGCACGATGGACGCATCGAGCAGATATGCATCCTCTCGGATGTCGAGAGGATGAAGTGTGAAGCGGAAGAGTTGAAACAGCTCGTCGCTGAGGGCGTCGACGCCCTCAGCGCCAAGTCGAAGAAGGAACGCTTCGACGAGCAGAGCTGGGACTCGCTGAAGTCGAGCTCCTTCTACGAGGTCTTGCGTGAGTACAGAGACGTACTCCCGGACGATATCCCTGCGGGGTTGCCGCAGGACAAGGGTGTTCAGCACGAGATTGATCTCGTGCCGGGAACGAAGTATTGCGTGACGCGGCAGGGGCCACTGCCGCGGGAGCAAGTGAAGGCGATCGACGACTTCTTCGAAAGTCGTCGCAAGGCTGGGCAAGTGCGGGAATCGAAGTCCCCGCACAGCGCGCCTACGTTCTGTGTCAAGAAGGCACAGGGCGGGTGGCGCATCGTTCATGCTTATAACAAGCTGAACGACGCAACGGTACCGGCGCAGACGCCGATACCGCGAAAAGATGTGATCATCGATTCGATGGCTTTGAGCACTATCTTTAGTGCTCTGGATCTGAGAGACGGATTCTATCAGATCCTCATGCGTGAGAGCGATATACCTCTCACGGCGGTGAGCACTCCGAGCGGTATGCTCTGGGAGTGGCTTGTAATGCCGCAGGGACTAAAGAATGCCCCTGCAACGTTCAACAGGTGCGTCACGCACTCGTTGCGCTCGGTGCGCGACTTCGCACCGAGCTATTTCGACGATGTGTTCATCCACAGCCGGGCTGTGGACGGGAAGTCGGAAGTGGAGATGCACAAGGAACATCTCCGCAGGTTGTTTGCGCTCATGCGCAAACACAAGCTCTACGCGAACCTGAAGAAGTGTATCTTCGGGGCTAGCGAGATACCCGTCCTTGGGTGTCTCGTAGGGAAGAACGGCGTACGCCCTGACCCGGGAAAAGGTCAGAGTGATCAATGAATGGCCTACGCCTTCCAATGTCTAGGATCTGAGGCAGTTCCTTGGACTCGCTACGTACTTATGCAAGTACGTGAGCAACTACGCGGGCAAGATTCGCCCGCTGTCGCAGCTCCTAAAGAAGGACGCTGCATGGGTTTGGACTGCTGATTGTCAGGAGGCCTTTGATGCAGTCAAGCAGGGCTTGACTGAGGCGCCAATCTTGGCGGTGGCCGACCAAGATCGCCCATTCCACGTCGTGTGTGACGCGTCCTATTTCGCAATCGGATGCGCTCTAATGCAACACGATCACGAGGGGCGTGATCGCGTGGTCTACTATCAGTCGCGTCAGCTGAAGCCAGCTGAGCGCAACTACCCGGTACATGACAAGGAACTCCTTGCCATGAAGTATGCACTCGCGAAGTTTCGAGTGTATCTACTTGGGAGTAGACCATTTGTGGTCTACACCGACCACGCATCATTGCGTACGGCGATCAAGTCGCCGCACATCTCACAAAGAATGGCGAGATGGCTCTCATTCTTTGCGGAGTACAACTTCCAGGTTGAGTACAAACCTGGAAGGTTGAATGTTGTGGCCGACGCGTTGTCGCGTCGACCTGATTACGCGGTGCACAAAGCCGACGCCAATGCAATTGGCGTCGTCCGGACGTCTACTCCCTCGTCGTCTTTGTTAGACGACGTGCGGTCCGCATACACGAAGGATGCGGATGCGAAGCAGTTGTTGGACTACTTCGCTGCGCCTTCTGACAAGTCTCGTCAGAAGCTGGCGAAACATCTCCGTGCACGTGTACACCGCTATCGTGTACACAATGGTCTGCTGCTTTACAGCGCAGTCGACGACAACGCTGATCGCATTGTCGTGCCGGACGATCATGAGCTGAAGCTCAGGATCACTTACGAGTATCACGATGCCCCTACGTCGGGACATCAGGGTCGTGAGAAGACATACTTGCTTCTCACGCGTGACTTCTATTGGAGTCACCAGTACAAGTGGGTACGCAAGTACGTTCGTGCTTGCGAGGTTTGCCAGCGCATGAAGACTGCGCCCTCCTCGCAGGCTCCACTTCAGTCACTACCGACTCCGTCGGAGTGTTGGCAGTCCATCTCAATGGACTTTGTGTTTGGTCTTCCGCCTGACAACAAGCGGAGGGCTGGTATTGTGGTCTTTGTTGACCGATTCAGCAAGATGGTACATCTTGCTGCAGTACCAGCCGAAGTGACAGCCAAGCAGACGGCACGTCTGTTTGTTGACATGGTGTTTAGACACCATGGCATGCCGATCGACATCGTGTCTGACCGTGATCCGCGCTTCACAGCGCGTTTCTGGCAAGAAGTGTTTGAACTTCTTGGCACGCAGCTGTCCATGTCGACTGCGGATCATCCGCAGACCGACGGACAAACTGAGCGCGTCAACCGGGTCTTGGTTGACGCTCTGAAGAGCTACGCTCACTCGTTCCAATACTGGAGCGACTGCTTGCCGATGGCAGAGTTTGTCATCAACAACTCGGTGCATGTCTCGACAGGACACACACCGTTTTACGTGAACGCCATGAGGCATCCACGCGTACCGAGCGTACTCGGTGCGGTAGCTCCTTCTTTAAGTGGGGGAGGGTATCCGGTTTCAACCAAACCGAATGAACACGCTGATACGAGCAACATATCAGCTGTGTCGACACGCGCACGGTCTGCGCGTAGTCCAATCGACGAGAGCGCAATGTCTACGCCGGGCGTAGACACTCTCAACAACAACAACCACACACAGGCCGGGCCTGTAGTGAACAAGAACAACGGGTTGAACAAGGAGTTCAACTCGAAGGCAATGGACTTTGTCCAGTGCCGCCAAGCCGTAATACGGTTTGTGCAAGATGCTATTGCAGCTTCTGTCGATCGACAGAAGTTGAATGCTGACAACAATGGCAGAGGAAACACAAATGAATTCAAAGTGGGTTCATTAGTTCTGTTAGCTACACAGAACCTAGCTAGACATGCAGTTTCCGACTTCGGAGCAAGCAAGCTTGCCCCGCGCTTCATCGGGCCATTCACCGTGTTGGCGAAGCATGGCAACGCGTACACGCTAGACATACCGTCCAGCATGCGCCTCCACCCAACCTTTTACGTTGGGCGGCTGAAGCCTTACTCGCAACACGAGTCACCTACTCTCGGTGACTCGGCGCGATCCTCGCCTCGAGCGCGGAGTCGCGCTGCTCCACGCGAAACACGATCGACCCCAGGTCGACCTGGATGTTTGAAGCGGTATGTTCGGCCTGACCGATTCGGGCATTCAAAAGCTTCAGCTCCTGCCTCATCTCGGCGAGCTCAGTCGTCTGGAGGCGTTCCACAGCCTCCAAACGTTCCCAGACCTCGGCCGGCGACGGTCTGTGGTGTCTTTCCGCCACCGCCGCCCCCGTTGCGAGACGCACGGGGGGAAACTCGCTGGATTGTCCAGCAAATCGTTGATAATCAGATCCGGACCCAAGGTCCGGTTCATTTTCGTATTCGCTGGTTTGAGTACTCTCCTGACCACGATACGTGGGAGCCGCGGAACGTCCTGATGAGCGACGTTCCGGAAATGGTGACGGAGTACGAATCCCGCCACCAGCAGCTCCGCCGAAGGGCGTAAAACTTGAGCGAGAGCTGTAGTTGCCTACAGCCCTCGGCTGAGTGTTGCGCTCACCCTCAGCACTCTCGGACGACAACTGCGTGATCAACTTCTGACGCAGTGTCTTCAACTCCACAGGCACACTAATACCAGTGTACCCGTTAAGGTCCCGTTCGGACAGCCGCACTGCCCCAGCTTGGCAGCGCTCGCACGCAACGCCAGACGGCACTGCGCACGGAATCCCCGCTTCGACTGCACCATCGTGCAGCCGCAAAATTTTGGGCTGCTTCGAGAAGCGCTGGTAGCGCTCGCTCGCAGAGCGGACTCGCTCGCGGTAACCAGCCGGATCGCGGTTGAAGTTATCGACGAACGCGCTCCAGCTTTGACAGAGTGCCTCCCACTCTGTCACCTTACTCTTACGGGAATGGTTCTTATTCCCGTAGAATCGGAGCTCGTGGAAGAGCCCGATGTAATAATCACGTCTTTGATCCGTCGCCGGATCAAAGTCGAGCTCCTTAGTGACGTCATCGTCGTTGATGGCACTGCAGGAGTACAGCGCGTACTGCCCGAGCGGCGAGGTGTTGCCGTAGCGAGATCGGATCTCGCTCGGAATTGGCATCCACGGGTCGCGCACCGGATTAGTGCGCGACGTTACAGCCGCAGGCGGAGTGGAGTCGTCGTCGTCTCCCCCCCCGCGGCGTAGACAGCGCCCCAGCATCAGCGAGCGGCCTGTCGCTGCCACTACGCGAGCGCTTTGAACTCGAAGCGTCCGAGTCGTCCTCGCAAGGACGACGCGTCCCCACGCTTGCTTCATTGCGCCCTGAGGACGAGGAGTCTTGCTCCTCCTCGCCCTCCTCCATGTCGAGATCCTCCATGCCGTCGAAGAGAGTTTCGTTGGCATAGGTAACTTTGCCACGCGTCTTGTGGTACTCCCCAACCGAGATAGTACGCTTGGGGGAGCTTGACGTCGTCACCGCGGAAGTGACGACGGACGCCGAAGAGGCTGAAGATGTGGCAGTCGTCGCTGTGTTAGCGACGACCGCGTTGCTTGCTGCAGGTGCAGCAAGCTCGTCGGAAGTCTGCGTCGTTGGCGTGCTCATTTCGAAATGAGCACGAAGTTCTCTCCGAAGAAGACTTTGGATTGATGTGTCGAGACCGGCATATCAAGTCCTAACGGGGGGATGGTGTAGCGGGGTACCCATTGGGCTAACCTCACCTTAGTGCAACACGCACTAAGTGGATACATTCAGGTGGGCCACATTGCAGTGTGGTCACCATTCATATTAGGAAGCAGTCCTATTGGTCAGAAAGCAGGGTCTTTCTGCCAGTAATACTCAAGCATTAGGTCAGAGTTTCTGCCAACCACTCGTTGGCAGAACCTCTCTTTATAGATATCAGTTTTAGGAGGAAAGCCACAGTTAACGTTCAATTGAGTTCTCATTTTACCGCAAAAGCTACTATTTGTACCTTTATTTAGATCTAATTATACTTGTGGATACAAGTATACTTAATCTAAGTTAAATGCACCTTACGCTTCCTCATACACGTGCGCTCACGTGTAAGCTAAAGTATTGGGCTAAGTAAGCCCATTACACTTTTGGGATTCGTCATTTATTATTTAAGGCTAAATTGACTCCTTTATTTACCACTTTTCATTTGTTATTTGTGGAATGCCAAACATAACTAAGTCTGAAACTCCTTAATTCCCATCATAGTGCAGAGCTTTTCAAACTGCCCTTGACTCAGTGGCTTTGTTAAAGCGTCTGCTATCATATCATTGGTATTACAGTACGTAATACTAATACTTTTCTCTTCATGTTTATCACGGGCATACAGATGCCGGATATCAATGTGCTTTGTTGATGAATGATTGCATGGGTCTTTTATTATACTAATGGCTGCAGTATTATCACACCAACATTGTGTTGGTAGTACTTTGCCATAACCCAATTCATTCAGTAGTAGTCGTAGCCACATTGCTTCTCTTACCCCTTCACTTACGGCTACTAGTTCCGATTCCGCTGTATTAAGACTAATACAATCCTGCTTAACACTCTTCCAGGTAATGCATGTGCCAGCAAGTACTGATACATATCCTGTAATAGATTTCCTTTGTTCAGTAGCATTCGCGAAGCTCGCGTCTGTGTATAGCTCTAAATTAACAGTACTATTTCCATTGTACTCTAAGCCATACTTCGACGTTCCTTTCAAGTACTTTAGTACTCGCTGAGCCGCTCTCCAATAAGTCTTATTATAGCAAGATAAATATTTGCTCAGATCCCTTACAGCATTAGCAATATCGGGTCTAGTGCCTCTAACCAGATACATTAAGGACCCAACCAGACCTCTGAAATCGAACGGCTGAGCCGCTATCTGTTCTGGTGTTAGGACTGTTTCCTTTTCTAGGACAACACTTTTAGCCTGTGGGGTGGATTCTGTATTACAGTCTCGCATCTGAAACTTTTCTAAAAGGTCCTGAATGTACTTCTGTTGCGACAAGCGCAGGGTTTTCTTTTCCAGATCTCTTTGTATCTCCATTTTTAGAAGATAGTGCAGTTCCCCCAAGTCTTTCATTGTGAACTTAGCAGACAACTTAGCTTTTAGATCATTGATCGAGCTCAAATGGGAGCCTGCGATCGTGAATTCGTCGACATACACGCATATGATAAGCGTATGAGTCACTCCTTTAATCTCCCACCTTTTTAGATACAAGCAATGTTCTTTCTTGCATCTAACAAATCCTAAGCCTTTCAGAAATACATTAAGCACTTCATACCATATTCGTGGAGCCTGTTTTAGACCATACAGACTTTTCTTAAGTTGACAGACCCGTCCAGATTCATTACGAAATCCTAGTGGCTGTCTCATATAGATACTTTCTTTTAAGATGCCGTTCAAGAACGCTGTGGAAACGTCCATTTGGTGTAGGTGAAGACCTAGAACCGTTGATAGTGCGAGCAAAAGCCGCAGGGATTCATACCTAGCCACAGGGGCAAATACTTCCTGGTAGTCAATACCATACAATTGAGTATTACCTTGGACTACCAGTCTAGCTTTAAACCGATCTACAGATCCGTCCGCGTTGTATTTAACGTCGAACACCCAGTGACAACCCAGCGCTCTCCGTCCATCAGGAAGGGGTACTAACTTCCATGTACCATTCTTAATTAGGGCCTCAAACTCGGTCTTTATTGCGCACTCCCACTGCTTGGCGTATGGGCTAGCCCTCGCATCCTTTATAGATTTAGGAATAGGAATGCGTTTCTTATCATTTGAAACTGAATTTAAATGTGTAACATAATCTGTCAGTCTGACATTGCGGGTTCTTTTTCTCTTAGATTTCCGTATGTCACTGCTAACACCGTTTTCTACTCCCACTATTCGGGATGTCGGTGGTCGAATGTCTGATTTCGACACGTTCTGTTCGACTCCGGTGGTCGCTTCAACTTCAACTTCATTTCTAGAGCGCTTTCCAAGGCTCTCTATGACCTTTTCCTCATTCTCATCTACACTACTATCTTCAGTAGGGAAAGACCGCTGGATCATAGCTTCTGTACCCATTGAACTGAACTTAACGTCTCTAGCAATAAGGTACTTATTTGCCTTCACATCTAGAAGTCTGTATCCCTTATACTTAGGTGACAGTCCTAAAAGTTTGCATTCTACTGCCCTATCACCCAGCTTTGGGTCTTTTCGTTTAGACTTAGGAACATGTGCGTAACATGTTGAGCCCCAAATCTGTAATGCTAAACCGTTAGGCTTCTTACGGTAAAGTAACCCATAAGGGGTCTTCATCCCCAGTCTTGCCATTGGTAGACGATTTGTAACATCTACAATATAATTTAAGGCTTCAGGCCACCATTTAGCCGGCATATTGGCTCCTCTAAGTGCACAGCGAACTCCAGCCATCATTGTCTGGTGAGATCGCTCTGCACTGCCATTTTCTTCTTGAGATTCCACATTTGAGCTTTGGAACTCTAACCCGAGTTTAGCACACAATTTGGACACTTCGGTATTTAGAAATTCAGTACCTCCGTCCGTCCTTATTCTATGAACCTTAAACGGAAACTGTACTGACAATTGCTTTAACAAGTTCCGTATCTTACCGGGAACTTCCTTTAGTGACTTTACTCCAAAATACCACTTATAAGCTGTAGCATCATCTGCAACAGCCAAAGCATAGTGATGACCAAATGATCCGTATAAACCATTAACTCTAAGCCTTCCAGTAGAATCCATATGCAGTGTATGAAGCGGCTCAGTGGCCTTACTTCCCACCATGTTCCTATAGGACATTCTGCGGTCCATCATTTGAGCGCAGGTCTTACAAAAGAAATGCACCTTCTTAAGCTCAGAATAGGAAATGTTAGGCATTCCCTCTATCTTCTGGTTACTTATTGTCCTAATAAGGCGTTCTTTGCCAACATGGCCAAGCCGTAAATGCCATTCTTTCAGAATTTTGCCAAATTTACAGCTTTGGGCACTGAAAATACTCGTCTTAACCGGTTTTACATTTGGCAAGTAGTAAACTTCACCTATAGGCACTGCTGCAAACAGTAACTTTGAGTCTTTCCCTAAGAAATAGAGGAACTCTCCTGATTTAGACTGAAAATGTCTGTAACCTTGCTTAGCCAAATAGTATGCACTCAGTAAATTACTGTCACATTTAGGGTCGTATGAAATGACCGACAGATTTAGAGCACTCAAATATCCTTTTGGATTTAAAACACTCAGTTTTATTGATCCTTTAAGTGTGCTATGCGAGACGGTGCGATTACCGTACGTGAAAATGTGGCTCTGGCCAGGCTGCAGGCTGCCCTTAAACCAGCTTCTGTCCGACGTTATAGCTCGGCCTGCGCCCGTATCGACAACCCACATATCCTCAGTTAGCCTTAAATTCTTTAGGTACCGCAAATAAGGCAAATGGTATTTACGTACCTCTTCTTCAATCCCGTCCATACTTTGTGGGGGTGACTCAGTGGGGGTCTGGACCGAGTAGCCACTGACGTCGTCCTCGTAGCGGGCCGGGTTCAGGCTCTTCACGTCGTCCATCATCTCATCGTCTTGAGCTTGCTCTAGGGCCGTCTTTCCGCCCTTGCCGACCCGCTTCTTGCCGTCCGCCACCACAGTTTTGATGGTGTTTATGGCAGTCGTCTTGGCTCTTTTAGCCCTTTTAGCGCCAGGCGTCGTCTTCGTGTCGGTCCTATATAGGGGTCCGCCAGCTCTGTCCGGACTCCTATCACTGGCCATAATGGGGCAGTCGGACTTAAAGTGCCCAGTCCCAAAGCAGTAGAAACACGACCTTCCCTCTTTTCCGTCTCCTTGCTTCCGCTTTTGGCCCTGGTTGGCCCTCACATTATTGAGCGGAATCGACCCGCTTCTATCCATATGCAGCGAAATCTCCTTTTTAGACTTCTCCTGGAAGATGCGCCTCAACGCGCTCTCCACCTTTTCAATCGTGAAGTCCTCTTTCTTCATTGAAATCGACGAGGCCCAAAACTCATTTGGCAACTGGGACAGGACTTCCACACATAGCCATGACTCAGAAACCATGTCCTGTCCCAGAAGCTCTTGGATCTTTCGATTAATCTCATTGCGTGTCTTCTTAAGTTGCGCGAATAAAGTGCGTAGGTCACGCCACTGGCTCCGAGCCAACCTAGACCAGGCTCGGGTCAGCTCAATTAGACCCGCCGCGTCACCTTGCCCATAGTCCTTTTCGAGGGCCTTAATTACCTCACATGGGTCAAGGTTCGACACTAGGTCTAACAAAGTAGACAGGAAGGCGTTCGGTAGGACCTGGTTCAAAAGTTTTTGCTGATCGCCTCTACCCCTTTCCCAGTCCATCACCTTCCACTCCATTGCGTTCTTTTCCTTATCGGAGAGGCCACTATCCTCAGGGACTGACGGTGGCTTCTCCGGGCTTCCGTGAAGGAAGTCGACCATCAAAACGTGCACAGGCAGCAACCCTTTCTCAAGCTGCTTGCGTTTGTATAGTTGGTCGAGGTGGTTGACGTGAGTCAAAAGCTTATCCTTCCACATGACGAACCCTTTGCCGTGAAACGACTCCAGGCCGCCCGTACTTTTCTTTTCGGCCGCCATGGCCTTGTTGTACTTGAAATGTTGAGTGCAGATGTAGATAATGCAGGTAGTTGCCGTCAGTTTTGGAAGTGATGGCAATGAAAGCCTGCTTCCTTTACATCCCTCGGCTTATCATATTGCTGCCAGCAGCGCTGGCTTCTTTCCTTTTGAATGGCTCATAATGCCCTTTGTATTATCCAATCAGATACCATAAAACATATCCTTTCAGTCTTACTTCTTCTCACTATATATAGCATACAAAGCAGTAGTATATATGGCGCAACAGAAACATGGAGCACAAAGACAAATAACAAATTTGTCTTCTGGAGTTGGCGTCGAAGATGGCATCAACGGAATCCCTCGAAGTCGAGGGCGTTACAACGTTCTCAGCGTCTCCCTGGTACCGCTATATCCTCGAGCTCACAGACGACAAGCTGACCATCTGGATGGAAAACCAATCAAACAAAAGCCAATGGTAAGATAGAGATCGACAACTCGACTTGCGTTCCCTTGTGCCGTGCTAAATACCGTTTTGTGCTACTTTTTCACAGGTTCAGCTGTGAATTAAGCAAGAATGACTTCGTATCGTCGAAGAATGCCTTGCCATGTGCGTCCGCTGTTGACTACGTCAAAGTAAGCCTATCTATTCTGATTTCATGGTATTGCATTCCACTGACTCGGCGTATGTATGTTCACTGACCAATTTCACTCGTTAAAAAGTGCTTGCAGCAAGCTTTAGACTCCGATCTCAGCGAGAGCAGCGACGTGAAGCGCGAGCTGATTAAGATAGGCGGCGGTTCTGTCCGACTCGAGGTGACCATGGAATTTCGTTCTCTTTGTTCGACATGGACAATCGAGAACAAATTTGAACTCAAGCCTGGAACCGTTAAGCGGATTCACTCCTTGGAGATGAAAGTGCGTGAGCAGCGTGAAATGCTGGAGGACCCACCAGAAAGCGATACTGAGCTGAAGCCAACCCGGAAAGATGCTTCATCGAACGTGTACTGGGAACCAGTTGATTCCAAAGACTGTATCGTATCGGAAGACGCTAAAACTGTTTTTATCTGCCGTACAGATGTCTACGTACTCGCGGGAGAAACGTCAATTGCGTCGGAGAAATACTTCCATGACGTTCGTGTGATGAAGAATGGAGAGCGTATCGAAGTCTATGATTTAGAAGGTCCGAAGGGTAAGCAATGTCTGATCACGATCATGCGTTTGAAAGCTGGAGACTGTATTACAGTTCAATGTGACTCCAAGGTTGAGGAGCTTTGCTCCCTGAACCTAACAGCTCTGAGCCGAACGTATTAGCTTTGGGCTCAGCTAAGAGAGGAGCACCATCACATAGGAATAACATTGCTCTGTTATTCAGGAACTACCCAGCAATTTTCTTTAATGCAATGGCAAAAACGATTTGTCGTATTATGTACTTGAAGTAGTACTGTATGTGCGCTTCCCCTTCCTCGGTAGAAGTGTTTCTCATGCGTCAATTTCAGTTCTGACACAACCAGTCTAATTGCCACCAAGTGCTAGCAGATTTCATGTTCATTCAGCTTAGCTTAACCCTTGACTACCAACTGGTTAGATGCTGGTTGAAATTTGCGCATACTTCGTGAAGTTGCTAGAGACTTTCGAAGAGAATTAGTAGATACTTTCTCTGTCTCCGAGAGCTTGGCAAGAAACATGGTTGTTACAGCGCATGGTTCATTGCTTCGTGATCTCTTCCCATCGTTAGACTTTTCTCTTAGAAATTATGGGCCTTTTGACGAGAAATGTGTGATCCCTCGTCGCAAGATATCTTCGTACGCCTTAGCTCAGTGCCACAACTAATTTTCCAGCGAGTTCGAAGAGTGAACCCGTCTTGTATTCTCCCCGGTATGGCGACTTCGCAAGATATTGAAGCAGAAGGCGTCACTATGTTCGCACCGCCACCTGCGACGACCTATCGCTACATCATTCGGCTCAAGAACGACAAACTGAGCATCTGGATGGAGGATCGTACCAGCAAGAAACAATGGTACGAATGCATGGCGGTGGCTAACAACGTGTCAGTTATCAGATAACGAGGTGGTGTTTTCTTTTCAAAAGGTACAAGGACGGCATGGTCAAAAGCGACTACATTTCGTCTGCGAATTCGGTTACGGACGCTGCACCAGCAGACTACCTGAAGGTAGGAGGCAAAACTACTGAAAGAGCGATGTTAAAGCTGGGAGGTATAACTCGCATCGTGTTGCAGTGTTTCTGTGACGCGCTACACGGCGAACTCGACGAGTCAGGCGATGCATCTCGCAAGTTGAAGCTTTTGAAGGGAGGGGGATTTCGACTGGAGTTGGGTATTCGGATCCGTGTTCTTCGCTCGTCGAGGGTAGCAGTGTACTCTTTCGATCTCGATCCTGTATCGGTTGAGCGAATCGACATATTGGAGTCGAAGGTGCGTGATCAACAGGATGAGCTGCAGCGGCTTCGTGAAGGTTTCGATGTTGGGCAAGAGCTGTCGTTTATTCGACTTGAAGCGAAAAGCAAGGATGCATCCAGCTCGAATTTGTTGTGGCAAGAGGTCGAGACAAGCGGCTTTAGCGTGGACGACAAACTCGGTGAGGTGAAGATTCATTGGTCAGGCGCTTACAGCGTCGTCTCAGTGGTGAACTGGCAAGCATATGGATCCAATCAGGCCGTCTTGCTGCTGAAGAACAACGAGGTAGTGCAGACTTCACTCTGCGTCCGTGTGAACAATTGTTCGGGCTCCTCGACGTTGAGTACCGTGGCACGTCTGAAAGAAGACGATTTGGTGACGGTCAAGTGTGACGCCAACGTCGTCGACGTTTGCTATCTGTCAATCACTCGACTTGGCCGTTGAAGCTCCCGCCGTTGAGTAAAACATTTCTCTTCCGAAGCTTGCATGCAGTTTTTAAGGATTCTGCACTCACAGGTTTTCTTTCTCGAACTAACGTTAATTAATGGCGACGGTGTGCTTTCATCTATTGTTCACATCTTCTTTTCTATCTCGAGCAAAATACGGAAGAAGTAGACTTGATCAACTTGATAGAATAATGACTCTGGGTGTATGCTGAAGTCGTGAAATCGGCCGACCTTTTTTAATTTGGTCCCATTTCAACATGACAAGTCATTCTGCAGCATTTCTATCTATCACTACGGAACCTTCATCTAAAACTGCGCTGATTGATGTGTAGGTTGCTGCCAATACTTCAGACAAAGTACAGGAACATTCAGAGCTTCTCACAGCGTTAGTATAACAGCCCTTCCAGTGCCACAACTCATTTTCCAACAGGACTGACGCCACCGCCCATAGACTCATGGAGGATCAACAAGATCTCATGGTGGAAGGTGTAACTGCATTCGCTCCATCACCCGCAGCGTCCTACCGCTACGTCATTGAGCTGAAAGGCTCGAAAATGAGCATTAGGATGGAGGACCGCACTTCCAAGAAGCAGTGGTACGTACAAGTGGTCAAACGTAGTAAGACTAAGCTTCAAGAGTAACCGATGACATATTCTGCAGGTACAAGTGCGACATGGCCAAGACCGACTACGTGTCGACTGCCAACGCGATTCCAGACGCGACAGTCGCCGACTACGTAAAGGTGCGGTGGATACTGATGCTTTCACTGGGAATATCTACGTTTTTGACAGTGATAACGTGTCAGTGCTTCCAAGATACTCTAAATAGTGACCTGGGAGATTCGGATGCACAGCGGAAGCTGTATACGCTAAATGGCGGAAGTCGCCGGCTGGAGTTGGCTGTTAAAATTCGTGTTCTTCGCTCCACTTGGATGGCGAAGTACACGTTTGATCTTGACCCTGTTTCGGTTGAACGGATCGATATCTTGGAGTCGAAGTTGCATGATCAGCAAGACGAGGTGGAGAAACTCCGTAGTGACCTTCTGAATGGACCATCACCCCAACACGTCCAACTTGAAGCCTGTACCAAGGATGCACAATTGAGACTATTGTGGAAGAGTATCGATTCAGTTGGATTCGTGGTTAATGGCAGCGACGGTGTGGTCAAGGTTTGCGACTCGGGTCTTTACACGATGTCAGCAATTATAAACAGTGCCCCAGGTTCCTTCCAGAACAAAGCTCAGTTGCTGGTGAACGGCAAGAGTGTCCAGTCTGTCTACTGCAACTTCTCGTATACTGGCGGTAACCAGAAAACAACGTCACTGAGCTTCACGACAGCTCTGAGTGAAGGCGATGAAGTCGCTGTCCAGTGTGACAGCAACCTCTTTGACACGTCGTACCTATCTATTGTGCGAGTGGGTAATTGACTTCTCTATGGCCAGGATTTCTACAAGGGTGCACATGCTAAGTTTTCGTATGAACTACACGCCACAGTCGTTCGGTGATGGTCGGATAGCTCGATAACTGTATCGGCAAGACAAGACAATTTCATTGCTTGGCCATTGTTATTTGTGCTCATAAAGGACTGGAAAACGCCTCGTCGTTCGCTGATGGAGTTGTGTTAGATAAACCTGTGGTGCGTGCGTACTGAGACGATTTCTGTCAAACTTCAACACTACCGTTAGGTTAGGTTAGACATGGCACCAACGAGTTTTGACGAGGTCTTTCACAACTCGTTCTCACGTGTGAGAGCAGCATCGTTCTTGCGTTGGCTTCGCCACCAAACGAATTGTACCATGTCATCTTCGCGTGATATTGAGGTTGAGGGTGGGACTGCGTTCGCTTCACTACCTGCGACGTCCTTCCGCTACGTTCTCCAGCTCAAAAACGACAAGATGAGTATCTGGCTGGAAGACCGTTCCAGTAAGAAGCAATGGTAAGCTTACGCATTCCCGTACTTAGTATCAGGTAGAGGCGCTAACGCTGTGTCGTTGCCTTTCACAGGTACAAGAGCGGCATGGCCAAAACCGACTTTGTTACGTCTGGAAACACGATCACAGACGCGGAGGCTATCGACTATCTGAAGGTCCGTAATTGAAGAACAGTGTTTGTTTATATGATTTTGCTGATCGCTGTTGTTCGAATAGTGTTTCCAAGATGCGCTGGATTCTGATCTCGACAAGTCGGATGAGGCATTCCGAGAGGTGTCTTTCCTCGAAGGTGGAGCCCTTCGATTGTGTTTGGCTATTGCGATTCGAGTTCTGCGCTCAACGAGGGTGGCGAAGTTCGTATTCAACCTCAATCCCCTCACGATTGAGCGGATTGATATTTTGGAGTCAAAGCTGCGCGACCAGCAGGATGAACTGGACGCGGTTCGACTGCATGTTGACGGTGGGCGAGTCCTCCCATTTGTCCAGCTCCACGCAACCTCGAAGAACCAGCTCACGCGCCTAATCTGGAACAAGGTCAACTCTGATGACTTCGTGACTGGAATCGATGGTAAAGTGAAAGTTTCTCGTGGGGGCGTTTACAACGTCTGTGCTAGCGTCACGGGCAATTCTGGTGGCAACACTACTGTTCGACTGTTAAAGAATGGAACCTGCATTCAGGTTTCCTACAGCTTTCCATCGGGAGGTTTCTATGGTTCAACGTCGTTGAACTCCATTGTGCGCATGGACGAAGGAGACGTGTTGGAAGTGACGTGTGGTTTCGATATCTGGGATACGTCCTACCTATCCTTGGCGCGCGTCGGGAACTAATGCTGGGCCACTATCCAGCATTGTGGTTTTAGTTCAGGCAGGTGTTGCCACGTTTTTTGAAGTTCGAATTTGCAGCAATTTAGTTTTACCACTTTTTTCAATGATACCACTGATTCAATGACCATCAGCGGCAAATACTTATTCGTACAATAAGTGAATTAGTTGAGCTATGTGGAAATGCTGGTACGAAAGCTGCAAACTAGGTAGATTATTTAAGGTGCGAAAACTTGACTGACACGGCTGCAAAAAATAAAGCTATTTGCGAAGATCGGCATGGACTTGGGGAGTGAGGTGAGAGCGATCGAAAGTCTCAAGCCAGCCAGCTTAGCTTCCCAGTCGCATCACCGAAAGATGGGAAGTATCGTATAGAGCGCAATCAGCGGCGATAGTCAATTCATCATCCTCTTCCAAACGCGCGATATAGCAGAGGGTTGTTGAGCTGTATCGCTGGCCCAACGAAGCTGGATAGTAGGTTTGGACAATCTCTCCGTTTATCAGGAGCTCAAAATTTTCTTCACGACCACAAGCAGCCGTATTCACGACTCCGCCGATGTTGTACACTCCCGGGCGACGGAATTGAACAATGCCATCCTCTCCATCCGAAACAAAGTCGTCAGCGTCAATTTCTTCCCAGATCAGGTTTGAGTTGTCGTCCTTCATTTCGGCCTTGAGTTGAATGAACGCAGGAGCTGCATCGTTTCTTTCTTTGATTTGTTTTGTCACCTCTTCTTGGTCCAACAACTTCGATTCAAGGACGTCGATACGGTCAACCTTGACCGGAGCAAGAACGAACACGTACTTCACAACAGACGTCGAACGCGGAAAACGGATATTGGCACTTAACTCCAGCTTTAGAGCTCCGTTGTCAATCTCAGACAAACTGCGCTGTGTGCTACTTGTGTCACTGAGCTCACAGTTTAGCGTGTCTTCAAACAGCTACACATCAAACAAAACGAGACACGTTACAGAATAGGAAAATAGTATGCTGCCGCCCTGGGCGCTTACCTCGACGTAGTCTTCGATTGAGAATTGATGAATTGTGTTCATAGTCGTCACGTAGTCGCATTTGTTCAACTGACCTGTGGACCTGAATATGAGGTGAGGCACACGGCAGCTGGATATTGAGCATTGACAAAACATGTTCTAGGATCTTACCATTGGAGCTTGGTAGTCTGATTCTCCACCCAGATAACGAGCTTCTCATCTTGGAGATTAATTTTGTAGCGGTAGAATGGCGTTGGTTTTGCCGTCAATTCTAGTAACCGGGGGCTCCTCCTCGTCGACGACGTCAGGTCAATATGAGCATGTTGGGCGAACATCACAGTGCCCTTCACTTCAATGTTCTTCGATGGAGCCATATTTTCTTTGACGCCGCGAATTCACAAGTGAGGAAAACGTTGAAGTCTGCTCAGGACGCATCGACCATACAAAAACTACATGTACGTAGCGAAGTGATATGATACGATACTTTCTGATAAAGTTCGTTTGGAATCTAACCATCTCAGGATTGATTGACCGAAAGAACAGTTCACCGACTGCGGTGATTCCAAAGCTGACTTGTGAATTGTATGGGATAGACTCTTAGGACTTGACACACACAAACTGTGGGAACTGGTTTAATGGTTGTCAACATCCATCCGTTGCTGGTCATTTTCTTGACTGATTGCTGGGGATAACTAGCTTGGTTGATATTGAAGTAGGCATATCCTATTTCTCCCCAGAGGACAGAGTATTCAATATGACCACGGCAAATGATATTAAAGTGGAGGGTGCTACTACTTTCAGTGCGTCTGTGGCCTCCTCCTTCCGCTATGCCATCGAGATCAAAGACGAGAAATTGAGCGTGTGGATGGAGGATTGTTCCAGCAAGAAGCAGTGGTGAGAATACGCATTTGGACTCAAAGTGTTTGTTGATGACTAGAAGTATAACGTTTCTTGTCTTGAACGCAGGTACACGGGAGAGATGGAAAAGGCTACCTACATCACTGCAATCAACTCAATTATGGCCGCTTCATCCACCGACTACGTCGAAGTAAGTGTAGTCTGGCTTATGCAGAACTTTGCCAGCACCAATGCATTCAACACAAACCCTCACTGCGTCTCTGTAGCTTTTCCGTGACGCCCTGGACTCAGATTTGAATTCGTCGGGCCAAATGCAGCGGAAGCTGACGACACTAAACGGTGGATCAATTCGACTGGAATTAGCTTTACCCGTCCGTGCACTTCGGTCGGTGTGGCTGGCAGAGTACAAGTTCGATCTCGAGCCCGTGTCGGTGGAGCGGATCGACATCTTGGAATCAAAACTGCGTGACCAAGAGGAAAAACTTGAAAAGCTCCAAATACATGGGACGACTGGCCAAAATGCTGCGTTCGTCCAACTTGTGGCCTCTAAAAAAGACGACAAGTCAAGGCTTCGCTGGAACAAGTTCGAGTCCGACGATTTCAGCGTGAACGGCGACGACGGAGTCGTGAAGGTTTTACAGCCAGGTATTTACACCATTGGAGGCATTGTCACCTCGGCCCCGGAAAAGGGTTGCAGCGTGCAGCTGACGAAGAATGGAGTTAGCCTACAAGTTGCTTGCTCCGGGTTTACCAAGGGCTTCCCTTGGTCGACACCTCTGTACTCGGTCACGCGCTTGGAGAAGAACGATAAGTTGATGGTCACTTGCAGCAGCAAGCCATCGAGTATTTCGTATCTGTCCGTCGTGCGACTGAGCGATTGAGGCTGCTGATGCTGGTATAGGCAGTAATTTGGCAAATAACTATTGCAGCGCTTTTGGATAGTGCTTTGGACGGCTCTCACAATTGTTAAAGGCCTGTGAACGCAATTCCTGGTTTTTCAAACGGAGAGGTTAGCCCCCAGGTGCAGATAATCATGAATTATTGCTCGAATTTGTTATACATTAATTGGTTGTGTCTTGTTTTCAAACTAAATTGCGATCTGCGCGCACACAGCTGAGATTGACATGGGGGCTCTGTTGGGTGTCAAAATCTGTTTGCCGCGCCCGATCGTATTGATTTTTTTGCAGCGGAGTTGAGGAACATGTGATCAAATCAAGAAAGAGAACCTGCGTTCATCGAGGCCGAAATGAAGGATGACTTCTCGAACCTGACCTGGGAGACTTTCGTTTTGAATGGAAAGTCGGCCCGACCTATTGATCGAAACTACGGGGGCATCGGTAAAATGGTAGGGGCATCTTGATATTTATTTCCTTGTATCATGTCTTGAACAATCGAAAGACACATCTTCTTATCACTTAGTTTTCCATCCATCCTTCACAGTCGAGAGCTGTAGAAAGCTTCAATCCTCATCGCATGGCATCTTCGCAGCTAATGGATTCGTGGAACTTGCAGGGCTACTACTCAGTTTCCAACGAGAGCGACGCCACCGCGCCTGTCACCCTGGGATTGCGTTCCTCATGGAGGGGCAACCAGATATCAAGATCGATGGTGTTACTGCATTTGCACTACCACTCGCAACGTCCTACCGCTACGCTATTGAGCTGAAAAGCTCGAAAATGAGCATTTGGATGGAAGACCGCATTTCCAAGAAGCAATGGTGCAGTACATACAAGTGCGCAAGGGTGGTAATCTTAAACTTCAAATAGCTAATCGATGACATGTTCTGCAGGTACAAGGGCGGCATGGCCAAGACTGACTACGTATCTGATGCTAACGTGATTCCAGACGCGACAGTCGCTGACTACGTAAAGGTGCAGTAACTCCGCGGCGAGATAGGTCTTACCTGAGTGGATAAGCCCTATCTGGAAAGAGATGGTTTGTCGCCGTCTTTTGTCCATTTGCAGACGTCACGAAGAAATAGCGAATCGACCATGAAGTGGGGGCCAACCACGGGTGCAGACTTCGCGTCGACCGGAGTTGATGGTGTTGTAAAAGCTCGACGTGGAGGGACTTACATCATTTTCGTGACTGTGACTACGGTGCATGGCGCCAACACGCCAGTGTATCTGCTGAAGAACAATACTTCTATACAAGTCGCATACCCTGGGTATTCCCAAGGCAACATTGGCTCGACATCTCTGAGCACGATTGAGGTGTTGGAGAAGAATAATGAGCTAACCGTGAAATGCTCATGCAAGCTAGTCGACACCTCCTACCTATGAATCGCACGAGTGGGGAACTGAAGGGCTGAGTTGGGGGAGGGGGGGGGCAACTTAAGTGCAGATTTCTCGACGATTTAGGATATTTTGAAGTACACGGCAAAGTTTAGCTGTTACTTACTTACCTCTGTTGGTTTGTCCTTTGCTCCATTCGAAAGCTTGTGCTCACGTACTTTGTGCTACAAAGAGAGTTGCAAAACGAGTTTGCAGTGCAAACAAACTTTTTTTTTGCAAACTTTGCAGGCAACCATCGTGCTTTAAGCATCATGAAGTCATCGGATGATCTCGAGATGGGAGGGGTGAAAGCATTCGGCCGGGCTCCAACGACCGAACTTCGCTACGTCTAAGAACCACAAAATTGGCTTCTGGATGGAAGACTCCCTACAGAGCTTCCAAGGAAAGCACACAACAAATAAGTGAGGTAAGTAAGCAGCTAAAGGCAAAATAACATAAGTACGTATTGATAAATCAATTCCTATTGTCGCTACCAGACCGACTGCAGGAATTTTTCCATGTTCTTCGAAATACACTAGACACCACCGTCGAGTAAAGCTGCAGTTCGGTTGCCCGATTCAATCAAAATACTGCCGTAAACACCATTCAGCGCCCAAAGTCATGCCCCCCTGTGCCTCCCTTCTTCACTTCGCTGGGTGTTTCCCCTTGTTCCCCTGCTCAGTCCTTCAGTTCCCCACTCGTCCGATACATAGGTAGGAGGTACCGGCTAGATTGCATGAGCATGTCACGGTTAGCTCATCATTCTTCTCCAACAGTTCAATCGTGCTCAGCGATGTCGAGCAAAAGTAGCCTTGGGAATATCCAGGGTATGCGACTTGTATAGAAGTATTGTTTTTCAGCAGATACACTGGCGTGCTGGTGCCAGGTCCCACCGTCACAGTCACAAGAATGATGTAAGACCCTCCACGTTGAGCCTTTACCACACCATCTATGCCGGTCGAGACAAAGTCAACACTCGAGATTGCCTCCCAGTTCACGGTCGAGTTACTAGTTTTTCGTGACGTTTGCAGATGGGCAAAAGATGGTAACGAGTCGTCTCTTATCTCGCCACGGAGCTTCTCAAGCTCCTCCTGCTGGTCGCGTAGCTTCGATCCCAAGATATCAATGCGTTCAACTGAAACGGAGTCGAGATCGAACGTGTACTTCGCCTCCCACGTCGAGCGAAGAACACGAATTTTAACAGCAAATTCGAGTCGGAGAGCTCCGCCATCTAGCGCATGCAGCTTCCGTTGCACCTCAGCGATTCCAGTGGAATCGCTCAGGTCACTATCCAGAGTATCTTGGAAGCCCTGCCACATCATCACGGTCAAGAACTCTCATATTTCCAGTGAAAGCATCAGTATTCACCGCACCTTTACGTAGTCAGCGACTGTCGCGTCTGGAATCGCGTTGGCATCAGACACGTAGTCGGTCTTGGCCATTCCGCCCTTGTACCTGCAGAATGTGTCATCGATTAAACTCTTGAAGCTGAAGGTTACTACGCTAAGCGTAGTACGCTTGCACACGTGTGCATACCATTGCTTCTTGGAAGTGCGGTCTTCCATCCAAATGCTCATTTTTGATCTTTTCAGCTCGATGACGTAGCGGTAGGACGTTGCGGGTGGTGGTGCGAATGCAGTAACACCTTCCACCGCGATATCGTGTTGAATCTCCATGAGCTGCGGGGTCGCTCCCGTTGGAAAATGAGTTGTGCAACCTCAACGAATGCCACACCCTAGCAGCGAAGGTTGGCTCATGTAATCCTTTCGCGAGTAAAAGAAACGTAGAATTTCTAACTGTAGGGACAGTCAAGTGGGAACGGACATCCGTGTTACCATGATGCAGATGATGGGGAGCATGCGATTTGTGGAGACCGACAATCGAAGTTGTTTGTTTGACCAAGAAGAGGTGACAGCAAAGTAAAGATGGTAACGGCGAAGCTCCTATTTTCTTCCAACTCGAGGCTGGAACGAAGGAATGACATCTCGAGCCTGAATCTGGGAAGGATGGAGAAGACGGCATCGTTAAAGCCCGTCGTCCGGGGCCGGCGGAGTCGAGAATATGACTCCAAATGTTGATGCAGACAGAGTGAAGCTCGAGATAAATGACGAGATAGTCCAGACCTACTATTCTGAATCGGAGGGACACAGTGTAGCTGTGTTATATCGTGCATTTGAGTAAGGGTGGCGAATTGAGTATTTCCAGTCTCCAATCTCTCGGTGATGCGACTGAAAAGCTGAAATGCACCGAGCTGGTTCTACAGGGCTTCGCTCTCTTTCACCTACCAAATCCTCATCGCAAATACTTTTAAGTGAAAAAACTTTGACTAGAACTCACAATAATTGTGGGCTTGGACTTTTGTACTGCCATTTCCTATTCCGCGTACTTCAAATGCATCATCACTTCATTTGAGACTGCGGCAAACAAAAAATTGCTTATAAACCTAAGTACGAATCGCGATTTTACAGGAGATCCCGCTAAGAAGGGGGCGTAAAAAGGTGGAAAGTCCGGTCGGTCGGGAATTTTCAGCTGGTCCGTTTAAATCCGGTATTTTGACCCTATCGCATTGCAGTATATCGTTGAAAAGCTCGTGTTGAAACGTTTTAAGCCAATCAAAAGTCAGCTTGACTGGCAACTTCATTTTTAGTATATGAAGCAAAGTCTGCGGGACGGACGTCAATCACCATCCCAAGGGAACCAGTTGTATCATTTTTGACTTAATTAAAGTATGGTACCACTATCAATTCAGATTTGTACCACATTTCACTAGCGACCAACCGGACATTCGAGTACGAACGTTAGCAGTAGGTCTCTAACCCAGCTACTGAGTAAATCGAAAAATTGTCGCCACATGATCGATTGTGCATCACTTTTGTAAATTTGCAAGGCTATCGATAAAGTCCAGTTACAACGCCAAATACGCAGTAATTTCCGTAAAGTAGTCGGTCTTTGAGATTTGACTGCGTCTTCTACTAGAAGATCGATGCTTTGCCGATTTACCGACTAATTCATACCCGCGTCTTCGCTTTTAGTCAATAGAAACATGTTTTTCGCGGCTAAGAAAATCGTCGCGTTCCCCACTCTCCTGTCATCCCGGAAACTTGCAGACGGACGCCCAATTTGAGCTGCGAGCATTCGACGCAAGCGCAACTTGCGCTGTTCGCGGGTGCGCCTTTGAGCAGCGTGGCGCTTCGCGCGCGTTTGGTGGCCGATCACGTGGAGACGCACGTGTAGTTCTGGTACATGTAGTTAAGTTCATCGTCACTGCGAGCAGGGAGGAATATGCACTCTTGCTCGACGTGCTTGGCGGTCATTACCAGGTTGAGCTGAAGGGGAGGCTCCTTGGGCGACTTCCGCCGGTGGCAGCTGGTGGTTCAGCGCCTGGCTTCGCCTCCTTTGGGAGGGTGCCATGGTTCTTGGTTTAGTGCGTGATGAATTAATAAATGAGTGAGTCGTTTGGTAGAATGGTCGATCCTCGCTAATTATCGAGTCCTACCTACTTCACTCGGTGCTCAGCAATTCGAGAATCTTTGGTTAAAGATGGAGTACTTGATCATTCTAGAATCACTTGCGGGAAAGGCGCCCTGTTTCGTAGCGTGCAACATCTTCCTGTGATTTGCCTAGATAGTCGCCTAATACTCAAAATGTGAACTAAAGGTCTAGTGCTGAGCACTACTGGTGTTACATGTATGATGCACATTGATGCATGCATCAAATTGCATCAAATTGTGTACCATAATCAGGGTACACACTTTGAGTGTAGCTATTCTCGAATTTCAACTTTCCCGCCACTTTAGTGGTCGTGACTGCATGAGTTCGAAACATGATTTTTTATTTAGGACTTACCATGAATTTTACGGTTTCTGTTGCGTGAGCTGTTAAGATGCATGCATCTTAATATTTTGATGCACTTTTGATGCATCCTGTCGACTTTCGTGCATGCATCAAAACACCACTCGTATCTCGATAACTCTCAATGGCGCGGTAGTAACATTTTGTTTGCCGCAGTCTCACAATAAGGAATGAAATCATTCCTTATTATTCCCTACAGTTAGATTTTCCTATTTGGACACATACTACGGCGCCCAGACATCCCAGCATATACACAGATGGCAGCTTACTACGCCCCCAGTGACGCGGGCAAATGGCGTGGCCGTCCCCGCACCACACTCCCTGTCATTCTCGACGCAGATCTCGTAACTAGTGGTCAAGGCTATCGACTGCGAGACGCGTAAGATCTTGAGGAGCTTCGCAACCTTGCTGGTGACAGAGGGAAATGGAGAATACTGCTGGCTGCAATTGCTGATTCGCTGCCGGCTGATGGAGACTCGACGTATGCGGACACCACCCTACGCCGCCGACTAGCTAAGTTGAGCCTAGCGCAGGTATAATTTGGCTACGCGAACACGTACACCATTACATTACATTACAGTTAGATTTTCCATGCATCTTTTACAGTAAGTTGTGGCACTGCAACTTCCATGACTGCCATTAGCTGCGAAGGTGCCTTGCGACGAGGATTGCAGCTTAGAAACTTAGAAAGCTGCAATCCTCGTCGCAAGGCACCGAGCAGCTAATGGAGTTGCAGTGCCACAACTCAATTTCCAACAGGAGCGAAGCCAAGTGCACAAGACGCGCCTGCCACCGCTAGGCTGCTGTACCTCATGAAGAATCAACAAGATATCATGGTGGAAGGTGTAACTGCATTCGCTCCACCTCCGGCAACGTCCTACCGCTACGTCATCGAGATGAAAAACTCGAAAATGAGCATTTGGATGGAAGACCGCACTTCCAAGAAGCAATGGTACGTACAAGTGGTCAAGCGTAGTAGCTAAGCTTCAAAAGTCTAACCGATGACATGTTCTGCAGGTACAAAGGCGACATGGCCAAGGCCGACTATGTGACGGCTGCTAACGCGATTCCAGATTTGACAGTCGCTGACTACCTCAAGGTGCGGTGGCTAGGCTAATGATGCTATCACTGGGAATGTGTAAGTTTTTGATAGTGGTAATGCTCCAGTGCTTCCAAGATACTCTGGATAGCAACCTGAGCGATTCCAGTGATGTGCAACGGAAGCTGTATCCGCTAGATAGCGGAGCTCTCCGACTCGAGTTGGTTGTCGCTGTTCGTGTTCTTCGCTCGATGTGGCTGGCGAAGTACACGTTTGATCTCGACTCCGTTTCAGTTGAACGCATTGATATTTTGGAGTCGAAGCTACGCGATCAGCAGGAGGAACTGGAGAAACTCCGTGGCGAGGTTAGAGATGGTTCGTCACCATCTTTTGTCCATTTGCACACGACACGAAGAAATAATGACTGGACCATGAACTGGGGACCAACCACGGGTGTTGACTTTGTGCCGACTGGAGTTGATGGTGTGGTAAAAGCTCAACGTGGAGGGTCTTACATCATTCTTGTGACTGTGACGACGGTGCCTGGCGCCAGCACGCCAGCGAATCTGCTGAAGAACAAGACCTCTATTCAAGTCGCATACCCTGGATATTGCCAAGGCTACATTGCATCGACATCCCTGTACACGATTGAACTGTTGGAGAAGAATGATGAGCTAACCGTGACATGCTCATGCAATCTAGCCGGTACCTCCTACCTATGTATCGGACGAGTGGGGAACTGAAGGACTGAGCAGGGGAACAAGGGGAAACACCCAGCGAAGTGAAGAAGGGAGGCACAGGGGGGCATGACTTTGGGCGCTGAATGGTGTTTACGGCAGTATTTTCGATTGAATCGGGCAAACGGAACTGCAGATTTTCTCGACGGTTTTAGTAATCTGTATTTCGCAGTGCATGACAAAGTTCTGCAGTCGGATGCCACTGGAATTGATTTACGTACTTGTGTTTTGCAGTAGCTCAATTTCTAAGCGTATTTCATTTTTCGTTTAAGTTTTCTTTTACAGCTCGGCGTTTGTCGCCGAAACAGTCGAAAGCCAGGAGTGGTGGAGCTACCCGAATGCCCAGGGGCGCCAGCTGCAAACCAAGTCATGGTTTGGTACGTGCTGATAATCGTAAGGGGATGCAGCTCGGCGGAACGGGAAATCACGATAGATAGTACCAATGCCGATGTTACTGGAGCGCACCATCATGTATTTCCTCGATTGTGTTGCCCTGAACTGTGTAAAACGTGTTCATAGCCATCGTGATCAGTCGCAGAAAATGCCTTTGATCCGCCCTCTCTGCAAACCTGATGAGCTGCTTGAAGTGAGTTCCCACCGCTTGTGACCAACATGAGTCTCCTGCAAGCATCTGTCCACTGCCATGCATAGTCGGCACTGTAGTTGCTATTATAGTGCACATTCCTACATGTAGTGTATACAAAAATTTCAGATTCACTTTCGAAGAACGCGACGCAGCTTAGCCTACGTTGTCGTTAGCTCCCTCCAAATGTGTTCCATACCAGGAGACGCGGTATCAGGACCAGGGATTGACAGTAGTTTATTTTGGATTACTATCCATTAATAGCGCTATTAAAATGATGCTGCAAACTACTATAGTAAATATTTGTTTGGGACGGAGCAAAACTAATACTACTATAGTAACTAGTAGATCGGATCGAGGCCACATATTAATAGTGACTACTAGTGCGTGCCTGAAGAAATCCACAATCTACAAGGGAGGGGCATTCTGGTTCTAGCTTACTTCGACGCGTTTGAGGCATTTCCTGGTTTGATAGAATGGCAGGGCGTGCGTCTTGACAACGTTCGCAAGAGCGAAATCGTCGTACGAGCAAGAAGCTCGCCTCAGAGGACTGTTTCGCAGGTCAGACCCCAAACATCATGCATTTAGCTTTCATTCTTCAAGTTTCCAGCCAGCCCAGAAGCCCCCACAACATCCGCACTAGCCAAGAACTCTCACTTCTTCGACGTCCTCATGAAGTGCGCAAACTCCGACTCCTACTACGCCGAGCTAACGACGATCAGGGAAGGGTGGGATGACCAAGGGTGACTTAACTCGGTTTCTACTGGTTCGCCGGAATGTAGTTGTTTTGTGGCGCATGGAAGCTGAGAGCAAGTGGACATCCTCTATTGGTTTCGCGATGTTGGCCGAGTACGCTTTCCGTCTATCGCGGCTTTGGCACGCGTTTGGTTGGGGCGGAGTCCGTCCAATGCGTTCCAAGAGCGTGTCTTCTCTACTGGAGGATTCGTGATGAGTAACCTTCGGACAAGAACGGGCAACCAGCGCGCAGAAATGCAGGTGCTTCTCAAGCATACCCGAGCGGATATCCGTCGTATGGAGCGCGAAAGGGCTGGGGTCATAGATCAGGAAGTCGACCACCGAAACTACATACTAGGATATGAATCAGGAAGTCGACCACCGAAACTACTAGGAAATACTATCATCTACTATATTAATATTACTATAGTGGCGGAGAGTCTCTGAAGTAATACTAATATTACTGTAGTAGTTTACTCGCCGCTGCTCGGGTATTAATATAGTAGTTCAGACGAAAATCAAACTACTGTCAATCCCTGATCAGGACACGGCAGTAGATTGCAAACCTTGATTCCCCCCATCGCCAAGATTAACATCGTGTTGAGTCTCTGACAGATTCACATAGCTAAACAAAATATTGTAAGGTATCCGACCAGTCGTCCGCAGATTCTTCAAAGGATGACTTTAGAATTTTATAGCTCGGCAACCACAGATCGCCAGACGAAAAGCAGCACACCCCCATCAAGCTGGGAATCTCAGCTGTAATGTCGATTTTTTATACGCGCAACAGAGTCGTTTATGGGCACCAAAATGCGAGCCGGACGCTCCGTACCATTTTGGGGTGGCAACCAGTTGTCCGCAGATCCGGCAAAACATATAGGAATTTGTATAGACTGCTCTCCCTCAAGATCGTTTCGGCTGTTTGGCACTAACCAGCTGAACAATGGCACTGGAGCCAATAGCGGTGTCGCAGGGCTACTGATTGGTAGGAAAGCTTCTTGCAGAGGAGATGGCAGCTTCCCTGCACTACCTAATGCACATCACAACCTCACATCACGCCAAAACCGTTGATGCGGTTCTCACCACTTAGCAATTTCCCTCCATCATGGCAAAGCACAAGTTATACACACCGAAGCAACTCGACGACGCCGTAGCCTGCGTGTTAGCCGGACAGAAAATATCAGCAGCGGCTACTGAACATGACATTCCATATCGGACACTATTCGACCATGTCAAACTTGCCGAAGCCGGTGAGAGAAAAGCGCCGGCACGACCGGGACCGCGCCCATTGCTACCAGAAGAGGCTGAGGCCAACATCTTTGAATGGATTATTGCTCGTCAACAAGTCGGTCATCCAGTCGACCGCAGCCAAATTATTCGCCGGGCTAGTGAAATAGCATCGCTAATGTACGATAAAGTGCTCTCTGATTGCTGGTACACGCGTTTTATGGATCGACATCCAGCCCTCTCTGTGAGAGTGGCTCAAACAATTAACAAGGCCCGGAACAATGTTGATGAAGCTCAAGTAGATGCGCTATTTCAGACTCTAGAAAAATTACTGACAAGCAAACAACTGGACGCGACTCGAATTTTTAACGTTGACGAAACTGCATTTCAGTCTCGCAACAAAAGTTCTTCTGTGGTGGCAGTGCGGGGATCGACTAATGTGTGGAAAACGGAAGTAACGACTGGGTTTCACATGTCGGTTGTCGCTTGCGGTAGTGCCTCTGGCTTGGTGGTTCCTCCAACATTCATATTTCCCGACAAGTCTGTCGATGTCACGATTTTAGAGAAGGACACTTCGGGTGCCCGAGTAACAACGACAGATTCTGGATTTATGAATAAGTGGTTATTTATTCGTTGGTTGAAGTTTTTTTCTGAGGTGGTGCCTGCTTCAATTCAACGACCGGTAGTTCTTATCCTGGATGGATGCAGCTCGCATATATCTACCGAAGTCATTGATATGGCTGCTGAACTAGAAATTCTCCCGGTGTGTCTTTCCGCGAACGCAACTTATCTCTTTCAGCCGTTGGATGTGGCAGTATTTGGGGCATTCAAGACTAAATTGAGAAAAGCCATCGAAAATTTTATCGACGACGATGACAATTATTCAATTGATAAGAAGACTGCGGTGGAAATTGCTAGTTTCGCATGGAATCACTGCAACTTTTCAAAGAACATTATTGCAGGATTCAAAGGTTGCGGTCTCTTTCCGCTGTCATACGAAAAAATGAAGGAGTGTCTTGCTGAGTTTAAGAGGAACGGTTTGCCAAAGGATGTAGTGCAGCCAACTTGGTTGCAAGTGAAGAGCGTCGTGCAAGATTCAATCCTGGTTCTACCCCCTCCTCGACGGCAGCCAAAGCGACGCAAAAGGGTTTCACCGGGTGGACGTCTTCTGGATCGTCAATATCTTGACGAGGTAGCTGCTGCTGAGGGTGCCAAGAAGGCAGAGAAAAAACAAACCAATAAACGACAAGAGCACAACCGACTCAAGCTCGCCTGTCAAAGTGCAAAAAGAGAGCGTCAACAGTGGAATGTAGTACTCGCGAAAGAGATGTTGCCGGAGCCGCTGCCACTACTGCAACATGAACCGCCGTATCTGCGAGCTCGTGCCCCGCCGCAGATACGAGTTCTAGAGTAGCTCCGTATATCGTCGAAGAGGCGCTTGTGTAACATTCATCTTTTAATAAACTCTACTTTTTAATGCTATCTCCGACAATAAGCACCCCAGAGGTGCAATACTTCCCTAGCCCCCGCACTTATACGAAACACGGAGGTAATGTGACCTTCATACAAACTCTAAGATAACTAGATCTGCGGACAACTGGTTGCCACCCCAAAATGGTGCGGAACGTCCGGCTTGCGTTTTAGTGCCCATAAACGACTCTGTTGCGCGTATAAAAAATCGTCATTACAGCTGAGATTCCCAGCTTGATGGGTGTGTGCTGCTTTTCGTCTGGCGATCTGTGGTTGCCGAGCTATAAAATTCTAAAGTCATCCTTTGAAGAATCTGCGGACGACTGGTCGGATACCTTAGCTGACGTACCCATCCTTGTCAGCAACAAACTTTACTGTGAGCAATTTAGCATCCACATCGCTGAGGGTTAGTCCATGACCAACAGAAATTGCTCGATCGTCACTACTCGTTGACCGGAGCGATCGTGTTTCAGGAAGAATGACTTCATCTCGCGTTCCGTGCAGTTGTACAGTACTTGATCTCTTTCGCTTGTGCCTTCTTTTCAGGAACGCTTCCGAACAATTCACTGTAATCTATCTCGCCGCTGTTGTCGACATCACAGCGAGTAAAGGACGCCATGCTCTGATATTTGGTCAGCTCAGCGGGGCCTCCTGACCATTTTCTCGAAACATACGCCGGAATTCTTTGTAGCTCAGCCCCCCCCCCCTTCGATAGAGATCGTATCGACGAAAACTATCAACACTTTTGCCAGTGAACGACGAACTTTACGCATTGTGCTCTCCAAAGCACTCCTTGGCAACTAACTTGGCTGTGTCAGCGGCCATGGTGATCATACACAGTAGATTCATCCCGGGTGTTACCGGTGTGTAGCTCCAACTCTTTCTTCGAAAGTGGCCCGGGCCCGATAATGGCACCACGCGTGGTCTTCTCCGTGTTTCCGAGTTTGGCGCTTTACTCCCTCTTGATCACCTTTGACTCCCTTATGCAAAATCCATCGCGGTGCTCCAGTGTATCTGCGATTGGCTGTCGGGCAGTCTGTGCACCGCGCCGCTTTTGCTCACCGATTCTTTCAGTAATTATGTGTGGCACAGTTGCGCTGCTTCACCGCTAGTACATCACGCCGTGAAGCGCGGAGTTCCCGCTGAAAATGCCGTTGGCCTTCACTCCACTCGTCGGATGGTTCCTCAAGCTTGACCACACCCAGCGAGTCGAGTCATGGATTCAACCGTACAATTGCTGGCTTGAGCAGAGTTTTCTCGCTTTGTTCAGTTGAAGCAGTAGACGTCGCCGAGATGGCTAAACTGCGAGTGCTGCTTCGGCGAAGTGTCTTCATCCCGACAAGTCGAGCTCGATTCTTGCACGATCCACTCGTCTGCGTATTTGTCACCACCGGAACCTTCCTCTTCACTCTCCGTTGCCGGAGCCACAATCATCCAAGCTAGTAACCACCTCGCCAGCTCTTCTTTTGGTGGCGGCGGTGGACACCGTCGGAACTCGCCTGCTCCGTCGTACTTCTTGCCGTCCGTCCGACGGCAAACGGACAGCGGAATGTGCAACTGCATGTTAGGTAAGACCGTTAACAGGCATGTGGAAACGGGCATCCGTGTTCTCGTCAAAAGTTTTCATTTTTATTTGGTGACGGTCATGGCAGCACCGACTGAAGATCTCGAGGTGGAAGGGGTGACAGCATTCGGCCCACCTCCAGCGACCGAGTTTCGCTACGTCATCGAGCTCAAGAACCGCAAGATCAGCTTATGGATGGAGGACTCAGCGCACAAAACGCAGTGGTAAGACAACATTTGGATCGCAATATCTACACTTCTACTTGAAAACGAGCGTAGGTACAAGGGAGACATGGTGGAAGCCGACTACGTAACTCATGCTAATGTCATACCTGGAGCCTCCAAAATCGACTACGTAAAGGTATGCTATCATAGATAGTGAAGCAATACTTACCCCCATGCAGTCAACGCTAACCAAAGTTGACTGTCTATCTGTAGTATTTCCAAGGTCTGCTAGACTGCAGGCTGGATGACTCGGGGTTTGTCCACCGCAGTCTCACTGCACTGGATAGCGACACGCTGCGACTGGAGCTGAACATGAAGCTGAGCGTCTTCCACTCCACCAGGGTGGCAACTTACACTTTTGACCTTCACCATGGCTCGGTCGAGCGCATTCATGCACTCGAGACCAAGGTTCGAGCTCTACTGGCAGAACTGGCGAGGCTCCAATCTGAAGACGTGCAACTTCCTTCGTTTCTCCAGCTCGAAGCCGAAGAAAAAGTTGGTGATAGCGAAATCCTATGCTGGGGACAAGCCGAGACAAGTGCGTTAGTCGTCTCAGGCGGTGACGGTCTCATCAAGGCGCGTCGGTCGGGTGTCTACAACTTCAAGGTCGTGGTGAACAGTACGCCGACGAAATCGACGCACCGAGTGCAGTTGGTCCAGAATGGCAGATGCATTCAAACCATCCATTGCGCGAGTATGCGCGGCCAATGCATCTCGGCCGAACTGAACGCGATCGTGTCGGTGGCAACGGGCGACGCGTTGGTAGTCAAGTGCGACTCCAGTCTTGGGGACACCTCGTACCTCTATGCTGTTGACCTGTGGAGCTGAAGTAGCCTATCCCAATAGTGCATGCAGGTCAATCTAAACAATAGGCATGCAGGTCAATCTACACGTATGGTCCCACCAAGTTCACCTGAACCCATCGAGCTCCAGTACCGCGTCGTTACAGGTCGCTTGAGGGGCAGTAACTGATCACTGATCCCGTGCTTCCAGGTGTCAAGATCTATAGCAGAGCCAAGCGACCATGAAGAAGAGCTTAGTGTCGAAGCCCTTGGGGCACGACTCGATGCGGTGGCTGCAGACGCTCGTGGCGCTGCTGATGACTGTGGGGGTCTTCTCCGTGGCGTGGGAGCTGGTCGCGCTACACACTCAACGGTCGTTCCTCTCGGTCTTCGACGAACTAGAGGCCGATGTTTCGTCGGACGACCTGCTGCACCTCAGCTACCTGCAAGCTGCATGCCGCGCGGAGAATGACACGGTGCTGCCGGTGTCGTACGCCGCCCCCGGTACAGTCGGTGGCTCTCTTCAACCAAGTGCCCACTTCAGTACGTCACTATTCCACCAGCGAGACCCGAGACTTGTGGATGAACTGCGCAAATGTCCTGACGTGGACATCTACATGCCGTCGTCGGCTCGAGATCCAGCGGGTTGTGCTGCTGTCGCCGGGCCGCTCAAGTTCCTGCAGTCAAGACTGCTGCCGGACTGGGTATTCGACGCCACGATGTACGACATCACTGCGAAGCAGAGCACCACGTACTTCGAGTTGTGTCCTCACACACCCATGCTCTTCCTGTCACCTGATCACGTGCTCAAGCTGACGAAGCACGCGGCGTGGCCGTCGACCAAGCCGGTGTATCTCATGGCACCAGGTCTGGGTCTTGAAGACGGAGATGAGACCCCTCCTGCAGACTTGACTCGCTCGGTGCTGGAACTCACGGACGTCGTGCTATGTCAGACAAGTCGCTGTGATCAGGATATGACGCGGTTTGTGGAGCGCATGGCGAAGGATGGCAATGCTAAGAACACCCGAGTGCTCTACACGAGTCACATATCCGCGGATCCGGCAAACCTCGCGCGACGGGTTCTCGGTGATGAAGCGGTGCCGGAAAAGAACGAGACGCACTTCGCTGACGGCCGGTTCGCCCACACGACTTGGGATATTGCGTCCAGGACTACGCAGGACGTGATCAACTGCTGGAACACGCACGTGAATTACCTCCCGCAACTGGACGTGTTCCTGCTGAAGAAAGACCACAACGGGAAGCCTGGCGACGGCGCGAGGCTGTACAAGCCGTTCCCCGGTGACGACACCACCAAGATCCAGACCCTGGACGAGCTCCAGTTCGCAAGGAGCTTCAGTGGCGCCTCGTTTTTCGTTTGTCCTACTGCGAAAGATGACTGTCTCCACCTTGCCCGCGCCTCCGGGGGCGTCATCGTGGCAGGAGACGGCTACCCGACGAACGAGCTGCTCTCAAGCTCCGAAGGCGTGTTCTTCCCCACCTCCGACTCCACAGTGCTGCCTCCCGTTGAACGACGTAGTCCATTACCCGACGACTCGCTGCTGCTGCCCTCTCCAGAGCCGTCCTACCGCAGTTCCGACCTCTGTGCTACAGTGATCAAAGCTTACACGTCTACGTCTGTCAACACGCGCTTGAAGTTTGCCACTCAGACCCGACGTCACTTCAATGAGGACGCCAAGCTCTTCATGCGGCGCATGCTCGAGCTGCGCGCGTTCGCGTATCAAGAGCCCGAGGATCAGCACCAGAGTCTTCGTCACTTGAACTAAGTAGCCAAAGCCCTGCAACAAAACAAACAACGAGCCTTCATCCTCATCTCCACCTGCTGCAAGTCAAAAACTAAGTCAAAACTGCGACCAATTTGCCAACTTCAGCTCCATATTCACCGACACAGTCTCAGCTCAGCCCAGCGTCCCCTTGATACCGAGTCGAGTCGACCAACTGAACTCTATCTACACAGCAACAACGCCGGCGCTTCCCCTCACCCAAGAGAGATAAAGATATAGAGGGAATAAAGACCTCAACTGTCTGTCTGTGTGTCTACTTCTTGCCCAGCATCCGCAGCACGTTCTTGCGGATCTTGCCCTGCACGAACACGGGCTTGCCCAGGCGGCAGATGCGCTCGCGCGTCTTCTTGGTGGCGATGTGGCGCTTGTTGGCCTGCGCGCGCTTGACGAGGCCGTTCTTGTTGACCTTGAAGCGCTTCTTGACCGCAGCCTTGGTCTTGAGCTTGTAGCCCATGGCGCGCACCTGCAGCTGCGGGAAGGCGATGGCGGAGCGCATGGACAGCGTGGACACCATAGTAGGAGCAGCAGTGGCAGCGAAGCGTGGGGCCTGGGAGAGCACCGAGGCGGCGCTGGGGGCGGCCACACGCGGCGCAGCGACGGAGAGAGCCTTGAACTGGCGGGCGAGGGATCTGCAGATGGAGATTTTGCAGCAACGAGAGCGATTCAGAGTGTGAGAATGGGTGCGTTAGAGAGAGGAGACGCAGGCGCATCAGATGAGTGTAAGATGTGGGGGTGGGGTGCGGTGGGAGGCATGTAAAGAGCCCGAGAAACCTACCGGAAGAGCGCCATGGCGAGCGTTGCGGTGTCTATTGACGTGCGGTCTCCACTGGTTTTCCGATACACGAGCGGTGGAGTTTGATTTCGTCTTGTGATTGGCTGAAAAGACGCCTCTACCGTCAATACCTGAGATTACGGACCTCAGTCGTGTCGCACGACCATCATTCTCGACAGTTCGATCCAGAAAATCCTGCTGGTTTCCCCTCGACACACCGACATCATATCACTATAGCCAAGGTTTCCTGCCGCAGTTGAACTCTCCCTCCCATGCGTCATTCCGCAACCTTCCTCCAGTCCCTCTCTGCTCTTCTATAAGCCATGGACATCGGCGCGCACTGCAGCATGCCCGCCTGCCACCAGCAGGACTTCCTGCCCTTCACGTGCGACTGCTGCAGCGGCGTATTCTGCCTGGAGCACCGCAGCTACGACGCGCACGAGTGTCCCAAGGCCGGCAGCCACGACCGGCGCGTGGTGCAGTGTCCAGTGTGTCGGCAGCTCATCCGCTGGACGGCGGAGCAGGACGTCAACGCCGTGTGGGAGCAGCACGTGCGTGTGGGCCAGTGCACGCGCGAGAAGCTCCAGCAGCAGACTCAGAATCAGACTCAGAAGCCCAAGAAGCCCAAGAAGAAGCGCTGCGCCGCCGACGGCTGCCGGGAGGTTCTGCTCACGTCCAACCAGTTCCACTGCACCAAGTGCAGCCAGGACGTGTGTCTCAAGCACAGATTCGAGGCGGATCACGCCTGTGAGAGCAACCGCCAAGCGCAGAGGCAGCAGTGGCTCGGGGGCTTCAACAGCAAAGCCAGGAGCTCATCAAGTGCAAGTGCAAGAGCCAAGCAGACGCAGATGTCGCAGTTCCAGAAGAACGCCCAGCAAGCGGCGGCGTCGGTGGTTAACGGCACCAAGTCGGCGGTGTCTTCCTTGGTGCAGAACGCCAAGGCTGCTGGCAGTGCCATGACCGTGACCGCCAACTCGGAGGAATGCCCCATGTGTCAGCAGAAGTTCGCCTACGTGAGTCAGCTCATTGCGCACGTAAATCGCGCGCACCCGGACGCGTCTGACTCCAGACAAGCGTCTGCCGCTACGTCGCAGCCGGTTGCTCGTGCTGCTGCAACTGCAGGCGTCCCGTCAGGCAGCGAGGTCTGTCCGCAGTGTCGCGCGGTGTTCCCCAACCTGGACGCTCTTATCCAACACGCCGAGACGGCGCACACTGGCGCCGTCTCTGCGGGACGTGCCGGTGGCGACCAGGAGAAGTGCAACCTCATGTAAGTAGATAGATATCCAACAATTGCCCATAACACAGAAACATTGTTTTGTCATCTGCACGACACAGCACAAGAGTTTGGTTGGTTGTCCCTTCAACGCGCGCTCGGCGATGCCGACCACTGCAATATATTAGTATATACTCCCTCCCGATCTGTGCTCGCTCAAACGTGGAGAGGCGTCTGCTGGCGCGTCGCTTCCGGTGTGGTGTGCTTCTGGTGTCTGGCGTTGGCTCAGCCGGACTTGAAGAGCAGGATGGCCACCTGGCCCAGGTAGAAGTAGATGAAGTGCTTGGTCTCGTGCGTCACGTACGAGCCGAAGTTGCGGCCCACGATGCAGTGCCACGTGGGGTTGTACTTCTTGTCGAACTCCTTCTTGATGAAGGCGGCGATGTCCTTCTCGATGTTGTACTTCTCCAGCGCCTGGCTGGCGCAGTCCACCGCGTCCTGCTGCATGTCCTCGTGCATGTCCGCATTCTTGATCACCGCCTTGCGCTCCGACATGGCTCCGTCGCGCTGCTGTAGCTCCCGATCCAAAGCGGCGAAAAGCTCGAATGTTCCTCCCTCTAACCGCCTTTGGCTCGAAAGAGACGCCCCGTAATTTACCGATAGATTCCCGAAACGACCCATAAATTTCCGGATCCAGAATTTTCGGACGAGTACCGTAGATAGTACCGTATATTTTGCAATTTAGATCGTCCGAAATGGATACACTTACTAATTAATTCTGCGACGCGCGCATTAGAGCTGTGACGTGTGACGCTACCGACCTTGCCAGCGAGCCGTACGAATTGAGCTCCTCGTCCACGGGGCGGTTGTGCATTTTGGCGGCGTAGTGGAAGTTGGAGGTGGCGTTCTTGCGCGACTTGGCCCGCGGTCGCTGGAACTTGGACGGAACCACGTTGTAGCCGCCCTCGAGCACCGACACAATGCGCCCGTCACAGCAGCTGCACAACAGACACCAACAAGCAAAGGATCAGCAATCCACGTAAAAAGCACCAACGTCGCAGCAATACGTACTCTTCAGCGACAGTAGCGACCTGCTCCGTGATCCATCCGTAGTCGTCCTCGCTCAAGAAATAGTAGAAGTCGTCAGCGTGTCCATCGAACCCAGCGGACAGCATGATGAGGTCCGGTCGGAACTTGGTCAGCGCCGGGATGAGGTTTTTGGTCACGGTGTGGCGGAAAGTCTTGGACGACTGCTCCATGAGTGCCCGCTTGGCTTTAGACGTTAGCTTCAACCGCTCGTCCAGATACTTGGGGCCTAGAACCTTCAGCGGGAGGTTGATGATGTTCTTGTTGTTTTCGAGCTCTGGTGAGCAACCGTGCGGACCCACGCCTGAGCACGGGTAGAAGTTGTCGTCGTCGTATAGGTGAATCGACGCGAAAAACACGTTTTCCGGGTCCTTCTCATCGCGCCAGGGCTTATAGGATGAAAACTGCACAGGGGCCCAGCTCGGTGGAAGCGGGTAGTTCTGTTTGTGCGGAATCAAGTTGCGGATGACTTCCTCTGTGCCGTTGCCATGGTGGATATCGAAGTCCACGATGGCGACGCGCTGGATGCTCACACGCTTCCTAAAATCCAGCATGGATTCCGAGTTTCTGGCTACTGCCGGGGTGTAGTATGGTGCGCAGTAGTTGCTCATCGCGTATGAGGCTCCAATGCACACGTTATTGATCAAGCAGAAACCACAGGTGCACATATCGGGTCGGAGGTGGAAGCCCTCGCCTTCAACACATCCGTTTGGACCCGCGTGATGGCCAGGAGGTCGCACAACAACAAATGCATTTCTGTAGACAGGCACCACCGTCAGAGGTTCGACGTCAAATATGAAGCGTTGATACAGCCTGATTGAACGTACTTTGTCTCGTTGTTCAGCACTTTATCGATCGCATGGCAAACCGCGCCGGCAGCCATACGAGCCGCCATATAGCTGCTCTTTGAAATCGGCGAGTCCATGTCGAAGCTCCCACCCGACGGCTGGTCTTCCACTCCGAAGCACTTCTGTGCATGCTCGGTCTACATATCATCACAAACACAACACATTATCAGTACACTTCCAGCGGCATTATCAAGCAACAGCTCGTTTACCTTGATCCATTCGTCGTATGTGAGCTCCTTGTCGCCACTTTTGCCGCTCTGCTTGTCGTACAGCGTTCCGATCAGATACTCCTTGTTCTGCTCCGGAAGATTTCCACATGCGCGTTCAAGGTGCTGGATGTACTCCGTCGTGTGTACACGCAATATGTCGTTAGGTCGCGCCGGACGCAGCTCGTTCAGGTTGGCCCACTTGAGATCTTTGAACCGGTCTTTGTGCAGCACGCCTTCTGGGCCACCCAGCACGCACAGTCGCTGGCGGCTCTCCTGGTGCGAGTCGTTGTGGTGATCGAGACATGTCGGCTGATACACCAGCAACGTGCCGGCTGGCTCATTCTCGAGCTGTTGCAGCAGATTGCTCGCGAGCTTCGCCAACGTAGAGCTCTTGCCGCCGGTGGGTGTCGACAAGCAACCATCGTCCGTAAAAGGCTCTCGGCGAGCGAAGGGCTTTTTCATTGCTGGCAGCGGAGAAGAATCTTGGCGTGCCCACGAATATTGGGTCCCATTTGGAGTGTACCGGCCACTAGCTGGCGAAGGTGCGGGGCGTTTGCGGTGCACCTTCTCCTGAGTCATGGTATTCAGCGGGATCGGCATCTTCACCTCACGGACGTAGCTCGCTTCGTCGTCCGACTCTTCCAAGTACCCCATCGTCGATCGAATCGCCAAGTGGGCGTCATGGGCCTGCATGGAGTGCGTGATGCCTCGCAGGCCGCCTTCACTGACCTCTCCGTCCTCCTTGTCCTCGTTGATCACCACTTTGCGTCCATCGTCGACCTCCATGAGACTCACACTGGACATCCGATGGAGCATGGGCTCGGATGTCACCTCCAGGCTGCTGTGGGATCTCACCATGTAGTGAGGACCGAAGCTGTTGTCCGTACCGGTACTACCCGTATCGCTACTGGAGCTGCCTGGACTCGTGCTCAGCAGCGAGATGACGTTGTTGTGCATGTCGAAGTGCCTGGCCGCCTCCTTCTCCTGCGGCGAGCGCATCATGGGCGGCGTGTGCAGCGACAGCAGCGTGTGCACACCCAGTCGGTCGCTCTCGGTCTCCATGGGCGGGTCTGGCTCGAGATTGAACTGCTCGTGGCTCTGGTTGTCATCGTCGTGGTCCCGTGCTGGACTGCACCACATGGACTTCTTTCCGCTGGCCTGCATTGGTGCGCTGTCCTGTCTTGGCTAAGGCTGGAGATGGTACGGAATTGTCGGCTTTTTCTTTGTGTTCTTCTTGAGTCTTGGAACTGGAGACTTGCGTCCTGTGGCGGTCTTTGGAGAATGCCAGCCAGGACAGCGCCGTCGGGCCGGCATCATTTTCGCAGCAATGGCATTGGTGTACGCACACCAAGTGCATCTAAACCCTCTTCAACTCGATCGAATTGGTGCATAACCCGGGCGCCTGTTCCAGCAAAAGCATAAAAAGAGCGTGTAGACGACAAAGCGCTCGACGTTCGCCATTGCCACCCAGGTGGAGTCCACGGTGGACATTCCACCGTGGACTGCATTGAAGACAGCGGGTATGTTGCGTTAGGAAAAGCTACACCACCTTCCCAGGGAAAGTGATGCTGCTAAGCTTATGAGAAGCGAAGCTGGCGATCTGTAGTGATCTGACGTTTTGATTCATCATATGGACTTTTTCTGTACGCAAAAAGGGTCCATATGATACTATCTATAGGTTTACAAATGTAAGATAATTGGCAAGCACGTTATCAGTCGGAGGGCATTGGAGACTCTCCATTGGAGAGCCTCAAGGCTTGTAGGGTGTTGTAGCATTTAGTGTGCAGCCTCCCTGGCCTCTTTTGTTACACGGGTGTCTCCCCGAAGCACCATTTACTGTCACCCTTCTCTACCTACCCTCCGCAGCGCCGTGCCGTCTACAGGATCTATACAGGCGTACTGTGAATTCCTCCTCACAACATGAGAATGAGCTACGCGGCGTCTTTCTCCGTGCGAAGTTGAGGAGCGTCACCCCCGCGCGCATGCTCACGCAGCTCCTTCATCTTGGACGCGAAAAAGTTTAAGTCGATGAAGTACTGTTTCTTGGCTTGTGCCGCCATCGCCTTGCGCTCGCTTGGGGTCATGGCCAACACCTTTTCAACAGCCTCGCACACTTGAGAGCCACCCAGGTCAGCGGTAATTCCCTCCACGCCCTTCAGACCGTGCTCTCCCTTGTATTTTCCGCCAAGCATCTGCTCTTGAATTGCCCAGCGTGTCACTGGAACAAGTACGCCAGATCTTGGATTCAAAAACTCGTTCATCGGCGGAAGGTCGGTCGATATAATGACAGCGCCGCTTGCTCGGGCCTGATTGATGTAGTGGCCGTAGCCCTCTTGCAAGCTGGTGCACATGAAGAAGGCTGACTCGGCTATCATCTTGCCAAAGTCGTCTGCACTGGCGCGGCCGAGGTGCAACTTCACCTGTGTACCTGGGATCTTGTCGCCGTATAAGTCCTTAATATTGCCATTGTAGACGTCCTCTTGCATGTATACGTGCAGTGGTGGAAAGTCTGGGCGCTCCAACCAGCAATTTAGCACAGGCTTGGTTCCTTTCTGCACACTGGTGCCGACAGCATGAATAAACTGGACATCGGACCAATTCTTTGGCTTGATCGAGTCCTCCCCCAGCCGAGTCCTAGCCAATGCTGCAACATCCGACGACGTATGCCTCGTGTAGAGCACCTTCGTTTGGCGCGGATTGCCCTCCTGTTGATACCAGAGCCGCACCCGGCGCGCGCAGATGGCTGTCTTGCATAACACCACGTCCACTCCCCAGTAGTGCTCGGCCGTAAGCTCGTACATCTCAATATTCGGCATGAGGTACAACGGCTTCTTCGCAGGCCAATTAGGCGAGTCTGGGATGCCATCCCAGTAGTGGTTGAAGAAGATCATCGGCGTCTTCGGACACAAGTCATGGTACGAAAACGTCTCGCCCGTCTTCTTGTCCACGTACTTCATCTCAATCGCCCAGGCGGGCAGCATCCGCGACTCTAAAACTGCAACAAACAATCCAAATAGAGCATTAATACCCCTCCATATGCATCCCTCTATTGCAATGCATCGACAACAACGCACACTTGGTGTAGGCGATGGAGTCTTCGCAGTATCCGTGGCCTCGGATGCCCAGCGGCAGGAAGATGTCCACGTCTGGACACTGGCGCATCTTCTCCAGCAGATCCGGGTCGTCTCTGTCAATGAGAACGCTGGGCTTGGCCACCGCGCCATTGAGTCCATAGGTCCAGGGCACGACGCTGTCCTTGTAGGTGAGACAGGCTTCGTGCAGCAGACTGAGGTGCACCAGGTCGGCCTCGTCCACCTCGTCCGCCCACTCGGACTGCAGGATCTCGTCCGGGTAGAACTCGTCGCCCTCCTCCATCGCCGCGTTCAGGTAGGTGTGAGCCACGTCGCCGCTGCCGTGCAGCATGGACAGCTCCAGCAGCAGTAGCAACGCCACCAGCCCCATGGTGCCCAGCAGGATCTGCGTCTGCGTGGGCATGCGGCCGTGCCTGGCCTGCGCATTGTAGACCTTGTGGAACTCCTTCTTCGCCATCGCGGCGCTGCGTAGGTGGTCGAAGCTGCTCAGCACGAGGCGAGGCTGCCTGACTGTCTCCGCTGGTGGCAGTTGTGGGTGGAGGTGCGCCGAAATGATGCCAGCATCTGGGGGCAGTTTCTTCCATCTTCGAAACGGCTATGGCGCTGTCATTAAGGTACAAGGGTCAGTCTGTCCCGTGCGATTGGTCCAAAAGGGAAAGATACGGTACACTGTACCACTATGCGTCAACTAAGTTAAAACAGCTAAATTGTGTTTTGTTTCGCCTTAAAACCTTTTTAAGGTTTTTAAGCTGTTATACCGAGTTAAGTGGCACTAAACATTGCGTGGGATACTTGTTTGACTTTTTCTTACTCAGCTGTAGTAGCGTTATCCGAGTTGTCCACGAATGGTGGACCACCACCAGCCTGGTGGTGGCACCAGGGGTGCGTACTGTATTTAGAGAATGCAAGCTTACTATCTTGTGCTTGTGCTGCAGTAAAGTTTACTGCTGGCTGGCTTGGTGCACTGACTTGGAAAGCGCCGCGCATGGCGGTGCCTCGGTCATTACATGTATCGGAGGTGACATGAAGAGGTTGCTGGGCCAACAGCTTACCACAACTTCAGCACCAGTAATCGGTTACGAGCTGTAGCTAGTTCCCAAACCACCACGCCAATTCCATTGCACGTCAGCTGATTCAGCAGCCAGAGAGAGTAGTGCGTCCACTCCACCTAGGTAGCCCGGGAGACGTAGCGAGAGAGATCAAAGTGCGAGGCAGACACGTCAACACTACCAGACAGCTACTGGCCGTCGGACCAGACGTCCTTCGGATAGGAGCGGTGGGGAGGACACGTTATCGGCGACCGTCACCCCCGGATAGGGTCTTTAGGCTGTGCCCCGCAGGTAATCCGTACCTCTCTATCTACTCCGAGTTCAGGGGCTCAAGCCCGAGTGCGGCGAGCGAACTCCTTCGCCCTTGCGATCATGACAGGCTTCGCACTTCCTGCCACGACCTCTGTGGTCTCTAGCCACAGTCCCCACCACCCTACTGTGCTACGCCCTCATCATGCACCAATCGTCCTAATCTCTGCCTCACCTTAGCTTTACTGGAACCTGCGCACGGCGCCACTCTCTTGCTGTATTTAGTCTTAACTGCTCACTAACCGGGAACAATCTTAACTGAGGGTCGAGCGACCAGCCGCACGCTCGTGGCCCTCCCTCCTACGAAGCCTCCTGTCCTGTACCTACGAGAGCCCTTCCTAACCTATCTGCTCTCGCTGCCTCTCAGCCGCACGCCACTCGCTCCGTCGTCGCCTCTCCTCTCTGCATACCACTTGTCATGCGCTCTTCTCCGTGTCCGCCCTCCTGCGATCTTTGCATGGCCGACGTCTGGCCTTGAAGTTGTGGGATACCGCCCGTAGCCGGTGCCTCCAGTCCACTGGCTCACTTCCGCCACCATCAACTGCCGCTGCCACACTCCGCGCCCCGACTGGCTGATCGTCCTCCTTGTCACTCGTTCGTCAGGTCGATGACGACTCGAGTGCGCGGTTGCCGCCGTCTGTCAGCCACGTGGCAGGCCACACTACTACCGCCATCCCCGGCCCCAAGATCGCCCTCGATCTTGCCGGCGTCATCGAGCTCCTCGAACTCTTCGTGCGACAGCCAACGCCGTGCTGTCGGCTGCCCTTGCTGTTCCGCGTATTCGACTTCGTGCTCGAGCACGTACCGTCCGGCACGGTTCCGCACCCGCCGTCGTGCTCTCTCGATGATGTGGCCGGCCGTCGCCACCTGCAAGAGTGTCGGCATTGGCTCTGGCCGCCTTGGTCGTCCTCGTCCTCGTAGCATCTCGACCTCTGCACCACCAACTTCACTGCTTCCTGCGCCAGCTTGGCCAACTCCTGGTCCGTCGTCGCTGCGGGCACTTGCACCTCGACCCTCGTCGTCTCGCTCTTCTTGTTGGGCATCGTCACCGCCGTGAACCCCATTATCAGCGTCTGCACCAGCCGCTTGCGCTGCTGTGGACACCTGCTCGTTACGATGAGCTTGCCGCCGGGCAGCTCTCTCTTCGCGTGCTGCATCTCCTTGCCGTCGCTTTGCCAAACGCTGCTGTCGGGCAGCTTCTTCTTCAACTGCGACGCCAGCACGTGCCTTGCGCTTCCGCCCTTGGTCTCGTACCGCTAACTGCGGTCGTGCAGCAGCATCACCTGTTGCTCTAGCGCCTTCCTGCCGCCGCCCTGTTGCTATCCTTGGTCGTTGCTGCGCTCCAGGAACTCCGCCACTGCCATCATCGCTGGTGCGAACGGCTCCGGTTGCCGTTACGCCACCCCTTTCCGCGTCCCTTCGAACACTTCGGCCATCTGAGCCGACACGATCACTGGTCATCCGTGCCGCTGGCGCTCTCGCCGCTTCCGACCCGCCGTCCTTACCGCCGCTCGCACTGTGCGTGCTCTCGCTGTTGGTGGACGTCGACGCGTTCTGGTCCGGAGCACGCGCCACGCCCGTTCCTGCGTTCGCTCCTGGCTCCGCGCTGCGCTGCTCGTACCGCTGCAGTGCCTCGCTACCTTCGTTGTCGTCGCCGGCGTCGCCCTCAGTGTCTTCGTCGACGCCCCTTTCCTCCGCCAGCTCCCTCAGTATCGTCTCGGCAACGCTGCCCAGCGAGTCACTCGGACACGCGCTCGTCACCAGGAAGCTGCAATGCACCACGAGGTGCTCTCCTGTGTCGTCTCGGACAACTTCGAAGTTGTCGAACCCCGCATCCTGCGTGATCTTCGCTGGTCCCACCCACTGGTGGACTGAGCTTCATGATGCCTTTGCCCTTCGGAGGCTTCAGCACCCAAACCGAGTCCCCAATGCTGAAAGTCGTGTCGCGCCGGACACGCCTGTTGTAGTAGCGTTCTCGCCGTAGCTGGTCCTTCGCCAGCGCTACCCGTGCAGCCCTCGTCGCCCGTGGCATGCCAGTCACTAGTGCACGGTGATACTCTGCGAAGTCACCGACATGCGTGACTCCGCTCTGCCGCAGTAGTTCGTTCGGCGCACGCAACTTGCGCCCCATCATCAGTTCGTTCGGGCTGAAGCCCGTACCGCTGTGCTTTGCTCCGTTGTACGCGTACGACGCGCACGTCAACCATCGATCCCAGTCGTCTTGAGCGGCCGACACGTAGAGAGACACCATGTCTTTCCACGTGCGGTGGAACCGCTCCACTAACCCCAACAACGCCGGTCTGTACGGCACTGGAGTGAGCTGCTTCGCCTGCAGCACCTCCACTAGCGCATCAATCACTTTGCCATTCAACTCGGGAGCGCCGTCCATGGCGAGCTCCCGCATTGGTCCGAATACGAACACCAACTTCTCGGCGATGAAGTTCGCCACGTCCTTCGCCGTGTGGTTCGGCACGGCCGCCACCACCGAGTATCGTGTAGCGTAGTCCACAGCCGCGATGACGTAGCGGTTGCCTCCGCTTGTCAATGGCAGTGGCCCCGCCACATCGAGGGCCCACCTGTCACCCGGGTCGCCCACGCCCTGACTTCGCAGCGGCGGGATGACTTCTCTCGCATTGGCCTTCCTCGAGCCACAATCCCTACATGCCTGCACCCATCGTCGTACGTGGTCGTTCATGTCCGGCCACCAGTAGGTAGCGGCAATCCTAGCGTATGTCTGAGGGGTCCTCAGATGGCAGGAGTAGACGGAGTCGTGGCTCTCCCTCAACGCGCTTGCCCACAACGCCGTCGGCAGCACCACGCGCTTGCTGCCGTCCTGCAGCACGATGTACACGGTCTCGTTCTCGACCACTATGGCCTTCGAGCCGTACTTGCCCTTCCTTCGCAGATTCTTCACCACCCTGTCGCTGGCCTGCTCCTGGCGGATGGTCTCGTCCGTCAGCTGCCCTTCACCGCCTGCCGGCGGCGCCTCTTCTTCTCTTCCTATCACTGCTCGTACTGGCGCTCTAGATAGGGCATCCGCAACGACATTACTGGCCCCAGGCCGATACACGACCTCGAAGTTGTATTCTTGTAGCTGTAGTGACCACCGATGCAGCCGGCCGGCCAGGTCCTTCGACGTCATTAACCACTTCAGTGCAGCATGGTCCGTCACCAGCTCGAACTTCCGTCCATAGATATAGGGTCTGAAAAGTTTCACTGCCCAAACAGCAGCGGCACACTCCAAGTCCGTGATGCTGTACTTGGCCACTGTAGGAGAGTTGATCTTAGATGCGTAGGCTACGGGCTGTTCGCCCTGCCCTTGATCCTGTGTGAGGGCTGCTCCCAACCCCACCTTCGAAGCGTCAGTCACTAACTTGAAAGGGCGTGTGAAGTCTGGGTAGACGAGCAATGGTCGGCTGGTGAGCGCCTCCTTCAGACACTCAAAAGCATGTTGCTGCGGCTCTGCCCACCTCCACACGACTCCCTTCCTGAGTAGTTTAGTCATCGGTGCCGCCTTCCTCGCGAAGTCCGGCACAAACCTCCGGTAATAGCCGGCCATGTGCACGAAGCGCTTCAGCTCCGTCACATCCTTAGGAACAGGGAACTCTTGCACACTATGTACCAAACTAGGCATTGGCCGTACGCCATCAGCGTCCAGCTCGTGCCCCAAATACTCGAGTCTCTCGGTTGCGAAAGAACACTTGCTCGCCTTGAGCGAGAGCCCCGCGTTCGCCAGCCTCTCCATCACAGCTGCTAGCTCAACGACATGCCGCCCCATGCCGCCCTTCGAAAACACTATCACATCGTCTAAGTACACGAGGCAGCTCTGCCACGTGAGTCCTCGTAACGTTGCGTCCATCATGCGCTGGAACGTCCCAGGCGCATTCGCTAAGCCGAAAGGCATCCGTACGAAGCGGAACAACCCCTGCCGCGTCACAAACCCCGTCTTATCGCGATCTGCAGCTGCCACAGGCACCTGCCAGTAGCCTGCGTGTAGGACCAGGCTCGTAAACCGACGTGATCCATGTAGGTTGTCTAGAGTCTCATCGATTCGAGGTAATGGATACACATCCTTTTTCGTAATTGCATTGAGCAATCGATAGTCAATGCAGAACCTGACTGACCCGTCCTTCTTCTTAACCAGCACGACAGGGAAGCCCCATGCCCCACTGCTCGGCTCGATCACCCCATCGTTCAGCATCGAGGCCACCTGCTCATCGATGACCTTCTGCTCTTCGTGTGCATGGCGCCGAGGTCGCACCTCGATAGGCGCCTCATTGCCTGTGTGGATCTCGTGCTCCACATCTAACGTCGTCATCGGAGGGCACCCCGTCCTCGGCTCTAACAGGGTAGGGTAGTTGCGCAGCAGCTTCAACAGAAGTTCTTTGTCTTCCGCGCTCATCTCGCCCAACTGCAGTTCTGCCTCGTTGCTCAGGGGCTCCACGTTCGTACACCATCCGTCGAGCCACTGCTTGACCTTGTCACGACCGAACTCGCCCGTCATCTCCAACACCGTCATGTCCTGCGCAGTGGGTACCCACGTGCCGAGCACCTCACGGGATGGGAGCTTGGACATACGCCCCACTAAGTTCAGGATCGGCACCACCACTTTGCCGTCGCGAACCGTCGTGAGCGTCGGAGCAAGCAACAGGTGCGGCTCCACGCGTCGGGCGGGGGTGAAGATACCCACCGTGCCTTCCGGTGCTGCCACTGCCAGCTCCACGTTCCGACATGTCTGCGTCTGCACCTTGGCTCGCCTCACCAACCGAACCTTCGCCAACTTGTCGTTCGTGCCGCCGTTCTTGGTGCACTGAAACGGCACCACCTTCTTCGTCTCCGCTTCGTACCACTTCATCTCGCACGCAGTAAAGTCGATCTTCACGCCTTTCGCTAACATCCAGTCTTCCCCGAGAAGAAACTCCGTCGCAGCGCCTTCCACGATCAGCGCATCCACGACCATGTGCTGTTCGTACTGTGTACGAAACCGGAACCTCCAGACTCCGAGCACCTTCGACACGGCGCCCGTGAACCCTTCGACATAGTCTACTGGAGGCAGCACGTCCTGCCGCTCGCCCAACGCCTGCCATTCCTCACCCGCCACGCTGAACTGAGCGCCCGTATCCAGCTTGATACGGCGCCGCACATCACGCACTTCCACCACTGCTGTCGGCAGCGAGTCGACCACTGGAGCCTGCACAGCCGTCACCCGGCCAACACGCGCTTGTCTCTGCTTGGCTCCGGCTTGCTCCATGTACGGGTGTGCGTACACGCTACCGCTGTGGTACGCATACTGCCTACCACTGCGTCGCCGTCCGCCGCGCCCTTGCAGCACCTCCGTTGCGCTTGGCAGCATAAAGCCGATCGCCTCTGTTTCGCTACGGCTCAACACCCGCGGTGCAGCGGTGCCAAACCGTCTGTGCACTTCTTCGAACACGTAGTACGCCTGTTTCGGGTACGGGTACGCCGTCAACAGCGTGCCCAGTTCGCGTCGTTCCTTGGCCAGCGCCTTGCGCAGCCGTTTCTCGTGCCTCCGCCTTGTCCTCGATCGCCGTAGCTCCAACTTGTCCACCGACGCCGCGGCGCCCTTGTCGCTAATGGCCAGACCCGTAGCCACTAGCTCTAGCTGCTGGGCCACTTTCTCGCGCACCGCATCCTCGTTGACGGTGTCTTCACCCGTCACCTTCTCGCACTGCCCGGCATCGTCCACTACGAAAGCAGGGCAGCCTTCTTTCGCAGACTGCACTCGTGCCTCCGCCTGGCCCTGAGACCGCGCCGCTTGCGTGCTCCAGTCGAGAGCCTCGCGAAGCTTCTTGTCCTCCTCCGTCGGGTCCCTTTTGAACACGACCACCGCTCCTTCGCCGTGATTCGCGTTGCCTCGTGGTGCCGCGTCAGCTACGCCCGCTGACGCCGTTTCCTGCAAGGACACCGCCTTCTACTGCATCTTGCGCCTATCGTCCGCGTTCGACACGTCGTTCACGGCGGGCCTCGTCTCGCTCCTGCCGTTTCTGGCGCCTCTGCCGCCAGCGCTCCGCCTCCTGGGTTTGCACCTCATTCGTCGTCTGCTGCTGGGCCTTGGTCATCAAGATGTTGGCTACCCGTTCGTCACGGCGCTCCTGCTCGCTTTGGAGTGCCGCCTGCAGCGCCTCTGGCGAACCGTCCGTGCTACGACTGCTGTCGCCCGCCTCGTCACCGCCGTACATCCTCATCATGGCCTGCAGTTGGCCCAACACCTTCGCGTCCAGCTCCTCTTGGGTCGGGGCACCACCGTTCCTCACCCCGAGGGCCTCCAGCACCGCGTGCGTGTCGATCACGACGCGTTTGTCGTTCCCCTTCCCCACCGTCGCTGTCAGCGCGGCTACGGACTCCGTCATGTCCGTATCCGCCGTCTTCGCGGCCACGCGCTCCGTCGCCCCCACAGCGCGCTCACCTTCGTACTCTGCAGTGGAAGGAATGGCTGATGCTTGCCACGTCCCGCCATCCTCAGACTGCTGCCGCCTCTCCATCTTGTCCTTGTCGCGGAGAGCCACTCGCACTTGCCGTACGGCGCCATCCCCACGTCCTGATAATTCGTCTTGGTCGGCATTGGTGGCGACCACGCACAACCGTCGCGCAGCGCCATCCCCACTTCTGAGCCCATCACCTTGGTCATCCGAGGAGGTCGCCTGCACGACCCTCGAGGCACCGTCCTCAGCCCTCACCCGTGCGTGCCGTTCCGTCGTGTCACCGGCGACTTTCTTCTTCCTTCGTCGCCTCCGCTGCTTGCCGCTTCCTGGAGTGTTCTCACGCCGCTCTTGGCCGCAACCAGCCGCCATCCTCACTGTTTTACCCGAATCAGACTGAGCGAGCAGTAAGGCCGGGGCCCTTACGCTCGCTGGTCGTTTCCCTCGTCCTCGCCGTTGTTCTCCGTCGGGTTCTGTGCCGACGCCTCGAAGTCAGTCTTCTTCAGCCGGCAGTCACGGGCGAAGTGCCCACCCTTGCCACAATAGAAGCACTCCGTGCCCGCACGAGGCACGAACGGCTGTCTCGGTTGCCGCTGCGCCATATAGCGTTCGTGGTTTTGCATACGGCCTTCGCGTGTGTCCAGCACGGGGTTGGGGAAGCCGCCCCCTGGCCCGTACGTGCTGTTACCATACCGCCCTTCGACCTTGAACGTCTTGGCAGGGCGTTTTGCGGCAGCCGCTGTGTTCTCCGCCTGCCGTTTGCCACGTGTTCCACCGTACTGCTCGCGCCCGCCACTTGTTTGAAAATTTGAACTACTGGTCTGTCCGGCGGGAATACCGGTAGTACCGGCAGGTACCAGTTTGAAGCCAGGGGGGATCGCCTTCCACCACTCAGGTGAACCGGTTTCCCCCGCTCCTACCGGTCGTCCCTCGGTATCATACCGCGGTGGTCTCTCCGCAGTGCCCCACATGGGGCCATAACCCGACACCGCAGTCCCGAAGTTGCCCGCAAGTCCTGACTGTTCCTGGTCTCCGCTCTTCCTCGCCGTTGCCGCCAAGGGCCCGCGCCCCCACAGCGCTTCCTGCTCGTCCCACAGAGCCATTGCCGACTCCAGTCCGACGCCGTACCCCTCTCCGTAGTCGTCTACGTGGGGCACCGCCAAGTTCACCGCTTCATCCAGTGTCTGGGGCCTGTGGCCACGAACATGCGTGGCGCCCTCCACGCTGTTCAGGCCCTTCAGGAAGGCGTTGACCAGCCAGTCCTCGCTGATGTCGCCGCGTTCCCCGATCTCACGCAGTGTCTGTGCATACTCCACCAGCCGTTCGCCACGCATCTGCCGTCGTGCGTTCAACAGGTCCACCACCTCGGGGTTGGTGCGCTGGGCCATGTACTTCGCCCGTAGCATGGCCGCCAGCGTGTTGATGTTCTCGTCCGCCTCGGCGACGGACTCCATGATCGTCGCGAACCATCGCTGAGCTTCGCCCTCGAAGTGCGCAGCTACCTCGTGGTAGAGCTGCTTGTCGTTCCAGATGACGCCCATCGTCGCTGCCTGGCGTCGTACCTCCGCACGCACAGTCTTCAGCCACATCGTCACGGGCATCGAGTCGTCCAGCCCCTTGAACTTCGTCAGCTTCAACGACTTCACCTTCTCGCGGACCACGATGGGTCGCGCCGGCGCGCTGTCCAGCGCCCAGCTACTCGCCACCGTGCGCCCGGCGTCCACCAGTGTCGACGTGCGTCCCTGTCCCGCGCCACCAGTGTTCGTCATGCCTGCGCCAGCTCGAGCAGCGTCACCGCCACCACGAACCGCGCCCGTGTCGTCCCCGCGCTGGTCACCGCCGCTGCCTCCGGCGTGACCACTTCGCTCGCGTACTTGGTCTTGTCCACGGCCACCACTGCTGGCCACCGTGTCACCGCCTCCGGTTCCTGTCGTCGTTGTCGTGCCGCCAGTGCCCTGGTCACCCGTGCTCGGGCCGCTGTTGCCCGGACCGCCAGCACTCGTTCCGCCAGAACCCGTGCCCATCGGCGTGTTCCCTGTTGACGGCCGGATCTCTGCCGTGTCCAGCGTAACAAGGCCGCCGTCGTCCGTTTCCAATGTCATAGTCGCTTGTCTCTTCGCTGCTTCCGCTGCCTCACGTGTCGCTCGCTCTTGTGAAGCGGCGCGGCGCTCCGCGCGGTCGTTACGTGCCGTAGTCATCTCACTCCGCTTTCACTGTGATAAATACATATTCACTTTGGTTAGTTCTCATCCGTTCTCACTCCTTCTCTCAGCCCTCTGCTGCTGGGTTGCCCGTGTACACCAAGCCCGCACGAACTACCCCGCGTAGCCATGCCCGGAAGGCCCCTGTATGACCACCATGTAGCTAGTTCCCAAACCACCACGCCAATTCCATTGCACGTCAGCTGATTCAGCAGCCAGAGAGAGTAGTGCGTCCACTCCACCTAGGTAGCCCGGGAGACGTAGCGAGAGAGATCAAAGTGCGAGGCAGACACGTCAACACTACCAGACAGCTACTGGCCATCGGACCAGACGTCCTTCGGATAGGAACGGTGGGGAGGACACGTTATCGGCGACCGTCACCCCCGGATAGGGTCTTTAGGCTGTGCCCCGCAGGTAATCCGTACTTCTCTATCTACTCCGAGTTCAGGGGCTCAAGCCCGAGTGCGGCGAGCGAACTCCTTCGCCCTTGCGATCATGACAGGCTTCGAACTTCCTGCCACGACCTCTGTGGTCTCTAGCCACAGTCCCCACCACCCTACTGTGCTACGCCCTCATCATGCACCAATCGTCCTAATCTCTGCCTCACCTTAGCTTTACTGGAACCTGCGCACGGCGCCACTCTCTTGCTGTATTTAGTCTTAACTGCTCACTAACCGGGAACAATCTTAACTGAGGGTCGAGCGACCAGCCGCACGCTCGTGGCCCTCCCTCCTACGAAGCCTCCTGTCCTGTATCTACGAGAGCCCTTCCTAACCTATCTGCTCTCGCTGCCTCTCAGCCGCACGCCACTCGCTCCGTCGTCGCCTCTCCTCTCTGCATACCACTTGTCATGCGCTCTTCTCCGTGTCCGCCCTCCTGCGATCTTTGCATGGCCGACGTCTGGCCTTGAAGTTGTGGGATACCGCCCGTAGCCGGTGCCTCCAGTCCACTGGCTCACTTCCGCCACCATCTACTGCCGCTGCCACACTCCGCGCCCCGACTGGCTGATCGTCCTCCTTGTCACTCGTTCGTCAGGTCGATGACGACTCGAGTGCGCGGTTGCCGCCGTCTGTCAGCCACGTGACAGGCCACACTACTACAGAGCTATAGATCCAGTACAGCGCTGGACTTGTCTTGCCGGGCAAGGACAGCGCGGAAAAGAAAGTGTCGGATTCGGCTGTGCACAACACCCGCAGCCAGCGGCGGGCTGCAGGTGGTGGGCCACCACTGGTGGAACAGGCGATCACGGCGCTGTCGTGCGGCACGTGTCCGTTCGGTCGTGAAGATGCCGCGTGGTCAAGTTGAAGTGGTCTGCTTCGTCAGCAAAGATACCGCAGTGCGCTGCCGAGCGCCGCGATGGATAAAGGTCCGCTGGGTGGTGTTTTAAGCCCTCCCGTTGCTTACGCATTTTCGACGAAGCTCGCTGTGAACTCTGTTTTAGTGGTGCCAACGAGGTGCTTTACGAGGATGCCGCCTCATCTGAAAGACGCCGTCACGTCGCGCCAGCAGCTGCCGTCAAATTCACTTGAATTCAGTATGCAGAGCGCAGCTGGGCAGTGCAGCACCCTCAAATAAGCCTTCCGTGAGGAATGCTCAAAAAGATCCGTGTGTGACCAATGGTCACTGACCATGACAGCAAGGATCAATCGATTTCTCCCAAACTTGTCGTTTTCTGGTGCTGGGATTATGATTACCTAGATTTACCGAGCATGGGAACTCTTGGCAAGAACCTACAATACCGCACCGTACTGGAAACAGTATGACGCATGTGCGGCGAGTCTGCCCAGATACCATTGCCAATATTTCATCCAGAGGTCCAAGGCTCGCAAGTCTCTACCACTCAAGTAACAACTTGCGCGCAGGCTAATATAAGGTAGTCAATTATCTGCGGCGCTGAGTGGATTGCCTAGGCATTGCCGCTCGAAAGCCTTCGAAGCAATATTAAACGATAGCTCTTCATCGAGAGAGCTTACCTGCGAATTCAGTCTGTTCATCAGCATACATGTGGGGTCACAAGATGTTTGCCCATGGAAGCTACGACCACCCGCTGCTGTGTTTGCTACGGCATTTGGTGTCGTTACACCACGCCGATTGGTATCGGGGTTGGCACGGTACCACGGCCAATCTAATGTTCGTCTGCCGGAGAAACAAATAATCTGCGCGCGCCGGGTTCAAACGTCTCGAGCGGCTTCTGACAAGGAAGGATACAGCTACGAAGTGCGCGGGCATTTTCCGGTGTATTTTTTCCTGCCTCGCGTCTGCTTAGATGAGGCGGTGCGACCGTTTTCGCGGCGCGGTGTGCGCATGTCTTTATTGACTGGCTCTGATTGGCTCCAGATCCGGAACATTTTCGTTCGCGGCCCCAATAGTCAGCGCAGCACTGGCGACCCTACCCCTCTCCCTAACTGGCAACCGCGCACCGGTCGCTTCAAGGATAAGTTGCCGCAGCCCATACAATCATCCAATGTCGCGGGCTCCTTCTGGAAGGATTTCAGCATACAGAGCGCGAGTTGCCGCTTCAGGGTGCGCCCCCTTTTTCTCAGGGCGCGCCTGCGCTCGCACGCCGCGTTCGTTCCGCAGCGGCCCCGGCAGTGGGGAAAGCGGAGCACGGGAAGAAGAGCGGAAGCAGCAGCGCCAAGGGACGTTCCTGCCTTCGGCTTCGTGACAGGCGCGTCGACACCTCGCTCACCTCGGCTCGACCGAGACACGCCAAGCGTCGGGCTTTAAATTTTTTTTTTTGCCGACCAAGCAAGCTCACGCCACTCGTTCGCACTTCAAAAGGAAAAGAGCGAAGCCGGCGTCTGTGTTGTGTTACCTTCCCCTCGCCGAATAAGAGAAAACAAAATAATCTTTAGGCTAAGGGTACGAGCCTAAAGAGAGATTTTATCCGGATAAAAGACAACATCACAGACAGGAGGAGGATGCTGGCCATGGCTCAACGAGCCGAGCCCACGGCCATGCTGAACCACCGCGGCGAGCGCATCATGCCGCTGCCGTACCGCGCCAAGCCCGCCGCCCGCCAGAGCAAGGCCACCAAGACGCGCAAGCTGTCGGTCATGGAGGGCGGCTACGAGCAGTACGCGCACCTGGCCAAGCGGCAGCGCAGCGACTACAACCTCGAGCCCGAGCTCGAGCCCGCGTGCTTCGCCATGAAGCGGCAGGAGAGCGCCGAGCGGGTCACGCCCTTCGACTTGCACCTGCAGGCCGTGTACGAGGGCGACGCCGAGGACGGCCTGCAGTTCTTCGAGTCGCACGGCTACTACGACGTGACGGACGCCAACACGGTGGAGATGTTCCGCCAGAACTTCGGGCTCGGCGAGGGCTTTTGGCTCGGGAAGCGGCTCGAGGACGACGAGGAGGACTTCGACGACGAGCTCATTGGGCTCGACACGCCGAGCCCGGCCGTCTACCCCTTCGGCTCGCAGCAGCAGATCATGAGCTCGAGGAACCTCCTGCACCGCGAACGCACCGACTCCGGCCGGTTCACGCTGCTGGACGACGAGGGCAACGAGGTGGACGAGCACACGCTCTGGGAGATGGAGCGCGAGGACCGCCTCAAGGCCAAGAGTCTCGAGCTCGACGACGACGAGCTCGCCGAGCTCGCGCACGACCAGATGAGCTTGGTACAAGCCATCTCCGTCATCCGCTCGGAGAAGAGCCAGCTGCAGCAGTTCTTCCTGCACGCCTTCCACGAAGAGCAGGCGCGCGCCGTGCACGTCCCGGGCCCCGTGCTGCGGCAGGCGCAGCGCACGGAGCTGCCCCCGGCCATGCCGCCCGCGGACCTGGAGCTCCCGCCCTACTGCGGCTACGTGAACCTGCTGAAGGACACGATCCCGTTCTTGATGCGCAGCTGGCACAAGCGCTGGTTCTACCTGGACTTCCAGGCGGGCGTGGTGCTCATGTACAAGCGCAGCTACTGGAAGAGCCCGCGCGGCGTCATCGACCTGCGCAACGTGGCGCACGTCGAGAAGATGAGCCAGGGAGACTTCCGCATCGAGTTCCACGACACGGGAGCCGACGCACCGGCGATGATGCTCATGCGCTCCAAGCTGCCGGAGGAGGCCGAGCTCTGGGTCAACCTGCTGCGCTTCGCCAAGCAGGCGTCGCGTGGAGCTCCTCGGCTCACGGACACGGTCATGGACAACACCAAGATGCTCATGAAGAAGGCCAACAAGAAGAACCAGGTGGACATCCTGGCGCAGCTGCTGACCAACTCGGCGAACAACGCGCGGTCGAGCAACTTGCGTGCCATCGCGCAGGCGTCGGCAGTAGCGGCGTCAGCTGTCTCAAACAGACGCAAACACCACAGACACCCGAACGCGCTGACGGCATAAACCCGTCGCGCAAGCACAAACAACACACATGGTGGGCTTAGCCAAGCAAGATACAAGATGACCAAGACGAGAAAAAGCAGAAGACAAGACAAAACTGGCAAGGGGGGACGCGTTCTCTTTTGCTCAGAAAAAAACAAGCACCTTCGCAAGAGCTCTCTATCTATTCCCGTTCCAAGTGTACAAGAGCTTCCAGCGTACTGCCTCGAGCCAAAGGCACTTCAAACTTCAACTACCCACCACTACCAATCAACGCGACGAGCCCCACGATTGAGCGGCACGTATCTTCGTCCGCTTGCTTCATCGCGGCGTTTGTCAGCCATTGCAGAAACAAGGGAAAAATAAAATATTTTCTGTAGCTGTACGAACGATTGATTGCATTCCATTCTCTTTGCCTCTGCTTCTTCACACGCCTGCGCTCGGACGCTGCGGCAGACAAAAGTTGTAGAAACTGTTCTTGGCGAAGGTTGTAGTCTTGCGCCAACTGCACGGAACTGCCTTGTAGCCTTCCAGCGTCACGGTCTGGTGCTGAATTGCAGCCAGGTCTTCATCGCCAGTGTAGTGCGGGTCGAGCGTGAGGAAAGCGCACACACCAGCGTCAGGGTCGTAATCCACGCCGAGCAATGTGAATGCCAACTGACCACCTCCCATCATCACGGGCGTTCCCTGTGTCTCGAAGTGGTAGATCAGCTCACGGGCGACGTCGGGAAGCTGAGCACCGCTCGAGACGCTCAAGGAGCGGAACGTCACGCCAAACAGTTCGTCCAGCACGTAGCCGACCTCCAGACTGCCGATCCACTCGGTCGATCCTTGGAATCTCTCAGGTTTATCCCCCATTTTCACCAACGCACTCTGAATTTCATCGTGCGAGAGGAAGCGGTGCTGCGTGTAGTGCTGGACGAACAGCCAGGACGCCAAAGTCTGCAGTGAACGGTACGCGCAGCCCCATCCTTTGTCGTTCTTGCCCTGCTGCATGTAGTGGTAGTAGCCATAGAAGCCGTCGACCAGAGCTGAGTGAGAACCAATACCCGAGCTTGGGATACCTTCGTGGACGTTGTACAGCACATCGCTTGAGGCGATCCATTTGCTTTGCTGCGCCAACGAGCAGCCACGAGAAACTCGGAACAGGGGCCGGTCCAAAGGCTGCAGGAACGCGCGGTGCAAGCTCTCGAGCGTTTCCACATCGTTCAAAGCCCCATCACTGCCATCATCATCCGTCGAGTTCGAAACCACCAGCAGAGGGAACGCCGCACCGTCAAGTGGGAACTGGTGCGCTGCCACAGAAGCCACCGAGTCGGAAGCATTCTTCAGTCGGTTTGCAACTTCCGTCAACTGTTCGTGAAGCTGCCGACGCAGCAGCGCCAACGCTTCTTCCACCGACGAGTCCACAGGCACCACAACTAGCGCGTCACCATGAGCATGGAAGCGTTGACGGGGGCTCTTGGAGGCAGAAGGCACCGGAATAGTAACCACCGGTGCTGTGGCCTCGGCCGTAGCATCCAACGGTGCAAGACTGACCAGCAAATCCACGTTCGCAATGTCGCCGTACTCTAGAGATGGCAAGAAGCCCACCTTCTCATCCTCCTCTGCTGGTGTTTTCTTGTTCCCCGCCTTCTTCTGCATTTTGCCGTTCTTCTTCTTCTTCTTGCTCTTGGACTCTCCAGCGTCATCAGTGCTATCGTCAATTTCTGGCAGAATGGACTGCAACAGCACCGTGTTGTCACTAGAGGACAAGACGTCTTCTCCTCGTGCATTAAGCACGCGGAAGCTCCTCCCCTTTTTGCCTTGCGTCACCCCCACGCGAACGTAAAAGTCTCCATCTTCACGCGTCGCAGCCTTGTACTTCTCCAGTTGATGCAACAGTGAATTCTTGTTGCCAATGGTGCTTAAATCCACCGCACAACGCAGTGGTGCATATCCAACGGCGCGATGAAAGTCACGGGCATGGAGACATTGCACCACGGCCAAGCTGATCTCTGTGGCTTTTTCCTTCTTGCAGTGGAACATCGTCGCAGTCTCGTTCGCCATTGTATACACCAACATAACCTCATCCTTCAATTTTGCCGCTTGCAATGCAACAGATTCTGTTCAGCACATAGCAACGAGCAATAATGAGAAGTTTAGCACTAGCTTAAAGTATCTAAACCAGTTAGCACTATCTTAAAGATTTTAGCACTAGCTTAAAATTGTCTGAGATAAAACGGCACGCACCGAGCTCATTTGCAACTTTCGACGTCTCTCCGCGCACCACCACGAAGCTCCCGACGCGGGAGATGCCTCCAGGCAGGTGTCGGTCGAAGGACTGGCCATTCGCGTCGTCGTCCAGGGACAGGCGGAGCAGCCCCCAGACCGAGACCTGCTGCGAGTCGCCTCCGCTGGACTTTCGCGTACCCAGAAGAGCGCCGCCGGTCAGCGTGGAATAAGGGGAGTCCTCCGAGTCTTCGGGCGCGGCAAAGCGTCGCAGCGAGCACAGCAGTGGCGCCGGCACCAAGCCCTCCATTTCGGTCAGTATCTGGCGGAGAGGGTCGCTGCGGTTGGCTGAAAAGGAGATATTTGGACCAATGGACGAGTGGATGGCCCGTCTGACACGAAGCGTCCAATCGCATGGCTGTTAGCACCCCATTGGCGCGCGAAAGGGCGCGATTTCCGCCAATGACATGTGCAACTTTCCTCGGGCCATGCTAGCCGAGCATGTCGCGGCTGAGTGATGGCAGCTTGCCATCATCTTGCAACGTGGCTCCGAGGCGGCTGGTGCAATTTTGCATGTTGCGCGGTGTTGCAGGCTCAGTGTTGATGCGGGCGGCCCGCCTTGCGGTTTTGCTTTTCGGTATGTAGATGCAGCCTCAACGAAACCTCGCTACCGCGCCCGACCGATGTGTATCCATCGGCCCTTGTTGCGGCTGTTGCCAAGTTCACCAAGTCCTCTTTGATAAATCGTATCCGGATATGCGGCTGCAGCCCCACCATTCAGCACTGTAGCCAAATATTAATACGGTACATTTATGGCGCTGTTGTTGGTGCCGCACCGCCACCAAAGCAAAATCCATGGAGAGTCCGGCAGAAAACGGACCGTCGGGAGGGATAGTCATTCCCTGCTGCACCCGATTAATCGGGTGTGCGAGAAGCTCTGTCCTTTCCTGCTTCGCCAGTCCACGCAGCGCCCCACTATACCGCCAGCCGGTAACGCTCGCGCCGCAGCAAGGGGGTCGGTCTCCAAGTCTTTGCACGGACACACAACAGCAATACCGCCGAGGACCGCTGGTCTACGCAGGTTACGCAGGTTACGCAGTTCATCTCGGCCTCAAGTCCAAGCTCGCGCCCTCTCTCTCTCTGCTGAGGTATCGGGCGGTTGGTGATCTCCCGTCTCAATCTGCGCGTTACGGGGCGACGCCAGATATAAGTATCTCTATCTCCTCCCCCACCTTCGCACCAAAACCGCGGAGTCGACTTCACTTAACCGCCGGGAGCACAAGGCAACAAGAGAAGACGAAGAACCCCCAGCCCGCAAAAGTCAGTGGCTAACCCATCTCCTCTCTAACCAAGGCAACACCCAACACAGCAACACACACAGTATGCCCATGATCTACCGCCGCAACCGGGGCCTCTCGCCCATGCGGGAGCTGGACGATGTGACGCGAGGTGTTAAACCCATGGGCTTGGACTCGGACCCGTCGCTCTTGGGCCGCACGCGGCGCTGGTGGAGGGGGTGCACCGTGTTGCTCGCGTCCCAGCGAGTGTACCAGACCATGTGGCTCGCCGCGCTTGTTTACGCATTCCTGGGACTGCCAGTTCTCGGGCGAGTGTTAAACTTTGCGCGGTTTGTGCATCGCTTCAGCGCACCGAAAATCTTGCAGGGGCTTGTTGCGGGTTTGCTGCAAGATGTCGCAATCTTTTTGCAGGCTTCGACTTGCATTTGCCTGGTTAAGGTTTTATTCGACGCGGATAATTTCACGCCTCAAGGGATCGTGGCGGCAAATAACGCAAGAAGTTTCCCCAACAGCGGATTTTTAAGGGAACGCGGCAACAGCGCCAGATTTTTGCCAGTTTATATGCCAGTGCTGGCAAACGAGTACGATTTAAGGGACGAAGGCATGGAGGCGTTTGCGTCAGGCGTGGCAACGAACCACCGGACGTTGCTGAGTTTAGGTGCAGCGGCAAATCGACCGGCGCTGGTGGCAAGAGCCCAGAGAGCTATCCACTCGCTGGTGATTTTGACACTTTTGCAGCTTACTCTCGTGGTGGCAACAATCGCTAGTGTGGCGGATTTTTGCCTGCAAGTGACGATGCATCCGAGATTAAACCGCGCGTTCGTCAACATTTTCTTCAACTACATGAAGCAGTTCACTGCGTCGCTTACAGACGAGGAAGTGATGACCAGGACAGTGATGGGGTCGTGGGCGGTCTACTTGGCGCTAATTGCAGCATTGACCTATGGATTTTATACCGGCAGATTACCACTTGCGTCGGATTTTCTCCGTCTACCAAGTGCACTCTGCTGCTGCTTCGATAGGCGGTTTAGTGCTCGGAAGGACTCGATGAACTCTTCAGTATCGACGACCTCCGGGTCGTACGTGTCCAACCTGTTCGCGTCCTATTGGAACCGCGCAGGAAAACCGACCCGTGCACGGAGACGTAGCAGCCAGGGGTACAGTTATCTACCAGGTGTGGGGGGCAGTGGATGCTCGACGGGTTATGCAACAGCACTCGCCTCTGGTTCGTCGCTGTGTTCTACGGGATACGGCTCGTACACCAAGTCCGGGCCGCTGACGATACTGGCTCGATGCATTCTTGCCAGTGTTATGATGACTGGTGTTGCACTCTCAGCCTCGCTGCTAGTTGATGGCAAAGGCGGCGTGGATATGAAGCTGATGAACAACGCCATGTTCACGCTGCAGGCCGAGCAGTTTTTCTACCGCCCGACGACAATTCACCGCGAAGAAATCAATTGCACGGCGGCGAGTAGTGCACTGCGATCGACGCTGGGTGTGTCGGAGAAGTACGAGCTGGACAATCTTGGGAACGACGACCATTGCGCGTTGCTGTGGCGCAAGACAACAGCGTATGAAGGTGATAACCTCTTTGAGCTGAGTATGAACGCGACAGCTGCCGAGACGAATGCTCCTGAGGCTACTGAGAACGCCACAGCTGAAGTGAACTCAGAGAAACCCACCAAAGTGCAGCCCAATATCATCGTACTCAACATGGAGTCCTGGAGACATTTGGATGTCGGCGTGCTTGGTGGTTCTGCCAAGAAAGAGGCGACAGGCAAGAGCGCAACGCCGCGCTTCGATGAGCTCGCGAAGACGGGTGTGCTATACAGCAAACACTACACACAGTGTGTGCAGACCACGCGCACATTGCTGACAACTCTTTTCGGCATGCTGCCGTCGTGCACGGAGACCACCGCGCTGAAGCAGTACAGCACCTCGCTCAATGTGCGCGGACTTCCACACTTTCTGAAGGAACGAGGCTACTTTAACCTCTTTTGGAGTGCCGTCGATCTCACGTGGGAGTACTGGGACAAGTTCCTACTGAAGAATGGGTTCGACAAGCTCGTGGACGACCGCAAAATCCGCAAGATGCTTCACGAAACGCGCAACTACAAGAATACGCCTGACGACCATTTTTCCTGGGGCATGCACGACCACTTGTCCTTCGAGATGCTGCTGTACGCGATTGAGTCGGCGCACAATGCTAGTGCGAATTCTACTGACGCCTTGGCTACGGTAGGCGCGCCAGAGGTGGCTAGTGCTGCGAAGGATCAGCTCGAGACGTCCACTAATGCGACCGATCTGGAGAATACGTTGACAGTCCCGGAAGCTGCCGCAAAGGGAAGACACTACCATGCCACGCACTCCACTAAGAACGGCGTATCTGCTACGACGACCTCGGCCGATGAATCGTCCACTACGACGGCTGCGATGCCGACGAAGCCGCCGCTTCCTGGCTGGGAAGGGCTGCAGACGCCGTACTTTATCGATATGTACACTATTACGAGCCACAACCCGTGGGCACTGCCGGATTTTTACGACGCGCCGGACCTCTCGGGGTTGTACACTCGGTACAACAAGAAATACCTGGACTCGATGTACTTCTCGGACGAAATGCTGGGCGACTTTATTGCAGCGCTGCGTGCCAAGGGCCTCATGAAGAATACGATCGTGATCATCGAGGGCGACCACGGCTACGGCCGTCTGGAGCACGACAACAACCCGTCCATCGCAGACTCGGGTGTGTGGGATGAGGCGTCCAGAGTGCCGTTCCTTCTGCTCGCCGACGACTTCCTTCGCGAGGAAGACATGGGCACAATAGTGAACCAGTTGACTATGCAGTCTGACCTCATGGCTACGATCGCAGACATCCTGGGCGTCACACCGGAGGAGCCGCTTTATCAACACGGGTATGGTCACTCCATGAAGCGCCGTCGCGTTCAGTCGGAGGCACAAGCCGAAGCGCAAGCTTTGGCGGCTCAGACCGTGAAAGACAAGGAGGCAGAGATCAAGGACTCGGAAGCGGAAGCCCTGGCTGCTGAAGCTCGGGAAAGCCCGCTGGAACGACGTGTCGTCATGTGCAACCCGTTCAACGGCATGAGCAAGGGCGTTCGCACGGAGGAGCTCAAGTACATCTTCCACCCGGATGGTTCGTACAACGTGTTCGAGCCTGCAATTGATCCAGCGGAGAAGAAGCCGCTGCGAACGGGCTTTGATATCGAGGAGATGGACGACGCCACGCGCGACGTGTTCGAGTACGTGACCAAGGCAGTGGACCTGAACCAGTTCCTGTTCGAAGCCAACCGCTTCATGACGCCGATGGCTGCAGATGCCACCCGGTCCCCACGAATCAGGAATGGGGTCGACGCAGCGCAATCCTACCGATTACGGAGATCTCACGCTCAGAACGGGACGGTGGATGTCTCGGGTGAACAGGTCGAGCCGAAGCAGCCGCGAGGTCCGCCAGCCCCCGTGAATTCGCTAGATTAGACTAGACATGACCAGACCATGACGCAGGCATGGACAACCAACAGTAGCTTTTTATTCGAAGGAAAAACAAATGGCATTTGATCTGTACAGTACCGGATAGTTAGTTCTCTTGACCATTCACTTGCTTGTCAGCAGCGCTTCCTATATCACGCGTGACTTGTAGTTCAACGAGAGGCAGGAATCACAACTCAGGCATCATGAGCAGCAGAAAAGAAATTACAGGCAGGGCGTGCTCGCTGGAATTACGGCCATTATTTAATAAATACGATGCGTGCTCCGCGCGTCTTGCAGAGCGAGACGCCGTGAGTCTCTGCAGCTCTTCCTCACGCCGTGCTGTCTTGTCTTGACTTGTTCTTGACTTGTCTTGGACCCATTTCGTTGTTGTAAATCCTCCCCTCACACCCGCTCTAATCCACACTAGCACATACAGAATAATACTCGGCAGCCACTTGACAGCTCCGAGAGAGACCTCCCAACCTGCCACCCCCTTACAGCCGCGTCGTCTTCGACGAAGCAGACGACCACAGCCCCATAACGAGCGGAGTCACTGACCACCACCCCAGCTCCAGTACGTTTACACCTTGGCGGTCTTGGCCACTGGCTGATCGAAGCTTCCATCTGCCACAAAATGACACACCACACCACACCGTCAGCCTCTCGCCACATCCCTGCCCCCAGCCAGCCAACCAACTCACAGGCAATGACCGAGATGGCACTTAGCCGCAGCGAATCTCTGCGCACCGACAGCATCGAGTCGTTCTCCGACTCCTGACAATAGAAAAACACACAGACACAAGGTCAGCCTCACGTCTCTCTCTAAGCTGATAGCTAGATCTCTCTCTCATCTCTGGTACCCGTCCGCTCTCGAGACGCTCCTCGGGTATGGGGGACAGCAGGATGGGCTTGAGACTGGGCCAGTCCAGCCCCAGCTCGCTCTCCGTGAGCACGGGCGCCGGCTCGTAGTCCATCCAGCGCGCCTGCGAGCGGCGCACGGCCTTGCGGTACTGCACCACGCGGTACATCCAGAGCGCGAGCAGCGCCAGCAGCGTGACGCCCAGCAGGACCAGCGCCAGCTCCGCCACGCCCAGCTCCATGCTCCTGGACGGCGCCTGCCGTCGGCCTCGGAAGTGGAAGAACACGGTGAGCGAGCGAGCGAGAGACTGCGGCCGATGACGGCTCGGCCTGGTACGCGGGATAATGGAGACTGATGAGGCTGAACCAAAAAAGGATGGGCGGGTATGACGCTATCTCAGTAGGTTAGGGGGTGCGTTGGACTGGAGTCAAGGCGATATGTACATCGCCTTGACGATATGTACTGATATGTGGTTAGTTTTAGAAGGGAATCTGGACGTATGGTGGTACTTGTGGGGACGCAAGCTGGAGCGGAGTCAACATTTTACGACGGAAGGTGGCGCTTTGGTGATTGATAAGGACAAGGTGGCTCGTCCCGCGTACCCGAGCGGGAATTATTAATACTGTACCGGTATTGTGCCTTTCACCAATTCTGCCGTGATAATTTTGGCATAATTCTAATCCCATCTCGATCCTAATTATGCCTTGGGTTAGCTAATTCCATCGTTAATTCGAGGCTATCCGATCGTGGCCGAATTAAGGTGGCGATGATGAACATGAATTGAGGCGGAATAAGCTAATCCAGCCCGAGTTGGAGGGAAACAGGACGATTGGCGGGTTCGCTGCGCGCCATTCTGTGTTTATCCCGCCATATCTCCATCGATTAGCTAGCAAAGCCGATCGCGGGTGTTAGGTGGAGTGCTCACAATCATAGGCAGAATTAGCATTAAATAAAGGTAGGTCGCCCTTTTATGGATCTAATTCCGCATGAATTAACTGCCCACCCGCCAAAATCGGTGAAAGGCACAATACATGTAATTACATGTAACCAGGGACGGCTTCAACATGTATCGAATGTACCACAAGTGTCGTCAATGCATTGCATGGACACCGCGCCACACGCACAATTCGTACAAGATACTCATGGCCTTTCACCCTTATCTACATACATGCAGTGTCGATCTCCTCATTCCGAGGCTTCGACGAGCACAAAGTCGGCGGAGTCCGTCTCGACTGCGGTCTCGGTGTTGTCCGATTGCTCGTGCGAGTCCAACTTGGCCTGCAGACTGCGCTGCACCATGCGCGCCTCCTGCGCTTCCTGCACTAGCGCCGCCAGATTCACCTGCGAGTACGGCTGCAGCCGCTTGACCTCCTGCACCAGCATCTTCTTGTGCGTGCGCAGCGTCAGGTTCTGCTGCTCCAGCGCCTGGAGCTGCGCGGCTTGCTCGCTGTGCTTCTCACGCCACGAGGACGCCTCGATTTGTGACGCAGCCAGCTGAGCTTCGAGCTCCATGTTCTCCACGGACCGCCAGAGGCACTGCTCTTGAAAGCCGGCGCATAGTTTCTGCACGCGCTCCAGCTCGCTGGAAGGAGTTCCCTCCGGCTGCGTGCTTGGTGTCGCAGCGGGCGGTGCCGTAGTGTCTTCCACTTTGTGCGTGATCCTCGATGTCTTTGGCACGGCAGGAGTGCCCACAGTCGCGCATTCGAGCTGGGTGATCGTCTCCAAGTTGGCCTTGTAGATCTCTTCCGCGATTGTTACGCGGTCCAGCGCACTCTTCAGTTCCTTCTTGGTGGCCGCAAGGCCCTCCTCAAGCCGGGCCTGTCGTCAAGAAACAAAATGAGAGCCAAAGTTAGTCACGCTCGACGTTATGATAACCCCATAGGATAACAGCACAGCACTTACCACTTGCGTTTCTAGCTCGTGGGTGCGCTCTTCCAACACCGCCGCCTGAATCTGAGAATCCTTTTCAGGAACTTCACCCGACAAGTTGTCATCGTATGCGCTGTCACCGAAACCATCATCACTTTCGTCATCTTCCCATCCAACAACATCTTCCAACGCCGTGACCTCCGAAGCAGACACGTAGTTGCACAGCCACTCGCTTGTGTCAACAGCGCTCAGCCCTTCTACAATCTCCAGGACCTTCCCACCAACTTCCATCGACACCACTTTCACCTGAAACTTCAGCGGCTTGGACGCCACACTGCACATATCCAAGTTCTCCCATTGCAGCGTCACAGTTCCTGTCTTCTCAGTCACAAAGTGGCCGTAAATGAACCCCTCGTCGTCGCCACCAGAAGAAAAGTCACAGTTCGTCCGGTAGTGCACCACGTCCCTCTCATCCTCAACACTCAAACCAGCATCAATGTCATTAACACTGTACGGGTCAACGTCCGTGCTGGAGCCCGCATCACCGCTTGAGAACTGAGCAGTAAACACCAATCCCGTCCCTTGGGAGGCGAATTTCCACAGCACGAGCTGCTTGTCCTCATCTCCAGCGAAGTTCACAGCCACCTGATGCTCCACAGAGCAGCCAGCAGCCACCCGTTCTTGCAATAAGTCCGTGGTCTCTTCGTCCGCGTCAATTGCAGCCTCCACTGCGTCTCTATAGCTCGGTCCAGCCGTCGTATGTGTCGACAATACATTCCCATGGAAGAACGTTTTAAGGGCGAGAGAACTCGCCAAAACCTGCGAATTGGCGGCTAATTCACGCAAATAAGTCTCCAGAGCGATTGCGAGCCGAGCTGCTTGTTGTTCTGGAGGATAAAAACTAGGTTTTACGTCGCAATACGCTTCAATTGTGGGGATAATAGATGGGAGGGCGGCGGAGGAATGGGGACGCGGTTCTTGCTGCAATTGACGCTCCAGACGCTGAAAATCGCGCAGAGTCCGCTCGAGCAGACGGAAGTGACCGTCGTGGTGCAGCAGGATGAGACTGGCAGCGTCCAGGGGCGCGTCTGGGGCTGGAGAAAGCGGCGCCTTCACTGCCACATCCAGCGTCATTTTTGTTGAATCTTGTTTTTCTGGTTTCAAGTGGGGAGAGATATGCGAGTTTTGGTATTGGAATAGAAGTTGCGTTTATGATGCCTGTAAAAGATGATCATCGAAAAAAAGCGCCAGGTATTGAGATAGAGAGGGCGGCGATCCTGCAAATAATAAAGTGGGTTATCAGTTTAGGGTCCTTACCACTGTAAGCTACCAGATCATGGACCAAATACGATTTTCAGCCATCAAATCCAGCCACGGTCGATTTAATTGGACAAACCTTTTATTTATCTTATAACGGGTCACAAAATATAGAAGTACTGCGCAAGGAGATCAAGGCTCGCGACAAGAATGAAACGCTGGAGGAGGCGATACTGTTGGAGCTTGTCCGGCGGGCATGGTGACCCGCGGTTCCAGGTGTACTGCGAGCGGTCCGAACTGCCCCCTGGGGTTCATCTCGTCTTCACAAGGAGCCTATATAACGAACCGCGCCCATTGCGCGGTGCAAATACACTCAGTTCATATTTCCCGTTCCAGTGCTCACGTCACTTTCCTACAGGTTATGAGCCCAAGCGACAACGGCGATTCCTCGCGGCCTAACGCACCTGCCCCCGTCCCATCCAGTGAAGACCGGCTGAGCGTGGCCCAAGACCAGTTCACGCCGTTTGAGGCTACGCGCTCGAACATGAGCGCGTCGGATCCCCACGAAAAAGACAACCGCTCTTCTCCAAGGTCGGAGCGGCTGGATCAGCTTGAAGTACAACTTGAAGGAATGGCCCGACAGTTCGGGGACCAGCAACGGCAGATCCAAGCGCAGGTTATCGAGGTCGCGCAAGCACAGCGACCACCGCGTCACGTACCGCGTGGGTTCGTGACTTCCTCCGAGTTCTCAACCGGCTAGAGCATCTTCGGCGACTACATCCGGCATCGGAACCAGGACGTGGACCGACGCCTGCGAACTGCGTCGCTCGACGAACTAGACTATCACTGGAGAGCCGTGTAGCAGGTGGCGCACGCGCCGCAGCATCCAAGGATGTCACCGATGCAGTCGCCGCTGCATGGGCCGAGGCCGTCAGGACCGGCAGGCTCGACGAGACTAATGCCGCCGGAGCTCGTTCCGCCGTACACCCCGCAGCACGCCATGACAACAGCAGCTCCAGCCGACCGCGCCAAAGCCAAGGGACCTAGACTGACCCGGATTCCTTAAATTCTCGGGCAAGAAAATCTACCCGGGGATCGGCCCGGACTTCGTGTTGTGGGGGAAGAAGTTCCTGACGCGACTGCGGGCCGCGTAGCCATGTTTGGGGGCAACTGGACGGAGGACCTCTGGGTCATGGCGTTCTCCGGCAAGCTAGAGGGTCTAGGGCTGGCCTTCTACGACAAAATGCAGCCGATGTGGATGGCTGAGAGCGGCACAGTCACGCACATGTTGGACCGTATGCTCGGCTTTTACCCGACCAAGACTCCAGTGACCAATGCCATGGAGCTGATGTCCGAGCTGAAGCCGGGTGACAAGACGTGTACCGAGCACTTTCAATACCTGGTGTACGTCGCGGAGAAGCCGGGTGTTCCGGACGCGTTCGTGTTGCAGTGCGTGTGTGTCTCGGCGATGGGCGACACCAAGAAGGGCATACTCACCAAGCTGAACAAGAACAGACCCGACGCGATGCGCCACCCCTGGGAGCTGGTCGCGTTCGCGATCGAGTACGAGTCCAGCACCCGGCGTGGTGCTGGGGGCTGCGGCGGTACAGAGCACGGTGGATCTGGCGGCCGTGGAGATATCGGTGGTCGGGGCGGCGGCCAAGGCGCTCGCGGCCAAGGATTCGTCGGTCGGACCGAGAGCGGCGACAGCCCTGCTTGCTGGAAGTGCAGCAATACTGGTCACATGAAAGCCGATTGCCCGACCAGGCGAGGGGCGAGCCCGGGCGGACTAGAGCAACTCGGGCACGGGCGAGTCCTGGATTTTGGATAGCATCCCAAGCGTTCGCCTAGTGAGCTAATCGAGCCTGCTGCGCGATGCCGAGATGGACTCCGATACTTAGACTACCACGAACGACAGCCCGCTCAACGTGACGTGCAAGGACACGGCCGTCATCCGGACAGTGGTCGACGGCGTCATCGTGGAAGTCAACATCACAGACGTCTTCTACTGCAAGGAGGCGACGAGCAACATCATCAGCTACGCGTCTCTCGAAAGGGAAGGACACCAACCCGGATCAGCGCGTCACCAAGAGCCTCGTGGAGCGTGCGGCCGACGGCAAGTGCGTCTTCGAGGTTCGGCGTGAGGGCCGGGTACTATTGGTCGACGGCGTCGGTAGCTGAAGCCGACGCGAACACGTGAACGCGATCCACCCGGCCACTGAGAGCGGCGGTGGCGATACCACGGACGGAACCGAGTGCACGCTGCTGCAACTTCATGCGCGGCTCGGACACTTCGCGTAAAACACCGCCGGGCGGATGGCTGACGCGCCAGGATCCGGCGTGAGGCTGACTGACAGGTCCAGGCTGAACTGCTGACTTGTGCGCAGAGCAAACAGTCGCGCGTGAACCAGTCGCGCAAGGACACGGGCAAGAACGCGACGGTGGACAAGATCGGGGACGTGACCTGTAGCATCAAGGGCCGATGTCGCGGGAAGATCGAAACAGCAGCCGCTACCTGATCAACTTCGTGGACCACAGCTGCAACTACGTGCGCGTGTTCCTGGCCATGAACAAGGTCGAAGCGACGAAAAAGTTCGAGCACTTTCTCGTGTTCTTCGAGAAGTAGTACAACAGCCGCGTCCACGTGCTTTGCATGGGCGGCGGTGGCGAGTAGAAGAACGTCGAGGACTTCTGCCGGGCGTCCACCGGCAGGTGAGCGAGGTCAACAACCAGACCTCGAACGGGAAGGCGGAACGGATGCACCGCACGATGCTGAGCGTGGCACGTTGTATGCTGTTCGGCCTTCCTCTCAACTTCTGGGGCCATGCCGTCGAGTACACGGCGTACGTGCTCAACCGGAGCCCGTCGGGTGGCAATCCGAAGCGCCAGTCGCCGCTGGAGATGATGACGGGCAAGCCGTCGGACCTGACGGGCTGCCGAAGGTCACGATGCCCGTCAGGTCCGATGTACGTATCAGCACCTCCCTAATCAGCAAGAAGCTGTGTGATAAGCTTTACACGGTTAAGCAGGTACATGACCAGAATATCTCAGCTATTAATTTTACGAGCTTGTATATGCGCTGTACTTATGTGACTTTTATTAGGTTCGTACCGAGCCTGAAACACGCAATAACGCTGTAAATATAGAGAAGCGGAGGGAGTTTGGCGAAGCGCTGCTGCATCATGAGCGTAAATGGTCTCTCATCGTATATTACGATGAGACCAATTACAACCTGTATTGTAAGCGTACTCAAGCCCGCGCACCTACCGGCTAACACACGATTGCTAACATTCCACCTTCTAAAAAGGTGTTAACCTACAACTTCAGTGCACGATTTTATCGGAAGCCGGCCTCGTTCACTACGCCACACGCCGTGGCAGCATCAAGATGCAGGTCAACGCCGAGTTCGTGGGCGCGGTGTACGACTCGGCCAATGCCCACGACGTATACCGCGCCCACTTAATCGTTAAGACCATTGCCATCATCTTGGACACGCGCCTCCCACTGCCAGACGGAGGGCCTGATCCAGACGAGAGCGGACTTAGAGCTGTTACGCTTGGGTCCGTACTCGCCCCTGTGTAACCCGATTGGGGGTACGTTGGTTTATACATGTAGTTTGTTATGGAGATCTACCCTATCACTACCATATTGACGACTCTGAGATGGTTCAGCTAGGCAGAACTGTCTACTTGGTCTCCTTCGGCATGACAACAAGTGGACGGATGAAGATTCCGGAACCTCACTCGTAAAATTACCCTGTCAGGGAAAAGGCACCCATGAGTGGGTGGCTACTGCGGCACCTCAGGCGCAGACTACATCGCGGCACAGCACGGAATGACCCAGCCTCAGGACGACGGCCAAGGCCCGGGGCCACCGCCAACGGACATTTTGATGGCGGACATCACGGTGGCGCCGGTCCTGGTCCCAGGGAGATGGGACTCCACGGCCAGGCAATGTGTGGGGGGGGGGGCACATGCCCACGGTAGGGGAGGCCGTGGGAGGCTTGACAAGACGACCGGACGACAGACGAAAACGGGGCTCGACGGATGCCCTCGAACCGGGTACAGCTTCCCGAGCGATGGAGTCGCTTGGGACGGCGACAGCACAGCAAATCAACGCAACATGGGGAGACAAGTTGAGGGCTCATGCCCTCAACCCGGAGACCCTCACGGAAGCAGCTGTACGCAGCTCACATATACTTGAAGGCGTTTGGAACCCCATCCACACACGGCTACAATTCTCACGAACTGGGCGGAGCTGGGACTCGATACGTGGACACATGACATCGAGGCAATGCGACAGGAGGCGTTGGCTCCTGCCAAAGCGAGCTGCGATGAAAGTGTACGGGCATGGACGCAAACGGAGAACGCCATACTCGCAGCATATCTAGGAAGGCGCTTGGATTTACCTCATCCACCTAACTTTCTCAAAGAGATTTTGGTTGGCGAACTCCGAGCCATGACTGAGGACATGCACGAGACCTACTTCAATGCATCTTTAACGGCAGGGGTCCCGGCAACTGTAACGTTGACCCAGAACGTGGCCCAAACCACCATCCGCGAACTCTTCCAAGCTAACACGGATAAGCACACGGACCACGCAATGATGCGTGTGTTCCAACGGGATGTAAAAAGGCTCAAGCACGATGAACAAGCATTAAACGTCGTTTTCTACTCGCGGAGAGCGGCGGAGCGCTGGAAGGACAAATCACTTCGTCTACAGAAAGCTCTAACTGTTCTACGAGACACTCACCGAGCAGACGCCGAGGAAGGCACCGGGCATTACACGGCTGCGCAGATGGAAATCCAATACGCGTAAATGGGGGGGGAGAGCACGGCACTGACTAAGGCTTTTACCCAGTTCGCTGATGCCAAAGTGTTAGATGTGGAGTACGCCAGAGCCACGAGGACTGACATATACGACAATACATACTACACGATCGGGTTTGGTCAGCGAACGTGTCCCGCCGCCCTGTATGGAGTTTCGCGAATTCGACTGAAGGGTCGAGATATCACGATCCATCATTTTCAACAACACTTGCGTCGCCCGTGCTCACGCTGCCTCAGCCAAGTACATGATACAATGAAATGCGCGATTGCGACTACCAAAATTGCAGCGATGCACATGCAACACACGCGGATACTAGAAGGATTGGTCGAAATAACTCGACCAGCCCCCAGAATGACGTTTCAGGTTACCTCCGATTGAGGAATTAGTGACGTTACTGCAGTCGCAGTTGAGCCCACGGGAGGACGCTGCCCCACTGCAACTGCAACCTGCGACCTCACTACAGCAAGGCCACGCCGTGGGTGCGATGCGCACGCAGACCCCAACAGACACGACCCCCATATGTTCCGGAGGAGACCGCGTGGCCACCGAGTCGACAGCGAAACAGTACATCGACGACGACGGATTCGTCACGCATGCGACCAAAAAGTCGAAGGCTGGGAAGCTCGGAAGGCTAAGAGAGAAGGAGGACCAGGAGAAAATGGGGATCAAGGGCGGACTGAAGTGACGAGAGCTGGTCACCAAGACCGGACACCTCCAGCGCCCACCTCAGCCCCAGCGCCCTCCACAGCCCCGACAACTCGCCCCTCCAACCAGGAACCACCTCGTTAGGGGAAGCGGGGTAGCAAACCGAGCCCAATGACAGTCTAAGTCTGCGGATGATCAAGCCCAAGAAGCGGTTGAGAAGTTCCAACACGAAGTGGCATTCGGACAGTACGGCGCACTGGCGGATTCAGACAGTGAGGAGGAGGGATCAGACGGCATGGAGGTCGATGAGGTCGATCACAGCGCGGACCCCTCAGTTAACATTGGCGACGATGATATTGATGATGATGCGCCTTACGCATACCCGGAAATCCAGACCCAGAATACTGGGCATCCGGGACGTGGCGACGGGGCGCCATCTAATGTGCCGCCAACACCAGCATATGGCATAATGGAGCGAAACGAGACCGAAAGATGTGCGCCGGAGGCACGGTATAGGGTCGATCAGAAGGACTCGGCACGTGAGCCGGAGCCACCCCACGCCTCCTCCAAAAAGAGGGCCACTCGACGATCTAAGCCGGCGGCTTCAGGGGAAGGCCAGCAGGATGGAGCGATCAAAGGAATGCAAATTAACCTTGCCAACTACATTCAACAAGCAGCGACCAAGGTGTGTAGCCATGGACGTGGACCACCAACCCGGCGGGGGGGGGGGCGACCGGAGGAGGCTGTAACAAATGACATCATTATTCCGGAGACGCCAGACTCACAGGCCGACGTGATCATCGGTGAGACGAAGGCTGGCACCAAGGATGGTGGCGGCGATCTTCCGATCCAACTTGGCCAGTGGCTACATAGCTTTCGGGGCCGCGAGGTGGCAGTCACGGCCAACGGACACTGCGCGTTCTTGACCATACTAGCATCACGGTAACTCACCCAGGGCCAGAGATGAAGAATACAGCCGGGGTGATCACGGACGCCACCGAACTCAAGTGGTTTGTGTATACGCTAATGATGGTGAATCTGCGCAAGGACGTAGAATTGAACCTGGTGGAACCCATTATGGAATGCACCAAACTCTACTCTAGGCAAGAGTTGCACACATCGGTACAGGGCGCCACAGCGGCGCTGCATGCCCACTATGATGCCGCCAGGCGAAGGTCAGCAGGGCATTCGGTACCAGCCTCGTTCTGGGCCGGGCCGCGTGAATTGCGTGCAATGAGACATCAACTCTCGGACAGCGAGCAAGTCAACAACCTGCTGCTTAAGCGTTACGAAATGCGAGAACGACTTAACATCGTTCATGCTCGCCTTGGATTACCCACGTTGGATAGTGAAGGAATCGACGCGGACTGGGCAATGATACTGGAAGGGGGGAACAGATGCTTCACGAGGACTACGGCTTGGATGTATACATCGCGCAGTCGCAATCAGCCTAGAAGGCGACGATACTCAGGAGAATGGACCGGTTCGTCATCCTCGGGTGTCCACTGGCGATGTTATGATGACTTATTATTTCCGCGGATGCACGTATGTATGATGTGGATCGGCCTCTTGCTGCACTACTCCAGACAGCTAACCTTGAAGCTTTCGTAAAATGGTGCTCTCTACACCGCAAAAGATTCGACATACCAGAGATTCGACGTCGAACTCAACTGTCGGACCTACGTCCGTGGTTGCTAACACGATTGGACGTGCTCCGACACCTTTGCGCATTTCTTCCGTACCCGGAAAGGGAGATCAAAACATGGCCGATAGATCAGCGGGAAGTATGGGGAGCCCACGAAGCCTTCCGGGAACAAACCAGAGCATTGCACATGATTATACACGATCCTACCTCGAAGCCGGCGATCAAGGTCTTCTGCACAGACTGGCTCGTGGCGGCGTCAGAACCCCAACTTCACACTGAAACTGCCCAGGCACTTGCCCGATCACCGAACCGATGGAGCAGACTTTCTCAATGGCTACCTCATAGAGTCCCCCGGAGTCCACCTCACCAGCTAACCGAACCGGAATGGAGGGTGCTGCATATTTTACCCTACACGATCAGTGGCTGGGCGGACACAATGCTTGGCCGGGCACCTCATGGTGCTATATCCTCCTGATACGTGAAATTTCCGTTCATCCGGGCGTTATGTCACGGTATCATGGAACGCAACGTCTGGAGCGAAGCGACTTTAGCCCCGACGGTGCAGGCATGGGGAGGAACCCCGGAGGCGGTCTAGCCGCCATCGGCACCCTCGATTCGCAATTAAGGGCTCCGCTACGCCGGAGATGGACTCAGTCCCTCGCTTAATGACAGGTGCCTGGCGGCACCTGTCATTAAGCGAGGGAGTGAGGAACGAGGGGAAGAGGGTGCGCTAACGGGCTCGGGCGTTAAAGGAGGTAGGGGGCGGCCACCGCCACCGAAGGCTACACCCCCATTACACCAAAACAAACTGGCCGACTATTATGAATTGGTGCCGGAGGACGACGACAAGTTATCAAGCATTGCAAGATTATTCAGACAGTACCAGAGGAACCAGGTGAAAAAACGAAAGCAACAAGAGATAGAGTTGGAAAGAGAGCAGTGGCAATTCGTACTACACGCTGACGCCCAAACGTGCGGATTCGTCACGCAGAACGTTAATGGGCTGGGGTTCACTGAAGCCGCCCGAACAACCACGTTTCAGGCATTTGGCGAGCGCGACGAACATGGCCGCTCGAACGTGACGGTGCTCCAGGAGACTCGTGTCGAAGCTGTTGAAGTGACTAAATTCCAAGCACTATTTGCGAGTAGGTGGGGATACCGGATGGGTGCAGGGCAGCCAGTGCACCCGTACTGGGCGCCGTCAGAGGATCGGCGAGGTGGAGTGGCGGAGTTAATTGACCCGTACGGCTCGTTCAAAGAAGCGACACCGTATATGCAAGAGACATTTTATTGCGGTTCGAGACACGATTGCAGGTACGGCTGTAACCGTCTGCAACATATACGCATCCCATCGATATGCGGCCAGGGAGGCCTTCTTCACATCCCTCTACGATATAGAATTTGTACACGGTGATTTAGTGATTATCGGTGGAGATTATAGTTGCACCCTGGATGACTTGGCTGACAGGAGCAATTACGGCTCCACCAGTGATCCCGACCCCCCTGATCTGCGTATACTTTTGTCCAGATGGGGAGTTCTGGATCCGGTTGCTATCGCGAGAACGAAAAGCTGGGATCCGGAGACACTACGTCGCCATCACGAGGACCCCCCTACCGATTACCAGATACAAGCCTCGCTACATCTCGACTAGATCGATGGTACGTCTCTGCTGCTACTATGCCCTGGATTGCAGCCTGGAACAAGGTACGCATGGGTGTGCATGCAGACCATCAGGGCGCCAAGCTGCATATCAGATCTCCGGGCGACCCTATTCGAGTGAAGAGACCGGCGCGGCTACACCCTGTTCCTGCGTATGCACAGGAGGCGGTCAGAGCAACGACTTCGCAGCTATTGACGGCCTTCGGACACAGGCTGCAGTATCCCACCCTGGATGCTCAGACTGCGACGACGAAGTGGGAGGAGCTGAAGATGGACGTGGCTAGGAGTACGCGTTTGTGCGTGCGTGCACGGCGAAAAACGCTGCGCCACTCTATCAAGAAAAAACTTGCCCGACTAATCCGGCAGCAGCAACGCCACGCGACGGAACTTGTAGGAGCACCCGTGACAGTGGACGGGATCACTGACGACTTCGCGAGTCTTACTTTGGATGAAACGGTCGTCCTCAGCAGAGCGGCGAGACTACGACGTGCAATAACTTACTACAACCAGTTGTGAGCTTCCATCCGACAGAGGAACCGCTTCCGTGACTCCACTCACTGGACAGGCAAGACAACAAAGGACCTCTTCAAAAGGATTTGTAACAATATGGCGACAATCTCATACATCGATTAGACCCGGTCCCAGGAGCGCCTCCGCGCACGGTCCACGAGAAGACCGACACTTTAGCGGACGCGTGGCAACATATCCTGCAACAACCTGCGGCCGAACAAGAGCACATCAAAGAAGTGGTCGGATGGTGAACGACCTACCAACGCCGAGCAGATGGCGATAGCTGGTAGTATCACGGAGACTGAGGTTCGTACAGCACTTCGTGCGTGCAAACCTGAAAAGGCTGCGGACCCGGAGCGCCTCGGCAACGGATGGTATCGCGACTATGAGGACTCCTCGTTCCGATTCTGACCGCGCTATTCAATTTGTGGTATGAGGCGGGGTTTCCCCCACATTTCTCGAAGCTGACATTTTTTGCCTCAAAAAGGTTGGTTCGACGGGGGACGATATCAACTTCAGACCCTTGCACTACTCAATACGGATTACAAAGTCTTCACCAGGATACTAGCGAGCAGGGTTGGTGCCACCCTCCCGGACACGATACACCCCAATCAAAATGGGTTTGTGCCTGGGCACACGATTCACGAAACATTAGACTTGTATGAGGCCGCTCAGCGTTTGGTTATCAATGATCCGGGCCAACAAGACGCCACGGCACTATTGCTGGACTTCAAAAAGACTTACGAGTCACTAGATCGCGATAACATGATTGAGGCGTTACGGCGGAAATGATACCCTGAACAATTTTGCAAGGCCGTGGCAGCATTAAATGACGGCACCAACGCCCGGTTTCTAGCGAATGGTGCGACATCGCGACGGATCGAGGTTACGAGCGTGATTCGAGAAGGATGCTCACTTGCACCACTGCTCTTTATCATTGCCCTGGACCCGCTCTACCGGGAGCTGGATGGGTTTATTGGGGCTCGACGGGTTGTCATGCAGTCTGCGGCGGGTAATTTCGAGCTCCGTGTCGCGGGGTAGGCTGATGACACGGCGGCCTTCGAGAGGTTGCCTGACGATATCCCCCTCCTTCTGAAGGACCTAGAGACTTTTGGTCGTGCTTCAGGGCTGCAAATCAACGCTATCAAAACTTTGTTGATCGCACTCCACCCTCACGGACCCCAGCCACACATGCGACTCCCTGACCTGTTACAATATCAGGATCCGGAGGCTGCTTGCCGATATCGCGGGCTGCAAGTTGGCAGCAACATTGTTTCGGGCAAAGCCTGGGAGTTCGCTACGAGAAAGCTGAAAGTCCGGCTTCAGATCGCCAGCCAAAAATCGCTCACCGTGGACCATCGCAGCCTCATCGCTGCCGCTGTTATAGTACCTAATCTACTTTACGTTGCCCGACACGAATGGCCGAGCACGACGGACGTTAAATCTGTGGACGCCCGGATCCGACACTATGTCTGGCATGACCAATTCTCGACAGAAGCCACCGGTGTGCGGGCATGAATGGATGCTGACTTAGCCAGGCTCCCCAGATCGATGGGGGGGTTGCTATCCCAGACCTGCGGTCGGAACTTTACGCACTTGCAGCTATCACGGTCGGCAAGTGGGCGTACAGTACGACCCACATGCACATCGTAGGTGACATTCTCTTCCATCACAAGACAGCAGGACTGGCACCGATAGTGTGCATCCCTCCCAAATTTCAACCGGTCGCTCCGACCGGAACCCACAGACGCGGCTCTTTGTAAGCGATGGGAAGAGCTCTGCTGGCTTAAGCTCCGGAGCCAGTCGAAGGAGACCCAGTAGAGGCACTTGCCCGTGCTGCTTGGTCGGCGGCTGTGATATGGACTGGCACGATGGACAACTTACTCTTGATTGTGCGGGCATGCTGCTGAGACTTGCAGGATTTCCGCACTACAGGGAGTATCTGGCCAGGGGGCACGTACACCTGGGATGGCTACATTTTGTGGATATGGGATCGGTACAACTCTACGCGAGAGACAGCAGGCGGAAGGTCTTAGCCGAGGCATGCGGGCTGCTCGGCAAGCCAAACAGCCTAGTACGGGACCATGTCACGTGGGTCAGGACCGCCTACGCCCGCTCGTCTTCTCATTCCGCACGCTGAGGATGACGAACACACAGCGGGCCACAGCAACGGAACTGGCTCTTGCACTGGTGATTAATTACCTGGATATCGCTACACCCTCCGCTTACCCTGGAGAGGTCCATTTCACCGCGACACATGAGGATCATCCTGTCGTAGTCTCGTTAAGAGCTGGCGCGGGTGTGGTGGCGCTCATCCACCCCAGCATTACTGGGCCCCCAGTATTGAAAGGAGTTACACATCAAGGGGCATTTGCTGCTACACTAACTCCGTTTATGGCACCGGAAGTGGAGGTGCACGGTGTCCACCCGCACCCGGCGCTTAGCCGGCTGGTATGCTTGTGGGCGGGAAACCGACGCTGGTCCAGACGCAGGGGTGAATACAAACGCCGAACGGCAGATGCCTCGGCGAGACTAGAGTCGACCCTTCGCCAGCACATGCTCAAAGCCTTGCGGAAACTTGGACTCCGCGATCAAGGAATGGAACAAGCGGTTTTCAGCCTTTGGCTACCGGAGCTCCCACACGGAATATGGAAAGTGGTTGACGAGGTGAAGACGGTTTGGTCGGACCCGAACATGCTGCTCACCAACGCCGTATCGATGCTCCTAGAGAGCTACTGACGAATTGGGGCGGCAATTTGCATGCAGTCTGCTTGGCGATGGCGGGTTAGTCACTTTGATGATCTTAACAACGTCACTCAAGGCCATCATATTGCATACTTGCATAAAAAATTCGGCAAGGCTATAGCACCACATGCATGCCACATTCCAGCCGAGAATTGGGGAGATTGCTGCCATCATTGTCCGGAAAGTGCTGAGCGAGGGGACCAGAGCGATGACCACTCAAATAGCAACACCGCGCTACAGTCAGTCCCTACTGTTTTGTGGCAGACGAACAAGCCGAAAAACAAGATCTGCTGGCAGCGGGGCCATTTTGATCAGATTCCTTAGCACTGCGGCCGATGCTGAGGTCATTTGGCTGGCACATATGTCGTATGCCTCCACTAACATCACTCAGCACATGGCGTCCACCATGGGGCTCCTCACGGGATAAGCGGAATGCGCCAAGAAAGGGTATGGACCGCTCCACATCATTGGTGACAACGCACAAGTGATTCGCATGCACATGCGGCGGATCACGCCCAAGGCAGCTCACGGCAAACCCTTGTACTAGCACTGTCGCCGACTGGTGAAACGACTCACGACACATGAGTGGCACTACCAGGAGGATCCAGCAATTATGGCGAGGGAGTTAGCCACTATGGCTATGACCTCCGGCACGGTCAGACAAATAACGATCGGCGGGGACACGACCGCCAAGCCTCAATGGGACCGAGTAGTTAATCATATGGAGTCACATATTATGTGACTCCATATTATGATCTCCTGGGTAGAGACAACGGAGGAAGCAGTGCAAGAGGACGCTGTGGCCGCCAGCCACACAGGCCACCGGCAAGCAACGGGGAGGTGCGAACCTGGGGAACAGCTAGTCGCCGACATAGGGAAGGCAACTAGGGCGGACATAGGATGACGTTAGGGTAACCAAGTGACATCAATGAATCTCACTGAAAAACGAAGATTCCGGAACCTCGTTGAAATGTCAAGTACTCCGGGACTATGGTGATGGCCAAGGTCGGCTGTACGTCCGTGTCAGATTCACCCAGACGCTTCAAGCAATTAGTCAAGGGCAACCGTGAGTACCCGCAGGTTGCGGCCGGATTGCGCATCCAAGTGGAGTTTACAGCAGAAGACCGCCCTGAATATGACTCGCCCTACACGCTGGAGGGAAATGTTCACAAGGTGATGGCAGATTACTACATGGGAGCGTCGTTTAGTGGATCTACAGTCAAGGCCCGATCAGCGACAAAAGCCCACCGGCTGAGGTGTTTTTGCAAGAAACGATGAAATTAAAAGGGCGAATGCAGACGAACGCATTCGCGAAGTGTGCGCGCGATCTCATAGCATCTCGGGCACCCGCAGTGCGAGAATCCACACTTTCAGCTTCTTTGCCGGTACAGGCGCTCGTTCGACAAACTCGGAGGTTTCACATGAATCGCATCCGGTAAGTGAACAGGAAGCCCCCCCCTATGTACTGCTGACCCCACATCGGTCTGGTAAGTTGAGAGGGGGGGGCTGGATGGATGCACGTGCAGCTATCACGGTTGTTATAGTACCTAATCTACTTTACGTTGCCCGACACGAATGGCCGAGCACGACGGACGTTAAATCTGTGGACGCCCGGATCCGACACTATGTCTGGCATGACCAATTCTCGACAGAAGCCACCGGTGTGCGGGCATGAATGGATGCTGACTTAGCCAGGCTCCCCAGATCGATGGGGGGGTTGCTATCCCAGACCTGCGGTCGGAACTTTACGCACTTGCAGCTATCACGGTCGGCAAGTGGGCGTACAGTACGACCCACATGCACATCGTAGGTGACATTCTCTTCCATCACAAGACAGCAGGACTGGCACCGATAGTGTGCATCCCTCCCAAATTTCAACCGGTCGCTCCGACCGGAACCCACAGACGCGGCTCTTTGTAAGCGATGGGAAGAGCTCTGCTGGCTTAAGCTCCGGAGCCAGTCGAAGGAGACCCAGTAGAGGCACTTGCCCGTGCTGCTTGGTCGGCGGCTGTGATATGGACTGGCACGATGGACAACTTACTCTTGATTGTGCGGGCATGCTGCTGAGACTTGCAGGATTTCCGCACTACAGGGAGTATCTGGCCAGGGGGCACGTACACCTGGGATGGCTACATTTTGTGGATATGGGATCGGTACAACTCTACGCGAGAGACAGCAGGCGGAAGGTCTTAGCCGAGGCATGCGGGGTGCTCGGAAAGCCAAACAGGGACCATGTCACATGGGTCAGGACCGCCTACGCCCGCATCGTCTTCTAATTCCGCACGCTGAGGATGACGGACACACAGCGGACCACAGCAACGGAACTGGCTCTTGCACTGGTGATTAATTACCTGGATATCGCTACACCCTCCGCTTACCCTGGAGAGGTCCATTTCACCGCGACACATGAGGATCATCCTGTCGTAGTCTCGTTAAGAGCTGGCGCGGGTGTGGTGGCGCTCATCCACCCCAGCATTACTGGGCCCCCAGTATTGAAAGGAGTTACACATCAAGGGGCATTTGCTGCTACGCTGACTCCGTTTATGGCACCGGAAGTGGAGGCGCACGGTGTCCACCCGCACCCGGCGCTTAGACGGCTGGTATGCTTGTGGGCGGGAAACCAGACGCAGGGGTGAATACAAACGCCGAACGGCTGATGCCTCAGCGAGACGAGGGTCGACAAACCTGGCGGCACGAACTGTAAAATGGAAAGAACACAGCGCGTTTGTGGCGGCAGGCCTCGGCACTCTGGAATGAAAACGGATAAGGCGGCTTACCGGGTGAGCCCATGGGGCAAACAATTATTGATCAGGCCTAAACTTCACGCCCTCACGCTGTATGACGTGAAGAACAACAAAATGGGGTGTCCCATGGAACGTGTGCCCATCGCCGTAATATTACGCTACTACATGTATTTTGGGAAGGCGATGCGGCCATGACCCTTCGCCGGCACATGCTCCAAGCCTGGCGGAAACTTGGACTCCGCGATCAAGGAATGGAACAAGCGGTTTTCAGCCTTTGGCTACCGGAGCACGCCCAAGGCAGCTCACAGCAAACCATTATACTGGCGCTGTCGCCGACTGGTGAAACGACTCATGACACATGAGTGGCACTACCAGGAGGATCCAGCAATTAAGTGGCGAGGGAGTTAGCCACTATGGCTATGACCTCCGGCACGGTCAGACAAATAACGATCGGCGGGGACACGACCGCCAAGCCTCAATGGGACCGAGTAGTTAATCATATGGAGTCACATATTATGTGACTCCATATTATGATCTCCTGGGTAGAGACAACGGAGGAAGCAGTGCAAGAGGACGATGTGGCCGCCAGCCACACAGGCCACCGGCAAGCAACGGGGAGGTGCGAACCTGGGGAACAGCTAGTCGCCGACATAGGGAAGGCAACTAGGGCGGACATAGGATGACGTTAGGGTAACCAAGTGACATCAATGAATCTCACTGAAAAACGAAGATTCCGGAACCTCGTTGAAATGTCAAGTACTCCGGGACTATGGTGATGGCCAAGGTCGGCTGTACGTCCGTGTCAGATTCACCCAGACGCTTCAAGCAATTAGTCAAGGGCAACCGTGAGTACCCGCAGGTTGCGGCCGGATTGCGCATCCAAGTGGAGTTTACAGCAGAAGACCGCCCTGAATATGACTCGCCCTACACGCTGGAGGGAAATGTTCACAAGGCGATGGCAGATTACTACATGGGAGCGTCGTTTAGTGGATCTACAGTCAAGGCCCGATCAGCGACAAAAGCCCACCGGCTGAGGTGTTTTTGCAAGAAACGATGAAATTAAAAGGGCGAATGCAGACGAACGCATTCGCGAAGTGTGCGCGCGATCTCATAGCATCTCGGGCACCCGCAGTGCGAGAATCCACACTTTCAGCTTCTTCGCCGGTACAGGCGCTCGTTCGACAAACTCGGAGGTTTCACATGAATCGCATCCGGTAAGTGAACAGGAAGCCCCCCCTATGTACTGCTGACCCCACAGCGGTCTGGTAAGTTGAGAGGGGGGGCTGGACGGATGGACAAAGGGTTCATCATCAAATGGCGACCACGAACACGTCCGATGGACTCAACCAGTTGATCGGGAATTTGTACGGGGTCGCTCATTCGAAGTTGCAGGTACTCGACCAAAGGAACGAGGAACATATGAAGTTAATCAAGGGGCAGACGGAGTTAATCAAGGCACAGACACTGACGCTGGAAGCGCAGGAGAACAAGATTTCGGATGTTCAGAATCAACTACAATGCCTACATGCTATCCTGGCTCGACAGGGAAGCAGTCGAAGCCAACGGCAGGAGCGCAACGAACGGGGTCGAAGTCAAAGCCCAATTCGAAGTCGAAGCCAGAGCCGGACCCCCAGTACCCGCCGAAGCAAAAATCGACGCGGCTCGTACAACCGGCCAGTGGAACCGCAGATGGGGTACTTCCACCAACAGCCCGTGCCCCCCCCCCCCGTGGCAGCGGCAACATCTTCAGCAAGCTCCGTGGCAATTCGAGCATGCCGGAGTCCCCCAGCTGCTATATCAGCTCCACTCTGCACTAGCCTCACAGCCACTTCAGCAGCAGCCCGCCAGCTCCAGGTCAATGACAACTTCCTGGCCCAAGCAATTGTAACCTTCCAGTCTACGACCCAGACGCCGAGCGACCCAAGAAATCCACCAAACTAGCCAAAACGTTGCTGCATCACAACGCAGTGACCCAAGCAACCCACGAAACTAGCAAAACATTCGCTACACCACAACTCATTTTCAGTCCTCACAATCATCATTAATTATTACACCATCTGCATGTCGTATGCCTTCACTAACATCTCTCAGCACATGGCGTCCACCATGGTAGGTCGCTCGCGTGCCCCAAGAGCACATGGCTGGTCCAATCCGAGCACAGCTCGCTGAGCACAAGTGACATTGCACAGTGAAACAATCTTACGTCTGTACGTCTGTTCTGGTTCCGGCAAAATTTCCGCTTCCAAACAGCCTCACGAAGAACAAGAGCCGTGGTCACAGACGCAATGGTCATGACGAGGTGGAAGAGGAGACGGAAGACCACAGAGAAGAAGATCAGGGATACAGTGCCTAGCATCGAAGCCGTCGAGGAGATCGACGAAGAGAGTAGCGGATAACATGTTCGGTGATAGGAAGGATGACGAAGGCACTAGTGGGTCAGAGGAGACGAAAGTCGACTCAGACGCGTAGGTGGTGGAGACGATGGCAATTGGAAAAGTAGTGACAAGTGATAATTTGAAAATTGGTGACAAGTGACAATTTGAAAAGTAGTCACAAGTAATTTGAAAAGTAGTGACAAGTAACAATTTAACGTGGGACCAGCCAACACTAGCATAATAGCTAAAAGCCAGCGACATATGCAAACGAAGTGAGATTGTTAAAGCGGTCGTGGGGTTTGCGACTTAGAGCGGCGTCTCAAAATCCTGACACTCAGGTATCCGGTCGCAGGATATACTGCAGATTCAAAGCCCTTGAAGCTAGCAGAGGCCCTCCTTGAATATGTGCTGCTAACGGGAGCGACGTCGCTACATAACTTGACGGCAGTGAGACATCCGCCTGTTGCAAAGCCCTTGTCCGCTTGATGCGGGAGAGCTCGATGGCTTCCTGATCTCCCGGTTGAACAACTTATAAGTCTTGTATTCTACCCCAGGGCGGGACAACCGCTTAGCATTTCACCCGACGATTATATGGTAGCACGTCTTGAACTTGTAGTAGAACTTGCAGGCACACACGCACTTGTCAACATTCACAATCCAACCGTCCATCGGCATCCCGTCCGTGTGTGCATACCATAGCGACCACGTCACGACAATATCGTAGAGACGAGCAGTCCGTGCGCGTTGCTCGCAGACGAGCAATGCAGGTTCCACTACAAGCTGCGACGCTCAAACTTCTACATTTTAGTCGAAAATCCCAAAATGACCATCGACAGTTTCACATAGCTCTTTCTTTATCTTGCTCAACAGAAGCTGGTTCTGTAGAGTGCTGTTTCACACCTGTCGGTTTGATAATCGACCACTCTTCCTTTGCCATCATTAAAGCTGCAGCTTTAGCTGACGAAGTGTAGGTGTGTATCTGCCGTCGAAGAATGGATCGTCACATCTTGAATTACAGTCATCGAAGTCGCTAGATGTCGCTACATGTAAAAACCTCCGGCGTCCTGTATACTTCTTTAAGATTGCGTTGAATGTTTGACCACGATCACTCGCCGACGACGAGCTGTAGGATTACAGAATAGAACGATTCATGACTACCATGTGCAATGCTAGATCATCATCTTAAGGGATTCTTGCCTATCTTCGTAAGAAAAGCGGCAAGTAACTAACCACAGTTCTTTGGATATACTATCATTGCAAACAGACATGATGTAATATTATATTATATATTGTGTAGGCAAGACGACGAAGTTGAAGGATATGCAAAACCTTTTCAGGAGTTTAGGTAGGCGGCAAAATCGATGCTGGCAAACGGAGTGGATTATGCAGGAGTTTGCCAACGCGCTCGACGGCAATACGACCCGCATATTTGTAAGCAAGGCGGAAGATGTTGCAGTGACTATAGTCTTCAAAATCGCAGGAATATGGCGCCTTTTCTCCACGTTTCCTGAAATTTTCATCTTTGACTCGATGCAGGACAAAGTCGTGCTTCGCACGAAGAGAAGCTCTGAAATTTTAGCTGCGATAATGTGGTGATCAAGTGTTAACCCTTACGTGAACAGAGCTTATTATCTTTTATTTGTATGGTATACAAAGTTAGCATAATACCGTATCAAGTGGGGCAATTTGACCCTTTCATAAATCACGGTACTCGCCCAAATCAGACAAAGTCGCGCTTCGCACGAAGAAGCTCTGAAATTTAGAAAGATGCTATTAGAAGCTATATTGTTTGTTGTCCATGACATTTTTCTCTACCATCGCCAGCAGTTTAACATTTCTTCGTGTTCACGTACCTTTGACCAAGAAGAGCATCTGGTGCGCCTGCTTCGCAGCTGCACCATCTGCATCGTGCCAGTCACCCGTGTTTTAAATTAAATGCAAGTACATGTACAGTCCCAAACCAGTTATAAATGCACTTTGGTGGAGGGACGCACCACGTGAGCGAAGTACAGTAGCAGCAAACCTTATCAGTACTAGTATTACTTTCTATCTTAACGTTAGTAAAACTAACAAATATATAAATTAGCCTATGTGTTTGATACGGCTATACGTGTGGCAGCACGAACTTATTTTTAAAAGAAGGGCGAACGGAAGATTTCTTGTGGGAAGCGGATGATCCCTTCGCGCAACCTCCAAAACTCGTACCTAGACGAGGTGGACGTTACAAGCAACATCCCCGTAATTTATCATATTCAGAGGGTATTATGATTCATGAAAGTAACTGTAGAATATTTACATGGTTTTTCCACGAAACCTTTATACTCTAATATCACCTATCACCCATAAATTACCAGGTCATAGATTTTTTGAAGAATAAGACCTCCACTTGGATCCCTCCTTAGCTCTGAAATAAATTTCAGAGAACATAAATGTGAATGTATACAAGACCTGTATGTGGTTAGACGTACAAGTGCAACTGTGCCTTTGCCCGGAATCTGTTGTTGCCATGTCGCCACTTTCTGTACTTCATGAAGATTTACAACAACGAGAGTGTGCTACCACCATTCACGTATCTTTATCCATGTTGACTCCGATGTCACACCGAAAACGACATCCGAGCGGGTTGGGCGAACGCATGCACATCCGAATACCGCGGCGTTGAAATTGCATACACGTTCGGCGGTCCCGATCGGAAATCCCGATACACTGTCCCGACTGGCGATATTGATCGGTCATCTAGATCAGCCCAATCGTGGAGTGGATATATATTCAGGCGACGAGTGGAAGATCGAGGCAGGCTGACAACAGAAAGAGGGGGTCGTGAAAGGATCCTGGGTCTGTTGCGTGGTATCGCCATCCGCTAGTCAAGATCGGAGGTGAAGTAAGGATTACAGAATTCCCAAGCCGAAGGCAGTATACTTGCACGACCCCCTCTTTCTGTTGTCAGCCTGCCTCGATCTTCCACTCGTCGCCTGAATATATATCCACTCCACGATTGGGCGTAACACCGACCCAGGATCCTTGCACGAAGACATCTTCCTGTTGTCAGCCTGCCTCTAGCTTCAACTCGTCGCCTGATTCTATATCCACTTTACGATTGGGCGTAACACGTTTGCCGCCGATCCGACACGACCGGTGTTGGTCTTCCCGATTCTATCTAATCTAGGGTGTTGGCGTCATCCCGTATGCCCCAGATTGTTCGGATAGCGCGAACTTGTGCCAGACTCGCCGCCAGTATATGCGCATCTCCATTTTGTGATCCGTATTCGAGCTTTCTTGTGCGCTTCACCACATCCGTCCCTGTCCGTAAGCTGTGTCGTACGACGGCTCACTGCGGGCAGTCATCGCAGCTCTCATCCCACTTTCGCATTTGCTTGATCCCTCGCAGGTGCCATGAGCTCTCAACAACACCATCAGTTCGACGGATCGGATGTCTAGTTCAATCCTCCGAGCGGGACTTAGACCCCGCCATAAATCCAGACTGTACTTGACGCCCGCAATCGGCCTTCGTCTCCACTGCGGTCCCATAAGGGTGTACATAGTGAAACCCATATGATGTATCATAATCATTTGCCAACATTTTGACCATGCTCTCCCACAGGACCGCAGCGGACCTCTAATTCTTGCTGTTTTGTTTGTTAGTGAAAGGGTTAATCTTTGAATCACATTCTTGTGGCCTGGCCGTGTCTTCGTCGTAGATCTTGAGTTGACATTCTTCAGGATTTGCACTTCCATAAACACGCAAATTCGCATACACCATTTCCTCCGATCGGTGGCCTCCCCACCGATCCGCCTTGCACTCTCGTCTAGTCATCTCGACGGTGCTACCTCAAACTTCTCATTGAGATTGCATCGCACCAAAATGGTTCCGCTTTGTGCGATCCCGGAGGAACTCATGCAACAGCACCTCGCAATTGAGATCTGCTACTATCCCATCGCGCATCCTAGAACCTGACAACACTAGATTTATGTCCTGGCTTCGCCCCTTGGTTCCACCCATCTTGGCCGATCGGCGATCCCACGTCAAGCCTCGAAACCCTTCCAACGCACCAATAATGCTCGATATATCTGTCGGTAGCGCGTCTTTCTTCCTGTCCTCATATCCGTGATTATACCCACTTCTTACCCCCCCTGGGTCTTGATCTGGTCTCCAACTGTTTTTCGGGAATAGGACCTAGTCGAAATCGAGCCGATCAGACTCGTCCATGGTAAGATCGTTCTTGGCCGATTTGGGAACCCCCACACCGGCTTTTGCTTTGACACATATACAACCGGAAAAAGACGGACGGCTACTACCCCATCCCGCATCCTACAGCCTGACAACACTAGATTTATGTCCTGGCTTCGTCCCTTGGTTCCTCCCATATTGGCCGATCGGCGATCCCACGGTGCGTGCACACCAGTGTTTTGCGATACTGCTGCCACCATGCTGGAATCGTTCGTGCATCACTTGTGATCTTTTTGTTGCGTTCCTTGATGCTCGACATCGACTGATCAATGAAGCTCTGCGTTGTCTTAGTCGAACATACCTTGATTGCGTCGTGAAAGCGCTCCGGCGAGTGACGGAAATCCAGAAAATGTGTGGCAGAATCGGACAGAAGCGGATCATGAGCTGCGTGAGTATCTGGTGTCTGCTTGATTCCTGAAGGTGTCCGATATTTCATCGTGTTGTTTTCGGAATCATTGATGTCACCATCGTTGGAAGGTTCCATCTCGAAAACAACCGATCGCGTTTGTTCTTCTAAGGTGTGAGACCTTAGGGCACCACCGACACTCTTTCCACTGTTTCCTTGTAGCTCAGCACGAAACCGAAACGACAACGGCAACGGTCACACCCATCAAGCAGATCGCGTACTTCTCCGTCTTCTACCCTCGATCTGGGTGCACACATAGCGACATCAGATAGCTGAGCTCCTAACAAGACGAAGCCTTGACCCGCGTATCATGACAGCGCTCCCATAACTTTTCTCGCCGCTTCACCTCCGCGTCGACGTCGTGGCCACTGGTCCGTTCGATGAATGGCGAAATTGCTTTTTCAATAGATCCCACCCAAGACAAGATCCATTTCTCGGATCGAAGTTAAGATCCCACACTAGTAATACTGTAAAACACACATAGCTGAACAGTCGTGCGATATCAGCAGAATTTAATCCCTAGAAACTACCATATAAGACTACGCAATACGACATTGTGCTACCAAATCGATTATTGAGGTGCAATCTGGTCTAATGGATGCAAAACAACTGCCTCTCAATTATCCGTTGACACCAGCACCAGCAAAATTCACAGCCGTTTTCGAGTAGTGACGGCTCAAAACACTCGTCTTCTGCGTGAAGATAAACAACAACTTTTTATTGGGGATCTAGCAAAACAATGCATATCGAAGCGATTGTAAACACGCAGTGGTTCCAAATCGATCAGCAATCGGTCAAAAGTGCGAGTTTAGATCGTCATCTCAAATTATCGGGTATAGTCGCTAATAGGGATACTATCATTATTGCGATTAGCTCCAGCCACTTTAGATCCAAAGAGCTAGCATTCTTGGTCAAGATATTTGCATGTGACCTCACCAAAAAAGCCCCTCCATTGACTGGGTTTCGGTATCTGGTGAGCGTTGGCGTTGACAGACCGTAGCTCAAGCACCATACTTTTTGGTAAACGTGGCCGACCATGGGTAGGCAGTAGTTGATCTGCTGTCGTAAACTGAATCCTCGATGGCGAAGGATCGTGTCCGCTTACATGAGTAGCGCTAGCTTTTTCGTGGTGATCTGCTTCCTTCCTCTCGCGAGTTGTCATCTACGACGACGAGTACGTTGCTCGAGCCCCGACGCCGTACCCCTAAACATTTATTCTCGCACCGATATCCGCTAATCAAGAGTAAATGTAACTCGATTACTAAGATCATCTACGAGATCGGTAAGCTCCTCCATCGAGAGTCATCCTTCTATGCTTAAGAAAAGTAATGGCGCCCCGGTGGAAGTGGCTACTGAAGTTTACAGGCGTACGGACATTCAGTGCAAGAACTGCGGCAAATGGTGGGGGCAATTCAATTGTCGAAGAAAGACGAGGACAAGCAAGCTGCCAAGAACCAACGTAATGACGATATAGATGTATACGATGATGTACCGGGCTATTACAAACCGTAGTTGCAACTTTCAACATGAGCAAACAACATGAGAGTTGCTTTGTTAATGCACATGCTGGTACAGGTTCTGAAGACTACTCCGCGCGTATGTGGCGCTTCGACAACGCGGCAAATGTGGATATGGCGTCAAACAGCATATACTTCACAGAATAACGGCCTGATACAACTTATGCCGACTGCATGCGAGCCTTCAATAAGAAGTTTGCTGCGATCGCTGTTGGCTGCAAGTGGTTAGTGTTATGAGTCGGATGTGATCCACCCATATGTGAATTGTCTCATTGACCGGGCCGTAATCGTTCACTGTTTCACTCGCAACCAGAAAATCAAGGATATTTGATCGAGAGTCATGGTCGTTCTGGAGCACGAAAGTATGATCTTGGGAAAAGCAACGATAAATGGTTGGGCGTCGGATGGTTCGCCTACGGTAACACCCCAAAATTAGTTTTTAGCTGAGAATAACGAAGTCGTTAGTGACATACCCAACTTCCTCGCGACCCTCACAAGTGAGTTTCACAGCTGCAGGTTACGCTACCGATCGGTAGAGGCGGTACAAGTGTCGTGAGGACTTGTGCTGATGCTTCGTCAACGTGAGTTTGACGAGTGTCAAACATGCCACCTGGGAAAGAAGCACAACGGTCGGCAGAAAAGCAAATTGAGCAAGAGGACAAACGAAAAAATAAGCAGCGTGATCAAACAATATGTTCTTGCTATTGTTCTTGTTCACCCACTCAGATTTAAGAATGCACCAGAATTTAAGGCTGGGATGGTACGATTTATCTTGTGGACCGAGAGAATGCCCCCTGGTTGCAAGGTGAACACAGTGATCGCTGATGGATTTTGCAATACGGCTATGTATGGGATGTGAAATTCAGTTCTTTTCAAACCTCTTCATAGATCACATCTCTACAAGTGTAAACAGCTATACCAGACCATGGTTCACACGCAAATATTTATGTAGAGTGTTGGCGGGTTGTCGAACTCGTTATCGTAAACGCGTTGGATATGGCTGTGTACGTGAAGAACAGGTCATATCACGCTGCGACCTAGAAACCCCCAGATCACTGGACAATGCTAAATAGAAAGGGTCTCCACCGCATGATGAAGTTTGTATGGATTGTCCATGAGTACAAGCCAACTGGGTCGCCGCGTCGCAACCTCGATGAAAATAGCTGTTTTGTCAGTGAAAGACCAATCGGGCTATTGAATATTTTCTCCAGCGAACATTAGTACAATAAGTTCAGTACGTGGTATTATGTACAAAAACGTATTCAGGACCATCTGTTGCTGACTGATTGATTAATGAGGAGAACTCTGAAGACAGCGTAGCGTGCACCGAAGCCAGTGAGAACAGCGCGAATGAGGAAACCAAACTTGATGATGATGACATTTAGAGTCACTACGAATTCCTCTCTACTAAAGCTACCAATCCGAATGATCCTCAGTTTGTCAATTATTATGGCTAGGACGAAATGTTGGGGGTTGACACATATGAAGAGATGAAAGAGTCTGCACACTATAAATTAGACAATGCAGAATGGAGCAGTATGAGAATGCACACTGTCATTTGCTAGCGGGTGTGAAGAGAACGTTTAAGTCGATCGAGACCAACTCAGAGATTTTGAGAAGAACGATGAACGTCGGCCACCCAAACGACTTGGAAATATCACCTATCTGATTAACTGTATGATTAACTGGAAGCGATAGTCTCGGTTTCAGAGGGTGTGTCCAAGTTTGGGCGCTCAGACACCCAAGCCCGCAACCACCAACGGCGAAGGGAGAGGCTGCCGCCGCTGCCCTTCGCGTCTTGCGCCCAAACAGCCGAAGACATTCTACCTCCCGCCTCGAACGCCATGGTCTCCCCCCCCCCGCCATCCTCTCCGGCGGTCCATTCCGTGCCCGCGATGGCCCCGACTCCATATCCACCAGCCAGCCGTAGTACATCAACATCCGCCTGTGCTAGTGCCGCGACAGAGCCTTCACGAGATGCCACCCCGACGGCACCGCTCACCGACACAGCTTCCACCCGGGCCAGCTCCAGGATCGCATCCACGCTTCATAGCGTCTCCGCTCGGCCATTGCCTCGTCAGTGACAAACATCGGCTCGTACTGTCTGACCCCCGCATGCATCGCTCGGTCAGGACACACCGAGCTCAGGCACACGCGGCGCGCTCAGCTCGGCGCTGACTGCGGCGCAATCGTTTCCAGCTGCGGCCTCCACCGGACTGCTCACAGCGCCGGCGATACAAACGGCACGTCTGGGACATCGACAGTGGTAGCAAAAGCGCCCAAGACGGCTAAGGCGCCCAAGGTGGCGAAGTGATCTAAGCCCAGGAAAGCGGCGAAGATTGCGAATTCCGTGACAGCGGTCACGCACTCGCGATTTAAAAACATTCCGAGATGCAAAAGGTGGTTCTTTAGCTTCAAGGTGGTCGAGAGGTTGCGACGACGAAAACTGTCAGGTTAACAAATTGGTGGTTGACAGGATTTGAATCCATACCGAAAGTCAGCTCAAAGTACGCTCAAAGGAGGTTCTTTAGCTCAAAGGTGGTCGAGAGGTTGAGTGCGTGAAATACCAAGAAGGGTTTATGATTGCTTTGGTCCATAACTTACGAAAAGTAAAAAGGTGCCGTCGTAATGTTCCATGATTTTCTACTTATGGTGTGGAAATAGATTCTTTTTCAGTGGTCTGGGCATGGCATCTGCGGGTCAGATTGAAAATTGTGCGTTGTCCTACAGTACCCCCCCGTCTCCTCCGGTGGGCTACGGATGGCGGATCACAGCGACGAGCCGCAACATATGCAAGTGTTAACGCGAGCAAAGCAGTGTGTTTTCATGATGATGGTTATTGTTCACCGACATGACACTGTTGATACGCATGATACGACTCTACTACAGTCTATCAACAACTTAATGACAGGATTACCGCATTTCGACCGTTTACAAGGTGGAGGCACCAGACTACGAGATTCAGCCCAATATAACAACACGCAAGATACTAGGCGAGAAGCAACCCCATTCTCAGCTGGCAATATTGCGTATAATCGCGATTTAGCATTCAGTTGAAGGTTGGCGTTCACGGGGGGGTCGCAAAGTTACCTGCGATTGACTGGGGATTCACATACGAGTTGAATGCGATGCAATCTGCATATTCAGCCCACTCGTTTAGCATAGAGGCCTTGTGATGAACGAATTCAGCTTCGCTCTACGCGAAGTGCAAGTGTGGACACCAACGCAGACAGCTCCACCCGCGTGACCCTCACGTAGCTTAGGTAGGAGCTATCATGAAGTCCCAAACGCACCTCTTGACTGATCTACGTGTAACTCCATACTTGTATAACTTGGCACCATTGCATTCGTGAACTGTCTTGCCTAGTCTTTCCAAGTTTAGCCAATCCTCGAAAACATTAATTCAGGTTTCCCTTGTCCATTTGTTGTTCTGGTTAGCAGAGCCACAGTGTAGATGTATACACAAGGCAATTCATACCAGAATGTCATATCAAATCTCGGTCTCATATGATCTTTCATCCTTAAGCCGATGCGCACAGACAGGACAGAGTTTCCCGCCAACTCCCCATTTTTTGCTTGCGCGAACTCAATCAAACGTTTCTCAGTCGCTCCGGGTATCGAGGGCTCATCTTCGTCGGTCTCAGAGGCACCATCAGCTTCGGAGTCACCTCTCCCTGCATCACCAGCTTTGAAGTCGCCTCGACCTTCAAGATCATCAGCTTCGCCTCGCCCTGCATCATCAGCTTCGGAGTCGCCTCTCCCTGCATCATCAGCTTCGCCTCGCACCGAATCATCAGCTTTGGAGTCACCTCGCCCTGCAAGGTCAGCTTTGGAGTCACCTCGCCCTGCAAGGTCAGCTTTGGAGTGGCCTCTCTATTCATCATCAGGTTCGAAGTCGCCTCGCCCTGCAACATCATCCTCGGAGTCACCTCTCCATTCATCATCAGCTTCGGAGTCACCTCTCCATTCATCATCACGTTCGAAGTCGCCTCGCCCTGCATCATGAGCCTTGGAGTCGCCTCGCCCTGCAACATCATCCTCGGAGTCACCTCTCCATTCATCATCAGCTTCGGAGTCACCTCTCCATTCATCATCACGTTCGAAGTCGCCTCGCCCTGCATCATGAGCCTTGGAGTCGCCTCGCCCTGCAAAATCAGCCTCGGAGTCACCTCTCCATTCATCATCAGCTTCGGAGTCACCTCGCCCTGCATCACAGGTTCGGAATCGCCTCTCCCTGCACCATCAGCTTCGGAGTCGTCTCGACCTGCAAGGTCTCGCCTCGACCTGCACCGACAGCTTCGTATTCGCCTTGGTCTTGAAGCCCTTCCTCAGTCTCAGAGTCGCCATCATCATTATGCAAAGTTGCAGCTTGAGATGCTGGTCCTGTCGTCGTATGCCATCGTTTTACCAACTCGATGCACAGTGAAAGGCCCCCACCATTCCGTTCAGCGTCGCTGCCATCGCCGCGCGAGTCTCTTGGCTAATAACACCGGGGTCTACACGTAAGAGCGGCAGATCCTTATCGCCATCGCTGCTCATGGTCCCTCGGACGTGGATCAGAATATGGCGACAATTTTGGTTTAGTGATCTGGCGGCGTCAGGGGCGCCATGAGCAGCGCATGTCGGACAAGTGGTCGTCGCTGGAGCGCATCACCACGCATATCTCCGGAGAAGTAGATCGGGTACCTGCCGCCGAGGCAAAAGCAGAAGATGTTCGCTGAGTACTGCCACGGCGCGTCATGAAGAAGTCGGTCTGGTCTCGAGCGCCGGCAGCAGAGCAGAAGGAGCTCGAGAAGACCAAGCGGACTCATCGGCACAAGAAGCGCGCGCCGGATTCGTACCACTTCGGCAGGAACTCGTACTATGAGCTCAGGCCGCCAACATTAATTGCATATAGAAGCAGTCTGCGAAGACATCGCGTAAAGCATTCCTTGTCCGCGGCACCAAGCACGAACTGAACTTTTAGCCCCGCTTCATTATTTGGATCGTACATGTGGCGCAATGAAATAGCGCGGCTGCAAAGTGCTCATGCTGGAGCTGCGACATGATGTAAAGCTCCACCGGTTAAAATACCGGAAGGCGGTCGGGGAGGGGCAATGCCGCAGACGGGCGCATACTACCTGACGCTGTTCAGCTTGAACGTTCCGATCAAGTGCAAGACAAAGGTGCTAGGCTCCCGTGCAGTGTTGCGAAGCAAATACTTTGCGGTCATTTCGACAACATACGAACGGGCATTCGAGCGATTTCCCTCTCGTGGACATTGGACCCGTCGTACGCAATAGTGAACGTAAAAGCGGCTTGGTCACGTTTGCGTCCGCTAAATGTGAAAATCCACGCACTTGCCGTCGCCACTCAGGCGCGTTCGCTGAAAGTGGTGTATGATATTTTGCACCGCGCGCAGACGACTGCAAGGCAGATGAGGTCGGAGGCCAAATCTGCATCTCAAAGTGTGCCTGATTCTCATCGGCATGAGGGTTTTGCGCGCGAACACCTCGGTGAAATCACGCTGTCGCAGCGTGATGCAGCACTTCACCGGAATTCGAGCCCGAGAGTTGAGGTCGCCCACCTGCCTCCAGGAACACCAGCACCTTCAGACGCCAAGCGCACTGCCGACAGAGAATCGCGTCAGCGCAGTGCTTGCAGGCGCTGCTTGTAGAGCATAATATGCGTAGCGCCATTGGTGTAAGACGTACATGTTATTAGCTGGTCCTTGGCCGGCTTCCACTGTTTTTTTTTCCTTGGTGTAATATGGTGGCGGCTTCAGCGAAACGCCGCTGGGAATCAGGTTTTAGGCGGGAGGGCTAGGCATTGGTGAGAAACGAGTATACTAGGTCGTGGCAAACTTGCTTGAAATTGAAGCATGTTCAGAACAGCAAACGCTAGGACAAGATAGACCAGTCAATTCATGATTTGAGCTTAATATGGGGTGTTGGGATAGGATAAACCACCACAATTGAGATATTTGTTTGAGAGAATATTGTTGGTTGTTGAAATGGGCTTACTACGCTCGCATCTCAAACAACACCCATCCGATACGCCACGCCTTCCACACGTCAAGCGCGAGTGCTGTCTCTCGAAAGCCACCACTTGAGCCTAAATGATATATCAAACAAGCAACTTCCCTATCGAAGCTATATATTTTGCAGGGATCAACCGGAAAATATGAATTGTATACAGCATATGAAAAGTATTTTGCGAGCATCGTGAGTGAAGCTTAAACCACATAAAATATAGATTTCGGGTGTTAACCCTTTAGCGGTAAAAGGGCTCGGAATGCGCCCTTCTGGGGGGGTTCAAAACACGGTTCAAAATCACCCCCCAGAAGGGCGCATCCTATGCCCTTTTAGCTTTGGAAGCGAATCATTTGTTTCTGCCAATCAGAAGAAGTGGTACAGACGTGTGCGTACAACTGGCTCGCAAAATATCGTGCCACGGCACCAAAATCGCGTGGGTCCCATCATCTTTAAGTATCTTACCAAACCAGTCAGCCATCCAGAGCCAATCATGATTGGCAATATCAAAAACAGTATACTTACACCTGTTTGCGGCCGGGGTAGCCTTAGTTATTTTAAGTCACACGCACTCATTCCGTCTCCCCACCACGCGCACCTGCTTTCTCGATTCGGAAGGCAAACGGTGCCGATTGCTCACGAGTTTGAGAAAGAGGGCCTCCGGGTGACATGGGCGTATGTGGCAAGGCGAATGGCAAAGACCAAGCGGACAGCCAGCCAGCTTCGGTCGCGCCTAACAGCCCTCAAGCGGTAAGTAGGTCAGAAACTTCCTGCGCTGTATTTTTAGCGGCCCGGCGCTAGAGCGGCATTTGTTCTCGTCGGGCTGGAGACCCTCCCGCGCAAGGATCGACATGTTTGAGCGCCCGCTGTCACCAATCCCGCCGCCGTCATCAGGGCCACCAGCGTGGCCGCCGCCAGCAGGGCGACCGGCGACGATGACGACAGCCGGGGCACTAGTTACGACGACGCCAGCTGGGAGGCCAGTGGCGCAGACGCCAGTAGGGAGACCAGCAACGCTAATGCCAGCAGTGACGCTATCCACGATGTCACCGCCAGCAGAGACACCAGCGATGACGCCGCCAGCAGAGCCACGAACAACACCAAGGCGACTATTAACGACTCCACAAACACATAAGTTGATTGGTGCTGTGGAGCAAATTGAGACGGATTCAGCTGTTGACGCAATGGTGGTGCAGGCGTCGGCACCGCTCACGGTACCGGATACTTTCCGAGCATTGGCTGAGGTGTTCAGCGACATCAAGCAGGTGGCACCCAAAACAACGCGGGTGAGATGTTTCCAACAGGCGTCGCCGCCAAGCTTTTCCAGATGGGACCACTCGGCAATCATGACGTGTTCCTGAACATCGGTGCCGGGATTGGAAACGTATTGGCCCAGGTAATACTAACTGCAAAGGTGCGCAAGTGCATTGACGTTGAGGTGCGCGATGACCTCAGCCCACTCCCAGTTCAACACATGCGGCGCCCCGCTGCCACCTACCCGCTACTACGGAAGGTGACGATGGTGGCAGTAGATGTGCGGGACGCGTTGCTATCAACACAGGTGCCCACGTCAGACGCCACCATTAGGGGGTGTCAGAATTAAGAAAACTCGCTTGGAAATCGCATGCGATTTCGTCAGAACGTTCATGTGATTTCTCTCACAAATCGCAATGCCTAACGCACGCTTCGTTGCATCAACTGCTCGGTTTTGTCCGAGGCATGCACACAAGCGTTTTGCGCCCGTTGGACGTTAGCGCACGAACTGCATGTAGCGCGTAGTTGGAAGTCAGGTCTAACACCTCTATACATTTACGTGAGATGTTGACTCGCAATGATCAAGCCCTACTTGTAAGCCATCAGCCAACAGCAACTTGCGAGCCACTCCAGCCGCATCATCGCTATGTCCGAGATCATCGCTATGATGGTGGTGGCGGTAGCTGCCTCGGTAGTGATGGTGGATGCTTCGGTCGTGACGTTGGCTGCGGTGGTGGTGACAGAGGATCGTTTTAGCTGAGCAAGGGCGAAACCCCTCCGAATCACTCCTTTCTCCGTAAATAACTTGTTGGGCAAATTGAAGAGGTGGAATTTGTCCCAGCAAGTCCACGAAATACGCGGGCACATCCACGCTGCAGGGGGGTGACCGTGAACTTCTCGGCATAGCCATACTCCATGAGTCAGGCAGTAGGTCGCCAACTTGGTTAGATAACGCTCTTATCAGCGGCATATGATGCAGCGACGTCGCTTCCGGCTTTGTTTGTCATATATCTGCTTCGAAGCGACAGCACTACCAGGGCAGCCGAAAAATAAATTGACGCTGAAGTTATTGCCATAAATAGTATCCCATAATTTATGAGGTGTTACCAAGACTGTATCATTACTTATGGTGGCTGAATACTATTTTGCACTCATAACTTATGATATCATCTCAGAGTCATACAACTATAGTATGTTAACAAAGCTAAATCTTATATTCATACAACAACACATATGCGGATTCCTTTACTACCTCTCTACTCTGCAAACCACCCATTTTCCTGGGTTAGCAAGTGGCCGGCAGCTCACGCCAAAGCCCCATTTTGCAATTTCTTACCCGGCAACACCCCCACTCACCTCAACAAGCATGCTGCGCGCGCCACGCCCTCGCCCGTCCTTCTCCAACGCTCAGGTCTCGGCGTACTTCTTCACACCCTGCAGTGATGAGTACTCCGAGCCTGTTCCCGAATACTTCCGCTGCCGGTGTGGTACCGTGCGGAAGCAAACGAGGCGCAACGGCTTCAGCAACCTGATGCAGCACGTCTGTTGGGAGCACCCCAGCTTCGAAGCTGAGATGGGTGCAGCTACAACAGCTGAGACCGGCTCGCTCATCCACTACGCTCGCCGTACGTCCGTTAATCGGTTCGGCTGGCTGGAGTGGGTCGTGAAGGCTAATCTACCCCTCGTGTTTTGCGAGAACCCTCTCGCTCGAAGGTACGACCAATGTATTAATGATATATTATTGATGAATAGTAATGATTCGTTAGTACTATTGCAGGTACACAAACCTTGAACCAATTTCGGTCGAGACCCTAAGGGCGCTGATGGAGTCGGTCGCCCAGTTGGTGGGGTTGGACATCGCGGGAGAACTCCCAGATCGTTTCGGGCTCATGCTGGATGGTTGGAGCCATGCATCGGTGCACTACGTCGCCGTATTCGTATGCTATGCGGTCGACGGTGTTGCGAAGTATGCTCTCCTTAGCATGGCTCCAATCATCCAAGAGCCCAGCGATGACCTTTCTGCCAGTACCCACCGCGAGTACTTGGCTGGTGTATTAGAGACGTTCGGCAAGGCGCTGAGTGACTGTGTTTACTTGGTCGGTGACAACTGCTCCGTAAACAAGCGCCTGGCTACCATCATGCAGGTTCCGCTGGTCGGGTGTGCTAGTCACAGACTGAATCTTGCTGTGCGGCATCACCTCGAACAGTATGAGGAAGATTCGGCTATCGTGCAAGCTCTCATGGTAAAGCTTCGCACCCTCAAGCAGTCTGCAAAACTTCGGTAAGTTTTGTATTAATCATACTTTAGGATGGATATTAATACTTTGTGTAATTAACCCGACTAATATGTTTTGCTTCACCTGCAATACCAGCCTCAAGACACCGCTGCGACCCGTCATCCGGCAGGATACCCGATGGGGTTCCACCTTCGCCATGGTACATCGGTATCATGAGCTAATCAAGTTCGTGGATGCCGATAACGACGACATCATGGAGTTGCTGCCGTCCCCGGCCTGCAACCGGCGCCTGAAGACTCTCTATGCGGAGTTGAAAGACATCGAGTCTGTATCGAAGGCTCTACAAGCCAACGATATTACTCTCCTCGATGTGCGAGTGTGGTTTGACGGGCTGATAGCAGCGCACCCGAATTTCGCGAACTACATCGGTAAGTACAGGTCTGCTGATTTGCTACTTTGAAAAGTACTAACCGACTATTTGTGCGAAATACTATATTAGGACCGCGCGCTACTATCGTTCACAGCCCCGATTTCGAATCGGGCTGTGTCCGTGTCTTGAAAGACAGCGGCGCTCGACTCACAGCGACAGAAAAACGAGCGCTGTGGCCTTTCGTTTGCAGTCCTGCCACTGCGAGTGACGAGGAGGATGATGCGGCGGGGGCTTCGTTCGTGCAGCGATTGGAGAAGCGTCGCCGCCTCGAGGCGCGAAAGCCACGGTATGGGCTCCTCGCCAGCATTCCGCCGACTTCGAACAAGGTCGAGCGCTTTTTCAGCGTTGCCCGCACGACCTTCGGCCAAGAGCGCAATAGCCTGCAGCCTGCCACGCTGGAAACGATTTTGTTTCTGCGTGAAAACGACCGTTTTTGGGATGTTTCGACAGTCGACCGTATCGTGAGTAACCGTGACTAATAGACGACTAATAGACGTTGAAGTTGCATTGCATTATTTATTGTTCAACTGGAGTGCATGCCATAATTTATGCAGGCGCTTGAAGCGACCTTCTCAAATTATTTATGAGCTGCTGCATGGCCTAATAAATAAAAATGCCATAATCGGCAGCCCTGAGCACTACATCGCCAAATCGGACTTCCATCGTCACGATTTTGCCGCTGCGCCGACGAAATTCTGGTCAGGGTGATTTCCTCAGCTGTAAGGATATTTCCACATTGTGCTCCGTACAGCATGCGACCGTCAGTAGGAGCATCAGTCCATTCGCCATTCATATTCTCGCTCGCCAACTCCATCATAAATTGGCGATGGGGGGTCCCTGGCCACGGAGTCGGATTTCGCCAGCCTGCGAGTCAGGTATGCATTTGCTCGCGCAATGTCGATCATAGCTAAACACAAGCCAAGCTTTAATGCCAACGCTTGACAGACTGGTCATCGGCGATCGACAATCTGCCCCGAATTTGATCCAGCCTGTCGACGCCTTGCATGTTCTTGTTGTACTCGACTAGGCGTAGGAGCTGGATATTCGCGCGACTCACTGCCTACCATACGTGTCACCGTGGATGTTGTCGATGGATCAGCGTTAGTCAGCATGTTGACGACGTCGCCATCGCACCAAGACGCTGCAAGCATGCTGTAGTCGCTGGATATGGCCTGGAGACAGTCACCGCGAGTGCACTTGGTCTCGTCAAGAATTGTATGGCGGGGAAAGCGTTTGCTGTTTGATCTGATCGTTCCGCGGTCGTACAGTCCCTTGAGCTCAAGTTCTTGCAAGAGTTGAACCGAGGTGTAGTAGTTGTCCATATTTACGATTCGGTTAGTTGCGTAGAATTGCCGCATGACTTTCAGAACGTGCTGGCGGATCTTCGAGACTTGATCAAACTCTGTGCGCAACACCCGAGCCTCTTGGATCCCTACTACACCGCCCAAGAGATCGGCAACGTCGCACCGGCTGCTGTGCGGCTTGAAGTTCAGTGCAATCCATGTAGACGAACAGCAAGCAAAGTACAGCCGGAAGTGGTGCTTTCCGGTGAGCTTCGTCGGGCTGAAGACAATGATGCGCCGACCTTGACGGGATCGACAGACTACACTGGCCTCATCTAGTGCAACATTTCGCCCAACGTCAACATAAAGTCCTCCAGTGACTTTCAGCAGGTGGAGCAGCGGTCTAATACGTGCAGCTGCGTCATGATCTAGAGTCGTTGGGATGGCATTGAAGCTGAAGCACCGCCACAATAGCTTAAACCGGCTGAGGCTCATGATAGCATCCAAAGATGTAGAGCTCCCGCCAAACACAAGCTCTTCGGGTTGTGCCCCCCCCCCCAATAGTTTGCGTACTCCCTCTTCTTGTTCAGCTCCATGTAGAACATGATGCCGAGGAATGTCATCAGCTCCAGCAACATGTATGACCGTGAAATGCGAATGTCATACGTACCAACGTACGTGTTGGTTTCGAACAGCACTTGCCACCAGAAGTACATTGGGAAGTAGACGAAAAAGCTCGAAGTCGCAGAGTGCTCAAACAAATGGCTGTACTCATGTCTCAGCCTTGTCATCGTCGAGCCATCCGGATGTTCAAAAAGCGCTCCTGGTTCGTCCACTTCCCCAGCAGGCTCGAAGCGCATGTTTGCAATTGCTTCAACTTCTTCAAAACTGGTTTGGAGAAGCGCACCCGGAACGAGCTCTTCGTAGTCTTCCAAGACCTGAAGTCAGCATTACCGTCAACTTCTAGTGCATTGTCAATTTCACCCTTCCCAACGCCTGCCAGTCTGGGTGGTTATTCTGCCTCGTAAGTTGCTCGTAATTTTCAACGCCTCGTTGCGCCACACCAATAGCCACATGCTCAATAGCCAGCTGGAATTGGGTATCGAGCCACCGGATCTCGAATAGTGACGCGTATTTCCCTCTTAGTGGTCGGCGACACAACCGCCCAACAATGTAGGCCGTCCCAACTGGACGATAGCGCTTGGACTTCATCCACGGTTCTTTTTCAGGCGAAAAGGCGACCAGCTTATCCAGATAGACTTATTGCAGTAATGCCGGTGGCGTATGTTGTGGTGGCCCAGGCGATCTTGACGTGGTAGCCGTCGTACCAGTCCGCGGCGTACCCACGTCAGACACCTCCGATCGATTTTGAACACTAGGCTTCGCCGTCACTGCTTCAGGTACAGCACCCCCACGGCTAGCACCACGGCGTCTCCCTCGACCTCCGGGTGTCGCGACATATCGATCACTAGCGGTGCTGCGCTGTGCAGGCTCTGGCAAGCTGGCGCGCGCTTCGCACGCTGATCCTTGGGGCTCGTCGCTGCCGATGTCGCTGCTAGCAGATCGGGTTGATGTGGCTGCCACATCAAACACACGCATATTATTAGTACCTGACCGGGGATATGTGCACCAACACGACTGGTACCTGTCATGCTGGCACCATATTGTAAAACAGCACTCTCTCCTAGAATGAAATCGACGCCTTCCTGGCCTTCCGTGTCGCCTCCCGGTCTAATGTAGCGGTATTGCATATCCAAACTTCGCCTGAGGGGCGGCTTCGAGAACCAGCCGCGGCCTTTCAGCCACGGCGACGCGTCGTTAAACGCCACTACGCCACCACGATCGTCAGCAAGACCAGCTGAATGCGATTCCCCTCACCGTCTCCATTTCCCTGCGATTCCGCCCGCATCGTCACGAGCTCGTTTCGTCATGCAGCAGGAGGGGCCCGATCGATTGTGTGGATGGATAGCGTGTGGGTACTTGACGTTCCACAAATATAAATTAAAACAGGGTTGAATTTCAAAGCAAACAGTTTATTACTATATATGATATCTATCGTTTTCAGGAGGTAATATCACAGGTCTGTCAGTTGCAAAAATATCCCGCACCAAAATCCCGCACCTAAATCTTTGGATGAGAAATATAGTACTTTGTATACTAAACCCAAGTGCTTTGCACCTATCCGTGCTCAACAAAGAGCGGGAAATACGAGCATACGCAAGGCCAATTGCACGCACATCGTCGAGGTACATCCTGTAGGAAGACGATGGAGTCGACAAAAATGACGTTCTTACTGCGAGGTTGCTGATAAAAGTATCGAACTTCCTACGAGACTGAATGCGATTGTTAGCCCTTTCGTGGTCAAAGGGCACATGTTGCTCCCTTTCGTTGATCTATCCTGGTGTACCACTGTTTTTAGCTACAAAAAGGGGCTAATACCCCCTTTCACAGAGACGGGCAGTTATGATTGGCTCGTAAAGATGGACCAATGATTTGCAGAAGATTTGTAAAGAACTGTGGCCGGGCATAATGCCCCCATCCACAGCCTGGCAACTTGAACTTGTATAGTATTGAATAAGTATGCCAAATCCACGCGCTCACGAAAGGGGTAATTCAAAGAAAGGATATAAACATCATGCATCCTATAATTTTGATGTGCTAGCACGCGTGGAACCGTTAAACAAAGATCATAAGCGAGTCGACGAGACGCAACGTCATTTTTAAATATACCTTTTTATCTACCGCAGGAAAGACCAAACTTGAATCACATTTGGTCGCGCGGTGGATTATTTTTTTAATCAAAATATGGATCAACTTTTGCATCAATTTATCAAAATTCAGGATGCATCTTGTGTTTTCGTTGTTGGTGTCTATAATGTGATATTGTTCGTGTCGGTTATACATGTACGTATTTATATATATATATATATATACAGTTACATGCTACAATGATATCATCATTATTATCGTTATAATTTGTTGTTCTTATTTCAAAGACGTCATGATTATCGATATAATTAGCTGCATCTTCAACGTTTCTAAGGGTATATGTCAGGAGCTTTGTTCGGCGGCTTTCAAAGTAACATTACCACATTTTCTACCAAACAACAAGTCGCCACATCCTTCCAGCTATGGAACTTCTTCGCACGGGGTCGTCTTCGTCTCACGATTATGGAGACACGGAATACATGCCTTCCGATGGTGCAAGGAATGGCAGGGGGACTTTGTGCTGGTCGTCGGCGAACGCTGTACAGATAAAGAGCAGACAAATGAGGCGGAACACGAAGATACACCGACGAACGACGGCTTTAGATCCAGTACCGGTCCAGTTTTCTACAGAGGAGTTTTCTACTTAAAATACCACGAAACGGGGATGATGATAAACTGTCCGTGCTGCTCTCACCAGTGGACCAAGTACAAGGCCAAGCTCGACGTAGCTGTTTTCCAGAGGAGAGAGCACAAATCAGATGGTCGATACATAATGTGGGGGACTTCGGCTGATCCAGTCCCAAGCACAACGATCTTGGCTGCGGACATTTTAGAAGCAATAAACGAGCTCGCTTCTTTCCAGCCGACTCCTGATCCGATCGAAGTTTGGTAGATAATCCAGGATAAGTTTGACAGAAACATGAACACCATTGCGAGCGGAATCAACAAAGCTCAAGTTCAAGGCAGATTTTACCACACCCGCACACGCGCGCTATGGTGTACATCAACGAAACATTAGATGTCCTAACAAGTATGACAAGCTCTGCTGTCTCTATGTCTACTGGGGATGAAGCTACGGCGGGGTAGGACGGATTTTTCGCTCTGATAGAATTTCCAGGCGTCGTCGGGGCAATGGACGAAACCCTTATTCACATACCGCGCACATCCGACTTTAAGGGTTGGCATTGTCGAAAAGGGTCCCTGCTGTTAACGTTCAGGCTGTTGTCGACCATCGTGGGGGTCTTTAGATCACTTTCGATTCGAGCAGGCTCAACCAATGATCCGTCACTTTGGAATGGCTCGGGCGTCAAGAAAAATTTGGTATATTTTACTCGTTTGTAGGCAGTTGGATACTGTAGCGGGGCTACCCATTCGGTTAACCTACATCTTAGTGCAACACGCATGCACTAATGGATACACTCGGGTGGACCACATTGCAGTGTGGTCACCGTTCATTTAAAAAAAACGATACTATTGGTAGGAAAGCAGCATCTTTCCACCAATAAGAATCATGCGTTAGGTCAGAGTTTCTGTCAATCACTCGTTGGTAGAACCTCTCTTTATAGATATCAGGTTTAGGAGGAAAGCCACAGTTAGCAGTCTACCACAAAGCTACTAATTGTACCTTTATTTAGGTTAAAGTATAATTGTGGACACAAGTATACTTAATCTAAGTTAAATACACATACGCTTCCTTATACGCGTGTGCACACGTGTAAGTTAAAGTATTGGGCTAAGTAAACCCATTGCAGAGGCACTCTCGAACACGAATTGTGGTCGAGTGCGCCCTTGGGAGCATCAAAAACCGTTTCCAGATTCTAGTTGGCAGGATTGAGCAGAAGACGAAGGATCATATCGTCATTGTGATCGTTTCGTGCACTGTGCTTCATGCTGGGTGATAAGCACAGTGTCAACAACATTGACCCGCTGCTCAGATATGCACAAGCTGATACTTCAGAAGATGAAGTCAACTCAGAATCAGCTACGTCACATGTAATAGGCGAAGCAAAACGCGATGACATTGTGACATTGTTTATGAAATATATGTAGTTATCCAACTACTGTAACTTCTCTGTTAGCAACTTAAGCAGGTCCATTTTTTGCCGTTGGAGATGGAGGTTTTCAGCATGCAGCGCATCCAACGCATCAATCAGCGAGTCGATCTTGTCTCCCTCTCCGACCCGGAAGACATAGACGCGACTATACCTTCCATTCCTGTCTGCATCGCTATTGCTAGCTGCATCATTGGGGGCTTCTTCTCTTCCTTCGATATAGTCATCTCCTCGGCATCACCGGTGTCGTCGTCGTTGGGACGTCATCAAGATTTAAGTCGAAAATGATGTCGCCACTAATCCCTGTATGGGAAGCGACGTCGTCGTTTAGGATGGACCAGTAAATATCATCCATGGGTTCGATGGGATTGTTGTATGTAGCCTGCATGTCCTTCTTGCGTTTTCTGTATTCACACCTCGCGTTTTCTATACTTTGAGGTCAGCTAACAACGCATACGCGTAGCCACATAGCGTTAACCAATATGTGGAAAGGATGCGAACAAAAATGCAAGGGGGTTACCTGGCAGCTGGACACGACAGTGTACAGCTCCTCCGACAACGCAGGTGCAAAATAGTGCCACACCAGAGCTTTTTACATTGTTGTCCGCCGTTTCAATCTTGCACCTCACCTCGCCATCGCGCATGAAGCGAATCTTCAGCAGCTTGGAGACCATGTCGTTGATTCACTTTATGCGAGGTTGTTTCGGCTTGGACGTTGACTTTCGCTTGCCCTTCGTTTGTCTGGGGCGTAGTGAACCTGCGTAGGCGGTACAGGATTCTTAGGCGCAGCACCGGCCTCTCTCCCCGCCCGATGAACAGCACTAGGCACCGCATAGCGAATCCCGCTTCCATGTTACTAAACACTAACTAACTGTTAGTAGCATGTTAGCTGACTGTAAGTAGACGAGTTAGTAGCAGGATAACAAACATGTAATACATTAAACTGAAGCAATCTAAGCGCTCTGCGGTCTTGACGAGAGAAATGTGTCCGGGTCATGCTTCAAATTCTGAAGCTCATCGAAAATGACCAAGGAGAAATTACTCAAAACATTTAGAAAGATCCGATTTTTGTCCGAAAATTGGTATCGCTAGTTCGGCACTTATTAATACATGTTAGCAGAATTTACTAGACACTAACTAACTGTTATTTGCCTGTATAGCTGACTATATTATCAGTGTACAGGGAGTACAGGTACACTATCTGCCACCTGGACCAGGGCCTAACGCAGCGTAGCACGCTTGGTTCTGAGGTTTAATCGATAATGATACAGGTACTTTTAAAAAAATCCCTCAATTTTTTCGTTTTCACCAAATTTGAACATGTAGAACCTGGAGGGAAATTGGGAGTCCTGAATCGATTGCAACCTTTTTTTTACCAATCAGAAGTCGCGTACATATCGTAGTGTCTGACAGACACACCACGTGATGTATACTTAGAGTTGGAGTTGGTGGTCGATTGGTGACTTCTGATTGGCTGGATATCGCGCGAATTTGAAATCGATACGATTCAGGCTATCCTCACAAATTCGAATGAAAGTCACAATATACGATTACTGTATATTGTGAGTTCTAGTCGAGGTTTCCGAACGCGATTGGTTGAATCGACCAAGCCCAGTCGCCGGCTATTGTATTGCAACCGCTACATGTTTTATTTTAGATATAAAGCAAGCGACCTAGCTGAAGCGGTAGTTGCGTGCTCTTCTTCATTCGAAGAACCATGGTCCGAGGTAAACCGCTCACACCGCAGGAAAAGTGCATGATTGTCAAAGCCCACGTGTATTTCACCAAGGAAGAAAAGCAGGACGATCTGGTGATGTAGAAACTCGGGAGCGGGTAGCACTATGTCTCGACGTGGGTGCTGCAACCGTCGGCCGTGCCATGGTGTACTGGAACAAGAATCCCGGGACCAAGTTCGACGAGGTGCAGTTGGTGATCAAGTTGTAGTGCATGTAGCATATTTCTAACAGTTATGTATCAAAATCCCTTTGTTCTTATATTGAAGCCTCATGTGACGAAGCGCAGTGGACAAAGCAAGTACTCATTCCCCGACTTAAGGGGTATAATTCGCGAGTTTGTAATCGCTGAAAATGAAGCAACTCGTCCCATTAGGGGGGGGGGCATGATTAAGAAATGGTGCGAAAAATATCGCCACTTGAGCGCCTCCGAAATGAACAAACGCTTTTCTAAATATCACCCCGGTCAGATGTGAAATGACCTGTCATTTTTAGTGAAGTATAAACAGGCTAGATGGCTGCAGCTTGCTGCTCGCGCCTGGAGTGCGGCGCGGGCGGCAAGCTGTAGCCGCTGAAAGCCTCCCCAATGGCAGCACGCCATGCAGGTGTCGTGAGGCATTATCCGCATGCCTAGCACGGACACGTAGGCTCAAGCGCCGCACGTTGCGGCTTGAGCGCGCACCGTGCAGCACGCACGCCTGCCGTTAACGCTCATGGTGGCGGCGCTGGGGCGCTTATCTCGGCGCGCTGGCACAAAGCGTGTGTGCTGCGTCTGTGCACGAGCAACTACCGCCTTGTGGCCTCCGCCTGACATCGGGGAGACCGCCAGTGCCTGCGAGCAACAGGCAAGTAGCAGCGCAGGCGAGGCCGGCTTTAAGTTGAAGAGTAGAGGAGTATATATTATTCAAGTTAAAAAGGGTGAAGGTCAAGTTGCAGCAGCAAAATGAGCAACCATTTCCGAAAATGGTTGGTCATTTCGGAAATGGTTCGCCCAAACAGGTAAACCATTTCTAGAAATGGATATGTCCGCTGGTGATAAAAATATGGTGGTCATTTCGCTCAAAAAATCACCACGAAAAAGCTAATCTTGACCCCCCATTACAGCACAGCTTATCGCTAACCATGTAGCAAAGGTCATGAACAAGAAGAAAACAATTCCTGTTCTCTGGATTTTTAATCTAGAGTACTTACGAGAACGCAACTCGACGTAAAAAAACTCTATTTCTCAATACTTAAATCCTTAGAATAAATTCGTTGTGTCGAGAACAGCTGCGAAAATATCTTCACAATATTATGCACCTGTTATCTCAGAACCATTCCTGTTATCTTTTTATCGAAAAGGGCGTATATCCCTTCGAAATAGCATCGTCTAGGCTAGAATTGTAAATTCTTGTATTATATTCTTGATACAAATGGTTACGGAAGAATCTGTAAGATAATATAGCCGGACCACAATGGAAAAAAAACTGGTGAATGTGGACCCTGCTCGACACGAGCAACATCAAAACCCACCCACCCACTGAATGTTGCGCGAAGAATCCTGGGTTTAACAAAACGCAGCCGGTAGAATTAAAAATCCCACTGGTTTTTACGTTGCTGTTGTGGGTTATAGGAGCAGATGTGGGGGAAACTTACCACGTCCTACAGCTGCCCCAATTCTACGAGTTTTTTCGCTCGGTAATAAAATCCAGAGCTTCCCCGTGTGGAGCACGGCGTTAGTGAGAAGCATGAGGCGCCTTCTGAAACGAATGGGTTTTTCACATTCGTGGTAAACACCGGCATTTTTTGGCTAAAAAGAGAACAATGTGGCGTTCCGGGCGACATATCTTCAAAAACGAAGATGGCCAATAGTGACCAGAACAACAACCCGGTCCGCCCTGGGTCTTTCTGGACAAGTCCTACGTCAATGCAAATCACGTTGCAAATAAAACGTGGTTGACAGAAGACAAAGTGCGAAAGTCAAAAAGCGGAAAGGGTCCCAGGTACAGTCGATTTATTTCACGTGTGGTTTTACTTTAATAATTGTTTTATGTGTTTTATTTGCTAGAATTGCCATGGTTGCAGCAGGAATTATTGCCTGCGCTGCTCACACGCGGGATGGCAGCACAACTCGCTCTCAAGATGATATATATGGCGCTTTTATTAAGGAGTCTATTGAGCACTGAAATGCGGCCTCAAAGAAGCGAAAAGGGGACGATTCATCGGATTACCACGGTAATTTCGACTCCGAAATGTTTGAGAAGTGGTTCACTGACCTGTGCGCGGCGCTAAAAGGACTACGGCCCATGTAATATTCACATGGATGGAGCCTCTTATCACAAGAGACTCACCAATCCTACACCGAACAAGAAGCGGCTAAAGGCTGATATCCAAGCCTGGCTCGTGAAACACGGTACGATTGTTGTTTGTGTATTAGTTATTATCACCGCATCTAAAAGTAATATTTTTGTGTGATGTCAGGCATTAAATATGAAGAAAAAGACGTCATTGCTCAGCTTCTTGTACGTGTGCAGCCTCACCGACATGCCCCCATTTACGCCACTCAAGTCATCGCTACAGATTACGGTCATTTGCTGTACTTCACTTCTCCATACTATCCGGAGCTCCAGCCTATTGAAATGGTATGGGGGCTGATGAAAAACCACATCGCGGCGAATCCCGCTACAAATGCTTGAGAGCTCGACGCTAGGTTTCAAGAGGGGTTCCTCAAAGTCACAGACGAGAACTGGACGTGTTATTACCGACATGTCCAGAAGTTTGAAGATAAATATGCAGCAGCACTGGATGACTGCTGTCTCACCAGTGAGGAAGAGAACAGCGAAGACGGAGAGGGTGACAACTACGGCAGCAATGTGGAAGAAGACGGTGATGTCGTCGTGTACTCTTTTTAACCTCCCTCTAGAACTGAATATATTGACTCGTCTCATAATCCGGGTTGTTCTTTTGAGTTGTATCTTCTCCGATGGCCGCTCGCAAAAAAAGCATATGTTTCGTAAATGAACCAATCAGTGTAGCGGATTTGTTGGATTATCCACGGTGCCCATTGCTGCCATTTACAACCCCCACAAAATCTAATTTTGCGCCCAAACCGCTTCGAATCGCGCTATTTTGACCTCATAAACGGTTACAAAACCGGCGTTTTTACCCTATAGTGAGTTGGTCCTAAACAATTATGCGTAGTAGTTCGTCAGAGACCCAAAACGGTTCTGTATCTTCTTTCGTGGCCAGGACAAAAATCGCCCGATTCGTATAGTTGTCAGATTAAGTACGAATGTAGCCTTGGCATGCGGCTCCTCAGCTGCTTTTTTTTACTTGGGAATTCTATTGGAGCGATTTTGGTGGAGTTTTGAAACCGATCTGATTCGGCAAATTTAAACGGAATTCACAATACTTTTCTAAGTTAAAAGTACAATTTCAGCCATGCAGTGTAGCTCTTTCACATGGCTACATTTTTCACAAAGTGCGAATGGAACGCCCTCATGCAAAGACCCTGTGTGACGTGGCAGTCCCTTCACAACCATCATGCAGGCGGTGCTGAGCCGCGTGCACCGCATCGTGGTGCCTCCCGAGAGCTCGCCCACAGAGACGCAGGCGAGTGCAGAGGTCACCGGCTCTGCGTCGCCGCCCACGCCGCCTCCAACCGCCCCAAACGTCGCACCACGCGCCGTGTCGGCCGAAGTCCGCGCGGACATCGCGCTGGCCGTCGAGCGCTTGCAGTTTGCGACGCTGTTGGGCGAGCGCAAGAAGGCGGTGAATGCTCTTCAATCGTTGGCGCAGCAGTTCGACGCGTCTCGCAGTCCCGGCGGCCGTAAGAGCAGCACTAGCGTCGACCCGACAGTTGAAGAGCAGGAGCTCGGAGATGCCGCAGTACCCGCCGTCCTGGCCGCGCTCGTGTCCGACCCACGCGATACGGAGCTCATGGAGGCCATGCTGGAGTTTCTCCAGTCAATTGTGAGCCGCGCGCCGTCCGCGGCCCTTCTGCTGCTCGAGCAGCCTTCGTCCACAGCCACGTGGGGCACGCAGACGTGCCTCGCGCTGCTGCAGGACCCGTCGCCGTGGATCCGCGGCCCTGCTATTGCTCTGGTGAGAGCGCTGCAGGACGCGCAGCCTGGAGCCTTCGCCAAGTCTGTACTGGAGTGCAAGGAGGGGCTGCGCAGACTGCTGGAGGTCGTGGAGGACCGTCGAGAGCACATCCGAGACGCGGCGTTGGCCGTGCTGGGCCAATTGACAGGCAGAGACAAGAACGCACAGCAATTCCTGGCCTTTGAGGAAGGTTTTGCCAGGCTCTTCCAGATCATGGAAGTGGAGGGGCTGGTCGAGACGGGGCCCAGTCCGGCCACCAGTGTCATCGCCGACTGCTTGCAGATCGTCAACAACATGGTGAGGGACAACCTCATGACGCAGACGCTGTTCCTAGAGATGTCGTACCTGGAGTCCCATGTGCCGAGGCTGTTGAGACTGCCTGGGGTCGATGGAGGGGAGGAAGGGGAGGACGCAGCGGCGCTGAGTAGGAGGAAACGCGTGCTCAAACTCGGACTGCAGCTCGTGCGCTTCCTCGTGGCGGGGCTGTATGAAGGAGCCCGAGAATCATCGCTGGATGAAATAGCGCAGCGGGACCGTGATAGGAAGGGACAAGAGCTGGCGAGGATACAGAGTCTTGTCGCCCGACAGGAGGCACTCATGGGTGCTGTGGGAGAACTGGTGTGCTGTCGCAGTGACGCGCTGACCGATTTGCGTCTGCAGGCTCTTGACTTGTTGAGGTTGGTGAGTGAGCACAATGGTGGTTCGCAGATGATCTTGGTGAACCTGTACGCATCGCCATCCGGCCGTAACGTTCTTGCAGAGCTTGTGAATCTTGATGTGGGCAATGAAAGCGACGAATCTCCCGTTGCTGCGGCATCGTCGGCGCTGCTGGACTCGCTCTTTCAGGGAAATGAAGGCGCTCGAATGGCAGTGCTGCAGCATATCCAGTCTGCACCGCCACCCCCCATGTCCGCAGGGGGATACGGTGGATACGATGCGTTTTCAGCTCCTCTATCGGCGGGACGAGTTCTTCTGGATGCGTTCATCTGTAACACTGAACTCATTGTCCAATGCAGCAATAATGATGATACCGAGACGATCAACAATAAGCTTGTGGTCGCATGGAAAGCAAGTCATCGACTGGCAGGTTTACTATCAAACAGCTCGTACTGCAAAGAGCTTGCACTTCGCGTACCTGCCGAGTACGCTGATTCGGATGCTCGTGCTGTGGCTGGAGGATTATTCCTGTCGCGCTGTCTGCGGTTATTACGCTCATCAACGGAGGACGATTTAAGCGCTGCACTCCACTCTATCGTTTTTCAGGCCAAACTATCAGTGCTTCTATTGCTGATCCAATGGTGTTATGGATGCCCGAAAGCCGTCCGTGAGATCGTGGGCTCCGTGGCAAACTTGTCGGTGCTCGTGGACAGTCTTTCTGACGATCAGCCAATTTCTTCGTCTCGGGGTGCATCCGAGATGGTACAACTGCGAGGCCTTACTGCGCTGCTGCTAGGTTGTTGCCTAGAGTTTCTATGTGAAGATAAAGAAGAACAGGCTTTGAAGATTGCGAGTACTGCACTCACACCAGTTGGAGCAGAAGAAGATCAAGGATTGCAGATGACCCGTGATCAGCTTCTTCAGATGATCAGCAAGCGCGTGGGCCTTGAGCGTTTCACAGACGCACTCGTTAAGTTTCAGCAAAGCTCGGCATTAATTGCGTGTGCTCGTGCTAGCAAGTCGCAAAGCTCGCGGACATTGCTAGCCTATCGCGCTACATACGATATTAGCGACGAAGACGCAGAAGGATGGAGTGAAGACATCGAGGCTCATTATTTGTTCATGCTTTATGAGCGGTATTTTACTGCGTTTTATCGCGAGATGGCTGAACAAATTCAGAAGCGCGTCATCGCGATTTACACTGGAGCTGACAGGGAATCTGCCCCGCCGTCAGGAGTGGACTCAGGAGCCCCGAGCGCAGTGGGCGCTTACCAAGATCTCATTCGAATGCAGGACAAGCAAATTCATGACCTGCAACGACAAGTGGAAGATCTGAAGCAGCGTGTAATAGACGGAGAAGGTGATACCAACATTGCTACATCAGATCAAGGACGTGACAACAAACTACTGGAGAAGCTGTCCACCCAGCGTGAACAATTTGAGCGAGAGAAGGCCGATTTGGAGAACAAAATTAAGAGCATGTCGGAATCAGCCGTCGAGATGGAGACTCGCGTGAATGGTCTTACGATGGCTTATGAGCAACTTGAGCGAGAACACCAACAACGTGGACAGGAGTTGGCTGTTAACACTGGAACATCTCCTCTGGCTCCTTCTAGCGGTCTAGAAGAGCAAATCTCTGCTTTACAAGCTGAATTGGGTGCGGAGCGAGAAACCAATCGGCGACTGCAAAGCGAGGCTACTGCAGCTAAAGGCGGTGCAGCGTCGCAAGCTTTCCGTGATAAAAGTGATGCCGAGCTTGGACATGTCCGCGTAATGAACCAGCTTGAGGAGATGCGTGTGGAAAATGAGCACAAGAATGAGCAACTAGCCGAATATACCCAGATGCTAGAAACGCTTACCGAAGGCCAGACCCTGGTGAAGCAGGACAACGAACGGCTGAAGGCACAGCTTGCAGAGGCGCTATCAAGAACTGCCCAAGCTGGTGAAGCAGACGAAACCGAATCCAAGAGCGTGGTTGACTCTCTAATGGAGGACAAGGCGCGCTTAGAGCGCCGTGTTGAAGAATTGGAAGCTGCTGCACGCGCAGCTTATGAGAAGGATCAAGAGGTTCTACGGCAGCGAATTCAGGAAGTGGAGGATGCGCGTCGAGCAAGCCCTCCGGTGAGTGTGGAGTGTGCTGCGCTAGAGACTGCCCTCCCTACCAACAATTTGCTCAACCCTGGAGCAACTGTTAGCGAAGACTCGCATGAGGTAAATGAGGATCAACGCTTGAAGGAGCTCGTATCTACCCAGCTCGAAGAACTGAAGGAGTTGCGTGCTCTTGTCGTTGAAATGGAGACAGTAGCCAGAGAGCGCGAAACACAAGTTAACCAAGCTTCGTTCCTGCAAGAACTGGTAGCGGGGTACGACGTTCAGTCGCGCCGCGACAAGGAGAAGTTCGAAGCGACGGTGCGCGAGCTAGAGGACGAATTAGCTCGCGCCTTCCTAGAGAATAAGGATGCAGGCCGCAAGGCTAAGGCTGCGGTGAAGGAACTCGAGAACGAGGTGGCGCGCTTGTTCCTCGCCAAGGTGGAGTTGGAGAAGGAGCTGACTGCTTACCAGCAAGGCGGACGTGGCAGACACGCAGAAAATGGCGAGATACTCGGTGCAAATGGATCATTCCGAACATCCATCGAGTCCGAGAACAGCAACAATTCAACCGTTGACGACTTGTTGGTGCTAGTGGCGAGCCTAGAGATCCAGTGCTCAGTTCTCCGCGAAAGTTTAAAGGAAGTCCAGGGAGAAGACGCCGTCGCTGTGGCAATAGAGTTGTCTAGACAGCGTGGGGCTGTCGTGTCCGTTTAGCCCCTTTAAGCCTCGTCGATCAAACGAAGTTGCATGTGTGCTGTCGTAAATAAGCTGGGAAGAAAATCATAGAGGATACTTCAAACGTATAACTTCATAAGCACGCTTGATCACTTTAAACATGAAGATATTGTCAAAAGACACGCTCGTGATCACTGATTCTTCCACTTGGTCCAGAAGAACGCCAGAATCAATAGCGCTCCGTAGGCCGTCGCCACTAGCTTGGTGCTAAACCCAGAAAACATAGAGATTGGGTCGTCGACCACATGAATATGGCTACCCCCGCTGGTGTGCGCGTCGCACGTGGCACGACACGCCCCACAGGGACATTGCTTGTCATCCGTAGTCTTGGACGCAATCGACTCCAACAGTTGCGCCTGCGTCGGCAGCGTCTCACGCATGTCCACGACCTCCGAGTAGTTGGAGCATTTCAGCACGTCGTGGTCGAACGACTTGTCCTTGTTGGCATTGAAGCGCATGGTGATGTACTCGCCATGACCCACCGCCCCGACCTGCATCTGGTAGTTGAGGAAGCCCAGCGACGACTTCATGGCCGCAGCCATCGACGCCATCGCCGTGTTCTTGCACGAATCGAAGACTGCACACGTCAAGTCCTTGGCCAGAGCCACATCCACCTCCAGCACTTTGACCTTCTCCTCGCCCGTCATCGGGTCCGGGCGGTAGTTGATACTGGGCCACGCATGGGCCATCTGCATGAATTGATCTTGCTCGGGCGAGCACACCAGACCACACCACAAGTTCATGAGGTTGGCGGCGCAGGCGTCGCAGCCCCCCGCACTGTTCTTGGCGAAGACACTGGCCAGCAACTTGAAGTTCTCGGCCATAGCTTGGTTCTGCTGCCAGGAGCAGCAGGCGTTGGCCTTGTAGGCTGGACACTGGATGGCGAATTGGCCGCAGTGTGGCCCAGCGGCCATGCCGTCCTTGCGACAGGTACAGGCTCCATTGATACACTGTCCTTTGCCGTTGCAGTCGGAGGCGTTGGTACAGTTGCCACCACCGATGACACTCGGCCAGCCGTCTCCGGTCATCTACGCAAAAATGGGTACAGCAGAAGTAGCCATGTTGGGGAGCAGAATTATGCTGGTGGAATTATGCAGACGTACGGGTCGCGGGTCGACGGGCTCCTTGTGCGCCTCGGGGATGCACTGGTCGTAGTCGGGTACGTTGTCTGGGTTCACGCACGTCTGCGTCATCACGCACTTGGCCTCGGCCAGTGCTGGAGCGCGCGCTGCCGCCGCCAGCAGCGCGAGGAGCAGGGGGAGCAGCATCATCGTCCCGTTTTGTGACATGCTTCAAGCAGATGTATCCATCATTATATAAGGTAACGCGAAGGTCGCTTGTATACGCCTCGACATGGCTACATCTCCATTGTTGGACGACTCGAGCATCCATCACGATGCTACGTACCTCGTCACGCTTCGTGCGTCGGTGCAGCAGCGCTCGGCTGCCCCCAGCCCGACGCAACTTCTCGAGCGGATATGGCGACTGGGTCGACACTATTGATGAAGAGTACCTGTCCATGCGGGGCCTGGCCATCGCCAGCCGCGTGTTCCGCGGGGTGCCCGAGTTCAAGGGCTACATTCGTGGTAAGCCGCGTGTGTTCGTGTCGGGGGCGTCGGACGAGGCGCGCATCTCCATGTACGTGATGTCCAAGTTCCCGATGAGCACGCGGGTGGATCTGCCCGAGTTCGTGCGGGGAGCGGAGCGAGCGGCCTCTACAGTGCTCCACAGACTCTACGCACAGGACCAGAGCGAGACGAAGGAGTTCCTGGAGCACTTGGCGACGTCCGACAGCCTCAAGGCGCTTCTACACAAGCCCTCGGCCTCTACGGAGGGAGAGGGAAAGCAGGGACGAGCTGTGCTGGAGCAACTTAACGTCAACGTCGCGGCGCTGGAAGCCGTGGAGTACACCTGGGAGAGGGTCGAGGAGGACGTCAAGGCCGAGTGGCTCACGCTTCGCGTGCAGTACGACGTCACAGAGCACCTGCTGATATCGCCTGAGGGCGGAGAGGGCATCGAAGACCGGCGGGCGATCAACACGCGGTTTGCGTGGACGTTCGAGGCCGATGTCACGAATCCGGACGGACTGGAGTGGGGCCTCGTGGACGCCACGCCATTTGAGGAGAAGTCGGCAGTGCTCACGACGAATGCAGCGCAAACGGAAGAGAAGGAGTAATGCAGGTACGCCTTTAAGCAATAGCTGTGCTCAAGATAATAGATTGTCGTGGTTGACCCAGCTGTCTGGGTTAATGGTTTCACTCCTTCTAGCTAGGTTGGCTCGAGGATTTCTCGACATGTACGGTAATGACGCTACGGATACTCAGGGAATGGATTCAAGCAATGGGACAGCGGATGGCGAGACCCGCTCAATCTTCACCATGAAAGGGCTCTTCATCGGCAGCGCAAGAGATCGAACGTAGGTGATCTCTTGATCAGGCTGAACGGCGATGTGGAACCGACTCAGTAAACCCGTGACCACGATCTTCATCTCGAGCATGGCCAGATTCATGCCGACGCAAATGCGTGGGCCAGCGAAGAACGCGGGGAACTTGAACGGCGACACGGACAGCAACTTGCCGGTGTCAGGATCCAGGAAGCGCTCTGGCTTGTACTCGTTGCAGTCAGGGCCCCACGTGCGGGCCATGCGACCCATGGCGTACGAAGGCAGGCCGATCGTTGTACCCTCAGGGACAAAAGTACCATCGGAAAGGAAGGTATCCGCGCTGCAGTGCTTGATGTTGAACGACGCAGGAGGGTATAGCCGTAAGGTCTCCTTGATCGCGGCCTCGAGGTACGTGAGCGATTGCACTTCGTCCATGGTAGGGAAATACGCCGCCTCGACTGCCAGTCGCGGAATTTTCTCGAGCATCTCGTCACGAACACGGCGTTCTACTTCCGGGTGCTGGCTAAGCATGTAGATGAACCAGCTGAGTGTCTCCGAGGTTGTGTCACGCCCTCCGATTATCGCTGCGATGGCAATGGAGCGGAGTAGCTGTGGATCCGCTTCACCGTCCAAGTCCCTTGAATCCAGCACAAGCGACACGATGTTCTGAGCGCCTCCTGTGCGCTTCTCGCCTCGAGCACGAGCAGCGATCGACTCGGAGATGAACCTCAACACCGTCGTGTCGATGACCGTGATCGCTCGCTGAAGCTGGCCTTCACTGCCCACTCCCAGAAGCCGCTGCAGCTTCCAGAACCACGCAGGCACCGAGAATCGCTTCGCCGTCGCTTCTTCAGCGATGTCGAATGCCTCTTCAAAAGGATGGTCCTCACCGATGGCAAGTGAGCCCATCTGGATGCCAAACCCGATCTCTGCAAATGATTCCATCGCGAATCGACTCAAAAGTCGAAATAGATCGAAGCTCTCGCCGGATGCAGCGGCAGTGTCGAACAACCTGTGCATGGAGCGGCCGTGCTTCTGGATCGTCGAGGTCATGGATTCACGCAGCGCTCGTGTGCTAAACAGTTTGGCAAAGATCTTGCGTTGGAACTGCCATACCTCCCCATCACTGTTGGTGATGGCGTTGCCGAGGAGGTCGTGGAACATTTCATGGAGGTACTCGCCCTTGACGAACGTGTCAAACTGTCGCTTGGTCACATCCTCGAACGCTTCGGGTGTCGAAACGACGAGAATGTCCGGGCGTCCAGGCGCGCTCAGCAAGAACGGCTCTCCATCGAACCCCTGCACCAAACTCGACACCCAGTCGTGGAACACGTCGTTATTCTTGATAAAGTCCAGCGTGTTGCCCAGGAACGGCAGCGTGGTTCTCGGCTTCGGCAACGGAAGTCCCTCTTTATGGGGTCGCTGCTTCACCTTCAACCTCTCGAGATGGTTGCGAGTCGCGAAGGTGGAGACCCCCAGCAGCACGGCGATAAAAGCAGAGGTTACCAAACTCTGTCGCGAAGACGAATCGGATGCTGCCAACGTCGGCAGGAATGTCAGCATCTGCAATGTACAGGAACTTTACCGGTGGATTCCAGTGGTCTAAGGATGCGAATTCGGAAGTGAGCCACTTCAAGTGACCACGGTCTCATCTCTTCATCTGGTCCGCGGAGCATTCACTATCAGCATATACGAGCGACGTTCGGGTTACCTCCCACGTCGATGGACAAATCACTTCAACATGCTCTACCCGCAAAATGTGACGACACCGCTAGAGTCTCGCATGTGGAGCTTCCATCTGAAGTTTGCGACCTCGGAATCTAATTCTTGGGACGAAGCTTCGTGGCCAGTGCAGCTATTGCATGTACTTCGTAGTATGACAGTACGACGCCCCACCAACTAAGCCCCAACGCCAGAGTCAAGACCTAACCATGGTCCACAGATACAACTTGTCGATGCAGTTTCCACTCTCCACGCCTCAGTCGCAGCGAATACATCGAAGCTGCTAGCAACAACGCTAGCAGACCCAGCTACTGTGTCGCCCCGATCAACTACATGTACTGATTGATGTCTTCGACGCGTCTTCCAGAAGGCCCTTCAACATGCACCAGCTTGTTTCTACACGCGATTCTAAGCACACTTCACTTGATATTTGTATGCATTCTATTTCTAACGTTTCTATAATAAACGTTTCTATACAGCAGATTAGAAACGTGCACTTTACTCCACTGCAACTGCACCATACATCGACGGGCGGGACCCACGACCACGCACGAGACGAATATGGCGACAGCGGAGCCCGCGCCGCCCTACGACGACGGCAGCTCCACCGAGAGCGAGTACTACTTCGACCCGGCGGAGGAGGCGGAGGAACTCGCGGCCTACGCGTGGGAACACGCGCTCGACGCGCCGGCGCCTCCCAACCAGCCACAAGTCGCTAAACTTAATGAGAATATTGCAATAAAAGAAGAATTTAGCGACTACAGGTCGGTGTCGGATGGCTCCGAGGACATTGCACTGCCCCAGGGCAGTGAGTGGAGCCATGGCGCCGCTGGCGCTGCAGTGTGTGACGATGCCGTGGAACGTGCGCTGGCCATGGCCAGCAGATTCGAGCGAGAAATGAGAAACGCTCAGAGAGAAGAAGCGCTGACGGCAAATACGCTGAACGGAAATGACCATGAACATGAACAGGATGAGGAGCCACCAGGTGAGATAAAGCAGAAGGACAAGACGGTGATGCGCTCGTTGAGCTCTAGATACAGTGGAGAGGTGAAGGTTAAGGCAAAGATGAAGTCGAAGATTGTGTCGCTCAAAAGTGTGAAGACGCCGACACCACCGGCTTCGGCGACGAACTCGGTGGTTGTGGGGCTTAGAAGGCCACCGACGAAGGTGGTGGGAGCGCCGAGTGAGTTGGAGAGGGGGCTGTCCGTGGCCCGGTCGCAGTGGAGAGCCGCAGACAGTCAAAAAGCAAGCCCGATGAATAGTAAGACGGTACAAGCGAAAAGCGAGGAGGTTAAAGTGGCATCAGGAAAGCGAGGAGAACAGGTGAAGTCGCCGTCGATGTCGATGGGGATTAAGGAGCTCGAAAAGGTTTCTTCCCGTCGAAGGACAGAACACAGTGAGCGACCAGACAAGTCGACACAAAGTCGACCGGATGCACACAGCAAGTCCCATTCAAGACACCATAGCAGATCTCCATCAAAACATCAAACGGAACGTCCGATTCGGACAGATCGGAGCAAGTCCCTGGCAAGACATCGAAGCCAAAGTAGATCCAGACGACGTGAAGAGAACGAGAGATCGAGATCGCCATATAGATCTACGGTTTCTGTTACTCCACGATCACGGTCCCATCGGGATGATGATAGTTCATCAGAAATGCGATCTAGACGCAGAGACGAACGATCTCGCAGCCCCCCGCGATACCTGCGATACGAGAGCAGGAGTGGAAGTCGTTGTCGGGATCGTGAGCTAAACGATCATCATAAAGGATCTCGACAAATTCGTCACGATAATGATGGAGTGGAGCATCCCCGGCACGATATCACCGAAAAAGTTTTGGATTTGCGTCGTCCGAGCAACGGAGAATCCGATACAAGTCGCGGAACCCAACACAATAAAATGGATGCGGATGGATATCACCGTCAAGATAGTCATCGCACACAAGCAGCAAGGGTCTCAGATAAAAAAGAAGTGCAAGTTTTGTCAAAGCAAGGCAGCGACCAGACCAAGAGTCGATGCGACGCGATAAATGGAGAGGGTCCTATTGGACGCAACTGTGATCGCGGTGCTAGCAAACCGCGGCTGGATAAATCAGATTCAGTACGACCAAGACCCACTACCAAGGTTTTAACTGACCCCACCTCTGGTCAATCTATGAAGAGGAGCCCGAAGGACCTACGCGTCAGAGCCCAAGTGGGGATGAATGGCTCTCATCAGAACACGAGTAAGAAACCCTCAACATTTCGCCATATTTTCGATGAATTCGAGCGAAAAGTGCACAAGTTAAAGCTTCGTGAAGCAGATCTGAACGAGAAACAGGCCGCACAGACTCGTAATCGACGTGATTCGAGGAATTTCGGTAACAGAAGAAGAGGCATTGCAGTGGAAAAAGCTCAACTGGAGGCACAGGATCTCGAGCGATTCGAGAAGCTCTATGAATCGATGACAGTGTCAAAGGGAGAACTCGCAACGTACCAAATGAGGCGAGAGTTTGCGTATCGTGTGGTTTGCTATAAGCGAAAGCAGGCGGCATTGCAAGAACAAACTGGTGGACAGACACCGGAAGAAACAGCGATGCATTGGCGCCGAATGGACGAAGAGCGCGAGCAGTTGGTTCGAGAAAACAGTGAGCTGTTTCACAACGTGATGATCGGCCAGCATGAGCTGGGCCGGACTTACGAAATGCGCGGCAAACGTAGCGGGGCACGAAAGGCAGAAAAGCGTTCACGGAGCTCGGACGGTCACGACGGTCAACCTTTTCTGAAGCGGATTGCGAGAGGTCTAAATGCTGCTCATCGACAGCTTGATGTTTCATCAAATTCTCGTGTTGTTGCTGGTGCTTCATTGCGACATCGGAGCGAGGACAAACCTCTTCCTCCACGGTCCAGCAACACGCCATGGTTCCTGAAAGGCTGAAGGTGTCTGCGAGTTGTGTGGTCATGGGCTAATAACTGTAGCGTGACAACATGTCCATAATTGAGCTCAATATGTCAAGAAAGTTATGACTTCGAAGTATACACTTCCAGCACGCTACAAGATCTCTTGTCGAAGGCTGCCGACGAGAAAGCTACGCATGTGCTCCAACTACAGCGAGCTATGAGTTTCCTTGGTCCAGGTTGCCGTCACCAACGCGTCGAGCTCCTGAGCGCACGATGATCTCGGCGGATTTCTCCTTGGCAAACCCAGGAGACTGATCCGACCACAAGGACGAGAAGGTTGTGTCACCGTTTGCCTCAGCAGCCTTTTTGAGCGCACCGAGTGGCGCTCCTGCCGTTGGAAATTCCGGCGCTACAACAGCCATCGGACCGAGCTCCCGCATGATACGCGTCACGAATCCTCGAGCTGATCGACCCGAGAAAATGTTCGTGGTGGCCGTCTCCACGACTTCTTCTCCGGTCGGAATTGCAGCTTGTTTCAGCATTTTCCGATGCAAGGCCGTCGTCTGGGACGGTGCCCATTTGCACTGCGGCCGCCCCAAGTGCACTAGCAGCCAACACGCCTCGAGCGTCGCCAATCACCGGTTGCAATCACCGGAAGCTTCACTGAGTCCACGATCAGCGGCAAGGTGCCATGGGAAATACATCGAGCTGTGGTTAGAAATTTTCGAGTAAGCTTAGGTGCACACATGAGTGTGGCGCCTCATGATTTTAATTAAGTTTTGATGAAGTGATCATGTATGAAATGTTAATGTTGCATTGCTTGCGACAGCTGGTAAGGCTTCTACGTCGTATTATTCTTCATATCTTGGATGACTTTGTCAAGTGCCGCTTCCTCAAACTGTCCTCGTCGATTTAAGGTCCAGAGACCTTTGAAGCAGTATGTACTCGGATCATTAGCCGCAGCCATGGACCAGTTGGAGTCGTCCGACCACTTCGAGTCGGTGACATATTTTTTGCTCTTCTCGTATAAGCCGCCATGATGGCCCGGAAGTTTGCCCATGTTCGCCTTTCTCACGCAACCACAAGGTCCCATCCGTTCGTCGAACCATGGGTTCGGTGCTGGAGGAGTAGGAGAGTTTTTAGATTGCTTGCACTTGAAATAATTGACGCACGTGATTTCATCACACGTATTGTGATGATAGTGTGCCGATGCAACCACCTTCGTATTATCCGGCATGAAGAACGTAAATGGTATGATAGCCATCTTTGTGTTGTCCGCATCATACTTTGTTAACCAGAAGTTGAATATAGTCACATTTGGCGCGTCTGGTACAGCAAGAAGTTTGTCGAGCTGATTGTATTGGTCATCTGAGAAACCAAATGTTCCTCTCGCTATGCTTTCTTCGTCTGCGTCGAGAATATCCGCGTCGTACTCGAACACGCGGTTGCAGAATTCGAAAAAAAGTGAATTTTTGATCAATACGATCGGCCATTCAGAATGCTCGAAGTAGAGAGTCAAATGGGGCGATTGATTTTCATATTCATCCGTGTTGTTGGACACAAAAAGACCGACATTTTGACGTGGTGGGTCAGTCTCTTCGTTGGGCATGAGTCCTTTCCGTAGGATGCTCGGTTGTTGTCTCGCTGCTTCATAAAGCGCGCCCATGGCTTTGCGGGTACGAGGATGTTGAAGACGCACCCAGGTTGGCGTGAAGTAACCCGAGTATGCGTATTCGTCTGAGCGACACGCGGATTGGATGACTATCGCACTCGATGGATCAATCGCTGGATTCAAGGATTCCAAGTATTCAGCCGCTCCTCCCGAGAAGCACGAATCAAGTACAACCACGAGGAACTTCTTGGGTTTATTACCCACTTCCTTCAGCCAGAAAGCTGATATGTCGTGGATGCCGACGAAAACCTCCACACCTGGTACTTTGTATGGGCGAAGAATCCCGTCACCACCATGGAACTGATAAGTCTCCAGCTTCCCGCCACGTGTGGATGGGGAGCAATACCCCAGTTGATTAGATTCCGCGATAAAATTCTCCTGTTGTTGTTGAAAACATTTCTGGGCCATCGCGGGGTTCAATGAGTTTAGCTGTTCAGCGCGATCTTTGCTAATACCATGGCCCGAGTACGCGCAGATGTTGATCTGGAGGTCATCAGGCTTTGCTTCATGAAACGCCCCCATCAAAGTTGGTATAAGATCCAGTCGCTGTCCGGAATCGTCCGGTTCAAGTCCTTCTCCAAGTGTTTTACCGTTGAAACATTTGCCAAGACGTAGCCAGAGTTCCTTATCTTTGTCTGTGCCAATTCGATCTTCCTCCACGCCCGTAACATGCTCTGGGAAGGCCAAAGGAAGAAATCGAGGACCCTTATAGGGGTCCATCGAATCAGGAACGTATGGTTGCCGGAACGTATCAAGAAATTTACACTTCGCAGACTCTTGTAAGGCGTCGAAGACCTGCTTGAAGATGGTGCGGTTTGGATCCGGGGAGGACACGAAGAACCGAATCCATTGTTCGAAGGTCGGGTTTGATGAAGTGGTCGGAATGGCCATGATGAGAAACGCTGTTCAACGTGGCTCTTCCTGGAGGTTGTGAGAGGCTGTACAGTATCTTCTTCGGGTTGTTGAACTCGGTCACCGCAGACTGCGAGCTGGTGTGGTCTTCTCGGAGCGTTGCAGGGATTGGACGACTCCAATAGCGCTTGACGTGTCCGCTGGTTTGTTGGGAAAGGTCGTTCTCTTCGTTGCAAATCGAGCAATGAAGAAGACTGCATTCCTTTCGGTTCGCATTTTAGCCAATCCGATTCAACTAAGACATACAAGTTTTTCAACTCTTCCAAGCCTGAACACGGAGAATTTCGATTCGAGATCGCGAAACGAGAATGAATCAGAAAGGCGATTCAGCCGCGGAGATGAACGAGCTCAGCCCCCGCGATATCTGCGTTACGAGAGCAGAGTGGACGTCGTAGTCGGGATCATGAGCTATACATGTACGATCATCATCAAGGATCGCGACAAATTCGTCTCGATAATGGTGGAGTGGGGCATGCCCGGCACGGTATCACCGAAAAAGATTTGGATTCACGTCGTCCGAGCCACCGAAAACCTGATAGAAGTCACGAAAATCAGCACAATAAAAAGGATGCAGATGGATATCACCGTCAAGATAACCATCGCACACAAACGGCAAGAGTCTCAGGTACTTAAGTAAGAAAGAAGTGCAAGTCTTGACAAAGCAAGGCAGCAACCAGAACAAAAGTCGATGCGACGCGAAAAATGGAGAGGGTCTTGTTCGCCGCAACCGTGATCGCGGTGCTAGCAAACCGCGGCTGGATAAATCAGATTATGTATTATATTACGACTAATAATTAAAGCGTATCAACATGTCCATAATTGAGCTCAATATGTCAAGAAAGTTATCATATACTTCCAGCACGCTACAAGACCTTTTGTCGAAGACATGGAGAGGCTGCCGACGAGAAATACGTGGGAGCTCCAACTACAGCGAGCAATGAGTTTCCTTAGTCCAGGTTGCCGTCACCAGCGCGTCGAGCTCCTGGATAATTGAGCACACGATTATCTCAGCGGATTTCTCCTTGGCAAACCCAGGAGACTGACCCGACCACAAGGACGAGAAGGCTGTGTCACCGTTTGCCTCAGCAGCTTTTTTTAGTGCACCGAGTGGCGCTCCTGCCGTTGGAAATTCCGGCGCTACAGCGGCCATCGGACCAAGCTCCCGCATGATACGCGTCACGAATCCTCGAGCTGGTCGACCCGAGAAAATGTTCGTGATGGCCGTCTCCACGACTTCTTCTCCGGTCGGAATCGCAGCTTGTTTCAGCATTTTCCGGTGCAAGGCCGTCGTCTGGGCCTCGTCAGAGAGCAGGAAGACGGTGCCCATTTGCACTGCGGCCGCCCCAAGTGCACTCGCAGCCAACACACCTCGAGCGTCTCCAATTCCACCGGTTGCAATCACCGGGAGCTTTACTGCGTCGACGATCTGCGGGACCAACGACATCGTCCCAATCTGACGTGGGAAGTCCATCGAGCTGTTGCGGTTCTGCTCGCCAGAAGCGCTTGGCTCGCCCTCTCTGGGTAGGAAAACAGCTCGGTGGCCACCTGCCTCGACCCCCTGAGCGATGACAGCATCGCACCCTCTCTCTTCGAGCCACACAGCTTCGCGCACAGTGGTGGCGGACGAGATGACGAATGCACCCGTGTCCTTGACACCTTGCAGCATGTGTGGAGCTGGCAGTCCGAAGTGGAAGCTCACGACTTCAGGCTTGAGCTCACGCACAAGCTCGAGACTGACTTCGTCGAATGGCATGCGTAACGCCCCCTGCGCTGTCAAGAGGGACAGGTCCACGCCATACTCTCGATAGTATGGAGTTAGCGTTTCCTGCCACTGCTTGTCCGCCGTCGGGTTGGCAGGAGGGGGCGAGTGGCAGAAGAAGTTGAGGTTGATTGGCGCCGTCGTAGATGCGCGGAAGTGCTGCACGTGCTCACGCACGGCGTCTGGGGACAGCAGAGCACACGGAATGGCGCCAAGACCGCCACCACGGGCTACCGCTATGGCGAGGTCGCTGGCTTGTGCACCGGCCATCGGAGCTTGGAACAGAGGCACACGCAGTCCCAGTCGTTGTAAAATTCGGAGGTCGTGCCACGCCATGACGTCGGTTGGTGCTCGTGCTCGACACCCGGCGGAATCGGAAGTGAAATGGAGAATCTCCTCCATTGGAGACCATGGATGCGTTGATGAGTGACCTAGCGAGGAGCTGATTCGTTCGTCAAGATTTGCACCAAATATCCTAGTACTGTACCGGTAGTGTCCTCCGATGGACATTGAAGTCCATGTTGCTCGACGGAGACATCTTCGTCATCGAGCCGAGGGAAACTTGCACAATTTGTGTCACAACACAAATTTAAGTACCAAAGTATCTCAAATTGTACATGACGCAAGATTGCCGCTTGTACTGCACGCCAGCCGCTACTGGACATTGCCTTCCTAACAGAAAGCGCCTGTAGAGGAGGAAGCAGTTCCAGTCAACCGCCGGGTCGACTGAAAAGCTGAGTCGTTTACTCAATAGATGCGCATGTATAGGACCCGCAACGCCAAGAACATCAAACACATCTTTGTTTTTCAAACGACGGCCAGAATGAGCAACTCGCATTGCATTGCCACACGACGGCGGATGAACACAGCAACCACAAAACACGCTTGCTGCACTGGTTGCCACGGATACGGCAACTTGCCGGCCACTTCAACGTCTTGCCGTTCGAAAATCGCAGTGGATACTCTGGTCGATTCGGCACCCATATTACTCACGCTCCGAAAGTTGCGATTGGTCAACTGGTCGTCCATCTCCCTTTCCTTCAGTTTGGTCATGGCATTCTTTAATCTGCTCTCGTCCACAGAAGTGACTGAGTCAGTCAGCTGATGAAGCGCGAGCTGCGCTCCGTGACGCTCAAGGCGTCGCCCTTGCCGCCTGTGGCGCCGGCGCAGCTGTCCAGCCACCGGCGCTCCACGTGGCGCCTCGGGCCGCTGCTGCTGCTCTACGCCGGCGGCTTCCTGCTGCTGGAGCTCGTCCTGTTCCGCTCCGCGCGCTTCTCGAGCCACCGCCGGCTCGTGGAGGTGCCCGAGGACTCGCAGCCGTTCGCACTGTCGCCGCCGGACCTGGAGGACGCCGAGTTCGCCAAGATCCAAGTGCCGCACTGGATGACGGACAAGGACAGCGACGTGCCCGTGCAGGAGCGCGAGCATCTGAGCTGGCTGCACGCGGCCTGCACGGCCAAGAAGCAGGCCATCATCCCGTGGCAACACGGCGGACAGGAGAAGCAGCCAGAGGCTATGGTGCTGGAGAGAGGAGACCCGCGGGTCATCGAGCAACTCAAGCAGTGTCCAGATGTGGACATCTACCTGCCCGATGGCATCCGAGGACTCGGATACTGCGAAGACGCAGTCGCCTTCACCAAATGTAGGAGCTTAGTGTGTAGTAGTACCGTGCTTTTTTTAACTGTAGAACCGTTCTGACTGTGTGTGGTGACAGTTCTGCACTCGAGGTTGCTGCCGTTGTGGGCGCTGGAGGACCATTTCTTCGACCCGGAGACCAACCGCAGCGTCATGTACTACGAGTTGTGTCCGCTGACGCCGATGCTGTTCTTTAATCATTACTGGGATTCACGTCCGGACCGGTCGGAGTGGCCGCGGTCCAAGCCGGTTTATATCATGCCGAACATTGAGATGCGCGAGCTGACGGCTCAAGAATACTGGAGTGTGGATGCGGTCATCTGCAGAACGCTGGCTTGTGACCAGCGTGTGAAGGCCTGGTACGCGCAGGAGGGGAATCCGCGCGACGCCAAGGTCTTCTACACCAGATTCACGTCGTCTGATTCAGCAACACACGCCATTGAGATGCTCGGAGAGGAAAATGTGCGGCGAAAAGACTTTGCCAAAGTACGATTCACACACACGGCTGGCTCCAGGTACGGACTGGATGCTTTTGCTTGTTGTACTTCACGTCACGTAGCTAACTGCTAAATTGCCGATACAGTCTGTACAAAGGCACCGAGCAAGTACTCGACTGCTGGTTATCACATCCAAACTTCCCACCCCTGGATTTGTATGTCCATGACAGCCTGTACGGGGGGAAATTTCAAGCCACTTACGATGACGCGATTCTCGAGGCGTCTAACGTAAATCTCATCCGCAAGCGAATGGATGCCGTGGGATTTGGGCAGATACTGGCCGAGTCATCATTCTTCTTGTGCCCAAGCACTCAAGAAGGCTACGGCCACTACATCGACCAAGCAAGAGCGTCTGGGGGCGTCATCATCACCACCGACGCCCACCCGATGAATGAACTCATCTCGTCCAAGGAAATGGGCGTTCTCGTGAAAACTGAACGCGAGTCCCACCCAGACATGCTGCTCGGGGGCGCGTACCAAGGCACTCATGGGCTCCGATCCGTAGATGGGCTCGTCGCCAAGTTTTCAGCTCAAGATCTCTGTGATTCCGTGGACTACGTTCTGAAACACACCAGCCCGGCGAAGCGCGAGGCCATGGCCGAGAAAGCTCGGCGGCAATACCACGAAGACACCAAGTTCTTTGCGCAGCGCATGATCCAGCTTCGACTTTTCGCCCGCGAGATGCGGAACTCGTGGGTACCACCCGAGGAGGACATCGCTGTGGGAGATCCTGAGCGTATCAATCTCTTGAGAGTTGAGTCTTGATGCTAAACTGCGGACAGCAGAGCATCATGGCCGTAAAATTACTAAGTCAACATTTATTTCGTCTTCAACGCTGGGTTTGGTTTTGCTAGCATCGAATACTGTTTTGTTGCCACAATTTGTTGTTGCAATCCTCAACAGATACTTTTCGAGTCACCCTTGTCAAAGCAAGGAATTGCCAATATGCAGCGAGTTGTGTGTCAGTCATGCAGATTTTTTTAAAATATGTTGGATCCTCCGTACTAAACTAAAGCGTCAGGGTTCTGCTCGCAGAAAACAGTGTATATACGCTTGGACAAAGCTCGTTGAATGCGAGCATCGTGCAATTTGTCAGCGACAAGATCTTCTTTCTGGGCTTGCGATAAACTTGGGTCTCGATACGCACGCATGAGACTGCCATAGGTAGGAAAGTGGTCCAGAAGGCACTGCGCTTTGTCCTCACTCACGCCTGGAATCACTTGAAGCATTCGTAGCCACGCGTTGGCACATACACTCGCAGTAGCCCCCGTCCGAGTCACTCGGAATGAGTTGTTTCGAGGAACAGACTCTAGGAACTCCTCGAGTGCGGATGCACGTGACGAAGCGACAACGAATTCGCGAGTCAACAGGGCCACGTAATTCACGGTAGCGTCGAGATCGCACGTGAACTTTGTGTGAGCCCCCATGTCCATGAACAACTGGAACGCCACTTCGTGCAAGTCCGCGAAAGAGATCATCGGAGTACTGGCAGAGGTCGACGAAGCACTGGAGGTCGACGATGTACTGGGCGTTGATCCGTTTTTCTTGCTCTTTTGTTTGTGTTGTTTCTTGAGCTCGATGAGAGCGCGATCCATGCCTTCGACGATCACGAAAAATTTGCTCGCTTCTTCCTCGTCTTCGCCAGGCTGACACGACTTTCGAGTCTGTTGCTGCGAAGTTGGCACCAATGATTGAAGATACCGCACAGCAGCTACCAGCTCCTTGTAGCTCTTCAGGCGTATCATCTCCAGAAAAGTGTCGGCTTCATAGTAGATCGCGCACGAGTAGTGGGAGCTACCGTTCTCCCTTCGCTCCCATCGAATGACACCCGGTATGATGCAGTTCAGCGCAGTTGCCACTGTGAACGGCACGTGCTTGCCATTGTACACGTGGCTCTTCAACGCCGTCCGTATGCTATCTCCTGCCGCTGACGTATCGAGTGACTTCTCCATCTGCACGACTGCCACCACACCACCAGCACCCGAAGAAGAACCTCCTCCTCTTCCACCCGTAGCGTTTCTCGGCTTCGACGGCGAAGCTCCCGTCCTAGACCGGACAGGTGATGTCGTCGTCTTAACAGCAGCAACTTCAGTCTCAGATACAGTGGTGACAACACTCTCCTTCCTCTTCTTCCCTCCTCCCCCACTGCTCCTAATCGTCTCGGAGTGTAAGTCTCGCAGTCTTCCCGACAGTCTTCTCGCCTGTTTCGCCGCTACTCGTTTTTTCTCATCCGGGAAAACTCGCCTTCTAGTACTTGTCATTAACTCCGGCGACAAAACTTCGGGCGAATCTGAATCTGAATTTGAGTCCAAAGCTACAGCAGCAGCAGGAGGAAAAGAAGAAGGAGAAGGTTCCGGTGGAAGTGAAAACATAAAAGGCGGCGGAGATCCCGACGGAGAATACGAGAACGAAATCTCCTCCTGCTCCTGTTCCTCCTCTTGCTTTTGTTCTTGAATCTCCACTGCAATTCGCCCGAACGTCTCGTCTTGACTTACTATTGCACTGGTGCTAATGTAGCCATTTTTCGCTGGCAAGGGAGATGGGTGCGGTGACGACGGCGACGTGGTCAGGTCCACGAAAGAAGGACCATCACTCGGCTTCGTCTTCTCCTTGGGCAGACTCCGAGGCGGCGTGAGCAGCTCGATGACCTCCACGGAAGGAGAAGAATTGTTCTCGTTCTTCTTTTTCTTCTTCTTGGAGCCGCTGTCGGGGATGCCCAGCTCCACCAGCATCGCGTCCAGCGCGTGGTCGTCCTCGTCGGTCTCGAGCGAGTCGCGTGGACGCTTGCGAGCGCGCGCAGGACGCGGCGATGGCGTCGTCGACATTTTCGTCTGAGCAAGTTTGAAATGTGAGGTTTTGGGAAAGCGCGAAATTTGAAGATAGTACAGTGACCCCTCGCTACAAGGGAATCCTATTGAGAAAAATAGGTCAAAAAGTCAAGGTCTGCTGGCTTCGATTTATCACCTGCGTTCGTACAGGCACTCGTCATCTTCATCAGGCTAACGCATCTACTGCTTAGCGTTTGGTCCACCACTTTGTGGCGAATCCGCCCAAAAAGTGTCAGACTCCCAGCAGTGGCACATGAAACTCGGGCAGCAGATCTCTTTGCTTCAACGGCCTGGACCCATGACTCGTCCAATATGGGCACGACAGCTCAATCACAGATGAAGACTCTCACACACAAAAGCCATCAAACCGCACTCAGCTACTTTTTCGTCGGAATAAATCTGCTGTGGTTATGTTATGATTATATATAAGCTTTCAAACTGCCGCCTAATTCGCGGCATGCTCCACAAGCTTTGCGTAGATACCCTTCAGCTTGATCAGCTCGTGGTGGGTGCCCCCCTCTGCGATCTTACCGCCGCTCACCACGCAAATTTTGTCAGCCTTGCGAATCGTCGACAACCGGTGAGCAATGATGATCGTCGTTCGCCGCTTCAACGCCACCACCTTGTCCAGAGCCTCCTGCACCACCTTCTCGCTCTCCGAGTCCAACGCGCTCGTGGCCTCGTCCAGCAGCAAAATGTTGGGGTTCTTCAGGATGGCGCGCGCAATGGCGATGCGCTGCTTCTGGCCGCCAGACAGCTGCTCGCCCTTCATGCCCACCTGCGTGTCGTAGCCGTCTGGAAACTGCGTGATGAATCCGTGTGCGTTGGCCATCTTGGCGGCCTCTTCGATGTCCTGCTGTGTGGGTTTGTCCGTGAGGCCGTACGCGATATTCTCGGCGATGCTGCCGATGAAGAGCGTGGGTTCCTGTCCGACAAGTCCAATCTGACTGCGCAGCCAGTTGAGATTGAGTTCCTTCGTGTCGATGCCATCGAGTAGCACTTGACCTTCGATTGGATCGTAAAATCGTTCAATAAGAGATACACCAGTACTCTTACCCCCGCCACTAGGTCCACAGAACGCGACAGTCTGACCGGCTTCAATGGTGAGATTGTAGTTGCGCAGGACCGTAATTTCAGGTCGCGTAGGATACCGGAAGAGAATGTTCTTAAACTCGATTTTGCCTTGCAATTGTTCGAGACGACGTCCTCCTTCCTGAAATGAATCAATGGGAGGATTCCGGTCTCGTAGATCTACAATTGCTTTCCCCGCCTTCAGTGCGTTGTCGGATTCTCCCATGAAAGAAGTAGCATTGCCGATACCTTGGGCCGACATCATGATGGCCATAAGAGTTCGCATCAGCTCCTTGAAGTTGATTTTATCGTCTTGCACCAGCTTTCCGCCGTACCAGAACACGAGCGAGTAGGTTGCGAAGAGAATGAACGAGCTAAAACCCAATGCAACACCATTCAGCTGAGCCTCTCGCCGTCCACTGGCCAAAGGTTCTTCTAACAAATTCGAGAACTTGGTGCAGATCGACTTCTCCAGTCCAAGTGACACCACAGTACGAATGTTGCTGAGGGCCTCCGATGCGTGCGCGCCAACCTCAGAAAGCTCATCTGACAAATGACCAGAGGATTTCATTTGGCGCATGCGAATCATTTGGCCAGCAATCAGGAACGGGAACACAGCGAGCATCACCAGTGTAAGCAGCCAACTGCCAGTCGTGAACGAAATCACCAGAGCCGCGACGAATGTGAAGATAGCCTGTACGACGCGACCTTGCGAGTCACCGGAGATTAGAGCAACCTTAGTCGCGTTGGTCGACAGATCAGCTGTAAGCGCTCCAGTGGCATTCTTCTTCTCGTCGAAGAAACCAATGTTCTGCCTGCACAGCGCAGTGAAGTGGATATCCCGCAGTCGAGACGTGAGTTTCTCAGACATGTACTTGAAGCAGTAGTTCTGCAGAGCTGCAGCAAGGAACATGACAAGCGACCCACCGACATAACACAGTCCGTAGACCATGACATCGTGCTTGAGATCATCCAGAGCAGACTCGATGTGGGATACCTTATAGAGAGTATAGTTCGTCGTCATGGTTGCAACCAGCTCACTGATGAGAATCGCCGAGCTCGGGAGAGCGCAGCCCATCACAGCAGCAGCAATGATACCAACGACGAATGCTGGTCTCTCCGGGCGAGAAAAAGCCATAGCATCAAAAATTGTGAACGTCTTGCTGGAGCCTCCTGCATTGACTTGATCCACCACCTTCTCTTCATCCAAATGCTCGCTGATCACCGACCGACTACTGCGTTTTTGCAGCGTTACTGGGTGTGGTTCACCGTCTCCAGCTAAAGCTAAGGCTGACGCTGCAGCCTGAGCTTCTTCCTGGGCTTTTTCCTCTTGAATCGTGTACAGTTTGCGGTAAATACCATCCTCAATAGCCACCAACTCGTCGTGCGTTCCCTCTTCCACGACGTGGCCACTGTTCACAACCACAATCTTGTCCGCGCGGCGAATTGTGCTCAACCGATGAGCGATAACTAGCGTCGTCATTTGAGTTTTGTCCATCAAATCATTCAACGCAGCCTGCACCACACGCTCACTCTCCGCGTCCAACGCACTTGTAGCCTCATCCAGCACCAAGATCTTCGGTTCGCGGACAACCGCACGAGCAATTGCAACGCGCTGCTTCTGGCCTCCGGACAGCGACACACCCTTCTCACCCACCAACGTATCGTACTGCTGAGGAAGTGTCATGATGAAATTGTGCGCGTTGGCCAACTTGGCGGCCTCCACAACCTGATCACGGGTGATGCCATTGCCACCAGCCGCGATGTTCTCCAGAATGGTAGTCGCAAAGAGGACAGGTTCCTGCGATACAAGTCCAATCTGAGAGCGGAGCCACTTGATGTTGAGGGTCTTCACATCACGCCCGTCAAGCAGAATGGTGCCCTCGTTTGGGTCATAAAATCGTTCGAGCAGTGAGATGAGAGTGCTTTTGCCCCCTCCACTGGCACCGACAAACGCGACAGTTTGGCCAGGCTCGATGGTGACGTTGTAGTCATTCAAAATCTGCACATCGGGACGACTTGGGTACGTGAAGTTAACGCCGACAGCTTGAATGCGTCCAACACATGACTCTGGTTTATCTCCTTCGTCATCTCTCGAGGCGTCAATAGCGGACGGCGTGTCGAGGATCTTGTAAATCTGCGCAGCAGCTCCCTTAGCTTCAGCTACAGCGGAAATGTTGGGAGTGATCTGACCTAGTGAGATGGTTCCCATCAGGACGCCGAAGAAAGACTGGAACACTTCGCTCGGAGTAGCTTTACCGTGAGCGACCTTCCATCCTCCGTACCAGAGCCCCGCGGCGTACATGAGCCAGATACTGCACATGAAGAGGCCAAACACACAAGCTGAGAACTTGGCCATTTGGATGTTCGTCTCCTCTGCTTTGGCGGCGCGGTCGTTGTATTTGTTGATCGCGAGCTTCTCTGCATTGAGTGAGGACACGGTCCGAATGGATCCCAGCGTCTCCTCCGCCACAGCGCCAGCCTCCGCGTACATTTGCTGCGAGTGCACTGCACGCTTACGAAGACTCGTCATCAGGACGCCCAGTGACGCTACCATGAACGGCATGACGCACGCCATGACGAGACTCATATCCCACCCGCGCACGAAGCCGATCACGTAGCCCGTGATGAATTGGCACGTGTATTTAACCGAGTCTCCGAGCTTCTGGCCCATACCGTCTTTGATCTTGACCGTGTCTCCCGTGAGGCGACTCGAGAGAGTCAACGGGTCGCTGCTGTCGTACCACGCGATGTTCATGTGCAGCATGTGCTTGAACGCGGCGTCTCGCAGCGCCTTCATCTGCCTCTCGGACGAGTTGACGAACACCACGTAGGCAACATAGTCGGTGATGAAGAGCGCGATGGCAATGTAGATGTAGTCGAGTGAGGCCTGGTTGACAGCGTTCATATCCACGCCACCGTCCGCTTGTGCGAAGGCTCCGATAGCGTCACCGAACACCAGCGCCATGCACGGGAACAGCGCTCCATTTACACCAGCCATCAGGACACCGAAGGACAGTAACAGGTTGTCTGTGGTTGAGCCATAGCGGTATAGCTGTCTGAACGGGATCGTGGGCGGGGGCTTTTTCTTCGTCTTCTTCTTGTCCGTCGTTGCGTCTTCAGCTTCAATGGCCACGCTGTTGTTCGCATCGGACTTTCGAGAGATTTTGGAGGCCTCGGCATTGGCATTGGCATTGGCACGCGGGGTGACCACCTGAACGTAGTCATGCTGTGGTGTGGGTTCGGTTTCGTCTCGGCCACGCTCAACGACTTCCGGGTGTAGCTGCAGAGGCGACATTGGCGACTGGATCGGATTGAGCGTGAACGAGCTCTCGGAGATGGAGACGATTGAAGTATGAGACGAGCTACCGTGTAGGTGCCTCGCCGGTAAGACGGTGATGCCCTATACTATAAGAGGAAACCTTCTGCTCTGATCAGTTGGTTTCAACTTCATGCTAGTTTACGCCGATCCGTCCAGAGTAACGGTGTGTCGTACGGTGATGGCGGCAAAACGCTTGAAGCTTCAGTACCCCCTCAGACCTATTAATCCACCTGCCTGGCACGCGGTTACTCTCTCAGTCCAGCCAACACAATGCGTTCTCGCTCTTCACTATTCTCACAAACTACTCAAACTTTTTTCGTTCGAGTGCTGAGTCTATCGGTTTTTCGCTGTCCGAGGCGTGCGTAATCAACGCTGGAGCCGTTACAGCGCCGCAACTTTGCAGTCTGATCCCCTATATCGGTACCGACAGCGCTTGCATACCCCAACAGATCATCGTTTCCATCTAGAATATCGTACGACATGAACAGAGGCAAGGAAAATCTACGGACGTCTATCATTTAGAACTTCAACGCAATCTCATCTACGTCTCTACGACTCGACGAGCCTCGCGTAGATGCCCTTCAAGTTAATCAGCTCTTGGTGGGTGCCCTCCTCCGCGGCATCGGCACGAAAGAGCTCAACTGCGCAGTCAGATCGGACTTGTCGGACAGGAGCCCACGCTCTTCATCGGCACCATCGCCGAGAACATCGCGTACGGTCTCACGGACAAGCCCACGCAGCAGGACATCGAAGAGGCCGCCAAGATGGCCAACGCGCACGGATTCATCACCAAGTTCCCAGACGGGTACGACACGCAGGTGGGCATGAAGGGTGAGCAGTTGTCTGGCGGCCAGAAGCAGCGCATCGCCATCGCACGCGCCATCTTGAAGAACCCCAACACTTTGCTGCTGGACGAGGCCACGAGCGCGTTGGACTCGGAGAGCGAGAAGGTGGTGCAGGAGGCTCTGGACAAGGTGGTGGCGTTGAAGCGACGTACAACGATCATAATTGCGCATCGGTTGTCGACGATCCGCAAGGCTGACAAAATCTGCGTGGTGAGCGGCGGTGAGATCCATCGAGTAGCACTTGGCCTTCGATAGGGTCGTTGAAGCTCTCAACGAGCGAGATGCAAGTGCTCTCACCCCCGCCGCTGGGTCCGCAAAAGGCGACAGTCTGGCCGGCTTCGATGGTGAGATTGTAGTTGCGCAGAACGGAGACTTCAGGTCGCGTTGGGTATCGGAAGGAGACGTTTTTGAGCTCAATTTTGCTCTGGAGGTGAGCAGGTCAAAGGCTAGACTCGTCGAAGGAGTTAATGGGGGTTCTCTGTCTCGAAGGCTCACGATCGCTTTTCCAGCATTGAGCGCATGATCCGAGTCGGCGATGAACGTTGTGGCCACGCCAAGCCATCACGAAGGCCATGAGAGTCCGCACGAGCTCCTTGAACGTGATGTCGCCGTCGTCCACGAGTTTACCACCGAACCAAAATGCGAGTGCGTACGCTGCGAAGAGAATGAAGGAGCTGAAACCCAAAGCGAAGCCGTTGACGTGTGCTTGCCGACGACCACGAGTCAGCGGCTTCTCAAGAAGATCCGAAAACATACTCGAAAGCGATTTCTCCAGGCCGAGAGAAGCGACCGTGCGGATGTTGCTAAGAGCTTCTGAAGCGTGAGCCCTGACCTCCGATAGCTCGTCCGACAACCCACCAGCAGTTTTCATTTGTCTGCCGCGCGCAGCTTGCCCCATGATCAGGAACGAGAAGACCGCCAGCATCACCAGCGTCAGCAACCAACTTCCGAGACAAAACGAGATCACCAGCGCTGCCAGAACCGTGAATATCACTTGGACCAATGCGTCCTTGCGAGTCTCCAGAGATCAGAGCGTCCTTCGTCGCATTCGTCGACAGATCGGCCGTCAAAGCACCAGTAGCATTCTTCTTCTCGTCGAAGAAACCAATTTCCTGGCGGCAAAGTGCAGTGAAGGCAGATGAGTTGTGAGCTTCTCGGCCATATACTTGAATGTGTAGCTCTGGACAGCAGCGCTGGCGAATGCAACCATCGCTCCAAAAGTGTAGACCACGACGTCGTGCTTGAGATCATCCAGTGGATGACCCATGACGATGTGTGTGTGATATCCGCCTCGTAATTTATTGCTGTAGGCATTGCTATATTTCAAGAGCGTCAAGACATGACCGCTAGCTGCGATGCAGGCGACGATGGCCTTGATACGTACGCAGCTTCGTCGCCAATATGCTAAGTCTTCCTCTTCCGTAGGTTCCCGACTCACTTGGTCGCCGTAGTATTCTCGTACATGGCAACAACAAATACAAGGTTGGATCAGAACGCAATACGTTGGTCTACAGAGTTGGGGTGCCCCAACTATTTACTAACGCGAGCTCGTTGTGTGGCTATTATCAGGAGAATCAAAATCCCTGTCTCTTAAAAAAATTAAGTCATATTAAATTAAGTACTTCGAAGTATTCCTTACTCACGACCATTGGCACCGTTTTCGAAGTACGTTGTTATATTTCCATTAGGAAAGTTTTAATGCTCAATTGGAAGGCCGTTTACCACTTGTTATATTTCCATCGGTGCTTCCCTTCCTGTTACTACTGTAGTACAGAAGTATTTTTTTAATGTACTTCACGCCGTTACATGTATCGATTTATAAATGGGAGGTTGCAGTGTAGTATGCGGATGGTTCGTTGCAATTTATCATCTATCATCGTTATTTCCTGTGCTTTGTAGCATATTTTACATTTTCTGCTAGCCACTTAGCAGCGACTACCATATCAGCATGAACCACAACAAGAGAGCCCTTACTTCTCCTAACTAGTATTCAACACCGCGGTGAGCTGTAAGCTTCCCTGAGCTGATCGAGGCACCCATAACAGTAACAAGCCGCCACCTGTGCCAGGAAGCCCCAGAAATCCAGGCCGCCAGCGATCCAAGTACAGCGTTTTGCCTCCCAGCGCCGTCACATTTGACTTCCACGTCACTGTTTTACCTGACGGGACATCCACTTCGTCGATCTTGTCGCCACCAGACTTGATGTTCACTGTCACATCTTTCGTATCGACACTCTTGAACGTAATTGTAACGCTGCCTTCACCATTTCTGGTCCACAAGCCTTCACTTTTGTTGAAAGCACGCTGAACGGTGACCAAACCTAGCGCCTTATTCGCTGGGCCGTCGTCAATTTCTCCAACATATTCGGTTGGACCACAAATCGGCTGTAAGTACTCGGAAATAAGGCCACCGACAGCCCACATATCCCAAATGGCGTAGAAGCCGGCGACCTTGTCAGCAACCTTGAACGCGTACTCCTCAGCTTTGAGGTACGATCCGTTGCTGCTCGTTCCTGAGCTGATCAGATCCTCCACGATGCTTCCGAAGGTTTTCCGCAGCGTACCTCGCATAGCGTAGGCACTCCGTTCGTTTGACTCTGCAATGAGATCGCCCATGCAGTTGTTTGTTGCGATTGGGATGTCGTTGAGCACGAGACTCGACTTACTTATAGCAACGCGGATGTCGTTCTCAGACATAGTCGGGTTGTGCTTGCGAAATTCTGCAATGGTCATCCACGTGCGATCCAGCAGTCGCTTCATGTCGTAGCCGCAAGTCGAGTTGGGTTCTAGCGAAGTCTTCAACGACGTGATATCATTCTTGTTCAACGACTCGACAGATTCGCCCATCGAGATGTTTTTCAGGAAATTGGTGAAGTTTCCCCAAGTGGAAACGATCTCGTCAGAGTTTCTCATGACCTCCCTCAAAACCATCTCGGCAGTGGTGACGATTCTATCGGCAAGCTTCACGTGATCCGGCACCTTTTTCCCGAGACAGTACCTGACTGCCACCGGGATGTCGATAACGATTTTGTCCGTCTGATAGAGAATCCCCAGTAACTTTTCCTGCGAAGTCTGGGGGTCGGACACCTTGAGAAAGCGGATGTACCTGATCAGCGACTTGGTCAAACCCAGCAAGGATTTGACACACTTGAAGGCTCTCTGAAATCCCTTCGCCAATTCCCAAAATTTGAAGAACACACCCATAGTGGTGTAGGGCATCAAAGACTGGGTCACCGCAAAAACTTTGGTTACGACTTCCATCCCGCAATCATCGTTCTGTCGGATGCACTCCATTCCACACTCGACAGGATACGCGTATGGACATTGAGCCCAGCATGCTCCAAGCTTGTAACCGTACCCCAGAGGACAATTCTTCGTGAGGTGGGTCTTGCGATAGCACGCTGAAGAAATCGCGGTGTGGAGCTCGGACCCCACCCAGTTCGTGTAAATGGACTCGATCGTGCTAGTGGCATTGACCACACTGCCAATCGTGAATCGTGCGGGTAAAGTGTCATCGCTGTCGGGGGAGTCGGAGTCATCGCTGTCCTCAGATTCATCTTCGCCTCTTGATGACTTGAGAGAGGGTGCAGCCGTTTTCAATGCGTGTGCCCCAGCAGCAGTGAAGTTAACGCCAGCGTCAGCGTCAGCGGGCGCCACCGTTGCAAGTGGGTTGGACGTTTTGGGCCACCCGCCAAACGTCAGGATCTTGGCCGAGGAGTTCCCAGCGAAAATGGCTGCGAAGATAGCAAACAGTACAACCACCCTGGACATCCTGATGAGTCTCGCTATTGAGGAAGCTTGTTCAGCCTCGAGTGCGGCGAAACGAAGAATGAGATTGAAATCCCGCTATCGATACCTTCTTTGTTGCTGGTTCGGACATCCGTGCGTGTCGGGACTGGAAGCAGCGACGGGGGTGCCGATAGTCCCGATTTCACCAGATACCGTAAGCGCCCATCTGAAGGGACAACAACCGAGTGGGAAACAGAAAAAGTGTAAATCCGGGAATTGACTGCCTTCGTTCTAATTATCATATTCAATGCAGCATGATGCATTATCCATGAATGAATCATCACATTGCTACCTATATGCAGCTATGGTTATTGCTGATTTCAGATATTTATTGAATTTATGGAGTAGATACCTCGTTGCTCATCATCCTGCGACCGTAGATGGGTCAAAATCCCCAGTTAAAGTGTATGAAAGGCTTTCATTGAAAGCGCCCTACATGTACCAATACAGATACCGCCCACTAAGTTGTACACACAGTCAGTCTATACACCCTCAAAATCGGTAATGAAGCCTTATCGCTTTTAGGAGGGAAAATCCAGTTTTCCCGCCCAGAGGGATCTTTCACAATTCAAACAGAGCCCTGCAAGACCCCCCCGCAGCCCGCCATGACCTGCACAACGAAGCAAACGAAGGGCAAGTGGCTCACGATCGCGCAAAAATGGCAAGTTATCGAGGAGCATGGACGCTCGCAGCCGTCGCCATCGCTCGCCGATCTGGATATTCTGCGCAGCGCCACTACTGCCAAGTCAAACTGGAGGCTGCCTGCACGTCCAAAAGCCTCTTCCTCACGCTGCGCTGCCCAGAGCTCGAGGAGCGACTTGCGTCGTACGTGGAGGCTTGTGCCATGCCAGCTCCACCAACACAACGAGAGCGCGTTCAGCTGAGTGAGCTGTTGATTTAAATGTTGGTAAACTTCAACTCAACCATCTGTAATACCGTATATTCTGAACACATATAATATACTGTAGGAACTAAAAGAGTACCACTGTACAACTTAGTGGGCGGTATCTGTATTGCACGACTACAACAATGGCAAGGCAAAGACCTCCAACCATCTTGGTACTACAGATTCCGCCCTCCAATCCGTCCCCGTAGTCCGCGAATAACCTCTACCGATTTTATAGTATGAGTTTGTGGAGGTCGGATGACCTCTCTCGATCGCTAACCAGTTCTTCCTCCAACATGACTGCGTTCTTGCAGTCGATGGATCATTGCCACATTCAAGAAAGCATACAGAAGGAAGCAGCTAAAGTAGGTCTATGATAGAGTCAATCGCGTAGGGCCAATCGAGCAGAAAGCGTACGAGGTGATCCAGTTGCACTGCAACTTGCAGGTAATAAAGTGGTGTGAAGGAACCTGGAGCGAGATCCAGATGATGACCGCCGTCGGAACTGCTTTCGGCACACTGACAGGTTTAGAGGCGTGAACGAGGTGTCCGTAGACACTAAGAAGAGCAAGAACGATAGCGACGTAGCCTTATGTAGAGGCTTGTGGCAGCAAGCTAATATATAATAACCCTCTATACTAAATTTCACTGTAAGATAACAAGAGTGGTACCTCGGACGGAATGGAGGGCGGAATCTGTACCGGCGCTGGTGCTCGTCGCTGGCAAGCACAGCTCTGTTTTTGAGCTTCCGTGCAGCCATCTGTAAGAGCAACTAAAAGTGTGCATTGTTCACGCTGTGCTCGTCACAAAGGCTCCTGGCCCCTCCTCCAACCAGCACTGCTGGTCCAGTAGTACCGGTACATGTATAATACATGCACATGTACATGTACCGCGGTCTGCTTGCTTGAAATATCTCATACTGTAGGTGAACAATGAACACACTGAATCCGGATACATGTAGCTCATCTTGTGATCCGGAGGGAGGAATTTCCATAGTACAGTACATACACGTATGTACTGAGTTGCCCCCATTTTTAAGTGAAATCCCGCACATTTCTTAAAAGAGTGAAATCGCGACGTCGCTCGCGCTCGCAGCGTTAGTGTATCACTTGTTCCCGGTGGTAGGCTTGCCAGCGAAACTGCAGGTTTGTGAGATCTACCAACTCAGTACATATATACTGTACTGCATTATGGAAATTCCTCGACACGGAGGCCAACAGGATGCAGAAGAGGATCGGCACTGTCCGTTCTTAACGAACGATGTGACGCAAAGACGCAAAGCGCTGTGCAGAGATTACATGTACTGGTACAGTAGCTCGTGGTCGCGACTGCTGCAAAGCGAGAGAGGATCAGTGAGCTATTAATACTTATCACTGCAAAGAGATCTGTGTGGAAACCGCCTGGGGTCATCTACCATGACTACCGGTAGATCGTTCTCCTACTCGCTGTCTCATTCTGCTAGTTCGATACTTCGGGCTTCACGGCGACTGCTGCAAAGCGACGTGGTATAATTCTGAGGCGCCCTGACGATTTGCATTGACCTTTCCGCTGTTCGATAGTAGGCTCGGCTCCCACGAACGAGCGGTTGAACGTTGCTACAGTACCGCTGGAAACACTTTACTGTACATGCACATTTATTTTAATATTAAAATATGTACATGTAATTGTATTAAGTTGCAGTGTCGAATAGTATGCGAAGGCGCTATACCATAGTACATGTAGTATTAATACATGTACACATTGTATGAGGACGAGTTTTTCAAAAGTATCATTAAGGGTTTTTTGAGGTGTTTTGCTAGAGGGGTTTAAAGTCAGACCATCCGTTTGGTGGCCGTTTTGACGAAGCCGAGAAAAAGCCAAAAGAAAAAGTTTCCCCGCCGGAGCAGCGGTGAGCAAGTCAAACGACTTCGCCAGAAAACTTGCCCCGGACGACGCGTGAAAACACGCATAACTGCAAGGGAAAGCCGCTGGCGGAGCCGCTGCGGTTCCAACGTCGTGCCTGAGTGACGGGAATGACTTAGTCGAGCCAGCTATCGAGAGGCCCCAGGTCGATTTTGAGGTTGCGGGCCTAAATCTGATGCATAAAGGCCTGCTTCTGTGGCAAGAGGAACTTAATAGGGCATTTCCTAAACTACAGGGCGCTCACGAGCAAAGGGGAAGCGAAGGCGTCGCTGTTTGCTACGATGGCCGTGTGAGTAGTGTTCAGAATACTTTATGATACTTTTGACTAACAAATAGGTGCTGGCAGATTATGAATGTGTCGTAGAAATCTTCAAATTTACTTAAGTTCTCGGCGTCTCCTGAAGCCCTCGATTGGCGCAATCGAAAGATCAGCGTTTTTAGACCCCAGACACGAAGAAAACAAAATCTGGAAACAAATATTTTTCCGAGGCATCTTACGCCGATGGCCACAACTTTTCTCCAACTTCACTTTCTGGGGACCTGAAAGCGTCAAAATGTAGCTAAAGGACCCCTCTATAACGTACTACTATAGCTCGCTTGGTTTTGAGGTTAAATACTTAATGATACCTTTGAATAAATCGTCCTCGTATAGTGTACATGTCATGTACTCAACCACGATCGCGCTCCGAGAGTCTCGGATAGCACAGCATGACACTTCTTTGACCGCTGCATACAGGACAGGTACATGTACATTTACCTGCAAGTACCGTGAGACAGCACCACCGCATTTCCTCTGTGACAGGCTCTTACCCAACAGTGTTGTGCTAACACGGCAAGTGGTACTGTAGGCAGTGCGTAGTATGTACGCACTGCGTACCGTACCTACATGGACTAGGCACCCCTGTGCCGCACGACAACCTACCAAAAACACCCAAGCAAATCACGTCCTTCAATTAAGGGTGATACTGGGGGTTGCACCCCCAGACCCCCGCAGTAGAAAAACTAACTACTGGACAGGGCAACGGGTCCGCTCGCTGGAATGCTCGTCGCTGGGCCCGCCTCCGCAAATACCGCGCGGCCCTGCTTCGCGGGCTCACCGCGCGGGTTTGCTATGGCTACGCTCCTCGCACCCGCTCACTACCGCCTTCTAATATGGTCGACCTAACCCTTTTGAATGGTGCTCGTGGTAGTTGTTTTGGTGTTTTTCGTATTTTGTCGTGCCGCACGGGGCCGTCGTAAGCATTCCTTGCACACTGCAACTTGCAGTCGAGCGGTCCATTCCTATCGGCACCCAATGCTAAATTAAGATCGAGAGTTATGCCAGAATTATTATATCACGGCAGAATGAGTGAAAGGCACAAAACCTTCTGAATCTAATGTTGTATCCTATAGTGCAGGGTCTTGATACTTACGTCGAGTATGTCAATGTGCGTTCGGCTTAGAACCTACTTCCAGGGTTTAATAGTAGCCACAACTAGAGGGCTAGCGCTGGTCATACATAATCTAATATAATACTTCGAAGTACGTTATAGTGCTCGTATAATACTACGTCTAAAAACCTACTATTAACACTATAATATATTACTATTATATTTCAATATATTACTATTGAATAGTAGCATATTACTATTGTATTAAGATATAACGTTACCATATTATAGTGCTCGTGTAATGCTACGTTTTAATAAAAACGCTACTGCGCATCTCCTGCGCCTGCTTCGCAGCCGCAGTATCTGCGCGACATCCATTATTCAATCGCGGAGCCCCCCACGGATTTCCTACGACCTATCCGTAGGAGAGGGTTCCCGGAATTCCGGCCAAAAAGATAGGTTTCTATCAAATCACTATCAATCAATCTAGTGAACCGACGTAGGCCGCCACCAACACCCCCAGTCTTGCTTTTCGGTCGCCGCAGCAGCCCTCCCCCGTTTTTACGGTAAAACCTCCGCTGCTGTGGCGCCGATGAAGCAAGACTGAAGACCACCAACACCGATCGCAGGCACACCAACCCCAACACCGTTCACGCCAACACCGACACCTGGGAGGTCGACACCGACGCCTTGACCACGCACGCCGGGGCCGTTCAAGTATGGACCCACTGCGACACCGACGATCACCTCGCCTGTGCTCGTACATCGTCAGACGCTGTACGCGAACCCTGGTTTGATGTCCGCCCATCTCCGAAAGGTGAGAGGTTACATGCGTTATGTTGACTCACTTGACTCCAAGTCTAATTTTTACAGAAGCCTACATACGCTATCAACAAGTGCTGGTTTAGCTTAGATCCCCCTACGGGGAGTCAATAGATATCAATAGTGGAAATATTACAATACATGTGCAGTAATGTTGGTAATCCCGTATCTGCACGCATCATTAATCCCAACACCGTCTGGGCCACACACAAAACAGAGGCTTTCAACCCCAGGCCCGGCATCATCGTACTTAACGTTTTCGCGTCATCTCCGGAATCGTATATCCTACTTAAACAGTTGACGCGAAAGCCTCTATTTTTCCGTGGATTTTGAGAAAGCATTCGGTTTTGGAGATTATTAAACTATTTAACTTGAAGTTCGTATACTTTCGTTTCGTGTGTGCCACATATGGCATGCCTCGAACTAGAGGATTGGGCTGGTAGCGCGTTCTTTTGATACTACGCTTTTAAACGCAAACATTGCTAACTTTAACAGATACCAACAGTTGGGTAGTAATTGTAGGAGTAATATTAGTAGTACTACTCCACTACTACTTGAGCTGCAGTGGTCACCATCGGATAAGCACCCACCGTACTTAATCTCTGTGGGGAAAATGTCTTGCACGTTAAATAATCTTAGCGCTTGTCGTATACCGTACTTCGTAGTAAATTAATTTCCAACTTCTGAGTTTGTAAAATATTCACTCTATTAAAATTTATGAGCTTCATTATCGGGCTTACTACGTAAGGATCACACTTGACTTCATCGCCTTCCTGGCAATCTTTCATGGCACAATCCATGCTTCATTTGTTGTACTTTGGCGCGTTTTCGAATATGGTGGTCTTTCCAATGAGGTCCTAATTGAGAGCCACTCAAACTAGAATTGCAAGATGAGAACCGAGTTTGCTGCCCTTCAAAAGTATTACTTGAAGAGTACTATAGCACAGAGCTGGTGATAGCATAATATCACTAATATTGAATACCGCTCTATATGGTATTATTATTATTATATTAACACTACTATCCTAAAAATTCAGGTAATATTAACACTACTATCCCCAAAAATCAGGTAGCAGTATTGACATGGTGTACTATTTTAGAAAGTACTACTGACCCTGCCAATGAGGTTTCTCAGGAACTATCCGTAGGGGGTTCCCGGAATTCTGAGCCAGAAAGGTCAAATATCAATCAAAGCACTATCAATCAATCTAGCGAGCAGGCTTGGCCACCATCGCTGCCACCAGTCTAGCTTTTTCGGTCGCCGCAGCAGCAACCCCCCCCGTACCCACGGTTCAATCTCAGCTGCTGTGGTGCCGAAACAGCTAGACTCACGGCTCAGCGATCATCTACGGCGCCCGCTACTTCGAACAAGGTCGGCTTGATGCTATCGCTGGCATCTATACTGGGCACGGCACCACGTGCATTTTGAACCTTCCGCCGTGCGCATGGTACAGCACCAGCGTGTTTTCGTCGCTAGCAGTAAATGTATTTAATTCATCTCTCCGCTAGAATATACATGTAGTGCGCCATTATTAAGTCTAAATCACGTCGCACCTCTAACGCCATGGGCTCGGCGAGCCTCGTGTGATCCCACATTTTGCCACGCAAGACACTAAAGGGCTGCATTTTACACCCGAATATTACTGGTAGTGCCTTCGGTTACGAAGTGTACGTACAGCCCAAACAGGATTGATTAGGGGCACGCCATATGTGGCACACACGAAACAAAAGAATACGAACTTTAAGTTAAATAGTTTGATAATCTCCAAAACCGAATGCTTTCTCAAAATCCACGGAAAAATAGAGGCTTTCGCGTCAACTGTTTAAGTAGGATATACGATTCCGGAGATGACGCGAAAACGTTAAGTACGATGATGCCGGGCCTGGGGTTGAAAGCCTCTGTTTTGTGTGTGGCCCAGACGGTGTTGGGATTAATGATGCGTGCAGATACGGGATTACCAACATTACTGCACATGTATTGTAATATTACCACTATTAATATCTATTGACTCCCCGTAGGGGGATCTAAGCTAAACCAGCACTTGTTGATAGCGTATGTAGGCTTCTGTAAAAATTAGACTTGGAGTCAAGTGAGTCAACATAACGCATGTAACCTCTCACCTTTCGGAGATGGGCGGACATCAAACCAGGGTTCGCGTACAGCGTCTGACGATGTACGAGCACAGGCGAGGTGATCGTCGGTGTCGCAGTGGGTCCATACTTGAACGGCCCCGGCGTGCGTGGTCAAGGCGTCGGTGTCGACCTCCCAGGTGTCGGTGTTGGCGTGAACGGTGTTGGGGTTGGTGTGCCTGCGATCGGTGTTGGTGGTCTTCAGTCTTGCTTCATCGGCGCCACAGCAGCGGAGGTTTTACCGTAAAAACGGGGGAGGGCTGCTGCGGCGACCGAAAAGCAAGACTGGGGGTGTTGGTGGCGGCCTACGTCGGTTCACTAGATTGATTGATAGTGATTTGATAGAAACCTATCTTTTTGGCCGGAATTCCGGGAACCCTCTCCTACGGATAGGTCGTAGGAAATCCGTGGGGGGCTCCGCGATTGAATAATGGATGTCGCGCAGATACTGCGGCTGCGAAGCAGGCGCAGGAGATGCGCAGTAGCGTTTTTATTAAAACGTAGCATTACACGAGCACTATAATATGGTAACGTTATATCTTAATACAATAGTAATATGCTACTATTCAATAGTAATATATTGAAATATAATAGTAATATATTATAGTGTTAATAGTAGGTTTTTAGACGTAGTATTATACGAGCACTATAACGTACTTCGAAGTATTATTTTAGATTATGTATGACCAGCGCTACCAGCCCAACCCTCTAGTTAACGGACCGCTAATAACCGTATTTAACATCTCTCCGAACTCTTCAATCTTATATCTGCGTAGCCTTGACAACAAATAACCTACTTAATTAGGTATCAAAACGTGTTTTTATAAGATATTACTCTTGATAATTGTATTGATCCACTTAGCTACGCGTTTGTGGTCCACATATTCGAATTAATCCCCTAAGGGCTGTCCGTACAACGTATCCGTTGCACTACCAGGATTAATCCTGTTTGGGCTGTACGTACACTTCGTAACCAAAGGCGTTACATGACCTATTGCCTGTCTGAGCCATCCCCTGCCTCAGCAGTTTTTTCAGTTGCTCCAGCGTGGTGGGTAAGTTGCCTGTACATGTATTGAGTATTACCCTTCCACCGGCTTCCTTTGACGGAAGCGTGCCCGCCAGTCTCATGTTATGCTTCTTGAGATGCTGAGGAAGGTCTGTTGCTACCACCTTGCACACTCTTGTTAACAATATCCTCAGAAAAATAATCTCAGCATAGATTTATTGATGTGCGAACGAACTCCTGAAATTGAAAATATTCTCACTACATGTATAGAACTTTATTGGCTTGATTATCTCATTATCGGGCTTACTCACTTGTGTTCCCCCACACACGCTACATGAATTACGCTAGACTACATCACCTTCCTGACAATCCTTCACGGCACAACCCATGCTTCGTTTGTTGTGTTTCGAAAAAGGTGAACTTCCTCGAGGGGCCTAATCGAGAGCCAATCAAACAGGCTCTTCAAAAGTATTACTTGATGAGTACTATAGTACTGAGATGATAACAACGTATGACTCATATTCAATACCGCACTATTTGGTACTGTACATAGTAGTACTACTACTACCAAAAAATCGGGTAGTAGTATCGCTTGTGTGTACTATTTTAGCAAGTATTACTAACCCCTTCCTGCTTCAGTCGATGCAGGAAGAGGTGTTCGTCAAAACAAATCGTGAACAATTATCTACGTTATAAGGTTTCAAACTGCCTAATTCGCTGCATGCTCCACAAGCTTTGCGTAGATACCCTTTAGATTGATCAGCTCTTGGTGGGTGCCCTCCTCTGCGATCTTACCGCCGCTCACCACGCAAATTTTGTCAGCCTTGCGGATCGTCGACAACCGATGCGCGATGATGATCGTTGTACGTCGCTTCAACGCCACCACCTTGTCCAGAGCCTCCTGCACCACCTTCTCGCTCTCCGAGTCCAACGCGCTCGTGGCCTCGTCCAGCAGCAAAATGTTGGGGTTCTTCAGGATGGCGCGCGCAATGGCGATGCGCTGCTTCTGGCCGCCAGACAACTGCTCGCCCTTCATGCCCACCTGCGTGTCGTAGCCGTCTGGGAACTTGGAGATGAATCCGTGGGCGTTGGCCATCTTGGCGGCCTCTTCGATGTCCTGCTGCGTGGGCTTGTCCGTGAGACCGTACGCGATGTTCTCGGCGATGGTGCCGATGAAGAGCGTGGGCTCCTGTCCGACGAGTCCGATCTGACTGCGCAGCCAGTTGAGGTTGAGCTCTTTCGTGTCGATACCATCGAGTAGCACTTGGCCTTCGACAGGGTCGTAGAAGCGCTCAATGAGCTAGACGCAAGGACTCTTACCCCCGCCGCTGGGTCCACAAAAGGCGACAGTCTGACCGGCTTCAATGGTGAGATTGTAGTTGCGCAGAATGGAGACTTCAGGTCGCGTTGGGTATCGGAAGGAGACGTTTTTGAACTCAATCTTGCCCTCGAGGTGTGCAGGCTGTAAACCAGATTCGTCGAAGGAGTCAATAGGTGGCTCGAGATTCTTGATCGCAACAATGGCCTTACCCGCCTTCACAGCGTTATCTGAGTCCCCTAGGAATGAAGCAGCACTACCAACGCCTTGCGCTGACATCATGATCGCCATTAGGGTGCGGATAAGCTTTGCAAACGTGATATCTCCATTGTCGACCAACTTGCCACCGTACCAAAAGACGAGCGAGTATGTCGCAAAAACGATAAAGGAGCTGAACCCCAGCGCTATACCGTTCAACCGAGCTTCTCGGCGCCCACTTGCCAAGGGCTCTTCAAGCAAATTCATGAACTTTTCGGTCATCGACTTCTCCAATCCCATTGACACGACAGTTCGGATATTGGTAAGTGCCTCTGACGCGTGCGCGCCAACATCCGCCAATTCGTCGGACAGTACACTCTCATGGCGGACATGCCGCATCCTGATCACTTGTCCGATGATTAGCAGTGGGAAAACCGCCAGCATCACCAACGTCAGCAACCAACTACCGGTTGTGAAGGAAATCACAAGTGCAGCGACAAATGTGAACGCTGCCTGCACGTCACGGCCTTGAGAATCTCCCGAAATCATCGCTACTTTCGTAGCGTTCGTCGACAGATCAGCTGCGAGAGCCCCCGTAGCATTCTTCTTTTCATCAAAAAAGGCAACATTTTGGCGGCAAAGTGCTGAAAAGTGAATTCCTCTCAATCTTGAAGTCAGTTTTTCGGCCATGTAGCGGAAGCAGAAGTTTTGCGTAGCGTTAGTGACAACCAAGAGCACCGCGCCGGCGATGTAGCAAAGCCCGTATACCCTGATGTCGCTTGAGAGATGGTCCAGGTATGAGTGGAGGCCGTATGTCTGGTAGTTGGTGTATGCCGTAGTCATTTTTGCAACCATTTCGCTGATCAAGATAGCCGAGCAAGGCATCGAGAATCCATTCACGCCTGCAGCAATCAAACCAGTTACGAAAAATTTGCGCTCCGGTCGACTAAACTCCAATGCGTCCACAATCGTAAATTTGCCTTCCAGTTCGTCTTCATTGGCTTCTTTCAACACTGCACCACCAACAAATCGGTCGCTCCCAATCGACCTGGTACTCAGTTTGCGAACCATCTTCATGTCAGCTTCAATGCCAGCATGAATTAGCGCTGTCGCCGCAGCTTCAGCTTCCTCCTGGGCCCTTTCTTCTTGGATTCTGTAGAGATTCTGATACACGCCATGCTCAATTGCCACCAACTCGTCGTGAGGCCCCTCTTCGACGACGTGGCCGCCGTTCACCACTACGATCTTGTCCGCACGCCGAATCGTGCTCAACCGATGAGCGATCACTAGCGTCGTCATGTGCGTCTTGTCCATCAAATCGTTCAGCGCAGCCTGCACCACACGCTCACTCTCTGCGTCCAACGCACTCGTTGCCTCATCCAGCACCAAGATCTTCGGTTCACGGACAATCGCACGAGCTATTGCAACGCGCTGCTTCTGGCCGCCGGACAGCGATACACCCTTCTCACCCACCAACGTGTCGTACTGCTGAGGAAGTGTCATGATGAAATTGTGCGCGTTGGCCAACTTGGCAGCCTCTACAACCTGATCACGAGTGATGCCGTTGCCACCAGCCGCGATGTTCTCCAGAATGGTAGTCGCAAAGAGGACAGGCTCCTGCGATACAAGTCCAATCTGCGCGCGCAGCCACTTCACGTTCAGCGTCTTGATGTCACGTCCGTCGAGCAGAATGGAGCCGCTGCTGGGGTCGTAGAACCGTTCGAGTAGCGCGATGAGTGTGCTCTTACCTCCTCCACTGGCGCCGACAAAGGCGACAGTTTGGCCAGGCTCGATGGTGACGTTGTAGTCGTTGAGGATCTGCACATCGGGGCGACTTGGATACGTGAAGTTGACGCTGAGGGCTTGAATGCGTCCAGCGCAGGACTTCGGCTTGTCTCCAACCTCCTCTTTAGAGGCGTCGATGGCAGATGCAGTGTCAAGTATCTTGTAAATTGCAGCCGCAGCACCTTTGGCTTCAGCAACGGCCGTAATGTTCGGCGAGATCTGCGAGAGAGAAATCGTCCCATCAAGACACCGAAGAAGGCCTGGAACACTGTCCCGGGGGACGCCTCCGCCCTCGCCACTTTGGATCCGCCGTACCACAGCCCCGCAGCGTACATGAGCCAGATGCTTCCCATCATGCAGCCGAACACACACGCCGAGCGCTTGGAGATGGCAATGTTGCCCGTCTCGACAAGCACCGCGCGTTCATTGTACTTGTCGATGGCGCGCTTCTCCCCGTTCAGCGACGCCACCGTGCGGATGGAGCCGAGCGTCTCCTCCGCGACTGCGCCCGCTTCCGCGTACATCTTCTGAGAGAGCACCGCGCGCTTGCGGAACAGTCGGACCATGTACTTGAGCGAGAGCACCATGAAGGGCATGACGCACGCCATGACGAGACTCATATCCCAGCCGCGAGCGAATCCGATGACGTAGCCGACGAAGAACTGGCACGTGAACTTGATCGAGTCGCTGAGCTTCTGGCCCATGCCGTCCTTGATCTTGACCGTGTCGCCCGTGATGCGACTCGACAGCTCGAAGGCGTCGCTGCGGTCGTACCAGCTCACGTCCATGTAGAGCATGTGAGCGAACACGTGGCCGCGCAGCGCCTTCATCTGCCGCTCCGCCGAGTTGCAGAACAGGATGTAGGCCAGACAGTCCGTGGCGAACAGCGCTACAGCGATCAGGAAGTAGTAGAGCGCGGCGCGGTTCACGGCGTCGCGGTCGACGCCGCCGTCCGCTTGGGCGAAGGCGTTGATGGCCGTGCCTAAGACCAGCGCCATGCACGGGAAGATGGCGCCGTTGACGCCGGCCAGCACGGCGCCCAGCACAAGCTGCAGCTTGTCGGCGGGCGTGGCGAATCGGTAGAGCGCGAGGAATGACAGCGACTTGTCCTGCGTGGCAGACGCGTAGGAGACGGAGCGGCTGCTGTTGCTGCTGCTGGGGCTCTTAAGTGCGTCTTTAGGCGTCGCTAGTGCTGTGAAGGGCGCGTGGGGCGATGGCTTGGGGATCGGCGGCATCTTGGATTTATACTGTGCTGGGCTTGACTGGGGACTGGGACTGGAGTCGCTTGCGCCCGACGCCGGAATTTGTCGAATGAGCCGGACGTCCGTCGATCGGCGCAACTTGACCTCGTTGGACATGATCCCACTGTCAAGCGGAATGATGGTCGATCAATGGTGATATAAACGAGACATGTTATGGATTTCGCTAGTCTTGCGCGCGGGACGGACGGCCAGCTGGGGGATGACGAGATGTGGACGCTGTGGCTCACATGTCGGGGATGAACTTGATCCCCTTCATGATGAAGGGGGCGACGGCGAGCTTGGGCGGCGAGGGAGGCGGGGGGGGCACGTCAGGTAAGAATCACTCAGCATTCTGGTAAGGAGCGTATGAGTGTTCGCAAGCGATCCCACGGTCTTAGTCGATGCGTACTACAGTAATCTGCTTCCTCAGCGAACACCTGATATATATAAAATATTCGAAGGTATCCATTGCCAAAGGATAATGAAGCCCATGACTTCAGCCAGTGTAGTATGTACCTCGAAGAGTGGGACTTCTTCAACACCATGCTTTCTTGGAAACTATAAGGTTTTACCTGTTCGCTGAGGAAGCAGATCACTGTACTTATATTCGGGAATAAACGACCGAATAAAAAAAATCGCGCATAGCTCCGCCTCGTTTTCAAAGCAATTATAAGCTGTACAAAGAGACCAAAATTAGTGTATGACCAAAAATGTGAATGGAATGAGTGCAGGCAATAACAATGAAGGCAGCATGCAGGACAGAAGGCTTCATCAAACGACGGACATGCATCGCTATCAGCTGTGGCGCGCTTGCTCCACCACCAGCACGTTTAGCGACCTGCACTAACACGGGCACAACTTCAGCTGTTGTTGCACGAAATGTAGCGGATCGGCATGTCATTCGCGGACAGATTTGCGCGTACTCCCTGAGCATCACAGCCGAGAAGCTTCGTTCTCCAGCATAGCGCGGGGGGGGGAGGGGGTCTAGCATCTTGTTACGACCCGGTCGATGATCTATCAGTGCTAAGCAGAAGCCCTTTCCTGATCTAGCTCATTCTCTTTTCTCGCACTGACCCTGCCGCGTTGTAAACGTCCTGCACCTCCACCTGCATACGCACAAGCCCTGCAAACACATGGAGGGACACCTCCTGTGAGATCTCCGTCCGGACGATGCCGCCATCCGTGATCTTACCTGGTCCTTCCCAAGGGAGGAACGAACGCCTCCAGGCACCGCCCTCCCGCTTGCTACTCGGACTTGAACTGGCGAAGTGAAATGGGCGGGAGATTCAAAACTGGACCTCTTCGCAGATCCCTCTTCAAGATGATGCCATACGGGTACATATCGTATTAAGCGGGTATCCACTTGCGGAGGGTATAAATATTGCAATTTTGCCAATTAAATTCATTCGGTCGTTTATTTCCAAATGGAGGTAGTATGAACCAAAAACGCAGCCGTTTAGTCTGAGATCTTTCTAGCGAAACCAAATTCAAATTTGAATTTGGTGCTTCAATCGCAATTCCTGCCTTAGCATGCAGAGCACAAAAAATGACTGGAAATGCCGCTAAAAGTTCCAAAATCTATAAATCGCTATCCAAAACGTATGCTACACCTTTGCCCGCTCAAGTTCACGGCAGTGTTAACCAATATGGACTGGGACCCAACATTTGCAATTATTTTTTTTAAAACTAGAGGAGCATCCGTGAGCGGTTGCTGAAGGGGCGACTCCCTGAAATTATGCGTGTGCACACAATTTCGGGCGACGCCCCCTCTCTCGCGAAAGATCAGTCAACATGGCCAAGATGAAGTCGACCACGGGCACCGGCGGCAAGCAAAGAGCGGTGAAAGGTAGCGTATGTCTGTTCTGGCCTGCCTACTGTCGAGCAATGGTCATCTAATGCCCCGATTTCTTGGACTGTAGAACGAGGAGGAGAGAAATTATCCGCGACGATCGTCGGTAAGGAGCAAATGAACGCGGATAAAAAATTGTGTTGTCAAATCTAACTCGGCAGCGCGCTACATTGTGTGACTAGTTCGTGCATGTCGTAGGAGGGGTGCGTCTGAGAAGGACGACACAACTGCCAGAACCTCGAATACGCAAAAGCGTGAGATACCGAAGGACACTACAAAGGACAAGTGTAAGCGTGCAGCGGAGCAAGCACGTGCCGCTTATGCAAGGGCTGCGAAGGCAGTTAAAACGACTCACCGTACGTGATATTATGCTTTGCTAGGATCGACAGAATCACAGCTACCTGTTGACATTTGCATGCAATGTTCTATTACCAAGGCCATGAAGTGAAGGCGCTACGCATAAGGCAAGCGGCGCATGCTCGAACTTTCAAAAGCTGTAAGAGCAACGAGAAGCGCAGTAAAAGCCCGGCCAAGATAACCTCAACGGAATAGGCTCAAAACTCATGCATAGTATGCAAGCCACGTAAGCAATTCGACAAAATGTTATATTGATTGTTTCCTATTCACTCAGTGTTTGGTGACGGCTTGCCGGCGGCAATTACAACTATGTCGCTTGCATTCTGCTGGGGTAGGACTTGTGCCTTTACGAGCAAGGGCAAGTAGTAACATGTTCATGTAAAGCTAGAAAGGCTATATCAACGCTCACAGATTAAATTGAATTTTTGAAATGCAGTGCTGAGCAGTCCTAGCACACGGCGTCCTTTACCAGTTGTTTTTCCGAGTCTACTGAGCAGTCCTTGAACGCGGCGTCCTTCACGAGTTACTTGTTCGAGTCTTTTGGCTGGGTTGGTTTGCCCAGCTTGGCTGTCTTGAAAGCGCGCGCGTGCGCAGCTTGCTGCACACGCAACTCGTGCACTTCTTTGCCTGGACATTGGCATATCGTTAGATTAGATCGCACACCACGCATGTAAGTAGATAAGCTAGTAAACAGGCGGAATAAACACTTACGGTGCGCTTGCTTCTCAGCCTTCGCCGCGCGTGCATGAGCAGCGCGATCCGCTGCAGTACGAGGCGGAGTATCCGCAGCATTGCCTGCCTTGCTCGGAGCGGCATCGGAACCACCAGCCATCGCGGCATCCCCGCTTGCCTGGCTCGGGGTGGCATCGCGATTATCGGCCATCTTGTTATCCCGGCCAAGTCCTTCGCTTGAAGCCCGTGCAATGTCTGTAAGCATGTTCAGTCCATCACAATGTATTGATAAAGTGGAATATACGTGCCTCATTACGTTTAGCTCAGCTTGTCATCTTACCTTGCGCTGCTTCGAATCGGGAGATAGCGGCAGCACACGCGGAAGCTCGTCCTGCAGTAGTAGACATTTACTCGTGAGCCATAGATATCAGCCCCTGTCGTTGCTGCGGCGTACCTTTTAAAGCTCGCTGTTTGCAGCCTGCTGCAGTTGTCTTCTTCGGCTTCGCCATCTCTGTTACAGTTGGATTTGTCTTGATTGATTGATTTGTCTTGATATGTAGTTATTGACCTTTCACAGCGCGCGCTCCTTAAATTGGGTGACCCACCCATTTTTATGGGATCGGCATCATAGCAACTCAAAAAGACTGAGATCAGGGGTTAATAGTAGCCCCCAAAACTGGGTGCTAATATTATTGGAACTACCAGAGCGTTAAGATTGGAGAGATACTAATACTAGTAGAGATAGTTTACGACGCCAAACATGATGTCATCGTGGCGGCCGGGAACCATTCCTACATGACGGGCATGTCCGACTGCATTCCACGGATGACGGTCTTCGTACACGTGCAGGTCTTCTTTTTGGACTTGAAATGTTTACAGTGATGTTCGTCCACGCGCAAACAATTGGGTATTAGTAGTAATAGTAATTCTAGTAGTACCACCCCACTACTACTCAAGCTAGATTGGTCACCGAGATAGATACGCACCCAAAACATCTTGCACATTGAATAATCGAAGCGCTTGTCGTATAATTCGTAGTGACTTTATTGATGCGCTAACGAACTCATGAAATTAAAAATAAAATGTCACTAGAACGTTTTGTATGATCATCATTCTCGGGCTTAACACGTAGTATTCAATGCCAATAACACACTGGCGTTTCCACACACGCTACAATGATCACGCTTGGCCTCATCGCCTTCCTCCTTACAATCACTCATACCAGAATCCATGCATCGTTTGCTGTGCTTAGACGCGGTTTCAAGAATGGTGATCTTCCCCCAGGCGTACATGAGTGCCTACTTGAGATCCACTCAAACCAGAATTACAAGATGAGAACCGAGAAGGGTCGTTCAAGGAATTACTTGAAGAGTACTATAATATCGAGTTGATCATGTTAATGTAGCTCTTATATTGACTACCGCACTTTACGGTAGTAGTATTACAACCCTAACAAATCTGGTAGTAATATTTCCGCGGTGAACTATTTCAGCAAAAATACTACTAACTCCTGACTGAGATGCTCTATACTAAGAGCAACGAGAAGCGTGCGGTGAAAGCCCGACCAGGACAACCTCAACAAAATAGCTGCAACACTCATGCTCTGATGGTAATATTTCAGCGGTGAAATATATTAGCTTACAAGATGAGGACCGAGAAGGGTCGTTCAAAGAATTACTTGAAGAGTACTATAGTATCGACTTGATGATATCTAAGTAGCACTTGTATTGACTACCGCACTTTACGGTAGTAGTACTACAACCCTAACAAACCTGGTAGTAATATTTCCGCGGTGAACTATTTCAGCAAAAATACTACAAACTCCTGACTGAGATGCATACTAAAAGCAACGAAAAGCCCGCGGTGAAAGCCCGACCAAGACAACCCCAACAGAATAGACGCAAACTAATTCATAGTGTGCAAGCCACGTTAAAAATTCCACGAAATGTTATATTGATTGTTACCTATTCAGTGTCAGTGCTTGGTGGTGGGTTGCCGGCGGCAAGTTCCATTGCTGCGATATGTTCGTCCAACATCTGAGCACTAACGTCCTTTCTAATCTGCACGAGGCGTTCAATGTAGAAGCGCTCCGGCACCTCATGAAACTCTCGGCTTCGACGTCTTTCCGCTTCCAGAGCTTCATTGTTTCTCCTCGCACGTTCTCGTCGATATGCCTGCATTCTCTGTAGGCAGCTTTCACGCTTTGAGAGATGGGCTACGTCGGTAGCAGCACGTGAAGGGACAGACTCAGCACTCCCGCCCGCATCATCGCGCTCGGAGCGTGATCGTTTGGGCTTGCGAGGCGATGAATGCGCTTCAGAAACTTGTAGGCGCTTGCCACTACGTCGCTTGGATTCGGCTGGGGTAGGACTCGCGCATTTGAACATCTGAGTTGGATGTCGGGTTCGTGTAGGAGTCTCGAACGCACGCGAAGCACTGTCAATCGAACTCTCTGGGGTCGGGCTGCCAACGCGCGGTGGCTTCATGTTGTTTACCTGCAACAAAGCAAAATGAAAAATGCTTTGCCGATCATCCTAGGCGACGCCTAAGGGGTCATTTAAGGTACACTAGTTATAAAAGGTAGCAAAAATAGCAGATATCAAAGAACGAGGGTTTATCGTGGTTGTTGTGACTGGTTATGGATTAGCGCCTCTTGCCTCATCACGTCTTCTACATCGAGAGCTATGCTTTTTGTGCTACTTACAGCATGATCTATTCGCTCTTCCTCGTACGTAAATAATGCGCACTGATCGCGTGAGGTTGACAACTTATTGAGCGATAGTGGTGATGTAAGGACAATGTCCTCACGGCAACGTACTCTAGAAAGCGCCACGTAAGCAAAAGACGCACTCGGAATAGATGTTGAATGGAAAACATTCTTCGCGCACGTGAGACCTTGAACCTTATGAACTGTAATTGCGTATGCCAGACGCAGAGGTAATCCTTCGCGAAATACAGTCAGATCACTTGTTTTTTTGCTCAGCTCAGCTTTCTAGGAAGAATAGGCACAATGTTTGGTGTGTTAGGCAGAAATGAAGGACCAAAGTACGGATCTGTAATCTGGACAAGTAGTATAGGCAACGGTGAATCACTACAAAAGATAAAGTCGTATATGACCCCGTTTGTACCGTTGCAGAGTCCTGCTGCTTGCTCCATGTTATAGGTTAATGTTACCGGTGCACCGACAACTAGGTGTAACTCGATCCCAACGACTCTATCTCGATTTGAATTCGCTACTACAGCTTCCTTCGTTAGAGCATGTACAGAATCGCCTGAAACAGACCGTTGTTTAGCAAGACGCTTGAGCTGAACGGTGTGTTTAGACCGGATATTTAGGATAGGAGATGTACTTTTGCGCAGGCTGCTATGATTAGCTGCGGCAACATCAGCGTTCAGGTGTGCAATGTGTTTGGCTGTAGGAACCCAATTTGGCATCTCGTTCTGTTTGAAGTACCGAGTATTAAACAAATTGATATCTTCTTGTGTAGCACATTTGCGCCGTAGCCGGCTTAATGCATCAAACCACTCAGGGTCGTTTTTCCCCCGGTTTTGGCTCGTTAAACGACAAACTAAAGGGATGTGTTCCCAAATCTCACGACCGAGTTGCTGTATTGCGTTATGAATTTTAGAAAGAGGTGTAGATAATGAATAAGGAATCACTGGATCTAGTTGAGCTGAGTCTCCTGTAAATATAACATCACGCCCTCCGAATGGTAAGTGCCTGCATTTTGGCCATATTTCCTTCATCCGTTGATCGATCCAATATAGCATACCACATGAGATGACACTAAATTCATCTATAATGACAAGATGAACATCCTGATATTGGTCTTGCATGCGTTTAAGTGCAGCGGGTCCACCTTTTACAGTAGATAATGGGCTATACGAAACAGAAAACGCACTACGAGTAAACATTGAAAGGTCTAGAGCTGAACATATTGTTTTGCCCTTTATATTAAGGCTGCAGTACCTTGGTGAGCTAATAACAGTACACGTTTTGATGTCCTCCGTGATGCCCAGTGTTCACCAAATACGTTATGTATATCTTTCACTATATGTTTGATGAGCCAGCTTTTCCCAGATCCTCCCTCCCCATGTATGATCATATTCATGGGCTCACATGGACTATTGTTAATATACGCATGATAACGTTTGCGTGATTGGTTCATGCCAAGCGCAAACGGAGTCCATTGCGAATCACGCATAGTCTCCGAAATCAAATCATCATCGGGACTACCGATGGGATATTTGTAAAATGCATTGGGCCTCCCATGCTTTGATATCCTATTGGGATCATTTGTAGTTTCACGGTGCAGTTTAAGCCAAGGTCTTACATAGCTTTTTATGAATTCTCGTGCTTTTTGCACATCCTCATCTGTGTATGTATGTTTGGATACCCAGCTGGTTACGCTAGTATGTTCTCCTCCCGACGGGATTTGCTGTTGTTGGACATTCTCATCATTGTCCTGATCTACAAATACATATTCTGATGCTGGCAAGGAAGTAACTACCTCATGAGATTTCGAATGCTTTAATATTTCAATGTTATGCTGTCGCGAGAGGGTCAGCTCCGCTTCCTGTCTCAACTCACTAATCAAAGACTGTTCTTGCTCCCTTTGAAAACGTACAATGCAATCCTCATCGGTACTAGGAAGGTCGGACAAATCTCGCCAAGGTTTATGCAAAAATATTTCAGCAAAGCAAAAGTGTGGATTCGTTGAATCCGGAGCTATCCAGGGGGAGCCGCGGACGACATGAGGCTTAGAACGAAGTTCGATATAACCTTTCGAATCTATTCTTTTCCAGTACGTATCAGTATTTACCGATGATACTGTTTCGACTATTTTGTACTTCTCTACAAACGTTGCAAGACTCATTTCGTTGAAAGGGGGCTCCTGTGGCCGAGCCATGTAGACCGCTTCAACCTTTTCGATTCTTGTTTCTTCGGTACGATGATTTATGATATTAGGATCTAAATCAGTTGCATCAACTCTGTAATATCTCAAACTATGCCTCATCACTTTCAATCGCGTAACTTGTCTGGATTTGCCATACAGTGGCAGTTCTCGAAGGAGAATATAAATTGCTTCCTGGGCACTGACCTCTCGAATAGATAGAGTTGCATTTGCTACTCGCTTAAGGATGGCATGGTTAGGAAGATTTTTATCGCACCGTTTCACAGCAGCTGCAATAGTCTTCTTAAACCTAAGTGTATCTGGTTCTGCCTTGCTTACATATGCAGCTGTGTACTCAGCCGCTCCATACGCATTGCCAATTAACTGAATATCCATGTTGGCCCTCCAGACAGAAAGCAGTGAAGGCGAGTAATTGTTTATTGTAGGACAGTCCCTCTTCAATTGAATTTTAATTGACGGAATACCATCTGATGCTGTATCAACAAGGATTTCGGTATGTCTTTGTAGATCTTTTGGATAACCAAATCGACATTCATTTCCAGATTTTCTGCACCGGGAAGCTGAAGTGCAAATGTGCTGCTGGACTCGTTGTACTACACGAGACAAATCACATTCCCACTCGCGCGTATTAGTTCGTGGGGGTCTAGTAGATAGTATATCAAGTTTGGCACTTCGTTCATTTGTACACGTCAAACATGTACATTTATCAAGTTCACTAGAAGATTTTGAGGAAACCGAAATTATGCTGTCAATATAGGCAGCTAACTTTGTACGACCCAGTTCGGTTTCTGATAACTTTAATACATCAGGAGCGTTGGTTATCCAAAGAAGACCATGTATATGGGGGATCCACGCTGTTGAAATTCTACACGCCAGAAGTAATCAGAGATTTCCCCAAGGGGTTTATCCTTGCCACAAAGTATAGAAGCAAAAAATGCGTCAAATCGCCTGTTGAAGTGGCGGGCAGCAATGTCAGGATTTTCATTTAGATATCTACGTCTCTCTTTGCTACTTAGGTGTCGAGCTTGTTCCAATGTTAGTGCAGGATTACACGCTCGAAATAAATCAGGCCACACTGTATCAGCTGCACTTAGAGTTAGAAAAAATGTGGGCCATCGTGATGGGAGTACACGGTTGCCCAGCATGCTCATTAAATCATCTCTAACATTGGACCAGTACAACCCGCTCCCGCGAACACCGCGAAAGTACGGTTTTAGTGACTCGAGCATTTCCATGGCAGCACTTATATCGTTTTTAATGCCATCAGAACATCCTTGCACTAAGTTGGGGTTATCAATGTTATGTTTATTAGGAGATGTACCAACTCGACGCACGAGACCGTCAATCTGTCTACGTTGAATTAAGTTCAAACAGAAAAACTTAAAGTTACAGTGAGTAACAAATCTTCTATCGTGCGCACAGTACTCTGCTAGCTTATATTCACGTTCACGCTGTTCATGTTCTTGGCCGTCATCATCAACCAAGGGATGTAATCCACCTTCTCCTGTAGGAAACAACGTAGGAAAACAGTTTTGCATAAGCATTTTAGTAGTGTACTCGTTTATAAGATCTTCACTACGATTCAGCTCTCCCGTAGGATAGATAGTTTTTCCAGCCGCTGTATTAACTGCACAAGCAATTTTTCAGCTTCGGGTTTGGTCGTCTGTTTGGTCGGCTTCTAGCTCAAACGATTCCTCAATGTAAGATGAGTCACATGGTTGTATTGCACTATTTGAATTTGACATTGAGCTCTCAACAGCTAAGTTAGACTGAAGCCGGGAAGCTTGGGATGAGGACGGATCGTCCTCATCGAGCACATCCGGGACGCGAACTTCTGAAGCACAGCTGTTTTCCAGCTCTGTGGCTTCTTCATCAGTTAAAGTGATACTTGGAACGTTTACATCAAGATCCGTCTTGGACAATTCGTCCAGATTTTCTTCTGAAATTGTAACATTCTTGTAAAGTGGATTGTTCACAATTAGCCAGTGCAATGCGCTTCGAATAACGTCGGGTCGAACCTTGATAAAAGTTGTACCATCGTTTCTCTTAGACCTCAATAGAACTACTCCAGACTTTGATAGTGACCTAGGCAAGGACAGGGTCACTTCGCTCACGTTATTCCAATAATTAACTGCGTTACCTCAGGTAAACTCCTGTTGATCTTGGTACAAATTCATGCAAGTTGTGAATGACACACCAAGTCCAATCAATCGAGCCTCCATGCGATTCTGGACTGCTAGTTCTCGAGGAATTGGTGCAATTCGAAATCTGCTTGCTCGACAAAACTTAGGGGTCTCGTTTTTCGAAAGAGATATATGACAGCGGCTGCACATCCATATGAAGGAGACGCCATCGTTGTCTGGCTGTGTGATAGCGTCGATAATTGGTTCACAAACACCATTGAAGTTTTTTAAAGCAGCAAAATACTGATGGTTTGGTTCATAACGTTTTCTTATCATGCGGGCAGCTTTGGAAAGCTCTCCGCAGCTCCCACATATACGTAAGAAAGTATCATCAATCAGTTCGAAGAATGCTGCATATCACATACATGTCAGAACTTTTCACGATCCGAGCATACATAGCCATGAACATTGACTTACACTGGATGTCAAAATCTTCATCTTCTTGTTGTTGCTCACATTCGACGCCTCGTCTTCGCTTCTTCCGATGATCAGGCCAGTTTTGAGCGCTAGCATTACGCTTTCGCGTATCCTCCGCGCGTTGAATGCGAGCATCTTGATCAGCAAATTCGATGGCTTCCAATGGTCTTTCTTGTACAGCTGTCGGAGTCGCCGCGCGGCGGGTTGTGCCTTGCTTTAGCTTCTTTATCACTCGATTCGCAGCATTCGACTTACGGGCTTTAGAAGCAGGGTTCTCAACCCTTGTCATGGTGCACTGTTGCAGAAATGATCATCGCAAAAAATAATCCATCCGTCCTCCAGCCAACATCCAATTATTGCAGGCACACTTTACAGTGGCTAACGCACCCGGTCCATCACAGATAACGGCAAGTGCCGTTGGATCACGGCGCCGTGTGCAGCACTGCCACTGCATGACAGTCTCTTATGACGAAACCGCAAAAACGAATCGTAGCATCCACGGTCGTGAATGCACCAATAGCCCAACTTCATGGCAGGTTCAATACAGATACTCCTGTGTAGTCTGAACATGATCACCGGTAAGTGCACTGCGATAGATACAAGCTCGAACAGTGCATATATTAGCAGAGTAACCTACAAAATACACACCAACACCCACTGCCAAACCAAACACTACGATCCTTCTAGCAAGTACGCATATCTTTTAGGCCGTCCCTTAGCTCACCCTCCACTTTCGCACGCGTCGGCAACTGCCGTTAGATCATCGTGCCGTCGGTAGCATACATCAACGTTGCCGCTGCACGGTAACTTGCTACGACGAAACCGTAAAAGATTCTGTGGCATCCACTGCAGTCAATGCACCCTACAGCCCCAATTCGTTGCAGGGTCAATGCAGGTAATCCTGTCAAGTTTGGCATGCCTCCACAAGTTAGCTATCAATTCTAGCGACCAGCGCGAACTGTGCACGTATTAGCAGCTCAATAAACAAAGAGCGCAGCAACGCTCATTGCCAAACCAAACACTTCGATCTTTCTAGCAATCGCACTTTTATACTAAAACGCCCCTCACGACACACTCCACTTTCGCACGCGACGGCAACTGCCGTTAGATCATCGTGCCGTCAGTAGCATGCATCCACGTTGCCGCTGCACGGCCACATGCTACGCCGAAACCGTAAACGAGTCTGATGCATCTTCTACAGTGAAAGCACCCTACAGCCCAATCTTCACTGCAGGGCGGTACTGATCGGTGGAGTTCGAACCTGCCTCCACTGCTAAGTGCAGTACAATAGGATACAGCACGAACCGTGCATGTATTAGCAGCTCATTACATACACAGAGTGCAGCCTCGCACATTGCCAAACCAAACACTGCGACCCTTCTAGCAAATACGCATATCTTCTATGCCACCCCTTAGCTCACCCTCTGATTTCGCACACGACGGCTACTGCCTATAAATCGCGGTGCCGTCAGTAGCACGCATCCACGTTGCCGCTGCACGGTATCTTGCTACGACGGAACCGTAAAAGATTATGTGGCATCCACTGCAGTAAAATGCACCCTATCGCGCAAATTCACTGCAGTGTGAATACAGGCGATACTATTCCGAGTTCAAGCATGCCTCCACCGGTAAGCCCTCCCCTATAGCGACCAGCGCGAATAGTGCATGTATTAGCAGCTCAATATACAAAGAGCGCAGCAACGCTCATTGACAAACCAAACACTTTGATTTTTCTAGCAATCACACTTTCCTTCTAAAATGCCTCTCAGGTCACCGACCACTTTCGCACACGACGGCAACTGTCGTTAAATCCTGGTACCGTCGGTAGCACGTATCCACGTTGCCGCTGCACGGCCGGTTACTACGACGAAACCGTAAACGATTATGTTGCATCCTCTGCAGTAAATGCACCCTCCAGCTCAAACTCACTGCAGGGTGAATACAGGCAATACTATTCTGGTGGAGTCTGAACATGCCTCCACCGGTAAGTCCTCCACGCTAGCAACCAGCGCGATCAGTGCAAGTATTAGCAGCTCATCGCACAAAGTTCGCAACAGCGCACATTACCAAACCAAACACTTTGCCCTTTCTACCAACTACACATATCTTCTGAATCGCCCCTCATCTCATCTTCCACTTTCGCACGCAACAGCAACTGTCGCTGTATCATGATGCATTCCATGCCACGTACCCACGTTGCCTCTCCATGACCCCTACTACGACGAAACCGTAAACGATTCCCCAATGTACATGATCCCTGCAACCCGAATGCATGGCAGGGTCAGTACCGGCGATACTAATCCGGTTGAGTTAGAGAATGCCTCCATCAGTAAGTTCTCAACGCTAGCTACAAGCGCGAACAGTGCATGCATTAGCGGCTCAATGTGGACAATACACGACAATACACACTGCCAAGCCAACACTTCGATCTTTTCTAAAAGTTACGCAAATCTGCTAAGGCACACCGCGTCATCGTTCGCCATTCTATAGTTTACCTTTTACACCCCACCGCAAGTGCCCTCGGATCGCGCGCAGTCGGCACCATCTCTCCTCCTGTGATGATTTAGTCACCGACCTAAAACTAGGGCGCAGTATGAATGGAAACATGTATTTTGCATCTTGCAAATTGGAAGCTTTTATAGTTGAGCACTACTTGGGCACGTATCCCCGGCAAGTGCTGTCGCCACAGAAGCAGGGTCTTGCCTAAGAAATAATACAGTGTCAGCTACCTATTCAATACTGCGTCGCAACTTGGAGTCACGTACATGTCTGCTCTTCTTCCCCGTGCCCCAATACGAGAACGTGATCTCGGTGCCGCGTTGAATTGAAGCCGCGGCAAACAACCCGCAACAAATTTCACCGTTTACCTCCCAGCGCTCTAGCGTTGCGTTTGGGGCACAGCTGTGATTGGCAAAGCGAGCAACGGATCCTGTGCTCGAAGCGTCGATTACTTCGTTGTCAGTTGCCTGTACTCCATAGTAATGCCGGCTACCATGCATATTCTGCATATAACGAGCTTAGACATTCATGTAGGATTTAAAAAAAAACTAGAACACGCACCTCTCACCGTCGATCGTACTCCCGTCGTTTTATCACCTCTCCCGTGTATTCAATTATGAATGCACTCTTCTCGAAACTTTGGTCAGCGAAAAGACCAATACCCTTGTCACCACACGCTCTGAGTGAGAGTAGTGCGACAGTACCCCGTTGAAAACACTGGTTGGAGCAGTCAGTGTTGGTTGCACAGCGACCGCTAACGCACTCCACTTGCATCTATCTCATGCACACCTCTAGTCATATCCAGCAAACGTTTTCATTATAACATGTAATTTTGCAACGTACAGCTCGATTCTCGCAACCACTTCCACATGCAAGTTCGCCGGTGTCAGGAGTTTTGCATGCACACAGTGGTAAGTTGTCCTACGCAATATTAGTACTTCTGGGATATCCTTAACAAACAATACCCACCTCTGAGAGAGACATCCGAGGTCGATGATTGTACACGTTGCTCGAGACTTGTTCATACTCTGTGTACGCTTGGATAATAGATCTAGTTTCTAGCAGCTAAAACGAGAAATGTCATACTCTTCCTTCCTTTATTGAACGACTTCAGCAGCTTACCACTCCATCCGTGAAGCGAGCGCGTTTAAAACGCCCCTCATCGTCGCCCCTGCTTAGAAATCGATCCAGCTGAAGTTGCACCGATCTTTTCTTCGACATCTGCGCTATTCGTGGCGAAATGGAAAATGCAAGAAGTTCAAGGGCACACGGATATACCGTCTTTGTGGAACATGCCGCGGTGCGACTTACTCAACCTTCCTTGCTAATATTTCATTTTATTACTATACATCTCAATGTGTAGTCTGCAATTTATACGTATACGTAGCATTGAAGTTTAGGCAATTAGGCTTAGAATGCTAGAATGAGAAAGAAAAGCAACTTACACAGCTACGTAGTGCTCAGACACTAATTAAACCTATCGCCTGCACAGAGCCCACCTCATCCGTTCAAACACCCCGCCTTGTCGAAAACTGCACTTGCCGCTCAATGTCTGTCTCGACCGCACACCTTCGTCGCCTCGACTCTTCCTCTTACGGCGTCAGCTCTTCCATGTCGTTCCCACCTGCATTTTCGTCGGGGCCGGCACCATCTTCGTGCTCTGCCCGAGCACGTTTCGCTGTCTCGAAATCTTCATACTCCTTGATGATGCCCGGGTTCGTAGGTCCAACTGCCTGCACGCTGCCTTGAAGGATGTCGTGGTAGAACTTGAGGCCATGAATTTTCTTCAACTCGTAAATGACACCAACTTGAAAACGTGGTCTGGCCAAAGAGCGCTGTTTCGGATCCCAGACGGTGATCTTGAACACGCGTGTGTCCTTGCGGGATTGATCCATCCTTTCCAGCTTACGTCCGTAAGCCTTCAAGTGTGGCTGCATGAATCCATCCACAAGGGTGAGTCGGGTGCCACGGTTATTAGCCAGGCGCTCCACGGCGAGCACACACATGATCACCGTCAGAAACACCACTTGCAATTCGTCGATCGTCTTCGTAAACTCGCGGAATTCCTTGACCGACACAAACACATTGGTGATTTCTTCGTCTGCTTGCTCCTGCAGCTCCGCGTCGACCTCCGCCAAAAGGTCCATAGCTGCACTGTCCGTCGTAAGCATACTGCGCGTAATAGCCGATTCCGGTTAGCCTAAAAACCAGGAAACAACTTGAACTCCAGCTCGTAAATTGCGTTGTGAGAACCGCTTGCTTTTGTTAGAATTAGAACTACCCTCACTCCTGTCGCTGACACCTATCTTGGTGTCAAGATACGTTACCTCAAACTTCAATACCAACAAATACGAAACCGCTAATCCTTCCGCAAAATCCACGGCAGTGCATGTACTCACCAACACGAATTCTTTGTAGGTTCGACACAAGCAATACTATTCGATGGAGTTTGAGGCCACCGCCCCAGTAAGTCCACTACACTAGCTACCAACACGATAACATCATGCATTAGCGGCTCAATGGACAAAGTGCGCACTGCCAAACCAACACTAAGATCTTTCTAGCAATTACAAAGCACACCTCATCTCGTCCTTCATTTTCATACGCAAAAGCAAGTGCCGTTGGATCGCGGCACCGCCTGTAGCCCGCCTCCACGTTGTCGCTGCGTGACCGTCTTCTACGACGAAACCGTAAACGATTCCGTGCAGTGAACCACCTTACAGCCAAAATTCATTTCAGGGTCAATATAGGCGATACTATTCCGGTGTAGTTCAAGCATGCCTCCACCGGTAAGTCCTCTTCTATAGTGACCAGCGCGAACAGTGTACATATTAGGAGTTCCACACACAAAGAGCGCAGCAACGCTCATTGCCAAACCATACACGTTGACCTTTGAAGCAAGAACACAAATCTTCTAATCCGTCCCTCATGACACCCTCCACTTTCGCTCGCGACGGTAACTGCCGTTACATCCTAGTACCGTCGGTAGCACACCTCCACTTTGCCCCTGCACGGCCGCCTACTACGACGAAACCGTAAACGATTCTGTAGCATCATCTGCAGTGGATGTACCCTACAGACTCACTGCAGTGTGAATACAGGCGATATTGTCTGGTGGAGTCCGAGCATGCCTCCACCGGTAAGTCCTCCACGCTAGAAACCAGCGCGATCAGTGCAAGTATTAGATGCTCATCACACAAAGTTCGCAACAACGCACATCGCCAACCCAAACACTTTGATCTTTCGACCAATTACACATATCTTCTAAATTGCCCCTCATCTCCTTCTCCACTTTCGCACGCGACGGCAAGTGCCGTTTGATCCTGGTGCCCACGCTTGCACACATCCACGTTGCTGCTGCACGGTCGCCTTCTACGACGAAACCGTAAACTATTCTGTAGCATCCTCTGCAGTAAATGGACCCTACAGTCCGAATTCTCTGCAGGGCGATACTAACACGGTGGAGTTCGAGCATGCTTCCACCGCTAAGTGAACTACAATAGCATCCAGCACATAGTGTATGTATTAGAATCTCAATAAACAATGAGCGCACAACGCTCATTGCCAAACACCGTCGCCGGCTAGCTGCTGGGGCGCGTCTGGAGCAAGACATCCGCGCGGAGGTGCAGCGGTCGTCGCCGTCGCTGGCTAGCTGCTGGAGCGCGTGTGGAGCGGGGCGCGTGTGGAGTGAGTCGTCCGCACGGAGGCACAGCGGCCATCCCCGTCGCCGGCTAGCTGGGGGGGGGCTCGGTGGAGTGGGGCGCCTGTGGAGCGAGTCGTCCGCGCGGAGGCACAGCGGTCATCCCCGTCGCTGGCTAGCTGGGGGGGCGGGGCGCCTGTGGAGCGAGTCGTCCGCGCGGAGGTGCAGCGGCCGTCGCCGTCGCTGGTTAGCTGCTGACTGGGTTGTAGCAGTCGGATGCATTCTTCTCCGCAGTGGACGCCGCTTCCTGCTGTGCCGACTTTTCACAACTGCGGTCGTGATGCCACCGCTGTGAGCCCGCACATTCCTCTTTTTACCGAGACTTCTTACGGGGAGACTTTTTACGATAAACTCTGACAGGTTTTGCTTCATTTTAAGGGCTCATATGAGAGCCTAAGGCTCCATAGAACGGCCAGTACGCCAGCAAAAATCGCTGTTTTAGCTCTTTTCTTAGGTTCGCCATAATAAACCCGGAATTCCCTGTTCCATAATTCGGGACAGCCATTTTAATGACTTCACCCGATTGAAACGTCGCTTCAACATCGGGTTGAAGGTGCTATTTTGGTAACCGTCTTAATGATCAAAATGTTTCTAAACCCTGGTTTTTTTCACATTTTTGGCCCCAGTGCACGCGATTCTAAATAGTCACCCTAACCATCTTCAACAATTAATGTATCCACTTGGTAAAAAGTAAATCAGAGAGTAAATAAGAGAGTAATCAAATCCTAAATCGGAGTCACGTGATTATAGGGGGGCTTCGCCCCAAAAATAAACTTAAATTTTGGCTTGTACTCCAAAGTGGATTTAGTCCACAGCAAAGTCCCGGACTCCATGGGCTCGCCGCGGATCGTGGCCGCCACGGACAGCGCACAGGGGCGAGCCATTTTATTGACCAGACGGAGATCCAAAGACAGCAAGAGGAGAAAGAAGAAGACCCCGTCGCTGGAGGAGCAGTACGAGGCGGAGACGGCGGGCATGAATGCAGCGGAACGGCTCCGCTTCTTGAGGAAGAAGCGGCAGGAGAATATGATGGTGAGGAGGGAGAGTGTGGCTGGGGACGACTTTATGGCGGAGGTGGCCAATAATATGAAGAAGAAGGGCAAGGAGAGACAGCGGGGAGAAGGGGAGCAGGTGGAGGAGGAACGCAAGCGACGGCAGATGCAGGAGGAGATGAAGGCAAAGGAGCAGGAGGCGGAGAGAAAAGAACGCGAAGAACAGGAAGCGAGAGAGCGAGAGCTACGACGCGAGCAGGAGCGGCAGCGTATACTGACAGTTCTCTTCGAGGTAGTCTACCAGCGCGCTCTCCATCTCCGGCGTGCACTTGGTGATGGCCGCGCGCGCCCCGCCTCTTTTCTTCAGCTCTGGTGCCCCCCGCTCGACAATATTACGCGCGGTAGTGGGAGGGATACCATTGTGGTGCGTTACCAGCATCCAGTCCCCGCGTTCTCGATGAGCATCAAGGACGCGCGCGCGAGCGGCGAGCGTGTGCTTCGGCTCCTTCGGCATGGTGCCGCTAGGATATACTGACCACCAATTTGCCCTGTACTAAATCCACTTTGGCGTAAATCCAAAATTCATTATTTTTTCTCTAAATATAGGCGTTACTTCAGTTACTTCACACGATGTTGCTGTACACTGCCGTGAACTTGAGCGGGCAAAGGTGTAGTAGTTGTGGTTTCGCAACCGCTGCAACCCACACGGCGCCTCACACGGTGCCTTGGGCGGTTGTAGCTACACGTCGCGTGTAACAGAGTTCCAGGCTGCCCCCCGGGCACAGCTAGCACTCAATCTATTCACTTCTACTTTTTCGTGGCACGGAACAAACTCTATGGCGTCTTGTGAAGCTCTGGGGCAGCGCTGGGGCTTCCTAGCCCCCTGGTGCCGGGTTCTGGAGCACCGGATCAGCTACTCATGGCCGACGTTCGACGAGGAAGTCTGGGACTGTCCAAACCGTCGCCTTGAAGTCGAGCTGCCCACACGATACGACAAGAACAGCGGCGGAGATTGGGTCTACAAAGGCTACAAGGAATTCATGGCAACTTTTGACAAAGTGCGCGAGGCGCTGGCACTTCTGGCTGCCGTGGCGCACGTCGACCAGCTCGCATGGAAATATCTGCTGCAAAATCATTGCCACGTGGAGTTGGGAGGAGGAGGAGAGCGGAATTTCCCCCTTGAGGACATCCCGGCTCGGTTCATCCTGATAATTCTGGAGAACCAAGGTCAGCCGAAGAAGACCTACCCCGTCTCTCTGGAAGGCGACCTTGTCCATTTGTGTGGGGTGCGGCAGCGAACTCACACCAGTCGGAGCTACCAGGTAGCATTGGAGAAAATCGCCGCTCTTGATAAAAATCTAAAATCCGGGAAACCTGGGGTCGACGTGAAAATTCCCGTTCGGATGCGATTCCACATTGACGAAGCCAAAGAAATGTCTCCCGAACCACTGGAGTTGATCCAGCGAGCTGAAGAACTCAACAGGTTGCACTGGGCGAAGTACGAGCAAAGCTCAAACTTCCACGAGGTGGCAGCGGGGTCGATTCGGTGCACGTTTGTGCTCGAGCCCTTGATGGCGGACTTTAATGACCACTCGATCACAGATCCAATCTCAGCGACACTTTTCGGGAAGTTGGCGGCTCGAGTGTTTGATAGTAACCGGCGCTCGTACGAGCTCGCGAATACGAAGTACCATGAGGAAGTAGACACAGACAACCAAAGTTTGAGGCCACTACAGCTCGGAACAGTCCATTTGGAATGTGCAGCCGTGCTCCAACATCGTGACGTGGAAGCAATGTGCTCCGCGATGGTGGTTAACCAGACAACGAGAAAACTATCTCTTACTTTGGGTATGGACCCATACGATGGCCGCCAATGGTGGAAACGGCTGGCTTATGCCCTCTTCTCGAAGCGAGCACGAACGAGATCGTCGCTTGAGACGCTAGCACTCCTCTCTGTTGTGACACTAAATGCTGCTGATATAGAGGCTTTTGCTTCTATTCTCACGTCTGAGCACCTTGAAGAAGAACTGTGTGGACTCCCTCGTGGAGCGATTGATGAGCGAGATGCAACATTGAAGGATGATGCTCGGATCTACGCTGTTTTGAACGACGGAAATCAACCGCAAATGAGTTCACCTGTTAAAGTCACGTCTGCGATGCGCTCTGTTCGATGTTTCAGCGACGACGGAGTGAGCGATTTTGGTTAACGTTCTTGTTCCTGGTTTCGGTCGGTGCTTAGTCCAGCGTAATGATCTGATATTCCAAGAACTCAAGGGACAAGCCAGCACTTCTTACGGTGTGACTTCTCTCAAGATTGATTTTGAGAAACACGATAGCTTCGTTGATGCGACAAATTCAAACGGGTTGCCTCGCTTTCTGGATCTCATGGGGTCTCAACTGAAATTTTTGACTCTCGACGGACCTAGAGTTGCATTGGATGAAAACGTGATCCTTCAGAGCTGCCCCAAGCTCGAGGAGCTAGCTATCTGTGAAAACTTCGTCGATGTACGACTCACTTTCAGCGAGTATCAGGCCAACGGTGAACCACTTCCTTTGTTAAATTGCCACTGGAATGATGTTATTGCTCTTTCGGCTGACATGAGCGACGAAAACAATCCGTTGGCCAAATGCGTGCGTCGACTGAGGGTGCGGCTGATGAACCGAGCACATTCTTGGGGTGCAATAAACTACGTGTACGACGCTCTCAACTTCGACCAACACGTGCATTCACTTCCACAGATGCTGGAGGTTAACAGGAATGTCGAGTATCTCGACGTCGTTGTGGCCGACCTGCAGGAATACGCTGAGGACTTCAAGAAGCACAACCACCAGCCGACCAATCGATCAATCAAGTTGGCAATGGAATCGAAGACCGCTTTTCTGAGTGTTCTTGCATTCGGAAATTCACAGAGCAGTAAATGGCACAAGCCGTCTCAGAGTCAGTCTACGCTCCCTCAGCTGGATCAGCTCATCGTGTCCAATATTTTCGTACTGGCTGCCACCCCAATCTTTCGAGCAGTACACTTTCGTCGACCTGGAGATGACTCTGATTTGGAAGAGCGTTTCCAGCTGCATATCTAAACTTCGCGGCTACAGAGATCCCAAGTCCACACATTTGTCCGCGAAGAAGTGATCTCGGATCTGCAGAAGAAAATAAAGACCTTGATCCTTCAAGAACCTGATAAGAGCCGAAAGTCAACAACATGCAGGGGTGCAGGACCGATTGTAGCAAGCAGGAGCTTCCAGCACTGCAAATGCATTAGCGCTCCACCGTTTCGTTCTAGTGTTTCCCACTAAAACTTCACATGAGGATCCAAACCAAATCTATTCAATCGTACCATCTTTCAATCTAAGCGGTAGCTGACTCCACTAAATTGGCGTAAATGCCGTTCAGCTGCAGTAGCTCCTGGTGCGTGCCCTGCTCGGCGATCTTCCCACCACTCACCACGCAGATCTTGTCCGCGCGACGAATCGTAGATAAGCGATGAGCAATAACGATCGTCGTTCTCCGCTTCAACGCCACCACCTTATCCAGAGCCTCCTGCACCACCTTCTCACACTCCGAGTCCAACGCGCTCGTGGCCTCGTCCAACAGCAAAATGTTGGGATTCTTCAGGATGGCGCGTGCAATGGCGATTCGCTGCTTCTGGCCACCAGACAACTGCTCGCCCTTCATGCCCACCTGCGTGTCGTAGCCGTCCGGGAACTGCGCGATGAAGTCGTGCGCATTGGCCATCTTCGCAGCGTCCTCGATCTCCTGCTGACTCGGCTGCCCTGCCAGACCGTACGCGATGTTCTCTGCGATGGTGCCGATGAACAGCGTGGGTTCCTGACCGACCAGACCGATCTGACTGCGCAGCCAGTTCAGGTTCAGGTCCTTGATGTTACGACCGTCCAGCAGCACCTCACCCACCACGGGCTCGTAAAACCTCTCAATAAGCGAGATGATAGTACTCTTGCCACCACCGCTCGGGCCGCAGAATGCCACAGTTTGACCAGCTTCAATGGTGAGGTTGTAGTGTTTGAGCACGTTGATCTCTGGACGCGTGGGGTATCGAAATGAGATGTTCCTGAACTCAAGACGGCCTTCAACCTTGGCCGGGTATAGTCCATCAGAGCTGAATGAATCGATGGGAGTGACGCGGTCGCGGATTGCGAAAATGGTTGAGCCAGCCTTGAAGGCCTTCGGAGCGTCGCCCAAGAAGGTCGAGGCACTGCTGACGATTTGAATCGACATCGTGATGGCCATCAACGTTCGCATCATCTCGGTGAATCCAATCGTTCCGTCGTTGACTTTCTTGGCACCAAACCAGAAGATCAACGCGTACGTTGCCATCATGATGAAGGAGCTGAAACCCAGCGATAGGCCATTCACCTGCGCCTCCTTGCTGCCCTTGCGAAGCGGCTCAGCCAGGAGATCATCGAACACGTCAACAGATTTCTTCTCGATACCCAGAGCAGCCACAGTCCGAATGTTACTGAGAACTTCGGATGCGTGGGCTCCAGGGATGGCCAAGTCGTCAGAGATCAATCCCCCGCTCTCCATCTGCTTCATGCGAGCAACGTGTCCAAAGAGCAGGAACGGGATCAGCGCCATCATAATGAGCGACAACAACCAACTGCCGAATCCGAACGAGATGACGAGAGCGGCTATCAAAGTGAAGACGGCCTGGAACGCGCGAGACTGCGACTCACCGGCTAACAGAGAGACCTTGGTGGCATTCGTGGCGAGGTCAGCCGTGAGAGCGCCCGTGGCGTTCTCCTTTTCGTCGAAGAAGCCAACGTTCTGTCGACAAAGGCCCTCAAAGTTGGTGTTGCGCAGGCGTGTGGTGATCTTCTCCTCCATGAATTTGAAGCAGTAGATTTGCATGAAAGTAAAGACGGCGACCACTACAGCTCCAACGAGGTACAAAATGCCGTAGAGCTCCACGTCGTTGTACAATGTCGTTAGGTGGGAGCTGTCCCCGGAACTTTGGTACTGTCCGTACTGCTCCGTCATGGATGTAATCATACCCGTCACCAGCAGAGCAGAAGCTGGCATGGAGATGCCAGCCACAATGGTGCCAATAATTCCAATGATGAAGTAGTTCACCTCCATTCGGTTGAGCTTGAGCATATCCATCAGGCCGAACGGCTTCTTGTCCAAGAAATTCTTCTCCACCGCGCTCACTGAAATGTCCGTCTTTGCTGATACACCGCTCAATGTGCGAGTCAGCTTCGTGCTTGCAAGATCGTTCTCCGTCTCACGCTTCTCAGCCTCTTCCTGCTCCTCCTGGGAACGCAACTCCTGGATGCGGTACATGTTCTGGTAAATGCCATGCTCGATCTGTAGCAACTCGTCGTGAGTGCCGCTCTCCACAATGTGACCCTCGTTCAACACCACAATCTTGTCGGCGTGGCGAATGGTGCTCAAGCGGTGGGCGATCACCAGCGTCGTCATGTTCGTCGTGGCCATCAAGTTGTTCAGCGCAGCCTGCACAATCTTCTCGCTCTCGTTATCCAGCGCACTCGTGGCCTCGTCCAGCACCAAAATGTTGGGCTTGCGCACGATGGCACGCGCGATGGCAACGCGCTGCTTCTGACCGCCAGACAGAGACACACCCTTCTCACCCACCAGCGTATCGTACTGCTCCGGCAACGACATGATGAAGTTGTGCGCGTTCGACAGCTTGCACGCCTCGATGGCTTCCTCGCGGGTCACGTTGTCCCCACCCATCGCGATGTTCTCGAAGATGGTGGTGGCGAACAGCACAGGCTCCTGCGACACCATACCGATCTGCGAGCGCAGCCACTTCACGTTCAGCGTCTTGACGTCACGGCCATCCAGGTAGATGGTGCCACTGGTCGGGTCGTAGAACCGCTCGATCAACGCAATCAGCGTACTCTTGCCGCCGCCACTGGCACCAGCGAAAGCCACCGTCTGGCCAGGCTCGATGATGACATTGTAGTCACGCAGGATCTGAGCTTCCGGGCGGCTCGGGTACGTGAAATTGACGTTGACTGCCTCGATTTTTCCGTCACAAGACTCGGGAATGATCCCTTCGTCCTCCTTTTCAGCGTCGATAGCGCTTGCAGTATCCAAGATAGCGAATAGCTCCTCCGCAGCACCGGCGGCTTTCGACACGGCAGTCACATTCGGCGAGATCTGGGCGAGGGAGCCTGTTCCCATCAGCACACCGAAGAACGCTGCGAATACGTCGCCTGGCGTGGTGTCGCCCTTGGAAGCCTTCCACCCACCGTACCACAAACCAATCGCATACATGACCCAAATGCTTGCCAAGAACATGGCAAACACCGCTGACGACAGTTTGTGCAGTGCGATGTTCTCCTTCTCCGCCTCGAACACATTGCTTTCAAATTTCGCGATAGCTTTGTGTTCTCCATTCAGCGACGCCACCGTACGGATCGAGCCCAACGTTTCCTCCGCGACCGAACCGGCCTCCGCATACACCTTCTGCGCCCAGTCCGACTTGATCCGCAACGTCTTAATCAGCCAGCCCAACGAAATGCTCATGAACGGCATGACACATGCCATCACCAATGTGATATCCCACCCACGGACGAAGCCAATGACAAAGCCAACGATGAACTGAATCGTAAACCGGAACGAGTCGCCGAGCTTCTGTCCCATGCCGTCCTTGATCTTGACCGTGTCACCCGTCAACCTGCTGGACAACTGCAGAGCGTCGTTTGCGTCGTACCAACTGATGTCCAGGTACAGCATGTGCTTGAGCGCTTCACTCCTCAGCGCCTTCATCTGCCTCTCAGCACTATAGTAGAACGCCACGTAGGAGATGTAGTCGGTGAAGAACATGGCCACGGCGATGAAGAAGTAGTCCAGCGCCGCCTTGTTCACCGTGTCCATGTCCACAGGGATGTTGGTGAAGCCTGTCAATACATTGCCGAAGACGATGGCCATGACAGGGAACAGCGCGCCATTGGCCCCTGCAGTGATGACGCCCACGACCAGCAGCAGCTTGTCCAGTGGCGTGGCGAAGCGGTACAGGTGCGTGAACTTGAAGGACGTGGGACCGCCGTGCACCATCTGCCGGCGCAGACTCGGCTCCTTCTTGGAGTCGGAGCTGCCGGACTCGCTGCTGGTCTTGAGGGGCTTGAAGGCATCCACAGCCACGGCAGCGCCGCCGCGCGGCGTCTCGGCGCGCAGGTAGGCGGCGTCGCTGTCCAGCTCGGACTTGTCCATGGAACAGTGGGCTTCTGTGTATCTTGCGCACTTGTGGGTCTGGCGGCAAATTGATTAGTGAGCACTGCAACTTGATCAGAATGATGGTCTTTGTCACGACTATGTGCTGACCTGCGATCTTGAAAGAAGTCGTGCGTATAGGGACTCGGAGGGAGGAGGGATACGTAGTGGAAGACTGCGAGAGGTGATACTGGTGCTGAGTTGGTGGATGGCAGAGGTGTGGTTGCAGGCTGGGGTTGTTGCTGCCATGTGTGGTGATTCAGCTGTGATGCAGACCGGGGGGGCTCATGAGATGGGGGCGGCGCGACTGGTGCGAGGCGAGTGGCGACTCTTGAACTCTTGAGCTGACATGGAAAGGCGTGATGGGCAATCAAGTGGACAACTGGCGCGCGTAGCCACACTAAGTACGCATCGGCTCACGGAGGTGTCGGTCGCGTTTACTTGTGGCGATCGTCCGGCGCTCATGCACGATGGCTGTCCGGTGGAACTAACACGCAGCTGTCCAGTGCGATCAAAATAGCGGACGCGTTGCCTTGGATGGCCGATATGTAGGCGGCGAGTACTGTAATGTACCGTGGTGCGGGTGTCAACTTTCGCCGATATAATCAGCGCGACATATCTCGTGACGACCTGATGACCATCTATATTATTTGTGACAGCGTTATGTATTTATAAAGGCATAATAATTTCGGACAACAGATATGGATAGATCCGATATTCAAGGGGATACGATACTGGAGTGTTTTGGCGTCATCAAAACGGCCAAAATTGCAGTGTAATCATGTGTTGTTGAAGGAAGTGGATACACTGTGAAAGCAAGTCATCCGTGGTCGCACCGCAACCACATACATTCCGTTGGTGCAATTTGAGCTGTAATTTGCGGTGCTGTACTGTGTACAGAATTCTGCGTCAATAGTGAACGGGTCTATAACGAATAACCTTATATACTTTATAATTATGGGGTTTACGACGTGATGAAGGGAGATATCAAAGGTACTGACACAAAGAAATCCAGGAGATGGGTTGGGCCGTCTTGTTTACAGTAAGTTTGAAAAATGGCGCGCTAAGATAACAAATATCAATATAGTTATTTCTTTGTTTATGTTGAGTTCAATTTATATACCTAGAGCCCTTATATATATCAGGCGTTCACTATTCACGCAGAGTTCTGTAACGTTAGTGTTGTGCTGCTGCATTGACGACAGCTGTGCAATCGCAACGAAGTCCGTTGGCCGTGGGGAATGCACGTACCCAAGGCATTCATTCCAGCCGCGGACAGACGAAAATCGAGTCACGCAGCTCAACGTGTCAATCGCTACTGCTCTCTGCTTCCCGACCAATACTTCTTCGAAGTATTTAGCATGAGTGCATGGCACACAGATACGAAATGCGCAGCTCATTCCACGTAAGGCCGATTACGGGACGCCATCGCCAGACTGCAGTATTTCTGACCCCGAGGGCAGTGCTCGACGCACCTCAACGATTCCCTTGAGGGCAAAGATTATAACGTTACTTGTGGCACAGGCTTCAGTATTCTGTGTGCATTTTGACTCCATTCGATGGCGTGCACCACCAAAACGATCTTGAAGAGTCGTCCACCCAGAGTCGTCCATCCACCCATCCCCCAAATCCCCAATTAAACCCACTCCATCTCCGGGATAATCCCTCGTCACATTCAAAATTCAAAAGACCCACGCGACCATCCAAAGACTCAACTGCCGTCGTCATGCCCGCTCGCCGCTGCGCTCTGCGCGTGGTGTCGCTGCTGCCGTCCGCGACGGAGAACGTCTGTGCGCTGTTGTCCGCCTGCGTCTCCTCCCCTTCCTCCCCCGTCCCGCAGCTCGTGGGGCGCTCGCACGAGTGCGACTTCCCCGCCGACGCGTCCGTGCAGCAGCTCCCCGTGCTCACCGCCGCGCGCACGGCCTTCACGAGCTCCGCCGACACGCACAGCCAGGTGCGCGAGGCGCTGAGCAGCGCTTCGTCGCTCTACCACTTGGACGCCGCGCGGTTGGCGGCGCTGCGGCCCGACGTGATCCTCACGCAGAGCTCGTGCAAAGTCTGCTCCATCGACTTGGCCAGCGTCCGCGCGGCTGTGGACGAGGGCGAGCAGCTGCAGCAATTGGTGCAGACCACAGATGCAGCTGCTGAGGGCTGCGAGCTCAACACAGGCGGTCAATTGACGCAGATCGTGACGTGCAACCCCACGAGCCTCGAGGACGCGCTCGTGACGCAGTTCCGGCAGCTTGGGGAGGCTCTGGACGTGCCGGAGGTGGGGGAGGTCATGGCCCAGCAGCACGGCGACCAGCTGCAGCAGTTGAAGGAGGAAGCTCGAGGGCTAGTGGAGAGCAGAGGCAGCAGACCGAGGGTGCTGATGGTGGAGTGGCTGGAGCCGCTGTTCCTCGGCACTAAAGGCTGGATGCGGGAGATCGTGGAGGCTGCGGGTGGGCGGGTGGTGGAGGGCTTGGAGACTGGAGAACCGGTGGATGTGGTGGTCGTGGCGCTGTGCGGACTGAGCCTTGATAAGACGGAGACGGAGCTGCTGGAAGGACGAGTCGGGGACTGGTGGACGGCGCTGCTGACAGGTGAGAAGCTGCCCAAGGTGTTCATCGTGGACGGCACGTCCATGTTCACACGCCCGACGAGGCGGCTGCTGGTCGCGCTGGAGTGGCTCGTGCACGCTCTGCATGAGCCAGAAGGCAGCTGGATGAAGGACTCGACGTTCCCGTACAAGCTCTTCGACACGTCGCTGGTTGCGAGGGGTTCGAAGACTGAGGAGACAATGTCACCGGAGTTGCTGGAGATCGAGGAGTTGCACCGAGCTGCGTGTGTCAACAAGCAGGCCATGTACACGGACCCAGCAACGGGTTACTCCGTTATGACGGCGTACATCTTGAAGGAGCGGCAAGTTTGTTGCGGCAACGGATGCCGCCATTGTCCATACGGCCATGCGAACGTCAAGGACCCGTCCCGTCGCAAGAACAAGCTTGCTGGCAACGTCTTCCTGCGACCGCGTCGTCGCTCTCGCGGTTTCATGAAAGACTCCCCAGGGGGCCAAATGCTCTGGCCAGAAGGGGCTGAGGCTGGATCTGATGCTCAGAATGATCTCGTCGTGATGTTTTGGAGTGGCGGTAAGGACTCGTTCCTGGCGCTGAGTGCCTTGTACGAGTCGTACGCTGCTGAACAGAAGCCGATGCCTCGCGTCGTGCTTCTCACAACGATCGACCCGAAGACAAACGTAGTTCCTATCCAGAACATCTCCTCTCAAACCATTGCAGCACAAGCCGAAGCTCTGGAGCTTCCATTATGCCTTGTTGCAGTGGGACTTGGTGACGAATACACGGCCGCTCTGAGGAGCGCACTCCACGATATTCCTGAGCAAATGAAGCGAACGAAGAAGTCGACCAAGAACCACGAGCAGAACGGGACGGTTTCGAGCATTTCTCTCCTTGTATTTGGCGATCTTCACCTGGAAGATATCAGGGCTTGGCGCGAGCAGACATTTGGCCAAGACTACACGTTGCGCTTTCCTGTCTGGAGAAAGGATTACGAGTCGGAGCTATTGCCATCGCTTGAACGACTCTGCTCCAAAACGGGCGCCAAGATTTATTTCTCGAGTATTGACAAGGATCAAATTGCTTCCAAAGGCATTGATGCGGAATGGCAGGTGGGCCAAGAGTACGACTGGAAACTAGTTCAGAATTGTAACAAGGCTGCCGTCTATGATGCTAAGCGCGTAGATCTCATGGGAGAGTGCGGCGAGTTCCACACGTGCGTTAAGTTCCAAAGGGACTAGACGGACTGCAGTAGTGGTCTGCACAATAACACTGCCCCCAAGACGACTACTACTGATGCTGCACAAATCCACAACGAGATTAACCTTCGCACTTGTCAGTGACAAGTTGTCACCGCCGGTGACTCACCAGTCCAGCAGACTCGGTATCAAGAACCTATGCTTGCCAAGCAGTTGTATGTATCAGCAAGTCAAGTCATCAAAATGTTTGCATACGCTGGTCACAGACAAAACGCTGTTATTCGACGGGGATATCACATTGGTGATGATGACTTGTCATGACTATCTAGCTCAGCTGGCTGATCAAGACAATCAAGTCTGACTGAGGACGCTGCGAAAATGCATGACTTCATCACGCAGTTCCCGGATGGCTACACCACGCACGTGGACATGAAGGGCGAGCAGTTGTCTGGTGGCCAGAAGCAGCGCATCGCCATTGCACGCGCCATCATGAAGAACCCCAACATTTTGCTGCTGGACGAGGCCACGAGCGCGCTAGACTCGGAGAGCGAGAAGGTGGTGCAGGAGAGTTGGTGGCATTTTAACGACGAACTACGTTCGTCATTGCTTACCGGTTATCCCCGATTCGTCGCACGGACAAGATCAGCGTGGTGAGCGGTGGGAAGATTGCCGAGCAAGGCACGTAGAAGGAATAATTTTGATAGATGCACTACGTTTTGAATTATGAGCTGATCAATGGGGTCGAATTTTAGCATGAATCGAAGTAGAAAGTAATATTTGGCTTTATGTTTGTCCGTCCCTAGCTGCAGACAGAGCACTTCTAGACCGTCAACTTCGCGAGAAGTGCAAGTGTCATATAGCCAGTCAAGACGTTGCCATTGACTTGAACAGAAAGTTGGTCACACTTCTGCACGTGGATAATGCTGGCTAAAGAGAGCTGTCGAAAACCACAAGTATAGCAAACAAGTTGCGTGCCTTTGTTCATCTGCATATGAGCTGTGCCAGTAGTCTCATTCTCGAAGTCCACAGTTATGTTCACTTGATAAATGCCTGGATTCAGATCATGCAAGACACCATCGACCACTTTGAGACCCTCGCAACGCCAGAGAAGCAACCCTTCAGCCCCTAGTTGACTTGTTGCTCGCGCAAGAAATACCCCTGGAGCGTTTGCTGTAGCGCACTGTGACTTCATCTCAGCTCGTAGCTCCGAAATCGAGGCTTGCATCTCTTGTTGCATTGAATTTCTACCAGCAGCTTCTGCTTGAAGTGACTTGACTTCTTGCTGCAGATCACGAAGCTTTGCCTCCAGAACATCGATTCGCTCCACTGATATTGGCTCCAAGTTGAACGTGTACGTCACTACTTTCGACTTCATCAAGACTTGCACCTTAACGTAAAATTCGAGCTGCAAGCGATCATCTTTTGCTTTTCGAAGAGCTCGAGGAGGGGTTTTGGCGCCTTTCAGCGATGTCGAGAGTAACTCGTGGAAACACTGCTCAAAATTATATCAATGGTAAGCCCGAGCTGATTATGTGGATTCATGGAAGGATTCATGTTACCTCTGCGTAGTCTGCTGCACGCGCATCTGGAATGGCGTTAGACGCATCGACATATTTGTCAAGCTCCAGCTCCTTTGTACACCTAAGAAACACGAGTTAAAGGAAAAACATGAGCTTGAAACTATAAAAATGCATTGCAATGCATAAGAAAAAAAACACCCACCACTGCTTCTTGCTGTCCGAGTCCTCGAGCGCGATACGAAGTTTGCCGTTGTCCAGGGAGATCACGTAGCGGTAAGTATGTGTCGCTGGAAGAGAGAAGGTCGTTGTGCCCTCAAACTTGGCAGATGATGACAACGTGGACTTGACCATGGTAACAGCTAACCCAAAAGGTATCGTCGACATTATGCTTGACAGGGGATCTCGTGATGGTGGCCCGCACTGACTGAGTTGGATTATGAATAAGGGAGTAGCGGATGCTCACTAACGTTATAAAAAAACTATCCGTCTGACCGAGGATAAGGATCAGAGTTGGTCTTCGACAGTATCGAGTCTGAAGTAAATTAAGCTCAGGCCAGAACAAGGTCTCATACGTATTCTTTATCCAACGAATATAGATCCCATAGTTCATACACGTATGCCAAGTCTCTCGCTCCAAGAGCCTTGCACCAGCCTTGTGCCGACGAGTGCCAGCCAAGTTGCGCCATCCTCTGACAATTCTGCCTTTGAAGAGCACATGGACGAAGATACTTTTCGCCACGACACTCGCCGTTGTATCGGTATGCGATTGTGCTGAAACACAACAACATTCGCATTTGGCTGGAAGCTACAAAACCATGTCACGACATGCCAAAAGTGCTCACTACCTTTTGCATCTAATGTTGTTCCCTGCAACGAACGTGCCGGTGGTTGTTTTATTTGAGGTTTCTCGTGTGAGCGGGGGCTTCCGCGTGTGCAATATGTCGTTAGATGGTTTACGTCATTGTTATCAAGCGAAGGTGCCCATGGCCGTTACGTGTATCACCGAATGGAGATAGGGTGCCTCGGGCAGGCAATAAAAAATAAACTGTTAGAACATGCACTACCGCATAATGCATACTTCGAACCACTGGCGGTTTGCAATGATGCAGTTGGTTCTCGTTTCTTACAGCAAAAATGCACAAGTAGCGCCCTTCTAAAACTTACAAGTGGAAGATCAGTGAAAGAGAGAGTGCTCGGGTCTCCACACCTAGTTTTCGATTTTAACTGAAAACCCATATACACTACCGGCCTCGCTGCTGCTACTCTCAAACCCTTACTTAGAAGTAGTTTCCTAGGCGAATCAATGTGATAGAGCTGCTTGAAACGACTTCGCTGGGACATTTGACTGTGAGTTGATCTTCCTTGTCGATACGAGCGATGCACATCAAACTGGTAGACGAAGGATTCCCCTTGGCGTAGCCAGTCCAAGCCACTTGAATACATGCCGTGCCTCTCATCAACTGGATAACTTCCGCGTGATGATCCGCGTGATGATTGACAACGACCATAATCTGGTACAAACCTGGGTGCGGAATCCGAATCACACCGTCATCTCCGAACGCACTACTGGCGTTACTAGAGTTCCAGCGGATGATATCACCAACTCGGCTGGTTCCGATGGACTGGTATACCACAACGCTTTCTTTTTGAGCTTGCGCATCCCCGAGTGCCTTGGTCAGAAAGATCGCACGAGCTTCCGACTCTTGTTGTAGTTTCTTCACTTCCCGCACCTCCGACTGGAACGTAGCAGACTTTGTTTCACCGTCAAGGCGAAGTTTATTCATTTCTCTTTGCATGTCCTGCATTTTGGATTCCAGCACGTCGATGCGTTCGACCGTTATCGGTTCCAGGACGAATGCGTACGTCATCACGCCAGATTTACGCAGCACCTGAATCGTTACTGCGATCTCCAAACGGAATGTGTCGCCCTTGATGGGACAGAATGTGCTCGAGATACTGTTCATAGTACCGTCCTCAGCACTATTCAGCACCTCTCGAAAACACTGGAGAGTCATGAAAGTTGGTCAGAGCTGCTTTTTGGATGCCAAAATCACTCAACCTTACACACTTCGACATAGTCTGCAGACGTGGCGTCCGGGATGGCGTTCGTGGGGTCGACATAAGCGTCAATGCTCAACTCGGTCGTGCACCTGCGTTGGGTATATTAATGAGACCGTCAGTCTAACAGTGGAGAGTGTTGATGTGTGCAAGAGGTACCATTGTTTCTTGCTATCGCAGTCCTCCAGCCAGATGCGGAGCTTGTCGTTTCTGAGCGAGATCGCGTAGCGGTAGGTTGGCGCCGGCGGCCGCGCGAAGATTGTGGTGCCTGTGAACTCGATGACCGGTTGGGAGCTGACACTTGAGGTGGGTCTGGGAGGCATGGTGGAGACGCTTTCGGGGTGCACTGGAGCACTGACGCCCAGAAACGTCGAAGAGGATGGCATGCTGTCGCACGCAGACTTGCTGGTCATTGCTGATGCTCTGGTAGCTGGCGTGGTTTCAAAAAGTGATGATTAGAGGAAGGGGGCATTGTGCGTTGGCGGCGGAAAATCAAACGTGCTCAAGAGACGTGCTTATTAATCTCGATTCTCTTCAGCGCGTCCGAAACGTGCTCGAGAGACGTGCTTATTAATCTCGATTCTCTTCAGCGCGTCCTTGCGTACTTGCCGAATGGACCTTGATCGCCAAATTGGTTCGGTCGGACGTCACTAATTACACCGAGGACCATCGTCTTGCACGACGAGAGCTACGACAACATCTCGCTCGAGTTCGCGGCGAACCAGACCGCGCTGAACCAGGAGTTCTTGTCATCTCCGTGCTGGAGCCTGAGCTGGAGCTCATGAAGGCGTCGGCTGTCGACGGCCGTGCTGACGGGCCAGGTGCCCTCGAGGAAGCTGGGCACGTGACCGTCGACTTCCTGGGCGGCCGCACGGATGGAGACCGGGGAGAGCGCCGAGGAGCTCGAGGAGATCAAGGAGGCCCATGATGCGGTCGACTCCGATAATGTCGAGTCCCGCACGCTGCTCGAGAAGCTCACAGACACTGACGACCAGGCCGTGTACGAGGTCTCCACCAGCACGGACGGGACAGAGGACGCCGCCGCTGTCAACAAGGTGGTGCTGTACAAGTACCTACTACTGGTACTTGTACAGCACCACCTTACTACTGTAGTATTATAATAAGTGCACATGAAAGGCCTGGCGTGTCTTTCCTATCGAATGACGCATTTGCTGCTGGCTCAAGCTCAAAACCTGTTCAAACCGATACTGACACTTTCGCTTTGGACAGGGTTTAGTGCGGCATGTTGGGTAGTGCGGCATGTTGGGTCGCCTTACCCTTACCCAACGCAGGTGCACGACCGAGTTGAGCATTGACGCTTATGTCGACCCCACGAACGCCATCCCGGACGCCACGGCTGCAGACTATCTTGAGGTGCGTTCGATATCCCATTGACGTCGACCTAATGTCATAGTTCTAACCTGTTCCTCTGATTAAACGACAGTGCTTCCGTGAGGTATTAAATAGTGCTCATGACGACGTGTCCAGCATTGCCAGTTCGTTTCAGCAACACAAGGACGACGCGTTTCGCTTGGAGATAGCAGTGAGCATCCAAGTCATTCGGAAGTCACGAGTGATGGTGTACACATTCGATCTCGCGCCGATTTCTGTGGAACGCATCGATGTACTCGAAGCAAAAGTCAAAGACCTCCACGAAGAGGTTGAAGCCCTTCGCCTCGACGCTCTGGAGGTTGGCAAGGACAACAACTACGTGATGCGTGAACTTCTAAAGGACGTATCATCACTTCGCGAAGACTTGGAGAGTCGAGGAGTGATGATTTCCGCTCTACGAGACGAGTTGAAGGCGCTGCGCACCCAGCAGGAGACTCTGCCGAGCGTTCAAGTTCAAGCTACAACACAAGTTGGAGAGCTCATTCGTTGGGAGAGGCAAGGCCCCCTCCGAGATTTCAACCTAAATGGTGTGGATGGCATCATTCGAGTGGTTCAGCCAGGCCTCTATCAAGCAATCGTCATGGTGAACCACCAGACGTCAAACCACAACATGTCCATTAGGCTGATGAAAGGGGCAGAGTGCATCCAAACGGCCTTTTGCGGATACGTGAGTGGTGGGTACAATTGCACTACGCTGTCGTGCGTTGTTCACCTGGAAACAACAGATCAGCTGTCTACTCAATGCAACGCCAACTTGATCGGGACAAGCTGCCTCATACTGACTCGCCTCGGAAAATCGGGCAGTTCCAATTAAAGGTAACGAGGTGAAGTACATGTTTGGCAAGCCTAACAATACTACTTCATGTATTCTGTAACACATCTACTGATTTAAGTCAATACGCACGCGGCACTTGAAGTGCTCGATAAATTTCAAGAGAATACATGTGAAAGGGGGCTGTCTCTTCTTAACGAAGTACTTGCCAAGCCGCAGCCGGTTGGCGGCGACAAACTTCGGGGTAAGGTTGCCTATTATCTTAAAATACAAGGGATGTAGGCTGATTGAAGCGTCGAGTACTATCCACTTCAGAGGCTACTGAATGAAACGTTGTTGTGCTAAGCGACGTGCTAGTCGAACTCGATCTCGTTTCACCCCGTGCTCTTACGCGAGTCAGCTAACACTGTGGTTGGTTGACAGAGGTAACTACCGACTGTGAAGACGACGACTCAACAAACAAACGAGGGCTACACATGTAGCTACATGTAACGTCTTTCGCTATCGTCATCGGGATTTCGCTATGGATAGAGCATGGATAGAACCAAAACCAGGATGTTGCCTTTTTCGATGAAAACCTGATGTGCCTGATATTTTTAAAATACGACCCTAAAATGTATCCAGCACGCAAACGAAAAAGCCTATCCATTTCAAAAATACACAATAAAATCTTGAAGCATGCGCGTCGCGAGCTGTTGTTGAAGGTAGTACCTCGAAGCGGTGCCTCTGTTCGAGTCTCGAACTTCGAGAGCGATCTGACCGCCTACTCCGTATCGTAGGGAAAGGTCCTCGACACGCAGGCCAAGAGCTCCGTGGACCACGTGGAGCTCGTCGAGTCGAGCCTGGCGATGCTGCCGCGGACGTCAGCAGCAACTTCAACTTCGTGAACTAGCGCATTGACGGATATTTTTGTATCCTTAATAGGAAATATATCCACAAATACAGTAGCATAAAAACACGGAAGATTTGATGCGATCAGTCACTTGATCACGTGTTGTATACATATTTTGCGTTATGGCTAGGTGTCACGTGGTGTATACGTATTTTGCGTTATGACCAGTGGTGTATATGCCTTTTGCGTTATGACCCCGCATCCGGTCACCGCCCATTGAGAAGCACCAGTCTCATTTCCGATTTCTACCGACAACACACACACACGCGCACGCTTCTCTGAGAGAATTCAGCTGGATCAAGCCCGGAACGAGTCCGGAACTGCTGAGTCTGGCGGTCACTTGCACTACACGACGTGCTGGGGATGAGACCTGTGTACGGTGTGTTTTGAGTGGACTCGGCCAGTGCGAGCAGGCAACACGGTTGAAGGTGCCGTTTGTTCTCTGGTCGATAGAACGCTGACGTGTGCGGACGTTGGCTACCAAACTGTTGGCACAGTAGTCCACGGAGGTTTTGTTGCCCAAGGCTTTCCTCCTGAGTTACACACAACACAGCAACTCAAATACACCGATCGCCTCTGGTGGTCACTTTCCGATTTCCTTCTTAGTGCACAAGCCCTTCCTCCGCTACTAGCTTGCAGTCTTTGCACACGCTAATCTACGAAGTGCCAAAGAGCCGAGACACTACAAAGCTCTCAGGTTGTGAGCCCAACTACTGCAAGACTCCTCAAGCATGAGCAACGCCAGCGACGGTAACACGACGGCAACAACGGTGGCAGCGACGCCACTGTTTGGGAGCAGCAAGCCACCCAAGTACGACGAGGAGGGCGGCTTCGACCTGTAGAAGGCCATGCTGCAGTCCTACCTGGCCCAGCGCGGGTGCTGGGACATTCTGGTTGGGACGGAGGTGCTAGGACCAACTCCAACGGCAGCGGAGCAGACAAACCACGCGCAGAAGAACGCCCTCGCTCGCGACGCGCTGCTACGCGGTGTACTGATCAAGGACGCGGCCAAGATCTGCACCATGCCGGAAGCGCGCGACATGTGGTTAGCCTTTGAAGAGGAGAAGACTAAGCGCAACTACTCGAACGCACTGTTTGTGCGCAAGAGATTTTACGCGTACGATTTCACGCACGGCATGGACTTGGACAACTACCTCGACGAGATGGAGGCGATGAGACGCCAGCTCCGCAACCTCAATGAGATCATCTCGGATGCAGAGATGGTGAAGGTTATTCTGCAGGGTGTGCCGTATGAGTATCGCGGTGTTGTGCGCATGCTCGACAAAGATGTGCGCGAGGGAAACATACCGCGGCTGGCCGATGTGCTGAACACTCTTCGAAGTGAAGCCGAGCTGGACAAACAACGCAGCAGCTCGAAGAAGAAGGGCAGCGTGGCCTCAGAGACGGCGAAGATCCTTCAGGTACAGCAACAGCAGCAGCAACAAGGAGCTAAGGGCAAGCGCAAGTTTCAACAGAACGGCGGCAACAAGAAGAAATTCAAGGGGAAGTCTGGCGATTTCATCGAGACAAGAACCTGTCATTTCTGTAAGCAGCCCGGTCATCTGAAACGAAACTGCGACGAGTTCCTCAAGAAGAAGCGTCTAAACGAGCAAAAGGAATCCTTCTCGAGTGGGAAGAATGGCAGCAAGAAGCCAGGCGTCTCGAAGTGTCATTAGTGCGATGGAGTGGCAATGGTGATGGCAAGCCAAAGGCTATCGGCATGGTTGCGAAGAGTGATGCTATTTCAACCAACTGTGACGAGTGGATGATCGACACAGGTGCTGGGGTTCATGTGTGTACAGATTGGTCAGCATTCACATCTATGGAGGAAGACACACTGACGTTTGTGGGGTGGAAGGGTGATCTCGGCAGCAGCGAAGCCCGCGGATTGGTTGTCATTTGTGTGACAGACACAACGACTGGCGACGACGTCATTCTGGAACTCGAGGAAACGCGCTACGCCAGCACTGGTCCCACAAATTTGCTGAGCCTGGAACGCCTGGAACAGAGTGGGTGGGTACCGTCTTATCACTCGGAGACCGGACGCCCTGAAGATCGCGTCATGTTTCTCGACCGTGGTGATGTACGTCTAGAATTGCTCAAGCGCAATGGACACTATTGGTTGCAGACCAAGAAGCGCAATGTGGCTGACACGAGCATGTGCATGGTGACGACGGGTGGGAAGCAGTCTTCGCTCATGAGATGGCACTTGAAGTTTGCTCACTTGAACGTTCAGGCGATGAAACAAACGGTTCTGATGGAGATGGTCGACGGCATGCAGTCGTTGAAACTGGACGATTTCAAGGAGCCTCTGGATTGCATCGCCTGCCAGATTGCCAAGCAGCGAAGAATGTCCTACAAGCGCCATAACAAGCGCACCACGGTTTGCTACGATCGCCTGATGTCAGATGTCTGTAGCATTGGCTTGGCAACGGTGGGTGGCAACCGATATTTCCAACTGGTGCAGGATGAGGCTTCGAGGTTCAAGTGGTGCTACTTGCTTGAGCACAAGAGCGAGGCGACTAAGAATGTCATGAACCTGATTCTACGTCTGGAGAAGCAGTATGTGATAAACAGAGTTCGGTTCGACCAGGGTGGTGAGTTCGTGAACAACAAGGTGAAGAAGTTTCTCGTTGATCACGGCATCGAATTGCGACCGACTAATGCCTACACGCCGGAGGAGAACAGCTTAGTCGAGCGACAGAATGGCAACTTGGTGAATAAGGTGCGAGCCATTCGTGAAGGAACCGGCTTACCGGAGTCACTCTGGGGGAGAAGTTCTGATGTATGTTGTCGAGGTTGACAACATGAGCTCGACCAAAGCTTTACCTGGCATGACTCCGTACGAGAAACTTACAGGGATGAAGCCTGATGTTGGCAAGCTTTATGTGTGTGGATGTGTTGCTTTTGCCCACGTTCCCAAGAAGAAACGGGCAAGTAAACTGAGCCCGAAGGCAGTTCCGACCCTTTTTCTTGGATATTCACAGACATCGACTGGGTATCGGCTTCTCAACCTGCGGACTGGTGATCTGATTGAGCGACGAGACGTCTCCTTTCGTGAGGATATCACTGTGGACAGCACGTATGTGGAGCAGCTTTTAGCGCGGCGCTACAATGGCAGTCAGGTTATACTTCCTGATGTGGTTCCTTTCGTTCGATTGCCAGTGAATGCAGTACTTGATTCAGTACATGTTCCCAACATAGCGCCCGAGCTCAAGGATTCGTCGGACGACGAATTGAAGGGATCAGATCATGAGTCCAGGCCCAAGAAGCGACGACGTTTAGCCTCTCCGGACAACAGCAGTGGTGAATCGGAGGACGTTGGCTTCAGTGGGAGTTTGCATGATGTTGCTGAGCTACCGAACCCGGGTGGAAATGTTGCAGTGGATTCCCTGGGCAGTCATTCCGCAAGTTCATACTCCACCCTTGCTTCCAGCAACAGCACAAGTACGTCGTCTGACACTTCGTCCGGCGGTACCAGTTCCAATACTGGTAGTTATCACTCGACTGGATCATCAAGTTCCTGATCCAATAGCAGGAACAGTCGAAGTACGAGTGGGAGTGGTTCTTCAAGTGCTGACAGTACCAGCAGCATGAGTGAAGAATCGACAACTTCTTCTGCCTATCTCCCATCAGCTACAACAAGTCCGATAAGTACGACTTCGACTTCAGTGAGACGGTCAACCCGCCAGCGACGTCCACCTTCCCGCTACGATCCGTCATGGGTGATGACGTGCACGCTCATGTCCTGCATGCTCATTGGCATCGTGAGTGAACTGATCAATCCGACCACGGTGCACCAGGCACTCGCCTCGGAACACGCAGCGCAGTGGCGTGCCGCGATGAATGTCGAGTATGGCAGTTTGATGAAGAACCTGACGTGGGAACTTGTGCCGCGGCCAAAGTCAACGAGTGCGAAGCGTGTGAATGTGCTTACGTCTGTCTGGATCCTTGTCGTCAAGCGCAATGAAAAGGGGTAGGTCAACAGATTCAAGGCACGACTCGCCATACGAGGCTTTCTTCAAAAGTTTGGCATCGATTACCTGCAGACATACTCCCCCGTGGTGCGCATTGAATCGGTCAGACTGGTGATGATTATTGCGCTAATGCAAGGTCTAGACTGCCGACACGTGGATTTCGTAACAGCGTTCTTAAATGGTGAGCTTGTGGGCGTGGACATATACATGGAGCAGCCAGAGGGCTATCATGATGGCACGGACCGGGTTTGTCATTTGCTGAAAGGTCTATATGGCCTCAAGCAAGCCTCCAAGATTTGGAACGACACGCTCCACGCATATCTCCTGAATCTCAAATTCAGACAATGTGTGTTTGATGCGGGCGTCTACTATCGCGAAGGCACCAGCGGTATGATTTATTTGACTGTCTACGTCGACGATATCATTATCGCTGCCAAATCTGCTGACATTGACATTGTAGTTCACGAGTTGGCTACAAAGTTTGAGGTGAAAGACTTGGGGCGCGTCAAACACTTGCTCGGAATGGAGATTAATTTTGAGCCCGGTGTGATACTTTGTATGTCGCAAACAGCGTACGTGGAGCGGATGACATCGCGGTTTCGCTTGGACAAGGCGAAGGCTGTGCGTTCTCCACAGATGCACAACGAGCGGATGCCTGAGATCGAGAAAGACAAGTCGAAGATCAACGCTGACACATTGCCCTACCGAGAGATGATCGGCTCTCTCCAGTATGTCGTTACTTGTACTCGACCCGACATGGCCAATGTGGTTCGATGCTTGGGGAAGTATAATGGAGCGTTCACGCGTGAGAACTTCACTATGGTCAAGCGGGTGGTACGGTACCTTGTTGGTACAAAACATTTTGGCCTTGTGTATCGACCGATCAAGGACAAGCTGCAGCTGAACGCATTCTCCGACGCCAATCATGCGATGTGCAAGGATACGAGTCGATCTACCACAGGATTCGCATTGAATTTGAACGGCTCCACCTGGATGTGGAAATGCAAGCAGCAGGGACGTGTTACGACAAACACGTGCGCATCGGAATTGATAGCGGCTTCCGACTGCGTGGACAACTTGGGGTGGGCGCGGCAACTCTTGAACGAGCTGAAGATCGATCACGAGGTGTCCACACTCAATTGTGACAATCAAAGCGCCATTCAAGTCATTTCAAATCGCGGCAACAGCAAGAAGGTCCAGCGCTTTGCCAAAGAAGCCGGAATGATTGCTGAGTTTGTGGATGATGGTGCATTGATTGTGAAGTATGTTTCGACTACTGAAAATGTGGCGGACATCTTCACTAAAGCGCTTAGGCCCCAGCAATTCGAGTACCTCCGGGAGAAATTAAGCATGGAGAACGTGCTTACGGCGTGGGAGTCACGCAGGGCATAGGAGAACTCGAAGGACTTCAAAGTGGTGATGCTGTTGTGGAGGCTGCAACATCTCGACCGCACGGTAACATGCGGACTACCGGGGCTGGTTTGTCTTAGAGGGGTCTGAGTGGTGACGTTCCGAGATGGTCTCTCCGGTGAATTGCGGTAACACAAGGGAAGTCTCCGGGATGACTTACATGTTTTGTATTTTTTTCAGCATGTTTCTACCAGCAGCGGCGCGATGAAGTAGTGCGGCGTGAAGTGGGAGTGAGAGAATTCAGCTGGATCAAGCCCGGAACGAGTCCGGAACTGCTGAGTCTGGCGGTCACTTGCACTACACGACGTGCTGGGGATGAGACCTGTGTACGGTGTGTTTTGGGTGGACTCGGCCAGTGCGAGCAGGCAACACGGTTGAAGGTGCCGTTTGTTCTCTGGTCGATAGAACGCTGACGTGTGCGGACGTTGGCTACCAAACTGTTGGCACAGTAGTCCACGGAGGTTTTGTTGCCCAAGGCTTTCCTCCTGAGTTACACACAACACAGCAACTCAAATACACCGATCGCCTCTGGTGGTCACTTTCCGATTTCCTTCTTAGTGCACAAGCCCTTCCTCCGCTACTAGCTTGCAGTCTTTACACACGCTAATCTACGAAGTGCCCAACAGCCGAGACACTACAAAGCTCTCATTCTCAAGGCCCAAGACAAAATGACTGATAGCACCCTCTTCCCGCCCAACAGCCACTGGCTAAGCGACAACGTGATCGGCTCCGTCTTACAGCGCAGCAGACCATCGTCTCGTAGCCTGTTAGACAAGCGGAAGCGTGCCTTCGACAAACACGACGCCGGATTCGACGCTGATCTCACGGCCCGGTATGAGCAGAGCGTTCAAGCCACGTATCAGCCATCTGACCAGTCATTAACGCACAAAGCTCAACCTTTCTCCAACGGCAGTCCTCCGGAACACAAACATCCTCTACCCCGTGGTTCTGTCCGGTCAACTTCAAGCCGTCGAAGTCGATATTCAGAAATCAGCTCCGAAGTCGACGCACTTGAGCGTCACCGAGAACGCCGTCGACTCACACAGATTCGGTACCGCACGAAGCTGCGGGACCGCGCCGAAACCCTCCAGGAGGAAGTGAAAGAGCTTCGTGAAGAAGTGCAGAAGCTGGAGTCGCAGAAGCGAAGTAAGTCTTCTCGAGTCATTGCCAACGCGACTCCGTGGGGTGTAGTGACGGAGTATTTTCGGCTCTTTCGCTACGCCTTGACGGCGTATGTGCCGGCGTCAGAGCGCTGCCCTGCTGCGGGTCGCAAGCTGTGTACGAGTCTCACGTCCACCGGGACTTCCTGCAGAAAACAATGGCTCCGGGAGTGCTTATTGATGACGAACGTGGAGTGGAAACGATGCTCGAACGATGGCGGATGGTCTCGATCTCGCAGCCAAACTTCGAAGTCCAAGTGGTTCGTCTGGAGGGTGGCCCTGGTGGCTGCATCTTCGCCACGACCAGGATCAGCATAGTCATGTGTGACCAAATGCTGCATCACACGTTTCCGAATCTGGACGAGTCGGAAAGGGGGAGGCGTCTTGCAGCGAAACTTCGGGGTCAGCGGTTCGAGATTGACGACTCGACGGTGTTTACATGGGACGACACGATGGAGTGTATGATGAGTGTGCAAAACAAGTCGGACGTGTTCACGCCTATGATTCGCTTCCTGGGCAGCTTGGAGGATGTCGTTTACCTCTTCGATGAGAAGAACTCACGCCTACCATGCAGGCGCTTACTCTGTCCATCAGCTTGATATCAACGGTTTTCTTCGTGCTTCGTTACCATATTTTTCAGCTATCGTAATCTACAGGTCTTTCGTCTTTTTCTTTCGTGGATGGGTCAACATCCCGGTACAGAATTCATCTCTGTAATGCAATGTTTTTTTAGAGTTCGGGTGGTAGTTTGTAGAATCCGATGCCACCAAATTCGACGGGGTACAAACTAACGTTATATGTCCATACCGTCATTGCAACCATGGGATAGTCTCTGGATTACTAGGGCTCCGCGAAGGCTGAGATAGGATATAGTATCTCTCTTCCTAGTGCCGTTCTTATTGCTGCGTTTACGTGAAATTGCGCATCTCCTGCGCCTGCTTCGCAGCCGCAGTATCTGCACGCACATACCGGTGGGTACCGGCCCACACAAATAAGCCTCCTGGGGAGGCAGGTTGGCACCGATACAAGCCGGTATATACCGGTGGGTACCGGCCCACACAAATAAGCCTCCTGGGGAGGCAGGTTGGCACCGATACAAACCGGTGGGTACCGGCCCACGGAAATAATCCTGTTTGGGCTGTATAGCAACTTCGTTCCTATCTCAGAAAAATGCAGAAAATATATTCTACAAAACATCCCATGAAAGCTCTGCGAATGAATAGGATTTTTCTAGCTCATGAGCAAAGACCACAGTAGCCAATCAAAAAGTACCCCGAACTATTCGACAAAGTACCCAAAGTACCCATTCGCGTTTTATTTTTTATTCTCTGAAATTTATTTCAGAGCTAAGGAGGGATCCGAGTGGACGTCTTATTCCTTAAAAACACTATGACCTGGTAATTTATGGGTGATAGATGATATTAGTTCATAGATGTCTCGTGGAAAAACCATGTAAGTACTCTACAGTCACTTTCATGAATCATAATACCCTCTGAATATGATAAAGTACTGGGATGTTGCTTGTAACGTCCACCTCGTCTAGGTACGAGTTTTGGAGGTTGCGCGAAGGGATCATGCACTTCTTGATAAATACGTACGAGTTACCGGTAGCCATATCAAACGCACCGGTTAATTTATATACTTGAAGTATTGGTTAGTTTTACTAAGATAGAAAGTATAATACTGATAAGGTTTGGTGCTGCTTCGTTCATGTGGTGCGTCCCTCCACCAAAGTGCATTTAGAACTGGTTTTGGACTATACTTGCATGAGAAAACATAAAATCTACAGACAGAAGTTGAGTTGAGACCGCGTCAAACGAAAGTATGCTTCCGAACCTAAGTACGAATCGCGATTTAAGCACACCATTGAAAAGAGGAGCATCTCTTCTTTCTTCTGATGTCTTCAGATCTAGGAAAAGTTGAGAACTCACCAAGCACCGACCGCCCCAAAAAAAGTATTGCCCTCAAAAACCAACTTTTTCAAAATAACATTCTGGCTTGACCTAGATTAGTTTTTTATTCTGAATCGATTGAGCCTATTCCCGTACGCTGATTCGGTCTACTTCCTGTTCATATGTTGGTGTTTGTATCACGATCTCAAAATAACAGGTGTATATTTTGATCGGAAATGTCAAATTTTTGAAAAGGCACCGAAGCATCATTCCGTAATACTGTCGAGATTCTTGCGCTGCCTACTTCTCCTTCCTCGCACGTTTCCGAGGCTGTTTGGCATGCTTAGCGCCAGCAGCCTCGCTCTCCTGCTCCCCTCCTTCTCCTCCCGCTGGCGCCGACGTTGTTTCTTTGGCTTCGGCTGCAGTAGTGGCCACCTTCTTCTTCTTTGCTGAAGCCTTACGGCGCGCCTTCTTGGCTTCGTTTGCCTTCTGCTCTTCTTCATCATTCGGCGCGTCGTGGATTGGATCCGAACGGAACTCGTCCGGGACATACATGCGAACCTTGTTGAACATTTGCTGCTTCTTCTCAAAATTGGGCAATGGCGGTTGCAGCGGGTCCAGGCGACTCTCAAAGAGGTCCCGCACTTTTTCGTCAGACGTAGGAATGCTATCAAAAGACCGACGTAAATCTTGCGTCACCACCTCGCCGTTAGGGCCCGCTCTACAAGACACGACACCAGGATTGTCGGTTGCCATTCCAAAGATCTGATAACTCTGCACGATCTTCATGTCCTTGTAGGCTTCCTGAACGGCCATCCGGAACACCTTCATCACCGCGTTTTCCTTGGGGACATGCACCAACGCGAAGCTAGACGCCGCGTTCCCTACCTCGAGCAATTGATCCATCGTCCACACGTCCTCGCGCGCAAACTTCTTTCGGATGTGGCCGAATCGACGGTCTACTGCGTTCTTAGTATGCCCCTTTATGAAGAATTTCAGGTCGATCGTCTCCAGTTCCCCCATTTGGGCAAGCCCTAGCAGCATTTTCACGACGAAATTGTTCTTGTTTTGCCCCCCGCAATTGTCGGCGTAGATAGTGAGCTTTTGGTGGCCATTGGCAACTACGATCTTCTGAATGAAGTGGAAAAGCATGCTGTTCACCTCATCCGTTCCCTTGCCAGCCACGGACTCCTCGTAGACGTAATTGTACTGGATGTTCTTGTTGGCATAGTAGATGCCAAAGAGATACACGATCACCAGCGACAGAAAATACCACTGGGAAGGCGTCGCACTCACGCTGGGCAGCGTGAGATTATGGCTGAAGTCCATAACAATAACAGCGCGTTCGTCTGAGGCTGCTTCAAGGTCGTTCTTATAATCCTTCCTGTAAGAAAATGTTCACAATAAAACAAAATGATCATAACATCCATTGACGAATCGAAATGATGCTTGTGTCCAAAGCGACGTACCTCATAGTTTTCGCTGCTGTGGTGTGGACTCCAAGCTCCTCAGTGAGATCTGGGGTGACACCGGACTTCATGCGCGAGTAGAGAATGGAGCACACATCACACACATTGCTCCGGGGTGAGCGAATACGAATAGTCGGGCAGCACGACTGTAGCAGTTTTCGAAATGTAGATGGCTGGGGCATCTGGACGTCCATCTCATTCTCGGCCACGTAGTTCTGCATCTCGGTGTACAGCTGATCCCACGTAAAAAATGCAGGCAGCAACGTGTAATCCTCCGCCGAGTATCGCTTCCTTACAACCCCGTCAATTGTCTCTTGAGAGCGCACGCGTACAGGGACCGTATCTCTGAGCGTTGCCGCGAAACCTCGGAACCACTGTGCGAGCCAACGAATGTCTATCTAGCTAGCGTTCAGATTCATCTTCCCTCTGTGTGCCTGGACGGAGAACGCACCGGCTTGTATCTGCCGTCGGTAGCGAGTAATTGTCGCTGTTGACACGCCGTACACTGAGCACCAAGTGTCGCGACACACGCGACCAACCAAAGGCAAGTAGTAGGTGAAAGTCTGGCGAACTCCGGTTCCACGTCGACGCACTGCTGTGTCAGTCTTCATCAGCAGCGCAAGAGCTGTGAGAACGCTCTGCTTCTTCTCATTCGGGCTCATGTGATCTAGTGACATCAGCAAGTGCTCCAGATCCACTACTTTGCCGCGAAGACAGTGGTCATCACACGCATCGGCTTGAATCAAAGCTGTGACCCTTGCACGAAGATCATCGTCACACGAAATGATGCTTTCATCCAGGCTCGATTCTTCGCTTGAAGCGCAGGACCCCTCCTCGTCAACGACGTCGCCTTCGACGGAGGATGCGTCGGCTTCGTCCGCGGATACTGGTTCCCAAGCGCTGTCGTCGTTCGAGTATTCACCCCCGCTGTCGTCAGGTGCATCGCGCAGGGAGCCTAGAAGTTGTCTGGTCACGTTGCTTGCTTGGTCGCTGTTGGCCGGCGGTGTAATCGACCGTTCTTGTCCGCTGCGAGAGGTCTCCGAAGTTCCAGCAAGAATGGCGCTGTCGCTGGACGGGTGCTCTGCTGCTGGGTCGGATGCAGAGGCTGCGAGTGGGGGCTCGGACGCAGAGGCTGCGATGGCGGCGTCTGCGCGGGGCGGGTTACCATGAGGCTCTATGGTGTCCGTGCGGCTCTCGGTGGGGGCTGCGGTGCTCATGATCCTTCGGGGGCGAAACAATGCTGGTCGATACACCTGCTCTAAATTTAGAGTTTGCGAAAAACGCCCCTAGGGAGAAAACACAATTAAGTACGATTTTTGCTGGCCAATCTTTGAAGGCGTTTTTCTCGGAAAAACCAAATGGTGGCGTAGCGTCTTTTTGTTTGACGCGGTCTCAGTTTCTACAGAACCTCATAAGAATATACAGACGTGCAATTATCGCCATAACGTTAATCGATGGGACCAAATCTGTAGGACCAAATTTTGGTCCTACACGGCGATTATCCTTTTGACCCAGCGGAGCTCAAAGCCCCAGACAGACAGACACTCGACACGATGAGCGGTCAGACGTACAAGATCGCGGTGCTGCCGGGCGACGGCAGCAGAGGTGCTGCAGACGGTGGGCGAGCTGTTCCAGCACCAGTTCCCTTCATCACGGCGCTGTGCGGCGGCGCGGCCTACGAGCAGCACCAGACGCACCTGCCACAGTCCACCGTGGACACGGTGGCGGCCTCGGACGCCGTGCTCTTCGGCTCGGTGGGCGGCCCCACGGACGCGCAGGAGGACCCCAATTGGAAGGACGCGCAGAAGAACTGCCTTCTGGGCCTGCACAAGAACTTCCAGCTGGCCGTCAACATCCGCCCCGCCACGATCTACTCGATGCTGCCGGCCCTGTCGCCGCTCAAGACCAGCATCATCGCCAACGGCGTGGACATGGTCATTGTGCGCGAGCTCGTGTCGGGCATCTACTTCGGCGAGCACTCCACCAACGGCGACACGGCCACGGACGTCATGAAATATACGGAGGCCGAGATCGCCAAGCCCATGAAGTTCGCCTTCGAGACGGCCATGAACGTACGTCTCGGCTGTGTTTTTTTTTATTATGAAGTTTTGACATGAATTGGTTGATGATGTTGCAGCGCTTCAAGCGTCTCACCGTCGTGGATAAGGCCAATGTGCTGGACTGCAGCCGTCTGTGGCGCAAGGTCGCCAAGGACGTGACAAAGGTCGGCGCGTCCGGGGCGGGCGCTTCGTGGCGGGCGAGTAGTTCTACAACCAGGAGATGTACGGCGCCATGGACTTCCAGTCCGATGAGTGCCTGTGCCTCATTGGCGCAGCCTTCACGTCCATGCTGATGTACTAGGCGCTGGTCATGCTGGTGCAGGTCATGCTTGAGCTCGACGGAGATCGTGTCGGTGGAGCGACGCATTCAGATGCCCTTGACGCTGAATTTCCTCGTCGGGCTGCTGACCATTTTGTCGTCGACGTGCTGCTGGTGCTGCCGCTGGCGCTCGTGTTCCACTACTGGAACACTACTGGAACGAGTACGTGACGCTGCGGGAGGACCCAGTCATTCTAGTGTCGCGGATCCCCATCGACCGCATCGAGCTGGGGGTTGTCATCAGCCGCGACGCCTTCGGCGAGCTTTCGAGGCCTGGACCTGGTCATCAAGACGCTGCTGCCGAAGAAGCGCAAGGACCTGGCGCACATCCATGCGTTCCTGGCTGAGGTGCGGCTTGAGTCGCTGAGCGACCTGTTCCGCGTGTCCGAGTTCATGGCCGGTGGCGACCTGCGCTCGCTGCTCAAATAGTATCTTGCCCCCCCCTCCGCGTTCACCAGGGCATGCATGCGAGCAAGGTGCAGATCGCCTCCCAAGTGGCATACGCGCTGACGTACTTGCACTCGCTGGAGACCGTGGTGCTGCACCGTGACCTCAAGTTCCCAAACAAGCAAGCAAGCAAGAGGAGCTCGGGTGCGTTGTGAATGGGAACATGAAAGTAGTGAACTATCGCCGCTAGTTTGAATCTAACATGAAATGTATATTGAATGTGAATAGAAGCAGAGCCTAGGGCACACGTGAAGAGGCTGCATGCAGTGAAATGTTACAATTCACTGCATGCTAAGGGCGTGCCCAATTCGTCCCGGCCGACCTCTCTTCTTCCGTGGGCGCTTGTCGGGAAAGGTTGGACGAGGTGCTGGTGATCCGTCGTACGGCAGTCCGTGGGCATTTAGAGCTGCCATCACGTGGCAGCAGCAACCAAGTTTAAACCACGTTCGACATTGGCACGTTTTTTCGCTGATGTTGACACGCCATCCCCGTCCACGCTGCTCGACGATCATCATTGTGGCGTCGGCTTGCTCTTCTTGATCGGCTGAGAGTTCATGTTCAGTGCTCGCGTCTGCAGAATCGGGGAAGGATGTTGCATCTACAATCTCTGGACGTTGAAAAACGAAGCACTCGGATCCTGGAGAGTCGGCTGTGAGAGAACCGGAACCAGTGGACAAGATCTCAGTGGAGTGCGTTGGAGCTGGCGTCAAGGTATCCTCGTCCTGGTCGAGAAGAAACGCTATGGAAAGTCGAGCACGGGCTGGCCGTTCATCATGGCTTGTCCTGTCTTCGGATGGAGCTGGGGAATTCTGTTCAGGTGGGTCTTGAACATGTTGTGTGAGTGATTCTGGGCCTGGGCCTACACTAAACAATTTTTTGGCTGCCAACTTTCTATAGTCTCGAAGGACGTGAGGAGCTGCGCGTATGGAGGTTTGAAATGTGTTGCTGAGTAGCGAGCGAACTGAGCATACTCTGAGTAGTTCTAAGAAAAGTGGGTTTAGCCGGAGCAGTCGGCGCATTGAATGCTGGTTTTTTAGTTGTCTGTTGAAGTTTTCCACTGGGTTGTTTGTTTTCGCATACCCAGTCGGTGTCACAAAACACTGCCAGTTCGTAAACCTACCGGATAACCACTGCTTCACGAAATAAGTGGTGAATGCGCGGAGCTCGTTATTAACACTCCAAGCCTTGACTGCCTCATTGACCCTGGTTTGTTTTTCAGCATGAGATCTTGCGTAGTGGATTCGATATACGTGCTTGTAAACAATATTCTTATTGTCAGGAGCAAACTTCCTAGTGTGTTTTCGAACGTTGGTCATCACGTGGAAAAAACACATAAAAAGTGGGTGGGTGATCAGCCTCGAGCAAACGCAACGCTTCAATCTCGAAGGCGCTGCGTTGGGCCTTGTCTGCATCCATCATCACAAAACGGATGCGAGCCTGATTCCCGGTGACGAGCCGGTACATCTCAAGTGTTTGACGCGCTGCAGTTTGCCATTGAGGTTGTTGCAAATCGGAAACCAAAAACAAGCAAATTGGAAAGAATTGGCGCCACAGATCTGATACACCGATCAATATCACAGGATATCCTTTTGTGTTCAACTTGAACGTAGCATCCAGGTGTAAAACGTAGTCGTTGGCTCGTTCAAGCCTACGAATTGAGGTCTTTGTTGCGAAACCCACAACCAAGGGGGATGTTTCTGTAGCCAGACCCAACACTGGCTGATTTCTGTCATCCAGAACAAATCCAAAGACAAAAGCTGTCGTGTCGTCCATGTCATCACGATAGCGATGAGTAGCCGCTAGACTAGACATCTCATCGATGAAGTCGTTATCATGAAGAGCTTTGTCTCTGTAAGATCGTACTTGATATTGGACCTTCGAGAGGAATTTCTTTGGATCGGGCACCATTAACCTGAACTGCTACACCAGCTTGTTCATTGCTTGTGCTGGCCGATCTCCAGCATCTGCACGCTCCCGGATGAATCGCTTCATCGAAAGGTTTAATTCACCGGGGCGAGGAGATGGAGGAGCAGCCGACAGGTGATCACCGTGCTGGAAAATGTTAATACACTCCTCGACTTCACACGAAAGGACTTTCAACAATCTTTGACACTTCTGTCCCCTACCGTCAGATTTGCATGTCTTTGAGTTGCACCTGTAGATTACGTACTGCATACAGTGCGCATCTAAGTTACTGGAGCATACCTGGCACAGCTCAGGTTGGCTTTTGCTAACAAGCATGCTCTTTTGCCATCAATAAAGAGCTCTAGCTGCACTTCGGTTCGACACGTGAGCACCAAGCTCCACGCATACTTGCGCCGCATGAGTGAGAATCGGTTATGCTCCTCTCCAACACTCAAACACGTCAACCCCCCCTAATGCGAAAAATAACTGCACACAAATAGGATCTTGTCAAAGTTGAAGATAGCTCCATCCTGTATAATTTAATAATGTCAAATAGTACCTCTAACACCGTATAATAAAGTCGCCTATCCCACAGAAACTGTACTTCTTAAAAGTTAAAATTAAAGCGCAACGGGTGACCAAGCGAGACCACGGTGGGCCGCAAGTTGGTGACGTCGTGATGCTCGTTGTCCGCGGCGCATGAGTTTCTTCGCGCTCTTCTGCATCTACCAGGGCATGTGCTGCTACAAGTACGGATGGTGCTGCTACGTTGATATGTTGTGGTTATCAGTGTCTGTCACGCACGAGTTCCTCACGCTCTTTCGCATTAACCAGGTCATGTGCCTGCGTTCTCCGAGCTCTTCGTCTCGTTCTACTCCATCGCGACCCTGAACGTGTCGGTCTCATCTATCGCCATCGTGCCGCTGCTCGTTTATTTGCAGCAAGTTCCGTCGCCATGTTCAAGCGCTTCAGTGTGGACGAGCACGTACGACGCTGCGCTACTACGCGTACCGCGCCGATCACTCGCTGGTGGACAAGTACTCGACCCGGGACGACAACTACTCGCAGGTGGGCGACTTCTACCGCAAGATGCTGGACCCTGCGGCGCGCGAGCGCCTCACGAGCTACCTCGCCAGATCACTGGTCAACGCGCCCAAGCCCGTGCAGACGCGCGCCATCGCCAACTTCACCAAGTGCGACCCGCACTACGGCCGCCGCGTGCAGGAGAAGGTGGCCGCGCTGACACAGCAGAAGAAGCGTACGGCTTGCCCGGCCAAGCTGAACCCGCCGCGCAAGTCGTTTGTGGCGGCGCCGCCGTCCGACAACATGGCCCCGCGATTGTAAGCGAGCGTCGTCGTCGGTTGTGCTGCTGCAAGCGATGTTGATGAGCACCAGTAGCAAGGCCAAGACCTCGCAGCAGCGCAGCGTCTGCTCCAAGGTGCTGGAGCAGTACCCGGACCTGGAGCCCTACGCCGAGATGCTCATGCCCAAGAAGGCGCCCATGGTGGGACCCAAGTGGTGCGTCAGCCAGTGTCTGATATATGTCTGTCATGTGCCACTCATTGACAGGGACTAATTATAGATGTTATATGCGACACAGCCACAACCGCATCGTCGGCAACAATGTAGAGATCGGCACCTTCGTCTACGGCGCCATGAGAAGCACGGACAAGATCTCAAGCCACGTCGCCATCGTCTTCATCCAGATCACGCGCCAAACACTGCAGGATCTGTCGGAGCAGTCAGCGAGTACAAGGTCCATCTGGATCTGGAACTCAAGGTCGTCGTCAAGCGCTATGACGTCGATAACCACCGCATGCCAATCAGTGTGGTGTTACGCAATTGCAAGGGCGACAAATAGATCGGGTCTACAACGGCTCGTATGAGCGCATGCGGCTGCCCGTCGACTTTGAATGAATTACCCACTACGTTAGAGTGCAGGGCATTTAATTATTATCATACGCGTTTTATTTGTGAAACGGTTTTACTACTGTAACCATTAGCTTTGCTTGACTCCCTGTCGGATTATATGGTATAATACGATACTACATGTAGTATTAGTCTACTACCGGTAGTACAGTGGCGATCTGGGTCTTGACAAATTGTAAAGTGCACGACAAATTTATAGTCCGGGATGGTCCTGCCCCGGCACTCTGTAATTTGTACCGACGCTCTGTACTTAGCGCACAGTTCTCGGCAGAATGATCACTCCATCTGTACAAGTAGCGCAAGTTCTGTAGAATGCCAATCGTTTCTGTAGATTGACGATTTTTCTCTGTAGAATCTGCCCTCTCTCTCTACTTGCATTTGAAACCCAGGTGACTGGCACGATGCAGATGGTGCGGCTGCGAAGCAGGCGCACCAGATGCTCCTCTTGGTCAATGGCATGCGAACACGAAGAAATGTAAACCACTGGCGATAGTAGAGAAAGAAAAAATGTAGTATAATGACCGGCAAGCAATACAGTTTCTAGCAACTTTTTATATTTCAGAGCTTCTTCGTGCGAAGCGCGACTTTGTTTTAATCTTTCCCGATACGTTTTGAATGAAGAAGTTTAAAAACTGCGGAATATAATGTTGATTCCCCCGTCAACGTCAGGGTTTGGAATTTTCCAATACCAGTAACCGTAATTGGCAATTCAGTAACTGCAATTATTTATTGACCCTCTGACCTCAATAACACTCAATATTTTTAGGACCCCAGAACAGTGGATTTCAGTGTCCTTGACACGGTTGGCGTTGAGTGAGGCTATGTAGATCGAGTGGCTCTCGCTCTCGCTTTGAATCTGTGGATCGCAGTAGGTTGCTGCTACTCGAAACAGTGCGCTCATCAGCTCACTTTTCGTCTGCACTCACCCCGTCGTCTACAGCTCGAACCACGCATGTCCGACCGCGCCTCGAACCGCGACATCGTACTATACGCCCGAGGGCTTCGACTACTTTATGTGTCGTATATGCTTCGTTAGGCGCAAGCAAGGCGCAGCATGGGCATGTCGAACCTCGTGGAACACGTTCATCGCTTAGATTGCGGTAAATGCCCTTATCTAACAAAATATCAATACATTTTCTTGTACATGTGGTTATTCGCGGTGACTGGGTCGCGCCTGTTGGGATGTGGATACTATTCGCTGAAGTCTGTGTGCGCGGCGGAAAGGTTCTTGAGGTAAACCCCTCCTGATTCCAATGAACGCACTGTGGACAAATTCCAACATTTTCACATGCGTGTACTCCCATACGATGGAGCGAACACCACGTCTCATGCTGTTACTGGAAATCGATTAGCAATTAGGCCAATTATTTATTGGTCTCGATTCGGAGACCCAATAAATATGACATTGCATTGTTCCAAACCCTGGTCAACGTAGGTCATGTCAAATAACTCGTTGATGGTTGTGATCGTTAGTCGCAAAACCTCGATCATGCGCAAATGTGTTGCGCCTCCGTCATTGTGATCGAAATGGACAATGGATGGCCATTAATAAAACATGCTTCATTCCTCTTTTTGCTTCGGGCCTACCACTGAGTTACTGAATATGTGCGTCCCGACGAAGTCCAGCGGCGACCCACCAGTGGAATCGGCGACCAACACGTCTGCAAGCACACCACCTCAGCAAGTCACCTCCCAAACGTTAACCCCCCATTCGGAAGTCGAATCCACCGCGGACGAATTTCTAGAGTTTGAAGGCATCACAGTGATGGACTCAGCTCCGACATGCCGCTATCGTTATCGTCTGACGATTCCGAGTGGGCAGCTGCGTATCTGGTTGGAGGACGTTGACAGCAAAAAGCAGTGGTAAGTCATCTTGACTTGAATTTTACTGTACGGTTGACGCTGACTGTGATAATAGGTGTACGTCTAGGTTGAATCTCGAAAACTACGTCGATCTTACAAACGTCCTCCCTAACGCGAAGGCTACGGATTATGTGAACGTATGATCGAGCCTCTGCGAACATCGATCGATTTTTTACTGTTTCTAACCTATTTGTGTATGCTTTTGCATAGATTTTTCACAAGTTAATGAACACTGCGGGTGACCTCGTGGATAGCAGTTTGGTCTCCTTTGAGCGGCACAAAGGGCAAATGTTTCAACTTCAGCTGACGGTGAAGGTGAATGTGATGCAGCAATATTGTCTGGAAACGTACAAATTCGAGATGGAGCCGATTTCGCTCGAGCGAATTGACGTGTTGGAATCCAGGATGCGTGACTTGGAGAAGGAGGTTCGCGACCTTCGCCTCCATGGAGACACAACCCATATCTCCGACATCAATTCTCTGGGTGAAACTGCTGTTAAAAACGAGAGAACGATCCAGAAATTGGGCGGAGATGTGGCTGGGCTTGGCGCAACGCTTGGAAACCTAAATGGCGTTGTTACATCTCAAACGTCATCTATTGAGAAACTTACTGGTGACGCAAACAAACTTCGACAAGACCTAAATGGTAACGACGCAGAGATCCGAGGTCTGAGCCGGAAGGTGCAAGAACTGAAACTTGCTCAAGAGACGACCGTAAGTTTGGATTTACATGCAACGGCTAAAGTTGCGGGCCCAAGCGGTGGGTGGATTCATTGGGAAGGTTACCCTAAAGGTTTCATCCGCATCGACACGTCCGGCATGTTCTATGTGGCGGTGACTGTGAATTATATGTCTGCTAAACACAACGCGGCTATTAGCTTGATGAAGGGTGCTGATTGCCTTGAATCCGCGGCCTGCGTCGTCGGTGATCGATACAGCAGCTCTGTTTCCCTCTCGCGCATCATCCGAGTTGAGGCGAACGATACCATTGCGGTTCATTGCCCCGTTGATCTCGTCGGCAAAAGTCATCTAGCTCTCTTCCGCCTAGGAAACTAGCTTTGCTGCTGTAGGGTGCTACTACGTGTAGTACTGGCTTGTTGTTAGTCGAAGATCGCCTCGGACTTTCGAGTGGTTTCTCCATGCTATTACGTATATGACACTCAGCTTCAATCTAATCTTCTCAAATACATGTATTCGTGAACTAATAGAGCAAAGTCCAGCGTAAACGCTACCATACCTCACTCACCTCCTCGCTGAAGTTCCCTCAATGCCTTAGGTCGACCCCGAGGTGGCGTCGCCGTGCGTGTAGGAGGCACTGGTGACCTTACCGCCTTCTGCGATAAGGTACTCCGGACGCTGCGGCTTGCCGTCAAAGAATCGCTCGAGGATCTCCTTGGTGCCGGCTGCGTAGCGCGCCTGCGCGTCCAGCGTCGTGCCCGAGTAGTGCGGCGTCATAGCGTGACGCGGCATTGAGCGCCACGGGTGGTCAGCCGGGGCCGGCTGCGGGAACCACACGTCGCCGGCGTAGCCCTGGATGTGGCCGCTCTCGACGGCCTTGACCAATGCATCCCGGTCCACGATCTTGCCGCGCGCCGTGTTGACGAGGTGCGCACCCTTCTTCATCTTGCTGAGCATCTTGACGTCGAAGAGGTTCTCGGTCTCCGGGTGCAGTGGACAGTTGATGGTGACCACGTCGCACTCCTTGACCATGTCCTCGACCGTCGGGTGCCACTTGACGTTGAGCTCCTTCTCGACGTCGGCGGGTAGACGCACCTTGTCCGTGTAGTGCAGTTTGACGTCGAAGGGCTTGAGGCGGCGCATGACGCGCAGTCCGATGCGGCCGGCGGCCACCGTGCCAACGTGTTTGTCCTCGAGGTCGTACGCGTGGTTGGCGATGGCCGCGATGTCCCAGTCGCCGTCCACCACCTGCTTGTAGGCGGGCATGTAGTTGCGCACGAGCGAGAGGATCATCATGACGACGTGCTCGGCCACGCTCACGACGTTGGAGCCCGTGACTTCAGCCACTGTGATGTTGCGGTCACAGGCGGCCGCCAGGTCCACGTGGTCGGAGCCGATGCCGGCCGTGATGGCGAGTTTGAGCTTGGGCGCCTTGGCGATGCGCTCGCGCGTGATGTAGGCCGGCCAGAAGGGCTGAGAGATGACCACGTCGGCGTCGTGCAGGTTCTTGGCGAACTCCGAGTGGTCTCCGTCCTTGTCGGACGTGACCAAGTACTCGTGGCCGCGGGCCTCAAGGAACTGGCGCAGGCCCAGCTCGTTCTCCACGCAGCCGTAGATGTCCGGGTTGTGCTTGCCAGCCTCGCCGCCCTCGTACAGCGCGCACACGACCTTCATGTGCTTGGGCGTGCTGGCGGTGAAGCTGCGCGTGGCCATGACCTTGGTGGCGGTGGAACGCGAGGCCAGACGTGCGGTGATCTTGGTGGAGGCGAACATGGTGGACGGTGGAGAGAGGCTGCTGGAGCTGGAGAGGTGTGCGACGTGGGCACTTGGACGCAAATTGCAGAATGACTCAATTGCCAGCGGTTGATTGATGTCTGTAGTGACGAGTCTTTTGACTGGTAGGCTTAATGCCTCTCGGTAGACAAGGCTGAAGGCAATGCCACCGGCACGGAATGAACTGGGTGACCACCTTTGGATTTGTCCAAGTTGAAGTGGCGGCTAGCTCGTTCGGTGATTTGCAAGGTAGCCGGAGGCGATTCAGCCAATCAGAGCACATGATTACATGCATGATTATTTCTCTACCGACATTTTACCGACAGTTCGTGGCCGGCGGACAATTGTCTTACATCTACCGGTGGTACTTCACTGCAGCGGTTCAAACCGCACTGGTAGTGTGCTGTTGTACATGTATTTTCCTTGCACGTGGGGCAATCAGCGGATTCTGCCAGCGTACTGTACTGTAGGAGCAGGAAAAGCTGGGGGGCTCTCCTCTCATCAAACAGTATACGGCATACGAAGGTGACCAAGCGAGCTCTTAAAGTGGAGCGGGGGGCCTAGTGAGCAAGCCCCAAGTGTTGTCTGCAGTGCGGGCCCAAGTCAGGCCTGGACTCAGGTTGAGACACCGGAGTCATTCCAGTCGACTCCATCCCTCATCTGATTGGAGGAGCTGCTTGAAGTGAACTTTGCCCATCACCCTTGACGCATCATCCGATTATTCCTTGTGCCGCCGTGTGCCGCCATGTACCGCCATGTCGGCACACCAAGCGGCACAGCTGGTAGCAATGCCGAGCTCACTCCCGAGCGCTGCTCACTGCATTTACTACAGGCGAATCAGTCCCGCCGCAGCTACACAGTATTTCCAATGAACGCCGCACGCGAGAGCGGCAGGTCGGCCACCTCCGAATCCGGGTCGACGTCACCTGCGTCCGACTCCATCACACACGCCGCGACGCGCTGGTTGGCGGCCATGAACGGCTCGGACGCGTCGGAAAGCGAGTTTGAGGCGACCGTGACGCCTCAAGTGAAAATTAAACTCCCGCCGATCACCAGACACCAAGACACTGCAAGCGCAGACCGTAGCGGGCAGTTGCAGGGCCGGCACAAGCGCCAACTCCAGGAGATCAACCGCTCGGACGATGCAGAGCTGCAGACGCCGACGAAGCGAGCCAAACGCAAGTTCCGCAAGTCCACGATCGACACCCGCAAGGTAAAGACAACTACGATAATAATGTGGTAAGGGTGGATGGTTTAACCGTGTTCTATTGATCAAATGGTGTAGGAAGAGATAGCAAAACTTTTGAAGGAGTTGGCGGGTCTGCATAGTCGTATGGAGGAGCTGAACGCTCGAGCGATGAAACCTTGCACGCTTAGTGAGACTCCAACACAGGCAGCTGTCGCGAATCGAGTGCTTCGACGTGCGATTCAGAAGCAGCAGCTCGAGGTGACGCAGTTCCATGCGCTCATGTCGGAATATGCTCTCTTCGTAAGCAAGAACACTATGAAGCATGCTAGAAAACTCCTTCACTAACGGGTTATTTTCTTTGTGCTGCAGAGTATTCGCGTGGGCAGTCCGATCCACAATGAAATCCGCCTGACAAGGAATAGCGATTCGCGACGTGCTGCATTAACAGCGATGAAGACGCATGCTCTGCAAATGGGAGCTACTTTTCTAAAAGATCGGCGCCCTCGAATCAATCCGTGCAAACCCATGCGAGAGGATCACGGCTACGAGGCCCCCAACGGTGACTTCTACGCCACGTACTTCTCCACAACGCAGTTCAAGAACAGTGTCAAGAAAGTTTTCGATATCCTGCTCGGCTACTTCAGCAGCATCGAGATCTGCGTCTCGGAGAAGCTCGGCAACGTCACCATCCGCGAGGACGACGACAACTTTGCCCCTGGTGTCACGCAGAACCGCCTTATATCTACGACACTCGGTGGGCTGCGAATGGAGTCGAACACCGTCTACTTCTCGCACTACGAGGAAGGTGGAAGCGAAGCTGGTCACGAACACGGCTACGGACTATTTGTCGCCGACTTCGTTGACGAGGATGCCAGGAATCCCTACCACCCGCACAAGCGCATTCGCCGAGACTTCAGCGCTGTTCTTGAACTCACCTCCTACCCGACCCAGCAACCCACGAGTGGAACGAAGACCGCGAGTACTTCAGGTAGCAGCAGCGCGGAAAGTAGAGTTGTGGTGGTGACTCGCTGGGTGCACAGCAAAGTGCACCATCCACAGTATGATATTCCCCTCTCCGGTTGGCACGAAATGCGGGAGAACACGGAGCGATGGATCCAAACGCTGCACCACACCATGATGGAGAGATACTTCTCCATGATCTGAAAAATGTCGACGTAAGATACAAATAATGCGGAAAATGGAAAGTCGTGCATCGATCGTCGAGTTTCAACACTTAATATTGAAGCACGGTGTAGTGCCGCCGCCAAGGCCATGGCCATGTGCAGCTTCACCTCAAACGCATCAAACGGGCGAGTGCATAGCGTTACCAGAGTTTTGCTGCTCGGATTTCGTATTTTCAAGTCCGATACTGTACTCATTCTCTCAATTTGCATCAATTTGCAACTGTGGTCAAGTTACTTCAGTCTCTATCTCTCAATCATCAACCATTTTCTCATTTACGTTGTGAAGAACACTGCCAGTGAAAATGGATGCTACTTGGGACTTTTTAGCGCCTTGGCACACGGTCCTCTGTCGCAACCTGCTCAAAGGGTGGAAGGAGGGATCTACGCTTCCGAGCCTGACGGCATCCTTGCTTAATCCCTCGCGTGATCAACTGCAAACCGAGACCTTGCTTGTGATAAGGTTCCCCTTTGACCCAGAAACTAATTGTGATCGAGTGCAGTTGCAGCGTCTTCGAGAGTCGATCGAGCTCTTTTCTCTCCTCGCGATGACTAACAACGCCGCGTTTATCACGTTAATGGAGAGCTATATGCACTCTCGGGACCCGTTTTCAGCATTGCATCCGAGCTCTTACTACCGCCCCAGTGGGGGTTCTGGTTTGAAGGAGCACCATCACATCGAGGGACCATCACGTCAATTCAGTCGCCATTCACGTGGGGAAGCTTGCTCGGGTTTCCAGATGATCCGTGGGAGTACTCTCAGGAGTTTTACGCAGCTGTACAGAAGTTGGAAGCGTTCGGAATCAATGTAACGACCAGCGCGCGTTTGTGTGCTTTGTCTAAGGTGCATTGGAGGTGTGAGTTCGCGGGCCTTCTGACCTATGGGCGACGTAGAATTTGTGAGCGTCCGAATTCCACGTTGGTGGCAGCGCGATCGTTTTTCGACACTAGTGTCCCGCTTGACTTTCAATTTTGCGTTGGATTGACTGCGTGGCGCCACACAGACTCGGAGTCAGATGCAGACATGTTACGGTACATTCCAACAGATGCACTGGAGGCTGTTGTTCACATCCCAGCTACACAAATGGAGGTTTCTCGTGATGCGACCGAAGTGACAGCGGCAGTGGGCCAGGCCGCTCTGTCATCACTAATTCTAGAAGCTATCGGCAGGGCTAATCGTTTTGGTTACCACGTCGAAGTGGATGGGGTTCTTGATGATCTGCGTGTCAACTTCAAGCCGAGAGAAGGAACGAAGTTTTCATCCCAATTGGACGTGACTTGCACCATGGAAAACATCGAAACGCTTTCGTTGCTGTGCACGGCAGTGGCTGAGGCATCGTCGGCAGGTCAACTGGATATTGTATTCAGAGGAAAGTTTGAACAACTGACGGGGCCGGTCCGATGGGCCTGGTTGATATATGCGGTGTTTTGCGGAAGCTCGAGTGTATCAAGAAAATCAGTATCTTTTTTTTGTGCACCCTTGACCAGTGAAGACGTAGCTATGATTCAAGAGGTTTTAAGGAGAAACTACCCTCAGCCAGCATTGCAGCAGAACCAAGATCGTCCTCCGAAGTATGGGTTTGTGGACATTCAAGAAGGAGCCAAATTATCCGGTAGAGATGGTATCCGACTGGAAATTATGCGTGCCTTACGTTGCCGAGCGCTGTACTACCCGGTCACTATGGGTGATGCAGTGGAAGTGGTTGTCCCTGGGTATGGGATTTGCACTACAAAGATTGAAGACGGAGGGAATAATTTTGTCTCGGACGCGGTGTGCTCGAGCCTCCCATCTGATCAGCTCAAGGGTATTAGCTCGCTCACTTTGAACATTTCTACTCTCGAAAGCGAGACTGTACTGACTCAACTACTGCGCTTGATTGGGGGAAATCTTTGAAGCTTGTCACTTGAAAGTCGAAGACAGCAGATGGATTTGTGCGTGCTGGCCACGACCTGCCCGGAGTTGGAAGAACTTAAGTTAGCGTTCTACGGTGTTCGCGTGTCGGCCCCCAACGATGCGCTGCGTCAATGGGCCATCAAAGAAATTTCGTTAAGTGATGTTGATGATGTGTCTGCCTTGGTGACGTGCTTGACGGACACTACGCTGCCATTGAGAAACACGTTGGTCAGACTGGCTGTGTTGCCTTCGAATAGCCACCCTCTTTGTCTTCACGATAAAAAGCGGCTGAGTGCTTTCAATGGTGAATTCCTGCCGGTAACGAAGGAGAAACTCCCAAACCAGTCAAAAGCCGCGATGCTCAGTGCTGTTCAAAGCGGATGGAACAACAATTCTTCTACGGGAGCTGTCCGTGCATTGGGCCGCCTGGATGCCAGCGTCTTGAGCTTAATTTTCACGTTCGCATCAACTCCGGAGCAACGCTTGATTTGCTTTGACTGATGTGGAGAAACGAAAAATTGCAATTTGTTCCGGTGGCGTCATTTTTTTCTTTGTAGCACATTGCTCGTATCGAATACATGTTTTAAGGAGGAATATCGTTGCTATGGTGGTTAAAAAATAATTCTTCACCCCACCGCGATTCACACGTTTTGACACAATTGGAGCTCCAAACTAGAGCTCCATAGTTTTCCGCCTACCGCCTTTGATGATGTTGTTGTGACTAGGCTCGGGAGATACAGAGACAGACATAGAATCATGCTTCCCCAATGAGCCGCCATCCTAAGTGTTGTGAGCGTGGTTTGCGTTATGATGCATAAGTAGCAGTACACGTACCCTTCGTCTTACGATATGGTTTGGAGCTTTATGACCCCCTCCCCTGACCGCAGAACTGCTTCTGCAGCGCAATGTTGCTCTAAGTACTTCAGTACTGCAAACGTGTGCGAGCAACCTGTTTCTACCACATCAGAAACTAACGGGGATGTCCATTTCTATCATGTTTGTCATGTTCCGTAGGACAAAATCCAATGGGTAACGGTGTTATCGCCTCATTTCAAGTTTCGCAGCTGAGAGAACAAGACGCCGCTACTATGGAAACAAGTACTATGGCTGAGTGGCAATTTTTGGAGCCTTGGGCCGCAGTCATGCGTCGCCACCTGGTGGAAAGTCAGGATTTTGGTCTTTCCTTTTCCATCCAAAGTGTATCGATTTTCTCTCCTCTGTTGGCAGATATTGAATCTCAAGAGCCGTACAGGCTGGTGGTAAAACTTCCTATCCAGAAAGAATCGATTAGACGCGATCGTGGGCAGCTTCGAGAGGCGATCGAGCTGTTCAGCCTCCTGTCGTGGGTGAACAGCACTGCATTTATCGAGATCATGGGGAATTATATGGGACGCCAGGCAATTAATGCGGTTCTACGTCAAGAAAGAAGTCCCTACTGGGAACTGGCGTTAGTCGGAGCTTTATCCGATCTAGACGTCTCCTCAATCCAGTCAACGGCCACATGGGGCGACTTGCTCGGGTTTCCAGACCCATCTGAATATTCTCCTGGGTTTCGGAGCGCAATGCGCGTGTTGGAAGAGTTACGACTCGAAGACACCAGTGAAATTCATACAAACCGCGAGTCCTACATTCGATGGAGATTTGATTTTCCATTTTCCGGTGTAGCGGGAACTTCCGCACTACCATCGTCGGCCGACCTCAATTCGTTTTTAAAGACCACGGTTCCGAGTCTTGTCCAGCGTCGTTGTGGTTTGGTACCCGTCACGTCTTCGAAAGAAGGGATTTGCCAGCTCAGCAAGACAGGTGATACAAGTGTGAAGTTGTGCTTGAAGACCGCAGAACAAATGAATACAGCTGAAGGTTTGACGGAAGTGACAGCGACATTGGCTCAGACTGCCCTGCAGGCTCTTGAACTGAGATGCATTATTGGTGCCGAACTCGGTATGAAGTCAGCGTGCAGACGATGGTGAATGCTGGGTATCTGTTCAGCTCGTTGGTTTTCGGGCATTCACTGTGCAAGTGGAAGGATGGGATACTTGAGTTCGTACCTGTGGAACGCGTGGTGAAGTATGATGTGTTGAGTGTGGCCTGGGGTACATCTAAACTTGAAGTCTATTCTTCTCTGTGTTCTGCGGTGGCAGAGGCTTCTTCTGTTAATGTTTTGGACGTTGCAATCGCAGCAGAACCTAATGAATTGATCGGGACGTTTCGGTGGGCATGGATAGCGTACGCACTGTTTTGTGGTCATCCGAGTTCTGTTAAGAAACGTTTTTCAATCGTGGATGGATCTTTGACAAGTGAAGACGTTGATACTATTCAGGAAGTGCTGAGGACAAAATATCCCCAAACGGTGCAGCGGAGCCAAACCCGTTCTCCGCAGTACGGGTTTGTCGACATTCCCAAAGGAACACAGATCTCGTTTAGAGGAATCGCTGGTCATCCCGATGTCCAGCTTTTAATGACTCGGACGGTTCGTTGTCGCGCGCGTTATGATGCTATGACGATGGGTGATATGATGGAAGTCGTTGTCCCTGGTTATGGAATATGCACCACGAAGATTGGCGGTGGTGTGAATAGTTTCGTTTGTGACTCTCAGTGTCCAACGCTTACAAGCGATCGTATTACGAGTATATGGTCATTGGCATTGAATCTAGTCGACGTGAATAGCGATCTCGCGATGATGAGGCTGTTGAAAATCACTGGGGAAGGCCTCTACGAATTGTCGCTTGAAAATGGACTATATAATGAGAACCAGACTATTCAAGTGAGCATTGATCTGGCGGTGCTAGCCGATGCCTGCCCTCTGCTGCAAGCTGTGAAGCTGAAAGATTTCAATGTACACGTGTCTGCTCGTACTGAAGCCCTACAGCAATGGCCAATACTTGCTATGGTGCTTAAAGGCGTTCACGTGTCTGCCCTGCTATCCTGCTTGGCAGACTCGACTCTGCGAATGTCACGCGAGTTGACTACGCTGAGAGTAACCCCAACTGGTAGTCACTCTTTCAGTGGAGACCAGATAAGAGCATTTCAAGCTCACGACGGCGAATTTCCCCCTGTGGTGAAAGAGAAGTTCCCGCTAAACTCAAAAGCTGCAATGATTAGCGTTGTTCGGAATGCTGCTACTCCAGGAGACGTCTGCGCAACCAGCCGCCTGGACGCGTGCGTTTAAAGTCTGATTTTCAAGTTCGCGTCGACCCCAGAGCAACGATCGGTGCTCTTTACGAGTGAGTAACGAGTATGATGATGTTTTCGGCGCAAAGGGCTTTGGTGTCGCTCAATTCTGCTGCTATGGCGATGGCAACAATTGCTGAAAAGGAGGGATGTCAATGAATGTTGTGATGCTTTCCGTGCAGTACGACGTGCTTCTTAGGCTTTTGTTTGATTGATTGATACCAAACGAACAGAACCGATTATCAGATGCTATGCTGTATTGGGCTTGAGCCTGCGAAATACTAACGTTACCAGTCCCCCAGAAAATCGCTAGTCAGAATGACTGCGACATGACCACATCGGCGTCGCTCAGGTTCTTGACGAACTCCGAGTGGTCTCCGTGCTTGTCGGGCATGCCCCAATATTAAGTGTTGAAACTCGACGATCGATGCAAGACTTTGCATTTTCTGGCATTATTTGCATCCTTACGTCCACATTTTTTTCAGATCATGGACAAGTATCTCTCCACCATGGTGAGGTGTAGCGTTTGGATCCATCGCCCGTGTTCTCCCGCATTTCGTGCCAACCGGAGAGAGGGGTTTTATACTGCGGATGGTGCACTTTGCTGTGCACCCAGCGAGTCACCGCCGCAACTCTCCCTTCCTCGCTGCTGCTACCTGAAGTGCTCGCGGTCTTCGTTCCACTCGTACGTCGCTGGATCGGGTAGGAGGTGAGTTCAAGTACAGCGCTGAAGTCTCGGCGAATGCGCTCGTGCGGGTGATAGCATCCTCGTCAACGAAGTCGGCGACGAATAGTCCGTAGCCGTGTTCGTGACCCGGTTCGCTTCCACCTTCCTCGTAGTGCGAGAAGTAGACGGTGTTCGACTCCATTCGCAGCCCACCGAGTGTCGAAGATATAAGGCGGTTCTGCGTGACACCAGGGGCAAAGTTGTCGTCCTCGCGGATGGTGACGTTGCCGAGCTCCTCCGAGACGCAGATCTCGATGCTGCTGAAGTAGCCGAGAAAGATATCGAACACTTTCTTAAACTGGGAACATCGCCAGACGCGACCACAATGGTGCAAGTGCAGGTGCAGGCGTCGACCAAAATGGCGGACTGGATCTGCTGGAACAACAATGCGGATGGCATCGTCCGCACGAACCCCCCGGGGCTGTACCACGTGACGGCAGTGGTCAACTACAAGTCGAAAAGCACCAACGCGGCCATCCAGCTCATGAAAGGCGCCGAGTGCATCCAGACGGCGTGCTGCGGCTTCACGGACGGCTACTGCAGCTCGACGACGTTGGCGTGCACCACTCGCGTCGAGAAGAACCAACAGTTCGCTGTCAAGTCTCACAGGTATGAGCTTCCTGACGATCGTTCGGCTTGGAAAGTAGTTGAACGGTCGAACTTCATGCCCGTTGTATTCACTCATCTCGACCGAAGTACGTCACTGATTCTCGTTCTGCTTGATGACACAGTACAACCACTTTGTGCAAAATTAGCCGTTGACTCGGTATTTCCAATGCAAATTTTGCTGTCTTGATCGCTGCAACATGCTCGGATGTTGCTCTAGCAAATTTTCTACACTCCTTCGCGCTTGGAAGCGACTGCAAGTTGGTTACTATGGTGGCAAGTATTCCGACAACGGTGATGCGTTCCAGTCCATCTCAATGGAGTAACTTTCGCCATCACAAAGACTTTTTTTTCCTTTGTGAGAGTATCCGATGCGGTTTGTGTTCTCGGCACTGACTTCGACGTGATGCCTTGCATAAAAACGTCGAAGATCTTTTCTCACAGGCTTTCGCGTTCTCTCAATCACTGTAGTGACCGTAGTCAAGTTACTTCAGTCGCTGGTTGTATCTGTCAATCTTCATCATCTAAGGCGCAAGCAAAACGGTCCCATTTTCTCATTTACGTTGTGGAGGGCACTGCAAGTGAAGATGAGTGCCACTTGGGACTTCTTAACTCCTTGGTACACAGTTCTCTGTCGTCACCTGTTCAAATGGGAGGGATCTTCGTTTCCACGCGTGACCGCATCCGTGCTTACTCCCTCGCGTGATCAACTGCAAACCGAGACCTTGCTCGTAATAGGGCTCTTCTTTGATCCAGAAACTAGCCGTGATCGAGTGCAGTTGCAGCGTCTTCGCGAGTCGATCGAGCTCTTTTCTCTACTCGCGATGACTAACAATACCGTGTTTATCGAGTTCATGGAGAGCTATATGAACTCTCACTCTTGGGACCGGCTTTCATCATTGCATCCGAACTCTTACTGCCGGCCCCAGTGGGGATTCTGGCTGAAGGAGGGATATCCCATCCAGCGACCATCACGTCAATTCAGTCGCCATTCACGTGGGGAAGCTTGCTCAGGTTTCCAGATGATCCGTGGGAGTACTCCCAGGAGTTTCACGAAGCTGTGCAGAAGTTGGAAGCGCTGGGAATCGATACAACAAGCAGCGCGAATTTGCGTGCTTTGTCTACAGTACGTTGGAAGTTTGATTTACCGAGTCTTCGGACCTCAGGGCACCATAGAATTTGCGAGCGTCCGAATTCCACATTGGTGGCAGCGTGATCGTTTTTCGACACTGATGTCCCGCCTCACTTTCAATTTTGCGTTGGTGTGGATGCGCGGCGCCACATAGACGCGGAGTCAACTGAAGAAATGGTCCGGTACATTCAAACAGATGCACTGGAGGCTGTTGTTCACATCCCAGCTACAGAAATGAATGTTTCTCGAAATGTGACCGAAGTGACAGTGGCAATGAGCCAGGTCGCCCTGTCATCGCTAATCCTAGAAGCTATCGGCAAGGCTCATCGTATTGATAACCACGTTGTCGTGGAAGCTCCTGAATATTTGTGTCTTGACTACGACTCGAGAGAAGGAACGGAGTATTTGCCCTGATTGTTCGTGGTTGGCAGTATGGAAAACATTCAAGTGCATTCGTCGCTGTGCACGGCAGTGGCTGAGGCGCCATCGGCAGGTCAACTGGATATTGTATTCAGAGGAAAGTTTAGACAAATGACGGGGCCTATTCGATGGGCCTGGTTGATATATGCGGTGCTTTGCGGAAGCTCGAGTGTATCAAGAAATTCGGTACAGATTTGGGGGTCCTTGAGCAGTGAAGACCTAGTTATGATTGAAGAGGTTTTAAGGACAAACTACCCACAACCGGTGTTGCAGCAGAGCCAAGATCATCCTTCGAAGTACGGGTTTGTGGACATTCAAGAAGGAGCCCAATTATCTGGTAGAGATGGTATCCGACTCGAAATGACGCGTGCCTTACGTTGCCGAGCGCTGTACAACCCGACCACTATGGGCGATTCGGTGGAGGTGGTTGTCCCTGGGTATGGGATTTGCACTACAAAGATTGAAGACGGAGGGAATACTTTTGTCTCGGACGCGGTGTGTCCAATCCTCCCATCGAGTCAGCTCAGGAGCATTAGCTCGCTCATGCTGCACCTTAGTACCCTCGAATGCGAGGCTATGCTGATGCAACTACTGCGCTTGATTGGGGGAAATCTTCGAAGCTTGACACTTGAAAGTCAAAGACCTCAGACTGATCTGTCATCTGAAAGTCATATGCAGCAGGCTGCTCTGTCACTTGAAAATCAAAGACAGCACATTGATCTGTGCATGTTGGCCACGACCTGCCCAGGCCTGGAAAAACTGGACTTGAAGTTCTACGGCATTCGTGTGTCAGCCCCCAACGAAGCACTGCGCCAATGGGCAATCAAAGAGATGACGTTGTATGGTGTAGGCGATTTGTCTGCCTTGATGACGTGCTTGACAGACACTACGCTACGAATGAGGAAAACGTTGGCCGTGCTGGGTGTGTTTTCGTATATCCGCCCTCTTTGTCCTGACGATATAGAGCGGCTTATTGCTCTCGAGGGTGAATTCCTCCCGGTAACGAAGGAAAAATTCCCAAAGCTGTCAAAAGCTGCGATGCTCAGTGCTGTTCGAAGCGGATGGAACAACAATTCTTCTACAGGAGCTATCCGAGCATTGAGCCGTCTGGACGCCAGCGTCTTAAGTTTAATTTTCACTTTCGCGTCAATTCCGGAGCGACGCTATATTCGCTTGAAGTAATGCGGAGAAACGAGAAATTGCAATATGTACCGGCGGCGTCATTTTTTTTCTTCTAGCAATTGCTCGTATCGAAAATAGATTTTGTTGTGATCAACAAGTATATCGTTACTGTGCTGGGAGAAATGGTTCTACACTCCACCGTGAAATCGAGTTCTACTCAGTAAGTGTGCGTGTTAAAGTTAGCGCACAGTAACACGACCATCAACCGAAACACACATGTTATCAGAGCCAGCGTACCAAAATGAACCACATTGACATGTTGATAGAGGAACATCCAGGCATAATCATGAGGCTGCATCGATCAAGCCAGAGTAAACTACGCAATAGTCTTCCGGTTGGCAGCTACTTGTGCACAAAGTAGTCGGAACAGCACCATCAAGCAGAACATCACTGAAGCACATTGAGTGAATACAACGCGCATGAAGTTCGACCGTACCACTACTTTCCGAGCCGAACGATCGTCAGGAAGCTCATACCCGTGAGACTGACCGGGCACTTGACAGCGAACTGTTGGTTCTTCTCGACGCGAGTGGTGCACGCCAACGTCGTCGAGCTGCAGTAGCCGTCCGTGAAGCCGCAGTACGCCGTCTGGATGCACTCGGCGCCTTTCATGAGCTGGATGGCCGCGTTGGTGCTTTTCGACTTGTAGTTGACCACTGCCATCACGAGGTACAGCCCGGGGAGGCTCGTGCGGACGATGCCGTCCACATTGTTGTTCCAGCAGATCCAGTCCGCCACTTTGGTCGTCGCCTGCACCTGCACCTGCACCATTGTGGTCGTGGCTTGCGGTGCCCCAGAGTCGTGAACGGCTTCTTCAGCTCTGCGATCTCCTTTTCACGAGCACCCACGCCGTCCTGCAGTAGCTTGACCAACACCTCCAGGTCTTGCAACCCCCTGCTGTGGTTTGCAATGACCTCTTCGCTGTCCTCTTGGAGTTGGCCGACTTCGTCTTGTAATCTTGGACTCGAGAACGGCGATGCGTTCCAGTGAAATGGGCTTCATTTCAACGGAGTAACTTTGGCCATCACAGAGATGACACTTTTCCTTTGTGAGAGCACGATTCGGGTTTTGTTCCCAGCACTGAAAAACTCGGGTGACAAGAAGGCGCCTCGCGAGGTGCTTGCTTCTCCGGCAGTTTGGCTCGAGGCATTTCGACTTTGACAAAAACATCGAAGATCTCTTTTCACAGGCTTTCATACTCTCAATAAGTGTCCGTAGTCAAGTTACTTCAGTCGCTGGTTGTATCTGTCAATCGTCATCATCTAAGCAAACGACCCATTTTTTCTTCTCATTATTTACGCTGTGGGGAACACTGCAGGTGAAAATGGATTCCACTTGGGACTTCTTAACTCCTTGGTACACATTTCTCTGTCGTCACCTGTTCAAATGGGAGGGATCTTTTTCTCCGCGCCTGACCGCATCCGTGCTTACCCCTCGCTTCGTGATAAACCGCAAATGAGGACCTTGTTCGTGATAAGGCTCCCCTATGACCCAGAAACTAGCCGGGATCGAGTGCAGTTGCAGCGTCTTCGCGAGTCGATCGAGCTCTTTTCTCTCCTCGCGATGACTAACAATGCCGTGTTTATCCAGTTAATGGAGAGCTATATCGACTCTCAGTCTCGGAACCAGTTGTCATCATCTGATCCGAGCTCGTACTGCCGGCCCGAGTGGGGGTTCTGGTTTGAAGGCCATCGAGGCGTCATTTCGTCGATCCAGTCGCCGTTCACGTGGGGAAGCTTGCTCGGTTTTCCAGATGATCCGTGGGAGTACTCTCAGGAGTTTTACGCAGCTGTACAGAAGTTGGAAGCACTGGGAATCGATATAACAAGCAGCGCGCGTTTGCGTGCTTTGTCTACGGTGCGTTGGAAGCAGAGGTCGCAAACGGAAGTTCACGGGTCACTCGACCCGCCCGGTTGTTTTTCATGCTGACATCAGGCACCCGAGCCCGTCCAGCCGGACCGAACGTCAAGTTCGGGTGCCCGTACCCGTACCCGAAGTTTAAATAATAATAAATAGATAAAAAATAGTATAACCAGCAGAGCAGCTTACGAATACTTAAGGATACGATTTGTGGAGTATATTATGAGAAAGAAAATGTAAATGAATCGATTCCTGTTGCGTTAACGTGACTTGATCGCGTTGTCGTGAAGCTACTGCAAGAGGGCAGCATTTGAACGACCTACAAGTACGTCGTCCAGCAACTGGTGTCCGCCTCCATCACTCTATGGTGGTCACAGCAGGCACGCAAACAGTTAGTAAGAAGCAATCTAAGTCGTACAGCGAAGGTCAGGTGACGCATATTCATTCACCTGTACTTAGCGGCCGGACGTCGAGATGTGGTCGAGAACAGACCCTTCACAAGACGGTTGGTGTGGTTCTTAGCCTAAATTTAAATGCGTCCTAACGGATAACGACTATAATGCTTGGCAACAATTCTTGACTCAAATGCTGCTCTTCCACTACCGGGTCACCCGGACCGCCCGTAAGGCAAATCGGGTACCCGTACCCGCCCGAAATGTTTTCGGGCGGGTCGGGTCGGGCGGGCACCCGAACTTCGGGTACCCGTTGCGAGCTCTGGTTGGTCCCGGGCCTTCATATCTTGGGCATTATAGAATTTGTGAGCGTCCGAATTCCACATCGGTAGCAGCGCGATCGTTTTTTTACACTGGTGTCCCGATTGACTTTCAATTTTGCGTTGGGCTGGATGCGTGGCGCCACACAGACTCGGAGTCAGATGCAGACATGTTCCGGTACACTCAAACAGATGCACTGGAGGCTATTGTTCATATCCCAGCTACGGAAATGGGTGTATCTCGTGATGTCACTGAAGTGACAGCGGCGGTGGGTCAGGCCGCTCTGTCATCACAAATTCTAGAAGCTATCAGCAAGGCTCATCGTTTTGATTACCACGTCCACGTGGATGGGGTTCTGCGTGTCAACTTCAAGTCAGGAGAAGGAACCGATGTTTTGTACGTGGTTTGCAGTATCGAAAACATTGAGGCGCATTCGTTGCTGTGCACGGCAGTGGCTGAGGCATCGTCGGCAGGCCATTTGAATATTGCGTTCAGAGGAAACTTTGGACAAATGACGGGACCGGTCCGATGGGCCTGGTTTATATATGCGGTGTTTTGCGGAAGCTCGAGTGTATCAAGCAATTCAGTCTCCTTTTGTGCATCCTTGACCAGTGAAGACGTAGTTATGATTCAAGAGGTTTTAAGGACAAACTACCCACAGCCAGCATTACAGCAGAACCAAGATCGTCCTCCAGAGTACGGGTATGTGGACATTCAAGAAGGAGGCCAAATATCCGGTAGAAACGGCATCCGTCTCGAAATTACGCGTTCCTTACGTTGCCGAGCGCTGTACTACCCGACCACGATGGGCGATTCGGTGGAGGTGGTTGTCCCTGGATATGGGATTTGCACTACAAAGATTGAAGACGGAGGGAATACTTTTATCTCTGACGCGGTGTGTCCAAGCCTCCCATCCGGCCAGCTCAAGAGCATCAGCTCGCTCACGCTGGAACTTAGTACCCTCGAGAGCGAGGCTGCGCTGGCACGACTACTAAGCTTGATCGGGGGAAATCTTCGAAGTGTATCGCTTGAATGTCCAAGCCAGCAGATTGATCTGTCACTTGCAAGCCAAAGTCACCAGGTTGATTTGTGCATGTTGGCCACGACCTGTCCAGACCTGGAAGAACTGGACTTGAAGTTCTACGGCATTCGTGTGTCAGCCCCCAACGAAGCACTGCGCCGATGGGCGATCAAAACCATATCGTTGGACAGTCTTGACGATGTGTCTGCCATGGTCACGTGCTTGACGGACACTACGCTACAAATGAGGAGAACGTTGGTCAGACTGATTGTATTGCCTTGGCCCCACCCTCTTTGTCCTCACGTTAAAAAACGGCTTAGTGCTTTCAATGGTGAATTCCTCCCGGCAACGAAAGAAAAATTCCCAACACATTCAAAAGCTGCGATGCTCAGCGCTGTTCGAAGCGGATGGAACAGCAATTCTTCTAGGGGAGCTGTCCGTGCATTGGGCCGCCTGGATGCTAGCGTCTTGGGCTTAATTTTCACTTTCGCGTCAACCCCGGAGCAACGATTGATTCGCTTGAACTAATGTGAGAAAAGAAAAATTGCAATATGTTCCGGCGGCGTCAACTTTACTTTCAGCAGAGAAAGTAGTCGAACAGAACCATCAAGCAGAAAATCACTGAAGCACATTAATCGAGACGAGTGAATACAATGCGCGTGAAGTTCGACCTTGCAACTACTTTCCGAGCCGAACGATCGTCAGGAAGCTCATACCCGTGAGACTGACCGGGCACTTGACAGCGAACTGTTGGTTCTTCTCGACGCGAGTGGTGCACGCCAATGTCGTCGAGCTGCAGTAGCCGTCCGTGAAGCCGCAATACGCCGTCTGGATGCACTCGGCGCCTTTCATGAACTGGATGGCCGCGTTGGTGCTTTTCGACTTGTAGTTGACCACTGCCGTCACGTGGTACAGCCCCGGGAGGTTCGTGCGGACGATGCCGTCCACATTGTTGTTCCAGCAGACCAGTCCGCCACTTTGGTCGTCGCCTGCACCTGCACCTGCACCATTGTGGTAGTGTCTTGCGATACCCCCAGTGTCATGAACTGCTTCTTCAGCTCTGCGATCTCCTTCTCGCGAGCACCCGCGTGGTCCTGCAGTAGCTTGACCGACACCTCCAGATCTTGCAGCCCCCTGCTTTGGTTTTCAATGACCTCTTCGCTGTCCTCCCGGAGTTGATCGACTTCGTCTTGTAGGTCGCGCATCTTGGACTCGAGAACGTCGATGCGTTCCAGTGAAATGGGCTCCATCTCGATGCAGTACGTCGCCACGCGCAACTGCTTGAGCACTTGAAGTTTCACACTCACTTCCAACTGGAAGACTTCCCCCTTGTGACGTTGGAACGTTATCGGGATGTGATCCGGATCGTCTTGAGCACCCTCCAGCAGCTCATGAAAATATTTTACAACAACAACAACAAAACATTTGGTTAGTTTTATGAAAGTTACTTTCGGGTATTTTGTAGATGTACCGTGACGTAGTCCAAGGCTGTAGCGTTGGGGATGGCGTTGGTGGAGTTCACGTAGTCTTCGAGACTCAGCTGAGTGGTGCACCTATTACAATAGTTACAATAAGAAAAAAAACACTTTTAGTGGTCTACTTACTCAACAATGTCGTGTAACTAAAAACTTGCCACTGTTTCTTGCTCTCGCCGTTTTCGAGCCAGATGCGGAGTTTGCCACTCTTGAGTGACATCGAGAGCAGTAGCGGTAGGTGGGTGACGGGGCAGGAGCAATGCTGGTGGTGCCTTCGAACTCGAGGAACTCGTCCGAAGTGCCAGACTCGGGGGTGGATGACGTTGTTGACTTGGGAGACATGGTCTCCGGTGTGTAGGACGACTTTTGGTTGGATTCGGGCTTGGACATCTTTGCACTTGAGCAGCTCGACGCCAATCGAAGAATGAAATGAGCTCCTTCACCGACGGTCGTGAGCGATCTTTAGTGATGGGGGAAAACGCTTGCGTCCATGGAATACTTAAGCAATATCCTCCAAGCTGTCTGCAGTATTGTACATTTATTTTTCAACTGGTAAACTTGACTTCTGACCAGGTACCGATGACCGAGCCCAATTCGCTGGAGCCGAAGTCATCGACCAACTATTTTCAAAGCTCTTCACCAGCCTATAAAAAGGTAAAAAGCGACAACTCTCAGTGAGTGCTTTGGAGGAAGAACTTGCTCTTAACTCAAGTCAAGTCGGCAAAATGACGGCACATGATGTCGAAGCGAAGCCGCGCAAGGCCATGAACCCGGACCGACTTCGCAAACTCATGGACTCGCCGAGTATCGCGAATGCGACTCGGGACATCCCCATGGCGATCGTAAAGCGGGAAACTTTAGTCACCTCGTGGAATGGCGAACAGTGCGACGTCCGCCCGTTCGGAAAACTGGCAGCTCCTGCGCAGGTCGTTCTGGCTAAAGACCTCCGAGAGTGCACAATCGAGCAAAGCAAATCCGTGCCCAGCGGCTTGCAAATGAGTGATGTCGCCGTCCGGTAAAGCAAAAGCAAAACAAAACTATTTTCACGTGGGTAAAACTTTTCACTCTCTAACCAGCCAACCTCATAAATGTTGCAGACCCAAGGGGGGAGAATTGCAAGATCGTATCACTGCTCCGTTGATGACCAAGAAAGAGTCTTTTGCTCAAGCTGCCGAGATCGAGCACCGGATTGTACCCGGATCCGTGATGTTGAATGAAGGGATCATGACCCCGCAGCAACGGCGAGAGCGCCTGCACTTTGAGACGGACCATCTTCAGGCCAAACGCGCCCTCCACCGCGCTGAAATGAACGATCGCAGACTGCACCAGATCATGTACGTTTAGCACCTCATAACCTGACAAATTGGTGGGTTTTCTACCAGAAACTGATGTGTGGTTAAATTTTTTTTCGTAGCATGGAGCGACATTCGACCTCGGACGTATTGGGAGCACAGCAACATGCAACAGGTGCAACAAGAGTCCGAGGTGAAGCCTATAAACCTGATATGCTAAGGTAAGAAACACCCTGTTTGAAAAGCAGAAGAAAGGTGAATGTACTAAACCTCGTTTATCCATGGCAGTCATGATGCAACTGGAGCTTCTCGACGCGAGTACCAGAGCAAAAATGGCGAGGCAAACCCGCGTTTACAGCACCACGACAGACTCTTCAATGAAACACCTCTCGAGTGGAACCAGCAAAGGTGCGTCGAGTTGCTTTTCACTTTTTAACACTAGCCTAAAATGCAAACTTGCCCTAACGACTACGTGTTGCCGTCCAGAGCGCAACATTTGCGCAACGAAAGCACCGGTGGGCGTCCGTACGATATCGTGAACGGAGGTCGGGTGGAGTATTTTGCCCCTACCATCCCGGAGAAGCAGCACCAGTGGCAAACCCACCCATCCGTTGCCATCCACCGGTACACTCGCTAACTCGGCAACAATCATCAGCCAAAATACAAAACAGTCTCTAAACGGCAACAAGTTTCTCTCTCACAATTTCAACACAAACTATCGGTATACTTTCATTTTGGGGGTGACAAATTTCACCTAAAAACTTATACTGCATGCACATCCATAGTATACAGCCTCTCTCTCTCGCTCTGTCCTGCTCATTCTGCCCCTCTTCTTTCAATTGTCCAGCTGAAAGTCCCCCATCGGGGCGTTCACGACCCCTTCCATGAAGGACACGACCTGGCCCCCACAAGTGACGAACATCTTATCAGACGCAAAGCCCCGGCGGTTGGGAGGGGGCACGTAGCCATAAGCCGCCGAGTAGTTGCCGCCGTCGCTGAACTTGTGCGGGGGCGACGCCGACAGCGACGAGCACGTGGACGTGGAGGACGGAGAGGACGCGTAAGTGAAGTCGGCGGCCACCGCCATCTGGCGGGGCGAGTTGCGCGCCCAGAACTCGAGGCGCTGGCGCTGTGCCGTGAGGTGTTTGAGGTCCTGCAAAAATGGAGGTTAGACACACCTAAACGGTGAGACATGTTGCCACATTTGAGTTGCCGTTTGTTTTAGGTGGTGCTAACCTACCTGCACGGACATGCCGCTGCGGATCTCGCAGCCGTCGAAGGCGTTGTTGCTGCTGGGCGGGGACGCCGAGGCGTGGCGCGACTGCTTCGTGGCGACCATGGCTGATAGATGGAGCTTAGGCTACTCTGCGCGAGAGTCCGGTTAGACACTTGTTGCCTGTGGCGGATAAATCTTTTGTGTGTGCGCGAAGTCGCCACGGCAAGAGGTCCTTTTGAGGGGTTTCGGTCTTCGAAAACGGAAAGCCCGAGTTGAAGCGACTGCGGGTCATAGTGAGCCCGAGTCAAAAAGGCCAGAAACGCGCGTGGATAACGGCCTTGAAGATTGTGATCGAAGATCTATCACAATCGCACCCCTTCGCTTTTCGCCCAATCAGCGCGCACTGCAACTTCAGTCCGCCGGTCGCACACCGTCACTCGTGACCTGGAAGACGCAATTCTCCGCCGGCAGGTGCGGAGAGAAGGCCACCTCCAGTCGGCGTCGGTTCGAGTCTGTCTGTCTCGTGATCATGAGTCTGCAAGAGGAACCAACGCATTGCATTGCATCAGTCAAAATGGCAAACCCTCAGGTTTCCAGGAACTTCGTACCGCTGGTTGACGCAGTGCGACCACGACAGTCCGAGCGCAGGCCGCATCGCGTTGCCTGTGGAGCGAGGGTCGAAGTCTCCCGTCACCTGGTTTGTCACCACGAACACTACGCCGTACTGGTCGCTCAGGATGCGCATGCAGTTGACCAAGTGGAACATGGCGCGCGAGCGCTCCGCTGCCTCCTGTCAATCGAAAACAACGTTTAGTCACCCCAGCTGTAGAACGGGTAGAATATACCCCCAACGTACCTTGACGGAGGACGTGGACTCTAACCGGAACACCGCCGCCACCGAGTCCAGCACCACCAGCTTGGTGTTCTGCTCCGCCAGTAGCCCCGGCAGTCGCGCTTGCTACACCCCAACCACATGAACCCCCTAACGTCAGTTTTGCTCTAACCAACTGCAACTGCAACATGTTGCGCACTACACACCAGCAGGTCCATGAGGTCGTCCACCGTGTAGAGCTGCTCGACGAAGATGCCGTCCAGGAAGTCGCTGCCCGTGAGTTTTGCAGCCTCCTCGCCGCGTTTGCGCTTGGCGCCGACGCCCAGCACTGCTCCATATCTCCGCGCGTACACCTGCGCCAGGTCGTGCAGGCGTTTGACGGAGCCCACGCCCTCCGTGCAGATGTAGCAGGCCGTGCCCTGCAGCCCACCGAGCGCGCGTGGCAGACAGCACTGCAGCAGCAACTGCAGACACAGCTGCGTCTTGCCGGCGGACGCCTCGCCGCAGATCTCCGTCACGATGCCGGAGCGGAAGCCACCGGCCAGCAGTCGGTCGATGGAGTCGCAGCCCGAGGGCAGCACCACGGGCGGCGAGAGTGCCAAGGCCGTCGTGCCCGTCATGACGATTGAAGCTGAAGTGACGTACCTATGTCACTCAAGTGAGATCGGTGCGAAATACCGGTAAAGACCGCATGCTGTGTGGTAGGTGATGTATGTTGTTGGAGAGGATTACAACGGTTGGCTGGCAGTTGGAGAGTGGTGCGCCAGAATACAGTCAGCTCATTCTCCATTTGGACCGCTCGGACGCAAGTTGGTTGTAAGGTGGATGGGACCTGTTGAATTCATCGAAGAAGGAGCTGATGTCTATCCTGAGGGGCTGAAATCTAGTGATCGATAGCATACCCAAGTCCAGTACGCTGGCCTGATCCTTCTGTCTACTATGTAGTCTCCTGTGCTTCATCTTTCTTTAACGAGAGTTGGAAGCTGGAGAATTTATTTGTGCCCGTGCAATCAAATCTGCCACAGTTGTTGCGTCCTCCTCCATGGCCAACCATACTGCTATTGGTTGCACAGAACAAGCGGTTGTTCATGATAGGAACCCTTCGCAGACTACCACCGTGTTGCAAGGAGCCAATTACAGCCCACATGCCCACAACAATTCCAATGTCTTCATGTTGTCCACTTTCAGTAAATACCCCAACCTGAAAAAACAAAACTTCCCAGTGAAAGGACCGACGCAAATAAATGTAGATTCAGCCGCGTGATTTTAGTGACAACAACGTCGATTTTTGTGGTTGAGTTTAATCAAGGCTTGTGCGGACGCTCAGTCACTTGGCGTCGAGCTTGATTTTGTCCTGATCAACCTTATCGGCATGGGCATGTAAATCGAATTTTCGTTAAAAAAAAAAAAGTTTTTTATAAAAATAAAATTTTCGAGTCAGAGAATGCAGGAGTCTCCTTGCAGTGCAAACTTCGCTTGAGCCGTTCGGCGTGCAAATGCACGGTGCATTCGACAGCGTCTCTGTCGGCGTCGTGAACGTTGACATCATGCAGCAAAGCTCTGTATGTCAACACCGTGCGTCTTATTCTGCGATGGATACAGTGCACTGTACGTTGAGCCAGGCAAGGCATTGTTTTCCACGAGCGAGCGATGACAAGACCTTCTCGAGCGCTATGCTGTCTTGGAACGTACCTCCTGCTTTCACGGCACCGCAGCGATTCCGTGTGGGCGCTTATTTAGACGAACATGATTGAGCGAATTTGGTCCAGACTGGCAAAATGTGGCGCGTATGTTTGCCTGGAATGCTGCCGATCGTGTCTTCTGCACCTCGGTGACATGCGTTGCTTGCCGCCCGAGCAGCAGTTCGGGTGGGTCGGGCCGCTCGTGTAGTAAGATTGCGGCAGCAGAGAGCTGGCGATCTCGCTTCAACGTGCGAGATCCAGGCAGGGCACGTGGCGCCGGCCAAGTGGGTCGAGGCGTCCTCCTCATGCTCGAATACGACATCTTCGTGGTTGATTTTGCACATGTACCCTGAGGGTTTCAGCCCTCAACTGGTCAGTTTGAAGCCCAGCCCACTTCAACTCAGCTCAGTAGCAACTTGCGGTCAACCTGCACCGAGATTGAGGTCAACCCGCGGGCCTGTCCACTGAAACCTGGCTTCTTGGCTTCGCTTGGCTGCGAGCGACACCGACGGACAATGCCTGTGGCTTGCAGAACTCGCTGGTCCTGACGACTAACAAGTCTGTCGTAGCGGCGGAGTCGCGGCGGCTTTGGTCATCGCACTGGCCCCACCGCACGCGCAGCCAAAGGTGCACACACACGAAGCGGATTCTCCCGGTGCAATGCGGTAAGGTTCCCGCGCCACGAATCGTAGCAGTGGATGAGACCTCCCCGAAATGAGCCTTGCACACCGAGGAGGTGTTTACGACGTTTGGGCTGCCATTACGAACGACTTCGCTATCCCCATCCAGTGGGCCGACAACATGCAACTTGCTTTTTGGGCCACATGTTTCTGCGATAGATCTGCGGCCGTCTTGTGCCTGGAAGACTGCGCGGCGATGGCAAATGTCGGCGTGGCCATCTTCGGCAGCTATCGCACCTGTTTTCAAGCAGGGGCCGCCTGTCAATCAGCGCGACCTGCAAACTTTTCAAGGCGCTTTGCCATGCGCATGAGGAAAATCCGTCGACCGTAGATATCCGCACCACAGAGCCGGGAGTAATACAGCAGCAAGACCACGAATGCAGCTTACCACAAAGCTGCAGGCAATGGAATGGCCTTGCGGCGAGCATGAGTCATACAGGCGCCCCCGCCTAATTTGCAACTGCATCTCTCGATGTACCTCGCACAGGAAGTGAGGACCGTTCTCAGGATTTGTACCGCTACCCATGTGGCTGTACTGACTTAGATGAGGCCAAAGGGTGAAGTGTCCCATTGCGGGAAGATACCTGCATGTGCAAGTTGATGGCTTGCAGTGTCAAATGAAAGTAAGTCAGTACAATCGCATCTATGTCAACCCTTCGCAAATCTTGTAGCTTCGCAGCCTTCATAAGTACCACTCCGGCAAATTAGGCGGGGGTGTACAGTACCGCCCCGAAGCATGCCGCATGACAGGCGATGCATCGTGCAGCGCAGCGCGTGCGCGCCAGCTGTCGAATCTCCATGGAAAACCGCGTCGGCGCGTCCATAGTGACGCCGCTTTCGAGTGGCTTTGCCATGCACCGCGTTGAGCTGGGCGTGTTCCCCGCTCGTCTTTGAGCGTCTTCCAGTTGAGCGGATGAGGAGACGAACCGATGCAGCCAGCAGAGAGACTGCAAGCACTAAACACTCGACACTGGAGCCCCCCCCACATGGCCAAGGTGTCGCGGCCACTATGGGCCGATAAGTGGCCATCGGTATTCGAGCCCCGACATGTCTACCAGCGTCGGGCAGTGCAGCCACTTGTCGCCCTGCTGTTTAGTCCGGCCGGGGCTTGAAGCGGCGGCGGCACTGTCTGGCGTCCAGCAGCGAGAGGCTGTCTGTGCATCTAGTGGCTGGCGCGATACTCAACCCCAGTCAAAACCTGGACACGCGCTGGCAGCTCCGCAGACTCTGTCAGTTCGGCATTTGCTTCCGCGCGCGCCAATCCCCGCGCCTACTCCCCAGCCCCATTAGCTGGCAGAGTACACACCCAAACACACACACAAACAACCCATCAGCCAAACAGTTTCGGGCCGTTGTCCGCCTTCCTCCCGTCCCAGTCCCAGTTCCGTTTCTCCTCCTTCCAATCCCCCCCCCACATGCCGCACGTGGCCATGATGCCCCCGCCCGCGCTCTCCATCCAGGTGCAAGTGCACCCGAGCCTCAAGACCGTGTACGTCCGCATGAAGGACCGCTCGGGCACCGTCGCCATCGACATGACGCCGGCGCTGGCGTCCCCCAAGGCGCTGATCGTGCGCTTCCACGAGCTGGCGTTCGGCAAGTCGTTCCCCGCCTTCGCCGCCAACTCGAGCCTCTTGACGCGGCGGCGCGAGCAGGAGACGCCCGTCTCGAGCCTCGCGGAGCTGCGCGACGGCGAGGTGCTCGTGTACAAGCCGTGCGAGGAGCTGCGCACGCTGGTGGAGCAGGGCTGCATCACGCCCGTGCTGGCCACGCACTCGCCGCTGGCCGTGAGTCCGTCCAGCTCCCCGCTCGGCCTCAAGCGCAAGGGCCGCGCCAAGTCCGTGACCAACAACGTCGAGCGCGTGCATCGCTACGCCTCGGACCTGGCCAAGATGGACGTGTCCCCCAGAGAGAGGGAGCTCATCGAAGACATGCTCATCGTGGGCGACGAGCAGGTCGTGGACGCCATGGAGCAGTTCGTCGTGCACCGCAACCCGGCGCTCGTGCGCCGCGTGCTGCGCGGGCCTGTGGACACGCTGTCCATGGACTTCTCCTCCATGGACGTGCACTCGCCCGCCGTGCCCACGTCCGAGTTCAGCGACCCGTTCCTCATGGGCCCGAACCCCTTCGTGCGGGCCGCCGCAGAGACCGAGGCGCAGAGACCGTCGATGACCGAGACACAGAGACCGTCGATGATGAACCTGGACGACGGCTTCTCGGCTGTACCGACGGATGGTGGACGGCCGTCGCTAATGTTTGACGGAGATGCACTGACCAGTCCGCCCATTTTCCTGCAGTCTATTAAGGAGAAGGTGACGCCGCCCGCCGGCCAGGGACGGATGTCGCTGTCGCTGTCGAACGACCTGGACCCGAGCGTGAACGCGCAGGCGCCTACGCAGCTCTTCTCTATTGAGAAGCTGCTGGACAATGTGCCGGTGGCGCGGGACTTCCATGAGAAGTACAGTGTGGGCAGCGTGCTGGGATCGGGCAAGTACTCGGTGGTCAAGCGCTGCACTAAGAAGGAGACGGGCGAGCAGTTTGCTGTCAAGATCATTGACAAGAGGCAGATGATCGAGGTGCGGTTCCTCAAGCGGGAGCTCGAGATTATGTATGGAATGCGCCACGACGGAGTCGTCCGTCTCATGGAGCTGTTCGAGACCAACGAGAGCTTGTTCCTGGTCATGGAGCTGTGCGGCCAGGAGCTTTTCGAGTTTATTGACCGGAACGGGCCCCTGCCCGAGTCCACGACGCGCCCGCTTATCCGCAAGCTGGTGCGTACAGTCGCGTACCTGCACGCGCAATGCATCGTGCACCGCGACATCAAGCCGGAGAACATCCTGCTACCCCCCAACAGCCAAGATGTGAGCGATATCAAGCTCTCGGACTTCGGCATCGCGCGGAAACTGGACGGCCACGGCCACGATAACGTGCTGACACCTCACGAAAGCCTCTCCGAGGTGGCCAACCTCCACGATGGGCCTTCCACCAACGCCTCGGGCTTGCCGTCGGCGACCGATATGGTGCGCAACCGCATGGCACGAGCACACACCAAGTGCGGGACGCGTGACTACATCGCGCCGGAAGTTATGAGCGGCAAGGGCTACGGCACAGAGGCCGACCTGTGGAGCGTGGGTGTGGTGACGTATGTGCTGGCGAGCGGCTGCGCGCCCGTGTTCCTGCCCACGGCCGAGGGTGTGAAGAAGGTGTTTTTCTCGGACGAGTCCTGGAGCGGCGTGTCCGAGGACCTCAAGCGCTTCATTGAGGCGCTACTTGTGCGAAACCCGGAGAAGCGTATCACGGCCGCTGATGCGTTGGAACATCCGTGGCTGAAGGAGTAGAACACTTTAAGTAGATAAATTCCACAACAAATTGTAAGCTGTCAACAACTGAGTCGAGGTTCTATCGTTAGAATGGATCGAAACAAGCAGGCAGGGTGTTTAGTAGAGAGACCAAACCACATCCTATGTATTAAAGCTGAGCATTCCGCTGTGTGGCGCGCGCATACTCCATTCCGTCGCGTACTCGTGATCCAGCCGTGCGTAACTAACTGCATCCGCTGGGTCGTTCGCAGCGTCGTGCTCTCCACTTTTGTCTAACCTGGCTCGCCTGTTGCAACCTGCTCACTCCTTCATCATCTACGCGAGTGAAAAGCAGACTGCAGTGTTGACCTGTGCCCTCTTTCTTTCTCTCTCTCTTACTGCTTCTCCACGATGTCGTCCTCGAACTCCTTGATGACTTCGGGAGTGGCCTGCACGAGCTCCACCATGGTGGGGTTGTCGCTCAGGTTGAAGAACTCGATGCTGCTGCCGTCCTCGCTGGGCGGGATGACCAGCACGTCGTGGCCCTCGGGGCCCTTGACGATGCCCTCACTCATGTACGGCACCTTCTCCTGCTTGAGGTAGCCCTCCACCTCGCCCAGCTTGTCCACCCAGAGGCTGATGAAGTTGGGGTGGCCGAAGCGGTTGCGCAGCACGCGGTTCTTGTTCTTCTGGTCCGACTCGAGCCGCGTCGGGTACTCCCAGTCCTGCGCCTCCACGTCGCGCACGCCGACGATGCGGAACGGCCGCTCGGCGGTGTCCTACAACAGCACAAACAGCGGAGAGAAGTGTGTCATTCGAGGAGTCCTTCTAAGCTCTGCGACGTCACAGCGACGTACGTCCTCGTCGTGCTCGAAGTGGATGGGGCGCAGCACGGACTGCGACGCAGACACCTTCTTGGCGAAGGCGCGCGTGGCCTGCGGGCGCGCGAAGACGGCGCGGGAGCGGAGAGCGGCGCGGCGCAGCATGACGACGAAGTAAGTTGATGTGCGGTGGTGAGGCCACTCGTTGCGTGGTGTGGCTCAGTTGATGTGGCGCAACACCAGATTATACTGACCATCACTCTCGAAGCACTTGGGCCTCTGACACTATAGCTATGGCGGAGATCGATGGGGCGGCGCTCAAGCAGCTGCAGGCGACGTGCAAGGCGCTGCGCGAAGAGGTGACGACGCTGTACGAGCAGCGGCAGTCGGGCGACGGGCGCGCCAAGCAGCGGCGCTGGCGCGTGCTGCTGCTGCTCAGCGCCATGAAGAGCGGACTGCGCGACACGTTCCTGGAGGCGGACGCGCGTCGCGGGCGCGTGCAGGAGCAGAAGGACGTGGCGGAGGCCCACCAGCTGCAGTTGCAGAACCTACTGTACGAGAAGGACCACCTGCTGCGCGAGATCCGGCGCTGCAGGGGCTTCAGCACCAAGGAGATGGACAAGATCGAGTTCGCCGACGGAGACGTCCCCATCAAGGTGGACGCGGACGTGCACCGCCGCCACTTGGACCAGCTGACACAGGAGCTCCACGCCCGGAAGAGGTAGAGCAGACTACCAGGTAGAACGGGAGGGTAGAACGACACCACACTGACGTGTTTTTTGTAGTCTGCAGGAGGAGCTCAAGGAGATCAAGCTCAAGATCGCCAAGGTGGAGGACGCCACGGAGACCAAGCAAGCCTTCTTGAACGCGCTGCCTGACCACCTGGCGGGTATTGAGGCGGCCACTGCTGGGCTGCAGAAGTACATGGGGGAGCCGGTCACGGCGCAACGCAACAGACACCATGCGGCTGGGGTGGAGCTGCCCACCCCGCTGTATGCGTTGTACTGCGAGCTGGAAGCCTACCAGACTGCGAGTGGTGAGGCGGGGAAACAGTTGACGCTGGAGATTGTGGACGCCGTGGGGGTGAAGCACGCCGGCGCGTTCCGGAAGCGAGGCTTCCCTGCTGCTTTGGAGCGACAGGAACACGCACCCGCGGCGGTGAAGAGACTGAAGGCGCCATCGCGTTCGCCCTCGGCTAATGTGAATGGATTGACGCCGCCGCCGCTGCACAGTCGTGCTCCGTCTCGCTCGCCGTCGACGAAACGTGGAGCGGGTGGTGCGGCTCAGGAGCCTGAGAGCGGGGAGATCGTGGCTGCCCATACTGCTGACAAGCTGCTGGAGCTGCGGCCACATGCGTCTCCGTCCGAGGACGACGAGACTAAGGACTCTGAGCCGAAGCACTCTCGTCAAGAGCAGGGGGAAAACACGGATACTACACCCGCGCCGGCGCAAAACTTGTGGAAGCCGCATGCAAAGGCTCTGCAGCTGACTGTGTCGGTTGCAGCTCCTTTGAATGCTGACAAGAGCGGAACTGCAGCCAAGACTGTATCGGGGTCTTTCACGGTGATGTTCCAGTACTTCCCTGTGGCCAAGGTGGTTACTGCCGAAGTTGTGAAAACGATCCCAGCTAGTTTCAACCACGGCAGCCACCAGAGAAGTATCCTGATGAACCTTTTCCCAGGTGACGATGGTTTGACCGTGCCTCACTTGGCCGTGAACTACGCTTTCCAGGAAGACAGCGAAGAGCGCACCGAGGTAGAATTCCCAGCGAACGCTACCTGCCGGCCGTACTACTGGGCCCAGTGGATCTGCGGCCTTGACCCGATGAAGCGCCCAGACCCATCCAAAATGGAGGTCGATACGACCGAGGAGAAGCCTCGTCGTCGACCGGAGCCTTCTGTGCGCAATGTTATGAGCCAGCTCGTGAAGCGTTTTGTCGCTACAGCTGTGCTCAAGAAGCAGCTCGATCAGCTGACCAAGTCCAGTGGTGGTTCTCAGCGGTCAGAAGATGGTGATGCACACTTTGTACACCCACTAGCACGTCACTTGTTCCCGCATGAAGTGAAGACTCGACTCGAGGAGTGGAAGGAAACTGCGACGCCACCCCAGGACGTGTTTCAGCTTTTCAGAGAGAATTCTACTCCTTCGGCCCGTCCGCGTGCCGAGTGTCATCTTCCGACGACTGGATGCCGCTACTTTCGTGCCAGCTTCAAGAATGGCAGCACGACCGTACCCGCTATCGTTGAGATCTCTCCGGAGTACCCGGTTCGTGCGCCGCGCTTCATCTTCCAGCCACGCTCGTCAACGAGCAGCAGAGCTCCGGACAAGAACCAGTTCTCCGTTTACGAGAACCAGCTGAAGGTGCGTTACGTGCTATTGTCCCATCCAAGACTCGCCGATTTATCACTGATTTGTCCAAAACTTGCTGGTATGTTTGTAGGAGCTCGAGATCGAAGTGAACGCGTACTACGACGAGTTGACCCCCAAGGACTGCGAGCACTTTCTGCTTCTCCACCAACTTCGCAAGATCGAAGTGTGCTTCGACGTCCTGTGCAATGCCGCAGCTGACGGCGATGCTGACGTCTCCCTCTGCTTTGGTCGCGAACGCCGCGGTAAGGACCGGCGCCAAGCCATGGTCATGGATACCGCCGCCAAGGAGCTGCGTCACCGGTAGATGCCTTTCAACACGGAGAGAGAGAAAGAGAGAGAGTCAGGGACCGACGGGTAAGAACAAGTCGAGGAGGTGGTTTTGCATATAGTTATATCCACTTTGCCAGCTCTTTCGTGCTTGCTACAGCTACTGGAGAGATAGAGGGTTGGTGCATGGGGCTACGACGACGTCTGCTTCTTCTTGGTGAGCTGCACGGTCTCGCGCTTGAGCACGTGCAGCAGCGTCTGCGAGCTCTCGAGGATCTTCATGTAGGCGGCTTCTGTCTCCTGGATGGTGCGGTCGTACTCGTTGCGCGCCTGCGTTTTCCTGGCCAGCGCCTCGTTGATCTTGCTGAGTCTGTCGGTGAGGATGGTCAGGTCCTTCTGGATCTTGGCCTTCTCCTCCTCCTCCTTGAGCATGGCGCGGTTCACCTCCTCGCGCTTCTCGCGCAGGTCTTCGATGCACTTGACCAGCTCATTGTTGTAGTTCTGCAGTGTCGCGCCCTGCTGAGCCATTGCGGAGCGATTGGAGCTGAGAAGTAAACGGCACGAAGAGAAGATGGAGACCGAGTATGAAGCGGAGCTCTTGACACTAAGGAGGCGTCGCGTCCTTCCGTTACACCTATGGTAGTTGAAGTTATTCCCGGCTCTGTACCCATGCTCTCCAACTGCCAGGTGCTATTCATCCAGTTAAAGAGCATGCTCTTAACCCTGACCAACAGTTGTAGAGGGTTTTGCACTTAGCAAGGCAGACCAAAATGGGCGAGCAGGAGCGAATGTTCGCGGGGCTGTATCTCTGCTCCACGGGTCTGGATCTTGACATCAAGGTATGCATCTTGTTCGTCTGCGTCTCCTCTATCTAACGCACGGTTCCCCACGCTCTAACTCTTGCTCCATTGTCTGCAAATCCACAAAACGCATCCTTAACTCCAAGGAACAAGTGCGCAAGATCGTTGTGGCTTGCGGAGGGCGCTTCCAGGATGACCTGGACGCAGAAACCACCACCCACTTGATCGCCGAGGCCGCGGGCTCTCTAAAGCACCGCGTACGAGCCAAAAAGACCCCGAAATGAGCTCAAAACGTGCCATTAACCCTTATTTCACTGTAAATTTCGTGTTATTGCTGCTATTTACCAGGCTGCAGTGGCCCACGAGCTGCCTGTGGTGTCGCCTCGCTGGGTGTTCGAGAGTTTCAGGGCTGAGAAGCTTCTGGACGTCAAGGACTTCGGTCTCCGCGTGCTGGAAGGTCTGGGCATCTGCACGGCGGGACTCACGATGGAGGAGAAGGAGACGGTGGCGCAGCTGGCTGAGACTCATGGCGCTCAGTATGATGGGCGGCTGGAGCTGGGCTTCACGAGTGTGCTCATTGCGCAGCACCCCGAAGGAGCCAAGTACGAAGCGGCCGTGGCCAACGACATCCCGGTGGTGCATATCGGCTGGCTGTACGCGTGCTTGGAGGGCCAGATGCTGGTGGATGAAGACGAGTTCGCGTTGCGACCGGAGGCTGAGGAGGTCAGTCTGCAGCCGACGTTTATCGCTGTGAATCAGCAGAAAGAGGCCCAAGAACTGGTGAACGAACTACCGGAGATTGTGACGAGGCATCGGCGCAACCAGAACGAGAAGGATGAAGAAGAGGACGAGGACGGGGACGAAGACTGGATGGAGCTGTTCGACGGTTGTGTTTTCTACTTGCTGGGCTTCCCACCGCGAATGAACACTTTGCTGCAACGACTGGTACGCACTGGTATGGGGACGATTTACCACAATGTGGTCATACGCCAGGTGACGCATGTGGTTGTGAGCGCTTCGCTGTCAGATAAACACACGCTGGAGGCTATTCGAGCTCGCGTGATTGCTGCGAATGCTGAAGGCGAGGTGCACTTCGTGTCCGCGGGTTGGATACTGGACTGCGTCAAGTGTTTGGACCTCCAGCCGGAGGAGCTTTACCCCGTCGAGTTCGACGTTCATGCCCCGGAACCTGAACCAGGCGCTGCTGTTGGTGTTCCTAAAGTGCTCATAGGTGCTCCTGTTGAGCAACCGGTCGCTGAAGTACAAGAGGAAGATAACTCGGAGGAAGTCGCGCTGTCTGAAGACCTACTGCAAATCGGCGATGGCAGCAGCATTTTGACAACTCCAGAAAAGGCCTCTTCGAAGAAAAAGAGGACCCACATCTTCGCCGGCTACTCATTCTTACTGCTATGTCGGAATCCGGAAGACAAGCACATGATCAAGCCCATGCTTAAGGAACTTAGAGGTGAGAGGGGAGGCGCTGAGGCCATCGCACTCGCCGCCATCGATTTCCACCTCGTGGACCCGGAGCAATTCTCGTTTGTGAGCCATGCGGTAGTGTGCACCGGTGCGGTAATGAACGAGCAGGAGGCTCTAAAGATGCAAGAGCGTATTCACAGTGTCCAGCGCGATCAGCGCGCGAACGAAGCGGAAGAGGACAATGATGCAGAACTGGATGAAGAAGACGACAGGTCCCGAAAACGAGCACGACACAAGCCTCGACAACGAATGTTGCAGTTCGTGTCAGATTTGTGGGTGAACTGCTCGCTCGCGGCGAGGACGAAGCTGTCGTTCTCATCCCACGAACTCTTTGGCGTCAGCGCCAACTATCCGCGCGCTCTATTTACCTCGCCAGTGCCTCTGCCTGGTTTCCGCGATGTGGTAGCCTCCACTTCGGTATACATCGGCATTGAACAGCTTGTTGTGGTGGAGCTGCTTCGGGTTGCTGGTGCCCACGTGACGAGAAAGCTCAACACAAACAACACGCACCTCATCTGTCTGAAGCCATGGGGGATGAAGTTCGACAAAGCCACCAAGTGGGGTCTGCACGTCGTAAAAGCACGCTGGGTAGTCGACAGTTTGTTGCAAGGCAAGCGCCTCAGCGAGGATATCCCGGACTTCCAGGTTGTCGAAGGCGACGAGTCCAGCAGCTTCACCCACCTTACGAGCGAGGAGACTGTTATGTCGCAGTCTTCCCCACGCTCCAGCACAACGTGAGATCAACAAACTGTCAATTGAATTCAAAGATGGAGGATTTTTCTGAGCTGTACGGTCACGTAGTGCTTCAAGCTTCGCTCAGCTCGAATGAATGACGTTTGGTGTACACGGGCGTGATAACGGCGTGCATCTCGAAGTCATCGCTTAGGCGTCGTTCACGGTGTTCTCGGTGGTTCCTCTTCTTGTACAAGACGACACCAGCGGCGGCTGCGATGGCGCCAATGGCGATGGCAATCGCGACCCAAGCAATCCCAGTACCGCTGCCACTAGCCCCTGGGTCAGTGTTTGTCGTCGTTGCAGCGTACGAGACGTAGCTCTGGCCCGCAAGTGACGCCGTGGCGGGCGAAGCCGTGTACGTCGCTTCTTGTTGCACTGGGGACGAGGTGGATGCAGTCACTGGTGTTGCAGACTGAGTATCGTACTGGTTTGCCTGCGAAGACGTGGATGAGCTCCATTGAGTTGGCGTTGTCGGCTGTAGCGTCGTCGGCTCTGTTGTACTCGGACAAGGCGTAGCCGGTGGAGGTGTTGCCGGCTTGGTCGTGCTTGGACAAGGCGTAGTCGGTGGAGGTGTTGCTGGCTCAGTTGTGCTCGGACAAGGCGTAGTCGGTGGAGGTGTTGCCGGCTCGGTTGTGCTCGGAGAAGGCGTTGTCGGCAAAGGTGTTGCCGGTTCGGTTGTGGTCGGACAAGGCGTTGTCGGCAAAGGCGTTGCCGGCTCGGTCGTGCTTGGACAAGGCGTAGTCGGTGGAGGTGTTGCTGGCTCAGTTGTGCTCGGACAAGGCGTAGTCGGTGGAGGTGTTGCCGGCTCGGTTGTGCTCGGAGAAGGCGTTGTCGGCAAAGGTGTTGCCGGTTCGGTTGTGGTCGGACAAGGCGTTGTCGGCAAAGGCGTTGCCGGCTCGGTCGTGCTTGGACAAGGCGTAGTCGGTGGAGGTGTTGCTGGCTCAGTTGTGCTTGGACAAGGCGTTGTCGGCAAAGGCGTCGCTGGCTCAGTTGTGCTCGGACAAGGCGTTGTCGGCAAGGGTGTTGCCGGCTCGGTTGTGCTCGGAGAAGGCGTTGTCGGCAAAGGTGTTGCCGGCTCGGTTGTGCTTGGACAAGGCGTTGTCGGCAAAGGCGTCGCTGGCTCGGTTGTGCTCGGACAAGGCGTCGTAGGAGAAGGTGTTGCTGGCTCGGTCGTACTTGGACACGGCGTAGTCGGTGAAGGCGTAGCAGGCTCCGTTGTGTTAGGATACGGGGGTGCATCAGTCTCTGGGCACGGCGTAGTCGGTGGAGGCGTTGCTGGCTCGGTTGTGCTTGGACAAGGTGTAGTCGGTGGAGGCGTAGCAGGTTCCGTTGTGCTTGGATACGGGGGTGCATCCGTCTCAGGACACGGCGTGGTCGGTGCTGGCGTGGTAGGTTCTGGCATTATCGGCTTTGATGTGATCGGTTCCGGTGTGGTTGGCTCCGGTGTCGTCGGTGTCGGTGTCGTAGTCTCAGGCACGGTCGGCTTCGTTGTCGTGGGCTCCAGTGTGGTTGGAGCCGCCGTTGTAGGCTCTGAGGTGGTTGGCACTGGAGCCGGCGTAGTTGGAGCCGCAGTAGCCGGTGCTTCAGTTGTCGGCGCTGCCGTTGGTGCCTCCGTTGTCGGCGCTGGGGCTGTGGTCGGCGCGGCGGTCGGAGCTTCAGTGTTCGGCGACGTCGTGGGTGCCGACGTGGGCTTCTCGCCGCAGTTGTACAGCGCCCTCACAGCCGACGTCTGCACGAACCACTTCTCGTCGTACTCCTCGTGACCATCGAACCGGTAGCTGGAGTCGATGTCCACCGCCACGTCAGACTCGTTCACTTCCCAAGTGGGGCACGCCGTGGACGGCGCCTCAGTGACCTGCAGGCCGCAACCGACCGACGGAAGGACGCAGCCCCACGTCGAGTCCGTGACCAGTTGGCACTCGGCGTCTTCAGGCGCCACGCAGTTCCCGCCCACAAAGGACGGCAGGTACGCGCGGCAGTCGGCGACAGCGACGTCGCCTTTCAGTGGGCAGGCCGTCCCTAAGGGCGCATTTCCGCTGCCCGAGCAGACGCCGCCTCGACTGGAAGCCAAGTCGAACGTGGCGTCAGCACAGACGCTCACCTGAACTGCATGGGCGAAGTGGTCGTGATGGCGCAGAGCTAGGAGCAGCAGTGCTAGCAACTGTGAAGACCTCATTCGATTCGTCTTCTCTCGGTGAGGCGAATTCCAGACTGGGCAGGAGGAGGAGGCGACATGCACCCAGGTGAGACCGTCTTCAGAAGAGGCAGGCATGTGAGTCAACCGGGTTCAGCGAATACGCGGCAGGTGCAGGACGCGTGCATTTTTTTCTGTTAGCGAACGCACCCGTGGGCGCCAGGCTGGGGACCTCAAGACGTGATTCAAGTGCATCTCTGATACGACGCGTGGCGTGGACTGCATCGTTCCGGCGTGTTTCTAGGTAGTTAGTTCCCTCATCCTGGTGAGCCGGATTTTCATCAGCAGCATCGAAGTTTTGAATGCTCGGGTGAAGGAAGCTACAATGCGCAATGCGCCAAGCTGCGGTGTGCTGTCCGTAGTGCCAGTGCCCAGGATCTCGCGCTGCAGAATCGATCGCGCCAAAGTTGTCCTCATCTCTGTATCCATGTTGAAGTGGGGTGTCCACCTGACCGAGCGCGCCTATGCCGCAAGTTGAGTCAGCCATCACCTCACTGCAGCCAGGTGCCTGTGCAATTAATTAAGCTTAACGTAGCTAGTGCCCAGGTTCCAGTCCGCAGGCCTCTCATCGACAAGATTCTCTGAACCGTTTGGTGCTGATTGGGCAAATCCACCCGTGTACATATCTTCCTCCCCATTAGATATCTCGACTCTTGGGACTTGACACCGTTGTATAACATGGGGGAGGACTGGGCGTACATGGACTCGCTGCGCCCTCCCGTCTACATCTGTCTCCGTCGCAAGGTCGCCGATGGAGCAGGTTATGAGCCCATGTCGCTGGATGGACGGTGAGCCGTCACACCTCTCGCGTCATCATCACAGTTGGTAATGCTTACTGGTGTGTCGGCTGCAGGGTGGACAAGAAGGACTGGGCCCACGTGCCGTGGTCTGATGCCTTTGTAGACATCGAAGGACCGGAGCGCAAGCCCGTGGACCATCCGCTCACCAAGTTCAAGATGATGTACGACGACAACACGCTGTACGTCGGCGCGGAGCTCCTCGAGCCCAAGATCTGGGGGACCATCACCGAGAAGAACAGCACCATGTACCACGAGAACGACTTTGAAGTGTTTTTCAACCCGGACGGCAGTCGACATCACTACTAGTAAGTCGAAGATTTTCGTTTTTCCTAGTTTTTGTTTTGTTTTGATTGGGTTGTTTTTGGTGCAGTGAGTTGGAGGTGAACTGCTTGAACACGATTTGGGAGTTGCTGCTGCATCGGCCGTACAAAGATGGCTACAGTATCGAGAACCCGTTCAACTTGGTGTCATTGCGCTCCGCTGTGTTCGTGGACGGCCGGACCAATTCACCCGAGACCGAGTGTGTGCGCTGGTGCGTGGAGATGAGTTGGTCTCTTGCAGAGCTGCAGCAGTTCGACAAGCTGCGCTTTCGTGGTGAAGCGGGGGAATCTCTGACGGGGAGAGCCACTCCCCGACTTCCGTCAGCTTCTGGACACACATCTCGACCTGCCGTGACCACTACTAACACGGTGGCAGGAGACGTGTGGCGAGTCAACTTTTCGCGTGTGCAGTACGAGCTCGAAACGGTGGTGAATGTTGATACGCAGCAGTTGCAGTACCAAAAAGTTCCTGATAAACGCGAGGACAACATCGTGTGGGCCCCGACGGGGGTGATTGATATCCACCGTCCTGAGAGGTGGGGGTACGTCTTCTTCAGTAGCGAAAATGAGCTGCCTGGTGGTGAATTAGAGCTGTCGAGTGCCATGAACGGGTTTTTGGAGGAACGCATGGCTATCGAGCGAATCCTGGACGCAGTTTACTACCGACAGCGAGCGTTTCATGCCTTCCACGGTGGCTTTGCATCGACGATGAAGATGCTGTACACCGGCCTGTCGCCGCAAGCTTCGCCAACTTCTTCGGGGCCGAATGCGGAGCTGAAAGTGTGGACGGAGGCGTTTCCACTTTGTGAGCTACTCCGACGATACGAACTCAACATCCCAGTGATCTCTGCTAAGAGTGACCTCGTTCCCAACGATTCTCCAGCTGAAGTTGACAAGGTTGTTGGAAAGTCTGCTGAGGTGACTGCATCTGACAGCAGCCACAGGAAAACTACCCGACACTACGCCCCCGCGTTGGACCAGCATGATGAGGATTTCGATGCCGATTTCAATGTATTGACTAGTGAAGAAGGTGTTGAGGAGGAGGAGGTAGACCCACCGCCTGTGAAGGAGACTGCCGGTATCCCTCTGCCTCTTAGTCCTCGGCAGCAGGAGATCCAGAGTCTCGAGACTCGTGGACTTTTCTCCAACTTTACGGTGGCCGTGCGTAGCTCGACGCAAGAATGGCACATGGCGCAAGATGGTCGTCTCTGGCAGGCGGCGTAAATCCCTACAAGTGGCCATGCCGCTTCAAATTCAAAGGTGAACAATTGATCAGTGCGTTGTGATGACACTGAGAACGGAAACATTGCAAGTACTGCCTCACATTGTAAAAGAAAACGAGTAATTCAAGCAAGCAAAGAGAGAGAGTTACTCAAGAAGATATCTAGTCTGTACATCAAGTTCGTCCTGCTCCAGGATCAGTACACGACGGCACGCATGTCCTCGAGACTTGGTAGGTCGTACATCATTTTCCCCGCATCCATGCTGATGGAGATGCCCTCGGAGCCGTACTGACGCATGTTGTGTTCATACTGCGCGATGGCATCCACTCCGACTCCCATCTCGCGGAAGTATTTCACCAGCATTCGAGCGTCGTGGAGTGCCGTATTGCAGCCGATCCCTGCCGGGGCCATCGTGTGCACTGCATCTCCCATCAGCGTGACCGTCGACGGCTGCCAGTGCCGAATTTCCGGGGACATGGTCGAAATGCGCAGGAACGAGCTCCACTCGGGTGACTGGTGCTCGAAGATTGCTCGAATCTCTGGACACCAGTTGCGCGTCATGTCATTCGACAAGTTTGCGACTTGCGTTGGCTTCATGGAGAAGAGTTCTTGGACGGTGGTGTCTTCGTCCCGGTGGAAGTGCTGAGCGCGCGCAATGAGGACCCAGCAAATGTAGTTCTGGAGGTCCGGCACGTCCGTGCTGGAGATTGCCGCAAATTCTTTCAGGTCGGCCTGCACAGTGCAGCGAGGCTCCATGACGAGGCTCATCGGAGGCTCCTTGCTGATGACCATGGTGGTCTTGTCAGTCTCGAAGAAGTTTTCGATCTCGGGTGTCAACTTCGTTTTACCGTAAATTGCTCCGCTATCCGTGTCCAGGAGGGTAGCAGCTCGAGGGACGTACTGTCGACGCACACGCGAAGTCGTGCCGTCCGCGCCCACAAGCACACTGCCCTCTACGGTCATGCCATTCTCGAAGGCGACCTCCACACGTCCGTTAGGTTGCACATGGAAGCTCTTGAAAGCCATCCCGTACCGGATTTCGTGCTCGTTCAGGTCCGTGAGCATCAGAGACCGCAGCATGGCGCGGTCAGCGCTGAAGACGTTCTTGGTAATGTCGGATTTGTGCGAGAATTGCGCGTTGGGGGGAGCAATGGCTCCCGTTTCGGCTTCCAGGTACTTGAATCCGGGCTGGAAATGGCCTGTGGCTCGAAGGAAAACCTCGAAGTTTTCGGGCGAGAGGTTGGTCTTCAGTGCTTGATACCCGTCGCTGTTGATCCGCAAGCGGTAGCCTTGCGTGCGATAATTGGGAGACGGATCGCGCTCGAACACAGTGAAGGGGATGCCATTTTTCTTGAGACCTTGGGCGAGGCAGAGCCCTCCAATCCCACCGCCGACTATCAAAACATGGGTGCGGTAGTCCATGCGGCAAGGTGGCGCGTACTGCGGGTTGCCAGAGCTCGAGGAGCCTACCGAGAAGCTGTTGCTGCCACGAGAGCGTCCACTCTTGCTGAGGCTGGTGCGGTCACGCGGACGCGCAGCAGTCTCCGGCTCCACATAGCCAAAGCGCGACTTGATCCAGCGGATCATCTTGCGGCGCTTGGATTCGTCGTAATCATCGGCGTCTTGAGCTTGGCGTTGGTCGTAGTGAGTCGCTCGGGTGTGGTGGTGGTGACGATTGCGACCCATGTTTGCTGGTCGGCGGAGTTGGTTGGTTAGATGTCACGGACTCGGATGGACAAGGGGTTTTGAAGAATGAAAGCCTGCAAAGTGGCGTGAATTTGGCCGAGCGGCGATTGTATCGATGGTGCTCTGCTCGCACTGAATACGGTTCCGATGCATGCGGTGTGGGAGCAGCGCCACGCAGCACTGAAGGCAGTACGTCAGCGAGTGCAATACCGAGAATATGGAAATGGAGCTCCAAGTGAATGAACCAGCACAACCGCAGCCATTTTTGAGCGTGACTACGCCGTGGAGAGTGGAAGATAAAGCCGGCTAGTGCGTGCAATTTCATTGCGGTGGGTTTCATAGGAGCCCTTGCAGTGCTTTCGATGTCGGAATGTCAAACGCTGGACGCCACGTCGTGCATGGTGGTAATCCGCGGAAAGCGCTGTGATTGGTCGGATTGTTGAAGTTGTTGCACAAGTCGCATATAAGTGCGGCCGGGCCAGTTGTTACCGGAGACCAACGCAAACGAATCTTTCAGTAAGGCCGAGTACGCTACGAGTCCGAAGGTGACTGACCTTCACGCTAAACTGTCGCTGGTTATCCACAAAGCGGACCCATAGCCTGGGAGCTGTCCGTTTATTGAACGAATCACTTTACTTAACCCTTTGAAGTTTAGCTTCATTCATTGAGCGCCACGACGCGACCGCAATCGAGTTTGGATCGTGCTTCGATAGAGCAGCAGCCTCACTTGGTGTGGTTGACAAAGCTCAGCGCTAGAAGACGCATGAAAACGATCCACGCGACAACATACCCGCAGGCCTCACTTTGATTGACTCTCCAGTGGAGTCTCAATGTACTCGGCCACCGTGATGACATTCGGCAATGCTGGAGATGTGCCCGTGCGCTGTCGTAAGCAGCAAAAACTATTGGCCAAGATGTACATGTTCGGGACGACATGATGCAACCATACATGACCACAAGGGAGCGATGCAGCCAGAGGGCTCATGCCGGTGAATAGCATACCACTAAGCTGAATCTCGAAGACTATGTGAACTCCACCAACGCCATCCCCAACGCTACAGCCTCGGACTACGTCACGGTACATCTACAAAATACTCGAATGTAACTTTCATAAAACTAACCAAATTTTTGTTGTTTTGCTGTAAAGTATTTTCATGAGCTGCTGGAGGGTGCTCAAACCGATCCGGACCACATCCCGATCACGTTCCAACGTCACAAGGGGGAGGTCTTCCAATTGGAAGTGAGTGTGAAACTTCAAGTGCTCAAGCAGTTGCGCGTGGCGACGTACTGCATCGAGATGGAGCCCATTTCACTGGAACGCATCGACGTTCTCGAGTCCAAGATGCGCGACCTACAAGACGAAGTCGATCAACTCCGGGAGGACAGCGAATAGGTCATTGAAAACCAAAGCAGGGGGCTGCAAGATCTGGAGGTGTCGGTCAAGCTACTGCAGGACCACGCGGGTGCTCGCGAGAAGGAGATCGCAGAGCTGAAGAAGCAGTTCATGACACTGGGGGTATCGCAAGACACGACCACAATGGTGCAGGTGCAGGTGCAGGTGACGACCAAAGTGGCGGACTGGATCTGCTGGAACAACAATGTGGACGGCATCGTCCGCACGAACCTCCCGGGGCTGTACCACGTGACGGCAGTGGTCAACTACAAGTCGAAAAGCACCAACGCGGCCATCCAGTTCATGAAAGGCGCCGAGTGCATCCAGACGGCGTATTGCGGCTTCACGGACGGCTACTGCAGCTCGACGACGTTGGCGTGCACCACTCGCGTCGAGAAGAACCAACAGTTCGCTGTCAAGTGCCCCGTCAGTCTCACGGGTATGAGCTTCCTGACGATCGTTCGGCTCGGAAAGTAGTTGCAAGGTCGAACTTCATGCACGTTGTATTCACTCAATGTACTTCAGTGATGCTCGTTCTGCTTGATGGTACTGTTCCGACCACTTTGTACAAAATTATCAGCTAACCGGAAGACTATTGCGTAGTTTACTCCGTCTTGATCGCTGCAATCTCATGACGATGCCCGGATGTTCCTCTAGTAATATGTCAGTGTGGTTTAATAAGTATGTTTCACAAGTCGGTTGGTGATCTCATGGTACTGTGCGCTTACTGTAACACGCATTGCGGTGGAGTTTAGAACCATTTTACTCAGCACAGTAACGATATACTACCTCTTTGATCATACTTCGAAGTAACAAACATATATTTTCGCTACGAGCAATTGCTAGAAAGAAAAAGTTGACGCCGCCGGAACGTATCGCGATTTCTCGTTTCTCCGCATTACTTCAAGCGAATATAGCGTCGCTCCGGAATTGACGCGAAAGTGAAAATTAAACTTAAGACGCTGGCGTCCAGACGGCTCAATGCTCGGATAGCTCCTGTAGAAGAATTGTTGTTCCATCCGCTTCGAACAGCACTGAGCATCGCAGCTTTTGACAGCTTTGGGAATTTTTCCTTCGTTACCGGGAGGAATTCACCCTCGAGAGCAATAAGCCGCTCTATATCGTCAGGACAAAGAGGGCGGATATACGAAAACACACCCAGCACGGCCAACGTTTTCCTCATTCGTAGCGTAGTGTCTGTCAAGCACGTCATCAAGGCAGACAAATCGCCTACACCATACAACGTCATCTCTTTGATTGCCCATTGCCGCAGCGCTTCGTTGGGGACTGACACACGAATGCCGTAGAACTTCAAGTCCAGTTTTTCCTGGTCTGGGCAGATCGTGGCCAACATGCACAGATCAATGTGCTGTCTTTGACTTTCAAGTGACAGATAAGCCTGCTGCATATGACTTTGAGATGACAGATCAGCCGCCTGATCTCTTTGACTTCCAAGATACAAGCTTCGAAGACTTCCCCCAATCAAGCGCAGTAGTTGCATCAGCGTAGCCACGCTCTCGAGGGTACTAAGATGCAGCATGAGCGAGCTAATGCTCTTGAGTTGACTCGATGGGAGGCTTGGGCACACCGCGTCCGAGACAAAATTATTCCCTCCGTCTTCAATCTTTGCAGTGCAAATCCCATATCCAGGGACAACTACCTCCACCGAATCGCTCATAGTGGCCGGGTTGTACAGTGCTCGGCAACGTAAGGCACGCGTAATTTCGAGACGGATGCCATTTCTACCGGATAATTGGGCTCCTTTCTGAATTTCCATAAATCCATACTCTGGAGGACGATCTTGGCTCTGCTGCAACGCCGGTTGTGGGTAGTTTGTTATGGCAAATCCAGGTGCTGCTTGTTGCTTTTGTGGCAAATTGAATTGTGTCTGCTATTGTCTTGCTTATCCTAATCGGTTCAATCCTGTCTGCTCGTCTTCTATATGTAGTGCCCCTGGGTGCGGCCCTGTACCCGAAGGGAGAATGCATGTCGATTACGCTGTGCTGTTTACCCCAGCAGTTGGCTGCTGAGTGCTGGTGTGGTGCCACGGAGTGCTGGTCTCGATTGCTCGAGCTTACCAACCTCTCCGGAATGCTGGTGGTGGTTGTTCTTGTTTGTTTTTGCAGCCAAGGAATGTAGGTAGCCGACGAAGTGTTGCAAGCATGCGATGCAGGAGGAGCATGGCTGTGAGAATCCCCACAGTGCCCCCCTAAGCCGTGCTTACTCTTGCAGAGCAGCAACTGCGGCGCGAAGTCCGTCGGGAGAGCTCTCGGCAACGTACTCAGCCACTTTGGCTGGCACATCGTTGAACAGTTCTTCCAGGCCTTCGTAAGAGTTCTCTGCATCCTCCAAACCTTGCCACGATACCTCCAATTCCCAGCGCGACAACTCGTCATTGTAGCGCGCGCCGCAGAATCGCTCCACGTTAAGGAGAAGCCCTTGGTTGGAGACGTGCTGCATCATTTCCTCAGTGATATCGAGGCTTGAGTCGGCGTAGAATTTCAAACGAGAACCGTGTACATCATGACAGGCTTTGGTGATGAGATGTTCAATGATGAACGAATGCGAGAGGGCATCAATCACCTTGAATGGCCCGACCCAACGGACCATGAGTTTGTTCCCTGGTAGTCGAGCATCCACCCGAGACCAGAAAACAAAGTCTCCTTCCGAAAAGTTGCATGGGGCCCCTTTCTTTGCTGCCATTTGCTGTAGACGACGGCGCTCACGTATGTCCGCAACCTCTTTGTGCATCTCCTGGAGGCTGCGGCGTAGCTCATCAAGTCGTTTCACAATGGCCGGCTCGCTCAGATCGACCGCAATCGGTTCATCATCGTGGCTGCGATGCGGATTCCAAATCACATCCAGTGCACTAGTAGGTGGCAACCCCGTGAAAAGCTCCACAGGAGCCTTGTCACCCAATGATGGTAGCTCCGTGTGGTTCAAATTAGCTTGGACTACCGGAAGCAAGTACGGCCACTCCTTGGTGTCCAGCTGATACTCCATAAGGAGCACTCTGAGCACCTGCAGGACATCGCGATTCACTCGCTCAACAGTGCCGTTGACCCACGGACTGTATGGTGGCGTGAAGTCCTGCTTGATTTTCAACCGGCGGCTAAGCAGATTCTACACCGAGTTGCGAAAATGGGTGCCACAGTCAGACTGCCAGGTCTCCGGAGATCCGAATCGCTTATACCAGTCCATGATGGCTTCAGCGGCTATGAACGCAGTCGGGGAGCTGCAAGCGACCAGCTCGCAGAAATGCGTCAAATCGTCTTTCAACACGAGTACGTAGCGCAGGTCCCCATGACTCGGAGTCAATGACAAAAAGTCCCAGTGCAAAACCTCATTACGTCTGCTGCACTTTAGCGTAGGTCCCCACGGGCGCTGAATCACATGCGGTCCCTTCACGTGCTTGCACAAAAGACACGTTCGCACGAATCGCTTGATAATACCAGTGGCATCATCCAATGCAAAGCGACTCATTGCGTTCAGCATTGCCTGCTCTTCTCGATGTCCGTGGGAGCCAGCGTGGGCTACGACCAATATTCGAGCCAGCAAACGCTTTGCTGCTGCAGGAATCCACGGTTTGCCGTCAACGCACACCAATCCATCCACCACTGTGTGGTCAGGTGGTGCTGATCGTACATGCCTCTGCTGAGCGTCAGCAAGACTTTCGTTTGAAGGCCAGTCAAACGCGCTGTCCTCCTATGGTCGAAGCTGTGAGATTTCTTGCGCGCTGCGGGTCCGCACAAAGTTAATCTTCTTCACGGACTGACTGCCATCCCGCACATGCCACTATCTCGACACGATGTCCGCCCATAGGTTATTCGCTCCGGGAATATGCTCAATTGTGTAGATGTACCCAGTTAGACGCATGGCCAACGCTGGAGTTTCGCCTTGACATGCTTCTTGAGCTCTTTGTCCGGGGCAAAAATTGCGATCAGGTTCGCATGGTCACAGTATAACCGAAACCCATTTGCACGCTGCAGCAAATACTCCAGTGTAGTGCACGCTTGCACAATCGGAAACGCTTCCTTTTCAACGATACTCCAGTTGGCCTGTGAGTCGCGGAACATTCCCCCTTTGCACACCAGCAACTGATGCTGTTGCTCATGAATGGGCAAGTCATTCTTCCAATCCGCAACCTGCGTCACCACTATAGCATACCCTACATCACTTGCGTCTGAGAACACGCAGATCTGCTGGCTGGGGTCTGGGAACGCGAGCGGAGTCGAAGCGCCGATGCGTTCAAGCATCATGATGTAAGCGGACTTTTCATCATCGCTCCAAACCAACGGTATGCGCAACGCCTGCTGTCGACGTCTGCTCGTGCCCTTCAACGCTGCATCGAGCTTGGCTTGTAGAGGCGCCGCATGCCGAGCGAAATCCACAATAGAATCTCGAAGCCAATTCGCGGCGCACAAGAAGTATTGTAGATCTCCAGCCGTCTCTGGCAATGGCAGCGCCCTCAGTGCATCAACTCGCTCGGGGTCATGGGCAACACCATCTCCACTAATGAGTCGTCCACACCACTTGGCCTGAAGCTGAAATAGCTTACTCTTCATGATGTTGAGTTCAAATTAAACTCACGAAGCAACTCGAAGAACTTCCGCAAAGCCTGCAGAAATTCCACGACAGTTTTTGCAAAAAGAATAACATCATCGATCCAGGTCAGCACTGCATTGTAGAGCAACGGGTCGAACACGAACTGCATCTGGTTCTGGAAGTGCAATGCACTATCGGTAGCTCCTTGAGGCACTCGGGTCGGGGTGTAGATCGCGTCAGGGGTCATAAAGCTGAACATCTCTTGCGAGTCCGCGTGCAAGCCCATCTGCCAAAAGCCTTTGTGGAGGTCAAAGCTGGCAAATCCACATGACCCACGAACCGAACTAGTTACCACCGACAGGTTGGGTGCTGTGCCCGCAATAGGCACAGTCATTGCGTTCAACCTTCGGTAGTCTACGGTCATCCGAAATTCCCCTTGCGTTCCAGGTTTCTTCACAGGAACTACTGCTGAAGCCCAGCGACATAAATTGTTCTTGCGAATCAATCCCCGGTCTTCTAATTCCTTCGTGTATTCTCGAAGGAACTGCTGTTGCAACGGCGGATAGCTACGAGCCTTGCAGCGATAGGGTACAGCACCAGCTTTCAACTGAACCCTCAGTGGTTCCACTCGTGCTGGTTCCCCGGTCTCCAACTCGGAACGAAAGACATCTCTGAACTCCGACACTAGGTCGCCCAGTGTATCTGCATGCTCCGCCGGAAAACCGTTGGACACTGCTTCCGTCACCATTGTGCGCAAACGTTCAGCATGTGCCCCAGCGTCGATAATGCCAAACACAGAGTCAGGTGGAAGACCATCATCTGAGTCATCAAGGTTCGGCGCCACCGCAAGCTGCTCAATCATCCGGCCCATGTCAATTCCAAGCGAGCGCAAAGTTATCTTGCCCAGCAAGAACCCATCAGTGTCTGCATCCAGTACCGTGCACGGAACTTGATATAGGTTGACAGGTCCCGCTGCTGTGTTAATGCGCAGATCCAGATGTGCTTCCTCTGTACACACTGTAACTCGACCATCGTACATCTACACCTCCTGCGGCACTGCAAGTGGTTCCAACCTGACGTCACTTTGCAGCTCGACAAGGTCGTCAATCACACGGCGCGGCACAACGTTGGCGTCGGCTCCACTATCCGGGCAGAATGGTACGTCAATAAGGTCATTGAGGCGGACAGACTGGCCATCGCCTGCCGCATAACCTCGTAGACGCCATCGCTTCACCTGCCTGCGGCTGCTACGCATCTCAGTCGTTTTCTGCCGAGCGCTCTTTTTCTCTGCATCACTGGCTGTTGGGCAGTCGTCTAGCCAATGCGGGCCCTTGCATACCCAGCAGCCTGTGCGAGGCGGTTGCCTCTGCTGGGGTTTCGAAGCTGCTGCAGCTCCATGCTTGAAATGCTCAGGCCGTGGCTTGCTCTCACCCTGAGCCGTGGGTTTTGATGCCGGTGCTGCTGCCCTCACCACTGGAGCTTGTTTCTTAACGTCCTTGCTCTTTCCAAACTCCTGTCTGAGATAGTGGTAATGCTGTTGCAGACGGGCGCGCTGCAAAACGAGAGGATAGAGCTTCACGCAGCTCGTTGCGGCCTCTCGATGCTCCAGCTTTACCATGGGTTGAATCTCAACCCGCAGCTCTTCGGGCTGCAGACTGTTGATTAGCAGCTTACAGCGCTGCTTCATGCGAGGCTTGAAGAATGGGTCTGTTTCCGGGCATATCCCGAGCTGTGCTGTCAGCCCATTATCCTCAATGATGCGGTCAAAGTCGGCGAAGTAATGCAGAATGCGGGCATCACAATCGTCAATGCGCAGGTTCATCTTTAATACAGGTAGTACTACCACTTCCGACACCAGCTGTTGTGTATTTTTCATGTACATGAAAAATTATTGCAGGATTTAGCCACTACAGACTAATTGACGCCACTTTGAGCATCAGATCAACAATCTCGCCGTCGGTATCGCCCTCTTCAACACCCTCGTCCTCGCTGTCTTCGTCCGGCTCGTCGTTTCCACGAAGGGGAGTCGCAAAACCAGTATTTTGCCAACAGTGCGCCACCGTCTTGGCCTCCGTAGACGACCACAGCAGCGAGCTCCATTGCATCGCCTGAAGTTGGTCTGTTTTGTATGCAGACTGCCCATTAACATTTGCATCAGCCTCAAACCTTTCGATCCCGTGGTCAATCTGTAACGACCTAAAGCGTGCCTTGAAGGACGCAATAACACCGGCGTCCAGAGGCTGCAGATAGGTGGTAGTATTGGCCGGCAGCTTCTGAACTTTGATGTTCGTCAGCACCATGTCGCCGAGAGCATGGGAGGACACGTTATCAACCAGCAGCAGGATATGCCGCTTCGCAGCACGCATCTCCTTGTCCAACTGCAGCAACCAGTTCTGGTAGATCTTCGAGTTCATCCAGGCCTTGGTACTCTTGCGATACAGGTAGTCGAGCTGTTCAACCGTCTTCTTACCAAAGCACCGCGGCTTTTGGGCCTTGCCAATAAACAAAACGGGGAGCGAGTCGCTCCCGTCTGCATTGGTAGTCAGCGCTAGCGTTAGCCGAGCCTTATTTTTCTTGACGCCTTTTGTTGTTGCCGTGCAAATACTCCGCCCAGGCGCGGCTGCGTAGTACAGCCCGGCCTCGTCCATGTTGTAGGTGTCGTAGGCGTCGTGGCAGTCGGTGATCTCGTGGATGGCATGGCGTCCTTCTCTCACTACGTCGGCGTCAGCAGAGCCAGCCTCGCCGTGTCGCGGTCTGTAGCGTAGCTTGTGCCGCTTGAGAAACCCGGTCAGCCAGCCAACGGAGAGTCCGACATCGAGCGCAGGCCCGCCTACACCTTCTCGAATCTGCTCGGCCTTCCTAGTGATAGCTTTGCGGTTAAGACACAGCCCCTTCGCTTTTACGCTACCCACCCACTCCTCTAAATTCTTTTCTAAGGCAGGCGCCTTTACCTTTAGCGGCTTACACCGTTTGCCCTCACCGTACTCTGGTTTCTTGATAGTGCTTGCGTTCTTTAGTATGTCAGATACTGTGTTGCGGGCTGGGGCTTTGCGCAAGCGGGATGCTCGCTTGGACCACCGCGCTAGCTCTGAATGGGTCATGCCAGGCTCCGCTGCGCTCTTGTCAATCAGCTCGCGCTTGTTCTCGATCGTCAGCCAGCGTCCCATTGCTCCCTCGGAAGGGGGCCACAGCGCTCAGAAGCCAGTCTGCGGCGAGTGGTGGACGCGCGCTAAGCATCCCTGTTTAAGCTGATAACGTATTATTAAGGATATTTTTTCTAGGAGGTGTCGGAAGTGGGAGTACAAGCTGTAGATCGCGAAAGAGACGATCCAAATCAGGAACGTGAGCGTTCTTCAGGTGGTTGCACCGATTTTAGATTTCAGCCACCAACTCAATGTCGTTCACCTCAGCGACGGACTTGAACAGGACGTAACGGGCGATCACGGCCAGAATATCGACGTCGAAGCAAGACTTCACGCTGGCGCAAATGCGTTCTGAGTTCTCTCCAGTTGTCGCACAGCGCTCGGCAATCTTGTCCACATAACGCTTCCTCTCCCGAGTCCACGTGACAAGTGACGCCTGGTCCCACGACTTCAACTTCGGGGCCGTGATGAACTCGTACACGGGCTGCGGCACGCTCATCTCGACGTCGCCGTCGCTGTCCAAGCGGCAGCCACCACTCATTGCTAGTGCGAGAGAGCTTGGCCTTGCTGCGCGGCGTGAGGTGCGTTATTGCGTGCGATGCGATGCGATGCGAAGACTTGAAAGCCAAAGAATTCTTTATGGCAAATCCAGGTGCTGCTTGTTGCTTTTGTGGCAAATTGAATTGTGTCTGCTAATGTCTTGCTTATCCTAATCGGTTCAATCCTCTCTGCTCGTCATCTATATGTAGTGCCCCTGGGTGCGGCCCTGTACCCGAAGGGAGAATGCATGTCGATTACGCTGTGCTGTTTACCCCAGCAGTTGGCTGCTGAGTGCTGGTGTGGTGCCACGGAGTGCTGGTCTCGATTGCTCGAGCTTACCAACCTCTCCGGAATGCTGGTGGTGGTTGTTCTTGTTTGTTCTTGCAGCCAAGGAATGTAGGTAGCCGACGAAGTGTTGCATGCATGCGATGCAGGAGGAGCATGGCTGTGAGAATCCCCACATTTGTCCTTAAAACCTCTTGAATCATAGCTACGTCTTCACTGCTCAAGGACCCCCAAATCTGTACCGAATTTCTTGATACACTCGAGCTTCCGCAAAACACCGCATATATCAACCAGTCCCATCGGATAGGCCCCGTCATTTGTTCAAAGTTTCCTTTGAATACAATATCCAGTTGACCTGTTGACGGTGCCTCCGCCACTGCCGTGCACAGCGACGAATGCACTTCAATGTTCTCCAAACTTCCAACCACGAACAATCGGGGCAAATACTCCGTTCCTTCTCTCGAGTCATAATCAAGACACAAATATTCAGGAGCTTCCACGACAACGTGGGAATCAATACGATGAGCCTTGCCGATAGCTTCTAGGATAAGCGATGACAGGGCGACCTGGCTCAATGTCCCTGTCACTTCGGTGACATCACGAAGAACATTCATTTCTGTAGCTGGAATGTGAGCAACAGCCTCCAGTGCATCCGTTTGTGTGTATCGGAACATTCTTCATTTGACTCCGCGTCTGTGTGGCGCCACGCGCCACACAGGTTTGGACGCGTGGCGCCCAAACCAACGCAAAATTGAAAGTGAGGCGGGACATCAGTGTCGAAAAACGATCGCGCACCGTACCCACGGTTCAATCTCGGCTGCTGTGGTGCCGAAACAGCTGCCACCAATGTGGAATTCGGACGCTCACAAATTCTATGATCCCCAGAGGTCTGGAGACTCGGTAAATCACACTTCCAACGGACCGTAGACAAAGCACCCAAGCGCTCTCTGCTCTTTGCATCGATTCCTACCGCTTCCAACTTTTGGACAGCTGCGTGAAACTCCTGGGAGTACTCCCACGGATCATCTGGAAAACCGAGCAAGCTTCCCCACGTGAATGGCGACTGAATTGACGTAATGGTCCCTCGATGGGATAGCGCTCCTTCAAACCAGAACCCCCACTCGGGCCGGCAGTACCTCGACCAAGAATATGAAAGCCGGTCCCGAGACTGAGAGTCGATATAGCTTTCCATGAACTTGATGAACGCGGCGTTGTTAGTCATCGCGAGGAGAGAAAAAAGGTCGATCGACTCGCGAAGACGCTGCAACTGCACTCGATCTCGACTAGTTTCTGGATCAAAAGGGAGCCTTATCACGAACAAGGTTCCCATTTGCGGTCTATCACGAAGCGAGGGGGTAAGCACGGATGCGGAGAGGCTCGGATACGCAGATCCCTGCCATTTGAACAGGTGACGACAGAGAACTTTGTACCAAGGAGTTAAGAAGTCCCAAGTGGCATTCATCTTCACCTCATTCATCTTCACCTGCAGTGTTCTCCGCAACGTAAGTGAGAAAATGGGTCGTTTTCTTAGATGAATGATGACGATTGACAGATATGTACAACCAGCGACTGAAGTAACTTGACTCGAGTCACTAACTGAGAGCACGCGAAAGCCTGTGAAAAGAGATAGAAGGCATCACGTCAAAGTCGAAATGCCTCGAGCCACAAACCTCCAACCGCGAGGCAACTTCCTCGCGAGGCGCCTCTCCCCTGTCACCCGTGTTTTTCAGTGCTGAGAACACAAACCGCATCGTGCTCTTACAAAGGACAAAAAAGTCGTCTTTGTGATGGCGAAAGTTACTCCATTGAGATGGAGCCCATTTCATTGGAGCGCATCACCGTTCTCGGTCCAAGATTACAAGACGAAGTCGACCAACTCCGAGAGGACAGCGAAGAGGTCATTGAAAACCACAGCGCGGACGACATCGTCCGCACGATCCTCCCGGGGCTGTACCACGTGACGGCAGTGGTCAACTACAAGTCGAAAAGCACCAACGCAGCCATCCAGCTCATGAAAGGCGCTGAGTACATCCAGACGGCGTACTGCGCTTCACGGACGGCTACTGCAGCTCGACGACGTTGGCGTGCACCACTCGCGTCGAGAAGAACCAACAGTTCGCTGTCAAGTGCCCGTTCAGTCTCACAGGTATGAGCTTCCTGACGATCGTTCGGCTTGGAATTTAGTTGTGAGGTCGAACTTCATGCGCGTTGTATACACTCGTCTCGTTCAATGCACTTCAGTGATGCTCTGCTTGATGGTAATGTTCGACAACTTTGTGCAAAATTTGCTGTTGGCTCAGTATTTCCGGAGGACTATCGCGTAGTTTGCTCTCTCTTGATCGCTGCAACCTCAAGACGATGCCTAGATGTTTCTCTAGCAAATTTTCTACACTTGGAAGCGACTGCAAGTTAGTTACTATGGCGGCAAGTTTTCCACTCGCCGGTTGCATGCTTTGGAAGCGTACACGAGGAAGACATCTCTGTTGCGAGTCTTACTCGTGTGTGTCAGAACGCCACTGCCCATGGTCATACTCGTGTTCCTCCAGGAATCGATTCCGCTTCAAAACCCGGGAGAAGTCTCGATGTTGCATGTGTATGCTGCTTACGAAACGCTATTTCGCGCTGAAAAAGGGTCGCACTATCAGTTGCCAGTGATTTTACTCCTTCCGGTACTCAAGGTGCTCATCAAAAACATGGTGCACCATGCACAAAGAAGACCTGGTTCCGGAGTCGGTCATCTTCACAGTTGACTTCTTCAATGCCATATACGTCGCCACGTGCATGCAGAGCGCTTCCTCTGTAACTTCCATCTCGGCCATCACTATCAAGGATGTATCGCAGACGTTGTTCATGCTTTACGGTTTGCATCGTCGGACCACCGATGTGGCTCTGAACGTTCATTGAGTTGTAAAAAATATGCCAGGAGATGCATGTGAAGTGGACCTACTAAGCGCTCTGTGCTTCTTGTGCCAAAATCCTGAAAAGTTGAGAACAAGAGTTCATCACAAGTTCTCGAAGACAAGCTCAAACCTCCGAAATCCTCCAAATCAACAACCAAATGCGCTCATGTTACACCAGACTCGTAGGAACAAACCTATTTGCACGATCTTCAATCTGTTCAATCTACGCTTAACTCGCATCGGAAGACGGCCAATAACAGTTTAACCTTCCACTCGTAGTCTACGACTCATCGTCACAGAGGAAAATCGACTGCCGGGGCACTTGTCGCTGAGCCAACGCCCGACCACCGATAATTGTATGGTGCTGCAAGACCTACTCGAGGTGCTCTTTACAACAGAATGTCTCATTACTACGGCGTACTTGGAGGCGGTGGTTCCGCTATTGTACAGTGTTTACGTGCTCGTAATGGCGCATTTGCCAAGCGCGCAATACACTGAAATGGTTGGCATCACCCGCGACAACGTCGGCTCTGCAGCTCTCCCGGTTTTCGTTTTCGGACTTCTTCAGGTCGCTTCGTTTGTGGTCTTGATCCTCGTCATCAAACGGAACTGCTGCATGCAGTCGCTGTACCAGCTTGCGTTTGTGCTGGAGTCACAAAAAGCGTTGGTTCAGGGCAAGCTGATGCTGTGGATGACACTCACTTTGAGCTTCCGTGTGGTTCATTTTGGTACGCTCGCTCTGATAAGTTGTTCAGGTCGGTTCATGGTCTGACGCTCCTGTGTTCTTACTGTAACACGCGTAGGTGTCGATTTCACGTTCAAATTCTCGAATTCTGGATACGGATCTCTTTCGGCGAATACTTAAAACAAATGAGAGAGACCACTCCAGCAATGATCTACATGTAGTTGAGTGCAAATGTGGAGCTTCTTGACCCCCCCCACACACACACACCTAGGAACTTCGGAAAGAAGACGAAGGGTTCGTGCGCTATTCCTTAAACAATCATAACGCAAAAACCACGCTCACAGCACTTAGGATGGCCTCAGTATCCCCCACCTCAGGCAACAGCTGAGATCAAGTTCCTCAAATTCCTGGGATTCATCTTCACCTGCAGTGTTCTCCGCGACGTAAATAATGAGAAAACGAACCGTTTGTGAACGAATGGCGCAGGTTAACATGGAGGGTTCTCTGCCCACCACAGCGAACTAGGCACATCAGTATAATATATTCATATTATGAATCTGGTGAGCCATCACTCGGTCGCTACAAATTCGGCGAGCGCAATTGGCTGTCCTACTCCCGGGAAAGGTTGTCCAGCAAAAGTGGAGTCAGCGCATGAAAATCCGAGATGTTTTGCGGCCAAGCAAACGTTTGCTAACCCCCAGCCATAGATGTTGTTCGGGTACTCCTGGTATGTGGTGTTGCCACATTCACTAGGAACGAGGAAAGGCTTGTGCAACTTGCGGGTCGTCGTCACGGTGAGACTCTGCAAAACCTTCTCGTACGCTGGTGGTTTCGCCAGAGAGCTTTCTTCCGAGGAAGTATACAAACTGAGCAGCAATGCGATAGCACCAGCCACGTGTGGTGTTGCCATCGATGTGCCGGTAAGCCGCGTGTATGCACCATCCTTGACGCTCATGGCTGACCGAATTCCGACTCCAGGGGCAACAAAGTCAGGCTTGATGACATACTTGCTGCTTGCACTCGTCACCTTTTCACTAAAATCATCTTCCAAACTTGGTCCCTTTCCACTTGCGCCCCAGAGTGAGCTTCCTCCAATTAGCGCACCAACAGCAATTGTATCTTCATGACTACCGGGATAGTACACACTTCCACACAGGAATCCGTTTGTGTTTCCACTAGCAAACACCGGGTAGACGCCAGCCGCGCGCCAGGTGTCAATCACCTTGCTCAACCACGTCCACTGCGGAAATGCAGGTGTCGAGCGGTCTACTCCAAAAGAGTTCGTCACCACATCCGCACCAAGAGAGCAGTCTGCACCCGTGCCGTCCATCTTGGTAGGGCACAGCACCCACTGCGCAGCCAACAAGAAGTCGCTCTTATTTGCCGCTCCCCAGATATCAAACGCCCGTGCAGTGATCCACGTCGTGTCTGGCGCAACACCAACCCCCTTCCCTCCCACGGCCGTCCCCATAGTATGAGTCCCATGACCTACTTCATCCGCCGTGTCCGGCGTCTCCTTCGACATGTCCGTCCCGGGCGTGAACCAGAACGAGTAGTCAAAGTCCACCGTCCCGTCCTGTTTCGTACCTGGGCATCAAGCATCACAAACGAATTAGCCACCTCCACCCTACCAAAAGAAATACTACTACACTTATAGTATCAAATCAAAGTTACTCTACCTCTGAACGTATCTCTCAGAGCTTCATGGGTGTATCTCACCCCCGAGTCAATGCTAGCTACCACCACCCCCTTCCCTTTGGCCCCTTGAGCCCAAAGCTGCGGGGCGTGGAGCAGCTTCACATTGCTCTGGGGCTCTCCTTCCCCGTCCTCTTCTCTAAAATCTTCTTCTCGCTGCGCTCCAATGAGCCGCAGCACTTGGGTATCTTCTTCCACTTGTAGCACCCCTGGGAACCCTTGCAGCCCTGCCTCCAACGAGAAGAATAGCTGTATCTTTGTATTGTTAACTTTGTACCGGACTATCAGCGTGTTCTGCAACCAGAGGCGGGAGACGGTGACATTGTCGACGCCTTGGGCCTCGATGAAGCTCGCGACGCTGCGTTGCACGTCACTCACAGCGCTGGAGAAGCTTCGGCGCACTGCTTCTCTTCGCTCCGAGCCCCCGAGAGACGGGGGGAGGGCGAGATTGCGTGCGTCGAGCGGCGGGTGCAAGTGCACGAGCACCACGCGGTCGTTAAGGCCGCGGGTGAGGTGCAGCGCGAGAGAGAGTGAGGTCAGGAAGAGCGCGAGGTGGCGCCGGATGGGGGCCATCGTGGAGTGCGGAACTGAGCGGTTGAAGTTGAATCTGGTGTAGTGTACACTATTTGGGAAGACTATTTTTTTAGACCCTTTCGAAATAACCGGTGATGATGGGTTGCTGAAGGGGATTGTGATGATAGGGGTGTTGAGAAGTGGATTTGACTTGAGTTTGTAAGGTAGTGACGAATGATAGAGCGATGTGGTTTGTGAGGTCTTGAAAGGATATAGGTCAGCACAAAATCTGCAAGATCTTTTTGCGAGACCTTTTATCTCGGGCTTTGCAGCGTCCAGCCGAGCGATTTCTGTCTCACGTGACAGTGTGTTGACGGCGCCAATTTGACGCTACCGTAGCGTTCGCCACCAGCCAGCGATCGCGTCGTCGCGATGAGAGACATCGCTGCAACTCTCCGCCGGCTGGCGGTTTTTGTGCATTTGTGTGCGTTTCTCCGAGTCCACCTCTCCAAAATCCCTGGAACGCGGTGTGGATGTATGAGTGTGACAGCGGGTCCCAGCTCGTCCAGGGCAAATGTGGCCGGTGGCTGTCGCCCCGAGCGTAAGTAACTGCGCTCAAAGCAGCCACAACTCGCCTGTAGGCCTTCGCCTTGGTGCTCGAGTCCGTAACGGGGAAAAGACAAGACCAGGAGGCAATTTAATCCACGCTGCGCTACCGCTACAATCTCAACGGCTCCCGTCCCCAGTATAAAGCGCAAATAAAATCCCGTATCACTCGATTTTTGTATCAAGACAGTCGGGCACAGCAGCCCTTCCATTTTCGAAACGGCAAATCACCGCCATCTACAATCCAATCTTTCGGCTCGAAAAACCCACCACGGGAATTCAGTCGGTCGACCCGACCGTCCCTCGACGGTCGCTCCATTCCACGACAGTCGCAGAGGGGCCCAAGGCGGCGCCCAAGGCACCACTGCACTTTGGCCCTCCACTTCTCGCCCTGCGCCGCGTTATCTTTCGCCCAAAGGGGCCCCACCCCACCCCGTCTTCTCTTCGCAGTCGGCAGACGGCACACCGCCAACCGATAGACAGCTCACAGTCACAGCGGATAATCCAAAGTGCCGTCCACTTACCAAAGCTGCCGACCGGATGGTGTGGCTGGACCCGACGTCGACGCTGCGCTGCACGAGCGCGACGCTGCTGCCGCTCATGCTGCTGGAGGTCGCGCTCGTGGGCGTCATCCTCTGGCGCACCTTCCACCAACTCTACTGGAACTCGCACCCGCGCCGCATCTTCCTCCACATCGTAAGCAGTCTCTTCATTATTGGCATTGTATTGTATGCTGCTAACCTGTTGTGGTGTGGACCAGGTGCTGCTGTTGTCGTGCGTGTTGCGTCTCGTGTTCTGGCTCGGCTTGTGCAATTCCGGCGTGCTGGCCGTGGGGCTGGCGTGCTTGTGGTGGTCCAACTCGATGGTGCTGCTGTGCACGGCGGCGGTGATCTTCCAGTGGTCCAGCGCCGTGACGGCGGGGCGAGTCACGGCCCAGGAGCTGCAGCGCTCCAAGCGCGTCACAGCCATGCACCCGCTCGTGTTCCTGCACTCGATCCAGTTGATCTGGACGACGGTCGTGGGGGTGCACGTCATCGCCCACGGATTGGACTCGCCCAGCAAGATCGACGACTACCCGGAAGACGCCGAAGCTCTCTTGCTGACCTACCGCATCATCAACATTTCCACCCTGGCCTTTGACGCAGTGGTGGCCTGCTATGTGGCGGTGCAGCTGAGGGAGCGACTGCTGTCGGCTGCTATGGCGGACGACATGAAGAAGAAGTCGGTCGTGCAGATGACGCTGCTCATGGCTCTACTCACGGCGTCGGTGACGCTTCAGATCATCATGGACGTGCCGGTTTTCGTCTCTGGACTCAAAGACTCCTGGTCTTCTCTCAGTTTTGAGGGCTTCTGCGTCGTCAAGTACTTCGTTCCAGGTCTGTTGTTGAGTCTAGCGTTCCTGTACATCATGCGCCGTGTTGAGCAGCGTGAGCTCGCGCGGATGGTGGTGGTCCCGTCACGGTCGCTCGTGGAGTTTGTGGAGTGCTCCTCGCCGGACTGCGTGTGGTGTGCACACCATCGGCGATATCATTTGAACCAAAGCAAGTGGGATGTGACGCTCATGACGTCGTTTTCTCCGCGGACGGTCGACTCAAGCTTCCACTCATCCACGCAGGCAAACCTTTCGCAGGGCTCCTGGTCTTCTGGCAGCACACCGGAGCTGCACCACCACATGTCACGAGATAGCCACCACCGACTTCATCAGGGTCACCAGATTCATCAACCACAACATGGCCGTGGCCATGTTTCCTTTCCTACCCACGGAGATTATGAAGCCTCCAGAGAAATTCCAGAACGTCGAGGCGCGCGCTCCAGCTGAGCCTGTTGTCATCACAGCTACAGCTCTTCGACAAAAATCCTTCGCTGAGCGCAGATTCCAAACAGAGCGATCCTGGACTTCTACGAAAGGAAAAAACAACAACGGCAAAGTTTATCCGCAAGCTGCATCAGCCAGAGCTCGAGCTGCCGAGTTACCGATCGGGCAATCGCAAGAGAGCCGCTGTTCCGACAAAGCCTCGTTATTTATGGTGTCGAGATCGAAAGCAAGCTACCGACACAGCGGGATTACAAATTAATCAGATGTCAATATAATGATCCTGGCTCACATATCCACGCGTTCGCAGCCTTCGCAAGTTCCGTTGAACGGTTTTCGCTACAGCCCAGAGCATGGATAGTTTCTGGATACATGTAGTTTCGTAGAGCATGGAGAGCAGAGAGCAAAACGCTTGCTCTGGCTTCCGCGTTCAAGTTCGTGAGCGAGTTACCAGCCCAGGTCGAGTTCGAACTAACTGTCGTGCCTGCGGTCTGACACAATGCATATAACGTTACTTTTTCGAGTTGCGTTGTGCCATTGGCTTTAGAGCATTTGATGTCAAGTGGGATCGACCGCAGCGTTAAATGCACTGACCATGAATACTCGGTCTTGCGGCCTTTGTTGTGTAAACAAATGTGAATTGCGATCGCCCCGCGATGCCCAAAGTTTGCGTCTTGCAGCCTGCGGTGTGCTTGATGTCCTGTGGACACCATAGAGTGAAGGCATCCTGGTGTCGCACGAAGCGAGCACCGCAGTCGTTGCCACTGTTGTCGCGCGTGCAGCCCCGCTCGAGCATAATCCAACCCGCCGGAGCTCCATCATGGCAAAATGCGAATGCAGCGAGGTTGCCGCCAGCCATGAGCCGACACAACACGCGGCTGTCACTTTGCTGCTTGGTCAACAGCCTTGCTTTATGCAACGTCAGCAAGCTTGGGCGCAGTTGCCGTGAATGGCAACAGTGACCTCGTAACTTCAGCTTGGCAAAAAACGTGTTGACAACTTACCAAGACGCACAGCGGTCCCCTTTCCATAGAATTACGCCGTTAACCCACCACACGGATACTTACTGAAGCACTATTTACGCTCCAGTGTTCAACACACCACTGTGCGATGACACCCAATTTCGAATAGACACGCCTAAGGGGATGTTTCATAACGGAGCTCCTGGAACTGCGTCAGCCTCATTATCGAATATACCGCGAAGATGGCCGATACCTCCGCCCCGCCGAGTGCCGACACGCAGTACGCCAAGCGCATCCTCGTGACGGGCGGCGCCGGCTTCATTGGCTCGCACGTGGTCATCCACCTGGTCACGCGCTACCCGCAGTACTACATCGTGAACCTGGACTCGCTGGACTACTGCTCGTGCGTGCGCAACGTGCACTCGGCCATCTCCAGCGAGCACGATCTGGAGCTACAGGCGCGTGGCGACAACATCGAGGAGGACGAGGTGGAGCGCGAACAGAGCGAGGAGGAGGTCGACGACGACGTCTGCGAGCGTCTGCGCGGCAGCTTCTGCGAGCCCGGGGACGAGTTCGTGAGCGACGAGTTCCTGGCCACTTTGCCATCGAACTACAAGTTCATCCACGGCAGCGTCACGAGCACAGACCTGGTGGGCTACGTCCTCAAGACGGAGCGCATCGACACCATCATGCACTTCGCTGCGCAGTCGCACGTGGACAACTCGTTCGGGAACTCGATCGAGTTCAGCAAGACCAATATCCTGGGCACGCACGTGCTGCTGGAGGCTGCGAGGCTGCATGGGGTCAAAAGGTTTATCCACGTGAGCACGGACGAGGTGTACGGAGAAGGCAGACCCGACTCGGCGCCGATGACCGAGGACCATGTGCTCGAACCCACCAACCCATACGCGGCCACGAAGGCTGGCGCGGAGTTCCTGGTCAAGAGCTTCCACCGCTCGTTCGGTCTCCCGACCATTATCACGAGGAGCAACAACGTGTACGGACCGCACCAGTACCCCGAGAAGCTCATCCCCAAGTTCATTAACCAGATCCTGCGCGACCGACCAGTGACGATCCATGGCGACGGCATGCACACGCGCAACTACCTGTACATCTCGGACGTCGTGGCGGCCTTTGACCTCATTCTGCACGAGGGAAAAGTGGGTGAGGTCTACAACATCGGCGGAGAGAACGAGCTCTCCAACAAGGAAGTGGCGATGGACCTGCTGGAAGTGATGAAGCCCCAACTCCTCGGGGCTGAGAAGGCCAAGATGATCACACACGTGCAAGACCGGCCCTTTAACGATCACCGGTACACCATCGACGCGACCAAGATCCGTCGTCTGGGCTGGAAAGAAACGGTCTCGTGGCGCGATGGTCTGCGCAAGACGGTCAAGTGGTTTTGCCGATATGGTGAACGCTTCAACAACATCGACCACGCGCTAGAGGCCCATCCGATCAACTTCAAGAAGACGTACAAGGTCAATCTACCGTAGTCGCGTCTAGCGCAGCCGAGTGTAGCATATAACGCCCCCAGCGAAAAACAACACACCCACATACAGTAGAACATGCACATACCACATGTAATACTACTTCTTTCCCTGAAACAACGCCAAACAACATTTCGTTTTAGCCAATCAAAATGCATCATCCGCAAAAATATAATTAGCGAATCGACGTTCAGTATGAGCGTCTTGCATTCAGTCGTAGAAAATCGTCTGGATGGAAGGAGACGCCGCCACGGGGACTCGCCCCTTGCCGAAGGGCAAGTGCGCCTCCTGCAGCAAGATGGTGTCCAAGTCAAACATGGCGAAGCACCGCAAGTTATGTGGCAAGAAGAAGCCGCCTAAGACGCGCAAGGTCATCAACCGCGAGTCGTACGCACGCCATAAGGTCAAAATCCTTAACAAGCGTTTCGAGCAGCGGACCTTCGACCGATTTCGCCGGCTGGAGGGTACGTAAATGTCCAGTTCCAACAAATACTTATTATTAAATCTAACCTTATTTTCGTAGTTGCCAGGGAGAAGCTTGTGAAACTGAGGGACATGCCTCTTGATGTAGAGCCGATAAAAACGAGAGAGTGGCACCCAGAGCCCAGCTCAAGTGTCGTTCATGGTATCAGCCAAGACCCCTACCTCTTTGCGTACAGTCTTAAGGCTTTGAAAGAGCGATGCAAGAAGCTTTACAGAGTTGGGCCTTCAATGGTGGAATGGCCGTATCCACGTTTTTCTCCACAATCATCCTCCCGTACACACCACGTGTTCACATCGGTGTCGTCGCTGTTTTCATGAGATGAAAAGTAACTAGCAACAGCAGACCTAGCCTTCTCAGCCGTTTGGAGCGAAATAGAGCTGGAAGACGATATGCTTTGCAGATAGGCAACCAAGACAACAGGAAGCTCATGATGGCGCTCCTCGCGAGGATTCGGATAGCCGTTAGCGACGCAAAAATCTGCAAACTTCTTGAAATTCGCCTCGTAAACAGTCTGTGTCGCCTTCTTGATCACCTCGTTAGCCGTGTGCTGGCCTTGTTTGGCCAGCTCTCGAACCCCCATCTGCCACCGACCAGTTAGATTGCGAACTGGCCACGTGGCTCACAGCCGCCATAGCGATTCTCGTACCCTTTAGTTTGAACTCGTACCAATTTGTATGAACTCGTACCGATTTGTATGAACTCGTATATATTTGTCTGACATGTTCGTACTCGTGTTCGTACGCACTAGTATGAACTCGTACTTTCAATATGAAATCGTAGATTTTGGTCTGACCTCGAGGTTTTGGTATGAACCACACACGTTCTTACAAAAATATCACTCACCTGAAAACATATTTTTCATGTCGAAATTCGTCGAAAAAATGTAGCCATGAATGTTATTGACGCTAATTGGTCAAATAACACCAAACAACGCCCAAATGTTGTTTGAGAACAAGGAAGTTGCTTCCCAAATCGGACCATATAAATCCCTAATAAAGAGCTGTTGCTTCCTCGTCCAGAATCAACGCTTCAGACGGCGCAAAAATCATTTTATAGGGTTAGGGGAAATTCGATACAAACAGCAGCATGTCCGTAGAGAGGGCTTCTATTGAAGTGTTGTTTCAATCATAGTAAGCTCTACTTCTTTCCCTGAAACAACGCCAAACAACATTTCGTTTTAGCCAATCAAAATGCATCATCCGCAAAAATATAATTAGCGAATCGACGTTCAGTATGAGCGTCTTGCATTCAGTCGTAGAAAATCGTCTGGATGGAAGGAGACGCCGCCACGGGGACTCGCCCCTTGCCGAAGGGCAAGTGCGCCTCCTACAGCAAGATGGTGTCCAAGTCAAACATGGCGAAGCACCGCAAGTTATGTGGCAAGAAGAAGCCGCCTAAGACGCGCAAGGTCATCAACCGCGAGTCGTACGCACGCCATAAGGTCAAAATCCTTAACAAGCGTTTCGAGCAGCGGACCTTCGACCGATTTCGCCGGCTGGAGGGTACGTAAATGTCCAGTTCCAACAAATACTTATTATTAAATCTAACCTTATTTTCGTAGTTGCCAGGGAGAAGCTTGTGAAACTGAGGGACATGCCTCTTGATGTAGAGCCGATAAAAACGAGAGAGTGGCACCCAGAGCCCAGCTCAAGTGTCGTTCATGGTATCAGCCAAGACCCCTACCTCTTTGCGTACAGTCTTAAGGCTTTGAAAGAGCGATGCAAGAAGCTTTACAGAGTTGGGCCTTCAATGGTGGAATGGCCGTATCCACGTTTTTCTCCACAATCATCCTCCCGTACACACCACGTGTTCACATCGGTGTCGTCGCTGTTTTCATGAGATGAAAAGTAACTAGCAGCAGCAGACCTAGCCTTCTCAGCCGTTTGGAGCGAAATAGAGCTGGAAGACGATATGCTTTGCAGATAGGCAACCAAGACAACAGGAAGCTCATGATGGCGCTCCTCGCGAGGATTCGGATAGCCGTTAGCGACGCAAAAATCTGCAAACTTCTTGAAATTCGCCTCGTAAACAGTCTGTGTCGCCTTCTTGATCACCTCGTTAGCCGTGTGCTGGCCTTGTTTGGCCAGCTCTCGAACCCCCATCTGCCACCGACCAGTTAGATTGCGAACTGGCCACGTGGCTCACAGCCGCCATAGCGATTCTCGTACCCTTTAGTTTGAACTCGTACCAATTTGTATGAACTCGTACCGATTTGTATGAACTCGTATATATTTGTCTGACATGTTCGTACTCGTGTTCGTACGCACTAGTATGAACTCGTACTTTCAATATGAAATCGTAGATTTTGGTCTGACCTCGAGGTTTTGGTATGAACCACACACGTTCTTACAAAAATATCACTCACCTGAAAACATATTTTTCATGTCGAAATTCGTCGAAAAAATGTAGCCATGAATGTTATTGACGCTAATTGGTCAAATAACACCAAACAACGCCCAAATGTTGTTTGAGAACAAGGAAGTTGCTTCCCAAATCGGACCATATAAATCCCTAATAAAGAGCTGTTGCTTCCTCGTCCAGAATCAACGCTTCAGACGGCGCAAAAATCATTTTTATAGGGTTAGGGGAAATTCGATACAAACAGCAGCATGTCCGTAGAGAGGGCTTCTATTGAAGTGTTGTTTCAATCATAGTAAGCTCTACTTCTTTCCCTGAAACAACGCCAAACAACATTTCGTTTTAGCCAATCAAAATGCATCATCCGCAAAAATATAATTAGCGAATCGACGTTCAGTATGAGCGTCTTGCATTCAGTCGTAGAAAATCGTCTGGATGGAAGGAGACGCCGCCACGGGGACTCGCCCCTTGCCGAAGGGCAAGTGCGCCTCCTACAGCAAGATGGTGTCCAAGTCAAACATGGCGAAGCACCGCAAGTTATGTGGCAAGAAGAAGCCGCCTAAGACGCGCAAGGTCATCAACCGCGAGTCGTACGCACGCCATAAGGTCAAAATCCTTAACAAGCGTTTCGAGCAGCGGACCTTCGACCGATTTCGCCGGCTGGAGGGTACGTAAATGTCCAGTTCCAACAAATACTTATTATTAAATCTAACCTTATTTTCGTAGTTGCCAGGGAGAAGCTTGTGAAACTGAGGGACATGCCTCTTGATGTAGAGCCGATAAAAACGAGAGAGTGGCACCCAGAGCCCAGCTCAAGTGTCGTTCATGGTATCAGCCAAGACCCCTACCTCTTTGCGTACAGTCTTAAGGCTTTGAAAGAGCGATGCAAGAAGCTTTACAGAGTTGGGCCTTCAATGGTGGAATGGCCGTATCCACGTTTTTCTCCACAATCATCCTCCCGTACACACCACGTGTTCACATCGGTGTCGTCGCTGTTTTCATGAGATGAAAAGTAACTAGCAACAGCAGACCTAGCCTTCTCAGCCGTTTGGAGCGAAATAGAGCTGGAAGACGATATGCTTTGCAGATAGGCAACCAAGACAACAGGAAGCTCATGATGGCGCTCCTCGCGAGGATTCGGATAGCCGTTAGCGACGCAAAAATCTGCAAACTTCTTGAAATTCGCCTCGTAAACAGTCTGTGTCGCCTTCTTGATCACCTCGTTAGCCGTGTGCTGGCCTTGTTTGGCCAGCTCTCGAACCCCCATCTGCCACCGACCAGTTAGATTGCGAACTGGCCACGTGGCTCACAGCCGCCATAGCGATTCTCGTACCCTTTAGTTTGAACTCGTACCAATTTGTATGAACTCGTACCGATTTGTATGAACTCGTATATATTTGTCTGACATGTTCGTACTCGTGTTCGTACGCACTAGTATGAACTCGTACTTTCAATATGAAATCGTAGATTTTGGTCTGACCTCGAGTTTTTGGTATGAACCACACACGTTCTTACAAAAATATCACTCACCTGAAAACATATTTTTCATGTCGAAATTCGTCGAAAAAATGTAGCCATGAATGTTATTGACGCTAATTGGTCAAATAACACCAAACAACGCCCAAATGTTGTTTGAGAACAAGGAAGTTGCTTCCCAAATCGGACCATATAAAACCCTAATAAAGAGCTGTTGCTTCCTCGTCCAGAATCAACGCTTCAGACGGCGCAAAACTCATTTTATAGGGTTAGGGGAAATTCGATACAAACAGCAGCATGTCCGTAGAGAGGGCTTCTATTGAAGTGTTGTTTCAATCATAGTAAGCTCTACTTCTTTCCCTGAAACAACGCCAAACAACATTTCGTTTTAGCCAATCAAAATGCATCATCCGCAAAAATATAATTAGCGAATCGACGTTCAGTATGAGCGTCTTGCATTCAGTCGTAGAAAATCGTCTGGATGGAAGGAGGCGCCGCCACGGGGACTCGCCCCTTGCCGAAGGGCAAGTGCGCCTCCTGCAGCAAGATGGTGTCCAAGTCAAACATGGCGAAGCACCGCAAGTTATGTGGCAAGAAGAAGCCGCCTAAGACGCGCAAGGTCATCAACCGCGAGTCGTACGCACGCCATAAGGTCAAAATCCTTAACAAGCGTTTCGAGCAGCGGACCTTCGACCGATTTCGCCGGCTGGAGGGTACGTAAATGTCCAGTTCCAACAAATACTTATTATTAAATCTAACCTTATTTTCGTAGTTGCCAGGGAGAAGCTTGTGAAACTGAGGGACATGCCTCTTGATGTAGAGCCGATAAAAACGAGAGAGTGGCACCCAGAGCCCAGCTCAAGTGTCGTTCATGGTATCAGCCAAGACCCCTACCTCTTTGCGTACAGTCTTAAGGCTTTGAAAGAGCGATGCAAGAAGCTTTACAGAGTTGGGCCTTCAATGGTGGAATGGCCGTATCCACGTTTTTCTCCACAATCATCCTCCCGTACACACCACGTGTTCACATCGGTGTCGTCGCTGTTTTCATGAGATGAAAAGTAACTAGCAACAGCAGACCTAGCCTTCTCAGCCGTTTGGAGCGAAATAGAGCTGGAAGACGATATGCTTTGCAGATAGGCAACCAAGACAACAGGAAGCTCATGATGGCGCTCCTCGCGAGGATTCGGATAGCCGTTAGCGACGCAAAAATCTGCAAACTTCTTGAAATTCGCCTCGTAAACAGTCTGTGTCGCCTTCTTGATCACCTCGTTAGCCGTGTGCTGGCCTTGTTTGGCCAGCTCTCGAACTCCCCATCTGCCACCGACCAGTTAGATTGCGAACTGGCCACGTGGCTCACAGCCGCCATAGCGATTCTTGTACCCTTTAGTTTGAACTCGTACCAATTTGTATGAACTCGTACCGATTTGTATGAACTCGTATATATTTGTCTGACATGTTCGTACTCGTGTTCGTACGCACTAGTATGAACTCGTACTTTCAATATGAAATCGTAGATTTTGGTCTGACCTCGAGTTTTTGGTATGAACCACACACGTTCTTACAAAAATATCACTCACCTGAAAACATATTTTTCATGTCGAAATTCGTCGAAAAAATGTAGCCATGAATGTTATTGACGCTAATTGGTCAAATAACACCAAACAACGCCCAAATGTTGTTTGAGAACAAGGAAGTTGCTTCCCAAATCGGACCATATAAATCCCTAATAAAGAGCTGTTGCTTCCTCGTCCAGAATCAACGCTTCAGACGGCGCAAAAATCATTTTATAGGGTTAGGGGAAATTCGATACAAACAGCAGCATGTCCGTAGAGAGGGCTTCTATTGAAGTGTTGTTTCAATCATAGTAAGCTCTACTTCTTTCCTGAAACAACGCCAAACAACATTTCGTTTTAGCCAATCAAAATGCATCATCCGCAAAAATATAATTAGCGAATCGACGTTCAGTATGAGCGTCTTGCATTCAGTCGTAGAAAATCGTCTGGATGGAAGGAGGCGCCGCCACGGGGACTCGCCCCTTGCCGAAGGGCAAGTGCGCCTCCTGCAGCAAGATGGTGTCCAAGTCAAACATGGCGAAGCACCGCAAGTTATGTGGCAAGAAGAAGCCGCCTAAGACGCGCAAGGTCATCAACCGCGAGTCGTACGCACGCCATAAGGTCAAAATCCTTAACAAGCGTTTCGAGCAGCGGACCTTCGACCGATTTCGCCGGCTGGAGGGTACGTAAATGTCCAGTTCCAACAAATACTTATTATTAAATCTAACCTTATTTTCGTAGTTGCCAGGGAGAAGCTTGTGAAACTGAGGGACATGCCTCTTGATGTAGAGCCGATAAAAACGAGAGAGTGGCACCCAGAGCCCAGCTCAAGTGTCGTTCATGGTATCAGCCAAGACCCCTACCTCTTTGCGTACAGTCTTAAGGCTTTGAAAGAGCGATGCAAGAAGCTTTACAGAGTTGGGCCTTCAATGGTGGAATGGCCGTATCCACGTTTTTCTCCACAATCATCCTCCCGTACACACCACGTGTTCACATCGGTGTCGTCGCTGTTTTCATGAGATGAAAAGTAACTAGCAACAGCAGACCTAGCCTTCTCAGCCGTTTGGAGCGAAATAGAGCTGGAAGACGATATGCTTTGCAGATAGGCAACCAAGACAACAGGAAGCTCATGATGGCGCTCCTCGCGAGGATTCGGATAGCCGTTAGCGACGCAAAAATCTGCAAACTTCTTGAAATTCGCCTCGTAAACAGTCTGTGTCGCCTTCTTGATCACCTCGTTAGCCGTGTGCTGGCCTTGTTTGGCCAGCTCTCGAACCCCCATCTGCCACCGACCAGTTAGATTGCGAACTGGCCACGTGGCTCACAGCCGCCATAGCGATTCTTGTACCCTTTAGTTTGAACTCGTACCAATTTGTATGAACTCGTACCGATTTGTATGAACTCGTATATATTTGTCTGACATGTTCGTACTCGTGTTCGTACGCACTAGTATGAACTCGTACTTTCAATATGAAATCGTAGATTTTGGTCTGACCTCGAGTTTTTGGTATGAACCACACACGTTCTTACAAAAATATCACTCACCTGAAAACATATTTTTCATGTCGAAATTCGTCGAAAAAATGTAGCCATGAATGTTATTGACGCTAATTGGTCAAATAACACCAAACAACGCCCAAATGTTGTTTGAGAACAAGGAAGTTGCTTCCCAAATCGGACCATATAAATCCCTAATAAAGAGCTGTTGCTTCCTCGTCCAGAATCAACGCTTCAGACGGCGCAAAAATCATTTTTATAGGGTTAGGGGAAATTCGATACAAACAGCAGCATGTCCGTAGAGAGGGCTTCTATTGAAGTGTTGTTTCAATCATAGTAAGCTCTACTTCTTTCCCTGAAACAACGCCAAACAACATTTCGTTTTAGCCAATCAAAATGCATCATCCGCAAAAATATAATTAGCGAATCGACGTTCAGTATGAGCGTCTTGCATTCAGTCGTAGAAAATCGTCTGGATGGAAGGAGACGCCGCCACGGGGACTCGCCCCTTGCCGAAGGGCAAGTGCGCCTCCTGCAGCAAGATGGTGTCCAAGTCAAACATGGCGAAGCACCGCAAGTTATGTGGCAAGAAGAAGCCGCCTAAGACGCGCAAGGTCATCAACCGCGAGTCGTACGCACGCCATAAGGTCAAAATCCTTAACAAGCGTTTCGAGCAGCGGACCTTCGACCGATTTCGCCGGCTGGAGGGTACGTAAATGTCCAGTTCCAACAAATACTTATTATTAAATCTAACCTTATTTTCGTAGTTGCCAGGGAGAAGCTTGTGAAACTGAGGGACATGCCTCTTGATGTAGAGCCGATAAAAACGAGAGAGTGGCACCCAGAGCCCAGCTCAAGTGTCGTTCATGGTATCAGCCAAGACCCCTACCTCTTTGCGTACAGTCTTAAGGCTTTGAAAGAGCGATGCAAGAAGCTTTACAGAGTTGGGCCTTCAATGGTGGAATGGCCGTATCCACGTTTTTCTCCACAATCATCCTCCCGTACACACCACGTGTTCACATCGGTGTCGTCGCTGTTTTCATGAGATGAAAAGTAACTAGCAACAGCAGACCTAGCCTTCTCAGCCGTTTGGAGCGAAATAGAGCTGGAAGACGATATGCTTTGCAGATAGGCAACCAAGACAACAGGAAGCTCATGATGGCGCTCCTCGCGAGGATTCGGATAGCCGTTAGCGACGCAAAAATCTGCAAACTTCTTGAAATTCGCCTCGTAAACAGTCTGTGTCGCCTTCTTGATCACCTCGTTAGCCGTGTGCTGGCCTTGTTTGGCCAGCTCTCGAACCCCCATCTGCCACCGACCAGTTAGATTGCGAACTGGCCACGTGGCTCACAGCCGCCATAGCGATTCTTGTACCCTTTAGTTTGAACTCGTACCAATTTGTATGAACTCGTACCGATTTGTATGAACTCGTATATATTTGTCTGACATGTTCGTACTCGTGTTCGTACGCACTAGTATGAACTCGTACTTTCAATATGAAATCGTAGATTTTGGTCTGACCTCGAGTTTTTGGTATGAACCACACACGTTCTTACAAAAATATCACTCACCTGAAAACATATTTTTCATGTCGAAATTCGTCGAAAAAATGTAGCCATGAATGTTATTGACGCTAATTGGTCAAATAACACCAAACAACGCCCAAATGTTGTTTGAGAACAAGGAAGTTGCTTCCCAAATCGGACCATATAAAACCCTAATAAAGAGCTGTTGCTTCCTCGTCCAGAATCAACGCTTCAGACGGCGCAAAAATCATTTTTATAGGGTTAGGGGAAATTCGATACAAACAGCAGCATGTCCGTAGAGAGGGCTTCTATTGAAGTGTTGTTTCAATCATAGTAAGCTCTACTTCTTTCCCTGAAACAACGCCAAACAACATTTCGTTTTAGCCAATCAAAATGCATCATCCGCAAAAATATAATTAGCGAATCGACGTTCAGTATGAGCGTCTTGCGTTCAGTCGTAGAAAATCGTCTGGATGGAAGGGAGACGCCGCCACGGGGACTCGCCCCTTGCCGAAGGGCAAATGCGCCTCCTGCAGCAAGATGGTGTCCAAGTCAAACATGGCGAAGCACCGCAAGTTATGTGGCAAGAAGAAGCCGCCTAAGACGCGCAAGGTCATCAACCGCGAGTCGTACGCACGCCATAAGGTCAAAATCCTTAACAAGCGTTTCGAGCAGCGGACCTTCGACCGATTTCGCCGGCTGGAGGGTACGTAAATGTCCAGTTCCAACAAATACTTATTATTAAATCTAACCTTATTTTCGTAGTTGCCAGGGAGAAGCTTGTGAAACTGAGGGACATGCCTCTTGATGTAGAGCCGATAAAAACGAGAGAGTGGCACCCAGAGCCCAGCTCAAGTGTCGTTCATGGTATCAGCCAAGACCCCTACCTCTTTGCGTACAGTCTTAAGGCTTTGAAAGAGCGATGCAAGAAGCTTTACAGAGTTGGGCCTTCAATGGTGGAATGGCCGTATCCACGTTTTTCTCCACAATCATCCTCCCGTACACACCACGTGTTCACATCGGTGTCGTCGCTGTTTTCATGAGATGAAAAGTAACTAGCAACAGCAGACCTAGCCTTCTCAGCCGTTTGGAGCGAAATAGAGCTGGAAGACGATATGCTTTGCAGATAGGCAACCAAGACAACAGGAAGCTCATGATGGCGCTCCTCGCGAGGATTCGGATAGCCGTTAGCGACGCAAAAATCTGCAAACTTCTTGAAATTCGCCTCGTAAACAGTCTGTGTCGCCTTCTTGATCACCTCGTTAGCCGTGTGCTGGCCTTGTTTGGCCAGCTCTCGAACCCCCATCTGCCACCGACCAGTTAGATTGCGAACTGGCCACGTGGCTCACAGCCGCCATAGCGATTCTCGTACCCTTTAGTTTGAACTCGTACCAATTTGTATGAACTCGTACCGATTTGTATGAACTCGTATATATTTGTCTGACATGTTCGTACTCGTGTTCGTACGCACTAGTATGAACTCGTACTTTCAATATGAAATCGTAGATTTTGGTCTGACCTCGAGGTTTTGGTATGAACCACACACGTTCTTACAAAAATATCACTCACCTGAAAACATATTTTTCATGTCGAAATTCGTCGAAAAAATGTAGCCATGAATGTTATTGACGCTAATTGGTCAAATAACACCAAACAACGCCCAAATGTTGTTTGAGAACAAGGAAGTTGCTTCCCAAATCGGACCATATAAATCCCTAATAAAGAGCTGTTGCTTCCTCGTCCAGAATCAACGCTTCAGACGGCGCAAAACTCATTTTATATGGTTAGGGGAAATTCGATACAAACAGCAGCATGTCCGTAGAGAGGGCTTCTATTGAAGTGTTGTTTCAATCATAGTAAGCTCTACTTCTTTCCCTGAAACAACGCCAAACAACATTTCGTTTTAGCCAATCAAAATGCATCATCCGCAAAAATATAATTAGCGAATCGACGTTCAGTATGAGCGTCTTGCGTTCAGTCGTAGAAAATCGTCTGGATGGAAGGAGACGCCGCCACGGGGACTCGCCCCTTGCCGAAGGGCAAGTGCGCCTCCTACAGCAAGATGGTGTCCAAGTCAAACATGGCGAAGCACCGCAAGTTATGTGGCAAGAAGAAGCCGCCTAAGACGCGCAAGGTCATCAACCGCGAGTCGTACGCACGCCATAAGGTCAAAATCCTTAACAAGCGTTTCGAGCAGCGGACCTTCGACCGATTTCGCCGGCTGGAGGGTACGTAAATGTCCAGTTCCAACAAATACTTATTATTAAATCTAACCTTATTTTCGTAGTTGCCAGGGAGAAGCTTGTGAAACTGAGGGACATGCCTCTTGATGTAGAGCCGATAAAAACGAGAGAGTGGCACCCAGAGCCCAGCTCAAGTGTCGTTCATGGTATCAGCCAAGACCCCTACCTCTTTGCGTACAGTCTTAAGGCTTTGAAAGAGCGATGCAAGAAGCTTTACAGAGTTGGGCCTTCAATGGTGGAATGGCCGTATCCACGTTTTTCTCCACAATCATCCTCCCGTACACACCACGTGTTCACATCGGTGTCGTCGCTGTTTTCATGAGATGAAAAGTAACTAGCAACAGCAGACCTAGCCTTCTCAGCCGTTTGGAGCGAAATAGAGCTGGAAGACGATATGCTTTGCAGATAGGCAACCAAGACAACAGGAAGCTCATGATGGCGCTCCTCGCGAGGATTCGGATAGCCGTTAGCGACGCAAAAATCTGCAAACTTCTTGAAATTCGCCTCGTAAACAGTCTGTGTCGCCTTCTTGATCACCTCGTTAGCCGTGTGCTGGCCTTGTTTGGCCAGCTCTCGAACCCCCATCTGCCACCGACCAGTTAGATTGCGAACTGGCCACGTGGCTCACAGCCGCCATAGCGATTCTCGTACCCTTTAGTTTGAACTCGTACCAATTTGTATGAACTCGTACCGATTTGTATGAACTCGTATATATTTGTCTGACATGTTCGTACTCGTGTTCGTACGCACTAGTATGAACTCGTACTTTCAATATGAAATCGTAGATTTTGGTCTGACCTCGAGTTTTTGGTATGAACCACACACGTTCTTACAAAAATATCACTCACCTGAAAACATATTTTTCATGTCGAAATTCGTCGAAAAAATGTAGCCATGAATGTTATTGACGCTAATTGGTCAAATAACACCAAACAACGCCCAAATGTTGTTTGAGAACAAGGAAGTTGCTTCCCAAATCGGACCATATAAAACCCTAATAAAGAGCTGTTGCTTCCTCGTCCAGAATCAACGCTTCAGACGGCGCAAAAATCATTTTATAGGGTTAGGGGAAATTCGATACAAACAGCAGCATGTCCGTAGAGAGGGCTTCTATTGAAGTGTTGTTTCAATCATAGTAAGCTCTACTTCTTTCCCTGAAACAACGCCAAACAACATTTCGTTTTAGCCAATCAAAATGCATCATCCGCAAAAATATAATTAGCGAATCGACGTTCAGTATGAGCGTCTTGCGTTCAGTCGTAGAAAATCGTCTGGATGGAAGGAGACGCCGCCACGGGGACTCGCCCCTTGCCGAAGGGCAAGTGCGCCTCCTACAGCAAGATGGTGTCCAAGTCAAACATGGCGAAGCACCGCAAGTTATGTGGCAAGAAGAAGCCGCCTAAGACGCGCAAGGTCATCAACCGCGAGTCGTACGCACGCCATAAGGTCAAAATCCTTAACAAGCGTTTCGAGCAGCGGACCTTCGACCGATTTCGCCGGCTGGAGGGTACGTAAATGTCCAGTTCCAACAAATACTTATTATTAAATCTAACCTTATTTTCGTAGTTGCCAGGGAGAAGCTTGTGAAACTGAGGGACATGCCTCTTGATGTAGAGCCGATAAAAACGAGAGAGTGGCACCCAGAGCCCAGCTCAAGTGTCGTTCATGGTATCAGCCAAGACCCCTACCTCTTTGCGTACAGTCTTAAGGCTTTGAAAGAGCGATGCAAGAAGCTTTACAGAGTTGGGCCTTCAATGGTGGAATGGCCGTATCCACGTTTTTCTCCACAATCATCCTCCCGTACACACCACGTGTTCACATCGGTGTCGTCGCTGTTTTCATGAGATGAAAAGTAACTAGCAACAGCAGACCTAGCCTTCTCAGCCGTTTGGAGCGAAATAGAGCTGGAAGACGATATGCTTTGCAGATAGGCAACCAAGACAACAGGAAGCTCATGATGGCGCTCCTCGCGAGGATTCGGATAGCCGTTAGCGACGCAAAAATCTGCAAACTTCTTGAAATTCGCCTCGTAAACAGTCTGTGTCGCCTTCTTGATCACCTCGTTAGCCGTGTGCTGGCCTTGTTTGGCCAGCTCTCGAACCCCCATCTGCCACCGACCAGTTAGATTGCGAACTGGCCACGTGGCTCACAGCCGCCATAGCGATTCTCGTACCCTTTAGTTTGAACTCGTACCAATTTGTATGAACTCGTACCGATTTGTATGAACTCGTATATATTTGTCTGACATGTTCGTACTCGTGTTCGTACGCACTAGTATGAACTCGTACTTTCAATATGAAATCGTAGATTTTGGTCTGACCTCGAGTTTTTGGTATGAACCACACACGTTCTTACAAAAATATCACTCACCTGAAAACATATTTTTCATGTCGAAATTCGTCGAAAAAATGTAGCCATGAATGTTATTGACGCTAATTGGTCAAATAACACCAAACAACGCCCAAATGTTGTTTGAGAACAAGGAAGTTGCTTCCCAAATCGGACCATATAAATCCCTAATAAAGAGCTGTTGCTTCCTCGTCCAGAATCAACGCTTCAGACGGCGCAAAACTCATTTTATAGGGTTAGGGGAAATTCGATACAAACAGCAGCATGTCCGTAGAGAGGGCTTCTATTGAAGTGTTGTTTCAATCATAGTAAGCTCTACTTCTTTCCCTGAAACAACGCCAAACAACATTTCGTTTTAGCCAATCAAAATGCATCATCCGCAAAAATATAATTAGCGAATCGACGTTCAGTATGAGCGTCTTGCGTTCAGTCGTAGAAAATCGTCTGGATGGAAGGAGACGCCGCCACGGGGACTCGCCCCTTGCCGAAGGGCAAGTGCGCCTCCTGCAGCAAGATGGTGTCCAAGTCAAACATGGCGAAGCACCGCAAGTTATGTGGCAAGAAGAAGCCGCCTAAGACGCGCAAGGTCATCAACCGCGAGTCGTACGCACGCCATAAGGTCAAAATCCTTAACAAGCGTTTCGAGCAGCGGACCTTCGACCGATTTCGCCGGCTGGAGGGTACGTAAATGTCCAGTTCCAACAAATACTTATTATTAAATCTAACCTTATTTTCGTAGTTGCCAGGGAGAAGCTTGTGAAACTGAGGGACATGCCTCTTGATGTAGAGCCGATAAAAACGAGAGAGTGGCACCCAGAGCCCAGCTCAAGTGTCGTTCATGGTATCAGCCAAGACCCCTACCTCTTTGCGTACAGTCTTAAGGCTTTGAAAGAGCGATGCAAGAAGCTTTACAGAGTTGGGCCTTCAATGGTGGAATGGCCGTATCCACGTTTTCCTCCACAATCATCCTCCCGTACACACCACGTGTTCACATCGGTGTCGTCGCTGTTTTCATGAGATGAAAAGTAACTAGCAACAGCAGACCTAGCCTTCTCAGCCGTTTGGAGCGAAATAGAGCTGGAAGACGATATGCTTTGCAGATAGGCAACCAAGACAACAGGAAGCTCATGATGGCGCTCCTCGCGAGGATTCGGATAGCCGTTAGCGACGCAAAAATCTGCAAACTTCTTGAAATTCGCCTCGTAAACAGTCTGTGTCGCCTTCTTGATCACCTCGTTAGCCGTGTGCTGGCCTTGTTTGGCCAGCTCTCGAACCCCCATCTGCCACCGACCAGTTAGATTGCGAACTGGCCACGTGGCTCACAGCCGCCATAGCGATTCTCGTACCCTTTAGTTTGAACTCGTACCAATTTGTATGAACTCGTACCGATTTGTATGAACTCGTATATATTTGTCTGACATGTTCGTACTCGTGTTCGTACGCACTAGTATGAACTCGTACTTTCAATATGAAATCGTAGATTTTGGTCTGACCTCGAGTTTTTGGTATGAACCACACACGTTCTTACAAAAATATCACTCACCTGAAAACATATTTTTCATGTCGAAATTCGTCGAAAAAATGTAGCCATGAATGTTATTGACGCTAATTGGTCAAATAACACCAAACAACGCCCAAATGTTGTTTGAGAACAAGGAAGTTGCTTCCCAAATCGGACCATATAAATCCCTAATAAAGAGCTGTTGCTTCCTCGTCCAGAATCAACGCTTCAGACGGCGCAAAACTCATTTTATAGGGTTAGGGGAAATTCGATACAAACAGCAGCATGTCCGTAGAGAGGGCTTCTATTGAAGTGTTGTTTCAATCATAGTAAGCTCTACTTCTTTCCCTGAAACAACGCCAAACAACATTTCGTTTTAGCCAATCAAAATGCATCATCCGCAAAAATATAATTAGCGAATCGACGTTCAGTATGAGCGTCTTGCATTCAGTCGTAGAAAATCGTCTGGATGGAAGGAGACGCCGCCACGGGGACTCGCCCCTTGCCGAAGGGCAAGTGCGCCTCCTACAGCAAGATGGTGTCCAAGTCAAACATGGCGAAGCACCGCAAGTTATGTGGCAAGAAGAAGCCGCCTAAGACGCGCAAGGTCATCAACCGCGAGTCGTACGCACGCCATAAGGTCAAAATCCTTAACAAGCGTTTCGAGCAGCGGACCTTCGACCGATTTCGCCGGCTGGAGGGTACGTAAATGTCCAGTTCCAACAAATACTTATTATTAAATCTAACCTTATTTTCGTAGTTGCCAGGGAGAAGCTTGTGAAACTGAGGGACATGCCTCTTGATGTAGAGCCGATAAAAACGAGAGAGTGGCACCCAGAGCCCAGCTCAAGTGTCGTTCATGGTATCAGCCAAGACCCCTACCTCTTTGCGTACAGTCTTAAGGCTTTGAAAGAGCGATGCAAGAAGCTTTACAGAGTTGGGCCTTCAATGGTGGAATGGCCGTATCCACGTTTTTCTCCACAATCATCCTCCCGTACACACCACGTGTTCACATCGGTGTCGTCGCTGTTTTCATGAGATGAAAAGTAACTAGCAACAGCAGACCTAGCCTTCTCAGCCGTTTGGAGCGAAATAGAGCTGGAAGACGATATGCTTTGCAGATAGGCAACCAAGACAACAGGAAGCTCATGATGGCGCTCCTCGCGAGGATTCGGATAGCCGTTAGCGACGCAAAAATCTGCAAACTTCTTGAAATTCGCCTCGTAAACAGTCTGTGTCGCCTTCTTGATCACCTCGTTAGCCGTGTGCTGGCCTTGTTTGGCCAGCTCTCGAACCCCCATCTGCCACCGACCAGTTAGATTGCGAACTGGCCACGTGGCTCACAGCCGCCATAGCGATTCTCGTACCCTTTAGTTTGAACTCGTACCAATTTGTATGAACTCGTACCGATTTGTATGAACTCGTATATATTTGTCTGACATGTTCGTACTCGTGTTCGTACGCACTAGTATGAACTCGTACTTTCAATATGAAATCGTAGATTTTGGTCTGACCTCGAGGTTTTGGTATGAACCACACACGTTCTTACAAAAATATCACTCACCTGAAAACATATTTTTCATGTCGAAATTCGTCGAAAAAATGTAGCCATGAATGTTATTGACGCTAATTGGTCAAATAACACCAAACAACGCCCAAATGTTGTTTGAGAACAAGGAAGTTGCTTCCCAAATCGGACCATATAAATCCCTAATAAAGAGCTGTTGCTTCCTCGTCCAGAATCAACGCTTCAGACGGCGCAAAAATCATTTTATAGGGTTAGGGGAAATTCGATACAAACAGCAGCATGTCCGTAGAGAGGGCTTCTATTGAAGTGTTGTTTCAATCATAGTAAGCTCTACTTCTTTCCTGAAACAACGCCAAACAACATTTCGTTCTAGCCAATCAAAATGCATCATCCGCAAAAATATAATTAGCGAATCGACGTTCAGTATGAGCGTCTTGCATTCAGTCGTAGAAAATCGTCTGGATGGAAGGAGACGCCGCCACGGGGACTCGCCCCTTGCCGAAGGGCAAGTGCGCCTCCTGCAGCAAGATGGTGTCCAAGTCAAACATGGCGAAGCACCGCAAGTTATGTGGCAAGAAGAAGCCGCCTAAGACGCGCAAGGTCATCAACCGCGAGTCGTACGCACGCCATAAGGTCAAAATCCTTAACAAGCGTTTCGAGCAGCGGACCTTCGACCGATTTCGCCGGCTGGAGGGTACGTAAATGTCCAGTTCCAACAAATACTTATTATTAAATCTAACCTTATTTTCGTAGTTGCCAGGGAGAAGCTTGTGAAACTGAGGGACATGCCTCTTGATGTAGAGCCGATAAAAACGAGAGAGTGGCACCCAGAGCCCAGCTCAAGTGTCGTTCATGGTATCAGCCAAGACCCCTACCTCTTTGCGTACAGTCTTAAGGCTTTGAAAGAGCGATGCAAGAAGCTTTACAGAGTTGGGCCTTCAATGGTGGAATGGCCGTATCCACGTTTTCCTCCACAATCATCCTCCCGTACACACCACGTGTTCACATCGGTGTCGTCGCTGTTTTCATGAGATGAAAAGTAACTAGCAACAGCAGACCTAGCCTTCTCAGCCGTTTGGAGCGAAATAGAGCTGGAAGACGATATGCTTTGCAGATAGGCAACCAAGACAACAGGAAGCTCATGATGGCGCTCCTCGCGAGGATTCGGATAGCCGTTAGCGACGCAAAAATCTGCAAACTTCTTGAAATTCGCCTCGTAAACAGTCTGTGTCGCCTTCTTGATCACCTCGTTAGCCGTGTGCTGGCCTTGTTTGGCCAGCTCTCGAACCCCCATCTGCCACCGACCAGTTAGATTGCGAACTGGCCACGTGGCTCACAGCCGCCATAGCGATTCTCGTACCCTTTAGTTTGAACTCGTACCAATTTGTATGAACTCGTACCGATTTGTATGAACTCGTATATATTTGTCTGACATGTTCGTACTCGTGTTCGTACGCACTAGTATGAACTCGTACTTTCAATATGAAATCGTAGATTTTGGTCTGACCTCGAGTTTTTGGTATGAACCACACACGTTCTTACAAAAATATCACTCACCTGAAAACATATTTTTCATGTCGAAATTCGTCGAAAAAATGTAGCCATGAATGTTATTGACGCTAATTGGTCAAATAACACCAAACAACGCTCAAATGTTGTTTGAGAACAAGGAAGTTGCTTCCCAAATCGGACCATATAAAACCCTAATAAAGAGCTGTTGCTTCCTCGTCCAGAATCAACGCTTCAGACGGCGCAAAACTCATTTTTATAGGGTTAGGGAAATTCGATACAAACAGCAGCATGTCCGTAGAGAGGGCTTCTATTGAAGTGTTGTTTCAATCATAGTAAGCTCTACTTCTTTCCTGAAACAACGCCAAACAACATTTCGTTTTAGCCAATCAAAATGCATCATCCGCAAAAATATAATTAGCGAATCGACGTTCAGTATGAGCGTCTTGCATTCAGTCGTAGAAAATCGTCTGGATGGAAGGAGACGCCGCCACGGGGACTCGCCCCTTGCCGAAGGGCAAGTGCGCCTCCTGCAGCAAGATGGTGTCCAAGTCAAACATGGCGAAGCACCGCAAGTTATGTGGCAAGAAGAAGCCGCCTAAGACGCGCAAGGTCATCAACCGCGAGTCGTACGCACGCCATAAGGTCAAAATCCTTAACAAGCGTTTCGAGCAGCGGACCTTCGACCGATTTCGCCGGCTGGAGGGTACGTAAATGTCCAGTTCCAACAAATACTTATTATTAAATCTAACCTTATTTTCGTAGTTGCCAGGGAGAAGCTTGTGAAACTGAGGGACATGCCTCTTGATGTAGAGCCGATAAAAACGAGAGAGTGGCACCCAGAGCCCAGCTCAAGTGTCGTTCATGGTATCAGCCAAGACCCCTACCTCTTTGCGTACAGTCTTAAGGCTTTGAAAGAGCGATGCAAGAAGCTTTACAGAGTTGGGCCTTCAATGGTGGAATGGCCGTATCCACGTTTTCCTCCACAATCATCCTCCCGTACACACCACGTGTTCACATCGGTGTCGTCGCTGTTTTCATGAGATGAAAAGTAACTAGCAACAGCAGACCTAGCCTTCTCAGCCGTTTGGAGCGAAATAGAGCTGGAAGACGATATGCTTTGCAGATAGGCAACCAAGACAACAGGAAGCTCATGATGGCGCTCCTCGCGAGGATTCGGATAGCCGTTAGCGACGCAAAAATCTGCAAACTTCTTGAAATTCGCCTCGTAAACAGTCTGTGTCGCCTTCTTGATCACCTCGTTAGCCGTGTGCTGGCCTTGTTTGGCCAGCTCTCGAACCCCCATCTGCCACCGACCAGTTAGATTGCGAACTGGCCACGTGGCTCACAGCCGCCATAGCGATTCTCGTACCCTTTAGTTTGAACTCGTACCAATTTGTATGAACTCGTACCGATTTGTATGAACTCGTATATATTTGTCTGACATGTTCGTACTCGTGTTCGTACGCACTAGTATGAACTCGTACTTTCAATATGAAATCGTAGATTTTGGTCTGACCTCGAGTTTTTGGTATGAACCACACACGTTCTTACAAAAATATCACTCACCTGAAAACATATTTTTCATGTCGAAATTCGTCGAAAAAATGTAGCCATGAATGTTATTGACGCTAATTGGTCAAATAACACCAAACAACGCTCAAATGTTGTTTGAGAACAAGGAAGTTGCTTCCCAAATCGGACCATATAAAACCCTAATAAAGAGCTGTTGCTTCCTCGTCCAGAATCAACGCTTCAGACGGCGCAAAACTCATTTTATAGGGTTAGGGGAAATTCGATACAAACAGCAGCATGTCCGTAGAGAGGGCTTCTATTGAAGTGTTGTTTCAATCATAGTAAGCTCTACTTCTTTCCCTGAAACAACGCCAAACAACATTTCGTTTTAGCCAATCAAAATGCATCATCCGCAAAAATATAATTAGCGAATCGACGTTCAGTATGAGCGTCTTGCATTCAGTCGTAGAAAATCGTCTGGATGGAAGGAGACGCCGCCACGGGGACTCGCCCCTTGCCGAAGGGCAAGTGCGCCTCCTGCAGCAAGATGGTGTCCAAGTCAAACATGGCGAAGCACCGCAAGTTATGTGGCAAGAAGAAGCCGCCTAAGACGCGCAAGGTCATCAACCGCGAGTCGTACGCACGCCATAAGGTCAAAATCCTTAACAAGCGTTTCGAGCAGCGGACCTTCGACCGATTTCGCCGGCTGGAGGGTACGTAAATGTCCAGTTCCAACAAATACTTATTATTAAATCTAACCTTATTTTCGTAGTTGCCAGGGAGAAGCTTGTGAAACTGAGGGACATGCCTCTTGATGTAGAGCCGATAAAAACGAGAGAGTGGCACCCAGAGCCCAGCTCAAGTGTCGTTCATGGTATCAGCCAAGACCCCTACCTCTTTGCGTACAGTCTTAAGGCTTTGAAAGAGCGATGCAAGAAGCTTTACAGAGTTGGGCCTTCAATGGTGGAATGGCCGTATCCACGTTTTCCTCCACAATCATCCTCCCGTACACACCACGTGTTCACATCGGTGTCGTCGCTGTTTTCATGAGATGAAAAGTAACTAGCAACAGCAGACCTAGCCTTCTCAGCCGTTTGGAGCGAAATAGAGCTGGAAGACGATATGCTTTGCAGATAGGCAACCAAGACAACAGGAAGCTCATGATGGCGCTCCTCGCGAGGATTCGGATAGCCGTTAGCGACGCAAAAATCTGCAAACTTCTTGAAATTCGCCTCGTAAACAGTCTGTGTCGCCTTCTTGATCACCTCGTTAGCCGTGTGCTGGCCTTGTTTGGCCAGCTCTCGAACCCCCATCTGCCACCGACCAGTTAGATTGCGAACTGGCCACGTGGCTCACAGCCGCCATAGCGATTCTCGTACCCTTTAGTTTGAACTTGTACCAATTTGTATGAACTCGTACCGATTTGTATGAACTCGTATATATTTGTCTGACATGTTCGTACTCGTGTTCGTACGCACTAGTATGAACTCGTACTTTCAATATGAAATCGTAGATTTTGGTCTGACCTCGAGTTTTTGGTATGAACCACACACGTTCTTACAAAAATATCACTCACCTGAAAACATATTTTTCATGTCGAAATTCGTCGAAAAAATGTAGCCATGAATGTTATTGACGCTAATTGGTCAAATAACACCAAACAACGCCCAAATGTTGTTTGAGAACAAGGAAGTTGCTTCCCAAATCGGACCATATAAATCCCTAATAAAGAGCTGTTGCTTCCTCGTCCAGAATCAACGCTTCAGACGGCGCAAAAATCATTTTATAGGGTTAGGGGAAATTCGATACAAACAGCAGCATGTCCGTAGAGAGGGCTTCTATTGAAGTGTTGTTTCAATCATAGTAAGCTCTACTTCTTTCCCTGAAACAACGCCAAACAACATTTCGTTCTAGCCAATCAAAATGCATCATCCGCAAAAATATAATTAGCGAATCGACGTTCAGTATGAGCGTCTTGCATTCAGTCGTAGAAAATCGTCTGGATGGAAGGAGACGCCGCCACGGGGACTCGCCCCTTGCCGAAGGGCAAGTGCGCCTCCTGCAGCAAGATGGTGTCCAAGTCAAACATGGCGAAGCACCGCAAGTTATGTGGCAAGAAGAAGCCGCCTAAGACGCGCAAGGTCATCAACCGCGAGTCGTACGCACGCCATAAGGTCAAAATCCTTAACAAGCGTTTCGAGCAGCGGACCTTCGACCGATTTCGCCGGCTGGAGGGTACGTAAATGTCCAGTTCCAACAAATACTTATTATTAAATCTAACCTTATTTTCGTAGTTGCCAGGGAGAAGCTTGTGAAACTGAGGGACATGCCTCTTGATGTAGAGCCGATAAAAACGAGAGAGTGGCACCCAGAGCCCAGCTCAAGTGTCGTTCATGGTATCAGCCAAGACCCCTACCTCTTTGCGTACAGTCTTAAGGCTTTGAAAGAGCGATGCAAGAAGCTTTACAGAGTTGGGCCTTCAATGGTGGAATGGCCGTATCCACGTTTTCCTCCACAATCATCCTCCCGTACACACCACGTGTTCACATCGGTGTCGTCGCTGTTTTCATGAGATGAAAAGTAACTAGCAACAGCAGACCTAGCCTTCTCAGCCGTTTGGAGCGAAATAGAGCTGGAAGACGATATGCTTTGCAGATAGGCAACCAAGACAACAGGAAGCTCATGATGGCGCTCCTCGCGAGGATTCGGATAGCCGTTAGCGACGCAAAAATCTGCAAACTTCTTGAAATTCGCCTCGTAAACAGTCTGTGTCGCCTTCTTGATCACCTCGTTAGCCGTGTGCTGGCCTTGTTTGGCCAGCTCTCGAACCCCCATCTGCCACCGACCAGTTAGATTGCGAACTGGCCACGTGGCTCACAGCCGCCATAGCGATTCTCGTACCCTTTAGTTTGAACTCGTACCAATTTGTATGAACTCGTACCGATTTGTATGAACTCGTATATATTTGTCTGACATGTTCGTACTCGTGTTCGTACGCACTAGTATGAACTCGTACTTTCAATATGAAATCGTAGATTTTGGTCTGACCTCGAGTTTTTGGTATGAACCACACACGTTCTTACAAAAATATCACTCACCTGAAAACATATTTTTCATGTCGAAATTCGTCGAAAAAATGTAGCCATGAATGTTATTGACGCTAATTGGTCAAATAACACCAAACAACGCCCAAATGTTGTTTGAGAACAAGGAAGTTGCTTCCCAAATCGGACCATATAAATCCCTAATAAAGAGCTGTTGCTTCCTCGTCCAGAATCAACGCTTCAGACGGCGCAAAACTCATTTTATAGGGTTAGGGGAAATTCGATACAAACAGCAGCATGTCCGTAGAGAGGGCTTCTATTGAAGTGTTGTTTCAATCATAGTAAGCTCTACTTCTTTCCCTGAAACAACGCCAAACAACATTTCGTTTTAGCCAATCAAAATGCATCATCCGCAAAAATATAATTAGCGAATCGACGTTCAGTATGAGCGTCTTGCATTCAGTCGTAGAAAATCGTCTGGATGGAAGGAGACGCCGCCACGGGGACTCGCCCCTTGCCGAAGGGCAAGTGCGCCTCCTGCAGCAAGATGGTGTCCAAGTCAAACATGGCGAAGCACCGCAAGTTATGTGGCAAGAAGAAGCCGCCTAAGACGCGCAAGGTCATCAACCGCGAGTCGTACGCACGCCATAAGGTCAAAATCCTTAACAAGCGTTTCGAGCAGCGGACCTTCGACCGATTTCGCCGGCTGGAGGGTACGTAAATGTTCAGTTCCAACAAATACTTATTATTAAATCTAACCTTATTTTCGTAGTTGCCAGGGAGAAGCTTGTGAAACTGAGGGACATGCCTCTTGATGTAGAGCCGATAAAAACGAGAGAGTGGCACCCAGAGCCCAGCTCAAGTGTCGTTCATGGTATCAGCCAAGACCCCTACCTCTTTGCGTACAGTCTTAAGGCTTTGAAAGAGCGATGCAAGAAGCTTTACAGAGTTGGGCCTTCAATGGTGGAATGGCCGTATCCACGTTTTTCTCCACAATCATCCTCCCGTACACACCACGTGTTCACATCGGTGTCGTCGCTGTTTTCATGAGATGAAAAGTAACTAGCAACAGCAGACCTAGCCTTCTCAGCCGTTTGGAGCGAAATAGAGCTGGAAGACGATATGCTTTGCAGATAGGCAACCAAGACAACAGGAAGCTCATGATGGCGCTCCTCGCGAGGATTCGGATAGCCGTTAGCGACGCAAAAATCTGCAAACTTCTTGAAATTCGCCTCGTAAACAGTCTGTGTCGCCTTCTTGATCACCTCGTTAGCCGTGTGCTGGCCTTGTTTGGCCAGCTCTCGAACCCCCATCTGCCACCGACCAGTTAGATTGCGAACTGGCCACGTGGCTCACAGCCGCCATAGCGATTCTCGTACCCTTTAGTTTGAACTCGTACCAATTTGTATGAACTCGTACCGATTTGTATGAACTCGTATATATTTGTCTGACATGTTCGTACTCGTGTTCGTACGCACTAGTATGAACTCGTACTTTCAATATGAAATCGTAGATTTTGGTCTGACCTCGAGTTTTTGGTATGAACCACACACGTTCTTACAAAAATATCACTCACCTGAAAACATATTTTTCATGTCGAAATTCGTCGAAAAAATGTAGCCATGAATGTTATTGACGCTAATTGGTCAAATAACACCAAACAACGCCCAAATGTTGTTTGAGAACAAGGAAGTTGCTTCCCAAATCGGACCATATAAATCCCTAATAAAGAGCTGTTGCTTCCTCGTCCAGAATCAACGCTTCAGACGGCGCAAAAATCATTTTATAGGGTTAGGGGAAATTCGATACAAACAGCAGCATGTCCGTAGAGAGGGCTTCTATTGAAGTGTTGTTTCAATCATAGTAAGCTCTACTTCTTCTTAGTATTTTGATTTCTACGATCAACACAACAATGAAAAAGCGCGTTGCAGAAGACCCTGCGATCGGTTTCCAGCATCATTTGACACTGTCTGCCTGCTTTGATATGAATGTGCTAGCGCCGCAGCATCTGAAGCACGCTCCGACAAAGCAGGTCTGCCAGGAAATCATCCCACGGCATTAACTAACCTTCACATTGAGCGTTTACGTGCTGTGCGCCAGATCCGCGGACTTGTTCAGATTGCTTGCTAAAATGAGAAGCCCCACTCAGGCTAAAGAACGCATACACATGGAAATGGCAATGTACTCAATCGAGGAGACAGCACACCGGAGCACCTTGACATATTGCCGTCGGCTACTATAATACTTGGCTGGACGTTGCTGAGCGACGGGGCCGTCGCCCTTTGTCTCTCTCCGACTAGGATATAACGGACTTATCTTGGGGTTGCTGGCATGGCTAACTTGTCTGCGCGTTGAAGTCGCTTTTGCCCATCTCCTTCACCTGGACACGAGGCGCGCGTCACCATTTAACAAATAGTTTTGTTGTAACAGACAAGGTTATCCACATGTGTGTGGCAAAGATTCTGTTCTAACATACTTCTAAAGGTACTAGTTTGCATTATGTCAGTACACGGCAGCGTTGTCTTCAGCAACTCCATCGACCTACCCACTACTAGAGGTTATTGATTAGACGCATATTTGACCTCTATAAACTGACCCGATTCAAATATCAATCTAAACAGGAAACGCTTATATTAAGACTTTGTAAAGTTAAAATAAACCCAAATATGATGATTTGGATAAACCGTAGCACAGCAGTAGCCAAGTATCAGCATACACAGTCGTCAAACGTCAACTTGTCCTTGAGATCGGCTACGCCTCTTGACGTGCAACGCATCTGTCCGCCAATGCCGCCGCTGCTCATTCCTCAATCCACCGCGCGCTTCGCAAGCGACCGCCTCCACATCTCCGCACCATGGCTTCGTCTCCGTCCGTGGACCTGAGCATCCTGCGCGTCGGCATCCCGGCCGAGCTGCCGCCGCACCCGGGCAACCACCCGGACCCGACGGTGCCCAAGGCGCCGCACCGCAACATCGACGGCCTGTCCAAGGACGAGCTGGTGCTGGCCGTGCAGAACGCGCTGCGGTACTTCCCGGAGAAGTTCCACGCCACGCTGGCGCCCGAGTTCGCGCAGGAGCTCAAGGACGAGGGCCATATTTACATGCACCGCTTCCGCCCCGTGCAGTACGAGGTCAAGGCATACCCGATCGAGCTGTACCCCGCCCAGTGCAAGCAGGCGGCCAGTATAATGCTCATGATCATGAACAATCTGGACCGTCGAGTGGCGCAGTTCCCCAACCACCTCGTCACCTACGGCGGCAACGGCAGCGTCTTCCAGAACTGGGCGCAGTATCTGCTGGCCATGCGCTACCTGTCGGAGCTCACGGAGCAGCAGACGCTCGTCATGTACTCGGGTCACCCCATGGGGCTCTTCCCGAGCCGCCCGGCGGCCCCGCGCATGGTCGTCACCAACGGCCTCATGATCCCCAACTACTCGACGCGCGCGCAGTACGACAAGGCCTACGCCATGGGCAACACGCAGTACGGCCAGATGACCGCCGGCAGCTACTGCTACATCGGTCCTCAGGGCATCGTGCACGGCACGACCATCACCGTGTTGAACGCCTGCCGCAAGTATCTGCAGCGTGAGGACACGCGCGGTACGGTGTACGTGTCCTCCGGCTTGGGTGGCATGAGCGGTGCTCAGCCCAAGGCCGGTGTCATCTCGGGTGTCATCTCCGTGACGGCCGAGATTGACGAGTCCGCGGTCAAGAAGCGCCACGAGCAGGGCTGGGTTGATGAGGTTTTGAGCGACCTGGGCGCGTGCGTTGCTCGCATCCGTGAGGCCAAGGAGAAGGGTGAGGTCGTGAGCTTGGCTTACCACGGCAACGTCGTCACGCTGTGGGAGCGTCTTGCTGACGAGGCGGAAGCTACGGGCGAGCTGCTGGTGGAGTTGGGCTCGGACCAGACGTCGCTGCACAACCCGTTCAACGGCGGCTACTACCCCGTGCAGCTGAGCTTCGAGGAGTCCCAGCGTGTCATGGCCGAGGACCCCGCGCGCTTCCAGGAGCTGGTGCAGGAATCTCTGCGTCGCCACGCGGTCGCTGTCAACCGTCTCACTGCCAAGGGCATGCGCTTCTGGGACTACGGCAACTCATTCCTCCTTGAAGCCCAACGTGCTGGTGCCGATGTGCTGCGTCCCGGTGTGAAGCCCGAGGAGGCTGCCGTGTCCACGATGGCATTCAAGTACCCGAGCTACGTGCAGGACATCATGGGCGACATCTTCTCGCTCGGATTCGGCCCCTTCCGTTGGGTGTGCACGTCGGGCAAGCACGAGGACCTCATGAAGACGGACGAGATCGCCGCGCGTGTGCTGCGTGACCTTCTGGCCGAGCCCGAGGTACCCGACCGCGTGGCGGCTCAGCTGCGTGACAACCTGCGCTGGATCGAGGCGGCCGAGGAGAACAAGCTCGTCGTTGGCTCGGAAGCCCGCATCCTGTACGCTGACCGCGTGGGTCGTGGCACTGTCGCCATGGCCTTGAACGCTGCGGTTGCCAGTGGCGAGATCTCGGCGCCCGTGGTGCTCAGTCGTGACCACCACGACGTGAGCGGCACCGATAGCCCGTTCCGCGAGACCTCAAACGTGACGGACGGTTCTGCCTTCTGCGCCGATATGGCGGTGCAGAACGCTCTGGGTGACGCTGCTCGTGGGGCTACGTGGATCGCGCTGCACAACGGCGGAGGTGTTGGCTGGGGCGAGGTCATGAACGGAGGCTTTGGCATGGTGCTGGACGGCTCGGAGGACGCCCGCGAGAAGGCTGCGTGCATGTTGGGCTGGGACGTCAACAACGGTGTGGCTCGTCGTGCCTGGGCACGCAACGCCAACGCACGCTTCGTTATCGAGCGCGAGATGAAGGCCGACCCTCTGGTACGTTGAGATGTGAGACTGTCGTGATGGTGGAGATGCTAACTCGTGTTGTATTTTGTGCTCTGCAGCTGACTGTGACCCTCGCCAACGAGGCCGACGATGCCAGTGTACGCGATGCCGTGAGCAAGCTCTTCTAAAGAAGCAGCTACATGTAGCAATGAAGTTTTGGTAGAAGTAGTGTTGAATCCCGGAGCGGCTTTCGGGTTGCCATCGCAGATGAGATGAGGTCTTCGTAGTGAGGCCCGCCAGTTTGAACCGATCGATATACTAAAGAGAAATACAGTCACTATTCCCTCCCCACATTGCTTTAGCGCTCGACGAGGACGAGTGCCGCGAAATGGTTATCCGCAACAGCAATGAACTAAGCTTAGCACAAAACGCTCATCAATATTAATAGCGTGCCTGGAATAGCCCGCGAGTCCACACTAAGAATACGCAGCCAGCAATAGTGACGGCCTTCAACACAGTGTAGCCACGCTGCGCATAATCATCAGCTGCCAATCAAAAGTGTCCGACCACCAAAAACTATATTTCGACCAATCCCGTGGCGCCATCACTTCTTCAGCTTTCACCATGCGATCGTTACAGGCTGCAATGATCACTCCCAATTCAGCCACCTGAGCCCAACTCTCCATTCTGCCTGGACGCCATGACGGAGACCACAGACCCGCTGCCGCCTTCGCCCACCGCGACCGACTCCACTCCGGACCAAGTGCCGGCCAACGCTGAGCCCGCCAAGCCGCCCACTGGCGACCAGACCGCCAAGCTCGTCATCCTGTCGGTGAACGACGTGTACGACATGACCCCGAACGAGCACGGCTACGGCGGCATTGCAGAGTTCGCCACGCTGCTGGAGCGCCAGAAGGCCGCGCTGTCCGAGGACGTGACGCTGCTCGTGACGCTGAACGGAGACTTCCTCTCGGGCTCAGAGATGGGCGAGTACTTCAAAGGGTGAGTGAAGTTGGAAGTGACCGCTGGCAATGATGAGTGCACTAATTTGTTTTTATTTATTATATTATAATTGTTTTTGTTCATGACAGCGCTCATATGATCGAGCTGATGAACCACTTGGGCATTGAGTACGTGGTGCTGGGTAACCACGAGTTCGATTTTGGTGCTGACGAGCTCAAGGCGCGTATGCGCGACTCGACGGCGAAGTGGTTCGGGTCCAATGTGCTGAATGCTGCAACGGGGGCGCTTTTTGATGGTGTGGTGGATATGGAGCTTGTCACGTTGAAAGACGGGCTGAAGCTTGGAGTGTTTGGCGTGTGCACGGAGGAGACCCCGACGCTCTCGTTCCCTGGCGCCACCGTGAAGTTCGACGACGTATTCTCCACCTCTAGACGATGTGTAGATGAACTCAAAGCTCAGGGAGCCGACTTCATCCTCGCACTCACCCACCTCTCGGTTTCTCAGGATAAAAAGCTCGCCCGGAGTGTACCAGGCATCGACGTGGTGCTCGGTGGCCACGACCACGAACCGTTCACGATGTACGAGGGCAAGACGTTTATCCACAAGTCCGGACAAAACGCTTTCTGGCTGGCTAAGCTTGAATTTGAGCTGCATCGGTCAGCAGAGCACCCTGAACGCGGACTTGCAGTCTTGCCGCAGTGGAGTATGATTGCGAACGCGCGGATGCCACCACAGCCGGCATGTCAGCAGATTCTCTTCAAATACATGCGCGAAATGGCGAGTGCGAACGACCCTGAACAGAATGAGCGCGTGCTAGCTACGTTAGCGACCACCTTGTCAACTCGGACTGCACTTCTGCGTGCAGGTGAGAGCAACGCAGGCAACTTGGTGGCAGACGCACTACGCAGCGAGTTGGCTGCTGACGTGGGCTTCATTAACGGAGGATTTATTCGGGGAGACAAGGAGTATCCGGCAAAGTCGAACGTGACGGTGGGCATCCTGAAGCACGAGATGCCGTTCCCGCGGCCTGCTGTGCTGGTGCGGATCAAAGGCAGCGATCTGCGCGACGCACTGATTCAGCATCTGTACAAGTATCCGCAGCAAAGTGGCTCGCACCCGCACGTGTCGGGGCTGAGACTGACCATCGACATGCAGGCCACCCCACCAGCGGTGACCAAAATGGTGAATGACAATGGCGAGCCGGTGGACTTGGACGCGGAGCTCCTCGTGGCCACATCCAAGTTCGTTGCTGGTGGTGGTGACGGCTGCTCGTCGTGGCTCAAGGGCGAAATTCTGCGGGAGGCCGCCAAGATCCCCGAGGTCGTGGCCGATTTCATGATGAAGAAGCGGCTGCTGGCGTATCCGGAACATGAGGGACGGATCACGATCCTCGAGTGAACGCGGACGCCGAATTTGTCCATTATCACACGAGTAGGACAGCGGGGGATGCGTTGCTGTCACCTGAAGACAGACCTTCCGATATTATGACGATCAATAAACTAGTTCGCTTGTAAAGATCGCTGCAATCCCTTTGATTCAACTTGAGCGCTTTGCTATTATATATAGTGGTGCCCGAAGTGAACACGAGCATATCCAGGCAGAAAAAGCCGAGCCTCCTGACGACTGTAGGCTGTCGCCGCTATTCCGCGAGAGCAATGACCTCGCTACATGCAGCCAGCCACGATGGCCACCTCCACCATCATGTGCATGTACTACGTATAGGATAGCACTGCCTATCCACATGCAACGACTGCGAACTCACTGCTGGCCAAGCATGCAACCGACGGCGTTTTGCTTTTGACCTGAAAAATTTCAGTCCGCTCAAGCCGGAGCCGCTCGCCATTAACGAACATGGCAGGCAGCAGCGCTCGCCGCAGAGCACGAAGGAGGCCCACAGCTTCGGTATCCACAATCAGGCGGGGATTCCACTTCAACGTGCGCCCCATCTTCGACGACCAACTTCGTCTCGAGGCAGGCACTCAAGACTTGAGTGCCTTCCACGCCGCCAGTGCTGCTGTGCAAGTGTCCGTCGCCGCCGCCGGCTGCCGCGTTGCTACAGTACTACGAGGCCACATGGCGCCGGCTGCCTTGGCGGTCTGTCATCACTTGCCGACGACGAAAGTGTCACGTGAGTCGGTACCGTTTTTCAGGTACACGTGACGTCGTCGCGAACATAATACCAAAATTCAGTACAGATTGTACAGTACATTCTTTCGCGCTAAGCTTACGGTATTTTCCCTCGCTAAGGGAGTCAATGGTACGTATAATTTATTCAGTGAATGGGATAAAACGGGTTTCATTAAACGAGCTAACAGTCTAGGCGTACGAAGTTGACTTAAAAATAACCGAAAGGTTTTTATTTTTTATGGCATTGCTAACGTAAAATTGCGAGCTTCTTTGTAGATATACAGCCTGGTAGTCGACACATTATATATAAATATTTTGACTCGGCAGCGATCCGGAATGACCAAACATCCGTAACGCTAGGGTAGTCTGTGTCTCTCCTCTTTCCGTTGCCCAAATGAGAAGTGTTGACGACGTGCGCTGCAGCAAGAAGAGTCTTCGTCTAATGCTAACCTTGAGCGGTACTAAAGTATGGTAACTTTCGTGATCGCTATTGGCGCATAATCCGGATAACCCCAGCCCTTTCGGCCCCTTTCTCCCGCCTAGAGACATTCGGACCAAGTTGGAATCCAACTTGGACAGCATTGGCAATCGCACGTCGAGAGTGCTGCGGATTCATTCTCGTTCCCCCGCTCTTTTCCTCGCGCACGTTTCCTGCCTGCTCTTGCCTGGTGGCGGCCAGCAACAGCAACCGGTTACCGTAGGCGCATCGTAACCGATCGCTCAGCTTCAGTTTTCCCTGCGGTGGCTTCACTGCGGAGGTCGTCGCCTTGTGGTCAGCGCCACTGATTGAGGTGCGTCGCCGTCTGCTCAGGCGGAAAGCCACCAAGCCACTCACGCCGCGTCTTCCGCCCGCGCGTCTGTTCGATCGTGTGGCTTTTGTCCGTTGCCGTTGCGCCAGATAAACACCAAGAGCTTGAGTCAGTTCAAGCGAAGCCCCGCCCCAGCACGAGCCTTAAACGCAATGCGCTCGTGGTTCGTCTTCGCTCTGGCGGCAAGCGTCGCGCTCTCAACGTGGACGGCGCCAGGTAATTAACCCCCAACTCTCTCTCTCTCTTTGGTTATGATAGTGCTAACCACATTATTATTATTATTATTTTATTAGTGGAAGCTGCGGCCTGCGCGGAGATCTGCTACACGACCGAGTTGACCGGCTTCGGGCCGGGAGGTTCCGCCGGGTGCAGCTGCACCGGCTCGGGGGCCACGCGCTCGGGCCCCGGCAGCTGCAGCTGCGGCCAGTGCTACGAGGAGACCAACGGCGCCGTCATCGGCTACGCCATCAACAGCGACGGCACCTGCACGTTCGGTACGGACTGCGGCGACTGCACGTACTCGTCGGACTCGTCCAGCAGCACGTCCGCGTCCTCGACGTCGTCCAAGTCGACGACCGGGTCGACGACTAGCAGCAGCTCCACCAAGACCCCGTCCACGTCATCCAACTCGACGACGGGGTCGACGAGCGCGACCACCACCACGACAGGTAAAAGAAGTAGAGTGGTTGGTTGATGGTGTTGTGTTTCTGACGTGCTGTGTGCTTGGTTTTGTTGTGCTGCTATTTTATTTTATTTTGTTTTTGTTTCGCACGGTGTCTGGCTTCGTTGCTTCTCTTCTTCTCATCTCGGTTTTATGGTAAATCTCTTGTCGCTGTGATGTGCTGGCTGGATGTATTAACGCTTACAGACGCACCCGCCACTACGTCTCCTGCTGCCACTTCAGGTACTGCGTCGAATTCAACCTCTGCTACTTCTTCCTCCACCACAGACACGAACGGCACTTCGACCACTACTTCTACAACGACGATCACTAGCAGCTCCAGCTCGAGCAATAACGCTGGCGATGCTGGCAGCGGAACGGCCGACACATGTGAGTGCATGCCGACCGAGGTGACGTTTAGCGACGACAGTTTTTTACTAACGTTTCGGGTGGATTTTTGCGAGCAGCAAGTAGCAACGGCCTGAAGACGTGGCAGATCGCGCTGATTATTTGCTGTGGCGTGCTGGTCTTCACGGTGGCTGTCGTGTCCGTGCTTTCGTGCTACTGCAAGGCGCGGAACCGCTTGTACGAGAACGAGGACGGCCAGGCGGACGCCAGCTACTACCAGCAGCAATACCCCCGCTCGCGCCAAGATGTCGTCGGATCTGGTGTCGTCCCCACCCCGACCCTATTTTCGCAGGCACCGACGAGTTCTCGCGGCCATGCGCGATCCGGGAGCTCAGGAAGCTTCACGAACGAATTCAAGCCCATGTACGCAAACCCGGCGAACAGCGGGAGCGCTGATAGGTTAGGCATGGGCCTCGCTCCCGTGCACATGCGCAACAGCTCGGGCGACCTGGCCGGGATGGCCGCAGGCAGCTACTCGAACGAGCGCATTCTGTCCGGCAGCTATCCGACGGACCGCCGACCAAGTTCAAGTAACCGGTCAATAGGCCGTCGACCGAGCCTGGAACAGGGATACAGCTCGGCACGCGACCGAGATTCGCTGGCTGTTGAATTGTAGGCGTGGTCAAGTTTATCAAGCGTTTAGAATCCGACGCACAGGCGGCAGCAGGACGAGAAGCACAGTCAGAACACAGGAGCAGCGCAGTGTGGAAGGCGCCAGACAGCAGCGACTCGACGGTGAAGGCGTCGACGGTAGCGTCGATCAGTGTCCGACTCGCTGTCAAGCGCGCTCCTCCGCGCGCAGCAGCTCACACCAGTAGATTTATACCAGGCCCAAGGACTGGACGAGGCGCAAACTCCCCATGAGCAGGCAGGCAGCGTCTCCGCTCTCTTGGTGGCCCAGTGAAAGACGAGAGTTCGTTGAATTAGTAGTAAGCTTAGTACGTAATGACGTTGACACAGTTTGCATGGTGGGGATCATTTTGCCATTAGCGGTAGAAGAGCTCTTCTCAAGGACCAATGCGCCGCGAGTCAACCGCAGCGTGATGCTCAACACGTGCGCTAGCTAAGCAGCGCTTGGGGCTCAACCACCACGGGACTTCATACAGCGCCAGCCCGTTCAAAAGTATCTGCATCATCTTGTTCGAATCATCTCCGCCACATAATTTACAGCCATCTCTTCCTCTATCCAAAAGTAAAAATAACTCCCAAATTCCAAGTTGAAATTTCCAACTCGATCATGTCGTTGGAATGTACATGTACCCTCAGGGTACACGTACCCTTTCACTTGGCGCAACATTCCCATTTGACTTGCCATTTGTATCCCGTCTTATTATTTGGCGGCAAAACGCCACCATGGGCAGCCACGGCAAGCGGCGGCGCGCGCGCGACGACGACGAGGCCAGCGACGAGGAGCAGAAGACGCAGCGCGCCGTAGCCGCAGACGACGACGAAGAAGAACAACATGAGGACGCGGCGCCGCGCCGCCGCGCCGCGCCCGGCCGCAACCGCAAGGGCTTCCTCGAGAACTCGCAGCTGACGGAGAAGGACCGACGCCAGGTGCGCTACAAAGAGCGCGAGCTGCTGCAGAGCATCAAGGAGAACGCCACGGACCTGGCCAAGCTCTCGAGCGACACGTTCGACGCGCACACGCAGGAGCTGGACCAGATGTACGACAGCGTGTGCTACCCGCGCGAGGCCAATCTGGACGCCAGCAACCTGGACGAGCTCAACGTGGCGGTGGCCAAGCAGTCGCAGGCGCTGGGCTCGAGCGACCTCACCAAGTTCGACACGCTGGACCTGATCCGCGCCACGCAGAGCGTGTGCCCCGCCGAGTCGCGCTTCGACTGGCCCGCGCTGGGCAGCGCCGCCGGCGCGTGCTTCCGCTCGGTGCCCGAGATCAGCTTCTTGTTCGGCCTCATGGACACGGAGGTCGTGCGCAAGGAGCGGAAGAAGGCGCGCCGCGCGCAGGAGGACGCGCACGCGCAGGAGGCGCAGCCCACCGAGTACACCAACAAGAAGGACCGCAAGGACGCGCAGGCGCGGCGGCTCGAGGTGCTGCAGTCCACGCTGAGCAAGCGCGAGCGCCGCCAGCCGCTGTTCGACGTGGTGATCAACCCCAAGAGCTTCACGCAGGTGGGTGGGGAGCTGGTGGGTGGATGAATGTTGCAGGAAGGTGATGACTAATTAGGGTGGGTGCTGGGTGGGTGGTGTGCAGACGGTGGAGAACCTGTTCGACACGTCGTTCCTCGTGCGTAATAGCTCGGCTGAAGTTGGGGTCGATGAGGAGACGGGGCTGCCTTACATCTGTGAGTTGCTGTGGGCTTTTTGTATCATTGGTTTTTTTGTTTTTGTTTGCTGATATGTGTTGGGTGGCAGACAACCACGAGGGAGAAGAAGAAACCAACTTGCCCGCGTCCACTCAGAGCATCATCAGCATCACGCCAGCCCAGTGGGAGCAGATCGCTCAAGTAACTGGGCGCGATGAACCTTTGCTCGGTCATCGCTCGTAGCTACTGAAGAGTGCTAGACGAGTGGCCGTCTAGCAAGGCAGGTGGTATTGATATTTTCTTAATTGCGATCCTTTTGGTGACCGAATTTCCAACATACTTCAAAACGAGTGGTGTATTGTTCGCGTTCTAACAAGTGCAGAACCACGTCACGATGTGCAATATGTAGATCTGGCCGCCGTGCTGTCTAAGGACCAAGCCGCTTACTTGCAGCTGTTGTGCACTGAAGTCTGGGTCGTCGTCGTCGTCGACGTCGTGTCTTGTCCGCTGCTCGACGGAGCATCGGTGACAGTGGTGGCGATCGATTCTTCATCGACTGAGGTGGTTACGACAGTGGAGCTGCCCGTGGAACTTGCGCTGCTCGTGATCAGGGTCAAGACATCCTTGCCGCTAGACACACTGCCCGCAGTGTAATCCACGGTCGAGCCTGTGGAAGTGGAGGCGCTCGGGGTCATCAAAGCGTTCTTTCCGCTGGGCAGATTTGCAACGCCTTGCTCAATCGTGGCTTTCTTGCTGGTGTACGTCTCCGTGGCATCGGTAGTGCCGTACTTACCACCCTTGCCCTTGCCAGTCGGAGTGGGTGCGGCAGTTCCGGCAGACCCCGCCTCAGATGCGCTCCGAACTTCACCGCCGTACACTGAAGCCGACCCAACCGATCCAGCCGATGCATCTTCGTGAGTCCCGCTTCCATAGTTGGAGCTTGAGGCGGCACTGGCATCTTCAGAACTTCCCGACGCAGTTGAGGCGCTGGTTGAAGCACTTGCCGAAGTACTAGCTGACGCACTGGTTGATGCACCGGTTGACGCACTGGTGGAGGCACTGGCGGACGCACTGTTGGACGCACTGGTGGATGCACTGGTGGATGCACTGTTGTATGCACTTGTTGACGCACTGGTGGACGCACTGGTGGACGCACTGGTTGATGCACTGTTGTATGCACTCGTGGATGTGCTGGCGGCACTGGATGAGGTACTGGTAGACGCACTGGCTGAGGCGCTGGTGGATGCACTGTCCGAGGCGCTAGCTGATGCACTCTCCGACGTACTATTCGACGCTCCCTCGGTAGCACCACAAGACACGGACAGCTCGAGCAGCTCCTGCACATTGGCGTAACTCAGACCCGTGCTGGTGACGGTGCTTGCAGCAGGTTTAGCGGTGGGGAACCACAAGAAATCCGGGTGGTCTGTCTTCGAGTCGCCCACCCACTCGCCGCCGATGACGGCATAGTTGGCGTCCAACTCGAGCAGATACTCATAGTCGTCGGAGACCGTGTACGTGTCGACCTTTCCAGTCAAGACGAGAGGGCCATCCGCATAAGCTTCGACGATCCAGCTGAACGTGGTCTTGACGTATGCCAGGTACACCATGCCCGAGTTGAAGGGGTACGTGCTCTTGCCAAAGTACTGCTCCGAGGCCTTGCTAGCGTCCACAAGCTCCATGGTCTGCACGTTATACGATCGGACGGGCTGGTTCCAGACTTGGGAGCCTGCAACGACGTCAACGATGAACGATTGCTTGTGCTTGCCCATGATGTTGCTGATGGCGACGTGGAAGAACCCAGCGCCCAAGTCACGGCGCGAGTCGCTCTCATAGCGTCCATACGCGTCCGTATTCTCTGGAGTGTCGGGACCGTTGAAGCGCACGCCGGTAAAGATCGTCTTGATGGAAGAACCATCGTAGACGTCCGTCAGCAGAGCCTTGATGTCCATGGCGTGGAACGTTTGGCCATTCTTGACGACGTCGCACACGGGCTCCGATTCAAGGATGGCAGCAGGTGTCCAAGCGTGGCAGATGCCGTACCACGTCGGGATGCAGTAGCCACTGGTGGCCCCCTTGCGCTTGGCGCACACACTGTTGTCGTTGAGGGACTTGCAGTCTGTATCGGCAGTGCAGGCGGTGTTGCTCTTGCGCGAGTCGATGCCGGTCTTCGCCGAGATCTTGTTCTTGAAGTCGGTGGCATCAAGGCCATAGGCGTTGGCGTACTTCTCGCTGGCGCTGGCCTCGCCCGACTTCCAGATGACGTTGATGCTGTCTTGGTACGTCGGCCAGTAGCTACCCGGCCACGGAATCGTCTCTGCCGATGCCGACGAGTACTCGTTCTTCAGCGTCGTGAAGTCCAGCTCCAGACTCTCGCCAAAGTATGACTCCAGGTCCGAGACGTCCGAGTTGGCCGCATCTTCCAAGCGACGCAAGGAGCGACTGCGGCTAGCGATTCCAGCCTTGTCGACCTTGCATTCTTCCGTTTGTGGGACGTACACCTCGCACGTTCCGTCCAAATCTTCGGCACGCTGCGGGTCGCAACCGGCCTTGGTCGTGTCGGTCACTGGGTTGCATCCGATGGGCGTTGCTTGAGTGAGCGCCAGGGACGCGGCAGCAACCACGGCGACGAGCGCAACGGAGCGGAAGATCTTCACCATGTTTGGGAAGGCTTTGACGGAGATCGGTCGGTGTCTTGACAGACAGCTACACGGTTTGGGGCGAGGTGGGTAGGTAACTTTCCAACGAGTTGGAAAATTGGGGAATGGGTTTCGCGCGCTCGAGGAGGCAGCTCTGCGATGCCGGAGCGCGAATGTTTCGCTTTCAGTTATCTCCCCACAGGCGCGCTGCAACGCCTGAAGCCTTGGCCAGCATGACGTCGTTCGCAGCGACCGGATGGCGACTGAAACCCCACCATTCTGACCCCTGGGTACGAGGAGCGTGGCTACGCAGCACGCGCCTGGAAGACAGTCATCTGATAGCACTTCACACATTACTACGCCGCGCTGAGGCTGGCGACTCCCGGCTATTGCATGAAATACACGCGCGCTCACACAAGTCTCGACCCCCTAGGGCCATCCTTTGGGTCTCTATACGCCTTAGCGAGAGACAACGACCATGTAAGCAGTCGTTGCTGCTGGTTAGCGTCGGTTGAATGGCTCTGTTCGTCCGTTATGCTGGATACTTCTTGTTTTTGCATCGCCGAAAGTCGAGTCGGTGCCGACACCGGCCACTGCTGGCGAGATGGTCATTTGCCGTACATTTGAGTTCGCTGGCGCCGATATGGTTTAGCCCCGTGCTGGACTCGCTGGTTCACGCACCTCAAAAGATCGGCGACCCGTTAGCAGCTGGTGCAGGCGCTGGTGGTGGGACTACAAGTCAAACCATCGGGCTGTTGTGCACGCCGCTCACCAAGACGTGCAGTGGCTGCAGCTGTCAGTGCTTGAGCTCACTGAGACGAGGACCATGAGGAGACGAATTGGTCTGGTACGTGCGCTGGCCAGATCTTTGGTTAGTCGGTTGTTGTTCGTTTGTTAGTTTGCAACGAACGAGCTCTTGGCGGTGTGGGCTGTCCGGTAGCAAACGACAAGCATGTGCATATCCTTGTGCGCTGGATTGGCCTGCGCGCTCGGATTGAAGCTTGCGTGCCGATAAATGATAGCTTACACACACATGAAGCATGCGTTTGTCTTAAGTCTTGAGGTATTGTTGCACCCCGTCCCTGGCACTGAAGATTTTTGAGACCAACACTGCACGACATGGAGCACAAGATGCTGGCTTACAGATCCACACCAAACATACCAAGCAATAAGAAATAAGACAACACCCTCTCAGCTCGAGTACTATCCTCAAAACTGCATAAGAAGAAGCTAAGAACGCCTGCGTCGTCCCATTAGACAGCGCCGAACATTCGTGCAAGTTGGACAGTTCGGATTGCAATGGCGTGCGGGCTCGCAAACGTTTGTGTTAGACGATTAAAAAAGAAACCCGCTTCGAAGGATAGAAAAATGCATCAAAATTAATTAGACTACTATACATCTTCACTTCAAACTGGGCTACTCAACGTGGCTTATCGACAAGACACCTATGCGCACATCGGGTGTTGCGCGGAAGTGGGCTGATCGACTGACTGGGCGTCCTCGACACTTACATCCGGCTGACGGTAGTCATCCTTTCTCGGGTTGCTCTGTCCGGGGTATCCCTGCTCGAGTTGAGAAATCGGTGCCGTAGGTGCCGGCGTCACAATTTCTAACGGGATGTCGACCTCCGGCGCGTACACATCACCTGCTGAAGTCACACGAGTGATTGTCGAGACAGAAGATGGCGAGTACAGCAATTCAGAGGTCTCAGGCGCAGACACCTCGCTAATCTCACCAGCAACCGGCGTAGGCAACGGGGTCGCCTGCTCCTCGCCGATAAAGACCGGGGTCGTGGGCACTGGAGTTGGCGAGTACTCCAGCTTAGAAGACTCGGGCGCATACGCCTCAACCGCAACCGAGGTAGGGACAGGGGTCATCTCAAACCCGCCACCACAAAACGAGCTCGTAGATGCAGGGTCGTAGCGGGAAGTAGCTACCAAGCTGTACGGCGTTGACGTCGGCGCGATGGCGGACTCAGATTCAGGCATCACGGTCGTCGGCGCGGGCGTCGACTCGAGTTCAGGTGTCGAGGTTGTCAGCGCGGGCGTCGGAGCCTCGGTCGCATCCTCCGTGGCGGTCGGCGCGTCTGGGCCGTACGGCGTCGAGGGCGTCGATGTCGGCGCGTTGGTGGACTCGGCTTCAGGCATCACGGTCGTCGGCGCGGGCGTCGACTCGAGTTCAGGTGTCGAGGTTGTCGGCGCGAGCGTCGGAGCCTCGGTCGCATCCTCCGTGGCTGTCGGCGCGTCTGGGCCGTACGGCGTTGAGGGCGTCGGCGTCGGTACTGGAGTTAATTCGTCGGTTGGTGTTGGAACAGGAGTTGTCTCCGTCGGAACCATTGTCGTTTTGTCGTTTCCGGTTTTTCCTTTGCCTGACTCTGTGTCCCCTTTGGTCGTTGCCGGTGGCGTGGGCTCAGGGGTGGTGTCGTTGGTCTCAACGGTTGGTAACTCATTGTTCGTCGAGTTGCAAGCCAAAGACAGCTCAAGTAGGTCCCGTACATTGGCATACTTGAGACCCGCGCTCGTCTCAGTTGAAATGTCAGGCTTGGCTGTCGCGAACCACAGGAAATCCGGGTGATCTTCCTTCGAGTCACCAACTCACTCACCACCGATGATGGCGTTGTTGGCGTCCAGCTCGAGCAGATACTCGTAGTCGTTAGAAACCGTGTACGAATTCACTTTACCAGTCGACACCAGCGGGCCGTCAATGTAAGCCTCAACAGCCCACGTGACGGTGGTCTTGACGTAAGCCAGCTGCACCATCTCAGTGTTAAACGGGTACGAGGTCGTGCCGAAGTATTTGGTGCACGTTTCGGCCGTGTCGACTATCTCCATCGTCTGCACATGGTACGACCACACAGGCTGGTTCCAGACCTCGGAATCCGCCGCCACATCGATGATGAACGGCGTCTGGTGTTTGCCCATGATGTTGCTGATGGCGATGTGGAAGAATCCTGTTCCGATGTCGCGGCGGGTTGCGTCGGTGAAGCGCCCATACTGGTCTACACTAGCAGGGTTATCCGGTCCATTGAAGCGTGCCCCGGTGAACACGGTGTCGACGTTAGCTCCGTCGTAAACTTCCGTCAGAAGTGCCTTGATGTCCATGACGTGGAACGTCACGCCGTTCTTCTCCACGTTGCACTTAGGTTCGTCTTCGAGAAGAGCGGCCGGGGCCCAGGCGTGGCAAATGCCGTACCATGTCGGAATGCAGTAGCCGCTGGATGCGCCCTCACGCTTCGCACAAGGGACACCCGACGAGCAGTCAGCGTCGCTGGAGCATACAGTATTGGTGTGGCAGGAGTCGATGCCGTTGTTAGCGGAGGTCTTGTTCTTGAGGTCCGCGGCATCTAGATCGAAGGCTTTGGCGTATTTTTCCGACGCAGGGGCCTCGCCGTGTCTCCATACGTGGTTGATACCGTCCTGGAACGTGGGCCAGTAGCTACCAGGCCACGGCGCGGTTGATGCTGAAGCGTACGCGTATTTCTGCTGGTGAGTCGTGAAGTCTACCTCCAGCTTCTCACCAAAGAACGAGGCCAGGTCGTCCATGTCCGAGCCAGACGCCTCCATATCGCGCAGCTTGCGAGAGGCCGCATCGCGGTGAGCTGCCATTGACTGGGCGTGGGCAGCATTGGGGTCGAGAGGGATGACGGGCTTAACACAGTCGCCTTTGGGCTTGGCACCGTACGCCGGGTGTGAAGCTGTCAGCGGAGTGTTGAGTTCCACCGGTGTGTACGGGTTGGACTCAAGCGGAGCCGCCTGCACCAGCACAGTCGAGGCTGCAGCAACCGCCACGCCGAGCGCAACGGAGCGAGCAGCCATCACCATCCTGGAAGGAGTCGCGAGGCAGGTCGCTGCTGATCGGGTCGACTAGAGAAAATAGAGAATGCCGTCTACATGCAGAGTGGCTGGTCTATCGTAGGGATACCGGGCCATTGGTTACGGCGTGGTGCCCTATGCTGGCAGAGGGGCACAATCATATCGTACTGATAGACGATGGGGCACAGCTCGGGTGAAGCTAGTTTAAAGCTGCGTCGTGACTGATCTGACGACCTACTAAACTGAGCAGACTTCCGTTTCTTATCCTTATTGGTGATCTGTGAGAAAATGGTTCATGCGCAGTCAGTGAGTTAGTGATCACTCGATGGTTGAGCCGCATCGGCTGTAAGATGGCTTCAATACCAGCTCAACAGAAGTGAAGTGCCTCTATCCTACTGCACTGCATTCATCACCGTCGTATTTAGTTGCTTCCATGTCGACCAAACCTCGCTGGAGTACCGTAGTTGAGTTTAACCGAACAAGCTATAGGTTCCAGCGAGTACTCAAGTAAAGGCTAAGTGAGTTAACTGCATTCCTCGAGTTATTTTTAAGAAAAATCATGCATGGTTACGCAGGGCGTCACCGTTGTCCCGCAACATCAAAACGCACAGGATGCAGCAGCCGTGGTTGGATGGCCGACTTGACCGCAACGTGCTCACCACCAGAGCGTGAATTCCCCAAGTCGGCGGTACCACTTGCTGCTACTCTTGCCTTGGCTTGCCGATTGGCTCGTTTGGCTCACCGGGGTGGTCTTCTTCGGCGTCGAAGTCGGTGTAGGCGTGGGCGTCGATGTCGGCGCGTAAGTTGGTGTCGCCGTTGGCGCGTAGGTTGGTGTCGCCGTTGGTGCGTAGGTCGGCGCGTAGGTCGGCGCGGTTGTTTCTGTCGCGGTGGGTGTTGATGTTGGGGAGTACGTTGGCGTAGGGGCTGCGGTGGTCGCATTTGGAGCCTCGGTCGGGTAGCTCGAAGATGACTCCGAGAGGGCGCTTGATGGCGATTCAGTAGTAGAAGGTGCCGGGGTCTCGCCATCACAAATCAAGCCCGGATACGGTGTGTGTGTAGCAGGCGTAGTGGTCGATGGCGCGTAGGTTTCAGGCGAGTACGTCTCGGGGGCGTAAGTCGAAGGCGCGTAGGTCTCGGGCGCGTAGGTCTCGGGTGAGTACGTTGACGGCGCGTACGTCTCCGGCGCGTACGTCTCGGGCGCGTAGGTCTCGGGTGAGTACGTTGACGGCGAGTACGTCTCGGGGGCGTAAGTCGAAGGCGCGTAGGTCTCGGGCGCGTAGGTCTCGGGTGAGTACGTTGACGGCGCGTACGTCTCCGGCGCGTACGTCTCGGGGGCGTAGGTCTCGGGCGCGTAGGTCTCGGGTGAGTACGTTGACGGCGAGTACGTCTCGGGGGCGTAAGTCGAAGGCGCGTAGGTCTCGGGCGCGTAGGTCTCGGGTGAGTACGTTGACGGCGCGTAGGTTTCAGGCGAGTACGTCGACGGCGCGTAAGTCTCGGGCGCGTAGGTCTCGGGCGCGTAGGTCTCAGGCGAGTACGTCGACGGCGCGTAGGTCTCCGGCGCGTAGGTCTCGGGCGCGTAGGTCTCGGGTGAGTACATTGACGGCGCGTACGTCTCGGGCGCGTAAGTCGAAGGCGCGTAGGTCTCAGGCGAGTACGTCGACGGCGCGTAAGTCTCCGGCGCGTAGGTCTCGGGCGCGTAGGTCTCGGGTGAGTACATTGACGGCGCGTACGTCTCGGGCGCGTAAGTCTCCGGCGCGTAGGTCTCAGGCGAGTACGTCGACGGCGCGTAAGTCTCCGGCGCGTAGGTCTCGGGCGCGTAGGTCTCGGGTGAGTACGTTGACGGCGCGTACGTCTCGGGGGCGTAAGTCGAAGGCGCGTAGGTCTCAGGCGAGTTCGTCTCGGGTGAGTACGTCGACGGCGCGTATGTCGTGGGTGGGTATGTCGAGGGCGAATACGTTGACGGCGAGTACGTCTCGGGGGCGTAAGTCGAAGGCGCGTAGGTCTCGGGCGCGTAGGTCTCGGGTGAGTACGTTGACGGCGCGTACGTCTCCGGCGCGTACGTCTCGGGGGCGTAGGTCTCGGGCGCGTAGGTCTCGGGTGAGTACGTTGACGGCGAGTACGTCTCGGGGGCGTAAGTCGAAGGCGCGTAGGTCTCGGGCGCGTAGGTCTCGGGTGAGTACGTTGACGGCGCGTACGTCTCCGGCGCGTAAGTCGAAGGCGCGTAGGTTTCAGGCGAGTACGTCGACGGCGCGTAAGTCTCGGGCGCGTAGGTCTCGGGCGCGTAGGTCTCAGGCGAGTACGTCGACGGCGCGTAGGTCTCCGGCGCGTAGGTCTCGGGCGCGTAGGTCTCGGGTGAGTACGTTGACGGCGCGTAAGTCTCGGGCGCGTAAGTCGAAGGCGCGTAGGTCTCAGGCGAGTACGTCGACGGCGCGTAAGTCTCCGGCGCGTAGGTCTCGGGCGCGTAGGTCTCGGGTGAGTACGTTGACGGCGCGTACGTCTCGGGCGCGTAAGTCGAAGGCGCGTAGGTCTCAGGCGAGTACGTCGACGGCGCGTAAGTCTCCGGCGCGTAGGTCTCGGGCGCGTAGGTCTCGGGTGAGTACGTTGACGGCGCGTACGTCTCGGGGGCGTAAGTCGAAGGCGCGTAGGTCTCAGGCGAGTTCGTCTCGGGTGAGTACGTCGACGGCGCGTATGTCGTGGGTGGGTATGTCGAGGGCGAATACGTCGAAGGCGCGTACGTCTCAGGAGCGTAGGTCGAAGGCGCGTACGTCTCGGGCGAATACGTCGAAGGCGCGTACGTCTCGGGCGAATACGTCGAAGGCGCATAGGTCTCGGGTGAGTACGTTGACGGCGCGTACGTCTCGGGGGCGTAGGTCTCGGGCGCGTAGGTCTCAGGCGAGTACGTCGACGGCGCGTACGTCTCCGGCGCGTAAGTTGAAGGCGCGTAGGTCTCAGGCGAGTACGTCTCCGGCGCGTAAGTCTCCGGCGCGTAGGTCTCGGGCGCGTAGGTCTCGGGTGAGTACGTTGACGGCGCGTACGTCTCCGGCGCGTAAGTCGAAGGCGCGTAGGTTTCAGGCGAGTACGTCGACGGCGCGTAAGTCTCGGGCGCGTAGGTCTCGGGCGCGTAGGTCTCAGGCGAGTACGTCAACGGCGCGTAGGTCTCCGGCGCGTAGGTCTCGGGCGCGTAGGTCTCGGGTGAGTACGTTGACGGCGCGTACGTCTCGGGGGCGTAAGTCGAAGGCGCGTAGGTCTCAGGCGAGTACGTCGACGGCGCGTAAGTCTCCGGCGCGTAGGTCTCGGGCGCGTAGGTCTCGGGTGAGTACGTTGACGGCGCGTACGTCTCGGGCGCGTAAGTCGAAGGCGCGTAGGTCTCAGGCGAGTACGTCGACGGCGCGTAAGTCTCCGGCGAGTAGGTCTCAGGCGAGTACGTCTCCGGCGCGTAAGTCTCCGGCGCGTAGGTCTCGGGCGCGTAGGTCTCGGGTGAGTACGTTGACGGCGCGTATGTCATGGGTGGGTATGACGAGGGCGAATACGTCGAAGGCGCGTACGTCTCAGGAGCGTAGGTCGAAGGCGCGTACGTCTCGGGCGAATACGTCGAAGGCGCGTAGGTCTCGGGTGAGTACGTTGACGGCGCGTACGTCTCGGGGGCGTAAGTCGAAGGCGCGTAGGTTTCAGGCGAGTACGTCGACGGCGCGTAAGTCTCGGGCGCGTAGGTCTCAGGCGAGTACGTCGACGGCGCGTAGGTCTCCGGCGCGTAGGTCTCGGGCGCGTAGGTCTCGGGTGAGTACATTGACGGCGCGTACGTCTCGGGGGCGTAAGTCGAAGGCGCGTAGGTCTCAGGCGAGTACGTCGACGGCGCGTAAGTCTCCGGCGCGTAGGTCTCGGGCGCGTAGGTCTCAGGCGAGTACGTCTCGGGTGAGTACGTCGACGGCGCGTATGTCGTGGGTGGGTATGTCGAGGGAGAATACGTCGAAGGCGCGTACGTCTCAGGAGCGTAGGTCGAAGGCGCGTACGTCTCGGGCGAATACGTCGAAGGCGCGTAGGTCTCGGGTGAGTACGTTGACGGCGCGTACGTCTCGGGGGCGTCAGTCGAAGGCGCGTAGGTCTCAGGCGAGTACGTCGACGGCGCGTACGTCTCCGGCGCGTAAGTTGAAGGCGCGTAGGTCTCAGGCGAGTACGTCGACGGCGCGTAAGTCTCCGGCGCGTAGGTCTCGGGCGCGTACGTCTCGGGTGAGTACGTTGACGGCGCGTACGTCTCGGGGGCGTCAGTAGAAGGCACGTAGGTCTCTGGTGAGTACGTCGACGGCGCGTATGTCGTGGGTGGGTATGACGAGGGCGAATACGTGGACGGTGCGGTTGTGTATGGCGCTGGAGTCTTTGTTGTCGGCTTTGGAGTCTTCGTCGTCGGCTTGGGTGTCTTCGTCGTTGGTGCTGGGGTCTTTGTCGTCGGCTTGGGTGTCTTCGTTGTTGGTGCTGGGGTCCTTGTTGTTGCTTTCGGAGTCTTCGAAGGCGTCGGTGTTTTTGTAGGTGCAGGCGTCTTCGTTGAAGGTTGTGGTCCTTCGGTTGGTTCCGGCGCGTAGGTCGAAGGCGCGTACGTCTCGGGGGAGTAAGTTTCGGGCGCGTAGGTCTCGGGCGGGTACGTTGAAGGCGCGTACGTCTCGGGCGAATACGTCGAAGGCGCGTACGTCTCGGGGGAGTAAGTTTCGGGCGCGTAGGTCTCGGGCGGGTACGTTGAAGGCGCGTACGTCTCGGGTGCGTAGGTCGAAGGCGCGTACGTCTCGGGCGAATACGTCGAAGGCGCGTACGTCTCGGGTGAGTAAGTTGAAGGCGCGTAAGTCGTGGCGGACGGGGTTTTGGTCGACGGTGTTGGTGCTCTCGTTGCTGGAGTCTTGGTATACGGCGTCTTGGTATACGATGGCGACTTGGTGTATTCCGATCCGGGCGTTTTGGTTGACGGTACATCCGGGACGTCAGGACTGATCGTGACATCCAAACACTGCAATGACTGCTCGATCAAATCCAGCACGTCTGCGTACGCGATGCCCGTGTCCGTGACAGTGTCCGCGCTCGGCTTGGCCGCGGGGAACCACAGGAAGTCCGGGTGGTCCTTGCGCGAGTCGCCGAGCCACTCGCCTCCGACGATCGTGTAGTTCTCGTCCAGCTCGAGGCAGTACTCGTAGTCCTCGTACACCGTGTACGCCTCGATCCTGCCCGTGGTCGTGAGCGCTCCGTCTTCGATCGACTCTGCCGTCCACGTGAGTCGCGTCGTGCACTTGGCCAGGTACTTGAACGCGCTGTTGAACGGGTACGTCTCGGTGCCGAAGTTGTCGAGCGACAGCGTCGCGGCGTCCACGATCTCCGCCTCCAGGAACTTAAACTCCTGCACTGGCTGGTTCCACACCTGCGAGCCGGAGCTCACGTCCACGATGAAGGACCGACTGTGCTTGGCGAGGAGGTTGGCCGCGGCGATGTGGAAGAAGGCGGGGTTGATGTCGCGCCGCGCGTCGTCCACGTAGCGTCCGTACTCGTCGAGCTCCTCCGGGCTGTCGGGTCCGTTGAAGCGGCCGCCCATAAAGACGACCTCGATCGCCGCGCCGTCGTAGAGCTGGCTGATGAGCGCCTTCATGTCCACAGAGTGGAAGGTCACGTTGTTCTTCTGGACGTCGCACTTGGGCTCGGACTCGAAGAGCGCAGCGGCGGCCCACGCGTGGCAGATGCCGTGCCACGTCGGGATGCAGTAGCCGCCGGTCTCCCCCTCCCGGACGGCGCACAAGCTGCCGCTGTCGCAGTCCGAGTCGCTGGTGCAGGCCGAGTCCGAGTCCGACTCGGACAGCACGCCGGTGCTCAGTGAGATGCCGTCCTTGAAGGCGTCGACGTCGATGCCGAAGGCCGCCGCGTACTTCTCAGCGGGTGACACGTCTCCGTCCTTCCACTCGACGTTGACGCCGTCCTTGTACGTGGCCCAGTAGTCCCCGGACCACGGCAGCACGTCGCGGACAGCACTAGAGTACGAGTCCTTGAGCACGTTGAAGTTGGTCTCCATGGACGTGCCGAAGTACGCCTCCAGACGCGCGATGTCCGACAGCTGAGCCTCCAGGTTGCGAGCAGCGCCGGCCTTGCTGTTCTGCTCCGGCGTGGGCACGACGGGGTTGACGACCTTGCCGTGCATGGGACCACCGAACGCCGGGTGGCTGTGCGTCAACGACGCGGTGTCTCCGAGGGGCGTGACGACGCTGTCGGTGATGGCCTCGCCCCGGATCGCCGATGGCAGCAGCGCGAGCGCGAGGACGGAGTACCCTAGCCAGGGTGGGGTCGTGCGTGTCGACGACATCGCGGCGAGAGTGGAGCTTGAGTCGCAGGAGAACGGAAGTGAGCTCGAGGAGGCAAATTCCAAAGTGAGCGAGAGGAAGGCAGAGCGCCGGGCTCCGCTCAAGACGGCGAAAGGATCGGGTCGATCGGACAGCGAAAGTTTCTTTTAGGGTGTCGAGAAGCTCGCGACAGAGCGACTCCGATGCACCAGAACGACGGAATCGAAGCAGTTCAAGTCGACGGAACCATGACGCCACTGCATTGTCGATTGGTTGTCCGCTACTAGCAAAAAAATCACGACGCTGACTACAGTAGCCGCGGAATCTGAGACGGGATCGCAATCGACTGGCGCAGCTTGGTGGTCGACGTTGAAGTTCGACGACCCGACGATCCAACGACGTCGCCATACGGAATTCGATACTGGCAGCACCCCGCCAGCGAGCACCACTACATGTGGTGCCTTTGCAGGAATGAGAGCTCTCGGCCTTTATCTAAAATCTTGGGCAATAGTGCCAGCGCATATTTCCTTGGTGGCCAATACAGTCACGGTCTCAAGCTTGGATATCGACTATGGATAGCAGCGTTGCTTGGCAGCAACGCAGTAGATTTCTGGTTCCACTATCTTCGCGTATCCTCTCCAAATCGATCATCACGTATATATGCGCTTCAAGGAGTAAATAGAGTGATGGTCACAAGGTTGAAGTCACGCCTTCCGCGCGCACTTCTATCGGTAAGCAAGCTTAGCATTGCAGCGTCATTCATTTTATCAATTGATCACATGATATACTTCCTAACGCACGGCACTAGTGGGTAGAGATGCACTTCAGATTGCTTAAGCGGCCGTTCTTCGGTAACGTAGCCACCATGTCTACTTAATCGCTGGTCGAGGTCAAGTCGCTTCAACAACGTCGGCTGTATCATCAACACCGTCGCGGTCTTCGTAATCGCCGGCGTGAGCCTGTTGCTCGGCGAGGACTCGACGGTGAGCAGGGGTATGAGCTGGTCATCGTGGCGTTGGTAAGAATCGGCCGCGCCATCATCTACGTGTGAAAACCCACATGAGTGAGGACTTGCAGTGTGATTCTCTGTATGACGTGGCGCCATCCAGGTCTCGTACCTGATTATCCGCCGCTTCGTGTCCATCTTCACGTCGGTGCCGTCGGTGCTGCTATGCTTGCACAAGTCGTGACCGCGGCTCTGGCCATCCTCGTTATGATCTCTAGCCTGCCGCTGCCGCTCGTAGTCCGCCTCTAGGACGAAAACAACTCATTCTCCTCGGCGAGAGTCGACAAGCCCATCGCTTTATTGACTGGGTATCGGCTATTAACCCAATTGAGGGTGCATCCACAAGGTTGACGCAAAACGCTTTTAATTCATATCGCGAATTAGAGGTCCCCGCCACGGCAGCCGTCCGCTCATTGTACTATAACCTACGCCACGACTTAGTCTATCAGATGCGGTGCAAATCTGGCCATCATGTTTACCGTTTGCAACACTGCAGCTGCAAAGGTCACGCATTGTCACCTAAGGCAGTGGGGGAACTCTCCTCACGGCTACCGCATGCGGAGCTCCATCCATGGGACTAGCATCCGATGGCGACGATTCTCTCCCATGATTGCCGTCCCACCACGAACAGCAAAATGGTGACCGGCGACGTCTTCACCTCACTATCGACAAGTCCACTTTCAAATTTCCCAAGCCTTGGGAAATCCCCTTCAACCACCACTGTTCGACGAGCTCAAGTATGGTGATGGTCTCACGATCCCTCGCGTTCGTTGCTGTCGCCTCGGTGGCGTTAACCGCGGTCATTGAAGCTTCTCCGATTCAGTACGACCCGTACACGCCGGTGAATATCTCCGTCCCTTTGACGCCATCTCACCCGGCCTACGGCGGTCCGACCAAGAAATGCGTCGAGCCAATCGTCCCGCAAGACCCGAACGTGTTAAAGGCTCAGGCATTGAAACCCTAAGGTCCAGTGTACCGCAAGCTGCACGCAATGGAGACTTCAGCCAGCTCCGACATCCAGGATCTGGAGACGTTCTTCGGCTCCAGGATGGAGATGAACTTCTGGACGCTGAGAGGCCAGTACGCCTCGGGTTTGGCTCCAACGGCTCCCTGGGCTAGCAGCTACTGGCCCACCTTCCAGGATGGTATCAATCGCGCGTGGAAGAGCGGTGAGGCCAGTCCATCGGAGAAGTACGCCGTGGCGTACGGCTTGAACGTCACCGACTTCAAGAACAAAATCTCTGCCAGCAACGGCGTGGACTCGCGCAAGTCCAGCACCCCGTGCTCTGTCGACTCCGACTGCACTAGCCGCAAGGATGGTAGTGTTTGCGCGAAGCGCGACGGCGTGGCCACCGGTTACTGCGTCCCTACGTGGTTCGGCATCTGCCACGCGTGGGCACCAGCGGCCATTCTTGAGCCAGAACCGCAGTGCGACGTGATTAAGAACGGCGTCACGTTTCGCGTGTTCGACATCAAGGCGCTGGTTACGGATTTGTACGACGGCGCCTTCATTAGGACGGTCTTCACCGGTGCCCGCTTCAACGGACCGGACACGCCCGCTACTAAAGACCAGTACGGCCGTTTCACGAACGCTGCTCGTCGTGACATGAGCGCCGGGTTCTTCCACATTGCTGTCGCCAACATTATGGGCAAGCAGAAGCGCTCGTTCGTTGTGGACGTCACTGCGGGTGCCGAGGTGTGGAACCAGCCGGTGCGTTCGTTCACCGTCAGGAACATGGACCTCGTCAACACCCGCACGGCCTCGATGAGGTACTTTGGCACGCCGACGTACCCGTTCAACGACAAGATGGTGCGGTTGGCGTACGTCAAGACGTCGTTCAGCTGGATCTTCGAGTCCTACATCGACGGCCCCCTGGTGTCGACTGGCCGGATCGACTCGTACACCACGTCCAAAGACTACGAGTACTTGCTGGAGCTGGACATTAACTACAACATCATCGGCGGTGAATGGGTCGGCAACTCCAAGGAGGACCACCCGGACTTCCTGTGGTTCCCGACCGGCAGACCCACTGCAAACACCGTCACGAGCGTCGGTCTCAGCTACGCCAACATTCAGGCGCTTATCCAGCAGTCGCTTACATGCAACGTTTAATTAATCGAGCATACTGCTTTTGTCAATGTCAATGTCTTGGTGTTATATCGTTTTGTATTTTTAATTTTTTTTAAACCGTCAAAAAGGTTAAACATCCGTTTCTGTATAAACGTATTTTTGTTGGTCCCTTACTGTATTATCCTTTATAACGAGTGGTCTTATCCGGGGAATGGGGGAATGAGGGAATGGGGAATGTGGGGAGAGGACTGGGGGAACTGGGGGAGTGGGGGAGTGGGGGGAATTGGGGGAGTGGGGGAGTGGGGAATCGGGGGAATCGGGGGAATGTGGGGAATTGAGGGAATGGGGAGTAGAGAAATATCGGAGGCGAGCATATCTGCTGAGCAAGAACCATACGAGCTGAAATCGGTGAGGTATCGTAGATTCTCGGCTGGTTCTCGTGCTGCTTTGCTGGGTAGATTTTACGTTTTGGCTTCTAAAAGAAGCCTACCTGCACAACTCGCACACGATTGTCGATGAAGCGCTAATGAAGGGTTTCCACTACATTGGGGGTTAAACGAAGTTTCATTAATGGGAGCTTATGCAATGACCATCAGCTCAGTCCGATAAGGGACGAGGAGAGGCGGGTCTTGCTTGCTTGCGTGTTGGTGTGAATTCCAAAGTGAGGGGAACGAACGCCACGCGTCCATCGGTTGGTCTGCGGCCGTAGTTGTCGCCCCTGTACCGGTAAGTACCGGTAAGTACCGGTAAGTACCGGAAATACATATTTGAAGTGGAAAACATAATTCCCTGGCTCTGCCATGGAATACAGCGAAATTTTACGTACACATGTATTGTGCCTTTCTGTCTTTTTGCCGATGCTTCGCAAGTGCCAAGTCGGCACTTGAGAAGCAAAATCGGGCTTTGCAAACTGCTTTGCGGCGTCCCATAAAACATACCCAAACCCTATTGATATTATCCAATCCCCGCAGGACGCGTTGGATATTACCAGTTCAGACCATGTGACTGAGGTGCGCCGCCTCTGCCTCCTTCAGAATCAAGCTGTCTGGGGTTCAAGCCGAAGAACGAGGACGCAGCAAAGGACGACGACACAGCCTAGGACGACGACACAGCCAAGGACGACGCCTGGGGTTCAAGCCGAAGAACGAGGACGCACCGAAGGACGGCGACACAGCCAAGGACAGCGATCGGCAGCTGCACCTCCCCTAGCCCACCGACTGCCATCACACCCAAATGCCTGCGTAGCTTAACGGAAAAGCCCCGTTCGCGGATGTTGGAGGTTCGACCCCTCCCGAAGGCAAATTTTGTGGCGGTTGATGAGTGCGCTTGGGAGAGGCACGTGTCATGTGGCGGAAGATGCAAGTCCAACAAGAGCAGTGCGTCGGGACGGTTCCAGCACGCAGTGCTTCTAGCGGTAGAGGAGCGGAAGATGCAGACCAGGAAGCAAGACAGCAGGGGTGACAAGTGGGGCCAGCTGGTGTAATAATGGATTCAGTGGTGAGTGAAGGCTACTGTGCGGTAAGGATTAATGAAGTGGGTGTTCACTAAAGCTTTTGCAATGGAGCTAACCATTCCTCTACCCGAGAGTATATCGTGTCGCTTGTTCATCAAGAATGGGCAGCCCTACGCGTCGGGCAGGAACAAAGTTCCTCCATCTCCTTCGTTTGTGCTCAAAGTTGCGGAAGGCTACCGCGTGCTACGTGCGAAAGTCGAGGAGCATTTCGAGAGCAAGCTACCTGGCCAGTGGAGACCCGATTTTGTCCTGTACTTCAAGCCGACAAACAACGCGTCTCAAAAAGACTTTCAGGTGTTATGTAGCGACGGCGATGCTTTGCGAGTTCAGCTCGACATGGCCTGGTACAAGGCGAGGTTGCGCAAAAATGGGGGTCAAGCGGGGTTCATGTTAGAGCTCTACATCTACGTGCCCAAGCCGGTCGAGCCAACTACAACACTTCGGAGGGCAACGGCTGCCCGCATCCAGGAGCAGATGCCCCGTGTGGCCGGCCTTCTACGCGAGCAAGGAATAGCTGCGGGACCCGCCACGCAGAACTACATGGCGGTCACCCAAGCGAGACTTCCAGACGGGGCCCCACTAGCTGTGCCTGACAACACGACGTTCCGGCAGCTGCAACAGGTGGATGCGCAACAAGCTGCGATGGATGAAGCGATGCAAGGAGAGCAGCAGCTAGCGAATGCAGAGTACCACCTCGTGCGTGTCAAGATTCAGGATGTCCCAGTTGCAATGCAGGTGAACATCAGCGACATCCGTGCAGCTCTAGGACTTCCCAGCTACAGCTTACGACCTCCATTTCGACCGCCCACTGAGGTTGCCACATCAGCTCCTGCGGGTCATATGGATGCTATAGACCATTTAGATAGCTAAAGACAACAACACTTGTTGAGGCCATTGTGCAGTTACATTTCTTTAATAGATAATGCGTTCTGCATGTAACCGCAATGACTATACAAATTCTCTCCGACTTCCTCCTTCTGCCTAGTGCAATAATACATTGCGACACGTAGCACCGCGAGTGGGTCTTCACGGAACGCCATACTGTTGTGGCGTTGAATCCAGCGCTTTAGTAATGAGAACCCGACCTCAATCGGATTGAGGTCGGGTGAGTACAGAGGCAGGAAAAACAGCAGCGCGCCTGTTTCGTGGATCATTTCCTGAAGCTCCTTGTACATGTGGATCTTCGCATTATCCATCACTACGATAGATCGTGGCATCGGCCAGGGATTGAGGAAGGGTAGAATTTTGGTCTTGAATACCTCATGAAAACTAGCCCGTGTGAAGGTTCCTTCAACGTCGCCCCACCCAAAAAAAGCCTTGAACGTCCATCGCAGCCAGCATCGAAACACGTTTTCCGCGGCTAAACGGAAGGGTAACATGGGCTGGTGTATTCCTGGCCGACCAGCCATACCGACGCAGCACCGATCTTCGTAACATTATTAAAACGTTAGGCCAGGCACTATAGCATTAACATGGAGAGGCTTACCTTCCATCTTTCGACGTTTCATCGACGAAAACAAGCTGGTCTGGCCCACTGTAAAACGGAGAAAGGCGGCTGACGTACTCACGCCTTTCGCAGGGGACGCTCTCCCTCGCACGCTTTGTGAGCACTTTCCGAGTTAGCTTGAGATCAAACCGTAGGGTCCGACAGATTGTAGAGTCGGAGACGTTTATTGAGTCCTTGAACTGCCCTCGTAGCTCGAAGCGAAGCTCTTCAAAGTAAAACCACGGATGTGCTTTCATATACTGCTGTACGAATGCACACACATTGCGAGGCCACCTTGACGTCTTCGCGCGGGGTTCAGCCTCGAGAACATTTCCTGTAGTCCGGAAAAGCTTGTACCATCGTGCGAGGCTGCGCTCGGAGAGTCCCAGCACACTAGCTACTGTAGCCGTATCGATTGAGTACACATATATGAGCACGATGCCTCTCCAGCGCATATCTATTGAGTAGGTCATCTTAAACTCTTTCTTCTGACTAAATCTCGGAATGCCGAGCGAACGCCAGCCATTCGGGCACTCGGTCATATAAAGTGAGTTTTACAGTCCGATCAAAGCCTGTTATCGGAGTTGCGTACAGTATATTCTGATTGGCCAAAATAGTTACAAATGATTAAAAAAATCCTTAACATCTAGTTTTTGTAGAGCTAAAACTGAGGAGCACACCTAACCGCGCCAATGAAGAGGCACTTTTTCAAGTCCGATTCGCCAAAAGGACTGAAAGGCACAATACTGCTTGCGCTGTTGCTCTACCTTGGGGGTATAGATGGGGTGCAGCACTTGCAAATTGATGACAACTGGCGGAGAACGCTGTCTACTAATCACGTTCTGACCAAGCTAACGGTGCTTTCACCCCAAAATGTTTACCGTACATACCAACAACTCCAGCAGCAAAACGGCAAACGTCGAATTAACAAATACTACGTAGTAACTGCAATAATGTCAGGTTAGCCCCTGCGCACTGCTAGAGGTGAGCAATTGGCGGCCCCCTCCATTCGCACTTGCCACCGCTGCAAAGCGAAGGGTATAAAGTTACCTACCGGTACATTCGCTATTATTTATGCTACTTGGAGCTCCATTGTTGCCTCCAGCCTACACGAGGTCCGAGTTGGTGCGCGGAAGTCCGCGCTGCACGCTGCCAGTGGCCGAGTTCGGCCTCCGCCAGAATTTCGCGCCGACCGCGAGCGCACGAACGAGTAGGCAAAGTATTGTAAACCGGTTTGATTAGAATGCCCTTGGATCCGCGGTCAAGGGTGTTGTGGGGCAGCATGCCGAGTTGGAACTATATAGAATTTGCGACCTATGAGATAGTGGAGGGTATCCCGCAGCACCTAATCAATTAATTTGCAAACACCCAGACCATTCAGTGATCACCCCCCAGAGATTTCGACCAAAGTTCTACATGTAGTACTCCCGTCTGGGTTTCACCCAACTGTGTGAGCACGTGTGCTCCCCTCGTTCGCACTAATGGGCAGCACAGACTCGATGCACTCTAGCAGTGCGTTCTTCTCGGCGGTGGTATGAGAATTGAGCTTGTGAATGGCGCTGCGTGCAACCTATCATGACGGATGCACCTAGAAGCAGCGCAGGCACACAAGCATATCAAAGAGCAACGAGATCGTGTTGTTCTAATTACTGGTTGGACGAAAAAAAAGCGATGTGCAGAATTAGTCTGGCAAAATTAGTCTGGCTGCAAACGGTACAGACTAATTTTGACCACCTACATTTGTCAACAATTACTTTTGAAGACAGTTTGCTGGACGGACGACAGACCGTCCAGGGTTCTGAAAAACCCGGTTATTTTAGAACAGTCGAAACCCCACCCACCCACGATATGTTTCAGCCCACCGGGATACTTAATTACCTAGCCCTGTACACACATTTTACATCACTAAAACCTGCAATAACTTGTCATATAACCTCTAATAAATAGAGTATCAATATATGGTAGTTGCTCAATACAAGTACCAGTATGGGGGTTATTTGTTTTCATCGTATTGATGAAAACAAATAACCCCCAAACCCACCCCAACGACTCGTGGGGTGGGTGGGTGGAATAAATAAAAAATCCACCACCCCAAAAACCCCATTCGGAACTCTGAGACCGTCGTGTCCTTTCGTGTGCATTGCTAAGTCTCCGCTCCACTCGGTCCCCCTTTACCGTCATGGAGGCTCTAGTCGTGAGTGTTGTCCGTGTATTGGCGTCACTGGCCGCGTGCGTTCTCTTCGCGAGTCTATTGCCGGAGATCCGCGTGGTGCACCAGCAGAAGAGCACAGCCACTATGCCCAGCGCTCTACCGGTGCTGTCCATGGTGGCCAACTGCGTGGCGTGGGGACTCTACGGATTGCTGATCGAAGACTACTTCCCATTGGTGGCCACGAACATCGTGGGGCTGACTTTCTCGCTGTTCTACCTCGTCGTGTACTACCGCCACGAAGCCAACAAAGGCAGTCTACGGCTGGAGATTCTAGCCACGACTCTGGTGCTCGCGGGGCTCGTGGCGTACCCATTCGTGGCGGCAGCTGAAGGAGTGGAGGACGAGACTGTGCAGGACATTGTAGGGGTCGTCACGGTGGCGATCTCCGCCGTCATGTTCGGCTCGCCGCTGGTGCTGGTCAAGCGGGTGATTGACGAACGCAACACGGAGCTGCTACCGCTCACTATGATCGTCGCTGGAGCGGTCAACTGCGTGCTCTGGCTGGCGTACGGTTTACTAAGAGCGGATTCCTTCGTCATTGTCCCGAACGCTGCGAATCTGCTGTTGGGAGTCGTTCAGCTCGGACTCTTTTGTGTCTTCCCCCGTGGCGGAGTTTACGACACCGTTGAGTCCGCAACGCCCGGTTCAAAGCTCAAGAACGTGGCCGAGGAGGATAAAGCGACCACGACGGACGCGGAGACGGAAGATGAACTAGAGAAAAGCACGACGACGATTGAGACCGACGACGAGCCCAGCGCTGAGGATGAAAAGATCGAGTCGCGTCCTAGTGACGTCACTGCGCAGCAACCTGCTAAGGTTGAGACGGCGATCGAGGTGCACTGAAGGACATTTCAGCTAATGGTTGCTACCGTGAAACTGAGTGGCAAGTGCAGTTCCACTTGGTTCTCTGGTGCAGCAATTTCGAGCAAGAACAAAGTCCCGAGTGCGAGCTCTGACGTTTTGTCACGACAGTCGCAGTTGGAGAACAAGTGTGGTTATGGGACCATAAGGGAGACGTAGCGTCCACCTATAGGGTGAATATGTGTATCATACTAGAGGCTTGCAAGTCACAGTTATACGGTCGAGACTGTCTGCTCGACCCAGTATTAGCTCATTTCCAAACTTTCCAACTTCTTTGGAAGTTCTTTCAACACACTTCAGTCACCTGCTTCTCCATCCACTTCACGCTTGTCGTGTGAATATCACGACAATGATCTTCACTTGTCGGTCCGTCACACTGAGCGCAGTCATCGTGGCAGATTCGACAGCGCTGATCCGCTCCAGTACACGCCAATTGATATCTTACAGCTTCGCTCCGGTAAGCTCAACAAAGACTGCGTCGAACCTATCATTTCTACCAGGCAAAGGCGAAGTCGATGGTGGTCACGGGCCCCATCTACCGCACGTCGCCGACCTGGAGAACTTCGGAACCAGCATGGAGCTCGATTTCAACGCTCTGAAAGAGAAATTCGGGTCTGCTTGTGGTTCATCGTCGCTGTGGACGAGCAGCTACTGGACAACTTTGTACCAACAGTGTGTGGGGGACAGGAGAGCCTAATGCCCGACTTGGTGGGGAATTTGCCACGCGTGGGCATCGGTGGCCATTCTTGAGCAGGGGCGATGTGGAGAAGAACGGTGTCACGTTCCACGTGTTTGGTATCAAGGCTCTCTTAACGGACCTATATGAAGGTTCCTCTATCAACCGATTCAATGGGCCATATTCTTCTGCGAACACTGACCAGTAAAGCCGATACACGAACGCTGCTCGCTGCGACCTGGGTGCTGGTTACTTCCACGTTGCACTCGCGAACATCATGAGCACTTTGTGTGCTAAGGAGTGTGGTGGAGTTGACATCCAACTTGTGTCGAGTGAAGGCTACGCAGTCCCCTCGGTTGTGCATTATTCCTTTGTTTCTGTTGTACTACTGTAGATGTATAAAAACATAGATTACATTCACGAACATTAAAGTTTTTTGGCAGGTCGACTTTGCTGATCTTCATGAAGAATTCTTCCCACTACACATAGTTTTTATATTTCACGTAGCTTGCGTGCCTTGTCCAGAGTGCACGGCCCGATATGTAAATTTTGAGCTAGAAAAAATGAAGTTGCAGAAAATGGAAATTTTCAAGCGGAGAGTGAAAATAGTTTTTCAGCAGAGGCAGCAAAAGATGAAACCAACGGAGGAGAAAGTAGGAGAGGTCGCCCAGTTAGTTTCAGATTTTCCTCCAAGCGCTTAACACTCCCTGGCTGTGGAGGCACTTCAATGCAAACTTCATAATTTGTGCCATTTGATGGCACGCCCCCGAGTCTTGTAGCAACAAGTGCTGAAAAATGTCATGCAAGGCTTCCTATCCAGCGTGAACAATATTTCGCGTACCGGTATAGGATTAAAAACAAATTAATCAAAATGTACTAAAGTGCGAACCAGTTGTCTCGGGTGGTAAGCCGATATGAGTTCCGGCTGTTGAAGTCTGTGGTGTCTAGTACAGTGGCAATGGAAGCGGGCTAGGAAGCGCCTGAACTGCCGCTGATATTGGACCATGTGTGGAGTCACGCAATAGGACAGATGAACATGTCCACTGGTACGTGCAATTCGGGAGGGGGGGGCTGTGTGCAGACTTGAAGACATTCTGCATTTTGCTCTCTAGCCACCAAGTCTCCAAGCTTCTCCCCACCAACCATGAAGGTCTTCCAAGTTCTCATCATCGCCGCTCTTGCCATTGCCGGCACCTCTGCCCAGAACGCTGCTACCACTACGGGGACGACTGTCGCGACCCCCACCGCAGCTCCGAACGCCGGTGCCGCGACAGGCGCTACGACGGGCGCCTCAACGGCGAGCACTTCCACTGAATCCTCGTCGACTGGTGCCGCCGATGCTTCCGGTGCCGCCGCCACCGGTGGGTCTACTTCGGGGTCTGTCGCGGCTGGAGACGCTACGTCTGCGGCCGGCAGCACGGCGGGTTCAATGACGGGCTCGATGGACATGACCATAACCGATTCCTCGTCGGCAATGGCTTCTTCGTCCACGCTGGACTCGTCGTCCCCGGGCACCCCAGCAACTTCCAAACCTTCGGGTACCACGAAGAAATCGTCGTCGGCCTCGGCGTCAGGCTCGAGTGGTGCGTCGCAAGTGTCGACGACGGTCGGTGTCGCGTCAGCTGCAGCGATCGCTGTTGTCTCGTACTTCCTGTAGATCGGTGAGCAGTGTTCGATGTCCTCAGTCGCGTCAGTCTTTGTAAATCTACCCCGTTTTGTTTCGTACACTTGCCTTGAACCGTTCACGAGTTCTCATTCTTTGCCCCATAACTTCGCTAATTTAAGAGTTGTGACCATGCAGCGTCCTCGACAGCGCGGCGACAACCCCATCGTGTTCTTCGACGTCTCAATCGGTGAGAAGACCGTCGGTCGTCTACTCATTGAGGTGAGTTAAAATCTTCTTCTCGACTCCGTACATTTGGCTCACTATATCGTAAAAGCTGCGTGCTGATGTGGTGCCTAGAACGGCTGAAAACTTCCGCCGACTTTGTACTGGTGAGACGAGGGAGACTCGAACAGGGCGACGACGTCACTACGCAAAATGGTACTGCCCAGGACGACAGTCTATGTGGGCTTTGGGTATTGACTCTTGTCAATGTTTCTAGTCCTTTTCACCGCGTCGTCAAAGACAAATTCTGCCAGTCAGGAGACTACGCTGTACGTACAACACGAGCTTTGTATGCCGTCCTCTGGCCTAAACGTGTTGGAGTCTTGCCTAGAATCATGACGGACCTGGTGGTGAGAGCACGTTCGGCCATAGTGCGCGTCAAATTGATCCGGTCGTAGAAGACCCGACTTCTCTGCATGACGGCAAGTCTTCCGAGGTGCCACCTCCACCCTCGACCTTTGACGACGAAAACTTCATTCTTCGCCACACTGGGGCGGGCGTGCTGTCCATGGCAAACGCTGGTCCAGACTCGAACACATGCCAGTTTTACCTGCACTTCTCCTCGGTGCGTTTAGTCAAAAGGTCAGTCGTCTCGAATGGTATCTAACGGACTCAAACTGACTGCAGCAACCGAGTTTTGATGGCAAGCACGTGGTCTTCGGTTGCCTCATGGACGCTGAAAGTTTCGCCGTACTGGAGCAAATCAGCGCAGTCGCGACGGCTCGAGGAGATCCCAAAGAACCTGTCAAGATAACTCGGGCGGGACAACTCTTTCCTGCTTAGAAGCAGTCAATAGTCATTCTCGCTCACTCAAAAAGCGCAGTATTTTTTTCTCATTGTTAAAGTTTTGCTCCACAGCCCAGACGATGTCCACTAGCGAGGAGAATGAAGTGCAGCCCGTTCTGAAGCGACTAGTGTGTGATTTGGAATCCAAGAAGACGCTGTGTTGCTGCGACGACTATCCTGGAGTCTCGGAGAAGGTCTTGAACGAGTATCTAGCGGAACACAGTCCGCCCACGAACCCTGTTTTCGGGAAGATGGGCGTGTTTTGGATTGATGAAGGCTACTTCGTCCCGGGTCGAGATGTTGTTCCAGGCTGCTGTGAGCTGGCACCCGTAATCGGAACCAAAGTGAGTCAATGGTCGGACTGGTCCCGGTACAAAGGGTCATTAATGCTGTCAGTGGGGGCTTACATTTACGACGAGAGGACAAGGACCCCCACTACAGTGCGAACGGCCGATGTCTCGTTCATCCCTCGGAATGCTCGCAGAGATCTGAGCGCTCCTCAACTGTGGCAGTTGCACAGCGGGGAGCTGTATGCTCCGTCATTTGTTGTGGAAATTGATCGATTGTCCGGCGAAAGCTCGCAGCTGGATGCGCTTGATGGTAAAATGCGCAGCGAATTCTTCACGCACGGCGTTCGGTTGGGATAGCTAATTGATCCACGTCCAGAATGTCGAAAGATGGTCGAGTACAAGCTCAATGAAGTAGGAGAAGTGTTCCGTGTGGACAACGACTCGTGGAGAGACCTCGATGGCGGCGATGTTTTTCCCGGGTTTCATCTTTTCAAGACGGACTTGGAGATGGCTCTGGACCCTGACTTCGACATTGTGGAGGACGAGGAAATTGGCTTTGTTTGCCCTGAACGAGGCTGTGGCGAACACGTTCGATCTAGAGGTAAATGGGTTGCTCATCTCGACAACCATCTGCGCGAACAAGCAAGGCTCAAGTACCTGGCCAAAAGACGCAAAACCAAGTCAGCTCGGACCTCAACGTAGTACTACTTGTTGAGTGCACAACAACCATTCGTTGACTAAAGATTCTTGACAAAGTATGCGAGTAAGTATGCATGCAACATATACTTCATGTGACTTTGGTAGATTACAAACTGCTTCCGAGTACGTGCCCTTGCGCAGAAGGCGTCATGGGTATCTCACCGCTGCTATCGCGTGCAGTTCTCACGTGCTGGCCAGCTCCATTGGCATGATCGACCGGGGGTTGTGCGACTCCGCGTGGTCGAATTCGTGTCATTCGGTCGTATCCATCGTCTTCGAGATCATTGGGATAGTCTTCCACTCTCTTTGCATCGTCGCCATCAATGCCCTGATTCCCCGCACCATCGTTCTCGACTGTGGCTTGAGCAGGCGACACAATGCTTGAGTTGTGTCCCAGGTGGATGATTTCGCGCAGCTTGCGATGGAATCGGTCGCGATACGGCTTTGGCGGCATGGCCGAGATCCCGTCCGGGTCTTTGCGGAAGATGACCGTCTTCACGAAGCGTTCGAATCGTTTGGACAGATTCCAAGTCTGCAGCATGTCGATGACCCCAATGTAGTAGAAGCCCGGCCCGATCACCACTTCAGCAGCACGAAGACACTGAGTTGATTGCTTGACTCGCTCGGTGCTGCCTGTCATCATCTCATTGTCCCCATACTGCTCTCCATCCTTCCCACTACGGCGTCGAGGGGTGGTTGGTTTCCCGGTGAACGAGTCAGGCGGCAGGAAGACACTGCCATCCCTCGTCAGGATATTGTGCCGGTTCACTAAGTAACTTACTTCGATGACACCCAGCAGCAACGAGTAGTCCATGACGCCACGAGCACACAGGAAATCGCTGTCCCGCATGAGCTGCGCGAGCAGTTTGCGCCCATCAGCTTTGCCGAAGCGCAGCTTCATGGTCAGATCCATGTCCTTCAGCACGACATTGGGCTCGTGTGGTGCTCCGGCTCGGTTAGGACACACATTTCGTCGGTTCTTGTCGCCTTCGACTGAATTTGAGCGCGAATTGCTGCCACCACAACGGAAACTGAGGTTGCAGTGACGACAGGTAGCCTCGGCACCACGGCGAGGCTTTTGAGCGTTGCGGTCTACCCACGAACCTTTAATGTCATATCGTTGGTGGATGGAAATCCCCTGCTGTACGTCGAACACGTTCTCCATGACGACAAAGTGTATCGGGCGGCCATAGAGCTCGAGGCAGTAACTTCCGAGGAAGCGCGTGAGAAAGCTTTCTCCATTCTGCTCTTCGATATACGCCGTGTACTCGTTCAAAATGCTGTGAAGAAATGCACTCTCCGAGCCAGTAAGGGACTTGACGACGTAGCTTCGATCTGTCGAGTAGTAAACGAAGGACCCACTAGCACCCTCACTGACCTTAGGAGTCGTGCAAGACTTCAACGACGAAAGGTACGCGTCTTCATCGATCCCAAAGAATAGGCGGATACGTTGAAACTCCAGCGGTCGGAAAGCAGTAAATCGACACTCATTCCAATCTGCGTCTTCGGGTGATGGTTGTACCATGAACGAATACTGCGCTGGGAAGCGCTCCGGTTGCTGTTCTGGTTGCTCGCCTCGTGATGATGCCACTGAAGATAATGACGATGAAGGGTATTGCCCCAATGTGCTGGTTATCCGCACAGCCTTCGCGATGCCGTGGGTAGTATAAAACACCAGCTCATCTAGAAGTGCTAGATTCATTTGCGGGCGAACAGCGTCGTCATCCTCACTTTCTGCCTCATCATCGTCCTTCGAAACTTGAGGCTTTTCATTTATTGCGTTGCCATCCACCACAACCCCAGATTTCGACTTATTTTTCTTGCGTTGTGGACGCTTGTACAGACACCAAAGGATGAACGGCACGCTACCGCGATACGATAGCAAGAACGCAAAAAGCTGGGATAGTCGTCGAGCCTGCGAAGCGTAAGGAGTGAGCCAATACGCTCCATACACTCCCCAGAGTAGTGCTGAGTACGCAATAAGCGTCACTGTCGTCAAAAATCCCTCTCGTAACAATACTCTGCGGTTGCGCAGAGTCGCCGATACGCCTCGCCGGAATCGACCGTAGGAAACCAGCGTCACGTACAAGTTGGCGATCATTGAAATGGCCGCTGGAGTTACGATAAAGACCCAGATGCCTGTTGTCGACCCGCTCGGCTGTTTGAAGCTAATGTGATCACTCCGTGCCTGCGTGTCGGCGCCTACCCAGCAAAAGCTACCCACCGCCACAGGAGATCCAAAGCTGTTGGAAACACCCATCACAACTGCACTTGCGAATGCGGTCACGTGGGCGATACCCTGGTACTTGTGCCGATTGAGTCGTGGCGACGTGAACGGGTTTGTCATCTACAATAAAATAAACACTTGGTAGTTAGTTCACGCGAACAGCAAAAAAAACATTTAAAAACTTAAAAAACGTACCAAGTAGTACAAGTCTAGCGCAGTACAGGTCGTCCACGTAGTAGCACACATTATCAAGTACTCACGAGCCGTCGATAGCTGTTGTCATCAACGAGATTCTGTTAGTTCGCTCATTGCTTCGACGTAGTAGACCCACTTACCCATCGACAGGAGTATTCACTGCCCACCCCCGCCCCCAGTCGATTCCACGCTGGTTCCAGCAGGAAGGAGATCGCAAGGCAGAGCTCGCACAGCGCCAAGTTCATGAGCAAAATGTGCATGTGGCGTCGATACCACCTACTTCGCAGATAGGTGCCAATGACCACCGCGCACATGCAGAGCGAGCCGGCCGACCCGAGCAAGAGGCCGCTCTGAATCCCCGTCGCCTCGAAGATCTCGACGTCAAAGCACAGCGCACTCGCGCCCAGCGACACCGACAGCAGAAACACCCCGAGGGACATGGCGAGTTGACTCTTGCGAGCCTCGGCAGTCGGCGCCCGCAGCAGCTCCGCGACAACGTGGACACCCGGCTCGGTTGTTGGAACGCGCGGACTCGGAGGTGTCACGGGTAGCGCTTCGTCATTGAACTTATTGGCAGTCTCCACCTCCCCGTTCTCGTCCTCCTTTGCGATGACGGACGGCGGTCGCAACTCGTCGTCCAGAGCTGCCGGAGTCATCAACACGTACGGCGAGAGACTGCGGCGAAACAGCGTGACGGGCGCTAATGGATCGGCGGTGAAGGTGATCAGGACGAGCGAAAGGAGAAGGAATGCGAGGGTCTACCACCGAGAACTATAAGCGGACGGAGACCGTCGCGACCGTTATGTCCTTTCGGATCGGGGAAGTGGCGCTAAATCGAGTACTTTTGATCGCCTTCGCATTGATGGTCTGCTCACCGAGACGACCTGCCGATGTCGGGACGACAATTTGCCATCTATGCTGCTGCACGGAGAGCGATCCTCAACGTGGAAGTGTCCTAAGTTTTTACCAGTCCGGTACTACAGTTTAAAAACAGTCGCAACATCGATGCTGCACATCAAGTAGTGCTGGGGACGTACAGCGCGCGAACGTACATAAAGCCCCCTTTTGCGATGCGACCGGAGGTTTGGCAATACATGTACCCCCTCTCAACCTCTTCAACCTTCCGTGAACCCCCCCCCGTAAAGTACCTTTGATGACGTAAACTAGATCATACAAACTTCAAGAAAGCTTTGCGCCGTCACCCTTGAACTTCTCGCGCTCCTCGAAGAAGTCGCGCTCCTTGAAGAAGTCTCTATCATCGCCGTGCTTCTCGAGTGTCTTTAGGGACACCGGGGCATTTCTATCTGAGCGTGCGGGCAAGTCGGTCACGTGCAGGTTTGCAGGCCAAACAGATAGCGCAGCGGCTTCAGGCCCACCACGTCGTGTACGGACATCCCGTCGCTGGATACGAAGAAATCGTCGGCACGAAGGCCTTCTGGTCGCCGCTGTTGGGCTGCACCTTCACCGTCTCCGCCATTGGGCCGGGATCGTAAGCGCAGTTGAGCTTGAAAGCGCGCGCAGATTGCCAGCGGCAGCTTAGTACCTACCTGGGAGAAATCCCTGCGTTGAGTTTACCGTCGGCTTCTGCCAACATGGCCGCCCACCACCAACCGCAAGCGAGCGGCCATCGCACTCCCGAGTACGCCAATCCTCGGTATCCCATGGCTCCACATCCGACGCCGTCTTCACGAAACCAGCACCACGTGCAGCAACAAATTCAACAACAACAGATTCAACATCAGCAGCAACAGCAAGATCAACAGCGACAGCTTCAGCTCCAGCTTCAGCTCCAGCTCCAACAGCTTCAGCTTGTGCAGCTCAATCAGCAAGTACTGCCACAACAGCAGTCATCGTCGCCACGGCCTTCAATATCCCGGTTTGCAGCTGCAATTGAGGGAGAATCCGATGCCATTGACGTGAAGTCGTTGCAGAGGCAGGTGGAAGCCGACACGGGGACGATGCTGTATGTAATGAAGCGCCAGAAACGAAAAGAAGTGTGGAACTTTGTCCGTTTAGTCCGAAAGGAAGTGTGCTGGGAGATCTCTCGCGAAGATCTTACCAACGATCATGCGGACTCAGCATATTGTCTACTATGCAATACCACATTTAAATTTCGTATCGGAAAGTCCAAGGTTCCACAGCATATGGACGCGTATCACCCAAGTGAGCTGGCAGCATATATTGCCCAAAGAGAACAACAAGCTCGTGGTGATGGAGCGCCTGTTATTCGCAATCTCGCGAATGCGTTTGATGCTGTTGCAAATCCCAGTACAAAACGCCCACTCCGTACAATTACACCCCAGGAACAGAAGCGCGTTAACGAGCTTCTCGCTGAATGGGTTGCTCGTCACTTTCGGCCCATGGTAATTGTAGAGGACGCTGGTTTTATCGCGTTTGTTGAGTTCATCACGGTGCACTTAGGCGGCGTGAGTTTGACTATCCCAAAGCGCGAAAAATTGAGACAAGATATCATTGCACTGGCAGAAGAATATCGCAGGCGTGTGAGGAAATGTATTGCCAGTGGCTGCCTGTACTACTCTATCACGTGCGATATATGGACGGCGCGAACGGCAAAGAGCTACATTTCGCTGACAATTCACTACGTTGATGAGGAATTTACCCCAAAGAATTGGACGCTGGAGGTCCGGCTGTTCCCCGGAATTCATGACGGCACCACTATTTCGGCTATGATCACTCGGATTTTGGAGGAGTGGTCACTGCCGAAGCGATTTTGTGTTAAGCTTCTGCGCGATAGTGGGGCTAACGTGGTAGCCGCGAGCAAGAAGCTCAATATCGAGCATATGGCTTGCATTGCGCATAGCCTTCATCTTGTTGTCGCTGGCGCTTTGATCAAGAAATCCAAGACGGCCAGTGGCAACGTCATACCTGAGTGGGCTGAAGATGTTGCTGCTGAAAGCAGCACAAATGTTGCTGAACGTGAGGAGGAGGCCACACTATCGAAAGAAGACCGCGCCGAAATTGAAGGCCTTCAAGAACTTGCGATTGATGAAGTGGAAGAGTTTCTTGACAGCACAATCGCTGGTCTGCACCGCAACGAAATGGATTCCTTGCGTACAATTGTGCAGAATTTCCGTACGTTGGCCGTGTACTTTAGGAAATCATCTAAGGGCAACAACCGACTTGGCGCAATTCAGATTCAGCACTTCAACATCAAACCAGAAAACGTTTTAAGCCCCATTGTTGACTGTCCTACGAGGTGGAATAGCTGCTGGAAAATGTTGGACCAATTGATAGCCTTAGAGGCTCCTCTCATGAAGTTTTTTGCGCACCTGAAGCAACCCGAAGGACGGAAGGAATTCAAGGACATGGAAAAGAAGCTACGACGTCCCAAACCCGAAGAGTGGTTTTCTATTAAGTGCTTGCAGAAGCTTCTGGGGCCATTCGCTACCGCCTCGGACACGCTTGGTGGTCAAACCTATCCCACCACTCCGCTTATTCTGCCTGTACTCTCAGGCATTCGGAAACATTTGGAACGGGTTGATCTTTTTGATGTACTCGCTGCTGAAGCCGGCGACGAGGAGTTTGTCTTTGATACAACATTTATGATGAACGAGTGTCGCAAGGCCATGCTGACGCTTTTTGACAAGCGTTTTAGAGCCCTGGAGGAGAGCGAGCTCAAGTGGATCGCTTTCTTGGATCCACGGGTGGCGAAGCGAATGCCTCATTTGAACCCGACCGACACTCCAAAGGCATGCAAAGATATCGTTGAAGCAATGGTTGAATTGGCTCAAGAAGTGTCGCCGCGCGAAGATTGCGATAGTCCAGTGGCAGCCCCTGTTCAAGCAAATAGCTACATGCATGATCACATCTTTGGTCCCGATGTCGTTCCTATTCGTGCCACGAAGCGTACACGCTACTTGGGGGGCTGTTACCATGGTGAAGAGTTCAACTAATCCCTTCGAATGGTGGCGTGTCAACTCCAGCAATTACCCCAATCTGAGCCGACTTGCGCGAAAATGGCTTGGTACGGTGGCGACTAGTGTACCATCCGAGCGCGCGTTTTCTACAAGTGGAAACTGACAGTAAAACGTAGCTCCCTAGCGCCTGAAATGGTGAAGGATCTCGTGTTTGTAGTGGCAAATTGGCGAATCTCCGACAACTGAAGGGGGGCTGTTGCCAACAATGTGAATATTGAATCCAATCATTTGCGTGTTAGTTTGCCAACTAAGTAAAACAACGCCGGAAACGAGCGACTAGTTTCAAGTGACTTAGAAAACAGACCGCCTTTGGCAACAATTGGTGCTTCTGTGGCTGTATGCCACGCCATACAAAGCCACCTCGACACTAGTTTATTCCTTTTTCATTATCGTTTTCATCTGCTGAACCTGCTAGCGGAGCAGCCATCTCAAAAGTGATCGTATGCGTAAGCAAACTTCGCACTTTCATGCTGCACGCGGACTTCATAGCTGCAGCAGCGATCTTCTCCCCCTATGTCAGTGTGCCCTCATCCACGCTTTCACCGGCAGCAAGCGTTCGTAGCACTGACGCTGACGCTTTTTGCGTCACCTGCATCACATTCACTACGCTGTGCGCAAGTACAGCCTTGAACACCGGTACTACGCACGTCGCACTGTCCTCCACCTGCATAATGGTCATCTTTACTCCTTTTGCTCCAATTGGACTTGCAATGTTAGCTGATCCATTGTCTCCGAGTTCTGCGCCAGCGATGTGCGCCATCTACTCCGCCAACACACGCAGCGCCTGCTCCAGCTCGGGTCTGCACAGCGCGGGTCTTGGGGCGTTGAACTTGGCCAGCGAGCATGGTCACCTTGAGCTCATGGTCTAGCTCAGCTTATCCACACACTGCTGAACACGCCCACGTTGCGCAGCTCGCCGTGTGCGTGTTGACCCACCGTTGGTAGCGTGTATACTGCGAGAGAAAATGAGCTCCATGAGTATGCACGTGAGTCACGGGCAGCTGATGCTGCCAGTGAACCGACCGCGCTGCAGCATTCGCCGATATCTCCTTGCTGGAGGCGCAGCGCAGCGTAAGCTACCTGTACTTCGAGGTAGTCACGTTACGTGACCACCACTCGTCGCTCTCGGCGATGGCCACGCGAGTAGCCTCACGCATGGTACCCTGCAGGTCGACAATCTCCTTGAAGAACTGTACCTCGTCGACGCTCAAGTACAAGGGCTGCAGATCCACAAGCTGCTCAGTGGGCAGACCGCCGTAGGCGGTGCGGGCTTCTGCTGCTGATTGAGCGGCTTCTTGGCGAATGGCTACACGCACATAGCATGTGTGTTGCCACACAAATTTGGCCTCTTACTTACTTCAAGTATAATTTTAAGGGGGTTCCGGGAGCTTCAGAGGGGGTTGAAGCATCGATACCACCCCTTGAACGTACAGGTCGTAGACCGGCCGTTTGGCTGTACGTCCCCAGCACTAACATCAAGGAGTGATTCCCACGAACGCAACACGAAATTCGATGACAGCGAATTTTCATCTTGATTTGCGGTGAAGTGCGTAATTCTGACTCAAGATCTGCTTGAAGTGCACTGTATCGGGCGATTTGCAGGCATCACAATAGGGTCAAAAATCAGCTGCAAAGTGCCTGGTATGATACAATGTAACACGGACGTGGACAGGCAGACGATAGTTTACAGTTAGCATCTGAGTTCCTACTAAATCAATAACAAGCGTACAAAACAGTATGGGAAACAAACAAATGAATTTGGATTTCAGCGACCCAACTGAGCATTTACTGTCCTAACAGCGACGGTACCGCGTCTGTGAATTTCTAACGCGAGGAAATGCCTAGTCACTACGACCCAAAATCTGTGCTGATGTCGTTGTCATGCGGGTCACCCGCCGGGTGCGACTGTTGACGCTGGATCGTCGGCTGTAAGTGTTAACAGGGTGAATCGCGGCTCTGGTGCGGAGCTCAAGCCTTGCTCGTCTATTATCTCTTGCCTGTTGTCGCTTGCCGCTTGAGAGCGGCAACTGTCATGAACAGGATATCGTTAGCGCCTTTTTGCCCCTACCTACGTTCCAGTGTTTCATGTCATGATCTTCTACCGCTCCCCCAATGCGCTCGAACTACATAGGTGCGAAATTGCACATATTGAGGACGCGTTCGGGGCCTGGCACACATAGACAGCGGTCGTGCACGGGCGATGAAGAAGAGCATTCGTCGTCGGAGAACATGCAGTCGAGGAAGAAGCCCGGAAACGAGCTTTAGCTCGCGTGGGCTTGTCGAAAGCTCCACGCGAGCTAAAGCTCGTTCCCGGGCTTCTTCCTCGACAAATAGCCGATCCCACCGTTCACGTGCCTCGTTGTCCAGCTCTTGTTGTGTCCGTCGGACTCGGTTTCGGGACGGCGCCATGGTGACTGAGCTGATAGCACTCAAATTAGGAACTTTGGCGACGAAATAGGACTTCAGAGGCAGCCTGCGAAGGTACGCCCTGCGGCGGAAGGGAGCGAGCAGCTAACACCTGGTCTCCGTATCTTGCAGTTCTTTAGGAAATTCTACATCGATGACCACCTACCGGTACCTTCTCTAAATCAATTCTACATGGGTGACCATGTGTTGCGTCGGGGTATCTGTGATATTATTAAGTGGCCCCGACTTAGTTCTAGCACTAACATCAAGGAGTGATTCCCACGAACGCAACACGAAATTCGATGACAGCGAATTTTCATCTTGATTTGCGGTGAAGTGCGTAATTCTGACTCAAGATCTGCTTGAAGTGCACTGTATCGGGCGATTTGCAGGCATCACAATGCCACTACACTGTAGTTACCGGTACCGGTACTGTACTACAGACGACTGTATAAGCCCTACATGTACCCCCACGATTCTCGGGGGCATTACGGTTCGTGCGCTAGTGCGCAACCACACTTCCCTCATCTCGGATCCAAATCTTCGGAGAGGCGGGGCAAAACATTATCATTTTTACCCAGACACCCGGAGCAATGATGTTGGTTCTCCATCTCAATGTTATCACTTTTCTTTTTCTCGTCCTGCCAGCACTTCCAGTTCCTCACGCTTCGAATGGTCTCCTCGCTGGTGTTGACGCTCGCCGTGGCTTCGGCGCTTTCGAGCATGGTAATGCTCGCTCCGACTGCCGATGCTCACCAGATCGTGCTGCTACCGGAGCCCCAATGGACGACCAATGACAAGGAGACCAAGTACAACCCGCTCGCCTTCCTTGAGAACCAGGGTTTTGCCACGCAGGAGGACTTCGCATCGTGGCGTGACAAGAACGGCTACAAGTCGCTGCGTGATTTCATGGACAACGCCAAGTACACGGTGACCAGCGGCGCTGACTTCTCCTGCGGCTACACAGACCCCAAGGGCACACCGCAACCCATTCCGGCGGGTAACGCCATGCGCTCCACGGGTTACACCCACGATGGTCCGTGCGAGGTCTGGCTTGACGACACGAAGGTGCTGGAAGGCGACAACTGCCACGACAAGTTCCCCGGCAAGGACTACACGGTGGACTACTCGTCGTGCAAGGGCTCGTGCACGCTTCGCTGGTACTGGCTGGGGATCCGCTTCCTGAAGAACGAGTACTCGTGGCAGGTGTACAAGGAGTGCATTCCGTTGTCGGGTTCAGGGGAAACGACAACGGAATCGCAGAAGAATTTGCGCGACTAGTGTTGATCAGACTGTATGTATCACGTACGTCTCCTGATGATAACTCGTTGTTTTCATTTTTCAATCTCGCGCTTTTAGCTCGTGCTGTAGGGAGTTTCTAATAGAAACAAAGTTACTGTTGTGCGTCAACAAGTTTTTCATGATCTATAATAGAATCTGAAGGTGTATACTACGGCACTGTAACTTCCTGGGACACAGACGATTTCCTGTGTTGATGATGACACGTACAGCTCATTGCGGCATTATTCATGAAAAAACTGGAGCGTTTTTCAGGAACTTCCTGGTACAGTACTCGGAAACCCGGACTCAATCTTGTGCGTTGATCAATCAAAGCAACAGCGACGACGGCAACTACGAAACCCACCCCCACACCTCTACAGACTGTAGCTGTCAGTAGTGCTGCTTTGTCATTTTAGCAGGTCACCGCAAGTCCAGCATGGTGTCCATCTCAAATCACTCGGCTCAGCGCATAGACCAGACGTTTGGTCTCATTTAGGCATGTCGCTTCATGGATCACTTCACTCTTCAACTCGCCATGAGCAGCGGACTGTTATCGCTCCCGACTCGCTGCAATCCCTTGTCAGCGGTTCCACCGTCTTCGTCCTCCCCGTTCTCCGTCTCGGGGACGTCATCCATGTCGTCGGCTGCCAATGCCCCGCCACCTGTACAACCCGCGGCGTCGGTGGGCGGCCCTTGGGGCGACTTTGTGTCTCGGTCCGACGCGTCCATGGCCAAACTGCTGCAAGATTCACTGCCCAAGACCAAAGCCACTCGCGCCAGTTGGCTGACCAATCACCAAGATTTGGACGACCAGGACCGAGTGGAGAGCGTCGAATTCGTCGACCTGTACACTGGGTTCGTGATGCTGTTGCTGCTGCCAGTGGCAGCAGTCGTGTACGTTGTTGTCGGGCTCACTGCACTGCCTGGATTGGCGGTGGCTAAGATTTACATGGCTAAGGCTTTGAAACGACCTACTAAGAGCATCGAAAGAGGCGCGGGCTTCCAGGCTCTAGCGATGGTGTTGGGGGTTCTGGCATTGCCGTGCCACTTGGTTGTGTTGGTCTTCTGGCTCGTGGTATTTCCGATCATTTTCGTCTTCAGCTTGCTCTACTCCGTTGTGTCGCTCAAGATATTGCTGCTTCGAGACAATTTGACGATTATGCAGAGCTGCAGTCAGTGGCCAAAGTGGAGCTGGAGAGACACAGTGTGTGCAGTGATAGGGACCATGGACAGACAAGGTTTCGTGAAATTTGCGCTCAAGTTGCCGTCGGCGATGGTGATCGCGCCGATCCTGAAGTATTTATTCGGATGCAACCCGTTGTTGTATCGACTGGCAATTCGGCAGCGTTGCTTGTGGACGTCACCGCTGGACTTTAACGGTAAGTTGGCGATTAGAGAAGCGAAAAATGCTCGTTGATTTTAACTGACACTTGTGCTTGGGATCGTACGGACTTGCACAGATCAGAAAGCAGTAGCAGCGGTCGTTCAGGCCGCATCATGGACGCTCGTTAATCTCACGGACTTATTGCCGCAACAAGTGAGCAAGCCGCCACGCAAAGACGACCGAATAGTCAGCGGGCATATCCCATTTCCAGCGCCCGACCGGATAAGCGGGACTGTAGTCGGCATTCTTACTACAAATTCGCTTGTGACGCTCGTCAACGCAGATCACAACGTGAACGGCACCATTTTCCACAGTATGACAGCCAAAAGGAGTATTTACAACGTTCTGCTGTTCGTCTGGAACCCGTGCCACTACCTGACCGGTTACGTTGAGATTAATCTTCAGCACGACGGAGGCATCGAGCAGGCCAGTACGTGTCCTCACAGTTTTTTGTTGTTGCATACAGTGGGTTCTCTATACTAACATTTCTCTCGCTGCAGTGTGGTGTCTTGTAGGAGACAACTACATTGGGAACCTGCTGTTCGAGCGGACCGACGTGCTCTTCTGGCACTACGACCCCATCAAGCGTGGCCAAATGGGACCTTCCAGTCTACGGTTCATCCGTGGATCCATAGCGTCCACAATGTCCGTAACAGATTCGGTAGTAGCTTTGGACGGGAGCAACAACGACCAAAGACGCGCCGTGAACGACACCGAACCAAGTCTGGACAGGTACGACACTGAACAAGGTCTTGAAAGCTTCGAAACGGAGCTGAGCCTCGGAAGTTGCGGGTCCGAACAGGACGACGACGCCAACGATTGCAGTAACCGTGCCACCGTTGGCGCCCCGGGCAGCAGCTTCACGTCCACAAGCGGAGTTGTGCCTATCCCCGAGGAGAGGGACTCGGTGGCGATGTTGCAGTCAGCATCCAGCTCCACCTCGCAGTCAGACTTTAGCATCTCGGACAGGCGCTCAGATCGGTTCTACATTGTGTAAATAATACCTTCGGGGTAGCCGATTCATATAGATAGACAAGCAAGCCCTCGTGCACATGTATATAAAGGATCTCGCCACATGCGCTCTTGTCAACCAAAGTTGAAGTGACCTGCGTGTTGTCGAGTCGTACTTAGTACAGCTGTCCGGTGCCAAGTGTCCGCTACCCGTGATCATACATTGGCGCATACAATCGTCCTCGAAAGACCGCTGCAACTTGTGTACATACAAATCCCCATATGCGGCGTTTACCCGCGCGGCACCTCGCAGGTCATAATCCCCAGCCAACCAACCGCGCCTTCCAGCGGCTCAAGTGCCGCCCACAGCCTCGACGCCATTAGTTCTCCTTTTCGTCTCTATCAAGTAGCAGTCGACTGTCAAGATGCCTCGTGGACCCCGTAAGCACCTTAAGCGCATGAGTGCGCCCAAGCACTGGATGCTGGGCAAGCTGGACGGCATCTGGGCGCCCCGCCCGTCGTCGGGCCCGCACAAGCTGCGCGAGTGCCTGCCGCTCATCATCATCCTGCGCAACCGCCTCAAATACGCCCTCACCAAGCAGGAGGTCACCATGATCTGCATGCAGAAGAGCGTCAAGGTGGACGGCAAGGTCCGCGTGGACCCGGACTTCCCGGCCGGTTTCATGGACGTGGTGGAGCTGCCCAAGACGGGCGACCAGTTCCGCCTCATGTACGACACGAAGGGCCGCTTCGTGCTGCACCGCATCTCGGACGAGGAGAAGAAGTTCAAGCTCGCCAAGGTCATCCGTCAGGAGTACACCAAGAAGGCCATCCCGTACATTGCCACCAACGACGGCCGCACGATCCGCTACCCGGACCCGGTCATCAAGGTCGGTGACACGGTCAAGATTGACCTGGAGACGGGCAAGGTCGTGGACCACATCAAGTTCGAGGTCGGCAACCTGGTGACCATCACCCGCGGACGTAACTCCGGCCGTGTCGGCATCCTGCACCACATTGAGAGGTAGGAACACACCTTCTGGACTCATTGCGAGCTGGGTGTGGTGGTTTACATCATCATCATGGGCCGTATCCTGCTATTTTTTAGAGCGGAGTGACACACGCTGTCCCTCCGATTGTTGACGTGGCTTTCTGAACTTTGGTGACTCACGTTTATTATTGATTGTGCTTCTGTCAACCAGGCACCAGGGTTCGTTCAACATTGCCCACGTCAAGGACTCGGCTGGCAACGACTTCGCTACCCGTCTGGGCAACGTGTTCGCCGTCGGCAAGGAGGCCCGTCCGTGGGTGTCCCTGCCCCGTGGCAAGGGCGTCAAGCTCAACATCCTGGAGGAGCGTGAGCTCAAGGAGAAGAAGGCCAACAACTAAGTGTTTTGACATGCGGTAGTTGAAAACAAAGAGGACTTGCCGGGCTCGCTGCGACTCTAAGAACGGGTCGCGCACCGGTTTAATCTCCTTTGCTTTCTTTTGTCTTACTGGCATTGAGAGGAGAACTTTCTAAGAGCGAGAATGAAATAAGAGTCATCTTTCGTTCACTTCATTTGTGTCGGGTTCATGCAGTGCTACCAAACTTTGCTCCAGTTTATAACGTTGGCATTGCAGGTTATGCTTTCAGTGTTTTGACCACGTACTTGAGCATTGCTCGTTCGCGCTGATAGTTATCGAGGTGAGCAACCCATTTGCCGCTGGATCGAATGTGTTCGTCATAGCCTCGTTCAGGGCAAACAAGGTCAATTTCCTCGTCCTCCCCACAATCGAGGTCTGGGTCCAGAGCCATCTCCAAGTACGTCTTGGAAAGGTGAAACCCGGGAAGAACATCGCCGCAATCGAGGTCTCTCCACGAGTCGTTGTCTACGCGAACCACTTCTCCTGCTGCATTGAGCTTGTACTCGACCATCTTCCGACATTCTGAACGTGGGTCAATGAGCCATCCCAACTGAACGCCGTGCGTGAAGAATTCGTTGCGCATTTTATCATCAAGCGCATCCAGCTGCGAGTTTTCGCCGGATAATCGATCAATTTCCACAACAAATGATGGAGCATACAGCTCCCCGCCATTCAACTGCCACAGTTGAGGAACGCTCAGATCTCTGCGAGCGTTCCGAGGGATGAACGAGACATCGGCCGTTCGCACTGTAGTGGGGGTTCTTGTCCTTTCGTCGTAAATGTATGCCCCCACTGACAGCATTAATGACCCTTTATACCGGGACCAGTCCGACCATTGACTCACTTTGGTTCCGAGTACGGGGACCAGCTCACAGCAGCCTGGGACAACATCTCGGCCCGGGACGAAGTAGCCTTCATCAATCCAAAACACGCCCATCTTCCCGAAAACAGGGTTCGTGGGCGGACTGTGTTCCGCTAGATACTCGTTCAAGACATTCTCCGAAATTCCAGGGTAGTCGTCGCAGCAACACAGCGTCTTCTTGGATTCCAAATCACACACTAGTCGATTCAGAATGGCATTCCCCTCTCTAGTGGACATCAAGAATACTCTTGGGGCACCCTTTTGGCCCAATCAATGCGTGGGATAATTGGGTCATAAAAATCCTGAGCAAAGCACACACTGGACCGATTCCCGTGGGCTATTTTCGTACAGAATTCGTGTCTAAAAATCGTGTACAGATCTCGTACAGCCCGCAGCCGTCTAGATGTCTAAATTCGGTACAGATCCGAGGAGCCACTTTCAAGTTGAAGTGACCCTCACCCACGCACGTCAATTGCACTCCCCTGACAAGCCCAACCACTCAGCAGCGATCATGGCGCCTGCAACCAAACGCGCCGGGCCCACAGGAACCGCAAGGCTACAGCGACTCCGATACTATGGCTCTGCTAACTATCATCAATGAACCACGTGGCTCGAACGAATGGGATCGGGTCCGCCATTTGTGCAATGGACGTCCTGCGGCAGTCGAGGGTTGTCATATACGTTATTATGCCGGTGTCACCGAGTGGGAAGGCTCGCTGCCCCGTCACCCGTGTTCTAGCGATTGAAATTAGCCAAATAATTCTGCAAATGGTCCACGACGTGACTTTGGAGGAAGAGGCCGGCTTAAACGCAGCGTCATTTCCTGGCAGGAGACAGAAGCAGTCTGGCGAGGGCGTATTTACAGGGAGCTCGAGTTCCGTGGCAAATCCGCCCTCGTCAAACTGCTTCTGCCTCGCTACCGTCGCTTGCAGATGACCTTGCCCTGCGCCGGTATTGCGGCGGCAGCGCTCGTAGACTCGTCGATGAACTCGTCTTCGTCGTCCGCACTATGCTTGCCAGTGTCAACAGCCCCAGTGACCAGTGCAGGAGTGAGAGAGCAATATTCTCCATTTTAGCCATACCATCTACACATCTAGATATCTGTCGGAGGGGGGGGTACCCTCCGACAGAAGTGAAATCTGTCGAGTCGACGGCGGACTCGAGTTGTCTAGAAATGGCCGTTTTATGGAATTCTGTACGAATTCTGTACAAAATGGCCGCGACAGATCCTACGGGAATCGGTCCACTTTTTGTGGCTCAGTTTGTCTCCAGCTTTTGAGTTCGACCGCCTGCCATGACGTCTCTGCTGCTGCGCCCGACGCAGTTCCTGCTGCACTCGCAGCGCTCGCTACGTTCTCCAATGCTCCGCAAGGTTGTCCTCCCCTCTCACTGCGTTTATCCGCGTAAAACGAATGACATCCAGCGCCAAGAGCAAAGATAACTGAAATGTCATACTTTTTTATATTATTTTGTGCTGCAGACAGCGGCGTTCAGCTCTAACGCAAGCAACGGCAGCACTCCCACGGGCCTCACATCGCTGCAGAAGGCGTCGCTGGGTCTGGCCGCCATGTTCGGTGGTGGCTACGCTATTGGGTACTTTTTCGGCCCCTTCCCGTCGCTGGAAGAGCTCACGGGTGTCAAGGCCGTCGGTGGAGGCTCCGAGTTCAAGGGAGAGGTGAGATGCTGGTAGCTGGCAAGAGGTGCAGAGTTTTGGGATTGCAGCTGAAGTTTTTCTTGTTTTTTTTCTTCAAGTTGATCGTGACGGACAAGGTGTTCTTCGACGTCGGTATCAACGACGACTACGTGGGCAAGATCGTCATGGGGCTGTACGGAGAAGTGCAGCCGCGCACGGTGGAGAACTTCCGTGCCCTGTGCACGGGCGAGAAGGGCGAATCACGTGCCGGCCCGCCGCTGTGGTTCAAGGGCTCGAGCTTCCACCGCATCATCCCCGGCTTCATGTACAGTTGCTGTTATTTTGTGGGATTTTCTTTTTATTTAAGCTGACGGGTGCGCCCCGTTGTGGTTGGTGGAACAGGATTCAAGGTGGAGACTTCACGCAGCACAATGGACGCGGGGGTGAGTCGATTTACGGACGTCGCTTTGACGACGAAGACCTCAGTGTCCCCCACGCTGGCCCCGGCACGCTGAGTATGGCGAATGCAGGACCCAACACGAACGGCAGTCAGTTTTTCATTTGCACTGGTGACACGCCGTGGCTGGATGGCAAGCACGTGGTGCTTGGACGTGTGTTGGAGGGTATGGACGTCGTGGACATCGTCTCAAGCTGCGGAAGACGCTCAGGCAAGCCTACAGCCGAGGTCAAGATCATCAACTGCGGTGTGCTGAATGCGGACTCAGCTAGCCAGGACGCTTCTGCGGAGAAGAACGAGCCGAAGCGTCTGACGCGCGAGGAGATGCAAGACCGCCTCGAATCGCTCCGTGAGGTGGAGGGCAACTTCATGGCGCAGAAGGAACAGATCGACTCCACCATGTACAAGCAGTTGATGGCTGAGATCAAGCACGAGAAGCTGCGTATTAAGACGGAGCTCAAGAAGCCGCAGGAATAGACGCGGAGCAATGTGACGAGGCATAACCAAATCAATTTTTGCTGGGTGGCATAAACAGAAGCTACTCGCTTTATTGACAAACACTCGAGAGAACTTCTGAAGCAACGATTGTCACGGCAAAGTCGAGGAGAATCTGGCTCTGGTAGAGAACGGCGTCGACCGGAAGTTCCGCTCCCAGCCAATGCCTCGGCGTTTCTGGCAAGACCAAGTGCTGACAACATCGACTAAGCTTGCCAGTGCGGCGGTTGGATGCTTCAAGGCCAAGGTGTGTCTTGCAATGACAGCTCGTTCTACTGAGGCTTGATGCAAAGGGAGATTGGGACGGGATAAGTTGCACCGCTCGAACCTGACGTTGAGCATGGTTAACATGGCACCAAGCTTTCAATCGCTTTACGTATCGGTGACGGTGGCAAAACCACACAGCTTGGCCGGCGACATTGTTCGAAGCTCGAAGAAAATCTTAGTCTGGGAGCGAATCACAGATCTGAAAGGCCATTCAGATTTTGAAATAGTATTTTTATGCAACATAATCTAGAAATAAATAAACAATAAAAGCTGAATCTATTAATAACACAATCCACTGGTATTACAACAATTGTTTTGCCGCCGTCAAAACTTTTGATTCAAAAGGCTGCGGGAAGCACTCCACTACAGCGCTCACAGCCTGTGGCACAACAACGGTAGGATAAGGTATCCGACCAGTCGTCCGCAGATTCTTCAAAGGATGACTTTAGAATTTTATAGCTCGGTAACCACAGATCGCCAGACGAAAAGCAGCACACCCCCATCAAGCTGGGAATCTCAGCTGTAATGACGATTTTTTATACGCGCAACAGAGTCGTTTATGGGCACTAAAACGCAAGCCGGACGTCCCGCACCATTTTGGGGTGGCAACCAGTTGTCCGCAGATCTAGTTATCTTAGAGTTTGTATGAAGGTCATATTACCTCCGTGTTTCGTATAAGTGCGGGGGCTAGGGAAGTATTGCACCTCTGGGGTGCTTATTGTCGGAGATAGCATTAAAAAGTAGAGTTTATTAAAAGATGAATGTTACACAAGCGCCTCTTCGACGATATACGGAGCTACTCTAGAACTCGTATCTGCGGCGGGGCACGAGCTCGCAGATACGGCGGTGCATGTTGCAGTAGTGGCAGCGGCTCCGGCAACATCTCTTTCGCGAGTACTACATTCCACTGTTGACGCTCTCTTTTTGCACTTTGACAGGCGAGCTTGAGTCGGTTGTGCTCTTTGTCGTTTATTGGTTTGTTTTTTCTCTGCCTTCTTGGCAGCCTCAGCAGCAGCTACCTCGTCAAGATATTGACGATCCAGAAGACGTCCACCCGGTGAAACCCTTTTGCGTCGCTTTGGCTGCCGTCGAGGAGGGGGTAGAACCAGGATTGAATCTTGCACGACGCTCTTCACTTGCAACCAAGTTGGCTGCACTACATCCTTTGGCAAACCGTTCCTCTTAAACTCAGCAAGACACTCCTTCATTTTTTCGTATGACAGCGGAAAGAGACCGCAACCTTTGAATCCTGCAATAATGTTCTTTGAAAAGTTGCAGTGATTCCATGCGAAACTAGCAATTTCCACCGCAGTCTTCTTATCAATTGAATAATTGTCATCGTCGTCGATAAAATTTTCGATGGCTTTTCTCAATTTAATCTTGAATGCCCCAAATACTGCCACATCCAACGGCTGAAAGAGATGAGTTACGTTCGCGGGAAGACACACCGGGAGAATTTCTTGTTCAGCAGCCATATCAATGACTTCGGTAGATATATGCGAGCTGCATCCATCCAGGATAAGAACTACCGGTCGTTGAATTGAAGCAGGCACCACCTCAGAAAAAAACTTCAACCAACGAATAAATAACCACTTATTCATAAATCCAGAATCTGTCGTTGTTACTCGGGCACCCGAAGTGTCCTTCTCTAAAATCGTGACATCGACAGACTTGTCGGGAAATATGAATGTTGGAGGAACCACCAAGCCAGAGGCACTACCGCAAGCGACAACCGACATGTGAAAACCAGTCGTTACTTCCGTTTTCCACACATTAGTCGATCCCCGCACTGCCACCACAGAAGAACTTTTGTTGCGAGACTGAAATGCAGGTTCGTCAACGTTTAAAATTCGAGTCGCGTCCAGTTGTTTGCTTGTCAGTAATTTTTCTAGAGTCTGAAATAGCGCATCTACTTGAGCTTCATCAACATTGTTCCGGGCCTTGTTAATTGTTTGAGCCACTCTCACAGAGAGGGCTGGATGTCGATCCATAAAACGCGTGTACCAGCCATCAGAGAGCACTTTGTCGTACATTAGCGATGCTATTTCACTAGCCCGGCGAACAATTTGGCTGCGGTCGACTGGATGACCGACTTGTTGACGAGCAATAATCCATTCAAAGATGTTGGCCTCAGCCTCTTCTGGTAGCAATGGGCGCGGTCCCGGTCGTGCCGACGCTTTTCTCTCACCGGCTTTGGCAAGTTTGACATGGTCGAATAGTGTCCGATATGGAATGTCACGTTCAGTAGCCGCTGCTGGTATTTTCTGTCCGGTTAACACGCACGCTACGGCGTCGTCGAGTTGCTTCGGTGTGTATGACTTGTGCTTTGCCATGATGGAGGGAAATTGCTAGGTGGTGAGAACCGCATCAACGGTTTTGGCGTGATGTCAGGTTGTGATGTGCATTAGGTAGTGCAGGGAAGCTGCCATCTCCTCTGCAAGAAGCTTTCCTACCAATCAGTAGCCCTGCGACACCGCTATTGGCTCCAGTGCCATTGTTCAGCTGGTTAGTGCCAAACAGCCGAAACGATCTTGAGGGAGAGCAGTCTATACAAATTCCTATATGTTTTGCCGGATCTGCGGACAACTGGTTGCCACCCCAAAATGGTACGGAGCGTCCGGCTCGCATTTTGGTGCCCATAAACGACTCTGTTGCGCGTATAAAAAATCGACATTACAGCTGAGATTCCCAGCTTGATGGGGGGGGTGCTGCTTTTCGTCTGGCGATCTGTGGTTGCCGAGCTATAAAATTCTAAAGTCATCCTTTGAAGAATCTGCGGACGACTGGTCGGATACCTTATCCCGAAACCCGAAGAGCTTCATTTCAAACACGCTACAGAAGAGCTCTCTGCGTTTACAACTGGTTCCTGTCGTGCCGAGCCGCTTCACTAAAGCAGTGAGCTAACATCCCGCACAGCTGGATTAGCATATGCGTTCGGTCCTCGTGGCGCCATTCAAGAAATATGTGCGCCAATCTCACGTTTGGATCAATGGAGAATCCTGGCGCTCATAGGATGGGATGGACCGTGCGTGCTGGGCCACAACAAGGTTCCTGTAGCAAGCCGACAACACTTCCCATTTTGCCGTTCGTCCAACAGACACAACACTCCACGAGCCATTTGAGATGGTTTACTCGGTCACGCAGACCCTTGTCGTGGCCTCGGCCCTCTCGAGCATGGCAATGCTCGCTCCGATTGCCGATGCTCACCAGATCGTGCTGCTGCCGGAGCCCCAATGGACAACCAGCGACAAGGAGACCAAGTACAACCCGCTCGCCTTCCTTGAGAACCAGGGTTTTGCCACGCAGGAAGACTTCGCCTCATGGCGTGACAAGAACGGCTACAAGTCGCTGCGTGACTTCATGGACAAGGCCAAGTACACGGTGACCAGCGGCGCTGACTTCTCCTGCGGCTTCACAGACCCCAAGGGCACACCGCAACCCATTCCGGCGGGTAATGCCATGCGCTCCACGGGCTACACCCACGATGGTCCGTGTGAGGTCTGGCTTGACGACACGAAGGTGCTGGAAGGCGACAATTGCCACGACAAGTTCCCCGGTAAGGACTACACGGTGGACTACTCGTCGTGCAAGGGCACGTGCACGCTTCGTTGGTACTGGCTGGGAATCCGCTTCCTGAAGAACCAGTACTCGTGGCAAGTGTACAAGGAGTGCATTCCGTTGTCGGGATCAGGAGAAAAGACGCAGTCGACACCGTCAACTGAATCTGGTGGATCTGGCACTAAGCAGGAATCAAAGCGGACGACGGACGCGCCGACTACTTCATCTTCGTTTGGGTCACCTGCAGCTCAAACATCCACGACTACAGCCGCCCCTACGCCAGCAGCGCAGACACCAATCCCTGCTAATGCGCCAACGACGAAGGTATTTCCAAGACCTGGGCCAATAACTTTTGGAACGCCTATCACATGGGAATCGCAGCATAACCTGCGCAAGTAAGCCGGCTGGATTAGGCGAAGGAGAGTCGTTTGCTATGGCCCATGCACCAGAATCCTACAGAAACGAGGAATACCTTTTCAATCTACATGTAGTCGTGTGAGAAACCTGAAGCCGCCAAATACATTCCTGGTGTTGTCTGTCTATTGATGCCCGCATATGCTCCGAGTCAGTGCATCACATGTATCGATTTATCCGTCCATATTCCGTTCATAAGCTTACTGGCAAACGGGATAACATTGCCGTGCATTAATGATTGTCCATGCCTTGGTCGTGTCAGCTGAAGCTGGATGGAGTGGTAGATAAGCAAACTTGCGATTTTTTCTTCATCATTAGACTCATAACGCACAAATGCAACGCTGATCCAGATGACGCTGTCGATCAGCGTCTAGTCCTTGCGCCAAATTCTCCTGCGTGGCAAAATCCTGGTTCTCAAGGAATGGTCGTCAATCATGGAGGTGGGCGTCGGCGGGAGGGTGCACCAGCGAAGAAACCGTAAGAAGACTCTTCTACCTTCTAAGAAGAGCGTTTAGCCCCCCCCCCTGCATGGTACAGATCATATCACTGATGCGCTCTGTAAACACGTGGATAGAACACCACCGTGATTTTTATTGTTCATGCACACGTATTAACTGCTATGGGGCCATTCGTTCCTTCCTTCATGAGCAGTCGTTCAGCCTGCCTTCCAACGCAGAATCATTTTCAGGTCTCCATTCTTGAGTCCAGCCGACATCGCGGACTGTAGGAGAACCACGTGTTGATGAGCTCGAGCCGACGTCAAAAATCCTCTCCACCTGCTGTGCTGGGAATAACCGACTGTTTTGCTTTTTACAAGGCTTTCAAATTCTTCTGCCTACAGGTGGTGTATTTTGCCTCACTAAGGTAGCCACGAAAACTAATATTAATAACATCTCAGACATTTAATGTAATTTAGTGCGTCTCGAATGTACACCTTTTCAACTTCAAAGTTGCAAATTCCAAGTTCAATACTGCAAAATGTAAGATCAAAACAGCAAATCGTGCAAAACCCATGTGAGGCTCTATCTACTTGAACTGGGAACAGTGCACATGTGGCGCGAAGCGCTTCGCACCAAATCTAATGGACCGAGGCACTCATGCCGATGCAGCGCTTTGAGCGCCATTCCTGAGTGAGTTAAATATAAAATCTCACATCGGCCTCTGATCACGATTTGCTGTATTGAACTTACATTTTGCAGTATTGAACTTGGAATTTGCAGCTTTGAAGTTGAAAAGGTGTAGTTCATGCAATGAAACGCATGCCCTTGATAAATCTACTGTATTCATTCAGGACTTTATTATTGAGGCAAAATACTGTATCAATTTTGGATTGTCAAAATTTGACGCATTGACAGTGTCAATAATACGTCGAACAAGAGAAGGTCAGATTATTTAGCTGTTTTAACACTTATTAATACTTTAAAGTTATTAGCTGCCTGGAAGTGTGCCTTAGCGCTGATTTCTGTTGCATTGATAAAATGGAGCAGACGAACAGCAACTGCAGGATGATGCGGAACGCCAGCAACCTTCCTTACAGTAATCCGACCTTTTCAGTGCTGAACATGCTGTAGCAAGGAATCGACCACCAGGGCGACCTTCGTGAACATTGCAGACCTTCTACGAGCATAGTACATTGCTCGCGAAGGGCAGATGCCCACTTCACCCAAGTTAATGCCCAACGCCTGAGGTATGTTGATTGGGGATCTGCAGTCGTCCATTGCAAACATCGGTAGACCGCTACATGTATTACATGTAATACATACCGGTAGCCCTCCTCCCCAAGAGAGTCCGGTAATGTAATGTAATGGTGTACGTGTTCGCGTAGCCAAATTATACCTGCGCTAGGCTCAACTTAGCTAGTCGGCGGCATAGGGTGGTGTCCGCATACGTCGAGTCTCCATCAGCCGGCAGCGAATCAGCAATCGCAGCCAGCAGTATTCTCCATTTCCCTCTGTCACCAGCAAGGTTGCGAAGCTCCTCAAGATCTTGCGCGTCTCGCAGTCGATAGCCTTGACAACTAGTTACGAGATCTGCGTCGAGAATGACAGGGAGTGTGGTGCGGGGACGGCCACGCCATTTGCCCGCGTCACTGGGGGCGTAGTAAGCTGCCATCTGTGTATATGCTGGGATGTCTGGGCGCCGTAGTATGTGTCCAAATAGACCCCAACGGGCGGTCGTGATGCGATGGCGAAGCGGTCGCTCGACACAAAGTTCGTACAGCGTCGCGTTCGAGATGTGTCGAGGATAGCGAATACCCAAGACGTTGCGAAGCTGTCGTCGGTGGAAACTTTCCAGGCCTCGGAGCTCCGAAGTGGTTAGAGCCCAGGTGCCGCAGTTGTATAGAAGCACCGGGAGCACATAGCAATTGTATAGCCGTATCCGAGTCGTGTCCGTAGTGTAGTGCGTGCGTAGCCAGATCGTCCAGAGGCGCCGTAGTGCTGCCGCGGCGAGGGCCTTGCGTCGTGTAAGATCTTCAGAATCGCCGAGCAGCGAGCCGAGCTTCCGCGTTGAGCGCCATTGTTCTTCTGCCGCGCGTGTTAGTCGGTTGTGGCCTCCAGGATTGACGTGGCGGCAGAGTTCCGTGATCTCCGTCTTGAAGATGTTCATTGTGAGGGACCAGCGCGCGAGTATGTCAGGTGCCTTGGAGAGAATAACTTGGATAGCGGTTTGGTCACGGCAGATGAAGTCAGCGTCGTCCGCGTACACCACCATTTGCTCTAGGAGCGCATGAGGTACGTCTAGTTCACGTGCTAAATCACGAAGTGCTGCCTCTAAATAAACTACAAACAAAACAGGTGAGAGAGAGTCGCCTTGGGGCGTTCCGGTGTTGCTGACGAACGGGTCCAGCGTCCGGCGGCCTGAGCGGAGAGCCAGCGTCGTGTTGGCGAGTAGGAGTCTAACGAGTCGGATATCATCGTCGGACAGGAATGTTCGGAGTACGTCGAGTAGCTTGTGGCGGTCTATGGTGTCGAACGCTCGTGATAGGTCGATACCGAGAACATGAATGCGCTCTTGATAACGTTGAACGCGTGCGCAGAGCCACCGGTGCGTCCAGACGGCATCAGCGGTGCTGCGGTACTTGCAGAAGCCGCACTGGTGCGGCGAGAGAAACCGCTCCACTGCTGGCGAAATCCTGTTCAGGACTAGGATAGAAACAGCTTTGCGTATGCTGTTGAGCAGAACGATGGGGCGGAGGCTGGAGCACTCGCCGCGCGGCTTGTTGGGCTTGGGGAGGCCCAGTAAGGTACCTTCGCCTAGGTTGAGTGGTTGTCCCCGCTCGAAGCTTTTGTTGACGAGATCGGCCAGGTGAGGAGCGAGAGCTTCCGCACCATGCTTGAGAAGCTCGCCGGGGATGCCGTCGGGACCGGACGCGCGTCTATTGTTGAGTCGGCGGAGCGCAGTGGTAAACTCGGTGGCCGTTATGGGGCTGTCGAGGCCACGTGCCTCAAGGTCAGGGTGGATACGGAGTCTCGTCGGGGTAGACAACTGTTCCTGGAAGTGAGAGCGCACTAGGTTGTTAGCTGTGAGTTCGTGCAATATATACTTACCTGTTGCGTCGTGGAGTAGCAGGGGTTGCACTCGAGTGTGGTTTATCGCGCGGACGGCTTCGAACATTTGGGCTGTGGGGCTGAGGCTCTCGATGAGCTTGATCTGCTCGTCAAGAGCTCTGTTTGCCAGGTCTCGGCACCGGAGCTGGATTTGATGCATGATGGCGTTCCGTTCTTGTCGAAGTGTCCACGTGGATGCTTGGCGGTCGTGATAGATACGGATCTGCAGCGCACGTTGCCGCTCGGAGAGAGCGGCGAGGACAGGGTCGTCATACCGTTTCGACCTAGTTGGTGCTGTGTTGACGCCGATGGTGGCTTCTGCTGTGTCGTGGATGAGGTCCATGAGGCTGTTCCATTGCTGTGCGACCGGGGTTTCGTTCGTGGGGCGGATGGCGGCTTTGAGCGCTGTGGTGTACTTGTCTTGGATGGCGTCGTCGTAGGTGAGTCGGTCTCGTGCAATATGAAGACTCTGAGCTGCTTCTGGGCGTCGCGGGAATCGAAGTCTACGTGCTTGTGTGAGAACAAAGTCCGCCGTCACTAACTTGTGGTCCGAAGCCGTTGTGGTTCCACCCCACGACTGGGCATCCATACAAAAGCGTCGGCAGTTTTGCTGGCAGAGGATGTAGTCGATCTGGTTGAAGACGTGGTAGTCAGTGCGGCGTTGGCACCAGGTCGTCTTGTGGGTTGCTCGCTTACGAAAACCTGTGTTAGTTGCAAAGAGATGGTAAGTCAGACAAAAGTTAGCGAGTGCATGGCCATTGCGATTGCGGATGCCGCGTGCGTGGTGGCCCATGAACGGCTCCCCAGGTGATCGGCGCCCGAGCTTGGCGTTAAAATCTCCCGTTATGATGGTGATATCACGGCGCGCGAACTGGTCGAGAAGTGACCGTAGGCTATCGTAGAAGCTGTCAATGTCAGTCAGGGGTCGCCCGCTATGTGGTGAGTATGCCGTCACGACGTTGACACGTCCTGTGTGCGGCAAGTACAGCTGAAGAACTCCGATGCGGTCGTCGTGGGCCCAGTACCGGTGAAGGTATGGGCGAATACGGGGAGAGACTGCAAAACCCACGCCGTGTCGCTCTTGGCTCGCTGGGAGTGTCAGGAGTGTGTGAGTCCCGATCTGTTGGTGTCCGAGGGTCGGGAGCTTGGTCTCTTGGAGGCCGAGGATGTCTATCCGGTAACGCTGGAGGTCTTGGGGGAGAGTGTAGTGCTGCTTGCGATGAGAACCTAATGATTGGACGTTAAACGTGCCGATTCTGAGGCGGTTAGTCTGGTTAGGTCGGAGAGGAGGAGGAGTGGGGCTGACTGATGCTGGGGCTGGACTGATGCGGAGACTCGCAAAGGACTTGCAGATGCCCGAGAGCACCTGCCGGAAGCGCGTAGCTAGCATCATGCTGGCCACGCGTTCCGGGGGAGGACGTCACCCCAACCTCAACCAAGGAAGAGAGTCCGGTGATTCGGGGAATTCTTGTAGCGTGACACGGTGACAACTGTGATTTGCATTGCGCCAGGCAAAAATCGCTGATCGCGAGCATAAACAAAAGTTATTAGAATATGGAGTCAACATATACTGTACACATCGGCACACCAACTCGATAAAGCGTACCTGCCAATCCCATTTTAGGATCAATAAAAAAACAAGGCGAGCGCCCCCGCCGAGAAATACCGTCGATACACTATACATGTACAACTTTGTTGCTTCAAACAAGCAAGTTGCTTGCCCCTGCCCTCACTATCACTTTCGATTTCGCCTTTCGTTCGCCAATTCCGACACCTGCATCGCCAATGGTCTCCTCGATGGTGCCGTCCCTCGCCTTTGCCTCGGCTCTCTTGAGCGTGGCAATGCTCGCCCCCATCGCCGACGCCCACCAGATCGTGCTGCTGCCGGAACCCCAATGGACGACCAATGACAAGGAGACCAAGTACAACCCGCTCGCCTTCCTTGAGAACCAGGGTTTTGCCACGCAGGAAGACTTCGCCTCATGGCGTGACAAGAACGGCTACAAGTCGCTGCGTGACTTCATGGACAAGGCCAAGTACACGGTGACCAGCGGCGCTGACTTCTCCTGCGGCTTCACAGACCCCAAGGGCACACCGCAACCCATCCCTGCGGGTAACGCCATGCGCTCCACGGGTTACACCCACGATGGACCGTGCGAGGTGTGGCTCGACGACACGATGGTGCTGGAAGGAGACAACTGCCACGAGAAGTTCCCCGGCAAGGACTACACGGTGGACTACTCGTCGTGCAAGGGCACGTGCACCCTCCGTTGGTACTGGCTGGGAGTGCGTTTCCTGAAAAATGACTACTTGTGGCAGGTGTACAAGGCTTGCGTACCGCTAACGTCCGGATCAGGAGGCACGACAACGGGATCTACGGGGTCACCTGAGTCGCAGAAGAACTTGCGTGACTGAATTCGGTTGTTCGAGTCATGCTCGGATTAAGTAGCACCCCGTTTTCAATGCACTTGTCATATGTGTAAGGTTTGCACTCAAACAGTAGAGCCGCTGGTAATAGCAGGAAAGCAATGGCGTAGCAATTGTATTTTAATTCGCAGTTCGAAGAACTGTTCGCAGTTCGTAAGAACTGTTGCTTGCGCCCCAACGGCGGTTTAACATAATGCGACATTATATAATGCTAATGTTGCGAGAGCAACTTTAGGAGCAATGGTACAACTGTACGGCTCTTTGCAATGAATGCAGTAAGCGGCTAAGGCAACACCAAGCAAGGTATTATAGCGAGCAGCCCAGCAGCATCTGATGGTCTACTATCTACGGGCATGGGAGCGTCGGTGGAGCAAGTATGCAACTAGACAGCTCCGCAAGAATATCAACGATTACAACAGCAGCAGTAACAAAGGCGACTGGAATGAATGCTTTTTTAGAGGAACAGTCCTATGGTGGGTATGTATATTCGTGTTGCTTAATTGGTAGTGAGCTATTGATTTCTAGCTATGAGCATCGTCCAGACGCTGAGCAGTACTACCCGCTCTGTTAATGGCAACGTCCCAGCTCGAGTACCGTGCTAGGTCAAAATAGCGTCAACAAAGTAACGTACTTAGTATGTGATTATTTAGCATACGCTTCGCAAAATGAAGTTATTTACACGGATAGCCAGATATCTAAATGCACCCTCTGGATTTATTGGGTTCACTATTGATAAAAAATCTATTTTGCACAAGATTTGACTAAGATTTTGTAGAAGTTGCGAAAAGCATCTACAGGAAAGTAAATCAGTAAGATTAGCAAAACTGTATGATCCCCGATTCGCTAAATCAGACCACCAAACTATGTATAATGCCAAATAGACTACGATACACTATTTGCTATGCAATACAATGTACCACATAAGGACTCTGTTTTAGCATTTTTCACGGTTCGGAGGTACCTGGTGAAGGTAAAACGAGCCAATGAGAGTGTACCTGCAGCCTGGCATTCTGCAGTGCAGAGTGCCTTCATTTGACCGTTTGTATCGATTTTACTTACAGCGTCGGGCGCTGCAGGTCGCCGGCAGGTGATGCAGGTACTTGCTGATTGCTCAATTAAAATCTCTCGTTGGGACCTTCCATTTCGACACCGGAGCCGGGCAGTAGCGAACCCTCAACAGCTCCTGTAAAACGTGAGGGTCATCCCACTCATCTTCACTGCACTCCTCATCGCATGAGACTTCTAAGGCTTGGCTTAAAGCTGTCACTCCCAGGAAAAGATTCGCAGCTGTGCGTGTGCTCTCTTGAACCTTGACGCCTACTCAACCACCAGCAACGCGGTTTGTGATTAGTAGAATTTTTTTATCAATCATTCAGGCGCTCTCATAACTGACAGGTTGGAGCCGCTACCAAAAAATATAGTATTTTATTGCCGTCCGGCCAAAAGAGATGAAATGTACAATATGTAGCAGTAAAAAGTGTTTCTCACGGTTCAGAGATTTGCAGGACGCAGGTAGGGTTGACCAGCCAATCAAGGATATCATCACACCAAGTTATAACCACAGAAGTACAGGTTAGCGTTAGTGTAACCGGCAAATCCTCATGGAAGCACCCTCTTACGGCTTTTAGACGTCCTGCAAAGGAGAAAAAGCCCGTTTAGCAGTGCTGAAAGTGACCAATCGGTCTTTTCAACAGGGACCTTGTTAGAGTCACCAACGAGATTTCATAAAACGTCGTTATTGCAACCTTCCTGCAACCTGCCTACGACTTTCCAGCAACAGCATGTACTATATCACCCTGCCCTAACCCTAAAAACCATGCGGGACCCTGCTGGAAAACGGGTTAATGTTGAGGTTTAGCACGCCGCGCGAAGACTATGCTTCACACGTCGATGCTAAACCTCTCTGGCCGAGCCCGATAGGCCCACCCTAATCTTGCAGCGCTGCGCTTGATCTCGCCGGCCGACGGCCGGCGACTTTGGTGTTTAGGGCAACTGCGTTGGTTTTATGCAATCTCGTTGGTTACTCTAGTCACTTCCTTTCAACAGAGGAGAATACCTTTGTAGGTGCCTATTACAGAAGTAGGGGTTTGCTAGACTGACAACAAAGCAGAGCAATATGAAACAGCCGGGTCTCATAATCACTTAGTGAAGTAGATAATCGACATAACATGGCCACAAACGTTTAGATTGCTAGCAAAAAATGTCAAATCTGTTATATCTGGGGGGGGGGCGAGTTGTCACGGTTGGGACTGATGTCCCTACAACGTGCTTTGAGTTGGTTTGTGTCTCCATGTGCGCCGTGTGCGGAAAAGTGTGTGTAGATTGATGCGGGCATTAACTTGTCGCCGTTCAGGACGTTGACGAAATGGAGCGATCCGACTTGAAACACGGACCGTAATACACATTACGCAAACGACGAGCAAGAATCCTTACGGTGTCAATATCAAATATACCCAACCGAACTGCGAGCCCGGCGGGCCAACAGGCCGCGAACCAGTCGTTAGGCGCTGGATTCCGGATGTCATCGAGTAACTTGGGTGCAACATTTTTTATCATGAAACATTCATGCAACACCCCGGTTGTCATTACGATCGGCAATTAATAGCCTATCGTATGCCTTGATGTGGGGATTTGTCCAGTGAATTTCGATAGGACTAGGTGAACGGCTTCCGACAGCTGGCGGTGGCGCAGCTGAAGTCAGTTTGTGATTACAGTATTTTGCCTTAATAGCGCAGTCGTACTTAGTATTCACTTTCTTAAGTAAATGACATATCGGAGGTTATATCTGTCTATGAGCTGGAATAGGTGTGTATATACTCTGCAAGGTTATTAGTTGTAATAGATGCGATATAGAGGCAATGTACTGTAACTGTAAATAGTCGAAAGCTAAATGAACAAACAAAGAATCACAAACATCTTTGAGTACACATGATCTGATTGGACATTTATCCGATAATTTAGGACTAAGTGATATACATTATTAGACTGTGGAAAGAAATCAGTCAATCTTCTCGGCAATAGCTGACGCCACTGAGTCTCGCTAGCAACGACATGAATATTGACCAATAAGAAGCTACAACAGGGTTAGGTATAAGAGAAGCCGATGGCACCTGAGGATTCGCTTCCTGGGCGAGGCGCAGATACTTGTCGGCGTTGCCTCCAGCGTGCAAGGTGCTACTCCCCTTCGCCACAAACGCATTATGTAGTATACAGGGCGCACGTGCGACACGAACACGACGTGCTACCAATATTTTTATTTGATTCGGCTGCAATCTGTGCAAATACTATTGCCACTAGCTTTTACCGCCTTCAAGGCAACGATGCAAGACTTTAGTAGCTTGACGGCCCCCTCCCTTCCAAACTCATAGTGTGGTGAGTTCTTCCAAATACTAGCATATGCGCTGTGTGGATCTTGGCCTGGGAGAGGTTGCTGCTCAGGTTGGTGACCACGGACGGCAGCGACCAGCATCCACCAATCCAGTATTTTACCCGCAAGCGGACCCGACCTGCGTCGCGTCCAGATTGTCAAACATGCTGGGCTCGAAGTATTGTGGCCGATGGCGTAGGGAGAGGAGGCCCGGCTCTGGCGGTTTGGGGCGCGACCCAGACGACTTCCGGGAAACGCAGTGAATTAGGAAATGAGCCGCTCACTTGCTTACCAGCGGCACTTCACCAATAGCCTAAAGCATTCACGAGAGATTGAGCTCTCTGCACATCTACACACAAATACTATCTAGCCAATCATAGCATCAAGCCTAGCAAATTAGCTGCACCTTTCATGGTTGCACATAGCGGTCCAGCAAGATATGTTGTAACGTTAGAATTTACAAGAAGGTCAAATGGAGGCCGTCGATAAGACAACACAGGCGCAACCAAGGACAAGATCATGACCTCGACGGCGAGTGCGGAAAGTGGTTCGGGCGCTATGACGTACTCAAGTGAGGGGGGCGGTCTCGCGCAGCCGTCGTGGCTGAGGCAAACCTTGTGTGTCCGGCTGCAGCGCGCCGTCAACTAACACAAACAACAAGACGATGGATGTGCGCACGACAAACAGCACGATGCTGTTTTGCGGGACAAGCGACTGCATCGGCGAGAGGGCCCACTTCAATGTCGCGCACTGCGATACATCACGTGCACGATCGAAAACGTGGGAGGGTGCATCCGAGGCACGCGAATACTCCGCGAGTAGGGTGGCAGGGGGATCCGCGTCGGCCCTTTCTCAAGGTCATTGAGCACAACGGTCAGGGCTCCTCCGTCATCGAGGGCTTCTACGCCGAGGACTTTGGCAAACTTGTGCGACACGTGCAGCAACAAATCATGCATGATGACCCCAAGTACGTCGATTGTGTGTGGTAAAGGAAGTCTTGTAATCATGAACAAGGACCGGTAGCGACGCGACTGTCTTCGTCAACATCAACGAGGGCAAGGTGTACGTGTGCGCAGGGTGATCACACGAAGTAGGGCTCTACCCTTCTATCGTCCAAGCAGGTGGGTGAATAGGTGTATCCGGGTGCGCGCAAGCCATCTGAGTATCCGTGCACGGAGGGCATCACAGTCGTGAAGAAAGCTGGCGAGGGCGTCGTGATTCCCCCCCAGAAGGCGAGGGTAATGATTGAGATGACACGCGCTGCAGACCAGATCGTATAGCACGAAACAAGGTGTGCCCATGTAGCTGTCCTTTTTTACTTACTACCTGCTCAGCTACTAACTAATCTACAGCTTCCATGTCTTCGCTTCGACCGGCAGTTAGTTTTCTACTTTAATACACGTAACTCAGATTTTAGATTTGGTCAATACCCTTACTATATGTCGGAAAGATGTCGGAAAGAGGTAGGATACCGGACCGGTTGCGATACAGAGGGGGATAATTCTAGTGATGACAACCATAAACACTCGATAGGAAAAGAAGTGAGCAAATATTTTAAGTACGTACTTAAGAACAGCTCGGCCATTAGCTCCGTTACAAGAACAAACTCGATTTTGCGCTCTATCCGCTCAAACGTTACAGTCCCTTGATGCGGACCACACCCTTCACGACTAGCTTATTTCAAGAGGTTTTTTGCGGTTTCATGTAAGTATTTCTGTTTATCACACGTATTCCTCGTTTGTTTATAAACTTCGAACTGCGCCGCCCCCCGGGTCCACCACCCGGGTCCCCAATGTTAAAACAGGCAATGAACAATCGCGGGCTGCAGAAAAATCGTACACTACGTAGTAAATCCGTTGACAGCGCCTCCGTTCTAAGGTTTAATCCTACAGCCCATAGCTCCAAAAGCAGGTATTGTGAAAACCGACGATTATGTCCTATTTTTTTACAAATCGATCGCTTTAAGCGCTTATTAAGCGGATGAACCCTTGTTTTGATATATATAAACAGGATGCCACTCCGATTTGGCGTCCCCCAACCCTGTTCATATATCGCGGATTGGCGTCGATATATAAGCAAATCGCTCCGAATGCTCAACATCAGCTGGCATTCTGAGGGCAGCTTGTATATATAAACGGCGTCCCAAATCAACGTGGGCTGCGAACTCGAAGCTGTAGCATATATAAACCCTAATGAGCACATATAATACTTATATCTTCGTATATTATGCGCGGAGCTACTTTTGAACGAGTAGTAGCTGCTTGTACTCGTAGTTCTGGCTGCTGCACCTCTGCGGCTACCGTAATCTCGGTGTTAACTGTCACCCCCCACCTGCAGTCTGGTCCCATCTGAGGAAAAACCTTACATGCAGACAGTTGGTGTAGGAACACAAAAATGAAATGCGCAGCAGCAAATTCCTGCGCTACAAGCAGCGGAGTCGGGTCGCTGACACGGGCATGTCATTGCGGCTTGCGGCGTACAACCACAATCTAGTCGAGCAGGCCGGTCTCGGCATCGTCGGAGAGGATATTGGCTGCGAATATCTATGTAATATGGTATTGACACAATGCCGTTGCATAACTTGGCAAAATCACCTCAGACCCCTCGTTCACAGAAGCAGGAGGGCAGACCCTATTAATAACGCGTGGTACCGCTTCATCCCCACGGTCTTGGCACTGGCGGCCATGCGGCCAATGTGGGCACGGTGCTGCCTCCAACACAGGACGGCCCGTTCATGTAGGCAGGGCTGCGAAGCGCGATCCCGGGACCGCGACAACCGCGGGCATGGTTTGCGTATCGTAGGATGCGGGGACGGCCACTTTCAAGTCGAATGTTTCGGAGATGTTCTTGTACTTCATAGGAACTCTGCTCTTGGCAAGAGCCTCCTGCTCTTCACTGCGAGCGGTGGATTGCTGGTGACTTCTGAACTGGCTGGATGGCTGAGGTTTTTTAGTGGGGTGACACTTAACACAATTTTGCCAGGTGGTCAAATGTACCCTGGTGATTGGTTGAAACAAGAGGGTGACAATTAACAAAGGGTGACAGTTAACACCGAGATTACGGTATTTAATAAGCCTAGGGAGCAGAGCGTTCATTAGCATTTGGCCGAGATTTGCATATGGACGTTCTATCGCCAATCCTACGATTTAGAATTTTCTGTACCCCTGTTTATATAAACATATTATGTTTTCTATCCCTCCTAATCAGCTTATTAACTGGACTGGACATCTTTGTCGGTTTTCACAATACAGTAAAAAGTGTATAGTGTGGGTTCCCCTTTAGCGTGGCCGCGCAAATACTGTAGGCCACACTAATTATGACCCCACCGCCGCCGAGACTTCAACCCACACTAATAGCGGGCAAGTTGCTCAACCTCACGAGGCCGCTATCATCCTCCGTCAGCAACTCGTCGTCCTTGGAGCTTTGCTTAGGGATGTTCTTGATGCGTGCGGCACCTTCTACACTGACCAGCGCGTCGAATTATTGTCGAATTAATGTGAGGCTTGATCTGCGCGCCGATCTGTGGCCAGCAGCCTTGAGAGTGATCACTTGATCAGCTCGGGCAAATGGTGCCGTGCAAATTTAGGCCGTAGTCACAATGATACACGGAGACAGAGAAGACAGCTGAAAGGTAAGGGTGTGGACTCCGCACAGAGACACTAGATGGCCCGCAATTTGTTGTGGATGGGTGCGCGGACGTACCATGTCCTTATTAGTGTGGCTTCACCTTTAGTGTGAGCGCGCATTTACCGTGGCCCACACTATTTTTGATGCCGGAGATCCCGTGGCCCACACTATATGAGACCCCGTCAAACATCTTGATTCTACTGCACCTTTTAGAGTTATCGAGATATCAGCCTCCAAAGTTGGTTGTTCAAAAAACCGAACATAAAGTACGTTTTTCAGGAGGGCCAGTTTTATTTTGTGGTGTGGGTTACTCAAGTGTATCGACTGGAGCCAAACCGATCCTGGAGGCCAGGAGCCCGCGCGCGTCAATCTCCGCGTGTGGGAGGCCGGCAAAACTGCGGAGGGCACCCCAAGAGCGGCAGTATCTGGAGCGGATGCAGGGAATCAAGAGGCGGTTCCGCAGAAGACTTCGCGGCTGTCGTCTTGCCTCAATACCATTATTATTGGTATCGAGGCAAGACGACAGCCGATTGGTAAAAATATTATTTTACCAATCAATTTGGTTTTCGGCGACTACACTGCTGAAAACAAAAACGGGATTTTCAACCCAAAATTAGACAGAGAAGCAGCCCGAATTAGCGCGTGGGAGTGGGCGCGATCGAATCCTTGGGCGGAGACGATTCAATCGACCCAAAAATATTTTTTTCGATCCGGTGTTACTTTGGGGAGATAATTTTTTCAGGAGGTTGTCACCCCGTCAATATGAAATGCTATGAGGGCTGGGGCACCTCAATCGAAAGAGCAGCCGCTCTTCTTTACGATGGTGTGCTCAAATCGCGAAACGTACTTAGGTTCATTAGAATCGGAGTGTTTGACGGGGTCTCATATACACTTTTTACTGTACTGTACCGATCCGATACAGTGACCGGTCTTATAAATTGATTGTGTGGCTGGGATTAGAGACTGGATTGTGATTAGCTGAAATTAAGGAGCGGTGGAGTGTCTGCAAGGACACTTGGAGACACTTTGGCGGGATGCCTCCCCGATGCTGATCTTTTTAAGGTATTAGAGAACTTTAGATCCTGGACTAAGTCGGGTTTTTGGAACAAAAATTGACAGAAAACGTATGAAATCTCGCTGGTCCAAAAATATATTCCATTGGAACAACGCGACCCTTCGTTATTCCACTGAACCTAAGTATTGGAACATCCGATGGTAATTTATCCGTAATCTATCCGATTTTTATCCAGATTTTCCTTGTTCCAAGTCCAAGAGATGTTCCAGCTTCTAAAGTTTTCTACATTGATTAGGATAATCTATTCGAATTTGAATACGTTTGAAGTTACAACTTCTCTTATGAAACTATCAGTTCGGTCATTTAATATGGTCCACCTTCCTGTACACAATGGAGGATCGGTGGCACGACACTCGAGAGCCACGAAAAAATCAACCAAATCTGTGAAAAATCAACAACCTTATATTAATGAAAAGCATACTGGACCAGACGCCGCAGTAGAAAAACTAACTCCGAGCTGCGCACTGAAGCTTTGGTAAGTTACCTATCCTATGTACTTTCGGTTCGTTTGATAATCAATACGGTTCAAGCATTTGAGTTGGTTCAAGCTCCGGTTGGCTTTGCAGGTGTCATCAGGATGCTATTTCCTGTGCATGTATGTACCGGTATGCGATCATTTGCGAGCTTACTCTCTCGGTAGCACCCAGCTTTAGCTCACTTCAAAGTGTGTTTGGCCTCGTAGGGCGCAACGTCAGCCCAATCAATTTTCGCTCGAGCAAAATGAAAGTCAGCGCGCTTATTTCGGCGAGCACCACCCAGTCTGATCTCGGCCCAGCTCAAGCTGATCCTGGTACCGCAACTTCGGCAGACGAATTGACGCGTCTCATGCCTCGAGCTCGATCAGAATCAAACATGACAGAGGACTCCAGTGCAGCGAGTCCGAGACTCGAAAAGAAGACGATGCTAGCCCTAACGGACAAGCAGGCCATTCGACGTGAGCAATGCCGAGCTAACCAAGCGCGTTATCGCAACAAGCAGCTGAACCTCAAGCGCCAGCTCCAGCGAGACAATCAGCGTCTTGAAGAGGAAATCCAAGGTCTAAAGTTGAGAAAGCGGAGCATCAGATTCGAGCGGAAGACCAACCAAAGTCCGTGGACAATTGTGGGCGAGGTATTCCGTCTGCTTGAAGACGGCTTTCGGTCCCCTTGGCGTTTGGCGAGCATGGAGGAGATGATGAAGCACGCCGATACTCGCCAGAGGTTAGCCTTCCTGGAGAAGGCCATTGCGCACAATGTGTCTATGGGAGACCTACGAGGCATCAACGCGCTCATGGATCAATGGAGACGATACTCGTTGTACTTTGAGGAGCCGCATCTCGAGTTGAAGCGAGTCGAAGTTATAGCGAAGGGCGTCGTATCAGCCACAGCAACCTTCAGTGTGACCATCACCGACTTCACTCTTCGATGCGTGCTTCCCGAACTCGCGACGTGCGGTGGACGCAAAACCCTTCAGCTGAAGAAGAATCTTTTGGGGAAACGCATGGACTGCAACTGCTCTATGAGGTTCCGTTTCGATGAGGCGAGCGGCCGCGTCGTGCGTCTAGAGCCCAAGATCGACTTGGTGACTCCGATGCTTCGGATACTGGGGAACATCAAGGACGTAACTGCCGAGCTCAAGTACGCGCTTATTTCCTCAGAGTGCGTTCTCGGCGACCTGCCAGAACGGGCACGACGAGGTAGCAATTGAATCTATCTCTTACATGTATTTTGATCTGTTGACCTTTCAGAGACACGGGATGAAGTGGTGCAACAATTCACGGCTGTAGTTTTCCGTTTGCTGCACATCAGATTGCAAACTTTTGCTGTGTCGACCTACGAATGTTATCGGCAATGCAACGCGCAGCAACAAATGCAACTTGCATTGGTATCCATTAGGGGTTGCAAAACATGGGGTGCTCATGTGAAAAGGTTAAAACTCCAGCACCAGAAGCCAGTCGTCGTCCACACTGCCACTCGAAGGAGGGGTGAAGTCCACGCGAGTGCCGTTGCCGCTGGAGGGGACACTAACCGTTGAGTTTGCGTAGTATTGGCCGTCACGCGGGGAGAACCAGCGAGCGCTGCCAGAGCGTTCAGATCCGTTGTCCAGTTTGAGGCTGAACGAGTCGCCGTGACCAGTATAGACGAAGTACCGGTCGCGGTTTTCCGAGGCGAGGACCGAGATGTACCTCGTACCTTTGAACGCGTTGACAGATACGTCCTGGTAGCCACTGGGGCTTGCGAGAAGGTGACGAGCTGGTTCGAGCTGCTCCAATTCTTCGGTCGAGAGATTTTGCAGCGGTTTGGTGATGTACTGAATTTGAGTCACACCCTCGAAGAAGATGTCCTTGCGCCAAGAACCAGACGCGTTTTGGCTGGCCGAAGGAGAGTAGTAGTCGCTTTCACGTAGCAGATCGACCTTGGGCTCGTACATCTGCCACACGCTGTTGGCACCATAGGTAAAACCAGTCGAGCCGCCATACACACCATGGTAGAGACCCGTGCGGACTTGAGAGGCGTTCCAGATAGGAAACGCCGTCTTGAAGTTGTCGTGCGCTCCTTCGTAGTGGTTCTCGAGATCCAGAACGGGACCTGTGAACTCGTCTCTCATCTTGGCGATGAGCTCGTAGTTCTTGGTCGAGTCCCAGGTCGTGTACGGCGTGAATCCGCCGAGCGCGTCAGGGGTGGCGTGGCCAGACTGTACGCCATTGATCGACACGCGGTCACCCTCCTTCGGCAGCATGAGGTGGCCGTACGCCTCTGGGGTGTTCTCCGGTCTAGAGATCCAACCAGCGGTCGGGTGGGAGAGAATCACCGGCTCGTAGCCGTGTGCAGTCTCCGCGTCCTTCACACCGGCGCGCATGCTCACCCAAATGTCAGTGGTGTCTTCTAGTGGGCCAAGCAGCGTAGCGGGGTCCACGTTCGGGTCAGCAGCGTATAAAACCATGGCTTTGCTTGTGTTTCGCACCCAGATGCAGTCCGAGTCACCGCCGAGAATCTTAGGCAGACCCGGATAGCGATCACCGATGTACCTGCCCCACTCGTACGCCGTGGACTCGTTGAAGATCAACACCTCATCGTTGTGTTAGCCACCGTTGACCCAGCGGCCCCACACCGGAACCAGTGCGACTAGAATGCCGTAGCTTGCGGCCAGATCCACGGCTCAGTCAATAAGCTGGAAGTAGACATCATTTGGCTGCGTCGTGTCCGAATTGTTGTACGGCAGGTCACCGTAGAAGTTGGCGCGTGTGGTGCCATCCAGCTCCGCGATCACCACCGTCTGCACTACATTGTAGCCTTGCTCAGCGCGGGTCTTGAGGTAGAAGTCGATCGAGGTCTTGTTAAGCTTGTGGGTCAATTCCCAGGCGGTGTCGCCCTGCCAGAAGAACGGGTCTCCGGATGTTGTGCGAGTGAGGTACCTGCCGTAGCGCGGAGCGGTGATGGCGAGATCATGCCATGAAGGTTCCGCTGAAGTAGTTGAAGCAAAGAGGAGACCGGCAAGTGCAGCCTGGAGCTTCATATTCGTTGCAGGAATACCTCTGCGAGGTCTTTGAGGAGCGGGGAATTGGAGAATGGGGAAGGGGTTTGAATTTGAATTTGTTGCGGTTTAGACGGCTACCTACTCCCGACAGCTACATCTCGCCTACGGAATATATATGAACGGGTTTGAGCTTTTCTAGTCGCATGATGCTCGATGCACTTCTGAGTAGTAATCGGTGACAGACGCTCGATGCCATCCCCTCCTTCAGGGCCGTTCTTAATTAACGACAGGTAGTTTGTTGTGTTTTGGGCTCAAAGGTAATTTATGCGACATGTGGTGAACAACGTTTAGGGTTAAAGGGTAGTGCGGATCGTTGAGGGACTACCGCTCAACAAGCGGGGGTTAGTGCGGGTGTCCAGGTAGTTTTGCCTCAAATGCACATTTTAATGCAAAAATAATTTAATTTTGTTATGACTCGCTCCACTTGTCTGCAGGCTGTAGATACAGCTCCACGGTGGCGCCTCCACCTCGGCCCTCCGACTGGATAGCGTTAGGGATACTGGCAGAAGCATTCACGACGACCAGTGCGACGACCAGTGCGTTTCCATGATCCGAATATCCGACCGACCTGGCATCGACAGCGTTAACTTCTCTCCTCCTCGACTAGTCCGGCAAGAAGTGACGTCGAGGGCTTTGAGCCGCCCATCTACAGGGGAACCTGCCGCACATAGCGGGGATCATCGCAGGGATCATCTCCACCACTTGCGCGCGCAGGGGGGGGCAGAGCGTCTCGCCATCGAATCGGCATCTTCACCATGCAGCTTCATCCTGCATCTATCCTGGTCCAGGATTCTTGGATACTGTGCAATAGGGACTTGTGTACTGGGACAAAGAAACCGCTACAAGTCCCTCTCCCTCTACTTTTTATTCTCATCGAAGCAGAAAACTACCTCGACACCCAAAACTACGCACAACCTGCACAGCCAAAACTACCGTCGTTAAGAACGGCCCTCATCCACAACGCAAATATGGCTACCCGCATTGCCGATAAAGAAGATACTTCAAGGAGACGTAGATGAAGCCCAAGCAGCATTGACGTTATCTACCGGTATAGTGGTATCACTTGAGTTGACGGCGGGAATCGAACGTGGACTTCACCTTCTATTTTAATTATCGTACATGGAGTTTCACCTACATAGTGGTGTCAACGTTTGGACCTTGGGGTCCCTCCAACTCCCTCCAACTCGAACGTTTGAGTTTGAGTTTAAGTATGGCGCAACTCCGCCCAACTCGACGAAATCTTTCTCGATACTCAAAGTAAGTACTTAAGTATATTTTTCCCTCCAAGCTTGTTGGATTTTCCCACCACTCTGTTCCAAAAAGATTTCGACCTATTCCATAATAACTGAAGTATAAGGTCACCAGTACTGTACATTGAGGACGAGGCGTGCACCACTTGAGCCTTGGTGTAGTCGGCCACGCTGGCCACCATGGTGTACACTGCGATGTGGTCGAGTCCACCTTCTCGGGGGTGTATTCCTTGCTGCTGGCGGTCGTATATACGGGGGCGATAACGGCGGTCGAGACGGTCCGTCCATTTGGCCATCGTCTAGGCCACGTCGACGGCCTCACCCTTCTTCTTGAGTGTGAACTGCTTGCGTACGTCATGAGCTTCCGCTCAATACCAGAACCTGCGCAGATACAAACAAGTTAGTGTGGACCACAACTGCTTTAACGAGTTTGAAGGGGATAGAGAATAGACTAGTTCGCGTTGGTTCGGAGCCAACTCCAACTCCCGCGGGATGAGTTGCTGAGTTTCGAGTTGGGACCAAACGTTGACACCACAACACCTACATAGGGCGCATTGCACTTACTTACTTTGTACAGTGTACGCTACATTCTATGCAGCCATAGTACACTGGAAAAAAAGTGTTGGAGTGGTTTTTATCCATCTAATAACGAATCAAATTCATCTAAACTCAAATGTCAATTATTTATATTTTAAATTATTTGAAAATAACGTTTTTATAGAATGTTGCTTTCGAACCTGAGGTTGACAGGCATCGGTCGAGTCGACCATGGCACTTCGAACGGCAGCGTTGCGATGCAGGAGCGGCACCTCCCGCACCAAGGTGCGTCCCACCACCCCAGCATCCACCCACTTTGCATCCCAACCGCCCGCACTGTCGCCCCTTTGCCCTCGTCCAAATCCACTCACCCCTCGGTTCCCTTTCATCGCTTCCTGTAGACCTCCCGCGTTGGTCGCTTGTACTCGTCGGCGCCTCTCAAGAGCGCGGCGGAGACGCTCTACACGGCGTGCAAGCGCGTGAAGGCCAACGCTGAGCTGCTGTCCACGTACGAGAATGAGCTGCAGCTGTTCCGCGCCGGCCTCAACCCGGCGTCGCTGTGGTGGACGATGGTGCAGCTGCACATGCCCGCGCAGACGCGCGTGGAGCTGCCGGAGTTCCTGGAGGGCGCCAAGGCGGCGGCCAAGACGCATCTCAAAACCGTCAACTCGAAGGACTTCGCCGAGTTCTCCGCCGGCCTCACGCACGAGTCGGCAGCGGCCGCTGAGCTCGGCGACTACTGCACGCCGAGGTTCGTGGACCTCTTGAAGCGGGCAACGGCGGAGACCCTCAGGGACAGGAACATGATGCTGGAGCTGCAGGACATAGAGATCCAGAGCGCGGCTGTGTCCTCCGTGAAGTACGTGCAGCTGACGCAGACACAGTACGAGGCGCAGACGGCGGGGTTGCTCGTCCTCCCGTGGCTGTGGTCAGCCGACGCCACCATCGAGTACATGCAGATCCGGGTCACGACCAGGAGCCTTGAGACGATGAAGATGACGATTATCGGCCAGGAGGAGGGTCTCGCGCTGCAGGACAACACGCGCACCTGGACGTTTGGCAGCAAGGTCGGCAGCCCCGACGAGCTCGACTGGCGCATTGTGGACTTGTACGGAGAGAACAATGACGCCAAGAAGCTCTCCCACACGGTGTATGCTGACATAGCTGACGATGCGAGATAGGGAGAAGGTGGCGTTGGAGAGCGAGCAGAAGGCTTAAGCTTAGCTGGCTTGGGAAAGAAAACGCTTCATGTGAGCAGTTGACATGAAGTCAGCGTTGTGTCAATTTTAATTGCAATAAAATCATTGAGAAAATTGGTAGGAACAATTACAATTTAAAAATTGTCATCAACTATATTATTGTATTGAATACGACAACGACTTGTCAAATGTATACCAAAACCTATCTGTAGTAGCCAATCAAATCGCCGCACTAGTCTCTATACAAATTATACTATTTACAATTAAATGTCAGCATTGAACAATTAGTATTATGGCGCGACAGCAGATCCCAATCAATTTTTCAATGTAAATTGGCGCAACGCTGCATGAAGTCTACTGAGTGTGGCCGTCTTGCAGCTAAATGGAGGGTGCAAAGTTTGCACTGCAAACCCCAACTAAGTTACATTGTACTTTGATGTGTGCTGCGCAATCGTCTGTGAATAGTTTGGTGGTTCCCAGACGCGGCAGCTCAACTTCGTCGTGGGGAACAGCATCACTCGACGCGCTGAGAGCGCCAGCAGTCACGATTCTCATCACTTATACCGGTAGTGTACAAGTTCGTAGCACCCGCGTATCGATATGATTCGGCTTGGATTTCAGACGACTGGAGACTTGAAGCGTTCATGGTTGTGCACCGACAATCTTCGCATTTGATGACGACGCGCTATTCATTCGAGACCAAGCGAGTCTGCGCCCGATCCGCGAGCTATCAATAGAGAACTTTAGAAGCTGGAACATCTCTTGGACTTGGAACAAGGAAAATCTGGATAAAAATCGGATAGATTACGGATAAATTACCATCGGATGTTCCAATACTAAGGTTCAGTGGAATAACGAAGGGTCGCGTTGTTCCAATGGAATATATTTTTGGACCAGCGAGATTTCATCCGTTTTCTGTCAATTTTTGTTCCAAAAACCCGACTTAGTCCAGGATCTAAAGTTCTCTAATAAGTTTATACGGGTGCTGAATTGGATGTGAAGGACTAAGTTTATCGTAGATTGCGACCAGCAAAGCCTCCCCCACCACCATCACCCGAAGGTTCAACCACGACCGACGGCAAGGCGTGTCTGCAGACGCTGCTGCGTCACCCGTTTGAAGGAGAATAAGGAGCGCCAATCTTGGGCGACCACCAGCAACTTGTGGACACGTATCCGATGGATATCGGTACTCGTAACAATTGTTCTGCCGACCGAGTGTTACAGTCTCACCAACGCGAGCTCTCGATTGGGGCTGCGGACGCTATCTCTTGCATCAAGTTTTCATTATTGTAATGTACGCAAATGATAGTAAGTTTTAGAGGACTCGAGACACCCTTAGAGACCACGTTAATGTACGGTACTGTACAGTTTATTGGTTTTTTTAGGGTTACGCTGTTTCGGTCCGAAACAGAGCCCTTGGTGAGTGTACACTTCATCGTGATAGCCAAAATCAAGCTCTTCGAGCAAGACACCTGGCCGGGTGATAGAATTTGGAAGCTCGATTGAGCTGATATCGAGCGTACATATATTGTGAGTTTCATTCGAATTTGTGAGAATGGCCTGAATCGAACCGCTTTCGCGAATCGATTTCAAATCGATTCGCGCGATATGCAGCCAATCAGAAGTCACCAATCGACCACCAACTCCAACTCAGAGTCTGAGGTGGCGCACATCTCGTGGTGTGTCTGAGTCCACGAGACATACGCCCCCTCTGATTGGTCAAAACCGGTTGGAATCGATTCAGATTGCTCCCATTTTCCCTCCAGGTTCTACAAATTTGGGTGAAAACGACAATAACGTTGTTAGATTTCTTACAAATAATATAAAAATCACAGATACACCGTGAACATCACACGGTACTTGACCTTCACTCACGTCGCTCCTGATTGGCGGAATCAGCGCTGGTTAAATTCTCCTTGCCAAGAAAGGAAATGAGTTCTGGCAAAATGAAGTCGCATTAAATGCCATGGTCAGCTCACTTCTCTACTCCGGTGGACACTCATGAAGTTGAGGTTTGGGTTCGGGACGTCAACGGTTACCGTTGAACGGTATGAGATTTCCAGTCAAGATGCCAATCTCTTCAAAATTCGACGACGTGATGCAGAAAGTCGGCGAACAACATGATAGGGGTGGCTTCTTTCAAGGCATCTTTGTTGGTTTTGAAGGCGGAAGGGAGGCTGGTGGTTGGAACGAACGGACTACTGTCTTGCAGACACTGCCAGCCACAAGACCGCCCGATTTCAACGGCGAGGAATACCTATACGAGCATCCAATTCAACCGAAGTTTTTAAGGTGCGTGGCCCACGCATGTTCACGTAGCCGTCGTTGGTTTTGTTCGTTGTCAGTCAAGGTGAACATTATTGGCACGAATAGGTCCGTGAGGGGGTTGAACATCATGAGGGTTACTATCTTGTAGAATTGCTTTGGGGCACAGTCGTGGGGTCTAAACTGAAGCAACTGCAATTCTCAAACGAGTGTTTTGTTTGAATGTATGTATGTATATACAGAAAGAGTGCATCTTCTTGTAATGATTCAGGACTCGATTTGGTTCAGGTTGTGGAGATGAATTACCGCAAATTTACATGTAGTTCGTTCTGGTGGTTGCCATCGTGAACTGTTATTTCGTGATAAAACGCCATTTGATCTTGCTATTGGCGCTATTGGTAGACATGGCCTCACGTGTTGATACATGCAAGATCAATTCGTATTCAAGTCACGCGATGTGCTGTTTGCCATGGCGGCCAAAAGCCAATGTTTTGATTATGTTTTGATACACTAGAACGCACTCCGTAGAAGATGGAAGAGTTATGCTGGCCGACGTCAATTGGTTGCTCAGAACTCAAGCACCAGCAGCCAGTCGTGGTCGACGCTGCCACTCGACGGAGGAGTGAAGTCAACGCGCGTGCCGTTGCCACTCTCCGGGACATTCACCGTCGAGTTGGACGAGTACTGGCCGTCACGGGGGGAGAACCAGCTCGCAGAGCCCGTACGAGCACCCGATCCGTTGCCAAGGTCTATACTGAACGAGTCTCCATGACCAGTGTATATGTAGTAGCGGTCGCCGGTCTGAGAAGCCAGAACGGAAATGTAGCGCGTGCCCTCGTACGTGTTGACGGACTTGCCGGTGTGTCCACTGGGACTGGCAAGGAGCTCGCGAGCGGGCTCGAGGTTTTCAAGGATGTCGGTGGTGAGGTTCTGCAGCGGCTTGGTGACGTACTGGATCTGCGTGGCACCCTCGAAGTAGATATCGCGACGCCATGACCCCGTCGCGTTCAGGTTGATCTGCGGGTCGTAGTAGACGGCGTCGCTAACCAGATCAGCTCTGGGCTCGTACATCTGCCAGACGCTGTTGGCGCCGTACGTGAAGCCGGCAGCACCCCCGTACACGCCGTGGTACAGACCCGTGCGCACCTCCGAAGCATTCCAGATCGGGCGGGTCAAGCTGAAGCTGTCGTGGGCACATTCGTAGTGGTTTTCCAAGTCGAGGACCGGACCCGTGAACTTGTCACGCATCTCGGCGATGTTCTCGTAGTTCGTTGTCGAATCCCAACCAACGGCGGGTGTGAACTTCGATGTCGGGTCCGGGGTGGCGTGGCCGGATTGCACTGTTGGTTCGCCCAGTCATGAGGACAAGCAACAGCTCCTCTACGCTGGGTTTGCGTTCTTCCTGTTGACCCGACCTGTGTTTGTGCATTCAGAAGCTACGTGTGTTTGTGCATTCAGAAGCTCAGCAATAAAATATAGTTCAGTTCAGATTTTGCCACGTATCTAACAAGAGATCTAACAGGTTAACAGCCGCACTCGCCCAGAACCAAACAAGCTATGGCTACCCGTACGTCTCCCCGACTGGCTACACGCACGTCCCCCCGACTGGCCACACGTGCGTCTACTACCGGCTCCTCTAAGACGAGTGTCACTACGCGCCCCGCTCGCTCACCCAAGTCGACTCACGGCGCGCAGCAAGCATCCCGTCAACAGGCGTCTCGCCGCGTTGTTGTCACCCCCGCGCATGGCGCACGGCAGGCATCCCGTCAACAGGCGTCTCGCCACGTTGTTGTCTCCCCCGCGCATCCCAACGGCGTTGCTACCAGGGAAGAAGCGACGGTCGTGGCCGATGTACAAGTCCCTGCCGCCCAATCAAGCAACCAAGCCCAGCTAGGACATCGCTTAGATCCCGACTTAGACCGGGACTCGAGTAGAGTCGATGAATCCACCGTACGTGCTGACAGCAGCGGCAATGGCGGCATAGATGGTGGAGATGAAGGCGATGACGAAGGCAATGATGATGGTGGTGATGATAGTGACATGGACGGGGGCGACCCAGATGACGACGACGATATTGGCGTGGAGTTAACTGAGCAAGGCGAGGAGTACGCTGAGGAAAGCGTCGGAAACAGCAACGGCCTCGAAGGAATTGTGCGCAGCTTGCAACCAGGAGGAAAACCAAACCTGAAGCAGATTAACGTCGGCCTCTTCTCTGGAAGGATCGAGCCCGGGGAGTTTGACAGCAAAGTCAGGACCTGGTGGGCAGAGTTCAACAGCCAGCTGCTTGGTGCGCAACTCCGCGACAACCACCGATGGAATGAAATTATCAAGTGCAGTTTTCTCCAGGCGTCGCTGACGGGAGATGCTGCTAAGTGGTTCAATCGTCTGTGGAGCAAGTCGCCGCACATGACGCTGAAGTCGGCGGGGCAGCGACTGATCCGACAATACTCCACGAAAATCGACGAGGAGGAGATCCGGGATCGGATCAAAGCGTGCACGAAACAGCCAAGCGAAAGCTACGAAATGTACTCGCAGAAGCTGCAAAACATGGCTGACTCGCTTCCCGGCGGTGTGCAGAAACGTACAAACGGAAAAGCCGCGTTGTCGGCATTTGTACGGACTGCCTGCCCGTCGAGGACAGAGCAACTGGAGTACTGGGTGCTCACCCAGAAGGGCCAGAACAAGCCAGCCCATCGGTTGGACAGTTTGGTGGAGCTGCTCGGTCAACTGGACAAGACAGACGGTGTCGAAGTGAGCTTACCCACCGAGTTCGCTGAAGCACCACAAAAACGCTTTAAAGGACCCACAGGAGGAGCTTATGCAGCAACGGCTGCCACGGCTACAGTGGTGGATAGGAAACGGAAAGGCAAGCACGGTGAGGCTCGCCAACCATCCAAGTATGGGCCCTTCGCCCCTCCTCCTTGGGTGAACGAGAACACTCAGTGCTTCAAGTACAAAGGTCGGGGGCACATCGGTCGTGACCCCACCTGCCCAAAGTACAAGGCGACGACACCACTGGGCAACGCGGTGATGAAGGCGACGACTGAAGATGCGTGAAGACGTGGCGTTGGGTGGCACCGAGTCTTGGTAGACTCTGGTGCGTCGTATGGATACCACCTAACTGGCCACTCACACGACCTACACAACACGAGAATGATCCCTCGTAGCTATTCACTGTGGCAGACGGGCGGACGATGTCCATCAGTATGGTTGGTGATCTGCATTTGCAGACGGTGGTATCAAGCGGAAGAAACAAGAGTCAGTTCCTCAACCTTGTCATACCCAATGTCTACTACTTGCCAGGTCTTTCGACCACGTTGCTTTCGGTTTTTCGACTTGTCCAAGCCGGAAATAGCGTCCTGTTCAGCAACGATGGATGGTCGGTCGCCCAAGGCAAACGCCGACGAGAAGTATTGCGCGCGGTCCCTGTTGATGGCGTCTATGAAGTCGTGACCCCTACCTCTCAACACCACCATAAGTTGCCACTCGCTTCAGCAGCAAGCGCGCAAGCGCGCAACCCTGATACACTTCTGACTTGGCATCGCCGGTTGGGCCATCTAAGTTACTCTTTGTGCCGGAAGCTGGCGAACAGCAACATGGTCGAGGGAATGCAGATCGAGGACGGCCCAGACCCGCCGCCATGTGTGGCATGTGCCCGTGCAAAAATTACAGAAGCACCCGCACCCCGACAACGCACTAGCGATGAACCTTCTGCAGACCGAGTCTGCCACGTTGACCTTGCCGGCCCCATCAATCGCTCATATCACGGCTCAGAGTATTTCATGGTGGCGGCTTGGCGAGGGTTCATTCGCGTCTACGGCTTAAAGACGAAGGATGAAGCTGGTGACCGGACGAAGGAGTTTCTCCAGTACATCAGACGTCAGGCTAGTGTACCAGTCGAGTCGCTCAAGGTCGTGCGTACTGATGGCGGTGGAGAGTTCAAGACCAAGGACTTCAGGAGTTTGGTGGCTGAAGAGGGACTCCTGCATCAACACTCCGTACGTTACCGGAGCAGTCAGAACGGGGTGGCAGAGCGCGCAATTCGAACCGTGACGGAAATGGCTTGCGCTATGCTACTCGACTCACAACTCCCTCACTATATGTGGGAGGACGCACTGAGGCACGCCGCCTACATTCGCAACCGGATCCCCACCAAACGATCTGCCGTCACGCCACACCAACGTCTCTTCGGTGCCCGACCCAAGCATCGCCACCTTTCTGTCTTCGGCCAATCAGTGGTCATTCGCATCCCTGAAAAAGTTCGCAAGAAGCGTTTTCGGTTTGATGGAAGGGGTGACCTGGGCGCGTTCGTCGGTTTTTCAGAATTGATGAAGGGTTACCCCGTCTACGTGCCGGGGAATACACAGCGGGTCCGCGAGAGCGCTGGTGTGCTGGCGCTGGAACGAATGCTATATGATGAAGTGGTTCTGCCAAGCGACGACGTCGAGCCGCCGCCGGCAGAAGGGGAAGATGAGGAAGAACTGGATGACGAAGCGCTTGATGAAGCGTTCTCGACGCCAGCAGCGCCGACTGACACCAGACGCAGGAACCCAGTGCAGATGGAACAAGTGCGCGAGACAATGCGCAAAACGCACTTGTCAAGATCTGACGTCGAACATGTTAACGGCACCGATGAATTCACGAGGACTCGTGCATCGGAGCGCCTCTCCGCAAAGGGTATCACTAACCTCACTAAAAGGCGGACGTCCCAGCGGCTTGCAGCGAAACCAGTTAACGCAGCATACTTATGCTTGACTCAAGTGATCCGCGAACCACTCAACCTTGACGAGGCTCGACGGCTGCCTGAATGGCCAGAGTGGGAGAAGGCGACGTGGACGGAAGTGAAGGCGCTGGAGGCAAACGATACCTACGACTTGGTTGATCTACCGCCCGGGGCGAGAGAACTAGACAATACTGTTCAACTCAGACTAAAACTTGCAACCGATGGAAGCATTGAGAAGTTCAAGGTCCGTGTCTGCGCTCGAGGCGACCGCCAAATCTACATGCTCGACTACGTGGAAACTCACGCGCCCGTCGTGGACCTGGTGTGTGTTAAGATTTTTCTCGCCTTCGTCTCAAAATTTGGGGTGTGCATGCGCCAAGGTGACGTCCCAGCGGCGTACCTGAAAGCCACCCTGAAGGAGACGGTGTATGTAAAGCAAGTTCGCGGATTCGAGACGCCGGGAAGAGAGAACCAAGTCTGGAAGCTGAAGAAAGCCTTGTACGGCCTTAAACAAGCCGGCAGGGAATGGAACCGAGAAATCGACGGCTTCCTACGTGAATATGGTCTTCAGCCAATCAGCGGCGACGCGTGCCTCTACTACATACAAGTGGCGGGAAGTCTTCTTCTCGAGTGTCTCTATGTTGACGACACTCTTATCGCGCACCGGGACGAAGAGCACGTGCTAAGACTCATGGTCGCTTTGAACGTCAAGTATTCCGTGAAGGACTTGGGCGAGCCGAGACAGTTCCTTGGCATGAAGCTACGGCGCGAGGGCAACCGAGTCTACCTCTCGCAGGAAGCTTACGTGAATGAAATGCTGTACCGATTTGCTATGGACACTGCGCGCCCAACTCAAACGCCAATGATACCAAAGACTCGACTGGACAATCTTGGCGACGACCCGACTTCCGAAGAGCAGGAGGGCATGAGGAGCAAGCCATACAGAGAGGTAGTGGGGAGCTTGCTCTACCTTGCCCGTGTCTCGCGCCCAGACCTCGCTTTCGCCGTAAATCAATTGGCCAGACACTGTGCAGCACCCCGGAAAGCAGCCTGGGATGCAGCGAAGTACCTACTGAGGTACCTGGGTAACACTCGGAATCTGGAGCTGCAGTTGTCTGCGAGTGAAGGTGGGCTTCTTGTTGCAACCGATGCGGACTGGGCGAACGACGTCCGCGATCGGAAGTCCATCTCCGGCTTCATGGCTTTCCTGTTTGGATGCCCTGTACATTGGGGGTCCACCAAGCAGACGGTGGTGGCACTGTCGAGCACCACAGCAGAGTTTATTGCTGCAAACGACGGGCTTCAACAAGCGGAATGGATGCAGCTCGTAGTGGCAGAGATACTCTCCAGTCAAAACGACGCAGTGCCGATTACTTTGCGGATCGACAATCAACCTGCTATACACCGGATCAAGCGAGCAGTAGCTCTGGTGCACAAAAAGCGGTCGACATTCGCTTTCACGCGTTGAAGGATGCATGGAGATCTGGTGTCATGACGCTCGAGTATGTGCCGACGCAAGAGAACCCAGCGGACCTAATGACAAAGGCACTCAGCCGCACGGAACTTCACCACAAGCGAGACCTGTGCGGTCTTTGGCTCGAAACTAGGTGACGACCTAGGAGCTGCTGCTTGTGGGGGAGGTGTTGGTTCGCCCAGTCATGAGGACAAGCAACAGCTCCTCTACGCTGGGTTTGCGTTCTTCCTGTTGGCCCGACCTGTGTTTGTGCATTCAGAAGCTACGTGTGTTTGTGCATTCAGAAGCTCAGCAATAAAATATAGTTCAGTTCAGATTTTGCCACGTATCTAACAAGAGATCTAACATGCACGGCGTCAATTGACACGCGGTCCTCCTCGTCCTGCAGCATGTTGTGACCATAGGCCAGTGGTGTCACCTCGGGCTTCACTATCCAACCACCCGCTGGGTGATAAAGCACGACGGATTCATAGCCTTGCGAGCTCTCAGACTCCTTCAGACCGGCCCGCATGCTCGCCCACACAGAGGACGTGTCCTCGATCGGCGCCAGCAACGACGGCAAGTCCTGGTCCGGGTCCTCCGCGTACGCAGCCTGAACCTCCGACATGTTCCACGACCACTGGACGTTCGAGTCCCCACCAAGAATCTTCGGCAGACCAGGGTACCGGTTTCCAATGTACTGGCCCCACTCGTACGCGTTCGACTCGTTGAAGATCGGCGTCGTACTGTGCCAACCGCCGTTCACGTACATGCCCCAGGTCGGCACCAGAGCGATCAGAAGGCCGTAGCTGGCAGCAAGGTCCACCGTCCAGTCCACCAGCTCGAAGTACGCCTCGTTCGGGTTGGTCGGGTCCGAGTTGTTGAACGGCAGGTCTCCATAGAAGTTGGCGCGTGTAGTGCCATCGAGTTCAGAGACCAACACGGTCTGGACGACGTTGTAGCCTTGCTCGGCGCGGGTCTTGAGGTAGAAGTCGATCGAAGTCTTGTTGAGGCGGTGGACGAGCTCCCAGGCCGTGTCGGCCTGCCAGAAGAAGGGGTCTTTGGAGGCAGTGCGGGTGAGGTATCGTCCGTACCGCGGGGCAGTGATGGCGAGGTCATGCCATGATGGGTCGGCAGCGGAGGCGAGTCCGGCCAGCGAGAGAAGACCGGCGACGGCAGCTTGGATCTTCATCATCAACGGGGGTTGATATTTATCTAATAAACTCAGGGCCAAGTCGATCCCAGGGACGTGTGCCGATCGCTGCAAATCGGAGAATGGTTAAGATTGGGAACTTGCATTTCGCTACGCTGTCCGGGCCGGCAGCGCCGGCGTGCGTGTCATACACATCCATCCATTTTTTAAAAGTGCAATGTGCACAGCAGTTCGATACCCCCATCTTCTAGCTGGGAATCTCTGTTGTTTTCCCGGTCCAAACAATTGACCGAGGAATAACGCGATTCGGACTCGGAAGATCGCAAGGTCCTTGGAGCTCCATTCAACCAGCCGGTGGGCATGAACGAACTTGCCATCAGCAATGCGTGGACAGAGTCCAGGTGTCTATCCTAGAAATCGGTTGAAGACTTCGCATGTCAATCCACTTCCACCACACAAGCACAGTTTACAGGAGCGAGAAGAATCGGTGGGACGTCGAAAGTGTGCAGGCGCGAAGTTAGCAGTGCAGCACATACCGGTACGTGCACAATGATTCCACTATCTTCGCATATCCTCTTCAAATAGATCATCACGATCTAATCTGCATATTCGTTTCAAGAAGTCAAGAGTGATGGTCATAGTGTTGATGTCCTTCTCTAAAACTAATCGTCAAATTATAACGCCTCTTACAAATACCGGGCGTTATGCACCATCCAAGCTTTAAATTCCGTCAGCCCGCCAACAATCAGCCAACATGGAGCGACACCAAGACGCGCCGAGCCCGCGCACACCCAAACGGCGTCGCCTCAGCGCTGATGCCGAAAGCGACAAGAAGCGGCGCGTGTCGTCGTCTCCTTCCTCTCCGCGCGACGCCACGCTGCGCATCGTGACGCAGATGCTGCGGGACGAGAACCGCCAGCTGCGGCAGGACTGCGAGGCGCTCCAGCAGGACAAACGCGCGCTCGGCGAGCGGCTCACGCGCTGCCAGCGCCGCCAGCGCGACCTGGAGGACGACGTGGCGCGCGTGTACCGCCAGAAGCAGCAGCAGGAGCAGAAGCTGCAGGTCTCTGAGTCTAAGGACAGCAACAGCACGGAGCTGCACGCGCAGCAGACTACGCAGGAGATGGACAGATTTATCGCCACTTGCGCGCTCTGGCAGCGCAGATTAGCGGGTTTAAACGTGAAATTAAGCTCCAAAGCCCACGAAATGGAGACGCAGGAGGTGCAGCAGGTGGTGGCGTCCTTGGTGGGCGGCGTGGAGGTGCACGCGGTGATGGAGGAGCTGCGGACCAGTCAGGAGCAGCTGCAGTGGGCGCGCTGGATGCAGACGGACGCCGCGAGCTGCTTGCAGCAGCTGCACAGCTGCGCGCGGGAGACGGAGGTGTTCGAGGCCATGGAGAAGCAGCTCATGGACGACCGAGTGGTGGAGCTGGAGACGCAGCTGGCGCAGAAGCGCGCCGTGGAGCGCGAGAAGGAGATGGAGCTGTCGTCGCTGAGAGCTGATCAGGAGGAGCTGTTGTGCTCGAGTCACATGGTGCCGAACGACGAGTTTGAGGTGCTGGTGGAGCAGAAGACGGCGATGGACACGGAGTTGAAGCAGCTGAAGGAGAAGGTGGTGAGTCTGGGGGAGGAGATGGCGCGCGCGGAGGACGAGCGGGCGAGTTTGAAGCAGTATAACCAGAAACTACTGGAGGAGACGCGTCAGCTGCGTCAGAAGCAGGAGACCAGCGAGTTTGAAGGCATTCAACAGAGCATGACGCAGGAGGAGGAGATTAAGAAGCTGCAGGCGCAGTTGCAGGCTGCCGAGGCAAGAGAGGGCAAGATGGCTGCTGTGTTGACAGCTGCCAAAAAGAAGATTGAGAAAGGGAAGGAGCGGAAGGAGGATTTCAATGTTCTGTATTCCCAGTTCAGCTCGGCGATGGACACTGTGTCCGAGAAGACCATGAGACTCGAGGAGCTCGAGCAGCAGCTTAAAGATACGAAGACCAAGGCGCGTGACGCTGAATCTCGGAACAAGGAGCTGGAGCTGGAACTTAAGGTTATGAAGACCAAGGCGCATGGTGTTGAATGTCAGAGCAAGGAGCTCGAAAAGCAGGTTGCTCAGGTTCAGCGCGAAAAGGATGGTATCACAGAGGAGCTGAATAAGGTACATCAACAGTGCGCGGATCTCAGAGAGCTCGAGTCCCAGCAGAAGCAACTGACGAGCAAGATGCAGTCCGAGATCACCGATCTGAAGGCACATAATGCAGCTTTGAAGAAGCATCGAGTCGAAAAGGAACATCAAAGCGTCGGACAACCATCCAATGAGAATGGCAAACCAAGTCGTGGCAGCGACAGTTTTCTTGAAGCTCAAGTGGCGGAAAAGCTAGCGCTTGAGATGTTCGTTCAGCATTACTCTTCCGCCGCCGAAGCTAAATGCAACAAACTGCTCAAGAAGGTCAGTGAATTGGAGTCGGCGAAAGCATCGATCCAGGAGCAGACTAAAAAGTCGTGCAGCATTCTCCAAATGTGCACGCAAATTGATTCGTGTGACGAGGCTATTCGTGCCTCGCTTCTTGATGTCATGGCTACGCTGTCAGTCCCAATGAATGGAATGAAATGAAATACACTATATTATCCATGTACGTCGTTCTCAGTCGTCCCAATTTCTTGGAAAGCCATCGCAGCAAGACGATCATTTCTATCTGATTCCAAGTTAGGGTTTTGTCAAGCAGCCGATCAACAGGGCGCTCGCTAGCTTTATAGCATCTTTGCAAGCTGCTCAGTCGAGTAAGCATGCATGCACTCATAGGATTTTGCCTCTGGAGCCGCGACAGTTCGGTTGCAGGGTCAAGTTTTTCTGATGCATAGGCGTGCAGAGAGATGTTGAAGTGTCAAGTCTTCTTCTCGAGCGGAATACGAATACTGCAGCCTCACCATTGCCACCAGGATCTGCAGTAAGCTACATGTACATCCACGTTGAATAGCACACCAAGAGTGAAGGCCTCCTTCTTCTACCCAGCTGATTTCTATTTTGACGCTATGCTGATCGCCCTCAATGCCACGACGCAGGTGAGTTGAATGGTGACAAGCTACATGTATCAATCAACCCGGCATACATTCGCCCGGACGCGAATGCATGCAGACCCTCCATCAACGCACAAGCTGCAAATCCCAGCGTAACCCGGCCGCTATGTCCCCGAACCACCTAAACTTGACTCCGTATTCAGGGCCTCATCGAAAACAGAACCACGAACACGCCTTTGACCACAATCAATTGACTTGCGAAAACGTAAGATGAATTCTGCGACGGTAAAAAAACAAGATTTGATTGGTCAAAACATATGCCGGTTGTGAAGACTCTTCACTGAAGAGCAACAGTAATATTGTACGCTACTGTACAAGCACATTATTCATAGCACTGGAACGCGCAAGTGCGGCAGTGAAGGCTGTGTATTACATGCATTACATTATATCCACTACTAGTTTGCGTGTCTCGGGCGCTTGGATGGCTGAGTGCCTTCAATATCACACCCTTGATCTGCTTGTCGGATGAGTCTCAGCACAGTTGTAAGTTTAAGTTGTTCAGCTCTCCGCTTACGTTTGCTCGGTTTAAAACGCAGTGTTCCGTATCCGACGTTAAAAAGCTCAATTGCGTGCGTCTTGTCACGAATTGCTGGCATCGGTGTATCACGTTCGGCCTCAATACCATTGATAATGTGCCGCATCATAATCGACCATTCAGATAGAGTTGCTTTTTTCTGCGGTGTATCCAAGTCATCTGAAGGAATGCCTCTGTATGGGGGATAGTTGAGCTTTGGATTGCCGAACCACCAAAGCATCCATGCCCCTAGTGGGTCAATACTCGGAAAACAAAATTCTCTAGGTAGCACATGAAATTTCCCACCCCAAACATGGTATTTATGAGATGGAACTGGTGCTGACTCCAAAGTGTTGTCTGGTGTACTTTGCCGAAGACCAACATCATTTAACAGCGATCGAATTTCCTCGCGCAGCAATTCCCTCGTGATATTGCCGGCTGCCACACCTTTCTTTTCGAGTACATGCTCCATTCTTTTCTCCAGCAGGCTAGGAAGTTCATCAATTGATTTTTGATGTCTGTCAAGTTTTTTGTACAGCTCAATGTAGGGCGGAATCCCTGTTGGTCGCATCCAGGCGACTCGCCAGTTTCTAATTGGTTGTGAAGCGTCGTTAGGACAGCGGGGCTTGTGAACAAGTGGGTTGAAAGCAAAGCGTGGTTGGTTGGTAGATGCTGCTGCAAATATTCCGCGTGGTACACGAGTGAAGCAAGACATAGCCGCAATATGCCAGTCAAATTTGCCTCATCAGAGAGAACTGGGTACATTGTCTCTATGCACGCTTCCACATTTTTGTCGGAGGCATTGCGGAAGTGAGGTGGTAATATAGCAAACTTTGAGTCATTTACTGGAAGGCCTGCCACTACACGCCCCAAAAATTGGTCACCCGCGGCTTCGTAACGAAAGTAGCGGTCTTGAACTCCACCGAGGCTCCACCCGCAACGAAGACAGACGCTCACAATTGAGGGTCCTCCAGTACTCCCTCCGCAAGCAAATGTAGCCACCCCTTTGCGCACCGAGTGCGTGCCATAATTATTTGTAGATCCATCTTGCTTCAAAAGGTTACTTAATGCCTTGCTAAATCGTAGCTTCTGGTTTGACCCCGGAAATAAGGCCCCCAGTTTTAATCGAGGCTGGCACGCAAGATAAATTGCCAAGGCAGTCACCCAGCACGTCGATGGACTTAATGGGTTTGCGTAAAGATGACGTGGATCACGAGGCCCTGATCCCTCTTGATTAGTCTTCGTCTTAATAAATATAACCCCAACGCAATCATCTTTCTCCACGAGATGCTGTGTCTGGACAGTCTGGACCGACATCGACCGGCACATCAAATTCCACTGTGAAGTCATAAAAAGATGCGAAAATCCTCCACCACTAGTCACGAGAGTCGAATTACGTAATTCCTTATTAAGGGAGAATGTGAGAGGCTGCTTTCCTGAAGTCTTGGGGGTGCTGGTCTTGATCCGCCTCTATCCGCTTCATACCCGAGAATAGTTGTTTCATGTCGTCACCATACTCAGGAGGCAGTGCAAGACGCTTCACGCGATAGAGGTCCTTGATAGCACTTCGGTACCCGCTCAGAGTGGCCGTCTTCACATATGAGCTTTTGTACACAAGAAACTGCTCAAAAACACTCGGCGTAAAATCAGTTAAATTGAGATCGTCATCAGCGTCGAAAAATCTGGCGGTGTTCTCGTCCACTTTCGCGACCTCGTTCCTGATCCAAATCTTTATCCCGTTGAGACTGCTCTTGTACTTCCCTCTAGTTTGCTTGGTGACGCACGCATCGCGTATCGCCTCGACGTCGGCGCGGCTGGAACTGTGCGCCGGAGCGCGTGCGCTTTGCGAGCTTCCATCACTCATGCTGCTGCTCAGTACGATGTATTTTGTGTTCTGTGGGGGGGGCAGATTTTAGCCAGTGATCCAGTTGTGTTAGCGTCGGCGGCCCCCGCTTACGTTTGCTTAGAAAAACATGATGGCACGAGGCTAATAGTGAAGTCCAGTCAAAAGCTTAGTGGAAAAAAACATTTCCTGTAAAATATCAGCTGTACACGCTGACGATTTGGCGGGAAACCCTATATACTACTTACGAAAGCAAAGGAATCACGCGTAGCCTCCATCGACTTCCAGTTGACTCGCCTCTAGTATGGTGCACATAGCCAGGATGGCTTACCATCATTCCGACATCACTGACACTAACACCAACGCCGCATTCGCCTTCCTTCCTCGAGCAGAGCAGAGCAGACGCTGGACCCACAGAACCGCATTCCACAAGGCGACGCATCCCTCTATCGCTCACTCGCCATCTCTCCGCATCCCGTGAATACCAAAGGCAGCCAGACAGTCCCGTAAACTACACAGCACAAAGGCCATGCCCCGTCCAGTTCCCTCACCCTCTTCTTCTCCTTCTGCGTCGCCCGACGGCAGCTTCTTGTGCGAGCGCATGCAGCAGTTCCGCCAGCGCATGCGCAGTCGCTGCCTCGCAGCAGCTGCAGGCGCAGAGTCGACGGAGGCCGGCGCCATCCCGTGTCTGCTGCAGTCGTGGCGAAGGCGCATCGAGGCCATGGACGACGAGCAGCAGCAGAGCCACAGACACCACAGAGGCCACCGCCACTTCGGCCACCATCGCAGAGCGTGCCACACAGCGGCGGCGACAGAGTCGAGCGCCACAGAGAGCGACGAGTCGTCGCCTTCCTCGCCGCCCCCGGCGTGCGGCGGCTTCCCGTTCCGAGGCCCGCGCATGCTGCACCCCAAGCTGGAGAGGCAGCAGGCCGCGTGCTCGCTCTCGGGCATCTGGGGCGGCTTCAGGTCGTCGTCGTCGGCGGCGTCGCCTCCTCCGTCGCCCGAGATCTACGCCAAGCCGAGACATCGCCGACACCCGTACGCGAGGTGCGTCGACACAGCGGCCGATGACCACGGGAAGTCGTCGGCGACGGAGTAGGAGCTGCGGCGGGGAGTTAGACGACGAAATAAAGAGCGACAGATATTTATCCCAACGCTGTCGGGCTTTTTGACGTAATCAGGTGGCGACTTGCGTGGTATGGTCAGCTACGAGTGAAGTTTTGGGTCCCAGTTGTAACACAGAATTTCCATCAAGGAGCACCATCGCTCTGACAAATATTGAACATGGCGGTACACAGCGAAAGTTTACGGAATGGCCCGATCAATCATCAGAGTTTACAGACTGATTGAGATTTTTTTCCCAGCAAAAACGGCCACATTTGGTCTTCAGTGCTGAATTTGCCTGCTATGAAGTCGTTGGTGTGCGTAGTCATCGGGGATGGGAAATTGCTCGTTGTGAGAATCGAGGGTTTCATGCGAGTTGGAGATCTCAAGAACGCCATCAAGGAGCAACGCTCATCGGTCGTCACGTGCGAAGTTGCAGATGTGACGCTGTATCTAGCCAAGAAGGGAACTAACTGGCTGAAGGAAGGCGACGCCGATGCGAAGATGTTGCTAACAGGAAGTTTTCCTTCGGGGATCCTTGGAATCATGCAGAACGAAGAGAATCAAATGAGCCCAGCCCGTCGTGTCGACAATGCCGCGTTTGGCTTCCCAGAAGAAGACGATGAAGAAGCTCAAGACGATGTCGTCCACGTGCTCGCCGCTTTCCCGGGGATGGAAATGCGAGATGCCCCGAAAGAACCGCATCCACTCCGCAAGAGAAGATGGGACCAGCTCAACGAGGCCGTTGACCGCAACAAGAGAGAGAAGCAGACGGAGATTGCTATCTCCACGGACGACTCAAGTTTGCCTCTTGACGACATCCAAAGAGTTCTCGGGGTCGAATTCTACGAGCAACCGTCGAAGCCGATCCCTGACGAAAGGCTCGATGTGCTGCATGACTATCTAAGACTGTTGGCCAAAGCATACGAGAATTCCGTCGATCTAGAGCGATTGCACTTCATTGTTCCGGTGCTCACCAGCGCCTGCTCTCTCTTCGATGATGTCCGAATTCACGCCGATGAAACTGTTGCTGGGGATCAAGTTGCGTGGAATGGAAAGTTTGAGTTTGTGCTTGAACGCGGCAATAAATTCGTGTGCGTTGTGGATGCGAAGCACAATATTCGGCAGGGTCTTGCTCGAGCGTACGTTGGGAGTGAGGTGGTTGCGGAGGCTACAGGCTTAACGAAAGTCTACAGCATCGTGACGTCTTTCTCGCAATGGTTCTTTTTGAGAAGTCTGAACGATAAGACGGAGCAAAGCCAAATGGTACCGATCGCTCTGGAGAATGGCTTTCCTACACGTGAATCAGTGAAAGAGGTGGTTGAAAGGATTTACGCTCTGCTGTCAGAAGACGACTAAGTATGGGGCGAACTCAGTGAGCGACCGAAGTTTGAAACACAGACGCAAAATAACTAGCGGTGTATACATTTTGTTGAACGGGCAAACGATCTCTCGAACTATTGAGTTCGATGCAGGCCTTCTCTCGATTCTCTCGACTTCAACAGGGCAGTGACGGTGGTCTTCAGTATTGCACATAGCGTGCAGCCGACTGGGCCAGTCGGGCTGGCAGGACTGTAGTCAAACTTCAGGTTTGGCAGGTTTTGGCTTGCGTGGTTATCCGTATTTGAGCTGGAGCTGGTCCCGGAGTGTCTTAGCTTCGGTTTTCAATTTCTGCTGCTGATGCGCCAGCATTTTCGCTGCGTGTTGGGTGGCCTGGAGTTGCTTTTGAAGCTGCGCGTTTTCAGCTAGAAGTTTGTGCTGGTGCTTTGACTGCTCCACTTGAATCTCCTCTAGTTTTCGTTGTTGTTCGCTGTTGCTGCGCTGCCATTGGGCTCGCTCAGCTTCCATACAAGTCGCTTGGCGGATCTGAGCAGTAACCTGAGCCATGCTACCGAGCGCTAACGCTGTGAGCCAGCCCGACGTATTGTTAATGCCCTGCTGCAACAGATTGCAATAAGCTTTCAGCTCAGTTCCAGCGTGCCTTTCGTCCTGCAGGTGTTGTTGAGTAGCTTGGAGCTGCGACTCCAAACTCCCCACTCGTTGGGTGAGTAATTGCTGCTCGACGACGATCAGATCCCCCGCTTCACGCCACTCTTTCTCCAGCTCAACAGCACAATCGCGCAGGTCATGCTCTTGCAATTTCTACCATGCCAAATCTTCCTTCTCTCGTTGAATTTCGGCATGCTCAGCCGATAGCTCCACGCAGTCCACCAGATCTCGCAGCACAGCTTTCAGCTCGTTTTGTTCATGCGAGCACAAATTGACTCCAAGACGAGCTTCCAGCTGCACGAGTTGTTGCTGAAAGATTGAGCATTTTTCTTCACAAGCAGCGACAGAGTCGTCACGGGCGCGTATTTTACGTTCCGCTCGACGTTCATGTTGCAGCTCCCTCTGGCGGTGGCGATGAAGCTGCGCGATATCCAATTCCAGTTTTCTTCCTACTCGACGACTACGTGCAAGATCCTGTTGTAAAGCCTGGTTTACAGTTTCCAAGCGTTTGATTTTCTTCTTTCTGTCACGTGATGTCACGTCTTCATTGGACAGATTACCATCATCCAGATACAGGCACAACGCTGCGATGTCGTCTGGTACTGGTGGTTCCAGCATTTCCGACGAAAACGGGCGCTTCATCTTCTCCTTTCACTCAGCTCACGTATTTGACAGTCCTTGACCACATACTCTCGGCTGGTCCCAGACAACTCCAGTAGCATAACTGTGTTATCACTGGTCACTGGTTCACTACCAGTGCTAGAAGTTAGGGACTACTGGACCACCATTGATATTATAGTCAGCGTTGCGCCAATTTACATTGAAAAATTGATTGGGATCTGCTGTCGCGCCATAATACTAATTGTTCAATGCTGACATTTAATTGTAAATAGTATATATCATATAATTTGTATAGAGACTAGTGCGGCGATTTGATTGGCTACTACAGATAGGTTTTGGTATACATTTGACAAGTCGTTGTCGTATTCAATACAATAATATAGTTGATGACAATTTTTAAATTGTAATTGTTCCTACCAATTTTCTCAATGATTTTATTACAATTAAAATTGACACAAGGCTGATTATAGTGCCGAGCGCTATAGGAGAATTCTTTTCCGCTGTGATTGTTCTCGTCCTTGTAGGATAATCCGACAGGCTGGTGACTGTCGCCTTTTAGCTGCTCTAAGGCTTGGGGCGGGTAAAGGGCAAGTCCGGTGCAGTAAGCGCCGTTATTGTCGAGATTCTCTAAAGGACGTTAGAAGCCCCGCTTTAGCCTCGATGCAGACATTCTCCATTATATTCAGCACTCATTGCGCTTCCAGACGTCAAATGAATGGCTATTGTACAGTGTAGCCAACTATTTCCCAAAGGATATGTCATCTCGCGTTGTCGCGCATTTGATGGGCCGCTCTATCAGGCACCCATCGTAATCACCGCCCCATACAAACTTCAAGTCATATTTCTGCCGACTTACATGAAATTGACGCACTCATCCACCATCGTCAGTTTGAAACATTCCACGGGATCAACTACCCCACCATGTCCGCGACGGAAGCTCCCACGGCGTCTCCACGCACTTCCAGCGCACCGCAAAGCACCGACGAGAAGGTCGATGCGTCCTCTCCCTCCCCTGAAAATCCCACGTCGCTAGCCTCGATATTGGCCGAGTTACAGCTGGAACAAGTGCTCAAGACCTTGTGGCGCGGCAGCAGCCACCAGCCCGTCAAGTTCCAGCTCACGCCGACGCACTGCGTGGCCGAAGCGCTGGAGCCCAAGCAGCAGACGCTCAGTCTGCCATGGAGCGACGTGCTGGGCGCCCACGTGCTCACGGCCGACGGGGAGCACGTGCAGACGCCGGTGGACGTCGATGTCGATGCCGACGCCAAGTTCCTGCTGGGCGTCTTCGCCTGCGTGTGCAAGAGCCACAAGCCCAAGACGCTCAAGAAGAGGCGGCTCAGCGAGTTCTTCTTCCGGTTCAGCGGCCAGCAGATGCCGCTCGTGCTCAAGCTGCAGGAGGTGGTCAACTTCGTGGCGGACCCGAGGAACCAGGCGGCGGTGGAGAAGCTCCAGAGTCTGGACGCGGTGGAGGTCGTGAGCAGACCAAAACGCAAGTTTCTGGTCATGGTGAACCCAGTCAGTGGGCAAGGTACGGGGCTGTAGGGAGTTGATGGGGGATAGGTGGGAGTTGACGGAATGGGGTGGATGGTTGCAGGACGAGCGGTGCAGATTTACGAGAACAAGGTCGCGCCTGTGTTCCGGTTTGCCAATGTGGAGACGGAGGTGAAGATCTTGGACCATGCGAATCACGCGATGGAAATCGCCATGGAGATCCCGCTGGGTGTCTACGACTGCGTCGTCGCTGTGGGTGGAGACGGGAGTCTTTACGAGAGTACGGGATGGCGGTGTGTTGTGCTGTGGATGAGAAGCTGACGAGGGTGATTTGTATGTGTGTGTGAATACTGTAGCTGTGCAGGGCTTGATGAAGCGACCAGACTGGAACTTGGCCATCCGACAGCCGATTGGCATCATTCCAGGGGGGTCTGGCAATGGGCTAGCGCACTCCATTGCGCATCAGAGCGAGGAGAAGGGCAAGCCCGTGAATGCCGCCTTCATCTTGGCCAAGGGCATGCCACACGACCTGGACATCACGTCCGTGCGCAACGGGAAGGAGACGACGTACTCGTTCTTGTCGCTGGAGTGGGCCTCCATCGCTGACGTTGACATTGGCTCGGAGAAACTGCGGATGCTGGGCGGACTGCGCTTCACAGTCGCATTTGTGAACCAACTGGTGTTCCAACGCCCTGAGTATCCCGGTACGATCTGGTATCTCGAGGAAGGAGAGACCGAGGAGCCTCCACACTACTTCAAGACGCATGACCCGAACTCCACCGAGCGTCCGAAGATGGACCTGTTTGACAGCGAAGGCCAAGGCCCGCCTGAGACGTCGGAACCGGAGGACAAGACGGACGGAGAGGCTGTAGACAAGACCGAGAAGCAAGTGGCCAGTGGTGGCAAGTGGAAGGAACTGGGCGGCCATTTCCGCATTGTCTGGGTGATGAACGTATCGCACGCAGCTTCGGACGCCCTCCTTGCCCCCGGCGCGGAGTTCGATGACGGATACAACTACATTACGTTCATGGACGGCGCTCACCCGCGCAAGGATCTGCTGGCTATGATGTTGGCTATTGAGACTGGGGATCACATGGACAAGAAGGGAGTGCAGCAGGTGCGCACGCGAGCCTTCAAGTTGGTGCCGGAGCGGTCCACGGACCTCATGTGCGTGGACGGCGAAGTGGTGGAGGGCCCATACCTCGAGGCACAGGTCCACCGGGGCATGGCTCGCATTATGGCTGTCCGTCGCTGGCAAAACACGAGCGAAAACTAAGTTGCTGGTCGATTTATCAAGTGCACGAGCGAGCTGCTACGTGAGTGACGATACGAGGCGCAACATGCAGAAGGTTGACGATGGATTTGGTCAATTGATCCCGTTTCCAGCGAGGCTGCAGGTATCTCAAAACACGATCGTAACGGCTTCATATTGTTAGCCATTTCACTGCTTCTTGCGACTCGCTCACGAGTTTATCGATCGTTTGTTGCTTGAACCATGGGGGGCATGCTGAGCAGCCAGGTGCCTGTTCCCGACGAGCGCATGCAGCACATGATAACCAAACTGAAGCGTACGTGAGGATTTCCACTCTATTAGAGTATTTTTTTTTTACGATCCTGTTTTTCGTTGCAGTGACAGCTAAGGACCTCCGCGTGCTCTACGGCAGATTTTCTCGATACGACAAAGAGGTACCGAGGTCGTTGACGTCGTGTTTCATCGTATCCATGCGCTATACTCACATCTATCGTGCTCTCTTCCTTGTCCAGTTACGACACTTACCGGCAATTGAGACCGGAGCGAGGTCTGACAGCACTTATGCGTTGCTGTAATGACGCAGTAAGAGCGGCACTATTGATCGCAGCGAGTTCTACACCTCAATTGACGAGAAACACTCGGAGTTCGGTGACGCCATCTTCGCCCTCATCGGTCTGTTCCCCACAGCCACCAAGTCACCGATTTTATCAGCTCAAGTTTTCATGGATTTTGTGTTTATTTCGTTTTCTACAACAGATGAGGACAACAGCGGCGTCCTGGACTTCAGCGAGTACGTCGAAGCTCTGGGCAAGTTCTGTCTCCTGAACAAGGAAGACATGCTCAAATGTACGTGTCAATTGCGAGGCTCTTGGTCATAACCCACTTGATATTCACCGTCCGCCCTGCAGTCTGCTTCAACGTGTTCGACGACGACAAGAACGGCACGATCGAAGGCGAAGAGCTGACGCACTTACTCGAAATTCTACACGCAGACGAGCAAACGAGCAACATGAAGCACGCGCTCAAGACCTTCGACTTCAACGGGGACGGCAAGATCGACTTCGTCGAGTTCAAGCAGCTCAACACTCAGTTCCCCAGCCTCTTGTACCCGGCCTTCCGGATCCAGCAGAACATGAAAATCTTCACACTAGGCGAGAAGTGGTGGGAGCGCAAGATCGAGGAGCTGGTGACTGAGCACCACGAGAAACTCGCACAGCAGGCAGCAGAAAACGTCGAGGACCTTAGCGACGAGGCCTTGAGAGCGAAGAAGGCGGAGATGGAGCGCGTTGCGAAGCTCAAGCGGCAGGAGCAGGCCATCCGGATCCGCATGGGGTGCATGTACTACACGTGCTGTCCGTGTCGACGAAGGCTCTACATCATCGACGACGAGCAGCCTGAGGACAGTGACAACGACTCGGACGACGAGCGAATGCGGCGCAAGAAGGTGGCGGCCACCAAAAAGAGCAAGAAGGACGGCAAGAAGAAGAACATCGTACCAATAGGTCCCCGAAAGCCTCTCAGCCAGGAAGAGCGTCTCGAGCGAGCACGGAAGCGGAGACTGCGAGATATGCAGGACCGACCCACCCGCAAGGACTGAGCAGGATATCTCCCGACATCACCAGTTTTCGCCAGTTCTGCGTTGTTCTCATCTACGTTGTAGCTCGTCATGCTTCAGAATGATCTCAATTCTGCGTGAACGTCCACTGAGGTTGCCTTCTGAGCCAGGTGGTGCACCACTATCTCTGTCATGCAGCGAAAAATGCTAAAGGTTAGTCGGATAACAGCAACAACTACGAGGAAGACACCTACGGCAGGACAACAGCAAGCAGCAGTCATATTTGAACGGTGGAAATATAGGAAATAAAGCGCAAACCTCCGAGCTGTACACGTTCCAGCACTCTGGTCGCTGTTCAATAGCGTTCACTCTGTTCTTGTTGCTGTCCGAAGCCGCGAGCGACAAGACTGAGGTCTCTTAGTCACCGGAGCTTAGCGATCAGCTCCACGATGCTCTAGCGACTACAGTCCGCTTCAATGTGCCGTAGGCGTGACTCCGACGGATGCCAGGACCTCCTCGTAGCTCTTTCCGCCTTCCAGCTCCTTCTCGAGTTCAATGAGCTTGCCCACGCCGTCGATCATCGTCTGCACGAGTTCCACCTCGGACTTGCCGATACGAGCCTTGTTGGAAATATCCCACATCCCACCAACAGCAGCCGAGTGCTCTCCAGCCGAGCCACGAGGCTGCAAGCCAAGCGGTGCGCAGACCGCTTCCAGTGCGTGAGGATCCGCGCCCAACTTTTCAAGCTTGACGAACATACTCGCGCGTAGTCCCGTTCCCAGGTTCGACGGACAAGTGCCGATAAATCCCAGGTGGTCGTTGTGCATGAAGCCGTAGCCGTTCGCCTTGATACTCTCCTCCACAGCCCCAACAGCTTTGACCCAGCGCGCGAACACCTCGACGATGTTTCCGTCGCTCTGCATCGAGATGACACGCATGTGGTCTTCCTCATTGCACCACACCAGGAACGTCTTCTGGTCGTTGTGGAAGATGCCACGTCCACTAGGCCAGTCACGCGCAGCTCCAGCACCCGTGAGCAGCGTGCCGCCTCCAGGCTTTTGGAACAAGAAGTGGTCCTGCTGGAGCTGGTCTTCCTCCTCCTTCGTCATGTTGCTCAGAGGATAATACTTGCCCTTGAGCTCGTCGGTCAGCGTGGCCAGCCCCGTAGCAATCAGGTTCTCAACCTCCAGTCGCTCAGCACGCGTCGTTCCTGGAGGCAAACTGAGTCCGCGGATGTTGCGGCCAGCACGCACACGCGTCGACTGCACGTACGCATTGTCGATCTTCTCGGCGTTCACCAGCTTGGACACGTCCATGTCCGTGTGGTGCTTGTCGTCAGGCTTGAATCCGTGCCATCCCTCAACCACCGGGTCATACAACTCCTTGAACACCTCATAGCACTCCTCGTCGCCAGCGACAACACCAACACCGAGGTGCGCGTTGTCAATTCCCGTCTGGATGGCCATGTCCAAGGTGTATCCCTTGCTGGAGTGTTTGTCCTTCAACTTGTCGTACAATTCCTTGGTCAAATGTTTGGCCATCAAACTGCGGTGCTTGGGGGTAAACACTGGGTAGTTGTCCTCTTCCGACGGTAGCACCGCCGTGCTCGTCGACGATGCAACAAGTGGAGCGCCGGCGTCAATCACGACCGGGGCCGCAGGATCCGTGGGGATCAGCGCGTCAATAGACTCCCCAGCCACCAACTTCTGCTCCATGGCAATGAGCAGCGTGATGCCATTCACCATCGTCTGCACCAACTCGGCCTCCGAGTGGCCAATGCGCTGCTTGTTGCTCACATCGTAGACGCCTCCAACAGAGACCGAGTGTTCCCCGGCCGTGCCTCTCGGCTGCAAGTGCAGCAGAGAGCAGATCTTCTCGAAGCGAGCGACGTCCTCCGTCAACTTGGGCAGCTTGACCATGACACTGGCCCTCAGTCCCGTGCCCAGATTGGACGGACACGTGCCGATGAAGCCCAAGTGCTCGTTGTACATGAACTCTCTGCCCTTGGCCTTGATGCTCTCCTCGACGCTCTTGATCGCGCGGCAGAAGCGCTCGAACACGGCGCCGACGTCACCCCCGTCCTGCATGGAGATGACGCGCATGTGGTCCTCCTCGTTGCACCAGACCAGGAAGGTCTTGTCGTTGTTGTGGAAGATGCCGCGCGCCGCGGGCCAGTCGCGCGCGGCGCCTGCAGCTTCCAGCAGCGTGCCGCCGCCCGGCTTCTGGAAGAGGAAGTGGTCGGTGATGAGCTGCTGCTCGTCGTCGGGCGACATGTCCGCCAGCTTGTAGAACTTGCCCGAGAGGTCTCCGCTCATGTCTCCGAGCGCGGCCTGCAGCAGGTTCATGACGTCTCGGCGGTGCGCGCGGGACGTGGCCGGGGGCAGCGGCATCCCGCGGATGTTGCGGCCCGCGCGGATGCGCGTGGACACGATGAACTCGTCGGGGAGCTTGGCGTTGGTCACGTGGCTCGGGTCCATGTCGCACTTGTGCTGGTCCTCGGGCTTGTAGCCGTGCCAGCCCTCGATCACGGGGTCTAGCAGCGGCTTGAACAGCTCGTAGCACTCCTCGTCGCCGGCCGTGACGCCCACGCCCAGGTGCGGGTTGTCCACGCCCGTCTGGATGGCGCGGTCCAGCGTGTAGCCCGTGGACGTCTTGAGCTCCTTGAGCTGCGCGTAGACCTCGCGCGTCAGGTGCTTGGACATGAGCGAGCGGTGCGCAGGCGTGAACTGCGGGAAGCCCGTGATCTTGGCGTCTGTGAGCTGCGCCGACGAGAGCTTCTGCGCGAGCTTGTTGGGCGACACGGCGGGCGGCGCGGTGTCTTCGGCCATGGTGACGAGGCGTTGAAGGGACGGACGGACGTGCGGCTTGGGGCTCGGACTGCGGAATGAAGGAAGAGCTGTTGGGCTGGGGGTTTTGCGGGAAGATCGCAATGCTGGACGAGTGTACCGGAATGATTGCCGCCAAGTATTCTGGACGCGAGTGAACTGCGGATTGCTGCGCGAAAGGACGCGACGGTTCAGGATTTCTATAGATGGCTACATGTGGTGTGCGTGCACATCTGCTGTGGGGGCTATAGATGGCATTGAGTTGACCTGCAGCTGGAGCAGAGCGATAAGGCTGCGCTTTCATGTCTGACGCAGCCTACAGCATGACACCAAAAATAACATCCTGCTGGTGCCGCTGTTGATTCCATTCTGGGCGCGGTATTATAGCACTTATTCGGCAGTAAAGTGCTGTTCAAATTTAGTCTGGGCCAGAATAATTTGTATATTTGTATTTTGCACTTTTTTGCTGGCTAACCAAAATAAGTCTGACTGAAAAATGGGACAGACTAATTTGAGCACCTAAATTGAAGAAAACCTCCGCAGTTGGCGATCTCATTATTTCTTCTCAGTCACCAACTGCAGTCAAGCTGCTTCAGTCGCTGGCTGTATCTGTCAATCATCATTATCCAAGCTGCAAGCAAATGGTCCCATTTTCTCATTCACGTTGTGGAGAACACTGCCGGTGAAAATGGAAGCCAGTTGGGACTTTTTAGCTCCTTGGTACACAGTCCTCTGTCGTAACCTGCACAAATGGTGGAAAGAGGGATCTGCGTATCCGAGCCTGACCGCATCCGTGCTTACCCCCTCGCGTGATCAACCGCTAGTAGAGACCACGCTCGTGATAAGGCTCCCCTTTCATCCAGAAACTAGACGTGATCGAGTTCAGTTGCAACGTCTTCGAGAGTCGATCGAGCTCTTTTCTCTCCTCGCGATGACTAACAATGCCGCGTTTATCAAGTTAATGGATAGCTATATGAACTCTCAGTCTCGAGACCAGTTATCATATTCTTGTTCGAGGTACTGCCAGCCCATTTGGGGGTTCCGGTTTGAAGGAGCGCAGTCCCATCGAGGCATCACCTCGTCAACCCAGTCGCCATTCACATGGGGCAGCTTGCTCGGGTTTGAAGATGATCCGTGGGGTACTCCCAAGAGTTTTACACTGCTCTACAGAAGTTGGAAGCGCTGGGAATCGATGCAACGACCAGGGCGAGTTTGCGTGCTTTGTCTATGGTGCGGTGGGGGTGCAAGTTCTCGGGTCTCCGGATCTCAGGGCGACATGAAATTTTTGAGGCTCCGAGTTCAAGATTGTTGACAGCGCGAGCATTTTTTGACACTGGCGTCCCGCTTGACTTTCAATTTTGCGTTGGTTTGGATGCGTGACGCCACACCGGCACGGAGCCACATGCAGAAATGTTCCGTCACATTCAAGCAGATGCACTGGAGGCTATTGTTTACATTCCAGCTACAGAAATGGGCTTTCCTCGCGATGTCACCAAAGTGACAGCAGCAGTGGGTCGGGCCGCCCTGTCATCACTAATTCTCGAAGCTATCGGCAAGGCTCATCGTTTTAATTACCACGTCCAAGTGGAAGGGGTTTCTGATTTTCTGTGTGTTAACTATACGCCGAGAGAAGGAACGAAGTTTTCATCCCAATTGGACGTGACTTGCCCTATGAAAAACATTGAAGTGTATGCGTCGCTGTGCACAGCAGTGGCTGAGGCATCGCCGGCAGAACGTTTAGACATTGAATTCAGAGGAGACTTTCAACAAATGACGGGACCTGTCCGATGGTCCTGGTTGATATATGCGGTGCTTTGCGGAAGCTCGACTGCATCACAAAATCATGTATCGATTCGTGCATCCTTGACCAGGGAAGACGTAGTTATGATTCAAGCGGTTTTAAGGAGAAAATACCCAGAACCGGCGTTGCAGCAGAGCCAAGATCGTCCTCCAGAGTATGGGTTTGTGGACATTCAGAAAGGAGCCCAATTATCCGGTAGAAATGGTATCCGTCTCGAAATTACGCGTGCCTTACGTTGCCGAGCGTTGCGCTACCCGGCCAGTATGGGCGATTCGGTGGAGGTGGTTGTCCCTGGGTTTGGGATTTGCACTACAAAGATTGAAGACGGAGGGAATAATTTTGTCTCGGACGCGGTGTGTCCAAGCCTTCAAGCCGGTCAACTCAACAGTATTAGCTCGCTCACTTTGAACCTTACCACCCTCGAAAGCGAGGCTGCGCTGGCGCAATTACTGAGCTTGATTGGGGGAAGTCTTCGAATGTTATCACTTGCAAGTCGAAGCCAGCAGATTGATCTGTGCATGTTGGCCTCAACCTGCCCAGAGTTGGAAGAACTCAGGTTGAAGCTCTACAGTGTTTGTGTGTCGACCCCCAACAAAGCGCTGCGTGAATGGGCGATCAAAAACATAACGCTAAGTGATGTTGATGATGTTTTTGCCATGGTGACGTGCTTGACGGACGCTACGCTACGAATGAGGAAAACGTTGGTCAGACTGGCTGTGTTTCCTTCGTATGGCCACCCTCTTTGTCCTCACGATAAATAGCGGCTGAGTGCTTTCAATGGTGAATTCCTCCCGGTGACGAAAGAGAAACTCCCGAACCAGTCAAAAGTAGCGATGCTCAGTGCTGTTCGAAGCGGATGGAACAGCAATTCGTCTACAGGAGCTGTCCGGGTATTGGGCCGCCTGGATGCCAGCGTCTTGGGTTTAATTTTCACTTTCGCATCGACTCCGGAGCAACGTTCGATTCGATTTTACTAATGTGGAGAAACGAAAAATTGCAATATGGAAGTATTAATTAGGCTGTACAATCTCACAGGTCGCAGATTCTTTTCTAAATTTGAACATATTAAGTTCAAATTTAGACTGAATTTAAAATCAGTATGAATTCAAAATTTGTCTGTGTTGTTCTAATTACTGGTTGTACGAAAAAAACCATGTTTAGAATTAGTCTGGTGGCTCACCAAAAATAGTCAGGCTGCAAACGGTACTTAAGTATAGACTAATTTTGACCACCCATGTTTGTCTACACGTTATTCTGAAGACAGACTACAAGTAAGTGTTAATTTTGAGTCTAGACTAAATACCGTAAGAGCATCTCCACCGGTTGTGAGTAAAACTTTACCTAAACTACGCAGAAAACGATCCTGTAGGATAACATTATCGACAAAGGCAGGGCTCTGCTGCACCGGTCGCAGCCTCAAAGCTTTGCTCATAGCTCTACACAATCCTCCCTCGTGAGCAAACTTGCTCAAAAATCTCGCGTGAGGAAATCAAACGTAATTTGCTCACGAATTTGCTCAACCGGTGGAGTGGACGAAACTAAATATTTGAGTAAATTTGGCTAGAAAAGAGCCAAAAAATGGTTTTACTCACAACCGGTGGAGATGCTCTAAGAGCATCTCCAGCGGTAGGACTTATTTTCCGGTCCTATCGAGCCCCTTAAGACCACAAAAATTAAAATAAGTCGGTGTTGAGAGGACAGCTCCCCACCGGGAGGATGTATTCGCCGTCTTAACTAAATCCTTGTCCACGAATTTTCGTTCTGAGCAGCTTCGATTATCGACCTCCGATCCATAGTGAAAACAAGTCAGAAAGGTTAGAATTCGAGTCTTATTTTAAGACCGAAGAGCCAAAGTATAGACCCTGGTGAAGTTAAAACCCGCGATACGACCTACCGGTGGGAGCATTAAATCTCTCTCAAGTCTCAACGGCGTTACTTTTACGATAAAACTGGTGTCAGAGCTTACCGCTGGAGATGCTCTAAGGACTTTAGCGCATTTATTAGGAGTGACCCAATTGTGGCAACTAAGACTAAAAATAAAGTACTACCATGGCTATTATTTCTGCAACTGGGGCTCAAATTGCTTGGGGGCGTTTGGCTCACTTCAATGAAGATCCTACACGAGGTCCGAGTTGGTGCGCGGAAGTCCGCGCTGCACGCTGCCAGTGGCGGAATTGAGGCGCGGGCGGCCTCCGCCAGAGTTGCGCGCCGACCGCGAGCGCAAGAACGAGTACGGGTTGCTGCCCTGCGGCGACGGGAAGACGTTGAGGCGGGGCGAGCGCTGCACGAACTGCGCGTTGAAGACCGTCGTCTCGTCGCCCGCGTCGGGCTCGTCCTGCACCACGAAGTGCTCGTAGGCCGACATGCCGTCGCCGCGGCTCGCGAACGGGTCGAAGCCGGCGGCGGAGGTGCCGAACATGGCCACGCGCGACGGCGGCGGCGGCATGGGCAGGTTCTCGGCCGCGAGGGCCTCGGCCAGACGGTCGTAGTGGACGGAGTGGTGGCTCACGACGCTGCGGCCCAGCGCCAGCCGCCGCCCGTCGAGGCGCATCTCGGACAGCGAGTGCAGCGAGTCGCGGCTCATGAAGTAGGCGGCCGTGGCGAAGTCGCTCGTGGTGCTGAGCTCCTGCGAGAGCGACTCGGCCAGCTTCTGGTCCAGCAGCGCCATGCGCGTCGCGATGTTGGCCAGCGCGATGGCCGGCTGCACGATCAGCACGCCCAGCTCCTTGAGATCGCTGCCGAACGTGCAGTCCGGGATGACTGCGATCAGGCGCGGGTGCTCCTCGCCCAGCAGCGCCTTCATGGTGCGCACGTGCTCCAGCGTGCGCAGGCCGTCGCCAGTGAAGATCAGCACGTCCGCCGACGCCATGCCCTGCACGTGCTCGCGCTCGTCGGGCTCGCGCTCTCGCTCGCGCACCTTGTTCTTGTACTGGATGAGCTCGCCCTTGGCCGACCGCGACAGGATCGTCTCGTTGATGGTGTGCCACTTGTCCGCTTGCTCCTTGTCTAGTAGAGGGACATTCACTTGGGCCCCATACAGCGACAGCTCCAGCGCGATCTCGAACGCCACTTCGTCCTCCCCGATCACGACGGCGCTTTTCACCTTGTAGAACGGCAGCAGAGCGCGTGGGTCGCCGTTGCCTTGCGTGATGTTGCTGCTTGAAAGTCGACTTCGAGTTCGGCGGAAGTTTCGGCCGCCATTGACGCTGCTCTCGCTGTCCGACACCTCGGCTCCGTCTTCAGCCGGCTGAGGCTCCGCCACTCGGTCGTACATGCTCTCGCCGGCGCGACTCAAGCCGATGGCACAGAGCACAGGGCCGATGATCTGGTTCACCACCACTGCCGCCACGATGGTCGCGGCGAACTCACCCGCCCACGGACGCGTACTCAGCGCCTTCACCTCGTTGGCCAGGCCCAAAGCCACGCCAGCCTGCGGCGTCATGGTCAGCCACAGGTTGTTGTACTGCCTCGGCGTGAGCTTGAGCAAGAAGCGGCCGCCCAAGTAGCAGGCGATGAAGATCGCCACGAACCGCAGACATACATACAAGCTCATGAGCGGGATCGCGTCCACCACCTTGTCCAGCTTCAGAGCCGCCCCGGTCATCACGAAGAAGGGCAGGAACATGTACGGCGCCACCGTGTCCAGGATCACGTGCATGTCGTGGCGGATGAGCGAGTAGTGGCCGGCGAGGCACGACGCCACCATCAGCACGAGCAGCGGCTCGAACTTGACATCCCACGAGAGTCCGTAGGACGCCACAGTTGCCTCGCTGATGGTCGTCGTCGAGATGTAGAACACGTAGCCCAACGTGAGCCAGAGGAAGCCCTTGACGCCCAGCGACATCTTCGTCGTCCAGAAGGCGGGTCTTCTCCTTCCTCTCCGCTCGTGGTCCGTCTCCTCCACGTACGCAATTGTGCGGATGCGGCATCCGGTCCGGGTCCTGCGAGGCTTCGAGGTCGAGTTTCTGACTGTAGTTGGACGCAGTGATCGACTGCGGGTCGTGCAGATCCAGGTGCTCGTCCGCCGTGCTGCCGGGGATCTGGAAGATCAAGATGATGACCAGTCCGATCATCGCGCCGAGGACGAGGTTCGACACGACGATCGACAGCGTGAACAGCAAGTTCCCGATGGAAACCTCCAAGTCCGCGCAGTAGATGGAGCACACGATGCGAGAGATCGAGAAGGACACCAGCACGACGAACTCCGCGGTCATGGTCGCCCCCAGCATCAAGTTCGTGAAGGGCCCGACACTGTTGAGCTCGATCTTGATGGCCATAACGGTGGCGGGCGACCCGAGCACTGAGATGGAGCCGAACATGAGCGCGATGCCCAATTGACAGTTGCCGATGAAGTCGTCGTAGAAGAAGGCGTTATTGGTGAGAAGGTGCACCGTCGTTAGGATCACCATGGCCGTCACGTAGAGCACGCTCAGCAGCATGAAGATCTGCTTGAGCTGCGGTCTCAGCTCCGGCAGGTAGATCTCCTGGCCGGCTTGGAACGAGATGAAGGACAGCGCCAGAGCGCTCACGTACGAGGACAACATGTCGACGAGCGCTTTGGGCAGCAGGTTGGCCACGAACGGCCCGGCGATGATGCCGATGACGAGGTAGCCCGTGATCAGCGGCAGCTTGAAGAGCTTGGGGAAGAAGAGACCGAGCGGGTGCGCAGCCACCAGCACCACGATAAAGGCCAACGCATACTGCAGCGTGTCCACCGTGTTGTTCCACGAGTTGAAGGGCACTGTGGCGTCGTCATCGCTGGCTGCAGCAACTTGAGCCAGTGACAGCAGCAGCACCAACACCTGCAACGACGACATGGCTGGCGAAACGACCGGCGTTGCAGTCAACCAACGGCCCGCGGCTTGACTTGGCTTGGCTTGAGCTAATTCAGAATTGGGAGCTATCTCAGTCGCCGCTAATTCAGAAAGCGGCGTCCACTGAGTCGGCAGAGAGAAGCATCTTTCTGCTCAGAAACGCAGGTGCTACCCATCCTGAAGGTGGTTGGGCGTTGAAGTAATGCTCGTCATGTCGTGGGCGGCACCACGCAGAGTCTCAAAATAGTGGTACATCACCACGCAACTCTAGCCCGATGTCTTTGCTGCTGAATGAGGAAGATGGACGTCCGCCGAATGTCCATCTCCGAGCAGACCGCAGGTAAGGACATGCCGACTCTCTCTGCGTTGCTGATGCATGGGCACTACCCGCCATGCGCAAAGCTCTATGCGAGCACGGCGTGCTATGATACAACACCGGTTTGATGACCCGCTTCGACTGATTAATGCAAAGCGTGCGTGATAAGGGGGGGGGTCACGTTGGGACACCCAGCCGGCGGTCATTCACTGCGCAGTCAAGTCAACTTCAGTGGTCGCAGGGTGAAGATCGAATGGCGTTAGTGCACCCTTAACTACTACAGCACGACACGCCTGGAGCACCCTTAACCAGCTTGGTGCACCCTTAGCTCCTATAAAACCTATCATAAAGAATAGCAACGCAGTATGCGTTTTCAAAGTGAGGACGGGTGTCATCGCACTTCAAATCACCAAAATCGGAGTGGCCGACAGGAAATCTACACCCTAGCCTCACCCCTGAAAACCCCGAGAGCGGTGACAGAACCCTAAGCCGAGCCAGAGGTGACCGTGCTTGGTCCTGGGTTTAAGCCCGCGCGCTACCGCGCACGGATCTTAAACCACAGGCGTTGATTAGGCTTGGCCGAGAAAAGTGTTTTCACCCCCTCCCTACAGTTAAGGGTGCTTGAACCACTATGGTGAAGATCAGTCTGAAGCACAGCGATCTAATAGGGGGGGTCAGAATTAGGAAATGGTGCGAAAAATATCACCACTTGAGCGCCTCCGAAATGACCAAACGCTTTTCTAAATATCACCCCGGTCAGATATGAAATGACCGGTCATTTTTAGGTCATTTTTAGTGAAGTATAAACAGGTAGATGGCTGCAGCTTGCTGCTCGCGGCTGGAGTGCGGCGCAGGCAGCAAGCTGTAGCCGATGAAAGCCTCCCCATGGGCAGCACGTCATGCAGGTGTCGTGGAGGCATTATTCGCATGCCTAGCGCGGGCACGGAGGCTCAAGCCGCACGTTGCGGCTTGAGCGCGCTCCGTGCAGCACGCACACCTGCCGTTAACGCTCACGGTAGCGGCGCGGGGGCGCTTAGCTCGGCGCGCTGGGGCAAAGCGTGTGTGCTGCGTCTGTGCACTAGCAACCACCGCCTTGTGACCTCCGTCTGACATCCGGGAGACCGCCAGTGCCTGCGAGCAAGGCACGTAGCCGCGCAGGCGAGGCCGCCTTTAAGTTGAAGTGTTGGCGAGTATATATTTTTCAAGTTAAAAAGAGTGAAGGTCAAGTTGCTGCAGCAAAATGACCAACCATTTCCGGAAATGGTTGGTCATTTCGGAAATGGTTCGCCCAAACAGGTGAACCATTTCGCGAAATGGATATGTCGGCTGACCATATTTTATATGGTGACCATTTCGGCCGAAAAATGTCGGCGAAAAAGCTAATTCTGACCCCCCCTAATACGTACGTACTAGCCTGAAGCGAGATCGGCGACACGATGCGGCAGAAATGACACATATTATGTGATTTAGGTTTTGGTCCTTCCTAGTGGCCGTGGTCAAAAGCTCCCGCCTTTTAAGACTATTTAAAAATAGTCTTAAAAGATGGTGATCAAAATTAGTCTAACTCAAATTTAAAGCGCTGTTCAGATTTAGTCTGGGCTAGACTAATTTTTCCGAGAAAGTGCTGTTCAAGTTTAGTCTGACCCAGACTGACCCAGACTAATTATCCCAACTCGCGTTTGGTACATTTTCGCCGATCACGACCACTTCGTGCAAAAATAGCATTTCCGGAAGACTGTTGCATCGTTTACTCTGTCCAGGTGGCTGCAACTTCATGACGATGTCCGGGTGTTGCTCTAGCAACATGTCCACAGTCCTTCGCGCTTGGAAGCGAAGCGACTGCAAGTTAGTTACTATGGCGGCAAGTATTCCACTCACCGGTTGCATGCTTTGGAAGCGCACAGAAGGACGACATCTCTCTTGCGAGTCTTACTCGTTTGTTCCGGAACGCCCCTACCCATGGTCATATTCGTGTTCCTCCAGGAATTGATACCGCTCCAGAACCCAGGAGAAGGGTGGCGAGTCAACTATGGCTATTGGATTAGGTCCGTGGTAATCTCGTTCCTGACTGCCCACACAGCTGAATGCCACGCAACATACTTCGTCGATTCCGTCTCCATGTCCGCGCGTCAACTAACTGTCGTGGCTATGGGCTCATCTCTCGGTTTTCTCGCTTGTTTGGAGATTTCCTCCCCTTCCCAATTCCATTCGCCGTACTAACGACGGCCCCGATCTTCGTCAGTGTACTGATTGCAGTGTTTCGAGTGGTAGTGGGCGGCCGCATGTTCCACCAAGTTCTAGCACAGCGCGATCAGTTGACTCACTTCCTGGCATTTATTGGCGTTGTAGGCTCGATGTTGTATGTGTATCCTGCTGACGAGACGCTGTTTCGCACTGAAAAAGGGTCGCACTACCAGTTGCCAGTGATTTTACTCCTTCCTGTACTTTAAATTAAAAGGTGCTCATCGTGCGGCGGTGCACCATTACAAAAAAAAAAATCTATAAAGTTTGGTCCACAACATCCAAAAGAGGAGTCAACACTTAGGATGGCGGTTAAGCTGGTAAGCGTGAATCTCAGTCTCGCCTGCGAAGGGCTCTTTACTCGCAGTAGTGTACACGTAATCTGCAGCATCAACAGAATGCCATTATGGCACCGCGCTCGCCATCTTAAAGAACTTTACCATTCAGGTGAGATCAAGTTCCTCACCCAAGGCGGTAAAGAGAAACGCTAGTTTGGAGCTCGAAATATGTCAAAACATGCAAATTGCGGTGGTAGACCTCAATCGGCCTCGGAACGAGACATTAGCTTCCCCAAGTGACGAACCCTTTCACGCGATGGTTACCAGAGGTACGATATTTCTCATGAACATTAATTTGTTGCGAGCAATCGCTAAAACGGAGAAAAAATGATGCCACCGGAACGTATTTTTTTCTCGTTTCTCCACATTACACCAAGCGAATCGAGCGTTGTTCTGGAGTTGACGCGAAAGTGAAAATTAAACTCAAGACGCTGGCATCCAGGCGACCCAGTGCAGGGACAGCTCCTGTAGAAGAATTGATGTCCCATCCGCTTTGAACAGCACTGAGCATCGCTGCTTTTGACTGGGTTGGGAGTTTCTCCTTCGTTTCCGGGAGGAATTCGCCATTGAAAGCACTAAGCCGCTTTTTATCGTGAAGACGAAGAGGGTGGCTATACGAAGGAAACACAGTCAGCCTGACCAGTGTGTTTCTCATTCGTAGCGTAGTGTCCATCAAGCACGTCACCAAGGCAGACACATCATCAACATCACTTAACGAAATTTCTTTGATGGCCCATTCGCACAGCGCTTTGTTGGGGGTCGACACACGAACACTGTAGAGCTTCAACCTGAGTTCTTCCAACTCTGGGCAGGTTGAGGCCAACATGCACAGATCAATCTGCTGGCTTCGACTTGCAAGTGATAACATTCGAAGACTTCCCCCAATCAAGCTCAGTAATTGCGCCAGCGCAGCCTCGCTTTCGAGGGTGGTAAGGTTCAAAGTGAGCGAGCTAATACTGTTGAGTTGACCGGCTTGAAGGCTTGGACACACCGCGTCCGAGACAAAATTATTCCCTCCGTCTTCAATCTTTGTAGTGCAAATCCCAAACCCAGGGACAACCACCTCCACCGAATCGCCCATACTGGCCGGGTAGCGCAACGCTCGGCAACGTAAGGCACGCGTAATTTCGAGACGGATACCATTTCTACCGGATAATTGGGCTCCTTTCTGAATGTCCACAAACCCATACTCTGGAGGACGATCTTGGCTCTGCTGCAACGCCGGTTCTGGGTATTTTCTCCTTAAAACCGCTTGAATCATAACTACGTCTTCCCTGGTCAAGGATGCACGAATCGATACATGATTTTGTGATGCAGTCGAGCTTCCGCAAAGCACCGCATATATCAACCAGGACCATCGGACAGGTCCCGTCATTTTTCCAAAGGTGTCCCTGAAAACAATTTCCAAATGGTCTGCTGCTGATGCCTCAGCCACTGCCGTACACAGCGAGGAAAGCGCTTCAATGTTTCCCGTAGGACAATCCACTTCCAATCGGGATAAATTCTTGGTTTCTTCTCTCGTCTGATATTCAACACACAGACAGTCAGAAGCTCCATCCACGGTGACTTCGTATCCAAAACGACGAGACTTGCCGATAGCATCAAGAATTAGTGATGACAGGGCGGCCTGGCTCACTGTCGTTGTCACTTCGGTGACAGCACGAGGAACATTCATTTCTGTAGCTGGAATGTGAACAATAGCCTCGAGCGCATCTGTTTGAATGTACCGGGACATTTCTGCATGCAACTGCGTGTCTGTGTGGTGCCGCGTATCCAAACCACCGCAAAACTCAAAGTGAAGCTGGGTGCCAGTCTAAAAAAAACGCTGAATTCGGAGGCTCACGAATTCGATGATACCCTGAGATCTGGAGACCGGGGAGCTTACATTCCCAATGCACCACAATCAAAGCCCTGATCGTTCTCAACGCTTCCAACTTCTGTACAGCAGTGTAAAACTCTTGAGAGTACTCCCACGGATAATCTAGAAAACCGAGCAAGCTTCCCCATGTGAATGGCGACTGGATTGATGAGATGATGCCTCGAAGTGACTGTGCTCCGTCGAACCAGAATCCCCACTTGGGCCGGCAGTATACGTTCGGATGCGATGATGAAAATTGGTTCCGAGACTTAGAGTCCATATAGCCTCCATTAACTTCACAAACGCCGCATTGTTGGTCATCGCGAGGAGAGAAAAGAGCTCGATCGACTCGCGAAGACGCTGCAACTGCACTCGATCACGGCTAGTTTCTGGATCAAAGGGGAGCCTTATCACGAACAAGGTCCCCTCTTCATCAAAGTACGGGGGAGTAAGCACGGTTGCGGCCAGGCGCGGAAACGAAGATCCCTGCCTTTTGAACAGGTGATGACAGAGGACTGTGTACCAAGGGCTTAAGAAGTCCCAACTGGCATCCATTTTCACAGGCAGTGTTTTCCACAACGCAAATGAAAGAATGAACCTTTTTGCAAGCAACTTTCATTTGCGTTGCGCCTTGAAAGATGGAGATTGACAGATACAACCAGCGACTGACGTTGTCGATTGCTTCATGAGTGAGGCTCATGACTACAGTCGCTAATTGAGAGAATGGGTGTCAGACCCAGCTACAGTCTGAAGTCCCTCCCCCCTCATTGCAACACGCTAAACACCCATCGAAGGACGCGGAAGCCTCGCGAGGCATCTCCCCTTGTCAGACTTTGCAGTGATGGGAACACAAACCGCAATGTGCTCTCACGCAGGACAAATACAGACTTTGTGACGGCGACGACGGACCCTCAGCCATTCTTCAGCCGGAAGCATGGAAATGGACCGCCAGCGATTCAGAATCGGCTGCTGTTCTCCATGCGCGAGAGCATCGCAGGGTGGGTGACCCTGGTAGGGCTTCTCAACCTCGTCGAAGTCGAAACATACTACATGACTGATAATCCCTTGTAAGGGTAACTGCACCATTTCCCGGTCACTTCCTATTTCGGGCCACATGCCAGGTAAGATGTTCAAGTAGTTTACATACGAAAACTAGCATTAGTGGTTATCACGGTTGGGAAGTAAGTAAGTACGACCGTCCAATCAAATCGTTTCTCCGCCTCTTAACCGTGAGCGCGCAACCTATTTTCACCAGCTCACCAGTCATTGTCGAAGCACAGCCATGACACGGAGCGAGAGGGCTATCGCGCTTGAGTGGCTAGAGGCTGCAATGGTAGTGAACGAGGTTGCCGGCGGGGCCGAGGGGGACGAGGAAGCGATGCTCCACAAGGCTATAAGCAACAACCGCTACTTGACGCGCGGGTCGGTAGAGAAGACGGGCAAGTGGGATAAACGCCGAGTCGAGAGGGCGGATTCACTGCGCGCAAAGCGTGACCTGCGTATGCATCAAGAGACCTTCGTAATTCTGCTGGGACGACTTCGTGATCATCCTGTTTTTCACAGAACCCCAGGCAAACATGAGCAAGCCCCGGCGCAGCTCCAGCTGGAGGTTTTCCTGTATTCGCTTCAACCGCTGACAATTCATCAAGTCGCGCAGCATTTCGGCATCGCTGAAGGTAATTCTCAGAGTTATTCCTTGTTGCTAGTTGCTAATTTACTAAGACTATGTGTGCTTAGGCTCTGTGTATAAATACAGTTCAAGGGCAATTGAAGCTATCCTGTCTCTTGAAGACGACTTTCTCTCGTGGCCTTCAGTATCGAGGAAGACCAACGTACAGAAGTACTTTGAGGGTATGTCGGGCTTCCCCTCATGCTTGGGTTGCGTTGATGGGACCACGTTTAAGCTGTTGTATGCCCCGTCAACTAACCCTGAATGCTACTTTCTCGGAAGTCTGACTACTGCATTGGGGCACAAATATTTTGCGACCACCGCCGCCGCATTACTTTCTATCAGGTAATATGATGTGATATTTGAATTTGAACTCTGCCGATTATTTGAGCTAACTACTGATATTTCTGACAGGTTGGCGTGCCTGGGTCACTTCACGACACGCGATCCATGAGTTTGACGCGTGTAGCTACAGAGCCAACATCCTTTTTCAAACCGGGCGAGTATGTGCTCGGGGACAGCGCTTATGGATGCAAGTTTCTATTCATAGTGACGCCCTACAAGATGCCTTCAAGCTCTATTCCAAGAAATCGTACGTTCAATTGGCTACTGGCCAAACAGAGAATTATTGTGGAGCATACAATAGGAATGATCAAGGCACGCTTTCCAGTTTTGAGTTGTCTTCGCGACAAAATCAAAGACGACGATGACCTGCAATTTGTTTGCAAAAAAATTGTGTGCTGCTTTATTTTGCACAACTTGTGCATCGCGCTATCAGATGATTCATTTGCTATCGACAAACCTGCTGTCATTGCCGAAGAAGAAGACGATGACCACGAATGCTCCGAGGACAGTAGTGAGGACCTGCGAGTGTGTGTCCAGGAGTTAGTTCTTCGGCGTAACGGTTTTGTATAAAATCCAATATAAAAACAGAACTTGAAGAACATGTTTTTTTATAATGGGAGAGTCTAAGAGTGCTTGGCGAGTTCGAGCTCTAACTGCTTGTGTTGCAGGGCGATCTGCTGGGAAAGCAGTTTAAATTGTTGATCCATCTTCTTCTCTTTCAGCCTCAGCTCCTCCTTATACAGAGCGAAGTGCTCTTGCTTTAGCGCCAGTTCTCGCTCTCGGTACTCCATGTCTGCCTTGTGGCACTTGGCCGATTCCCTTTCGCGATCTTCGCGAAGGCGGTCCAGCATTCGAGCCACCGGAGGAGGGCTTCGCAATAATTCTGCCTTGGAGGTGGACCCCGGCGTCCCATCAGCGTCCTTGGAAGTGCTCGCGGCTTTAAGTTCCTGTGTCCCAGCCTTATAGGATACCGACGAAGAGGATGATGCACTCCGCTCAGTCCCACCCTGAAGGTTGAACTCAGTTCGGCCTGGCTCCATTATCACCAGGGGCACAATATTATGCTGGGCTCCAAAACTCTCGTCCATTTGGTAGAAGTACTTGCATTTTTTGGCTAGCAGCTCTGGGATAATGAAATGTTACATATAAATAAGACAAATGAGCAGTGCAGTGTAGTGCCGCGCAATTTAGTTACCTTTGATGCTGGACGGGTCGCTTTCTTTCACGCCAAACCCGGAGCGGCTCAGCTTTGCCTTGTGGTCCTTGTAAGCACTTTCTAGCTCGATACACTTGGACTTCACTTGCGTAGCCGTTTTGGTCTTCAAAGAGGTACTAGCACTCGCATAAAACTTAGTCTTTACTCCCGTCGTGTATTCTCGAAAGTTGCCACCGATGATTTCTATCAGGGTGTACTCTTCCCCCTCCGACCAGCGTTTGTTTCCCATACCGATGAAGAAACTGTGGGGAATGACGCAGTATCGAAAGCAACGCAGCCATCCGTTGCGTTCATCTATTTTTACCAATACAATCAAACTTACTCTTCAGTAAAATAACCAATCAAATTAAGGATGTGGACTTACTTTCAAACTTCCTTGGCTTTGGAAGGAAGTATTGGTAAGTATCGAAGGTTTGATGTGATTGGTCGATAAAACTTTTTACTTACTTACTTACCAACCGTGACAACCACTATTATTAATCTTTGCTATTGCTAGTTCCATCTCAGCTGGAACGAAGATTGACCGAACCTTGGTTCTCCCGATTTTCCGCGAACCGATAAAACCCCGAGAACTTGGTTCGCGAGGTTTTATTGGCTCGGTTGGGAGTGCTGCGGGTCGCGAACACATTTGAAACGAACGAACTTGTTCCTTTCTCCGTTTCGCCATTGGCCAAAACGCCAGTTGATCAGTGCGGCTCTAGCAGAGAGATTGTTTATTTTCCGCGCGGAGTGAGCGTAGCGAACGCAGCAAGCGGAAAATGGTTTTTCCATCGGGAAGTAAGGCATTGTCCCAAGTCGAGCTATTTCAGACAAGATCGGTTGCTCAACGGACAAGAGTCAAAAGAGCGTGGCTCCGGGGTTTAGGCCAGCCGCTCGTGGACTCGCGTCCGAGCAGGCAGAGTTCCACGGAGTCGAGTGGTTCATTCTGGTTTTGGGGTCGCAGCGGTCAAGTCAAGCAACACGTCGGTTCGCCAAGACACCCTGCGACCCAGCGTCACCGCACAAGCTCAGCTCACTACGGTCCCCTCGACCAGCAAGCTTGCGGCACGCTCCAGAATTTTTCGACCCGCCCACCATCCCTTTAGGGCTGCCATTCGGCACCTTGCTCTACAAGCAAGATTCCTCATGCCTTTGGCCCGTAAACCAAATGAACCACTTTGCCCCCAATGCCTGTATGAACGATTTGGAAACGCCTCTTTCATGGTTCACTTTCGCGCAGTGTTGGCTGGATGTTATATATGTTTTTACAAAAACCATGGTTGAAATAAATGACTAAATGCCAAAATGAGCGCGCTTACTAACACACGCAAGTGAATGGGCCGGAAGGACATCTCGTCGCCCGCGCCACTTTCTGCTGGGCCGGTAGTTCTGCTCGAAGTAGCTGATGTTGCCCGTCATGATGCAAATGATGCACGGGCACCTTGACGAGCTTGCCCAACAGACCGCCGTTGCTCACGAGGATCTGCTTGTTGACACGAAAACGGGAGCGCTCGACGTGTCCGCACATTAAGCACGACACGATTTGAATCCTATCAAAGCAGCTTTTGCGTTCGCGTTGGCAAACAGAGTGGCTTGTGTCAAGAAGCCCACCTTCACGTACGAGGACGTCAAGACGTCCTTCAAACTCTTCTGCTGCATCTACGGCATTGACACGCTCGGGATGCCGGGCAACTTTGCTCGGGCCGGGCCGGCCATCGCCGTGGTGGCCATTGGCCTTCGCCAACGTCTACTTGATCCCGTGCGTCTTCTTCGTGCTCGGAGGATCGCTCCTTGACGGCCACTTCCCCAGCGCCTTCAGCCAGACCACGTAGAGCATCTAGATGGCGTTGGTGGTGCTGCCCCGCCCCGTGTGTCTCGTCCCCACCCGTAAGATGGAATCAGGTGCAGCCTTCGCCGGCTGCTTGGGCACCATCCTGGCCAACGTCATCGGCGTCGCAGTCGTCATGCAGGCCACCCGAGCGTGCAGTTCCCGGAGCTCAAGTTCTCGCAGGTGACCGGCGTCTTTGGCAACTTGTTGCTCGCCGACGGAGCAGGGATCGTCATCCCAGACCTGCAGTGCCAGCACAGCGACCTGAGCCGCATGCCCCGCGTTGTGGGCGTGTCTGTGGGCCTCATCGCACGCATCTTCCTAATGCTGACCACCAGCACGGCGTACTCAGCCGTGGGCTGCCATATCATGGGCAACTTGCTGCTCACCATCTACCGGACAGAACTCACGACGCTGGGCTTCGCGCTCAAGTGGGGTGGTCTACCTCTTCGTGCAGCTGCACATCACCGTCGCGTTCGCGGTCATCGTGAACCCGGCCTTCTACATCGCTAAGCGGCATGCACAAGAGAAAACCGCGCGACCTCGAGAACTCCGTGAGCTACGTGGAGACTGCCACGCCAAACGCGACCGAAGGCGAGCCGCGCCGCAGCTCCAAGATGTCGGTGGACGACGCCGAGAACGAGCACAAGGGCGGCGTCTAGGAGATGACCGAGTAACCCGCGGCTTACTCAACACCGTCAAGTACGTCGTGCTACGGGTCGCCATTGTCGTCGTTCTGGTGGTGCTGGTCACTGTGTTCAAGGACCACTTCTCAGACTTCGCCGACTTCGTGGGTGCGTCGGACGCGTCCACAAAGTCCTGGGCCAGCGTGATCAGCGTGCTCATGGCATTCACCACGAAGCCCGTCGAGCCGATGGGCACGCGACCGAGCATGCATTGCTGAACTGTCTCCAAGATGTTTCGCTCCAGCGCCATTTCATGCAGCGTCCACGGCAGCTTGGTTTTTCGTCCTGTCACCAAAAGCCATGGGGCACAAAGTTGAACTTGATGACGTCTACATAAAACCATAAAACCACGAAGAACCTGCACACGTGCGGCTCCAAGCGAAGGAAAGCCGCGAGAGTACGCACCATTATTCTCCAATAGCAGGTTGAGAAAACGACCTTTGAATGAAACTGCCGTGAACCTTGCAAAGTAGCTGGGCTTCGGAATGAACCTAAAAAACCTGAACTGGCCAAATTGCTTCGCTGGTTCGCGAGGTTTTTCAATGGAAGACGAAAAACCGTGAATTCAGGTACTGTCGAAAAGGCATTCGTAACCGCGAACCTAAATCCGCAGTGTTTCGCGCTTCGGGTTGCTGAAGTTCGCTCCAGCTGAGAGTTCCATGGAGTAGTTCGGTGGCACCACACCGTCTTCACCCATTCCGTGGGGCGAGCCGACCCCGGGGGTCCTTACAAATTGTAACTTACAATTCCGTTCACAAACACTTAGAGCACCAATGGTGAGTTGGTACTGTACCGATTACAATAACAATAACACAAATCGACCCAAATGATCCAAATGCATCCATAATCAAAAGTACACTGTAAGAGCATCCCCAACGGTCACGCTAAACGCCTGATATTAGCGTCTCTCGCCAAAGTTTGGAGTTTTTGTGTTTTCCCATCGGAAGACGCTATTTGTTAGCAACCCGCAAAATCTAATCATCCGCCAGAATTTCCGCTACATCTGGCGGTCAGTCTGGAGATTTGATCCTCACTCGGTGGGTGTGACACACCACACACAAGTCGACAAGAGGAGCAATAGCGATCAGAACATATTTGACTGGTGGGGAAAATCATTGAAATTTGGTTTACGGAACCGTCCAGATCGTCAAAATGTGAATAGCGTAGAAAATAGCGTGACCGTTGGGGATGCTCTAACATCGTCATTATTTATCTATCGGATAGCATCAACCAAATGACTCTAAACTAGCGTAATCAACGCGATAACACGTTTACAACAGGCGTCCCGCCTAAATTGTCCCTGTATCTGGGAAATTCTATGGAGATCGAGTTAGGGAGATCGAGGTGACACAGCACCGACTTTATGTCGCATAGCCCAGCAGGACACTCGCGCGTTGGCCCTCGCCTGCGGACTTAGCGACGACGCTGCGGGGGGGCCCGCCCCTCTCTCGCTTCGCTCGGGAGGCGACGCTTTGCGTCCTGCCCCACCCCCTTGCGTCTTACGCTAAGTCCTCGGCTTCGGCCAGGCGCGGTGTCTAGAAAAAAAATAACTCCTTGTCAGGGCACCTACTCCGGCCCACGCGCCGACCATTGCAGACCTTCGCTTCGCTTCGGTTGCAAACGGTCTCTCTGAGGCCTCATTTGTACTTATACCTTTTTGGTAATAATAACCCGTTTTTGGAAATTCTATGACACCTCGATCTCCCTAACTCGATCTCCATAGAATTTCCCCTGTATCTCTCCATGTGGATGGTGCTCAGGATTTGGATCTGCAGTGTTTGTTTTCCTCAAATTGTTGGTGATGGGGAAAGTTGGTGTTCATTAATTTTTCTAAACCTTACCACCCAAAAGTTTTTTTTTTAATATGTAGGTGTTATATACAGCAGCGCAAATAGTAATAATAACGTTGAGGTGAATTGTGTCACTTATCCCATTGGGTTGGACTCTAATAACCATCCTCGATAGGTGATTGCATCCTGTCGAGTCCTGCCGCTTCCTCATCTCCTAGCGGCACAAATAGTACTGTTTATTCTGGGTAGATTAAACGGATGGCAAGTGCTCGTATGTACAGTGTGCATACAGAATTATCTTGCTTGTCACGACTTTGTGTCAACATCGCGAAATCCATCTTGAAGCGATCCCCACGGCCACTCAAAGTTTCCATGAAGCTCACTTCAGATTTTGCGGCCTCGATCCTATCGCCTCCAAACTCAACCAGCCATGCGTTTGCTGTTGCTATCGGGTTTTATCGCCTTCACCGCCAGCTGCGGGGCTGCTTCGGCTGCGAGGATCTCCGACGAGGCCTGGTCTCACAGTCTGACTGCTACAAACCAGGTCCAGCGTTCCCTCCGTGGGTATGTTGAAGAAGTTAGCGAAGATGAAGATAGAGCTCCCGGTGGTGCCAGTATCGAGAAAGCAGCGGGACAACTAGACGACGCGCTTGCCACCGTCCTGCACAGGCCGCCTCACAGACTTTCAACGGGCTTCAGCAGCGCAGTTCTCGCGAAGATTGACGACATCACACCTAAAGTGAAAGCTGCCATGAAGAATTATCCAGAAGGTTTGAGCGCCTCGGCACTGAAACAATTGAGGCAAGTCGAAGAACAGAGGATCAAATACGCCCCTCTATTTGCAAAAATGAACAATAAATCCCGAGAAGGAATGCAGCGAGAAATCAAACCCTTCCCCGGCATGAAAACTGCCCCTACCATGACATCACACGTGGGTCGCAACGAACAAGTGTATACCGACAAGGGCGGCCGCATGGTAGTTTGCGGAGTGGTTGCGAGGCCCGAGATTGAAGGTGGCGGTATTCTTCTGATGTCGAGCTCGGAAGTTTTCCAAGCAACAATTCGTTCTGCCTAAGGGCGGGTTGGAAAACGGTGAAAGTGCTAGAATGGGGATGCGGCGTGAGCTCATGGAGGAAGGAGGGGTACGCCAACACTATGACTTTTATTTTCCTTGCTGAATAGTATTAACAACTGATGGCTCTGCAGGTTAGCGCCACGTTTAAGGCGAGTCTGGGTGATTCGACCGTGAACGACAAGACTTACAAATCCTTCTTGATGCATGCTGACGAGACCTTCGACCAGTGGCCGGAGAGCGTGCGCTACCGCATCTGGGTACGTCATTGCTTGTCTAAAGAGGTTGCCGGTACTTGTATAACCATGTAGCGCTTCAAACACTGATTGTTATTTTGATGGTGGATCAGTTTAAATGGGACGATGCGATCACGCTACTCACAGACAAGTACCCAGAAATGGCTCCGATTGTTGAGCGTGCACGCGAGGTTGCTGCTAAAATGCAGTAGTTTGGTTTCTTACTAGCCCAAATCAGGTTAGTTCGCGCCATTAACCCTTTCGCGGTGAGAGGGTGCATTCTTCGCCCTTTAGTGTTGTTACCAAAACACGGTAGTAAATCTTCTTCTTAAAGGGCGCAGAATGCACCCTTTTAGCTCCATCCCGCTCTTTGACTACCGGGTTTCGTTTCTACCAATCAGAGTAGAACCTGTAAATAGGGCTGGGGGTAATTTTGAATTGTCCGCTCTTCGAGTGGTTTTTTATTGCTTCGATGGCCGTAATCGGCCCCTGCCACACGACCGCGTCATCGACCAAGTGTGACGCAAACCGTGAGACCTCAGGATTGCTGTTCAGCCATCCACATCACCATACAAAAGATAAGTCAAATGCACTACTCCTGATTCAATTTTTGATATACTTTAATCAACAGACATGCGCACAAGTTTCACCGACTCGGAAGACAAGCTGCTGGTGCAGATCGCCTTTCAGTTCGAGAGGGAGGGCTTGCGGATAACCTGGGACTATGTGGGGCGTCGCATGAAGACAAAGCGCACTGCGCGGCAGCTACAGATCCGGCTGTCCAACCTTAAGAGGACGTACGGGAAGTCGCTTAGCGACTTTCCGCCTTGTTTTTTTAGCGGTATGACTTCACGGCGTCTACTTCGTGCGCGAGGGCCACCACCGCCACGTCCTCACGTTTCTCAGCAGTCAACCTGCGTGCCCTCTGAGCCTCGGTCGCACGTTCAAGGCTTCGACACGCGAGATCATGATCTGGGCGTGCAGAGCGACTGTGGGTACTGTACAGCATCCGTGACTAGTGAATCGGGTGAGGCATGCGTGGAGTGGCTATTGATCCATGTAATGATACTAATGTTGTGCTTGTTGTGTACGCAGTTGCCGTTGTTGTTGCCGGTGAACCTGATGGCAACGACATTACGACCGTCGACGGCGCATCCGGTCAGGCATTATCGGCTGAACGTCTAAGGCAAGGTGCTAGGCAAGGGCACGATGACCAGGAGGCCGCACGCGGACCGAGACCAGGAGGTGCGGCGTGGGGGGAGGGCATGCAGGCAGTGTCGGTGCTCTTTCTAATCTCGTTTTTTTTGTTTGTGATGGCTCAGGCTCTGAGAGCAATGGTGAGAGTGCGGCCATTTTGGCCTTCGACGGTGACCGTGATGCTCAAAAACATGCTGTGCGAGGTGAACGCGGAGGGCGTGTGGGTCGACGGGTGGATAGAGCTGCATGTACTCCGGGTGTGTATCGAGTTTCGAAGCGCGTAACAAAGAGAATGGCATGGCTAACGTGTGTTGTATATGTTGTAGCAGCTACAATTGGTAGTTCTGAGGTTGTAGACGGCGTCAGCATGGACGTTGGTGAATCTACTAATGAGCCAGTTGCTGCCCACCACATGTCAAGAGGATATGGTGTGTGTGCCGAGCACAGAGGTTCTACGACTCGGCGGGAGACAAGTTCTGACAACGGAGCAGGTGTGGGTGGCATTGTTAGGCTACTGATAATTATAATGTGGCTGATGTTGCGCTGTTGTTGTAGGTGCTGGAGACGTTGAGGGTGCTGGTGGCGAGAATGGCGTGAGCGGTGGGGTCGCTGTCGACCACTGCCAATACTCACCCAAACTAAATCAAGTGCAAGCTCATGAAGCAGTGGCTTCAATTTTCGGTAATATCAGTGCGAACGACGTTCGACAGCTAGCTGGTCGCACCTGCGATAATGCAGGTGAAGTTTTACCGTCAGGGGTCTCTCTGATACTTGCAGCTGTTGGGACAATCGGCGAAGCTGATGTTTTTCTCGATGTCGGAGCTGGCGTGGGCAACATTCTCGTCCAAGTTGCTCTTACAACAGACGTTAGAGCTTGTATTGGCGTCGAGCTTCGCAGTGATCTCGTCTCACTCGGACACTGCTCTATTCTACAACAGCTCAAGCATCATTCGCGACTTGGCAAGGTGCTGCTCAAGCATGTAGATGTTAGAGATGCTTCGATGTCAAGGCAACCTCCCATTTGTGAAGCTACCATAGTCTTTGCGAACATATTTCTTTTTGAAGAAGATGCAAAGCTGGTAGTCTCACGTGAACTCAGCGAAATGCCAATGACACGCGTGGTCATCGCAACATCGCCGTTCTGCCCGAGGCATCGCTCCTCGTGCTCGGAACCTTTTTGTAAACACTGGAAGCTGGAGCGCAAGATAGAAGTACATTGTAGCTGGAAGGCGGCGTTACATCCGATATACATATACCAAAAAATATTATGAATCACTTTCTGAGCTAGCACTACTGTAAAGAACCGACCTCCTCGTCGCCAAGTACGAGTGCTGAACATCCACCGCCACTCCCTTCCGATCCACCACCACCGAGTCGGCGAGTGCCGCGTCGCCGCCAAGTCCTCGCGCTGCTACAGCAGCACCAGTATCGGGTTGATGGGCACCACCGAAGCCGAGAGCCGCGTCGCCGCAATGTCCAAGTGCTGCTTGAGCAGCAGCAGCTCCGAGTTTGTGGGCACCTCCGAAGCCCAGGCCCGCGTCGCCGCCACGTGCTGCTTGCGCAGCTCCACCACCGAGTCGGCGTGCACCGCCGTCGACGAGCGCCGCGTCGCCGCCAAGTCCTCGCGCTGCTACAGCGGCGCCAGTATCGGGTTGATGGGCACCACCGAAGCCGAGAGCCGCGTCGCCGCAATGTCCAAGTGCTGCTTGAGCAGCAGCAGCTCCGAGTCGGCGGGTACCTCCGAAGCCCAGGGCCGCGTCGCCGCCACGTGCTGCTTGCGCAGCTCCACCACCGAGTCGGCGAGCACCACCGATGCCGAGAGCCGCGTCGCCGCCATATCCAAGTGCTGCTTGAGCAGCAGCAGCTCCGAGTTTGTGGGCACCTCCGAAGCCCAGGCCCGCGTCGCCGCCACGTGCTGCTTGCGCAGCTCCACCACCGAGTCGGCGTGCACCGCCGTCGACGAGCGCCGCGTCGCCGCCATATCCAAGTGCTGCTTGAGCAGCAGCAGCTCCGAGATTGTGGGCACCACCGAAGCCGAGAGCCGCGTCGCCGCAATGTCCAAGTGCTGCTTGAGCAGCAGCAGCTCCGAGTCGGCGGCACCTCCGAAGCCCAGGGCCGCGTCGCCGCCAAGTGCTGCTTGAGCACCACCACCACCACCGTGTATAGTGTCAAAGACAGCGTTTCCAAGCGCAAGACTACTGCAAGTCCCGAATGCAGCAAGCCCAACCGCATTATTCTGCTCGCCGTCACCTCCTAGACTCGTGCCACCGCGATCAGCTCCACCTTCATGCTCTTGGGCAGCACCACTACCGAGTCGGTGAGTGGCAGCAACACCGAGTCCGGGAGAGGCAGGACGGCCTCCTGGCCCGTAAGCGATCTGTCGTGCAACGCGAGGCCGCTGTACAACTTCAGGTCGAGGCTCATGCGTGGCCTTCAACTTGGCGAGAGCAGAGTGGCGTCGCACGTTTCCTTTCTCAGTAAATAGATCTTTGGGGTAGTAGAACTGGTGAAACTTATCCCAGCATGTTGACGTCGTCGACGGACACATCCACGGCTTGGCGGGATGATTGTGTACAATCTGGCACAGACAGACACCGCGTGTGAGGCAATAGTTTGTTACCTCTGTCGGATACCTCCCCTCCCATCTACAAACAATACAGCAGCGCCGCTTCCTGCTGCTATCCGCATGCATTTGTCTAGACGACACCGAAGTGCAAGCAGTCGCGAGTACAACAGCTTTTCCAATAGGACGCTGCGATGAAGGAGTGCCGACCAGTTCCTCATCTTCGTCGTCTAGCATTTCCCCACTGTAAAGCATGCGACCATCACTGGGTGCGTTCTTCCATTGCCCGTTCAATAATTCTCCTACCAGCTCCATCACAAATTTCCTGTGCGGATCACGAGCCGCTGGCTCGGATTTTATCAACCGTCGCGTAAGATACGCATTAGATCTTGCCACATCGATTAGAGCGAGGGCCAGCTTTTTGTGCCAGCGTTTGTACGAATGACCGTTCGAAGTAGTGAATCGGCCTCGTATTTGATCCAGCCTGTCAACGCCTTGCATGTTGGCGTTGTACTGAGCGACGCACTCTGGGGCTGGAAATGGCTGTTTCTCGCTGCCAACCATGCGTGTTACAGTAGTAACATTTGTAGAGTCTGCATTGGAGACCATGTTGACAACATTTCCGTCGCACCACGATGCTGCCAGCATACTGTGGTCGTGCGAGACAGCCTGGCGATAGTCGCCACGGGTGCAATCATCCTTGTGTAAGATAGTGTGTGCCGGGTAGTGCTTGCTATTCGCACGGATGGTGCCTCGTCCGTATAGCCCCTTCAGACGAAGCTCCTGAAGTAGCTGAACGGAGGTATAATAGTTGTCCATGTTAACAACACGGGTTATTCCAAACAGTGGCCTCGTCACCTCCAACACATGCTGCCGGATTTTCGACACTTCCTCGAGTTCCTCTCTCAAGCTTTGCGCTTCAACTTGATCAATCACACCACTTAGTCGATCCAAGATATCGCTACGATTACAGTGAAGCTTATAATTCAATGCTATCCACGTTGTAGAGCAGCACACCATGTAAAGCCTGAAATGGTACTTCCCTGTCGGCTTCATGGGATTGTACACAATCATGTGACGACCTTGGCGCGAGCGGCAGGCAACACTAGCTTCATCGAGAGCAACATCTCGACCGACGTGAATATACTGACCACCAGTAATCTTAAGCAAATTCAAAAGTGGCCGGATACGAGCTGCCGCATCTTGGTCTATCGTGTTAGGAATAGCATTGAAGCTCAAACATCGACGCAGAAGTTTGAATCGGTGAAGGGTCATGATGCTGTCTAGCGATGTGGTAACACCACCAAAAATTAGATCTTCGGCTTGTTGGCCCCAGTAATTAGCGTACTCGCCCTTATCATTCGTGGCCATGAAGAAGAGAATGCCGAGAAAAATCATCAACTCGTCGAGCGTGAACGGTGTCGCCATTCGTATGCTATTCACCACAGCGTACTTGTTGGTTTCATGTAGGGCTTGGCGCCAGAAGTAGAGAGGTATTTACGCAAAGAAACTTGAACTGGCCGAATGCTCAAACAAATGCTTGAATTCAGGACGCAAGTAGGTTTTACTCGTACCGTCGTCATGTTGGTACAAATATGATGGCGCTTCAACTTGTCCTGACGGGACGAATCGCATGTTTCGGATAGCTTCAACCTCTGAGAGGCTGGTTGGAAGTAGCTCCGTAGGGTCAAACGCCTCAATCACTTCTTCTGCTTCTTCGTCGCAGTCAGAATCGGCGTCCTCAAAGTCAATCTCGTCGGTTGGATCTGGCCGAACCAATATCCGCCAATCTGGGTTCTTCACTCGTGTTAGCGCAATGTAGTTCTTGATTCCAAGCTGCACCATTCCCACACTGATATGCTCCACTGCGCTCTGGAATTGGCTGTCCAGCCAACGAATCTGAAAAAAGTGAAGCGTTCTTCCCTTTCTTGACTTGGCGATACACACGGCCAATAATGTAGGCAGTTCCAATAGGCCTGTATGCCTTCGCTTTCATCCATCGCTCCTTATCGGGCGAAAATGCAATCAACTTGCTGACGTAGACATCCTGCAGCATGATGGGCGGTGTACGTGTAGGAGTTGTTGCAGCTCCTGTTGGCACTGCACGCCCCGGTTGTAGCGAGTCGGGGAATACAACACCTGCACTTAGGTCCCCACTGGCGCCCATGCCGACGCTGTCGCCCACCCCCCTGGCTGTCCTGTTCAGCGCCTGCACCACCAACACGCACAACGTCAGGAACTGGGTCACCTGTAGCAAGCCCAAACACAAGTGCGCCTTCTGGGCAGGCTGAACACGCACCTTGTTGGGCCCCACGTCCTCCACGTCTTCCTGCTGAGCCACGCCCTCTTGCACCACGCGCTCTCGCACTGCGCCCTCTCACACCACCTTCAGCGACGCCTGCCTGACCGGCCGCGCCACCGGCGTCCACGCCAACGCTGTCCCGCACCCCACTGCTGTCAGGTTCAGCACCTGCACCACCAACTCGCACAACGTCAGGAACAGCTTCATCAACAGGTCCGAACGCAAGTACGCCGACTGGGCAGGCTGAACACGCACCTTGTTGATCTGTGCGTCCTCCTGCCGCACCACCAAGCACTCGCACACCATCCTCAGCGACGCCTGCCTGGCCGGCCGCACCACTTGCGCTCACGCTCACGCCGACGCTGTCGCCCACCCCACTGGTTTCGGCTTCAACACCTGCACGACCAGCAAGCACAACGTCAGGAACTACGTCACCAGTAGCAGGCTCAAACGCATGTTACGCCTTCTGGGCAGGTCTTACCCGCACCTTGTCCAGCCGGACGTCCTCCATGCCTTCCTCCCGCACCACGCCCTCTTGCACCATGCTCCCCCGCACCACACCCGGCGACCACCTCCTGACCTACAGCGCCACCGACACCAGCAACAAACACGATGTTAACAACAAAACTAGAACAAAAATTCCGCGACGTCTGCACCGCATCCTTGCTTACTTGTCCCCGGAGCTGCATCTTCGGCAGGAACCTCGCTGACGCGCAGGTCCTCAACGTATCTCAGGACGGCTAGCTCTCCCAGGAGGTAGTCCACCCCCTCGGCGCCATCGTGCCTTCCCCCAGGCCGAATGTATTTGTAGCGCGTGTCCAAGCACTTGCTGGATGGTCGCTTGGACGTCCAGCCAGCTTTCACCAACGCCCCCCACACGTCCTTGAAAACCGCAACGCCTCCAAGACTGCTGGCTGTCTCCATAGGATACCGGGATGATACGCGTCGGCGCTTTCTAGCACCGACCGGCTCGTCATGCTTCCGCTTCATTCCGGGCGGTCCTGATTTCCAAATGAATCGGGTATTGATGGAAGGCTGATACGCGTCGTCAATTTGTAGAAAATATAAAGGGGTTTTGAAAGAGATATTGTATCACCTTTCATGTCTTATTCGCATTCGAACATCAAGGATATATGATAATAGAGTGTCCACGAAAATTTGGGCGCCAAGATTTGGCGGCAAAGTGCTGCATATACAATGTTCCTCTTACCTCATACATAAATTCTCTGGATATTTATATCCAGAGTCTAAGGCGGGATCGCCAGGCCTCGGTAATCCTGTATAAACCTATATTTGAGTACTTTTGTAATATCTAATAGTATGGGTGCGCGCCGTTTAGATGAGAATGCGATGCGATATTACATTACCTGTCCGATTTTATACCAAACATGGTGAATGTTGACCCAGTCGGTGAAGAACGACATTCATGCAACAACCACGGAGGGTCACAGTCGTGCAATAGTCGTGCAGCACTCACGCAACATTGCTGCTTCACACCTACATAGATTGACTCAGTGCGCGTTGACGCTTGGGTCGATCGATAACTAAGTGAAAGGCAGCGTACTAACGTTAAGTTTAAACATTGTATTGACGCACATTACCGTACCGGTCACAGTTCATCTCGGTGACATCGTTGGCTTCTGGATATCACTTCTTTTGCTTCGTCCGGAGACGAGAAAAAAATTGCAAGCAACGAAATTCGACTAAAAGGCGCCGAGATTCTTCCGACTAACGTTGTAAGCCGGCGCCTTCTTCTGGACTAGATTAACTTTCGTGCAGTACTGGTGCACTACTGTAGGTGGTATGGGCATATCCAGAGCTTCGCCGGGCAACGCACGGCATTAGTTAAGATATATGCATCAATTGATGTCACACATTTACGGAGAGCTTAGTGCCCGGAATTGATGGCAAAGTGCTGCATATACAATGTTCCTCTTATCGCATACATAGATTAGGATACATGTATCAATTTACATCACACATTTACGCCGTAGATGGGTCCATACGTCTGGCTGGAGCCAAGTTCTCCGGAATCGTGCCACCGGAGCCGAGCGTCGCGGTGACGCTGGCACCCTGCGAGTAGCCACCGAGCACGAAGACCGTGTTGGGGCACTCCTTGGCAACAGACACCACGTGGTTGGTCATGTCGGTGGCGCCAGGACCAGCACTGGACTGGTCCATGGAGGCGGCGTAGTTGACCGCGTACGAGGACACACTCATGCCGCCGAGGTTGGAGGTGATGCCACTGACCAGCGGTTCACCGCAGAGGCCAAGTCCTTGCATCTCACACCACTGCCACGAGCGAAGACGACGTGGACGTCAGAGCACTCCGCGTTGATGAGGTTGGTGGGGCTGGCCAGCAGCACGAGCAGGACCCGAGGAAGCCGAGCGCGATAGCTACTACGACGCGAGCATCATCGTTCGGACAACGCTGGCGCGTCATCATCCAAAAAAAGGTCAGCGAGGCGAATATATTCGTAACTTTCGCCGTTATATTTCCGCGTCGGTACAATGTGCCAAATTATTGTGACCAATCACGCCAGTAGAGTGCTGAAGCGGACTCGATCACTGCCGATGTTCAACTTTTAGCCAATCAAAATGCAGCCTAAAAGGGCGCATTATGCGCCCTTTTGGGTTCGAAGCTACGACTATCAACAGCATCATTACTGATTAGCTCACCCTCCCTGTCTCTACCAACGGCTTAAAGGGCGATATTTGCGACCTTTTACATTGATTTGACTTAACTTTGTATACTATAGTATAGAAGATATTATAACTGCTCCTCGCGAAAGGGTTAACTGAAGCCGATAACAGAAGTTGGTCGTCGAAGGAGAGAAGAGTGCGACCTGCAAGGCTGGTTACCTCGAGGACTGCAGCGGCAAGAATGGATGGGCGTCAATCCTTCGCGGAGGGTGCACACGTCTACTTAGATTTTGCCAGAAATAAACATACAAATGTCAAGCCAACAGTGATATGCTGATCGATATGTGGCCAGTTGTAACTTCAACCTGATTACCCAATAGGAATCGTGTACGTTTTGACGATTTGCATTCTGATCGAAGTGGGGGGATCATGTAGCGTTTTAAGTCGCGGCGTGTGCTCGGAAACCCGTCTCCCAGAACCAACTGGTGTGCGCAACCACTTCGCCCTAGTCGTTGCTATAATCTAGCAGCACGTTCAGCCAGTCCACTGGAGTTATATCCGGAAATGTGCAAAGAAGACGGCAGCTACACATGGTCGCCGCAAAAACACGAATGTGGAGATATATTTGTTCGCGATCCTCTCCCAGTCGACACCTGCGGCGCCTTTGAAGCGTGTCGGAAACGTTCCAGCGTCCGCTTGAGCGCTTTAGGCTGGCCAGAATGATCGCTAGTGCGAGAGCCCAGTTCCTAACGACCTCTCTTCGACTTCAACGCGCTTACCGCCAAGGACTGCACTATCTTTCGGGACTGGAGCGATGCGCCAGCTCGCGGTATTGGCCTTGCTTGTCTTCGCTCTCGTATCACTCGACAAGTGCCTGGTGACAGCGACAACTTACTCAGTGACGACGCATTACGCCGACTCGGACACGACGTGTGGCGGTACACCATACAGGATCGAAGTCAATGAAGACTCGGAGTGCAGCGAAGCCGATTGTGCTGCCTCTGTCAATGGCTTGTATGACGGTGTCGCCTCCACTGTCTGCACGAAAGACTACCAGAATGAAGTGTGGAAGCGATTCGGTAGCAGCGTGTACCTCCTGCAAGTCGTGTACCACGACAGCGTGTGCTCAAACTTCGCGTATGTCCGCGCGTACATCGCGAACGACGAGTGTGAGGTGGGATCCACGTCCAGTTGGTTCATCGCTCGCATCGAGACCAACGGGTCCGCGACGGTAGAGCACTTCACAACTGAGTCATGCTCTCCGGACGACCTCTTCTTGAACACGGAGCGTGCGACCAAGGCAGACCTCGACAGCAACGCATGCGACGCCAACTACGAGTACCAGTGGTTCACCAACAAAGGCAACACCGCGGCCCCTCTCGTCAGCAGCACGGTCACAGGTAGCAGCAGTGGAGGGGGCATTTCCACCGATACGACCGACTCAAGCAGTGCATCCACAGATACCACGTCAGACACAACAAACACTCACGACTCCGCTACGAGTCCAGACACAGCAACAACGGACAACACGAGTACGACTTCTTCGTCAGGCGATGGCGGTTCTGGACTCAGCGTAGGAGCGATTGCTGGCATCGTTATCGCAGGTGTCGTGGCGATCGCAACGGTGTATGCGATTATTTTTCACAGAGACAGACCGATCGCGATCACTTGTTTCTCTGCCTCTGTTGTCTAAATCAAATGACACACTGTAGTAAACTCGATTGTAAACGATCTAGCACTCGATTCCCCCACAATACCGTAGGTGCCAGGCAGCTGTGAGAGATCAGCTTAGATCGCGACAGGTTTAGCTTCTGGTGTGTTTAAAGATGTCACCAACGCGCAGTTCTCCAGCACTTCGTGGCGCCTATGCAGCAAATCTCTGTGTCCGAGCACTTTCGTGCCACCTACATCGCTTTGCTGTTCGACTGCGGTCGACGGGCGTTGGACAAGAATGGTCGCCGTTATTGTCAGTACCGTAGCAGCTACTCGAGGCTGGGGCCGCACACTGCAGCCAAGTTGCCTCTTCACGGTTTGACGACTTCAAGGTAACCTGCCGCGCACAAGACAGCGAGCATTTGCCCGGAATGGTCTTGGCCTCTTGGTTGGCGGTGGTGGTGCTGACATATAACGCCGCGCAAGTATAGGATCCCGTGTGTGATCGCTCGAAACGGTCTGCTGTCATGTCGGCAATGGAAGGCATAAGGTTAGAGCTAATAGGTTGTGCAACGCCCGTGACGTGCTGTGCGCCTTTGCTCGCGAGGGTACGTGGCAGCCTTATCGCAAAAGATTTCCTTTCGATTTCCGGTGATCGGTTACAGAATTCATTATGCGAGGCATTATCCTCCCTGCGTCCGTTTTAAATCGCCCTACTCTGTCGACATTTCTATGCATATTTGGGGGCAGTTCCCGGACAGCGTTGCATTCTATTTCGAAGATATTTGATCTCCCAGGTGCGCCACGTCCACTCGTAAAATGGCTACATGCTACTCTGCCCCAAGCAGAAATGCTTCAGTTTAGCAACAAGTCGCAGCAGCTCCATTCCCCGACTTACCTCGTCACCGTCGTCCGAGTTCGCTGCCATGCCGTCACCGCAACAGCAGCAGCGTCCGCTTGCCGAGTTGCTGGAGCATTTGCACCTGGAAAGCAGCCAGCCACCAGACGAGAGATTTGCATGGCTGCACCGACGCTCGCAGCACACGCAGCACCCGTTGGTGCAGTTCGAGTTTACCAAGGCGTACCTCACACTGCACATTGTACCAAGGGTGGCCCGACGGAGAGGAGACCGTCGTCGCAAGTCGGTCAGCAATGGGAGCACGCCTTCAACAGGAAGCAGTGGCAGCAGTTCCGAGGAGGGCGAGAAGCCAGGAGACCCGATCTTCATGAAGCTCAAGTGGGAGGAGGTGCTGGGCGCGCACTTGCAGACGGCGTGTGGTCAGCCGCTGTGTCGACGCTCGGTTGTCCCGCGCAGAGTCTACATGCTGGCGCTGTACGCGTGCCCCTCGGACGGATTGATGGCCAACGGAAGTGAGCATCACCACCACTTGCACCACCACAAAGAGGACCTCCCAACGAGGCGGCGCCTGCGAGAATGGACATTCAGATTCTACGGCGACGAGATCGAGCGCGTTGCTCAACTGCATCACGCGTTGAACAAGTGGGCCGACCCGCGCCGAGATACTCTCGAGGATATCCACACCCAGACACTGTTCAAGCCGGACGGGGCCATTTCAGGCCCGCTGCGCAAGTTCCGCGTGCTCATCGATCGCAATGAAGGGTCGGGATGGAGTCTGCGCAAGTACGAGCAGTTCGTGGCGCCGATTTTCCGCGTCGCTAACATCGACACGACCCTAGAAATCACTGCAGACGTTGAGCGTATCCGCGAGATCGCCAAGCAGCTCCCACTCAATCACTTCGAGTGCGTCGCAATAGCAGGCGGCGACAGCTATCTTCATGAGTGTAAGCAGCTTGCGCTCATCACTGTAAGCCTGCGAATCTACCCAACTAACTATGCCTTTCATTTGTGTAGTTATCCAGGGACTTATGGCTCGACCTGACTGGAAGCTGGCGATTCGACAGCCGCTGGGGATCTTGCCGATCGATAGTGGGTCGGCGAATGGGCTTGCAGCCTCTGTCGCCCACCATGGCCACGAAAACTTGGATCTAGTGAATGCAGCCTTCGCACTGGTCAAGGGCCGACCGCAAGACCTCGACATTACGTCCGTGAACAATGGAACCGAGACCCGCTACTCGTTCCTCAAGCTCGAGTGGGCGTTGTCGAACGAAGATCAGTCCATTCCAGCCCAGATGACAAGTGGCGTTCTTGCTGATCTGCGCTACTCAATGTCGCTACGGAAACAGATTGCACACACACCAGCATTCTCCGGTCGAATTTGGTATCTCCGCGAGGATGCCGAAGTCTCCCAGCCAGCAAAATATTTTCAGCAGCACCCAAGCGACGACAGTGAAGCGGAAGATGCCCCTGGTCAAGATCTATTCAATGATCTGGGCCACGGAAAGTGGACAGAGCTGCAAGGCCCGTTCCGCAGTGCATGGGTCACGAACGCTAGCCACGCCACGCCGTCCGCGTTTGTGGCCCCAGGCGCGCAGCTCGACGACGGGTATACATACATCACAGCCATCGACGGCACCCACCCGCGCAGCGAGGTTTGGCGAATGTTATTCTCGCTTGAGACAGGGCGACATCTCAAGCGATCAGCCGTTCAGCAGATCGGAACGAGAGCTTTGAAGCTGCAACCGGAACGTGCTTCTGACAGATTGTGCGTGGACGGACATCCGATGTCCGGACCATCCCTAGTTGCACTGGTACATCGGGGTCTGGCCCGGATCGTTGCGTTACCACGCCAGCGACAGAGTGAAAAGGCCTAACGTTATTAATAATTCTTGGTGGCGCATTTTCGGGAACTGTGAATTGAAACCCTTGTTGCTTGTCTGCAAAATGCGATACGTTTTCCAAGCTAATATCATCGCGGACGCTCTCGCCTGCAGTTGTGGCAGTCCAGGGAGAACCGTCCATGCAGGCAGATTACACCAAGAACCCAGAGCAGATTCCTGGCTATCATCCCTGTGCTCCTGTCGTGATGTCCGCGAACCGGTAGTATGGTATTCTCTGGATTTTATATCCAGTCCAGAGTCCATCCCAGGAGGCGAATGGGGGGCTAATCCTTGCATAATACATACCATCCGTAATCTGATAAAGTCGGGCGTGAAATATAATAGTTACAGCCTCCGTTAAAAAATAACCTCTATCGTGAAAATATTATGATTGTATGTTGACCCATCCGCTGAACATTACGACAAACTACCCATGATAATGATAAATAGTATTCGGTAAAAAGAAATAATCACTGTCGCATTCAATATTATCTAACTGTGAAACCAGCATCACCGTGATAAATGATTGATCTGGACTCCACTCGGGCAACATTGCACTCACGGATTATTCCGCAATATCAGGAGCACGAACCATGGCGAACCCAGCTCGACTGACCTTGCATGGCTTCACACTGCTGCTCTCATCTAGCTGACGCGCTGGGACTAACGCCCGAGTATTGTTTTCTCCCGTAGCCTCTTGATTGAGGACGAAAGCGCTGCCTTTGCGGGGGCTACAAGTAATACTTAAACATGAGTAAAATAATATTAGCCTAAGTCATCACCACCTTTTTCGGCGAAATGCAAACTATAATACTATCGATCTTTGACCATTATTATACCCCGGATATTATCTGTGCGCGTACAGCTCACTTTTCATTGCACTTCAACCAACTAGGTTTTATCGTTTTCTGTGGACTCTCCTGGAGCACCGCTCCGGATCACCTATTATAATAGTATTCTTTCAGCTGAAGGCTGAAAGCACCAGGGTCCGGGGGCATTTCTAAATCGACACGTTTTGATTTATTGAGATTCTTTCAGCGCTTTCACACTTTTGCAGCGGATTTAAGTCGCGCGCTCATGCCTTCAGTATGCCTCCCGCTCGCATGGGGACTTGCCCGAGCCAGGGATCTGTAGTTGACTCCAGAATAGTAGCGATAGTAGTGATATATCACTACTAATAGTAGTGCTGTGCTATATTACTAGTGCTTGAGCTGAATAGTAGTGCTACTAGAATAGTAGCGTGAAAAAACTAGCGATAGTTGTGCTATTAGCCCTACTATAGTTCCCAATCTTCACCCTCAAATTATGCGAGATCAATCACAGTAGGGTCGCTTGAGCACGAGATTCCGGTTGTGTTGAGCTCCTTGGAATCGTTGCCAGGTTCTTCAACACTGACAACGATTCCAAGGAGCTCAACACAACCGGAATCTCGTGCTCGAGCGACCCTACTGTGATTGATCTCGCATAAGCTGAGGGTGAAGAAGAATAAGGGACCCCAAGCGGTGTTCCGGATCACATTGCCCAAGCAGTATTCTGGATCACGTTGTCCGTAGTCGGGAAACTTGCGTCTGTTGCTACTAATAGGCTGGTGTTCGACTGCGTTCCAAGAACGCGTGCTCTCGATAGGATCCTACGTGATGAGTCCGCTACGGACAAGGACAAGGACCGAGCTAATTCTGCGCCATAATTGCCAGGAACTAAGTCACATGGAGGAAAATGTTATGTTGGACACAGTACTAATATTAGTTATATTAGTAGTGCTACTACTATCGCCAAAGTCGATCTACTATAGTAGTAGTATTGCTATTGGCTAAGAGTCGAATAGTAGCAGTAGTAGTAGTATCACTACTAAGCCATATTGTCAAACCCTTGGAAGACCTCGTGCGCGCACCGCGCTACTGTTTGTTTTGTAAATCCAGAGCTGTTTCGTGCGAAGTCGCGGCTTTGTAACAAGATGTGAAACGCTTTATGCTAGAATATGAATTTGTATGACTTACAAAATTTGGGTACTACAGAGTATAGCGGTTTGATAAACAACCGCATTCTTGAGGCGATCACTATTTTACGCTTATAATAGGGGTTTCAAAGTAGATTTTTGCCAAACATACTAACATAATGACAAGAAAATTTCGCCTCTCTCTGATGGCTGTTTTTCAAGTTACTTTGAGTCCCCTGCTAGCGATCAGCTAGCAAGGAAACATAATTGCTAGCATGACATTCGTGTACGGCAGAAGTACCCAGCCTGTGCTGTGTCTACAGCGCCAAATCGGCGTCCAACAGCAGGATATGCACCGACGTTAAGTCTGCACCCGCGAGCAACACCCGGTCTATCAGCAGCATTTTCGTAACGAAGGCAGGCTTTTTGGCTTTCAGGAGCTTAGGTGTTTTTGACTCGAATTGGGCGTCAAGGAAACCTAGCATAGCGGCAAAACATCAAACCGCTCTTATTGGCTAATTGCATACTTAGGGCCGGTTCTAACCAGGCGCCATGCCTGCCATGATGTGCCATCCCCTTTGCGATTGGTTGAAATGGTGTCGAGGGTAGGTTAGTAGTGCCACCAACGTGCCACGGATGGCACTCGAAAGTGCCATGGTAATCTACCGTGCCTGGTGCCAGTGTTGTGTCTTGGCAGTCTTCGACTTCATTTTCGCGCGCGCGCCAATCCTCTCGCCTACGATGGAGTCGAACACGCTTGCTGTTGTGGCTTTATTGCTAGTCGTGGCACTGATATCGGAGACCACGAACCCCCGCAGGGAGTGCTTGCAGAGGGAGAGGCTAAACTGGAGACACCATTCGCAGCTACTGCTGAACGAAGGTCAGTTCAAGCAGTACTACCGGATGTCGTTCAGGTCTTTCGAACGTCTTACTCGGCTGCTAGCTCCGAGCCTTCGCGTTAATGAAGCCAATCCCGTCGTCGCACGGGCGGCGTGGATCCCCTGTCTCCAGTCAAAAGGTGCAGATGCTTGTGTCTTGGCTGGCTGGGTACTCATTTCATCCTGTTCGAGTTCTTTCTGGGGCCAGTAAGACGGGATTCTACGATAGCATTCACCAGGTCATGGATGCCATCATTGCCCACGACGAGATTCAGCTTCGATTTCCAGTCACAGAAGAAAGTCTACAGCAATCTGCAGCGGGATTTGCTCGGAGGAGCAAACACCGGGTACTGGTCGGCTGCGTTGGAGCAATTGATGGTTAGTTGTGTAGAATTCAAGTTCCGCGTCGGGCAGAAGTCAAGCGGGTGACGTCTTTAGTTTCGGGGCCTACCAATGTTATGGCGTGAACATTCAGGCATGTGTAGATCACCACAGCCACTTCACCGCGGTGGCTTGCAACAGTCCTGGCGGGATGGGAGATGCGCTGGCTTTCCTCCGGTGGAAGCTACCACGTATTGTCGAGGAATTTCCTGTCGGACTTTTTCTCGCAGGTGACAATGCCTACTCAAATAGCAACAAGCTTCTGACGCCCTTCACGAGACCTCAAACAACCAATAGCTATCGCGACGCTTTCAACTTCCACTTGAGCCAACTTCGAATCCGCGTGGAGATGGCATTTGGATATCTAGTGAACAAGTGGCGTATATTCAAGTCGCCGCTGCGGGTTCGCATTGCGAACGTACAAACGGTTGTGAATGTCGCCTGCATCTTTCACAACTGGTGTATCAATGAACGACTTCGTGAGGACAACATGTGGGATGTCAGTGAGGACGACGACGTTGCTAGCGCTCTATCCAGGGTTAGTGGCTCTCCCGCTGAGCCAAACATTGATCTATCAGTAGGTGACGAAGATGTGTCCCTGTACCGACGTCTCTACTTGCCCACTCAAGTTTATCCTGAACAAACGTCCGAGTCAGAGCTGCTTCGCAATGCCTATGTTGCCAAACTATGAGAGCTAAATCTACTTCGCCCTGGTTACAACATACGCAGAGCTGCACTGGAACGAGCTAGTCAACGTGAGTAGAGTCGTTGTATTGTTGGGTAGACGTTAACGAGAGATTGTTAAGCTTACTACTTACTGCGTCCCCTCCTATCTCCTACTTGGAAGCACAGAACCTGTTCTCCATTTCATTCAGCTTCTTGCGGTACATGTCCGCGCTGCGTTGTAGCGCCCCAGCATCCAGCCCCTTCGCCTTCACATCATCGATGCGACGGTCCACCAGCTCGATAAGCTTGTGCATCTTCATGAGCTCGTCAACTATCGACGGCTCTGATGGCATGACGCTAGCAAGAAGCCCCTGTACCGTCTCCACCACATCGCTTTTGCAGCGCTTTGGAGCTGGAGCCTGCATTTTCAGCAAACTGCTGCGCTCGCGCTCCCGAGAATCGAGAGAGTCGATTTGGTCACACTCGCGAAGTCCGCCTTCAACGAAACCCGTCAGATCGTGCTTGATCTCCAAGCACTTGCGCAGGTAAACTACGTCAACTGCACCACCGCAATAGTCGAAAAAGTCGTCTCCATGCTCGCCCGATTTCGTGAAGCACGCCATCGCCTTCATGTAGTTGCTGTTGCACTTCTTTCACAAGTCACACAAGCTGCCAGCGTCATGGACAACAATAACGGATGCATCGACGCTGTCAAAACGCACATCCGGGCTGATCAACTTGTTATAGTCCGTGCGGTTGGTGTTGAACTCGACGGTAACATCGCGCCAAAAAGACGACCCGGAGTGAATGCCCCCAGTGTCAAGCTGCTGTCGGGTTGGGGTATCACCAATTGAAGCGAAGCGAACAGCAAAAAGATCCGAAAACAGCAGGTTCAACAACCGGATACAGCAATGCTTGGATCGTGGAGCAGCCTTGGAGGTGCCGGAGTCGATCGTCGCCTCCAAGTGGGCATGGTGGTAAGCGTCATACTCCTTGAGATGCTTGACACGGTCAGCAGCGGACGTCTTCCTGGTCATCCGCAGTTTTCGGCTAGTGCATTCCTTCCGTAGCTGCCCCACAGTCCATGTCGAGTAGTCATCGGACACCGGGGGAGTCGTCGTCCCGTTATCCTTTACCGCCCAGTAGGCGGAGACAACAGCCGGCGTGTTGGCTTCTTCAAATGGCTCGTGGGCGTCAGCATCCATCTCGAAGTTGCGGCTTTGACTCTACCAAACAAAAACGGCAATGGCACAGCCAGAGCTCCTGGGAGTACACAAATTGAGTGGCGGGGGTGCTCGTACATATTGATCAACTGCGCAATGAGAAGCTGCAGAACGAGAAGCTGCGAAAAAAGAAGCTGCGGGAGTATTGTCGGCGTGGGTCTGGCGTGGCGTGGCACGGTCCATGCCGGACCAACTTCGGTTGGTACATATGAAACCCTACCCTCTTACGGCACGGTATGGTAGGCATGGCGCCCAGTTAGAACCTGCCCTTAGGTCTATATGTTTCCAGGCTCATGTCAACTTTGAAACCCCCTATTATATATATCCTCCTTACGTTGAATATCACATAATACCACGTATTATGTGATATTCGACATAAGGAGGATATAGGAATACAGTCGCGCACCTCGTTTTCGGCACCGCTGAAACCTTATACCCGAATTCCCTTTGTTATGACATACTCCTTGTTATGGCATACACCGGTAATTAACCAATAGGATGACGAATGGGAAGAGCTATCACATACAGAACCGAAACTGTATCTCCTACAGAGCTAAAAGTTTTCAAACAGGCACTTTTGGACCATGCAACTTGGTTTGATGGGGAAGCATCAACCATATCCACCAGCTTCTGAAAAATACGACTTCGTTAACGAGCAGCAATGCATTTAGATATCGAGCAGCAGTAGATTCCTGGTCATATAAAAAAACGCCCCCGTTGCACTCCATGATTATAATTATGGAACCATACAGGATTACAAAATTGACCAGGACTGTAATTTAAAAATAAATTTCATGAATAATATGCTCAACCGCCACTTGAGCTTTTGCGGACGGACGCAACGCAACGCGCTCCCTCCCGACGCACACGCCGGCCATGGACGCACGTGGGGACCATGCAGGGGAGGAACGCGCCCCTGACGACGGCACGGGCGGACGCAGCCAGAGGCGCTTACGCAGTGGTCCTGGTATACCTCGGAAGAGCAGCGGCAGAGAGGTGGACGGCAGCAATACGCCGCACAGCAGCGCTGGTGAAGGAAGCGACGCCCACGAAGAAGATGCCAGCGAGGAAAACAGCGACGGTGCCAACGAGATCCAGACCGTAGAGAGGTGCCGTCGGATGGCGAGGGCGATGAGAGCCAGAGATCAGCGGATATGTCGGGTGGTAATGTTGTTCATGAAGATGGCGTGGCTGTGGATCCCTCAGAGCAATGGCACGAGAGCTGGAAGGCGTGGCAAACTTACTTGGCTGAATACTGTGCTCAGACTATGCAGGTTCTTCCTGTTACGGAGACCATGTCACGGCCAGAGCGAAACCGACGTCTACAGAAAATGAAGAAAGGTTCTGCTGAGATGCTTCCGGACGGATGTGATCCCTATCAACGGACGTACATATGTACACATGGGTGGCTCAAGCGCAAGTCGCGCAGTGATGGGAGCAGACCGCGCCAGAACATTCTGGTCACGAACAGCCCATATCGCTTCATTGTGCAGTGCGACGTGAGCAGACTTCTGCTACGAGTGAAGAATGGTCTCTTCTTGCACAATCACCCCGTTTATAATAACCCCAGCTGCAAGACGACGAAACCGAGGAGAAGTTGCCCCCGCCACAAGAAGCAGATCAAGACCCTGCAGAGTCTGACGCGCCACCCACACAAGTCGCGTCGTGCAGTAAGTAGCCAACCTATTTTCGACAGGAAGCAGACAGCTAAACATTAGCTGAACATTAGCTACACGAAATAATACAACGCATACCTCAATCTGTTGTGTTCGTCTCTACTGTCCGCTATGGTTCATGAGTCTGCATGCGTTTACACTCCGTGTGTACACTAGCAATGCCATTCTTCATGTACCTGTACGTTGCCTTCTACTATAATCCAGTATTACCCATGATTAATCCTGGACGAGTCCTGCGTATAATTGCAGCCACACACTGCATATCTTCATCGTCCTCGACGAATCTTTCAGCTTGAAGTAATTAGTTAAGTTAGTTTCTGAAGGACAGGATTAATCCTGTATGAAATCATGGGTTTTTACAGTATTATAATACTGGACCATAACACCTGCCTAAAAAAAGACTTCATGTAAACAGTCCAGCGAGTATCCGGTCTATGTGCGTACGTTTACTGTATGCCATAACAAAATGAATTCGGTTTGTAGTTTGAGATACTCAATCAGGATTCTATCCGGCCAATTTTACGTCTGGGATTTGATCCATTTTTTTGGCTTAGATATGGTCCACCCTGCCGAGAACGAGGCGCACAACTGAATGTCGTCAACGCCTCCATCTCGTTGCTGGAAGCAGGTTCGACATAATTAGTGCTAGCGCAGCATCATTCCACTCAAAGTTCCAGTTTTATTTAAGCACTTTGTAATAGTCGTTGGCGGCTTAGCTGCCCAAGCGTCTTTGAAGAATGAGCTTGTTTTTAATGTTACATCCATACATGCTCCGCTGCTTCGTAACGAGCCTTGAATGACCGAATCGTGCTTACAAAAGACAAAAAGCGCAAGATAGTTTCGATTTTATATCAAAATTGAGGAACGTTTTACATGCTTCGTGTGACTGCATAGCCTATGTCATTTGTGTGTGTGTGTGTGGTGGTGGTGGGGGGGGGTACGTGAGAATCTTGCGATTCGAAGGGTTGTCGACAAGAAAAATAACCTTGCGACAGCCGCCACGTTCGGGATAAGGAGCCATTCGTCAACTATGGCGGATGCCGTTCAGGCTTTTTGTTAGACTTATGCGAAATAGACTAACCTTTAGTGGCCGCCCCCTTTTGAAGGACCGTCATTTTGGTTGACTGGGTACGCCACGAATGCATGCTGCGACATCATGGCCGCACGCAGTGATGACACGATGCGCACTAGCCGTACGCAGTGATGACACGATGTGTACGAGCGTGCTGCACAGCGATGACGCAATGCAAACTGGACTCACGCAATGATGTATGGAAGAATGGGCGTGATCTGCAGCCATGCAGCAACGGTTACGTGCGTTCGGGACGAGCCGTCCCCGTTCGACTGCGAGCGGCATAAGGCATAAGGTGACTCTGGGTTCTGGGTTATGAGATCTCAGTCGGACTGGAATATCATTTCTAGTTTGCACCCACAGAGTCGTCGCGCCCCATTAGTGGCACACCTGGTAGGGCTATCGTTAGATGGAGGGCACGCAGTTCAGGCAGATTCTAACGGAGCTCAAATACATGTCAGTTTGAAATTTCATCCCAGTGCGCAATAGAGGAGGTGGCAGGGGCTAACCGAGCGCCGAACCAGAAAAAACATATTTTTCGCGGATTTCTGACTCAAGACGATGGAAATCGAAGAAGCTGCTGACCTATCCATCGAAGCCCCCCGCTCCCAGCGTCGCCTGAGCTGCAGGAGATGCGCGCCGCTACTGCGACGAGGTTTGGACGGGCAGCGGCGTCTACTATCGTCCGGTCCCGTTGCTACGCTGACGGCTGGGTCTGCAGCCTGATGGGAGCTCTTCCGATGATGGCGACGTGACAATGGCCATGCCATCACCAGGACGTGACACGCCAGCTGTCAAGACCAGTCCGGCAGAGAAGGAGAAGACCGAGTCTGTGCGGATCACGAACACCTCAACTCTTCCTGTGACGTCGCGGTACGCGGGCAGCACGATGAAGGATCTACAGAGATTCATGAGTGCATACGATACCTACTATCATTCGCTAAGTGCGTTTGATACGGGTTTCGGGCGTCCATTTATCATGCCGATCAGTTGGTGCATTGAGGAGAGAACATGCCATGTACGAGTTCCAGAAGATCCCTAATGAAGTGTCGGAGGGGGAGGGGATATCCTATTTCCTGCAGGCCCGGGAACCGGAACTAGAGGACTACACGGCAGTGGACCTGACTATGAAACAATTTAAGATGAAGACAACTTTCCTGATGCCGTGTCGCGTATGGGTCAGCTGTGGCTGATATGCACCATATCCTCGAGGAACATACCGTGGAGCAGGTGATGCTGGAGCGGGAACAGAAGAAAATTCTGAAGTATTTTGTCGCAGCAATAGAGCCGGCGGAGTTTCGCGAGGCGATTGAGAAGCGTTTGCAATGCGCCCAACACAAAGATCTGAAGACTGATATTGTCAAGGGTTACGCGTGGGTATTGGAGCGACTGAAGGCATATTTGGTCTGGCAGCCGGCCCAAGTAAAGCCTCAGGCTCGTGCGCAGAGTAAGTGTGGTCAACAGCGTCGCCGACCGACAACCGTAGCCATGGAGCAAAATCTGTACCGACATCGGGAAACAACAGCGGCGGTCGAGCAGGTTCGACAGAGGGCAAGCAACCCCCCCCCAAAGCCACCCAGTGGAAATCCACCTCGTCGTATCTACCTTAAGTGCGAATCGCAAACGCATTTGGTGCGGCAGTGTCCAGATGGGACCCCCGATGAAGTGGATAATATCCTAGCGGCGTGAAAACCGTCGACAACACTGCGACTAGCACTCACTTCAAGCGTGAGCAAGTTGTGAAGGAGGTCAGTGCCGAGACAGATTGTTTGCAAGAAACTCCGTCCAACCTTTGGTTCAGGTAGAGGAGCTCGACCACGCCGACCCGTTGGACCTCCAGGAGTTCTTCCCGGAAGTTGGTCCACCCGTGGCAGATTTTGTTGGTCAGCAGCCTGTGTCTGAGGGCAAGTAGCAGCCCCCAGTCAGTGGGTTGTGCAAGTAGTGGGTTGCGTAGGCAGGTACGGGATCGAGATGAACCTCCTGGCTCCATGATCCGTAGTGCACTAAGCTTCCAACTGATTCTTTCTGGTTCCACTTTAGGCCTGGCACGCAAATAATTCACTCACTTCAGAATACAAAGAGCGAACCGCAAGAGCTCGCTTGCCTTTTCTTAGAGCTGCAAATCTACAGTTTAAGAGTCTTGTTGCCTCACCGACAAGCAGACCCATGGCGACCCACACGTCCCCCCGAACGAACACTCGCGCGTCTAACGCCACCACGAGCACCGCAGTCACGCCGCCTCGCACCATGGTGACTACATCTCGTGCCAAGCGAGCCGCCAAGACTCCCTCTCGTGCCAAGGCTGCCACCAAGGTGACCCCTCCAAGGCAGCGGCAAGCGGCACGTCGCGTAGCGATCTCGCCAGCGCCGAGCAGAACGAGGCATGGGGTCGCTGCAACCACGGCGGCTTTACGACAGCAAGTGCAGGCGAGCTCAGGCCCCGACTCGGATGCAGACAGCTTTTCGTCCGACCAGGGCGCCGTCGTCGACAGCGGGGACGGGGCAAATGGGGGAGATGCCAGCGTCGGAGACAGCAGTGACGACGATGAGTTCGAAAGCGACGGTGATGACAGCAGCGATGGCGACGTCTAGCGCACGAACATCGACGACCACCCACTCGCCGTGGCCGTCCGGAAGCTGGAAGTCGGGGGCAAGCCGAACCTGAAACAGCTCTCCATCGACCCATTCACTGGGCGCATCGAGCCCGACGAGTTCGACAGCAAGGTGCGAGCATGGTGGACCGAGTTCAACGGCCAGATGTCGGGCGCCCAGCTTCGCGATAACTACCAGTGGTCCGAGCTGATCATTTCTCCAGGCCTCGCTCAAGGGAGACGCGTCCAAATGATTCAACCGGGCATGGATGTCGAAACCCCGGATGAGCCTGCAGCAAGCTGAGAAGCTGTTGATTCGCCAGTACTTCACGAAGATCGACGAAGATGCCATTCGAGACGAGATACGCGGAGCCACCAAGAAGTCAAACGAGAGCTACGAGATGTTCTCGCAGCGACTGCAGAACATGGCTGACTCGTTGCCCGCCGGGGTAGGTAAGAGGTCGAATGCCAAGGCTGCGTTGTCGGCCTTCATTAAGAAAGCGTGCCCCAGCCAGACCACGCAGCTCGACTTCTGGCTGTCGACCCAGAACCAGGACGTTCGACCACGTGCAGCCATGAACAAGTTGGTGGACCTCCTCGGCCGACTCACGAGGTCGGACGGTGTATTTGCAGACTGCGACGTCTACAAGAAGTCCAATGCAACTGTCGCGCCATCCACAAAGGCGATCGCAGCAATGGCAACGATCGTTGATCGGAAGCGCAAGAATGGAGGAGGAGGAGGTGATCGGCCGTTTAAGCATGGACCTTTCGTGCAGCCCGCGTGGGTAACAGAGAACACGTTGTGCCACAAATGCAAAGGTCGCGGCCACATCGCTCGCGACCCTGCGTGCCCCAAGAACACGAAGGCGAAGAAGGAGTCGCCGCTGAAGCTTGCGGCCATGAAGGCCATCGCTGAAGTCTCCGCGTGAGGGACCGGCGATGGCACCGGGTCCTCCTGGATTCCGGCGCGCCGTACCATCTGACGGGCCACCATCACGACCTTTGCAACACAAGGGAAATCTCCCCACCAAAGAGCTTTACGGTGGCGGACGGAAGGACGGTGTCGATCAGCACGGTGGGGGAGCTGCACGTACAGACCATGGTGAAAGCAGGCAAGGACATGAATTATATTTACCTGATCGTCCCCAACGTCTACTACGTGCCGGGCATCTCGACCACGTTGCTCTCCGTGTTCCGGCTCATCCAAGCTGGTAAACACGTCCTGTTCGACAACAAATCCTGGTCAGTGACACGAGGAAAACAGCGGCGACCCATACTCGAGGCTGTATCTGTGGACGGAGTCTACGAGGTGGTGACCCCAACGTCCAGCTTCCACAGCGAGGCGGGTCAAACGCTTGCAGTGGCCACGGCACCCAAGCCCGAGTCGCTCCTCACTTGGCATCGACGACTCGGCTACCTAAATTACCACGCTTGCCGCGCGCTCGCGACGAGCAATGCAGTGACAGGAATGACGCTCGCAGCGGGACCAGACCCACCACCGTGCGTGTCGTGCGCGAGGGCCAAGATCACCGACGCCCCAGCGCCCAAGTCGAGGACGAACAACGAAGTCATGGCCTCTACCGTTTGCCACGTCGACCTGGCCGGTCCGATCGAGCGCTCGTACCACGGCTCTGAGTACTTCATGGTCGCGGTGTATCAAGGCTACGTCAAAGATCTACGGATTGAAGACCGATGACGAAGCCGGGGAGCGCACGGCTGAGTTCCTGACCTACGTGCAGCGCCAGTCACGCGTACCGATTCGAGACTTGAAGGCGGTGAGGACGGATGGCGTCGGCGAGTTCAAGACCACAGACTTCCAGCAACTGGTAGCGGAGAAGGGGCTACAGCACCAGCACTCTGTGCGCTATCGCAGCAGCCAGAACGGTGTGGTCGAGCGAGCGATTCGCACTGTGACACAGATGGCGTGCGCAATGCTGCTCGACTCCCAACTTCCGCACTACCTCTGGGAAGACGCACTCACTCATGCTGCATATGTTCGCAACCGGTTGCCAAGGAAGGGATCTGTACAACGCCACACGAGAAGCTATTCGGTAAGAAGCCATCACTTCGTCAGTTGCCCGTGTTCGGACAGTCAGTTGTGATCAGGGTACCGGATCAACTACGCCGTAAACGCTTCCGCTTTGACGGACGTGGCGATTTGGGTGCCTTCGTTGGTTTCTCGGAAGCCATTAAAGTTTATAGAGTCTATGTTCCGGGAAATGCTCAGCAAATTAGGGAACGTGCTGGTGTGCTGGCCCTGGATCGGATGTTGTACGACGAAGTCGTTCTGCCAAGCGCCGATATCGCCCCGCCGCCGGCAGAAGATGGAGGAGAAGACGAACAAGGGCTCGAAGATGTGGAAGTCAAGGAAGGATTCGAGAGCCCAGCCGCACCCACGAGCACAATAGCAAGGAGCCCTCGAGAAATGGAAGACGTGCAGCGGGAAATGCGCACCACACACTGGACACGTGCCGAAGTCGAGGAAGTGAATGACTCCAGCGAGCTCATGGCTAATCGCAGGTCTGAGCGGCAGTCGGCGAAACAAGTGAGCAAGATTCTCGAGCGACGGACGTCACGGCGCCTAGCAGCGAAGCCTATCAGCGCGGCGTACCTCCTATTGATCGAGATAATCGGAGAGCCGCTGAACTTGGCCGAGGCGCGCCGGACACCACAGTGGTACGAGTGGGAAGCCGCCACATGGACGGAGGTACGGGCGCTAGAGGCCAATGACACGTAGGACCTGGTGGATCTTCAACCAGGTATGCGTGCTCTCGATAACACCGTGCAACTGCGGCTGAAGCTGGCCGCAGACGGCAATATCGACAAGTACAAGGTGCGCGTATGCGCGCGTGGGGACCACCAGGAGTATCTCATTGACTACGTCGAGACTCACGCCCCGGTCGTGGACCTCGTATGCGTGAAGATCTTCTTGGCGATCGTCGCGAAGTATCGCATGACCATGAGGCAGGGCGACGTGCCCGCCGCGTACCTCAAAGCCAAGCTGAAAGAGACGGTCTACGCCAAACAAGTAAAATGGTTCGAAAAGCCAGGAGAGGAGGACAAGGTGTGGCGCCTGAAAAAGGCACTGTACGGCCTGAAGCAGGCAGGACGCGAGTGGAACAAAGAGATTGATTGATTTCTCCCGGCTTACGGCCTACGCTCAACCACCGGAGACGCCTGATTGTACTACATGCAAGTAGATGGTAGCCTCCTCCTAGTCTGCCTCTACATGGATGATGTCTTAATCGCACACCGTGGAGAAGAGCACGTGCTGCGACTGCTGGTGGCACTGAACAAGGCGTACCAGGTCAAGAACCTTGGGTGACCAAGCAGCTTCGTCGGCATGAAGATCCGACACGAAGCGGACACCATCTATTTGTCTCAAGAAACCTACATCAACGAGCTATTGTATAGATTCGCCATGGACGAGGCACGACCTACATACACACCCATGATCCCGAAGTCCCACCTCGACAACCTAACCGACGACCCCTCCGAGAGCGAGCGCGAATACATGCACAACAAACCGTATCGGCAAGTGGCTGGCAGCCTCTTGTACCTTGCTCGGGTGTCATGGCCTGACATCGCCTTCGCAGTGAATCAACTTGCTCGACACTGCTCGAAGCCCAGGAAGGATGCCTCGAATGCGGCGAAGTACCTGCTCCGGTACCTTGGCCAGACGCGTCACCTCAAGCTCAAGCTGCAACCTACCGAGGAGGGCATTGGCGCCGCGAGCGACGCGGACTGGGTGAACGACGTGCACGACAGGAAGTCTCTGTCAGGATACATGGCGTTCCTGTTCGGTTGCCCGGTACACTGGGGCTCGACGAAACAGACTGTGGTGGGGCTATCCAGCACCACGGCCGAGTTTATCGCCGCGAATGACGCGCTCCAGCAGGCCAAATGGATCCAGCTCGTCACGGCCGAGGTACTGACGCACGCGAACCCGCTGCAGCTCACCCTGCAGGTAGATAATCAGCCGGCCATCCACCGGATTAAACGAGACGGGAGCTCAGGCTCGCAGAAGGTGGTGGACATTCGCTTCCACGCGCTCAAAGACGCATGGCAAACAGGACTCATGGGACTCTAGTATGTGCCTACGCACCACAACCTGGCCGACCTCATGACGAAGGCGCTGTCGCGACCGGAACTCCTTCACAAGCGTAGTCTGTGTGGTCTTGGCTCGGAACCAGGTGGTGATCTGGGAGCTGCCGCTTGTGGGGGAGGCGTTGGTCAGCAACCTGTGTCTGAGGACAAGCAGCAGCTCCCAGTCAGTGGGTCGTGCAAGTAGTGGGTTGCGTAGGCAGGTACGGGATCGAGATGAACCTCCTGGCTCCATGATCCGTAGTGCACTAAGCTTCCAACTGATTCTTTCTGGTCCCACTTTAGGCCTGGCACGCAAATAATTCACTCACTTCAGAATACACAGAGCGAACCGCAAGAGCTCGCTTGCCTTTTCTTAGAGCTGCAAAACTACAGATTTGGTACTGCGATCTCGCACTGAGGCGACGTCAGGGGACGAACTCGAGTCTACTCTCAAGTCCCTTCCCGTCCAGCGGGAGTTGGCTGCTCTCCTCTTGGAGTACGGTGCTGACAATCTGGCGGAACGAACGTTTTCGACGGTTTCCCTTCTTCGGCGCATTCTGGACCAGTATCGCCGAGTGTGCCAGCAATTGAATACCTCCGGGTCTCGGTCACGTCAAGATGCTTTGAAAGTCCAAGAACAACTTCGTCTGCTCAAGCTCTCGCATGAATTCGCCCGGGCAAGATTGGAATCCGAGTGCTAAATATCGTCGAGACGAACTCGTACACTGCTGAGCGGTACCGCGACGACGTGCAGGTACTCATCCGAGAGCAAAACGCGAACACACTGAGTCTCCGGGAGGAGATATTAAAATTGTGGCAGCAACTTCATGACTCTCTGGAGCACCAGCACGCCCAAGATCAGCGTCCTCATGAGTCTCGGTTCGAAGCAGCAGATTTGATGAACTTCCTGGGTGATCACGCGACGTTGGCTTGCAACTGGGTTCGACTCCGTGACCTTCTGGAGCACTTTCGCAATCGTACTCCCGTCCCAAGCACTTGGCAGACCGTCACTGCGACTACGGCGAGAGATGACCCGTTGCGTAGCCTGGACCGTCCCCTGGCATGAGTCGTCCGGGCGATCATCCTGACAGCTCAGGGGAGCAAGGAGAGGGTCCGGAAGCAACACCTGATCCACCCCCCCCCAAGGAAACGTCGCCTCGACAGCAGTCCAAACGTCCTTCAACTCCTGGAGGTTCGGAAGTGCACTCCAAGCGAAGTTCGCACAGGGCTCCCGCGGATCTGCAGCTTCATCCTGCGGCGAGAGTTCAGGACACCACCGGTTGTCGTTCTGAGAAGAACCCTCAGGTGTGGCCCATTGAGGCTCGCGGATCTCTACCTGCTCGTATCACTTGGAATGATCTCCGGCTGGACGTTTAACAACTGATGCTCACGGGAATGTACTTCCAGGGCGCTTTGGACTGGCTCGGAGAGGATCGTCCGACGCACACCTGCTTCTACCGTGAAGATCTCGTGAATATGTTGGTCAGAATGGTGTTCTGGAACAAGCTGGACGACTCCTACTGGCCCAAGTACGTCTCGAGAGGTATTACCTCGCAGCGGAGACTCGATTGGAGGACCTGGATGAGCCAGGAGTCCAGCCACCGTTCTGGGGTGAACTCGTGCCGTCCAAGGTCCTCGACGCGAAGGTTCTTCTGGAGGAGTCGGAGTCGGAGCAGAACCACGAGTCTGAAGAGTCTGTACGGAGTGACGCCGGGAAGGAGGGTCCGGGGGACGATGCTAACGATGCAGACGTTCCCACTGTCGCTAAAAAGCCATCCCAGCGACGTAAACGTCCAAGCTCCCACATGTCCGTCCCAGGTCAACCTCCGGCAAAGCGATCGCGTCGAGATAGCCGTTCACCGCTCGCCCAAAAGGAGTACTCCCAGCTGACTGCAGGGGGCAAGGCGGTGGTTGAGACTCCCGGAGATGGCGTGACTTCCTGGAGGTGTCATGGGGTCAGAGTCAAACACTCAGACCCCAGTTCCACGAAGGAGTCTCAAACGCTCGGCTTCTCAGCGAATACACCAAATCGCCACGAACGGGACCCCCTCAAGGCACGCTTCGATCCGGACGCGTTCCAAGCGTTCTTACTTACTGAGCTCCCATGACGTCAGATGTACGTCGATCGGGTCAAGGAACTCTACTTTCATCGTTTGGACGGCCTCTCTGAAGCAGAGATCGCGTTCTTGGGGGATATGGGTAACTTCATGAATGGGAACAGTCGAGCGTTTTGGACTGCCCTCCATTTGGTCATCTTTCTCCAGGGGAATCCGGATTCAGTGGCTGCCAAGATCTACGCTCGTCGACGTAAAGCTCAGGAGTCTGTCAGTAAACGCATGATCACGCTGGTCACGCGGCACTTGAAGAGGGGCGTCCGGGCGAGCTTATTCCAGGAGCCTGGCATTTGGAAGTTCCCAGCGAAGGTCTGCTACTGGATCCTGGAGGACCCTTCGGCGTCCCAGACGCACTCTCTTCCAGGACAGCGGGCCAGCCTTGATGCCGCCGAACCTGCACGTTTGCAGTTAGCTCATTGTGCGACGGACGTAGAACGCATCACTCACCTCCCAGCGGACATCCGCTGCATGCTAATCCCGACTGGCCAACACGATCTCACATCTGACGCGCTTTGAGTTGATCCAAGCGCCATCTTCCATACGAAGTGTCGTTGTTTGCTTTCTCTTTTGCATCTCTTGGAGCACATTTCCCCGCGTAGTCATAGTCGTTAAATCGCCTGGAACATCAATCGCTTTCTTTTCATCACAGCGTTATCATCTTCTCATACTCAGTTTACTTTCACTTTCTTCTCGTTTTTCTCGCCCAAACAGTTGCAGTCCATTCACACATCCTCGATCCACGTCCGGCGGGTTCAACATGATCAACTCCGCTACACTCGGGGGTGATCGTTTCCTGCCTTCATGGACTGGAAACGAGCTTTGGCTTTGACGCTCTCATTGAACTCATAGAGTAGTGCACCACAACTGAGTTGAGAGACAGGTAGCCACTCAGGATTGTCGTAATTCTTCCACTTGATCAAATATTACTTACTGCGCTTGGACGTCCACGTTCGTTTGGACCACCTCAGGTCGAGAATCTTTTCCACTTCATACTCATCTCTCCCAGAGTCAGGTTCCCAACTTTCTTCCGAGAGGAGTGCGGTGTCAAAATCATCGTCATCTCTGACTTCGACCTCTTCGACTGGTCGCTTCAGATGGAGCGCCCGCTGCTTCAGGCGACTAATGTGTATTCAAAGGTTGACACGGTAACCCGCGCCCTCAATCTTTAGCCGCACCCGGAAATTGTCGTGCACTTCATCAATCCGAAATGCGCCGTGCCACATGTGAGCGAGCTTCCTGTTTGGCCTTTCAGAATGTATAGCCATACTGCGTCACCCTTCTTGAAACCAGCTTTCAGTCTCTCCGTGAGTTCCTTTCACTTCTGCGTCTGGAGGTCGGAGCGTGCCTTCTTTGCTTGGACTTGGAGGTCTTCCGGCATAGCTATAATCTCGTTGAAACTTGCGGCGCCATTCGTATGCAGTCTTCTCCTGGACAATCTAAGGTCGGGGTCCTAACATCGCAGATACCGTCACTTGAGGTCCCATCCGTGAACTAGATAGAATGACTTCTCCAAACGAGTCACATCAATATATGTGTTCAGGGCGAACATCAATCTCTCAGCGTGGTCGTCCCAGTCGCATTGGTCCGCCTCTGCGACGTATGCTCGGACACTTCGTATCACCGTTTGGACGGACCTCTCCTGCTGACCGTTCGCTTGGGGTCGATATGCTAGAGTTGCTCACTGTTGGCTCCCTAAGAGTTCTCGGAATCTCTTGAAGACTTCACTCATGAATCGAGGGTCTTGATCATGGCGGATCAGTGAGCTTGCCTCGAAACTCCAGAAGACTCGCTCTTCTTATGCCTCTGCGACGTCCTGCGCCGTGGTGGAGCTCATGGGCTTGCACGTGACGTATCCTGAAAAAATATCATGGAACAACAGCAAGAACGGCTTTCCTCGAGCTCGCTTGGGCATGTGTGTCACAAAGTCCATTGACACTGCTTCGAATGGTCGTCGAGGAGTGATGTTTCCAGGCAACGGACCGGGGTTCGGAGGTCGGCCCTTTCCACTCGCACAATTCACACACTCTTCCACGAAACGATCCGCATCGGCGTACATTCCAGGCCATTAGAACTCGTTCATGGGTTCGAGTTTTGCCGTGATGTTCACCTTGGTAGTCTTCGTGGGCGAAATGCAAAATGTCCACTTGGAGAGCCTTCGGTACACCTAGTCGTGGCTCATTTGCAAAGTCTCGTGGCCGATCTCGGGTAGACCGTGCCAAACGGTATATAATACCGCGAGAATCTAACGCAAACAAAGCAACCTTGCTGATCTTCCGGAGACGCCTAGGTGAGAGCGACTCGAAGTCTCCTTTCAGAAACCTCACCAATTCTGCGAGATACTCTTCGCTCCGCTGATGAACCTTGATGCGACGCCACCGTTCAGCTTGATACTTGTTTGCAACATTTGTTTGTGGATAGAGCTCGACTTTTGACACGAAGTGACTAAACCAAAATTGCCAAGTCCTGCGCGCTCGGATCTGGGAACCTGCATACGCTATAATGAGACCCAGAGAACAAGTGAATTCCAGACGAGATGTGATCAAGGAGTCCCAGAGTCAAAGTGCGAGCAAGAGTCCCAGAGTCGAGAGTAATGAAGTCCAACAGTCAAGAGTCTAAAGGACAAGAGTCCAGAAGTCAAGAGCCCAGAAGTCAAGAATCCAGAAGTCCAAGAGAACCAAGAAGTCCAAGAGAACCAAGAAGTCCAAGAGAAGGAAGGTGTCCGGAAGAAGATGTCCAAGAGTCAAGTTGTCACGTGATCTCCAGGAGGAGGAAGTCTCAGAGTGAAGTCGGGAAGAGGGTGATGCTCAAAGATGAGTCTCCATACAAAGTCCAAGTCAAGTAAAATCTCAAGATATGTCCGGAGCGAAGAGTGGTACAAAAGTACCACGGTCACCCACTGAGTCACACCCACGTGCGAGGATGCGGACCCGACGTGTTGGACGATTGCACGCCCCGAAGTTGAAGCTGGGACGCTCCCCATACCAAGATCAAGATAAAAGTAGAGTGTGTGTCGAAGATCGACGCCCAGAACGCAAGAGACCTCCAGCAGAGATCTTCTAGCAAAGATAAAAGAGAGAGAGAGAGAAACCAAGATAACCTTAATAACAGAATCCGTTTTGCCTCAAGACCCGCAAGTGCATCGTATTTCCGAGCACGGGAGCGAGGCGAATATCGCCTGGGACCAGAGCACAGCAGCCTACCGCGTTTTTTTAGGGACCGCCCCCGGAGGTCTGACTGCCCGAACGTCGACATCCAGACACACCGACCGTGCCAGGGGACGTGTGGGGATTATCGCCCAAAAAAGGTCAAGTCACAGTTAGGACGGGGACCCGGGCTCGCACACCGGGAGTGAACCGTTACAATTCCATATTATTAGTTGAGAAGTACACTCTTTCGCAGAGGAGCTTTATCCATTCCATATTAACTGCAGTCTGGGAGGTTTGTTAGTGATCGGCCCCTGGAATTATTGATAGATTACTGTGTGATAGGATTGTGTATTAGGTCTGTATATTTCCTCCAAACGGAGGTGGTGCGTGAGTCGAAGAGGAGAAATATTGGTAAGGGTTCGTTTGGAGGTTGACCAGTACTTCCAAACGGAGAACCCCATTAGACTGGAGTGTTGACCCACCGTCCGAGGGTCCAAAAGAATAAGTGACGGGTAGTTGTGCGTATTCTGTATATTTTGAGATTGGTTATCTTAACTCTGGGAGTGGATATGGTTAGTAGATCACTACTTCTGACTAACTGTACGAGCATCGTTGAGAGGTATACGTCCACGCTCAGTACTCTTATATTTTCTATACCCATATATTAACAACTCACTAGGTGGAATCCGGTCCGCCGAAGATAAACGGCCCGAGAAGGGGATTACGCAAGGTACACACGCCACTCCGAACTAGGTTTCTCGTTTGGAAGTATACCCGCCTGTTCTCCTCCTGGAAGCCCAAACTACTTTTAGAGGGGGAACAGGCCCCAACGTGGGTAGCACGCGAGCACTATACATCTGGGCGGCAAAAAGTTGCCACCGACTTCGCCACACTTTGAAGTAGGTCGGCAGAACTTTCGGGTGTGCTCGATGGAGAGCACACATATATTATTGATCTACCGCACTTGAATTCAATGCGAAATGGAATCTGACTCGCTCGCTCCCGGAGGACATACGGGGAATCAAGTGGGTGTGGGCAAGAAGTGCCACTAGATTGTTTAGCCGTTGACATGGGCGGCGTGTCATAAAACAAATGAAGACCATAATCGATCGGATAAGATGCATGTTTTTCCTTATACTCACATCCGCCGGGATGTGTCGAATTAGCTATATTTCGGCACTGTTGTTATGTTTATTTCGGCACAGTGCCAGGTTAAGAAAATGGAGTATGTATTTTACCTACAACTTATCTAGCAGATTTAACTGCTTAGCCTGGAAGATGCCTTCAAGGGCTAGAGAAGTCAGCGAAGTGCGCCGGTCGTTCAATTCCCACTTCAATACGGAAAAATCAGACTCATAGCCGTATTCGCGAACACGGTTGCCAAACCGCAGCAGAACTGGCGGAGGTGTGAAAATGTCTTTGGTGCAGCAGCTTTTTGCATAGAATCTCAGGCATCGTTGAAGCTGGTGTCATAGGATTCTTCATCCAGGGCTATGTGAACAAGCTCGTCAAGTAGATTGGCTCGGCACAGCTCTCGATGCTCCCGTTCGACAGCTTCAATTTGTGCCTCATTCCAAAACAAAGCCAATTGATCACGGCGCGGATTCAAAATATCTTCTGCAAACTGACGGGGAGGGGGGTGGCTGTGACAAGCTCAGCTGGCAACACTGGTGGAGCGGGAGATGCGGCAGCGTCATTGTTACTGTCTCGTTCAGCTTGCACAAGCTCCATACCTTCAATTATATGCAGTACAAACTTGCCAAGTTGCCTCACGACCGAACTCTTATCTGCATATCCAAGACGATTCATGTTATGCTTGATAAACGTTCCCTGGTCGTGAATATATTCGAGCAAGTGCTGCTCTTGGAGCCAATATCTCGTAGAAATTGTGTCATTGGCGCTAGATTCGAATTCAGAGCTAGGTACGGGCTGGACCTGTAGCAGTTTGCGAAGGCGGTCTACGAGGAGCTCAATCTCTGCCATTTACTGCAAGAGTAGGACATCCTTCCCTTGTATCTTGACAAACGTGACGTTCACCACCACCGTTATCGCACAAACAACAGCTGTATTGACCCACCATGATGGCGTTGGTGCCGCAGCCGCCTTTTCACGGAGGTGTTCTTCGAGGCGGTAATGGTTTGTTAATATCCACTGCAGCGCGTTTCCCATGTACAACCACCAATTAGTTAGCTTTTTGGCTGCACCTCCCATTTCAGTAATCAGCTTTTTCTGTCGGCGAAGTTGAACAATTAAATCCTTTGTCTTCTTGACAAAGTCTCCACTCCCAACAATAGCAAAACCAGCATGACCAGGTCCATCTGATGCGCAGGTCACCATACTCTCAGCACCGAGTGGGTGGCCTCTTTCTCTAAAAGTGTGGCCACTCCACCATGGCGGCCTGTCATAGTGTTCTCTCCATCAGACGAAATACCAATCAACGTCTCTCTCCAGTTAGCGAACAGAATATCGAGTACTCGAACAATCAGTTGAACTTGCACCACAGCGGTGTGGCGGTCAAACATAGGGACAGCGAGCAAGTGTAGGTTGACTTGCACGCCGTCTACAGCTACGCGAACGCGCTAATGCATGAAGGAGCGATCTGTGTGGGTTGTGATGTCGCACACAACTGCAAACCTCCACATATTGGGGTTTGGGATGAGGTTGGTGATGCGCTGAAACGAATAGGCCACAATAATGCGCGCATAAGTGCCTGCCATAGCATCAGACATGCCGTAAAGCTTCGAGTTCCCTGTGACATTGTAGTGCTGCTGAATGTCGGCTGCCGTTTACCGTCTGCCGAAAAGTCAACCCAACCGAGAGATGTTTCACCGAAAGAGTAAACCGCATCGGCTTCTTAATTTCCACTCTGAAGACGCCATCCACTACAGAGCCAAAAACACGAAGGGCACTCCAAACAGTCATGTCATCAACTTCATCTTCAGCATTGAAAAATATCTTTCCAATCAGCTCAGTCACAATCAACTCTGGAAAAGAAAACCGTAACACAGCACTCTCTGTCTCGAAATGAGCTACCAACTGGTTACTCCGAGAAGTGAGATCAGCAAAAAATACTGCCTTCTCTGAGTCACCGAGATCCGTGTATTCTGTCCACTTAGCTGAGTGCGCTGTAGTATTGTGCTCGATGTAGTTCTGAGGTCGGAAAGGGGCCTTGTAGTACTTGATATTTTGAGTTCGCTTTCGTCTGCCCTTGGTTGCTTCCTCTCAACCAAAGTATCGGCCAAACAGGTAGCGGACCGAGCAAACCGCTCTCCCAGCGTCACACGTCACGTCCTCGAGCCCGTACTGCAGCTTGTGAGCGTCTTAGAACGGGGTTTACGCGATGAGGGCTTCTTAGAGACGCTTGTTCTCCGCTTGGGTTTTGCGATTCTGAGGAGTCGCTTATTTCGGCACTCGCAAGAACTTTAAATCGGCACAATGCCATATATAAACTTCAAGTGCCGGAATAAAGGAGGTCTGGAGTAGCTACACCAAAGACAACGATTTGACCGTTACCACTTCATTCAATGCCTTGTGAATCAATTCAATCTTGAAATGAGGCATCCGTTTATTTCAAATATTGTACTACGTTTTGCAACTTTTTTTTTACATAAGGCCGTCCTTGAAGGGCCATCACTACTATGTGGGCGTGCAAGTACTGGTACTGAGCTGGCAACATTCAAGCACTGCATTGGCCCACAGATGAAGGTGAATTGCGCAAGCTTGAGATCGACTGTGCTAAGATACCTGTGCTCCACAGGAAGATACTCAAGCCGGTCGACAAAACGGAGTGTGGAATGAGTGCTGCCGCACAAAAGAGGCAGATCAACGACAAGTTCAACGGAAAGGCCAAACCCACGGCGAAACAAAAACGTACCACCGGCGACTGCTCAGCAAAACGTACAGGTTTATCCGGTGCAAGGGGGCACACCGGAAAGTCCAGCTGTCTTGATAAGCCCATCAAGCGCGATTCAGACCAGCTGGCTAGAAACGTAGATCCGATGGACAATGGACGAAATCAAAACATTCCATATCGCAATAATATTAATTTCGGACCTTTCCACTGAACCATAACCTCGAGTGGCTCTGGCAAGGCTTCGGCAAGCTTTCTCTACTATACAACAATTTGCGCACTCACACAGCTTCCCGACGGTAGTACACATATACCGGTGGATAGCGCGGGTCGCCGACCGTAACATGTCCCTCAGCGAAGTCGACGACCCAATCAATTGGGCGATGTCAACATCTGATCGAAGACGCTGAAGCTCTACATTGCTGTTCATATCGAAGGCATGTGTCGTGTTGAGACACGAGGGGTATTCGGAGCCATGAACGACGGTGGAAGGTGCATCTTAGATCACTATGGAACGACGGGGAAGTGAACTCGATCACCTTGGGCGCCAACATTAACTCTCCGAACTTGCGGCAAGCACTAAGCACACCAAACTGGTGCTGCAGGTTTGTATGCAGCCATATGAGACCTCGAGATGCTTTGTGCAGTGCGTGTTGAAGCGGGGGCAACACCCGAGGTGGAGCGCGTGCGTGTACAGCAGACAGATACGGAGGCCTAGGTTGTCTTGAGCGTCGATGTGCGCGACGTGCTGTGCTTGAGCTACACGTCCAACACGTAGTACACCAAGTCGATCGGCATCGTGGTCCAGTTGATCACGACGCGGTCGATCTTGACCAGATCACCAGCTGGTCCACGGCCTTGGCCGAGCGCTTCAACGCCACCCCCGAGCGGTGACGACTACCACACCACCCCGATGAGCTGTCGGCGACGTGTGGTCAAGGCTTTAGCGGTCCGATGGCTAAGGATACCAAAGCTTGGGCTTTCGTTGCTTGCGTCTAGCACGTGGAGTTTTGTGATGTTACGAAGAGTCTTTGGGTGTCGATCGGAAGCTACTGTGGACGTACACGCGTGGCAGAGCAAAACGTTTGGCAGTATCTGGCGCTTGTCCTGCTGCTCAACGATTCTCAACGTATGTGTGGGTCGTTGCAGCAAGTGGTGGACTCTACTACTCGGCGGTAATTGTTGGTCATGGTGTTCAATGCTCGTGGGCTTCTGCTTCGACAGAGTCCACCGTGTTTGCAACATTTGTTTGTGGATGGAGATCGACTTTGAAGTAGGTCAGCAGAACTTTCGGGTGTGCTCGATGGAGAGCACCCATATGATTGATCTACCGCACTTGAATTCAATGCGAAATGGAATCTGACTCGCTCGCTCCCGGAGGCCATACGGTGAATCAAATGGCTGTGGGCAAGAAGTGCCACTAGATTGTTTAGCCGTTGGCATGGGCGGCGTGCCATAAGCAGGGATTGATAGTAGATATTACAGTAATAGTTTTTTTTAATATTACCGGTGAAATAATATTATTTTACTATAGTAATACTACAATTTTTCCCAGCTGATTTAATTCTACTATAGTAGATATTAGATTTTTTCCGGCTAATATTAGTACTATCTGATTACTATCGGATTACTAGAGGCATTTTGGCTAACGCAGGGGGACGATATACACAGGTTGGAGCTTGCTCGGCTCCATGCAGGAAGCGGATTCGCTGCTCGGAGGCGCACGCGTCCTGCGGACGCGGTTCGTCGCACGGGACCGGTCTACTAGCTCTCTGTAGTGAGCGATTGGAGGCTACAAATCGCAGCGTTCTGTTTGGGCTCATTCTGCAATCTTCCAGCAGCTCGACAAGTCAACAGTCTCCTTTCGACTCGCTCGCTCAACCAAGATCGACCAAGATCGTCCATGAAGTGCGCCAGCTCCAATTGCTCAACATGCGCATTCCGCTCGCTACTGCGGAAACGGTGATGATCCTTCTTCTGGATCCTCGCACCAAGTTCTCCGTAGCGTCGCTTATTCAACACCCTGGTGAAGCTGGCGAGAAGAGTGGCGTAGCTACAGACGGCAAACAAGCTACCAAGGAGAGGGGCGGAGATGCAGACGACGAGCGGCTTGAGCAGACCATCGCCGCCGGAAACAAGCTTCTCTATGATGCGCATCGTGAAGTCTACTGCAAGCTCAATGCAGGCTCGTGTGGTGGTGACGAAGAAGCTGCCGATGTCAGCTCGCCCAACTTCGATCTTGTTCCATCCGTGGACGACGACAAGGTCATTTGCGGAGCTCCGATCGCGGTAACCAAGCCCACCACCACTTCGAAGACGATCCAGCATGCTCAAGCGGACAAAGTGGTGGACGAGTGGCTGGAGTACACGGTGGACTGGGTGTACAGCCTTCGTACGAGGACGGATAACTTGCGCGCTGAGATGCAGGTGCTGTTGAAGCACAACAAGAAGGAGATCCGTCTTATGGAGCTAGAGAGCATCAGTGCGTGATGATCATCATCGAGGATATCCGGTGGTCGACATGTAGACATCCGGTGGTCGACATGGCTACAATAGTAATCTAGATTACTATAGTACTATTAATATAGTATTATGGATCGCTCGATTTGGCTAATATTAGAATAGTAGAATTGATTTGGGCTCATCCATTCTACTATAGTAGTTTAGGAAGAAAATCCCATTACTATCAATCCCTGGCCATAAGACAAATGAAGACCATAATCGATCGGACAAGATGCATGTTTTTCTAGTGGTCAAGTAGAAAAACTCACTGGGCTTGTAGGTAAAAATATATACGCTCATGATGATCCTCATTCTTCATTTTACTAGTTCCCACGGCGTAGATTGCAGCCTTCGGCCATGACCTCCTCCCGCAGCATCAAATTCGACTGCAAATGCTGGTGAAGATCCACTCCTGGCTCGAACGAACGAAGCTACATACCTGTATGCTCTGAAGGCACAGTGGATTGAGGTATTGGAGTCGCGGATCAACGAGCGGTACCTCCCTTGTATTTTGTATGAAATCGAACAACCGCATCTGGCTATTGCCCCAATGATGGAAGGCAAAATGCCGACCCGAACATGTACATTCAGCACGCGAGTCTTAGGCTTCCACAAATACAACAAATCACTATCGAGTGATTGGATGTATTAATTTCTGGTTGGTGACAATTCCGTCATCTACTGAGCTAGTGATTATCTTCGGTTAAGGACTCAATTTGGAGCAATTTTTCGGCACTGACCAGCAGCAACGCAGCGAGTGAGCAAGGTTTGGGGCTTGTCACCGACGGGTCTGCGTAGCGACTGAAGAGCGTGCGCTACTTCGCCGCCTTGGGAATCGAGCGCCTCTGGGGCGGCGGCATCTGCGCTGGCGCTGCAGCTCTCGAGTTGGGCGGGGGCGCCTGAGCGTTTGGCATATTTTTTCCTGTCGCCGACGCGCACAACAAAACAGATGCGTGGAAGCCGTTTCTCGCCATCGACTAGAAAATATCGACAAACTTATTACCCGTGGTGGTGAACGTAGAATAAGCATACATAATACAGATCCAAGTTTGATCAATATTGTAGAGGTCGTTGTATTTGCTGTGTCCTGGAAATACTGATATTCTGCTGTTGTTCTTCTTTGACCAACGCATGATCATTCCAAACGCACTCCATATATTATGCACAAAACTATATTACAATAAATAACGATAATTATACATTCAGATTGAACAATATCTTACCTCCATTTTAGAGCGTTACTTAGTGACACGATAATTGATGCGACGGACAGATAGTTTGTTGCGCAGACGGAACCGACACATGTACCCTTATTCCGAACTCTCCGAGAGTAACCACGACTCAATCCGCGCCCCACGATAAGGAGGCGCACTGTCGTAATGCATTTGGTGCGGTTTCGACTCATACAGTCTGTATCGACGGCCCATTGGAGAAGTCTACCACAAGACAATAGACTGCTAGCATTAAATATATCATATAACACGGTTTGTTACTCTTACTTCATTTTCAGTTCAGACTACGTGATTATAGGCCCTGGCATAGTATCCACAGCAAATCTATTTGTGGGGAGAGCTGCCTGGATCGGGACCTGAGCCATCATCCAACTGTACAGCGTCCGTCGGTGAATGTTGTACATTACCGCTAGTTCGGATAAAACCCGGAGTAGGTTAGCCGCCTCGATAGTTTGGGACTTCAATTACCTACTTAGGTGCGGCGCAGACCGCATTTTGGCAGCGGCTTCGGCGATTCTTATCGCGCTGGGAGGGGGGGTCTGTGGTGTAGCTGGGCTCGGTGGTTTTACAAAATGACCAGTACTATTTACGGGATTGCAGAAATATCATGCAATACGGAATTGTGGCTATAAAGTCGTGAACCACGAAGTGGGAGTATGACGAAGATCGTGCTGCTGTGTCCGGTGGGCAATAGTCTCTGAGACTAGCCAAGGTTGGCAATGGTTGTCTGAGCCAGTTACTTGAACCCGTTGGTAGTTAGTGACATCTAACTGAGGGGGTTGGCACCTTCGAGGTTTCCTCCTTAATCCCAAACTTGCCCAGTGGGAAGAACGTGTGTTCCGTTGCGTCGTCTTCCTGATAACTACGCTCTTCCTCGCACCGACACTCACCTGCGCATCGTGCCAGGTTATATCGCACATTTTTAACCGCTTTCTCTCTACATAATAAACGTCGGTATTACCAGCATATACCATTTACTATGCAAACCCAATCCGTGGCAATACGAATTCTATTATGCCGCAATAAGCAGTATTGACAAACTAGCTGGATATTATGTCCTGTAATAAGTCTATTCACGGCTTTGTTCATGCCGGATCGAGTTGCTCCCACACACCAACCGCTAAAATGAAACCGATTCGGATACACGTACCCATCCGTAACTCCAGCTCAATCCGCGCGAGCTGAGAGTATTAATGATGCACACAGGTCATCCCCCCTGGATGATGCAGCGCCATTAGAAATACTGCTACGTTTAACGTTGTCTGACTGAAATCGATTTTTTATATTATTGCGCATTTATACCTATAAACCCACCAACATCACGACAGTTGGGCGAAAGTTTTGCTTTGAAACCTCCTTTAAAACTTTGATTGACATAGAGCAGTTTAGGGAGGGGCATGCTGTTGATGCTGTTGACAACTATGGTTATTGGTAACATTTTGAATTGTATAACAACTTCTACCAGATTTGAGATTTCAAAGAGCAGAGCTTTGTTTTAGAGCAGACGATGCTCCAGCCAAGCACCCACCGGCTCTTCACTAACTCCATAAGTTCAGATCTCTTAGATAACAGGGACTGGTGGACCGAAGCTCAACCAAGATAGCCAGTCATTTCGCAAGACACCAAGCAACATGCCATGCGCTTCGGGGCTGCGTCTGGGCAGGATGCGTACCGAATTCCCCCAAGAAACCCCTGCGTGTTGCCATCTCCTACCGCTTCAAGCGGGATATCATTGCTTTCTACGCTGCTTCTAACACGAAGGACACGACCGTGAGAAAGTTCTTCCCTTTGCTTTCTTTGCAAAAGATACGCGTCAGAAAACGTAGATCTAGATTTCATCAAGCAGAAGTGTGTCGATGAAGCAGCTGCTGACTGTAAGGCTCGAGGGGTGCATGTGCGGCATCTACACAGTTGAAACTTTGGGCTCATGAAAGTAGTCCAAACGTTTAACCGTAATGTCCAACAATTCAATTATTCATTATGTCCTCCATCGCGTATTTATCGATATCAGTACGTCATTTTGCTCTTCACTGTTGTGGGTTGCCAATCGTTAGGACAATGCAGCGATATGTGTACGAGATACCTAGATGCGCAATGTACCAAGTCAATATTCCGGTAATGGAGCGCATCGGACACCACCGCTTTCATGTGCCGTGTGCCCAGGCCGCCGTGGGATTTGTGCTGAAGGTACAGGTTATGAGCACCATTTTGAGTTTACCTACGCACAATCCCTCGATCAGAGCCGTATTATCATCACGCACATCTGTGACTGTGTTGTTTGTCCACAATGCGCTATACATGGTCATGTATTGATCTGGGGGGGGTAGTCGCACGTCGGATGTCATCCGTCCGCTCCGTTAAGATTGACGTTTTTCGAATTTTGAGGGCTACCTTAATAAGCGCGCATTTTAATAACATAGAATATTGTGTAGAGAAAGATACAACATTTGTGTATGGTGTACTGGAGTAAGGTTCAATCATCGGTAGAGGCAGACGCAGCATTCTCTGATTTTTTTATCCTGAGTACGCCCCTCGGCGTAAAAATAGATATATACCTCAATGCGGTGATATCAACATGCTAGCGAAAATATATCCACAATATTCTACTGGTAGTGCCTTCGGTTAGGAAGTGTTATGCAGCCCAAGCTGTTTCAGACATTCATGGCTTTACTCTATATCATGCTGCCAACCGGTCCTCTCGACGGGAACGCTAGTTGTGGCAAAATATGGACATACTGGAGGGGGGGTACAGTCTTAGCCACCTTGATTGCTCATCCTGCTACAACGAAGTTGTGGCGCCTACTTCAACCTTTTTCAATCTCAAAATATCGGCATGAATCCCATCACTAAAGTTTTAGACTAATGCTGGCGATGAAGTTTGGACTCGATCGTGCTCAAACTTTAATAAAACAAAATGCGGCCATACGCCTTCAAGACGTATCGATATTTTGAATGGACTACGTCAGTAGGTATTTAGTCAGGCCTCATTGCTGTGAAACACTTATTAAGATACAAACTTGAAGTAAGACTTATTAAAAACCTGTCAATTTGCATTAAGCATCCCAAGCTTATACACTGACACAGTTATTTTCGCCAAAAGTAACAAATTCTAACAGGCGTAGGCTTTCGTGATATTTTACGATTACCTTGTAGATATTTGATCAAAAACTCGAATCGAGCTATAATGCTAGACTATCGCTCAGATAAATTCGAACAACATCCTCGAGAATCTCTGTGTAACTAGCTATCTTTTGTCTTTAAAGCTTCTTACTAACAACACATCTGGCAAGAGATCTGCAAGCTCCGGTTCAATTGCCTTTGCCGAATCGTTGAGCCGATTTGTGAATCTTTTGCGCCTAGTAACACGCAAATATTTATACTTACAGCAAAAAACACTATCAGCTCAATTCTCGAGTACACCTGTAATCTCAGAACCATTTCTGTTATTTATTTCGAAAAGGGTGTATACCCTTGTAAAGTAATGTAAATATTTCGTACATCCTTGATAAAATGTTTTCGATAGAATCTGTAAGATAATCTAACCGGGTCACAATGAAAGAATAGGTAATATGTCCTGTTCGCCAGGCGTACTATAAAAAAAGATTTTATTCTGTTTGTAATAGGATCTAGATGGGATGGAATTGGAGTTAGAATCATTTCATATATTTATTTTTGCATGAATACTCCAAGAGATAATATTAACTATTGCGCGACCAGACGGAGCAGAATGTCTCCTTTGGTAACCTTTTCGCAATTTACCCATAAAATCTCCGATGGAAGGGGGCATTTTGCCCCACATAATTTTCTCTGCCAATGGTAGGGCACACACAAATATCTCAAATGTACTGCTCGATACTATTAAAATATACAGCGAATATTTATGCAAAATTCCTGCCGACAGAATCTTCCCCCCCCCTCAATCAATCGTTCATTTCAAGAAAAGCGCGCGGTCATCAAGAAGACCGCTAATCCATCGATTAATCACACTTAGATGTGTGTGTACGTCATACAAACCATGAATAAGCATAATCGCTCTTAGATCCAGTCATTTACACACCTCAGACAATGTCGGTCATATACAACCTTGTAGCTTCTTATGGCATGCATATATCGTGTTATTCGACGTAGACTACAGTCCAGATGATACCCCCATCTACCCACCGATTTAATGCACGTGCGTCTAGCACTGTTGCTCTACAGACATGATTTGCTAAGGCAAGGCTCGATCGAGGGACAAAGAGCCACATAAACCCTTGTTTGGTCTATAGGAGAGACAATCAGCCACCGTTATGAAAGAATCAACTCGACTTGCTGACTACCTTATCAACTACGTCTATAGAGCGAATATATTTTATGAGCAGTTTGGTCTAATGAGCCACTTGGCTTACGACGGATCTCAGTAGTTTGGGCCGGTTGTCGTAAGCCAAGCCTAATCTTGTACATGTAAAGCTCAGATGTCGTCCGCAATCATTCTTTGGTAGAGAATAATTGATTCGTGATGAAACTTCACCCAGCTTGTCCACGGACGATGCTAGCCACTTTAGATACGTATAATACAATACTCATAAAATATTTCATATTCCATTCAGCCCAATATTAAGTTTGGGATGATTTTATCCAATAAAAATGCCCAGGGTGTATGTACAGTGATCATGTGAAAAAGAGCAAATAGTCCCTTTTGAAAATCAGCATTCAAATACCGCATTTCCCACTCAAAAATGCCGACTAGGGTGTAGTACCGTGAGCGATTGAAAAGGGGCAAATGCCCCTCTGTTCGCAAAATGGTTAACATTTTCGGTACCTACTCACCCCTAGCATATTTTTTGTCGATCAATGTTGACCCATTCGGTCAATATTCAATAATATATTTCATATCCGTTTAAACTAAATATCGCCCGAGTGGGAAAGTGGCTACTAATACATCAAACGTTTTGATACTGACCCAATAACTAGCAGATATTAAATACTACATTTGATTGGTAGCACGTTTGAAGCTATTTACGGATACAAGACGCGAAGACTAAACGAGGCCGAGCACGTAGACCTCATTACCGCAACTGCGCAACAACCAGCTTAGCAGGCGCTGCGCAACAATCAATTTCGTTAATCAACGATCATCGAGGCCGGCAAGGTTGATTTGAAAAAAAAAGTACGGCATACACTACATCATGATACATGACGTTTTAACTACCGCATCAGATAGCGCAGATTGCTTGCGGTCGAGGTGGTAAACGAGGTCAAGTCCATCCAAAAGGCAAACCATTTTGGGGAAGTACTCCTGGAAAGTGCCGATGGAACTACCTGGCTTCAAAAGGGTTTGGTCAAGTGTTAGATGTTTAACTAATACATGGGCGCAGGCGGCAGGCTAAGAAAAACCAACTACAGTGGGGGCGCCTTAGAGAGACATCTGATACATTTTGTTTGGGCAGGGATTGCGTTCATGCAAGAAGCAAGCAATGAGGAAGATGGGCAAAGCACTGATTTACTGTAATTTAGTTTAGAACGTGCGCCACGCTCAAAAGTCGATCCGTGAGTAGCCCCGTGTGCCGCCAGTAGTTGCGCAGCACATGCGCCGGCATCACATTCCAAGCCTCACTAAACCACTTAATCGTGTCCACTGTCTCCATCTGCTGCGTATTGTTATCCCCGAGCAGCCCCGGCAGGCATGTGTGCGCGACTCTTTTCTTGATAATGCGTCGTTTTAGTCACCCTATTATGCCTTGATTCATCGGTTGTAGCAAGGCGGTCGTGTTCTTGGGCAACCTAGCCGTATTGATGTTCGAAAGTTCCAAGTCGCCCTCCTTGTGCGGCGGGGCATTATCGTATAGCAGCAAAATACTCCTGTTCTGCGGCTTCATCTTCTCGTTCAGCTCCTTGAGTCAGTTCTGGAAGACGTCCGATTTCATCCACCACAACTTAATGTATGTCCCTGTATGTGACCTCTGGTTTTTCCGGTAGCCACCGCGGGTTCTGCGACTTTCCCAGCACGAACAGCGATAGCTTGTCTGTGCCTGTCGCGTTCGACCCCACCAAAATCGTCACGCGCGTCTTGTGCATCTTCAACGCTGGGGCCGCACGCAGTCCAACAGAGACCCGTGAGATCGCTTTGATAAAATAGACGGCCTCGTCGACGTTGAAGACGTCGCACGGGTCGAACTTCGCGACTAGCGCACGGGGTGGCATCCCGGACTCCATCGCTACAGGGAGGTCAACTGAGTCGACCTCCCCATGCGCTCGTCGGACGCTATAGCCATTCCTGGCTAGAAAGGGCTTGCACCACCCATCGTTCGTGAACTTAGGCAGCTCTTCCGACGGGATCCGCAGCTCCTCCGCAGCCAAAAGCGCCTGGTTAACCACCGGGCCGTAGTTCAGCATCGCGTGTCCCTCAAAGAGAGCGAGCGTCTCTAGCACGTGCCGCTCTAGGAGCATCACATACTGTAGCGGCATCCATTTGACGTGCTGGTAGTCCTCCGGCATGCTTTCCAGCTGCCGCTTCGGTAGGTGGCGTTCTTCCCTGGTTCGGCCGGCAGTGAGAAAGCCTTCTTATACCACGTGGCCATCTGCCTCTTGGTCTCCCATGGGCACTGCTGGCGGTGTGCAATAAGCTGGAGCTTTTGGGCGGTAGTGGGCGCGACTAGAACCATGATGGGAATCTTTTGAAAATGGAGGTGTCTTCAGCAAGGACCCAAAATTGTTTCGCGCCTAAATTCAAACGATAGTACAAGGGGGCTTTTGTATAGACGTCAACCCAAAACTTTAATTTCGGGTTGCCCAATTGAGATGGTGCTCTTGTCTCAGTAAACTACCTCTTTTCTCTAATACCTTATAGTATATGGGTTTACAGGCAATAAGTTACTTGCCGTCCCTCTAAGGCACCCCCAACTGCAACATTGTCAGCGTGGACAACCGCCCTGCGCTGGTGTTCGGTGCGATATCCCGTCCCAAAACAAATTATGAAGGGGGAGTAGGAGAAGGCAAATACCGTATTTTTGTTCGATTGTTCGCGCGAAATATTATGGATCTACGGTATCGGCTTGTTTTTTTAGGTCATTGGTTCTCTCGTTGCTGAGTAAGACAACTGGAAGGCACTACTAGAACGTGATAGTACTCATATGAAGCATCCGCAATACTGACAAGGATGGAGATTAGTGGAGCATTTGTGTAGATGTGGCATCCACTCACAAGGGGGTAGCTGAGAACTTTGAACATGTTTTGGGTGACTTGACGAGGCCCGCTTGACCCCGGCCATGCGGCTCTTCACGAAGCCAGCATCGATCCCGATGTCTACCTGAACACTCGACGCGGTCTAGGCGAGCTGAGCCATCAACAAGTTCAGCTCCTGCTTCACAGGAGCGAACTTTGTCGCCTGGAGGCGTTCCAAAGTGGACTCAGAGGTCCGACTGGCCAGGTCCGAGGTGTCTTTTCGGTGCCTTCGCCTCTGCTGCGAGATTCACGGGGGAAAACTCGTTGGAACGTCCAGCGAATTGTTGCTTGTCAGATCATTTTTGTAATTGTTAAAGACGATTCTCTCCGAGTCACGATACGAAGGACCTAAAAAATTAACGAGCGCTGTAGTCGCCTACGTCATTCGGTTGAGTGTCATGGTCACCCGCAACACTCGCAGACAAGGTATGTGCGCAAAGGCTAATGCTCTTCGGGCACATCAACGCGTACCTGTTGATGTCCCGCTCGGTTATGCGCACTGCCACAGGGCGGCAGTGCTCGCACGCAGTGTCAGAAGGCACAGCACAATGAATCCCGACCTGAACCACAACCCCGCGTCGTCGATCAAGCTTGAACCGCTTCGAGAACTTCTGAAGCGTTCTCACGCCAGGTAAATTCGCTCGTTTGTTCTCACGCCAGGAGAATTGGTCCGTGATAACCGGAGTGGTTGTTGTTGAAGTCGTCAACAAAAGCGCCCCAGCTTTGACAAAGTGTCTGTCACTGGGGCAGTTTCTTGTTACAGGAAGTTACATTCTACCTGTACAACCGGAGCTCATGAAAGCGCCCGATGTAGCAACCGCGTCAGTAATTCGTGTCCGGATCAAAGCCGAGCACCTTCGTAGCATCGTCGTCAGTGATAGCGCTGCGACAGTATAATGCGTATCGACTCTTTGGTAACGTAGCATCCAATCTGATCTGGATCTCGCTCGGAGATGGCGGCCAAGGGTCGCGCACCAGCTTAGTGCACACGGGGTGGAGTCGTTCCACCCCGTGGAGTCGACAGGTCTTTCGCTATCGCTACGCGAGCGTTTTGAACTCGACGTATCCGAGTCGTCCTCGCGAGGACAACGCGATTCCACTCGATCCATTGCGTTTTGGAGACCAGGATTCTTTGTGTACCTCCACTTCCCCTCATCGACATCACTACCATAATCGATAGGAAAATCGTCGTGATCATAAACACCAAATAATGGTAGTGATCTAGCCAAAACAATCGCGTCGTGGATGGGTACCATTCCCCTTCCAGCGCGCAGGAAACATCGTTCTCGTAGGCGGACTGGTAGACGTCACCGTGGAAGTGACAGCAGTCGTTGAAACCGTAGAGACTGAAGTAGTAGGAGTCGTGGCTGTGGAAGCGACGACAGTATTCACTGCTGCAGATGCAATCGGCGCGTCGGTCGTAGGCGTAGATGGCGTGCTCATTTCGAAGTGAAACGTTGTAGTGTACGTTGCAACAAAAAAGTTGCAGTATAATGTGTCGGAGCCGTTTTTGATTTTTTGTACCAAAAAACAATTTCATCAAAACTGATACCGCAAGTCGGCTGTGCTCGTTTGTGAAAGCGGGATTCAGCGTTGCAAGCAGATGCAACAACAAAAAACAATTATAGCTTCAGGAAACAAATAAGGAATGTCGAACCGATGAGCTTCAGTTCTCCGTTCGTCCTGTATTTTGAAACGAGGCACCCATTTTCCTACAGCATAGGCAAATGATAGAGTAATTCATACGCGAATAGATCGTGGCATATATTGCATTCGGTGGCGTGCCATGCCTCTTTCTCGATCATACTGAATTCATCGGTGTAATCGGCATACTTAAGCCCAATACTATATATTACACGTGAGCGCACGTGTATGAGAAAACGCAGGTAGATTATGTATCCCGAAATATAAATAAGCCTAAATAAAAAAATTAATAATTAGAAGCTTGCTGTAAAATTGAGAACTGAATTTGAATATGTTAACTGTAGTTTCCTTCTCAAACTGATAGATATATCTATAAAGAGAGATTCTGCCAACGAGTGGTTGGCAGAATCTCTGATCTAACGCAAGGAATATGCTGCTTTATACCCAATAGTATTGCTTACTATTGCTCAACTTCAACAACACAGACAACGGTTTCAACACTCATTGACTGCCCTAAACCATCAACTACCCACAGAAATAAATTGGAATGCATTTGTTTCTACGGCTTGACAGGTAACGACGAATAACACCACAATTTCAAATCCTGCAACCAAGCGCTCGGACGTTTCAAGCAGAATGCGAGAGCGGCAATCAGCTCAGTAGCCGCTTCAAGCTCATGATCGGAGGAGAAATGGCAGCCAGACTATGGGCGCAAAGCGTTGTCCAGAGTCAGGACCAAGTCCTAGTTCCTGTCGGCGTCCGATTCCAAGCCTGGCGCTGAGTCCGTATCCGAATTCAGGTCCCAGCCCGGAGAGTCAGAGTCAGTCCGAATCCTATTCGGAACCCGATCTGGGCCCTGGATCCGGGTCTCCGTTGCAGACACTATCGCATACATCCCTGCAACTACGCCGCCTAACCTGCAGATGGTACGTGCTTTTGTACGGGTATGTACCGCCCATACTGTACAAGCGTCACTGATCCACACCAATGGAGGTAAAGCACTTATCTTGGAGATCAATGATTGGAGAAGGGAGAAAATGGACAAGTATTGAAAGTCTACCCCGGCGCCGAAGAAACATGCGAAAAGGCTGTACAAGGTTATCAAGAAGGGAAGTCAGACGTTTCCCCCCAACTGCAGGTCGAGGAAGTAGATGTTCCCAAAGTTGATACCTGGCGGCAAGCACCAACCAGCCCACCGAGACTTTCTGGGAATACCAGAGAATATCGACCTGTATTACTACTCCAGTTTACCAGCCTCTGTAATCGGCAGATTACAAGACGACAGCCGCATTTACTGTTATGGGCGGAATCGGCAGGTCGCACTGGAGACTGAAAAGGAGATAATAGCGTTTAATGAAGAGCACGTGCTCATTTTTTTGCGTAGATTCCATTCAGGTGGCGGAGACAACACCACAACAAACGTGCGTGTTCACGTTTTTGGGGGCCCTGGCAACACACTGTAGAAAAAGCTCCGGAAATCACACAGCATCACTTTGGTCCGTGTGACCCCCAAGAAAATACTGACAGGAACGAGAGTCTCCAAGTCTGGATCTGCAATGACAAAACATACGCGTGAGCAGCCCAGCTTCCGTTTATTTAGTACCCGAAGCATATCAAACAACCGCTACGAAGCACTAAAAAAAAAGGCTAAGGCTTCAGAGACAATGGCACTTGGCAGTTCACCGGATCCATCGAAGTCGTCGACACAACAATCAAGGAATAAGCTGTGGCGGAATGAGAAAAATGAACACGTACAGATAAATACGAAGAAAAGGCAGCTTCTAAGACTCCGATAGATGAAGCCTACACCACCGCAGGACGCAAGAAGAAAAGACAGAGATCTAAGGAGGTCCGGCGCCTAACATAGTGTAGTCATCACAAGCTATAATTTGAGATTTGATGAAAGCTGCGTTAACGGGCATTACCAGTACGGATGGCGTTGGTTTTATACAAGAAAAAAATAGGCATGTCCAAAATAAAATCTTGAATGTAATGTTTTGCAATGTATACGGACATTTGAGACAAAGCCAGAACACGGCGATCTCCTGTACATTAGTGCTGGGGCCGTTCAGCTGAACGGCCACTCTGCGGGCGGAACGTTCGCGAGGGTGTAAACAGAGCCAAACACAATCTGAACCCCCCACGAAGTCCTCTTTGCGAATTACTCTTGCAAATTGTATGGTTAGAATGTGTGAGCCTCATAAACGTCTATTTCAGTTGTCGTCGAACTCGTTGGCGTCAAGATCAATCCGTCGGTGCTGCTGTCGCCGATACTCGACGATCTCGACTGGTGGGAACTGCGGCTCGGTGAGTGTGCAGGGAGGGCGCGGCAGCTTTGGTCGACGAGGTTTGATTTCCATATCTCTAAACTCATTGCGGCCTTCGGGGGTTTCAGATTGCCAGAAAACTTGACAACTGCCGCTTCCAAAGCAATGAAACGCTCGAGCATCTTCCAGCAGCTATTCCATCGTGTGCGGCAGTCCACGACTGGATTGAGCTCTTTGTTTGTCTCAACGTTAAAGTGCTCGCGTTGAAGAGCACTCAAGCGGTTGTTCCCCTCGGTGGTTTTATGAAGTACACCACCAGAGTTCTTAATGCGCTGCACGATTGTACGCAATGCGGTCATTTCGTTCCGTTGGAGCCCCACAATTGTTTCATCAAGATATTGCTCCATCTCCGAGATTGCAAGCTCACGATAGCCCTCAATGGGGGTCGATCTGAGCTAGATAGGCTGACCTCTTCTTCACGCTCAGCAGTATCGTCGGTGGCTTTCACAGAAACGTCAGCGCGCCAAGTAGGTTCTTCTACAGTGTCCGACTTCGTCTTCTTGATCAGCACTCCAGCTACAACCAAATACAGACTGTGCGCGATACAGGACCTGTGTTTCAGGCCGAGTTTGTTTCCAGCCGAGACCATGTTGGAGCCGCCGTCGCGCACGAAGATCACACAAAATCGCTATAACAACATCCACTCTGCCAAAATCAGTTCAATGATAGCTGCAATTGAATCTTAATCGTGAACCCCCGGAAGTTCACGGACATCAATAGTCCAGTTATTGGGAACGAACTCCTGGCTGACGTAGCGAAGCGTTACAGGAGGGTATTTCATTACCTTCGTTGCCGAAGATAAGTACTCTTGATTTGTGCAACATTCGTGCAACATAATCAGGGCTTTGTCGTAACAGCCGAGTGTTGTGAAGGGTCATGTTCATTTGCAAGTTGAAGCAGTGGTAGAAACGAAGAAGCACCGAGGATGAAGGACGGTGTCGATGCAGACGTCGACGCAATAGTGGACTTAATGGAGAGTGAGCTTGGTACTTCTTCGAGGAAGCAAGATGCGTCGGCCAGGTCAAAGTTCAACGCATTTCTTGACAAGCACGTTGGCAAAAATGTAACTTTGGCCAAGCTGAGTGCATCCCATGTGACCAAAGAGATGTTTGGTAAGCTTCTTTCTTTCTTATATAAAGATCCTGACATTCATTGGCAAACATCTATGAACTACCTGAGCTCCATCAAGCGGCAACTCGAGGAGCCTACAGGATCGGACCTATTTCGCTCGGATCCTGAGTGGTATCGGCGCTGTAGGCGACATCTGCAAAAGCAATACCTCATGATCGCAAGAGCAGGCGCCTCCTATGACAATGGACAATTTGCGCTCAATTTCGACTATACTTTTTATGAGAAACGACAAGAAAGCTCTCCTCGATCTTACATTACTCAACAATCAACGGCTCGCAATTGGTCGGAGCTCTGATGTTGCATGATTCATTTCTCCGATCTGCACTGGCAAGGCAGCTTTTTCCTTATTGATGTAACATGGTAGGTCATTTGTTTTCTTTTTTAACGAGTTTGCTACGATACTGATTCAGATGTATTCATTGCAGCATAAAAGTCAGGCAGCAGCAGAGCATCTCCATTTTTTGCGCTCCGATATGCTGGAGTGTCGACCCGTTTCATGCCCTAGCGTCGCAACTTATTGTAGACCCCTACAATGCGTCACCCAGAGTGTTTTCACAAGTGACAGAAACGAATACCGACGCACACGTCGCAGCCTATATCAACAGGTTACTCAAATCTTTGTACGAGTATGATAATGTGGCTGCATTAACGAGAAACTTGTAATCGCACTCTGCGCGCCGAGGTGGAGCTGCGTTTGCCAGCTCCAACCCCAGTGTCAACTTGTCGAATTTGGCTAATCGTGGGCTGTGGTCGATGGACGGGTTTGCAACGTTACTTGAGTACATATCACCTACGTCGGCGAGCGACCAGAACGTCGCCAAGGTGCTTGGTGAATGGAAAGATACAAAACAGGCTGGACACCCACCGACGCCTGACTGTTTCGACATGGAGTCACATCAAACATTTTTGCGTGTCAGTCAATTTGCATAGATGCGACTTCTACATTTTGCAAAGATTGCCCCGAAAGGTTTTGCCGATTGCCTTACCGCCACGCTGTTGATGTACTACCGCGACACGCTAGGGGTCTCTCCGCAGCATATTTTGCACCAAGAGCTCCAACGCGTACACGCCACGTTGCCGTTGCTCCGACAGTTCCAAGATGGATTACTAGACTGGGGCAGCAAAATCCGCAAACGCTTTGTCACCGACAACAAATTGTCTCTACCTGTTCAGCAAGTGAAAAACAGCCTCACGTCAGAAGAGCAAGCAGAACAATTCGTTGATATACACACCTTTGCCGACACCCTTGAGCGACTTCTCACTGGTCATCAGCAGCTTGTATCCGAGAATGAGGAGCTGAAGAGCTTGATGTATAGAATCCTAGATCGTATTGAACGCCCTCCTGATACGGCAACTCCAAAGTGTAGCGCATGTCGTGCTAGCACCTTTCCCGGTGCTGTGGAGCCCACTGCACCACTCCAATTGCGGACGCCGTTGACGAGTCAAACTTGGCTGACGAGCTTGGCAACGCTGAAAGGCAAGCGCCTTTCGGATTTCCTGGTGCAGTTCGTGGTGGATGGCCTAGGATACTTGCCAAAGCTCCCAGGTAATCGCGCACAAAAGGAGTGCATGCGGGCTGTCGACATCGTATCACACGTCGCGGACATGACCAGCATTCCACCGCTGCCGGTTTTATCACGAGAATCCGATCGGAAGCAATGGATTTCTGCAATGAAAAGCATGGCAAGTCAATGCGAAGCAGTGTTAGTGAGCGGGCTTACTCAGGCCACAGGTGGAGCACAGCGTAAGAGGCGCCGCTCCGGAAAACTTACTGGTATAGTCAAGGCTTGGACTGAGCTGACGGAGCCACAGCGGGCGGCATTTCGATTGCTGCCTCGTATCAAGTTTTCAGCGACCACTGCAGCGCGACGCAACGCTGACCTACTAGACAGAAAGCATGAGGTGTGATTCACTTGAGCTTGCAATAAATCCTTTCATTTAATACACGTCACCTTCGCCCCGTATACGGTAGTCAATTCTCTCTGGCCTCGTCGCCAACCGCACGAAACGAGAAACTCACAAGCTATCTGCAAGCTCATACACATTAGCCACTTGAACATGCAAGTTCATACGCACTTCCACATGCGAGCCCACCGCCGACACGTGTCCCACCAAGTCCGAGTCCGAGTAGGAGTCCACGCTCGGCACTGACATGGCACCACCAAGTCCGAGTCCGAGTCCAAGCTCGGCACCGCCACATACACCACCAAGTCCGAGCCCACCACCGACACGTGCACCACCAAGTCCGAGTCCGAGTAGGAGTCCACGCTCGGCACTGACATGGCACCACCAAGTCCGAGTCCGAGTCCAAGCTCGGCGCTGACATGTGCATCACAAAGTCTGAGCCCACCGCCGACACGCGCACCACCAAGTCCGAGCCCACCGCCGACACTACGCGCACCAACAAGTCCCGACACGCGCACCACCAAGTCCGAGCCCACCGCCGAGACGCGCACCACCAAGTCCGAGCCCACCGCCGTGATGCTCTCCACCCGACACGTGTTCACCCAGCCCGCCGAGCTTTACGGACTCTCAGCACCAGGTCTGCGTGCAGCGAGCGCCCATCAGTAATCCACCCGACTCGAAAGTTCTCCACTCCAGGAATACGCGCCCCAACCCAACCATTTTTAACCAATCAGGTACATTAGACGGAGTTACTGGGGGTACAACTGTTTTGGTATAGTGAAACCAAGAGTACACTTTCGGTTGGCAATATTCTCTATCTTCGGCCGAGGTCTGGTAGTCGGCAAGGGCCGAAGATAAGACGACGATAGGCGATACAGCAATGTATCTTTTCGTGTTTCTAGACGACCAAATATCGCACGTGATAAAGACAAAGGTTTTTACTTCCCTGCGAACACGAAGTCGGTACTCTTCTGCCAGCTGCACAATTTCGCTCCATATGTTGACACGATTGGGAATGGGTAGGGTCACGCGTCTAAGATCCGCTGCGATAACGCGGATGGCCTCGGCGAATCCAACATCCTCCACGATTAGCATTGGCCGAAAGGGCCGAGCTATCCACTCAGCGAATCCACATGTTTGGTTAGATTTAGTGAAAGCATGCAAGATTTTTGCAGCGGTTCATGCTATATTTCGGCAACCCCGCTTATCTTTTTTGGCGGTGCAAGTTATATCAAGTGATCGCCATCGACCCGACGACCGGGAAGCCCGACTTCTTGTGCAGGCGCCGCTCGAGCTTCTTCATCTCAGCGCATCTGACGTACCTGGAGACGCGGAGTCTTTGTCCGGCCAGTGTAATGATCGACAGATTGTTCAGAAGCTCGTTACTGTCGCTGCGGAAGTCGAAGAAGCCTCACGCGTAGAACTGTATAGTCCTGCACGGACATGTTGGTGCACTCGACGTCAAAGTCTCGGGGGCTGTGAGAACGTCACGTAGTGAGAGACGCTGCAGCCAAATTTTTCGCCCTAAATGCTCGTAACAAATCCCGTGGTGCCCACGCACACATAACACATAGTCTCGTACATTCGTATCCACTTGCCCCTTGACACCCACGTTACGTAAAGGAACTGGCATCGGGTAAGACGTACTACGTGCAAGTGCTGGCGGAGAATGCGAAGGGAATGAGGAGCTTCATCTGGAAGCGAGCGAACACTTTAAATCTCCTCTGGCCAGGCCAACAAGTGCTGCTAGATGGGACTGTCGTCATGGGAGACTTTGTCGGTTCAGCTCTATTTCGGCTGCGAAATAGCTTTATTCTGATTAGTTCAATCATGAATGTTGGAGCGAGCTGCTGGTTGTTGGCATCAGGACTACTATCAAAAAGACGCATCACTAAGAGCACAACTACATGTAGTCTTTTCGTCCGTAGTAGAAATAGTGATGGTCATGCGGACGAGTTCGGCGCAATCGTCAGTGTTGGAGAAATCCCACTGTAGGCGTCGCTGGTGATGTCGGTACACCAATGACTTGGTGGTGCTGGTGCTTATACTGTCCCCAGTCCATGTTGCCATTGTACGCGCTAGAGTTGCTGCTGCCATTGCTTGCCGATGCAGATGTTCTAACAGCAGTATTCTATGGGATGAGGAAGGATAAGATTGCACTGAAACGACACGTCGACGCGAGAGCGCGTCAGCCACTACATTCAACCTTCCAGATTTGGATTCAACCTAGAAGTTGTACTCAGCAAAGGATGAAAGCCATCTTGCCATTCTTTGTGAAATATGCGGCGACTTGATTGCCTGAGCAACTACGCTGGCAAGATTCGCGCGCTGTCGCAGCTCCTAAAGAAGGACGCTGCATGGGATTGGACTGATAATTGTCACCAGGCATTCTATGCAGTCTGACTGAAGCGCCGATCTTGGTGGTGGCCGACCAATATCGCCCGTTCCACGTTGTGTGTGACGCATCCGATTTCGCAATTGGATGCACTCTTAATGCAACACGATATCAAGGGACGTGATCGCGTGGTCTACTATCAGTCGCGTCGGCTAAAGCCAGCTGAGCGCAACTACTCGGTACATGACAAGGAACTCCTTGCCATGAAGTATGCACTTGCGAAGTTTCGAGTGTATCTACTTGGGAGCAGGTCGTTCGTGGTCTACACCAACTGCGCATCATTGACAGAAGATGATGCAATTGATAGCAGCTTTAATCAAGGCAAAGCCATCCACGGCAACTTTCATAAGCATGACCAGGGTTGCCGTATTAAGCTTCGAAAATCCCCCGGCTCCCAAAGGCCGGCAGACTTAGGCAGTTAGATCTGGCAAATACAACAACCCAGCCAAAGTGGTGTAGCAAATCTTACACAAACGAGTAGGATGGGTGACATCGGCAATAGCGATGTTGCGACGGCCACTTAGCCGTCGCAAGCCATCGAGCTTGGGTTCTGTAGCGACCGCGTGCGCGAACTTTCAACGCCTGGCAACCCTAACAGGGTTATGCGTGGAGGAGTGGCCATTGGACCTGCTAGTGATGGTTATTAGACTGGCGTAATTAGTTAGGCACATCGTTGCACAGGACACTATAAAGCTCAAGTTTAACCCCTTGAGCCCGAGAGGCTTGATCTTTCAAGATAGGGACAAATCGTTATCGTGGACCATACAAGATATGGAATTTTATACTTGGGTTTTGTATTGGCTCTTACAAACCTGAAGTCAACGAGGGATAGGCAATGTATCTTTGCATTCCGGATCTCAACATTGACGATACTATAAGAAAGACCAACAGCAGATCAAACTTGAATATTGCATATGCAGTGTGAACGACCGATGGCAGGGCGCCACTCAATTTCTCTCATTTGAAGATTCGCCGGGTCGGACACTTATGCTGCCATCGGTATTCCAATCGATATAGCTCAAGCTGAAAAAGGAGGGATGACTGTCAACGAAGATGACGGGACAATATCAACATCGTTAAGCCAAAGCGATAAAGTGTATAGTACTGTGCTCTATTCTTATTGTATTGTACTCCAGGTGAAGAGGAAGGCGAGGCGAAACGGGTCTGCGAGCACTGAAGCGCTGCAGAATAAACGGCTGTCAGCGAACTTACCGCGACTGAGTGTGCGTATTATCTACGCTGCATGCTACATGTGTGGTTTAGGCTAATCGTGCGCATTGTTTGTTAGCTTGCCAATCCAGGTACAAGTCGAGAACCCGCGAGACCAAGTCCTGCAGATGGCTCCTTCCACATCCGTCTTACGAGCTACATGGCTTGACGCCAATAGCGACGGGGACATTCGAGTGTAAGCGCAGAAGTTAAACCTGTATATGATCTAACTTCTGTAACTAATCATGTATCTCTCGTATCTATCGTGTTTTAGTATTACATGTTAGGAGCCGAAACCTGGCCTCCGATTTTGTAGTTGTGGCGCATCTGACAAATTCGATGCGGAGGATTGATCCCAGTGAAATGTTAAGCTCGTCCGACTTGACGAGGAGGTCACAAAATGATGACCAGTCGCACAATGTTTGGTTATATTTTGTATGTACATGCTACCTGTTGTGCTAACTTGTATCTTCCATTCCTATTGTTTTAGAAAATGTCGCCGGGCAACATGCATGAAGCATGAAGACTATCCTAAACTGTACTCTGATAAGCTCGGCACACGCCTTTGACGCTGTATGTGGTCTTAACTCCACCTGGAATTCTCACAGCCTGAGCTGTTGAAGCGTATCGCTGCTGAATCAAGCGACTACTTCAAGCCCAGTATCGTCGGACGGGTAGAAGGATAAACAAGTCACACAAGAGTTGAAACACTCTGAATTCATGTCTAATCATTCGATAAAAGCGAATATACGGCAGGTGTGTACCTGCTATTTTTTATACCAAAGTTCGGTTATCTTGTATGGTACATTCCGACAGTTTCATATACTGTATCATACGGGGTTAAAGTTCATTGCGAGAAAAGTGAGAGCGGGTTAGACAAGCTACAGGTATCAACATTATGTTCCAGCCGCTGCTGAGTGGATACCTGGAAACCCAATTCATATACTGACATCCCTATTCATATTCTCCCGGTCCGATCTTTGACACTAGTCCTGATCTAACGGTACACTGGCACCTACGCCATAGCGCGGTTGTGAGCGGCTAAACCTGGCGCGAACACCGGCATGTCGACAAGAAGAATGTGATGAAAGGGGGGGGGCATGATGAGTCGACGTCGGCACGTCGCCCACCAAAGTAGGCCCGTCGCGCCCCCGGTACCATGGCGACTGGCTCAGCAGCTAGTGAGGTCCGTTCATTTTTACTAAAAACAATTGTATCGCCAAATATCACGCCCATGGTTCAACTACAGATGATCTTGTTGTAACTATTATGCACTAACCCTTCATGGCTGTGTACGCCAGAGCAACGGCTCTATCACACGACTGCACCGATTTTGCAGCACGATATACCACTCCGTTCCAAAACCATAGCACAATACCACTCTTTTGGTTGTTCTGGACCAATAGCACGCAAAACCAACTTGAGCTCAGTATGGTTAAACAAAAAGTGGCCACTAACAATCCATCCAGATTGTAAAAACGGCTTTGAACGAGGCCTTTTTACTTACTTCTTGTCTTTTTTCACTTTGTTGGCGTACAAAACATTGCCACATCAAAAAGAGCCGTATGATCGTTCTGCTTCTTTTGATCCCAAGAACGTAAACAACACTAAAAAAATCGTAAAACCATGTTACGAAATACTGTAACGTGCTATGTTTTTGGAACGGAGTGGTACACGATATGAACGTAATAGTGTATAGTTGGTAGTCGAAAGCCATGCAAAAGCTGGAACATACCCCCCCCCGTCCAAACAATACACACGATAAGTAGAACGGTCAGTTAGGGGCCGGTTTTCTTGCCGCACTTGCCAATGGCGCTCCAGGTATTTTTTGGCGACGAAACAGAAAAGTTATGACAGGTCTGCGTTGCCTGTTGTTTCGCCAATCTGTCTAGCTTGAACTGGTCCCTGCACCAATGATATCGAGGATAGAAGCCCCCTTCTAAAACCATCTCTCTATGTCGACCTAAACCAATTGAAGGCCGTAATTTCACTTGTATTCAGTATGGTCTGCAGCTCAACCGTCAACGTCTGGGAAATTTCACACAAGTCTTGTACCCTCGCTCGAGATTGCGACCAACCTTTGCGCCACCCCACGCCAAGCTTGCCACATTGATGGCGTCGTCCTTGCTGATGTTGAAGTAGCCATTGTCGTCCTCGTCCACCAGCTCGTTGATCATGTTGTGGATCTTGCTCTTGAGCGTGGCAAATACGGCAACATCGAGTGGTTGCAACAGATGGGTACCGTTGGGGGGAAGAAACACTAGCAAGATGTTCAATGCGTCAGCAGCATCGACCACCTTGGCCGAGTAGTAAGACCCTCAGCCATCCAGAATCAACACCAGCGGCCGCGGGATCGAAGCAGGCACTGACCGTGAAAAGAAGTGTAGCCATTCTTCAAAAAGCTCCATGTTCATGAAGCCCAAAGGTGACGTGGTCACAGCGGCACCAGGAACCACACAATTCGCCATCAACTGAGATGAGACGGTCTTGCAAGGTAGAATGAAAGCAGGAGACACCACGAAACCAGCTGCGTTCCCACACGCAACAACCGTAAGATGGAAGTTCGCTGTTGGATCCGTTGTCCATACTTTGCTCGATCCGCGGATAGCGACCACCTTTTCGCTCGTGAGCTGCATCTGGAAGGCAGTTTCGTCCATATTAAATAGCCGTGTGTGGTCAAGTTTCAGCTCATTGACCAACTTTGCTAGAGTGTTGAACAGGGTGGTTAGATCAGCAGAAACGATGCAGTTGCGCTTCACAGCTATCGACTGTGCTGCTCGCCGCGTCAGAGAGGAAAACGCTCCTTCAATCGCTTGTACCACCCCTCCCTAATACTTTTACCACTACATAGCAATGCAACCTCCCATGCATGATATCAGAACGGCCAACAGGACGACCGACGAGTTGCCGTCCCACGACCCAGCCGTAGAGGTGCTGCTCAGCGCCTTCGGGGGGGGCTTGGGGCCTGGCCGAGCAGCGGTCAGAGGCCCCCTTTCCTTTTCAGCCGCCGGCCACTTCCGGATGGTTCGCTCGTGAATACCGGAAGCTTCGGCGATTGCGACGATGAAAGAGCCCGCCTGAACGAGGGCGATGGTGGTTTGCTTTGTCTTCTCAGCGTAGATTCTAACCATGGTGCAGGTTTGGAAATGAGAATGCCCAATCGATGTTTTTGGCAACACTGCGCTACCACCATCCAGTTTGTTGCGCTCCGTTCCCGCCACCACCACTAGTTTTCCCGCCAAAACCCAGCACATAGAATTGTGTAGGTTTTGTACTTAAAGTAATTTCAACGAATGGTACACAGGGAAGCGGAACGCAGCCTAGTCATTGGTCTAAACACCCCCGGCCTCGAGTTGACCAGCCGGCCTCTAACTGACCGTTCCCTTACCGAAATATATCGAGCTTTGTATTAGAACCCATATCCCACATACACGTTAAAGGTTAGGCTGCAAGGGGGTACGGTGCTATCTCGGGCTCAAGGAGTTAACAGAAAATGTCGGTCAGCCTCCCAAATTATTCAAATCCAACGTACGGCACCCAAGATTCAAGATTGTAACAAAATGTGCAATTCTCTGGAATTTATTTCAGAGCTAAGGAGGGATCCGCGTGGACGTCATATTCTTCAAAAACACTATGACCTGGTAATATATGAGTGATAGGTGATATTAGTGTATAGAGGTTTCGTGGGAAAAAAACATGTTAGTACTCTACAGTTACTTTCATGAATCATAATACCCTCTGAATATGATAAATTACTGTGATGTTGCTTGTAACGTCCACCTCGGCTAGGTACGAGTTTTGGAGGTTGCGCGAAGGGATCATCCGTTGTTCCATCTGGGGCACTTCTTAAATAAAATAAAGCACGTACGTTGTTGCCTCCATGCCAAACGCATAGACTAATTTATATATTGGTTAGTTTTACTAAGATAGCAAGTACAGATAAACAGATAAGGTATGTTGCTACTTCGTTCACGTAGTGCGCCCCTCCACCAAAGTGCATTTAGAACAGATTTGGGACTATACATGTACATTACCAGTCATTTGCAACCGGGGTTATATTTCTCGCATCGCTGGTCGGTGATTGGACTGTTGTCCAGTATCGACCAGGATTGTTGTTCATACTGCGCCGAAAAGGCGGCGTATCAATTGCTACTGTGGTTGCGTTTACGGTAGCAGGTACCGAGCAGTTTTGCAACCCAAATTCCATACAAAAACTCAGTCACGGTTGCAAAACGACGCCTCCATACAAAAACTAAGTTATTTCGTTGCATGCACTGGTGAAGGGTTGCAAAAGCATGCTGCACCATGACAAGCCGCTACAAGCCCGAGCTCGTGAAGTTCATACATGTATATTACAAGCACAATGTGGAGAATAGTATCAACAGTGTGTTTATCGTGGAGCTACGATTTTTTTCTGGCGCTGCGCGCCGACGCAGACCGTCATTTTTTCCTTTAGCGCTTTCGCATGCTTGTGGCTACACGCCATCGCTAAGCTCTACCGGACGCCGAGCTAGTTTGGTCTACTTTCACTTCAATTGGCTTGACTTGAGCACTACACGACGACCACGGCATGAAAGGCAGCGAGCGTTACCAAACCATACCATATGGACTCCAAGGAAGGTAGCGAGCATTGCCAACCCAGACCAGGTAGACTGCAAGGAGAGCACACTCCCTCGCTGCCTTCCATGCCTTGGACGTCGTGTACCTATCTGGTAGTGCTTAAGCCAAGCCCATTGAAGTGAAATGAGACCAAACAAGCTCAAGCATCCGGTAGTGCTTAGCGAAAGCTTGCGTTACACAGTTTACTAGTGATAATGAAGTTGTAAAGTTTGTATCGCACACAGTAGGTAGCTCTCGGCACTAAGTGTTCTTCTAGTCGCCCTGTACAATGATAAAATGCGCGGCAGACATCCAAGTCTGCATGTTTAGACAAATAAATGTTTTTAACCAATCAAGAGAAAGTAGCAAACCCGGTTGCACAACTCGCGGGTTTTATACAGTACTTGCATTTGAAACACAGGTGACTGGCACGATGCAGATGGTCCTCTTGGTCAATAGGCAGGCCTCTTTAATGGTGAGTTTTGGGGAATTCACCACTTTCCTCTGAGCATACTAAAGCGCGTTGGGGGTAAAGCAGTTCGTTCAGGATATCGAAGGCGAGCCCCGTTGAGGTTCACAGAGTGATTCGAGGTGGGGCTGCCTCTTAGGGAGTGGTTGTGGCGGCTAGCGCGGCGTGAAGCCGTGTGACCGTGATCTCAGGTCTTGACCGCTGGAGGGCGCGCTTGTGGCCGGCGGCGCAAGATCTTGAGTTGCTATGAACGAACCGCATTTCTATCTAGACTACTGACACATTCGGCTGGGGACAAAACATGTACCGGTTGCCCGATCCATGAAAACCCTCGGCTTGAATGGCTACATGTACTTGGGCTGACCGGATCCTATAGTTCTGCAACGAGTCTTTATCCTTCCATTGGAAAACATCATTTCCCCGCTGCGCTTGGTAATACACCGATTAGCTTAATGGTGGGATGAGACGGCAACTTAATTGTGGTATGATGTGGGACGATACAAACAATAAGATTACTGTATGACAATGATTGTATCATGTGGTCTTGCCAAGTCTTCTTCTGTCTCTAGTGAAGCTATTTGTTCGAATTGCTTCGCGTGCAGAAATCCCTCGAGTGAAAAATCTGTCAGCGAGCATCGATACTGATCTCGTTCCCAACCGATGACCGAAAAATCCGATTCCACTGTGGCAGTGTTGGGGGTGGTCGTATTAATATAATAGTCAATGCGCCACACAACTGCTGTATATCCGTCTATTGTACTGCAGTTTCTTATGAACGCACGTGCATCAGCAACCTTAACAGCACATGAGCCTCTAACGACGTAGCCGTTTGATGGTAACTTTTGAAAAAATTATCTGCAGGAGTGGTCTGACACGAAGACCTGCGGCGATAAATTGCTGTTCAGATCGCGAAGTTGTGCTATTTGATGTCCTAGTAGAGTAGAGAGGCATTGAATCTACTGGCACGTAATGGACAACACATTTGCTAAAGTATAGAGTAACAGCAATACAAGTTTAGGAGCGCTGGCTAACATAATGGTGTCGATCGATGTTTTTATTGGTGGGTTGACCGGGGATATTAACCCCTTGAACTCGACGGCCTGGACCGTACAAGATACGAGCAAAAGTTTAACGTGGACCGTACACGTTAAGGTTTGCTATACTTGTTTTTTGTATTGGTTGCTACAAATTTTAAGTCAACAAGGGGTAGGTAATGTATCCATGGCTCCCGCGGAATCGACATAAATGATACTTTCAGAAAGGCCAAATTTGCACGAGAAAGCGCACTACAGATCAAACTTGCAAATTGACATATGCAGTTCGAAAGGCTGAGGACTGGTCGCCACCCAATTTCTCTCATTTGAAGATTCGCCGCCGAGGGCACAAAACTCCCCGTCGCCACCAGGAATATCGTCTCAGGCGAGATGACGCCAGCTCATAAAGACTGTATGACACTCCAAGACGCCGAAATCGACTTCGCGTACTTGAATCATGGGAAGACGCGCGTGGCGAAAAGTATTTCGAGTCGAAGAAGAGGTCATGGAAGGTTGGCGTCGGTATGGTACACACTTGTGAGTGGTGCTATTTTGTCATTACTCTAACGCTTTTGTGTGGCTAGCTGTGCTTCAGGAAAAGAAGATGGTGAGGCGAGAGAGATCTACAAATGACCCGAGACGAAGCAACGTGCGGAAAGTGGCAAACCAACCACAAACGGTAATGTGATTGTATCATGTCTGCTACACGTTTAATATGAACTAATCGTGTATTGCTCTGATAGTGTGTGCAACGCGTCACGTAGGGGGTTCTATCACCGGCAGTGGGTTGTGGACGCCACCTCAAGTTGTTCAGACGATGCCAGTAAAATCTGAAGCTGTGCATATGCCTGATGCTACACATACGGCACCAGCAGTGATTGCAGCTGCGAAGACACCACTGCATACAGGTTCGAACGTGTATCTTACCTTCTAATGTATGTATGCATTCTCTGATCTTGATTGTACTTTTGTAGGACCCTTGCCAACCTAATCTTCAGCTGTAACAACGACGACCGCGCCGCCTCCGACAGGGCCTGGAAGCTACGTTCCATTTTGGCGCAGAATCTCATCTCAACCCCCCCCCCCAACAATCATGGCTTTCGACGAGACTATGTTGCCGTCGAGGTCATCATTCACCCGCATGAAGTGAGTACATGAAGGACAAACTCCATAAATATGAAACGACGCTTTTCATGACGTGCTGTTCGGGAACTACATACTGCATGCAGTATGTAAAGGGCGCGCCTTCGGGTGCGTCCATTTGTTTTTTTTAGCTAAAGTTCTCTTATCGTGTATGGTACATCCCACTGTGTATATATGCTGTACGATACAGGTTTGAAGTACACTGCGGTAAAACGCAGAGGGTGGTTATGGTAACGCCGTCCAAGATGATGCAGCACGCAAAAGACCACCGAGCTGCACACCAGCCTGTTCAAAGTGACTGACGCAGCGGCAACAAAAAACAGGGGAGGAAGCGTCCCAGGTCTGCTAGCTACGGAAGGGCACTAAAAAGCCCGGAGAAAGGAATTTTCCGTGTACGTTAGTGAGGTTAAGGTGCTGAACACCTCCAAGAAACCCATGACGTGGGGTGTTCATCTGCGAGAAGGTGCGGTGCACAAGGGAGATGCTATGTCGTGTTTCGACGTCTAGCGCGAGGCTCGCCAAGAAGGAGGGGAAGCGGGAGATCCGCGCGCATACACCACCACGCCACGGGATCAAGAACGAGGAGATGGACGAGGACGAGGACAGAAGTATGCAGTTGTCCAGTGATGAGTCCATGATAGGTGGCCTGTATTTGCCAAAGCGATCTCGCGTCGCTCCGAATACAGCGATGGCTGACCAAGCAAGGGTTTGTGTCCGACTAGTTTTACATAGGTTTTGTATAGCTGCACTATCACGACATTGAACTTGATTGCATCTGTTGCGTTGGTTTAGTTATGTACGTCGATTGCCCGACTCTGTTCGTTTGCTCGTGTCTTTCACACGTGCATGCGTGCCCATCGTACCGTTTATCACGCATAAGGTGTATTTTTGTCGATATTCGCCCTTGAATAAAGTGGAGGTACTGTCAACCCTGTCCTAATTAGTCCCTGTTCTACCAAATATCTTGCGGTACTTAATCAAACACCGATCCACCGACTTCGTTGACAGCTATTTATATGGGGACTAATTAATACTCATCAAACTTCAAACTTAATAGACACATGGAAAATTATTAGCTCTACTCAACCATCGAGAAGAAGCCTCGGATTGACGACTGCTTCAAGGGTGCCTCTCTCTCCGCTCGTAGATCGTCGCGTACACACCGCTGTAGCGTGCGCAGTCCCTCCATTGCTTTCAGGTCTACATCCGGGTGCTCAGCCAACATGAAGATCACAGATCGTATCGCGTCGACCCTGTCTGCTGTTGTGAGGCTTTCTAGCGGGTTGACAACCACTTCCAGCTCCTCCATGTCATCATCTTGAATGTGCTGCGCTGATCCAACGAGCGCAGCATCGCACACACCCTCAGAAGATAGTCTGCAGACATCACCTCCATCTCGGTGCTCTCTTCGGCAGGGCTGCACACGAAGGTGTCAATGTTCATGGGGTCGCGGATGCGAAGTGCACGCATCTGAGCCACCAGCGTCGTGTTCAGCATCTCGTCACCTTCTTGCTGAGAGCGACGAGAAGACGAACGCCCAGGGACTAGCCCAGTGTGGCGAAAGCAATTCAGCACAACGCTGGCCGGTACTTCGTACCAGCAGGCTTTGAGCCAACGCATAGTAGTTAGCTGATCCACTGCATAGATATCCGCCGATGCACCAGCCTCATCCAAGTCAAGAGCATGCTGCAGTTGACGACAGCGATAGCGGCGCTTGAACGACGCGATTATGCCGGCATCCAGTGGTTGAAGGCGAGCAGTGGTGTTGGGGGCAATAAGACAACCGTCACTGCTCGAAGATTCATGGTGCTGACGGTATGCGATGATGCGTTGTCTAGCAGTAGAACGATCTTCCGGCGCTGCTGCTCCATATCTACGTCGAGCTCATGAAGCCACTCAATAAAGAGCACGCTCGTCATCCATGCCTTTTTGTTGCTGTGGTAGTAAAACCCGAGGTCACTTCCACTCTTCTTCTTGAAACACCGTGGCTTATTAGCATGGCCAATGATGAAAGATTCACGCATATCGCTACCGTCGGCGTTGCATGTCAGCGCAACGGTTACACGAACTTTGCTCTTTTTAGCGCCTTCAATTTGGCGGCTGGCAATAGTCTTGTCCGGCGCGAGCTTGTACAACAAGCCCGTCTCGTCCATATTGTAGATGTCGGCGAGTCGGTAGCCTTGCAAGCGTCCGCTATTTGAGCAGGCAGCGCTGCGCTGTTAACTGAACCGCCCTCCCCATGCATTTTGAGGCTCTTGAAGCCATGCCGGGCTTGAAATGACTAAAGCCACCCGTTGGAGAACTTCAAACGGAGGTCTTCGGGGGGGTTCCAGCAGCTCCTCTTGCCTGCGTGCCTTGGCCTTCAACAGATCACCGCTCAAACTAATCCGCCTCGCCTGGCATTGGTGCACCCAGTTGGCTAAAGCATCATCGACGGCTGGGTGAGCAACTGTGGCGCTGCGCCGGTGCTGAAGCTCGGCCTCCGACACCAATAAGAATCTCTTACTCTCCTTCAAAATGTTTGAGATAGTGCCTTGTGTTGGCGCCTTGACGAGCGCCAGATCCCGCAGGGCTTTTTGCGCAAGGTCGCGCTGCGTAAGGTGTGAGCAGCTCGCCAATCGCAGATCTGCTTCTTGTGCTGGAAGGTAAGATTGCCGACGTGCTTGATCTTGCGAGGCATCGCTGCTGCTGCTGTAAAACCGGGAATGAGTCTGCGTCCCAACGGCAGCGGCGCAAGTGAATGGCGACCACGGTTTCCTGTAACTTTTAATCAAACTGCTGTACTTAATCAGATTCTTGTCCACGGGGAATACTAATTAGGACAGGGTTAACAGTACACGCTAGGCGAGGGGGCACTCACCTAGGCGTAGGGGTAATGTGCGCCTGTCCAACAAAAACAATCATACACGATACCAAAACAACCTAGTTTCAGTATAGTATCCCTTCCCCTGACATACACATTACCTTAGCCGAGGGGGGGAATACCTTCGGTCTCAAGGTATTGTGGGAAATCGGCTCATTTCCCACATTTGAAGAGGCCATTAAGTATTGACAATGGTCTTGCCAATGTGGTACCTTGGGCTTTGTTATCGTCAAACGAATAACCGTTACAAAAACGTTTTAATAATGGTACGAATAAATGTAAAATCGAAGGCGATAGTAGAGAAAAATGAGACAGCGGCGAACATAATGATACTTATCCACCATTTAGAGTTATCGAGATAATCGCGTTTGAAGTTGACCAATCCAATTTCGGAAATAAGCGGAAATCCAAAAATTCAAACGCAAAATTACTCGTATAAACCGGAAAACACTCTAATGTGATTGCTTTATACGCGAGGTTTTCGACAATATACAACTCAATAAAATCGAGAAAACATTGCAGCCTCAGCGGTCGAAAATATCTCGAATTTTTGGTCCCATGAAAATGGAGATATTTTTTTCAGATGACCACAACTTCTCGAGAACTTAACATTTCTTCGCAACTAATAGCTCAAAATGAGCGCAGAACACACGTCTTTCGAGTGGTGTGCCTAACGAAGTTGCTTGCTGCTGGTGTGCACTCCTAGGGGTGGGGTTTTTTTCACGTGTGCAAAAGTTGATTTTCACGTGTGGCCAAAAAAAAAAAGTGCTGATTTTCACGTGTATCGCCATGGCTGGCTGAATTCCAAGTGTGGGCTGGTTGTTTTTCACGTGTGACCGTGCACGACTGTGCTTCGGTTTCTTAGCTCATGTAGCTTCTTGGATTGAGTAGCTAGGTTAGAAAGCCCGAACCGGGGTCCGAGAGGAAGACAGTTCGTAAGAACACTCCTTCAATTTTGAAAAAGGCAGCAAAAGCATGCCTTCAATCAATAAGTTCCGTATCAAATGTGATCAAAACGCTAACACGTACGCCAGGTGCTGTGGTGGGGTGGAACGTAATGGTCAGGAAGGAAGAAACCAGCGAGGTCGGCGAAGTCATCTACAAGAACAAGACGGGTGTAATTCGGCCTTGGAGTGAGGAGCAGGTGAAGTACTATTGGATAGTTGAGTTCGACCGCCAGGCTGCTCCAGACGCAAAACTCGATATTGTCGAGCTTGCTGAAGTCATCAACTACCTATTGATCCCGATACCCCTTTGTTAAGCCGATCTGAACCTGACCAAGTGAACGCTGTGTACCGCTAGCCTCCGGCATACTTCAATTCATAATGTTCTTTTATTTTTCTTGCACACGTGAAAATCAGCACGATCCTAGAAGCCCACACTTGGTTTTCAGCTTGGGATTGCCTTCAGTCATATCCACGTGAAAATCAGCGCACACGTGAAAATCAGCCATAACACACGTGAAAACAATCTTTTCTCCACTCCTAGCACTGCATGTAGCTAATCATGAGAGGTCAATAGTCCAGGCGGCTGGGCATCTTCTTCCAAGTCGGTCACCAGCATATTCTGAGAAGATCGGCGCCTGCTTCAAAGTCTGCAAAGGTCGTGGCGAGATGTGCTGGACGAGGTCTTCGTGTCTGTCCGTCGGTTTGTCAATGGCAAGTATCGTCAAAGCTGCACCGGTTGACCGATTGAGTGCCACCCCGTGCTGGCGCTTCTTGACGTGCTTCCGGGCGCCAGTTCGACACTTGATGATGAGGTCTTTCGCCTCAAGCGGGTCCACCTCATGCAGTCGCGCCAGCATCTCCATCGTCGAGAGGAACACATAGGACCGAGGCAGTTCGGCCTCCACTCGGTTGGCTTCGTCTTCGGCTGCAATCGCCCACATATTGATCGGGATGATGGCGTTAGGTCCCTGTTTCTTCCTGGCTTGGACCGACTTCTCAAGAACTTGGCGGTCGAACGAACTCGACGCGACTGTACTCCACGCCAGTTTGTTTCGGACGCGATACTCTGGGAAATCGACGAGTACGCGCTCGTAAGGCTCGTGGTCGAGACGGTAGAGCTCGGCTACGGTCATGGCCACGCAGGTCTCAATCCGGGAAACGCCGTACAGCAGTGACAGCTCCCCGAAGAACTCTCCGCGTCCACGGGGCGTGTCCGTCTCCTCGATCTGCACCCGAATTCTACCTGTCGCAATGAAGTACATACTCCGATCCACGTCACCAGCGACTACGACGTCTTCTCCTTGGGAGCAAACGACGTACTGCAGACACACCAGCAGAGCTCGAAGGAAGGGCTCATCTAGAGCTCGGAAGACCTCCACTCGAACTGCGAAGTCTTGTAAGGTGGCAACCACCACATCCTCATGAAGAGCTCGAGAGGTGCCTTCAATCACGGCGAAATCCTTGTCGCCGTGCGAGCGATGCCAGATGTGCGCGTAGTACGCTTTAATGTGGCGCTTGAGGATCTTCGGGACGTCGTTCTGCACCAAATAGAGCTGAAGCTCCGCTAGGTTTTGCTCGAAGCTCGCTTCCCGTCGAGCACTCGAATCCAACAGTTCTCCTTGAGCTCCTACGAGGGCTCCGTAGATGTAGATGGCCCACAACGTGATGGCAATCTCCACGACCAGCTCCAGGCGGTTCATTGACAGAATGTCGCCGTAGAAGAGCGTACTGATGCACTCCATCGAGAAGTGCAGAGACCGCAGATACTTCCGTCCAAGGGGGACGCTCTCGAGAAAAGCCTCAGATGTTGTGGTGGAGAGAGCTCGGTGAGAGGAGGCAGCAACCGGTGCAATGTACGTGAGCATCCCCGACGTCGAGAGCCACGAGGTGCCGTATCGATGAAGTCCATAGTCGCTGGTAGCGAACCAAAGGCAGGCCAAGAAGTGAGCCATAGTGAGGTACGTTGCCAGCGCACGCAAGAAGGAAATGAAGGCCTCGCTCACGTCCACGTCGCAGTCATAGATGAGGTACTGCAGGATCCCCTCCGAGAGCGGCTCGATGCGCCACGCGAAGAGCATTCGATTCATCCTCAAGATCCAGCGGGTGGTCCACCAATTCAAGTCAACTTCGCCTGCCACCTCGTCCTCAAGTGAGACGCGGACGTCCCCTGCAAACAGTAGCAACTCGAGCGGCAAGACAGCGACAATGTCGAGCATCAGACTTGAATTCGTCTCGAGAACGTGTCGAAGACTCAACCGTTTGGACTTGGTCGCCTTTGATCCAGAGCTTCGTCTTGCGAGCGAAGCCTCGTTCACCTTCTGGATGACGTCAAACAGACACAACAAGTCCAGAAAGACCTCAAACCCCGCCCAAATGCGCAGAGTCTCAGCGTTAAGCTCGGTCAGCTCGTGTGGGAAGCACAACTTGAACGGCGTGATGACGACGTGGTAAACTGCCACCAACAGCATCACCGCGTCCCAAATCTTGCCAATGCGCTTGATAAAGTTGATAAACTCCCTGGTTTTCCTGTCAGTCGCCTCGGCCCGAAGCGAACGCTGGAAGATCAGCTGAGGGTCAACTTGATCATGCGCGTCAAACCTGCCGCTAATGCGACGCAAACTGTTCGTAACTTGGAGTTGCAAACGCAGTGACCTCCGTCTTGAGTGTCGTTTGCTGGCTTTGCTGCCTTTACTCAGCGGCTCGTGTTTCCCGGTAGTTTCCACTCCATCCAGGCCCTTCCACACGCGGTACTGATGATACAAGCGTAGCTGAGACTCGTACTGGGGACGCTGGCATCGTTTGATGGTCTCAAAGTCGATGTCAGCGCCCACAGTCCAAACATCTTCGACCATGAGTCGATTCGCCTCCTCCTCCCGAACGCTCTCGAAGAATTTGCTCCCAAATGTCGGCAACGATCGACAGCGACGCATTCGTTCAAGCGTAGCTTGGACTTGTTCATTTGGGCCCGTTTTCGAGCCCCACATTGCGCCGTGTCGAGCGTGACGAAGGTGCTTCACGCCAGTTGTAAATCGACGCGCGTTTGGGCCAGTGGATTTCCCAAACAATGCCCCCGTTTGAGGCGTTCGTGCGTTGGCAGCAGCATTGACCAACCGTCGGTGTTTATCACGCGATTGCTTGGCCAGAAGCTCTGCTCCCTTCTTGTGCATCTCGAGCTCGTCCATGTGCGCCGAGTGCATTTTCTCGAGCTGTCTTGACTTCCTACGAGAAGGGTTTGGATTGTTTTGAGCTCGTGACCCTAGAGCAGCTTTAATTGCGCTTCGGTTGTAGGACCTCGTGAGGTCATGCTCCGGCGGGATCAATGCGTCCAACAAGTCTCGGACGCAGTGCTGCATTGCCGCAATGAGCTTCATTCGCCGCCAACACTCGTCCTCCAGTCGCTGCAAGGTGTCGTCAGCTAACGTAGTTTTGAGGTGCTTGTTGATGGGGTTAAGGTCGACCATGAACTGGTTCTGAATGATCTTGTGCGCCGATGCGTTGGCCCCTTTTTCATGTTGGGGTAGACTGTCACCTCTGGTACTTCGTGCTGCTCTCATGGGAGCGCTAACACTGTGACTACTTCGGTAAAACGGAGCGTTGGTAGGACGAATTGGACCCAAATTCCGCTTAGTCGTCGTGGCCCACAGGACGCTTCTTCTCGCTGTCAGTGTCCGTAGCAATCTCCGTGTCGACATTCCGGTGGTTGTAAGTGTCGGACGACGGATCTGCATCGCGGCGATGGCAGGACGAACTAACTGCGCGTACTTGTCCGTTTTCTCTAGCAGATACTTGGCCTTCCTGTGCAGAGCCTGCAGTTCAGGAGATAGGAACGACTTCATCGGAGTCAACCTCGGCTGCGGTTGCTGCGGATGCCGAGGTATCGACAGCATGGAGGAACCGGACGACAACATGAGCATGTTGTTGCTGCTTCGACGAAACTGCGAGATGCTGAGGCGTGACTTCCGTTTGCCCGGTGCCGCGAACGACATGAGGTTGGCCAGTCCTTGACGCACCGCCAGCTCATGTTTCGCCTTTCGAGCCACGTGGGTGCAGCGGTGCTGGTATCGGTGAAGGCGGTTGCTCACCCAGTCCAGGATGGAGTGGAGCTCGTACTTCTGCACTTTCAAGTCGGATTGGTCTCCGGTGGGGGCCCAGAGCTCCTCCCAGTCGTGTCTGGATATGTACAACACCTCGCACGTTGTGGTGGCCCGCACTGTCACGAGTCGACGTTGGTCGGGGAGGAAGAACGCAGCCTCCCCGAAGAGCGCGCCTTCCATGATCACTGCGACGCTGGAGACCGACTTGGCCCAAAACGCTGCGGCCAAACCCTTACGCAAAGTGCACAACTGGTTGCCCAACGTACCCTCGACTAGGATGTTATCGCCCGGGATGTAGAGCTCGGACTGCAAGCGCAGTGCCATGTTGTTAATCTGCGCGGAGGATAGAAAGTGGGTAATTGGGAGTCGAGCCAGAGACCCGCCGTAGATCTCGAGCATCAGTCGGAGACGCAAATTCGCCGAGAGTTTGTGCACCGTGTGGTCCAAGTCGTGTCCGTGCGTATTCTCGAACTGAACGCGGAAAAAGAACCCAACGCGCTCGCGCAGACTTTCAGGAAGTTCATTCGCCTGTGCGAACCCCTCAAAGTTCGCGATGCGGCTCTTGTATTTCTTCGTCTCCTTGCCTAAGTCCAAGATGAGCTCCGAAATCTCGCCGACGATGTACCCCATGGCAAAGGTGCAGCCCAGACACGTGACAAGCGTCCAAATGGTTCCGAGGATGTCTCGGGGGACGATTTCGCGTGAGCCTACAAGCAACAGAGTCGTGATGGCCAGTAGAAAGTTTTCGAGTACAGGACTGGCAACGCGTGCTGATACTCGTGCAGAAGGTGGTCGTGCGCCATCCAACAGTTCTTGTAGTACTCGCACTCGTGCTCGGAGATCCACAGGAAGATGCACCCAACAAAATGCGCGACCAGTACAAGAACGATCATTAGTTCGACTGGACCAAGATATGCCGACACGTTCCGGGATGCGAAGTGCTGCTGCACCTGCACAATGACCTCGTCCAGATACACCCACAGATCGAGACAGCGAATTAGACGTGGCAGTCGACAAACGCTGACAAGTAGCGACTCGCTTGCGACTGGGACGTAAAGTGGCAAGGAAGCCACGAGGTCCCATTTGAACGCCGTGCTGCGTCGGTAGACTCGGTCGACCCACTTCCGATGCACCAGGTTGTCAACCGAAACTTCCGTACAGCCAAAGAAGTACAAGTGGAGGTAGATATCCATGGCCAAGTACATGTCCCCGCACAAGTCCATGAACCACACGAGCAGGTTCAGCTCACTCGAGAAGTGCAGGTGCGAGTGGAAGCCGATCCGGAAAATCACGAAGAAGGCGTTGTACACGTTCCAGAAGGTGACTCCGGCATTCCACGCGTTGATGAACGTCGTGCGGGTAGCGTACGTGTCTCGAATGGCAATACTGCCACTTTTCCGAGTGCTGCTCTCAACGACAGTGTCTTGCTGGTAGAAAAGACTGGGGGTCTGGAGCACATGCGGCTTCAACTTGAGTCGCTCGAGGTTCCGCACCACGCGTCGGAGGCAGGTCTGCTGTTCATCCCAAAGTGTCTGAGCCTCCAGCTTCATACTGCGCAAGTCCTCGTCGAACTTCCGTTGGATGACGTCAAACTCGACCCGAGTCATGACGGACGCGTGGACTGTGGACGCCGCTGTCAACGTGGCAGCATGAGCGCGTCGAAGCAAAAACTCGTAGACGCCATAGCAGTCGCCCTCTTGAAGCGCGCGTGCCGGCACCTTGCGCGTACGGAAGAAGACGTTGACTTTGCTCCCACGTAGGAACACGATGAACTCACGACAGACGTCGCCTTCGAGGAAAATGGTTTCGCCGTTCTCGTACGTGCGATGTCGGAATTTGCCTGTGATTTGGTTGAGAAACTTTCGGCTCGCGGTGTCAAAGAGCCTCACGCTCTTCACGGCTTCAGCGTGGAGAAGCGACGAGATCTGGTAGCACAGTTGGTCAGGAAGGTGCGATAGGAGCTGCGACTCGTACGCGACTTTGCGGCCCGTGAAGTGGTGAATGTAGAACCGGCGGATCTCGGCGCTGAGCTTCTCGGAGATGGACAATCTCCCCATGATACTGTTGAGCGTGTTGAGCAGCTCGAGGTGGTGGTGACGCGCTGCCATTGCGTTCGCAATGGTACTGGACATGGCCCCAACCACGCCGAAGTTGATAATGCCGCCGATGAAAATCCAGATGGCCGCAAAGTAGCTTTCCGCGGTGGAGAAGGCGACGATGTCTCCATACCCGACCGCTGTGAGAGTGACCACCGACCAATAGACCGCACGGACGTAGGCGAATGTGCTCTCGTAGGTAGACGCGCTGTCCTCAACAGGGAACACTTCCCCGACGTTAGCGTAGCAGTTGAATTTGACCCAGGAACAGTTGCCAAACAGCGTGGCCTGGCGAAGACACTCGGGTCGAGTGAGGTTACGCATTGTTGCCATGCTTTCGCCACTGAAAGACTGAGTGTCACGAGGAATCCACGCGGTCTCGAACCACCCGCACCCGACAACGTGCAAAAGCAGCGTCACACTCAGCAGCAAGGATACAAAAAGGTGGATCTTGGAGCTCAAACTGTGCACGTCGGCCAGTTCTCGGAGCAAATACGGGAACAAGCGCAACCGAGATAAACGCAGCAAGCGTAGAAGCCACGCGTAGTTTGACACACTCGGCAGCGATTCTAATACCAGACCCACAGGCAACCACGCAAGCAAATCCAGATAAAAGCCGTTGTCGCGATAAGCGGCGAAAATGAGCGACGGATTCTCGACATTCAGCATGGCGACGGGGTCCATGTAAGCCAGAAACCGCGCCTGAAGGACGATATCAACTCCGAAGAAGGCTTCGGTCAGCAGCGTGCAGACGTATCGGAGCGTGACGAAAGAAGACTCCACGAACATATTTTCTCCATCGGCCATGGAAACGAATACGGCGTAGTACGGAACTTCAAACGCGACGTAGATGACTCCTAGCAGACGCAGCGTATCCCAAATCATGCGAAACGTAGAATCTGGGAAGTTCCAGTTGATGTCCTTCGGTCCGATCCCGGGCATGTACACGTCACTCATACGCCGATGAGTCATGTGAAGGCTACTGCGATCGCGGCCGTCATTACCCAAAACTTTTTGCGTTTTGCGCTGTTGAGTGACATACCTGTCGAAGGAGCCGGCCATCTGAGCCAGCACTGCGGCCTCACTGCCACGATAAAAGTGGGTCACCACATCGTCGAACTTGGCCTTGGCCAGCACGTAGAGCTCGCAGAAGGTCCTCGCGACGGCCTTCTCCATGTAGAGCTCGGGGAAGAGCAGACACATCTCAGCGAAGTAGTCGCCGGTCAAACATTCCCTCGGGTTGGTCCCGTTGTCGGGGGTTATCATGACGTTGCCTCGAATGACGAAGAACATGTGCGCGTTGGTCCTCGGTTCGATGATGCGGTCGGTGGGCGAGTAGATTCGTCTCTCGAGCGCGAGAGCGAGCAGGTTGATGAACTCGACGCGCTCTTTGGCCAAGAAACTCACTTGTCGGATGCGACTCGCCTTCAACGTGGCCACCACTTTGGACTGGAGATGTTTGGGCATGAGATGCAGAGCCTCCTCGCTGTCGAGGCCGTGGTGCGTATCCCACGTGTAGGTGAAATACGCCATCACCTTGTGCCGAATCACGCGAGGAATGTTGTTCGAGTGCATGTACTCGCGCGCGTTGTCGACATGGGCCGAGTATGCGGCGTACCGGGCGTTGCGGAAGCGAAAAATGAAGAGGAAGGTGGCCAGTATGGACGAGCTAAAGAGTGCGCCGACGAGTTGAACAAAAATCCCGTAGATCGTTTCTCCATTCGAGACGGGAGTCACGTCGTCGTATCCCAGTAGCACCATCGTCCTCGACGCTCAGTAAAGAGTGCGGCCGTATTTTCGAGCCACCGTCGCGCCATGAAGTCGGTCACGCACGATCCAGCTCGTCTCGATCTCAGGGTCACAGCTATGAAGAGAGACGCCGCATTGAGCATGCGCGACCAACATATACCCGCAAGCCACCCAGTGACACGCCCCAGCGCAGTACCCGATTGTGCGAACAAGGCTTCGGATGCCTGTAGACGAGAGATGCTGCACCCACGGTCGGTCCGAGTAAATCTTGCTCAGTCTTGCGAAACAGCGGCGAACTTTGTAGAAGCGGCAGAGCTTGTTCAAATGCGCTATGTGGAGTGCGTCGTATACTCCGAGCGCTAGCGGAATGAGCTCGAAAGGCACGAGAGCGAAAACTTCCAGCGCAAACTCGAACTTCCTCGCTGCACGGGACTGTTTATCAAACACCAAATCATCCGCTGTGCTGTCGTACAGCGTCGTGGTGCGTCCGATGTTTGCAAGCGTCCACTTGGCTTTCCCTTGTCGTAACCCCACGGTCGTCCGAGCACGCAGCAAGACGTTTTGTGTTCCGTAGTCGCTTGGAGATACCGCGCATGAGCTTCACGTCCTTGTCGAAATTCGTTTCTTCTTCTTTATGTGTGAGCGCGTTCCGCCACAAGCGGTAGAAATTTACGAACTCGAGAATGCCGATCAAGTCGGTGACCACGTCCATGGGGGTGAAGACGGCCAGCTCCCACGTCCACCGCCGTCGCTCGTCTTGAGTTGCGTCGAACGGGTTGTATAGAAACCCGATCCGGAAAGGGACCGAGATGAACGCGTACAGCACCGCAGACAAACTGATAGCCACGCTGATCGTCTGCCGTGTACTCCATGAAAGTTTGTTATACTGTTTCAGCACATTACGTCGAAATCGACGGTGGAATGGGTCTTTGGGCTTTCGAGGAGCAGATTTCACTGCTAATTTCTTGAGTTGTGGGGGTCGAGAGCTTGAGTGGGTGCCGTCTTCTGTGGATGCCAGAGTCACGCCTTCTTCGTCGTCTGCTGCAGCTGCGTACACTTTGTTCAGGGCCATGTGCTGGATGGAGAGCCCAAACGCATGGGGTTGGCAGGTACTTGGTAGACTCGCAAACTCGTGTGTGTATAGCTATTATAGAGTGGCAGTGAGGGGTTTCAATGCCGTCGAATTCAAACTATTTGAAGCATGTGACGAAGTCGTCGAGCACGATAAAGCGAACGAGACTGAAAATAGGATGCTACTGGTGAAGACTCGAAACACCCATTTGCGCATAAAGATGTTTACGTGCGTAAGATTAGTCTTGGACTAGTGAATTTTATTTGCTCGATGGAAAAACCGTAGGCCGGTGCTGTCGAGCAAGTTTTTGTTTGCGATATTTTTTTTATCGGACGATCTCCTCGAGCATTTCCAAAATCCAAGTCAGCAGGTGCAGTAATTCAGTGGAGTTGCGATGACGAAGCCAAGTACAGCGCGTATCAGCAGAATTCGGCTTCTTCCAAGCAACAATATCTGACCTAAATCTGCTTTTTGGTTTCACCCCGTAGTGAGATGTGGGGAATCCAAATAAACACGCAAAAAGGGCACATTTGCTGTTGAGAAGTTAGATTATTAATACAGTAGAGCCCATCGAATAAAGATTTGAGTTGCTCGGACAGAGAACTTCAATGTGTAAGTAAGGAAAACGAAAGCCAATCTATTCCGTAAAATCCGCAAAAAAATGCGGACATTTGATGTGCTCGGTCTATCGAGACACGGTTGCACCGGTTCATCTAGCACTAAGCTTAGTGCGAAATAAAAGTGGGGGAAATGAGCTTGCACTAGAGAATCCCAAGGCAAGATATCACTGCAAAACTCACAGATTGCCGGTCATATCGCGGTTATCCATCTCGAGAAGGGTGCACTTCAACGTGAGGCTCTCCTCTTCCAGCGCGGGTTTTCAGTATATGCGTAGCTCTTATCTACAGTATCCATGCTGGTGAGCATTAGCGCATTGAACTTACTACCCCCAAGTCGACGCTACCGATGCCACAATGAAAACATTTTGACCTACAAAAATGAGAGCTCTACCCTGGGCATCGCAGTAACTGCATGTAAGTTGGTAGGCAGCCACGCGGCAAAAGCCACTTCGAGGCCGTCACTCAGCAGTCTGCCGGTAGGATAAGTTATCCTACCGGCAGACTGCTGAGTGACGGCCTCGAAGTGGCTTTAATCCTGGATAAGACGGGAGAGAACCCTTCAGTATCTGCACGTCATGATGAATGAGGCGGGCGTATGAATCTGGCCAGCCTGGTTAGAAGATTAACGCTCGGTGGCTTGACAAGAAGCGTGCAAACTGAGCAATCGAGAGAGCTGCCGGGCTGCAGTCCGCTGGGGAACACGTTGAAGTGACCAGCCCACATGCTCGCCGAAGATGGGTACACTACACTACATCTACGTCCCAAGATAAGCTCAAAGAGATGTGAAAAATTTCCCCGCAAGTGGACCTATGCCGATGCCCTTGCATGTCTGCGGGGCACCTCCATGCTCTGCTCGCCAGTGTGACACTGGTAGTGTCACCCACAGAGACCTAAAAATTGGCCGCACTCGAAGGCCTTCGGTGCAGAGGCGAGCACGCACATGTAGACGGTAGACTGCGACCCTTGACGGCTGGCGAATCCCCCCATCGCCCTCGAGGCCGGAACATCGAGGCCGGAACATCCGTGAGTCAATGGTGCCGTCCGTTATTGCGACCGTTAGGCGTCCGTTACCGGCGCTATGCTCCTTCGTTGCGACTCGTGAGGGGCAAGTCGCAATTGCGCGCGGCGCACAAACCCGTCGGCAAATTTACGCAGTCCCACGGGCTGGCAAACACGGCAAATCGGTCTGGCGGCTGCTTGGGCGGAGCGGATACCGTACCGCCGGCCGACGACGCCCTCGTGTTGCAAGTTGCAACCCCACGACGGACGACGAGTTCGACCAAGTTCAGCTCCAGCTGAGATCCTCTCGCTGACACCTGCACGCCAATACGCGTGGGCAGCACCACCGCAATACATAGATCAACCAGTTCATGTGTGAGCGTCGCGTTCACTCCCACACAGCCAAAGCCGACGGACCAATCGGTCGTTGCAGTTTCCAGACACGTCGTTGTTTTCTGGTGGGGAGGATGCCAGCTGGCCCTTCTACTTGGTGAGCTGAGCTGGGGGCATCCTCTTGACGGGACAGGCTCGCCCAGGCAGCAAGCAAGCGAAGCTCTCCCATCGAGAGGATAAGTTTCGCTTAGATACATGTAGTCGCTCAGCCGGCTGCTTCCCCGAGCAGCCGGACGACATCACCCTCGAGAGTCGAGACGTTGAAACCAACGCTGGAGGTACCGGTACATGGATGATCGTCTCGAGGTCGAAGTCGCCGTCTAAAGTCCTCTTAGGCTCCTAGACTCTGCAGCCCGAACTCGCTCTCAGTTCACTTTCCATTTTGCACCTTGAAGCCCAAAACACACACGAAGCCACTGCAGACTTTCACTGCATTCCACGATGGTGCTGCGCAATTCCGTGTTCCAAGCTGCCGTATTGGCGACGGCGCTGAGTCTCACGTTGGCTGAGACTGTCGAAAAGTCCCAAGTGGAGAAGGATGCCCAGTGGTTCTGGGAGAACGAGGAAGACGCGGCCTACGCCGCCGACACGGGCTTCTTCGCGGACTTTCACCCCAACGACGAGAACCAAACGTGCTCCAGTGACCTGCACGCCACCCCGTTCGACAAGCAAGTGCGCGGTGCCAACCTCGGCGGTTGGCTGGTGCTGGAGCCTTGGATCACGCCTACGCTCTTCTACCAGTTCTTGGGGACCCAAGACCGCTACGGCAACAAGGCTCCGGAGAAGACTGCGATGGACACGCACTCGTTCTGCACTGCTCTGGGCAAGGAGGAGGCGAACCGCCAGCTTCGGATCCACTACGCCAACTGGGTCACCGAAGCCGACATCAAGGAGATGGCGGAGGCAGGAGTCAACTCTCTACGCGTCCCCGTTGGCGACTGGATGTTCAGACCCTACGAGCCCTACGTCGGCTGCACGGATGGCGCAGTCGAGGAGCTCGACCGCGTGGCCGACCTGGCGGACAAGTACACGATCGACCTGTTGCTCGACATCCACGGGCTCAAGGGCTCGCAGAACGGCTTCGACAACAGCGGCAAGAGCTCCACCGTCCGGTGGACGTCCACCATGAGCACGCAGCCTGTCGGTGCGACCATGTTCGAGCACTGGTCCGTTCGGTCCGCTGAGTGGGTCGGGAGCTTCGACGCCAAGACGGCCACGTACACGTCCATCAACTACGAGCACCTGGTGCACTCGCTCGACACCGTCGTCGCTATCGTGGAGCGGTACGCGTCGCACCCAGCGATCGTCGGGCTGGAGCCTGCCAACGAGCCGTGGGAACTCACGCCCATGGACCTGCTCAAGGACTTCTACTGGCGCTCGTACAAGCGCGTGAAGGCGCGTGCGCCGCACTGGAAGTTCGTGATCCACGACTCGTTCCGCTTCGGCGTGCAGTACTGGTCGCAGTTCATGCGCGGGTGTCCGGACATCGCCTTGGACACGCACATCTACCAGGCGTGGATGGCGCCGGGCACGCGCTCCGACTACTTCTCCAACGCCTGCCAGCAGAAGTACACGATCGCCGACATGGAGAACGCCGTCATGCCGGTGATCGTGGGCGAGTGGTCTCTGGGCACCGACAACTGCGCCATGTGGCTCAACGGCTTCAACGACAACCTGCCCGGCTTCCCCAACACGCAGTGCCGCCTGGTGGACTGCCCCGTGCACAGCACCTACCTGGGCGAGGGCTTCCCCGGCACGCCGCTCGACATCACCAAACCCATTCAGGGGCCGTACGGCACGGGCCAGTCGGGTCCTGCGTTCGGCAAGTGCCCCGTGACGAGCGACACCGCGTTCGGACAGGACGACGACGTCGAGTTCGCCCGCAACCTCAACCTCAAGAAGCTCAACGCGTTCGCGCTGGGCCACGGCTGGTACTTCTGGAACTTCAAGACGGAGCTGGGCTGGCGCTGGAACTTCCTCGAGCTGGTGCGGCAGGGCGCCTTCCCCAAGAACGTGTCCAACTACCATGACAGCGACAGCGACGACGTCTTCGCGGCCTGCGAGAAGGAAGACCGGGGCGAGTTCCTGTGCGCCGCCAAGCGCGGCGTGCACCCGGACGACCTCGAGCGCGGCGTGGACTACGCCTGCAGCGGCGAGCACGTCGACTGCTCGGAGATCGACACCAAGTTCCCGACGCTCGAGGAGCGCGCCGACTGGGCGTTCAACGAGTTCTGGCACGCGCACCGCCACTCGGGCGCCACGTGCGACTTCGGCGGGGCCGCTCATCTGCTGAGCACGACCCGAGTCGCGAGTCTGGAGCAGCAGCAGCGACTGCACCGCAACACGGAGACAGCGTCCTCCTCCGCAGTGACAGTGATCTTCTGGAGCTTTGTGGGTGTGGTGGCCGGTGTCGTCGTGGTGGTGGTCGCGGGGGTGAGGATCATGGCGCGCCACAAGCGGCGGCTGGAATACTCCCCACTCATGTCGGTGAACGTGTAGATAGACAGACACTCGCACTACCCAAATTCACATCCAAATGTACATTGATCTACCGATTCAGGGTACGACCGTCAAAGGTTTGTCCGTTACGAGCTCCTTGGTGCCGTCGAGGGCGAAGATTTGCTCCATTTGAAGCGTCGCCTTCAGCCCCGGAAGAGCTCTCTACCTAGCTACTGCGGTCTGTTGGGCCATGACGATGTCGATCCAGGACGCGTACGCAACTTTGGGGGTGGCTCGAGATGCGTCTCCAGAGGACGTGAAGAAGGCGTACCGGAAGTTGGCGCTGCAGTTCCACCCGGACAAGAACTCGGACCCGGCGGCGACCGCCACGTTCCAGCAGCTCTCGGCCGCGTACAAGCGCGTGGACGACCACCTGAAGCGGGGGTCGAGTGGTGACGCCCCAGCGTTCGAGGACTTCTTCGACTTTGATGATGACGATGGCTTGGACTTTGACGACGAGTTCGGGACGCCGTCGATGGATGAGATGCTCTTCATGTTCGACATGTTGTTCGGGCCCCCGCCACGCGCGGCGAGGCGGAAGGCGGACAAGAAGGGGGGAGTCCGAGTCAACCTCCGACGCAGAGGCGGCAGGCAGCAACCGCCGCGTGAACCTCCGGGCTTCCCGTCGTACATGGAGCAGGAGCTCATGGACATGTTTGCGCACGGCCTCATGTTCTACGACGACCTGTAGGTTTGATTCCCTGTTGAGGTGGCTTCTGTTGGCGTTGACTCAACGTTTGAGTCGCTCTTTTGGTGTTTTAGCTCGGACCTGGAGGGGGAAGTCGAGTCCTTCTTCGGACATCCCGCCATGGGTTTTGACGCGCGGTTCCCTAGGGAAGACCAGAAGCAGAAGCAGGAGAAGAAGCCCAAGCAAAGCGGCGGTGTTGTGAAAGGAACCCCCACGTCCAAGAATCGTGCGGCCAAGAAGAGTCCAAGGTCTGCTCCAAGTGTCGGGAGCAAGGTCTGCATCAATGGGAAGCACGCGGGGGTATGTACTGTACGCTGTTGTTGTTATTGTTTTCTTGAATCAACGCTAAAGTAGGGGGGGGTTCTGGGTGCAGGTTGTCATGTTCACGGGCCATGTTCACTACGCGAAAGGAGACTTTGTTGGGGTGGCGCTGAGCTCTCCGGTCGGGAAGAACGACGGCTCTATCAAGGGAGTGCGATACTTCGAGTGCTCGCCCTGTCATGGACTCATGGTGCGCCCCAACGATGTGACTCTAGCTGCGTAAGTCGAGTCGAGTGGTAAAAAGGAGCCGATTCATTTCATTACTACGCATGGATTGTAGATGTAAAAAAACAATGAAAAAAGGCTACGGCCTGCGGGGTCTTGTCATGCTTCAGCAGTGTGGCCGGAAGCTTGTATGCTTATCGCTTGAGGTGGCTCACGTACTTGAACGTCAAGTAGATGGCCAGCTGTACCACGAACCAAATGACGATGAGACCGACCATGAAGTTGTACTTGCGCTCCGGACGGAAGTCGTACGTCTTCTCAATGTAATGCGCCACCGTCATGTTGGTCGTCACGTTACCCGAAGTCACCGCGATGATGTCCTGGTTGTCGCCGAACTGCACGCCCACCAGCGCCGCGAGCGAGTAGCTCGACGGCATCAGGTACGTGAACCACTTGTAGCCCGCCTTCATCGCCGTGCGAGGCAACAGGTAGCCCGAGAACAGGTTGAACAGACACGACAGCGCTCCCACAGCCACGTTCGCAACCTTCTCGTTCGGCATCAGAGCAGACATCCACTGGCCAATGTACGTGCAAGCTGACGTGTAGAGGTAGAACACGAAGAGGAAGAAGAAGAAATCGCCGGCGTTGTCACTCCAGCCCACCAGCCAGTACTCGATCGTCACGAACAGAATGATCACCACGATCAGGTACGGGATCTCGGCGAACCACAGCGACAGACTGTAGGGCAGCGGACTGTAGTAGTTCGACATGCGCTCTCGGTAGTACACAGCACGCTCGGCACACGTCACCTCAATCACCGTCATGAGATTCGTCACACCGATGAAGTCCATGCTGTTGTAGATGAGACCAATGTGCGAGTTGATCTTCTTCACACTGCCCGCCGACAACTGGTAGAACGTCGTGCCGAAGATGACGGCGAAGATCGGGAACAGGAACACTCGCATGAAGTTGTACTGCGGGTTGCGCCAGTATGTGAGTCGCTGCTTCTTCGTGAGCTCGCCCAATTGGTTCCAGAAACCCGTCGCGATCGGTCTGTAGTTAAGGGTGGAGTGGCGAACGAACTCGTCGGACACCTCGCAGAGCTCCAGCGTGCGCTCACGGTTTTTGCGGTACAGCTCGCTGTTCTTGTACTCCACCGAGTAGTCCTTCACGTCGCGGCCGATACCAGCGCCGATCACCTCCAACATGTACGTGGCCGGGTTGTACTGTGGACGAATCTCCTCCGTGCCCGGAATCGACGCAAAGTACTCCAGCATTTTCACAGAGTCCACACCGAGGTCGCCGAAGTAAGCCGCGTAGCCGCCCTTTTGGAGTAATAGAAGACCATCAAAGAGCTCGAAGATTGAGATACTCGGCTGGTGGATCGTGCACAGCACCGTCCGGCCCGTGCGAGCAATCGACTGCACACCGCGCATCACGATCAGAGCCGAACGTGCGTCCAGGCCACTCGTAGGCTCATCGAGGAACAGGACGCTCGGGTTCGACACCACCTCCACACCGATGGTTACGCGCTTCTTTTGCTCTACGGACAAACTGCCCACCATTTCACCAGCGATTGCCTTCAGCTCAAGTAGTTCCAGAGTTTCGTGCACCAGGTTCATGCGCTCTTCCTCGGTGAAGTTGGGCGGCAGTCGCAGCTTCGCCGAGAACACCAGCGCCTCGTAGATAGAAGCCGCCTCCGAGTGGATGTCCATTTGCTCGCAGTACGCCGTGATGCGACTGAAATTGGCGGGGTCCTTGAGCTCACCGTTCACGTAGATATCGCCCACAATGCGGCCACCGGTCTTACGGCCGGCAATCACATCCATTAGCGTCGTCTTGCCAGCACCCGTCGCACCCATGAGCGCCACCATGCGGCCAGGCTCGAAGTGTGCCGTGATCTTCCGCAGCAACTGCCGCTCTTCACCGGACGGGAGCGTCACGTAGTAGTCCAAGTCCTTGATGCACAGGTTCGACGGCGTGAACGGAAGACCGCCACCCTTAGCCTTCGTCGATCCGACACCTTGTCCATCGGGAGTAGGCGTGCTCACTTCGACGTACACATTGTGAGCCTCCTCCTCTTGCTTCATCGCCTTGGCGCTCACGCCCTTGAACTTCTCGTACCGGATGAAATGCAGCGCCAACGCGTTGAAACTCGTGAACACGAAGTAGTACACGATGAGCACCGCGATGCCGAACCAAATGTAGCCCGTGCCTTGCTTGATGGAGAAACTCTCAAGCTGGGCCTTGCTGACAGCAGGTGAGTACCGGTCGCTAGAGAACTCCGACAGCATGTTGGCTCGCAGCGCCCACGAGATCGGAGAGAACCAGTACATCCAGATCCAGTAGTCCGGGATCAGGTCTGCCAGGATGATGTTGCCCGAGAAGAGCAAGAAGAAGCTCACCGAGATGGCGGCCAGCGCCTGGCCAATCGTGATACTCGGTGCCAAGGAGCTGAGCATGGTCATGTACGCGCTGATAGCGTGCTGGAAGCACAGTAGCACCAGGTAGAACACGATGTACTTCTCGAACGTGCGCGTTAAGCCGCTCATGAAGTAGAAGAACGTGCCAAGCACGAACGACACCGCCATATTCACTGGGATCTGCACGATGCTCTCCGCAATCGCGTAGGACGAGGTGCGGAAGAAGTTGCGCGGCCGCTGCTTGTAGAAGACCTTGCGAAGTTGGAACGAAATCGTGATCTGCTGCCACGCCTGACGCTGGAACAGAGCGATGCTGAAGAAGATCATGCGCAGGTAGTACGTCGAGTTCACGTTGAAGTAGATCATGCCCATGACCAGGCCGATAATCAGAGCTTCAATCAGTTTGCCCCACAACAGCGGCGGGTCACGCAGCCACACCAGCTTCTGTCGGTTCAATAGCAGCAACGTGCTCGGGACGAACGCGAGCCCGAACTCCGACTTCTCCTTGGAGCGGGCCAAGTTGGCCACGCTCTTGGCCTTCTTGAAGTCCTCCGGGCTCTCGAACTGGTGCTCGTTGAAGCCCTTGCTGATGGCCTCGTCCGTCTTCTTGTAGATGGCCGACTGGCAGAAGAGGTTGTTGAAGTCCTCGGACGACACGGGCAGGTCTTTCACTGGAATGGAGCCATTGGCGTAGCGTTGGCCGCGGCCCGACGTCACTTCAATCAAAAAGTCGGCCGGGTCCACGCGCGGCGGACACGTGAAGCCCTTCTCCTCGAAGTAGTCGAGGATCTCCGTCCTCGGGCCGTGGTACATCATGTGGCCCTCATTGATCATGAGAATATCATCAAACATCTCCACCACCTCAGGCGTCGGCTGCAGCAGTGCGATCACCGCCGACCCCCCCAGCGTCTTGCACCACGTCCGCATCGACTTAATGATGTCGAATGTTGCAGCACTGTCCAGGCCCGTAGAGATCTCGTCACATAGGAACAAGCTCTGGCCACCGACCAGCACCTCGCCAATAGTCACGCGCTTCCGCTCTCCGCCGCTCACTCCACGCAGCAGCGCGTCGCCCACCACCGTATCAGCACACTCCTCCATGCCCAAGATCTGCAGGAACAGCTCCGTCCTCAACGCGGCGATGTCCCTCATCTCCTCCGGTTGGTCTTCCGGCCGGCCGTTGACGCACATGTCGGCGAACTTGAAGGTTTCTCTCACTGTGAGCGTGGCGATGTGGTTGTCCGTCTGGTCCACGAGCCCCGCGAGCTTGATGAGGTCGATCTCGTCCCCCCTCAGGCCTGAATACAGCACCTGGCCGCCCAGCTTCGTCTTGGCCGAGCTCTTGAGCTTGCCGGCCAGGGCCTTCAAGAACGTCGACTTGCCGGCCCCGGGGTTGGCCAGGATGAGCGTCAACGAGCCCGGCTTGATGACGCCGCTCATCGGGTGCAGCGCGTGCTTGGAGACCATGGCCGGCCGCCTCCAGGGCGTGAAGATGCCGCGCAGGTGCGAGCCCACCGTGCCGTGGTCCTCCGCCGACGCGGGCACCTGCACGGAGAAGGCCAGGCGCTCGAAGCGCACCTCGGGCGTAGGCAGCTGCAGGTTGATCTTGCGAGACAGGTGCTCGTACTTCTGGTAGAAGCGCTCGAGGCCGCCGTTCAGCATCGTCTCGAGGTTGTCGGCCCGCAGTGTACTGTAGCGACTGGCCATCGTGTCCCCGGCCCCGTGCGAGTACGGGTCCTGCAGGCTGCGGAAGTTGAGCGAGCGGTAGACCTCGGGCACGGCCTTGCCGCCGTCGGCGGCCTCCGGCTGCAGCAGCTTCATCTTGTCCTCGTCCTGGGTCATTGGACCGGATGGACTGGGGGCTTGAGCGGGAGACGGCAAATTGGAAAGTGAGCGGAGTGTTGCGTTGCGCCCTATGTGGGTTTGCCACTTGGGGGGGTGTCGGCAACACCGTCGACGGGTGTGTGGATGTCCCCTCGTTGAAGTGGGATGGCTGGGCTTCACTATGTCGGCCAATGGCGTGTCATTACTGGAAGCAAAAACGGGGCTTGTGTTTTCGAGATCTCATAGTTGATATATACATATCTTCAAAATTGATCATCTGTTCCAGCCAATCAGAGATGGAGTCGATTGGATTTTGCGTAGTTCATGATAAATGTTGCCAAGAGAGCGCAAGAGGAGGCAGAACGTTGAAGTGCCGGAGCAAAACCGCTGTGTCAATGGACACAAAGTAAGCAAACTTTCAACATGATGTGTATTTGGTTTTAAAAGGGTAGTCCTTGCAACCCTCATTCTTCCTTACTTCGTTTTCAGCCAGTAACTGAATACTTTATCGCTGGAAGTATTTAGCTCAGAACGTCAAGTAGAAGCTGCGCCACGAACCAAATGCCGATGAGGCCCGAAATTGTACGTCTGCTCGATGTAGCGCGGCACCGTCATGTTCGTGGTCGTGTTGCCCGAAGTCACGGCGGTAATGTCTTGGGTCTCTCCGAAATGCGCGGCAAATGGTTCGACGGCATCAGACTTGTACTGTAGCCCCGCTTCATGGCCGTGTGAGGTAACAGGTAGCCCATGGACAGTTTAAACAGACATGACAACGTGCCCACGTTTGCCACCTTTTCGTTCGGCCATCAGAGCAGACATCCACCGACTACTGATACGCACACTGTAAGGTTATGTTATATTTTACGGCTCAACGAACCTGTAAGCTTACCTAAAGCAAATCTAACGTTAGTATTAGATTTGACAGTCTAGTATTAGTTTTGACGATCTCCAACAACTTCAAGATGGGGATGGGCGACGTGAGGCCCCGCTCAGTACTGTGATTATGAGTCACCATTTTATCGGCAAACGTGTCGCCCCGCCTCTCGATCATTGCAAGCAGCGCGCCATTCTTCAACTTCTTTGGTCTCGGATCATGCAGCTGGAGACGCTGCCCGTGGAGGTGCTGGAGGTGATCAGTGGCTTCCTGGCGAGTTTCGACGCCTTTCAGCTGTCGCACACGAGCTGGTGGTGGTTCCGCTTGCTCTCGGACGGCCTGCTCTGGCACGAAAGATTGGTGCACGGCGTCATCCCAGAGAACCAGCAGCGTCTGCTGCACACGTGGAAGCGGCGCTACATGCAGGCGAGGTCCATGATGTTCCACGGCCTCGGCAGCGACGACAGCGATGAGCTCGCGCGGGCGTCCTACGCCTGCGTTGAGTACCCGCCGCCCACGGACTGGGGGCAGTTCCGACGCATGTACTTCGCACTGCGGACGATGCACGAGGAGAGCTTCAGCTTCGACCTGTGGTTCTCTCTGCTGCCCAGCGAGGAGGCCAAATACACAGGCGGAGTCATCTTTGGCTTGCAGTCGGAGGAGCGGGACAGCAGGAACTGGCCGCAGTACCATCAGCAGTTCGTCATGGTGGACTCGAACGGCAGCCTCTACTGCTCCGTGCTGGACGTCAAGACGCCGGTAGCCAGAGATCTGAAACGCGACCGATGGTACCATCTCGTGCTGACCTACGACTTAGTCCACCAGCGACAGAACGTTTACTTGGACGGAGACGAGGTCTGGTCGGTGGCAGGAGCTCTGCATCGCGAGTGGCAGCACTTGCTGCACGAACAGGTTGGCACGGGCTACGTGACGGCGACTTCCCGCACGGAGACTTTGTCGGCTGGTACGGCTTCCACGGGTTGCTGGACGAGTTCCGGTTCTACAGCGGCGTGCTGCCTCTCGACGAGGTTCGACACCTGGCTCGGGGTGGGGAGCTATCGCCCAAGCGGCTGAGCGGGACGCTCAAGTACCCAGGCATCCGAGGCCCGCAGTCGCGCATCAACGTGGAGCTGGTAGCATGCACGCGCCCAGCGGAGGGCAGACCCGTGGAGATCGTCGCGATCGAGCAGAGGAAGTCGTTCCCGCCGAAGCCCTGCCGCCCTCGGGCTGTGTTCGCGTGAGGGCTATCCGGGTACCTGGTGGCGGCGATATGTTTTTTTTACATGTATCATGCAGTTTGCATCGTTTTCAGCGTACATGTACAATACCTGTACATGTATAAAGTGTGAGGTTCGCCGCCGATGTTCCATCATGCACCACTGTCCACAAAGACAGGCCAAGTCGGTGCCTTGGGGTCATTCATTTCGGAAGAGAGATCGTTGGCTGCGCGCTGTGCAGGCTGCACTGCAGGCGGCTACCCCGCAAGGACCTCCACGCGGGCGTGAGGCAGACTCTGGTTGGTTTTAACAGCCGCACCTCCCGACCAGGCGGTATTTCCTGACTCGGGAGTCCTGAGACTGCGAGTACACCCGGTTGACGCAGACGGCAATGGAGCTTCAATGGCAACCACGTCATAGGACGATCTCCTGGCCATTCAGGGCTCGCTTCCAGCATGCATCTTTAGGACGAGGCTGGCACTGCCGGCGGCAGTCTGCCGGAGGGGCACGGCCCAAAACGATATCTTTCCCGTTGTTTTGGGCTTCCGGGGTGAGTGACAGGGGTCCTCTTGCAAGAGAAAGGGGTCCGAATGGGAAACATTCTAAATTCAAGTAAAAGTGATGCTCCACTCACACTTGGTTTCACTATGTTGGGCACCCGCCCGGAATTTTGGGTACCTCACGTCAACAGTCACGTTTCGCTGCGTGAGCTCAGCTCATTGAGCTGGGAGCCGATACATGAACACTGGTACATGTAGCTGCAAAGGGTACAAATTATTAAGCGCGCTTCCCTCGGTTGCGGCTGCGCGAGAGGACTCCTGAGGAGACTTCATTCGGGTCGGTTGCGACGCGAGATTCTAGCCGACACCTCCGTCATGCCCAAAGACAGCTCCGTGCGACAAGAAGCCTCCTTGTCGATCGTCCCGCAGAAAAAAAGTAGTAGCCGTTCGACGTCGCTGTCTTGCTTGGTTCGGAACCTGTAGGCACAATGATGTGAAGACCGTAGCGGAGACCGAGGCGTAATGTAATTGGCTGTGTTAAAATCAACTATGAAGGACTACCGTCGCGGATTGGATAGCTCTCTAAGTTTATGATGTTCCGGCCTTACCCATCCCCCTTGGCGGTACAGTGCAACCCGACTGCGTTGAAGCCACTCGGCCCTGCCTCTGCTGAAGGCGTGCCTCTCGCGTGAGTACCAGCGTGAAGAGCACGCGGCTGCGAGGGGGAGAGCAATACGCGAAGGCCAGCGGCGACCTCACGCGCGATCTCACACGCTAGGGAATGGTACCTCAACGTCTGGTCGGCGTCGCGACGGCTGATGAGATTGCTCCACAACCGCGAGCGAAAGAGCCGTGACGCGCATACAACGTCTCACTGGGCTGCTATATTTTTTGTGAGCACGGCTTGCTCTAGCTCTAGGATAGCTGCGCAGCTAGAGTGCAGCACTGCAGTGCTTGTCCCTGCAGGCGGGCACAACCCAAAATGATATCTTTTGGATTGTTTTGGGCTACTGTACCGTTGGAATCCTTCTGCAAGGGAATGCGAGACAATGAGATTACACTTGACTTTACTAAAGGAGTCAGTCGAATTTTGGGCGCGGCGCCCAAAATGCCTCACGGTGAGGCTTACGAACGTCGTGGGGATCTGAGACTGAGATTCCATGGGCGACGCTTGACGAGAAGTGAACGAGAAAACAGAGCTACGGAGGCTGCAGGTACGGCTCGGGTGCCTGCCGATACGAACTGTGAGGCTTGCTCCAGTGTGTAGCCGGCCGGGCAGGAGTCGTGCAGCGCAGCAGGCAGGACCAAGCCGATGGTGGCAGGCACAGCCCAAAACGATATCTTTCCCGTTGTTTTGGGCTATCGACGCAAGCGACAGGGGTCCTCCTGCAAGAGAAAAGGGTCCGAATGCGAGATCATACTGAGCACAAGTGAAAGTGATGCGCCGCTCACACTTGGATTCACTAAAGGAGTCAGCGTTGGGCTCAGCCGTCCCGAATTTTGGGCGTACAGTACACATTTGGATCAGCTACCTAGGTAGTCTTGCTTTCCTTTACATGTACGCGTGATGAACTGCTCCTTGCGCGCTCTCGACGAAGGATAAGAGGGTGCACTGTATGCGTGAAGGCTCCAAAGTGTGGTCATGATAGGTGTCTTGCGCGCGACACGCAGCCCCACGTTGCTCCGATGCATGTGGTGCCTTTCATACGGTTGAATGCTCAGCCGCTGTATCATCATCGTGACTCACGGTCCGTCAGTACTGTACATGTACTCACTCGCGGCGCGAGTCGCGCATAGGGCGCTTCAACGTACATGTACGTGGCCAGTGCGCTTTTACCGACCGTAGCAAGTTGAAGCAGCAAAAGGAAACAGGGTACAGAATGTGAAAAGACGCCCTTCAATTCAAGTCAAAGAGTGCATGCAACCTACAGCCACTACATGTACATGTACACCACCAACACACACCTCGGGCCCGCTTTATCTCTTGAGGTGGCTCACGTACTTCAGCGTCAAGTAGATGGCCAGCTGCACCACGACCCAGATCACAATGAGGCCGACCATGAAGTTATACTTGCGGTTCGGCCGGAAGTCGTACGTGATCTCGATGTAGTGCGCCACCGTCATGTTCGTGGTCGTGCTACCCGAAGTTACCGCGATGATGTCCTGGTTGTCGCCGAACTGCACGCCAACCAGGGCCGCAAGCGAGTAGCTCGAAGGCATCAGGTACGTGAACCACTTGTAGCCGCGCCTCATCGCCGTCCGCGGCAGCAGGTAGCCCGAGAACAGGTTGAACAGGCACGACAGCGCACCCACAGCCACGTTCGCCACCTTCTCGTTCGGCATCAGCACCGACATCCACTGGCCTACGTACGTGCAAGCCGAGGTGTACAGGTAGAACACGAACAGGAAGAAGAAGAAGTCGCCAGCGTTATCGCTCCAGCCCACCAGCCAGTACTCGATCGTCACGAACAGAATGATCACCACGACCAAGTACGGGATCTCAGCGAACCACAGTGAGAGGCTGTACGGCAGCGGGCCGTAGTAGTTCGACATGCGCTCTCGGTAGAACACGGCGCGTTCGGCGCAAGTCACTTCCAGCACGGTCATCAAGTTTACAACACCGATGAAGTCCATGCTGTTGTAGATGAGACCAATGTGCGAGTTGATCTTCTTCACGCTCGCCGCCGACAACTGGTAGAACGTCGTGCCGAAAATGACGGCGAAGATTGGGAACAGGAACATGCGCATGAAGTTGTACTGCGGGTTGCGCCAATACGTGAGCTGCTGCTTCTTGGACAATTGGCCCAACTGGTTCCAGAAGCCCGTAGCAATCGATCGGTAGTTCAGCGTTGAGTGGCGCACGAATTCGTTAGACACCTCACAGAGCTCCAGCGTGCGCTCACGGTTTTTGCGGCACAACTCGCTGTTCTTGTACTCCACCGAGTAGTCCTTCACGTCGCGGCCGATACCAGCGCCGATCACCTCCAGCATGTACGTGGCCGGGTTGTACTGTGGACGAATCTCCTCCGTGCCCGGAATCGACGCGAAGTACTCCAGCATTTTCACCGAGTCCACACCAAGGTCGCCGAAGTAAGCCGTGTAGCCACCCTTCTGAAGCAGAAGCAGACCATCAAACAGCTCGAAGATTGAGATGCTGGGCTGGTGGATCGTGCACAGCACCGTACGGCCCGTGCGAGCAATCGACTGCACACCGCGCATCACGATCAGAGCCGAACGCGCGTCCAGGCCACTCGTAGGCTCATCCAGGAACAGGACGCTCGGGTTCGACACCACCTCCACGCCGATCGTCACGCGCTTCTTTTGCTCTACAGATAGACGGCCCACCATTTCACTGGAGATTGCCGTCAGCTCAAGTAGATCCAAAGTTTCGTGCACCAGGTTCATGCGCTCATCCACAGTAAAGTTCGGCGGCAGACGCAGGTTTGCCGAGAACACCAGTGCCTCATAGATCGTCGCTGCCTCCGAGTGGATATCCATTTGCTCGCAGTAGGCCGTGATGCGGCTGAAATTCGCTGGGTCCTTGAGCTCACCGTTCACGTAGATGTCTCCCACAATGCGACCGCCAGTCTTACGGCCGGCGATCACGTCCATTAGCGTCGTTTTGCCAGCGCCCGTTGCACCCATGAGTGCCACCATGCGGCCAGGCTCAAAGTGTGCTGTGATCTTCTGCAGCAATTGCCGTTCTTCGCCGGACGGAAGGGTCACGTAGTAGTCCAAGTCCTTGATGCACAGGTTCGATGGCGTAAATGGCAGACCACCACCTTTCACTCCTACCGAGGCTTGATCAGCTGCACCTGGGGTCTTCACTTGAACGTAGACGTTATCCTCCTCGGGAGCGTTGTCGGTCATAGCCTTGGGAGTGACGCCCTTGTACTTCTCGTACCGGATGAAGTGCAACGCAAGACCGTTCAGCATCGTGAACACGAAGTAGTACGCCACAAGGACGATGACGCCGAACCAAATGTAGCCCGTGCCTTGTTTGATCGAGAAGCTCTCCAGCAAAGTCTTGCTCTGCACACCAGTGTAGCGGTCACTTGAAAACTCCGACAACATGTTGGCTCGTAGCGCCCATGAGATCGGAGAGAACCAGTACATCCAGATCCAGTAGTCCGGGATCAGGTCCGCCAGGATGATGTTGCCCGAAAACAAGAGGAAAAAGCTCACAGAGATCGAAGCCAGAGCTTGGCCAACCGTGATGCTGGGCGACAGCGCACTCAGCATCGTCATGTACGCACTGATAGCATGCTGGAAGCACAGCAGCACCAGGTAGAACACGATGTACTTCTCAAACGTCCGCGTCAATCCACTCATGAAGTAGAAGAACGTGCCCAGGACGAAAGAAACGACGACGTTCACTGGAATCTGCACCACACTCTCCGCAATCGCGTACGAAATCGTACGGAAGAAGTTGCGAGCGCGCTGCTTGTAGAAGACCTTACGCAGCTGGAACGAAATCGTGATCTGCTGCCACGCCTGACGCTGGAACAGAGCGATGCTGAAGAAGATCATGCGCAGGTAGTACGTCGAGCTCACGTTGAAGTAGATCATGCCCATGACAAGGCCGATGATCAGGGCTTCGATCAGTTTTCCCCACAACAGCGGCGGGTCGCGCAGCCAGATCAACTTTTGCCGGTTCAGCAGCAGCATCGTGCTCGGGACGAACGCGAGACCGAACTCCGACTTCTCCTTGGAACGGGCCAGGTTGGCCACGCTCTTGGCCTTCTTGAAGTCTTCAGCACTTTCAAACTGGTGCTCGTTGAAGCCCTTGCTGATGGCCTCATGGGTCTTCCGGTAGATGCTCGACTGGCAAAAGAGGTTGTTGAAGTCCTCCGACGCCACGGCCAAGTCTTTGATGGGGATACTCCCGTTGGCATAGCGGTGGCCGCGGTCCGACGTCACTTCAATGAGGAAATCGGCCGGATCCACGCGTGGAGGGCACGTGAACCCGTGTCCTTCAAAGTAGTTCAAGATCTCCGTCCTCGGTCCGTGGTAGACGATGTATCCTTCGTTGATCATCAGAATATCGTCAAACATCTCCACCACTTCGGGCGTCGGCTGCAACAGGGCGATCACCGCCGACCCTCCCAGCGTCTTGCACCACGTACGCATTGACTTGATGATGTCGAATGTTGCAGCACTGTCGAGACCCGTGGAGATCTCGTCACACAGGAACAAGCTCTGGCCACCGACCAGCACTTCACCAATAGTTACGCGCTTCCGCTCACCACCACTCACACCACGCAGGAGCGCGTCGCCCACCACCGTATCAGCACACTCCTCCAGACCCAAGATCTGCGTGAACAGCTCCGTCCTCAGCGCGGCAACGTCCCTCGTCTCCTCCGGTTGGTCTTCCGGCCGGCCGTTGACGCACATGTCGGCGAACTTGAACGTCTCGCGCACCGTGAGCGTCGGGATGTGGTTGTCCATCTGGTCCACGAGGCCCACCAGCTTGATCAGGTCGATCTCGTCACCGCGGAGACCCGAGTACAGGATCTCGCCGCCGATCTCCGTCTGCTTGTTGTCCTGCAGCTTGCCGGCCAGCGCCTTCAAGAACGTCGACTTGCCGGCGCCGGGGTTGGCCAGGATCAGCGTCATGGAGCCCGGCTTGATGATGCCGCTCATCGGGTGCAGCGCGTGTTTGGTGGTCATCGGCACCTTCTCCCACGGCGTGAAGATGGAGCTCAGGTGCGAGCCCACCGTGCCGTGCGCGCCCACCTCCGCAGGCACCTGCACCGAGAACGACAGGTTCTCGAAGCGCACCTCGGGCGTAGGCAGCTGCAGGTTGATCTTGCGCGACAGGTGGTCGTACTTCTTGTAGAAGCGCTCGAGGCCGCCGTTTAGCATCGTCTCGAGGTCGTCGGCCCGCAGCGTACTGTAGCGACTGGCCATCGTGTCACCGCCCCGGTTCGAGTACGGGTCCTGCAGGCTGCGGAAGTTGAGCGAGCGGTAGACCTCGGGCACCTGCTCGCCGGCTTCAGGCTGCAGCAGCTTCAGCTTGGCCTCGTCCGTCGCCATCTTTTGATCGACTTGCTCGGTGCGACGCAAAAGCGAGAGTGAGGGTGCGACTGACTGACGGAGGGGAAGCGTGGCGCTCTATAGTCAAGCCAAGAGTCGCAAGCCAAGTTGAAGTCGAGCGGATACGCGCCCTTTGATTCGCAAATAAAAAAGAGGTGAGCGTTAATTATTGGGGAGGTATTCCCTCCTAAGAGCGACCACGGGACATAGTGGAGAAGAGTGTATCTTTTCGGGGCACGTTGAACTTAGCTCATCACCGCGGGCGGGGCGACGCAGCATCTCACAGTGCTACGGTATCGGTGCGACCGTCACTCTGCACGGCGCAACTGAGCCCCAACTTGCACTGCGCGTCTTTAGAGTCGATGCCCACAGCGGCGGTGCTATACGTGCGCTTTGCCGCGGTGGGGTTGCTAAAGGCGTTTATAGCTGATATCTTCCCTACTGAGCGGTGCCAGCGCTTCATGCAGCTGGTGCTCACCGAGCGGCTCGTTCTGGCGCCATGGGCAACGCGCTGCAAGTTGAACCGCTCTCTCTGCGATGCACCAAGCGTGCGAACAGCTTTTCGGCGTTGTCGAGCGGTGGGAAAACCGCTTTGCATCATTGGAATGGCGCTGCGGGCTTCAACGCGTCCTACTGGTATTAATACATGCATTCATAGTGCTTCGCCCTCCACCACTGCTTCCTGCTTCCTAGTTCCTGCGTCTCTGCGAGGCAACACACCGCTGTGGTTATCACAGCAGAAGTGATCCTGTGTGCCGGTAAGCTTATCTCGTTGTGTGTGCAATGCAATTTGCACACTGTGCATGTATTAAAACGAGCAAACGAGACCAGCTTGCCACGGAGGAAATAGGACCAACACACGCCCACGCGCGGCCAGCACACACGAGGGTGGCGACATCTAACACACAAAGCATAGAAGGGCCACCGGAGGCGAGCGGGTGTGAGGAGCGTAGCCAGAGCAAACCCGCGCGGGGAGCCCGCGAAGCAGGGCCGCGCGGTATTTGCGGAGGCGGGCCCAGCGACGAGCTCCTTAGCGAGACGACCACTGTTCTGGGTAGAACTTACAATCTTTAAATCGAGAGAGAAGCGAGCAGCGGGGGCGCCGAAGCGGCGCCCAGCCAAGCGAAGCGCGGCTGGTGGCGTAACCTGCAATACTCAATTATAAAATCGTGCGTCAGGTGGGAGGTCAGGATCCATAGTTTATCCTTATCAAAAGGATTTGCTGTGTGTTCTTACGGCATTAACGGGTGTTCCGCATGTTCTGTCCTTGCCACGTCCAGACCGTCGGCTCGACGGTCCGGAGCCGACTATCGAGGCGTTGTTGATGTCGCAAGCGAGCACCGCGCGAGGGCAAGCGCCGGGCATGCAAGTGAACAAGATGCAGAACAGGGCAGGCTATTACATGTATACACACACACACCAAACGCCGGCTGAGGGAAGGCTCCTTCAAGGAGGAGCAAAACGGAAGTTAGGTACATTTATACCAGCGCTGGATAACAGACAGTGGCTCATGCCACACGCCGCTCGTGCTAAAGCAGTCTGCTTTCGCCGGCCCAAGCTGCTGCGGATCCCAGCGATGCATGCTCACGTTTCAGCCAAGCAAGGCGTCGTGAACCTATTTGTCTACGGCTGTGAGGAGATCCGGTCCAAGCGAAAAGGAATGCCCAAAATTTCGCACATGGAGGTGCCCAGGATAACCATAGCCAGTCCACGGCGTCCCGGCTTTATGAGCTGACTTCTTTCTAGTATGGGACGCTCCCTACCTTCCCAAAATAACAAAGATATCGTTTTGGGCTCGTGGCTGCTCGCTCACAGGCTGTACCCGAACACCGAGCATTTGCCTGAACTTGAATTTGCATGCGCTCGCAGTCCTATCTCCATGTACTGAAGCGTAGCGCCATCCACTTCTTCACGTCTGTGCAGGTGGATACTTTTAAGGCTGGGAATTCTTGCTCCGGCGCTTTGTCGATTGAACAATCACGAGGCCGGAACAAGGCCCCTCCGCATTGTTTCTGGTCGTGCTCGGGCATCTGTTTCGCCGATTAGCGGCGAGAGAACTCGTCCGTCCGTGTTACTCATCGCGCTCACCATCTGCAGATCCACAGCAACGCTGTGTCAAACGCGCTTCTGATCGCGGTGCCGTGTTGTGTTCGCGGGGCTTCTCGGTGCTGCCGAGCCAAACCGCCCACGAAGAGAATCTTTTGCCATGTCAGGCGTGGCGATAGACAGTCCCACATAGCGCAAAAAGTCTCCTTCAGGTTCGTCCGAGCCCTTGCACCGGCTGGAGCTCGTCGTTGCGTCGCAAAGCGGACGTGGCCGCGGCCACGTACTTGCCGTGTCCCTCTATACAGTCAGCCTATCAAAACGCCCATCAATCGGCGCTGTCATCCACCACCACCTTCAGCCACGGGCCCCCTCCGCCTCTCGTGGTCTCACTCTTCAATTTGCCTCGGAGGACGCCCAGCCACAAGCTCCGCTCGCCCCCCCATCCGAATCGAAGAGCCCCAGTCCAGACCAAGACGCCCAACGCCATGGCCACGGAGGACAAGAAGACCGAGGCCACGGCCAGCCTATTGCAGCCCGAGGCCGGCGACGCCGGCGAGCAGGTGCCCGAGGTCTACCGCTCGCTCAACTTCCGCAGCCTGCAGGACCCGTACTCGCACAACCGCGACACCATGGCCAGTCGCTACAGTACGCTGCGGGCCGACGACCTCGAGACGATGCTAAACGGCGGCCTCGAGCGCTTCTACAAGAAGTACGACCACCTGTCGCGCAAGATCAACCTGCAGCTGCCTACGCCCGAGGTGCGCTTCGAGAACCTGTCGTTCTCGGTGCAGGTGCCTGCGGAGGTGGGCGCGCACGGCACGGTGGGCTCGCACCTGAGCTCCATCTTCACGCCGTGGGAGAAGGTGCCGATGACCACCAAACACGCGCTGCACCCGATGAGCGGCATCATCAAGCCGGGCTCCATGACGCTGATCCTGGCCAACCCCGGCGCCGGCAAGTCGACGTTCTTGAAGGCGCTGGCCGGCAAGCTGCAGGACAACAAGCAGACGGAGATCGGCGGCGAGATCCTGTACTCGGGTCTCCGCGGTGACGAGATCGACCTGATCAAGCTGGTGGGCCTCGTGGACCAGATGGACAACCACATCCCGACGCTCACGGTGCGCGAGACGTTCAAGTTCGCCGACATGTGCGTCAACGGCCGGCCGGAAGACCAACCGGAGGAGATGCGCGACATCGCCACGCTCCGTACGGAGCTGCTGTTGCAGATTCTGGGTCTGGAAGGCTGCGCTGATACGGTAGTGGGTGACGCGCTGCTGCGTGGTGTGAGTGGTGGCGAGCGTAAGCGTGTCACTGTCGGTGAAGTGCTGGTCGGTGGCCAGAGCTTGTTCCTGTGTGACGAGATCTCCACGGGCCTGGACAGTGCCGCCACGTTCGACATCGTCAAGTCGATGCGGACGTGGTGCAAGACGCTGGGCGGTTCCGTGATTGTGGCGCTGCTGCAACCGACGCCTGAGGTGGTGGAGATGTTCGACGACATCTTGATGGTCAACGAGGGCCACATGGTGTACCACGGACCGAGGACCGAGATCCTGGACTACTTCCAGGGCCTTGGCTTCACGTGCCCGCCCCGCGTGGACCCGGCCGATTTCCTCATTGAAGTGACGTCGGGCCGCGGCCACCGCTATTCGAACGGGACGGTCCCGAACAAAGACCTGCCCGTGACGTCGGAGGACTTCAACAACCTCTTCTGCCAGTCGGCCATCTACAAGAAGACGGACGAGGCCATCAGCAAGGGCTTCAACGAGCACCAGTTCGAGAGCCATGAGGACTTCAAGAAGGCCAAGAGCGTGGCCAACCTGGCCCGCTCCAAGGAGAAGTCGGAGTTCGGTCTCGCGTTCGTCCCGAGCACGTTGCTGTTGTTGAACCGCCAGAAGTTGATCTGGCTGCGAGACCCGCCCCTGTTGTGGGGCAAACTGATCGAAGCTCTGATTATCGGCCTGGTCATGGGCATGATCTACTTCGACGTGAGCTCGACGTACTACCTGCGTATGATCTTCTTCAGTATCGCGCTGTTCCAGCGTCAGGCGTGGCAGCAGATTACGATTTCGTTCCAGCTGCGTAAGGTCTTCTACAAGCAACGCGCTCGCAACTTCTTCCGCACAACTTCGTACGCGATTGCAGAGAGTGTGGTGCAGATTCCAGTCAACCTCATGGTATCGTTCATTCTGGGCACGTTCTTCTACTTCATGAGCGGTTTGACGCGCACGTTCGAGAAGTACATTGTGTTCTTCCTGGTGCTTGTGTCCTTTCAGCACGCCATCAGTGCGTACATGACGATGCTGAGTGCGCTGTCGCCCAGTATCACGGTTGGCCAGGCTCTGGCTTCGATCTCGGTGAGCTTCTTCCTGTTGTTCTCAGGCAACATTATCCTGGCAGACCTGATCCCGGATTACTGGATCTGGATGTACTGGTTCTCTCCGATCTCGTGGGCGCTGCGCAGTAACATGCTGTCGGAGTTCTCGAGCGACCGCTACACGCCTGTTGAGAGCAAGACTTTGCTTGACAGCTTCTCGATCTCGCAGGGAACCGAGTACATTTGGTTCGGTGTCATTGTTCTGCTGGCGTACTACTTCGTGTTCACGACGTTGAACGGCCTTGCGCTGCACTTCATCCGCTACGAGAAATACAAGGGCGTCAGCGTCAAGCCGATGACCGACACGGCTGCTGACGAAGACAACGTCTACGTGGAGGTGAACACCCCTGGTGCTGCTTCTGATGGTGCGAAGTCGGGTAACGGTACTGGACTTCCGTTCACGCCGTCGAACCTGTGCATCAAGGACCTGGAGTACTTTGTCACGCTGCCGTCGGGCGAGGAGAAGCAGCTTCTGCGCGGCATCACGGCGCACTTCGAGCCCGGCCGCATGGTGGCGCTCATGGGTGCCACCGGTGCTGGTAAGACGACCCTCATGGACGTGATCGCCGGCCGTAAGACTGGCGGCCGCATCGTGGGCGACATCATCGTGAACGGTGAGCTGAAGAACCCGGCCAACTTCAGTCGCATCACGGCGTACTGTGAGCAGATGGACATCCACTCGGAGGCCGCGACGATCTACGAGGCGCTGGTGTTCTCAGCGAACCTGCGTCTTCCCCCGAACTTCACCCTGGAGCAGCGCATGAACCTAGTGCACGAGACCCTTGACCTTCTGGAACTGACGTCGATTTCGGGCGCTATGGTTGGCAGTCTTTCGGTGGAGCAGAAGAAGCGCGTGACGATCGGTGTCGAGGTGGTCTCGAACCCGAGCATCTTGTTCCTGGATGAGCCCACGAGTGGCCTGGACGCGCGTTCGGCCCTGATCGTGATGCGTGGTGTGCAGTCGATTGCCCGCACTGGTCGTACGGTGCTGTGCACGATCCACCAGCCGAGTATTTCAATCTTCGAGCTGTTTGACGGTCTGCTGCTGCTTCAGAAGGGTGGCTACACGGCTTACTTCGGTGACCTTGGCGTGGACTCTGTGAAGATGCTCGAGTACTTCGCGTCGATCCCCGGCACGATGGAGATTCGTCCGCAGTACAACCCGGCCACATACATGCTGGAGGTGATTGGCGCTGGTATTGGCCGCGACGTGAAGGACTACTCGGTGGAGTACAAGAACAGTGAACTGTACAAGTCGAACCGCGAGCGTACGCTGAAGTTGGCTGAGGTGTCTGACAAGTTCGTGCGCCACTCAACGCTTAACTACAAGCCGATTGCCACTGGCTTTACCAACCAGCTTGGTCAGTTGGCCAAGAAGCAGCAGCTCACGTACTGGCGTAACCCGCAGTACAACTTCATGCGCATGTTCCTGTTCCCGTTGTTCGCCATCATCTTCGGCACGACGTTCTACCAGTTGTCGGCGGCAAGCGTGAAGAAGATCAACTCGCACATCGGTTTGATCTACAACAGCATGGACTTCATCGGTGTCATCAACCTGATGACAGTGCTGGAGGTGACGTGCGCTGAGCGCGCCGTGTTCTACCGCGAGCGCATGTCGAACTACTACGGCCCGCTGCCGTACAGTCTGTCGCTGTTCTTTGCTGAGATCCCGTACCTGATCGTGGTGATCATCCTGTTCGTGACCATCGAGTACTGGCTGGTGGGCTGGAGTGACAACGGCGGTGACTTCGTCTTCTTCATGTTCGTGTTCTACCTGTACACGTCGGCGTGTACGTACGTGGGCCAGTGGATGTCTGCCTTGATGCCGAACGAGAAGGTTGCGAACGTTGCTGTAGGTGCGCTGTCGTGCCTGTTCAACCTGTTCTCGGGCTACCTGCTGCCGCGCCCTGCCATGAAGGCGGGCTACAAGTGGTTCACGTACCTGATGCCGTCCAGTTACTCGCTTGCGGCTCTGGTTGGCGTGCAGTTCGGCGAGATCCAGGATGTTATTGCTGTGACCGCCAACGGCGTCACGACTGACATGACTGTGGCTGAGTACATCGCGGATACGTACGACTTCCGGCCGAACCGCAAGTACAACTTCATGGCCGGCCTCATTGTGATCTGGGTCGTGCTGCAGCTTGCCATCTATCTGACTTTCAAGTACGTGAGCCACCTCAAGAGATAAGCGGTGACGTTGATGACAAACGTTGCCTAGCTTCTGTAGCGAAACAGCGTAAGATTGATTTAGCTTAGCAGCGAAGAGATAGCTGCTGTGCATTTGCTTTTGAAGTAGACTTGTTTCATTTACATTTGCTGGTGTTTGTTTGGTCATAGTGGAGCGATTCCCGCAGCCATTCTGAGATGTCAAAACATAGATTTTGACACCCAGTTCAGATTTAGGAAAGTGCATGCCCACCCGCAGCTTTTAGCCAACATTTCTGTTCCGCACTCAACACACAATGAGCAGCGGGGATACATGTACAGACGAGTGCATGGTGTTTGTTATTATGCTTGCCCTCGCTGCTGGGGGGCTTCGAGAGATACTATATCCTATCTCAGCCTTCGCGGAGCGCTTGTAGTAGGACGCACGGGCACATTAGAGCAAGCGTGCCCTCGGACAAATAAAACTCCATCAATCATCCACTAATCGAAGTCAACCCAGCGCACGCCAATACGTTTTGATACCAAATGCGAAGGTTTATTAGCTGCTGCCGATCATGCCAGCCTCGAACACTGCAGGCTCGGTTTAACAGATCAACCATATCGTCTCGCGGCTAGCATCTCCGACACCACGCACGGAAACGCCAGCCGCACTGCCTCCCTGTAGCTAGACTACCCGAATCAGCGACTATGCAGGTGACAGCTACCGTGCTGTACCACCTGCCCGAACCTGCTTACTCCGACGCTCTTCTTCTGCAACAGGATCAGCGCCACGATCAGGCCGTGCAGCCCCAGCGCTTCCGCGAAAATCAGGACCAGGATCGTGTTCACGAACAGCTTCTCCTGCTGGCCCACGGCGCGCACGCCGGGGTCGCCCACCACGCCGGTGACCATGCCGGCCGTCAGACCGCCCAGACCACAGCACAGACCGGCCGCCAGGTGCGCGAAGCCCGTGTACGAACCGTACTTGGGCGCCTTGCCGTTCGGAGGGTCGATCGAGCCCTGGATGATCACCGCCACGATCAGCGCGTAGATGCCCAGCACACCGGCCATGACCACGGGGATGATGTTGCGCATGGCCAGATCCGGCCGCATCACGCCCATCGACGCGATGCCCACGCCCGCCTTGGCCGTGCCGTACGCAGCGCCGAGGTCTAACAGCAGCAGCAGCAAAAGCAACAGGTTAGATAGCTACAGCTACAAAAGAACGTTGCTCGGCCAGTAGAGAGAAAAGTACATCTGCGACCCTCCCGCGCCTTACCATGGTGTCTCTTATTGCTGGTAGCCGTCACTGTCGGTGGAAGGAAGCGCTGCTGGGTGTGACGGCAGCACGCGCCGCCGAATGAAGGAAAGAGTGCGGGGGGCGGGAGTGAATGTCTCTGCAATTTGACCAACAACAGCTGTTTATCCCTCCAAAATCAGATCTTGGATCTGAACCGCTGCGTTTTGTCTTTTGGAGAATAGAGTGGCTCTTCTTTGTCTGGGCTAGGGTAAATTATGGATCTGAACCAGTTCAAATGGCTGCGGGAATCGCTCCAGTGTAAAGTCTAGGCTACTTGTATTAATACATGAAGCAGGATGAATGTCCCACCCGAAAATAATATTTTCGGGTGGGTCATATTCAGGGTTTGGTAGTAGTGAGGATTTCGGTCTATTAGTGATACTAATACTAATATCCGATGTCAAACCGATATCACTGATACTAATATTATTAGTGAGCCGATGAAGATATCAATATCAGTGATAATATCACTAATATTATTAGTAATACTATGTGGCTGACACCAGATCTGTCGCTCGCTTTCCTCCATGCGTCTCAGCTCAGCACGATTGCGGCACTAGTATCAACTGGCGTTGAGCTCGCTCATTATCGGTCAATAAAGAGAGTTACCTTTTCGAGAGGTCAACGTCGGGTCGTGCACAGAGCTCGTTGCTACACAAGTGGTGCACCTGACGACCGCACACACAGCACATAGTCATCTACACTCGATCTTCGCGCACTTCATCGGTCGCGTTTGTGGGGCTGGGAAGTGAGGGCGGAAACTCGAAGGGCGGAGACGAAGGAGGCAAGAAACCACCCATTCCGTGCACCCTTTACATGTATGCTTACAGTAAAAGCCGTATTTAGTCTGGTCCACACCAATTGCACCGGCAAATTTCCTGGTGATTGAACATAATTGTCTAGATCAAAACCATCCACACTAATTAGACATCCACACCAACAAGGACCTATCTATCCATACTAAATGTGGGGTAAATGACAATGGATGGTTTTTGGACGATTATCACCGTTTTCGGGCTGAATATTATCACATTTGGATCAAATATGATCGATTCTGGATGCATTATCAGGTTTGATTATCATCGAAAATAGCTTGCCTGTCTTCTATTGAGCTTGTTATCTTCACTAATCCTCGGCACTATCGGAGTTTTCGCGGTACTTGCCCATAATTTCTCGAAGAGAGCTGAAAGCTGCGATTGTGGAGCTTCCCCAAACTATCAGTGATAGTACTGATATTATCACTGATACCGTCACTAGATTTCGCTAATATTGATAGTATTACTATTAGTGGCACAAAGGCGGTAATATATTAATATCAATATCAGTGATATTACCACTGATGTCGCTATTTGTTTTGTCTAGTACTACCAAACCCTGGTCATATTATGGCATTTACTACAGTTTGAAAGGCATGATATCACAATAAATTATGCGATAATGGGAATTACCATAAAGTAAGAAATCCGAAACATAAATAATGACATACGGTAAACACGATCAATAAAGTTATTTGGTGGATATTTATCAAAATTATTGTATCGGCAATGCTATTTTCGGAGGCATCTGCTGACCAGATCAGGGTTTGGAACAATGCAATGTCATATTTATTGGGTCTCCGAATCGAGACCAATAAATAATTGGCCTAATTGCTAATCGATTTCCAGTAACAGCATGAGACGTGGTGTTCGCTCCATCGTATGGGAGTACACGCATGTGAAAATGTTGGAATTTGTCCACAGTACGTTCATTGGAATCAGGAGGGGTTTACCTCAAGAACCTTTCCGCCGCGCACACAAGACTTCAGCGAATAGTATCCACATCCCAACAGGCGCGACCCAGTCACCGCGAATAACCACATGTACAAGAAAATGTATTGATATTTTGTTAGATAAGGGCATTTACCGCAATCTAAGCGATGAACGTGTTCCATGAGGTTCGACATGCCCATGCTGCGCCTTGCTTGCGCCTAACGAAGCATATACGACACATAAAGTAGTCGAAGCCCTCGGGCGTATAGTACGATGTCGCGGTTCGAGGCGCGGTCGGACATGCGTGGTTCGAGCTGTAGACGACGGGGTGAGTGCAGACGAAAAGTGAGCTGATGAGTGCACTGTTTCGAGTAGCAGCAACCTACTGCGATCCACAGATTCAAAGCGAGAGCGAGAGCCACTCGATCTACATAGCCTCACTCAACGCCAACCGTGTCAAGGACACTGAAATCCACTGTTCTGGGGTCCTAAAAATATTGAGTGTTATTGAGGTCAGAGGGTCAATAAATAATTGCAGTTACTGAATTGCCAATTACGGTTACTGGTATTGGAAAATTCCAAACCCTGGACCAGATTCCCACACAAACCCAAACTGACCACTCGCTTTGATTTCGTGCAGACGAGAAAATGATAGTCAAGAATATGTGCAGCACAGACTAGTGCCTGCCTGCGCTAACCGCTTGCTGTCATCCTGGGTGTTGGCCTCGAAGACGAAGTTTGGGGTTTCGGCGGTACATACACATTAGAGCGTTTAAGCTACAGTACCAAAACGAATTTCAGAACGAATAAAAACCTCGTTCTCATTTTTCGTTACGAGAATCCTAAACGGAGCTTAAGCTGGATGTAACGCAACGAATCAAATCAGTTCATAATCTCCCCCTGACTGGCAACGAGCTGAAGGAAGCTACGTTGGACGCAGCCAAGGTTGAGCTACCCCGAGAGGAGCTGCAACAGCGCCTTAAAATCAGTTGGATCAGCAGAGACGGCAGCAGGTTCTGCTATGCGAGCCAGCAACAAGCTGCTCAGATCGAGGCAATTGTCAAACTACTGACTTCTGTTACTGTATATAATATGATGCGGATTTATGGAGTAGTATTTTGAAAAGACTAGCTCTGCAGTTATAGAAGCTCAGCGCCCACATATGTGTTCCTCCACGAAGTATTTTGATACAACTTGTAAGGGCTACTGCCGTTTTGTGTAGCGTCGCCACTGCAGAGCCATTCTACCACTACACCATGTGAGAGGGTGACGCAGTGCGAGACAGCATGAACTGTCTCGCACTGCATCACACTTGCAAGCGGTTAGCTAGCGTAGTTGGTGCCGCGCGGCGGCAGCCGAGGACGTCATCCTCGCTGTCGGGCTGACCGTTGATTTTGCACTGGCTTCCCCTCTGATTCCGTTTCGTTGCAAAAAGCGCATACGAAAGTTATCGTCCACAGACAACGCAACGAGATTGAACACACGACAAATTCTCAGGTTTTCTCAGATTTTCCTCAGATTTTCGTTTCGTTCCGAACTGCTTAAGCGCTCTATTGATGAACTTCCGGTGTACGAATCCGACAGAACATTCAGATATCTTCAGAATCGCGAGAGATGAGTATCAGCGGTGCTTGATCACGTCCCACAACTTGATAGCGCTATTCGCTGGGTGCCCCGGTACACAGTAAGAGCTTCGCCAGCAGCAGCATTGCGGTCGCTACAGCAAATATGACGATAGCGCCTAGACGCCATCAACCTTGTATAAGTTGGTCTGCTATGCGAAGCGATACGACGCTGCGCGGTTCAGTGCTAGAGTTCGCTGAAAGAGCGGGCGGAGGGTGAGTGCGAGATTTACGCGCTGAACCTGAGTGCTTTGCAGGCAAAGTGTTTGGAAAGTGTAGGGCCAACGAGGAGCTAAAGGCGTGGGCACACGCCGAAGCACCTGTAGATAACACAGCTAGACGTTCAGGTTTGCACCGAGCCGAAGCGCTCTCGACGTTTCGCAGTAGAGTTGCTATGTTGTGCTGGTCAGCAACACGCTGGCCCTATGAGCTCGTGAGGAGGAGCCCAAAGCAATACTACCTCCGTTCGGAAATAAAAGGCAGTTTGAAGTTCAGCCTGATTTATGATAGCGTATACCCCCTCATATCCGATACCTCCACCGCCGTTTGAATCTCCCGCCCATTTTCGGCAAAGATCTGAAATCCCCCTCATTCCCGAACTTGAGCGCTTCCGCTCATGACGAAGCAGATAACCGACGATCTGGCGAAAGCGCTGTGGGAGACACTACTACTCCACAGCAACTAAGGGCAGGCTCCGCTATGGGGACATCACTGCGATTGCATGCGAGTTCGGGCTCACCACGAAGGCCGTCACGCGCGTCTGGAAGAAGGGGATCCGCTCGATGGGGGATCGTGTCGCTGCAGTGGTGAAAGCTGGCTAGAGCCGGCGAGGTCGGAAGAAGGTTGACCGCGCGGAACTATGCAAACGCGTGGCCCAAGTCCCCGTTGCGGATCGCGAGAATCAACGCAGGCTGCAGTACGCCACGAACACTAGCGCCTATCTCATCAACCGGCTATACAAGGAAGGCGGCTATCTGCGACGCGCTCTGAGAAGGACCCGCCCCCTACTGTCGCCTAAGCGCATGTCCGACAGACTCAAGTACTGTGTGGACCGTGTGCAGCGTACCATGGATGGACGCCACTTCTCCGATGTATGATGTCGTGCATCTGGACGAGAAGTGGTTCTACATGAAGAAGGTGGCGGGCAAGCACGTGCCATCATGGGACCTTTCCTAGCGCCCAACAACCAAGATGCCTCTGATCTCGATGTCTTTCTTTACTAAATGTCTTTCATTTCCCTAGTGGCGGAACAAGCACGCCTAGCTCGTAGCCTTGGTTACCATCATGATGCCGATGACTCCCTTTCGACTTCCAACAGCAGTACCCTCTGCACATTTTATAATCCTAAAAAAACGAGGCGGAGCTATGCGCATTTTTTTTAAAACTGCCCTTATTTTCCGAACGGAGGTAGTATGTGCGAGCCCGCCATCATATTCAAGTGTGAGCTGACGCTTGCTATCAGTGGGGAAAATATTTTGCGACTGCTATTGTAAGTTTATGTTGCCAAAGACTACAGTACTACGCGTACTATTGATATTAGTTGTAGTACTACTCCATGAATTTTGAAGTCTTATTACATGTAGTACACATTAATAATATTATTAGTAGTACTGCATCCATTCGTATTATTGATAGTAGTATTCATTGACAACACCAGTTTACTACGATACCTCTTGCAATAGCAGTTGCATAAGTATTAGTATAGCCGGTACAGTACCAACCCAAACTTGAAAATGATACCGGCCCAAAACTGACTCTCACTTCAACGTAGCCCAAAACAGTCGCAAAAAGATATTGCTTTGGGCTCCTCCTCACGAGCTCATATAGGGCCAGCGTGTTGCTGACCAGCACAACATAGCAACTCTACTACATGTAACGTTGTACTCGTGAGCGCTTGGGCCCGGTGCAAACCTGAACGTCTTTGGGTTGGCTGGATGCAAAATGCCTGGATCAACGTGTTATCTGGAGGCGCCTCGGCGTGTGTCCACGTCTTTAACCCCTCGCTGGCCCTATGCTTTCCAATCACTTCGTCTTCAAAGCACTCGGAGGGTGCTTCAGCACAAAAATCTCGCACTCACCCTCCGCCCGCTCTCCCATCGAATTCTAGCGCTGAACTGCGCGACCGGCTTATCGCTTCATTCAGCAGGACATGCGTTATCGTCATATTTGCTGTAGCGGGCGCAACGCCGCTGCTGGCGGCGCACTAACGATACGGCGTTGTCGCACACCGGGACACCCATCTCCGACGCGAGTAGCGATATCAAGTCGTGGGACGCAGTCAAGGCATCGATGATGTCCACTTCTCCGAGATACTGAAGGTATCTGAATGTTCTGTCGGCGGATACATGCACCACCCAACGAACATCGGAAGTCCATCAATAATGTGTATGTATGTATTGTGAATTCCGTCCAAATTTGCCCAATCGGATCGGTTTCAATACTCCACCAGAATCTCTCCAATACAATTCCCAAGTCAGATTTGGAATCGCCAGAAAAGAGCCGAGGAGCCGCATGTCATGGCTACATTCGTACTTAACCGGTCAATTATACGATTTGTATACATGTACGCTCGGGCGATTGGTTAAACCAATCGCGTTCGGAAACGTCGACTGGAACTCACAATATTATTACCCGAACTTTCGTCCTCGAGGCGAATATTTCAGGATAGCAGCGGACGGCAACGCAGGCAAGCACTCATGTATGTGTGAGCCCGGTGGCACATCTGCACGTATTCTCTAGGACCCCCTTTCTCGCCTGCACGAAGTGAAGAGCCCAACAGAAGTGGTCAGTGCAGGAGCATGTGAGCTTCGAGCGCAAGGCAAGTTCAGGGTCGTAGGCCTTTGGGTCACCCGGGTGTATGCACTCACGCCCCGCCTGTCTTCCGGTCTGCAATAGGCTATCATAGTCCACACACCGTCGTACCACCTCGAACGAAGGACAATGCGGGAAGTCTCACTTTTCAACTTACCTCGCCTCAGCAAGACACCTCAATAACGCCCACGCAAGCAAAATGACGCAGAAGGAAGACAAGATCGGTCTTTTGCGCCCTGAAGCCGACGGTGATATCACCGAAGAAGTGCCAGGCGTCTACCGCTCGCTCAACTTCCGCAGTCTGCAGGAGCCGTACCACCACACCATGACCAGTCGCTACAGTACGCTGCGCGCCGACAACCTCGAGACGATGCTGAACGGCGGCCTCGAGCGCTTCTACAAGAAGTACAACCACCTCTCACGCAAGATCAACCTGCAGCTTCCTACACCCGAGGTGCGCTTCGAGAACCTGTCGTTCTCGGTACAAGTGCCTGCGGAGGTGGGCGCCTACGGCACGGTGGGCTCGCACCTGAGATCCATCTTCACGCCGTGGCAGAAGGTGCCAATGACGACCAAGCACGCGCTGCACCCGATGAGCGGCATCATCAAGCCGGGCTCCATGACGCTGATCCTGGCCAACCCTGGCGCCGGCAAGTCGACGTTCTTGAAGGCGCTGGCCGGCAAGCTGCAGGACAACAAGCAGACGGAGATTGGCGGGCAGGTGCTGTATTCAGGCCTGAAGGGCGACGAGATCGACCTGATCAAGCTCGTGGGCCTCGTGGACCAGACGGATAACCACATCCCGACGCTCACGGTGAGGGAGACGTTCAAGTTCGCCGACTTGTGCGTCAACGGCCGGCCGGAAGACCAACCGGAGGAGATGCGCGACATCGCCACGCTCCGTACGGAGCTGCTGTTGCAGATTCTGGGTCTGGAGGGCTGCGCTGACACTGTCGTCGGTGACGCACTGCTGCGTGGTGTGAGTGGCGGCGAGCGGAAGCGCGTGACGGTCGGTGAAGTGCTGGTGGGCGGCCAGAGCCTGTTCCTGTGTGACGAGATCTCGACAGGTCTGGACAGCGCCGCCACGTTCGACATCATCAAGGCTCTTCGGACGTGGTGCAAGACGCTGGGCGGGTCGGTGATTGTGGCGCTGCTGCAGCCGACGCCTGAAGTGGTGGAGCAGTTCGACGACATCTTGATGGTCAATGAGGGTCACATGGTGTACCACGGACCGAGGACGGAGATCTTGGACTACTTCGAGGAGCGCGGCTTCAGCTGTCCTCCACGCGTGGACCCTGCCGATTTCTTGATTGAAGTGACGTCGGGCCGTGGCCACCGATACGCCAACGGTAGCGTCGAGCTCAGAAATCTCCCCGTCACCTCGGAGGAATTCAACAGTGCCTTTTGCCGATCCAGCATTTACAATAAAACTCACGAGGCCATCAGCAAGGGCTTCAACGAGCACCAGTTTGATAACCCGGAAGCCTTCCAAAAAGCCAAGAGCACGGCCAATCTGGCCCGCTCCAAGGAGAAGTCGGAGTTCGGTCTCGCTTTCATCCCGAGCACGTTGCTGCTGTTGAACCGGCAGAAGTTGATCTGGCTGCGTGACCCGCCGCTGTTGTGGGGCAAACTGATCGAAGCGCTCGTCATTGGTCTCGTCATGGGCATGATCTACTTCGACGTTAGCTCGACGTATTACCTACGAATGATCTTCTTCAGTATCGCTCTGTTCCAGCGTCAGGCGTGGCAGCAGATCACCATCTCGTTCCAGCTGCGCAAGGTGTTCTACAAGCAGCGTCCGCGCAACTTCTTCCGCACAACTTCGTACGCGATTGCGGAGAGTGTGGTGCAGATTCCAGTCAATGTCGTTGTATCTTTCGTCCTGGGCACGTTCTTCTACTTCATGAGTGGACTGACGAGGTCGTTTGAGAAGTACATCGTGTTCTACCTGGTGCTGCTGTGCTTCCAGCATGCTATCAGTGCGTACATGACGATGCTGAGTGCGCTGTCGCCCAGTATCACGGTTGGTCAGGCTCTGGCCTCGATCTCGGTGAGCTTCTTCCTGTTGTTCTCGGGTAACATCATCCTGGCAGATCTGATCCCAAACTACTGGATCTGGATGTACTGGTTCTCTCCGATCTCGTGGGCGCTACGAGCCAACATGTTGTCGGAGTTCTCCAGCGACCGCTACACACCCGAGCAGAGCAAGAAGTTCCTGGACAGCTTCTCAATCAAGCAGAGCACAAATTACATTGGGTTTGGTATTGCTGTGCTGGTGATCTACTACTTCGTATTCACGACGCTGAACGGTTTGGCGCTGCACTTCATCCGGTATGAGAAGTACAAGGGTGTGAGCGTGAAGGCCATGACGGACAACGCCCACGAGGACGATAACGTCTACGTTCAAGTGAAGACCCCAGGTGCAGCAGTAGCCGCCAACAAGTCACCCGAGAGTGGTGGCCTTCCGTTCACACCGTCGAACTTGTGCATCAAGGACCTGGAGTACTTTGTGACGCTGCCGTCGGGCGAGGAGAAGCAGCTTCTGCGCGGCATCACGGCGCACTTCGAGCCGGGCCGCATGGTGGCGCTCATGGGTGCGACGGGTGCCGGTAAGACGACGCTGATGGACGTGATTGCCGGCAGGGTTTGGAACAATGCAATGTCATATTTATTGGGTCTCCGAATCGAGACCAATAAATAATTGGCCTAATTGCTAATCGATTTCCAGTAACAGCATGAGACGTGGTGTTCGCTCCATCGTATGGGAGTACACGCATGTGAAAATGTTGGAATTTGTCCACAGTGCGTTCATTGGAATCAGGAGGGGTTTACCTCAAGAACCTTTCCGCCGCGCACACAAGACTTCAGCGAATAGTATCCACATCCCAACAGGCGCGACCCAGTCACCGCGAATAACCACATGTACAAGAAAATGTATTGATATTTTGTTAGATAAGGGCATTTACCGCAATCTAAGCGATGAACGTGTTCCATGAGGTTCGACATGCCCATGCTGCGCCTTGCTTGCGCCTAACGAAGCATATACGACACATAAAGTAGTCGAAGCCCTCGGGCGTATAGTACGATGTCGCGGTTCGAGGCGCGGTCGGACATGCGTGGTTCGAGCTGTAGACGACGGGGTGAGTGCAGACGAAAAGTGAGCTGATGAGCGCACTGTTTCGAGTAGCAGCAACCTACTGCGATCCACAGATTCAAAGCGAGAGCGAGAGCCACTCGATCTACATAGCCTCACTCAACGCCAACCGTGTCAAGGACACTGAAATCCACTGTTCTGGGGTCCTAAAAATATTGAGTGTTATTGAGGTCAGAGGGTCAATAAATAATTGCAGTTACTGAATTGCCAATTACGGTTACTGGTATTGGAAAATTCCAAACCCTGATTGCCGGCCGCAAGACGGGTGGCCGCATCGTGGGCGACATCATTGTGAATGGCGAGCCGAAGAACCCGGCCAACTTCAGCCGCATCACGGCGTACTGTGAGCAGATGGACATCCACTCGGAGGCCGCAACGATCTACGAGGCGCTGGTATTCTCGGCGAGCCTGCGCCTGCCGCCGACATTCTCGGAGGAGGAGCGCATGAACCTGGTGAACGAGACCCTGGAGTTGCTAGAGCTGTCCGCGATTGCTGGTGAGATGGTGGGTCGGTTGTCTGTGGAGCAGAAGAAGCGCGTGACGATCGGCGTGGAGGTGGTCGCTAACCCGAGCATCTTGTTCCTGGATGAGCCCACGAGTGGCCTGGACGCGCGTTCGGCTTTTGATCGTGATGCGCGGTGTGCAGTCGATCGCTCGCACGGGCCGTACGGTGCTGTGCACGATCCACCAGCCGAGTATCTCGATCTTCGAGCTGTTTGATGGCCTGCTTCTGCTTCAGAAGGGTGGCTACACGGCGTACTTCGGTGATTTGGGTGTTGACTCGGTCAAGATGCTCGAGTACTTCGAGTCGATCCCGGGCACGGAGCAGATCCGTCCACAGTACAACCCGGCCACGTATATGCTGGAGGTGATCGGCGCTGGTATCGGCCGCGACGTGAAGGACTACTCGGTGGAGTACAAGAACAGTGAACTGTACCAGTCGAACCGCGAGCGCACTCTTCAACTGGCTGAAGTGTCGGAAGATTTCGTGCGGCACTCGTCGCTCAACTACAACCCGATCGCGACGGGCTTCTGGAACCAACTTGGGCAGCTGTCCAAGAAGCAGCAGCTCACGTACTGGCGCAACCCGCAGTACAACTTCATGCGCATGTTCCTGTTCCCGTTGTTCGCCATCATCTTCGGCACGACGTTCTACCAGTTGTCGGCGGCGAGCGTGAAGAAGATCAACTCGCACATCGGTTTGATCTACAACAGCATGGACTTCATCGGAGTCATCAACCTGATGACGGTGCTGGAGGTGACGTGCGCTGAGCGCGCCGTGTTCTACCGCGAGCGCATGTCGAACTACTACGGGCCGCTGCCGTACAGTCTGTCGCTGTGGTTCGCCGAGGTGCCGTACCTGATCGTGGTGATCGTGCTGTTCGTGACCATCGAGTACTGGCTGGTGGGCTGGAGTTCAAGTCCGGGCGACTACTTCTTCTTCATGTTCGTGTTCTACCTGTACACTTCGGCATGGACGTACGTGGGCCAGTGGATGTCTGCCTTGATGCCGAACGAGAAGGTTGCGAACGTGGCTGTGGGTGCGCTCTCGTGCCTGTTCAACCTGTTCTCGGGCTACCTGTTACCTCGCACGGCGATGAAGGCGGGCTACAAGTGGTTCACATACTTGATGCCGTCGAGTTACTCGCTTGCGGCGCTGGTGGGCGTGCAGTTCGGCGACAACCAGGGCATCATCGCCGTGACTTCCGGCAACGTGACGACCAACATGACGGTGGCGCACTACATTGAGAAGACGTACGACTTCCGTCCGGAGCGCAAGTACAACTTCATGGCGGGTCTGCTGGTGATTTGGGTCGTGCTGCAGGTGGCCATCTACCTCACGTTCAAGTACGTGAGCCACCTGAAGAGATAAGCTGGAGGGGTAGTCAATGGCGAGCGTCCCCGCTGTACTGTGTGCGTTGTTTGTAATACATTATTGTCGTTTGCATTGTCACTTTGCAATCTCTTGTGTGCATTCTAGTTTGTTGCTGAACGTGTGAAACAAGAATATCCAAGATCGAACAAAATGGGCTCAAAACTGATCGCTCGATACCTTGCATACACAACATAGCAGGGATTAGTAGTAGCCATGAAAGCTGGGTAGTATTATTATTGAATTTACTGAAACTTACACGGACGACCGGACGTCTTCGGCAATGGCTGCGGAATTGTAACTTCATCGGAAGGCACCGTGTCGATCCCAAAACTACTGGGGCTTCGAGTTTCAAAGCTCGAGATTGGAGATATACTACTAACAACAATTAGTAGTAGTACAGTAGTAATACGACTCGTTGGTCTCCACTATTACTTGATACCAATTGGGTAGTACTACTACTAGTAGTATGACTAGTACTACTTCACTTCTACTCAAGCTGCAGTGGTCACCGTAATAAATCTCTATTGGAAATACTTTAAACGTTAAACAATCTCAGCTGCTGTAAGCTCGGTTCTCATCTTGCAATTCTAGTTTGAGTGGCTCTTGATTAAGCCCAGCCCTTGGGGAAGATCACCATTTTTCGAAACCACGTCAAAGCACAACAAAGAAGCATGGTTTGTGTCGTGAAGGATTGTCAGGAACGCGATGAGCTCAAGCGTAATCCATGTATTGCCGAAGTGTAATATTTGAAATAGTTCACCTCGGCCGTATCGTGAAATAGTCTATTTCAGCAAGTGCGAACAGCGGTTTTGTAGCACTGCATGATGATTGAATATGATGCCTAAGATTTGGGCCGTCGACTAGTTTAGGGCCAAGAAACAACTTGTTTTCAGTATGGACGCCACCACGCGTCATGAGGTACAGTATAATTTCTTGTAAGTGCGATAGGTGACGTATAAATCTATATTGCATAGTATTATCTAATTATGAAGGCTATATAGTCCAGCAGTACAAAGTATGCACTAATTAAACGATTGCTACGTACAGCACGTCGTCAGTCGACGGACATTGCTGGCGGTTTTTTCTCGACGCCTTTAGTTCCACGCCTTGGACTTTCGCGGTGGTGGCAGTTACAATGTCGTGTTAAACGGTATCTTTGACCCGAAGCCAAGCGGCCTGCTGGACGCTGCCGGCAAGTCCATTACGTTGAAAGTTCGTAAGCTTGCCGGTCATCTTGGCCCTTGTGAGGGGATATATCCCACAAGTTGCGAACCCTGACGAGATATTCTGCGCCACGTTACTACAAACCCAGGCCAACGCGGCGAGCTGCAACGACTGAGGCTTACTAATAGAAGTCTCGCCATTGCCAGTAACGATCAGCGTTTTGAGCTTCACCTTAAACACGGCGAAGACTGCAACGTCGAGAGGTTGCAGCAAGTGGGTTCCATTGGCAGGCAAGCAGATCAAAATAATCTGCAGTATCTCGGCGGTCTCAACAATATAGTCCGAAATATGCGAATAGTACCCGTCCATTATCAACAATACATGACGCTTAATTTCGGCTGGAAGTGCTAAATCTAAATGAGCTCGTCTTGAAGATGATAAGACCTCGAAGGTCCCTAGCCAAAACATGTGGAATTCTATTTTGGCGAATAGACACGTTCTGTTATTATTCGTCGATCACGATTGGTTGTATTACTGCTGGTCTTAAATGCATACCAAGGCCTTAACTCATGATTTACCTTACTACTATTGTGCCTTTCATCCCTTTTGGCAAAACGGGCCACAAAAAGTGACTTCTTTTACTGCAGGGGTAGGACTTCAAGTCCATTTTATCGCCTTATATTCAGCAAATTATCCAGCATAGTTTTCAGATTGGAGCATTTTATCCAATCAGACGAACCAGAGTTAAACTATCTTCAAAGGCCCTAAGCAAGTACCTGGCTAGCCGGAAAAGTCCGAATGGCTGTCATTCGCCCTGCCATTCGGGACTTTCCTGCTCACAGCGGAGTTTAAGATGACCTACTCAATAGACATGCGTTGGAGAGGTATTGTGCTAATGTACGTATACTCTATCGATGCAGCGACAGTTGCAAACGTTCTAGGCGTATCAGCTCGTAGTTTGGGTCGCTGGTATAGACGTTTTCGCACGACAGGAAACGTTCTTAAGGGCGAACCACGAGCCAGAACGTCACGTTGGTCACCTGAAGTGTGCACATTTGTGCGGCTATATGTTCAAACCCACCCCTGTTTCTATTTTGAGGAACTGCGGCTCGAACTACAAGCTCACTACAAGAACACCATCAACGTGTCCGACTCTACAATCTGCCGAGCGCTTCGTTTCGACTTAAACCTGACACGGAAAGTGTTGACCAAGCGCGCACGAGAAAGCGTACCAAGGGAGCGCCGTGAATACGCGGCTCGCTTGTCGCCGTATTACAGCGGCCCTGATCAGCTCGTCTTCATAGACGAAACGTCCAAGGATGGGAGGTAAGCATTTGTATGTAAGATCATATTTGACTTGATATTTATACTGATGTTAATGTTATTTGTTTTATAGATCTGTTCTGCGCCGCTACGGCTGGTCGGCAAGAAACACACCGGCTCAAGTATCTATCCCGTTTAGCCGTGGCAAGCGCATGTCAATCCTGGCTGCAATGGATGTACAGGGCTTTTTTGGGTGGGGAAATGTGGAGGGGACTTTTACACGTGTGGAGTTCCACAATGTGTTTAAAGAAAAAGTCCTCCCATTTCTCAACCCATGGCCACCGCCTCGTTCCATTGTGGTCATGGATAATGCCAAGATACATATGTACAAGGAACTACAGGAGCTCGTTCATGCTGCCGGGGCACTCCTATTTTTCTTGCCCCCCCATTCGCCAGATCTCAATCCGATTGAAGTCGGATTCTCGCTTCTGAAGAGGTGGATACAACGGCACGCCAATATGGCTTTTCGAGAGGACCCACTGGCGGTACTAAACGTCGCAATGTACAAGTGCACAAGACAGAAGGAAGAGGTTGGAGATAATCTTTATAGCCATTGCGGGTACAAAACAAATGAGTTGTCGATAAGCAATTAATGGAATGCATGCACGTTTAACTCTACTGCTCCATTGCCTGGGATTGCTCGTCGATATGGTCATCGTCTTCCATGTTGGTTGTTGGTGCAGGTGTCTCGATGTTCGTCGGTGGACGAAATGGAGGTCGCAAACTGTAGTTGGGGAGACCAAGTGCTTCGCGAAGATCACTGATATTCACTTGCACTGGAACAGGTATGCCGTGGAGCTTGATGCGCACGGCGCGGTACTCCTGGTCAGCTTGTTCTTGCGCTTCGGCCATGGCACTGTCCATAGCAAGTTGCTGCGTATCGATATGCTGGAGCTGCCGGAAGGTCGTATTGTCTGGTACCGTCATCGGCGCTCCATCAGGTAAACGTGCTTGCACGACAGCTATGTACCTCTGTGAGGCAGGTCCAGCATCGACTTGCTGCTCTCGAAGGAACGCTGCTACGCGCGGCATCTGCTCTTGGATGCGTGAAGCACTTGCCCGACGTAGTGTCGTCTGCGCTTCTGGCTTCGGAACGTAGACGAATAGTTCCACTTCGAAGCCGGCTTGCTTATTATGGCGCACTCTTGCTCTGTCCCAAATCTTCTGCAGTTGTGCTTGGAGAGCCGTACGCTCCTCGCATAGGACCTCGAACTGTTTCTGCTTTGCGTTATTGCTGGGCTTCACATAGATGTCGAAGTCCGGCCGCCACTGACCTGGTAGTTTGCTCAGAAAATGCTCTTCCACCTTGGCTCTCAGCACTCGATAACCATCCGCGACTTCGTAAACAAACGCCGGAGACGGTGGGCACTTGTCGCGGCATCTCTCGAAGGGCTCTCCGTTCTTGATGCTAAGTCGGCAGGATAGACTCTCTGGTAGGGGTAGACGAGGCTCCATGTAAATGCGCTGACCGTTTCCAAACCTTGCTTTATTGCGAATGACATGACCACTACGATCTCTGCATACTCCTGTCGCTCCATCCTCTCTCGTCCTGTTCTGCTCTCCCGCGCTACTTGTGCATCCCTGCTCTCCCGCACTACCTGTGCATCACATACTCAACATACCCAAACAGTGAGCCATAAAACAACTGCTAATATGCACAATACTGACCGCATCTCCTTGTCATGTGACGCTCCCTCTTTCGCCCAGCTGAGTTTCCGTATGACACGTCGGAGAGCGTCACCGAGCCTGCGGCAATACCGTTCTGCTGAGACGCTGCGACTGTCGTGTCACGAGCAAGAACCGCTAGCCCTGTGCTACCGTGCTCTTAAGCCGCTATGCTGCAATGCTGCAATGCTGCAATGCTGCTATACTGATGTACCTCATTCTCTCCGCTCCTGTATACGAACAAACAGCAAGCATGCCGCCCCGCCCTTCGCTAGGAAGAATCATACATCGCTGCAGTTTGCGTACCTCTCTCGTCGCCACCCTTGGTCCCCCTTGCGTCTGTGCACCTGGCTTCCACTGCTCATCGTTCAGCGTCGAATCGTTGCCAGCATACACGCGCGCGCACCAGATTAAACCATCGGGAGGATTCGAACCTCCGCCCCCCGCAAGCGGGACTCTTGCCGCTGAGCTACGGTGGTGCTGGAGAGTGCGCGCGCGTGTGTGCGCGATGGCAGCCTTGGGACGTGAGTGTGTGCCGTCGAGAATCTGAATGCGAGCCACGCGGCTTCGCCGGGAGGCCAGTAAAAATATCACCCAATCAGATTACCGTATAATTAAGACTCGTTTTACGGGAAATCCCTACTGGTAAGAAAGTCCTCTTCAGATTTGCAACCCCTCCGCAGGTACCTCCAAAGGGGTGGCAAAAAGACAGAAAGGCACAATACTAATTGTTGTTAGTAGTATATCTCCAATCTCGAGCTTTGAAACTCGAAGCCCCAGTAGTTTTGGGATCGACACGGTGCCTTCCGATGAAGTTACAATTCCGCAGCCATTGCCGAAGACGCGCGGTCGTCCGTGTAAGTTTCAGTAAATTCAATAATAATACCACTCCGTTCCAGATCACTTGTCCCGTTCAACTTTTCGCTTGTTTCATTTCACTTGTCCTGTTATTATACTTAGATTAACTATGTGTTGATGATGTGATGGTAGCTAACGCACGTATAACCGAGACAGTGTAGTCAGAGTAGGCAATCGTCAAAGGAAGTCTTCCCTCCCGACGGAGCTTTGCTTTCGCCATGTGCGTGAGCTTGTAGGTGTTCTCCCCTTGCTCTCGAATGCAAGACTCCATAGCGCACTGTAGCGAGAGGAATATGTTGTTCAGGGTCTCGTCCGTCAACTCCCAGTACGCTTCGGTCGTGGCTGCCACTAGCTCTGCCAGTGTACGCGGTGAACGTAGTTGCTGTCGGGCCTGAATAGCGTGAAACGCTCCGAGGTCAAGGCAGTTCAGGTCTGGGCTATTGGGGGCTGGAACTTCAGCACCACGTTCAGGTCAAGCGCGTCGACCGCAGCACAAAAGGCGGAGTCCTCCGGATCGATATGCGGGGAGGCGTTATCCTGTTGAATCGTGATGCGCGTCCCTCTTCCTCCTCCAGGCCACTTTGACCGGATCGCAGGGAGAAGTTTGTCGATAAGCATTTCACGGTAGTTCTCCTTCGTAGCCGTAACGGCCTTGACCAGTGGCGTCCCTGCAGGTCTATTGCGGCTGGTTCTCTCCGCCAGCGTGTGCACCACGAATGGCCACGTCCCCAACTTCCCGTCGAAAATACACTCGCCTGCCTCATTGTATCGCGGTCGAGCCACCGCCGCCAGCATCATCACCTTGGTGATGTGGCGCTTGCTCTTCAGCTTTCGGATCGGATCGGGCTCGTCGTGTAGCATTATGAAGCGACGCTTCACAACCGTCAGGAAGAAGTATTTCTCGTCCACGTGGATCACGTCCATCATGTCGCGGTACTTGTTCGTTGACGTGTCCACGTGGTCGAGGCAAAACTTGATGCGGGCTTGCAGGTTAGCGGGCGTCAACAGCGGCCGGGTCACGCTGGTGCACGATCGCAGCTTGCCCTGTTTGAGCCGACGGAACAGCGTTGTTGCCGGCACACCGCACGCAACCGCAGCAGATCGAATCGTCGTCCGCTGCTGGACGTCGACGTGGCGGAGGCGCTCGAGCACAGCTTTCAGGTCACGGGGTCTCCTGCCGGTCAGATGTTTCAGTGTTGTGGCCTCATAGACGTCGTGCTGGGCGGCATTGGTCTTGGCGCGCTTCCACAGCCGGGAGATAGTTTTCTCGTGCACGCTGAAGTTACCGGCGACCTCCTTGACCGCCCCACGACGGGGCTTCCCGTCATGAGCACGCGCTAGAAGCGCACTCACGGCCTGTTGGCGCTCCCTTGCTGTTAGCTCTCTAGTCGCACGTTGATTTCTCTCCATTCTGTTGATTTGAGGGCTGCTTCTTGTCTGTCGATTTCGGTTGTGAGGCAGGATGGGCGACATATTGGTAGGTTTCCCGGTAATTGGCCTCGAAAAGTGGTCTGGTGGTCACAACGGCATCAATATGAACCCGCTCGCGGAGCCCTGACCACCATTCAACTCGCCTAGGTACGCGCTTTCTTTTAAAACCAATCACGCTTCTTTTCGCTGAATATTGACAAATCCCGAGCCGCGCAAAGGAAATAGGACAAGTGATCTGGAACGGAGTGGTACTACCCAGCTTTCATGGCTACTACTAATCCCTGCTATGTTGTGTATGCAAGGTATCGAGCGATCAGTTTTGAGCCCATTTTGTTCGATCTTGGATATTCTTGTTTCACACGTTCAGCAACAAACTAGAATGCACACAAGAGATTGCAAAGTGACAATGCAAACGACAATAATGTATTACAAACAACGCACACAGTACAGCGGGGACGCTCGCCATTGACTACCCCTCCAGCTTATCTCTTCAGGTGGCTCACGTACTTGAACGTGAGGTAGATGGCCACCTGCAGCACGACCCAAATCACCAGCAGACCCGCCATGAAGTTGTACTTGCGCTCCGGACGGAAGTCGTACGTCTTCTCAATGTAGTGCGCCACCGTCATGTTGGTCGTCACGTTGCCGGAAGTCACGGCGATGATGCCCTGGTTGTCGCCGAACTGCACGCCCACCAGCGCCGCAAGCGAGTAACTCGACGGCATCAAGTATGTGAACCACTTGTAGCCCGCCTTCATCGCCGTGCGAGGTAACAGGTAGCCCGAGAACAGGTTGAACAGGCACGAGAGCGCACCCACAGCCACGTTCGCAACCTTCTCGTTCGGCATCAAGGCAGACATCCACTGGCCCACGTACGTGCATGCCGAAGTGTACAGGTAGAACACGAACATGAAGAAGAAGTAGTCGCCCGGACTTGAACTCCAGCCCACCAGCCAGTACTCGATGGTCACGAACAGCACGATCACCACGATCAGGTACGGCACCTCGGCGAACCACAGCGACAGACTGTACGGCAGCGGCCCGTAGTAGTTCGACATGCGCTCGCGGTAGAACACGGCGCGCTCAGCGCACGTCACCTCCAGCACCGTCATCAGGTTGATGACTCCGATGAAGTCCATGCTGTTGTAGATCAAACCGATGTGCGAGTTGATCTTCTTCACGCTCGCCGCCGACAACTGGTAGAACGTCGTGCCGAAGATGATGGCGAACAACGGGAACAGGAACATGCGCATGAAGTTGTACTGCGGGTTGCGCCAGTACGTGAGCTGCTGCTTCTTGGACAGCTGCCCAAGTTGGTTCCAGAAGCCCGTCGCGATCGGGTTGTAGTTGAGCGACGAGTGCCGCACGAAATCTTCCGACACTTCAGCCAGTTGAAGAGTGCGCTCGCGGTTCGACTGGTACAGTTCACTGTTCTTGTACTCCACCGAGTAGTCCTTCACGTCGCGGCCGATACCAGCGCCGATCACCTCCAGCATATACGTGGCCGGGTTGTACTGTGGACGGATCTGCTCCGTGCCCGGGATCGACTCGAAGTACTCGAGCATCTTGACCGAGTCAACACCCAAATCACCGAAGTACGCCGTGTAGCCACCCTTCTGAAGCAGAAGCAGGCCATCAAACAGCTCGAAGATCGAGATACTCGGCTGGTGGATCGTGCACAGCACCGTACGGCCCGTGCGAGCGATCGACTGCACACCGCGCATCACGATCAAAGCCGAACGCGCGTCCAGGCCACTCGTGGGCTCATCCAGGAACAAGATGCTCGGGTTAGCGACCACCTCCACGCCGATCGTCACGCGCTTCTTCTGCTCCACAGACAACCGACCCACCATCTCACCAGCAATCGCGGACAGCTCTAGCAACTCCAGGGTCTCGTTCACCAGGTTCATGCGCTCCTCCTCCGAGAATGTCGGCGGCAGGCGCAGGCTCGCCGAGAATACCAGCGCCTCGTAGATCGTTGCGGCCTCCGAGTGGATGTCCATCTGCTCACAGTACGCCGTGATGCGGCTGAAGTTGGCCGGGTTCTTCGGCTCGCCATTCACAATGATGTCGCCCACGATGCGGCCACCCGTCTTGCGGCCGGCAATCACGTCCATCAGCGTCGTCTTACCGGCACCCGTCGCACCCATGAGCGCCACCATGCGGCCCGGCTCGAAGTGCGCCGTGATGCCGCGCAGAAGCTGCTTCTCCTCGCCCGACGGCAGCGTCACAAAGTACTCCAGGTCCTTGATGCACAAGTTCGACGGCGTGAACGGAAGGCCAGCACCACGCGCCTTCGTCTGCACGACGTCGCCACCACCTGGCGTACGCACCTCTACGTACACGCTGTCCTCCTCGCTCGCATTCTCCGTCATGGCCTTCACGCTCACACCCTTGTACTTCTCATACCGGATGAAGTGAAGCGCCAACCCGTTCAGCGTCGTGAAGAAAAGGTAGTAGGCCAGAAGGATACCGATGCCAAACCAGACGTACTCCGTGCCCTGCGAGATCGAAAAGCTGTCCAAGAACTTCTTGCTCTGTTGCGGGGTGTAGCGGTCGCTCGAGAACTCCGACAGCATGTTGCTGCGCAGAGCCCAGGCCAGCGGGTTGAACCAGTACATCCAGATCCAGTAGTCCGGGATCAGGTCTGCCAGGATGATGTTGCCCGAGAACAGCAGGAAGAAGCTGACCGAGATACCCGCCAGCGCCTGGCCCACCGTGATACTCGGCGACAGCGAGCTCAGCATCGTCATGTAGGCACCGATAGCGTGCTGGAAACACACGAGCACCAGGAAGAACACGATGTACTTCTCGAACGACCGCGTCAAACCGCTCATGAAGTAGAAGAACGTGCCCAGAATGAACGACACCGACAAGTTCACCGGGATCTGCACCACCGTCTCCGCGATAGCGTACGACATCGTACGGAAGAAGTTGCGCTGCCGCTGCTTGTAGAACACGCCGCGCAGTTGGAACGAAATCGTGATCTGTTGCCACGCCTGCCGCTGGAACAGCGCGATACTGAAGAAGATCATGCGCAGGTAGTACTTCGAGTCCACCTCGTAGTAGATCATACCGAGCACGAGACCCACAATAAGCGCCTCGAACAACTTGCCCCACAGCAACGGAGGGTCACGCAGCCAGATCAACTTCTGGCGGTTCAGCAGCAGCAACGTGCTCGGGATGAACGCCAGCCCGAACTCCGACTGCTGCTTCGAGCGCGCCAGGTTGGCTACGCTCTTGGCCTTCTGGAAGTCCTCCGCGTTCTCAAACTGGTGTTCGTTGAAGCCCATGCTGATGGCCTCGTGCGTCTTCTTGTAGATGCTCGACTGGCAGAAGAGGTTGTTGAAGTCCTCGGACGACACGGCCAGGTCTCTCTTTTCCACCTTGCCATTCGCGTAGCGGTGGCCACGGCCCGACGTCACTTCAATCAAGAAATCGGCAGGGTCCACGCGTGGAGGACAGCTGAAGCTGCGCTCCTCGAAGTAGTCCAAGATCTCCGTCCTCGGTCCGTGGTACACCATGTGACCCTCGTTGACCATCAAGATGTCGTCGAACTGCTCCACCACCTCGGGCGTCGGCTGCAGCAGCGCCACTATCACCGACCCGCCCAGTGTCTTGCACCACGTCCGCAGAGCCTTGATGATGTCGAACGTGGCGGCACTGTCCAGACCCGTCGAGATCTCGTCACACAAGAACAAGCTCTGGCCGCCCACCAGCACTTCACCAACCGTCACGCGCTTACGCTCGCCACCGCTGACGCCGCGCAGCAGCGCGTTGCCCACCACCGTGTCCGCGCAGCCCTCCAGACCCAGAATCTGCAACAGCAGCTCCGTGCGGAGCGCGCCAATGTCGCGCTTCTCCTCTGGTTGGTCTTCCGCCCGTCCATTGACGCACATGTCGGCGAACTTGAACGTCTCGCGCACCGTGAGCGTCGGGATGTGGTTGTCCGTCTGGTCAACGAGACCCACCAGCTTGATCAGGTCGATCTCCTCGCCGCGCAGGCCCGAGTACAAAATCTGGCCGCCGATCTCCGTCTGCTTGTTGTCCTGCAGCTTGCCGGCCAGCGCCTTCAAGAACGTCGACTTGCCGGCGCCGGGGTTGGCCAGGATCAGCGTCATGGAGCCCGGCTTGATGATGCCGCTCATCGGGTGCAGCGCGTTCTTGGTCGCCATTGGCACCTTCTGCCACGGAGTGAAGATGGAGCTCAGGTGCGAGCCCACCGTGCCGTAGGCGCCGGCCTCCGCAGGCACTTGCACCGAGAACGACAGGTTCTTGAAGCGCACCTCGGGCGTAGGCAACTGCAGGTTGATCTTGCGCGAGAGGTGGTTGTACTTCTTGTAAAAGCGCTCGAGGCCGCCATTCAGCATCGTCTCGAGGTTGTCGGCGCGCAGCGTACTGTACCGACTGGCCATCGTGTCACCGCCCCGGTTCGAGTACGGGTCCTGCAGGCTGCGGAAGTTGAGCGATCGGTACACACCGGGGACCTCCTCGTTAGCATCGGTCGCCTCCGGTTGCAACAGACTCATCTTGGACGTGGTTTCCGTTGGGATGATCGAGGCGGGGAGACGAACTGGATGACGGAGAAGTCTAGCGGCGGGTGTGTCGTTCGGCTGAGGGGGTCAACCGAACGGGCGGGTGGGGTCCTCGGTCGGCCGAGGGAAATCCGGGAGTGGACACTGGAGACCGCCGTCGAGTGCGCGGTTTAACGCTTCAGGGTGAGATCGAGGTCGAGCGGATGGCTTCGTCGATCTATACCCGCACCTCGCGGAGAGCGTCGGTCATATGGAAAATACCTTGGTTACCGCACAGCGCAGAGCAACAGCGGGGTGCGTGTGTCCAAAGTAATCGATATCGCATTGGTGGGAGAATATTTTCCGCGCATGTCTTATGATGCCATCTGCGGCTGATCCTCGTGGGAAGTGTGTGGTCGGTCTATCATAGCAGACACTTCATCACGAATTGTATCCAGGCTTGTATAAAACCTTGCGATGTTTCCTAGAGCGCTCTTATGAGTGCTCGGCTAGCTGGAATGCCACCTCCTGCCACTGATACCCTCAGACTTTGCCACACTCACTATCTGCTCCCAGTTTACTTACGGTACGATTTACCAAATTGCTCCAATTGGGGCGTTAATTCCTTGGCAGGAGGCCCTACAAAGGTAAAGCCAACCCGCCTTATGGTGGTGTGACTGCGTCATGGGGCGGAAGCGTCTTGATGATTCCTCCAGCCGTTTTCGCAACAGAAGTTTGAAATCGAACAGTGAGTTTACAGACAAACGTTTTGTCCAAAAAGTTGCCAGCATACGGTAATTTCACCCGCTCGATAGGTGCATTTTTGCATCATGTTTTTTTACACGGTAGCGGGGTGGCCTGTCACTCCTCTCCGGAACACGGGCCGGATCGACGGAACAGCGCCCAAGTCGTGATCGACCTGACGCAGTAGCCGGTGTGGCACACCCAGCGGCGGACGGTGGCGAAGATGTGGCGAGGATGGCGGAGTGGTGCTGGAAGCGAGCCAGTGGGCTAGCGCCACGGGCGACAGCGGGGGGGGCGACAGTTGAAGCTGGCGACCGCAGAAGATCGCAAGGCGAGACGACACGCGAGTAGGAGTAGGAGTAAGTAGGCAAGAGAGGAGAGGCGACGACGGCGAGCGAGCGTGAGGTCAGGAGGCCACGACGAAGGTGATGCGGACAAAAAGGGAGAGGTCCAGGTAGGACAATAGGCGTCAGTAGGTAGGAGCGGTAGGAAGTTGGTGGGGGCAACGAGCTGCGGTCTGACAGCTCGACCCTCAGTTGCGATTTGTTGCTGGACAGTAACGACTCAAGACTAATATAAGAAGTGCGCCGAAGGCGGGTTTCTGCAGTCTAGTGCTAGGGAAGTGCCGTGCAACCAGGGACGTGTCGGCTAGACGCAGGAGTAAACGGAGAGGTAAGCGATAGTGACGGGCAGTGCACAGATGTAGGCGATGTATTGAGTAGGTTGGCGGGGCCACGGAGAGAGATCGTGGGGGCGCGGGGTGCTCTCGTAGCACCTCGGCCGTGCGAGCAAGGCGCTCTCGAGCGCTCGGAAGTGTCCAGCGCGGTGACTGAGTCGATGCTCGACCCATTTGCACGTCCGGCGGGGGTCGCCTGTGGCTTGCCGGAGCCCAGGTTGACTGTGTTCCCCTCCCAGCCGTTCCTATCTCCGACACGTCTGGTGAACGGTCCAGTAGCTGTCTGGTCAATACTCGTACAGCCTCGCGCTGCTGGCAGTCGGCGCTTTACCTACCTACCCAGGCGAGGACAAGACGGATGAAATGTTATTGCAAGCACGCTAGACGTGCGGTGCTAAGGGCGGATTGGGCTAGGGCAGGCCTGCGGAACTAACTACAACACAATCGATAGGTGCAGCATTCTAGTTTTGAGTATTATAACTTGAAATCATGTAATAAATAGTCCTCATATCATGAGGGCGATTTATTCAAAAGTATCATTAGGTATTTAGCCTCAAAACCAACGAGCAAAACTAGGGGTCTTGTTAGAACCGGCCCTAGAGCATCTCCAACGCGGAGATGCAAGATAATAAGGAACATACCAGTTTCGGAAAAGGTCGTGTTTCCAAAGCAGGACACTCAGACCTCAAACTCAGACGCTCTGTTGTCCAATTTAAAGTGACCTTCTCAGAGCGAGCAAGTAGTGGTACAAGGCACAAACACTCGGACAGATGGATACGGTCTGAACATCAAATCAGGGTATCGAACCCATGCAATTTGAGGTCGATAGCGGGAATATATTTGAGGTTTGCTCAAAATGAGGTCTGCGTTGGAAGGCACCAGGCCGTAATTTATCGCAAACTGAGGTCTCAACCCCAAATTGAGATTCGCGTTGGAGATGCTCTTATAGCTACATTTTGATGCTTTCAGGTCCCCAGAAAGTAAAGTTGGAGAACATTTCTGGCCATCGGCGTGAGATGCCTCGGACAAAATATGTTTTCCAGATTTTTTCTTCCTATTGTCTTGCGCGGACCGCTGGACAGATCGTATGTTCACACTGCGGGCTCGCGTAAGTTGGTCGCCATCTCAACACTGTGTTGGCCGTCGGAGATCACTGGATCCCCTCTGCCGGAACGTCCGCTTGCCACGTACGCTCCTATTTATTAGGGCGTTAGCTAAGCCTCTGTCAACAAAGCTAGCTACCTCAACACGCGTTCTCGTTCTCGTTCGTCACCACTCCTGCTTCGAGCGACCAGTACATCTGACTGTCCCCAGAACCCACGCTTGCCCCTACCGGAGCGACCTCGGACCTCGGTGCCCGCAGCTACTTCCGTTTGCGTCTTGCTTCGCCTGGAACCCACTCGTCGCCTGCTCTTCGGTGCAGTCGCAATCTCGTGACGCATCCGTCACCCCGCTCGTTCGTCTTGTCGGGCACCCCTCGGACGCGCTACCGGTAGCTCTTCGGTCGTATCCATGCCCAACTCGCAGCTGTGCTCGCTGCGTTTCCGATTCGAAAGTATGCTCAGCGCCGGTCGCCGCACTGAGTTCACCCACAAACTCCTTGCGTAAGCTACCGTGCCGCGGCACTTCAAGGCCCGCCGTGCTGTCGGGACCCCGTACGTGGCTGCGCGGCTTGCTCGCCTCGCGCGTCGACTGGGGGGGGGGGGGGGGGCGCAGCTGCTGCTTCGCACACGTCCATCTCTGTCGTGACGCTCTTCTGGCATACTGACGCGGCGAGTACCGGTCGGTACTGTCCGCCTGTTCCACCCCAGAGGCTTCCACGACTCGGCCGGACTGGAACAACCGTCGTACTTCTTGACGGAAACCCATCGACTGCGGTCGGGTGTCTGCTCACGCCGCCTTCGCTACCCGTCCTTTCGGGCTGACCACAGCGCGTATTCCCGGACATAATGCCCGGCTTTGTTTCTCTGTCGTCGACGACGAAGTACCACCAGGAGCTCACCCGGTCCCCATTGCACTGCCGGACTCACCACTGTTCGCCCACGTCGCTTCGTGCTGCTTGCTGAAACTGCTGCTGGGCTAGAGGCCGCCGCTGCTTTAACAGCCACCACTCCTGTCTCACCATTCACCCATCGTTCTGCTGCATCCTCATAGATCAGCTGCTTTTCGATGTCGGCCGCTACGCGCTGCAGCGACACCACCGGGTAGTGGTACGTCACCAGGAACGACATGTGACCGATGTATCGCTCCGAGTCGCCACTCACGTCCTCGCGCTCTACCAGGAAATTGCCGTACTGTGCTGGTTCGACTACTACGTACGTACGAATTTAGACGCCTTAGGCCTCTGTGGAGGCTTAAACCTCTCAACGCGATTTCCAGAACTGATCGTCCGCATGCTTTGCACCTTCCGATTGTAGTACTTCACTTGCCGCGCTTGCTCACGCGTCCTTACCCGCTCTGCACACGCCCTATTGATCTGCATCGCAACCAGTAGCTGCCGGTGATAAGCCGTCAATTCTCTGGACTCACTGACACCCGTACTTCGTAGCAGCTTGTTAGGGCTCCTCAACGCTCGGCCCATCATGAGCTCATTCGGCGACAGCTTGACCGTCGAACTCTACCCGGAGTTATAGGCGTAGACGGTGCAGTCCACCCACACATCCCAGTCTCTTAGTGCGCGTCCTCGTGCATGTACGTAGCTACGCAGTCCTTCCACGTCCGATGGAACCCCCGATCATTTGTGATATGTATTGTACAGATTTGATTCGCTGTGCATGCAGCAGGATGGCCAGTTCCTCGATCACCTTGCCGGTCAGCTCCGACGCCCGTTCGTCGGTAACTCTCGGAACGGACCGAATTTGAGCACGACTTGCTTCATCAGAAACTTGGCCACGTTCTCGGCCATGTGTTGCTTCACCGTCACCGCTACCGCGTACCTTGTCACGTATTCGAGCGCTGCGATCACGTAGCGGGGTCCACCGTCACTTGTTGGCAATGAGCCAGCCACGTCGAGCGCCCACCTGTCGTCTACGTCGACGCCCTTGATGCTCCGAAGTGGAGGAACGATCTCACGTGGGCTTGCTTTCCGCATTCTTGGCACCCGCGTACCCATTGCTTCACGTCCTGCAGTAGTGCCGGCCACCAATACACATACTCGATTCGCGCGTGGGTATGGGGACAGCGCAAGTGCCCGACCCACACGGAGTCGTGGCACTCCTTGAAGACCACGGGCCACAGTTCTGGCGGTGGGACCACACGTCGTCCACCCGCCGTAGTGATCAGAACCAGCCCGTGCCGTCTCTCAACTTTCGTGCCCTTGTGCTCACCCGCTTGCAGCAGTCGCTGCACCAGCCTGCTCCTTAGCTGCGCCGCCGCGATGTCATCGTCCATCAGCTGCAGGGTTTGCATACCCATTCGCCGAGCCACACTCTCGCTGCTTACCTTTGTCGCACGCGCACCGTCGCCCTGCTCGGACACCATGGACGTCTCTATCTCATCTCCGACGTGTGTCGGATCCACGCGCCGCTGCTCACCGTCGGGTTCGTCTCGGGGTCCCGTCGCCGTTTTCGTCGTCCAGGACTTCCTGCCTTTGGGGCTGCCTGCTCCGTTTTCGTCGTTCGTGGCCACCGCTCCGTCGTTCGTCTTGCACAGCACCTCGCGCGACTCCGCTGGGGTCCTGCGCAATGCCTCCATTCTCGGTATGCTCGCGCTTTCATCACTCATCAGCTTCGCGACCGTCGGCTCCGTCGGCCCGGCCGTCTCGTCGGGCGGCGGCTCGCTTCGCCCTCGACGTCCTTCGTGTCGACTCGCGACAGCACCCGACACCCGTTCTACTTGTGCGTCGTCGCTTGCCTCGTTGGCTTGAGCCACTTGGGTCGCGTCGTCTTCTCCATCGTGGAGTCCGTTGCGGACAAACCGACTTCGTTCGTCGCCGTCTGACTGCTCGGTGACCTGCCCATACTGATTAGCACGTCCGTCGCCTCCTATGACCAGTGTTGGTAAAGGCGGGCCTTTTCGCCCATTGAAAAGTTTAGGCGATGGCCGATCGGCCTAAACCCTTCGCCGATTGGCCTTTTCGCCCAAAACGTGACTAATTTTTACAATTTCTGGTAATTATCGACATTTTAGAGGTCCACCTTTGCTCGTATGGCGGCTGCTCCAGACAAGTTCGCGTTCTTCTTGGTGGCAGCGTCGGAGATGCCGTCTGCTCCGCTTCACCACGCGCTCACTCGTTATGCTCATCGTACTCGTGTCGCTTGTGGTGTCTCGTTCGCGTTCTCGATGGTGGTGGCGTAGGAGAAGCCGTCCGCTTCGCCCCGCTCTCGCTCATGGTGCTCGTTCGGCTCGTCGTGCTTGTCGTGCTCGTCGTGCCAGTGGAGTACGTGCTGTAGCTGCCCCGGGCCTCGTAATCGTTGGGGGTGGCGTAGTAGACGCCGTCCGCTCCGCTTCGCGCCGCGCTTGATTGTTGTGGTCGTAGTGCTCGTGGCGCCTGTGGAGTACGTGCTGTTGCTGGCCTCAGTCTTGTTCGCAGTTCTCGTGGTGTGGGAGTAGGAAACGCCGGCCGTCCCGCTTCACTATCGCTCGTGTTGGCTGTGGTGCGCGTGTCACCTGTAGAGAGCGAAATTTGGCTGTTACCGGTTCGTGTTGGTGGTACTGAGGCAGGTGTCGTTGGCTGTCCCCCTTCTGGTTCGTGTTAGCGGTGTTGAGGCAGATGCCGGCCGCTTCACCGCTCGCTCTCACTCTCGCTCATGTTGGCCGCTCTGCTGGTGTCGCCAGTGGGCAGCAGGTGCTGTGGCGGCCCCGTTCTCGCGCTGTGGACTGCCTGTGCTGTGGCTGCCTCCGTTCACGTTGGGGTTGATGGTGCTGAGGCAGACGACGTTGGGTGTCCCCGGTCTAGTTAGTGTTGGTGGGGGAGTAGCCGACGCTTTCTTCTTCTCCACTCCGATTGCTACAGCCAAGGCGCAGTTCATTTCCAACGTAGCTGACCAGTTCGTAATCGCACGGCTAAACCGCAATTTTTCATCACATACAAAGCAACTTTATTTATGATCTAACAGTCTTCGTACTTGCCTACCGCGATGAGTTAGACGCATAGAGAGCGGAGAGCGAAGCCTTTAGGGCGCGAATACCCACGATCTTGTTTTCCTGAGGAAAGCTCCCGTCGTCAGTGTCCGGGAAGACAGTGTCGTTTGCAGCAGGAATCTCCTCGAGCTCCCAGTTTAGGTACGTGTTGTCCTCAGATGCTGCAAACGCACTCCCAATTTCATCATCATCAAAAACGCCATCTAGATATTCTACCCAGTGCGGAAAAGTCTCCTCCGCATCAACACCATCGCCGATGTCGTCCACGTCATCCTCATCTATCGTCTGCTCAACGTTGGGTGGTATGACTGGTGCTGCTGGGGTGTTTTGGCGCGAAGATCGTTGTGACATCGGTGTTGTGTAGCGAGGCGAACGTCGAGTCGGTAGCTGAGATGGCGTTTGAACGACGGGGGTACGAGGATTTAGGTCCCCTGTAACACCGGAGAACGGCGTTGCTGGACTTTCTTCGACAACTGCATCACTATCAGCCATCTCGGTGATTGTGTCTATGAGCTGTCGCTCTGCTGGCGTAACAATCCTTAAGACTGTGCGCGCATTTTCTGTCGAGTTTTGTGCACTTTCACGGATGAACTGTCGAATACACTGTGTATTCTGAGCTTTCATCGATGTCATCTTGTTTCGATGTGGCGTGTGGATCATCCCCAACTCACTGAACAATCTCTCTGTCGTCGCCGTATTAACTGCGATTGAGAGCAGTCGTATAGCCAGATCTGGCAATAGACTTGTTGGGGTTTCCTTTTTCACATGCTTCCAAAAATCAACTTTGTGAAATCGAAGCTCTCGTGGGTAAGTCGATGTCAGTCTGCCTTCAATCCACCCGATCAAATCGCTACGTATACAGTCAAAGTTGGAGCCAATTAGGCGACGATAGTAGTATACCGCAAACTTTGCGAGCTGGGTCGAAGAAGCAATCTTTGCGGCATCTTTGCTAGCTTCTATTTCTTGTAGCTTCCTACGTTTTTTGTCTTCGTCTAGCACTTCGTCGTTAAGCCGTTCATCCACTGCAGCAACTCGTTTACGTTTGTCAACTTCCTCGATCAAAGTTCGGCTTAGATCCACCGCTGCTGGGTTGAGCAGCAATGTCAGCATGAATAGCGGTTGCTCACATTGTTCCCAGCGTACTTGAACACATTTTTCCAACTCCGACCGGCAATCCACAGAAGCTACTGAGCATGGGGCATTCGCACGTTGGCACTATTCGCAAGGACCGAAAGGGGTGGTGCACCGGGATCGAGTTCACCCAGAAAAAGCGTCCGAAGCGCATGCCTCGGGGGACTTACAAGATTGCAGTATGGAGAGAACACCAGGAGGTCGTCGCGCTCACGTGGATGGACAACAAGCCGGTCAGATTTCTCGCCACTGGTTGCTCCACCCAGCTTACGCAGGTGTCACGTAGAGAAGCAGACGGTACATTAGCGGTGGTGCCTTGTCCCCAACTAGTCCGTGACTACCACGAAGCGATGGGCGGCGTGGACGTTCATGATCAGCTTCGTCTCCAACGCTACTCGATTTAGCGCTCGATCAGGATGCGCAAATATTACAAGTCTATTTTTCTGGGACTCGTAGACATCGCCATGGTGAATGCTTTTATCGTGCACAAGCTGGCGATGAAGAAGAGAAACAAGCCAGTGCCGACACACGCTGCGTTCATGCGGCGTCTACACGCTGACCTGCTCAGCCAGACGAAGGAGGATTTTTCAGGCGGGGACGACCTGGAAGCACTGGACACCGAGCCGCTGCCTCACCTAGCGCACACGCTCGAGAAGACAGAGGAGATGAATGGAGCGAAACGTCGGCAGTGGCTGTGCAAAGTCTGCTCGGCGCACGCAGGGGCCGGAACCCGTAGCTACGAGACTAGCTTCTACTGTGCAACGTGTTCACGGGTCAAGAAGGGCAGAGTGACGCTCTGTAACAAGGTGCGCAGGCTGCAGCATGGAAACAATCTCACCTGCAGCCAGATATGGCACCAGTCTTGGCGGAACGGGACAGCTATACCAGCAGAGCTGCAGCACAAGATCCGGTTTGTGAGCAAGCGTCGCCCAGGCGTGGAAAGCGAGAATAGCGATAGTGACGTGTAATGAGACCAATGAAGCTATGAAATTTGCGGAATGATGGTGCTTTTGGCGCGAAACGGATGGCTTGTCACTGTCCTCATAGAAACGGGTTTGCAAGGAGATCGCAATGCAGAGTATTTTGGGCATGTTATGTTCAGCGCATCAACCCGGATTAGCCAACCAAAATTCTTCGTTTATCCACGTGTCACCGAAACAGGCTTGTAACAGCGTATATAGTACTGATATTCATGTATACGTTAATTCATATATTAAGAATTCCGGATAATCCGGAATTATCTTCGGATTAGGGGGGTTAAGTGGCCAAAACCAAAAACAAATGTCCCGAAAAGATACAACTACATCAGCCAACGTATTCTCGTCGCGCTGTAGCCGATACGACGCCTCAAATAGAGTTGCAATTGCATGTTCCACGCTGGATAAATCTGCCCAGAACTTATTATCACTGAACACCTTCAGTGCATTTTGGGAAGTCGGCTCGGCCTTGGTACCTACCAGCAAGCATGACTAATGACGTCCGTACTCTCAGTAAGGATGCAAAGCAACCCTGCATACTATTCCACCGAGTCTCACACAAAGTAAACAGCGCTAGCGAGTTGCCGTAGCATTCCTTCATCAGAGCTCGCGCGTGCACAAGCCACTTAGATAACGACGCATTAATGGCCTTAACGGCCGCCGTCGCCTGCTTTGCAACATCTGAAAATGACGACTTGAGGACTGCCTTGACAATGTTGTTGATGCAGTGGGCAAAGCAAAACAGAAACGTGACGTTTGGCCATCTAAGCGCTAAAATGCGGCGAGCTCTACCGCACTGTCCAGCGTTGTCAGTAATCACCGCTCCAATGCACCACCCTTCATTCAGCGGTTGTTTCATAATTTTCTCCATCTCTTGTGCCATCGCAACACCGTCATGCCGAGCACCCGTCTTTGGAAACGCGTACGTGAGGGACCGTCCAAACAGTAGGAGCTGGAAGCCCAACAAATGCTCGCGAGAAATGTTTTGCCACACGTCTGATAGAAAATTTACCAGCCCTCCCGTGGTAGTTTGCGCTCGTTTCAAATTTTCCGTTTGGATCTCACGGCAATGCTGCGCATGAGCTTTTGCGATACGGCCTTCGAGTACCCTCCTCGACGGAAGCTACGCAGAAATACCAGGGCACAAAAACTCTTGTAGAGCTATTGTGCAGGAGCGTTCGACGAACAAATCAGCCAAAAAGTTTCCTGCCTGAAACTCAACCAAGAGCAGCTCAAACTCTGCCTTCTGTAGTTTGGTAAACCTTCGGTGGTTCGTCGTTTTAGGGGACCGCTTCTTCGTGGTCCGACGTGGGGATCCATTTGTAAAGACGAGCCGAGCACGGGTCTTGCGGCGAGAGGTCAATCCTGTGCTTGAATCGCTACCACCACTTCGCACATGTGTTGAACCGAGTGTGGCGCGGTAAGCGTCGCAGGTCTTCAAGTGATTCCGATAGTTGACCACCCGCCCAAGCACTAGTACAGGCGAATCCAGATCTGGATTTAGATTATGCGCGTGCCCACAGTGCTTGCACGTGTAGTAATTATACCCTCCTTTGCTCGGCGGAACGTTTTTCACCAACATAAAGTGATCTCGTTCAACTACATGAGGTCGGGGCATTTTACAATGACGAAGCTGCAACGCAACACATCAACGTTCGCTAGGCAGTAATCAAATAGCTCACGAGCGAGAGTGCAACGAGAACAGAGACAGCCACAACACACTCTCCACAGCGAATACCAGTGCAACGACCAACCCAAGCACCACAAGCGAGTGCCAAGCGGAGCGGATGGCGTCTCCTACGGCACCACCAACGAGAACGAGAACGAGGCCGGGGGCAGCTACAGCACGCACTTCACTGGCACAACGAGCACAACGAGCCGAACGAGCGAGGTGAAACGATAGCGCAGAGAGAAGACCTTCCGATCCACTTTCTGGAGGGGGGGGATGTTTTATGACTTGGAGCTCAGTTTTATTGGTGATTCGAATTATGTATAGTATACACAGCCGAAGTAGATTTCGAGCGGCGCCATAACGATTAGGCGAACCGGCCTGATTCGACCGCCCTTTCGCCTTTACTTACCGCCTTAACTAGTTTAGGCGCCTTTTGAAAAGGCGGTAAAGGCGGCATTTGCCAACACTGCTATGACGTCGCCCCCCCAGATCACGCGTTTATTCCGTACCGCTCGCTTTCGTGCCGCCTGTACGTCGCCCAGTTCTCGCAGGTTGCCGCCGCCTGCGTCGTCACCAACGCCTTGAAGCCCGTCGCCTACATCGCCTACCGAGTCCATGTCGCTGGTAAGAAGACCACCCCTCTCTACCGACCCAGTCTCAATCGCGTCCTCCATCTCTGCCGTACAGCTCGTTGCCTCCGCCGTTTCAGCAACCGGCAACCGTGTTGCCTGCCGTTTCTTCGCCCACCATCACTTGCCAATCGCCGCTAATACCGCAGCTATGGCCGGCGCTCTGGAGAGAGCATCTGCCACTACGTTAGTCGCCCCCGGTCTATACTGCCCTTCAAATTCCAGCGCCTGCAGTGTCAAGGTCCAGCGGTGCAACTTCCCCGTCGAGTTCGGGCTGGTCATCAACCACTTGAGTGCCGAGTGGTCGGTGATACTAGTGAAGCGTCGCCCGTAGAAGTAGGGTCTAAAAAGCTTAATAGCCCAAATTACTGTGAGACACTCCAACTTCATGATGCCAAAATTCGCCTCAGTCGTATTGTTCACCTTGCTTGCGTACGCCACGGTCTGCCAACCTTCACCGCGATCCTGCATCAAACAGGCGCCCAGTCCTAGTTTACTCGCATGCGTCACTAGTCGAAAGGGCAATGTGAAGTCAGGGTAGATTAGCAGTGGTTTGCTCGTCAGGACAATCTTCACTCGGTCGAAAGCCGCCTGTTGTGCTTCTACCCCCCTTCCGTAGTAGCTTAGTCATCAGCATCATAAAACTATCGAAGCCCTCACTAACTTGTCGATAATACCCGGCCAAATGCACGAAGCGCTTTTTTTACCTCCACCGCGTCTCGAGGTTGAGGGAAATCTCGTACCGCCGTGACAAAACGATCTCGTGGGCGTACGCCATCCCAACTCTATTCGTGCCCGAGATATTCCATTCGTCTCGCTGCGAACACACACTTTTTGAGTTTAGAGTTAGCCGTACCACCGCAAGTCTCTCTAGCACGCAAACCAACTCCAAGACGTGCTGCTCAATACCGCCTCGTGTATAGACCACAATATTGTCTAAATAGACTAGGCAATTAGTCCACGTAACACCACGCAATACACTGTTCATCATGCGTTGAAACGTTCACGGCGCGTTGGGCAACCCAAAAGGCATCCGGATAATTTGATACACCCCTTGCTGCGTAGTAAAGGCCGCCTTCACCTTATCCTGTTCCGCCACGTGGATCTGCCAATATCCAGCTTTGAGATCCAAAGTGCTGAACAGTAATGCGCTGTCGAATGCATCAAACGTTTCATCTATCCGCGGAAGTGGATACACATATTTTTCGTAACTTTGTTGAGTGTGCGATAGTCCACGCACAATCGCAACTCTCCGTCCTTCAGACGCACTAGCACGACGGGGAAACCCCACGTGCCATCGCCGGATCCCTTCCCTGTTTGCTTTCATCGCCTGGACCGTTCAGATGGCTCATGCTGGTGAATGGCCCAGACTGTGAGCACCACTCGCCGTCGTAGCGATAACGGTCTACCAAGCACGAGGAACAAGAGTGCGACGGAAGTGCCCCCAGAGGTCACGAAGGCGACCATGCGACGCTGCCCGCCAGCGTCGGGCAACCCAGTCGTCGAATGGTCACCCAATATGGGCAGTTGCCCGCCAGCGTCGCATGGTCACACAATACGTTCATCAAGTCAGCCACCTCGAAACGAGATTCGCGATGACTCCGATCTTCGATACGCTGTTGCACCAGAGGTTACCGAGTTGCTGCTGCAGCTTGGAGGTTTCCTCCTGGAAGTTTTGCCTGTCAGAGTCTTGCTCCCGGATGAGAGCCTTCACATCCTCGCGATACCGCTCCGCGGTGTACGAATTGGTCTCGATGCTGTGCTTGTACTCCGATTCCCGTCTCGCTAGAGCGAATTAATGCGAGAGCTTGACCAGGCGGAATTGATCTTGGGCTTTCAAGGCATCTTGACGTGACCGAGCCGCAGAGGTGTTCAATTGCTGACACACCCGACGATACCTGTCCAGGATGCGCCGGAGGAGGGAGACCGTTGAAACCGTCCGCTTTACCAGATTGTCAGCTCCGTACTCCGAAATGAGAGCAGCCATCTCCCGCCGGACAGGGATAGATTGGAGATTCGACTCGAGTTCTTCCCCAGGGGTCGCGTCCATACGAGACCACAGCACCAAATCTGCGACTGGTGGACCATCTTCCGGAAAGAACTCTTGGAGATTCAGCAGGTCGGCATTATCAAGGTCTTCCACTTGGACCAATGCTTCCATACCACCATACCCGCCCCGGACATGGACGCGGCGGGGCAGGTGATCATTTGAAGCAGGGACGCCTAGCGGCCGAGGGATGAGATATCAACGGAGAAGTCGGCGCGAGTTGGAGCTAGTATCTCGCCGCGTGGACCGAACTCTGAAGGAGATAGTGAGTTTTCAGCTTTGAGACGCTGTGCTTCCTGCTCTGTCTGAAAGTGAGATACCAGGGCATCCACCGTTTGCGTCCCAACGAAGTTCGCGGAGCAGTGGCACACTTCTGGCGAAGCCCTACCACGTCGCCCGGAGATGAGTCGCGTGGAGAATTGGAGCACGTGGAGCCAGCGGGCGAACCTTGTTTGTCATCACCACCCTTTTCGTCATCCCCTCCTCCAGACGACGATAAGTTCTGGGGTTTTGACGGTGCCGGGGAGTTGATCGCAGGACCACCTTGGCCATCCGTGCCCGCAGTGTTGCCCTCACCAGAGGTGTCGCCTGACGGGAGTTGCACGGAGGTCAGCGGCGTCGAAGCAGCGGACGTTGCACACATCGCGGTGGAGTGCGTTCGGCAGATTGCAGTTTGAACGAGATGGAGCACCAGAGCTAGATGGGGACAAGTCAATGCAATTTCCGAGAGATGGCAAAGGGAAATGACGTAGGTGGGAAGTGACCCCCACCAACCCGACTGACGTCTGGATGTCCGTTCTCCGTTTGGAAAGTCGATCGATCGTGTGATCTTGTCACACTCAATCATCTCGGGTATTAGTTCCTCTACGAGAAACTGGGATCAGAGGTACGGTTGACACGAAGTTACCAAACAAAATTTTGCCAGGCACCGCGCACTCAGATTTAGGAGTCCACACGCGTAGAAGAGAAACCAGGAGAGCGAGCGATCCCTAACCGACGAGCGATTGGTGGTCGCGGAGTGATCGGGAGCCCCAGAGTCAAGAGTGAAGGAAGTCTCAGAGTCAATAATGAAGAAGTCCCAGAGTCAAGCTGTGGATGTCCCAGATTTAAGTTATGTAGGAGTCACAGAATCAAGCCGTGACGCGACACCCCGGAGGAGAAAGTCGCAGTCACTGAGAAGGTCGCCCCTAGGATGAGTCACCACACGAAGTCCAAGTCAAGTCAGATCTCAAGATGTGTCAGGAGCGAATGTATTACAAAAGTGCCAATGTCACCCAGTGAATCATGCCCGCGTGCGAAGATGCGGACCCGACGTGTTGGACGATTGTGCATCCCGAAGTTGAAGCTGGGACGTTGTGACTGGAGTCACACGCACAGTAGCGTTGAGAAATCAGAACACGCAACCGCAACAGACGCATTTAATACCGAGTATTAAAGAGAGTTGTGCACTGTAAGGTTCGAGTTAAACTAACTTATATTAATAACACTCGCAAGTCCCTATCTATTGCTTTCTATCTGTATACTGAATCCCTGTTTAAATGGTGATCTTCCTCAGCGGTTGGCTCTCGTGAACAGTCGTCCTTTAATTTAAGTACAACCGACGCCTAGCTAAACATATTACAATGTAATACGAATACCTCCCCCATGTCATGGGGGAGGTATTCGTGGAATATTCTATCCAAGAGAGTCCTGGTACATGGTACCTCATGTGGTGTGTGGCACTCCGTTCTTGTAGGCCACACCATCCGATGTGGTCCACACCAGAGAACGTCCCTTTTCCTTGAAAAGGACGGCCAATCCTGCCCCCCCATCCTGGCCCCATTACAGACGTCGCCCCATACCAAGATCAAGATAAAAGAAGAGTGTGTGTCGAAGATCGATGCCAAGAACGCAAGAGACCTCTAGCAGAGATCTTCTAGCCAAGATAAAAGAGAGAGAGGGGGGAGAGGCAGATATAGAGAAAGAAAAAAACCAAGATAACCTAATAACATAATCTGTTTTACCTCAAGACCCGCAAGTGTATCGTAATTCCGTGCACGGGAGCGAGGCGAATATCGCCTGGGACCAGAGGACAGCAGCTTATCGAGACTAGGGACCGCCGACCGGATGTCTGACTCGTCCGAATGTCGACATCCAGACACACCGACCGTACGAAGGGGACGTGTGTGGATTCTCACTCCACAAAAAAGGTCAAATTCACTGTTAGCGCGGGGACTCGGGCTCGTACACCGAGAGTGAACCGTTCTATTCCATATTTTTAGTTGGGAAAAACACTCTATCGCAGAGGAGCTTTATCCATTCCATATTAACCGCAGTCTGGGAGGTTTGTTAGCGATCGGCCCCTGACATTATTGATAGATTACTGTGTGCTAGGACTGTGTATTAGGTCTGAATATTTTCCTCCAAAAGTAGGTGGTGCGTGAGTCGAAGAGAAGAATATTGACAAGGGTTTGTTTGGAGGTTGACTATTACCTCCAAGCGGAGAACCCAGTTGATTGGAGTGTTGACCCACCGTCCGAGGGTCTAAAAGAGTAAGTGACGGGTAGTTGTGTGTTATGTATTCTGTATATTTGAGATTGATTATCTTAACTCTGGGAGTGGATCCGGTTAGTAGATCACTACTTCTCACTAACTGTAGAGCGGTGTTCGGAGGTATCCGTCCACACTGAGTACTCTTATACTTTCTATACCCATATTAACCACTCAATAGATGGAATCCGGTCCGCCGAAGACAAACGGCCCGAGAAGGGGATTACGCAAGGTACACACCCCACTCCGAACGAGGTTTCTTGTTTGGAGGCACCCGCCTGTTCTCCTCCTGGAAGCTCTACTTTTGGAAGGAAGATGGGCCCCAACAGGGTAGCGCGAGCACTATACGCCTGGGCGGTGAAACGTCGTCACCGACTTCGCCACAATGACCTGTCGTTACTGCGTGGACTCTCAGCAAACGACACATCTGCCAAGGAGCATTTTGCAGCCATAGAGTACCGTCATGTTGCAGCCATTGCGCGATCCATCGATGAGCTTGCTAGGCAGCACCCCGGTCGAACAATCTGGGTTTTCAAGGGCGACATCAAGTCAGCCTTCCGCCACCTGATGCTTACCAGCTCCCACGCCAACCGAATGGGGGGCTCGCCTCCCGCTGCTAGTCGCCTTGCTCATGGATATATCCACCCCGTTAGGCTGGACCGGTTCGCCTTCCTACCATGGTGCTTTTAGAGGTGCCATTGCATGGCTCCTCGCTCGCAAAAGCCCCTCATCCATGACGAGTGGAGCCGCGAGCGATGGCTATCCCTTCTTTGCATATGAGTGGGTCGACGATCATGTTCTTGTAGAAGTGGACACGCCGCTCCTGCGCTGGAAGCCCTCCATTCGGATCCTTGCGGTCGTCAGGCCGCGGACCATCAACGAGGAAAAGTTCACGAAGTCGGATGTCGAAGCTCTTGGGCTGGTGTGCAACACGAAGTCACGCACGGTCTCAATGCCGTCAAACAAGATCACGAATGCACTGGGGTGAGTTGGCCGTATGGCTACATCGACTACTTTCTCCCGCAATAGGCTCGAGTGCCTTCTCGGGAGTCTGCTCCACGTCTGCTCCTGTCTCTGAGCAGCGAAGACGTTTTCCCAACGTGTTCAACTCGCCGCAAAGCACGCTACATTGTGAGGTAGGACCTAGTGAGCCAGGGCGACCTGTTGTGGTTTCGATCCATTCTAGTCGTTCCGGCCTTACACTGTCCAGCTTTTACGATCTCCCGTCGGCTTCGGTTCACCTCTACATAGACGCGAGTGACGGCGGCCTCGTCATACTGGACCCAGCTAATCGAGGGTTCATTCGTTTTGGGTTCGACGAGCATGATCGAGCCTCGTTTTTTCTTGCGGCCGTCGGATACACGGCTTCTATATCAACACTCGCAAGCAATTTTCTGTCCAGCGTTGACCGCCGTGATTTGGGGTCATGAGTGGGCCACTTTCTAGGCGACACCCATGTCCGCGCCGGGTCCGACAAATGCAAGTGCAGTATCCTGGATTACCAATATGCGCTCCGACAACCCATTCCTCCATGAAGTTGTTCTACGCAATCGGCCTTAGCGAAGCTACCCACCGGTTCCACCTATTAGCAAGCCACTTGTCGGTGTCTATCAACCGCATTACTGATGCCAGCTCGCGCTCCAATGATCCCTCTTTGTCTGCACTATGGGCTAACTTTATATCGTCCTGGTCCCAGAATCCAGTCCCCAGTGCCACCGGGAGGCTGTACATGGCATTCTCCACCGGCTACAAACCCAAGCTCTGGTCGCTGGGAGTCACTGCACCAGCACAACAACTTGGCGCCAATGGGTGTCGTAGTGCACGGCAACTGGTAGGTCTCTGCGACTCCCGGGAGTACGCCTCTAGGACTCCGAACAACTCATCAGCTTCGCGGTCTGGTGTTGGTGTCCTGGCCCGGCCATCGCCGTAACGCTGCCTCCACCATCATGTCCAAGCTTGTCCATATCAGCTGGTATCATCACCGCTACCTCAGATTACCAGTCGGGCTCCACGCTGGTCACCATCTGGCTATGCAAGGGATGCAGCGGTTTTTGAACCCTCCATTGTCCAAGGTCCCGTTCAACCCCGGCCTCTTCCGGCGGCTTCGATCCCGGTGCAATTTCCGCTCCGCCCACGACCGCATTCTCTGGGGGGGCTGCGGTCATGGGCCATTTCTACATGCTCCGACGCTCGAAGTATCTAAGTGAGTGCGGGATCGCGAAGTCGTACGGTTTATAACTGTGGGACATTACATTCCGCACAAGGAACGGGGATCACGCAAGACTCAAGGCCATCGCCCACTCCGTTACGATTCACGTTCGAGGCAGCAAGTCAAACCAAGAAGGGCGTGGGGCAAGGAGAACGCTAGCGCGATCGGGCTCAACGTGGCTGTGTCCTGTTCTATCCGTGTTTGAGCTAGTTCAGCCTGCGCGCCGCCTATCCCTACTTCTCCTTTACATGGAAAGCAATACAAAATCAATCTCCTCCACGGCAATGTCAACAGCGATACGTGGTGCGGCACTCGATGCAGGCGTGGCTCGGATAGCTATGGGACTAATTATATGAGAAGATGCGGAGCACCAGTGCTTTTCGCGGCTGGTGTCGACCGACTCGCTATCGAGCACCTTGAGCGATGACAATCAGACTGCTACGAGCTGTACGCTCTCATCGACAACGCCATTCTGAACGGCATCGCAGCGGCCATGGCGACGGCCCCAAGCCAGTGACGCGAGGCAACTGGTAGTATTCCTGAGTCGCCAGTTCGCAGCTGCCCTGGGGCTCCAGAGCCGGGGAATTTCGAATGTAATAGTGGATTCAGAGTGGTGCAGGGATGGTGCACCCGAAAGTGTTGTCTGGTTGCAGATCGCGAGGACAGATGATCGAACCACGTATAGACGCACAGGCACGGAGGCGTCCCACCCGAAGCAAGGATCATTCGGGATGGAGTTATAGCGCCCAGTCCGGTCGACGACTTCCCTTTACGGCAGGTACCAATTTGAAGGGGCCAAATGCTTCCGGTAGAGTGTATCCCGGAAAGCAGCTTGCCCTAGACGAGTCGAGCTATCACCCAAGTGCCTCAAGCTCAAGTTATCCTGAGTGACACCGCATTAACCTAAAGAACTACGACCACCACAGCCCAGATGAAGACCACACCTTCGAGTCCCTAGCGCCGTGAAGTATCCAAGTCACGATTGAGTAGGCTGTGCGACCTGATGACTAGGAGCAGAGTGGAATCCAGGTGTACTACACTCTGTATACCCTGAATGATGAAATGGCCAACCCGAATGACCAGATCCCACCCCGGATGGATGACACCCCGGATGACGTGATGTACCCAAGTACAAGTCGGCCAATCAGAGATGATCCAGGAACGTGCCAAGCCAGGCACCCATGCGAACCTGAGGCCAGTATCCAGACAGTGTCACGCTTAAGCCAGAGATCTTCGAGACAGGCCAATCAAGCAGCGACAGCGCGCCAGCGCATGAAGTCGCCAAGACCACTGCCGGTACATGATGAGTGAGCGGCCTCCCCTGAGTTCAACGTGGACCCCAAGTATACTGAAACCCAGTCATCCAGGAGGAGTGCATGCGATTCGAGTAGAGGAGACCGCCAAAAATCCAGATACCAAGAAAGAAAGAAAAAATGATAGCCAGAGAGAGAGAGATAATCAGAGTTTGTTTTGCTTCCAAGAGCCCAAATTGACTTCGTGTTTGCGTACCAGTGGTTCAGGGATGTATATTCGCCGAGGGCGACGACGCCAAGGAGACACTACCCAAAGGAGAATCCAAAGGAAAGTTCGGGAGCCGCGTATACCAACGGACGTCCAAGGTCGTGCAACTGCACAAGGAACTCTCACTTCACGCTCAAATCAAATTAGGTACCCAAAAAGGCTGCTTTCGGGTTGGTCTACCTATTTCATATCTTAAGATGCCTGTGGACACTCGAGAGAGGACCCTTGCATTTTATATTTCATCTGCAGTTTCGGGAGGTTGTAGCAATCACCCCCTGACATCCGAGTTAGATTGCTTGTTTTAGGGTTGTATTTGTGGTTTCCCTCGTTCATTCGAGGGTGGTGCGCGTTGGGCGACCCGGATTTCCCTGTATCCGGGTTGTAACCTGAAGTTGACAGGCTGCATATTATGTGTACGAACTCTGTATTGTTATTGGTTCTTTTGAGATTAGTTATTTGGAGAAAGGTCTTTGCTCGTAAGCTTGCCTCCATTCGGGACCTCCCAGTTGAGAGGAACCTAGAAGTTCTCTGTATTTCTGTATCTAATTGATTGTTTCATTTCCGGTTGAAAGACGGTCCGCCGAATTAATCGACGCCTATAGGAATTGCACAAGGTCACACGCCGACTCGAGTCATTCTATTGTGTGTTTCGAGTTAACCGGGGCTGGTCCATTCTGGGATACCAGTTCTCTAACCCCGGATGAGCTTGACATCCTGGGCAATAAAAGCGTTCACCCGCTTCGTCGCACCAGCCTTCAAGCATGTGACGCGCAGGTCGATACAATGTGGCCACTCCACGCCGCACCCTCGGCTGGAGCTGCATAACTACAGATAAAGTATGATTGCTGCCGCCGACGCCGACGATGAAGATGGAAACAGCGACCAATAGGCTTTGACAGGGCACAACCAGCGCAGTCCCGATTTTCAATTATGCGGGTTGCTCCGATACATCTCTGGACGGTCTTTCTTCTGCGAAAGTGGACGGCAACTGATACGGCCGAGGTGTGCGTGGGTGCTGTTCGTCCAGCGGTCGTACATCCCGGCATTGAATTGCATACATCTTGACACTTGATCTCTCCGCGGAGTACTCGGAGCGCCTCATCATAAATAAGAAGCCCATGACGCCGATTTTGTACGCGGTCGTGGGTGGTGTCGAAGCGAACTGGTTGTGCATGCATCGAAGCAGCTCGGCGGTGAACTGCTCTATTCACTGGGGTGATGGAGACAATCTGGACACCCTGCGCATAGTCATTTGGTGGTCTTCGTGAAGAAGCCACAGAACCGTAGATGAAATCAGTTAATATGGCCAATCTTGGTCAAATGGTGATAGCCAAGTTCCCTCGGGCAAGAGGGGGTGGTCACCAGTAGCATACCGCGAACCTGATGATCTGAGGCGAATCGCGAGGGTGGATGCATGTAAGCTACGGGGGGGGCTTGGGAGTGGAAGTGGCACCAGGAGTACCGTTGTCGCCATGTAGCCATGTATATGCGGTAGCATGAGTCGACCAATGCTCGAGATTCAAGTTCACTGAGAATTCACGATATAGCTTGCGGAATTGTATATGATCATTTGCCTGTGACCAGGAACTAGTGGTGTTAGTCCATAAAAGAACAAGCGTGTCATTTTTTGTCGTGAGCCCGCGTCTGCCAAGACATTGCATTTTCGTGGAAGATGGTCAGTCGGAATACGAAATGCCGTGTGCCTTTGCACAGTCCGATGGCCTGAAGGAGCTCTTGGGCTAGCATATCGTCACTGTGGATACGACTTACCGCTGATGTTGTCAGGCCAGACCCTAACGTAAAGCATCTTGGAGGCGCATTGTGTGGGGAAATCCTGACTCCACTGCACCATCGCGAGTGTGACCCAGTATAATTCGCTCACATTAATGTTCAATTGCGGGTTACCCCCCTCCAGCACACACACACACACTGGGTTCATCATGGCGCGCTCGATGTCGTCGAACTTGAGCTGGATGAAGCGCAGATAGGCTGGATCCGCAACCGCTAGACCTTTGTCGCTGTCGGACCAGGCGCTGTGCTCTAGATTAGCCGAACGATTGAAGATCTTGCCGGACTACGTCGGCAATCGGAAATCGGCCTCGTGATGGAGTGCATTTAAAGGCTAAGTGAATACGCCGGAAAAGGGCTTGACAGACCGGAGGATGTAGGTCACATGGTGGGTGGACACCGTATCTGATGCCACGACGTTAACGAGGCGTGTTGTAGCCGATCAATACTCGCAACCGATTAGTCCAGCTTTTCCGTAGGTATGCTTCTAAACTCGACTGATATTCCTAACAGAAATAGACAGAAACCGCGACAATCAATTAAAGGATAGTAACACTATGTTCTGATAAACATAACTTAAGTATGGTTCGTGATAACGATCACACGATATATTCAATACATGTACGGACCTAGCTCAGTATTTCACCTTCATTTCACAGTCATGGACATCGCGGTGAATTCCAGGGACTTTGATGTTCGTGCCCCAGGGTGGAAACTTGGCCTCGTTGATAGCTCGGGGATCAAGAACAGCCATCATTGCAAGTTGCAAACATACTTCTGCCACATTAAGCATGTCTGCCTTGATGCAATCACCCGCCCGCTCATAAGAAAAAAGGCTCACCGCCTCGCCGAGAATTGTGGCCGGATGTCGAAACTGCGGTACGTGCTATGATGGAGAATCGCCGTCCGTCGGAATACGTTATATAATATGTCGTTGTTTGTATCTACCGAGGAGAAGGCGATGTCGCGGCGGACAGAGCGTCTTGTTCGGCCGATGATCATCTACCGTCTGTCCTCGAATTATCTTCACAATGCCAACCAGACTCTTGCCGTGCTGTAGAGTGAGGCGGGATAGTGCTGCGTAGTGGGGTTGAGCGAAGCCTCGTTGCACGCGGCTGGTGTCGATAAATCCAAGATCCCGAGTTATCGGAGATGACAGTGGAGTTGTCGATCCCGATCGCGCTCGTACGACCGCAGGCCACGCTCCAGCACAGGTGGAGGTGGATCTCGACGTGGTGAAATCAGAATCAGGGTCTTGGGGGGGCTTCACAGCGGAGACGTGCAGACTCGGTTGGGTTGGGATCCAAGATGGCTGCTTGGTTGACGAGTAGGTTGGAGATCGGAAAACATATGCATCGTCTGTGGGGATTGTGGTCGTCCGACGCGCATCATCATCCGTGGGAACTGTGTCCCCTCGAGGGTTTTGCGGGATAAACAAATGAGCTGGTGATCAGTTGAAGGATGGCGCTTAACCAAGTTCACGCGTGCTAGAGTTTGGAACCGGCAGATTTCGCTGGTACGAATGGGAAAATGGAATAGCTGTATTGCTTTACCGTGGAGATACCGGGATTCGTGTACAGCTTGTATATTGCGCCAATCCTCCGGCACGGATACCTTAGGAGTGACAACGCGGCAGGATCGTTGCGGTGGTTGTGTATGCTTGCCTAGTCGCGGCGGACCAGCACGACTCAGACGTCTTCTGTTCTAGTCCAGCATTTTGCAGACTCCACCTAGTGGAGACAAAAATATACTGGCAGAGCTTGGGTGAGAGCAATGACGACACGAAGGGAGCTCAGCTCTTGGACGTGCAGCGTTCCGAATCCTGGGAGTTGGAGCCGTGTTACGATGAATACTGAAGGCAAACTCCTTTCCCGTCGTTGAGCGGGATACTTGCTACAACATCGGCAGAGATCCTACGTTCCGCCGGCGCTGAGCGGCGATGCTCTCGTCCATTCCAACCGTCGCGTGGATCGACTGTGCTGCATTTGTGAGTTGCGGGTCCGTGGCCTCCTTTCTCGGTGCGGTCCCGAAGAACGCCGAAGAGCAAGCTGTGGAACTTGGGTTTGCGATAGCAAACTTCTGAGCAGCTTCAGATCTAGTTGCCATCCCGTGATGCAGATCCGCACCGCGATATTTCCAGGGTTACATCAATCCATAACACCAGCAGAAGCAGTCCCTCGTTGCGTAGCTGTTTCCAGTCCTCCATCGCGAGACAAACTGATCGTATAATTATCACGAGTGACCCTTTTAACGTCAAAGATTTCGCGATTGACAACGCAAGCGAGCGCATGTTTTTACTACTAGTGTTTGATAGGCTGTTGGTTGACTAAGATGTAAGAATAGGTTGATCAGAATAAAACAAAACCGAAACGTGGACGAGTTCGATGGTCTGCCGTCATGCGTTAGACAACTATTCAAAAGTAATGGAGCCTGACAAGGTCGACACCCTCATGCCGTTTGGACGGGAGACAATACATATTCGGGACGTGTTCCTAACAGCTTCTGACAGTACAAACGTTCTTCGCGCGAATGCGTTTTATAAAAACAAGTCCATCAAGCAAAGCACCACTTCAGGCCACAAGAAAATTTGGGCGTGCAAGTCGGAGTTATGTCACTGGACTGTGTGTCATTCTAAAATCCATTTGACGCAGAGCAAGGACACTAAAGCGAAGCAGCGCCCACACATCAAAATGCATTTTGCCCACCGGGAGACTGGTTTGTTCGTGAGACAAATCTCCAACACTCCCAGCATCGACTCAGTCCGCCAATGCTCAGGGGGTCTTTTGCGTGAGTTGTCTTGGTTCTAAGGCTCTATTATACACTGCAAGGGCAGGAGTTGCAGCTGCTGTGAAAACAATGGACATCGTAAATGTTGATTATCGCCCCGCACTCGTTCATAGCGGTATTGCAAAGGGCAACATCAAATCGGTAAGTGCTAATGACGGGTGCGACAAACTACTGTCATTTTTACGGTTTCCTCCAACGCAGCTACGGTGGCGAACCCAACATGATATCATGCCATTCCCTGCGCAGTGGAGGCGCTACAGCTCTTATCGCTGGTGGTAACGACTCTACAAGTATTATGTTGCACGGACGCTGGCGCTCAAACACATTTCAAATGTACACAGGCTACACAGAAGCTGTCGGAGCCCCACTTGCCGCTGTCATGGGGGGGGGGGGTACAAGCTCGTGTCACGACCTTCCATCATCTCTACAACGCGGGGTTCACGCCGCAATAACGGCGTACCGTCGTGGAGAGAGATGGATTCGTTTCGACACTCAATAATTCATGCTCGGGTTATCCCCCAAGTTGCATTACATTACACGCTTTCTAATGACCGCAATTTGCGATAAAATACTTTAAGTTCTGCAAGCACACCCTCGCATGCGCACATTTCTGGCAATTTCGACATCAAATTGAAGCGATCGACAAACCGTCCGAGTATAATTGCTTTGAGTGTAGCCAAATCGCACCATCACTGGGTTTTCAGGCTCCTCTAAGTTAAAACATGGATGCATATGTAGAAATTCATAGCCACTTTCGGCCACCCACCCGACTGTTTTTTGCCACCATCACAGTCAGCTGTCTCTAAAATAAAAGTGACAGCATGTTCAAGCCAGATAGCGCTCTCCAATTCGAGAACAGAAATATTGCTCTAGTGCGTAGGTATGGATTTTACCATTTTATCGTTTTGCGAATCAATTAAGATAAATATGCTATGTGAAGATTCTAACTGCGTTTCGGGAGCTATAAAATCAATGACGTGGGATAAACTTAATTAGTATGGACTTTTGAGTAAGCTGTAGGCGCGAAGGCGAGCAAGCTTGCGTACCTCTGCATACAAAAACGAACTGTTATATTGTATTTTTTTAAATACTAGATTTAGAGAACAAACCAAAACAAATCGATTCATACACATTTACGTCGTTTCAATATCCTCATAAGGATCAAACCAACTCACAATATATAATATATATTGTGAGTTCCGGCCAAATTTGCCGAGTCGGTGCGATTCCGAGAACCGCTCTTATACAAAAGTGAAGTTACTTGCCAATCGCACGCCCCCATAACGTATGACACTCAACGGGAAAGGGTCCTCTGTCTCGGCCTAACCCTGTGTCTAAACGAGGACATCATAGACCGCGCTCTTCAGCTCATGGGTGATAATATCGAAATTACTCTAGCTGTCCTTCCCTTTGGCCTCGAATAGGCAAAGCTCTATATCATCAAACCCGACTTCGAGACATTCCCTACGAGATGTATCAAGGACGCACAAGTACCACCCGTGAATATCGACACCGCCGGTGGTAGGAAGCAAGTTAACCACTGGAATTTAAGCCATTTGCTTATATGATCGCTAGAAACCACCGAAGATCGTCGCAAGCAACATCTTGGAGTGAAATGGTGTCGTAATGATGGGCCCGACATTATGCAGCATAATGATACGCCCGACATTATGCAGCTGGATAAACGGATTATATGGGTGCGCGTTCGTAGCGACGTGACCAGTGCATTGCTGGTCTGTTTCGCGTCGCGTGGGGCTGATCAAGGAGAGCGTGCGCACGATAACAAGCTTTGTCTAGATTTGCAGTTAGCATTGATAACGTACGCCGGTCATGACCCCATTCACACCCAAGGACTCTATTCTGATGGAAGTCCAAAACTTTGTCCACATTGCAGGTTCAAGGTCTAGCACATGGACTATAGCACATCGTAGTGCTACCGCCCCTTTGAATAACCGTATACCGCGTTTGGTCCTTCCAATATTATGATTACAGCAGACCTTTCCGTCGAAGTGAGCGGCTCCACAGGCAGTCTGGTCAGAGCAGACGGGTCTCTTTGAAGTGTACAAATGCATAATAGCACCACCTGCTAACGCATAAGATGCAGGCAAGATTCGCCATCTAAATGGGCGGCACATATCCACTACGAAAGCCTCCAATTCAGGAATTGTTCCGACTAACCTACAGTAATGATCTGGGGAGGGGGAACGGCACCACTGTCGTCACCGGGCATCATAATATGGTGTCCTGTGACGATAGTAGAGCATGGTTCATATTATGAGCTGTATCAGGAATGTCGCGCTGACCATTTTCGCACTGTCATAGAGGATAGAAATTTCGATTTGGGTGCGCATGGAGTTCGGCACACCTACGGAAACGAGATCGTCTACAACGCCCTCGTCTTCCCTCAGAGGCTTGTCATTATTCGGCACTGGTCGGAACAGACTGGAGAAACTGCCATCCTCACCTAAGCTCGATGTCGAGGGCAAGATAGCGATCTTTATCTTGACCATTCCGAATGTTCATCAACAACGAGTTGAGACTTCTTTTGTCTGTAGCATGGTTTGAAGGCTGCACGGGGGATCTCTCGCCGCACGGGTATTACGCAATTTCCTCCCAATGAGAAGAATGGATGAGACCACCATGTAGGGACTATGGCTTGCACCGGTAGCGCCTTGTTGGAGCTTGTGGCGTTGCCCCCCCCCCCACACACAGGAATCGAATAACATCACAAAGATGCATGCCAGATCCCCGTATGCAGCTTTGTTCCTGTGAGCTGGTAGCGCAGCATGGGCATTAGGTTGCGTTAGCTTAGGTTAAATGACAGCAATGTATCTCACTCGAATTCAAATGCTTCTTTACGTTGAATTTGGATGTGGTAGGGTTAACTTCGCGTAATAGGGACACTTTCCATCGGTAAATGTTATCTACAATATCGTTTATAAGTTAATAAAACGTTTATATTGTTGTTTCTACACGTTTTCGTGCAACGCACTTCCCTCTTCAGATTATCCAGACAACAACACCGCTCGAGCAACTGCATAGTGCCACACGAAACAATAGCATCATGAACTTTGGCGACCGTGCTTAATCCCAGTCTCGAAATCCCTCGGCTAGATGAGCCCCCACTCTCGGCTTGTCTGCCATTGATGGATATTGGCCCAACGGAATCCGTCAACAAAGGACAACTTCGGGCGTCAAACTGCAGAAGATGGCGCACCAGACTATTGTCAACGGTACATATGCCTGCATGAGCACCCAACTATCTGTTGAGTACGTGTAGCTCGAAATGGATTTGCTGGCGTTGGCATTTTCAGCAGTGCTAAGCGGATTCTACGCTAAGGAATTTGGAACGAGAGGGCAATTAATTATGTACTTGTGATGGGTGGATATGATAAACTACTATATGTGCGGTTTTCTCTAACAGAAGTATCATTCCTCACTCACCACAAGCGGATCGATTGGATGATATCGTAGCGGCGCTGAATATTTTTCTCACCTCGTCGAAGAAGCATATCAGCCGATCGTCGGGGAGTAGTCACAGCGACACGGAGAAGAAACTTGTTCGCCAGAAGCCAATCTGCAACATAGCCACCAAGGACCGCCAGCCGATCGCGTGTTTTGGATTAATGATCGCCTGGAGAAAATCCGAACATGCAAGGCTTTTTGATCCATAGAGGCTGCAACGACAGCATCCAGAGCTTGCTCAAAGTGACCCATGAGTCTCAAGGCCATGTCAGTTTGCGAGGCTCGGGAAGACACGAGATGCTCGCAATATACGTGCAGGAGCAACTCAGCTCAACGTCCTTGCAGCCGGGAAGGGTCCAGGCTTAAACATGTCCTAAACAAATTAGTCAAAATCGGAAGAAGCTTTCCATGAAGTTCCTTGCCACGGAAAGCTTCAGCGGACAGAGTTCACACTGCACCAACAATTACCAGGGACAATTCTGCCCTCGGCGCCTGCCGGGCACCGTGAAGAATTCAGGCACGGGACCTCAACTAGAGTTCAAGGATCTGTGAAGGTGCCAAGAAGGTTTGTTCGCGTGCTTGACTCAGTTTGTCTTATCTAGTCTCCAAGCGCTGTACTGCTGGAGGTGGCATTCATCCCGGAGTCGGGTGCGAGCTTTCTTGTAGCGTACGTCAGTGCACGCGCTGCGACTAGCTATTCTCCCACAGGTAATAGCTGCTATCGCCTCCACCCAAGCCCCAACAATCATAGCCGTTGTAAACGCTACCGTCCGTGTGGCACCGGTCGCCACCGTCGGCGCAGCACCGGTCGCCACCGTCGGCGCAGCACCGCCCACCACTGTCGGCGCAGCCAAGGCCGCCACTGTCAGCAAAGCAGAGACCGCCACTGTTGGCGCAACACAGGTCGTCACGGTTGGCGCATATGAGGACCTCGCTGTCGGTGGACTACACATCGGGCCAGTTGAGGAGAATTCTGCAATCACGGTCAAAAAGGCCACGACAGTCGGAGCTGACTGCGTAGAAGTAGGAAAAACATACAATGCGGAAGGACTGCCATCTCCATCGCCGATATATGGTCAGTCTGGGCCAATCCAGAACCCAGCAACTTCTTGGTCAAGATCTTGCTTGCGCAGCAGCACAGCATCGTTGACCCAGATTCAACGCCGGCAGGTGGTCGCTTTATGGACTACTTTCATGATACGGCATTTCAGCTCCGGATCGTTACTCTACGCAATACCTTGGCGTGAACCAGTGCGCTCAGCCAGGGCTATGAGTGCTATCCGCGAGTTTTCGACCGACTTTTTGCCATCCGCAGGGTGTCGGCCCTCCTTATCAGTTACACCATGTCCTCACAGCTCCAAATGAGGTCGTTGAAATTAAAGCTAAGCTAGTGCCTTACATCATCGGCTACATTAGTGATCACCTCCGCCCAAAACCGACCGGCATCGGGTAAAACTCTGGTATCTCAATTCAGGCCCTGTGAGGTATCCCACACCATACGCTCTAGTCGGTTTGATGTCTGGTTATGTTCGCGTGTAGTTGTGGTCCAACTTGCCACCTCTGACTACATCGGTGACCCGTCCCGCCTCCCAGTATGGATCTTTAAAATGTCGATATTTTGGTAGAGCTCGCTGTGCTTGCATACGGAGCGCATCTGTATGGCCCCTATGACGTGTACCGCTCCCCCGTTGCGCTCTAAACATCAACCGACCCCCATGAGAATCCCAAAGTAAACTGTGTTGGAGGCAGTGAGTCCATCCCCGATGTACTTGTCTCTGGTCACATATTGTATTTCGAAGTTGGTCATCATTGGGTGGACTTTCACAATCATTGTACCACTCTGCGTCTTCTTCAAGTCTCCGCCAGTGTTGCCGGCCACCGCAACCGAGTAACCAATTTCACTACCGCTCGGTCGCGTAGGTAGCCCTGTCCAATCGGCTCCTAATCGGCTGCATATCGCGGCATTAATCCTTTTCGTAATAGAAATAGACAGATATGTCGCTTAGCCATTGGTGACATCCAAATACCTCTGTATAAGCCTGTTTTATACACAGACTACATCATAGCGTTCAGTGACGTCATTGTAGACGACCAAATGCGGGACCCCCCGCTCCCAGGCGACCAGTACGTATAGCGCAGCGCCTAAACCCCAACAGTGTCCCACCAGCATGTCTACCATGTCCCCCTCCAAATCGACCTGTGTAATCTGGGTGGGGACGAGTAATCTGGCAGTCACCGTCGTCAAACCCGGTGGCATACAAGGCAAAATGACACGAAGTGACCGAACCAAAATACACCAGTCGCCGCGCACCTAGATCCGTGAGTCCGCGCGCTAGGAAGAGAGACCAGGATGGAGCGGGCCCTGAACGACGAGTAACTGGAGGTCGCAGAGTGATCGGAAGTCCCAGAGTCAAGTCATGAAGAAGTCCCATAGTCAAGCTGTGAACGTTCCATAGTCAAGCTGTGAACGTCACAGAGACAAGTTGTGAAGAAGTCCCAGATTCGAGCTGTGAAAAAACATCCCGGGGGAGAAAGAGAGAGAGTGGAAGTCACTGAGGAGGTGGCACCCAAGGATGAGCCAATACACAAAGTACAAGTCAAGTCAGGTCTTAAGATGTGTCGGGAGAAAAGAGTGGTACAAACGTAACACGGTCACCCAGTGAGTCATGCCCACCTGCGAGGATGAGGACCAGACGTGTTGGACGATTGCGCGTCCCGAAGTTGAGGGTGGGACGTCGCCCCTACAAAAATCAAGATAAAAAGAGTGTGTGTCGAAGATCGACGCCAAGAACGCAAGAGACCTCCAGTAGAGATCTTCTAGCAAAGATAAAATCGAGAGAGAGAGAGAGAGAGAGAAACCAATGAAACCTAATAACAGAATCCGTTTTGCCTCAAGACCCGGAAGTGTAATTCCGTGCACGGGAGCGAGGCGAATATCGCCTGGGACCAGAGGACAACAGCTTACTGAGACTAGGGACCGCCCAACGGTCTGACTCGTCCGAACGTCGACATTCAGACACACCGACCGTGCGAAGGGGACGTGTGTGGATTCTCATCCCACAAAAGGTCAAGTTCACTGTTAGGGGCTCGTTCACCGGGAGTGAACCGTTCTATTCCATATTATTAGTTGGGAAGAACACTCTTTCCCAGAGGAGCTTCATCCATTCCATATTAACTGCAGTCTGGGAGGTTTGTTAAGGATCGGCCCCTGGAATTATTGATATACTACTATGTGCTAAGACTGTGTATTAGTCCGTATATTTCCTTCAAACGGAGGCGGTGCGTGAGTCGAAGAGAAAAATATTGGAAATGGTTCGTTTGGAGGTTGATCAGTACTTCCAAGCGGAGCCCAAGTTGAATGGAGTGTTGACCCACCGTCCGAGGATCCAAAAGAATAAGTGACGGGTAGTTGTGTGTTATGTATTCTGTATATTTGAGATTGATTATCTTAACTCTGGGAGTGGATCTGGTTAGTAGATCAGTACTTCTCACTAACTGTAGAGCGGTGTTCTGAGGTATCCGTCCACGCTCAGTACTCTTATACTTTCTATATCCATATTAACCACTCAATAGATGGAATCCGGTCCGCCGAAGACAAACGGCCCGAGAAGGGGATTACGCAAGGTACACACCCCACTCCGAACGAGGTTTCTTGTTTGGAGGCACCCGCCTGTTCTCCTCCTGGAAGCTCTACTTTTGAAAGAGAGACGGGTCCAAACAGGTTAGCGCGATCACTATACACCTGGGCGGCAAAACGTTGTCACCGAATTCACCGCAAATATAGGCCGCTTCAATGGTGCCCGGCTGCAGCCCCACTGCCTTCCATCTAGTCACTAACATAGCTCTCAAAATTCCGTGCTGCCGTACAATCCCAGACCCATGATAGAGGTCTACCCTCCCCTGGGACTGCTCGTAGGATTCGTCCAATACCTTATGTCTAAGGGACGGTCTGTAGATTCCGCTCCATATCCGGTCGCGTAGTCAGGATCCATTAAGTCGGAATCCACCCATCTGGGGACATCTCGACGCCAACAGCCGATCGGTCCCTGTCAATCTCGTTCTGCAATACCACAGAATTCAGCTAACGCTGTTGGCCTAAAGTATATTTTCACTTAAGATCACATGGGTTTTTTTGCAGGGTATTTGGTTTCTCGAAATCGCTCTGATCTGACTGAACATCGGGGTTTCAGGATCCTGAACTAGGCGTTTCGGGGTTTGGCACTCAGACACCTGGGCGGGCTAAAACCCCCTGGTAGGTGGGACGTCAGGGGCCGCGACAGTTCGTGTAATGGGCTTACTTAGCCCAATACTTTAGCTTACACGTGAGCGCACGTGTATGAGGAAGCGTAACGTGTATTTAACTTAGATTAAGTGTAGTTGTATCCACAAGTATAATTAGATCTAAATAAAGGTACAGTAATGTGCGTCAATAAGGAACCTCTGATATGAATAGGAGTGTAGAGGCTATTAAGGCGAACAAGTGGAAAAAGAAAGAGCAATGTATTGATTTAGTTAATGTTAGCGGTGTTCTTGACTGCCAGCTGTATATAATGTATGTAAGGATATTAGTTACCAAGCGTTCCTTATTGACGCACATTACTGTACAAATAGTAGCTTTTGCGGTAAAATGAGAACTGAATTGAATGTTAACTGTGGCTTTCCTCCTAAAATTGATATCTATAAAGAGAGGTTCTGCCAACGAGTGGTTGGCAGAAACTCTGACCTAATGGTTGAGTATTACTGGTAGAAAGACCCTGCTTTCCGACCAATAGTACTGCTTTCCTAATATGAATGGTGACCACACTGCGATGTGGCCCACCTGAATGTATCCACTTAGTGCATGTTGCACTAAGGTGAGGTTAGCCGAATGTGTAGCCCCGCTACACCATCCCCCCGTTAGGACTTGATGTGCCGGTCTCGACACATCAATCCAAAGTCTTCTTCGGAGAGAACTCCGTGCTCATTTCGAAATGAGCACGCCAACGACGCAGACTTCCGACGAGTTTGCTGCACCTGCAGCAAGCAACGCGGTCGTCGCTAACACAGCGACGACTACCACATCTTCAGCCTCTTCGGCGTCCGTCGTCACTTCCACGGTGACGACGTCAAGCTCCCCCAAGAGTACGATCTCTGTTGGGGAGTATCACAAGTCGCGTGGCAAAGTAACCTATGCCAACGAGACCCTCTTTGATGGCATGGAGGATCTCGACATGGAGGAGGGCGAGGAGGAGCGAGACTCCTCGTCTTCAGGGCGCAATGAAGCAAGCGTGGGGACGCGTCGTCCCCGCGAGGATGACTCGGACGCTTCGAGTTCAAAGCGCTCGCGCAGCGGCAGCGACAGGCAGCTCGCTGACGCCGGAGCTCTATCTACCCCGCGGGGTGGGGACGATGACGACTCCACTCCATCTACGACCGTGACGTCGCGCACTAAGCCGGTGCGCGACCCGTGGATGCCGTCTCCGAGCGAGATCCAATCTCGCTACGGCAGTACTTCGCCGGTCGGGCGGTACGCGCTGTACTCCTGCAGCGCCATCAACGATGATGATGTCACTAAGGAGCTCGACTTTGATCCGGCGACGGATCGAAGACGTGATTATTACATCGGGCTCTTCCATGAGTTCCGATTCTACGGGAATAAGAAGCATTCCCGTAAGAGTAAGGTGACAGAGTGGGAGGCACTCTGTCAAAGCTGGAGCGCGTTCGTTGAGAACTTCAACCGCGATCCGGCTGGCTACCGCGAGCGAGTCCGCTCTGCGAGCGAGCGCTACGAGCGCTTCTCGAAGCGGCCCAAGATCTTGCGGCTGCACGAGGGTGCAGTCGAAGCGGGTATTCCGTGCGCAGTGCCGTCTGGCGTTGCGTGCGAGCGCTGCCAAGCTGGGGCAGTGCGGCTGTCCGAACGGGACCTTAACGGGTACACTGGTATTAGTGTGCCTGTGGAGTTGAAGACACTGCGTGAGAAGTTAATCAAGCAGTTGTCGTCTGAGAGTGCTGAGGGTGAGCGCAACACTCAGCCGAGGGCTGTAGGCAACTACAGCTCTCGCTCAAGTTTTACGCCCTTCGGTGGAGCTGCTGGTGGCGGGATTCGTACTCCGTCACCATTTCCGGAACGTCGCTCATCAGGGCGTTCCGCGGCTCCCACGTATCGTGGTCAGGAGAGTATCCTAACCAACGAATACGAAAATGAACCGGACCTTGGGTCCGGATCTGATGATCAACGATTCGCTGGACAATCCAGCGAGTTTCCCCGCGTGCATCTCGCAACGGGGGCGGCGGCGGCGGAAAGACGCCACGGGTCGTCGCCGGCCGAGGTCTGGGATCGTTTGGAGGCGGTGGAGTGCATCCAGACGGCTGAGCTCTCCGAGATACGGCAGGAGCTGAAGCTCTTGAAGGCCCGAATCGGTCAGGCCGGGCAGACCGCTTCGAATATCCAGGTCGACCTAGGGTCGATCGTTGCGCGTTTGGGGCAACGTGTCTACGCGCGAGACGAGGGTCGCGCCGAGTCACCAGGACTAGGTGACTCGTGTTGCGAGTAAGGCTTCAGCCGCCCAACGTAAAAGGTTGGGTGGAGGCGCATGTTGGACGGTATGTCTAGCGTGTACGCGTTGCCATGCTTCGCCAACACGGTGAATGGCCCGATGAAGCGCGGTGCAAGCTTGCTTGCTCCGAAGTCGGAAACTGCATGTTTAGCTAGGTTCTGTGTAGCTAACAGAACTAATGAACCCACTTTGAATTCATTTGTGTTTCCTCTGCCATTGTTGTCAGCATTCAACTTCTGTCGATCGACAGAAGTTGCAATAGCATCTTGCACAAACCGTATTACGGCTTGGCGGCGCTGGACAAAGTCCATTGCCTTCGAGTTGAACTCCTTGTTCAACCCGTTGTTCTTGTTCACTACAGGCCCGGCCTGTGTGGGGTTGTTGTTGTTGAGAGTGTCTACGCCCGGCGTAGACATTGTGCTCTCGTCGACTGGACTACGCGCAGTCCGTGCGCGTGTCGACACAGCTGATATGTTGCTCGTATCAGCGTGTTCATTCGGTTTGTTTGAAACCGGATACCCTCCCCCACTTAAGGAAGGAGCTACCGCACCGAGTACGCTCGGTACGCATGGGTGCCTCATGGCGTTCACGTAAAACGGTGTATGTCCTGTCGAGACATGCACCGAGTTGTTGATGGCAAACTCTGCCATCGGCAAGCAGTCGCTCCAGTATTGGAACGAGTGAGCGTAGCTCTTCAGGGCGTCAACCAATACCCGGTTGACGCGCTCAGTTTGTCCGTCGGTCTGCGGATGATCCGCAGTCGACATGGACAGCTGCGTGCCAAGAAGTTCAAACACCTCTTGCCAGAAACGCGCTGTGAAGCGCGGATCACGATCAGACACGATGTCGATCGGCATGCCATGGTGTCTAAACACCATGTCAACAAACAGACGTGCCGTCTGCTTGGCTGTCACTTCGGCTGGTACTGCAGCAAGATGTACCATCTTGCTGAATCGGTCAACAAAGACCACAATACCAGTCCTCCGCTTGTTGTCAGGCGGAAGACCAAACACAAAGTCCATTGAGATGGACTGCCAACACTCCGACGGAGTCGGTAGTGACTGAAGTGGAGCCTGCGAGAAGGGCGCAGGCTTCACGCGCTGGCAAACCTCGCAAGCACGAACGTACTTGCGTACCCACTTGTACTGGTGACTCCAATAGAAGTCACGCGTGAGAAGCAAATATGTCTTCTCACGACCCTGATGTCCCGACGTCGGGGCATCGTGATACTCGTAAGTGATTCTGAGCTTGAGCTCATGATCGTCCGGCACCACAATGCGATCAGCGTTGTCGTTGACTGCGCTGTAAAGCAGCAGACCATTGTATACACGATAGCGGTGTACACGTGCACGGAGATGTTTCGCCAACTTCTGACGAGACTTGTCAGAAGGCGCAGCGAAGTAGTCCAACAACTGCTTCGCGTCCGCATCATACGTGTATGCGGACCTCACGTCGTCTAACAAAGACGACGTGGGAGTAGACGTCCGTGCGACGCCAATTGCATTGGCGTCGGTCTTGTGCGCTGCATAATCAGGTCGACGCGACAACGCGTCGGCCACAACATTCAGTCTTCCAGGTTTGTACTCAACCTGGACGTTGTACTCCGCAAAGAATGAGAGCCATCTCGCCATTCTTTGTGAGATGTGCGGCGACTTGATCGCCGTACGCAATGATGCGTGGTCGGTGTAGACCACAAATGGTCTACTCCCAAGTAGATAAACTCGAAACTTCGCGAGTGCATACTTCATGGCAAGGAGTTCCTTGTCATGTACTGGGTAGTTGCGCTCAGCTGGCTTCAGCTGACGCGACTGATAGTAGACCACGCGATCACGTCCCTCGTGATCGTGTCGCATTAGAGCGCATCCGATTGCGAAATCGGACGCGTCACACACGACGTGGAATGGGCGATCTTGGTCGGCCACCGCCAAGATCGGCGCCTCAGTCAAGCCCTGCTTGACTGCATCAAAGGCCTGCTGACAATCAGCAGTCCAAACCCATGCAGCGTCCTTCTTTAGGAGTTGCGACAGCGGGCGAATCTTGCCCGCGTAGTTGCTCACGTACTTGCATAAGTACGTAGCGAGTCCAAGGAACTGCCTCAGTTCCTTGACATTGGAGGGCGTAGGCCATTCATTGATCACTCTGACCTTTCCTGGGTCAGGGCGTACGCAGTTCTTCCCTACGAGACACCCAAGGACGGGTATCTCGCTAGCCCCGAAGATACACTTCTTCAGGTTCGCATAGAGCTTGTGTTTGCGCATGAGTGCAAACAACTTGCGGAGATGCTTCTTGTGCATCTCCACTTCCGACTTCCCGTCCACAGCCCGGCTGTGGATGAACACATCATCGAAATAGCTCGGTGCGAAGTCGCGCACCGAGCGCAACAAGTGCGTGACGCACCTGTTGAACGTCGCAGGGGCATTCTTTAGTCCCTGTGGCATTACAATCCGCTCCCAGAGCATACCGCTCGGGGTGCTCACCGCCGTGAGAGGTATATCGCTCTCACGCATTAGGATCTGATAGAATCCGTCTCTCAGATCCAGAGCACTAAAGATAGTGCTCAAAGCCATCGAATCGATGATCACATCTTTTCGCGGTATCGGCGTCTGCGCCGGTACCGTTGCGTCGTTCAGCTTGTTATAAGCATGAACGATGCGCCACCCGCCATGTGCCTTCTTGACACAGAACGTAGGCGCGCTGTGCGGGGACTTCGATTCCCGCACTTGCCCAGCCTTGCGACGACTCTAAAAAAAGTCGTCGATCGCTTTGATTTGCTCTCGCGGCAGTGGCCACTGCCGCGTCACGCAATACTTCGTTCCCGGCACGAGATCAATCTCGTGCTGAACACCCTTGACCTGCGGCAACTCCGCAGGGATATCGTATCGTCCGGGAGTACGTCTCTGTACTCACCCAAGACCTCGTAGAAGGGGCTCGACTTCAGCGAGTCCCAGCTCTGCTCGTCGAAGCGTTCCTTCTTTGACTAGGCGCTGAGGGCGTCGACGCCCTCAGCGACGAGCTGTTTCAACTCATCCGCTTCACACTTCACCCTCTCGACATCCGAGAGGATGCAAATCTGCTCGATGCGTCCATCGTGCAGGTCGCGGGCGAAGCGCCTCCAGCTCGTGACTGGAAGCGAAGTCAACTCCGACGCTAGCGTCGGAGGGTTCTCCAACTTCATCTTCTTGTACTGGAGACCAGTATTAGTACGCGTCAAGACACTCAGAGTCTTGACGGTCGTCTCCAGTTCCTGTGTCTGCCCGGCAGACACTGCTTGTAGCGTCTCGGTCCCTGACCGAGACTTGTGCAGCTTTGCTCGCTTGCGCCGTTCGCTTCTTGTGCGGAACCCGGTTCCGCGCGTCTTGTTTTGTCCGGGCCCGGCCGCGGACAGATCTTCCTTTTGGTCGCCGGCGGGTTCAACCCGCGGGTACACGCAATCAAGCCCGGCTTGATCACGTATCGCTTCTTCGTGCAGCCCGGTTGCACGTGAGCACGCAATGCGTTTCTTGTTGTCGCCGGCGGGTTCTTCCCGCGGGCGCACGCAATCAAGCCCTGCTTGATCGCGTACCGCTTCGTCGTGCAGCCCGGCTGCACGCGAGCACGCAAGCATTTCCGGTGCGGGACGATTGCAACCGTCCGCACTGCCTGCAGCGTCGGCTCCCAGAGCCGGCGCGCCTTCTTTACCTCGATGCCTGACGGCGGAGCGTCTTTCGACGTTTGGGCCAATCGCATCAGCTCCCTGAGCTGACGCGTCCGAGTCACTGTCCTTATTAGTGACTGGCTCCTCTTGTTGAACTTGTGTGTCGATACTAATAGTCGACACGACCGCGTCACTCTTGACGCTTCGAGAACCTCTCGAATCCGATCGACTCTGAGTCTTCTGATTCGACTCACATTTTCTCCTGACGACTCTCTCAGTTGTCGGTGTCCGCACGGGGTGACCGGAGGCAGCCGCGCGTCGCGCTGCCTCTCCTGGTGGGTCGCGTGCACCGCGAGGTGCACGTGCTGCGCCGACAGGGCCATCGCTCTCTGTCGCGCCGCTACTCCCGAAGTGCACGATCGTGCGCTTCGTCGAGTCGATCACCGGATCATGCCGTGCAAGCCACGGCATGCCCAACACCATATCGAACTTATCGTCTAAGTCAAGTACGATAAGCTCGTCCACGAACTTCTTCTCTCGATACGAGAAGCGTACGCGTACGACACGCTTCTCGGTTCTAACAACGACACCCGTTGCTAGTCTTACTTCCAATAGATTTCGAGGCGTTACAACCTCCTCGAAGTCAAGCCTCGCTAGGCTCTGCAGTCGAACAAAGTTGTTCGATGCGCCACAATCCACCAACGCACGAAGAGACATCTCTCTCGTCGAGTTAACCTTCAGGATGACAAGGTTCGGTCCATCATCCTGCTTCTTACAGTGAGAGTGACTCTCACTGGGGGCAGCAGTCTTTAATACGGCGTGTCCAATATCGACACGCTCGACAGCATCACCAGCAGGGCGCCCCGCGCCTGCTGGTTGTTCTAGTTTTTTTATTGCCCGTGGCGATACCTGGTATCGTCACGCCGGCCCTTGGCCGCCTGCACAGGTGCTGTGCATTCACGGGCGTAGTGACCGTTGTTTCCACACCGGAAACAGCGGACATTCGTTGGTCCACAACGCTGCTGAGACCCAGCAGCCGTCGCACTCGAGAGGTCCATTGGTTCGGGACCTCCCGTCGGCTTTACCACCGGTCGCGGCATCGGCCGCGGGACGTTCACATGGAGCTTAGCCTGTCGTAGGCTAAACTCTTCTTGCATTGCAAGTGTAATCGCAGACTCGAGAGTACTTGGGTACTCTCGGAAGAGATAGGTCTTCACAGGCCCATCTTTCAGGCCCTTCATGAACGTGACGACCTTAGTCGCCTCGTCTATCGGGTTGGTCACGATGTTCGAGACCAAGTACCGTGCCCTTTGGGCGTAAGCATGCACGTCATGCTTGCCCTGTTGAAGGTCGAGGAACTCGGCCCTCGATCTGAACTCATTCTGCGGGGGCTCAAACGCTTGTCTGAGCTCCTCTTTGAACACCTCATACGTGCTAAAGCACGTAGGATCAGTGAGTCGGCGTCCGTACGCCCAACTCCTTGCTCGCCCGCCAAGGCATGACATGGCGAACGCAACCTTCGACAACGGGTCGACGATACGTCGAGCCGTAATGGCAGTGTCAACTTCGACAAGCCACCGGAGGAGAGGCTCGCTCTCTCTTCCTATGTAGCTGTTCACGTGGAGTTTCAATGATTCCACGCGCGGAGTGGACGGGGTCGACACCGTAGCGCGAGCAGCGGTCTCGCGCTGTTCCATCATGATGAAGCCTAGAGCAACACCGTGTTGCTCTGTCGGCGATAGCGTGCGTAGCATCGTTGCTACGGCCGCTTCTCCAAAGACCGTCGACAGTCGTTGGAGCGCCTCCCACTCTGGATCCGCCAGGTGGAGACAGTCTTCGCGTGCAACATGCGTTGCACTCGTGTTTGGGTTACCAGTGGACATACTCGCGTCCACAGGCAGGTCCTCGGCCCCCGTATCGAATTTCATACGATACGTAACTAGGACAGACTACAAAGTGCTACCAGGTGTAATGGGCTTACTTAGCCCAATACTTTAGCTTACACGTGAGCGCACGTGTATGAGGAAGCGTAAGGTGTATTTAACTTAGATTAAGTATACTTGTATCCACAAGTATAATTAGATCTAAATAAAGGTACAAATAGTAGCTTTTGCGGTAAAATGAGAACTGAATTGATGTTAACTGTGGCTTTCCTCCTAAAACTGAAATTTATAAAGAGAGGTTCTGCCAACGAGTGGTTGGCAGAAACTCTGACCTCATCTCCTAACGTCCGCTCCCAGCTGGCGTCCAAACCGCGCTCGCCATTCGAGCGCTCGTCGTGCTGAATCTTCTTCGGCTGGTGCTTCTTGGTCGACCGCCATTAGTGTCCGTTCCAGAAGCGGCCGTCCGGGACGTCCCACGTGCTTGTGTACTTGTTGTAAACCCCTTGCGGGTTGGTGAAGACCACATTGGACGGACGGACGGATGACCTGGTGATCTGGACGAGCGAGCGCACGGAGTTTCGAAGGAAGTTCGAGGTGGAGGACAGCAGTGACTGTCCAAGTCGACTGAGCGGCCGCGTTGTAGTAGGACAGGCGCCCGAGGCGTACGTCCGAGTGGCCAAGTTCGGCGTCGGCCAGGAAGATTTCATTAGGAACCCGAGAGGCCGCTAAGTGTGGTGAACTAGAACGAACGGTAAATAAAGTAGGTCGTGCTGCCAGACGGGCACACACCGGCGCGGAGGACAGCGGTTCTGCCTCCGACGACCTGACGGACTTTGGACGCGATTGGCATTGTGTCGACCAACCTCGGCGTGCAGGGGGACATAAGGAGACACGTTGCATGGTGATCATACAGAGGCGGCGGCGCCGAATGCGTTCACGGTGCCGATGAGTTGCACTACGGGCAGTGTGGCTATCGTTCCGGGGGTTGGTATCGGCGCAGGGCTGACAGAGGACACGTTGGCGGCACAGATGGGCGCTGAAAGCACAGAGGTGGCGCGTCGCCAGCAAGCACTCTACGTACTTGCCGGACTCGTCGTCCGTTCCGTTCCGCGCTAGTGAGCACTCGGCGTACTCAGCGGCCTCGTCGTCCGCTTCGTGCTGTGTCCTTCGTGGCAAATTCACAACTGAGCGATCTCTCCGCCTTGTCGACCGCCCGCCTGCCCGCTCAGTCGCCCTCCCAACACTGAATCGGCAGCTTCAATACCACTCTTCAGGGGTCGACGAATCACTGACCGCCTGGTCGCTTGGTCAGCCGTCGTGTGTGCTGCCCAGTCATCGCCCATCCGCCCGTCCGTCCAGTTCGTTGCCATGCGCCCTCGTCCATCCGCCCGCCCATGGCTCCAGCCGCCGACTTCGCCTGTCCGTCTCGTCCGTCTGGGCGGCTGACAGACGCCACCCTGCTACACTACTACGTCATTAAGCTGAAAGGTTCGAGCACATACATACACGTCTGGGCGGCTGCCAGACGCCACCCTGCTACGCTACTACGTCGTTAAGCTGAAAGGTTCGAGCACATACATAAGGAATCTCATCTCCGTAACAAAGCCCCCCCCCCCTGTAGAGAGTGATGCCCCATTTGGTAGAATTTGGTAAATCCGACTGTATTCGCATGTGGCAAGCGATGATTCTCGCGCTGAATCCCTAGAACCACCGTTTCGGATCTCGTTTGTGCTGGTGTAATCGCCAGCCTGCGCTCGTATTTTACGTAGAGCTCACCCAAGGGCAGGTGCTCGTAGTCGATTCCCCCAAAGTCGATTTTGATGCTCTTCACTTCAGACCGTCTGCATGACGATCTTGGGGTCCGTCGACACGCCCACGGGTACCACAGCGTAGCCGTGTTTCCGTGGTTTACGCAGCTAGTATATTATGAAATAATAATTATGGTATTCCTATTAGATGCTGAAGAATTCGACATCAAATTTGTGTGTATCGACAACAAGGGGGAATAACAGATCTCGACCTCCGGAGCTACTTGACAGCACAAGTCACCGTGGCGTCGAGCTGTGCAGCAACCCCATCTACTGGGTACAAGCATCCCGTTGATAAGAGGGGTGATAAATACATATACACGGAACGAACGGGTGATGATCACTGATGGACACACCCCAACTAGTTTTGTTTTATTCCTTCATCGTCCTCACGACTGTCATTGAATAATAGTATAATTCGAAGAAGGGCAAGCAAAAATCTGAAAATCCAGAGCTGTTCCGGGCAACTGCACGGCCTTAGTACATCGGAGGCTGTAACTATTATATTTCACGCCCAATTATTATCGGATTACGGATGGTATGCGTTATCCAAGGATTAGCACCCCTGGGATGGACTCTGGATACAAAATCCAGAGAACAAAGTCGTACTTCGCACGAAGAAGCTCTGAAATTTAGAAAGTTGTTAGAAACTGTATCGATAAGATTTGATTCGTGTTAACATACCATTGACCAAGGGGAGCATCTGCTGCACCGTGCCAGTCACCTGTATTTTAAATGCAAGTATAGTCCCAAACCAGTTCTAAAATGCACTTTGGTGGATGGACGCACCACGTGAACGAAGTAGCAGCATACCTTATCAGTACATGCTATCGTAGTAAAATTAGCCAATATTTAAATTAGTGAATTCGTTTGATATGGCTACACGTGTACGCAACTCGTACGTATTTAAGAAGTGCTCCAGATGGAGGAAGATTTCTTGTGGGCGGATGATCCCTTCGCGCAACCTCTAAACCTCGTACCTAGGCGAGGTGGACGTTACAAGCAACATCCCGGTAATTTATCATATTCAGAGGGTATTATGATTCATAAAAGTAACTGTAGAGTACTTACAGGGGTTTTCCGCAAGGCCTCTATGAACTAATATCACCTATCACCCATAAATTACCAGGTCATAGTGTTTTCGAAGAATAAGACGTCCACTCGGATCCCTCCTTAGCTCTGAAATAAATTTCAGAGAACAGGTGCATAATCTTGTGAAGATATTTTCGCAAGTGTTCTCATCACAACGCATTTATTCTTAGGATTTAAGTATTGAGAAATAGTTTTTAACGTCGAGTTGCGTTCTCGTAAGTACTCTGGATTAAAAATCTAGAGCATTAGCGCTGGAATTTTTTTTCAGAGAATATATTGTTTTACGTTCTGAAAAATCTGGAGACGCGATCGCTGTCATCAATGGAATGGTGTGACTGCGACGTTAACTCGACCTGATTTACAACGTCACAACACTGTTATGGCAACGTTAGCCGCTAATTGCAACGTTAAACCTGATATGGATACATGGTAGGACAAGGTCGGACTCGTAATTTATTCGATAAATTACGTGTGTGTCGTACGTAGGTATTTTATTCCTGAGGTATCACCCGCGTGGAATGAGTACACGAGGGTTCGTGAGGAACGCAGATCTTTTGAAGCGTTCATTGAGGACTCTGGAAAGAGCCAGTGAATACTTATCGTTGCATCTAATTTACTGGTGTGGCACAATGTACATGTATTCGTATTAGAATCTAGCAGAAAATGTGACCGGTTTTTGCTTCATGTAATTGAACTAACATGTTCTTACTGTACTAAATTATTAAAAGCACTCTTTAATACCGATTAGGAGGTGCTTGACTAGGGAGGAGTAGTAGTTAGTGACTGCTTATCTGCAGTACTGTAGCACGTTGCATTGCCGACGTTAATTTAACAAACGTTACTCCAACTTTGACTGTGGTGTCTGCTTTAACGTTGCCACTTGATAACGTTGTCCAAGGCCGACGCAGCTCGTACGCCACTGGTGTTTATCTCGTTTGATCTGTGGTAGCTATTACTAACTATTACGGTCTACAAACTACTGCATACAGTATGTCCGAGACTCCCACCCCCGAAGCCGTCGCCAACTACGTGGCTCGTCTACATGCTGGACGCCAAGAACGCCGCAAGACTAACTGCATGAGAGCTTCGCGACCGCATCATCATCCGTATCAAAACCATACGCAACGGAACGATCAAGACTCAAAGGCCACCGACAAGCCGGACGACAAACATGTTGTCATTATCGACCTAACTGTGAACGACGAGTAAACGTCACCAGGAAACCCAACTCCACTTTCATAATTAAGAACGTTGCTTAAACGGATAACGTTGCTTGATAGTTAACGTTGCTAGCAACATTGCTGTAACCACCTGCTTTGATGTCTGTGATTATTGTTGCCCTCGTCGTTTCAGCTTGAATGCGTTGACCAGTTCCGCATCTGTGTCGTGAGAAGCATCTTCGTCGCTTTTCTCCTTTGGGTGGATCACTGACTCACGCATCACAAACCACAAAAACCGCAGACGCAGCACCTTGACGTAGTCTACCGTAACAGTGTCTAGTTTAAACCCTCGAGTAGATACACGCACATACGTGTGCACCATCGCCAGCACCATAATTCCGCAGCTTCCATCGTCGGGCTGTAACGGACGCTCTATGCGGTGCTCAGGGACGTGGGGAGGAAGTTCACATGTCTCGTTCGCGTATGTCCTCCTGTGTGTGTCCCACCTTACTAGAAAGGGTAGCAGCTTGTTGTTCCATATCAGCTTTAATTCCTTGAAGTGTGCCGACGAACCGAGCGGGTCGTAGAAATGAACACTAATACTTCCGTTATCGATGGAGACCAAAACCACAGTCCAGTGCATGCCATGACTGTTGACTGGCACTATCACCAGCTTGAAGGAAAAGAGGCTCCTATCAGTAGAGAAATGTCCATCCAAATCGTGGGAAGATAGGACAAAGCAGTCTTGGCGCCAATCACAAATCGCAGCTACGCCATAATTCACCGCCGCTCCGATCAGCCATTCGGTACGCGCCACTGCCCCAACCACTTCTTCAAAATGTATGAATGCGATTTTAGATCGGAGAGAGTACTTAGACGTCAGGGTAGCCAGATCATACTTCAACATGATCTCTTTTGCCATCTTGTCGTATCTGAATTTGCGATCAACCGAACACTGGATACCAGTGTCCTGCGGACGTGCACGTCCACCAGATATAAGTGACTTCTCGCTCTCCGCGCATTTGCGTGCGGCAGCAAAGTTCACAGGCTCTTTTTCAGTGTCATGCTTGTCGTTAGCACACACAGCACTGGCAGCCAGTGCTCCTTCCAACCCTCGATTACTTGAGGCAGCTTCACCATCAGCTTCCATACGGCGTCTCGACTTTTTTCCTTTTTCGCTTGGTAGTAGGGTTCGATAGCTGCTTGCATGGAAGTCACCAACGATTTTGGTACGACGAAGGTCCATGCATACTTTTCCGCTTCTGCTGTCGATACTTCAAACACGGAAGGGCTTGTGGCTGTAAGAACCATATCATCCATAATCACTGGATATTGGTCCAGCATATATTTCACCCGTTCCAAGTTCCGTGTGTGAGACGCCCAGTGCATCAACGTAACGACGTCAACAGTCAACGTTTTAGGGTATGTGACAGTGATGTACCTCTGCATAGCACCATGGGAAGCCCAATGTCTAACTTTTTGCTGACGTGGCTTTCTTTCCCGATAAGGTGGAAGAATCATTTCATCGATCGCACGTCCCGCCTCTAACTTTGCAAGCGATACATGTCTATCCGGCTGCTTGGACTCATCTAGTTGCCGAGTTTTGTGGCTTCCTGCACCACAAGCTAGGAGAGATATAGCTGCATCAGACGTAGTCATGTTGCTGTGATGTCCACATACATCGCCTGAGCTGGGCGGAGATACGTTGTTGTCGTTCTCATTGCCTTCAATAATCGCCTGAGAGAGTTCCGATACCTCCAGATGATCCAACGAAACTTGAGGGGCCGACGGACATGAGTCTAGGTCAGCTACACTCCATTCTGGTCCATGGAGAGACGTCGTTGTGCTGTCCGTCAGTACATTATCCTTTGTCGCTAGCCGTGCAGGCGAGATACGTTGGGCTAGAGGGGTTAACGTTGCTTGTGGCGAGGATAGCGTTGCTGTAGGCAGTGTTAACGTCGCAGGAGGGGATAACGTCGATGAGGGTTCTGGCTCATCTAGCCACATCTCATCATCAGCTTCCAAGATGTCCGCCAGTTCAAGAAGGTAGTCATCTTCAAAGTCTGTTTCTGATTCAGAGTCTGCTGAATTCACTCCATGAGATAGGTTGTCATGGTTGGGTAATGATGCTGGTTGCTCACGATCAGTAAACTTAGTAATCACCTCCTCCCAATACTGTATCTGCTTGTAGAACCTTGCACTCGACAGCCGCATCAGTCGGTCAAGGACTGGGTCGAACACCGACCGGGAGATGTTGTACTTCTCCGCGTGTGTTAGTACAATGTTGTCGCATTTTCCACTTCGTTTGAGGCGCACAAATGCAACTTGACTTGTCGTACTCGCGTACGTGGGGACGTTTCCCAAGTTAACGTCGCTTGGGTTGCTAGTGTTGCTTGTAGCGTTAACGTTGCGTGGCTTTTTCAGTTTCACAGTGTCGACAACAGAAGCAATCTCTGACACTCCTAGCGACATACGTGCAGTGTGTGATGTTGCGGAAGCCATGTTCCAGCGTGCATCCAACGCAATTGGCGGGAGCTCCTCAAAACCATGGGCTTCACGAACAACAAACATGAGATGCTGGCAGGGAAGGTGTTGAGACGTGTAGAACGCGCACGTACAACTCCAGGCAAGGTCGTCACACGTGAATGTATTGGTGTTGGTAAACACTTCCCACCTGGAAGCATCTTTTTTCTGGCACGTAGTTTCTTTCATAGTTACGACGAAACGCTCCCACTGCCGACGCACCCGTGTTAGCACATAGTTACTCATAACAGCGGAGATACGTCTCAGGAAATTAGGGATAGAAGCAGAAGGTCTTGGTCGAAGGTCATGGTTTCTGATTTCACACATCACTTGGCTAATCACTGCTCCTTGATGCGAGAGCAGGGATGCTACCATCGTATCAATGCTCGTATTGTTGCCTAGTAGCCGTTTCAGTAAGTTCCAATTCGATTCGATACGGTATTTCCGGCAGAAAAGTACCTATTCCGTGCGTAATTTGCCCACATGCTACGGCAATCGCGCCAATTGGCGTCAAAGTACGTACGCACTGACGAGTGCCCGTCCTTGGCAAAGGAGACCAGCTCCCCGTACCAGTACGTGTATATTTCTTCTGTGGGGCTGTACAACATGTTCGCGAAACAGCGCTGAACAATGTCCCGCTCAGCGGGTTTCAATCCAAACTTTCTGCCCAGGATCTTCTTCCAGTACGTCAAAGCGTGGAATTGACAAAGTAATACTTTCGCGTCCGGAAAACAACGCTCCAAAACCTGCCACTCTGCTAAGTGTTTATCAATAACAAACGTTTGCACGCGATGCCATGCCTCCGGATTCTTCTCCTTCACAAACTTGAAAATTACAGTCATCGTCACTGCCTTCTCGTTTAGCGCCAAGAAATCAACCACAGGTATCCCTCGTCCAGTCGGCCCAGTGGCCACAAGACTCCCTACACACCAACCCTCACGTTAGTACAGCATTAACACTTTCACTGTAACGTTGCTCAATGACGTTTTTCATTAACGTTGCTTCGTTAGACACTTCTCACTTACCAAGATGAAATCTGAGATTGTTAGTCCCGTGTGTGAAGTCGAGCGCCAGGTTTTCTCCCCATTGCTCGAACACCAGCTTCTGTACTTGACTATGAATGACAATTCCACAAGTAATGTCCAAGTCATCTTGAATCACAAGTACCTCAGACCCCTTCACCTGCTTAAAGTCGTGGAGCAGCGTTTTCAGGCGTTCTTGAGCGCTTGAGTTTGTCTGCATGCGCCGAAGTACATTTCGGATCACTTGTGATGAAACTCGTTGGCCTTCACAACGACAAATGATATGTAACACAAATTACACAAAAACTGCTCCCTACTCCTCTGTTTCAGATCTTTAGATATACTACCAATCAACCATCCTGGTCGGGTTGGGGTGACTCCCTCCCGGGGAGCGGCGCAGCGGCGTCGTTCTCGGGGGCGCTAAAGCGGAATACGCGGGTGCCCCCTGTTCTTAAGCGGTTAAGGACGTAGAGGCCAATGGTCTCCGGGCTGAGAACCTGGCAGGGCACAGCTCGGCCACGGACGCGGACGAACCAAGGGAGCTCAGTGTTCAGCCGACGATTCCCAGCGGCCTGATGACTACGGCATCGCGCCGGGGGGCGCCTCGAAGGCGAGGCACAAGCATCCGAGGGGGGAACGACGCGGAAGACTCTTCGCCAAGGAAAGGAGATCGAGGGGGTCGGCACAAGGCGCAGCAGCATACGAAGAACCCAGACTCCAGGCGTACTGGCCGGAACTGCCGTGGCTCCGGACCACGGCAGCTGCTCGGAGAAGGGGTTAGCGGCCCGACAAAGAGCTAGCCAAGACCACCAGACTAGCGAAGAAGCAGAAGCAGCGGGCGTTCCGTCACCAAGGCCGACATGTCGCCCATGCAGGGGGAGCCATTCATTTCCGACGGATGCGAACGCACGAGGAAGCCTGTAGGGTAGCTCAAATAGTGGACCGTCCGCTTCTGGGGTGGATACGGTACACTTCTGAGTGTCGATACACAGATAACCACGTGAAAACGCGCACGAACGTTTACTACTACTACTACTACCAATCAACCAATCACACTAAGGCATAAATTTCAGAACTCTGCCTCTAAACAGCATGATTAGCGGCGCCTTGACCAGGCGAATCGAATGGTGTGCAGAGCTCAACCTAGCTCGCAAAATTGGCTTCACAGCAAGCCGGGTAGGTGGGTTTGCCTTTTGAATCTTTTTGTCATTCGCGATTTCGCCCATCCCAGCTCACCCGCCCGCCCGCCCACCCACCTCCACTATGGCCCCACTCCTCGACCGCCCCTCTCCACGAACCAACCTCACTGACCACGACCGGAGCCGCGTCCTCTCTGCCCTCCTGAACCACGCAGCTAGCGGCAATCTCAAGCAAGGCTCGCTTAAGGCCGTATCCGCCTCCTTCGGCGTCTCAACGCAGACAGCCCAGCGTATTTGGCGCCGCGCGAACGAGAACTTTAAGTCCACCGGTGTGTTTTCGTCGCTCTCGCGCAAGCGCAAGAGCGGTAGGCGGAAAATCAACCGCGGTCGCGAGTTAGCTCGCCTGCGCAGCGTTGCTCCCCAGCGACGCAGCACACTAAGCGCAGCAGCTACAGCGTGTGATCTTTCCCTATCAACGCTTTTTCGGGAGCTCAAAGTCGGCAGCATTCGCATCGGAACAAGCGTCGTCAAGCCAGTGTTGACCGACGCCAACATGTAGCGGCGTTTGAAGTTCTGCGCGGGCCACGTCGACCTGTCGTCGATGCTCTTCAACGCCATGGAAGACGTCATCCACGTGGATGAAAAGCTGTTCTACATGACCACTGTAAAGCGGCGCAACGTTCTGCTTCCTGATGAGGCAGTCCCTACTCGACGTGTGCGCAGCAAACGCCACATCCCGAAGGTCATGGTCCTTGCAGCCGTGGCCAGGCCGCGCACGGACCCAAGGACCGGTGCATTCTTTGACGGCAAGATTGGTCTGTGGGCCTTTTTGACCCATGAACCAGCGCAGCGTAGCAGTCGCAACAGGCCGGCGGGTACGCTGGTGCCCAATGAGCAGTCCGTGAACAAGTCTACGTACAGGGAGATGCTCGTGGAGCGGGTGCTTCCGGCGATTAGGACCAAGTGGCCTGGGGCTACGAGCGGGGAGCGCATTGTCATCCAACAAGACAACGCCCCCCCCCACATTTCTTCCGATGATGCTGCGCTAAGGGCGGCGGTAACGGCAAGTGGCTGTAACGGTGACCTGCGCTTCCAGCCCCCTAACAGCCCGGACCTGAACGTACTTGACCTCGCCATCTTCAACGCTATCCAAGCGCGCCAGCAGCTTGATACAGCGAGCACGCTCGACGAGCTAGTAGCCAACGTTATGCGCGCCTACGAGGAACTTCCAGCTTCAACTCTGAACGCAGCGATCTTGACGCTACAGTGCAGTATGTACAGTTGCGTCGCTGCGGGCGGCAACAACGACTTCAAGCCTCGGCACATGGCAAAGGCCAAAATGGAGCGGGAGGGACGACTTCCCCGCCGCATTCAGTGCAGCCCTGCGACTGCCTCGTTTGTGCGTAATCAGGCTAGATTTGGCGGATCTCACCATGTGAAACCTAATGAGAGTTACATCTAAAGCTCTGAAACAGCCTTTTTCTGAAATGCATCTAAAGATCTGAAACGGAGTAGTACTCACCAAGTTCAGCCGTCGCATACGAAGCGATTTGTTGAGATCCAGTGTCGGCGTCAGCTAACACCGCAATGTTGTCTGCAACGGGACCTCCCGACGTGCACGTCGTTGATTCCTCGAACACGCCGGCCCTGTTCAGAATGGTGGTTGTGCATGCGCCACTCGTTCTTCACGATCACGCACCACACCTGCCCTCCATCTGCTGTCGTCACTCTTGTCACGAAAGCATCGAACCGTGCTTTACAGTCGGTGAAGTTGACATGACTGTCACGCACTCCATCACCCCGACTAGCCTGCATTACGTCATGGATGCAGCGAAAGCTTCGAAACCCGAAGATGAAATCAGCAGGGATTTCAGGGCCATCAGATCTACAACAGTGTTAATCCCCAAAAGTTAGTTTCATACTGACAATAGTGAGTAGTACTCTGTGCATACGTACCCTCTACACTTGACCACAGACTTGCTAGAGCGAATCCGAAAGTGAAAGCCCTTGGCAATACCGTAGGCCTTCAAAGCCTACATCAATTGTAGCCACGATTGGTAGCCCTTGCGCAGGACTGCATCGGCATGATTAATCACATCAACGTGGGCCGCTGCAACTTTCTCGCGATCGCCAGACGTGCTGCTGTTTGTATCACGTGGTTTTTTTTAATCCAAAAACAGCAAATCGTCCGGTAAGCTGACAGGCGATTCAGCGGTTACCAAGTCTTCAAATGGATCCGTGACTTGGGTCGGAGCATCACTGTCGCCTGACTCGCTTGCCGAATCATTAGCGCCAATCAGCTTGTGGGGCGAAACTACACGCTTGGGCCCCTTCGGTTTCGGTGCACGAGTACCTAAATCGATACGATCACAACATGATAGCATCGCAACGTTAATAAAAAATATACAAGTGTGCAACGTTATATGTACCTGCACTTGACCCGCTGCTTGATTCTTTTCCTCTGCTGCCGATATTGTTTTCAGACGGTCTTGCCTTCCGCTTACAACTGGCTGTTCCGCGTTAGAGAAAAATAAGCATCAAGAAGAAGAACAACGTTAGCAGATAAAGCAACATTAGAAGATAGAGCAACGCTAGAAGATAGAGCAACGCTAGAAGATAGAGCAACGCTAACCCACCTCGCTTGGCTGAAGTGTGACCGGGTTTCTGCGTTGGCGTCGTCGGCTTCTTCGGGTTCTGCACACGCGGTGCGGTCGGTTTCGGCATCGGAGCCTGTTTGGAATCGGGTGCTGTGCGTCAATACGTCAACGCAAAACACGCAACGTTAGAACATGAAGCAACGTTAAAAAAGACAACGTTAACTTACCCCCATGACACGTAGTCGGCTTCGACTCCGAAGTGTCCTGCGTAACGGCGGTCGGGGCCTTCGGCGTGTCCGGCTTCAGGGCTGGCGGCAGCGTCGGCGTGTCCGGCTTCGGGGTCGGCGTCAGCGTCGCGGCGGGCAGCTTCAGCTGTTGCGCCTGCGTCGGGGTCGGCTTGTCCGTCGTCGGGGGCGGCTTCGGCGTCGGCGTGTCCGGCTTCGGGGACGGCGTCAGTGTCGGGGCGAGCGGCTTCGGGGACGGCGTCAGTGTCGGGGCGAGCGGCTTCGGCTGTTGCGCCTGCGGCGGGGTCGGCTTGTCCGTCTTCGGGGCGGGCGGCTTCGACGTCGGTGTGTCCGGCTTTGGGGTCGGCGTCAGCGTCGGGGCGAGCGGCTCCGGCGTCGGCTGGTCCGGCTTCGCGGTCGGCGGGGTCTTCGCCGTGTCAGGCGTTGGCTTCAATTTCGAAACTGGGGAGTCAGATAAGTAATTGATACCCCCAAATACAATAGAGTAACATAACAATATTAGCAACGTAAACAACAGGACGACATAAACCAGGTAATCAAAGCCTACCTCGTCCACGTGTCGATCGTACGGCTGGCTTCCTTCCTTTCTTGGAACGGGCTTGAACACCAGGCTTTCCTGTAGATTACAGTTGTATCATGATTAACACATATTAATTCAAACCAACACCACCCTTAGTTTAGTCGTACCTTGCGTTCGCGTCTTCTTTCGTGGGGGGGGGCTTGGTCCGGGCTGTCGTCCAGGTCTGGAGCAGTTTCGTCGACCACGACATCTTCATCACTTGAGTGGTCCCTTCCCATTTCGCGGTAGACCGGGGATGGCTTCGCAGTCTTGTCGCGTAGAGCTCGACCTGCACGCGCAGCATACACACAGGGTTAGTGGGCAGCAAACGCATCGCATGCTAGAAGACCGCAGCTACCTGGAGCCATGGCAGAGTCGTCGTAGCTGCGTGGCGTCAATCCTCGTTTAGGCGCCAACCGTGGTTCTTTCGCAAATGAACGGCTGCGAATCCTCCCCCCCCCTTTTTTTCTCTTAGTACAGTTTGGTTTCGTTTAGGTACGATACTAAACGAGGGTGTACTCCTCACGAAATGAGTTTTTTTCACTGAGGAAAAATGAGGAATAAATGAGGATTTTGGCCTTGCGTAATTTACGCGTCAGCTATTTCTTACGCAACGTTTTAATCTCGCTATTGCAACGTTAACGAACTGCGGTTAGGGTAACTTTTCGCATCAATGATGCGAAGTGCGTCCTGCATCAATGACCCACCGACCTGTTGAGACCATACTTGGTCGTACAAAATATCCGTTTGATCTGGTTAAATTCTTACTGTATACAATTCCTAAGATTTCGTGAAAAATCGAGTGTTGACTGCCTGAACAGACGCCGACGCCGATAGCAAGGACTATGCAAAATAAAGTATATTCGCGGCGCTAATAAAATGTGTCAAATGCATGAAGATCGAGGCGCTCGTGCGTAATACTCGGATCTCAACAAAGTTTATCTCTTGAGATGGCTCACGAACTTGAATGTCAGGTAGATGGCTACCTGCAGCACGACCCAAATCACCAGTAGCCCAGCCATGAAGTCGTACTTGCGCTCGGGGTGATAGTCGTAGGTCTTGTGGATGTACTCGGCCACGGTCTTGTTCACCGTCGTACCATTCGTGGTCACCGCTATCATGTGTTGGTCGTCACCAAACTGAATGCCAGCCAATGCGGACAAGGAATAGTAGGAAGGCATCAGATACTGGAACCACTTGTAGCCGGGTTTCATGGCTGTACGCGGCAGTAAGAACCCCGAAAACAAGTTGAACAGGCACGACAGCGCGCCCACAGCCACGTTCGCCACCTTCTCGTTCGGCATCAAAGCCGACATCCACTGCCCCACATACGTGCATATCGACGTGTACAGGTAGAAGATGAACATGAAGAAGAAGAAGTCGCCTGCGTTGTCGCTCCAGCCCACCAGCCAGTACTCGATGGTCACGAACAGCACGATTACCACGATCAGGTACGGGATCTCGGCGAACCACAGCGACAAACTGTAGGGCAACGGACTGTAGTAGTTCGACATGCGTTCTCGGTAGTACACGGCACGCTCAGCACACGTCACCTCAATCACCGTCATCAGGTTGATAACTCCGATGAAGTCCATGCTGTTGTAGATCAAACCGATGTGCGAGTTGATCTTCTTAAGGCTGCCTGCTGAAAGCTGGTAGAACGTCGTGCCGAAGATGATGGCGAACAACGGGAACAGGAGCATGCGCATGAAGTTGTACTGCGGGCTGCGCCAGTACGTGAGCTGCTGCTTCTTGGCCAGCTGTCCAAGTTGGTTCCAGAAGCCCGTCGCGATCGGCTTGTAGTTGAGCGTCGAGTGCCGCACGAAACCTTCAGATACTTCGCATAATTGAAGAGTGCGGTCACGGTTCGTCTTGCCTAACTCACTGTTCTTGTACTCCACCGAGTAGTCCTTCACGTCGCGGCCGATACCGGCGCCGATCACCTCCATCATGTACGTCGCCGGGTTATACTGTGCGTGAATTTGTTGTGTCCCTGGAATCGAGGCGAAGTATTCCAGCATCTTGACCGAATCAACCCCCAAATCACCGAAGTACGCCGTGTAGCCACCCTTCTGAAGCAGGAGCAGGCCGTCAAATAGCTCGAAGATCGAGATACTCGGCTGGTGGATCGTGCACAGCACCGTACGACCAGTGCGAGCAATCGACTGCACACCGCGCATCACGATCAAAGCCGAACGCGCGTCCAGGCCACTCGTGGGCTCATCCAGGAACAGGATGCTCGGGTTCGACACCACCTCCACGCCGATCGTCACGCGTTTCTTCTGCTCTACAGACAACTGGCCCACCATGGAGCTTGCAATCGGAGTTAGTTCAAGTAGATCCAGCGTCTCGTTCACCAGGTTCAGGTGCTCCTCCTTGGTGAACGTTGGGGGCAGACGCAGGTTCGCCGAGAACACCAGCGCCTCGTAGATAGAAGCCGCCTCCGAGTGGATGTCCATCTGCTCACAGTACGCCGTGATGCGACTGAAGTTGGCCGGGTTCTTTGGTTCACCGTTCACGATGATGTCGCCCACGATGCGGCCACCCGTCTTGCGGCCGGCGATCACGTCCATCAGCGTCGTCTTACCAGCTCCTGAGGACCCCATAAGCGCCACCATGCGGCCCGGCTCGAAGTGCGCCGTGATGCCGTGCAGAAGCTGCTTCTCCTCGCCCGACGGCAGCGTCACGAAATACTCAAGGTCTCTGATGCACAGGTTTGACGGCGTGAACGGCAGGCCGCTGCCTTTCGCAGCCTTCACGGCTTCGACTGCACCTGGCGTGTTGACCTCGACATAGACTTCCTCTTGCTTGACGCTGTCGACTGAGGTCTTGACGCTGACACCCGAGTACTTCTCGTATCGGATGTGGTGCAGTGCTAACGCGTTCAACGTCGTGAAGAGCAGGTAGTACCCTAGAAGGATGCCGACGCCAAACCAAATGTACTCGGTGCCTTGCTTGATCGAGAAGCTGTCCAAGAGCTTCTTGCTCTGCTCAGGCGTGTACCGGTGGCTCGAGAACTCCGACAGCATGTTACTACGCAGCGCCCACGCCAACGGGTTGAACCAGTACATCCAGATCCAGTAGTCCGGGATCAAGTCTGCCAGGATGATGTTGCCCGAGAACAAGAGGAAGAAGCTCACAGAGATCGACGCTAGAGCCTGACCCACCGTGATACTCGGAGAAAGTGCGCTCAGGAGAGTCATGTAGGCGCTGATGGCGTGCTGGAAACACGCTAGCACCAAGTAGAAGACGATGTACTTCTCGAATGACCGCGTCAAGCCGCTCATGAAGTAGAAGAACGTGCCCAAGATGAACGACACCGTCAGATTCACGGGAACCTGCACCACCGTCTCCGCTATGGCGTACGAGGACGTGCGGAAGAAGTTGCGTGGCCGTTGTTTGTAGAACACTTTGCGCAGCTGGAACGAGATGGTGATCTGCTGCCACGCCTGACGCTGGAACAGCGCGATGCTGAAGAAGATCATACGCAGGTAGTACTTGGAGTCCACCTCGTAGTAGATCATACCAAGGACAAGGCCCACCAGGATCGCCTCGATTATCTTTCCCCATAGCAACGGCGGATCACGCAGCCAATTGAGCTTCTGCCGGTTCAGTAGCAGCAACGTGCTCTGGATGAAAGCCAAGCCGAACTCTGATCGATCCTTGGAGCGAGCCAAGTTCACGACGCTGTGGGCCTTCTTGTAGTCCTCCGCGCTCTCGAATTGGTGCTCGTTGAAGCCCTTTGCGATGGCGTCCATTGTCTTCTTGTAGATAGCCGACTGACAGAACAGAGCGTTGAATTCTTCCGCCGTCACGGGTAGAGCCTTTAGCGGCACACTTCCATTGGCATACCGCTGGCCACGACCCGAAGTCACTTCGATCAAGAAATCGGCGGGGTCAACCCGGGGAGGGCACGTGAAGCCTCGCTCTCGGTAGTAGTCCAAGATCTCCGTCCTCGGTCCGTGATACACCATGTGACCCTCGTGGATCATCAGAATGTTGTCGAACTGCTCGACAACTTCGGGTGTAGGTTGAAGCAGCGCCACCACAACCGACCCACCGAGCGTGTTGCACCATGTACGCAATGCCTTCGTGATGTCGAATGTAGCGGCACTGTCCAAACCGGTCGAGATCTCGTCGCAGAGAAAGAGGCTTTGCCCTCCCACGAGCACCTCGCCCACCGTCACACGCTTGCGTTCGCCACCGCTGACACCTCGCAGCAGAGCGTTCCCGACGACGGTATCGGCACAACCTTCCAGGCCTAGAATCTGCAGGAAAAGCTCGGTGCGTAACGCAGCGATGTCCCGCATGTCGTCGTGTTGGTCTTCCGGAAGCCCATTCACGCACAGATCGGCGAACTTGAAGGTCTCGCGCACAGTGAGTGTCGGGATGTGGTTGTCCGCTTGATCGACGAGACCCACGAGCTTCGTGAGCTCGATCTCCTCCCCGCGGAAGCCCGAGTACAAAATGTCTCCACCGATCTCCGTCTTGGAGTTTCTCTGGAGTTTGCCGGCTAGTGCCTTGAGGAACGTCGACTTGCCAGCTCCAGGGTTGGCCAGAATGAGCGTCATGGAGCCCGGCTTGATAATTCCGCTCATTGGGAGCAGCGCGTGCTTGGTCACCGCCGGAGGCTTTTTCCACGGCGTGAAGACCTTCGCCAGATAGGAGCCCACCGTGTTGTGACTGCCGTTTGTTGCGGGAACTTCTACCGAGAACGACAGGTCTTGGAATCGCACCTCGGGAGTAGGCAGCTGGAGGTTGATCTTGCGAGAGAGATGGTTGAACTTCTTGTAGAAGCGCTCGAGCCCACCATTCAGCATGACTTCGAGGCTGTCGGCGTCCAGCGTGCTGTAGCGACTAGCCATCGTGTCATGGCTCGAGTGGTTGTACGGTTCCTGTAAGCTGCGGAAGTTGAGAGAGCGATATACATCGGGTACGGGTGCCTCGTCCGAAGGCGCGTTGGCCTCGGTCTCTGGCAGCAACAAGCTCATCTTGAGCCCCAACCGACCACAATTAGATTGTGCTGGACGAACAGGCAATTCGTCTGAAGACAATGTCTCGGCTGGACTGGAGTCGACTTGAAAACTAAAGTTGGATGCCCTGCCCTGCAAGACCAAAATTGAAGCGATAGCAAGTCATAGTCGCATGTAACCACTGCTTTCAGGCTATAGGAAGGCGAAGGAATACGCACTGCCGGGGACAAATTTAGGCACAAAGCTTCCTGAAAGTTGGGCGTGAAATGAAGGATAAAAAAGGATAAGAATGCATTACCCAGAATGAGAAATTCTCGAATCTCCGAATGCGGAAGTTGTGTCGTGTGAATGAGGCTGGTACTCAATTTCTTGGTTACTCTGCTCTGTGCATTTAACACAAAGCTTGACATGAGGAGATACTTCCTAGCCTTCAATACACCTTACTGGTCCGTTCGATTGATCACATGATGGTCTATTCAACATTGCTTCATTTTGGGTGTTGATACATGCATACCAGTTTGAGAACCGGGGCGACAGCCAGCCAGCACCTCCCAGTACAACATGCTTTGGAGCGTGTCTGAAGCGTTATGCCGAGCATGCTCTTCGCTGCAGTACAGTAGCCCCCCCCCCGATAGCCTTGTTACAGTAAGAATTGACTTTCAACCACAGTGAAGCACTCCTTTGCCATCCTCGCGATGGATACCGGTAGCCGATGCCAAGTATCAGCATGTGGCTCCATCGGGATCACCATGTCGTGTGACATTGGCGTCACATGGACTCAACCGGCATACAGAAGTGGTCGGAAGCTGTCAGACTTTCCGTGCCTCCAGCTCTCGCTCGACATGTGGGCACCACGCTCGTTGTGGACATTCCGATGATAGCCGAGCAGATCATGTCTTGTCTTTCTTGACCCGGTCATTCCGCCGTTGACCGCACTAACGAATCTGCCGACTGCAGCTCAAGTGCCAAGCAACAAGACCGGACGTCCATGGGTTCCCACCAAGTGCTGCCTCTGCCCGCTTCGGACGAAGTGACGGTGACCATTGTCGCTGACGACACCCCGAAGGTCGACGAGGTGTTCGAGCCTCGAACGCTCAAGCGAACTCTCGCCGTGGGCACGTTGTACACCGCCGTGTCTTTGGGCGCTTTCTTCACTCTCGTGCTCGCCTTCAAATTCATCAGCGAAGGGTTCGTCCTCCTTCTTACTGTGACTCAACATCACTGAGGACATGGGACTGCGTGGCTCGGCATGCGACGTTGCTGGACGTCCAACAGTAGCAATGCGATCGACACGAAAGAGCTCCAGCACTGAACGTGAGCTGGACCAAGACGACAAGATGGACGCCTGAGACACCATTTCCGTCGCAGCTAAGGACGACCACACACCCAGTGCAGTGGAGTGAGGAGACGTTTGTGGCATGCTCAGCAACGGCCTCTGGGCGAACGACATCACATTGAGTGGCATCAAGATGGTGGAAGCTGAAGGCGAGAGATTTCTTGGAGGCTCCAAGAAACGAGCCCGAACGCTGTCGCCTTTGCTCGAGACGTGGATTCCTTTGGGAATATTTCAATCTACGAAAGAGTTCCCAGTTCAGAGTGGCGGCACCGTCACAGGTACAGGCTACGTTTTGGGCACTCAGAGCTTTGCAGCAGACTAAGCTTTACGATGCATGGCAGACGCGCCGATGCGGCGGATACGCTGCAAGGTTTGATACGGTCGGAGATGTGAAATCTCAATTCTCTTTGCGTCGATTAGGACTGAAGTGCACTATGCTGCCTAACCGTGTCATGAACAAGGGGGAAAGTGACTCTCATTCTCTCGTTAACACTAGCTAAAAAACTCATTTCCCCTCTCTCTTTAGAGAATGTTGCACCACTCGTTGCCGTACACGCTGGCGTTGTTGAGCTCCCCGCAACTGCGGCATCTCCAGCTGGTGCAACCTGCCGGCAGGGGGTACGGCGCCGAGCACCGGTTACACAGAGCGTTACCCTGGGCGTCGCGGCGAATATTCGAATTGTTGGGCACCACGAGTGTGTGCACAATAGCCTGCGGGATGCTGCCGGGCGGCGCGGGCACAGCGTCCACGATCGGGCGGCCATAGGCATCAACTTGCACGGGCTGGCCCGCAGTCGAGGGGTAGCTGGGCGGCGCGTCCACGGTCTTCTGCGGCTTCTGGGGGTCCATTATTGCGGTTTGTTGCCTTTGCCGAAGCTGTTCTGATACTGGAGTGGGTGCCCGCCAAAACCCCTATAAAACCTTTTCCTGGTAGTGCAACAACGGTACGTTGTGAACGGACAGCCCAACAGGGATTAATTCGAGGGATGATGTAATGTGGTCCACAGAAAAAGTAGGTATCGCTTCAATACAAATATCAAGTACAACGCCCTTATAAAACTTTTTTTTCGCATAGACATCACAGATTTTACTATTATTGCAGGCATCTAGCGGCTTTGTACATAGTCATATAAAATTACACGGGGAAAAGAGAAATCGAAAGATGATATCCATAATCGGTTTAGACAGGTTGAGCCATCAGTTAGATTTGCAGCCTGCAGATTTCATATTGAAAACACGTATGCGAATTCCAGCATAACTTCAAATGCTGGTATCCACACATGAGCTCGCCACTGCATCGGCCTTGTTAGCGCCGGCGCTGACTGCCGCGAAATTGACTGAGAGCATTCGCGGCAGTCAGCGCCGACCCACAGTGAGGAGGCATCCTCAGGGTCCGTAACCGGCTTGTCGCCCCCCGTGTAGATCTCATAGCACATGTGTTAGTACCTAGATGTGTTAGTAGATGCGTGGCTCATGTACTTTAGCAGCTTGCTCTGACGCCACAGAAGCGAGGTAGTATAGCCCACGCAGGGTGAGGGCTGCTGCAGCGCCTAAGCTCGCGCGCTTAATTAGTAGAAGGTTAGATGGCTTGGAATCGTAGATGAGTAGATGCGTAGCGCTTCGAAGAGGCTGGAGGCTGCTGCAGCGCCAAAGCTCGCGTAGTGTGCGGGCGAATAAAATCTCTGACTGAGCATTCGAGAACGAAAATTCCACGAACAGCACGTGGTCGAAACCTCTCAACACAAAAAAACAGAGGTCGGAATAAAATATTGCAATTCAATACATTATTGGGTTTTCCAAGATAAATATTTATTATTGAGAAGTACCGATTCCAATACCGGATACAATATAATATTGATCCAATAAATTGGAAATACATAGCACCAAATTGCGTATACATACCGGTATATTAATAAAGCCCAGATGCAATGTCACTTTTGGAGTTTGTATGGGTAATCGGTACCAATACAATAAAGATTGCGGCAATATTCAGTATTGTTTCGCTCCGAATTGAAATCTTTATTATATGCTCAATTCACGGCCCGGACAGTATTCGCCTATTCCCAACAATATCCGATTCTAAATTCAGTCCATTAACCCCCCCCCGCACTCATACGTTGTATATGACTACATGTTATGAAAAAGAACATCTCGCCGAATTATGCATGGTGTGCACAGGTGTAGGTGAAAATATTTGCAGAAAACGATCAAACATTACAAAACCAGCCCCAGTGGGATGCGCTGATTGATTGCTGAGATTTGCGATCAGGCTGCAGATTGATGGCTGAAAGCCGCCCCCCTCCCTTCAGTCGAGAAAAAGAAATCTAGGGAGGATGCCGGCCCGGCGCGAGACCCGCAGCGAGACGGAGGCGTTTCAAGCTCGCTTGGCTGGACGAAGCGCCGCTGAGAGGCAGCGACTCGCGGCAGAGACATTCACGACCAATTGCGGCTGCAGCGCTACTCGCTGCAGCAATCGGTGCGCTGTCGAAAGTTCTACAAGACTGTCTTTCTGGGGTTGTGGACATGGCGATGGTCAATGCATTTATCTTCTATCGAGAGTACAAGAAGAAGCGAGGCGATCCAGCTCCAGACCATGCTGAATTCCTCCAGGACCTACAGGCGCAGCTCCTACAAGTCACGAGTGCTGATTTGATCGATGAGGTATTTACTACATGTGCTATATCAAACATGTTGTACATGTTGTATATACGTCTGACACTTACGAATGCTGATGCATAGAGTCCTCAGCCTGCGCCATCAAACCCCAGTGGACAAGGTCCAAGCCGCCACAAGCTTGTTGAGTTTCCAGAGTGGGTGCAGATCCGCGAAGGTGTGCGCAAGCGGCCGCAGCACCAATGCAAGGTCTGCTCAATTGGCAAGAAAAAAGTGGGTGAGCGCCGAGCAACACGCTTCTATTGCGAAACATGCAATGAGGGCAATAGACGGTAAGTCTTGTGGGCGCGTGGCTAGCGGATTGTTACTGACTGTGGTTATTTGTGCGTATGGTTAGTGTATACTTTTGTGACCGCATTCGCCCCGAACACTACCCCGGCAATCGGCTAACATGCCACCAAATTTGGCACGATATGTGGAAGAACGGAGAGGAGCGGCCACCCCCTCGCGTCGGCGGCGACATTCAAATGCGCGCACTTGGAATGAAACGCCGCGGCAGTCGCGTTCAAAACGCAGGCAGTGGTGAGGCGCCAAAGCATGAGGATGAAGCCAAGCAGGCCGAGCAGGAGGACGAGGAGGCCGAGCAGGAGGTCGAGGAGGCCGAGCAGGAGGAAGAGGCCGAGCAGGAGGACGAGGAGGACGAGGAGGCCGAGAAGGAGGACGATGAGGCCGAGCAGCAGCAGGAGGAGTCCGAGCAGGAGATGAAGAAGAAGTGGATGAGACAGCAGAGCAGGAGGAGGGAGTGGCAGCAGCTGGAGCGCTGACCGAGGAATCTGAGGACTAGGAAAGGGCATTTTGGTTTGCTGTAGGAGGAGCAGCTAAGTTTTTACACGTTTTGGTTTGCAATCAATGATTGCATTTTACATAGTCTGGAAATTTTGTCTGTGTTTTGCGCGGTCCCGATAAAAGGCCTAGTCATGATGTAGGATATACCCCCTGTCGGCTGGGAAAGGGCCACCGTAGGTGGATTTGACAACATGTATGTGCATGGTAGTGCAACTACAATCAACAACTTTCCAGCTGTTCAGGAAAGTACATCGTACTTATAGCAGGCAATACTTAAACCAAATACGCATCTCCTTAACAAGTTGTATACAGCTTTAACAAGTAGTATATAGGTCGCAGCCAGGACCCGAAAACCCCCGCGAGTGCGGGGGGTTAACAACCATAATTTTTCCATCCACACCACCGCAAATACTTTCAACTCGGCCACGCACTACCAGCCCAATTCTCTAGTTATGACTAGGGGAAGGGGGGATTAAACATGCTATAAAAAACGTGATTAAAAATAATTTATCTCGTGAGACCAAAAAGTGGTCTCACGAGAAAAATTATTAAACGGCGTTTATCGCGTTTAACCCCAGTCGCCCCTCTTGCTAGGACAAACGGGAGGACAAAATCGTTTTTTACTTGATTTCAGTATAGTGTACCACAAATTTGTCCTAGACGGGCCGCTAGGACAAAAGTTATATGGTACAGTATACTTAACTCCAGTGAATTTCGGTTTTGTCCTACCATTTTTCTTGTTTGTCCTAGCAAAGTGCCCGACTGGGGTTAATGCTCCCCCTAACTTGCAACTGGATTAAAATATTGAGTTCGTTTCAGTATGTGTCGAGCCGGCTCCCTCAAGTAGTCACACTCATTCACATTGAAGTACAAAGATCTTCAAGAGCTGCTGGGCGCGAAATTTGCGCGCCTCGGGTTTCGTGTGTGGTCTCCGGGCCTCTCATTTCGAATCTCACCTCCAACCAGAGAAGCGGAGCTCAAAGGTCGGTGAGTCTATTAGCTGTCGGGCTCTCTGGTATCTTATTGACCCTCTTCTCTTCCATATTATCTCTCTGTGCCTTTTGTGTATACCCTCTTCACTCGGGTCGAAGATCTCTCATGTGTGCGGCTTTGCTCCGGGCTTCATCTACTATCCCCTCTTCTCTGTCTCGGCCCCGCCAGCTCGAGACTGCTGCAGCTGGAAGTAGAGGGTCGGGGCGGTCTCGGACGAACTCGAATCCACCCCGCACTCGGTATGATCAAAGTGTGTAAGCCATATTGAGGTCTCATTCTAACTCTATATTGGCGTTTACGTGTTCAGAGAACCCCTACGTCCTTCTCCTAAGCGCAGTCTACGCATGGGAGCCGATGATCTCGAACCAGAGGTGGCCGGATCTCCGCATCAGAAGAAAGCGAAGACATCGAAGGATACAATGCTCGTGGGGTCTCCGCTGCCCTGGTTGCGATCGGGGCGTTCCTTCACGCACCGCTGCCCTGGCTGCGATCGGGGCGTTCCTTCACGCACGCACTCGTTGTGGAGGCGGCCACCATTCAAGTGGAAGCTCTCTCGGCCTTCCAGTTAGTGCCGCTCGACCCGGCACACAAGACGCAGAGCGTCGTCTCCAGTCAGAGAACGGTGACAGAGCCATCTTCTCCGGCGTCCCCGACGCCGACCCATGGCACAACTGAAGCCTTCGCTTCTCCGTCGCCATGTTCGTCTCAAGCCACTACTGTGGGGCCGTGAACCCCCCAGCGCGGCAGAGTGCCCATTGACGATCCTTGCTTCCGCGGGCGGGCAATTCATTCCTGGTTCTCTGAGGTGTACGAGTCGGATGGGTACGACACGGACGCGTTGAGGATTATTTCTCGCATTCCTCGCGTGTCCGTGCCGTCGACCCCGTCGTCAAGGACCAGCTCACCTGGATTTGAGATGACGGGTGATACTACCCTCCATTCGGCTCGAGATGAATGGGTGCCAGACGTTTGGCCTGCCGACGTGAAGCTCTTAAGTGGGCAACACAACCCACGAAACTGGAAGTTTACTCGCGTCCCGACTGGAGTCCGAGGCGGTGTTGGATGCGGCTGCGCCGTCCGATGCACCGCTCTCACCTGTCTGAATGCCCGTCAAAGCCGGTTTTGCAACGAGAGTAACTGTGCGTTCGCTGGTGGGTGCGGCAACGCCATTTGCGAAAGCACAGCACTCCAGATCTGCAGAAACACTCGTACGGGCATGCGGGGGTTGGTGACCAAGCGAGCCATTCCGGCGGGGGAGGTAATCGGGCAGTATTTCGGGCACGTACAGCTCTTCGGTCCGCCGTGCCGCACCGCTCCAGCGAACGACGGTTACCGGATGCATTTGAAGACGCGTTCTTCCGGCAACAAGTACATGGGTATCGACGCTCTACACGAGGGCGGTCACCTACGCTTGATGAACCACCACTGCAACGGAGCTGCTCGTTTCCACGAGGTCCAGACTGGCGGTACGCTGACGGTGATCGGAGTTACCGTGCGGGACGTGTACCCGGGGGAGGAGATGACTGTCTCTTACGGAGATAGGTTGTGGTTTTTGTGCAGATGTGGGTGGTGGGGCTGTCAACATCGTCACCTCCAGCACTTGCCGTCGATTTCGGCGGCCTGATCTCATCGTTGACGCGGACTCGCTCGAGCGATCGGTACCATCGTCTCGTATCACTTTCTTTTTCTGTTCATTCTTCTGACTCTAGCCTACGGTGTAGCTGTAGTTTGTTGCACTTGTCTATTCAAACCTCAACATGTTCGCTTTCCTGGAAATTACAGCCTATCATTCATATACAAATCCAAAGTAGATCACCCCCAGTAACTACAGTGCCATGCCCCATTTCAATGTCTACACGAACATACATATCCCCCCAAACTCGTTTTAAATCAGGCTTGGCTCATCAACAAGTGTAATCGAGAGTGTTTTAAAGAACTAATACCTTACGTATCGACTGTATCTACATTGACTACATTTCTGCTTCATAACCATGCCGTGGTAGAATCTTCTTCATTCGAGATTTCTCCTCCTCCTGTGCAGATCAGCTCCTTCGTCGGCAACCATACAAAAATGGCGAGGGTAAGCAAATAAGACGGATATATACGGCTTTGATATTATACTGACCGCGCATTACTACTGTCCTAGCGGGGTCGTCGTCCTGGATACCATAACTACAGTACCAATGAACTTATGCTTCTCTGCACCGTGGCAGACAAGCATAAGCCTTTGGGGAGAAATATGTGGGAGGCTGTGGCTCTAGAGTACAGTTCGAGGCGTAGCAGGAACTGGCTCGAGAGAGACTATGACTCTCTGCGCCGAAAGTTCCGGAACCTGTACGGAAAACCAAAGCCCACCGGCAACAACGGGGAGATCCCTCCTAAACTCCGTCCCATCGCTTTAGCCCACGAGATCCAGTGGGCAATTGAGAAGAAGGGGGCGCTCATACCTCTCATGACGGGTTCGACCGGGGTGAAGACGACGCCCACTTGCTGCGTGACGTCGACGTGGCGCTGAACCCGACGGAGGGTGATGAACCGGCGGCTGGCGCCGACACAGGCGAAGAAGAACGCCCCCTCAACTCTGCCAGTGAAGACGAAGCCGAAGAAGAGGAGGAGAGCCAGGCATTCTCGGAAGACTTCACGCAATTCGCGCAGGGCTCTCCCAGAGAGTCGCAACAGGGTTCTAGTACTGCGAGGGGGGCAATCATTACGCCCATGGGCAACTTCGACGCTTCGCTTGAAAGCGAGATTTGGTCAGAAGACGAGGACGCGTCCGCGTCCCAGGATGCGGCTCCAGACGGTGATATCGAGGGGGCGGCACTGCTGTTGACCGGGGTGGAGCTCCGCCTGATGAAGTTGACGGACGCAAACAAGAGCCTACTGTTTCTTCTAACACCGCGGTGCCCGCGGACGCTGTTGGGCTTGGTGCGGTAACGACTCCTACGACTTCGAGCCGAACTCGTCTCACGTTGGGCACGGCACCATCTCCGCGCACTACGATAGCAAAAACCAAGTCCGCCGGACGACCAAAGGGGGCGAAGAGTCCTTCCGTTGCGCCCCGCCCGACCTACGCTTCCCCACACGGACCTCCACTTTCGCGCGATCCAACTCGAGCCGTCGAGGACGCCCAGGAAATGTCGAGGAACAGGAAGAAAAACACCGCGAGCAATAGGTTGGGTGGGTGTGACCTTCGGGTCATGCGGGACAACTTGGACGAACTTACGAATCGGTCGTCTGTTGCAGGAGACAAGCGAGACGCGCCAGAGAGCTCTAGAGTTGGAGCGACGTACGCGAGTAACAAGCGCGCTCGGGCCAGAAAACGTCTAGACGAGCTACGCAAGGACCTAGACGACGCCGAGGAGAAAACCGCCGTCGCCAGAAACGAGATGATACAGATCCTCGTCTTCATGCGAGAAGACGCCGATCGCCGTGCAGAGACTGAAGACCGCCGCCGCCGTGAAGACCGAGAAGCGCAATTATCGGCAGAGAGGAAGGAGCGCGAGGAGAGAGAGCTTCTTCGGCGTGAAGAAGCTGTTGCAGCCGAGGTCAGACGTTGTCAGGAGGTGGACGAGGCCAGGGCAATCAGGGAAGACCAACTTCGAAAGGAGGCCAAGGTGGCAGCCGAGGAACGACTACGCTACGAGAAGCGTCTCGAAAGAGATAGAGTCGAATCTCGGGAAAGACACGAGCAACTCATGCTTCTAATTGCGACGATGCAGCGCGGGAATCAACAAGGCAGCTGCAATCTCTGAAGTAAAAGTGGGCAGCGATAGCAAGCAGTATCGACGCTAAGATTTCATAATGTATTATGCATTGTCTTCAACCCCGTGGAAGTGTGTAGTTCGTATTTCGCTGATGCCTACAGTGCGGACTCTGTAGTTAGCCAAACGAAAGAGGTTGTCGAGCCGCATCCTCCGTTTAGCCACATCGTAGGGAAGAGGTAATAGGAGTCGGTGGTATACCTTTTCCACCGACCCCATTCCCCATTCTGCAGACTGCCGTATGAACGTAATGGCCCCCGACATGACCTTGGCCGCCCTACGAACTGAAGGCACCAACCGCCCGAGATCACCTTCTTTGAGTGGTGTAAGAACACGCCCTGTCATCTCTTGGCCACAGGGGAAGGCGCTATCAGCCACGATTCCGTACCGAGCGTCGGGATTCAGGTCTGGTTCGGATAGTTTGCGCCGAAAATCCAGAGATGTATCCCCGTCGTTCCAGCTACCGGGACAGTTGTGCTTCGCCCACACAATTAGTCCGTCGGCGCTGAAGCACAACGTCCCGGTGACGAAGACGCTGTGCAGCCAACCGTTGTAGTGTGCGTTCTGCACGTCAGGATCGGAAGGCTGTTGCACCTACAACCAGTAAATCAATTAATAAATATTCAGTACCATTCACCATTTCAAATTGACCGTACGAACCCTGTAGTTTTTGCCATCTAAAAATCCCCAGGTAAACTGCACCAAGTGATGCCGGCGATCTACCAAGCGGGCAAGTGCCTTTTGCCGCTCTGGGGATGGCCAGACAATTCGCGCCGGCGAGAAGTCATGCAAGGCGCGTGAAAGCGCTACCTCCGCTGAATTCAAAACGCGAGCCAATGTAGACGGCGGCACGCCAAACTCCTTACATAAAGATGCACGTTGCATCGACCCTACGTAAAGGCTAACAGCAAGCCTAACACTTGATGGTGTTGCTGCAGCTTGCGAGGCCGTCCTCCTTGAGGATAATAGCTAGGAATGTCGTAGAAGCTCGAGAACCGAGTCAAAAGCGCGCAGAATGCACCCCTCCACACAGATAACGCGGCAACGAGCAAGTCAGTAGAGACGAGCATTTACAACACACACAAAATAGAATTACTTACCGAGATAGACTCGTAGTGGTAATGAGGTTTTCGTCGGAGCCTCGTTGCCACGTGTCCATCCAACTCGCCTCCGTAGGATCCTTGAGGCACGCGAGCGTCACGTAATGGCGCATCCGCACCATGCGTCTCCATTCACAGCGGAGTATCTCCTCATGGAGCCGTCGGCGCAAAGCACGCAGTCTGTCAGACTGCCTCCTACGTCTCTGCGTCGCCGCACACATCGCTAGCAAAACGCCACTGGCCACCATCACCGACTCGGCAGCTAAGAAGAGAGGAAAGTGTGAGCACCTGAATCATGTTGCGGACAAAGGGTGCAATCATGCCAACAGTCGCGCTGACTTCAACGACTTCGTTCTAGATTTTGTCCCGCTAGCAACTGCCCCCTGATCCAGGTATAACCAAATCTATATGTTCACCCAGCGCGGGACCTTATACACAGGACATAATCAAACATTTGACATGGTTTCGGCTGTCGTTCTCGACACGTGCGTTTGATTCGATTTTTAATGAGTGTGTTTGACTGATTAAAGGGGGTATAAAAATGTTTCGATAAAACAGTTTTATTTTAGTTTTGGAAGGCACCCAGTGTGGAATGGAGAAAAGTGAAAGAGCCAATGAGGAGACAGATATTACTAAGTATCCGCTTTGTTTTCCTTGGAGTTTTGCCTTCTGGGGCAGGCAGAGATGTATTAAAATCTCTTAAAAGTGGTCGCTGGATTTTTCTTGGATTTCCTTCTTTTCAAAGTCTTCTTCACTCTGTTCCGCAACCGAAACACGCGCTGAGACCAAACCCAAAATATAAGCGCGTGCATCAAAGTCCGTCCTTCATCCCCGAAAAACATTTGCATCTCGCTAAGAGTTGGGCTTCGTGATGCTACAGGCCTGGCGTAATTCACACCACACTCCTGCGAGCTTCTGCAAGCGTTATCGGGCTGTCTGGCCAGCTTGGGTTATCCACAAGCCCTTCCCCACACCTGCAGTTTTCGAATATATACGTAAGTACAGTGCCAATTTCTCGCAGTCTCAACAAGTTGCAACATCCAACTACGTCTCCGCAACCACCCGAGGTCCACGTTTAGTTAAGCCGGTAAGTCCAATGTCACCTTCCTGCCAGGTTTCGCCAGTCCAGCTTCGAATGAGCTTTATCCAACACGCTTGGGCACAAGGGCATTCCCAAAAGATATGCTCCAAGGTCTCTTTGGTGTCGTAGCATTCCGTCAGCTTTCTGCAGCCATTGTGTTGCGCTTTTCCGGCATAATACAAATTCAGTTGCCGGACTGCGAGGCGATAGCTGACCCATACTTGGTACTCTGTCAATTCGTTGTGATGAGCCCACAACTGCTTTGGCGTCTGCTGCATCAGTGCTGCTTGCCAGGTACTGTTCTGCATCACCTCTTCTAACCTTATGAGTTGTCTTGCCAATGTTGCTCCTGCCCCTTTGTACCGTTTGAACGGTTGCTTTTTCAGAGCGACCAGCACATGTCTGTTGGCAATGGAGTCCTGTACTCGCCACGGGAACCCGTGAATCCTGGGGTGGGCATAAAAAATAATGCTTCCTTGGTGCTGGAACCTCTGCGTTTTTGTCGTGTCGGCTGCTATCTCTGAATCGTCTCCGCAGGTTGCTTTGACTTTCCAGTGAATCCCATTTGGGAGCTGTTCAACACTTCTCATATTCGTGTGCTTACCAGTGGTAAGTTACCACGTGAGCGTTGTGTACTACATGTATACCCACAAAGCGATTAAAAACACGACTTCTTCATGCACCGTCCCTCGAGGTATCCGAATAAATCCCTCCCAAAACTGAAACGACTCTCCGTCCACCTGCGTGCGGTCGCTTTTCATTCCCGAAAAAGACCTCCTCGATCACACACGCGAGAGGCATCGAATGAGTCGTGACCCTGTGCCGGATCCTATCGCCCAACGTGAGCCAAGTCCAAGCCGCCCCACTCCACCAAGAAGAAAATCCAAAAAGAAGAAAACTTCGTCCACAACCAAGAAATCGAGGGGCTGGGGGCCCTTCCAGTCCGTGCTCAAGGAACGATCCGTCGACTTCAACCTCACGCTCGACGTGCAGAACTTGCAGCAACAAGTGCGGGACCTCATAACTCTCAGAGATGTGCTGAGTACGAGGTCGATGCTGCAGCGGCACTCGCCCAACGGTTCACTCTTCCACGTGGTGAAGGAGTACTTCCACGTGTTTAGAACGGGGTGGGCCGTCCAGGAGTCAGGACGCAAGAGACTTGTGGGGGAGCAGCACCAGAGGCAGTTCTTGCACAGTGTCATGGATCCGGAGGTGGACGTGGACGTGGACAACGGACTGCGAGGTCCGGACGTCATGGCCGAGCAGATCATCATGTACTCGACATTCATCAAGTTTATTCGGACGACATTGCAGTCCTACGATATCGTAGCGGCAGACGACTCAATCGTTATCAAGACGCATGCGAGGCTGAGATTCCAGGTGTTGAGGAAAACGATCGAGAAGATTTTCCCCCACGTCATTGGTGACGAGTGTTTGGTGGCACAATTGGTGGGTCAGGAGGTGGAGCCTGCGATCGGTCTCACGTTTTTCTTCAACTCGGACGGCAAGTGCTGTCGATATGAAATGGATATGGACTTTGTGGGGGCCTTCGCCAGTATCGTCAAGGACCCGGTAAAGCTGGAGATACTACTTGGGAGAGCACTGATAGCCGAGAACTGCATGTTTGGCGTCCTTAAGGAGCCCAGATATCCGCAAATTCAAGCCGGTACTCTTCTTGAAAGCGCCTTGGAAGACGAGCGAAGTCGCCTTGTGGGAGAGCTGGAAAAACTGCGAAACTGCACAAAATCCGATGCTGGGGTTCTGCACGGTCCATCAGTGTTTGTGCCAACTAAAGTCACTCACATCCACAACGACGCGCTGTTCCAGCGGATTGTCGACGACTACTATCTCGTGTTTGAGAATGGGTACCGAAGTACCGACAACCAAGAGCACGTCCAAGCAGATTTTATCTCGCAGATTTTTGTGCCTTCCGGAATGGAGGATCCCCACAAAGGTGGAAAATACGTTCAGACAAGATGGCGAGTGCTTTGCGAGTGCTTTGACGTGCTTGAGTTCAAGCAGACAAGCGTATCCTCCATCGAGTACAACGACCAGGAGGATATGTGTGTCATTCGCTCCAGGGCGAGTTACACTCTTCAGCTAACGCTCCGCAGTCTCGAGTTAGTTTTCCCGCACGTGTTGTCAAACAGGTCGTTAGTCATAGCGCTAGCGGGGAGTCTGATCGTCGTCCCGTCACAGCTCATGTTCACGATCGAGACTGAAACGGGGCTGGTAGCTCACGTCGAGGAGCGCATGGACTTCGTCGGGGCCATCGCCGCGTTGCTCCAGAACCGAGAGGCCGTGTCCTTCGTGATGTCGCAGGCTCAGCTTTCTCTCGACGGCGTGAGTTGCTTCAGTCCGTATCCCGTCACACCAATTCTATCCAGCCCCCCCCCAATTGCGCCGCGAGAAATGGCAACGAGTTTTGACGTATCGGAAAAGCGCGCAACTGGCGCGTGCACAATGACGATGGCCGGCATCTTCCACGCTTGACATGTGAATATAAAACTCCATCTGCGAGCATTATACGGACAAGTAACAAGAAGTAAGAGTACTACATGCACTATGTATCAAGGGTTGTATCCGATGCATCGATAACCTCATGCTTGCAGAAATTGCGGATATTTGCTTCAACTTGATAGCAAAAACAAATCGCTTGGACTGGTTACATTCCTGTATAACTTCATCTGCAATCGCAAAATTTATCCGTTGCCGCTAAGTGAAGCCAGCCAGTTGATCGCAAATTCGCGCTTGTCGATGCAGCGAGGGGTCCCAAAAGGTTGCGGCGGTGAAGCCACGAACGTCCATTACGTACCAGGTAAGGTTACAGTCTGGCGTTCGTAAGTTGCGAAGCGTAACCACCGGTACGTACTTTTTAAGTAAATCTCGCCTGCCCTAATCACTTCTTCATCAACCAATCACAGTCCGTTCTACTCATCGTCCACCTTTGGCAAGCCGCTTTTTACCACAGATAATCTCCGTTACGCCACCAAAAGCTCACCCACGGACTGCCAATTCCTCGCTTGGTCATGAGCGCCGAGCCGCGCGCGATGCCAAGCGCACTGACACTGCTTCAGCCTGCACCCTCTGCATCCTCTACCCAAGGCGCGTCCAAGAAGAAGCCGCGCGGACGCCCAAGCAAGAAACCGCGCGGCTGGGGGCCCTTCCACTCGGTGCTAAAAGAACGCTCCGTGGACTTTAACTTGACGCTGGACGTGCAGAGTCTGCAGCAGCAAGTGCAGGACCTGAGCACGCTGCGGGATATCCTCAGCACGCGCACAATGCTGCGTCGGGACTCGCCCGACGGTTCGCTCTTCCACGTGGTGCAGGAGTACCTGCGGGTCTTCCGCTCCGGCTGGGCCGTCCATGAGGTCGGACGGAAGCGTCTGCTGGACGATCAGGACCAACGCGCCTTTCTGCACAGTGTCATGGCCCCGGACTTGGACGTGGGCAACGACCTACGCGGCCCGGACATCATGGCCGAGCAGATCACCAAGTACTCAACATTCATCAAGTTCATCCGAGTGACGCTCTCGTCCTACGACATTGTGGTGGCGGAGGACTCGGTGGTCATCCGGACGAAGGCGAAACTCAAGCTGCAGGTGCTACGCAACACCATTGAGACGGTCTTCCCGCATATCATGGGGGACGAGTGTCTCGTGGCGCAACTCGTGGGGCAGGAGGTGGAGCCCGACATCGGCATCACCTTCTCGTTCAACGCCGAGGGCAAGTGCTGCAAGTACGAGTTCGACGTAGATTATGTAGGAGCGTTCGCTAGTATAGTGAAGGACCCTAGGAAGCTCGATATGTTGTTAGGCAAGGCGCTCATCGCGGACAACTGCATGCTCGGACTGCTGGAAGCTCCTGGACGCAGCTACGAAGTCGCGCTCCGGTTGGAGGACGAACGCTCTCGACTGGTGGACGAGCTGCAGAATCTCACGGACACGGCCGAGAGCCCCACGCTGCTCCCGCGCGGGAACCCGCGGGGTCACGCGGCGCTCCAGCGAGTGGTGGACGACTACTACGACGTCTTCGCGAAGGGGTATCACGTACAAGGCGATCGCAAGCTCGAGCGTGTGTCGGGACACACTCAGGACGAGTTTATTGCCCAGTTTTTCGTGCCTGAAGCAGCAGGGGGCCCACAAGTCGGCGGACGATACGTGCAGCGGAGATGGCGAGCGCTGAGCGAGTGCTTTGACGTGCTGGAGTTTCAGCAGATGAGCACGTTGCCCGTTGAGTACAAGGACCGCGAGTCCACGTGCGTCATCCGCTCCACCGCCAGCTACGCGCTTCGAATCACGCCGTACACGATCGAGTCGGTGTTCCCGCACGTCCTGTCGGACCGGTTGCTAGTGGCTGCACTCGTCGGGAACGTGCTCGAGGTGACGTCCAAGCTCGTCTTCACCTTCGAGACGGACACGGGTCGGATCGCGCGCATCGTGGAGCGCATGGGGTTTGTGGAGCCCATGGCGGCGTTGCTGCCGAACCGAGAGGACCTGTCCTTCGTGTTATCCCAAGCGTTGCTGTGCCTGGACGGAGTCAGTTGCTCCAGTCCGCCCCCGGTTCGTACACAGCTCCCTCCGTTGACAGCGCTTCAAGAGACCTCGGAGAATCGCGCTACCAACACGCGCACGCTTACGATGGCCGACATCCTCCACCCGTAACAAACCGAGTGTGTAAATTTACCAGTAAATCTGAGCCTGCAGCGCGAGTGCTTCGGTGTGACGCTAATTGTGCGGCCGAGTCACGCGTGGCATGACACTTCAACGTCGCTTCAACACGAACCGACGCAGAGATATCCTGGAGTCGCCAGCCCCAGTCGTAGTAGCATGTCGGAGCCCAAGGGCCCACCGTCCATGGGCGATGCCAAGAAGCCGAGCAAGAAGAGTTCGAGTCGGCCGTCAGTAGCTGCTCCGGTCTCTCAGCCGCCGGTGCAAGCCCCCGTCGCGACGTCTGCTCCTCCGGTCGGTGCAGTGCCCAAAGTTCCTCGAATTCCGCTGGCCGAGCCCAAGCCGGACGCCGTCAGCTCCGAGTCCAAGCGCAAACCGTCCAAGAAGCGAACGTCGTCGACTTCGCGAGCGGGAGACGGCAGTGGCCCGACGTCGAGAGAGTCCACTCCTCCAGGTCCATCTGGACCATCGGGGCCCGACGCAGTGTCAGCAGCGGACGCTGCGGCGGTGGCGAAGCACAAGGAAGACGCGGAACGTGAGAAGCAGGCCAGACGAGAAGCCAAGAAGCAGCGCGCCAAGGAGATCGAGGAGGCAAAACGCCGAGAAGATCTGGCCAAGCAGGCGCTTGAAGAGGCCCAACGTCTCGAGGAGCAGCGACAGCGTGAAGCTCGACAGAAGCAGCAGGTCGAAGCGCTGAACGCCAACGCAGAAGAGTGTCAAGAAGAGGCCGACGACTACGATGACGAAGGGTTTGAGAACTACGACGAGGACTTTGAGCAGGAAGAAGTGAGCCAGCCAAAGTCGACGCCACTGCCTGGGGTGGGCGCCAAGACGAGCGCCAAGAATCGAGGCGGGCGCTCAAGTGAGATGGCGGATGAAGCGGAGATGAAGAGGATCCAACAGGCGATGCAGGCGGAGTCGAAAGGCCTGCTGTCGGCTTTGTCGCGGCCCTCGAGCTCTTCCGAAGTGGTGCCGAGTAGCAGAGGCGAGGAACGGTCAGCTGATGCTCGACCAACAACATCCATCGCGTCGTCCATTGCTGGCTTGAAGCAGTCACTCGATCCTCGGGCCAAGCGTGCCAAGGAGATACTCGAGCGTCGCAAGTTCGAAGTGGAGAAGTTCTCGTTATTCCAGCAGAAACCGGTGAGTGAACAAGATAAAGTGTTGAGTCGTCTGAGGAGGGGACTGGTGCAGCAGGCGTTCGTCCAGACGACGGACGGGTCCAGATCTCTGGGAACGCAGACAAAATCTCCCGAGACGCACGACAAGAGCATGCACTTCCCGGACGACATTGGCATCGACAAAGACTCCAGTTCTAGTACCGACAATAACGAGGACGGAGGAGCCGCGTCCTCTTCATCGACGAGATTTTTCAAGTTCTTGGAGCACGCCGCGTATGTCTGCGAGACGCTGGCCGTGGAAAACGTGATGGCATGTGAAAGAGAAGCCCAAGGGAACCAGGAAGAGATCGCGAAAAAGGCTGGAGAAGACGAGGGGAAGGAAAGTGAGGACAAGACGACGGGGAGACGCTATCAACTGTCCAAAGCCTCGAGACTGGATCAAAAGCTCGTGTTTCCCAGCAAGAAAGTCGACTCGCTACCGTCTCTTGAGCAAATTCTGCAGGGTCGGGACCTGGTGGCTCTCCGGTTCTCGCCATCTGTGTCTAGTACGCTATTGACTTGCTATGGCGCTGCCTACGGTGCTGGTAAAGGTGAAAATCAACCCCAAGAACCATCGAAATTCTTCAAGGACAAGACCATCTCATGCATTTGGGATGTCAATTTACTGAATCGCCCCCTCCATCTCCTCAAGAGCGAAGGCGTAGCGTCCGCAGCTTGTCTTAGCCCCTCGCGAGACCTTTTTGTGGTGGTGGGCACGGAAGACGGCAGTGTTCACGTGTGGGATCTCCGACCTCAGTCCATGATCCAGTCCGCGAGTCCACCAGTCGATGGCCTTGCAGTTTGTACACCGGCGTACTCAACCTGCGGCATGAACTACCGCGCGCCAGAGCAGCACTCGTCGACTGTTGTTGCGTTGGAGCCTATCGATCGGAGTAAGGGCAGCGGCGATAGTGGAGGGACATTCCAGTTTGGCTCCATGGACGACCGAGGCGTCTTGATCATTTGGAGCTTGATCGATTTTGACTCCGCGGACGAAGCATTGGCCACCGACAAGTGCGTTCAGATCGGAGGCAACGTGAAGATGGTCATGAACACGCGCATCGATATGCAACAGCAGTATTTAACGCCGTTCGTGCCTCCAAAGCAGCCAACGCGCAGAGGCTCGAAGACCAGCGTCCTCCCTCTTTCTCCTACTCCTGTTGCATCGCGAGCCCTTGCTCAAGTCGGCCCCGTTGTCGCAGTGCTGAAGTTCTTCCCACACGACCCCAACCAGTACGGTATTGCTGGTATACATTGCACTCTCGAGTTGAACGTAGGTTCTAACCTGTGTGTTCTCTTTCGGTAGGTTTGTTGTTGGAACGCGCACAGGTCAGCTTGTGCGGGGCCATCGCTTCGAGAAAGCTTCCTCTCGGATGATGTATCAGCGAGAGCAGAGCTTAAAGACTACAGACGCTTCGGCTGGTGTTGTGTGCATCGGCTTCCATCCGCTCGAATCGGACTATTTCCTCGTGGGCTACGAGGATGGAAGTATCTGGTACGTGTGTTGTCTGCTGCTTTATCCTCCCCAAATGCTAGGACTGACGTTGAATCGTTCGTGTTACAGTTTATACCACGCCGAGGTGTCCTTGTGCCTGACTTCGTGGGAAGAGGTGGCCTTTGGCGTCAACGTCTGCGCCGTGGCCTGGTCCCCATCGCGCCCTGCAGTCTTTTATGGATCGTTCTCCAACGGCACCGTGCTTGTGTGGGACCTGTTGGGGTCTACCAGCGTACGAGTTCCCAAAACAAAAAATCTAAGGACTGGAGCTAGATTTTAACATGATGTTGACTCGTGTATTTGCACAGGGACCAACGCTGTCGCACGAGCTGGATGCGCTGAAGGACGTATCGCCCGTGGAATTGGCGTCGTCGTTGTATCCACTGGTTCTATCGTAAGTTTTCCAGGTCACTGATAGACACTGAAGTCCGTTGTTAACGTAGTTTTGATGCAGGGCGGAGAAGATGCGGACGTCTCGTCCTGCAGTGGCCTGGCGCATCGACCCCGCTGTATCGCCATTCCAGTTCGCCATCCACGAGTTGGGTCCGGAGTTCACTGTCCGCGCCCCGTTGGAGCAGCAAACGGTGGCGAAAGTGCTAACGTATATTCTTTGAGAGGAGGTTGTCGTGGCTTGCATTAATGGTAGGGCGAGAGAGGGAGCAGGTGAAAACTCAATAGCAGTTCAAGCATACAGACAGAGTGGAGGTGTTGCCTATGTTGCACTTGTGCCAACCGTGTAGGAGCTGGAAGATGTTGGCGACCACGCCGATTCTCGAAACAGTCTGGCGTAGACCCCGTCCCGGAAGCGAAGGAGCTCTGCGTGGGTGCCTCGGTCCACGACTTGTCCGCCGTCAATGACGTAGATGCTGTCGGCGTTCCTGACGGTGGCGGAGTCGCCTGGATGTGCTGCGATCACAGTCGTTCGACGCACCCGCTGCGCGACGATGGTGTCCAGAGCTTGTTGGACGGCGATTTTCTCGCTCTCCGCCCCGAGAGACCGCGTGGGCTCGTCCAGAAGCAAAAGTCTGGTATCCTGAAGCACGGCGCGGGCAAGTACAATGCGTTGTCTCTGACCTGGTGAGAGCTGAAGCTGACCGCCCACCCGTGTTGCGTATCCGTCAGGCAGTCGAGTTATGAAGGCGTGAGCATGAGCTACCTCGGCCGCAGCGACGATCATATCCAGAGTTGGTGGAGCTGCCATCCCATACGCAATGTTCTCCGCGATCGTGCCCAGGAACAATGTCGGCTCCGGACCTACGAAGCTGATTTGAGCTCGCAGCCACGACACATCCAACGATCGTATATCGACACCGTCCAGCAGAACGCGGCCGCTGTTCCCTGAAGCTGAGCTCAAGTCGTAAAAGCCTTCGAGCAGCGCAAACACAGTGGAGATTCCAGCACCTCGGGGCCCGCAGAGAGCCACAGTCTCTCCGGCTTGGATGCGAAGCGAGAGTCCGTTGAGAATCAAAGAGCTCGGGCGTGTCGGGTAGGCGAACTTGACGTCTTGTAGAGTCACGCTGCCTCGGAGCATGGGGCTTTGTGGCAATGGGCTGTGCTCTCCATCCGACGACGACGGGGATGCAAGTGGCGGGGCTAATCCATTGGCACTACCGGCGACGATCGCGGCATCACGCAGAGCGAAAATGCTCGCACCCGCCTGCTCCGCGCCGCTGATACAGTTCATCCAAGCGACTGCAAGTCCTAACGAGTGAGCCGAGAAGAGCACAACCAGAAACGAGCGAGTAAGCTCGCGGAACGAGGCGTCACCGTAGTGCACGAGCACTCCACTCAACCAGCAGGCAAGTGCAGAGGCAGCGACCATGACTACGGCACTGAAGCCTCGAGCGACAGCCTCGTGCTGTGCGTGGTGCCGGGTGTGCCGCAGAGGACGTTGAAGCAACGCCTCAAAGCTGGAGCACCACGAGTTTTCGAGTCCCAGCGTCACTACCGCCTGACGGTTGCGCAGAGCCTCATTCACGTGAACTTCCACAGCGTCTTCCGATTCAGTCTCGCCGAGTGAGGACGTTGGCTTTGGAGTGTGCGGGTTGCAGATGGCCTCGCCGATAAGCAGCAGTGGCAGTGCGGCCAGCAGCACGAGCGTGAGCATCCAGCTTCCTCGCCAGAAGGCTACGATAAGGGATGCCGCTAACGTACAGAGTATCTGAAGCTTGTAGCCTTGAGCCCGTCCGATCACCAGAGAAGCTGTGGAAGCCTCCTCAGCCAGCGACTTGGTCAGCACCTCAGCAGTGTGCTGCGGGGCATCAAAGAACGGCAGCGGTTGTGCCAGCAGCGAGTTGAAGTGCAGATCTCGGAGGCGAGAGGCCACGCGCTCCGTTGCAGCGTCCAAACAGAAGAGCTGGATGCTCTGGAACACGACGATGACGGCTGCTCCTGCGCTCAAGAAGAACCCGTGCCTCATGACAAGCGGACGCAGCGTCTTGACGACGTTTGCGGCGTTCTCCGTCTCCAGCAAGCTCGAGTACGTCTCTGTCATGTCGGCCAGCATCCTGCTGACCAGCACGCCGAGCATCGGAGCGGCCAGTCCAACGACCACCGAAGCCACGAGGCCGAACGCCAGGAACTTGCGTTCGGGGCGGGCGAGAGCTGTGATGTCTCGCTTCGTGAGCTTCGTCGGGGACGTCGGCGTCGCCTTGGTCACTCGCCGTTGGGATCGCATGGCTGCCGTCGACTCCGCACTCAAAGTCCGTTCATGCTCCCGCACGAACGTTGGCTGGGTGAGACGCAGACGGCGGTAGAAGCTGTTGCCGCGGTGCAGCAGCTCCACGTGGGTCCCCTGCTCGACGATCTTCCCCGCCTCCAGCACCATGATCTTGTCGGCGTACTCCACAGCCGCCGCGTTGGCTTGGCGCGTGCACAGGAGCATCGTCGTGCTGCCAGCGCCCACAGCTCCGCCGAACCTCGACAGCAGTTCTTGAGGACTGAGTGCGAGTTCGTCCAGCAGCAGCAGCTTCGGCTCACGGATCAGCGCTCGAGCCAGCGCGATGCGCTGTCGCTGCTGCGTCGTCAGCTTGACGGCTCCGTTCTCGCCGACGCGCGTGCTGTATCCATCAGGCAGCGACCGGATGAAGTCGTGGACGTCGGCCCGCTGAGCCGCGTTGACCACGCGCTCCTCCATCTGGCCGCTGCTCCGCCCGCTCAGCTCTCGCAGCGCGACGAGCCCCATCATGATGTTGTCGAAGATGGACGCGCGGAACAGCGTCACGTCCTGCGTGACGACGCCAAGTTGCGCTCGCACCCACGTCGGGTCGAGCGAATTCATCTCTCGGCCGTCCAGCAAGATGAGGCCCTGCGCAGGCTCGTACAGACGCGTCAGCAGCGTCATCAGCGTGGACTTGCCGGAGCCGCTACCTCCGACGATGACAACGCACTCTCCAGCCAAGAGCGACACGTTGCAGCCTCTCAAGGCCGGACGCTGGGGTCGTGTCGGGTACGAGAAGTGCAGGTCGACTGCCATGACCGCCCCGGAGAAGGACGCGGGTCGTGGCAGCGGATTCTCGACGCCGAGTTGGCTCTGGCTAATGGACTTCGAGGGCGTCTCGAGCAGCGAGAACAGCGCGGAGGCCGCGGTCTGCGCTCGAGCCACCGCTGCGAAACTCGGGAGCAAGTGGCCAAGCGCGTGACTTCCGATGGCCACGCCCAAGAGCGTCTCGAACACCTGCGCAGGCTCTGCTTGTCCATCGTAGACCTTCTTCCCGCCGTACCAGAGGCCGACGGCGCTCATGACCCACAACGTCCCCGTCAACGTTCCCTGCAGCGCTGCGTACTTGCCGTGCTGCACAACCCGGTACCGCTCGGCGATGCGAACACGCAGCGCGTGCTTCTCGCGCACACGGCGCTGGGCGTTGAGCGCCAGCACCGTCTGCATGTTGCTGAGCGCCTCGGCAGCCACCGCGTCCGCCTCGTTGTCCGTCTCAGTGCTCGCTCGGTCCGTCAAGAGGACGAGCACGCAGACGACCACAGGGGCCACACAACTCACAGCGAGCGTCAAGTCCCAGAGCATCGCAAAGGCGACGGCGAAGCCCCCGACGAACTGCGTCAAGAATCTGCAGACAGCGCCCAGCTCCGGGCCGAGTCCGTGGCGAATCGTCGGCGCTTCACGCGTCAATTCGCCGCCCAGTGACGACGCCAGAGACGCGTTGACGTCGAACCACGGCTGGTGGGGCCCCAGCAGCACGTGCCGCAGCACCTGCTCCCTCAGCGCCCGCAGCATCCGCTCGGCAGTGTGCGACAGACACAAGTGCGCCGCGTACGCCGTAACACCCAGAGCCAGCGACAGCAGCATCAGCGTCAGCGCAGCGAAGTCCACGTCCCGTCGGTCGAACGGCGCGAAAGCTGAGAGCGCGTTCTTCACCTCCCGCCCCAGCAGCGCCCACAACGCTCCGTGGATCGTGGCAGCCAGCAGCCCCATGCTCAGGACGAAGAGGTCTCGGTGTGTGGAGAGGCGAGCGACGAGCTGGCGCAGCCCGACACTCGGCTTGACCTTCTTCTTGTGCTCCTCCTCGTCGTCCTGCTGCTCGTGCTCTTCGTCGGCAGCGACTGCGACCGCCGTCCGACCTTCACGCAGCTCCCGCAGCGCGTCGGCAATCGCGGTGGTGCGTCTGTAGCTGCTGTTGTGCGAGTGCCACAGCGACGTGTCCGTCGACCTCGGACGCGTGACGACGCCCGTGGTGGGCACCACCCGCTTGACCGACTCGACGGGCATCGACAGCAGCGCGTAGTCGCCGCGACTCGAGTTGGAGTCCACGTCGTCCACGTCCACCTCGCGGTCGTCGCTGTCCTCGAAGATCTGGCTGCTGTTGAAGCTGCAGAGGCTGTCGGTGCCTGCGAAGTTGCTGCTGTAGCTGCTGCTGAAGCTGCCGCGACCGCCTCGAGGGTGCGGAGGTCCAGGAGCCACGCGCAGAGACGGCAGCTCCATGGTTTCGTCCAGCAAGGGCTGGTCACGCGGGGCGAGACGCATCGATGGATGGTGGCGAGTCGGACAATGGGCGCGCAGTGTGTTAGGGGGGTATGTGCCGTCATGGAAGGGAAGTGCATGTGGAAGCTCGCGGCATCTTCGACAAGAGTGTCACCCAGTGAGCAGCAGGCGTGGACGAATGTAGCCATCGAGTCAGCGTGGGACTGAACTCTTGTCCTTGTGGCGACTACCGAGACGTTTCGCTTGGTCGTAACGTGATCTTTGACACGTTCAAGTGCTGGAAGATCGACGGTGGGTGGCTCGTGATCAAGACAAAAAAGTCGGCGGGTGTTGTGCGCTGTTGGCTCGGGCAGAGTGGAAGGTGTCAATTCGGTGGGAATACGCGGCTTCTGGTGGTCTGGTGGTCTCGCACTCTTTGAAAGGACTGTCAGTCGGACCTGGTACCTGCGGATTGGTGTCTCAGTCGAGCCACTTGGCTCTTGAGCTGATCACGGACTTCGAGCTGATCAGCTGAAGTAGCCTGCCCAACCCCAATTAGTGGTTGTCACTGTATTGCCCGAGCCAGCGTTGGTAGCAAGGATGCTGGATGGGACGTGAAACCATTGCACGTTGGGTCGACCCAGCACAAGTCGCAGCAATCGTTGACCGAAGTCTCAGCGTGCCAACCAACGGGAAGTAACATACCACATCGGATCGATAGGACAAGCATCCATGCACGGCGAGGGGCTCATGTTGGTGGTGTTGTAGGCGTCTCCACCGGGGGGACGAGACGCACGTTCTCGTCGGACCTTTCATCCTGCCGAAATGTCGATTAACCTTCGTGCGCAATCGAGCAAGCTCCCAAAGAACGAGTATCTTCCGAATTGTCGTTGTACAAGGCATCAGATCCAAGTCTCAGCTTCAAGTTGCTGCGCAATTCGACCTTGCCCTGTCGATCGGAGGCTCCACCTCCTGACTCACGAACTGTGCCACCTACACAATGATACAAAGCCGCGCGAGCACGGAACAGCTCTGGATTTTAATTCTTAATGGCCCAAAAAATCCAGAGCTGTTCCGTGCTCACGTGAGGGTCAAGCCTTGATACCTCGACTCAAGCAGAATCTGCATTGATATTGTATTGCACTCGTACAGTTTTAAAATGCCTTCGTAAGAAATTTATTTTTCAATTTCTAAGCACTAAACCTAAGATAATCATTCACGAGCCAACAGCAAAATCAAGATCCATCCATCGGTGAAAATGTACTACGCAAAACACTTGCAGCACCGCCGCTCCAGGGACCGCTCCGTTGCGTTGATTTTTACCAAGGCGAGAAGCTAACTCGTCCTACTAACGTTCATACAACTACATCTCATTCTTTCCGCTCTTATTCACACGTAACAATCGCAATGCCCACCTCTCGACCGGCTGAATAAACGAGGTACGGTCGAAGCAGAATCGCTATGCGTGATGTGGGTACGAACGTTGCTGCGGATTGCAAACACGTCGTCGTCGTAATGAATACACGTTGCTGTCGCTCGAGTGTAGTAGATATAATCCGTTGTCGCTTGAGTGCATAAGCTGCAGCAGGTATTATAACTCAATGCAAGTTACAAAGTCCAACAGGTATTTAGTCCTAATCTCAACTGGATGGGTCAACATAACTGCACAGTTTAAACATCAAACAGGCTATTCAAAGCTACAGGCAGACTTTAATCCTATCTCTTGGATGTAGTCGTACCGCTTATGCAGGTTATAAAAATAGTAAGGATTCCAACCTCATTCCAATCCCAGGTAGGACTCTGGATATAAAATCCAGAGAATAGGGGGAAACCATCTCGTTCGTTTTCCTCAGCATGCGTGGCATGCTCCGGACGGCGAATGAAAGTCCGAGAAAGCGGAGAAGCTATTTCTTGGGTTACGCAAGGACTGCACTGGATCGAGACCGGCTTTGGATTTTTGCCTTCGGGACCAATTTTGGATAGTTATCGGATATGCTGTATCCATATCGGATAACTATCCAAAATTGGTCCAGAAGGAAAAAAATCCAAGGAAAATCTGGGCGGCTACTTATGAAGCATGGGAGCTAAAGGGTTAAGGATTTATGTCTCCTATTGGCTCTTTCACTTTTCTCCCCATTCCACACTCCAGTATCAGAACAGCTTTGGCAACGGCAACAAACTGCAATAATGGACCCCCAGAAGCCGCAGAAGACCGTGGACGCGCCGCCCAGCTACCCCTCAGCTGCGGGCCAGCCCGTGCAAGTTGACGCCTATGGCCGACCAATCGTGGAAGCTGTGCCCGCGCCGCCCGGCAGCATCCCGCAGGCTGTTGTGCACACGCGCGTGGTGCCCAACAATTCGAATATTCGCCGCGACGCCCAGGGTAACGCTCTGTGTAACCGGTGCTCGGCGCCGTACCCCCTGCCGGCAGGTTGCACCAGCTGGAGATGCCGCAGCTGCGGGGAGCTCAACAACGCCAGCGTGTACGGCAACGAGTGGTGCAACATTCTCTAAAGAGAGAGGGGAAATGAGTTTTTTAGCTAGTGTTAACGAGAGAATGAGAGTCACTTTCCCCCTTGTTCATGACACGGTTAGGCACCATAGTGCACTTCACTTCTAATCGACGCAAGGAGAATTGAGATTTCACATCCCAACCGTATCAAACTCTGCAGCGTATCTGCCGCATTGCGATGCGCGTCCGCCATACATCGTAAGCTTAAGTCTGTTGCAAAGCTCTGAGTGCCCAAAACGTAACCTGTACCTGTGACGGTGCCGCCACTCTGGACTGGGAACTCTTTCGTATCTCCAGGAGAATCCTCGTCTCGAGCAAAGGCAAAAGCGTTCGGGTTCGTTTCTTGGAGCCTCCAAGAAATCTCCCGCCTTCAGCTTTCACCATCTTGAAGCGACTCAATTTGATGTGGTTCGCCCAGGCTCGGCGTCGCTGAGCATGCCACAAACGTTTCCTCACTCCACTGCACTGGGGTGTGTAGTCGTCCTTAGCTGCGACGAAAATGGTGTCCACCTCATGTGCAGGAGCTCTTACATGTCGATTGCATTGCTACTGTCGGGCGTCCAGCAACGTCGCATACCGAGCCACGCAGTCCAGGTCCTCAGTGGTGTTGAGTCACAGTAAGAAGGAGGACGAACCCTTCGCTGATGAACTTGAAGGCGAGCACGAGAGTGAAGAAAGCGCCCAGCGATACGACGGTGTAAAACGTGCCCACGGCGACCGTCCGCTTGAGCGTTCGAGGTTCGAACACCTCGTCGACCTTCGGGGTGTCGTCCGCGATAATGGTCACCGTCACTTCGTCCGAAGCGGGCAGAGGCAGCACTTGGTGGGAACCCATGGACGTCCGGTCTTGTTGCTTGGTGAGTGCTGGTACTTGAGCTGCAGTCGGCAGATTCGCTAGTGCGGTCAACGGCGGAAGGACCGCGTCAAGAAAGACAAGACATGATCGGCTCAGTTATCATCAGAATGTCCACAACGCGCGCATAGACCGTGGTGCCCACATGTCGAGAGCTGGAGGCACCAAAAGTCTGAAAGCTTCCGACCAGCACAGTATGCCGGTTGATTCCATGTCACACGACGTGGCTCCCGATGGACTCCATCAGCGCTCCATCATGGAGCGCTGATGCTTGGCATCGGGACTACCGTATCTATCGCGAGGAAGGCAAAGGAGTGCTTCACTGGGGTTGAAAGCCAACTCGGACTGTAACAAGGCTATCGAGGGGGGGGCAACCCTAAACTTAGGACGTGCTGCAAGGCTTGATGCCTGGACTTCGTTGGATGCAAGTGTCATGTGACCAAAAGATGCGGACGCCACGGTGCGTGGGTTCGCCTTCAGTGCGCCGACTGTACTTACATGTATTACGCTACATGTCATACATGTCATGGACAAGCCGGTAGAATCACATGCTTGTGTGGTTTCGGCACACAAAGTGCATTCTTTCACACAGGAATGTCAAGGTCTCACACATGATTACGTCGTTTCACAAAGGGATGTGGTACCAGCACACAAAATCCTGGTTTAGCACACAGTTTCTGACGGATCCACACGCGTACAGCATCCGTCCATCACACGACCTTTTCAACCAATCATATCCTGGCTGTGTTTGTGCTGGGGCAGTACCAAAGTACTGTACTCACAAATCAACCTTTATGGGGCGGGGCGGGCGGAAGGCCGAGGGCTAAAACTCGCGACTGGGGGCCCGGATGCAATTGTCCGTAGGCAATCCAGGTGCGCAAGGCGTACGCGGAGGTGGTGCTGTTGGCGCTGGTGGTGCAGGATCTATGGTAGCGATGCTGTGTATTTTTATGCGTAGGCCCGGGGCGTGCCATACTGCATGGCCCAAGGAGATTCAGGGCCCTATCTTCTAAACGGCAGCGCCGACAGAAGTCTCCGTAGATGGTTCATAAGCGCGCAAGCTGCACGTAGATGATGAAGTGGGCGTAGCAGGCCGGCGACCTCAGATCGCGATGCTATGCGTCGAGAGGTGGTCGATGGGAATGAAACGTGCAGAATGACCAGTGATCAGCGATTTGGACGCTACAGCTCTGTCCAGGCGGCTCGTGAAGGACCCGTAGGCACCACGTGGGGGGGAGAGGTGCGTAGCCGTTGCAGCTAGTGCAGGTGGTGTGTGGTGTCTAACGGTGATGCTATGTGTGAAATGGTCACCATGCAAGCTTTCGTATCCTTCGCCAAGGGCGAGAAGATCAAGATCTGGGAGTACTAGTCGCACGCGGTCACCGCCGAGAATGTGTGCAAGGACATGCTGGAGTCAGCGTTCAAGAAGAACATGAGCCAGTGACTCCAGAAGTTTGCAATAGCTAAGGTGAAGGAGGGCATCAACACCGTGCGCGACGGCACGGTGCGCTACCGCGTGGTGCTCAAGAACTAAGTGGGCGTTGTAAGCTTAGGTTGAAAGGGTACAACACGTCAAATACAAATGCATGACGCCATTTGGCTGCTACGTATCTGCATTTGCCAAGAAAACTAACTAGGCACCGTTGTCATGGAAATCATGTACCTCACCCTACATGCAGCATACACGTAGCCCACGTAGTGCGTACTAATAACGGGTGAGGTTTATTGTGTTACTGCTCTAGAAGCTGAACTAGATAGCGCGGATACATGCATTTGCAACCTTGTCGACCACATATCGTTCTACTACCTGCTCTAGCTGAAACAGTTGGCAGGACCCCGGGTCCCACCTGGACCCCGGTGTTCTCATCACATACCGGTAGCCGATCACCGAATGCACTGTAAAATGTATGGGTTGGTTGCAGCGCCCTATTGCCTACACGTTCGTGAGATCAATAGAGCAGCTCTAAGGATCGTTGACTCGATTTTAGCCCAGCTACCTCATTTGGTTGCGCATTGCCGAGATGTTTCAGTGTATATGTGTCGGTCTACTATCGTATACGACCGCAATTAGCCGCTATTACTATCCTAGGATACTACTGTTTCAATTGTTCTGCTTCGAGTACACAACCTCGTATTCTTATCATTTGCTGCTGGTGGCTGAGTTGAAAATGGTAGGTATCGATGGGCATATCTCCCTCCTCAAATAAAACAAAAAATTCCCGATACCGATCATTTTTGATGGGGGGGGCAACTGCTTCAGCTGTAGCAGCACCTCGCCTTCCCACGTGGAATACCTACGGAAGTCCGAGCCGTCCTGACCGGGCTGTGGCGTTCAAAGCGCTGACGATCCATCTTTTTGCATGTTTTTAGTTATAACGTCGACTAGGTTTTATAGTAGTGATGCTATGGCATTTGTTGTGTTGCTCCGATGCGTCCCATGCTGCATGACCCATGCAGTTTCGGGGCCATATCTTCTGAATGGAAGCTCCGACAGAAGCCTACGTAGGCAATTCATGAGCGCGCGCGCTGCATATAGATGCTGACGTGGGTGCAGCAGACTGGCAACCCCTGACGGTGGTGCTATGCGTCGAGAAGTGATCGATGGACGTCTTACATAGTTCGTAATAACTTCAATTAAAACGAAGTCGTCTTGCATAGTTCGTAATAGCTTCTAAACGAACGATTTTCTACATGCGTCGTAATTGCTCACTTGGTTTCGCTGTACTTGTTAGGTTCCACTGACCTTCCTTGCGGGCCTTGCCAAGTGCTTCCTGTATTGATGGCTGCTCCATGTAGGCTTTCAGCAATACGGATGTTCCAGGTCGAGCGAGAGTGACCTTTGCGAATCTCTTTCTGTAGAGTAGTTTTGAATCCACTCGCGTTTTTAATAAATCCGTTCGAATAATATTGAATCCACTCGAGTTAATATGAATCCGTTCGAGTTAATATGCATCCGTTCGAGCTAATATGAATCCGTTCGAGTAGTATTGAATCCGTTCGAGTTAATATGAATATGTTCGAGTAGTATTGAATTCCTAGATTCGTATTAACTCGAATGGATTCAAAACTACTCGAGTGGGTTCATATTAACTCGAGTGGATTCAATATTACTCGAACGGATTCATATTATCTCTAATCGTACTTATTGAAAGTAGAATCAGAATCAGTTTATTCATTGGTCCTCCCCTCATTCTCCAACCTACGTTCTTTTCGTGAAGCTTCCTCGCTCTCACATCGGCCAACTACGCGCAGCATGTCGGAGCGTGCATGTGTACAGACCTCGGCCGGAGAGCAAGAGAAGAAACTGAAGCTCTGGCAACAAAACAAGGGTTGGTCGCTCTCAGAAGCGGCTAGAGCTTTGTCTGTCAAGCCAAACACTTTGCTTGGTTGGCAAGACAAGCTATCCGATCCGGACCTCAGTTACATCAAGGACCCATGTACAATTAGTGGTCGATACAGAAAATCGGGCGGCGGTCGTCCGCTCAAGGTTTCGACGTATGAATCGTGATCCTGCAAAATCAACGGTGCTGGTGTTCGACCCGCAGCAGTGTGGGGATCGAATCGTTTCCCTTACGCAATTTATGCAGAAGGAGATTGAACCGCTGCTTCCGGTGCGGAAGTATCGGTACCGGACTTACAGCACCTTCCAGATACGAGACAACTACAACTGCGGCGTTGCTGTTCTACTATTTTTCGAGACGTTTCTGTCTGGTATGTCGGCAAGGTGCGCTAAAGGAAGAGCTCGAGACGCAATGCAGTTCTTTAGATTCAGATAGCTCGGAAAGTATGTCGATATTTAGCTCATCCTAAAAAAACTTGCACTTGCGCAGAGCTCACATCCTAGAAACTTGATTTGATCGTGGGGTGGCTTCAGAATCTCGAGCGCACGGTACCTAAATGGCTGTGGCGTGCCAAGACAAGCAGTATAATAAGCTTGTCGCGGTCAGCTTTTAGCAACTGCTTGGCGCTGTGTGCATAAGAAGACGAATGCCTGCCACTCCGAGTGGTGCACTCGCAATCATGGCACACCTTGTGTGGCGCCTGTCGCTTACTTGTGTGATTCTACCAAATTCTGTGTGATACCTCAGATTCTGTTGTGTGATTTTCCTATTTCGTCCATGTCATGTATTATGGTGACGGCAGGATTACGAGCCTGCGCGAGATTCGACTGTACCGGTAATCAATGGACGCCTTCCACAAATAGCATAGGCACTCGCATAAATATATTTAAGACAACTTATATTTGCTTCGACGTGAAACCCGTCCGAGCAAACGAGGGGTCGCTTTACCCTGTCATTGTGCAACTGCATAAATTTGGACTTGATTTAATTATAGACAACCTTGATATAGCAACCCGACCCCATATCAGGCCGACCTTTGACATATAGCGACCTCTACACAATTTATATTTAGAGATGAACTTAGAGAAACACTTTAAGCCGGCTAAGCTTTTTGTGGAAGGCGTCCAATGGCATTCAACGCTCAGCGTGGTGGTGCTGCAGACCCACCCCACTTTATAATCTGCCAGCTTCAGCATAATCGTCAACGGACAGTTGTACCCGCGCTATGAGCTCACAAATTGCGCCCGCAGCAGCGATCGTGGTCATCCCGGTCGTGGAGAACGAGAAAGAGGGACACTGCACTACTATGTGGCCAACTCGGAGCAGCGTATTGCATGGGGTCGCATCCGCCGCGGTGGTCTGCCTCCTCATCACCGCCGTCAAGTTCATCAGCCACGGTTTTATTCTTCTGCCTAATGGATGTACCTCGAAGTACTGTACAAGGACTCCAAGTTGGAGTCTCCAGTTCATGCCCATCGAGAATATTGGCACAGTGCCGTAATATTGTGCTTAGGTTACACTTCAAAGTTCATGCGACTACGACGGTCACCACACTATCTCGCAGCCAACGGTTATAGTACTGGACTATCCAACCTTGTCCTGCGCAACGTGGCTCATTGGACTCGGTTTTCTTTGGTGGTTTTCGTCGAAGATTCGGTCACCCGCTCCGAGTCAAGACCAGGAGGAGTGTGAACCAGTTCCCGAAGAAGGCAGCGGCAGCCACGAGGCCGTAGGCAAGTGCGACGGCCAGCAGCGTGTAGACGATGGCCAGGATCACCTTGTGCTTGGAGAGCGTTTTGTCGGTGGAGCTTCGGTCCAGCGGCTGGGCTGAGTTGTCGGCTTTCGGGGTGTAGATCACCACCGTCACGTCGTTCGGTGCAGTCGAAGGCGCCACTTGGGTCATTGTTGAGATGTGAAGCTGCTGCGTGGGGTGCACTTGGGCTGAGGTGCGCGTATTTGTGAGTGAAGCCAAGGTCACCACGCGTGACCCGCTCCATCAATAGTGCACGGGAATGATCTGTTTGGAACCAGGGTCCAGTACATGTGCCATGTACACGCGCGCGTGTGTGAGATTTGTGACGCACGGTCTCAGTCGTACCCCTCAAATGCGCACCCATACCTTCAAATACCCTGTTATATCCGATCGTATATATTGGGGTACAGCAGCCAATCATCACATAAAACTATTGATTCCCTGTCAAATCGCTTTATAACCCTCCTGCGCATATTGAGGGGTACCACTGTATTAATACGGACAGCATGGGAACGCGCGCTTCAACTTGTGGTTCGCTATTTTTAGCCCAACCAACTGCTTGATCGTGGGAATCAAAGTGTGGGAAGCTCACTCCACGGCTCGAACTACATGTACAGGTGCAATGCTCGAATTCGTGAGCGGGAGAAACAGACCCTGCAGTTTTGGTATCAATGGTCTAGCTCGTCGTCCTCTCATGGCACCATCACCCCGCCCTGCGCGTCCTCGCATAGGTTGGCAGCGAAGTTGGGGCGCTTCTTGGGTCAGACGAGCTGGTGAGCACCATAGTGAACACCACACCATGTGCTTGAGCGTTCTTGCCTCAATTTTTTAAGGTTTCGTTGATGGTCGCCACCACTTCGTTCGAAGCGGGCAGAGGCGGCACTTGTGGAGAAAGCATTGCGGTCCGGCCTTCTTGCTTTGTTCAATTGGTGCTGGCACTTGTGCTGCAATTGGCGCCGTGGGGCTTTTAAAATGCATGTATTATTAAAAACTCGTGGTCCATGATCTGCTTCAACCAGATCAGTACAGCACCTGACCTGGACCTACTGTAGACCACCCTTATATTAATAATTTGAGTCAAGCCTGTAGGTTACGCGCCGCTTAACGCGGTCCTTTCACCATGATCGGCCCAGCGTACATGATGATGTCCATTGCTGAGCAAGTTAGTAGTAATACTTAGAACATTACGCCGGCAGTTTTTTTACTTTCCGTAATTTACCAACGAGACCAATCCTGGAACGTTCTTTCGAGGCAGCTGCTATTTCGACGACGCAACCTCTCGACCACATTAGAGCGAAAGCAGCGCCATTACAATATTAGGGTAGTTTTAGAATCGCTAAACCGCTGATATCTAACAGCTGTTGGTTTCAATGACGCAACCTCTCGACCACCTTAAAGCGAGAGCCACGTCTTTTGGATCTTTGGGCGTCGCTCAACCAACAACGTTCAAATTATATTGATAAAAGCAATAGAACATTACGCCGGCAGATTTTTACCTCAAGGATTAGTTCGGACCAGCGCGTCTCATCATTGGTTGAAAATCTATGTCACACACCTTCATGTCCGCTTAAGTACGCCAGAAATTCTCCCTCCTATTCCAGAATCTGCCGGCTCGAGGAAAGATGGTGAAGCTCTTCTCTGTGATCGTTGGCGTGGCGGGCGCCGCATTTCCTGTAGACATCGACGCGAACCAGACTGTGGGAGACTTGAAGAAGGCGATCAAGGCGGAGAATGAAGATATTAAATGTCCTGCGCGCGAGCTGCAGCTCTTCCTGGCGAAGACGGCGGACGGCGCGTGGCTCGATGGGGCTGGCGCGGCAGCTGTGGCGCTCGATGAACGTGGACACCCGCAAGGCTGCGTGCAGATGGATCCCTTGCTGTGGCTCAAGAACGTCAAGTACTTTGGAGATAATTTCCAACCGGGTGAGGGCCAAGTTCACGTGCTGGTGGTGGTTCCGGGTCATGTTCGCGTTGACATTGGTGGAACTGCTTCCAGAGCGCTGAAATATAAGCGTACGTATTCCCTCGCCCCTAATTGTTTGAATATGTTGTTGCTAATTTTCTTGTGTAGAGCAGGATACAGACGGTGGATCATCAACGCTCAATGCTTCGTACCTGTCATATTGGCGGTCATTACAATCATTGTTTTGGCGCTCGGAGAGAATCCAACCGACGAAAAAGGATGTTTAACAGTTCCTGGCCGCTCGCTTATCGTGTGTCATATGATTGGTGTTGACATTGCGGTGGGGGCGATTCTGTCATATTCGCAACATCGGAAATCGAAGCTTGACAACATGATCGAGGAAGCGAAGGACGAGACACCGTTACAAGCCCAGCGACAAGAAATGACCGACCTGACTTTTGCTTCTGAAGCGCAGCATCAAGAATTGACCGAGCACACTTCGCTGCTTCCTGCTACTGAAGCTCAGCGACAACCTCAACAACAACAACCCTCACAGAGCACAAAAGAGAAACAGAGGAAGAGGAAAGAGGAAATGAATAATTTAATGGAAGCATGGTATCTTCAACTTCTCAATTACCAAGTATTTATTTTTCCATCCTGATAAATATAAAGTTAATAATATATAAAGATGGCGTACTCACCTGAGCAATACGAGCTTAACAAAGAGCGAATCAAAGCCGCTCAAAAGCGGTACTATCTAAAAACAAGGGAAACGCGACTGGCGAAGCAGCGAGAATATGATGAGAAGAATCGCGAAGATATTCGTGCTCGTAAGAAGAAGAATTACTTAAGCAAATCCGAACTTAAGCAAAGCGAACTTAACTAATTAATTTTTTTTTTTGTCAGATATAAAGTCAGCCCCAATATAAAGTCGATCCTAATACAAGGTCCAATAATTATAAAGTCGATTCTCACGAGATTAATTTAGTCGAAGATATATAGGCAATATGTTTGCATACGAACTCGCAGGATTAAAGAGATTAAATATCCAAGCTGTCAAATGGGGTAGCAGCTACCGGGTTAAGGTTCGAGGTAGAACTGGAAAGATGGTATATGTTAGCAACATTTCGCGTTCAGTCAACAAGAAGTTGGTGGCTAAGCAGTACAATGTTTCTGTTGAAACCCTTGAGAAGCATATGTCGCCTGACTATAAGTCTGATCCCAAGTACCGGTTTTACACTGGTAATCACATGGAATCACACCTATACGAGGGTGTCGATGCTACTGATTTCTACGATAAGCTCGAGAACGTTCTTTCGACTCAGACAAGTGCTTTTAAGGTAAATATTGCTCTTGGGTACGAACTTGTGAGCAAGACTGATCCTGATGACACTCGCTACTTCTACCCGAATCTCGCTAACACTTATGTATTCAATAAGCCCGTCGCAATCAATAGCAAGGCGGATATTCGAAAGAAGGTGATTTCAGAAATTCGGTCTATGGAGTTGGCTGACAAGCTGAACTATCCCAGCTCGGGATATAAGCTTAAGGCGATCACTGCATTCAAGATTTTTGTCTATCATCGCGACCATGCTCTTGGTGATAGCGACGCTGTTATTCCTAAGATTATCCGCGAAAACAAGCATGTAGTCAAATTCCCTAAGACCAACAACAAGTGCGTCTTCCACTGCATCGCCTGGCACACATTCCAGAGCGCTAAGAAGGATCCTCGCAGAATTCAGGCTCAGGTGAAGGAGCCATTCAAGCGCTACTGCTCTTTCAAGGGGGTGAAGTATACGTTGAGTCTATTTAGAAGCTTCAAGCCTATTGACCTACTACAGCTCGATGAGGTTGAGGACTGCTTCCAACTCGGTCTTAACGTATATAGCATGGATGTAGCTACCGGGAACGTAGAATGCATTCGTAGGTCGGACAAGGGATATGAATCGATGGATATTCTATCACACGAGAATCACGCTCTATACATCAAGAGCATCGATATGCTTCAGTCTAAGTATCAGTGCCCCAAGTGTGAAATGATTTTCGCGAGTGGTGAAAGACTCAAAAATCACAAGAAAAATCAGTGCGAGCTTGTGAATATTGAGAGCTTCCCCGCTGAGCCAACTATCTACAAACCAGCTCCTAACGCGATTCGATCACTGCTTGCAAAGTATTCCATTAAGGATGCTAACCAGTACATCGACCACTTCATTGTCTATGACTTTGAGGCAATCCTTAAGCCTACCGCGACTCAACACGGGGAGAATACTGTCTTCACGAACGAACACATTCCAGTGTCTGTATCAGTAGCTGATAGCTTAACCGAGGAGGTGCGCTGCTTTGTGAATGATGATCCGAAGATGCTGCTGACGGATATGTTCAAATACATCGGTGATGTATCGCTGAAGATCCAACAGTACAATGTCGATAAGTATAAGTCGCTTCTGCAAAAAATCATCAACGCCCACGGTCTGACAGGTATGGAAGTTCCAGGCGTAAAGCTTGGTAAGAAGTACAAGATGGCTGATGTGGAGAGTTGGATTAAGGAAGGGAAGTATGATAGCTTCTTCCACTTTCATAGCAGTCTTGGCTTTGGTAAGCAGAGGTCCGACTACGGGCGACTGAAACAGCAGATTGATCAGGTACCAGTATTTGGCTTTAATTCTGGTCGATACGATATCAACTTGATTAAGAGCGACTTATTCGCCATCATAGGTACTGACAACATCAAATCTGTTATCAAGAACCCCAGCTACATGTGCATCGCTACATCGAACATGAAAATGCTCGATATTAGCAACTATGTACCGGCTGGTACCAGCTACGATAAGTATCTTACGACATATCTCGGTGGCTGCAAATGTGATGACAAAATTAGATGTGTCTGTGGTCTTGGTAAGGGTCTTTTCCCGTATGAGTACATCACCGCGTTCAATGTACTCAACCAGACTACTATCCCGCCTAAGTCAGCTTTTGACAGCAAGCTCCGTGGAACAAGCATCAGCGATGATGAATACGAGCGAGTAAAGTTTATTTGGGGGTACTATGAGATGAAGTCCATCAAGGATCTACTGGTCTGGTACAACAATCTCGATGTAGTCCCATTCATCAAGGCTATCAAAGCCCAGCGCGAGCTATTTATGCGTTTCGATCTGGATATGTTTGCAGATGGAGTGTCGCTACCTGGACTTAGTGAGAAGGTTATGTATCAGACCTGCTTCAACAATCTCCAATATCCGGATAAGGCACCTGCTAACGCATTCCAATTTCCACTCCATCGTATGGGTGGCTACAAGAGTCAGGATGCTAAGGCAAAGCGGGAATTTGGTATGACACTTGCTCACTTGAATACATTACTGCAAAAGCAAAAGTATCTGTGTGGTTTATGCTACTGCCCTCTGGCCGTCGATACTGCTTCAGCAGACCGTATCAACAACAAGCTTGGACACATCGATGGCAACGTATTGGTTAGCTGTATCAAGTGCAACACCGCCCGTAAGGACATGTCGCTCAAGGGATTCCGCTATAAGAAGTTGCTTGAGTTCAACTCGGACAGGCTGGTGTATAGCATTGATAAGGAGGAAAAAGACATCTACGCTAAGATGAAGGCCAACATTGCTGGAGGTCCATCTATTATCTTCAATCGCTACGCTAAGCGCAATGAGACGAAGATTCGCGGAGGTAAGCTCTGTAAGAAAATTATCGGATACGATGCCAACGCTCTATACCTATGGGCACTTGGTAATGAGATGCCATGCGGACGATTGACTACGATCGAGGCTTATCACGGCATTGTCGAGGACATCGTATCCGATAATATTTTCGGCTTCCTTGAGTGTGATATTCACACACCAGAGCACTTCAAAGACTACTTTTCAGAGATGACCCCTATCTTTAAGAACACGCTAATCGACTGTGCGGATGAGAGTGTCATTGGTCATCACATGTACAAGTACAACGAGGCACGTAAGCAAAGCCGAGCAAAACCAGCTCGTAAGCTGATAGGTAGCTACTTTGGTGAAAAGATTCTCATATACGCACCTTTGCTCAAGTGGTATCTCTCTCACGGTTTGGAGATCACCAAGACTTACAGCTTCATCAAAGCGAACTCTCACAAGGCTTTTGCTCCATTTATGGAGGCTGTATCAAATGCCCGGCGAGAGGGTGATGTTGATAAGTCGAAGGCGATGATTGCTGAGATGATGAAACTTGTAGGCAACAGTGCTTTCGGTCGATCTGGAATGGATATGAGCAAGCACAAAGAGATCAAGTATGAGTCGAATGACAAAGCTATTAAGAACAAGATTGAGCACTTTACGTTCCACGGGTTGGAGGAGCTTAATGATTCTTGTGATATTACGATGAAAAAGCGTCGTCTTAACAACAAGAACCCGATCCATTTATCGATTGCTATCTATCAGCTCGCTAAGCTGCGCATGCTTCAGTTTTATTACGACTGCATCGACTATTACTTTGATCGATCAGACTTTCAATATCAGGAGATGGACACGGACAGTGGATATATCGCGTTCAGCTGCGAGAACCCATTTAAGGAATGCATCAAGTCTGAGCTACGTAATCACTTCGATGAGCATAAGTATGAGTGGTTCCCGCGAGACTACAACGCCGAGGTAGCCAAGTTCGACCGCCGCACGCCTGGTCTATTCAAGGAAGAGTGGCGAGGTGATGCAATGGTTTCATTATCATCTAAGAACTACATCTGCTATTTACCGGACGAGGAGCACAAGGTCAAAGTCAGTGCTAAGGGTGTACAGCAGGGACGTGGTCGTAATGTTGATGTACTTAACCCAGATGGTTTCGAGACAGTTGTACGGGACCGCATCACACTTCGGGGTACTAACAAGGGTTTCCGACTATCGAAAGAGACAAAATCGATCATTACCTATACTCAAACCAAAACAGCACTGAATTACTACTATGATAAGCGACAAGTTTTGGATGATGGTATTTTAACGATTGCGCTTAATATCTAAGGGGATATATCGAGCTGATGGTTATTTTTTCCCTCTAAATATAGGATCACGTCTTCGCAAGAGCTACTAAACAAACTCTACTACGATCCAAAAACCGGTTTTATCGGCACTCAAGCTCTTTATCAGAAGGCCAAAGAGTTAGACCCTAAGATTACTATCAAAATCGTAAAGGAGTGGTATGCGAACCAGTCCGATATTCAGCGATTTCAGGATCAGAAGAAGCGCTTTGATGGCTTTAAAATAGCTTCACACAACCCCAATTCATGGCAAATGGATCTTGCGTTTTGGGAGAAACGACCAATTTTGACTGCCATCAACATCAACTCAAGGTTGGGGTACGCAAAGCTCTTATCAAACAAGACGGCAGCTACTGTGTTAGCAGCGCTCAAAGCATTTGTTCTCCTTCACACAGTTGATATCCTGACAAGCGATAACGGAAGCGAGTTCATGAACTCACAGGCTCAAGAATTCTTCCAAAGTAAGAACATTGATCACTACAACAACGAACCCGGTGATCATGGAACCATGGGTAAAATTGAAAGATTCAACAGGACCTTAAAGCAGAGACTAACTAAAATGTCCCCCAAGAGACTTACGCAAAAGCTTATCAGCGATGTTATCGAAAACTATAATAGCACGTTCCATCGCTCGATTAAAATGACCCCAAACGAGGCCAAAGGTAAAGTCATCGGGTCAGAGCTGGAACATAATCAAGGCGAAGCAGAGAGAGTTGAGAACGAGTTCGAAGTCGGAGCAAATGTACTATATCGACTTAAGAAGCAGACGTTTGGTAAAGAAGCTGCTCGATGGAGCAAAGCCGTCTATACAATCGTTGGAATGGATGGATACCGAGTCCAAATCCGCTCAAAAAATGGCCATACCCTCTACAAGGCACCAAACGATCTCAAAATGGTTAAATCCGAGACTACAGATGCTGCTATTAATCGGGGTGATATTCTTGAGGCGGAGAAGATCTTGGACCACAAAAAGATACGCTCTGGAAAGTACAAATATCTGGTACGATGGCTTGGCAACGAGCCTGATTCATGGGAACCATTTTCAAATCTCCGTTTAATTAATAAAAATAAAAGATCTACCCTTGAGAAGGAGTACTGGGGTGGAAAAAAAGAGTCATAATTAGCTTTTAAATAAATTTGATAGAGACATCCTCTGTAAGCTTTTGACTCAAGTATATTGTTCAATCTATTTTTGCGGAAAAAACTGGAATTATATGACTTAATATATATATACCAAGAAGATAATAATGTGTTCCGGATGTTTAGCAAAGGATCGTGAGCTGGCTAATCTTCAGCGAAAGCTATGGATTATCCAGGAAGTAAGCCGAATCAAAAACGAACTAATGAACCTTGATGCAGCAGCCAATTTTCGAAAAACGATAGTAAATCGTAAGTATCGACATGAGTTAGAAGCGATGTTTGGAGTTCCATTCCATTGTATTAAGGATCGATATCTAAGTCTCCTCAATGATAGAAATCATATTTGTCATTCGTACTCGCCATTTCGTCATGACTCAGTCATGCCAAGCTACTGGTAATTATCTACTCATTTTTTTATGATTCTGTTGATATAGACACAATGTTCCCAAATTTTACATCCCTCGCTCAGAGAGAGCAGAAACGACAGGAGCTTCTTGAGAAATCTCAACGACGTGTTAGACAAGCCAATGCGAAACGTGAGATGTATGAAGGCGCATCATGGGCAAGCGATATTTCGAACGGCTTAAGTACTATAGCGAAGAAATCAACTGAATCTACTCAGACTGATATGAGTGTTGGACCCGATCAGCCCATTCCAACAGAAGTTAAGCAAACAATTAATGATATTATTGATCAGGCGATTGCTCAATCAGACTTAAAAAAAAGTCTCAGTGATGAAAACTCCGACATAAACCCTGAGGTCTCAACACCATCAATGATAAATGTGGGATCTACAGCTAAACCAGATACTACTGATGCCGAAGTACATGTACGCCCTGATACAGCTGATAGAGGATTTCAAGCACGTCCTGATACAACTGATCGAAACATTCAGGCTCAACCTACGACATCAGATGTTGGGGTGGATAATAGTGTTCGAATGACTGATGTATCTATCAATGTCAAGCCATCAACAATAGATGCAGAAACGAATACACCAAGAAAGCCTGCCCGGCTTGATACGGAAGAGCAAGTTGCATCACGTGAATGGATCAAAGCCTTTTACAAAAAAATTCCTAATTGGGTTGCGCTTCGAATTCATCCGATTAAAAAGAAAGATACTAAAGACGATAAACGCTATGTTATCGGTGAAAACGGGTCGCTTATATCGAGAAATGGTAAAAAAAATACAAACGATACGAGTATATTGACTGGGTAGCAACTATGGAGAAGATTAAAGATATGTACTATGATGCTGAAAGTCAATCGATCGATGAAACACATGGAATGTTGGAGGAAGAAAATCGGACGAGGACCATTATGCGTTTGGAAAAGAATAAGCGAGCAGGTGATGAATTAGAAGAGCTTGACGTAGTTCTTAAGGATCGAAGACTGCCCAACATTACCTTTGATAGAAAAATAACTTCTACCACATCTGACGATGATCGTAGTAGATTTAAGATGCTATGGATTATTTCCAAAAACATGGAGATGCTGGATTCGAATGGGTTAATGAAGAGTATTGTACCGATTTTCAAGGATAAGTATAAATCCGACAAAAGCTCATTAGAGCAGTATGTTTGGGTTAAGGATGGATCTGTTGATGTGTTTGGAAAGGAATCAAACCTGAAACACACAGCAGCACTGAAGAAGATTGATTGGCAATCCACCCTGAGAGCATTCTTGAAAATGGTTAAGGATAGAGGATTAGAGCTAACAATGGTTGGAGCTGATGATATCGAGAAAACTATCAAGGACTACAAGCCTTATGATGATGATGAAGAGCGTGAGCCACGACATGGTACGAAAACTGGTTTAGATGAAGATATGGATAGAAATCTATCAATCCCTGACAGCGAAGCAAAGAAAATTCTATACGAGTACTACAAAGGCCTCTTTGATAACAAGATCGTGATCCCATTTCGTCTGCACCCTGTTGTTGATTCTAAGAATGGTGTAAAAGCCCATGGCACTTACTACTTCAGCGTACCAAACGAAAATAAATATCTCAATATTAGGAACAAGGACCATAAAATTGTTTCAGGAAATGCTTGGACTGAGCTGATGAAGGTTATACGTTGGATGGATACATTCCTTGCACTTCTAAGCGGGCTGGAAGATGCTCATCACACCGCAAGCAATATTGAAGGTCCTGCAACTGAAGCGGAGAAGAAAATGATTAAAAATGTGAATGACAATCTCAAGATTATTCGCGAGGTCATCTTCAACAATGCTGATGATGTTAAGCAACAAAGTGAGGACGTATATGAGGAGAGCGAATTGGACAAGCTTCATGATGACGCTGAACGCGCTTACCAGTCATATGGAGAGGCTCAAAAGCGATACGAAGAGACTAAGAAGGCAGTGAAAGGTAATAATTCAAAAGCCGCACGATCAGCACTGAAGGCAGCGACATCAGCTATGAAGGCTACAAAGTCCGTTTATAGTACCAAGTATAAGAAATACAGCAAATTGGTTCAGGAGATCGCGGAAGAAGAGGAACGTGAGCGTAATGCCGATGACTTTGCTAAGCGTTCTCGCGGAGAGGGACTTAAAGGTCGTGGTCTAAGAGGAGCAGGCGTTGCCCCACTGGAAGGCGTTGTCAGACGTGGAAGAACCTACAATCTCAATGAAATTCAGGGCTTAGCAACACCAAGTGCATATACCTATAAACAACTTGGGAGCAAGTACATTCGTATCCCTGACCTTGATGCTAAGACACTCGTCATTGTTCAACCTAACCGCCGCAAATGTGGTCCTAAGTGTCAGATCAGTGATAGTCTTCTAGGTATGATTAGAACGCTCGTATATAAGACCCATATTGATCAGGCTACGTATGACAAGCTCAGCGTCGAGGATAAAAAAATGTTTAAGGAGATCCTTGCCATAACTCATCTCCAGTACAATTTCCACGATAAGCTCACGGATCCGCTTGAAACCCTCAGGACTGAGTATGACAAGCTCAAGGGGGATATTCAGTTGGGGAATGATAATCCAAGCATCATCAAGCAACTCAAATCTCTAACGGTGGATATGTACAGCAATCGTCTTATTGATGATAAAGAATTCAAGGAGATTATAACTCGAATACTATAAACACCATGTTCTTCTTCAACCCCCGCATTATTTCCAGCTCATCCGGTAGCTATGGCGATAACGCCGACAACAACGTTGCTAAGCTCAAAGCTATCATGAAGAATCTAATCATTCACGATCGTCCCCAGAAGACTCAGGCAGCTGTATGGGCAACTGATCTCGATAAGTCAATCCGAAAGGTTGATGCTTCGACCCAAACCGAAGGTGGCCGTATGTGGGCTTACCAACCTAAGAAAAAAAAGACCGTGAAGACGTTTGCTCTCTAAGCAATTGCGTGAAGGCAAGGGGCGTAAGCACCGAGCCAAGGGCTCTAAGCTTACTTAATTCCACTCCGCACGAGTTTGTTTCGATATCCTCGATGGACCTCGATTTTTTTATCATTGATAGATATTTCAAGTATAGCATCCTCGCCATCAGCATTTTTGGTTGGGAGGAATACTGAATCCCCTAAGACTACTATCTGATCCGCTCTAAGCATGGTTGATCCTACGACCTGATTTGGATTATCAGACGTTAAATTCGTTTTGATCTCTTTACTTGGCATACAACCCATGATTATACTTTACACTACCAAAGATATTTCTTTTTAGAACCAGTCGGCTGTGTATGGGTTTTCGTCATCGGTGGGACCATGTCGCTTGTAGTACGCTTCGCGTCTTTTTTATCCTTATGGTCATAAGCTGAGTATGCTTTTAGCGATGTTCTATCCTTGTACTGAGCATAAGGCTCACCATTCCGCCTAAGACCACCAAAAGATACAACGTGGCCATCAACAAACACAGCGTCATACTTTTTATCTTTCCGACGAGAAATGCGGAACTTGAAGGCAACCATAGTCTATATTCACTCAGCGATTTTTCAACTGATCGATTTGCTTTTGCTGGTCATCTACTCTATCGATCAATGCCTGAATCATTCTCACATTATAGACGCTTAATTTAGAATAATCTACATGAAGCTTGACGCCTAATGGCTCTAGCCATGGATCAGTACTGGTTTGAAGCTCCTCGCTTCCATCAGGAATCCGAGCAATTAAATCTAAAAACCCTTGATCAAGAACATCCTGAGCGATTAGACCAAGCTCTTTTGGCTTGTCTGGATGTTGCTTCCAGTTGTAGGATTTTACTTTCACTGACTCGTAGAGGCATGCAACGCGCTCAATGGGCACCTCGTTGATATCTTGCTTCAGGCGGCGGTCTGATTGCATAACCATGGCCTCACAACCAATATAACCATTGAATATCGCACATACATTTGTATATGTTATAGGAGTACCTGTAGCCGTCTCCGTAACTCCTGAATCTGTTCTTAGCCTATAGACGCTCAGCCCTATATTTCCTGCGCTATTCCAGGTATATGATACGGTTGAGCTTACTTGAAGAGGAGCTATCGGGGTAGTTGTTGAGATCCCAAGGCGGCCAGAGTTAGTTAGAGTCATGCGCGTGCTTGCTCCTGTCCCAAATCTTAGATCATTCGAAGTGTAGTTTCATATCCAAGTAGCATTCGTAGATGTTGCATTAGTGCCATTATTGACCTCGATCTGAAATTTAACAGGCGTCATATTCGATCCGGCAAACATGCACATCCGGGTATATGACCCATCTAAATAATCAGTCCCTGAACCTGTGATGGAAAAATATTCGTTAGTTGGAGTTGAATTAACCCAAGCTCGGTTAGACTTCCTACTGTTGTTATATTGCCTTGATTTCCATATGCTAAAAATCCATTTATATTTCCAGAGCAGGTTATATCGCTAGTTGTAGAAAGAGTTGCTGCTGATATATTTCGACTCGCATCAACGAATGCTACGCTATTGACTTGATACCCCGCGAATGCGTTCATCGTTCCGCTACAAGCAATATTACCAATATTTTGGATATGCCTTGAGCTTGTGATAACATCGGTCCCGCCGATCTGAATGCTTCCAACATCACACAAGGTGCCGCTGACCTTTACCGATCCATTCAAGTTTTGAGCATCGAGGGTCCTGATCGATCCAATATCCTTATTCGAATCCACGACGAGAGCCTTTGAAGCCACAGCGCCGCCTAAGGTGATTCCCACATAGTATGAATGATCGAAATTATCATACAGAGATGTAGTTGAATTCCAGAATTTGAGATTCGGGATTTGTAATCCGGTTCCAGCTGTAGAGAGCGTGAGATTAGTTAGTGTTCCTACTGCTGTAATACCAGTCTGCGATCCTGAAACGGCTCCTGTGAGTGTTGTCGCCGAGATGCTGCTCAAGCCAGTTATCGTTCGCGAAGCACCTGTGAATACGAGATTACCACCGATCGTTAGCCCTGAGAGCGTTCCTACTGCTGTAATACCAGTCTGCGATCCTGAAACGGCTCCTGTGAGTGTTGTCGCCGAGATGCTGCTCAATCCGGAAATCGTTCGAGATGCTCCCGTAAATGTTAGATTGCCTCCAATCGTAAGACCTGAGAGCGTTCCAAGTGATGTAATATTTGTTTGCGCCGCCGTCTGTAGCGTTCCAGTGATCGATGATGCTGTAAGCGAGCTGATCGTAGCAATCTCTCCAGATGCTCCGAGCACGAGTACCTTGTTGTTTGCCGCTGTTCCAGGGATGACATCGACAACATACGATGGAGCAGATGATACAGTGGAACCATTAACGGTTAGACTGCTACATGACAATGCCCCAACCCCACTGATATCATTATTAACACCAGGAACGAGGGCTACACCTTGTGTTGCTGTTCCTTGAGTGATTCCTGTAATGTAAGACAAGCGGTAATCATTCTTATCGAGATAAAGCGTTTGAGCGTAATCATAGGTTAGATATCCACTGGCATCCAATGTTAGATAGAATGCTGGGTTATAGATAGGTGATGTAAAAATTGGTTGGGGATAAGAGAAACCAGAACTCATAGTTGTTTTTGTCTCGAGCTATATAGATCGAGTGATTAAAGACACGATCATGAGCGGTATTCCAGACTTCGGCGCTTCCTTGCCAAAAAAGTTCAAGTCTGCTGGTATGGGCGACATCCCTGCGCTTGACATCAAAAAGTTGTTTAGAATGGTTGTCCTTGGTCCCTCGTTTAGTGGGAAGAACAATCTTTGTATGTTCATCCTCAAGCATTCTCCTCACGTGTTCGCTCATCTAACGATCATCGCCCGCAATCCACACCAAGAATTATATGAGTACCTCCGAGATAAGCTGGAAGATTTCATTACTTTTGCTGATCCAGATACACCACCTAAAGTTGATCAAGTGCGCCATACACCTATGAGTTCGAATAAGCCTGAGCATGTCATCATAGACGATTACAGCAATGATAAGCTACTCCAGAAGAATATCTTCTCACATTATTTTACCAGGGGCCGACATTTTAAATTGAGTACCATATTCCTTAGCCACAGCTACTTTGCTACGGACAAGATGATTCGCTTGAATTCAGAGTATGTCGCGATCCTAAAGGCTAATTCGAAACGTGATTTGCAGATGGTTGTGAAAGATTTCAATATCAAGGGGGTAGATGATCGATCGATTGTCTATTACTACAACAAAGCCACTGAGCAGAAAGGCCAGATGTTGTTCATCGACTCGGTGAAGGGGCAAATCAGGTACAACTTTGACAGACCTATTGCGATGGAAGAGTAATTCCAATTAATCAATCAGAAAAATGCTTAACATCATATACAACTAAAATGGCGAGCTTTCTCAAACTTGACAGTACCAACCTAATCCAAGGTGGATACAACTCAACTTGGAAATACTCGTTCCCTGGTTCTGCTGCTGACTTTCGTGATGTAGTATGTGCCGTCCAAAGCATCAGCATGTACAACTCGGAATATAATATTGACGCGATGCAGTTCCAAAACACAAGTTTCAAGGTCGAAGTCCCGACCGCGGCTACAACCTCTACTATTAGTATTACTCTCCCTGACGGCATTTATTCCTACGATGATGTAAATCGCAGCATTCAGACAGCCCTTGTTAATGCTGGAGCATATTTGATCGATCCATCTGGAAACAACGTATTCTACCTAAAGCTGAGTGAAAACAGTGTCTATTACGCGTGTCAGGTGGATTTCTCCCCTACGCCAACAACTTTACCAACTCTCGGAGGTACTTGGACAAGACCTGCAACTGGACTATACTCAGCTGGCGGAACTGGATTGCCTACGACCACTCGTGTTCCTCGTCTTATTATCGATAATGTCGAGTTTGGAAAGGTGGTTGGTCTAACCACGGGTACTTATCCTGCTACATCAGCGATTGTTGCCAGTGCTCAGCTTTCTAACATCATTCCACAGCTTCATCCGACCTCTTCATACATTGTTCGTTGCGATCTGATCAAAAATGAATACGTTGCATCTGGTGATATTGTCAGTGCATTTGATAGAGGTGATGCTGCAATCGGTCAGCTGATTTCATATAAACCAAGTCAGTACGCCTGGATGAATTGCCACAATGGCTCTCGTTCTACAATTACTATCAGTATCTACAACCAAAACGACAAGAAGGTAATCTTTCGCGATACTTCAGTCTCGATCATGCTGTTGCTTCGGCCAAAAAAATAAGTTAGCTAATGCTTAGGATGATCCGACTAACCAATCTTGATGTTTTTTTGTTCGATCATGACGTGGTTTTCCATGACCTTTGCTCCATCGACCACAACATTCACACTGAAATGATTCTGCCTTCTTAGCTTTAATAGTATCTCTATTGGTGTCTCGATACTTTTTGGTTCGCTGTGCGATTACGTCTTTGTTTGCTGCTGCATATGCTCTAACCTTCTCACACCTATTTTCACGATCATTGATATAAGCCGCTTTATCGGTAAGCTTTTTGATTGCAAAAGGTAAGTTCTTATTACAAGCTTTCAGTTTCTTTATCCAAAGCGTCTCATACGCTTCCAGATGAACACGATCGATGACGTCATATTCTTTAATAAGAAAGCATTTGAATTGATCAACGCCGTGATCTCTCATAAACGGATAAATTACTGCAGAGCATGGACCATTCTTATTGAGCCATATATTGAATACAGATTTATGTTGAGCCCATCGATATTTGACTTGATTGAAGGTGCTTCCAACGTAGCATAAGTCAGATTGAATATGTTGAATACGATAAACGTAGCCGATCATGGTGGGTGTATATATTATACAACTTTATTTGTCAGAATAAGGTGGATTGTTATAAACGAAATGAGCCAGCTACCATAGCCTTCTTACGCATTGAACGGATCTTAGCCATGTGATCCTTAGCTTCCTGCGATCCCTTTGCAAATTTCTTACGCTTTGGCTTGGCAACGCCAACTCCATAACGACGACGGACCTCACCTCGAATAGATTTAATTAGGTCTCCATGCTCAGGTTTGGTAGCCTTGGATAGTAGGAACTTCTCACCAGAATCGACTACATCGGTTAGAATTCCTCTACGTTTAGCATACGAAAGAGCACGCTTGGCTCCTTTCTTAACATCCGTCATAGTTAGACGACCTCCTTCCTTATCACTATCAGAATCATAAACACCAATACCAGTCATGGAACGAATTGCCGCTCGTGCAGGGATAGCACCCTGTGGTGCCCCGAGTGCAGTTGCAAGAGCGGGGACAGCAACGTCGGCTGCGCGGGATAGCAAGCCCGAGTCCTTAGCAAATTTGAACGCAGATTTAATGCCTCCCCATACCTTGGACCAGATCGAACCTCCTTGTGCGCGCTTATATCCTTTCTTGACTTCGTGTCTTGTGATATCAAGACGCACACCGCGACCTGCCTTGCGAACCTTGAGTGCCTTCTCATATGAAGCAGGGTGAAGATGGATAACTGATCCACTACCCTTGAGTTGGTCAGCTGTAAGACTTAGCTTACCAGTCTTGAAAGCTTTGGTCAGCTTGGGGCCTGGAATATCACTGGAGATCGTTAATTCACGATACATGATTAATCTATATTTTCCAAACTAAAGTATGGTTAAATTTAAATCAACCATTTTTGAGAAAACTTGCGGTTTCTTATGTTGCTTGGAATAGAGCCAAAGTAAGCAGAATGGACCACAGTAATCACCATACGTTCCTTGATATTGCTTGGGGTTGTATTTACCGATGCCATACTTTGTTGGAGCTGCCTCGCCCATACTGTCGAAAAATTCACCATTATGGACAGCCTACCAGTGTCCGACATCGAGATTAGGTGGCCTAAGTAGAATCAGATATGAACCTTTCTTTGAGATAGGTTTTGTTTCGTTCGATTCATAGATATCATCGAGATGTACACCAATCTTTTTAGCGAGCTCGATCAGATCATGATCAGACGTGATTGGCTTGATAAGGTCGCTCATAATATTTAATTTCGTTTAAACTATATTATAAACCATATACAATCAACGATGAGTGAAACTCAACTATCCGACCAATATTTGTACCAGAGCTCGCTCAAGAGCGACCCGGAGATCAAGGTATCTTCTGGCAAGCGAGTACCGTTTGTAATCGATCTCAATCAGGGGTCGTACCAGAATGGTGTTATTACAATCGATGCCACTGCTCAACTTAACGGATCTGAAGGATTCGCTTGTCTTCGCGATGCTTACATCATGCTTCCATACAAGGTCTCGATGAAGAATGGAGGCACTGCTCAGACCGCTGCTGCCAATCGCTTCTGTTCCACTCTGAAGTGCGGCAATTGGAATGTTATCGATAGCATGTCGCTTGAACTCAATGGTAAGACCATCGTTTCGATGGCCGATTACAAGCTGTTTTGGAACAATGTCCGTGCTCAGACGGGTTATAGTCCTCAGTACGTTGAAAAGCATGGAGCGGAGTCATTCCTCTACCCTGATGCCGCTCAGTCCGCTTTGTACAGCTCTGCTACCAGTTCGACTACTGGAGATGGGTACTCCAACACTACGGCATTCTCATCTTCGTTTGCTACCACTGGTCCCTCGGGCGGTGCATCCATCGCTAACGATGGTCTCGTAAAGCGCCTGCTGTCGAACCCTCCTAATGCCGGCTCTGACTTCTCTACGGCGTGGCCTTCGGTAGGTGGAGCTGCTGCCTCCACCACAATTGCTAACCAAACTGCTCGTGGTGCTTTTGTAGCTGGTGCTGCTACTGCTAACGCTATCATGGGAACGTGGAACTACATTCTAAAGGTTAAGCTAACCGACCTCCACCCCATCTTTAAGGAACTCGACCTCATGGCTAATCCTCAAATCCGTCTCCGTTTCCGCGTCAATCAGGGTACTTCGTCTGTTGCTGTAGATGCTTCGAAGGGTATGTCGCTAACCAGTACTACTCTCGCCAGTGGTAATGTGTGTCCTGTTATGCTTGCTGCTTCTTCCACGGGTAATCCTATGGCTGGTGTTCTTGCTGCTTCTGCCCCATTCAGCATTTCTTGGGGCGCTGTTGTCAATGCCCTTGAACCTACTATCGATGGTACTTACATGCCATTCACTACTTCGCGTCTGTATGTACCGTTCGTACATCTTGAAAACCCTCAGGCAATTATCTCGAAGCCCGTGAAGAAGGTTCGATACAATGATTGCTACGCACAGTGGTTCTACCAGCGCGCTGGTACTGGTAAGCAGTCGACTCAGCTTAATGCCGCATTTGATCTTCAGCTATTGGCTTCTGTTAAGAATGCCAAATATGTTATCCTCCTCCCTTTTGCTGAGCAGACTGGTAGTTTCGCTTCCGCTGCTGTACAAGAGTTCCAGAGTCCGTTTGATTCGGCTCCTTGGACTCTACATCCTGGTTCGAGCATTCGCAACTTTAACGTTCGTATTGGTTCTCAACCGACGTTTGATATCAGTCATGACTATGACTTCCACCACTTCACTAACGAGATCGCTAAGATCGCTTCGATTAATGGAGATCTGACTCCTGAGCTGGTGAATGGTCTTCTTGACTATCAGACATGGTCGCTAACTAACCGTGTTCTCATTGCTGATGTTAGTCGCCTGACGGAGCGTGATGTACCTCAGGCTATTCAGGTACAAGGTGTCAACGCTGGTTGTCAGGGTACCAACATGCTCGTATTGATTGTGAGTGAGCAAGAGCTCTCCTACGACCGCCTAACGGGCGAGATTTTGGATTTTACCTCAGCGTAATAGAATAGCTTTAGATGTAATTTCATGAGACAAAAAAATATGATTATCTTATTGGTGATCAGACAGCCATTTCAGATGCGCTTTTGACTTACGTACATGATGTGATTTACCCGCTCGAGGGTACGACGTTCCACACTCACATTCGATAGGTGCATTTCGTCGAGCTTTAAGAGCATTCTTTCGAGCTTGATCAGCGTCTTCACGTTGTTGATCAAGCTGTTGCTTTTCTTCATCAGTTGCCATACCATATCGATGACGTTCGGTTTGATTATGACGAGCTTTGTGTCCTCGAGTATATGTTTCACCGCATTCGCATTGAACAACTTCTCGGTTGTGAGTTTTGTTATAGTCAAGATTATATTTTTGTTTGCTTGCGTGCTTGTCTTCATCCGATTTCCATGCTGCGTTCTTATTAACACAATTTTGTCGAATAGATAACCAATTGCTCAAACTGAAGCAAGTTCTTGCGTTCTTCAATTTCATGCTCACTGACTAAGCGAATAGCAAAGGCGTCAATACCATGCTAACGAAAGTGATGGTAAATCATTGCTGCACATCTGACTTTACCTTCATTCCATCGGTTATAGTTTCGTTTATGACTATCGAATCGCTTTTGGATAGTAGCTGTTGTACTACCAACATATACGATAGACTCGTCCGCGTTAGTGATCTTATAGATATATCCTTTCATTATTATATCATAAGACTTTATATATTAGGATCAATCGTGATTTAGTCTTATCGATAAAAAAACTGTTTTTTTCTAATTCAATTCTTGAAGTAGCTTAGGACACTTCTCAATAACGAATTGACTCTTACGAAGCCAATCGATATAGTTCGCATCCATTCGACTAATTTGTTTGAGGGACTTACCCTTGTACTTACCCCAGGTCATCATGTATGAGTTATCATCACTTAGAAACTTAGAGTGAAGGAAGATCTTAATTTCCTCAGTCATATTGAGACTCGGTTGGTTGAATACCCAACGACAATAGCCAGGATCAGAAGTATATACTTCTTCGATCGGCGTGCCCTTGTATTTTCCAAAAGTTAGTTCGTTCGACATGTTATTAGTGTGTGTATCTATATACATAGCCCCTTTAATTTTTTGAGAAAAAAATAAATTAATTCAGAAATGCTCTGGGTTTGTGTCTCACCCCGATGAGCGGATCTGAAACCACCCTCAGAACGAAAGGGCGTTGGTTTCGCTCTCAGGTGGTCGAGAGGTTGCGTCGCCAAAATTGCAGCTGTCCGGAAAGAAGGTTCCAGGAATGTTCTTGGTGGTAAATTACGGTAAGGGAAAAAACTGCCGGCGTAATGTTCTAAGTATTACTACTCAAGTTGGCAACTCAGAGCGACTGGCTTGGAGACGTAGGGATACTATCCTTATATGGATTATGGAAGCGAGGCAACACCGATAGCAACCACGATCGTGTGAACTCCTTTCATTCTTTTGATTTAAGGCCTGGAGAGAATCGACTCGAAAGAGATAGCAGCATACTACATGTAGTATTCAATGTGTGAAGCAGTTGCGGGCGCTCGAGGCTCGAGTTGAAGTTAAGCTGCTTGGACTCGGTCTACTCGTAGTTGACAACTATCCCGTCCGAGTTAACAACAGGAAGCGGGCGAATGACGTTCGCGAAGAAAAAAGCGGTAGCCAAGAAACATACGAGCGTCACCAGAGCGTAGAGGGTCCCCTCCATCACGTCGTACTCGGCCAGAATCTTGCCGATCGAGCTTTTAACCTGGCGCTCGTCCCGATTGCCGTCTTTCGGAGGGCACGTGTTACTGATACCGAAAAAGGTGCCAAGTTTTACCGCGCACCATTCAGCGATACTCTGTAATTCATTGCGAACAGATGCTTTTCTCCAAGTTTTTTTTTACCGATGGCGAAGTAATTTATGTTGAGCCTGTAGCTCCGAATCAATCCAACATTGGACGCCTACCAAAACTAGCTTAAAAGCGCCTTAAAGTGTATCTCTAAATTTGTCTCTAAATATAAATTGTGTAGAGGTCGCTATACGTGAAAGGTCGAGTAAATATAAGTTTTCTTAAATATATTTATGCGAGCTCTTACGATGTTTTTGGTAGGCGTCCATTCGCCAAAATTATAATTTATTGGGGTACATAAGCATGAATAAGTAATGGCCGTCAGCCGACCGACAGGGACGACGCGATTATGATTGGTCAAAACTCCCACACGCCAATCAGCCTCACCCGCAAAGTGCACCGCCGATCACCTCCAAGAACGGCAGGCGCAGAGAGGTTGATGCACGGAGTCGACGTGGAATACGTATATACTACTAGATGTGCATTGGGCTGTAGGAGGATGGTCAAGGATTAGATTCGCAACACAAGAAGGAGCTGAGGACAAAAAATCAGGTGCCTATGTTTCGTGAGCATACGAAGCATCGGTATGACTTTGACGCCGCCACAACCAGGGCCTTCCTGATCGATACAGACCGCAGTTCGATCTGTAAACCATGCCTAGGCCATTACTAAATACCTCGACCGTTACCAAATATCTCGACTATTACCAAATAACACGACCGTTACCAAGTAAACCGACCATTTCCAAATAATCCGACCGAGTCGTACTATTCGGTAATAGTCGAACAATTCTGTAATCTGGACGTAATATTTAGTAATAGACGTACTATTAAATAACCCGGTTGAATTGATTAGTATCATGCTTTAGCGCTGGTGCTAGCCCAGTGTCTCCTTCTTTCAACGGGGAAATATCCTCATGCGCCGTCTTGTGTTTTGACGCCTCCGTAACTTTAAGGCGATAGAGTCCGCAGCGCTAGCGTGTCTACAGACAACCGATACAGGGCCTTGGGAAGCTTGTTGCTGTGCTTCTCAAGCTTCTTCTTGCATTCCTTGCGCGTTTTTTCTTGTTTGACTCGACATTGTCGAGGAAGTGCTAACTTTGCACCAACTCGGCGCGTGCTTGGATCAGGACGCGCTACCGGTCCGCCTCCGTCTCGTTCTTGCGAAGCGGCCGCGTAAGAATACGCTCGTAGTCGTCCAGAAGGCGCCGGAGAATGCGTTCAGGTTTGTCACTTGAGTCAGACTCCTAGTAGCAAACCACATGCGCACACGAACAGAGAGAACAATGGGAGTCGGTTAGCTACTGACAGAGATAGCGCGGGGGGGGGGCTGCCTCACCATGACTACGTGCGCTGGCTTGTGCGCTAGTTGTCACTCGGTCTCGAAATGAACGGCTGAGGCGAATCGAAGAATGCCACGCGTTTGACAAGGGATCACAACTCAAAATTATCACAAAGAGGAAGACGGTAAGAAAAAATAAATTACCGCTGCGTCTGTGACGTGTGTTAGAGCTACAGCAATGGATACCAAAAAACCGAAAAATACACCGGAGTGTCGGTATCACCAGCGTGTTCCCTTTCGGAGTGTATATCGCCACCGCCGCGTCGCTTGAGACAGTCGAAGGCTCCACCTGAGTCATTAGAGAACTTTAGATCCTGGACTAAGTCGGGTTTTTGGAACAAAAATTGACAGAAAACGTATGAATTCCCGCTGGTCCAAAAATATATTCCAATGGAACAACGCGACCCTTCGTTATTCCACTGGACCTGAGTATTGGAACATCCAGTGGAAATTTATCCGTAATCTATTCGAGTTATATCCAGATTTTCCTTGTTCCAAGTCCAAGAGATGTTCCAGCTTCTAAAGTTCTCTATTGTTGAAGTGCGGAACTGGTGATACACTTGAGCCTGAGCGGATAGATTCCTGAGTGAGGCCAAACAAATTCCTCTCCACCTCACCAACCGTCCACCCGTGTGGAAATGACCAAATGCGTACCGCCTTAAAAAAATAACGGATATCATCGAGTGTTCAAGATCTAACCAAGAGCCAGCCTTGAACCGACGAGTGCGGAAGTGCTGATGTACATCGTATACTCCAGATTTGCGTTCGTTACAGCTCAGTGAATACAGCTCTTGGCGGGCCGTTTACATGGAGGTTTACGTTTTATTTACGTTTTACGGATAGTGGACGCCTACCAAAACTAGCTTAAAAGCGCCTTAAAATGTATCCCTAAATTTGTCTCTAAATATAAATTGTGTAGAGGTCGCTATATGTGAAAGGTCGGTCTGATATGCGGTCCAGTTGCTATAAAAGGGTGGTCTATACTAAACCCAAGTGTAAATTTATGCAGTTGCACAATGAAAGGGCTAAGTGACCTTTCGTTTACTCAGACGTAAAAATCGTCTGAGTAAATATATGTTTTCTTAAATATATTTATGCGAGCTCTTACGATGTTTTTGGTAGGCGTCCAGTGGTTACACGCGAAACCCATTCAATCAAGAAGCTCTACTTTAAATGGTTCACGATACCTGTACATTACGTGCTTATCATACATGGTGATCGAGTACCCATACACTTAGGGTAGCAGATCGGGATACGGGAAGCTCGAACCAGTCAGGTGGTCAAGCAGGGACGAGTGCTTGATCGGGGACGCAACGGTGGACGGAGAAGACGGGGAGTCGCTGTTGGTTTTGCTCGCTTGTCGACGAAACTGCAGGTGGAGATGCTGAAACTGCTGCCGCGCTCGGAGGGCGTTGGCCTGCATTTGCTGCATCGCCAACAGCTCTTGGATCTGCACGGCGTAGCTGGTGTGAAGCTGCTGCAGCTTGGCCGCAAGTGCCTTCTTCTGCCGCCGCTTCAGTTGCTTGCGCTTGAGATAGTCGTGCGCCACGTTCCGTCGCCAGTTCGCACCGCCGGTCGAGGACTTCTTTGACTGCGAGTGTGACGCACAGCTGCAGTCCTGGTGCTTGTAGATACGCTCTCGCTCAGCCATAAAGTTCATCTTGAGCCGCTCGTTCTGCTGAGAAAATTGCAGCAGCAAGTTGGCCTGCTCGCTTGCCGCAGCAGCACGATCGGCCTCAATGCCTTCATCTGCATCGACCGAAGTGATCTCGTTGCAGCTTGGCACAGCCGCACTGGCATACTGGTACATGGTCGCCGCCAAAAGGGAGCCATTGTCACTTACAAGAGGCACCGACACGAACTCAGGCTCGTACTGCTCGAGCTGCTCCAGCTCGTCGTCCAGCTCGACGTCCGCGTCCAGTTCCTCAACAGACTTCGCTGACTCCGCTTGGTTATCACCATGCACTGACTTTTCAGGCTCGCTCACATCAACACCGTCCTTCTCGCTGTCCGTTCGCACCAGTTTCTTGGATTCGGTGCGCCCGCGCTTGATGGGGGCCTTGGCCGACTTCTTGGTCGACGAAGACGTCATTTCAATCTCTTTTTTGGCCTCCTTCACAACCACCTCGTTGTTCTCCTTGTCATCAGTAACCTCATCGGTGAACAAAGCTTGTGCCTTCATGCGGTGGTTTGTCTTCTTTCCACTGGACGCACTCTTGGGCTTGCCCTCCGTTTGGTTGCTGCTCGAGCTCAGCAGAGCCAGAACTGCCGCCGCATCCACGGCCGAGTCCGTGAGTTCTTCCTGATTGTTCACTCGGGCCTTCACAGCCGCGGGAGGCGGCGTCCACTGAAGCTCCTTTAATGCCAGCAACTGTCTCTCCACCCGCGATAGTCCGGGCTGCTCAGGTGTGTTCGGATTTGACGACCCCGACGACGACGAAATTGACACAACTGGGGAAGCCGTGCTTGTTCCCCCATTTCGGATCACACTAGAAGTCCTGCGCTTGGGAGTAGTCACTGCAGCCACGTCGGTAACTGCGCTAGGAGAGCTGGCCTTGATCTGAGTATTATCCACGCTGAGCGTCTTGAGCTTCATAGATTTCTTCTGCAGTCCGTTCTTGCTCGATTTTCGCTTCTCTACGGACTCGGTTGAAGCCTTCGACTGAGAGCTCGACTTCTCAATCTCGTGGCGGCTCCGCTTTACCTTACGACCTGATTCCTGAGGCATTGAAGAACTCTCTTGACGACCACGCTTGTGAGTCGCATTGTCGTGCTTCTTGGATCGCTGGAACTTCTCCTTCATGACACTTTTGCCTTCAACGTCCGAGTCGCTGCTGTCACTTTCATCTGAGCTGCTTTCCGCGCCACCTAGATCTCGCATCACGTTACGCAGGTCGCTCTTGACCTGTGAGTACTCTCTCTTCTGGTTGTTGCGGTGCAAGAAGGCGTCCAAGCTGCGCACGAGAATCTGGTCCTGATTCGCAGCCACAACCATCCACTTCTCCTTCTCGCTTTCAGGCAGGGGCAACACTGCAAGGAGTCCGCTGGTGTTCACTCGAGTAAGGTCCGAGAACTGCGCTTGGAAATCAAGCGACGGGTCCACGAAGAACTGCTCATAGCCTTCAATGTAGTCCAGGGGGGTCGCGATACCTGTCTCCTTCTTCGGCTGGTGGAAGAACACGCTGCCATCGCTGCACATGCCCACAGTGAAGGGCGAGGCGTCCTGGCCTGCGATCTTGCTCACGGTTCGCATGTGGCGTAGAGCACTCGTGTCCTCCGCACCTCGCCGGCGGCTTCCACGAGGGTTCCACGCACGCAATGAGCTGGCATTTCTTGAAGTGATAGCGGCTTCACGCTGGGCGCGTTGCTCCTTCGCGGACAACGGCAAGTCCAAATCCATGCGGCTAGCAGACTGAAGGTCAACAACAGCAAGGGACTCACTGCCACCGTACGCGTAGTCCCCGTACACAGCCACGGTGTCTGTGGTCTGCTTGACATCGGTGTGCGATTTCTTCCTGATCGCCACGGAGTCGTCTGATGCCTCGTAATCCTCCTCCAGGTGCCAGATGCGCACATTCTGGTGCTCCGACTTGGAGATAAACTGATTGGCAATAGTCGGGTGGAACGTAATGAACTCCAGTGAGATGCCGTTGGTCTGCTTGTCGAAAACGCACTCCCAGCTCCACTCGAAGCCGGCGTTCTCCGTTCTCTTCTGGAAGAACCGCCACATGTGCACGTTCTTGATGCCGATACCACACAGCAAGCGGTACTCCGTCTTCTTGCTTCCCTTGAGGTACAAACTCTTCGCCGCCGCGAAGCCCTTCAGCTTCGCGTCGGAGTAAGTGTGAGAGATGACCTTGGCCGTGGGCAGGCCAAATACACCAGCTTCATCGTCTCCCTCGTCACTGTCGTCGTCACTGTCACCACTGGTCAGCAACGAGGACGAGGAGCTGCTCGACTGCTGCAGATCCGTAGGCGACGGCAGCGTGATGCTGTCCACCTCGAAGGCTCGGATCTCCGTCGACCCCCTGTACACGCCTGCGAAGATGAACTTGCCGTCCTCCGGGATGGCCACCGTCACCATAATCTGCGTGTACATGCCGCGCGGCATGATCTGGTCCAGCAGCACTCCCCGTCTGAACATGAGCGAGTCCTTGGTCAGCGGGTAGAGGAACACCATCCCGTTGTAGAAGCCCACGACCAGGAACTTGCCGTTCGGAGCCACAGCCACGGACGACACAGTGGACGACACGGAGAACTGGAACTCGAGTCCCACGGGCGCCCGACCGGAGCACGTGCTCGTCGTCGAGAGCGCGGGGCTCTGCGCCAGCGCCTCTCGCACCACCCGCATGTTGCCGATAGTGGCCGCGTCGAACGTCACCTCCGCCTCGTCACTGGAGTATCCCTCGTCCTCTGAGCTTGAAGAAGAAGAAGATGAAGAAGAAGAAGGAGAAGAGTTGACCGGTTGCTGCTCGTTTGCCGTCTTCTTGTCGCTGCTCTGCGTCTTGACGGGCGTGGGGAACTCGAGCTTCCTGGTCGGGTCGTGGCTGAGCGCGGACGGTGCTGCGCTGGCCTTGAGCTTGTCTGCGTGTCTGCGGTTGGAGATGTCCTCGAGTACGCGCGCGGGCTTGGAGAGTCCCGCTCGGTACTGAGAAGAGGAGGTGGCTGTGGGCTTCTTGACGGGCTTGAGGCCGCGCTCCTTGTGGCTGCTGGTGCTAGGCGTGAGCTTGAGCTTCTTGGGCTTCTTGTCCAGCGTCTTGAGCTGCGCGCAGGGCGTGGAGAGCCCAGCCGCAAGCTCAAGACGCTCAAGCGGCCGCTGGTGGGCGCCCAGCGGCCGCTTGAGCGTCTTGAGCTTGCGGCTCAGCTTGAGCTTGTGCTGCGGCTTCTGGGCGGGCGCCGGCGACACGAACGAGGGCGACGCGAAGCTCTGTGATTGGCCGTTGCTGCTTTTGGCCGGCGTGGAGGCTGCGAGGAGCGCGGCCAGTCCGCTGCTGGGTGCCTTGCCGCTCATGGCGATTGCTCGGGCTGTAGGGACGCGCGCGAACTCGACGAAGTCGGGATCGGAGCGTAAGACGCGGCGGCTGAAGCTGAGGCGGACGCGAGTGCGTGCGCGTGAATGCGGACAGAGAGAGAGAGGCGCGCACTCACGGGATCCGGTCGCGCACTCACGGGATCCGGTCGACGGCGTATTGCGGAATGGAGCGTTCGAATGGGAGCGGGCTTTGGCGCGAAATGAGCTCTCCGTTCGCGCCAAATGCGATTGTATAGTTACTCAGAACCATCTCAAACCATATGCTGATACAAATCCAAGTCAGTTGGATACTTACATAATGCGCGATACATATCGGAATGACTGGTACGTGGTACCGTGTGGTGTGGTCCACAGCGGTATCTGATATGGCGTGCTGGGATTGGCTAGCCACTGCTCTTAATAGAGCGCCCCTATCGCCGCCAATGGATGGCGCCATACTGTAGAGACCAAAGACGCGTAAGTGAAGCCATGGCGGACAGTCGGTCGCCCGTGCTGGAGCCCGGCGCCGACCTCAAGCACCTCGGTACGGCGTCTGCAATGCTCCCTCCCCTCGTTCTAAGCCTCTTCTAACAATGACATGCTCCTCGTAGAGTCCATGCTGGACGGCAAGAACCAGAAGAAGCGCGGCAAGAAGGCCGTCGAGCCGTACCAGTGCGTAGTATACTACCGTAGTATACTATCCTATCCAATCGATATTATACTAACCAGCTGCTATCACTATTACTATTTTTTTATTATGACACAGGGGCAAGCTGGAGGGCTGGTCTCCTGCCGCCCACCACGAAGACGACGCTGTCCCGCCCATGGAAAAGCTTAGTCTGGGCCCCGCAGCTGCTGACAAGCCCCAGGAAGCCGCAGCTACCAATGACAAGAAGCCGCTGTCCAAGGCGGAGAGGAAGAAGCTGGCGGCCGAGGCCTTCGCCAAGGCCGGCGGCGTCCCCAAGCGCGAGAAGCTCAGCAAGGCCGAGCGCCGCGCGCAGCAGGAGGCCAGCAGACAGAAGAAGGAGCCCAAGAAGGCGGACGCTGCGGGCCCCACGGCCCCAACGCCCACCAACGTGCGGCTGCAGTACGACGACGCCAAGAAGATGGCGCGCCGCTCCAAGGCGGCCGTCGTGGTGCGCACGCAGGCGCAGAAGCAGGTCGAGATGTTCTCGCACCTGCCGCAGTACGAGCGCGAGAGCTCGCTGTCGCTCAACGTGGGCTTCTCCAACAAGGAGGAGGTGCACGCGGCTGTGCTGGCGCTCGGACTGAAGTACGCGGAGGGCAAGATCTCCGGTGGCAACGCGCGCTGCATCGCCATGATCACGGCCTTCAAGGAGGTGATCGACGACTACGTGACGCCGCCCGACAAACAGCTCGGTCGGGACTTGGACAAGCGTCTTCGTCCGCTCATTCAGTACCTGATTGACTGCAGGCCGCACGGCATTGGCATGGGCAACGCCATCCGTCGTCTGAGACGGGTTATTGGCTCAACGCCGCCGGAGCTCAGCGAGGAGGAGGCCAAGCGCCGGATTCGCGACGAGATGGACGACTACGTGCAGAGCCGAATTTTGCTGGCCTCGCGCGCGGTGGTGAAGAACGCGCAGTCGAAGATCAGTGCGGGCGACGTCATTTTGACCTACGCGCGTGCTAACGTGGTGGAGGAGCTGCTGCTGGAGACTGCTAAGACCTCGCCTGAGATTGCCGCCACCCTGCGCGTTATTGTCGTGGACTCCCGCCCGCACTACGAAGGCCGCAAGCTCGTCAGTGTGCTGGCTGGAGCTGGTCTACAGTGCTCGTACCTGCAGATCAACGCGCTGTCGTACATCATGCGGGAGGTCACCAAGGTCTTCCTCGGTGCTGCTGCCTTCATGAGCAACGGTGTGGCTGTGGCTCGTGTCGGCACGGCCCTAGTGGCGATGACTGCGCACGAAGCCAACGTGCCCGTGCTTTTCTGCTGTGAAACGTACAAGTTCTCGGACCGTGTGCAGCTGGACGCTATCACGCACAATGAGCTGGGCGACCCGGATGAGCTGGTGTCTTCATACTGCACTGACAAGTCGCGCTCGCGGCGTAGGGCCGGAGACAGTGCGTCTGGCAACGCCTCCAGCGGCAGCTCGAATGGCCACGTTCTTTCGGACTGGCGCGACTTGGCCGACCTAAAGCTTCTCAACCTAGTGTACGACGTGACCCCCATCGACTACGTGTCCATGGTGGTCACGGAGCTGGGCATGATCCCGCCCACCTCCATCCCCGCTGTGCTGCGTGAGTACTCTCGTGATGGCCTCGCGGACGGTGCGCTCTAGGTACGTAGCGTTATGTCTCGAGAACTAGCAATTGCAACAACGCCTTTGATTTTGTGCCAAGATAGATTCTCCTCTTTACTATTGCTCGCCACGCTTCGTGCTCTTGAGCTTCTTTCGCTCTTCACGCTCCTGCTGAGCTTTGTGACTAGCTGCTGCCTCGACATCGCCCACCTCTTCGTCATCCTGCGTCATAAGCTGCGTGCACACCTCCATCAGGTTCGGCTGTCGGAGCTCGCGGAAGCGCAGCGACAGCATGTCAATGGCTGTCAGTATCTCCATTGGGGCCTCATCAGCAGCTCTGTTGTCTTCAGTAGCACTCGACAGGACCGCCATCTTCGGGTATCGCTGGCTGAAGTGCGTCAGCAGTAGATGACGAGCCTTCGCCTGGCGACCAACTTCGATTGCTTCGGCCATAGTGCAGTGTGCCTTGTCCTTGGCTTCCTTGGCCAGATCGTCCTCAAACGTGGCCTCATGCACCACCAAGAACGCGCCTATCGCCTTCTCTGCCAGTTTATCACTCGGACGACAATCACCAGAGAACGCCAGCTTGGCACCGTTCACGAAAGTCACGACAGCAGCGTACGACTGGTGCGCGTGCTTCACTGGGACGCACTCGATCTGCGAGATATTCAGTGACTCTCTCAACCACGCATGAGCACGAGCAGCCTCTGCATGCGTCTCAACCTCCTCAGAACGCGAATCGCTTTCGTCGAAGCTATAGTTCTCTACGAAGGAGTACTTGCCGCGCACCGTGGGGTCTTGCGCTGCGTACTCATCCAGCCAAAACCGCAGAGGCGTTGGCCCGATCACAAGCAGCGGCTCCGTTTCAGCGCCGTCAGCACGATGACTTAGCAGCCGAAGCAGACCCAGATGATGATCTGCGTGGTTGTGCGAAATCCAGACGCATTTCAAGCGATCCACCAGCTCTTGCAGTCGTTTCACATCGCCGCCCGCGTAGCGGTACATCTGCCCCAGACTGCCTTCACCGCAGTCCAGCATCATACCCGCCCAGGTGTCGCTGCTCGGAGCTGGCAGCTCAAGGTACATGCCAGTGACGTTACGATATTTGGACGGGATGGCGCAGCCCGTGCCAAGGAATGTGATCCGGCCGTCGATGAGGTCCTCATCCGAGTTCTTCGCATCAGGAGTCTCAGTGGATTCTGCAACGATCTCCGCAGAGGAGCTGACACTTTCACGGATCTCATTGAAATCCAGACGCGGCCAGCAAGACGACGCGTCAAAGCCACGGCGAGCCTGAGGAGCCAACACAAACTTCAGCATGCTCTCGCCCAGAACCATATTCGATGCTGCTGGCCCGAGGCTTTCCGTCGCTTCACAGTCACTAGGAGTGAATTCCAAAGAGGAAGCGTCAGGGACGGCGCGCGAGAATGGTTCAGCACTGTCACGTAGCTCGTGCGCTTCGTTTGACGGGAATGCGCGGGGGAACACAGCTTGCAACTGCGCCTGCAGCTTCGCAGAGGCACGATACACGGTCTTTTGTGCACACGCAGTATGACCCAGCAACACGTGACGCGCTTGAGCACCGAAGCTCCTCGTCCATTCGACGTACTTCGGGTGGCGCAGCACGTCCATTCCTCCGAGATGAAACACCACCTCCACCTGCATCTCAGGAGCCTGACCCTCTACTTCTCTGTATCGCTTGAACCCCTCACTGCTCACCAGCGCCTCCACATGCGCCGTCGTCGGACAGCTCACAATCACACACCCCGCAGCGGGCACCGACGGCAGCACGCAGTCGCTGGACTTGACCACGCGTCCATCCGGCAGCGTCACGTCCTTGCCCTGGTGCAGTTGGCCGAACAACTTGCCCTTCGGGACACCCAACGCCACCGCACGGTCCACGAGAAATTTACCCCGCTGGGTTCTCGTCTCCACGACGTAACTCACGCTAACGTGAGTGTTGCAGTCGTCCCCCTCCGAAGACCCGGAGGACAAGGACGGACTTTCGTTCAGCTTCCGCTTCGCGCCGACTCGGGGCTTGGACACCGCCACCGCGTGCACCACCACCTCGTCGTCGTCTTCGTAGCAGCCTTTAACCTTCTTCTTCTTCTGGGCAGCTGCAATTGGCAGCGCCTCCGACGCCTCCAGCTTAAAGTCCGGACGGTACAGGAAGTGGCGCGTAGCCTTCAGGTATTTCGTGGTGCCCACGGGTCCGTGCACATGCAACCCGGGTTTGCCCGTGTCGGACACAGTCAGCACCATGCCCGGGAGGCCACCCACCGCATGGGTGCGAAGTTCGGTCAGAAACACTTGCTGCAGCTTGGCCAGACGCACGTGGTGCTCCATACACAGGCGCTGGGTGCCATCCCCGACGTTGAACAGGAAGCTGCGCGCGAACGAGACAAGGGTTAGTGGAACGGCATTGCGAGCAGGTGCAGAGGCGTCTGGGCTAGCCTACCGACGAGTCTCCGTGGACAGGAGGAGGCTGGGTGCAGTCTCCACGGACTGCACGCTGAGGACCTGCACATGCACAACCATATCGGATTGGGGCTCTGGCTGACTGGCGTCGAAGTGCGTCAGTGGTGGATACTTTAGTAAGGTGTAGGCTGGGGTGCGGTTGGGTAGGAAGAGACGTAGTGGTGGATACTTTTGTGATACATGTACCGTGAAATATCTAAATGTGAGTGAAGAGATTTGGTTTCCTTCGCGTTGATTGGCCCTATTTTAATCTCAGCTATTCCCCGGACCAATCACAACCCGTTTTGTACCTCGGTTACGTCGCCTACCGTAACTCGGCACAGTAGCGACCATGGTGCGCAGCCGCTCGGACCGCTCGGCGGATCGCGGCGCGCGGCGTTCGCATCGCCCCCGCTCGCGCTCGCCGTTGGTCTCTCGCTCCCGCACGTCCTCGCACCGTCGCTCATCCAAGCGGCGCAGTCCGAGCCGCAGCCGCGAGCGGGAGCGGTCGCGACGCGCGCACCGCCACAGTCACAGCCATCGGCGTCACCGCTCTCGCTCCAGGGAGCGCCACAAACACAGACGACGTGGCAGTGATGACAAGCGCGACCGCCATCGCTCGCGCTCCAGATCCAGACCCAGGTCGACGTCTAAAGCCAAGGAGAAGCGGCAGGAGGAGGAAATGGAGGAGAAAACGCCCCCCGCGTCTTCCTCGCAGGATTCCAAGGCCGGGAAGGAGCAGGACGAGGCTGCAGTGGAGAAGGGGAAGCCGCAGACTGTGGAGAGTGGAGGAGATATGGCCATGCAGGACGTCGAGAAGCACCAGTCGACGCCTGTGGAGGTGAAGGTGGACGTCGTAGGGCAAGAGAGTAAGGACCAGGAGGCTACAGAGGCTGTCGAGGAGACTAGTAACGCTGTGGGTGTTGAGTCTGTTGAGAAGCAGGAGCTGCAGACGGCGGGTGAAAAGGCTGCGGCCCAGTCGAAGCCAGCGCTGGACGTTAGCTCGATCAAGAAGGATATCCTGAAGGCTTTGGCCGACGCGAGGAGCACGATCGCGGTGATTAAGAAAAACGGCACAGCAACTTCAGTCACTACCAGCCCGGCACTTTCTTCAGCAGCTGCGAAGGTGGAGAAGGAGGAGCAGGAGCAGGAACAGGAGAAGCCGTTGAAGTCACCTGAGAAGAAAGTGGAGATGGCTAAATTCCCACAGAAGACAATGGCGTCGCCTAGGAAGACTGTTCCTCCTGCTGCTGCTGCTGCGGCCTCTGCAGATGACTTCGACATGTTCTCGATGGCAGCGCTGGACGACCACGATGACGCAATGAACGGCGGCGCGGGTGTAGCTGCGATCACGGTGAATGAAGTGTCGCTGCAGTCGAACTGCGACGACGCGGAAGGGTATTACTCGACCACTATTGGAGAAGTGCTGGACGGGAAGTATCGTGTGCTCGGTACCGTTGGCAAGGGCGTGTTCTCAACTGTGCTGCGCTGTCAATGCATTACTCCGTTGAAGACTGCAGGCGGTGGGTCACTGAATGTGGTAGCTGTCAAACTCATCCGAAACAACGACATTATGCGCGACGCAGCGCAGACAGAGCTGAAGCTGTTGAATGAGCTGGGGGAGCGCGATCCGCGTGACAAGAAGCACTGCATTCGACTGCTAGACTCATTCACCCACCGGAACCACGTCGCGATGGCGTTTGAGCCGATGCAGATGAACGTCCGCGAGGCCATGAAAAAGTTTGGCGGAAAGGGCGGCATTTCGATTCAGGCTGTTCGCGTTTTCAGCAAGCATCTATTGATTGCACTCAACCATTTGGAGTCATGCGGAGTGATCCATGCTGGTAAGAATTCACTTAAATTCGTGCTAGTACGCTGTAGTTATAGCACTAACTTCTTGGCATGCCCTTCCTGTACAGATATCAAACCGGACAACATCCTGCTAGACGAAAAACAAACGACCATCAAGCTGTGCGATTTTGGTTCAGCGTTTAAAATGGACGACGGGAAGCAGGACCCGACGCCGTACCTGGTCAGCCGCTTCTACCGCGCGCCCGAGATTGTGCTGGGCCTCGCCTACGACAAAGCGGTAGATATGTGGTCTGTCGGTTGTTGTTTGTATGAGATGTTCACGGGAAAAGTTATGTTTCCAGGGAGCACGAACAACGAGATGCTCAAATTTTTCATGGAGCTTAAGGGCAAGATCCCGAACAAGCTGATCAAGAAGCATCGCCAGGCGTATATTGATCAGTTTGAAATGGAGCCGCATTTCACGGAAGATCTTAAATTCTGCAGTCGCGAGAGCGACCGAGTCACGGGTGAGTACTGTAGTAGCCAATTTGTGCATGGATTTTATGTTTTTGTAGCTGAATGGTATTCTCTCTCGTTGCGTGTTGACCTCTAGGTAAGCCCATCTTGCGCTTGATGGAAACCATCAAGCCCAAGAACGACCTCGCGAGCAGTCTGATGGCAGCGAAGAGTGCCACGGACGATCGGAAGCAGGTGCTGGAGCTCCGGAGCCTGCTGGACAGGATGTTCACACTGGACCCGTCCAAGCGAATCTCCGTGCGAGATGCGCTGGCTCACCCTTTTGTGAAGGGATAACGAGCTTCGGTCGCTTTGGCATGTGTCGTTTTCGCACCACCAACCAAGTATCTAGGATACACGCAAGGTGGGAACCAGGCGAATGCTTCTGCAGTCGGAATACCCATCAGGAACTCATTTTTGATAAGGTATTAACCCGACCTATGTCACCAAAAGCTACAGTAGTTGTGTTCACAGATACCCATGCCTACCGAAGGAAGGACTTCCAAAGTTGGCTGAACGTTTTGTCCTGCAGGTTGTGACTAAGCGTGAGGCACATACAAGCCCGCGTTGGCCCCGCTATTGCTTGAGCTCGGCACCGATTTTGGCGGTAAGCTCACAGTGTGAGCGTCACACACTCGATAGGTCCCTCTCGATGAGTCAATGCAGTGACCACCCCTTGGTTCACCGCGGCGTATATGCATGATACAGCTGAAGCGCTCTCACCCGGAGTCTACCAGCCGGCCCCAAAGAAGTCGATGAGATGATCAAAGCGTTGGCGGCTGCTCACCGTCAATTTCCACCATGCTGCTCAATTATAGGCGGTGATGATCTCCACAGTGTCGTGTCGCATTTGTGCTCTCTAGCCGTCGCAGTCTGCAGGGCTACTTACTAGATACAATACTCGATCCACGCGACGACAGGTCTTTGGCGCGAGAAAACCCCGGCGGGAAGCTTCGCAACGCGCTTCTCGCAGCTAAGTCGACCGCAGTGACCTGGTCTTGCCGAACTCGCCGCTGCCGCCGATCCGTGCAGATCAGGAGGGTCCGAATGAACGCAAGACAAGGTCGGACTTCGCTGCCCGCCACAGACTTGAACCGCGGCGACAGGTGCACGCCACCGCCGGTAGAGAGAGGGCGCAAAAGAAACCGCGGGGCGTAAACCGATTGCGGGCGCTCGATCATGCATCTTCCCCGCGCTCGTGGCCCACAGCGCTCGCCTGCAATGCTCGCGTGCCGTCGCTCGACGTCGACGCTGAGCTCTCTGGCCTGTTGAGCTCGGCGTTCAGTCTCGAGCGGCTTCTTCCAGCCAGCGCTGAAAGCATCCGTAGCTGGCCTTGACGGCTGCCAACATCCAAGAAGCTTACGGAATAAAACTTAGAAACCACATTATTGATGGTGCGCTTGCTACTGGTACATGCTATCTGACTTGAGTTCTGGAGGAAGAGGCTACGACGCTCTATGCTCGCAGGGTGACCTCGTGGATCTTTTCGACGAGCTTGATGGGCGCGGAGAGCCCGAGGTAGCGCACGACCATCGCCGGCAGGTTGCCGCCCAGGTCCATGTGTGCGATCACGCTCATCTCGCACATGTTGGGGTTGGTCGGGTGGGGCGTCACCACGTATCCGGAGATCAGGATGGTCGCGCGCACGTAGCCCTTGCGCTCAGGCACGTACTCGACGGAGCGCGTGGCGATGAGGACGCGGCCGCTGGCCTCCTTTCGGTACGTGGACACGACCGAGAAGTCGCGCGCCGCCGTGAACATGACCGACTTGGCCGACACGCGACGCACCTCGGAGGCGTCGCTGAGCTTCTCCATGAGCTTCACCTCCTTGGTCATGTCGTCGAACTTGGGCACCATGTCGCAGCGCATGAGAATCTGCGCGGCCTTGTCGGCGCTCACGTGCAGCGCGCCCGTCGTCTTCATGGTGTACCACTCGCTGCCGGCCACTTCGCCGTACACGACGTGGATGCCCTTGTTGGACGGGCCGTCGCGCCAGCCGCTGGGCAGCACGTCCACGCCGTCGTAGCGCGTCAGGAGCTTGCGGATGCTGTCCTCCTCGAAGGCCTGCACGTTGGCGAGCACGGCCGCGATGGGCGCCGGGATGGAGAAGGTCAGCGCCGACTCGCTCTCGACCACGGGCGCCTCCTGCGGCGCGCCCTGCTTGGTCTCCACGCCGCCGCGCGTGATCTCCACGGTGCTTTCGAAGGCCATGGCTGCTGGTTGTGTGGGGTAGTTACTGTCTGTGCTGTTGAGAGCAAATTCAAGAATGACACTTCCTGACGCAGGCGCTTGGCTTTAGCCAGCCGCCTATCTTGGCGCGCGGCCGCTGATTGACCCATAGCGCTTCGATGCGATACGCCTGCGCTGCGTCCTGAAAAGAAAGGTGTCGGTGCGGGGTTTGTTGTCTCTGTGCACAACTCTTTCGCGGCCAGCGACCCAGGATTACGCGGATATAACCTTTGAGACTGGATATCTTATTTGGTTTAGGGGGTCTCTTGACACGTCGCTGAGACACGGCCCGCGCTGATTATGGGATTTCGCTCGACAAAAAATAGAGAGAGAGTCAGCTGGTTCAATTTAACTAGTTACCTACTCGAGCAAATAACTTAGTTGCTTGAAAGCTGAGAGATTCTTGTCATCTACCATGACTTCGCTTGCATCCTCCTCGCTGTCTCATTCTGCTGGCTTGGGACTTCAGACGTCACGGGGGGCACTCCAAAGAGGTCCCGTGGACTCGTTGACCAAGTCCGGGGTTAGTTATACGTGCACGGTCGATCCGGATGGTAGCTCATTGGTTGGGGCACTGCATCGCACTGGGACAGGGGACATTGGGCGGGCACGGGCGACCGGATCTCAACCGGAGCGTTTACGCCATCTAGCTTGCGCCTTGACACTGATCCTGACATCTCCTTATGGGACGGAAATTCTTGCTCTCCTTGACGGTCTTGAAGAAAACGTGCGCTTGCGGAACCTTGTCATCACTGGACGGAGAGGTGTCTGGACGTGCTTGCTCCTACAAATACGGTCCGGTACTGGATCTCAACGGGGCATCACGGTCTCGGAGGAGTTCACTACCATGGAACTGGGCTTGGGCGCAGCGAACGGGGTGGCGTCTTGGACTTGGACGAAGAAGAGCAGGAATTAATTCGCAATGGTTCAGGGGGTCGACACGCTCCGGCGGCCGACGCCCCCTCCCCTCGGGTCGTAACTTTACGGTAGGCTTCACCTCTCGGGTTGCCCACTGCGCTGCCCCCGCGGCGCACGCAGTGGAGAGAAGGCCTCCCCCCTTTTTACCTTGGCCACAGTATGAGGGACTTCCCACCCGAGGCAAGGGGGCCAGTTTTACTGGCTCTCGGAGGTCTTCGTCTCTGTCCGGACTCTGGTCTGCGGGCTCGGCCGCAGATTGGGAAGTGGTTCGACAAAAAATAGGACGGACCAAAATTAGCCGCTGCAATGGCTTTCAGCTGGCGCCGATGTCCGGGTTTGGACAGTCGGCACCGCCGGCTTCATGGCGTAGCGCAGATACAGCACTGGACCTAAGTCCGGGTGGCAGCTTTATTACCGCGCGCCAGCCGTTTCCGCGAGTCTCAGCTGACGGCCGCAGATGGAAAAAAAATGTTGTGGCTGGAGACTGCGGCTGGCTAATTTTGCTCCTTGTGACAGAGCAGCAGAGGGTCGGCAGGTGGTCAGAGGTGGTCGGCACCGCGAGCTCAACAGCGCAGCCCGAACTGTGGGCGCTGTACAGTATTAGCTGTTCGTGGCAAGCGAGTTCCGGTGGGCGGAGCAGTCAAAAGCCAGCATATCAAGGTAGGCGGCCCAAAAAGTCGATTTTTGCTCCGATTTGATACGACCAACACTCTGGTCGCAGGCGCGTATCTCGCGTTAGCTAACGCGAGTGGTTTGCGCTCCGTCCCGACCTTTAACGTTAGCACCTCAGCGCGGAGTCAAAGCAGAGCAGAGCTGCAGCGCGAGTGGTGTCTACTTATGCTGCTGCTGCTGTCCCTAGCGTGTGGTGCCCCGCGAGGCGGCTTTATATTCGCCGCCGCCGCAGGATAGTGTGTCCCAAGCGGCAGAAGCGACTTAATTATGGGACGCGTGATGGGCGGACAGTGATTGCGCACCGCAGATCAGCGACTTATGCGCAAGGTCCCACTCCCGGAATCAAAGCGTGCATGCGTCTCTCACCTGACAGTCTCACCCACCCTGCTGCTACAGTGCGTGTACATGTATGTAGTGCTGATGGCCACCTCGTTGTATCACCGCCGTGTGCGGGCCCCATTGCAGCACGGCAGAAATACTGAACGCTGTTGCTGCCGCGGAACGCCCAACAGGTCGGTGTTGGGGCGGTGCCGCGGTGGTGCCAACGCAGCGGTGACAGCAGTCCAGCGAGTAGGTTATTTATGCCATGCGTTGAGACAGCGGCTTAATGAAGTCACCGGAGGTCTTGCCGCGTGTCGATTATCGATTACATACCGTGCGTCGAGGCAGGCACGCACGCCGCGCTGCAACGCGTGTACCTAACTTGTAACTTACAAGTTGTAAGTTTGGTAATTCACTGCCGATTCCAAGTGCAGGCAGCAATCTGGCTGGTAGCTTCCAGCATCGAGGTATGCCGCCTTGGATCACGGGTTGAAGCTATAAAGCACTGCGTCTACTGACATGTGAATTCACCGAAGATCTTGCCGCGCGTCATGTATGGATATGATCACGACGGATTTCGAGCGTGAACGCCAAGGTGCCATCATCACACCTGCATCTCGCTTCTCGCAGACCGAAACCCATCCCAGCCTCATGCGCTCGCCTGCCCAGCGTTGCCGATCCATCTTCTTGGATTCTAGCCGCCGCCGCGTTCAAGAGCTTCGCGGACTGCGACCATGAAGCCTCCGCTGGCGCACGCGCGCGACTTCAGCGCGGCCCGTGGCTACGCCGACAAGTCGAACGGCTGATGGAGTTGAAGAGGGACAGGGAACTGTGACGGAGTCTGTTCTACCATCGACCGCAGAGCAAAGCACGACGGAGACTCGGGAATGTATGCCGAACCAAATCGATAACTTGAAATCGTCCATCCTCCCATCAAGTCCGAAGAATCCGATTCAGCAGTAAGCACTTGGCAGTGCCCAACGATTACGCGAAGAAAAGGGAGCCAAGAAGCACTTATCTAACGGACGCACATGAGCTGCAAAAACAACTCAGCGCGTGAACGGATGCAAACTCGGAGCTAAATCACACCCTGAAGCAGCACCAAAGCCAAACAATCAGGCAGTGGAACGCGCGTCTCAACAGGAAAGTGGCAGCATTCGTGTATTTCGTTAGTTATTGCCGCCTGGTGCATACACATACTGCTGAACGAGCGAGTGGTCCTCCAGGCTCTTTACGAGTTCATCGCACGAACAATTGCCATCTGCACCAATCAGGTCCTCCACTACGCGGTTGACATCGCCGGCTGGTACCAGCGGGTCCCCGAAGAAACTTGCGACGGCAGCGATCGTTGTCAGAGCAAAAGTCAGCGCGTCAGGGGATAAAGCCCCTTCGAATCCGGGCGAGCTGTCCGCATCGCTTGCGAATTGTAGCGCAGCTTGGAGCTTGATGTCGAGAGAGCCACGAAGCAAGACCGAAGCGCCGATAAGCAACTGGATAGCGAGGATTCGCTCGTCTCCAGTGCGGTCCATCAGCGTGAACAATCGATCGAAGATTGCGCGGTCCGACGCTGCAAAATTGACGCTATTCAGTGCCTCCTCGAACTCGTCGCAGCCTAGATCTGCTTCTCGCGTTGCCAACTCGCCCTCCTCTCTAGAATCTTCCGAGCACCAAATGGCTTGCAACGCCTGGAGCTGCACCAATGTGACTGCAGATGGAACGAAATACGCACATTTACATTAGTTCGTGACGAGAAATTATGAAATCATTTTAGAGAGCTATTCAACTTGCACGTACACTGTGTGATCTCCGCGACGGCGGCCACAGCCAGTGGACTGTCCTTGCTGTTGCCGCCTTCCGCAGGTTGCGAGATCGCAATGCCCATGGCTGGGGAGTATAGAGTTTGCAGTCTTCCCCGACGCTCCAGAAGCGTCGCGGAGTTGGCAAACGGCTCAACTATTATTAAGGACAAGATGAACGCCGATATCACCCCACGCAAGCTCGTGTGCAGTCGGATGCCCGATCGATTTGCACTATGAGTCAGTATGAGCGATATGTGCACCTTTGCTTGAAGATGGCTACACTCAACTTCAACTTGGTCAATACGAAATCCAAGTACTTTGTATTTCAGCCAATGGCAACACAGGACATCCTCGAGCTGTTACTTGGACGGGAAGGGCCGTCAGCACAACGGAACTCCATGCTGAAGGGCTAAATGCGACGCTAAGCGCTGCGTGAATCCACCTACGTCGCTGAATTCTTATCTCGGAGAGCGATCAAGTGAGCGGTGCAGGCGCCGTCGGTTTCTTTCAATCGCTTGATCGAGTCAACGGGCCTCCACTCGCTCGGGAAGATCAGCCGCATTGGTTTGCCCACGCCAAGGCGAGATCCGCCACGTGCACGTGCGGTCCATGGAACGCGATGCAGGGTCCCCCTCGGCTGCAGTCGCCAAGATGGAGCCCCGTGTGGCGCCGGTGACTGCGGTGGAGCCCCGCGTCGCCTTCCTGAACGACAAGGAGGCCAACCAGCAGCTCATCACATCCAAGCAGTACGCGCGCAACGTCATGGTCACCTCCAAGTACACGGCCGTGAGTTTCGTGCCCAAATGCATCTTCGAGTTCTTCCGCGTCGTAGCCAACGTCTACTTCCTGCTGATCTCAGTGCTTCAGGTGCGCAAAAAAACTCTCGTCAGTCTCTTTATTGTATCCATGCTGACGATTCCTCGTGACAATTTAGCTGGCGACACCGTGGTCACCGACGAATCGATTCACGACGGCTGGTCCTCTGCTGTTTGTCCTTCTAGTGACCATGGTAAAGCAGGGAAGCGAGGACTTCAAGCGTCACCAGGCGGACGAGAAGCAGAATCGCCGCTCTTGTCGGGTAACTTATCTACATGCAGCCTCTTTAGCAAGGTTTAGAGTCCAACTTACCCAAAGGTGCTGAGCGAGAGTGTGTACTTGTTCCAACTAGATCATCAACGCAGGTGGCCAAGTCGAGATGATCGCATGGCAGGATCTACAGGTTGGTCAGCTCGTGTGCGTTGAGAACCACGAGGAGCTGCCTGCGGACGTGGTGGTTCTTGCCACTTCCGAGGAAGAAGGTCGGTGCTTCATCGAGACGTCGAATCTGGACGGAGAGACCAACCTCAAGCGCAGGATAGCGGTCAACCCGACGGCGCAACTTGTCGGTTGGCGCGAGCTTCACGGCGATCCTTTATCGCAGGAGTCTGTGTGTGCTTCAGCGGTGCGTCGACTACGCGGATCAGTGGAGCACGAGCGGCCCAACAATCAGCTTTACACCTTCACTGGGCGCCTGCTACTCAATGAGGGCGATCGAGGCGAGACGGCCGTGCCGCTGGGTCCTGAGAATTTGCTTCTACGAGGGTGCAGCCTTCGGAGTTGCGCGTTTATCGTCGGGCTCGTGATCTTCACGGGCAGTGAGACCAAACTGCTGCAGAACTCACGCGCTGCGCCGTCGAAACAGAGCAAACTCTACCGCACAGCGAACCGATGCATGCTGTTGATCTTCACGACCATGTTTGGGCTCTGTTTGGCGAGTGCGATCGCAGCGGCATCCTGGAGCAGACGCAACGCCAGTCGCGTGTGGTACCTGCCTTTCATCAAGGAGGCGGACGGCGCGGACGACTTCGTCGTCAACTTCTTCACCTTCCTCATCCTCTACAACAACCTCGTGCCCATTTCTCTCTACGTCTCGCTCGACATCATCAAGGTGCTGCAGGCGAATCGCATCACGTCGGACGTGAACATGGTGTATGAAGGGACCCACGCCGTGGCGCGCACCTCGGAGCTCAACGAAGAACTCGGGCAGGTCGAGTACGTCTTCAGCGACAAGACGGGCACGCTCACGTGCAACGTCATGGAGTTCCGCAAGTGCTCGATCGGAGGCATTTCGTATGGATTCGGCACGACTGAAATCGGTCGAGCTGTAGCTGCGTTGGCGAGTGATAAACCGCATGCAACCTCAGGCGCAACGAAGCAGACACCGTCTCCAGCGAAGGCGAAGATCAACCCGCTGGGGTTCAACGGCGAAGGGGGCGGGAGCGCAGTAAAGCTCGACATTAACTCGACGGACGACGTCCGTGAGATTGTATCGCCCGCAGGACCAGTCCACCCTCCGACACAGAGTGAGGAAGGCAGCGACCCGAAAGACGCCCAAGTGCACTTCGATCCTAACATTCACTTCGATGACCCCGGTCTACTGCGAACTTTGTACGCCGGTGGGAAGCAAGGTGAGCTCATTCACGAGTTCCTCATGCTGCTGTCAATCTGCCACACTGTGATCCCCGAGACGGACGCCAAGACGAGTGCTGTCACGTATCGAGCGTCATCTCCCGACGAGGAAGCGCTGGTGAAGGCAGCGAAGTGCCTCGGCTACAACTTCGTAGCTCCTGCTCCGCTCATGAAGGTCGAAATCTCTCGCAAGCAGTCGCTACTGCCACCCCATATGAAGACACAGCACGAGCAAGAGCCTACGGCCAAGTGCTACACGATTGTAAACGTGAACGAGTTCAACTCGACTCGGAAGCGCATGTCGGTCGTGGCAGTGGACGAGGAGACCCATGAGTATATTTTGTACTGCAAAGGAGCCGACAACATGATGCTCGAACGTGCTGCATCCGCGCTGAACGATGGTGACGCTGCAGCACATGCCAAACTTGTTGGACATCTCAAGAACTACGCGCGTGAAGGACTGCGGACGCTGGTGCTTGGTCGACGTGTGCTCAGTACGGAAGAGTACAAAGAGTACAACGAAGCGTACATTGAAGCCTCAACGTCACTCGAAGACCGCGAAGCGAAGCTGGATGCGTGTGCTGAGCTGGTGGAGCGGGACATGCAGTTGCTAGGCGTGACAGCTATCGAGGACAAACTACAGGACGGCGTTCCGTCCGCCATTTTCGACCTTGCTCAGGCCGGAATCAAGGTCTGGGTGCTCACAGGAGACCGCGAGGAGACAGCCATCAACATCGGCCATGCGTGTCGGCTGATCAACGACAAGATGCAACTGCTGTACGTGAACGCTGAGCGAATTGACGCGTTGATCGCCCAGCTCGACGCATTGCACGAGACGCCCGAGATCCAGCGCCTCATTCGAGGCGACCAGGTGGCCGAGAACCTCGCCATGGTTTGCGACGGCAAAGCGCTCGTGCATATTTTCCCATCGCGCGACGCTCGAGTGAAGATGTCAGCGGAGGCGGTTGAGCGTGTTCAACTGCTGAGCGAGAAGCTGCTGGACATCGCACGCGTTTGCAAGGCGTTGATCGCGTGTCGAGTGAGTCCGTCGCAGAAGGCGGAGATCGTGCAGCTCGTGCGCAAAGGAGGACCCTGCGGCAAGACGCAGCCGATCACGCTCGCGATCGGAGACGGAGCCAACGACGTGAGTATGATCCAGACGGCGCATGTGGGCGTCGGCATCTGCGGCAAAGAAGGCGTGCAAGCTGTGAACGCGAGCGACTACGCCGTGGCGCAGTTCCGGTTCCTCACTCGGCTGGTTCTGCTGCACGGCCGCTGCAACTACAAGCGCGTGTGCAAGGTGATCCGCTACTCGTTCTACAAGAACATCGCGCTGGTCATCAGCCTCTTCGTGTTCAACTTCTTCAACGGACAGTCGGGCGCTCCGCTCTTCGAGAGCTTCGTGATGGCCGGCTGGAACTTCTTCCTGGCGCTGCCGATCATCGTCATCGGCGTCTTCGACCAGGACATCCCCGAGGTCGTCGTCCTCAAGTTCCCGCAGCTCTATCGACGCGGCCCGGTCGACAGCGACTTGAACATGCGCGTCTTCGCGCGGACGATCGTCAACTCGGTGGGCCACGCGCTCATTTGCTTCTTCGGATGCTACGCCGGCACGTTGCTGGCCTCGCAGGGGCTGTACGTGCTGGGGACGCTGTTCTACACTGCACTGCTGGGCACCATGAAGCTCAAGGTGGTGCTGCTCGCGCTCAACTGGAACAAGTATCACTTCGCAGTCATGGCGTTCAGTGTCGGGCTGTTCGTCTTCTTCTTGCTGGTGTATCCGCGCTTCACCTTCATGAGCTACGACATGTTTGGTGTGCCCGCGCACATGATCCGGCTGCAGCGCTACTGGACGCTGCTGCTGCTGTGTCCTGTAGCTGCCATGACGATCGACTTCACGGCCACCGCCGCCCAGCAGCAGTTCCGACCGAGTGCGGAGGACATTCTACGGGAGCGATTTCGCTCCAACAAGTCCAAGCGCGTGGGCGACTCGGTGGCCCCCATGTCCGTCCCGCTCGAGTCAAGTTCCCCGTCGATCGACAGACTCTTCCTAGCGGGACAGTCCATCGACGAAGACAACAAGAGCGACAGCAAGGACAGCAAAGACTGCAAGCCCACGACGTTCGTCGTGACAGCGCAGCCGCCATCGCCCAGTCGACGACCCGGCAGCAGTAGCAATTTGCCGCTCTACGATTCATTCAAGGCGAGTCTGCCCCATCCTGAAGCCCGTACGTGTCCCGCAGTAACTCGAAGGTGAACGCTGCATGACTGACCTTCAATTGTGCTAATGCAGGGAGCAGCTTCGCCTTCAATGGACTCGATGAGCCCTCGAACAGACACGCATCGGGTGACCTACCGGCTCAAGAGGCCCGTGACCATGCGCGTGCTCAGCTTCCAGCGCAATCGCCGACCAAGTCGCACCAGCTCCTTGGGTCGCCTGCCTGCAGTGGTCGTAGCCCCGGAACTCTCGTCCATGTCGCGCCGAGACAACACCAAGTAAGTCCTTAGCGACACGATCTCAATTCAACTTAAGCTTACAACAAGTACAAGTACATGTGGTTGTTGTGTACTTTGTTCGTAAGTTTTAGTCGAGGTGCTTTGCAAACGTGTACTGGCAACGACGGCGCATCATTTGGGACCGAGTGGCTTGCTGCGTGTACCTCGCTCTCTTGGCAGCAAGGCGGTCCTTGGAACCGGGACGCAGCACGAGTCCCCGTGTAGCATTGACAATCACCGTCACGTCTTCAACCTGTGACTCTTGTTGTGGTAAATCTTCCTCTTGCTCACCTTCTTCCTCTCGGTTGTTGTCGAGACTTCCGTGGCGAGGACACTGGGGACTGAACTCGAGGTCGTCATTGTCACCTTCTAGATCATCGTTGCATGTACACCGAGGCTTGGTCTTCTCCGTGCGGAACAGAGGCGAAGGTGCCGTGGCAGATCGATCTCCGTGCATTTCGAGATGCTCAACGAACCGTGGGCATAAGTTTGAATCGTCCTCTTCACCGTCAGCATCTCGTTCTCGCCGAGGTCTCTTGGACGTCAACGCGGTGAATATCGAGCGTGGGGAGCTCCCAGCTACCGTCCGACCCTCGACGCCGTCTTCCAGAAGTGTACGAGGAGGTTTAGCCGCATCGTGAAGCATCCACTGCGGCTCACGCGACGGAATTTTGACGGGGACAGTCATCGCAGCAGTAGGCGATAGCGGAGCACTCGAAGTTTTGCTGAGACCTTTGTAGCTGCTGATCGATGAACCACCAAGCACCAATTCATGGTACTCCATCGGTAGCGTCGTGAGCTCCGATACACAGGAAGGGGGTTCAAGGGGGACCATGGACGACACCACGCTGATTGTCGGGGGGGCCGGGTCAACCTCCTCTTGTTCTGTTGGCGGGGTAGTAGGAGACACTGGCGCCGTCACCGCTGGAATAGCCACTCGCTCGGGAATACGTGCAGATTCAGGAGGAGGAACAGCCCTGGCAAGGTCGTCGTCAGGCTCGTGATCGAATTCCGCGTCCCAGGGCGACACGGTGAAGTCGTTGTAGCCGTCGTCAGGCGACAGATTCCGCGGCTTCTTCAGGGTCAAGTTACTTGAGCTCTGTCTCGAGTGCGACCTGAATTCCTTGCCAGGTAGAGGGAACCATAGAGGTGTCGCTCCTTGTTGCAGTGCCCGCTCACCGACGCTACGAGAGCCTGCTACATTCCACTGCGTGCGAGCGATGATCTCGGCTTGCAAGCTCCCTGTCAAATACCCCGTCGTCTTGTAGCTCTCCGAGAAGTCTGGTCCTGGGCCACCGCGACCGGCACTTCCTTGCCCTCGTCGACGCGATTTACCACTACGCGCTCCGCTCCGGCCTCGAATCCCCGAGTCGACCAGCACAGGCGGCAGCAGCCTCTTGGCGGGGGACGCATTGTCCTCAAACGTGTAGAACGGTAGGGACGGATTCACCGGCAGTACGTCTGCTCTGTTCCGCACACGAGACGCTGCCCCAACGTTCGTGAGCTCATTCCCCGACGTGTCAAAGCCCATTCCAGAGACGTATTCGCGCGGACCGTGCGCCTCCGACTGCGTGTCGTTTGATAGCGACTTGAGGGCCGATTCCTCCTCTTCAGCAGCACCGTAAGGGTTCACCTTCTTCCCAGTAGCTTCCTGGTTGTCGGAGGAGCTTTGCGAAGGTTTTGCCGACCCCACCGCAAGCGCAGTGAGGCGTTTGTTGGTCACTTTCGTTTGAACTGAGCCCTCGAAAATGACGCCCCGGTCACCCCTTTGCTGTGTCCTTGACGATGGCAGATTCGACCTTCGAGCTCCTTGAGAACCACCTCGGGAAGCACCAGACTTGAGATCGTTGGCTGGTGTTAATTGGGGTGCTGAGCTTGTTAATGTGCCGTGTAGACCCCCCGCTGGAAGGCCGGCCACGCCTGGGGTTTGACCCGTCTTGGGTGCTCCAAGTGCTGCGGTGAAGAGCTTGGTCTGACGTTGTGGTTTCTGCTGATGAAGTGCTGCTATGGGTCGACCGATAGTGAGCGAGACGCTGCTATTCGGGACCGCACTGCTGACCGGAGCGTCTTCGACGATGACTGGAGTCCGCGGCTGCGCTGACCTCAACCGATGCATCGCCACAAAGGCATTCACGCCTTCATCCGCTTCGGCGTTTGACAGTCCAAACTCCCGCACACTTGTCAAGGGCGTCCTGCTCCTCGCAGATGTAGTCCGAGATTTCGCACTTGACCCTCTCAGCGTATTCTGCTCCGCCTCCTTGTCGTTGCCAGCAAACCCAGCAAAGCCTCCTAACCCGCCAAGACCGAGCGTGATGATACTGGCACGTCGATCTCGAGATCGTGGCCGGTCTTCTGGAACGGGGTCTGGGGTCGAATGAACGATCTGAGGCGGTGGCGGTGTCTTGGCTCGAAACGTTTGCAGCACTTTGGTCGCGATGAACCCCATCGAGTGGGTCGCAGTCGTTGGCGGTGGCAACTGCGCTGGTAGATCAGCAGCGTCTTCCTCTTCGTCCTCGTCGCTCTCGTCGTCACCGCTCGAAAGTTCCACTACATCGTCTACAACCTCCAACGGAGCGAGCTCTTCTTCCGATGAGGAGGACTCTTCATCGTTGTCGATCGCCTTGATCTGTGTGAGTGGACGTAGCAGTCGTCGCTCTTCGCTGTTCGGGTCCTGCTTCGCTCGCCGCACTGTGCTCACCCGCAAGACCAACGTCCGCAGGAACGCGATGTACTCGTCCACGTCGATCGTCTCGCACCAGAGATCAGCCAACTCGAAAACACTGTCGAAGAAGTTGGCGAAGGCCATGACGGGTTCCCCCTTGCTGTCACGACGCCAGTCTTCTTGAATTGTCTTCTCCATCCGCCGGAGACGGCGCTTAGTGGCGTCAGGTTCTAAGCACCTCCCAATGCGTCGGAAGAGCGAAGCGTAGCCGTTCTGGTCGATACACCCCATCTCGTCTCGTGGCAGCTCGACGGCCCAAAGCTGCTTGACTGCATCAATGACGTCCGGGTGGTTGCGCAGACTGAAGCGAAGCGCTAGCGCCTCTGGGGTGTAGTTGATGAGCTCTTGAGCGTCGTGTTCAGTTCGCGCTCGACTGTACAAATCTTCGGTTAGGAGCACGGGGCCGTCTTCCCAGTTCTTGAGCAACCCGCGAGCTTTAAGCAGAGCCTCCTCTTGCAGGTGCTGGTACTTCTGTCGCTTGAGCGTCTGCAGCCGAGCAGCTTTGATGGTGAAGTTGAGCTTGAGCCAGAGCACACTCGACGACCTCGAAGACCTCTGCTTCCAGCTTCCATGACGTGGAAAAGTTGCTTCAGGCGTGGCGACAGGAGCCCCTCGACGACCTGCAGACTTCTTTGGCCGCTTCTTGTCCATGTTGTCCGCGAATTGTTACACTCCAAGGTCCAAGCACTGCACTGTTGAGTGTTCGCCAGCATTCCGCTATAAATATTGAGGATAGTGATGAACTTTGTATATTATTTGCAGACTTGTCCTGCTACATGGTTGAGAATTTAGGGTAAGAAGAACTTGTATCATGTAAAGCAACGACGCCTTGTCCAGCTTCAAAGGTTTCTACTGGACGAAGGAGAACGCGCTGAGCCGTCCACTGTCCAGTCTCGAGCTCGAAGTGGTGATCGAAGATTGTCGTGTCAGTGCGCCGGCTTGCACAGCATCGTAAGTCCACGAGTTCCTGGCGGTTGCAGTTGGTTGAATCTTCTGGTAGGGCATGAGGTTGTCATCTTCGTGCTCGGACTTGGTCAGGCTGTTGCGGCGTCTCCACGAAGCCTGGACAGCCTGCGAAACCTTCGGACTAATGACCAACGACGGCCTCGGGCTGTGAACCAACAGCGCGGTGCTCATGGACATGACGGGCTCCGGTTTGAAAACCTTGTTCACCGCCAATTTGCCCGGCGACATCTTGAGCTTCAACGACTGCGACTGGATCTGCGGGACCGGTTTGGCGATGTTCTTCTTGGTCTTGTTGCCGAGCTGCACGTGACGTACGTGGGGTTTTGACATCGGACTTTCCTTGGGGATGAGAGCTGGGTTAGAGCCATTGGATCGGATCAACGACAGCAGCTTGCGTGCACTCTCACGAACTACCGGCTTGTGAGTGCCCGTACGAAGGGCCTCGAGCTGCTGCAACAGGAGTTTGTTGGCGAGGAAGGCCGGAATGTATCGCCCCGCAAACGGTTTGATTTCCACGAGCATCTGCATCAAGACGAGCGCCTTCGCTCGCACTTGCCACGAGTGCTGCGTATCGTCATCCTGTAGTCGCGCGGCAAATGCTGCGGCCACATTCGCTGCGTCGAGCCGTGGAATCTGCGCAAGAAGCCGCCGCACACTTTCAGCATCAGGAATGCCCTGGATACCTCTGGGTGGTGTGCACACAGCTACGAGCTTGGACTCGTATCCGCAGAGTTTGACGGCGGCTTGGGCGCAGTCAAAGCTACAGAGAAATTTCGTCAGCGACCACCGCTTCAACACGTAGAGAGCAGATAACACTCACTTCTCAAGCTCGGCGTCAGGCGTTAAACCCACCCAAGCCTTGCGAGACTTGGGGACGGGCTTAATGGTCTGGCTTTCGTCTGGGCCATCTCGCGTGTCGACCTCCTCCTCGTTCTCGAGCAGCGCGGACCGCTTGTCCGGCGAGAAGTCCTGGTAGTCCCAGTCCTCACTATGACAGACAACTCGTTTAGTCAATTTGCGCCTGAGGATCGTGAATTGACATGGCCAACGCGTCAACTCACATGGCCTGCTCGACCTGGTGCATGTACTTGTCCTTGAGCTCGTCCAGGTAGTGCATGGCCTCCTCCATTTTTCCTTGAGCTTTAGCTAGTGAGTTGCTTCCAAGACGGTTGATTTCGAAATGGTCGTCGCTTTGGCACTTCCATCGAGCGATTTCAGCGTTTCACCGCCTCACGCCCAGTACGGGATGGCTTTCGCTCCTCGCCAACTCATTGGCGATGCCTCCTCTGCCTCTTGTCGGCCACGGACTTCGAGCTCAATGCCTTCAGCTGGATAAGGTCAACCTTAACGGTAACGATAATTTTGGCTCACCTTGCGAATCCGATATGGCTACACTCATCCAGACACCGTCGATAATGGAAGTAAAATGGCTGCATTAAAACTACCTACGGACACCAGACGTGCACGGATGAAGAGCTCTATCCTGCGATCACTGCATCTGGCTGACTACACTCCGCCTGGGACTCGGCCAAGCCAGCGAGCAGCACGATAACACAAATCTGGCCCTGACCCGCCGCGTTAAAAACCTTTCGCCAAAGTGTCCGCATTCCGTCCTGTTGCTGTCTGCGTACCTGTCTGCTTCTCTTCTCGCCACACGGATGCCATCCCACCCAGCCCAGTCCAGCCGTCCTCTCCTTACTTGTTGACATCGAGCTTGAGGTAGTCGTTGTCGAAGTGGTGCAGCCGCACGTAGCCGTCCTCGGCACCGGACGCGTAGCTCTTTCCGTTGGGGTGGAAGGCGATGGTGTTGATGGGGCCGAAGTGGCCCTTGACGCGGCCGAACTCCTCCTGGAAGACCATGTGGAAGAAGCGGGCCTCGAACTTGCCGACGCGGCCCGACGTGGTGGTGACGCTCATGGCCTCCTGGCCACCGCCCAGCACCACGTGCTCCTTGATGGGGGAGATGGCGGCCGAGTTGACGGGGCGGTCCGTCTCGTAGACCTTGAGCACCTTCATGGTCTCGACGTCCAGCAGCTTGGCCGTGTTGTCCTTGGACGACGTGATGGCCAGCGTCTTGCTCTTGTTGAAGGCCACGTTCGTGATCTCGCCCGAGTGGATGTCGTGGCTCTCGAGCAGCTCGCCCGTCTGCGGGTCGAACAGCTTGATGCGGCCGTCGCCGCCCGTCGTCATGATGGCCTTGTTGAGCGGCGTCCAGTAGGCGCCCGTGATGCGGCCCTCGTGGCCGTGGTTGGCGATGGTCAGCACGGGCTCCGCGCTCTGCTGGGCCACGTCGGCCGCCAGCTCGTACACGAACACGGTGGCCGGCCGGTCCGAGAACTTGTCGGCCACCGACACGAACTTCTTGTCGCCCGTGGCGAAGTTGACGCTGCGGGCCGGGCCCGTGTGCTGGAACGAGAAGAGCTCGTCGCCCGTCTGCACGTCCCAGAGCTTCACCGACGCGTCGGCCGCGGCCGTGAGCAGCCGCTCCGAGTGGTAGCTCACGTCGCAGGCCCACACGGCGCCCGAGTGGCCCACGTACGTGCCCACGCGCTCGCCCGTGTCGCTGTACCAGAGGTTGGGCGTGTGGTCCTTGGCGCACGAGAACAGCAGGTCGCCCTCGCGGTTGTACTTGATCATGGTCAGCGACCGCGAGTGGCCCTTCAGCAGGATCGGGCGCATGGTGCTAGCTAGGGGGAGGAGAGAGAGAGAGAGAGCGGGCGAGGAAGAGCACGCCGCGGTCGATTTGGTCTGATGGAGGGCGCTACTGGCCACCAGTGGGGCGACAAACCCTGCCCAAACCGATTTGCATGCAGCATTTAGGGGATCCCAAACTGCGATTTAGTCCACGTATAAAACCCCCGTCAAACCCGTTTTGTATACATGTAATTTTTGTCAGACTTTTTGATGAGCCCAGTTAAACGGATTTGAGCGGACTAAATTGACCCAATCATTGGACTAAAAACGAAGATGCTGCGCCGGACGAGTGCATGTGCATCGCTGCTGCGGCGATGCCGCTTCCTGTCCACCGCTGCAGCTCCATCGTCGCTGTCGCTGTCCCATCTGGCGCACCAGTGCCGCGTGCAGTTCCAGGCCGCGGACGCCGCGCGCACGCACGTGGAGGTCGTTCCGGTGCTGAGCGCCGAGGACTTCGCTCTGCGCGTGTCTTCCGCCGCTGATCTGGACGTGCAGAGCCTCTTGTCCATCGAGGAGGAAGGCGCCGACGCCGTCACGACGTTGCGCGTGACGAAGAAGAGCGGCGTCGACGTCGACGCGACGGTGCAGCTGCTGCTGCCCCACACCGTCGACCTGAACGTGGCGGTGGCCAACGGCAGCGTCACGCTGCAGGACAAGGTGGAAGGCGACGTCAAGGTGGTCGTGGGACGCGGCGACGTCACCGTCAACAAGGTGCGCGGCAAGGCCGTGAGCCTCAAGACCAACGGCGGCCGCATCCACGTGGCGGCGCTGGTGGAGGGCGCGACCGTGAGGCTCGAGGCCAGCGAGAGCGTCAGCTGCAAGAGACTCATGGCCGGCAACGCGGAGGTGAAGCTGGGCAAGGGCGCACCGTCCGACTCGGACTTCGGCGCCATCTACGCGTCCACGTGCACGGTGGTGTCCACCAACCAGAGCGGGGAGGCCGCGCTGCGTGTGGGCAACGTGCACGGGTACCTGAGGGTGGCGAGTGAGGGACTCAAGAGCGTGCAGGTGGACAGCGTCACGGGCGCGCTGGAGGTGGAGGACAGTGGAGACAAGTGCAATGTTGTGGCACACTTCGACTCGTGGACGAACGAGGCTAGCAGCAGTATCCTGACAGGAGGCGACGTGCGGGTCTCGCTGCAGCCTGCTGCGCCGATTGAAGTGGAGCTGCATGGGACGAAGGTGACAGTTGGGGACGGCTGTGCGTTTGATAATAGTGAGATGGACCAGCTGGACGAGGACTACGCCGTGTTTACTGGAGAGCTCCGTGCGCAGGAGGGGGCGATGGCTGCCGCGTCTGCGTCGACTGGCAAGATCAACGTGGACAGCGCCAAGGACGACGCGATGCGCACGTCCTTCTTCATGCAGGAGGGGGCGGTCGACAAGGACGAGGAGGCCAAGTCGCCGCGGCTGTTTGTCCACGCGCTCAGCGGCGAGGTGACGCTGGACCAGCTCAACTGGATGGACAACATCAAGCGCAAGCACCTCAAGCGATAGAACAGGCTGCATAACGAAATGGGTTCGCTATGTTGAAATTTCCAGCATTTGTTTGTGCGTAGTGTGATTGCCATGCAAACTCCGCTCAAAACTCTCTCACAAAAGTACAAATAGCGTTGCTGAAACGATCAAGCCGTATGACACTGCAACAGTAAAACGATCTACCGTAGCAGATCTCTTGCTCCACGTTCGCACACTTTCGACTTTGCTAGCTCCTGCTCACGGCTCAATACCGACGCTCAAGCTCGAACCCGACACCCATGATGTCACAAATTCTCCCTGCTCCAGCTGCATACGACGTGACCGTGCTCATTCTCACCGAGAATCACAAGAACGAGGGACGCTTCAAGAAGCGGCGAGCTTTCGTCAGCATATCCTGGATACTGTACGCGATCGTGTTGATCGGGGCTCTTATCGTCTTCGTGGCTGCTGTGAAATTGCTCAGTCTTGGATTCACCAGTCTCTTGGCTCTACCCTCCTCTTGAGTTGGCCATCGGTCGCTCAGGGACTTGTTGTCGCCATTATTTGTGCCAAGTTGGTGAAAAGCTGTCTATAACAGTGCTGAGTACTGTAGCCGGAAAGAAATATACATGTACCTCCACTGCCTCATGCGCTCGTATTGTGCTCGTAGTCATTCTTGTATTCTTCCGTTGAAAAACAGAAAACAAAAAGTGAAGCATACAAGGATGCCACGAGTTTTAAAAGAATTGAAAACAGCTCTGGCTTGTACAACAGTATACTGTAGTAAGTTCATCTTGAATGGTACGGGTCTACTGCCACGCCGCAGATATAGGATTTGTGAAGTTTCCTACTTGTATATGTACTTGGGTATGCCTCGCTGTTGTTCAATATGGCTGCATGAATTTGCGTCAAAAAGGTGATGATTGATGCTTCCCCACTTAAGATTAACAGGCTAAAGGTTTACAGACTCGCTCTTCATGCACCACTTTATGCCACAGCCTCGGTCTCCATGGGGGCCGAGTGCGTGACCTTGACGATGTAGGGCGTGGACTTGTGCGCGTGGTAGGCCGGCTTGCCCTTGAGTCCGAAGCTCTCGAAGAGCCTCTTGTCCTTCTCGAAGGCCGGGTTGGCCGTCGTCAGCAGCGTGTCGCCGTTGAAGATGGAGTTGGCTCCGGCCATGAACATCATGCCCTGTTCGGCGTCCGTGAAGGACATGCGGCCGGCGCTGAGGCGCACCATGGTCTTGGGCATGAGGATACGCGCCGTGGCGATCATGCGGGCCATGTCGGACGCCGTGATGGGCGGGATGTCCTGGTCGAAGAGCGGCGTGCCCTCCACCGAGACCAGCGCGTTCACGGGCACGGACTCCGGGTGCTCTTCCATGGTCGCGAGCGTGTGCAGCAGGCCGACGCGGTCGATTTTGTCCTCTCCGAGGCCCAGGATGCCGCCGCAGCAGACGGAGATGCCGGCCTTGCGCACGTTGTCGATGGTCTTGAGCCGGTCGTCGTACGTGCGCGTGGTGATGACCTTGGCGTAGTGCTCGCGGCTGGTGTCCAGGTTGTGGTTGTAGGCCGAGAGTCCGGCCTCCTTGAGCTGCACGGCCTGCTCCTCCGTGAGCATGCCCAGCGTGCAGCAGACCTCGAGGTCCAGCTCTTTCACCTGGCGCACCATGTCCAGGATGTGGCGGAACGCGTTCTTCTTGCCCACCTCGCGCCAGGCCGAGCCCATGCAGAAGCGCGTGCTGCCCGCGGCCTTGGCGCGGCGCGCCATGTCCACGACCTCCTGCACCTTCTTGGTGGGCTCGGGCTTGACGAACGTCTTGTGGCGCGATGACTGCGAGCAGTACTTGCAGTCCTCCGTGCAGCCGCCCGTCTTGATGGACAGCAGCGTGCACTGCTGCACCTCCGTCGGGTCGAAGTGCATGCGGTGCACGGTGGCGGCCTTGTACACGAGCTCCAGCAGCGGCTGGTCGTAGATGGCCTGCACCTCGTCCTTGGTCCAGTCGTGCCGCACGTCGGCCGACAGTCCGGGCACAGTCAGCGCCACGGACGACTGGAAGCGCGCGCCCGAGCGGGCGGAGAGGGCGGCGAGCTTGCGGACGAGCATCGTGCGGTGGAGCAAGAGGAAGGGTCTAGGGTCCTTGGCGGCGAGTTCGATTGTGAAACGCTCGATGAGCACACCAGAATCGCAATGTGAGGGATACGCTGAAGTAGCGGGATGAAGTCGCGGCTCTTCACGATTCAGTTGGTTTCAGTATGCAGCGGTTTGACACGCATGGAGTCGCGATATGAAGTAGCGCGAAGCATCGTGACCCAAGTGTCGGGTGCAACACCGGATGCATCCAAACACTGCGAGGTGAAGCGGGTGCTGGTGACGGAGGGCGACGGAGGTGGCGGCGTTGACTTGCATTGCTGTATTTTCAAGCCTTGGTCATTGAGGAGGGGTATGGGGCTGTACAGGTGGCGGATCTGAGAGCCTGGGGCGGTGACGGTCGAGTGCAGCGGTGAAGATCGCGCTGCGTGGCCCTTCTAGCACGCCGCGCTGCGAGTATTCGTGGTGAGTGCGTTCTTCTACGTTCGCGCATGACGTCAGTCGCGTGTGCGAGCTTGCAAATCGCTGACGCTCTCGCGAGGGCGGAGCTGGCCCGATCGACGTTTTCGGCGGCGGCGACCGACACTTCGCAAGTTGTCGGGATGGCGAGATGAAGTGGAGCGACTCGCTCCAGTCGAAAGCAACATGCTTTCGACTGACCGCCGGAAGATCGTCTGAGCAAGGGATCTGGGGGAAGGCGGGCGGTACACGTTGTGTCGGCCAACTTCAAGGCGACGCGCCGGCGGAACGGGACGAGCCGTCCAACAACATCCAGCCTCAGGTTGGCGAGATGGCGAAGGCAGTACGCTTTCGGGGTCGATTCCGGTGGTACGTGGGTGTGCTATCCGCTACCTTCCTCGGTCTCTGTTGTCATCGTTGCCACCCAGCGTATGGCAAAGGCGGACAACCGCGAGCCTATGGCGGGGGCGTCCTGATTGACATGAAGACGGAGATCGACGAATTTCTGCCGAAGCTACCGAAGCTGCCGAAGCCGGACGGAGTGGGTAATGTCAAGCTGCTAGCAAAAGCCTGCGGCGGACATGCTTACATTTTATAGTACCTACCAACTGCGTACCATTGTTAACTTTGGTGCGTTTACCATCTAGGAGCCATTCCAACAGCGGTTCACCTTGCACGGTGCCTTCGAATGACGCGCCCAACGAAAGGGGTGCGAGCTAAGTATCATACCTACACCTATTTCAGCGACCGGGTAGTATTGAAGAACACGATGCCAAGCAATGGAATTCGGCACTCCTTCGAACAGGTTTCGGACTGGGAATTTTCCCTTTTTGGTAGACGTTCCGATAAAAAAAATCACAACACCACGTCTCTCGAGTATGATCACTTCGAGTCCCCCTTCGCGTCATTTGGGGTCGCTACAACAATAATGCAAGTTGCTCATGCAGAAAAAGTCTATATTATTTACTCAGACAGCTCTGTCGCGTTGAGATCAGTCGGCTTTCTTGACCTTCTTGGTCTTGTGTCGGGTCTTCTTCGTGGTCGAGTTGTCCTTAGCGGGGCGCTTCTTCTGGGGTTTCTCCTTCACGGTCTCGTCGCCGTCGTTATCCTTTTTCTCCTCTTCGTCCGACTCGTCATCCGGGTACAGGTCGGCCATGTCGTCCTCCTCTTCTTCCTTCTGCTGCTTCTTCTTGCCCTTCTTGGGCTTGACGTCCTGCAGCTCCTCGTCCTCCTCCTCGTCTCCCTCCTCCTCCTCCTCCTCTTCAGACGAGTAGATGACCTGACTGTTGGCGAACTCGAAGGCGTCGGCGTTGAACTCGCCGTTGTCCTCCTCCTCATCCTTGTCGTCGTCGCTCTTCCTGACCTTGATCTTGACGTGCTGCTTCAGGCGCTTGTAGCGCTTGCCCTGCACGTGCTTCTCCACCTCGGACGGGATGCGGTTGAGGATGGTGCCCGTGACGTTGCAGAACAAGCTCTTGGTCAGTCGTCGGTGCGGCACGATGTACGGCTCGTACTGCGCGTAGTCGTGGCAGTACCAGTCGCGCGCCTTGACGAACTTCTTGGACTTGAGGTGCGTCTCGATCACGTCCATGCGCGGCAGCATCTCGTGCTGCGTCAGGCTGCACTTGACGCGCGCGCGCTTGTCGTCACCCTCACCGGACTCCACCAGCTCCAGGAACTCATGCTTGCTCAGCAGCTGCTGCGCCGCGGGATCTAACGCATTCGACGCCATCACTAACGTATCAATTCAATGCCAATGACCGATTGATTGGCACAATCGACCGAGGAGCTCCAGTCATAACACGGGACTGGTTATGTTCGTACTGGTGTGGACTACATAAAATCAAGTTGAAGTGGGCCAAAACGGCTGCGTGAATTGGGATGTGCATTGAGCCCAATTTGTGCTAGCAAACTGCAGCAAGTAGCCCATTTTACAGTTGGTGTAAATGTATGACAGGAAGTCAACTTTTACTTATGGGAGGATGGAGGAGGTCGCCGTCGAAGTCGCTCAGCCACCACTGCACTGCGTGTCGCTTTGAGCGGCAGTGGTTGGTGACACCTTTCGGGCAAACACGAATTCGGCACACGGGGCAGTGGGTCTGGAACAGCAGCCACTGGAAAACGCATTTGCGGTGGAACATATGCTTGCAGGGCAGCACTGTGAGCGAGTTATCACACTGCTGGTGGCCGTGCGCTAAATTCACATCACAGAGGCAGACCATGCACCCCACAGTCGTCGAGTTGGAGTGTCGGAGATCCTTCTTGTGGATCGCATTGGTGACATCTTGGTAATTGTCGATGAAAACCTGCAGGACCGACCGTCTATCGGCATCGCTCTTGACACCAAGGAACTCGAAGATGTTACCCGGTAGGTTCTGGCGGGCGTGGCGACACTTCATTGCGCTAACGGGGAGCAGTACGCAACGAAGCAGGTGGGTCAGCACGACCTCAAACTTGAGCTTGCGACTGGTGACAACACCTTGGAACGAGGACAGGATCGGAAGACACTTCTTAGGGAAGAACGCGGAGATGATCTCGCGCACAGCTTGGCACGAGCCCAAGCAGTTGGGGTCGTGACACGTCCATTGAGTCTCCAGAAATTTTTTTATTTTAATAAATATAATAAAACAAGTTTTTATAAAAAAAATCCTGAAAGCGTCGAGCTCTGAGTATCGGAAGGACACGCTCCAGGATTTCTTGCTCGTCAAGCTGGACACGGTGCAGTTGTAGACGACGAAGCCCGACATCACTGACGCCGACGACACGTGAACAAGCAGCGGTATCTCTGGTGACGCATGGTGACGCAGCATTTCGAGCGAATGCCACTCACTTCGGTTCTTTGTGAGGCTCCGCACAGGGACCATGGAGAAAAATACCATCGACTCGAACGGTTGTACCCACCCAAAAGCGGGTTAGTTAGGAAGTGGCTTGGTGCATCTTGAAGGTGGCGCGTGGACGATCGACAAAAGGGTACACAATTCCACCAACGCATCCACAGCAGGGTGCATCTCTACCAACGCTTATCCTAATTCCGCGGTGGAACCGAGGCGGGCCGTCGTTGAAGTCACTCAACTTGGTGGTATCCAGGGGGGGCTCAAACTGAAACCACGACAAATGCAAATTAGGGGTGGACTGAGTGCAATCGAGGCGTGTACTGTTGTTCTCAATTTTTTCGTTCATGTTATCATTGCCACAAAACGAGGAAAGAATGATGCCACTCTTCTGTGAGGTCGTGGCCTTCTCTGTTGACGAGCTATGGGGATCGACGAGAGGAATGCCGTGCGGTAGTGTCTAATACAGGTCACAGGGGGATCAGGTCACACCTTGCACATTTCTGAGGGCTGTGGCTACAGGAACAAAGCAAAACGTGTGGCACTGCTCCAGTTTGTTCATTAGGGTATTCTCGACTACACTGACTTAAAATGCACGAGGACTGGTGCATGTAGGCTTCATGAGCGCCCCGCAAAGTTCCTCCCGCCTTGGCATCGACCATATTCGTAAATAACTGAAAAGTTGCGATTATCTTGGGATTGTATGTGACCTATGTGTGACCTAGCCGCTCTATGACCTGTAATGGACGCTTCGATGCCGTGCAGCCAGGACGAAGAATCCAGTGACTATCACGTGTACAGTAATACCTACAGCTTTTTATGGCAAAATGGAGCGGCGCATGGCTTGATGAGTCTGGAGTGGCGGCTGTTGCGCTCGATGATCGTGGACACCATCGAGGTTTCCTACACCTTGTGGTCGCTCATGTATTGATATGTTTCTTTCTCACAAATCAGAGGGGAGTTCTACATGTATCACGTAGTGAATTACGGAGACACCAACGTGTCTTAATCCGAGGTAGCGGGCGACAGTTCCTCCTCAAAGTCGCTCAACCACCACTGCTCATGGTGTGCTGGACGACAGTGGTTGGTTATCGCAGTTAGGAATATCCCAGTCCGGCACACGGGGCAGTGGAATTCGAATAGCAGCCACTGGAAAATGCACTTGCGGTGGAACGTGTGATGACACGGCAACATGATGTGCGAGTGATCCGTGGCTGTGGCATCTGCAGCGACAACGGGACTGTCCGCATTACTGTCTTCCGTATCACCACTCGCCGAGCCGCGGTGCTAGTGATCGCCACCCAAACAGATCATGCACTGCGTCGCCAGAGGTGCGAATTCAGTCATCGAAGACGAGTGGACGTGCCACGACACGAACTGCTCCGGGTTATGCCAAGCTTTTCAACCACCTGCAACGCGGCTCGGCGAGTGATGAATCATCAGAGGATAGTAATGCAGACAACCCGGTTGTCGCTGCAGTGACCACGGACGCAGACAACTCGCACATCATGTTGCCGTGTCATCACACGTTCCACCGCAAGTGCATTTTCCAGTGGCTGCTATTCAAATTCCACTGCCCGGTGTGCAGTTTGAGCTCGCGCGTGTTGAATGCAAGACCGTAGGCAGGCACCACATCGCCAGGCTCGAGCTGCACGATGTCGCCCACCACCAGCGACCACTTGCGCACGTGGGAGTCGCCACTGTTGTCCGATCTCTCGGATTCTTGTTGGCTGAATCGCACAACACGCACGAGTTCGTTCTCGTTCACCGCGTTGAGCGCTCGGAACTACCGTTCCTTCTGGAAGTCCCCAACCGCCGTCACGATAGCGATAGCGATAGCGAGCACGGCGATGAGCACGCAGGTGCCCTCCATCCAGTCCGTGCTGGGGTGACCACCGACGGCCATGCCAAGAGCGACAGCCACGACGCCGTCGATGACCAGAATGAGGTTGGTCGTGTCCATAAACACAGCCTCAGCCATGAGCCGAAGCAGTCCACGCGCAGGTGGCGGGGCGACGTAGTTGACTCCGAACCACTCGGCACGGCGAGCCAAGTTTCCGTCCGTGTCGTCGGCACTCAGCCCCTGCTCCAAGTCCACGCGCAGCACTCTCGCCACTCCCAGAATGTCTCCGAGCTTCTCCAACTGAGCATGGAAGTCGTGGACTTCACCGTCTTGGAAGTCCGACGCAGCGATCGCGCTGGCAACGGTACCGAGCGACGAGATCGAGGACGATGAACATGAAGACGGGGAGCGTGCAGGCGGCATCTTGCGGTCCGGCAGTGCCACCAATCGACGAAAGTCCGTTGGCAGCAGTGGGAAGGACCCGGAGGAGCTCGCCACGGGCGACAAGGCCAGCAACGGGTGGTCGTCCATCGGAGCTTGAACAGGGCAGACCACTTGAACTCGACGAGGCAAATCGATGAGTGGGCCGATTTGCGTCGTCCCACCCCGACTACGCAGGACAACTTGTCGCCTCATCCGTGACAAGTTGCCCCTCATCCTGCATACATGTAGCGCGATTCAATCAAGATGGAGGTCAAGGCAAGCTCAAGAAGAGCTTGAGCTCTTGACAATGTAGAACTACCAACGTAAAAATCCACAATCCACAAATTTTGTGGATCCTATCTGGATAAGGCCAGACGAACTTCTCCCGAAATTTATTCTGGCGCAACTCTTCGGGTTCTAACGTTGCACAATCCGCAATCTACATTCTCTCATTTACGTAAGTTATATATGGGATTTCCTGTCGAAACGTCGGCGGATTGACTTATGTTTTCAGGAATCGGCGAGTTCCTCGCCCCTTGGTGGATAATCACTTAACTTGATTTTACTATGTGCAGCCGAGAACCGCGTTGCCGCGAGAATTCGTAAGTACAGGTAGTACTACCACTTCCGACACCAGCTGTTGTGTATTTTTCATGTACATGAAAAATTATTGCAGGATTTAGCCACTACAGACTAATTGACGCCACTTTGAGCATCAGATCAACAATCTCGCCGTCAGTATCACCCTCTTCAACGCCCTCGTCCTCGCTGTCTTCGTCCGGCTCGTCGTTTCCACGAAGGGGAGTCGCAAAACCAGTATTTTGCCAACAGTGCGCCACCGTCTTGGCCTCCGTAGACGACCACAGCAGCGAGCTCCATTGCATCGCCTGAAGTTGGTCTATTTTGTATGCAGACTGCCCATTAACATTTGCATCAGCCTCAAACCTTTCGATCCCGTGGTCAATCTGTAACGACCTAAAGCGTGCCTTGAAGGACGCAATAACACCGGCGTCCAGAGGCTGCAGATAGGTGGTAGTATTGGCCGGCAGCTTCTGAACTTTGATGTTCGTCAGCACCATGTCGCCGAGAGCATGGGAGGACACGTTATCAACCAGCAGCAGGATATGCCACTTCGCAGCACGCATCTCCTTGTCCAACTGCAGCAACCAGTTCTGGTAGATCTTCGAGTTCATCCAGGCCTTGGTACTCTTGCGATACAAGTAGCCGAGCTGTTCAGCCGTCTTCTTACCAAAGCACCGCGGCTTTTGGGCCTTGCCAATAAACAAAACGGGGAGCGAGTCGCTCCCGTCTGCATTGGTAGTCAGCGCTAGCGTTAGCCGAGTCTTGTTTTCTTGACGCCTTTTGTTGTTGCCGTGCAAATACTCCGCCTAGGCGCGGGCTGCGTAGTACAGCCCGGCCTCGTCCATGTTGTAGGTGTCGTGGGCGTCGTAGCAGTCGGTGATCTCGTGGATGGCATGGCGTCCTTCTCTCACTACGTCGGCGTCAGCAGAGCCAGCCTCGCCGTGTCGCGGTCTGTAGCGTAGCTTGTGCCGCTTGAGAAACCCGGTCAGCCAGCCAACGGAGAGTCCGACATCGAGCGCAGGCCCGCCTACATCTTCTCGAATCTGCTCGGCCTTCCTAGTGATAGCTTTGCGGTTAAGACACAGCCCCCTCGCTTTTACGCTACCCACCCACTCCTCTAAATTCTTTTCTAAGGCAGGCGCCTTTACCTTTAGCGGCTTACGCCGTTTGCCCTCACCGTACTCTGGTTTCTTGATAGTGCTTGCGTTCTTTAGTATGTCAGATACTGTGTTGCGGGCTGGGGCTTTGCGCAAGCGGAATGCTCGCTTGGACCACCGCGCTAGCTCTGAATGGGTCATGCCAGGCTCCGCTGCGCTCTTGTCAATCAGCTCGCGCTTGTTCTCGATCGTCAGCCAGCGTCCCATTGCTCCCTCGGAAGGGGGCCACAGCGCTCAGAAGCCAGTCTGCGGCGAGTGGTGGACGCGCGCTAAGCATCCCTGTTTAAGCTGATAACGTATTATTAAGGATATTTTTTCTAGGAGGTGTCGGAAGTGGGAGTACAAGCTGTACCGAGCGCCGACGATAAGTCGCTGCCCCGATTGGCCAAAACTATTCTAAGATCGACTAACATGGCTGACGGAAGATTGCAGGACGCTGCAGCAGAGGTGAGGGCAATCCGCGACGCTTTTATCTCGAACGAGACGAGAAATAAGTGCACAAGCAGCATAAAATGCATCAAGAAGTGGATTAGGGAGGTGTATGTGCAGAATCTAAAACTTTGTCAATTTCTTTCCCTTTAACGTCTGAGATATGCTATTGCCAGCTTCTCCGAGGACATGATCTGTGCCAGTGAGCGACGTGAAGCTGCTCAAAGTCGCCAGCGACAACACGCTGAAGTCGGCGTTCGGTGTCGTGGAGGCATCGGCCTGCCAGTTCGACGTCGTTTTCTTCGAGAAGATGGCTGCCAACAGCAAAGAGCCCAGCACGGCGCTGCTTCGCGTCCAGCGTGGCGGACTGGAGACTCTGCGTGGTGCCATCACCATGTGCATGAGCCTCCTGGGTGACCCTGACACAACAAGGTCCTTTCACGAAGATGATGGAATCAATCTAGCTGAGACGACACAACCACGCGCTAGTTGCCGTTCAAGCAGCGAAAGCGCGGAGCCACCACAGACAGCACAGCCGCATGATCTTCATCTGAAGCCTCAGTGTCGGTGGTGCAGACACCTTCGTCTGCAATAGGAGGACTGCACCCACTATTGACGGCGACAGCAGCACCAACACCAGCAACCTCGACACGACCAGCAGCACCAACACCGACAATCTCGACACGACCAGCAGAACCCACACCGGCAATCTCGACACGACCAGCAGAACCACCGCCACCTCGACACGACAGCAGCAGCAACGTCAGCTCGACACGACCAGCAGCAGCGACGCTAGGCACGAGTATTCTTGACACGACCAGCAGTGATTACTGCGCCTAATAGTCTGGCACTCAAACGTCTACACAGCGTCAAAGTCAATGCGTCAGTACATATTTGGGGCAAAGCCCCCCTATAATGAAACACGACTAATCCTTTGTACCCTTATTTACAACAACAAGTACCCTTCTTACAGAGTTTTTACAAAGGTATTATGAAAAGGGTTAGGGTTTATTTTAATAATCTCCCACCCGGGGACCGTTTTTGGCGATAAAAACCTGTGTCTAAGGACATTGAAAATTGAATGACCTACACTTCAAATAGAGATGCGCGGTAATCACCCATGACGAAGAATTAACAGTCACTAAAGGGAGGATCCATTTTTATGTCCAGTGTGAAGGGTCGATTCGGGTGTGACATGAGGGATTGCGAGATTCGATGGAACTTTAGGTAAGAGTAATCACAGGCGGCCGGAGGCCGCCACCCGTCTTTCCTCGAAACCGATCTCTAATTTGACTGGACGGTCGGCCTGATTTAATGTATGTACCCACTTTACAGGCCTTCTGCGCAACGTCACAGGCTCGTAAGAACTGCGTAAAAAGTCTTGGCTACACACAGCTCCTGTACTGATTTTTTCCATTGATATATGTTAGCTATACTCTCTCATTGGGTGTCTATCACATTCTCATTGGGTGTCTATCACATTGGGCGTCTATCACTCTGCTATTAAAGGCACGGCAGCGTGCACCAAGGGCGAGCTGAGGTGTGGACGCGGTGTTGGTGAGCACCAAGGACGTGCTGCGTGCGTGGACGCTGTCTGGTCGCGGTGTTGGTGTTGGAAGCGTGCTCCAAGGACGTGCTGCGTGCGTGGACGCGGTGTTGGTGCTGGCAGCGTGTGCTGGAAGATTGCACCAAGGACGTACGACGTGTGTGGATGCGGTGTTGGTGTTGGAGGCGTGCACCAAGGACGTGCTGCGTGTGTGGACGCTGTGTTGTTGGTGAAGGAGGTGCTGCGTGCGTGGACGCTGTGTCGACGCGGTGTTGGAGTTGGGAGCGTGCACCAAGGACGTGCTGCGTGCGTGGACGCTGTGTTGGTGCTGGAAGCGTGCACCAAGGACATGGATTTCGACTAGAGGTGTTCGTGAAGGACGTGCTGCGTGCGTGGACGCGGTGCTGGTGTTGACAGCGTGCACCAAGGACGAGCTGCGTGTGTGGACTCGGTGTTGGTTCTGGCAGCGTGTGCTGGAAGCGTGCACCAAGGAGGTGCAACGTATGTGGATGCGGTGTTGGTGAAGGAGGTGCTGCGTGCGTGGACGCTGTGTCGACGCGGTGTTGGTGTTGGAGGCGTGCACCAAGGACGTGCTGCGTGCGTGGACGCTGTGTTGGTGGTGAAGGAGGTGCTGCGTGCGTGGACGCTGTGTTGTTGGTGAAGGAGGTGCTGCGTGCGTGGACGCTGTGTCGACGCGGTGTTGGAGTTGGAAGCGTGCACCAAGGACGTGCTGCGTGCGTGGACGCTGTGTTGGTGCTGGAAGCGTGCACCAAGGACATGGATTTCGACTAGAGGTGTTCGTGAAGGACGTGCTGCGTGCGTGGACGCGGTGTTGGTGTTGACAGCGTGCACCAAGGACGAGCTGCGTGTGTGGACGCGGTGTTGGTTCTGGCAGCGTGTGCTGGAAGCGTGCACCAAGGACGTACGACGTGTGTGGATGCGGTGTTGGTGAAGGAGGTGCTGCGTGCGTGGACGCTGTGTCGACGCGGTGTTGGTGTTGGAGGCGTGCACCAAGGACGTGCTGCGTGCGTGGACGCTGTGTTGTTGGTGAAGGAGGTGCTGCGTGCGTGGACGCTGTGTCGACGCGGTGTTGGAGTTGGAAGCGTGCACCAAGGACATGGATTTCGACTAGAGGTGTTCGTGAAGGACGAGCTGCGTGTGTGGACGCGGTGTTGATGAGCACCAAGCACCAAGGACGAGGGACGCGGTGTTGGTGTGGACGTCGTGTTGGTATTGACAGCGTGCACCAAGGACGAGTTGCGTGCCTGGACGCGGCGTTGGTGTTGGAAGCGTGCACCAAGGACATGGATTTCGTCTAGCGAAGAGAGGGCATGGCTGTTCCGCGTATGAAGGAAGCGGCGTAGGTTTTGTCGTGCACCAAACTTAAAAAATAGATTTCAAAACAAGATTTAAAAACAAGATTTAAAAGAAGCTGTAGTAGCCAGAAGAAAAGTCTGATAGGCGGGTTGAAGTGGATGTAGTGGGAGCTATTGAAGTTAGGTCTGTGTATTATGTGTCGATCATTTTCCATTTTGCCCCCTTCCAGCCACAATGGAGCTCCTGAACGCTATCCAAGACGACGTGCTACGACAAATGCATGAGGAGGCGGTTAACCTCTTTTCGCGTGTTGCGGATCTCCGACACTTCGTCGTCGCCAAACGCCCTGCTGCCGACGTCTGCGTGACGTTAAAGATGTTTTGCGTTTACGCGGAGCGTCTCAGTGGGAGCAATGCGACTCGGGTCACCCTTGCAGATGCAACAGAACGTGCTGAGTTCAATTCATCAGCGGGCTTCCTAAATTCAGTGGGTAGGCATCAGTTGGTGCAGGTGACCATCTGTGATGACAAGATTCCAGGCACACGTGGCAAGTCAAACATCCTGTTCAGGCCAGGAGCCATGTATTTGATCCACCGGGTCGAATATGTGGGAATCTATGATGATTTGGCAAAGGGAAGTGTGCAGCTCGAGTCCAACAACTACGAGCAGGTTTGTGAGATTGCCCCCCCTCGAGAAGCGTGTGAAGTGCTAGACGAGCTCAGTTCGATGCACTGCTAGTGAGTGCCTAGCCAAAGGTGTAGTTAATGATATTGTAATGAATCGAATTATAGTTTGCAAATTTGTGTTTGAGGTGCGGCTGATAGCGAGCTCAGTTCGATGATAGTCACAGCTACGAATGTTGGTAAGGATTGAAATACGCTTTGTTGCTGTAGGCAAATTTGCGGCTGAACACGTAGTGTTCGCGGCAACGGAAGAGCTGGCTAAAAATGCAAAGCATCGTCCGGACACGTAGTGTGCGTGGCAGCAAAAGAGCTGCCTAAAAGGTGCGTTGAAGTTGCTGTGGGGCGAGTAGATCTAGAAACGTAGTGCGCGTGGCAACAAAAGAGCTGGCTAAAAGATGCGTTGGGCACGTAGTGTGAGTGGCAGCAAAAGAGCTGGCTAAAAGATGCGTTGGGCACGTAGTGTGAGTGGCAGCAAAAGAGCTGGCTAAAAGATGCGTTGAAGTTGCTGTGGGGCGAGTAGATCTAGAAACGTAGTGCGCGTGGCGACAAAAGAGCTGGTTAAAAGATGCGTTGAAGTTGCTGTTACAGAAGTACATCTAGAGAAATTCTCGTGAACGCAAACGGAACCCGTATGTGTGCGGCTAGATATTTTAGTAGGAGAGATAGAGCTTACAGGGAAATTTGTTGCGATATACGCGTCAATAGCTACACGTTTTATGTTTGCTAAAATTAATTGCAACTCAGTGGTTGTTCAGCTGCAGCAATTTAGCGATTTTATGAAGCTCATACACAAATTCAACGACGACGTTACAGGGAACGTTGAATATGCGTGTAAATTCAGGGTGGTACCCTTCCAGCGTAACGCTGGCGTTATAAGGGTGATGGGGCATGATGAAAATCAGCTAGAACCATCGTTAATGGCGTACTTGGATCTAGAAATATACTTAGTGGGCGTGTTGCTTCGTTGCCCGCAAGGAAGCCAATACATTGTAAGCAGTAGCATGGCATGTTAGTTCGCTGCATAATTGCAGACACGAAGAACATGTATTTGGATATTAGTCATTTTGGTTTCTTACAACAAACTTTATCAGATTTGTGAATTCGCGCGGTTTCTGTGGTATCAACTACCGGATACGTTAAAGGCTGCTATCGCAATTGATTATCGAAGTCGCGCGCCTCTCTAAGATATGTGACTGTTGACACCACTGAACCTACAACGAGGATGCTGAGCTCAGAAGAAGCGGACACGTAGTGTGCGTGGCAACAAAAGAGTGGTCTAAAAGATGCATTGAAGTGATGTAGCCTGAGTAGATCTAGAAACGAAGTGCGCGTGGCAACGAAAGAGTTGGCTAGAAAACGCGTTGAAGTTGATGGAGCAGAAGTAGGTCGAGAAAAATGGTTGTGAATGCAAACGACGCCGTACGTGTGCGTCAAGATATTTTAGCAGGAGAGAGCTAGGAATGTTGAATATCCGGGAATTGGAAGGGTGAGACGCTTCCAGCGCGACGCTGGCGTTATAAAGGTGATGGGGTATGAGGAAAATCAGCTAGAAGATGCGTTAGTGGCGTAAGTAGATCTAGAAATATACTAAGGGGTTGCGTTGCTTCGTTGCGTGCAAAGAAGGCAGGATATAGTAAGCAGTAGCATGTCATGCTAGTTTGCTGCATGATTGCAGACACGAAGTAAGTGAAAGTTGGGATTGCGCTCATGCGATAATAGATGCACCAAGCACGAGAACATCGTTGTAATACAGGCTTGAACTCAGGGTTTATGTGGTATCAACTAGCGGATACGTTGAAGGCTGTTATCGCGTTGGATGATCGAAGTCACGCGTATATCTAAGATATGTGACTGTTCGCGCAACTGAAACTTCAACGAGGATGCTGAGCTCAGAAGAACTCGGTTTAATACTACGAAATGTACAAGAAACTTGACGATTTACACGTATTGCAGAGATTGTGCTGTGGTTGGATCCTATTTGCTCAATTCTACGGCACGAAACAAGATTATAACGTCTATTTTGCTGGCGGAACAAGCTTACGGTTGGAAAACTTCTGGCTACAATCGAGCGGCCACACCGAAGCTCAAAGCTTCGCGCCTCAGTCATGTTGAATTCTTGTAATGTTGAAGCAAGTAGGATCAGAGTGCTGGATTGATTTTTAATGCACATAACTTGTGTGATGCACAAGGTCCGAGTGAACAGACAACATTCATTAGCACAAAACTATGTGGCATTGCTTAGATGTGTGTGTTTTTCTTCTTCTACAGAGTGGATAGAGTTACATTAGAGTACATTAAACACAAAAGGAGTATCATTTAATACTCGTGTACCAGATTGACGTTTAAGTACTGCGATCTTAAAGTCGATCGAGCGTTCGTGTTTGTAGAGCTCACTTTAACTTTTGCGCATCCGGATTCACATCCTTTGGTCTTCGACACGCTCCCAGACGGCCCTGACGATCATGGAACTACTCCAAGCCATCCAGAACGATGTTCTCAAGCAAAAGGAGGAAGAAGCAGTGAATCAATTCTTCACCTCGGCGGGATTTCGCGAATTCATCCTGACGACACACCCCAATCCCGATGTCATGGTCACACTGTACCTGTGCTGCCTTCACGCTGAGCGTCTGCAAGCCGGAAACGGAACTCGTGTCACTTTGACCGACGCGGCGCAGCGTGAAGTGTTTGAGCAGACGTTGAGCGGCATAAACGATTTGACGCCGTTGAAGCGGAAACCGTACTTGGTACAGGTGACCGTGTGGGATGCGAAGCAGAAGAAAGGTTGTTACGGCAAGGCCATCATCGACTTCAAGCCCGGCGCCGTGTACAAGTTCACGCACGTCGATGGTGTTGGCTTTTACGCCGACATCGCGAAGGGAAGCGTGCAGTACGAGCGCGGCAACGATTTCAAGATCTGCGAAACCGAACCACCATTGAAGAAGCGCAAGCTCCCGAGTGAGATCTCGCCCGTGTCGGCGAACGCCAAGACCCACGCATCCGTTGCCACCCCGGGTATGTCCGGGGCTAACGCAGGTGACGGCAATGTGATCATGACGTCGGGGAGCAAGGGGGACGGCAACCACGCCTCCGTGACGACGCGCAACAAGCGACACCCATGATGGGCTGCGTGTTAGTGTTGGCTGGCGACGAGCGCAGCAGCACACGCCCACTTGCATGTGGCAATGATTGACGATGCACTACTAGTAGTGAGAGCTAGTAGTATATTGTAATCGTCATATCAATCGAACTGAATTTCTTGCAAAGTGATAAGGAGTATATACCCCCGACTTCGGCGGAGGCGCCTCAGTCCATGCTGGGCATCGATGTATCGGAAAAGTGACAGTGAATATTGGTAGTGATCGGATAGACGTGAGCTAGCAGGTTTGAAGGGCCAAAAGAAGGCTGTTAGTAATGTTGAACTAGCCGGCACTTGGATTAACTGTAGTAGATCTAGAAGAGTAGTAAATCAAGGGAAATGTTGACATCGTGAGCTAGATCCGTCATTCGTAATCTGGATCGTTCGGTGACAGACCCGTGATATCGTCGAGAGGACGAGATATGAAACAGCTCAAGCTCGACGCCTTCTTCAATCGCCGCGTGAATGCTTCCGAACGGGACCATCGCGATGATCTCTCAGCAAATCAGGTATTCGGTTTCATGATTTTACTTCCTGTCTTGTTTGTCTGACCAGTTTTAGATGCATCGTGAGCGCTCCGTTGTACAGGCATTTGCAGAATACGAGGAAGTGACTCAAAACGTATATGTCTATAGATCTCGCAATGAACCAATGGTAGTATTTGCAATGACCAAAGTAATACGAGCGATTCTAATGGACACTGTTTTGTGTGTGTGTGGATAGCACGACATTGCGTACTGCACGTGTGAGCCTCTTGCCGACTGGAGCTTAACGTGTGTGTCAATGTGCGAAAATCGAGCTGTACGTGAAACGTAAGAGTTGCTAACGTGTATATTTGGGAAACTAAACACAACTATTAGACTCAAACCGAGTGCGTCGAAGGGCACTGCGCAACCGAATATAAATGCGGAAATCAACGAATGCAGCAAGGCATTCATGCGGAATTAGCACTCGAGGTTATTTCTGGCAAAGGCATAGCCTTGATGGCGGTCTTGCCAATCGAGAAGGACGAGCTGGTTGCCCAGTATGTAGGCGAAGTGCTTAGCCGAGCTATGTACCTGGAGCGTGAGGTGAAGGTAAGTTGCTATTTGCATTTTGTTATCTGTGATGAGTGTCATCAATGGAAGACATGTGTTTTTGCATGTAGGAAGCATATCGGACCGCGCACACGTACGGTTTGGCTGTGGATACCAATGAGGTGATCGACGCCCGCTACCTTGGTGGTATGGCCCGTTTCGCGAACCACAGCTGCTCCCCTAACTGTACTATCGAGCGTTGGGAGGTAGCAGGTGAAACATGTTGTGGGATATTCGCTAAACGCACTATTTGTGCAGGAGAAGAGATTACCATTAACTATGGTAACGCGTTCGTGCAGCCCCAGGTGATTCAAACATGTAATTTGATGTCTACGAAGTCCCGCAACTAACATTGTGCCTTTTTCAGAAACAGAAAAATTGTCTTTGTAACTCTACCAACTGCACTGGATTCATGTGAGCTTCTCGGCCATCAGTGGTGGTATCGATGTGGCCATTGCGAAGCGACTAGCTTGTAGTTGCTGCTAAAGCTCGGGCCTTCATCGAGGTCGAATAAATGAGCTAATTCAAAACAATTGAGCAGTTCAGCTGTAGGTCATTTTAAAGTTCAGAGCGATGGTGAATGTCTAAAAGTCTTCAGGGCAGGAGGAACCATTATTGAAAAGCAGCCCATCACTAGCCGCCAGCTGCGGGAGATCTATCAGCTTGAAGTTATGCTCACAGGCGAAACGACGTTCGATTCGAGCCCGTATCGTAGTTATACGAGCCTGCGCTACGCTCTATGACTGATGCTGATCGACAAGAGAACAAGTTGAACATTTTGGCATTGTAGAACACATTTATATGCAAACAATTTAAGATGCATAGGTCAGCACTCCCATAAAAATACAATAGGTGATGGTAGGAGCGTTTTGCACTTGTGTAAGGGTATGTCCAGTCTGTCGTTGCGGATATATCTAGATATAGAAGGTTGTGCGACTGGATGGGCTAATGAGCGTGCTCCTACTTCAACTAACTCATACGTACCTTACCAATAATCAAGGCGAGACATCCCGCCTTTTGCGACGCCATGGTGAGAGCTGTCAGGCCACGACCAGGTAAAGCAGCCAAGGCTGCAAAAGCCGCTAAGCGTGTTTTAAGGAGAGTGGCGACTCGAACAGCACCCCAACCGCGACGAGAACCAAGTGACCACGCAGTGAAACTTGGGGAGCTAGAAACTGATCGTATGAAGGCTCGACTAGCACGACACGATGAAACGAAGAGGCGGAATGCAGACACGCAAAGGCTCCCCAAGAGCAAGCGTCAGAAGAAGGAAAGCCGTCACGTGGACACTGGTGACGACGTTAACCTTGAGCGCGACAAACACGGTATGTGATATAGGGGGTATTACACAGTTCTTATAGTTGTCAACATGATCAACATGTCTAAATGCCTTATCCTATCATTGTAGATTTCTTCGCGGCTATCGACGCCCCTCTGTATCGGGTGTGCGGAAGCTGTGGCGAGCTTGCCAATTCAGACAATTCCATTCTAAGACTATACGATCCTAAATCTATTTTGTTTACTCCGCTTTGCAATGGCGACGGAGAATGTGAAATTATCCCCGAAGGGCTCGTGACCGGTGACAGTAATAAAGGAGACATATCAATATGGCTCTGTGAGCGATGCTACCGATCTCTCCTGGCACGAAAAACGCCAAATGTTGCCGAAGTAGTGGTTTTAGAATAGCATCGGTCCCAAGTGAGCTGGCTGACTTGAATCGAATGGAATCAAGATTGATCAGATTAGGTATTTCATTCACAACATGTGTAAACCTGTATAGAGATGGTCAGGAATTCACTAGAGGCAATGCAATCAACTACTGGAACGAGCCTGCTGAAATGGTAAGAGAGCTTCCCCGACCGTTAAGCAAGAGCGGGGTTGTGTTTCTAGCATCAAAAACCGATAGTGCCACAAACTATTTTCGAGTTCGTCCAGATTTGATACGGCGTGCATTGTGCTGGCTTATAGCCAACAACCCTCTCTACAAGCACATTCGAATCTCAGAAGAAAACCTAAGAGAACTAGAAGACAATAACGGCAATCAAGAAATACCAACAATACCCGTTACTGACGATGAGGTGAACGAACTGCGAGGACAATACAATCACGTTCATATTGAGAGCCAGAATACCGCTTCTACTAGAATCACGCCTGATGCCTCTTGGAGTGCATCTGAAGTTTGTGAAGCATCTGATACAGATACCCCCGGCATAATTGACGATGGAACTGGTTCTTATGCTCGCGATGGGGTACACTGTGCAACGGGGAGCCGTGATGTGATTTCTAGTACAACCTCCAATGCTAGCGATGCAAGTGAAAACGAAGAAGACTTACTCGAAAATCTGACAGAGTCATTCGAATTAGAAGTCGACCAGGGAAGTAAGCAGAGTGAGATGGAGCATATTCTTAGTGCTATTGGAGTTAATGCTTCAGATTCTAAGATTCCAACAGCAGAACTGCATCGCCGACAAGATACTATAGACGAGTACAAAACAAAACAACTAATGCAATGCTGTTTTCCTACCTTATTTCCTGACGGATTGGGAGGATACCATCCCGTAGATGAGAGTGAAAGTAGACTTCATGAGTATACGCTGACAGACTTGTGTGCACACCTGATGAAGTGGCACGATAGGCGATACGTTATCCATGGAAATTTCAAGTTCTTTTGCATGAACCTAATTCAGCGGCGTCAAATTGATGGTTTGGTTAGACGAGTAGGATTTACTGAGACTCGTGCTGAGGCAATGGAACTAGCAGGCTGCGGCCGAGCACAAAATCAGAATAACAACCAAGGATATTCAAATAATGAAAATGAAGAGCTCATCTCTGCGATGAAAGTTCTAGATTCGTTGAAACCATACTTTCGTGTCGTGCGAGGCAGTGGACTATACTGGTCCAATGCCCGTGAAGACCTAATGTCCATGATTGGCAACCGAGTTCTACCTACGAAATGGCCTACCTTTTTCTTAACACTTAGTGCGGCAGATACAATTTGGCCAGATTTTGCGCGAGCGTGTAATCCATCCCTAACGCTCGATGACTGTAGGAAGCTTTCTTTTAATGAAAGGAGGAAATGTCTTAGTGAGAACCCCGATATCAATGCTCGTCATTTTAGCAGAAGGTTTAAAGCCTTCTTTGATAAGATTTTGTGTGGGAGGGCGAAACCATTAGGTGAAATTGTAGATCATTTCTGGCGTGTAGAGTTTCAGCAGCGAGGCTCGCCGCACATACATTGTTTATTATGGGTGAAAGATGCGCCAGATGTGCTTAAGCTATCAGAAACTGATGAAGGTCGCACGGAACTCGCTTCGTATGTAGATAAACATATATCTGTACTAACGAAGACGCTGAAAGAGTTGGATTCGTGCTCGTGTCCTACTTGCGGCGCCAGTGAGAGCGACATTCTTTCATTAAGACCTCCCCCCATTGGGACTGAAGAGTGGGAGTGTGATTTGGCGAGACTCGTGCAGCGTGTACAACAGCATCATTGTCATGCTGGCTCGTCTTGTAGGAAAAAAAGGTAATGAATGTCGCTTCGGATTCCCAAAGAGCCTGCAATCTAGAACAATAATTGAGACTAAAACTAGTCTCGACGGAACACCCTCTTTGAAAATCCATTTAAAGCGTGATGAAGCCAGCATCAACAACTATTCACCTCATATCCTCTCTTCTTGGCGAGCGAACATGGATCTACAATTAATTGGAAACTCGTATGGTGCTGCGGAGTACGCTGGTGCATATATAAGCAAAGCAGAGCCGGATACACTTCGATTCAGACGTGTAATTGCAAAAGCTATTCAGCGATGTGATTCTAACCTTCCGTATCACTCAATTCTGAAGCGGGTAGCAAATGCTACGCTGTCAGTTCGTGAAGTCGGTGCACCCGAAGCAATATACATCTTGCTTAGAAATCTGCCAATGCATAGTAAATCGCGTTCGATTAACAAAATTAAAGTTATGCGTCACGATCTCCGCTATTATCGCGTTGAACTTCAAAACCTAGATGACCTTGTTGCATTGGCGAGTGACCCACAGCTGGAATCGATTCGAATCGAGCCAATCGAGAGAGCTTACATGAATCGTCCTGTGAACGAACTATTTGATGGTATGAGTTTGGCAACATTTGCAGAAAAATTCGAAACTATCGAGTCCATTGCTAATCCATCGTCTTCAACAGATTTATGGGAGCGCATTGATGGAGAAGGGTGGATAAAGAAGCGCAAAAAAACATTGTAGTACAGAAAACCCCGTGGATTCGGCCAGACACTTCAAACCCGAATTTTTGCTACTCCGAGTTGTTTTTGTATGTGCCGTGGCGCTCTTTAGCTAATTTACCGACAACCGATGACGAGTCAATCGCTCGCTTTTTTGAAGCTCAACATTCATTACTCAATGACGAATTATTGGAAGAATCTAATGCCAGACTAGCTCGACAGCATCAGTTGGATTTGTTAAAAACTTCTCATAGTGAATGTAGTGTATCAGCCTTACCCCCATCTGAATACGTCTTCATATCGAATCGTGATAATGAAGTTGATGAAGCAGAGCCGATGGGCTCGCATGGATTAGAGGACCACAGTAACACGATGGAGTGGAAAGCTAGACACAACTACACAGCAGCGATAGTTGATAAAGCTCGCGATTTTTTGAATGCGCATTTGAAGCCGTGGATGAAAGGAAAAAAAAGAATCTGCATCATTAAGCACTACGATTCGTCATAACGATAGTTTAATATCTCATTATCGATACCCTATTTTTGATAGTGATGATAGTGAAGATATTCGGGACACAGCAGAAATGATGGCTGAGTCGCAGTGGATCCCATTTGCACTTGCTATGGAGCAATCTCGAAGGCGTTTTCAATGCTCATTAGATAAAAGTGAATGCAAGCCCCTGCAAATGATTATAAACGGCGAAGGCGGCTCTGGTAACAGCTGGTTAATTCGTCATATAGTGAAGGACATGCACAACGTGTTTGGTGAACATCGCGCAACTAGAAGAAAGTCGAAACGGGTTCTACTTTTGGCGCATCAGGGAATCGCCGCATTCAACATTAAAGGAATGACACTATGTTCTGCGCTTTCATTTTCTTCGTTTTCAAAATCAGCATTCTCTGTTCCCTACAAATCTTTGACAGAAACAAAATCCGGTCCAGCGAAGCTGAAGCGAATGCAACAACAGTTTAAGGACGTGCACCTTGTTATTATTGACGAGTTCGGCATGATATCATGCGGAATGTTATACTGGATAGATAAGCGAATGAGAGAAATTTGGCCTAGTCACTCCGAAATGCTTTTTGGAGGAAGGGATGTCTATTTTACGGGAGATGCAGCTCAGTTAGACCCAATAGTCCCACACTCTTTGTCTACTCCGCTCTCAAAAATTGCAAACCAGGTTCAACGACGCGGAAAAGAAATTTGGGATAGCATTGAAAGTGTCTGCATGCTTACAAATCAAAACAGAGGAGGAACTCTGGATCCTGACTGGTTTAATGCACTTCGCAGACTGCGCCAAAAAACACCCACTCAAGCTGACGTAGATCTTTTCAACACGCGTTGCTTACAGGTAGTAGGCGAACCGAAGTGGATAAATAAAGCCAAACATATTGCCTACAAAAACGCAGATGTTAATGAAGCTAATGATAAAAACATCCTATCGGTTCACTCACCGACTGTAGAAATTACAGCACAGCATTTCGTGCAACAAAAGCGATTGACTGCAAAACGCGATATTCCTACAGGAACAGTTCGTGCACTATTAGCAGACGCGAAAACTCCAAATTCTGATCATGACAGAGTAGTGCCCAGCAAGCTCAAATTGTGCGTCGGAGCTCCAGTAACTCTTACATACAATATGGCCCAGCCAGCCGGGTTGTGCAATGGAACAAATGCTAAAATTTATGACTTTCTGTTCGTATCTGGCAGCGACTTACCCATCGTGCTCGCGCAAATTACGGATCCGTATTTAGGTCCTTCACTACTGGATGAGGTACCAAACATTGTTCCTATAGTACCAAAGGAGATTTCGTGGGGTAAGGCGTCCAGTGATCTCCGAGTTGTTCGACGAGGTATTCCGCTTAGATTAGCGTTCGCTATGACAGTTCATAAAGTCCAATGGCTCACTTGCTGGTATGTAGTTTTCCATTCCAATTCGATCCCAAACATATCATTTGTGTATGTAGCTCTTTCACGAATTAGGCACCGAAATTCTATATTAATTACGCAGCACTTGACGCTTGAAAAACTAACTGCTACGCCGGAACAAATTGCGGCATTCCAGAGCGAGGATCAACGCGTCGCAGAAGCTGTCGCTCAAACATCGGACGCTGCTTTGTCGGCAGTAGACCGAATGAACGACGGTGGCACGAGCACACAACAGAGAAATGACGCCTAGACGAGTTTTAAACTCTTCACCGAGAGCCCACACGAGAAGTTGTGTTGCACTGTGTAGCTATTAGGAATTCCGAGACCCACCAGGTAAGCTACCACTGTCATTACTATACTAAAATCGAGAGATAACACTATTTTGCTGTGTTGAATGCGCTTAGGTGGTTGGCTCAGTACTTGCAACGACCAGCAACCGCGCAAAATGCAGTGTTTCCGCGCTCCTCACTCGATCCACTGCCATTACCAGCAGGATTACGAGGCACCCAGCTCGAGACTCGAAAGTATCGGTTGAAACGAAGGCCACATACGTACAATCACGGTCTAAGCACGTTGGAAGCAACAATAGGCTACCCGGATCGGCCGCCCCGGGAGGGGACGGAGGTGGATAACAAAGAAAGGGTAAGCCGCGAGCTGTAGACGGCTTGTAGGCATCCCAGACTGTGTGAAACAAAATAGATGATTTTTTAAAGTAAGATGCACTAACCAGTCAAAAGACGCCGTGGTTACTTAGAAGTCCAAGTAGGATGCACTACACAGTTAAATGCCACCCTGGTTCTTCTTAGAACTCCACGTCGTGTACACGCGTGGAGAGCTGGACGCTTGTCCCTCGCTATAGCTGAAAGCTGGTGATAGGTACATGTTGTCTACGCTGGTACGTATTTTAATACTTATTATATTAGAATATCACACAGATTATGGATCTCCAGAATAGTAGCTTTTGTAAGTAGTAGCACTACTAATAGCAGTGATATGCTAAGGTTTCTGTTGCTTGAACCGATTAGTAGAACTAATTTCATACAAGTAATAGTGAAAAAAGTGGTATTAGTAGTGTTATTAGCAATATGGGTTGAAGTCAAGCCCGCGAAAGGCGCTGGGCAGTTCGTGTTTATACTTGTTGCATCGTATCGATTGGAGCTGAGAAAACCAAAGTAGAATCGAGTGAGCTTCAAACCCATACCGGTCGTAGCGCTACAAGACGCGGGCAAGCAATGTGTTGATCTCCAGCAGCAGCCACCGTGCGCTGCTGTATTGATTGGTACCACCGTTAACCCCTTTATGAATTAACTCTGCCAACTTTGTTGTAATAAGCAAGAAATTTGCTAGCAATGTCCTCAGAACTTCAGTAGGTTTGTCTTCAAAAGCAATCAGGGTTATGTTTTCTTCGGTTTAAACAACCAAAACCTAGTTTTATCCACTTTTGTTGTTGTTCTGCTCGTGGCTGTAGTTTGTTTAGATGCACCACAGCTTCTCTACTTTTGGTGTGTTCGGTGAGCACTGCATCCAGAGTTTGGTGGTGGTGAGATTTCTAGTTTAGATGATACTGCGACTTTCCGACTCTGAATCAATAGCACTACTCCTACTGTAGTAGGTCGGCATTGGTGTTATTAGTAATAGTATCACTATTAATAGCACTACTAATATACCCATGTCGGCAGCTTCCGCTGAAGAACTCTCCACTTGAAGCCCTTTACTTCTGCATACTATTCCAGGAAAGTACGTACTAACCCGTTTTAAGCTAACGTTTATCCAGCGCTATTGTTATTCGCATTAAGAGAAATGAACCTTTCCGGGGTACTAGAGTACTACGGTAGAGTCGCTGAAGCAAAGGGTCACCAACATTCTTGTGGTAAAGTATTTTAACAAAATAATGTGTATACATCATCAGTTGTTAAAATATACATCTGACTCCTTTAGCCAATAAAAGTGAATCGAAAATGGCGAACAACTCATGCACCTGAGCTTGATAGTTTTGGTATTGTACTTGTAGAGGGAGCTAGCAGAGTTCCCGCCTATATGTAGGTCTCGTAGAGGGGATATTTCTTTTTAAGGGATAAAAGTGGAGTACTTACTTACTTGTAGAGGGAGGTCTCTCTTTTTAAGGGGTAAATTGGAGTACCCACTCGGAGGGGAGGTAAGGGATAAAAGTGGAGTCCCACTTAGATGTAGGTCTTGTACAGGGAGGTCTTATTCAAGAGACAAAAGTGGAGTAACCTGTAACTTTCCAAGTTACAGTGGTGCACCGCCAAGCACAGGTCTTTGGACCTGCGAGCAACACAATTTATCTCGCTGCGAGTCCCGCTACGATGTTATCTAGCCCAAATCAGCCGGTATCGAGGTTCGCGTAGACACCAACGCCTTTGATTACTGTGATACACCCCTACTGCGTGGGCCAACTTCGGAGAAGTAGATAACAAACCAAGTAGCCAACGCAATAAAACAAACAAACTAGAAAATGCATTAATCACCGCTGCTTTAACGTGTAGACTACCTCAGATCTCGGTTCCGCTCAATCATAAAAGGCGTAGTTGTTGTAGCCCACGTCCCCTAGCAGCTACTCACCATGTCACCACCATGCTTACAGCTCCTGCACCGAATGAAAACTCGGTTGTCGCTTGTCGCTGCTTCTGTCCTCACGAGTTGAAGCAGCCTCGTTGCGAGGGCGAGTGTTGCCCGTGCATCGATCTTCCGATACACCAAGAGGAACACCAACTGCATTACACGCAGAAGTCGCCCTCATCACCTCATCGATTGCTTGGCTGCTAAATGGTTGGCATTGCGTTGCCATCCCTGGCGAAGCTTGAAACGAAATCAGGCTCGGTGTGATCGTGCGCTCTGCCGCGGCACATCCACATGCATGCTGGGTTGCTTGTTGCGGCTGCGCAGGACCCCCAAAGACGATAGGAGTGCCGTGGAGGAAGACGTAGACAACTTGGGGGAGCTGAGTGGGTGCCGTGGCAGCGCACGTACACGCTGGACCTTGACACGGCTTGGAGGCGTCGGAGGCTTGCACACTATCTACACTCGACGTAGACGTAGGTTTTTGCGCACGATGATCGGAAGTATCATCCGTGGAGCAGGATACACGAGCTTGCGACGTCTTCGTCGCGGCGACCGCCATCCGGTCTGCTTCGACGTTCAGCGGGCTTCCAAGCTCAGCATCGTCACCACGCGCAATAGCAGCATCCCCTTCCTCGACCTCGACAGGCTTCGTAGTCGGCGGCTGCAACTTGCGCGCTGACTTCTTCTTGGTCAGCGGTGATTTTTTCTTGGTCGACTTAGTAATTTTTTTGTAGCGGTCGCGCTGCAGCGCGTTCTGATGATCACGGTGGCTTTCACACAGCCAATGACGTCCTCCATTGGGTTTAATCGCGCGCTCATTGCTGCACCGACCAGGATACTGACACTGGAGCGGCCCACGCGGCTGCTTTTCGCGACGAACACGCTCCTTCGGCATGTCGTTGGTCTACGCACGCACAGCAGCACCCACAGCATAGATCAGCATTGCCACACGATGTATAGGGAGCTAGCTAGCATGCACACAGCGCTTACCTCTTTGTGTGCTTCACTCGGCAGTTGGCGCAACGCGGGCAAATGCGACTGCTTTTTGATTCGGCTGAATGCAGTTCAACCTATAAAATGTAATATGACGTTTCGGGGGGCGGTGCTGGAAATATTTTAACAAAAATATATTTCAGGCTTGCCCCCTTAGCAACCGAGGCGACTTGTCGACCTGAGGATGCTCGGCAGCTTGCTGCCATACTAGTAAGTACTCAATAAACCTCAAGCTCTTACTTGTATGCAACCCAACAGCCCCGCACGATAGCGTGCTTACTTGTATGCAACCCAACAGCCCCGCACGATAGCGTGCTGTTACCAGCCCCCCCTACATTTGCGACCCTACCCCAGCGGCTGGAGAGTTTGTCGTTCGTCAGCTTTTCGCTATGTGCTCGTTCCTATCTCTGGCGCCAGCAACACAGCTATTATTGACCAATAGGGAATCGTCGGCACCAGGGACTTACGTTTTCTCAAGTCAATTCAGTACCACTCCATTTCAGATTAATAGGTGGTTTGGCCTTTTTCTTCTGTTTCAAAATAAGAGGTCTTTATTGACACTTAATCTAACTCTAGTACGAAGTGGTGGCACATCCATGATTACAGCTGTTGCTGGTGAGCGCAGCTCCGTGTGGGATAAAATGTACTTTCTACCAATGAGGCTTGGACATTCTGGCCGTTTGGCGTTAGAAAATCTTTCAAGATGCGCACATCAAATAAATGGTGGCGCCGTGTAGCATCTTTTGGTACTAGTTTCACCTCTTTCTGGTAAAAATTGAGCTTAAGATCGCATGATCTTCCCGTACCCACCTATTAATATGAAATGGAGTGGTATACCGGTACATGTACTGTATACTCGAGCAACATAGACTGATCTCCAACCAATCACCGCGCAGCAGACCATCACAAGCTGTGGCGATGGCGCTGACGTCGCGACTAGCGTGGCGCTTCGCCTCGCAGGGCTCTCTGCGTCCGCGCTGGTCGTCCAGCAGCAACGTTTCTCGCCTGCGCAGCACGCCGCACCTCAAGCGTAAACTCGGGCAGCACCTGCTGGTCTCTGACGGCATCCTGGACGAGATCGTGGCGGCTTCGGAGCTCTCGGAACTCTCCGACACCGTGCGAGTGCTGGAGATCGGCCCGGGCACAGGCAACTTAACCTCAGCGCTGCTGAGCGTCAGCCCTAACGTGCAGGTGCATGCTGTAGAGTTCGACCCGCGCATGGTGGAGCAACTCAAGCTCCGGTTCCCGACCGAGATCGAGTCCGGCAGCTTCGTGCTGGAACACTCGGACTTCGAGGACTTCCGCTTCGCAGCGGAGACGGACAAGAAGTTCGACGCCTGCGTGGCCAACATCCCGTACCAGTTGTCGTCGATCGTGGTGTCCAGACTCTCGAACTATATGCACCGCTTCCCGACGACGTTCAAGTGCGCCGTGCTGCTGGTGCAGGAGGAGTTCGCGTTGCGGCTGCTGGCGCAACCAGGCAACAAGAACTACAGTCGGCTGAGCGCCAACACGGCGCTGGTCGCCGATGTGGCGTCGGTGGTGAAGGTGCCCAGAGAGCACTTCTTACCGCCGCCCAAGGTGGACTCGAGGGTGATCAAACTCACGCCGCGCGCGGCGTCGACGCCTGCTCTACCGGCGGATGAGTTGTTTTTCCAGAAGTTCGATGCGCTCTTGAGATTGTGTTTTGAACGCAAGAACAAGACGCTGAGAGCGTTGTTGCTTGCCAAAACGGCGAGGTCGCAGTACGTGCTGAAGGAGGAGACACTGGCCGAAGGAGAAGACAAACACCAAACTGTGACGGAGCGCGTCGAGGCCGCGTTGGAAGCTAGTGGACTCACGTCGAACCGCGCCGTGAAAGTTTCGGTGGGCGAGTTCATGCAGCTGATGCAGGAGCTACACGAACGTGACATCGATCTGCGTCCAAGTGCCACACGCCATTTCCGCGACTGACCAGCAAACCTAGAGCAAAGGATAGATCATCTTCAGGGAAGGTAAATCCGATACAAAAACGCATTCATGTTATCTTCCTACAAGTTGAATCTTGCCCCACCCTTCCTCACCTCATTCTTGTACGAAAGTAAGCAGAAACGTCTTGCGGTTTCCAAACGCGCTGTGCTGTCTTCGCTCAGCGTCTCCATTTCTTCTTCACTCTCATCCTAGCTTTTCTACATCCTTAAAAAGGTTTTACAGAAGGGAAATAATTAGGCTCGAATTCTCTCGCTCATCGTCGCTCCTTGCGATCAGTGGCTGCTGCTGCTCTTCTGCCGCTTGTTATGGTGGTGGTGTGCGTGATGTCGATGATGGACGTGGGAAACACGAAGCTCTTCCGCGATGGGAGACTCGTCATCGTCTTGCATTCCTGCCGGGCTGATTCGTTGCCGCTTGTGTAAGTTCTTGGAGCTGTGATCGCCCCGCGTTGACCCGCCACCCTTGCCACCACTCGGCGACGACCCGGACATTTCTGCTGCTGCTGCGCTCTTCGATAAAGTCGACGACGTGGGCTTGGACTTCCTGGTAACAACCTGCAGGAACCCGTCACCTACTTCAGCGCAGAGTTTCTGCTTCTTCAGACTCGGAAACAGCGGCTTGACGCTACATCCGGTGCTGTTGTTACGACTATTACTGGCGGAATCGTATTGAATTCCGAAGGCAGCTCGACGTTTGCGCGACTGCGGCGTGAGATCCGCAAGGTTGCTGCTCGACGGGCTTCGAACTCTCAGCGGCGACTTGAACGCCGCCTTGTTCTTCTCTCCAGCCGACTCATTCTCCTCTCCGTCCGTGTCTTCAACAGCCTCCTGGTCGTCGTCACGCTCCTCTGCCGAGTCTCTCTCGGGCGTGTTGCCCGACGAGATGGACACCTGGCCGATGCGTTGGCACAGTGACAGCGACGACTCGTTCCCGTCCTTCTCCGACGTCGGCGAGGCCATCTCGGCCGCCGGCATCGGCGTCTGCCCCCTCTCAGACTGAGACTCAGTAGCCTCCTGCCCGTCGTTCTCCTTCTCTTTTTCTTCTTCTTTTTCTTCTTCTTCTTCTCCCTCCTCCTCTTTCTCTTCAACCAAAATGTCCTTGTGTTCTACTTCTTCTGCCATCTGTTCTACCTCTTTCTCCCCTCCTTCTGCCCCCTGTTCTACCTCCCGACTCCTCATCTTCCGCGTGAGCTCCTCAATGGCCGCGAACGAGTCCAGTCCCTGGCGCTTGAGCCTCCCCAGCTCCTGCTTCACGATGAGCGCGCGCACGGCGTCGTCGTAGTTCATCTGGAACTGGCGCATGACGCCGCGCACGGCCGCGCTCTCGGGCGTCTCCGTGCTGGCCACGATGCGCCGCAGCAACAGCTTCACGGCGTCCTCGCGCCGCGCGCCACCCTCCAGCAGCAGCTGCAGCTCCTGCTTCACCACGCTCTGGAACGCGCGCTGTGCCTCCATCATGCGCGCGCTCGAGAAGCCCGCGCGGGCCGCCGCCGCGCGCCGCGTCGTCGGAGCCTCCATCTGCAGCTTCTGGTTGTGCTAAAGAGAAAATGCGGTAAACGAGAAAAGAAGCGGGCGCTGATTCGCCGGAAAATATTCATTTTACACCAATTGCACACGGATTGCGACTTTCCGCCACTTATAGATTTAATCCCCGCCTTTTCGACCAATCGGAGATCTTAAACGTCGACGTGGGTAACGACTCCGAGATAATAACGACGAGGAGCTGCAAGACGACGCCTCTTGCTGCCGTCCGTGGCACTTCCGAGAACGCCCCCGCTCCGACATAACCGCGCAGTGACAGCACACGACTGACCACCGTCATGGCCCGCCGCATCTCGCAGAAGCGCAACGCCAAGACGTACGAGCGGCCGGGTCTGAGCGAGGAGGAGATCGAGGAGATCCGCGAGGCCTTCAACCTCTTCGACACGGACGGCAGCGGCACCATCGACCCCAAGGAGCTCAAGGCGGCCATGCAGTCGCTGGGCTTCGAGGCCAAGAACCAGACCATCTACCAGATGATCGGCGACATCGACAAGGACGGCAGCGGCTCCATCGACTTCGAGGAGTTCCTCGACATGATGACCGCCAAGATGGTCAGTGCAGTGCTTGAGCTGTCTCTCGGTGGGTTCTGGAGGGCCAGTTAGACTGATTCTTGATGCTGTATTGGTGTGTGCCTGTGACAGAGTGACAAGGACTCGAGAGAGGACATCCAGAAGGTCTTCAACCTGTTCGACGACGACCAGTCGGGCAAGATCTCGCTGCGGAACCTCAAGCGCGTGGCCAAGGAGCTGGGCGAGACCATGACGGACGCCGAGCTGCTCGAGATGATCGAGCGCGCCGACACGGACCAGGACGGAGAGATCAACGCCGAGGAGTTCTACGCCATCATGACCAAGAAGACCTTCACGTAGATACAGTACGGCACTTCCCATCAACACCACACAGCACAAAGCGTAGCCAACTCCATCCATGCACAGATTCTTCATACAACTTGGTCTCCCCCTACGGCTGCCTTGACTTCTTCTCCTTTAGTCTGCCACGGCGTCATTGAGCGCCACGCAGATGACGGCCTTGTGGTGGCCGCTGTACTGGCGGATGGCTTCGCCCTGACTCAGATCCCAGAGCCGAGCGCTTTGGTCCGACGAGCACGTCACCAAGTACGACGACACCGCCGAGAACGCGCAGTCCCACACCCACCGCTGGTGGCCCTGCAGCGTGTGAATAAGCCCGCTGCTACTCGGCACAGGCGGCGCCGTCGGGCCCAGCGTCGAGCTTACGCTGGACGAGCTCATCGGCCTCTGCGAGCTCATCGATCCGTTGCCGTGCATCTCCGGCTCGGCCACTTCGCCGTTAACGGAAGCCGCCATGACCGCCGGCAGACTCCACACCTTGGCCGTCTTGTCCGACGAGCACGTGGCCAAGAACTTGCCATTCGCACTGATCCTCGTCTTGAGGATGTAGCGATTGTGCGCCTGGATGGAGCCATGCAGCTCGTAGTGACCCTCGGGCTTCGGGCGGTAGAAGAAGCATTTGCCGTGGTTGTTGGCCGCCACCAGCGCGCTGCCGTCGCGAACAATGTCCACCGAGCGGATGCTGCTCTCCCCTGTGTCCCCCGTAGGCGGCTCCAGCTTGGTCACCATGGCGTTGGCCGTGAGGTCGTACACGCGCACGAATCCGTTCTGGTCTCCGACGAGCAGCTCCGCCTGGTTCGGGTGCAGCACCACCGAGTTGAGCGGCACGCCGGCGTCGTAGCTGCGTTGGCAGCCCGGGGCCCGCAGGTCCCAGATCTTGACGCTGCCGTCGTCCGAGCACGAGTACATCCACTTGCCGTGGCGCTGGAAGCCCAGCGACGTGACGTTGCTGGCGTGGCCGTCGTAGCTCGTCACATGGTTCGGGTTGTTGCTGTTGATCTCGAAGAGGCGGATGTGCGGGTTCCCTGCAGCCGCGATGTACTTCTTGTCGGGGGTGATCTGCAGGCAGTTCACTTGCTGCAGCCAAAACGTAGTAGGTTAGGTCGGGTAGAACAGCGAGTTCGAAGGGTAGAGCGCTCGCAGTCACGCGGTTGCAACGGGAGAAGCAGCCTACCGAGTCCGGGTACTTGACCGTGCGGTTGCACGTGCCCGACGCGGCCTCCCAGAAGCGGATGGTGTGGTCGTAGCCCGCCGTCGCGAGCACCACGCCCGCCATGTCGCTACTGTAGCAAAAATCTCCTGTTGCATCCTAACACTTGACTTCACTATATTCATTTCGTGTGTCGCACACCAAGCATGATGTACCGTACCTATCTTCACTTTATCTTATTCCTTCTTCCAAGCTAATACGGATGAAGCTGACTACGGTCCTCGTGGCGCTGTGTGTGGCACTGCTGGCGTCTGCAGCAGGCAGTGAGGGCGTAGCAGACGCCCCAACGAGCCGCCACCTCCGCCAGCAGTTCGCTGCCAAGCCCGGAGAGACTGGAGGCGTCAAGGACTCGACCAACCCGCTGCGACGTCGGGACCAGGCGCTCGTGTCCTCGCACCGCGTGTACGACCCCGTGTCGGGGCTCGCCTGCTCGCTGGTGGGGGAGTGCATGGCCTGTCCGCAGTCCGAGCGCGACGAGAGCTTCTGCCGTGAGACGGGCTACCGTCAGGAGCTGGACTGTCCGCGACCGAAGGACCTTAAGGACGAGGCACTGCTCACGAGGCCGGAGGACGAGCGCGAGACGAGGTTCAAGGCCTGCTCGCCTGCAGACACGTCGCGGCCAGGCGTCGCGGTGGTTCAATTTGAGGTGGGGACCGAGCTGAGAGTGCAAGTTTGAAGTGGCTGGACGCTCATTGTTGTTGTGTTTGATGCAGGCGGTGATGACGGTGCTGCTGGCGGTGTCGTTCATGCTGGTGCGACGAGAGAGAGGGAACCACATGAGCTCGTTCGACCTGCGGAAGGACCCGCGGCAACGCGCCGGGCTGCTGGGCGGCAGCGCGTCCAGCGACAAAGCCTCCGACTAAATCTCGCAGCCTCGTGTGTAGTATCAGGCTCGAGCAGCGTACGGTGCATTTAGACTAGATCTGCTCGTCAGCTGCCTCTCTCGGACAAACTCCTAATGTTAAAAAGACAGCAATGTATTCCTCTTCAACGTGAAAGCTGCTTCTTGGCGCGCTTAATGACGCGAGCTCCGGTTGCCAGCGCGTTCCTCTTCTCGGCTTTGGCCTTCTCGCGCTCCAACTGCTGAGCACGTTTCTTGAAGATGCCCGAGAGCTTGGGCATGATGGGTGGCGCGTCGACGCGTTCGCCGAAGCGTACAGGCGCGCCATCCTCGAAGAAGTCCTTCTTAGTGCTGCCCGTGCTCTGGTAGTCGCGCTCGTAGCGCTCCTGCTCCGTCATCTTCTTGTCGCGCGCCTTCTCCTTCTTCTTGGCCAGGTACGTCTTGCGCTTCTCGTTGCTGCGGCGGCCCTGTTTGGCCGCGTCGTAGATGACGCGCTTCACCTCCGTGCTGATGCGCTTGTTGAAGTCGCGCATGGACTCGCCGTCGCGGATGGAGCTGACCTGCAGCTTCTTGTTCTTCTTGCCACCGGCCGCAGCGCCGTCGCCGTCCACGGCCGACGTGCGCATCACGTACTGCTCCGTGGCCTCATCGCTCAGCATCTTGCGCCGGCGCTTCTTGGAGCGCTTGGACTGAGTGGGCGGCAGGTCGTACGCCTTCTCCTTCTTGCCATTGTCGCGCTTGCCCTTGAAGAACGGGTCGCACTGCTTCAGCTTCCTCTTGGCACTCACGCGGCCCATGGTGGCGTATCGTACGTAGCTCTTGGCGATTGACACACTGGTCACGTCGATCGACTGGCGGCGCCGATTCTTCCTGTATAAGAACAGATGAGGTTCCGTAAAAGAACGGGGTGGTGTGGACTACGTGAAAAACAACTTCAAGGTGAAGGTCCGTTTCGCTGCAATAGTTGCCTTTTTGCTTGAAGGGGGAAGGAGAACATGCTCTACTCGCGCTCGACGTCCATGAACAGCTCGCGCCGCAGGCGTGCGAGGCTGACGGCCTCGCGTATGCAGCGCTCGAAGCTGCTGACTGAGGTCGCCATGCGCAAGATGAACCTGGACCCGGAGAAGACCATGCAGATGGAGCAGATCTCGGAGCAACTGTCGCCCGAGGACATCAGCTTCTTCCAGCACATCTTCCGCCAGATCGACAGTGCGTCTATTTGTCTGCAATCTATTACTCGGCAGCGCCATAGAACTTTGACTAATGCCTTTGACTGTATGTTGCAGCCGACAACTCCGGGATCATGCTGCGCTCGGAGCTTCACGACGTACGCACGATTTGCCGTCGTTTACTGCAAGAAAGAAAGTCATAAGAGCTCTGTGGTGACTTCTGCAGGCACTCACCTTGCTGGGAATCTCCCCCAGCGACAAGGAGCTAGACGAGTACTTGCTCATCGCAGACGCAGACGGTCAGTCCCGCTAGTCTTGCTGCCCTGAAGACACCATGCTAACACCCAACTACATATCGGTGCGAGCAGGCAGCAAGGCCATTGATCTTCAGGAGTGGGTTGTGCTCTGCGGAATGCTTGTCACGCCTCCGCACGACGAAACGGACCTCATGGGCGCCTTTAACGTAAGTTCGCAGCCCTTGCCGTCGGCCCGCCAACCACTAACGCGTTATTGCAGTGCCTCTTTCCCAACGAAGAGGACATTCCCGTCGTGGTCTTCCGCACCAAGATGCAGAGAATCCTCGAGAACGCCTACGCGCACCTCTCGGACACCAATCAGCACGAGGTGAGCTGCTACGTGGACGACATCATCAGCGCGCTCGACCCAAACAACACCGAGTGCATTGAGGTGCAGGAATGCATCCGCATCCTCAGCGCACCCTACCACGCCAAACCAATCCAACCTCCCAGCCCCACCGCTGAGTGCACTGCAACCGTCGACTAGGAGCAGTAAGCACCCTAACGTTAACGTTACCCCGTAATCAGATTGGTGTAACAGTCTACACTAAAGTGATGCCATCTTTCACATACATCTATCAACGTAAATGTATGGCGGAGAAAATATCGCCAGCTTTCATTCCTCTATTTTCCAATTCCGCCGCGTTCTACCTGCAGACAGATAGAGATATCCATGCTCAACGGCTCGACGGCGGCGGCGCCCGCGCACACGGACGACCTCACGGCGCTGTGGTTCGAGTTCGTGGACAGCAGCGTCGAGTGCGAGCTATGCAACGAGCCGTACGACGACGACGGCGGCGCCGACGGCCACATCCCGCGGCTCTTGATGTGCGGCCATACTTACTGCCAGGTAGGGCGCGTTCTACCTCAGCGTACCCCTTCCCCTCGCCTCCCTTCAACATCGTAACCCCAAAGTGTAACCCGTGGATACGTACCTACACATACACAGAGCTGCCTAGACGACTGGGCGCAGCATGGAGGCGAGCTAGCAGCCATCGAGTGCCCTACCTGCCGTAGAGTGACCCACCTAGACGGCGCCGCGGGCGCACGCGCCCTCCCCAAGAACTACGAGCTGGTGCGCGCGCGCCAGGAGATGGAGGCGCAGACGCAGGCGCAGCTGAGCAGGCTCAAGGAGGCCTGGGACACGCAGGTGAAGGAGAAGGAGCAGCTCGCGCGCGAGGCCGAGGAGCACGCGCGCACGGCGCAGAGGGAGAGCGTGCAGGCCTCGCAGCGCGCCAAGTTCCTGGCCAAGCAGGTGGAGATCAACGAGCAGGAGAAGAAGCGCGCGCAGGAGCTGGCGGAGGAGGCGCGACACCGCGCGCTGGTGGCGTCTCAGCAGGCGGAAGCGCTTCAGGCGGAGACGGAGAACCTCAAGCGGCAGCTGAAGAGCGACGCCGCGCAGCTCGCGCGCGTGCAGCGCGACGCTTCCAGCGCTGCGGCTGTGGCCAAGGAGCTGCACTCCAAGACGGAGCAGCTGCAGCAGCAGGTGGACTGTGTCCGCGCGCAGTTGTCGCTGCACGCGGGACGACACGACCCGAGCAAGCTGGTGGTGCTGGTGTGTGAGCCCACGACGGTGGGCTCGTGGCTCTTGCCGTACACGAGGTACGCTGTTATCTGCATTGCCAGTGACACGGCCAAGGGCGCGCAGGCTATCGACCCGTACCAAGCTGCCAAGACGTGGACGCGTCTGCGTCAAGTGGAAGAGCCCAGCTCGTCGGTGAAGGTCTACCGACGGTACAGTGACTTCGTATGGTTGCAGCGTGAGCTGCAGCGTCAGTTCCCTTTCGAGCTGGTGCCGTGCGTACCAGGCAAGCAACTCTTCTTCAACAAGGAGAAGGAGTTTGTTGGGGAACGCATGCGCCTGTTGCAGGCGTTTTTGCGCGGTGTACTCCGACAGCCACTTCTTGCCGTGACGGAAGAAGTGCGTGCTTTTTTGTTGTCCACCACTGAAGAACTTGACAGTCTCCGACGCGCTAGCTCGAGTTATTACAGCAATTTGGATGGCGATGACTTGCTTTCAGTGGACGAAGAATCCTTGGACGACGAGGTGGAGTCGCGGAACTCGTCCCCTCCAGCCGCTAGCCCTCCTTCAACGTCGAATGGGACGTTGAGCAAACGCAGCAGCAGCTGGAGTGCGTGGGGTGCTGTGTCGGCTATCACATCGAGTGCTGCCAAGCTAGTGACCACGACCGGGACGGCCTTGACTGGAATTGGATCAAAGACGGGTACTGCGGGTCTTCCTGAAGATCCGGAGCTTGAGTTGTCGAAGAGTTTTACCGAGGCTGAAGGGGCAGACACAGCAACGCAAGCGTGTATTGAGCTTCGACGCAAGTACATTGATATGGCGAGATCTTATCAGTCGACAGCGCAAAAGGGGAGTCAGCTGTCTCGTGCTTCAAGGCAGCAGTCGCACCACCTGCACCGCATGTGTGAATTATTGCATGACATGAATACTCTCGACCAAGACCACGCACGCCGCCGTCGACAGCGACTTGCCGCCTCGGAAGTCGTAAGAGCTCATCGTGAGGAAGAAGATGACGATATGGAGACGCGCGCATTTGATGAGCGAGCGTCCGATGTATTCAGCGCAATTTCACTGAACACGAAGAACGACGCAGACTGCATGGAGTACGCGTTACTGGAGGTTGTCCGCATGCAGACGTTGGATCTGGGTGGCATTGAAGACGCCTTTGCACGTGTGCGCAGTCGTGAGGAGGCGCTGCAGACACAACAGACTTCAAGCGCATCTGCGAACAGTCCGACTTCGAGCGATAGTGGAGCTTCGATCTCCGCGTTGGCTTTGAAACGCGAAGAGCTGGCGACGCACCGGCGTGACTTGAACGATAAGGTGGCAAGGCTGGATCCGGGCCGATCGCAATTCGTGTTTGATGTGCTACGCAAGAACACGAGCGAAATGCACAAACTGGCTAAAACCAAACGAAAGCTCTATCAAGCGTCGCAACAGCAACTTCTTGGCGTGGGGCGGTAAACGGATCTATCTGGTGGCGTGCGGAAGCAAGAGAGAGAGAGAGAGCGGCAGCAAGGGTAAGTCTGTATAAAATATATATGGGATGTTTGACAACTTGCTCGCTCGCTAGCACCTTTTCGCTGCGGTTAGCTTCTTCTTGGCGGCGTTATCAGGGAGGTACGAGGAGTATGGCGGAGCGACGTGTTTGCAGTACGTCTGCATGGATGGGAGATCGACATGGATGGGTCGATTAAGGTACGTCAGCACTTCTTCTTCTGCTGCTGCGTCTCCCTCATAACCTTCTTGTTCTTCTTCTTCTTCTTCTGCAGAGTCGTCATCTTCGTCATCGGTCTCTGGCTGAGGGTAGATTCCGTGGGCCACGCCAGTCACGAGCTGCTGGAATCTCGCCATTTCGCCCTCCACATGACTCACCAGGGATTGGTACTCGGACAGCGGCGCCGTGGTTGTGCCTGCAGCCAAATCGAAGGCGCGCGAAAGACTCGACGTCAGTCCCTCGCCCAACTGTACCATCTGCCCGGCGGCGGCGCGTGTTGCTGCCGTTCGGGGCTCGGCGAAGCAGCGCATCCAGGCCAGTTTGGCCTGCACGAGCAGTTGTCGGAGATGGAGCTGCAGCTTGGTCAGACGCGCCTTGAGCTCCAGCCGCGTCTCGATGGAGAAGTACTGCGACGCATCCGCGTTAGCGCTGGGAGGTCCGCGCGCGCTGGTGGGCGGCAGGACGCTCGTCGCCCGCTGGCGTGTGGACGAGCCGCGCGCGAGCGTCGCAGCGATTGGGCCGCTCTGTTGACGTCGAAGCTGTGCCGCCGGGTCCATGGTTGGTCGTCCTGTGGCTCTGGTGCTCCGGCGAGCGCAAAGTGGCACGCGCGGTGACTGCAGTGGACTCGTTGAAGTTGGACGGGCGCAGCTCACCAGGGAGTGGAGTGGATGTCGTCCGAGCTCACAAAGCTCTTGAGAAGCGGTCGACACGTGAGGTGAGGTCGCAGCTAACTTTAGCGTGCAGCGACCAAGTGTCGGGACAACCCGATCCGATTCGAGTCGGCGAGAGGAAGCCTCGCGTGCGTGAAGTTTCTGCGGCCCCGATCGATTTGCAGACCGGGCCTTGCGAGCGCACGACGCTACACTGTAGATTGCTTATGCAGTCTCTTTCTCTCTCCATGTCTCTCCAAGCGCGCGGATGGACTGCCGGGGCGCGCGCGCATTGAGGACGCGAGGAAGGCTCTTTCTTCCCGACGGCCGGACGACACGAGGACAAGTCCCGCGCAGGGACCACACGCAACCAATTTTTGCCATTTTTGCCGGACTGCTTCAAGCGCGCGGGCCCCATCGAAAGGCACGGCGCGTGTTCCGCGAACGCCGCGGCCTGCGCGCCGCGGACACCAACGAACACCGCCATTGTCGGATCGCACGGGACTGTCGCCCCATTCGCACTCAAGTCGCAGGATCTGGATCTGCCCCCTGATCTATCTGGCTGAACAAGGCTGCAGAAGGTCCACCCTGTGCAGACGCAGGCAGGCGCCAGTCGGTTGCGGAACCCGAGCGAGACGATCAAACAAGGCGGCGGAACTTGTTTAGGGGGATCTTTGAAGCTTTAGGGCCGCGCAGTGCAACAACAACAGCAACAGCAACACCGGTAACGAGTGGGCAATAGGGCCACAACGTGTCGGACGTTGCAGTAACGCAAGCTAATGCTCGACGGTCGCCATGTGCACTTTTGGCTTGGTCTGCGGCTACTGCATGCTCATTGGCTGAATGTGGTTCGATTCCCGCAACCCGATAGGTTGAAACTGGAATTTTAAGTCGTCGCCCCGTCGTGACGCGGTTTTGGCCCATCGCAAGAGAGAGCAGCATGCGCAGCGACGGGGCAGACGCCCCCCGCTTTCTCTAACCTGAGGGACCCTCAGCGGCCGGAACAAGCGAAAGAGCTCGAGGCGTGGCAAGTGCTCACTTGGCATGGCGACCCAGTGGACGGACGCGGCCAGCTACGCCGCCTACCAGGCGGACAACACGAGCGCCGAGAGCATGTCGGACGATGCGGTGGCGGCGGCAGAAGGCGGCGGCGCCTGCAGGTTCATCCACAACCAGTGCGAGAAGGAGCTCTTCACCAGCGAGTATTTAAGGTGTGTTTAAAGTTGCAAGTGTGTGGGTGTGTGTTAAAGTTGCAACCTAGAGAAGAAGTTCACGTGGTGCTAACCGTGGCAAATTTTTGTTGAACCTTTGCGCCTGCGTTTCGTCGAGTAGAAGCAACAAAGCTAGTGGCCACAAGGTGAGCAAGAATTTTATATTTAGCACTACCTTAACCGGGAGGAGAAGGTTCTCTAAACCCGTGGGTTTAAGCTAGTGCTAACCCGTTCTACCTGTTAAAATGTCCCCACTCTACAGAATCTCCGCTGCTTCCCTCACTGCTGCGGAGGACACAACCCCAAGAGTTTCTGCGGCTCGGGACTCGTGGTCGAGTGCTTCCTGTCCAACTGTCAACTGGTGCTCGGTCGCTTCGAGGAAGTCGCTAAACAACAACCAGTTAACAGCAAGACACTTCCGTCCCCCACCCCGTCCACCTCGGTGGACACCAGTCTGGGACGCTGCAGCCTCGTCGTAGGCCGCGAGTACCCGCGCCAGGAGCTGTTCGACGACGTCAAGATGCCCGACCAGCCCTTCGGCCGCTGGTTCCGAGGCTCGGCGGTGCCCCACGGCAGCAGCAACAGCAACAACAACAACAGCAACAGCAGCACGTGCTTCCTGCTCAACGGCAACCGCCAGTCGTGGCACTACGGCTGGCAGTCGTCGCGCCTCAACTGCAAGAACCTGCACGTGTTCAAGGTCTATGTCTTCGACGCCAGCGCCAGCGGCAACGCCAACACGTTGACGTGCGTGGTGGCGCTGGCGTCTCCGGCCTTCCGCATCTCATCCAGTCGCAAGGCGCGCAAGACGTTCCGCTCGCCGATGAACCAGGCGGCAATGGCCAATGGAGCGGCGGCCATGGGGATCCCCGTGGCGAGGGGACCTGGAGTGGTGTCTCCGCCTCCTCAGAGCGCGAGGAGCATCGACGAGCTGCTGGGCAACGCCACGGGGAATAACTCGGCGGCGGCCAATGCGGCGGCGCTGTTTGCAGCAGCACAGCAACAGCAACAACAGCAGCAGCGACAAGCGCCAACGGGGTTTTTGGCCGGACAGAGAGACCCCGCTCGACGTGAACGCAAACGCCTGACGCGCTCGGCCTCGCTCAAGACGGACTACTTCTCGACCATCTCGTTCCCCACCATCCAGCAGCAACAACAACAGCAACAGTTTCAACAACAGCAGAGACTGTCGCTGTCGGCGACGCATCCGCCGCGGTTTGAAGGACTACAGGAGAACCGCGCGTCGACCCCATCGCTCCCGGGTGTCGGGTCTTTCCTGAACAACCCGGCAGTACCCAGAGCAGCGGGAGGCGGCCGTCCGTTCCATACCCGACGATCGTCCTTAGCTGCTCTCCCCATGCCGGTGTCGAACCCGATGGGCATCTCACGCCAGCAGCAGCGACCAGTTCCGGTGCTTACTCCGATTACAGGTATGATGCAGCTTCGTCTGGAGAGTCACTCGCCGTACACGAGCACGCCAATGACGAGTTCGACTCCGTCGTCGTCCAGTTCTGCGGCTTCCTCGTCTCGGTCTGGACCTCCTCCGGCCAGCACAACCCGCCTCACGGCTGCAGCGCTGCACCAGCACGCGTACGCTTCTGCTAGACCGTATCCGTACGCACGACGTGATACTTGGTCGAGCAGTTTGCAAGGCATGATCGTCGAAGGAGGCGGCATCCCGATGATGATGATGTCGCCCGGGTCATCGCCCGACAGTTATCTGAACCGCAAGCGCAACCGCTCCACGGACTCGGACAAGGCGATCACTGCTGCGATCGAGGCGTCCGAGAAAATTCACCCCACGCTGTCACCGGTATCGTCACCGGGCTACACGCCCGCGATGGTAGCTCCTGTTCCCACAGACAGCGAGCTTTACCGTCGAGCACGCATCCTGCAGCTGGCGTTCACGATCGTGAAGCGCATCCATCGCTTCGAAGAGGTCGCAGCGAAGCAGAAGGAGCCGACGCCCAAGGTGTATCGCCACTCGTTCGAGATGATCACTCCTCCGATGCCGACGACACCCCCGGCGGCGGCTTCGAACCAGACGCCAAGAGCGCAACGCAAGAAGTGCACGCTGGTGCAGATCCCGTTGAGCAACCCGAAGCTGTTGTATCTGTGTTCGAATCTTGTGACGGTGTGCACTGCGCTGGTGAGCTCTGGGCTGCTGGAGGACATGCGCCAAAAAATGCACGACTGTGCTCAGGCCGGACGTGGCGCGCTGGCGGCGTACGCGCAACTTGTGGACTTGCTGAACGATGCTGCGGAAGCTCAGGTGTCGCGCCTGCCTCGCCGTATGCACAAGTCTTGGGGCGACGCGGAGTCAGCGGATGAGGGCGAGTGGGACCTGTACGAGATGCTCAAGAGCTGCGAGCCGTGGCTGCTGCAAGAACCGTGGTGGGTTGTGCTGGACGATGACGACCAGCAGCAAACAGGAGACAAGGAGGAAGGCGCGCTGCGTCCGCTGCCGTACATGAACGTGTTTGCAGACTACTACCGCGCGATTCAGGACGCGGTGCCGTCCCCACAGGACTTGGAGGTGGCCGTCTCGCTGCGCAAGGCAGCGCTCACGGGAGCTACTGGCTTAACCGGTGAATGGAACCGTCAAGGGGAGGCGGACGAGCACCACCTGCAGCAGCCTCAGCGCGTTGCCTCTGTTCGATCGGCAACGGCAGCTTCGTCGCTGTCGTGGCTGGCGCGGTGCATTCACGCGCACACGACGAAGACGTTGCACGTCACGGAGACGGACACGACCATGACGCTGACTTTGCCCAACAGTTTGGTGTCTGCCGACGCGGTGTTCTTGCTGCAGCTGGATCAGCAGGAGCCGTCCGTGGTGCTGCCACAAGACTACTTCCCCTTCGGCTGGTCTCGCAAGCGCTCGCTGATGGCTTATCGCGCGTGGCGTGTGCGCGGCATTGGCGACTCGAACGGCAGTGCAGTGGCCGTGCAATTCATGCGCTGGCCTGATGACAACGAGATCGAAGCGATTGAGAACGACGAAGAGGAAGAGGAACTGGACGATGACGAGGTGGAGGACTCGCCCGAAGAGCCTGAAGAGGAGCCGCTCGGTCGTCGCGGCCGCCAAGCCAAGCGCCTGCGTACGCGGATCACCATTTACTTCTCCGTCTTCTCCACGAGCACGCTACAGCTGCGCACGATTGTGGAGGCAAGTCTAGCGCCTGTCGTCGCGCTGCCTACGGGCCAGCCGTCGGAGGCGGACATGCTGCGGTACTTCAAGTCTCCCTCGTCCTGGGAAATGCGCTCGCAGATCTCGCAGCAGTACACGAAGAACCTGTAACTATCAGCCACGCCTCCACTCGAGCCAGCGCCGACCCTGACAGCGCGACACCTTCCATCCAGCCATCTTGTCTTCTCTTCTTCCCCGTCGGCCTTCGCTTTGTGTATGTGTGTCAAGTGTGTTTTCCTCGAGAGCAGGCGGGAGAGCACGAGTCTTCGCCGACATCATCCTGGTCATAGATAGGTAGGTAGGTATAAGCAGGAAGGTCAGGCGCCGACACGAATGAACCACAGAGGCCACAACAGCTCAATGCAGCGAACATGAACAAACCCAGATCGTGAGTTACTGCCAGACAATCAAAACGTTTTCGTCTGTACTTGCTTCTCACTCAAAAACTCATTTCGTTGTCGATGTTGGTGCAGCTGGAGCTGATGCTTTCGGTGTTGTAGAGGTCACTGGTGCAGGTTTCGCTGTCGATGTCACAGCTGCAGTCGCCACCGAGGTGCTTGCAAGTGGTCTTGAAGATGTAGCGACGTTAGTCCCCGCACCAGGTCGTGCCAATGGCGACGCAATTCGCATGTATGGATGGGGAGAAGCCGCAGTTCTGCCCGCTGCTGCCATCTTGGCAGCATTGGCCGCGATCGTTGCAGCGGCAGCCGCCCTCGCTTGTTCCAGTGCCTTCTGCTGAACGAGTCTCTTCCGCTCCATCTTCTTACGTGCTGCCGCGTCTTGACTAGCCTTGACCTTCTCGTTGTATCCGGCCAACACCCGCGCGTACGACGTGAAGCCCAGGTTTTCCATTCCCTCCACGACGTTCTCTCCAGAGATTGACAAGCCCACACCCTTTTTCGTTCTTCGGTTCTCCATGACGGAGCGATCGCGCGCTTCACTGGTGAAGTACAGGAGAAACTCGGTCACGCATTCTTGCATGAAGGTCACAGCGTCATCGCTAATGCTGAGCGTGTCCTGCGAGCTTGAAGATTCCTGGTCGTGAACGCTGTGTGACGGGGAAACCGCGGGCGCTGCAGTCTTGTGCTTGGTCTGCTCCTCGCGCTTGATGACGACGCCAGCACTTGAGCCAGCAGGATCCTCCTCGTCGTGTGCACCAGGGAGCGCTCTGTACATGATCTTGGAGATGATCTTGGGAGGCAAATACATCTTGTCCTCCGAATCGGTGCACGTCCTGGTGGTCAGGTCGAGATCGTAAAACTTCTGCGCAACGCGGGGCGAAATCGCGGGTACGGAGGTCGCTGGAGGTCGATAACTAGTGGTCGGCATGGCATACGAATCTGTCCGTGGTTTCTTCACAGACCCTGGTATGTCAACTTGCAATGGACGCTTGTACGTCGCTGCTAACATCGCTGCTGTCGTCGGGTCAACAGTAACAGCTTTGGCAGCTTCCATCTTTGCGGCATCTCGCTTCGCTTTTGCCTTCTGGTTCGTCTCGACCTGTTTGGCTTGTAGAAGGGCCTTCACTTCTGCGTACTCGAGCTCGATTTCCGCCGTGTCACGTTTCTCGGGGATCCGGACTGCTGGCGCTAGTATTGTAGTCGTTATAGCCGTTGTTGCTGATACTCCAGTAGATGTCGCTGTCAATGTTGAATTACTAGTCGGGGTCGTACTTGCACTGGTGACTGTGCCAGCAGCTGGAGCAGCAGTAGCAGCAGCAGTAGCTGTAGTGGTAGCAGTGACAGGTGCAGCAGTACTAGCAGACGCAGTAGCGCCGCCTGCACTTGTAGTTGTAGCCGAAACAGTTGAAGGAGTACTAGCAGTCGCAGTGGTCATAGCTGCATCAGGAGTCTTGGAAGCAGGAGCAGTGGCTGTACCGACAGTAGTAGGGACAGCAGAGCTTGCCGCCGCCGCTATAGCAACTGCAGAAGAAGCAGCGGCGGCAGCTTTTGCAGCAGCCTGCTGCTGGGCAGTCTTGGTCTTTTCTCGCAGCAAAAACGCCCCCAGCATCTGCACGATTTTCTGCGTGACGTGCTCAGACTTGACCTGGAGATCCAGCGGCCAGCGATCCTGTTGCACCAGCAGCGGCCGACGGTGAGCCAAGGAGTCGCGATAGTCTCGCTGCGCAATCTCCAACAACTGCAGCTCTGTACAGCGGGTCAGCCACGACGTCATCTTGTCCAAAGCTTGGCGCATTTCGCAGTCGGTTCTCGAGTTTGCCACTCGGATACACGCCTTCGCCAGAGCCTCCAGATCCATGTCGAACGACGTCCTGAGCCGCCGCTTGTTCGCATAGTACGCTGCAGTCGTCGTCGCTGTCGTGTACGCCTTCTCTTGGCTTTCAGCTGCCGTCGAAGCCGCCACCGGCTTGGCCACAGTCTTGTCCCCGGTCTTCTGGAGCTGCATCTGAAGCTGCAGCTGAGCTTGTTGCTGCTTCTGCTGCTTCTGCAGCATATCTCTCAGTAGCTGCTGCTGTCGAATGACCTGCTGCTGCTGCGCCAACAAACTGTCCGCGATCGACGTGGCCGTGGCCGTCGTGACGGTGTTGCCCTTGCCTGCCTGCTTCACCTGCTGCTCCTGCATCCTCACGAGTCTCAAATGCTCCTGCTCCAGCAGCAGCTTGCTCCTGAGCCACTCCTCGTTCGACCTCTTCTGCACCGCCTGGGCCGCCATGGCCGCTTGGCGCTGCACGTTCTGCTGCAGTCTGGCCAGTTGCTCCTGCCGCAGCTTCTGCAGGTCCTCGGACGTCTTCGCGAGTCCTGCAACACTTGAACCCGCGCCTCCAATGGTGCTACAAGGCGTCATAGCGATGCCCGACTGGGCCTCGAGCTGCTTCGTCATGGCCTGGTACTGCTGCACCTGCTGCTGCGCCAGGGCGAACTGCAGTCTGCGCGCCTCGTCCTGAGCCCGCAGAGCTCGATCCATGGCCGCGCCGGCGGGCACAGCCTCTGCAGCTGTCTTAGCATTGGAACTGGCAGGGTTTTCACTAGTTTTAGCCTCTGTAGACGGTGTAGAAGCCGCAGACGCGGGGGTACCCGTCGACGCCGTGTCCGCCGCGTCAGCAGCCGTATTGGAGCCGCAACTGCCGTTCTGGAGCTGGTTCAAACGCTGTGTGTACTCCTCTTGCTGTTTCTTCTTAAGGTCTGAAGATTGGCCGCTGGCGGTGGCTGCTGCGACCGCTGGAGCGGCGGACAGCTCCGAGCTGGAGCTGGTAGAAGGTTGGGTCGTCTGGTCGCCGCTATTTTGAGGCTTCTGCTGGGAGTTGGAGGGTGGGACTGGCACGGGAAGACTCGCCGGCGTCTTGGCTTCGTCATGAGCGGTCGTGGACGGCGTGGAGGGCGAGGGTTCGGACGCTGGCGCCGCGGGCGCGGTCGCCTTCCCCGCTGCCGCCGGTTGGGCCATGTGCGAAGTTTTTTGTTGTGAGGTGGGACGGGTCAAGGGTTACGTTTTGGGGGTACGCGGTTACGGCGTGAGTTATTGGAATCGTACTTAGCTCAAATGGGTCCACTTGAACGTCCACAAGGACACTCGAGTGTCCACCTGTCAACTACTGCTACAGAAGTTCTGATGCTGCCGCAGCGCGCGCTCCTCGTCGAACTCGCGACTGCAGGTGGCGCACTGGCGCTTGGCGGCGGCTCGCGGCTGCAGCTTCTGCCAGTGCGCGGCGAAGTCCTGCGCGGTGGGGAACGAGAGCTGGCAGATCGAGCACGTCTGCGGCTCAGCAGTTGCAGTTGCAGTCGCCTCTGTCGCAGTGGGTTCTTGAGCAACTTGAGCTGACTCGGAGGCTGCGCCTGCGGCTTGCTGCGTCTCGTACCAGTCGGGCTTGATGAGCGGGTCCTTGCCGTGCTTGGCGAGCTGGTGCTGTCTCCTGGCGTCCTCCTTCTTGAACGTGCGGTCGCAGAGCTCACAGGGCAGAAGGACCTTCTTGGGCGCGCCGCCTTCCAGTTCGTGCACCATATGCACATGCGTCCTCAAGCCTTGCGCGGACTTGAAGCTCCGCTCGCACTGAGTGCACGCAAACTCCAGAGGCAGTTCGCTCTCCGCCTTGCGCTTGCGGGACTTGCTCTCTCCACTGTCTTCCAACGTAGTCGCTGATGCATCACTTCCAGCCACGACTGCAGACTCCGCCGCCTCCGTCTTCTGTCGCCGGAAGATGAACAACGTGCTGCTCTGCTTCTTCCTCTCTCCGTGCAGCGTCACCTGGTGGAACGATTTGCCGTTCTGGTGTCTTTTACGCTCATACGCCACGCCGAACGTGTCGTCACCGTCCACGTCGTCAATCTGACGGTGCAGCTTCAAACCGGCACTCAGCGCTCGCTGCACCGCCTGCCACCGTTCGGGTTGACCCTCCGCCAGCGTCAGCAGAACTCCGCTGTCCTCACTGACCTCCTCCTGCTCCAGCACCTCCAGCGCCGACGCGTAGAAATGAGACAGCAAGCTCTGGTGGCGCCGCACGTTCTCCTCCCCGCAGTGCGGATGGTTGAACACGACCGCGTGGAACTTGTCGGGCGTTGCACCGGCTGCCACGAGCGACTCGCGGATGTTCGTGGCGTCCACGCGATGCAGCACCGAGGCGCCCAGTTCCTTCAGCTGGGCGCAGATGCGTTTGCTCTCTGGGTATTTGGCCACCAGCTCCTCGTAGCTGTCGTAGGACGTGGCCGTGAGCTCCAATGGCGGTGTGTCATCCCCCAGACTCTTGCGCTGCTTGGCCAACGCCAATGAGTACGAGAAATTCCCGTCGCCCACAGTGAGAACGCGATGTCTTCGAGGCTCTGGCGAAGGAATCGCGGGCGTAGAGGCCTCCGCTGCGCTGGGATCCGCGCATGAAGCCGGCGTCGGGACAGTCTCCTCTTGCTGCGTCATAGTCGGTCGTTGACTGGGGAGGAACGCACCTCTCTGACCGGCTACAACCGTCTCTTACCGTTATCATCCATACTGAAAGCAAGTTAACTGTATGTCAATGATTGCAGGGGTCTATCTGTCCGAGAGGAAGTGACGTGACAACATGGCTACACTTTCGCACACGTCACAGATTTCTGCTGTTTAAGTGTCCTGCAGAGCCTCTGCTGGCTGCGTCTTATCCAGGATAGTCCGGTGTCTGCATCGTCGCATTGTGCGGAAGCGAAGCGATCTTCGAGGTCGAAGCTGCACTTTGCGCCTGGGACGGACGCGTCCGCTGGCTTCAACTCCGCGTAACCCCCGGCCATTCTTCGATTCTCCTCCCAGTTTCCAAGTCAACATGATGCCGAGCAGTCTGCTCAACTCTCGGGGTCTGGTCGCCATCCCTCCGGGTCCGTTGCTGGGCAGCACATTGGCACTTATGGTCTTCTGGTTCATGCGTCACAGCCGGGAGCGCCGTCTCACTTGGACGAGCACGCCGCTGCCTCCTCGCGGGTATCGCGCGCTTCCGTCGGTGTCGTCTCAATCGCCGGTTCGAGTTGGCATGACGACGGAGCAGCCGAGTGAGGGCTCAGCCGCGTTCTCCGAGTGGGTCTGCGCCATGACCTCGAGATTCCACGGCAAGCCGTGGCTGCTGCACGTTCCGGGACGTCCCGACGTGCTGGTGGTGAGCTCTCCGGGGTCTTTCGAGGACATCCAGCGGACGTTCGTGATGCAGTTCGAGAAGGTCGACAGGGACGCGGAGGGACTGGCGCATGATGCGCACGGCGGAGCGATTGCATTTGTATACAGTGGACAGCTCCGTCCTTCCGTGAACATGCAGCGCCAGCTCGCGGCGAGCGTCTTGAGCTCCCCAGCGCTGCGTCGACAGGCGTCAGAGCTGGTGAAAGTCCACACTCAATCGCTCTTGAGGGTCCTCAGCAGTAGTAGCAGTAGTGAGATTGAGTCTCTGGACGTGACGAAGCTCATGCGTCAGTTCGCGATGGAGGTGTTTGTTGAGCTGGGCTTCGGTCTGCAGCTGGGAGCGCTGCGTTGTCGACGCGGAGAGAGTAGCGACTTCGAGAAGGCGGTTGATGAGGTTCAGAGGCGTGTGGCGGAGCGGTCGAAGCGAACTGCAGTCGCGTGGAAGCTCGAGCGACTACTTGACGTCGGCGGTGAGGCAGCTTTGAGTCGCAGCGTTGACGTGGTGAGCAGCGTAACGCTGGGAGCTGTCGACGCGAAGAGGAGGCGACGTCGAGGTGTCAGCGGTTGTGATAGTCCTGTCGCTGGGGTTGAGCGTGTCGACATGCTCGACCTGCTTCTGGGTCAACAGTGCAGCAGCAAGAGCTCCAAGGACCCACAGTTCCTTGCAGAGTTCGTGCTGGGTCTTGTGGTGGCCGCGAGGGAGTCGATGGCCCACGCGTTGAGTGTTTGTCTGCAGTGTCTTGCTCAACACTCGGAAGAGCAAGAGAAGCTCGCGTGTGAGTTGAAGGAAGCAGAGGACGAGGGCAAAGATCCTCAGGCCGCTGTATACCTCGAAGCTGTCGTGAAGGAGGCTCTGCGCCTGTATCCGGCCAAGTCGTTCATTCGACGCCGAGCAAGACTCGACACTGTGCTGAGCGATGGCACCTTTGTGGCTGCGGGGACGGAGGTGGCCATGGACTTGTACACTATGGCAAGACGGGAGACCGTGTGGGGTCAGGCCAGCGCGCAGTTCCGTCCGCAGCGCTGGATCGACTCGACAACCGGCAAACTGCGCCCCACCTCCAGCTACAAGTTCAATGCGTTCCTCGGAGGCCCACGCGCGTGCTTAGGAGCTGACCTCGCCATGACCGAGATGAAGGCGGTGCTGGCAAAGGTGATCAGTCGAATCCATCTCGACGCTGTGGACCCGGAATGCCTGAGAAGGGAAAGACCGGCGATGGTGTAGTGCGAGTTCTGGTTCGACAACGCGGTCCAAGTCCTCCCGGACAGTACAGCTAGCTAGCTAACTTTTAGACTTCTTCATGTTGAAGTGCATGTTGAATCTTACTATCAGTTCTTCATATTTTGGTTTACGGTGTGCTAGTGCGGTCAGTGAAGAGGTTGAAACTCTCTCTTCTGTGTGTCATTTACTTACTCGTGTGCGAGTGTGGGGGCTGGCGGCGGCAAGTCATCGAGTGCCAATGCGTCTCGGAAGCGAAAGTCGTAGGGGACGTATTCGTATCGCTGGATGAGTCCGTACGGGTGTCGCCACGCGTACTCGAGCATCTTGGCGTGCTCTTTGCTCGCGTAGGGCAGCAGCACACCCAGACTCGCATTGTCCAGCTCGTCGTGAGACGCATTCGGGTCGACGTCGGCTGCGGTGGCGAAGTCTCCGCGATACCAGTCGCAGGACTTGGGCAGATACACCACCCGAGTCTTTTCATCGTAGCGGAGCACGCGCGTCACGACTTGGCGTGTGGCTTCGTCCAGCTGAGCGTCGAGGTTCATTCGGTCGTAGACCGGCACGCGATCCGAGCACGAGTACGTCATGCAGTTTAGCGCAAAGTTGATGCGGAAGTCGGACGACCGCAACGTCAGACACGCGCGTGGGTCGCTACGCTCGTTGAACCGCGGGATCACCAGCGACGCCAATGGGAACCGCAGCGACGCCATGGACGCCCGCAGGATGCAGTGCTCAATCTCAGCGAGGGAGAAGAGCAGGCCGCTTGGGTCTTTGTCCGAGACTCCGAGCCGGTAGCTCGCACCGTTGAAGAAGCGCCCCCACTGCGTCTTGGACTTGGGCGCCAACCCCAGCAAACTCGCGTGGACGACCATGAGATGGTACATATTCAGGAAGAACACGAGGCGGTTGCCCTCGCTCCGTGCAAGAGGCAACAAGTCGACGCGCTGAAGCGCCTGGACGTGGTCTTGGAAGGCGAGCAAGTCGATGACAAAGTCGGGATCGACGCTGTAGCGAGAACGCGCGGTTTGGCTCTTGGTGATCAGCTTCAACGCTCGCTTCAGAGCTGAGGACACGAGATCAAGCGGTCGGTTCATCACGCAGCCACTTGATAACAAGCAGGTGCTGAGCTGGGACGCAGTGATCGTAGCCAGTTGCATTGGACTGCAGTCGTTCAGCACGAACTGCTTGCCGCCAAACGTGTCCGGACTCACAGTTAGCACGGACCGGGGGATTCGTCGTGCTCTGTCGATGAGCCGCGAGAGCAGCTCAAGCCAAGGTCGCCGAGCTTCGGGCGAGACGAACGCTAGGTGGTGACAGCGAGCCACCTTCCCAATGTGCAACCAGTAGAGCGGAGACGTTGACGCGCTGTCACTTGCTGAGCTCGAACTTGTGCACGAGCATCGTCGGAATGTCGGATCGAGAGTCGACACACCCACGACTTGGTCGAGCAGGATGGCGAATTTGTTTGCGCTGTTGTTGGACAGCGGCCGCGAGAACCGCAGCATGCGGTTGCTCTCATCGAGCATCAACCACTCGTGACGCCACTGGGTGCTGCTCAGTACGCGGACGACATGCACTGCACCTGGTCGTAGAGAAGGAGGCGCGCTGAGGTCGAAGTTCCTTCCTCCTGAAGTGATCGATGAGGACGAAAACATGAACGTCGAGGCGCTGTGCGGGCCAGCGTTTGCAGACAGATATGGCCACTCGTTTTCCAACGACAGCAGCGAGGACGCAGTCGTGACCATCTCGAGCAGTGCTCGTTGGGCGGCGTAGAGCTGTTCTGGCTGCGGAGTGCTGCTTGAGCTGCTGTCGCTTCCGCAGCTGCTTGCGTACTCGCTCCTGCTACCGCTTCCGTCGCCTGCGATCACCTCTGCGAATGGTGTCACCAGTAGCTGGATGTAGTAGTCCAGGAACTCTCGCTCGCCTTCAATCTTTTCGAACTTCCCTCGTCGAGACCGCACCGTGATCGATGACGCCGCAAAGACCGAGTCGTCCGATTTCTTCTTCTTCACTTGAGAATGATCTCGGTGCTCTAAGAACGACAGCGGGGCGAACGCCGCCAATGCTGGAAGCAGCAGCACGCGCTCGTTGGTCGTTTTCCTGTCCTTCCTCGGCGTCTTGCGCTTCTTGCGCCCACGTCTGGATGGCTTCGGCTCCTCCTCGTCTCGAGTGGGAGGCTCGTCGACGTATTCGCGGACGACAACAACATACCCCACTCGGCGCTCGCGGTTTGTTCGAGAGCAGCTCAGATACTCGAACCAAGCCGGAACGTGCACTTCGTACTTGGTGATCTGTCGTTGGATCTCTTCCAGTCGCGCGTAGATGTCTGGAGCCTCCGCTGGTATCTGGAAGTTCACGGCGGATAGACGATGAGGCTCTTGCCTCGAGTCTACGAGTTGTTGCTGAGGCTGACGACGCGCGTGACTTAGCTGGAAGCAGAACTGGTATTTCTTGACTCGACGCGAGTGATGGACTGGGAGCTCTTGGCCGGCATCTGCGGGTGTCGGACTGATGAAATATGCGGCGAGGTGGAGCGGCATGTCCTCCCAGAAAACCCTCAGGTCAGTTGCCTTCATGCCCGGCACGTTGGTCACTTGCCAATGCAAGAAGTCGATGTAGTAGCTGTGGAAATGGAACGAGTACGTGTCCGTCGTGTTGAACGCGTACGCAGCTCCACTTGCTCCCGATCGTCTGCGCTGAGCTGCGTCCTCCTTCGACTCGCCGAAATCTGCCGAGCCGAGCGCGGGAGGTTCGTGACCGGCCGGAGTGCAGACGAACTGGTCGACAGCCGTGTAGAGCGGGAAGCTGATGTGCGGTAGCTCGGCGTCCTCACTATGAGCTTTGCTGTCGTCGGACTCGCCGAAACTGTAGTGGAGCCCCCGTACTAGTGAGCGGAGGATACTCAGCAGTAGATTGCACCCTCGACCGGTGAAGAACCCGAGGTGCATGGCGCGTGGCACCTCCCCACCGATGTAGAGCACACTACCCTCAGGTGGCGTCTGTTTGAACTGGAGCTGGAGCTGCACCCAGAACAAGCGATTCTTGCCTTCGAACAGCTCCGTTCTAGTCAACGTGTTGGTTGGATCTGACGGTGGCTCGCCCACCATTGCCGCCGGGTTCAGCAGGAACAGAAGTTTGCCACGCACAAAGTCATTCTCGAACACGTAAGGCTCCTTTGCATTCGGCAGCAGCTCTGAGCAGGAAAGAGCTGCGTATGGCGCCGTGGGTGGACAATTCACCTGACCAGCGCCATCCACTCGGAGCTCATGCAGTTGCAGCGTTGGCTTCGAGTCGGTCGTGGGTGGTGACCGACTAACGAGCTGCCGCAGTGGAACTGACGTGGGCTGGATGCCGTTCGAGCCCTCAGCTTTGAGTTGACCCTTTTCACCCCCGACGTCCTGCTGAGTGGCCGACTCATTCACACCACCGCTGAAAGACTGTCGCCACAGCGGCATCTTCGAGGAAGTTCGCAAGCGGCGGGATTTTTCGTTGTGCGGAGTTGAAACCAATTGGGACGACGTTTTCAACGACAAGATGCTGCGCCAGGGTTGTTGATGATAAGAGGACGAAGGAGACTGCGCTACGAATAAACTCGAGTTTTGCGGTTTGTAACTCATTGCACGTAAGGAAGACATGTGTGATCTTCGGCAGGTGACGAAACTGCTCTAAAAGCTTTCAACGCGACCACAACATCAGGACTGAAAAAGTGCTCTGAGGATTAACTGCACAAGAACCACTTCAACTTCCACAAGAGTGCCCGCGTTCCCCCCACCTACTGACACTGTACCATGGACGAACTGAGCTCTACCGAAAGCGAGGGCGGCGAGAGCTACGACGGTTACGACGCACAAGTCCCCCAGTCGACACCATTACCAGCACCTCCTACTCACGCCATTGTGACACCACCGCCAGCGCCAGAGGTTTTTGTCATCCCGCGGCGCCCCGTTGCAACTCCCAGCAGTCCTCGGGTTACTGAAGTTCAGAGTCGTGATGAAGTGGACCCTTCGACGGAACGTCCTTGTGGACACTCGCTGACCCCTCCCATGGCGATGCACAGACCGCAACAGGACCCTGTAGAGACGTTCAGCTGCACGTGCTGCAAGCGCAAGGACATGGACGCCCCCAACTTCTCCAAGGCGCAGCGGGCAGTCTACAAAGCGGCGACAAGGAAGTGCCGGGACTGCACGTACCAACTGCCGTCCACGGGGCCTAAAAACAAGCGCAAACGGGTACGGAACGCGCCGCGCTTTCGTGCCAAGCACGCAGATCGACCACCTCGTGAAGAGGGGGCGGTCGGACACGAGAACGAGCAGGTAATGACAGATCAACGGACCAAGATGACGTTGCAGCAGTGGCACGAGAACAAAAGGCTGCACGAGGGGGCGCCACCGCCGCGTGCAACACAAGAGGAGCGGCGTCCGCAGCCACAGCCTGCTCTTCCGCAGCGCCAAGAAGAGCATCAGCGGCCGACAGCAGCAGAGAAGAAGCAGCTGAAACACCAGAGGAGGGTGCAGGTGAGGGCGGAGATCGACCGAGACCCGCCACCGCCACGGACGCGACACCCTCCTCGTGCGGCAGCGATCAGAGCGCAGGAGGAGTGGCGCCACAAGCCACAACCTCGTAGAATCAGCTTTGGGCGCCCCAGCAGCGTCAAGAAGAACACGGGGGACTTCCGAAGCAAGCACGCAATGTGTCATCTCAGTCAGTCAATTCGCAGCACTCGACGAGGGATCACTTTCCCAGCCACCGACAGTCCTGGTATTGAGTATTGGCGGCAAAATGAATGAAAGCTCGATCACTCCTTCCGTACCCAAACAACATGGTGTGTGTTTTGTACGTCGACAGCCATTGGAAGGATGTGGCTCGAGTGGTGGCTTTCATTTGAAAGTTCATGGCGTGTACTGTAGTTGGACATTGAAGTTGATTGCAACATTCTACCCAATCCATTAACAGCAACTTATCAGTTTGGCGTTAATAACATTCCTCACCGTCGAGCCAACCAAAAATTAGTGCAACATATCACCACCAGCATGTCTGCCGCGTACTTCTCGGACGGCGGCAGCTCGACGGAGAGCGAAGACGACGCTGTCTACCAGGAGCTCAACGTCAAGTCTGAGCCTGAACCTGATGCCGTTTCTCCACCTGAGGCCGTCGTCAAGTCGGAAGCTCAAGTTGTCGAGTCCCACGTGACGGCAGATGACGACCTCGAGGTGAAACCGGAACATCTCGTCCCCGACAATGCTGCGGTCAGTACGGACAAGTCAGAGCCGCCACCAGTCGAGTCGGATGCGCCTCCGAGCTGTTCGACCTGTGGCTTCCAACTGCTCGTCGTGCCCCAAGCTGAAATCCTCGCAGCTGAGACCACGTTGGACTGCAAATGCTGCGGGTTGGTGCTGCCCGCTTCGAGTTACTCGGCCACCCAGCGGAGTAAAGACGCGTCCAAGTGCAAAGCGTGCACGGGCAATATGGCTTTCAAGGAGAGGAAGGCGGCTCGACCCACGCCTAAGGCAGAGAAGAAGGAGAAGACTCGAAGCAACAAGGACAAGCAGCGCTCTAAAGAAGCGAATAGCGTGTTCGAGAACAAAGTGGGGAGACTTCTGATGGCCAAGAGGGCTCTGCAACGGAAGCGTGACGAGGCGAGCAAGTTGAAGCTCACCAAGAGACGAGAAGAGTACGAGCAGCAGCTGGACAAGGAGGAAAAGGACCTCGCGAGACAGGAGGCGCTGCTCAAGAGTCAGCGCGGAGAGGACTTTAAACGCCTGGTGAGCAACTTGAAGATCAAGAAGCCTCCGACGTACGAACACGACAGGAAGGAGAAGGCTAAGAGAACACGGGCGAACCAGAAGAGGAAGCAGAGTTTGAAGCGCAAGGCGGGGGACGATGGGGAGCCAGCGAAGAAGAAGAAGACCAAGGGACCGGTCGTGGACTCGTCCGTGTTCGTTCCGCCGGCTTCAGCGGCAGATGTGGCCCCAGCGCGTGTTATTCCGACGCGAGCGAGAGCGAGAGCGCAGACGCAAGCGGTTGCAGTGAAAGTGGAAGTCAAGACTGAAGTCAAAACTGAACAGCCGAAGGTGGAGCCCAAGACCGAGTGAACGACGCACAACGTTGATTTGTTTTTCTGGTTTCTGTCTGACAATATAGCAGAGTGCTCTGCTGCTTCGTGTTCGACTTTCACATATAATCGTTCTCTTGCGGTGACTATGTGTGCCACGGGTAGGCAAAGAACGAGGCCTCAATGCATTCGCATCTACCCGTCATGGGCGAAAATGGCAGCCCTTTCATTGCGTCATGAAAGCCCCTTGGCTTGAGGAAGTCAATGGTCAAGCAGAACAATTCATCAGGAAGACGTACTAGCAAGTATGACTGAAGCTTGGGGGTTGCTATCTCGGAGTCCTGGCCACGATAACGCAGAAGGAAAAATCGCTTCACTTGAGCCCAGCGCCAGTCGCGCAGGAATTTACCCGCAACACGTAAAATGCCCGGGTGCACGATGTCTTCAATGCCTTCGAATGTGTGCATCTTTTGAGTGCAGTGCCAGACTGCCTTGCAAACCTTTTGGTGATTCAGATCATCCAACAGGAGAACGACGTCCGACATGCCTCGCCGAACGGCATGCTCAGTGTAAGTTGAGACCGTGTGAACTAAGCCAGAGTATCCTTTGTATCGGGAAATATCGCTAGCTCGAATTGCTGCCTCAACTTTCGGGTGTTCACAGATCGCCATAGCGTGCATTTCGTTGTCTGTACTGATTGCCGCTTCCAACACGCGGAGTGGATGGTTCTGCATGGCGAACTCTTCGTCCAGAAGCCTCAAGGCCAGTCGGGTATGCCCACCTTCACACGCGAGAATCAACGAGCTGCGCCCTTGCATATCACAGTCCGACAACTTGAGAATCCCTCCACCCTTCGCGGCATTCCACTTCATGAGGCACGCAACAACCTCCCACTCAACACCACAGCAACAAGCATACAGTAAGACATGCATCTTGTGCATATCGTGAGAACCGAGAACAGCTCCTTTTTCCATCAAAATGTCAATCATCTCGACAGCTTTGGTTGACCCGGGATGCCCTGCCACGAATAATACCTGTAGTGGGGTATCTCGATCTCGGGTACGTACTTGATCCAGCCGAGGTTCACTTTCAAGCATTTGACGCGACTTCCCAATGGCTGCAGAGCGCATACTCTCGTGAACAGCAGCGCGTAAAGTTGGATCAAGTGTCCGCGGCGTGGGATCCACTCGCCTCTTGGAATCTAGGAAGCGGGAGAACATCTTGGTACTAGGTCGTGAATTTGAGACTCATTACGTGAGTAGATCTCTCGGGATCCACCCCACCGTTAGGTTAGGAAAACGTTGGGAAAGTGCGTCTGAGAATTCCTTCCCAACGGCTTCAACACGCCGAGCCAGCGGTTGAAGCGAAAGAGGAAGTCAAGACTGAAGTCAAAACTGAACAGCGGAGCCCAAGTCAGAGTGAACGCAATCATTTGTGTTGTTTGTGCTTGCTCCTTTCTGTTTCATTTGCTCTATCAAAATACTTGAAGTGCTAGAGCAACCCCCCCCACCATATCGGATATGCGGATACAGTCTTCACGGAAGCATTTTTATTCTTCACCTGATTCGGAGAACCCCCACCCCAGTTAATGAAGTCGTCGTCACTTAGCACGGTATACACCACATCGTGCAAAACGTTCAAACTTTCATAGTGCGCGTCGCGCACTGTGAAGCTTGGGGGGCTCTTTAGACTGAATAAACTCGACAACCAGGCGGAATAATTGGTCTGGAAGCAGTGCTAGCACATGAGGTCCGAACTTACCACCCGCAGTTTTGACATTACGCTCACGAAGAAGAAAAACCAGTTTGACTTGTTCCCATCGCCAATCCTTCGCGTACTGCTCCGCAATGTCTAAAATCGCCGGATGCCTGGAGCAGGCTTTCGCTCGCGAAATGTTATGAATAAAGTACCAGGTCGCCTTGGATACTTTCAAGTGGTTCAGATTGTCCATAAGGCGCAGGACTTCTGCCATCCCCAATCGAGTGGCCACCATGGCGCACTGGGTTATCCTATATCCCTCCTGTAAGCCAAGTATTCCAGCACGGCGCTTGTAGTTATCCAAGTTAGCAGCCCCAAGCGCAATCTGGATTTTTGTGTACCCAGCGATCGCCAATGCGTGAGGCTCGTCACCAAACTCGATTGCAGCGTATAGCACGTGGAATGGATGGTTCTGAATGGCATATTCCTCGATATCGATTTCATCGAGAAGGTTCAGTGCAAGGCGTGTGTGTCCGCCAACACAAGCGAGAATCAACGCGCTTCGAGCGCAGTCAGACCACTTCAGAATCCCCCCGCCCTTGGAGGCATCCCATTTCATCACGCACTCGATTACCGGCCATTCAACTCCTTGGTAACAAGCGTAAAGTAGAACATTTTGTCCTGCATAGTCACGAGATTCCAGCACAGCCCCTCTCTGCATCAATAGATCAATCATCTCGACGGCTTTACTGGTATCCGCATGAGCCGCTGCGATCATCAAAGGTGTCTCTCGAGCACGAGTTCGGGCGCGATAAATAAGAGGCTCGTTGTCAAGCAACCGGTTTATGGTGTTGATGTCCCCGGAGCGGATCCCGGTGAAGAACGCCTGGCGTATTTGGTGGATCCACGCGCCCTTGGCGACAATAAGTCATCTTTCGCAAGTGTGGTCAAGAATTTCTCCACAAGTCGACCAACATCAAACGGTTGGTCCGTTCACTTCCAGTCAACATCAAACGGATGCATACAGGATGCTTATATTGTTAATCTAAAATGTTTTCTTGAGCTAGTCTGTTGAGGCATCCACAAACCGCTGCAGTGTTTGGATGGTGGCTTCTACTGATACCCCCTCGCAACTCTGTTGCATTCTCAATGCTTGTGCTTGCATCAAACTCTGTTGCTCCTGGAGGTGCTCGAGTAATTTTGTTGTGGCGTTTGTGAGCTGCTGCATCTGTGTTTGATGCCCACGAAGTAGCACGAGCCCATAGAGGAATAATCCGAGTAGCAGCCACTGCACGATCGAACGTGGCGCCTGAACAAGCTCCATTGCGCTGGTAGACATCGGTTTGACTGCGGCTGCGGGTGCGTCGACAGTCTTGCGAGGCTGAAGGGCACGACGAGCATTTGAAGCCCTGCGCTTGAGTACCGGGTGAATGCTGCCAGGCTCGGATTCGAGTTCGCTGAAGCTGCCAGACGCGGACAATGCTCGGAGGGTTGGGGACAGCGGGACGACGCGATTCCGCTGCGACTCCAGAAACTCGATCGCCTGCTTGGCCCAAGACTCGAGCGCCTCCTTGGATTCTGACCGCGTGGACGAGTTAATTTGCGACTTGAACCACGTGGCTTTGAGGAAGTTGACGACCAGCCCAACTTGCACGTGGCAGTAGTTGTTGCCGTCCCGAGAAAACACGTAGCGCATCTCCACCTCGAAGTAGTCGTTAAACGGGATCTTGCTCATCCGGTTCAGCTCCGTGATCACAAAGCGGTCCCACTTCTCTCCGCCGTTTGAGCTCTTATCAAGACGGAACCGCTGCGTCCGTGTGCATCCCGCGTACGCCGGTAAGCCAGGGAACGAAGTTCTGGGCGGGTGTTGAGACCGCACAATGCGATAAAGTGTGTAGTCGTCCCCCTTGGAGATCTCAAAGCCTTTTCGGATCTCCTCAGCCTTCGCAGCATCATTTCGGTCAATGGCTTTCCACGATTCAATATCAATATCAATATCTCGTGCCTTCTCCATGTTGGCACGAGAAAACTCTTGACCAGGGCCATCATTCCACAAGAGATCGAAGACTCGCTTGACGTCGGCCCGAAAATCGCAGTCCAGAAGTACCGTCATTTTCTCGAGTAGCGGATCAGGCGGCAACGGCTCGAAGGGGTCTTCATCACTTGCCGTCGACTTACCATCGTCCGTGTGTACACCTTCCTCCACGATATCACTCAGCGGCGTCTCCGCATTGGCTTCCTCGTCTTCATCGACGTCGATGAAGCCCACCGTGGAAATAGGAGACGACGACGACAGCGGCGGGTTGCCCGAGCTGCTCGTGCTCCCCACCGACGACACGATGTGCTCCGAGATGAGTTTGTACGAGCGACGGCGGTCCAGCGCCTGCTTGCGCAGCTCCTTGGAGCTCGGCGACTTGCCCGGCCCCGCGCCCTTCAACCTGCTCGCCTCCTGGTACGCGCGGATGAGCTGGTCCAGCCGCAAGAAGCACGTGTCCCGCAGTCCGTTGAACTCCGCCAGGAAGAAGGTCTCCTTGCGCTTCGTCTTGACCTGCAGGCCGTTGATGTAGTAGAACTGGGGCTTCAAGAGCGACAGGATCTGCGAGTACGAGACTTTGCGCTTCTTCGAGTCCACGTAGCTCAGGAAGCACAGGCGCTTGCGGGTCAGCACCAGGTGGCCGTAGTACGGCGTCGTCTCGAGGAACAGCGCGCAGTTGAAGATGGACACGAGACACTCGTCACCTGACAGCTGCAAGTCGCGTACAATTTCCTCACTGCTGGGCGGCTGCAGGCCGCTCCACGCGACGGCCGTGCTCTTGACCTGCGTGTGGAAGTTTTTGATGCGGTGGTAGCAGCCGTCGCACACGCGCAGCTCCCCGCGCGTCAGATAGGCTTGGTACGGCACGACGATGGACTTGGTCGTGCAGTTGGAGCAGAAGGAGCCGCCGCAGTTGCGGCAGTGGTGCCGCCCCTTGGACAGCAGCGAGCCGATGTCCTCGCGACAGGACTCGCACGCGTACATGTTGGCGAAGGGCGGCGGCGGCAGGTCCGTGTTCATGACCACGACGCTGGAGGCCTCGACGTCGTCCTCCACGACGCTGCCCATGGACTTCTTGGGCGTCACAGGCGCGTTGCGGAACAGCAACTTGTCCAGCAGGTTGGCGGAGCTGCCGCCATTGGCGTTGGCGGTGGCATTGGCCTCGCTCTCGCTCCTAGGCGACAGAATGGCTTGGAGCGCCACGTTGTCGCTGGGCAGGAAGATCTTGAGGTTCGTGTCTCCGCGCAGAGGGTTGTTGAGTCGCGCGTGGGCCGACGCGCGTCGAGCCAGGGACGAGGCCGAGCTGGCGGAACCCGCGCCGCTGGAGCTCGACAGCGACGAGAAGGACGCAGCACGCGACGCCTCCTCCAGATGGTCGTGGACCTGCTCCAGCTGCTGCAAATGGGCGGCCACCGCCTCCGTCTCGTCAGCTGCGTCTTGTGCCTTCAGCTCCAGCTCCTTGTCTTCGTCCTTGTCCTCGGTCTTGTGCTGCAGCGCCGACTCGGACTTGGAGTGCAGCAGGTCGCTGGTCGTCGCCGCGTCGTCCAGGAGCTGCTCGGACTGCGAGCGGCGCGTCAGCGGCTGCGGCTCTGCGGCGTTGTCCATGGGCCTGCAAATGTGCGAATCAGTGAAGCAAGAGCTGCAGCTGCACGAGGTGCGAGTGACTCCGATGCCGCTGGTAACGGACACGATCCCAATGGGAAAGTAAGCGAGATATCAGAGCGCGGCGGTTGCTAATGCTGAAGTACTGAGGTGAGTGCGGCGATGTATCTGCCAGGTGCAACTCTTCTCGTCCGCGCTATAGGGAGTGTATGGAGCGATGGCGGTGTGTGACGTGAGACGGTGTGGTGGACATAAGGTTTGTAACGTAAAACAGTAGATGGAGAGGAGTAATTTAACTTGTGGTGACTATGATGTGCACTGAATTAAGGGGAGACTGACGACTGCGACACTTTGTGGTCAGATAAGCACATGACGGCGTGTGGCGTCGAAAGAAAGCGGCGGCTCGCAGTAACATGCCGCGTGGAACGCTGAGCTCTTCGAGTCTCTGCAGAGTCTGCACTACTTCGCTGGGTGGGCTTCGCGCGTTCGTTGCAGAGAGCAGAGAGCGTCGGGCGAGGGTGGCCGCGTGGACCACTCCGCCTAAATGTTCCAGTCGATAAAATCCTGCAGTTCTTTGGCTCAGACGGGGTTTTTAGTCGATCAACATAGTAACTATTGATTGCAGCCTCTTTTATGGAGTCGCGGCACGAATAATATCGCTATAGCGAGTAAGCACAGGTATCGAGTTACAGAGGGACTGCGGTGGAGCTGCTTGCTGCGGACGACGATTTGCGCGGAGGAAAGACGGACGCGCAAGGATATACGCGGCAACTGAGACCGTTGAGCTTGATCCTCGAGGCCCAACAAAGGAGACCCCTTGAAGGAGCTGAGCGAGCTTGTCACAAAGGGACTTTTCCCGAGGATACAGGCTACAGCACAGCCCCCAAGCCAAAATATCCGTCGGAGAGAGCGATGCATCTTGGGCAGCTTTTGTGTCGTCAGCGCAATTGGCACACCAGCAGCTGTGCCAGCGGAAGTGTGGCTGGCATGGTTGAAGCCGTGCGTGGTGCCGCTTGCCCGGCCGGGACTGATCGACGCGCGCCAGACGCTGGAGCGTCTTCCGGTGGGTACTGTACTTCGAAATTGGGCGGTAGGTGGCCAGGGCCGCAGGCGCCAAGCGCCAGTGGCTGCTATGCGTTGCTGCTCAGCACCGTCACAAAAGTGAAGTCAAGTTCTGTAGCCATGTCATGTTGAAGTGGCGCCCTTTCGTGCGGTCGCAACTACCGAAATGGCATTGACACTCGAGTAAGATACCAGCGAAAATTACCAACACGAAAAAATATCCAGTCAACGCCGTGTTCGAAGCCTTCGCAGGCGATATATAAGCTACCAAAAGGGAAACGCGCGAACGGCTATCATACTAATGCCGCTCGCCCGCGCGAGATAAAATCCTGGTCGTCGGAACCCTACAAAACCGTTTGCCACTTCGGCCGCAGGTGGTCGTTCACTGACCGGATCAGCGGCGCCGAGGCGTGTGCTGAGTTCCCTCGTCCACCGTGCAAGTTCTCGTCCAGTGTAAAGCACATGAGCAGCATGTTGATGGACGTCTCGTAGATCTGCCGTTGCAGCCACACAAAATTGTAGTTAGATGGGGCTAAAACCACATATTTTTCAAGAGGACAGCGACTCACCGTCATAAAGGCGTGCGCTACGCTGTAAGAAAACAGCACGACGACGACCAGCGGCAGCACGGGGGATGGGGTCTAATTCAAGCGAAAAGATCACATCACTCGTGAGAAACAACATCCTGGAGATTCGGACTCGGCCGCCAACGTACATCTTCAAGGAGGAACCACGCGATGAGGCACGTGGTGGTGCACACGATCAACTTGCCGAGCAGCACCGACGCATGGCCGATCCGACTGAGAGCTCCGACCCGTAGTAAGTTCGACGAGATCAGCGTGTATGCCAGCTACCCAGGGAAACGAAACAACTTCATTAGCACAAACATATATAAAAAATGCAAGCGGTTAGATATATTCCAGCCCGTACCTTTCCCGAGGTGTAGAAGTTGGTGCCTTGGATTGCAGTCACGGAGACTGCTTCTTTGCAGATGTACTTCAGACAGTGCTTGAAGCACCAAATGCAACACTGGTCATAGCAGATCGTTAGACGCTACATACGGTATCGTGCTTGCAGATACAAGCTCGCAACGTACACAACAGCACTTGGCCGCGAGCTCTGTGAACGTATTGGCGTCGAACTCGTTCTTGTTTTCGAGGTACAAAAAGAACGAGCGAATGTGCTCCACCGGGGCCACAGACCCCGAGCTCAGCGCAAGCGTTCCGAGATGATACTTGATGGTCGTATTTGCCGAATAGGACACTGGGTCTGCCTCTTCAAACTCTTTCAACCCTGTGACTCTGTTCTCTGGCGAGAAATACCATAGCGACACTGCCTTCGCCGTGATCATCTCTCCAATAGACAAGAGGAAATTCACCGACCAGTACATGCCCCAGAGGTGGTAGATGAACAGCCACCGCAGCTTCGAGCTCACTTCAAACGACTCGGTCACCACGTGGATAGAGGACGGTGAGGTGGCCGAGATAGTTGCAATTCGCGTAGACGTCTCACCAGCACCAAAAATGCACACGGTAACAAGGATACCCCAGCCAAAGAGCAGCAGCAGCAACACGTAGGAGATGAACGGCAGCACAAGGAGCCGCTTCAGCTGGGACAGCGCACGTGACGCATGCGTGATGAACGCGCCCGCAAGCAGTAGCCGCGACATATTCACCACCACGAACAACAGGAAGAGGATGGCCGCGCAGCACATGACGACAGCGCTGATCTGGAGAGAACTCAGCATCACGGGGTCGTTCGCGTACGATAGCGGGTCTGACGCGGCATTCAGCAGCCGGTAGCTACTATACGCAAGCGTGGCTTCAATCGCCACCGTAGACAGCAACACGCTGATGCAGCCGCAATACCGCAACAACACAAGGTACAGCCCCGCCGTCGACAAAGAGACCCCCGTCGCAATCATCAGCACCTGCCAACACTGCAGTAAAAGAAAAAAATGGTTAGCACACCTTAAAAACCACCAACACTTACACCCAGCAGCCATACATTGGCCAGAGCCCCCACAAACCGCCCCACTGTGTCCTGCAACTGTCGAATCATCACCTGCTCCGACTTCACTGAAAAAAAAATAAAAAACACCACAAACTTTTCATCAAAACCTTCTCATCTCTCACCAAACTTCCCCTCAACGACCCAACCTTCCGCTGGAGCACACACATACGCCCACCGATGCGTCGCGTAGGACGTGAACTGCACTTCTTGCAGCTCCCGCGTCCCGTTCCCCGCCCTCTTCCCGGATTCCAGAGGCAACTGCACCGTCAGCACCTGTCCGTCCTCCTCCGGACACTCGTCCACACAGAAGCCAAAGTCCGGGTTGTTCTCCACGTCCGGGAAGTACACGAAGGGCCGGTGTCGACCGCAGAGCTGCCCCTGGAAGTCCACGCCGCTCTTGATTCCCTGCGCGAAGCTGGCGCTGCTCTCGTGCGACCAGGCGGCGATGGCCAGCGCCACCATCCCGATCCAGTACGTGGCCAGGCAGCCCAGGGCCAAAACGTCTGTGCATTGGCGGCTGTGGTCGCCTCGGTGGAAGCTTCGGAGCAGCGTCGAGGAGCGGCCCGTACTCGGGGACAGCGCGACCGCCGTGCGCGCGCCGGGACTGCCGGGCCCCAGCAGCGGCTGGCGCTCGCCCAGCAGCTCGTCGCCCGCCACGCTATTGCTGTTGCTGCGGCTGCTCTGGCTGTGGCTGAACTCGTCGCGCCACGGCGACGACATGCTACAGGAGAGCTGGAAGCTGAGTTTTGGCTCAAGGTTTCATGGAATTGTATCTTTGACTTGATGGATGTATGAGATCGGATTTGGCAGGGGCCAGGGGGTCGAATGCTGACTCAGATCATGCAGCAACTTGTACCAGTATTAATAGGAGACAGAAATATAGAGAGAGATAAAAACGAGTGGATTTTAAAAACACTTTTTATCTTGCTGGCGTGCCGCTTACCTATCTGGATACGTCCTACTCAGCCGTTGCACGAGGAGGAAAGTCCCGGACAGCAAACCCCCTTTGGCTCGTCACACAGGTAACGGGTCGACCCCAATCTGATCAAGCCTTGACAACCAACTTGCATTTATCTTCCACCCTCGCTCCTGTTGTTGTGCAGCACGGTCCACTTCGAATTGCCGTTCAGGCAGTTTTCAAGGTCGAACTCGCATTGATTCTCGTACGTGACGCCGTTACTTCCGCAAACGAGAGGGGCATCATCGGGGCATAGATCCCTGCCACAGCCGGTGGATCCATCGGCGGAGATGCCAATGATCCACAGCGGCGAACTTCATGGTGCTTTGCGACGGTTGCTTCTTGACTGGAGTCAGGACAATTGGAAAGTGGTCTAACTAGGTTGCTCTAGAATCACAGCACCTGCTGACGACAGGCTTCCGCCCATGGACCCATGGGTGCAAGCTGCACGCGCTGCACCGTGCAACAGTGTTGATAAAGCCGCAAGGAATCGGCTTTATCCTTTTTTTGTGCTCTGATCGGCATGCATTATAAAGCCGCGGGGAAAGACCGAAAAGCCGAATATAAAGCCGCGGCAGCCAAAATAGAGCCGCGGGGCAATGTGTATACACGACGCTATACGCCATGTGATACAGTGTAGTGTGGTCGGTATACGGGAGCATGTGACCACGATACGGGAGCAAGTGACCACGATTTGTCCTCCAGTATAACCCCCCCCTCCCCGGTAGGAGTTTTGCAGTCATCGTCGGCCGGCAACAAAACTCGGCATGCTCACGGACCGGTTGACCTCGCCAAGCCCCAAATGGGACGCCACCAAAGTTTTGAGAGGCAGCAGTTCACCGAAACAGGCTTATCGAAGAAAGGAGAAAGAGCTCAGCTTGTGTGTAAGCACTGTCTAGCCGCGTACGGCGACACAACGAGAAATGACGCTCCACCTGCGCCAAAGGTGATTTCCGGGCGGACAACGACTTATACTAACCATATCAAGCGTTGCGAATACTACCAAGATGCCATCAAACGTGGTGACATCGTCCAGCCACCACAAATTACGCAGACACTATTGCGTGGATTTTTACGTAAAAATGCAGAAGAGGACATGAGTGAAGATGTTTCCGCAACGAGCTCTGAAAAACGCCAGCGGTTTATCCGTGAATATTTCGACAACGTCTTCAGCAGCGATGAACTAGAGGAATTTCAGCGTCTGCTCATCTATTTTCAAGCTGATAATTGTTTGCCGGATCGCTTTATCGAGAAGCTATCAACGATTCGCTTTTTTGTCTTCTTGAACAAGGCATGCGCTAGCGCTCTTCCAAAGAGGAAAGATATGGGCCGAATTCTAGATAAGGAAAGCAACGTTCAAGAACAAGACCAATTTGTTGCACTGGGCAACAGGCTGGAATTTAGTGGTGGGAGATTGAATTTCTTATCTGATGTTTGGCAAAATATTGCCAAGTTGCACTTGCTGGGTTGCATGCTCGCGCTTTTCGGTACTATCGTGACTTACGGGCTGTTTCCGACCGGATCCAGACACGATGGTGTTGCAATAGCAGAGCAAATGAAAAATATGATGAAGGAGGTTGAGGCAAAGGGATGGAAAATTGGAGCTGTAGTGACGGATAATGCCGGTCAATGTGGGCGTGCGCGGCGTATACTAGCTCTTCGCCATCCTCACATTGCGTACGTGCACTGTTTCGCTCATGACACCAACAACCTGGTGAGGTCAGTTTTAAACTCGTCTTTTCGCAAGCTGACGAAGCAGGCATCGAAGGCGACAGTAGCGTTGAACACGTCATCGTCAAAGTGGTTGGTTCGAGCACAAATGTTTGTTACGTCAACGTACGGAAAGCCTTTGGGCTTTATCAATCTCTGTGAAACGCGTTGGAACAGTATGCAAGGTTGTTTTGCGTCGCTTTTGCGTGTTCGAAATGCGTTAAAGCAATTTTCCATTGTGTACGTCGATGATGATGCGTTTCCCGAAGCACTCCGCGTTTTTTGTGACCCAACATTTTGGTATCGACTAGAAGCTGCTGAAGAGGTAATTCGCCCCCTTTCTAATGTTTCCTATAAATTACAGCGTGATGAAAACACTCTAGCGGACGTTTTGATATCATATCGAGATATTTACCGTGGATTTTTAGGCGACTTCGATAACATGGGATTGGTATCGCTCGCGGAGAAGAGATGGCACCAGTGCGAGCAGCCGTTAATGCTGTTGGCACTTTTCCTACATCCGCGACATATTGATGTTTCTGTGGCGATGCATAAGGAATCACCAAATTTACGACTTCTAGAGAGGCTGTGTGGATATGGCATATACTACTATTGACGCTTCGTCGAAAACGCAGCTGATATCACAGGCTTAACGGACGATTTTCACGCCTGGTATCGTGGCGTTTTCGTCGATAGCTCACTTGTCCGTTTCAATGGAAATGTTGGGCAGTACTGGAGCTTTGCGGGTGATGTACGACCTGCTTCAAAGCTGCCAAAGCTAGCGGCCGTCACCCTCTCTATCGCAGTGAATACGGCTACATGCGAAAGGTACTTCAGTGAGCTGGCTGCGATTCATACAGCGCTGAGAAACAGGATGACCGCTGAAAAGGCACGCAAGTTTTCGTTAATTCGCCAAAAAAATCGTCAGCTGAACAAGATAGAGAACGAAGGCAAAGAGCGCTTTGAACTCAAGCGCATCGTTGCCGCCGCTGAGAGAAAACGTGTTGGTAATTGCGAAACAATCCCCCCGGTAACCATGGAAGAACTCCAAGAAAATCAAATTATCCAGCACCAGGAGACACCGGACTCAGACACAACCGAATATTGGCAGGACATTATTGATGTGCTAGATGCTGATGAAAACTCATCAGGACATGAGCATTCCGATAACGCATCCAGTTTTGACGGTCCAGACGAATCAGAGTCCGAAGAATCCCTCAGCCTACAAGATGAAGAGCCCAGGCAAATGGTGTTCAGCGGATATGACGAGGCCATTCCTGAGCCAGATACAACAGAATCCCCCGGACCAATGATAAGAATTTTCCACAGGAAACGAAGCTGACTGGTGATCGAGGACAAAAGTTCAGCCTCGTGACACTTTTTCCATCAGAAAACACATTTGGATTAACTCCGTACTTAAGTATGTCACTTCAAGCTTAGATAGCTCGAACTTCGCGTAAGGATGACCCGTTGGCATATACTTGTGCATTTCATTTTCATTCTTCTGCTAGTTGCGTTTGGTGGCGAGCATTCTTATCCTTGCGGCAACGTGTGAAAACTCGAACCCTGTGAGTTGCAGCGGAAACGGGGTATTGGTCGCACTTGTAAATCGTACTAGCGCTGCTAGTTCAAGATGCCACTGTTCTGATGCATCACACAACAAAAGCAAGAAGAGGGTCATTATTTTCAACATGCACATTGATTAAGGATCCAACCTAGCAGTATTAACAAGACCAGAGACACTTATGTCGCCCTGATGCATCGCGTGGAGCGCCTCGTTCATCTAGAGCAGACCAAACTTGTGCGTGATGGACTTGTCCACCAGGACCTCCTTCTTCATGTACTTGTCCACGAGCGCGGGAACACAGGCGTGGCTCTTGAATCCACCGAAGTCGCTGCCAGCCCAGCGACAGCCGGTCACGAGCAACGCAGCAGCAACACCGATGATGCACGACTTGCCTCAGCCCATGTGGCAACACTAGAGCGCAACACACATGGTCTCGTGGTGGTCGATGCACTCGACCGTGTAGTCCAGACTGCGGAAGCCCTCCTCCAAGCACATCCTGGTGCCGACCCCAGCGCCGTGGCCAGTGGAGATGCCGCACCCATCAAGCATACATTGTCCATCGTGGCCGAGGGGGCAATCTTGGTCACCGAGATCACGGGCAGCATCGTGTACTCGGAGAGTGTGTGCTCTTAAGTGGAGTATCATCTCGCCGTTGTGCTTGCACGTGAAACGTGAGCCGCGTCAGGCATGAGGTCTCGGTCCTGTGTGCAGCGGATGACGGAGCATAAGTTAGTCATGGCGGAATTGAAGAACTTGCAGTTGCAGCACTAGGTGGTGTAGCACGGCGCCATGCGGTCGCCCACCTTGACGCTGGTGATACGCTGCCACGACGTTAGCGCCCTCGTGGCACATGATCACGGAGAAGAGGCCTTGGTCTGCGCCCCGAGCGAGTGAGCTCGTCTTACACCCGTTCTTCAGTTTGATTGGACGGATACATCCGGATATCATGGGCGGTTGCAGTTGGATTGAACGGGTGGATCCGGATATCACGAACAGTGCACCGGTGATATAAAGCCGCGGCTTTATAAAATAAAGCCGCGATAAAGCCGACCGATAGATCGGCTTTATTTTGGATAAACCCGTAAAGCCGAAATAAAGCCGCGGCCAAATCCAACGTTGCGTGCAACGCGTTCGTGTGATTCGGATTGGGATGGGAACATCCGAACGGATTTGTTTTATTCGGAGGGCGTCCGTCGGAGACTCGCTCTCCCTGTCCTGCTGCAGGACTCCTGCCTCATGAATCTGGCTGTACAGTACCCATGAATGAACTTCAATGAAGAGAACGTTAATGACGACCGAGCTGCTGTCGCATACAGATGCATACAGGGGGGAATCGTTAGCTTCACCCTGCTATTTTCCTTACATGCTATTTTCCACACTCTGATGGGTGCTATTTTAATAGCTATTTTAAAAAATAGCACCCATCAGAGTGTGGACACGGAGTCTGAATCTCACCCGACGATCGCATCAGCACATGTAACTTAGGAATTATTGTACCAGTATTATTTAACTGTACAGTGGACGCCTACCAAAACTAGCTTAAAAGCGCCTTAAAATGTATCCCTAAATTTGTCTCTAAATATAAATTGTGTAGAGGTCGCTATATGTGAAAGGTCGGTCTGATATGCGGTCCAGTTGCTATAAAAGGGTGGTCTATACTAAACCCAAGTGTAAATTTATGCAGTTGCACAATGAAAGGGCTAAGTGACCTTTCGTTTACTCAGACGTAAAAATCGTCTGAGTAAATATAAGTTTTCTTAAATATATTTATGCGAGCTCTTACGATGTTTTTGGTAGGCGTCCAGTGGGTACTAGGTGCATCGAGTGCAAGGAAGTTCAGTACATTTAGCGGATATACTTTTAGCAAGCGAGTAGTTTGCATTCTTCGGATTGTTTGATACAGAGACTCACTCTCCCTGGAGGAATTTCAGGGAGAGTAAAGTGAGTATATGAGAGCAGATCAACTCAAGCATAACATTAAATGTTATGTACATAAATTTATGTTTTTAACGCAACCCCGCACACTTTTCATGAGCAAAGTGCAAACGCTGCTTTATTATCTAGTATGGGTGATGGTGGGCGGATGTGAGCACTCTGTGCATTCGACGAATGCCAACATCCGCTAACTAGACCGCGTGCACATATCGGAGGCCACCACCGAGCGCGCACCGAAAACGAGAAGGAGGCTGCTGCCGAGAGGAAGTCGTGGTAGCAGATTTGGTTTTATTTAACCCCCCCGCTCTCAAGCCGTTTTTGACCCCCTGCCTGGCCTTAACATGTTGTTAAATACACCATGTTAAGGCCAGGCTTATCTTAGTCTGGGTATGGTCTGCAATAAGTACGATGCCTGTCTTTGGACTGCGGGAAGTCAACCTGATTGACGTCGATCTTTTGCACACTTCGCGCAATGCTCTGTACCAGACATGTAGTCAAATACACCGGGGCCGGGTCTACTAGATTTAACACGGTGTATATACTTCGAAGTAACTCATAGCGACTTGCTCTTTTTATTTGGAGAGGACAAAGAGTAAACATACTTGCCCAACTATGTATAGCGTCATCAAGGATTGCTAATGAAATGCACTGAAGTAAGATTGATTTTATCCAGCAAGCACTGTACTGCAACACTACGCATCTACTCTTGCGACCTTCACGTTACTTGCTATCCTCACCTTACTTGCTACTGTCCCTCGCCGATTGCGCCGAGCTGGCGATCGCTTCGTCGCTTCCTCTTCCTTCACTTCTTCCTGGGAGGCAGGCGGAGCGTTTCTTGGTCAGCCCACGCATCTGGATATCTCAACCAACACCAGGAAGCGAGCGCTCCTCGCCGTTCTTCCACTTTAGGTGCCATATAATATGGCCCATACATATATGCATTTGGTGACACGTCCTACTGTTAGGAAATGAGCAAGCGTCAATGATTCTTATTGTGCCTTGTTTATGAGTTGTTTCTCACACAAAATGCTCGTTCGCTGCAAGTTTGGAACCTAACCGCGTACATTTCACTGGTTTTAACAAGTTGTATAATACAACATGTTATGAAACGGGCCAAACCGCGCATGTTGTAATATACAACGGTTGAGAGCGGGGGGGTTAACCCCCTTGAGTACCAGGTATTAAACATGTAGTGAGTGTACAGTACACGGCAAGCATTCACCGCTCGCAGGAACGAGCGCGAGCAACAAAAATCACATAGAATTCCCCCCTTTATTTGTTTTCACGGGGTAGCACTACCAGAAATGGTGTCATTGCATGCAGTTCAAATTAGTTCTGAGCAGTCATGGATATTCCGACCACGTGGTCGGAATATGTGCTCCTCTTGGTGGAATATGATGGGTTAAGAACGGCTGTGCGTAAGTTAGTGCTACCCCGTGAAAACAAATAAAGGGGTGAATTCTATGTGATTTTTGTTGCTCGCGCTCGTTCCTGCGAGCGGTGAATGCTTGCCGTGTACTGTACACTCACTACATGTTTAATACCTGGTACTCAAGTAAGCTGTACACAGTACTGTATCCTTCGCGTGAGATTCAGTCACGGAGTTCTCCGTATGTTGTATCATTGGGAAGGTGATCAAGCAAAACCTGTGCAGGAAGGGTACGCCAATTGATCACGCTACGATCTCGTAGCCAAGTCAGATGCTAACTTCATGTACAGTAAATCCATCATATTCCACCAAGAGGAGCATATATTCCGACCACGTGGTCGGAATATCCATGACTACTCAGAACTAATTTGAACTGCATGCAATGACACCATTTCTGGATCAAATTGAGAATTTTGAAGATCAAAACAAGAAATGCTAAATTCAAAACGAAAAGATGACCTAGATGGATTTGCTGTCCATTCACTCTGCAGCTTCTCGAAAGCGATATTCTATCGATATTCTATCGCTTTCAAGAAGCTACAGACTTGTCCCATAGAGTGGCCAACTTGAACAAAATTATTATAATATAAGAAACGCATCAAAATCAGGTCTCAAGTATACCAACTCATAGAGGTTTTCTTGTTTTGAATTTAGCATTTCTTGTTTTGATCTTGAAAATTCTGAGTTTGATCCGGAAATTTTCTGGATCAAACTCAGAATTTCCATTTTAACCATTTAAATGGTGTACGTCTTATCTACATTACCTGTACAGATGAGGGGCTTGTTCCATCCCGTACTCCTGTACGGACACCTCCCCCAAACTTTGGCAGCTTCAACTTTGTAGTACAGATTTCGCCCTCACTTCTGACACCGTGTTTAAACCATAACCTGTAATTCACTTATATTATTGATTACCAAAGGTAGTAATCCCTGGTGTTCACCGATGCAAGTGCACAAGACACTACGGCCTACCTGCAGCCGATATATGCCCGCATCCATCGGCAGGCATCATCGCAGCTTGTAAGCAGTGCTATCGCCGCAAGCAACTAGAGTGGGTGTATGATGAAGCGTCATGAACCGATCGACAAGAAAGCATGCGCAGTCGATCAGCGGCGTGCTATGAAGGGGGGGGGCGACCAGATCTGGCAAGACATGCAGAGGACACGCACGATATGCAACTGCTTCCCCCACACTGGGGTTGTTTTTCAAATGGCATCAACGAGAACCTACGGGGACGAGAGCATGACGGAGATCATTGTGCATGCGTCTCAGCTGGAAATATGGAAACCTTGCATAATACATATCCCTTGGAAGTCATGACAAGGGTACCTAGGTCAGAAGTGAGGGCGAAATCTGTATATAGAGGGCATAATTGACGCCTGGAAAGGCTTGCTTCAACACCGACATTTCGGTGAAGTATTTGTCGACGAGCACGCATTTCAGCTTGGTCCATGCGGGATTGTTGGATTTAAATTTTTCTAGCGCCGTTAACAATGTTGGTCAGCGCTCATTCTGCAGAAGAGCGTGCTGCACGAATTGGCTCTTCCCAAAAGTGTCATGAGCCATGAGAGAGAATACCTTATACTTGGACCGGTTCGTACCATGCGTGGCATCAATAAGAAGAACCTCTGGAAATTGCTCAAAAATGGCACGCAGGTGCTTGGTTTGAAGGGTGATACAGGTCGCAATTTTCTGAAAGGATACGATAATAAATGAGTTAGCGAAAGTTTCATTGTCCAGCCCAAGTATTTGAACTTGCCTTCTGATTCACGTCATCAACAAAACTCCGGCCGACGTTACCAGTCTGCACACCGAACTCCGCCATCCAATTTTTCAGGCGTTTGCCACTAGTGCTGGGGCCGTTCTCGTTTTCAGAAGCCTTCAACTTGGCTACAAGGTTGTGTACGTCTTGAGGCTGGGAGTTGCTGCCCGAATTGTCCGTGATGATTTTGAGAATGCTGGTCTTCTTAGTTCCGGCTTTCCGAAGACCGGCAACAGTTTGTATGGTTTCCTGACCGAGCACCAATCGTTGAGAAGGGTGGGCTCTAAACGAATGCTCCTAAAGACCGTGGCTGTGCTCCAACCGACACTTAGTAATTCGGACAGCGGACCTCTTGGAGGACTTGTCCACCACTTGGGATTTAAGCTACCGGAACCCGAACACCAGGGCTTAAGCCCACCTCTGGTGCAGGTGCTGGTAGCTATCCGACCGATTTTGGGACCTTGTCCACCACTTGGACGCACGTGTTAATCTACATATAAACAGCAAGTACACCGTTTTGGTTAATATATTCCTGCGCCTTTCAAACAGAATTGACCGTTTAGAGCTTATGAACCCGAATGGGCCCGACTGAACCCGATTGAACCCGACCGTACCTGAGCCCTGCAGCCTTGTCGCCGAGACTCTTGACGAGGCCACTCACTGTTCCCTTGTGACTTGAAATTGCCATAATGCGTGCAGACAAAAGTCTTCGCGTACTGGTCCCAGACGGCAGGAATTTTCTCCGCTGATGACTGGGTCTTATCGATCTTGGTGTTGCGCTCAGTTGCCGTCGTGTTCGTGCGGACGCGGAAGATCTATAAAACATGACAGACGTTAGATCAGGCATTGACCAATACTTAAACGTAAAAACAACGACGCGAAACGCACTTGGAACGTTCGAGCCTGATAGTTGGCCAGATAGTCCTCGAGGGCATCCCAAGGCGAAACATCTATCTGCTGCGAGGGTGGAGATACAACAATAGCGTCGGCGCTGCCGTCACTCACGCTGCTCGTCGCGTTTCTTGACCCATCACCACTTGGGACGGCTTGCTCCGCCAAATCTGCTGCACTACCAGCAGGCGACGGCTCCCATGCGCCTCCAACGGACCCATCGGAGTCCCTGCTACTGTCTTCACCCTCGCCAATGTCGTCGATGGCTTCCTCCGGCAAGCGGCGCTTCGGAGCGGCGCGCGTCCGCAGATCCATGGTCGCCGCTTGGCAGGCCACGCGCTGAAAAGGGGGAATGATTCGGTGGATGGCAAGGGTATATGTTCTGGTATACTATACGTTCTCCGGACGCAATTGCTCCTGCAAGTCGCAGCACATCGCAAGATCGGGTGGGGGAAGGTTAATTCCATTCGGGCCAAATAGTCACTCTCATATATAAACGACGTCCCAGGTCAACGTGGGGTGCGAACTCGAAGCTGTAGCATATATAACATCCAAATGAGCACATATAATACTTATATCACCGTATATTATGCGCGGAGCTACTTTTGCACGAGTAATAGCTGCTTGTACTCGTAGTTCTGGCTACTGAACCTCTGCGGCTATTTAATAAGCCCAGGTAGCAGATTATTCATTAGCATTTGGCCGAGATTTGCATATGGACGTTCTATCCTACGATTCTGTGTTTTACGTAACCCTTTTATATTTTTTCTACCCCTCCTTATCAGCTTAACTGGACTGGACATCTTTGTCGGTTTTCACAATAAAAGCAGTGCGACACTGTTCCCTTGACCGCACGTCTACATAAGCAATGAAGATTGTGCGTCACCGGTGACCTTACCCCAGTCTTGCCCCGTCAACACCAGCGAATCCAGACGCGCATATCCCGACTAAGGGCCATTCTCAACCGACCGCACCGCACCGCATCGCATGGCTATGCTCCATGCGGCCGCATTTTAGGTGTTCCCCCACTCCGAGCAGCCGGGTCCGAGCGATCTTGAGAAGAGCAGCGCGAGAACATCGAGAGTAGCGGGTGTTGCAGACAAAGACATCGTGAACTGATGCAGTTGCACCACTTGCGTTGTTAATAACTAGAGTTACTGACTTTTGTATTGGTGTTCCTGTTGCCCATCAAGCTTGTCGTGATGGAGCCTCAAACCTCTCAAAACAGCAATAATACCACGCGTTAGCATCGACAACGAAGTACTGTCAGCAATTTGCTCCTATCGTGCGTTCTAGTAAGGCTTGGTAAGCGAGAATGCTACGTATTGCGAATGCAACGCCCATTCGTACGAAGCAAAAGAGTAAAATTTACTATTTACTTAATTGTGAGCTGCAAGTAGACTGAATTTGATTTTTACATGTTACAGATGTTGAAGTCGGTAGATATTCGAGATAAAATTGGTGTTTCATCATGCATGCCCTATTCACTCTCGTGCGGCTTCCTCGCCGCATGCGACGAATTCGCCGCATGAGCGTCTTTTTTTGTTTTGGCCGCATGCGGCCGCACGCAGATCTACCCAATCAAGTGCCAGTATTTGGCCGCGTGCGGCCGGTTGAGAATGAGCCTAAGCCCTATATACTCAGCTGGAACGAAGATTGACCGAGACTTGGTTCCCCGATTTCCCGCGAACCGATAAAACTCCGAGAGCTTGGTTCGCGAGGTTTTAGTGGTTGCGTTGGGATTGTGCTGCGGGTCGCGAACACATCTGAAACGGACAAACTTCTTCCTTTCTCCGTTCTGCCATTGGCCATAACACCCGTTGACCAGTGCGGCTCTAGCAGAGAGATCGCCCTCCAGAACATTGTTTCATGCTTCACGCGATGACAGCTTTTGCAGGCATGCAAGACACCAATAATCAAATGGTTCTGCACCAAGACCAATCAGACCAAGTCGATCGAAACGTACAACTGCAGCATCAACAAGATATCGCGCAAAACCAGCAGCTTATTCACCGCCGCCGCCTCATGATGCAAGACGAGATAACGTTTGCAAGCAGCCCTGGCCTCCAAGTTGTTCAAAACGTCCTGGCTCAGAGTGATGTACGAGCGAAGCAACATGCAGCTAAGATGGAGCACCGGTTTGAAATGTTCATGCATTCCACACATGACTCACTCTCTGGCGTCGAAACGCGACTCCAAGAACGGCTAGAGCACGCACCCCGAGAAGCACACACAGACGTCCGTGACATCCGCAATCACATTGCATTTACTGATGAAAGGGTGGCAGGTTCACCTCCAGCTTGAGGCGGCGTTGGAGAGTTATCAGGCCCAAGCGCGAGAAGCCCAAGAATCGACTGGTGCAGCAAATTTGCAGGTGTGTAATTCTCAGCTTAGTGAGGAGATTGTTAATGCTCGTCAATCGCTTGAAGACCAACTCACAAGTAAAGCCAATGCAAGAATTTTAGAAGCTCGAGATGTGCTTCAGCACCAAATCGCATCGACGCGAGATGACGCGTTCGATACCATTTCTCTTTTGGAGGCTCGTATGCAGGCTACACTGGATGAAGTGGCATCAAATTCAGCTGGAGCTTGCGATGAATTTATGAAAAAGATTGATCACGCAACGCGAGAACTTGTACAACGTGTGGGTGATAAAGTTTGTGCGAGCGAAGCTCATGCTCTGGGTACTGTAGACCAAAAGGTGACAACAATAGAAGAGAAGATGCACCACAACCTCGAAGCAGCAATGGCTGCCGCGGAATGCCGAGCTGCTAGTCGACAAGAGGATATGGAGGCGAGGATCAGCGAAAATATTCGCTCAATGGAGCATCGCGTTCAAGGTCAAATGCAAACAAAATTTGACTCGAACATTTCGACAATGGAACTTCGGTTAAGTAACCTTTTAAGATCTTCAAGCACACAGCTATCCGGGGCGACATCGGGCGAGATAGCAGAGTCGGAGGCTCGCACTATAATGTATCAACAGGAGCTACATCAGAAGGCGCGTGTTGCCCACGCAGACGCTCTGGCACAAGTTGAGTCCCGAATGATGCAACATATTCGAGCCTCAAGGGATATCGATAGTGCTAAATTGAAAGCAGCATTGGAAATATCGACCACAGGTTCGCGAGTCAGCTCCCTGTAAACATACCGCGGGTACTTGCTGAAGAACCCAATTCGAAGGGAAAATAAGCTCTGGAAACAACCGAGCGAGAGCTCGAGAGTCGACTGTCAGCACACATATCGCGGAAAATTGCTGATGAAAATTGCACCATGAACCAAGCAGTACAAGATTACAAGAGGCAGATAGATGAAAAACTGCGGGTCCCCCTTGATCAACTTCGTATCCACGCACCAGAAAAAAGGGTTAGCACCAAGAAAACTGCACACATACCCAAATCATTTCCGTGTTTTCAAGAGAGTCGCCGATACGACGCCGACGCCACCCACCCGCGAATGACGTACCAGGATTGTTAGCTGCTCACAAGCGTCCCGACGGCACATCCAACCCTCACGCCTAGCATTGAAGCAGCAGGGGGACTGCTCCAACCTAAAACTCAAGTGCGAAGGGTGACTCATAAAGTGAAGAGCATACAAGAGCAACCATATCAATCACCGCTGGAACGCGCCCGAGCAGATGCGATTCGTGCAATAGCGATTCGTGTTGAAGCACGAATCCGCGGGCTCGCATGAAAACTACATTGCTACTCTACTTGATAATACATGTATTGATGCATCCACCAACATGACACGCACTCTTTCAGCTTCAACTGGCACTGCAGCGTTGCTGTATACGCGGATACGTTGATTAAATCGAGTAAGAATGTGTTGAGGATTCCAGTGTACTGGTTCCCGCCGCTTGGTGAAACATGCAAAGCAGTGATGCAGACACGCATGTGTGGGTTGTTTATCCCGAGAAGGCACGGAGGTGCTGGAGGTTTTCCCACGCAGTGAAATTGTCCTACGGAGGTTGTTCACTGCATCTGACAGTTAGACATGCGACAGTTGAAGATATTATTATTACTAGCTGCCAACGAGAAGAACTAACGTGAGCTGCGAGCTCATTCTTCCAAAACACGATTCCTTCACAAGTAGCTTTTGCTACTTGCTCGCTCGTCAATCGTTAGCAAGCCCAGCTTTCACTCTGCGCGCGACTGCAGGTCGCTTCAGGTTATGAGCCCAAGACCTGCGCTGGTGAAGATCGCTTGCAACTAACTACACAAGCATGGCGGACACAAAGAAGGAGGTGAAGGAGTCGAAGGACGAGAGGAAGTCCATCCCTCCGTTTGACGGAAAAGACTTTGAAGTGTGGCTGGAGCGTGTCAGACTCAAGCTGCAGCGCAAGCAACTGTGGCAATACTGTGTGAAGGACGTCGTGGAGCCTGAAGAAAGTAAGCAAGCTGACCATGACGACTGGGTGACCAAGACGTCGCGGACGAAGGAGATTTTGTACGTGGCGATGACTAATCAAATGATGAAAACTGTGAAATACGAGTCGACTCCGTACCGTGTGATGGAACGTTTGAAACGGCGTTTCATGGGCAAAACATACTTGAAATACGCCGAGGAGAGTACGAAGTTGAGTCGCCTTCGATTGGATTCAAAGGGCAATCTTCCTGACCACCTGAGTGAAATGCGTCGTATCATGGAGACAATTTCGGTGGTCGGCAGACCTGTCGATGAATATACCAAACCGGCTATCCTGATTGGCTCCTTACCGCGTGATTATGACAATGTGGTACAAACATTTCTTGCGAGCCACACCACGCAAAACCCGGACGACCCACCGAATTATGAGCAGCTGGAGCAAGCGCTAGAGATGGCTTACGATCACACACAGAACAGGAAGGCGGAGGGCAGCAAGGGCGATGAAGAAGACAAGGCGTTCTTTGCTGGCGGAGGCCGTGGTCGTGGGCGAGGAGCAAGCCGTGGCCGAGGACGTGGACGTGGTGGTCGCGGACAAGGCTTTGGAGGCCGCGGAGGAGCAAATCAAGGAGGTGGTCGCGGTCAAGGCAGCGCCGGTCCGAAGCGTGGTGACGGATGCTTTCACTGTCACGAACAAGAGCACCAAGTGCGCGATTGTCCGTATCTGGGCAAGCGCCCCCCGTTCGAGCCCAGCGTGGAGGCTCTGCAAACAAGCGCAGCAAGTTCAATGGAGGAGACAAAAGTGCCAAGGCCGGCAGTAAAGGTGGAGATGATAATGGAAGTGATGACAACGCCTATGTGATTATGAGTTTGATGAAATTGGAGAAAAAGGTGGCTGATATTGCTCATGACCGTTGGTATCTGGACTCAGGGGCTACTAGTCACATGACGAACCAAAAAGAAGACTTTGTGTCGTTCACTCCTGTAAGTTCGACAGTGCGTACTGGTGGCAAGAATTGGCTGGAAGTCGTTGGCGTTGGGACAGTTAAGAAAGAACTGATCACTTCCAGTGGCAGAGTGTTGGTATTGCTGCGTGGAGTACGATACGTCCCTGAATTACAGTGCAGCTTGTTCTCGGTGGGGAGACAAGCTTCACGATCGCTTGAGTCTACAGAAAGAGTGCGATGCCATTTTGATGAAGATGAACATGCAGATGTACTTCTTTCGTCGGGCCGCTCTACCGCTCGCAGAGACGAAACCAATCTCTATCGCTTGAGACTGGAGAGGCCGTCAGATGCAGTGATGATGGTATCATCTGAAGGAGTTGACAAGGTTGAACTGTGGCATGATCGCCTTGGGCATCCCGGGCGCAATGCGTTCAACGCACTCTTTCGACACACACGATGGCCAATGAGGAGACTGGAGCTTCGTGTTCCCAATGGGTTCAGTTGCGATACGTGTGTGAAGGGCAAGTTGACCCGGAAAAGTTTTCGCAACACCCGTAGTGCGCCAACACGTGAGTGGTTAATTGGAGAACGTACTCATATTGATATTTGGGGGCCATATGCGATCGAGTCTTACTCTGGCAAGCGATACTTCGCCGTATTCGTTGACGAAGCCAGTCGATTTGCAACACTCCATCTTTTGGCTGAGCGCACAGAAGTCTACGAAAAACTTGACATCTACTACCAACAAGTGAAAACTCTGTTGAATGTGCGCATGAAAGAAGTTCGCAACGACAACGCGAAGGAATTGTCTAAGCTGGCGGCAGTTTGTACAAAGAAGTACGGCATGGAGTGCACGTCCAGCGTCAAACACACACCCGAACAAAATGGTGTAGCGGAGCGAATGATTAGGACAATATCCGAGCGAATGAGATGCCTATTGAATCATTTTCTGTTGCCGGAGGAGATGTGGGCAGAGGCTGCTGTGACAGCAACTTACTGTGTCAATATTATGCCAAACTCGACAAGAGACATGGAGGTTCCTTACGCGGTGTGGTACCGCGAATTGCCGGCGTACTCGCGGTTACGCACATTTGGCTGCGCTGTGTTGGCTTGCGTGGACAAAGTTGAGCGGCGCAAGATGCAGTCCAAGGCTCGTGAAGCCATCTTTGTGGGCTACACTCGTGAAAAGCGTGGCTACCGTCTGCTTGATAGCAAGACGCGGAAGGCTTTTTACAGTCATACCGCTGTCTTCTATGAGAGGAAGGCAGGTCGGATAGCAACGGGTTCGACGCCCATCTTGGACACAACAGTGCCCGTCGAACGATATCTTGAAATGGACAGTGCTGCCATGGAGAATATCCCAGCTATTCTTGATGAAATGCACGAAGATGATACAGAGGAGGATGCAGATTGCGAATCTGTTGGCTCGAGTGACGTACACCCAGACCTGCCAGGTGGGGCAGATGATAGAAGTGCCAGGACTGGTGGGGCTAAAGGTGCAGTTGCTAGAGGAGATATTTCGGCTGGAGACATACGAAGCTCGAAGAGTATTAACCATTGTGAGACTCCTCAAAAGCGGACGCGGTCCGAGAATGACTTGGCAGTGCGTGGTGCTGCTCCGGATGACACTGAGCACCTGCGCATTGAGAATGAAAGTGAACAGAGTACAAAGTCAAAATACAAGAAGAGAGAGCGATGCAGGGGGCGGCGCAAGGCACCGACTGCAGACGCTTCGTTGCAACAAGACACATCATGTGGAGAGTCGTCAATCCAGGAGGAGGCTTCGTCTTCGGAGACTCGCGCGATGGAGACCGCGGGCTCGGAGACGTCAGTGCATCGTGATGGACCTAACACGGAGCGTTTACAAACCTCATCGTGCAGAGGTCTACGCGAGTACGTGGCCCCAAGTGCTGCACGCACTAAGGACTGCCCAGTAACTCGGAGTGGTCGTGCGAGCAAACCTCCGGCATGGCTTGGCGAATATATCTATGTCGCATACGCCAGCTCGAACTCAGATGAATTTGCAAGTTCATCCGTATCATGGGAGAAGGCTCGCGAAGAGATGCAGCGTGCAATGGCGAAGGAACAAGCACTTGCATGGTGGCAGGATTACGGCTGCCTGACCATGGGTGTAATTAATGAACCTGAGACCAATGCTATTGAAAGTGAGTTTTCCGTGGAGTGGAAAGCTGCTGCACAAGCAGAGTACAATGCTTTGATAAAGAATTTCACATGGGAGCTGGTTCCACGGCAGAAGAACATGAAAGTTCTGCGTAATCGCTGGGTGTTCCGTGTCAAGTACAAGGCAGACGGAGAAATTGATAGGTTCAAAGCGAGACTGGTGATAAAAGGCTTCATGCAAGTGTATGGAATTGATTACCTAGAAGTTTACTCGCCGGTCGTGCGTTTGGAGACTCTGCGTGTGCTGTTGACTCTGGCAGCGGTGTGGGATTATGAAATCCACCAAATGGATGTGACTACTGCCTTTCTAAATGGGAAGATCGACGTGGAGGTGTATATGGAGCAACCTGATGGCTTCAAGGTGCCCGGAAAAGAGACTTGGGTATGCCGCTTGTTGAAGAGTTTGTATGGCTTGAAACAGGCGCCACGCGTCTGGTTTCAGCTCCTGAAATCATTTCTCGAAGAACAAGGATTCACGTTGTTGAAATCGGAAGCCTGTGTTGCTGTGAAAATTATTGATGATCAATTGGTCTATATCCCGCTATACGTCGATGATCTCATCCTGTTCGCTCCCAATATGAAGCTCATCAAGGAGATGAAGCAAATGTTTTTCGAGAGATTTGACATGAAGGATCTCGGGGAGCTGCATTACATCCTAGGCTGGGAGATCACTCGCAATCGAAGTGAGCGAGCTGTCTTCATTAGTCAGCGCAAGTACGCAAAGTCAGTGCTAGAGCGCTTTGGGATGGAGAAATGTAATGGATGCAAGACACCGTGCACAGCAGACTTGAAATTGGCGAAGAGCATGTGTGCAGCGGACGCAGACGAGAAGCAGTTGATGTCTTCCAAACCATATCGATCTGTGGTAGGAAGTTTAATGTACCTAATGATGGGCTCGCGCCCTGATTTAGCCTATTTAGTTCGAGAATGCAGTCAGTATTTGGAAAATCCAGGTATACTGCATTGGCGAGCTGCCAAACGCGGCATTCGATATCTCCAGGAGACACTTGATTGGGGTATTCGGCTTGGCGGAGAGCAGTGGACTGATCAGGAACTTGATCGCCATTTGGAGGCTTTCGCTGACGCTGATTTCGCGAATCGAACGGATGACAGAAATTCTGTTGCTGGTTACTTGACAAAATTTTGCGGGAGCACAATCTCGTGGTGCAGTCAAACTGAGAAGACGGTGGCTTTGCACACAACGGAGGCCGAGTACATGGCTTTGAGCCTGCTCGTGCAAGAAGTAATCCATCTTCGTCAGATGTTGAAAGAACTACAAGTGCAGCAAAAGGCACCCACTGAAGTGTTCGTGGATAATGAAAGTGCCAAGAAGTTAGCAGTCAATCCATCACTTCACAGCCGGACGAAGCATATTGATGTGCGGCATCACTTCATCCGGGAGCGAGTAGATATGGAGGAGATTGAAGTACTACGAGTGCCTGGCAGCGAAAATGTCGCCGATGCCTTCACCAAGCCTCTCTCAAGAGCCAAGTTTGAGAAACACAGAGAGGTCATGGGGCTAATGCCAAGAACGATGTTTGAGCAGACAGAGTGCAGCGGCAGAAAGCAGTAGGTGGGGCTGTTGAGGATTCCAGTGTACTGGTTCCCGCCGGTTGGTGAAACATGCAAAGCAGTGATGTAGACACGCATGTGTGGGTTGTTTATCCCGAGAAGGCACGGAGGTGCTGGAGGTTTTCCCACGCAGTGAAATTGTCCTACGGAGGTTGTTCACTGCATCTGACAGTTAGACATGCGACAGTTGAAGATATTATTATTACTAGCTGCCAACGAGAAGAACTAACGTGAGCTGCGAGCTCATTCTTCCAAAACACGATTCCTTCACAAGTAGCTTTTGCTACTTGCTCGCTCGTCAATCGTTAGCAAGCCCAGCTTTCACTCTGCGCGCGACTGCAGGTCGCTTCAGAATGAAAGGAATACATTCAACTTAGGTCTCTTAAGCTGTCGTAAGCCCTTGATCAAAGCTCCGTTGATACATGAGCTGAAAACGAGTTTATCAGCACGTGCTCCCAGTCACTTTCAAACATCTCCATTGCTGTTTGGGGCTCAAGGTTGGCTTGAACATTGGAATGAATGGCCTCCTGGGCCTCGGCAGCCGACAGCTTCGGACACTGTGTCAAGTCAATGTATTCTTGGTTACGATTCAGGAAGGCGCACATACCGATGTCTTCTGGGGATAATGAGGTCCGCTGCACAGTAACCATTTGGCCATTGATGCCAAAGTCGCGTTTAATATGGTGGAAGATGCGGGAACAGCGTAAACGATCCTGGTCACACTAGGTAAGTAGCGATAAGTCCCTGATTCCTGTTACCGCTTCCAAAAGTGAAGCTCTGTCTCGAGCCCTTCTGTAGTTGACTGTAGTTGCGATGGATATCTAAACCAGCGTTCCAGTTCTTCATCGATCACTTCCTCATGAAGTAGGCATGGCGTCATCGGCTCTGGCGTCATCGTTGGGAAATCAAATAGCTCTGAGCGATCTTCTGAGAACGCTCCCGAGTTGTAAGTTGCGCTGTACTGGGGGTGGGAATGGAGCTCTGAGCACTTGGTGGTATTACATCTCTCATGATAGATCGCAGCTTTTGCTTCACCGTCGTCTTCACAACCGACTGATTCCGCTCAATGACGTCGTCGTCCAGCTTCCTCAATTTGCCGCACGTTTTCACCATCTCCATCAGCGGGTCGCCGGGATTCTTAGCGTTAGGATGAAGTAACATTTGCGTCTCCCAGACATAGGAACAGGTACGCATCACGTCGCGATCAGTGTAGCGCGAAAATAAACCGCGAGTGAAATGCATCGCTTAACAATGATCGTGTCTTGGTAACGAGCGGCAGGAGCGTGCTATGGTGATACGACGTTGGATTTTCGCGGGTGGCGTCACGCTTGCGTAGCGATGCCTCAGGTCCTACTGTTGTCACCATCACTTTGTACGCGAAAAAAAACACGTCAACTTGGTTGGCTTTCTCCGCCTGAGATTTCACGTTCAGCGCTGAAATTGGCAGCATCAGAGAAAGTAGCTGCTCCACCAGAAGGTGACTATTCGATAATGGGAACGGAGAAGGTGTTGGCTATCTGTCTCGAATAGCCTTATTGGCGCGCTCCTCGTACCACAAGCAAAGAACATTCCAGTGTTTGATAATCCGCTGGAAAACCCGTGTCAGACTCATAAATCGGTGCGGTTTATACTCAACCAGCTTCTTCTCCTTTCCAACGCCAATGAGGCGAACTAGCTTCTCGTACAAATCGCCCGTGACCTCCACGCTGCGGCCCTGATAGACTGTCATCGTGACCCTTTTCAGTAGCTGCAGCATTTCCGGATTTTTTGAGCGAGCCACGTTGCTAGTCATGCCGAATTCCGCCTTGGTAGCAGCGTTGGACTAGTGAGGCATGCCCTATTCCCACGAAAGCATCAAATTGAATTTCATCATGTGCTGGACACATCGGTAGTTGATCCAAAGAAGTCGGCCACCGTTAGCCCAAAGTCACTGAGAATTTGAAGGATCCAACGCTTGAAAGGGCCTCGAATGCTGCCGTCACGCTCGCCGTACATTGGCTGGGAGTGTCTTGTGCCCAAGAGAACCGACACAAGCTCCCATTTAGCTGTAATTAGGTAAACGCGCAGTCCAAGGGAACTTTGTGCCAGTTTTTTTTGCGGTCCAGAAGTCAGCGACCATGACCAAACTCTTGACACCTGGGAGTCGGTTATCAGTGATAAAGCGAGTCAACTCGCGTTTCACGGAAACGTAAAAGTTCAATGACCGAGTGCGTGATGGTTCTGCGGTTGACCACCGCTTGAAAATTGTCTTTTGTGACAACAGCCCGCAAAATCCGAGATTCCTCCCACTTGCCCATGATAAATGAAAGATTGTTGTGCACAACCAGCAGCGTCTGCAGAAGCAAACTGATACGCTCGCAACTCTCTTGGGTCTGTGCAGCTGCTCTGATGCGACCAACAATCGCGTCTCGGGTTCGTTTGCGCGTATCTTCCAGAGAATTTCAACGAAGATACTTGGTGAACTTCCTTCAAATGCTCCGTCGCTCTAGATGTCTTTCCTCTACAAGAGATGAACGCTCTCATTGGATTATGACACCTGTCCGATCCCAACGATACCAAAGCTGGAGAATCGGCACGAACACTCAAGTGACTCTGCATTCCATAGCGGGACATACCAGCCGGCTTGGGCGGCTCCATGAATTGTTCAGCTGTGATTCGCGCCGAACTTAGTGGCGGGTGCACGTCAACACGTCGTCGTTGAGCTGGGGGTTGTTCATCTCGCTGCGACGAGTAGCAGATACCCGCCAGTTGTCTTCGTTGAGAGATGAAGGCAAACCGGGTGGGATCGACGGGTCGAAGGCTTCGTCGTCGAAGCTGCGCTCACGGTCTTGGAGCCAGCGGCTCACCGCAGAAGGAGACAATCGGGTGATGAAGTTGGCAGTGGCTTGATCAAGTGCGTGGAAGAGGTCAAATCATGAAGTAAGAACCACGGCTACCTGAGTGTTGCTATAGCACCTCCACTCGTGACAGACGCACGAGCCCTCCTACGCCTACGAAAGGCTCAGGGTGCGGCCCCAAGCGAAGGAAAACCGCGAGGGTATCCACCATTATTCTTCAATACGAGGGCGAGAAAACGACCCTTTGAATGAAACTGTCGTGAACCTTGCTAGTGAGCAGGCTCCGGTACGAACCTGAAAAACCTGAATTGGCTAAAATGCTTCGCTGGTTCTCGAGGTTTTTCAAAGGAAGACGAAAAACCGTGAATACACGTTCGGACGAAAGGGCGTTCGTAACCGCGAACCTGAATACCCAGTGTTTCACGCTTCGGGTTGCCGAGGTTAGTTCCAGCTGAGCCTATAAATACCTCGTATCCCAGTGGGGGGGGGGTTAAGGATGTCGACAGATAAGAACACTAGTAGTAAACGTGTACAACTCAGTTAAGCCCATACTCAAAATGTCCATACCGACGAGGGACCCCACGGCCGATGGCAGGTACCACGACCTCGGTGTAGTGCTATTTCCTAACCCGCGTCAGTTTTGCAAAGCGAAAGTAGTGCAAGGTCTACAAGTTGTAAAAACAAAGCCAAAAACAAGCTCACAAGTATTGGGGATACGCCCAACAATACTTTGAAGTGAAACGAAACAAAAAAATCGAAATCATTTGTAGTCGAAGGTCACTCAGAAGTTTCCTATCTCTAGACGGTAGAATTGATCCACTCAATAGCGGCTGACACGCGAAAGTACACAGCAGCGATGCCTTTGTTACCGCATTGATATCCCCAGCCCACCAAGCCGATCACAATGTCATCAGCGTCATCGCGACCCTTTTCCTTGATCAGCGGGTCGCCAGTATCGCCAATGCATGAATCCTTGCTAGCCGTGCCACCAGCACACACCGACGATTTGTCCACATTGAAAACGTGTCCGCAAGCAAACCTTCAAACCGACGCTCTGCAGCCCATTGGAGGGCGTACCGTTCGGGAAGCTGGTATCACCCCAGCCCATTACTTTCGACCACATGCCCGGGGTAATATCCGAGTCATCAGCCGCAGGAAGCTTGATTGGGGAGAACTTGCTAGGTTTCTCAAGTGTCAGCACGGCGAAGTTGTATGAAAATTAGTAGAGTTGTACATTGTGTGGTTCTTGGCCCCGACGATCTTGATCCGCTCGCCATCCTTCGTGCCGTTAATGTAGTGCGTTCCCACTGCAACCCAGTGAGGAATAGACGAGCCCTGCTCGAAGCTCGTGCATGAAGCAGTAGTAAGCACGTGGGATGGACTGATAAGAGCTCCTCCGCAGAACGAGTTGCCTTCAGCAGTTGTCAGGAGGCCGACCACGTACGCCTTCGTGCCGATCGGGACTTCTCCTCCACCCATGATAAGGGATCGTCCAACGTGCTTGGATTCAACCCCAGCGATACCCAGCGCAATGAGCGCAGTGATGAGGGTGGGGGGCAGCCTTCATAGCTGTATCAAATATGGCTAATGTACCAGTTTAGTGGTATAACTACTTAGCAAGGGTATTCATAAATAAAGGGGCCCCCTCAGCCACGTGTTGGGCTGCAGGGCAGCTGGTCGGGGAATGACCAGCACTTCGCAATCTCCCCGCCAGCCCCAAGCACTTGTCCCTCCTCCTCCGCCTACCGCAAGGGCCAGTTTGTTATACTGGTAGCACTTGTTGGTCAAGACTCGACGGCCATGGCCCCTGCGACGCGCAAGAACGACCACGACGCGCCAGCCGCGGATGGAGAGAGACAAGCGGAGCTGGAAGCACAGCTCGCGCAGCTTCGCGCCGAGATTGTGGCCCTGCAAGCCACGAGCCGTGCACCGCGCCCACCACCGACGGAGCCGAAACCTCGAGTCCCAAGCGGCCTACCCAAGTTCAAGGGGAAGCGCGACGAGGACGTACGCCAGTGGCTTTTCTAAGTGGAGACGCTGTGCCGAATCAACGGCCACGATGCGACGGACGGTAACGATACGCTACCAGCAATTGCTGGTACCGCGATGGAGGAGCCCGCATCGGGATGGTTCCTGTTCTGGGCCTCTCGGACGCCAGCGGAGGAGCAGACGTGGGGACAGTTTACCACCGACGCCCTCGCGCACTTTGAAACGTCGAGCTACCAAGCGGTGCTCCGACAGAAGCTTCGTCAACTCCGCCAGACCGGCGACATCGAAGAGTACAACGGGAAGTATTCGTCGCTGATCTTCCGCGTTGAGAATATGAGCGAGGTCGACCAAGTCAGCTACTACTGCGATGGACTCAAGCGCGCCACGCAGGCTTACGTCAAGCTATTCAACGCCATGACGTTGAGTGAAGCAATGGACCAAGCCTCCAAATACGAAATGTCCCATTTCGGTGGCGATCGCAGGCCGGATCGCGAGAAACCAGAGCGTGAGCAACGGTTCCGTGGGCCGCCAAGATCGAACGCATTCCAAAGCAAGAAGCCGTTCAGCAAGCGCTCATACAAACCGGGTCACTACGCGCCTGTGGAGCAAACCAAGAATGACCCTGTGTGTTACCACTGCAACAAGCCTGGGCAAGCGCGATTGCAGCAAGCTGAAGAGCGAGCAGGGAAACGACCAGCCACGCCAGTAGAAGAGGGACCTGACGTGGAGAGCACTTACGAGGAAGGTTTAACCGTAAATGAAGCTACGTTGAATCTACTTTGCGAAAACCCTCTCGTGTACGACCGCGCACCATTGTTCGCCGTTAATGGGAACATCGAGCAGCGCGAGAAAAAGATTGGCGCCAAGGTTTTGCTGGACTGTGGCGATACGACGGTCTATGTGTCACGCGTGTTTGTGAAGAAGCATGAGCTGAAGACGCATGTGTACACAGACCGAACGATCAAAGTGAAACTGGGAAACAACAAAATTGGGGAAGCAGTCTTGGAGCTAGCGAAGATAACTGTTCGCCTCGATGATGCCCCCAACTACCAGTGTGTCGCTGTCGTGTTCGACATTCCGGATGAGTTTGACTGTGTCCTCGGGATGCCGTTTTTTCGTGGATGTACAACCAGAGATCGACTGGAAACGTCGATGCTTCAAGAATGGCGTATCAGTTGGAACCTCAGGAGCACAAACTTCGACTCCCAGCGGGAAGTGCAGCCAGACTATAGGTTCCGGGTTTCACCGAGCTGTGACCAGCGAAAGCTCGTCTACTATAAGCCGTGATTCCTGTCGAGCCGTCGTGCCAGACGAAGCCGAAGTTACTGAAAGACCAGTTGGTGACGCGGAGAACCTCTCGAGGCGAGAGAAGAGGAATGCCAAGGTTGAGGCAATGTTTACTCTTGGAGTAGTCGACTCGGAAGGAGTCCAAACGAAGTACATCACGCGGAAGAAGCTGCGAAAGTTTCTGCGGTTACCTGCGAAGGACCAGCCTGAACACGATTTCATGATTGTGTTGACAAACGACACGATCAAGGAGATACAGAGTGACGTTAGACGATGTGACGAACCTGACAATGTTGGAACGGAGAAAGCAAAACGGTTCCTTCAAACTGATTGGGAGTCGTTCAAGAAAAACCCTGCGTACCCGATCATTCTCGAGTATAAAGACAGTGGGTTTACACCCGAGTTGCCGGACGGATTGCCGATGGAGCGTGATATGGAGCACCGTATCGACGTGAAGTACCCCAACATTGCAATGTACCGACAGCAGTGGAAACTCTCGCCCGAGCAGAAGGCCGAGATCGACAAGTGGGTGCGAGACACGATCGCTAAGGGATTGATTCGGCCGAATATTAGCCCTCATGCAGCTCCGACATTCTGCGTTCGTAAACCTGTGGGATGGCGTATCGTACACGACTACCGGTATTTGAACAGCAACACAATCCGACAGAGCGTACCGATGACGCGTAAGGAAGACGTTTTCGATAGTATGGCAGGTGCCTACTACCTCTCGTGCATGGACCTGATGTCAGCATACTACCAAGTGCGGATGAAGATGGATCACGTCAAGTACACAGCGTTCCAAGCACCCAGTGGATTATACGAGTATCTGGTGGTACTGATGGGAGTCAGCAACGCACCAGCAACGATGGATCGATTGACTTCTTCATTGTTCAAGGGTCTGCCACACACACGTTCATTCTATGATGATATATACGTGTTCACGAAGTCAAAAGACATCAACGAGCACCTCCGAGCCCTTCGTGACGTGTTGGAGGTTTTGAATAAGAACAAGTTGTACGTGAAGCTCTCCAAATGTGTTTTCTGTGCTGAAGAGATCCCGTGTCTGGGTGATTTTATCGGTCGGAATGGAGTTCGCATTGATCCGGACAAGGTGCAGACTATCCGCGATTGGCCTGTACCACGAACCCAAGAGCAACTCCACAGTTTCCTCGGCTTGACTGGATACGTACAGCGGTTTTGTGAGCAGTACGCTGAACTTACGGCCCCACTGTTCACGTTGTTGAAAAAGAAGAATCAACGGAATTCCAAGATCACCTTCAACATGGTGCAGCTGCAGAACTTCAAGGAGTTGAAACACCGGTTGTCGGAAACTCCGGTTCTGCACCTACCTGACTTCACACAGCAGATGCATCTGCGAACAGACGCGAGCCAGTATGCTGTTGGCGGAGTGCTCTTACAAGTCGTCGATGGAGTCGAGGCCCCATCGCGTACACAAGCAGGAAGATGAAATCAGCCGAACTCAAGTAGCCAACGCAACAGCAGGAGTTACTCGCGATTGTCAACGCATTAGCCGCATTCCGGATTTACTGTTTGGATAGACCGGTAATGGTGGAGACGGATCACAAGTCACTTGACGGTATTTTCCAGCAAAAGATGGCGAATCGGCGCCTCGTGCGATGGTATGATATTCTGGCTGAGCACCAACCCGTGTTTGCGTATCTTCCGGGCGCTAAGAACGGAATCGCCGACGCTCTGAGCCGACGACCTGACCTCAAACCGGAGACGAAGGATTTCCACGATTTGCTCGTTCCGAGCTTCAACGAGACCAGCTACCAGCTACGTGGGACGGAGATCAAGTCTAACGACGATCTGATCAAAGCGATAATCGCTGGATACCCAAAGGACAAGGTTATCGGAGACATTCGGCGCGCGATTAAAAGACGTGGGACTGCGTCAGTAGTGCGTGGGGTATCAGAGAAGCAGTACAAACCTTACTTCGAGGACAAGAATCTGATCTGGTACCAAGGCTCAACCGACGAGCAACCTCGTATCGTGGTCCCGAACATCGTGGCACTCAAGCACCGTATCATCGCGGAAGTGCACGATACCAACTACGGTGGGCATTCCGGTGCAGATCGCACGTACCTGAAGCTTCAGTCGGATTGGTATTGGCCACACATGGTGCGTACGATCAAGAAGTATATTGCAGACTATGAGGACTGTCGGCGGAACAAACCACGGTTGACGAAGACACCTGGCCTTCTCGAACCATTACAGATTCCGGACTAACGATGGCGATCGATTTCAATGGACTTCATTACAGACCTACCAGAAACCAAGCGAGGCAGTAACTCGATTTGGGTCGTTGTTGACCGGCTCACCAAACGAGCACACTTCATTGCGACGACAAAGAAAGTTTCAGCTCAAGAGGTCGCAACGCTGTTCATCGACAACATTTGGAAGTTTCACGGCATGCCTGAAGACATCGTGTCAGATCGCGACACCAAGTTTGTCTCAGGATTTTGGAGCCAAGTGTTCGAGAATGTTGGAACCAAGCTGAAAATGACCGTTGCGTACCGTGCACAAGGTGACGGGCAGACAGAGCGCACCAATCGCACACTCGAAGAATATCTACGCTGTTTCGTTTCTCCGCGTCAAGACGACTGGGATGTTCATCTCGCTAACGCTGAGTTTGCCATTAATTCCGCCGTCAACTCAAGCATCAAGATGTCGCCATTCGAAGCTGACATTGGATACGTCACTCGCAACCCGCTAGCAGCTGTCGCAGCAACAATTCGTCATGGCGTGCGCGGAGGACGACGCCACGGTATCAAGTTCACCGATCGACAGGAAGCCATCCTTCGACAATGTCAAGAGGCCTTGGAGGAAGCTCAAGCGCGGATGGCTAACGTGTACGACCGGGGAAGAAAGGAGCAAGTGTTCCAGGTCGGCGATCAAGTTTACCTGAGTACGAAGCACTTGGACACAGCCCACACCGGCTTTCCCAACTCCCGCAAGCTTGGCCCCAAGTGGATCGGCTCGTACTCCGTCGTTCGCACTGTCCACAAGCATGCTTACGAGATTAAGTTACCGCCTGGACTCAAGTTGCACCCCGTCTTCAACACCGGCTCACTCAAGCCGTTTGAGCTGCCAACACACCTCTCTCGTCCCCAGGAGGTCATTCTACACGATGGTAGTGTTGGCCAGATTGTTGAAGCAATTATTGGCAAGCGCAAGAAGCTTGGAGCCGTACAATACCACATTAAGTGGGTGGGTGAGGCGGATGCTACATGGGAGCCTCTGGAGGATTTACATCAAGTTTCGGGGCTGATTCAGGCGTATGAAGATAAACAGAAGCAACGACCGCGATAGCGACGACGCAAGTAATGGCAGGATCAATGACAAAGAGATTGGCTACGATTCAGTACACGGGAACAACACTGATTAGACCATATCAAAATCAAGGCAAAGCGGGTATACAATTATTAAGATAATCAAGAATTCAAATCTAGCGAATCAGCACTCGGCGCACGAAGCGAACCTCCGCCAACCAGGGCGCAGCATACTCAAGCAACGGGACTTGGACAACCTCGTCATCCGACGCGAACCGCCCAGCGGTCGTCACGATCATCGTGAATGCATGAGACTTGCGCTGCGGGCCTGGCGAAGATCCCGCACAGAGGTACACACCAGGGGCAAGAAGAAGATTGTCCAAACCAAGGCACGACGAGACGCCGGTAAGCCGCTCCTGCACTTGGTTAACTCGCAGTGTGTCCTCGCAGATTTCTGGCTTTTTAGCAGCACGCGCAGAGCGATTCTGTTGACGAACGAATGTCCACAATGTGGATCACACGACACCCGCGCCTGGAATGGGCTTACCCTTGGCAGCTTGGACATCGTAGAATTCGTCAACGGCAGCCCCCGAAAACCAGCCAACCAGACCAACGGCATCCATGGCACACGACAGGCGTGGAAAGCACAGCGACCATCGTCCGCGGCGCCAATGGCCTGTGAGAATTCATCGGGACGAGAGAGAGCGAACTCCGCGAAGGTCATGGGACCGCCAAGCGCTTTGTACGCGTCGACAAGGTTCAGGTATTCTCCGAAGCCGTCTTCTTCCAGCATTCAGCGAGGCTCGTAGGAGCTCTGGGTTTTGCCTGGGGCCACTATGTATTGCACGGAGTATCGTGAGTCATCGGTGACATCCGTACCTAGTCGGTCCGTGATGAGCCAGACATGCCAGCGCTGTTCAGTGGCGGCACCCTGACTCGAAACTTTTCGGCAGGCAAGATAAGCGAGAGACCGGCGAGGAGCACGGCCCCCTGTGGAGCCCCCTGTGGAGCGAGCAGCACTCTGCTTTGTGCGAGCCATGCTGGGCTCTCGATGGAGCGAGGTGTTGCGCGCAACAAGCCCACACCAAGCACGCCAGGTCGTCGGAAGCTGGTGTAGAGGGACTCGGGTCGCGACGAGCTGTTACTGTCGAGCTTGAGGCACCGAAAGCTGGAAACTTCTCAAGTGCCGAGCTGACACGTTCGCTGCGGCTCCCCAGCTCTTCTTTATCACATATAGATCGAAACGGACGCGAGGACGAGGCATACCAAGACCGGAAGACGAGAGCCAAACTTCAACACTCCGCCAAACGACCCTGAAGGGCTATCCAAATCCGGAGGGGTGAGTGTAACAAATATAGCTACTGTACCAGTTTAGTGGTACAACTACTTAGCAAGGGTATTCATAAATAAAGGGGCTCCCTCAGCCACGTGTTGGTTGGTCGGGGAATGACCAGCACTTCGCAATCTCCCCGCCAGCCCCAAGCACCTGTCCCTCCTCATCCGCCTACCGCAAGGGCCAGTTTGTTATAATACCCAGAGGAAGATAGGTAATCAAAGTGATGTGTGTAGTGCGCGGCAAATTTGTGAATGGTGGCTACGCATAGATAGCAATCGCTTCGATACATGTTGGTTGTTGAAGCCGCACGGCTGGCTATAAGTGATGCGCACAGACCTTCGATTCGCGTGGAAATACCGTACAATATATACGGCTAAGGTATACTTAAGCCGTATAAGGCGCCCAGCGCATCAACACAAGTTATTGCACTGATTTGATATTGTGTGGGTCTTCGCGAGCATCATCATTACCATCATCACAATCGCGGGCCTACGTGTTGGCGCCAATGGCGTGTTGTTTTATAATAATAATACATTTAGCAAAAACAACCCGGGGATAGCCGTTACTTTGATTCCCCAAGGGATAGGAAAAACCACACGCAATTGAACGGTGCCAAGAGCAATGAGCACTAATATCCTGCATGGTACCGTATAATACGTGAATACTTAAGTATTTACCAACGACAGCACTATTGGCCAAGCACGCGAAATATGATGTCCAAGTTTGCATCCGGAACCTACCCAGCATATGATAACATACGTTGTGACTATAGATATACTTTTATATATAATTACACATGCCCATAATAACATGTATACAAATGTTCAAGCCAGAGCCCGATCTCAAATCGATCTTGTCGTTTTTCAAAGCCACATATGGCGTATCCTCCGATCGCCGGGACTGGAAGTTGGTGCCAAATGCCTTCGCTTCGATCCCCACACGATTTCAAATCTACCACCAGCCCTTGCATATTTCCGCTTCTGTATACCCAGCTTTCGCTTCACTCGCTCGAGTTATCTAAACGGGACTGGTTCTTGAGATCAACCCTGTCGACGACAGGCTGTCGTTATCCGATTGAACGTTGCATACCCTGCTGTAGCGGAACTTCGGATTTAGCCGTCCACTGCACACCGCATTCCACGCCCAATAGTAGCGGACACCATGAAGGCTATCACCACCATTGCCGCTGCTTCGATGGCCATCGCTGCCGTCACTGCCGATGTCGACACGACTTCGCATCAGCTTATCCTGGGCGGAGGCGTGATCCCGAGCGGCGAGAAGACCTACTCGTCAGCATCCATTCTACCGCTGGCGGTGACACCTACTGCGGCGGCGCTCTGATCTCGCCCACCCATGTGCTCACTACGACGATATGCACTAAGCACGCGAAGCCCGACTTCGTTGCGGTCGGCACATACTATGTCAACGGCACGAAGGACGGCGAGCAGCTCAAGGTCATCTCGGCCCAGAACCACACCGACTTCAACAAGACCGGCAAGAGTGAGTATGACTTCGCTGTTCTGACTCTGGAGAAGCCCAGTAAGTTCGCCCCCGTGAAGCTGCCCAAGGCTGACGACTCGGACATCAAGCCGGGTATGTGGTCGAAAGCCATGGGCTGGGGATGGACCAGCTTCCCCAACGGCACCCTCTCGAATGAGATGCAGGGTGTCAGTCTCCAGGTTTGGAGTAACGAAGACTGCGAGCAGGTGTACGTTATCAACCCCACGAATGTGTGCGCTGGTGGCGTCGCTGGTAAGGACTCCTGCGTGACTGACACGGGTGGCCCGCTGATCAAGGAGAATGGCGCGGGAGACAAGGACGACGTGCTGATCGGCTTGGTGAACTGGGGCTATGGCTGCGGTGACCAGGGATCTCCGACCGTCTACTCGCGTGTGTCCTCTGCGCTAAAGTGGGTTAACCCCATCATCTCGACCAAGAAGGTCAATGCGGGCACCCCGGTCAAGCAGAACACTCCGGACAAGCAGGGCATCAAGCAGGGAGTTCCGATTAAGCAGGGCATGCCGGGCACGACGCGCAGCTAAGTCTGCGAAGCTTACTGTTGCCCTCAGTCGCCTTAGCACTCGTTGTTATTTCCATGACAGCTCAAGCTATTCACTGATCCATAGCTCCTACACACACAAATACAACATCATTTGCATTGCAACACTTTGATGAGTTAACGTTACCTTTTTTTAATCAGACTCCAACATACTTCTACTACGTACTTTTATTAATAAGTACAAAACATATTAATAGTAAGTACAGATTATTGCATCACCTGCTACTACAAAGGCGCGCGGGCCACGAAGAAGCTCTGAAATTTAGGTAACGTTTAAATGCGCGGCGCTCCAGGTGCCGAAGGCGCAGGGCTCGCGAAGACGGGAATTACCTGGCAAACTAACTATTACTAGAGGGTTGGGCTGGTATCGCTGAAAAGATATCGACCACTTCACGTCGTAGGCGACTATGACCAGCTCATCAGACAGCATGCTAGACGAAAGCCTCCACAAGTAGCGCACCTAAAGGCGCTATATTGGAGGTGCAGGCGACTCGCCGATACAGTGAAGGTCATTAAATGGAACCATTACCCGCGCGAAAACAACAAGATGGTGTCGGAGCTGGCCGGAACGGCCATTTCAACTAGCTCCAGCAGACAATCGACGATCATTAGGGACAGAAGACATGAGGCGACAATGGACCTCAGTGACCAGGCCAGGGGTTCATATCATCGGCCAATTTGATGATATCTTTGATACATCACTACTTACAAAATTGCATGGGGCTAAGATCACATGATCCGCATCTGCAGCTACTACGGTATCAATATCCTATCAAATATTTGATACCTGTATTCAATACCGGTAGGCATCATGGAATGTTGTTCCGGAGGTCAATAAACGATTTTTTTTAAAGATAACATTTGTTTAAACCTCTCTGAAACTAAGGTTGAATACAATATCAAGGCAGTGCAAGTTCTGCTTCCAAATGTAACCCAGTAACTTGATCATCGTGCGTCTTATGAAGGCCTGACCTAAAGAACACGCTCTGCTATTGCTTTCCTGGAACATAGTTAAATCTCGACTGAAGCATCTTCGGAGTTGACGTTGGCTTTTTGGATTAAAGATGGTACCGATAAAACTTAGTCCTCTCACTGTACACAGCGTCCAAGATAAAACACTAGAGCACGGATTGGTATGGTTACATTGAACGCTCACACACGACAAACATGACGGTATTTCGAAACATAGGGAAGAGGACGACCTTTGGATATCACATGCTTGAAATATGTATTGAAAATAACCCCTACGTGCCGCTCTCTGAACCACGCTAAGCTTGTTACTCTCGTTCTTGCTATTCATTGATTCGTTCTTCTCGGGCCTGTTTGCTTCATCAGGCACATTATTACTAAATAGCTCTTATTCCAGGCTCGTTATAAACCAAAACCTTCTGTTCGGTATCTAATACGGGATCACTCGAGATCATTCTGTGTGTGCTACTGGATCAATGATCCTGATCCTTGTCCTGGTGCGGTATCACATGATACATGATACCAATATTATAACAGGTCATATCAACATATCAATGCATATCACCAGCGAATATGAACCCCTGGACCAGGCACCTGGACACAGACCTGACACTATGGCGGAAGCAATGGCAACAGCAGAGGAGAACGCAGCACAATAGGTATGTGCAGCCGCCTGCCCAAGGGAGACCGGCAAGAAGCGAGGTAGCGCAAGCTAGGACCGGGCAAATAAAAAGCTAGGAGTCGGCATAGGGACGAAGCCTAGAACGGACATAGGAAGTCATTAGAGCATCTAAGTGACATCAATGTACCTCACTGAAAAACAAAACGGTATCGCTGGTCGCACGGCATAACGTTCTTGCAATGCTACATTTGCATGAAATGGTGTATCTCCTGCGCCTGCTTCGCAGCCGCAGTACCGTATCTGCACGCGACATACTGTATACAGTGTGTCATAGGAGGACGATTTTTTCAAAAGTATCATTAAGGTTTTTTTTTAGGTTTTTTGCTAGAGGGGTTTAAAGTCAGACCATCCTTTTGGTAGCCGTTTTGACGAAGCCGAGAAAAAGCCAAAAGAAAAAGTTTCTCCGCCGGAGCAGCGGTGGGCATGTCAAGGCAAACTCACTGAAGAAGTCTTCATGGAATTGCCTCAAGGTAATGGATCGCCTGGAAATAGGGAGATTTGTAAGCTGATTAAGTCCCTGTATGGACTCAAACAGGCTCCCCACGTCTAGAACAAGACGCTGCACCGACACCTAGCATCTCTTAGACTCCAGGGCGCAAGGGGAGGCAAATGCGTCGCTATTTGCTACGCTGGCGGTGTAACTAGTGTTCAGAATACTTAATGATACTTGTGACTAAGATTGGTGTTGGCAGATTATGGATGTGCTGTATACATCTTCAGATTTACTTAAGTTCTCGACGTCTCCTGAAGCTCTCGATAGGCGCAATCAAAAGATCAGCGTTTTTAGACCCCAGAACACTAAGAAAACGAAATCTGAAAAAAAATATTTTTTCCGAGGCATCTCACGCCGATGACCACAACTTTTTTCCAACTTTACTTTCTGGGGAACTGAAAGCGTCAAAATGTAGCTAAAAGACCCCTCTATAACGTAGTATAGCTCGCTTGGTTTTGAGGTTAAATACTTAATGATACCTTTGAATAAATCGTCCTCATATAATACATTGAAGTAGTGTGCATGATGCCAATTGCTTTAAACATCATTTAATCGGGGAACCAGAGCCTCTTTCCGGAGGGTTGGCAAATTTTCCAAATGCAACATACCATTTAAGCCTACATGTTTGCCTGTCAAACCGTATATATTATCGAGTGTACTCTCATAGTAAATACAAATTGGCGTATTTATAAAATCGGTTATTTCAAGTTTGTATGGACTCGGTACCTATTTTTCGCGTTCTGAATTGATCTCTTTGATATGCTGTCGGTATCAGTGATAATATCACTGATAGTATGCGGGAGTTCAACATAGGGAAGATCGTCAAAGGGCGCGCGAAATAGGTGGTCTATGGCCTTATTCGTCTCCGCATTTCGAGTTCTACACTCACTTCAAGATTATGAGCCCCGAAAGGCGACTGATGAAGTGTGCGAAGATCGACTGAAATTAGGGAGACATTGATCTGTTCGGGTGCTGGATGACGGCACCGACAGCTGGAGGTCCAGGCAGCTAACAGCTGCGAGCCTACGATCGCCTAGAGGTCCAGATGGCCGATTCAGATCGACAGAGATAGCTAACAAACAGTAGGACACACCTTAAGACAGCAAAGACAGTTTGGAACTTGCTCAGCAGAGAGCAAGCGGTTCGGTAGAGAACGGCACGATACATTAAAGTTATCTTTAGTTCGATCGCAGATTCGAACTCCGCGCAAGTCCAGCGCGTGAACATGGAACCAAGCGAAGATGACGCCTTGGCTCAACCGCCCTCACAGGTCCGTGACCAGGCGGACATCGAAGAGCTCGCAGGCCGCGCGGCAGCGATACAGTTGGAGAGTGCCACGCCGCCGGTGCCGCGGACTTCAGGTCTGTGGCTTCAGACCCCGACCCCCTTCGATCCAGCGGACGGCTTCGAGGTCGACGAGGCCATGCCAACTGTTTGCCCCGTGTCCGGTGGACAATGTGTTGCTGCCGCGCCGGCGCTCCCGCAACCCCCGCGGTTTGCAGGCAGGACGATGCAAGATAGAAGAGACTTCATGCGTCAGTACGAGGCGTACTTGACAGCAATTAACGCCCTCCAGACGCAGTGGGGTGGCGCCTTCGCAATTCCCGTCGGTGCGTGCATCGAGCCGAAGACGAAGCGCATGGTGGCGCGTTACGAATTCAACCTCGCTCCTCATCTCGTCGGAGAAGAACAGGGGATTGAGTACTTTAAGCACCCTCCCACGTGGGCTATGCTTCGGTTGACGAGGCTATGCAGAATCTTCGCATGAAGGCCACGTGGCCCGAGCCGGAGAGCAGAATGATGAGCCTCCTGGCGGACCTGGAGACGATCCTGGATCAGTTTAACTTGACTGAGTTGGACTTTGAACATGAGCAGCATCGTATCGTGGGGTACTTGGCGAACGCGCTGGCTCCGGCGAGTTCAAGTCGGTTATTGTGACCAAGCTGACACTCCAAGAGAACAAAAAGGTACAGGAATTCAGTGGTGCCATTCTGCTCCTGGGTGACGCAGCTCATGCGGGGGTTCAGGACTTGGGAGCGCGCTGCTCAAGCTGCGTCAACACCTGACCCAACGTCGCAACCACACCAACCTCGTGTCTCCGGTCGGGGTCATCAGGGAGGACAAAATGCTGGTGCTGGCCGAGGTAGGCGCGAAGGCCAGAGTGGCCACAGTCGTTCTGATGGTGGCCGAGAAGGCCGCAATAAACAAGATGGTGTGGGATCAGGAAATTCCTGTCGCACCTGTAGCAGCGATCCACGATCCGAGATCCGCACGAGGAGCTTGTCTGAAGTGCAATTCCGCTGACCACCAAGTGCGTGACTGCCCGAGGTGTCAGACTGGTAAAACTGCATAACTACTGAAAGCAAGGCGCGAACAGCGGGGCGCTGCACGAAATATGGGCGCTCGTAGGTTCGATGTCGTCGACGCCGATGGACATCGAATGGTGTTGATGTGGATACTGGAGCAGTTGACGCCAAGGTCGACGGTGTGGTAGTTGTTGCAAATCCTCCTAGGCTCCGGGGCGGATACATCTCTGGTGTGCTTGACGCCCTCGAGCAAGCTGGCAAATCGGTGTCCGTCTGCTCTGTCGGCAAATTGCAGCTGAATCCCGTTGGTGACCAGAGTATTAGTGTGAGCCGGCGACGTTCGGGGGAGTTGTGATCGCCACCTCCGCCGGGCCATTGATGTTGCCCAAATTACACAGTTACGTTGAAGAGGAGAATGACTCAAAGGATCTGACAGTAGATCGGCCTATCAGGCGCATCCTAGGTTACTCGATAAACGGCGGGTAAATGCAAGGGAGATGAATTCAGAGCGGGAGCTTTCAGCGACCGAGTTGGAAAGTGACAACAGTGGAGAAACGCCGACCGGAATGAAGCGTGTTTGTAGGCTTCAGGCGGCTACTCGTGACCTACCTGAAGTAGAGGTCGACTCGGATACTGTTGAACGACATGAAATAAGAACAGCGCTGCCAAGCATGTGCCCGACGTCACTGAATGACGTGATCCGGTTCTTGGAGAAGAAGGCTGAGGAGGCCGAGAACATGGGCATGATTCTCGATGACCGCGCCAAACTGCGTGCCATCCTGCGTGTGAAGCTCGATTATTTTCGATTTGATTTTGGGAACGATCCTCCCATTCGCGTTGAGCCCATGCAAGTGCGTCTAAAGGCCGGTGCGCGTCCAGTGAGAGCGCAGCCTCGCCGATATTCGCCAAACGAACGAGCGTTCTTAGACCGCCATACTGCAGTGCTGCTTGCGCATGGGCTCGTGTTCAAGATTCACAGAAGCAGGTGGGCATCAGCGCGAAGCATTTTTCGCAAGCGTGAGTAAGAAACTGACCTCACGGCGGATCCGAGAGTGACCATCGACACCAGAAGTGTTAGCGAACGTACCGAGCGATGCCCGTCCTGGATGTGGTCCTGGGAGAGACTGAGGGGGCCCAGGTGTACTTCGTTCTCGATTGGTTCAGGGGCTATTGGCAACTGCACTTACACCCCGACTCGCAAGAGCTGTATTCGTTCGTGACGCATCGCGGCATCTACACTCCGACTCGTGTGCCCATGGGGTCAACAGATGCCGTTGCCTATTGTCAGGGGGTTGCGGAGGAAATCTTTAGCGACCTGCTTGGTGATGGGATACTGGCATGGCTCGACAACATCCTCGGCTACGCTGAAGATGAGGAGGCATTGCCGACGCTACTTAACAAGGTCCCGGCACGTTGCGAGTCGTACGGCCTAAAGCTCCACGCAAAGAAGTGCGCGTTCTTCGCCACAGAGGTCAAGTGGTGTGGGCTCTTGTGAGTGCAGACGGCGTCTTGGGAAGTCGATGTGAGGGGTAGGAAGTAGATCCGAAAGTGAGTTTGATTTAGTTAGTTGTTTCTGTCTTGCTCTACTAGCTCTCTCCTACCTCTGCTGTAGCCTCGGTGAACACCACATGTAACGGAAACAAATCTTGTAACGGAAACGGATGATGTGCATCAACTCCGTTTACGTTACAGTCATAATCACGGTTCTCGTCCAATCAGCGCACACCGTCCCTGCATTAACCATGCCAATCATCACTGATCAGCCAATCACATTGCACCATTGGCTCCACTTCAACTGCAATATCCCGTGGCACGCGCCGGCACGCGCAAGCCGTGTGCCTTGCGGTCGGGACCCAGCCTAGTAGACAGTGAAGTGCAATCACAACACCCCCACTCAATTCGATGTCTCGAGCTTGGGGCCAACGTCGCTCCGCATCATCAAGTAGCGTAGCGTCTTCGACGATAGACCCTTGGTCATGAAGTCGTCGAGCTGGTTCTTGGTATCCATGTACTCCAGCTCCACTTCGTTGCTCACCACCTTCTCTCGAATGAAGTGGTAGCGAATGTCGACGTGCTTGGTGCGAGTTTGGTAACCGACGTTCTTCGCCAAAGCCATCGCTACTTGGTTGTCCTCGTAGATCACCGTAGCCCCCACTTGCTCAGCACCAATGTCCTTCAGCAGGAACTTCTCCGCAATTCCAGCCTTCACGGTCGCGATCACTGCCTTCTGTCTTGACGCGATCAGCATGTCGTCCACGTAGAGACACACTATGCATTCATCATCACCCTCGCCTCTCGTGTAGACGCATGGGTCGGCGTCAGCAGGCTCAAATCCCATACTTTTGAGGTGCTTGTTGATCGTCTCGTTCTAAACACGCGATGCCTGCTTGAGTCCATACAAATTCTGGAGCAGCATGCAGACGACGTCGTCCTCTCCTTCGGCTTCGGCCAATTCCAGTAGCTCCCTGAGTCCTTCCGGCAACTCCATGTAGATCTCTTCTTTCAGCTTCCCATACAGGAACGCTGTGTAGACGTCGCACTGCTCGATCTCCATTCCTTCTGCGCTGCATTTCGCCAGCATGGCACGGATCGAGTTGAGGTAAGCCACCGGCGAATACGTTTCTTCGTAGTCGATGCCGTGGCGCTCCGAGTACCCCTTAGCCACCAGACGAGCCTTGTACCGAACGACTTGTCCCTTTTCATCACGCTTCAACGCGAATACCCAGCGGCAACCGATCGGGCGCTGGTGTGCTGGCTTGGGTACCAGCTTCCAGGTCTTGTTGACAATGAGTGACTTCAGTTCACTTGCAATTGCCTTCTTCCATTCATCTTGGTCTTGACGTGTCGTTGCCTCAGCATACGTCTTCGGGACCTCCTCCGTAGCAACCATCAGTTGGCCTCCTTCAATAGCGAGCAGCTCGTCACTTAGTTTGACGCGAGCCTGGCTCACCTTCTGGCGCTTGGTTCCAATAGCGGATGGAGCGACAATCTGCTTCTTGCGTCCTTCCGCTTCCTCAGGATCCGTGGTCTCCTCAATGTACCGAGTACGCGAGCGAGTAATCATGGAGTGAGAAGGTGCAGGGACGATTGCAGTCTCTGTGGTCACTTCATGTTGAAGTGGCACCACCTCATCATTGAAGATCGTGAGCGTCTGCGTATGTCCATGACTCGGTGTAGTAGCGTGAGGCGCGGCAACGTCTTCATCTCAATCTTTGTCGTCGCCTTCGACCTCAGTCATGAAGTCGCCCGTGCTAGTGGTTTCCATAACATTCACCGTGCGAACAATCTTCACTTGGCCAGTTGCCACATTGAGGACGCGGTATCCTTTGACACCATCCTCGTAGCCCAAGAAGCGGCACTTGAACGCTTTGGCGTCGAGCTTGCGGCGCTTCTCGTCCGGGATGTGTCCATATCCGAGTGCACCGAACACCTTCAGGTTCTTGAGCTGAGGTTTCTTCTGGTACACGATCTCGTAGGGCGTCTTCACAGTCACGGTGTTTGGAATCCTGTTGATGATCCACGCCGACGTGTTGTATGCTTCAGCCCACCACTTCTTGTCGATGCCCTCGTGGTAGAGCATGCAACGAGCCATCTCCACGAGGCTCCGGTTCATGCGCTCAGCAAGTCCATTTTGCTGAGGCGTGTACGGCACTGTCTTCTCATGACGAATGCCTTGCTTTGACAGGTACTCTTTGAAGAGTCGACCCGTGTATTCCCCGCCGTTGTCCGAGCGGAGGCGCTTGATCTTGCGGTCTGTAGCATTTTCCATGTCGGCCTTGAACTTCTTGAACTTCTCCAAAACTTCCGCTTTCTTCTTCATGAAGTAGACCGTGACGTGACGTGAGAAATCGTCGATGAACGTGACAGCGTACGTACAGCTACCTGGTGTCTTCGTCTGCATCGGGCCCATGACGTCCGAGTGGATGAGGTCGAGGACTCCAGCACTCTTGACGGTCTTTTCGGGGCTGCGAGAGAAGTTGTCTTCTCGCATCTTGCCCATGCAGCAGCCAGCACATACGTGGTCACTTGGCTCATCTGCGATGCGAGGAACTCCATCGGCCATGGTCAGTAGCTGTTCGTAGCGCTTGAACGGGATGTGGCCGAGACGGGCGTGTACAACTGCCCATGGCTCCTTACGAGATGTCGTCGCCGCATGACACACCTCGTCCCCCACTGTCTTCAACTTGTAGACGTTTCCACAGCGCTTGGTCTCCATGACGGTAGCATCGCCATAGCGAGAGACACCCTTGTCCTTGCTGAACTGTGCGACGACGTCCTTCTCGGCCAGCTTCGCCACCGAGATGAGGCTTCCTTCAACTTCAGGGATGTACAGAACATCCGACAGCGTGACAGACGTCCCGTCCATCAGCTTCAACCCGACGGTGCCCATTGCAACTGCGTCGATCTTCTTGCCATCCGCGATCGTGATGCGGACTAGCGTCTTGAGCTCCTTCATGGACACGAACTTGTCCCGGACGCTGGTCATGTGCGAGCTTGCACCGGAGTCGACGAACCATTCAGTCTTGCCCATCGCACTCGTAGCCGTGAACGCGTAGTCGGATGTCTCTCTCGCGACTTGCCCGCGTTCCTCGTCGGCCTTCTTCTTGCGGCACTCCGTTTCCTTGTGCCCAGTCTTCTTGTAGTAGAAGCACTTGCCATTGAACCGACGCTTGTCGTAGCTCTTCTTCGCCACGAACGCCTTCTGTTGAGCCGATGACGATTCATCCGAGGCATCAACACCGGAGAGAGCTTGGATCGCGTACGCCAACGTCATGTTCGGCGTGTTCTCGAGTACGGTACTGATCATCCGGTACTCATCCGTCAGACTACCGAGCAGCAACACGAGCTGTCGGGTCTCATCCAGAGGCTCACCAATCGTCTCCATCTGGAGGACGATCTCCTTGAACTGGTCCACATGCACCGCGAACCGCGTACCGGACTCCATCTTGAAGTTGTGCAACTTCTTGGTGACGATGAGTCGGTTCTTGAGCATGTTCCGGTTGAACTGCTCCTTGAGCATGCGCCACGAGTCAGCAGCAGTTGTCGCTCCACGGATGTAGACTTGGTATGTGAGACTCACGTCTCCAGCGATCACACCAAGGGCCTTCAGATCGTCTGTCTTCCACTGCACCGTGGAGCGGTCACTCAGCGCGTCGAACTCTGGCTTGATGATGTGGGCCAGCAGTCCCTTGCACGAGAGCTTCATCCTCATGTTGAACTCCCAGTGGAAGTAGTTGTCTTCCACGAGCTTGACGGTTTCAGCGTAGCTTGGGCTCATAACCTCTTGTGAGTGCAGACGGCGTCTTGGGAAGTCGATGTGAGGGGTAGGAAGTAGATCCGAAAGTGAGTTTGATTTAGTTAGTTGTTTCTGTCTTGCTCTACTAGCTCTCTCCTACCTCTGCTGTAGCCTCGGTGAACACCACATGTAACGGAAACAAATCTTGTAACGGAAACGGATGATGTGCATCAACTCCGTTTACGTTACAGTCATAATCACGGTTCTCGTCCAATCAGCGCACACCGTCCCTGCATTAACCATGCCAATCATCACTGATCAGCCAATCACATTGCACCATTGGCTCCACTTCAACTGCAATATCCCGTGGCACGCGCCGGCACGCGCAAGCCGTGTGCCTTGCGGTCGGGACCCAGCCTAGTAGACAGCGAAGTGCAATCACAACATGGGCGAATTATTTCGGCACAAGGGGTTAAGCACTGCGCAGAACGGGTATAGAGTCCAGTGGCCATGCAGTTACCACAGACTGGAGCGGACTTGCAGCAATTCCTTTGTGCCTCCAACTGGATGCGGCAGAGTATCCCGGAATACACTCGCATCTCGGCGGTCCTGTATGACGCCCTCGAGCGTGCAGCCAAGGTCAGCGGATCAAGGAAGAAGAAAATTCTGGGTAAGATCAATCTCGTAGACGTTGCTTGGGGTGCACAGGAGACTGCTGGATTCGAGGACGTTCGTCAGGCGCTGCTGCGGATGGTGCCCTTAGCCCACCCAAGTCCATCGAGCGAGGTCTGTTTGTACTCCGATGCCAGTTAGGACTTCCAGGGCGCGGTGGCCACCCAGCTGGAGCCGAACGTGGTCCAACTGCCACTAGAAGAGCAGCATTACCGGCCGCTTGCTTTCCTGAGCGGGGGATTTGTTGGAGCAGCGGCGAGGTGGCCCACCATTGAGAAGGAGGCCTTCGCCATCATTGAGTCGACCCACCGGCTAGAATACTTGCTGCTGAGGCCAAAGGGGTCCCGACTGTTCACTGACCATCGGAATCTGGTCTACATCTTCGACCTTTATGCAACCGACAGCGTCATGGCACGATACCAGGCTGATAAGCGGCAACGTTGGGCAATGCCCTCCTCGCGTTTCGGTATGTGATTGAACACGTGCCTGGAGAAGTCAACGCATGGGGAGATTTGTTGAGCCGCTGGGGGGGGCTGGGCCTGCGTTGAAGCAGGAACGTACTTCAAGACGGGTCGCCCTGCTTGCGGTAGTGCAGCGCGTCTCACCTTTACAAGATCCCGAGTTTGTTTGGCCTGCGGAGACCGAGAATCGTGGGCTCAAGCAAGTGGCCCGTGACGACAACCTGATCTGCAAGGCGTCCAGTGGAGTTAGCAGCGCCGGTTTCTACTGACTGCTGCTGGTCAGGTGTGGATCCCAGGGGATGCTGCCGACATGCAGCAGCGACTCTGTGTGGGAGCCCACGCTGGAGCCAGAGGCCACCGAGGTTATCGAGCAACAACGCAAGCGTTATAGACCGCGTTCTACTGGCGCACCTTGGCGAAGGACGTAGCCGAGTTTGTAGCAGGCTGTCTGCACTGCATGGCTACGACTAGCGAACGCATTCCGCGCCCGTTTGGTGAGACGTTGAAGACGACGAAGCCAAACAAAGTCCTGCACTTCGACTACCTGACCATGGTTGAAGGTGGAGGCGGCATTAAGTACATTCTCGAACTAAGGACGGGGTGGGTGGCTATATTGAGTTGATAGCGTGCCTTCAAGCAAACTCCGTCAACGCGTATCACGGACTACAAGATTGGTTCAAAATGTTCGGCGTCGTTCGCCACTGGGTCTCGGACCAGGCGGCTCACTTACGCAACCAAGATGTGGGGAGTCTGCAGCGTGCGTTAGGCGCCCACCATCACTTCACTACCGCGTACATTCCGTGGGCAAACGGGACTGTAGAGGCCGTGAACCGTGAAGTTCGGAAATGCATCAAGGCCATGTTGAGTGAGCGAAAGCTACACGTCCGAGACTGGACCGCGCTATTGCCCGTGGTGCAGTCCGCTTTGAACGGAATGCCAGCCGATCGACTTGGTGGCAAGTCACCGCTGACAGCGTTTACAGCGTTACCGGGTGGCGCACAGCTGCAACCTATTCTCCACCCGCGTGATCCCGAGGACACGACCCTGTAGTGGATGGAACAGGAGATTCTAGTTCACCTTTCGAAGGTTCGAGTTGCCCTGGATGGGATGCACGCAGAAATGGTTGACGCCAGCGATACGCGTCGACGAGTGGCGCGTGCGCGGCACGAACGCCGCCAAGGTGTCCAACTGCACAAGTTCAGTGAAGCAGATTTTGTTCTGTCAGCAACGGCAACTGACCGGAGCGGACTCAAGCTCGCGTTGGTTTGGCGTGGGCCCAAGAAGCTGGTGCGCGCCTTGAACGACTATACGTTCCAGGTTCAAGATATCGTAGCCGCTTCCAAGGTTTCTGCCCGGGATGCATCGCGGTTGCAGCTGTACCGCGACGCCGCTGGCAGCAGCGTTGAGGAGCTGCAGTAGCAGGCCATCTTCGGTGAAGGAGGGCACCTCGTTGAGGTGCTCCGAGCGTGTCGCCTCAGCCCTGACACTCATCGGTGAGAAATTCTCGTGAAGTGGTTCGGGCTTGACGTCATTGCAGCGTCATGGGAACCGGCCGAGGTGATTAAACAAGATGTGCCTTTGTTGTTTGAGGCGTTCGTCACCGCGGCACAGGGGGGGGGCGCAGCTGGCGCGCCTCGTCACGACGTTGCAGTCAACAAAGCGCTACCATCGGGTGGCCGCCACTCGATGCCTGCCCCGCCATCGTGCCGCTGGCACACGTCAGGCCGTTCACCCGCTGTAACCGTTCCGGGTTGGAGGGGGGAGTGATCTGCCCGGGTGCCGCCATCCAGCACCGACAGCTGGAGGTCCAGTCAACTGACAGCTGCGAGCCTGTGACCGCCTAGAGGTCCAGATGGCTGATTGGGATCGACAGAGATAGCTAGCAAAAAGACAGACACACCGTAAGGCAGTAAAGGCAGTTTAGAACTTACTCAGCATAGAGCAAGCGGTTCGGTAGAGAACCGCACGATACATCAAACATCCCGAGGATGAGTTCGTGCTCGTCGGGCGCACCACTTGTGTAGCAACAAGGTCAGTGCTTGGCCCGACATTGACCTCTCGAAATGGTAACACTTTCGTTGTGTCAAATCATCTCTCATTTTTATGCGCTAAACATGCACGTCATATAGTCTCTCGAAGCTATTTTGAATACAAAGGCTAGCGCGTTACTCGATGAGCGGTTGGATCTACGAATTGAATGGGCCAAAGTAGCGAAAGCCCAATACCCTGTCAAAGACGAATATGAACGAGTTCTGGTGAAGCTGAAGCTGAGTATGCGAGATACATGCAGGAAACGAAATGGGTAATGTGTTGCAGCTGTGCGGGAGTATTGATGTGTGTCTGGATGTCAGTCAGAAGAAGTATCATTCAATTGCACGCGTCTGACTGGGGCGTGGTGTACGCGTATTTTCGACTGGCTCGTTCGTGATGAGTCTACTATGAACGAAGACCGATAATGAGCGAGCTCAACGCCAGTTGATACCTCGCCACAATCGTTCTGAGCTAAGGCGCATGGAGGAAAGCTAGCGACAGATCTGGTGTGTCAGCCTCATAGTAGTACTAATATCAGTGATATTATTACTGATATGGATATCTTCATCGGCTCACTAATACTACTAGAGTTCCACCAAAACATTGTTGGAGAGGGGCTGTCCGAACTGTACTCCATAGAGTTAGGACTCGCCCCCCCCCTTCTTCGGAAACACTTGAAGTATAGTTGCGGTCATTGCAAGGGTGTTGGTGGTGGGTTTCGCGTAGTTCACTCGGTAAATTAAAAGCAGTGCCGATTACAAACATGCCTACATGCAAACATAGTAGTTTGGGCAGGTGCTCGTACCTTACTTGGCTGTCTTTCGCTTCTTGGATGCAAGGTCCGTTGGGGCGGAGGCAGTCGAGGCAGCGTAGGGATCCATCGGCGCGATGGTCATCAAGTAGTTGTGGTCCAGAATGGTACATAATGTTGCCCAACCTGTTCGGAGAGTACAAATCGTAGCCGGACGCCCAGTAGTTCACAGATACTGTAGCAGGAACGATTCGCCGTTCCAGTCGCAATATATTCTCCCGTTGTTCAGTAATATATATTAATAGTGCTGTAATAGATGGAATTATAAGTCGCTCCAAGTCCAGCAGCCCTTTCATCAGCGAATCTAGCAGCTTCAATCCTAGCTATCCCTAAATATACTTCCCATCCCAGATTGGGGGGTGTTTAAGGACATCGCGAGATAAGAGCACTGTAGTTCTAGCTGTTTCCCCCCTTAATCGCAAAAAGCTAAATGTTCTTAAAGTCATACCCGCGAGGGACAACACGGCAAATCGCAGGTCCCAGAACCCCCCGTTTAACGACGCAACCTAACCCGTGTCAGGTTCGCAGACCACAAGGAACCGGACAGAAGGAAAAGATAAGTATGTTACTGACCGTAAATAAGTTAAAGTGAGGGACGCCAAAAACGTCAAAAGCAAGTCACCAGCAATCTCACCGTAATGGGGCTTCGCCCAATTAGTATCAGTGATATCGATTTGACCTCAGCTCTTAGTATTAGTATTCCTAATAGACCGCAATTCTCACTACGACCAAACCCTGGATAAAACACTCGATCACAATATTATCGCAGCTAAAAGTTCAGAGCTTCTCTTCGTACGAAACACGACTTTGTTCGATAACAGAAAAATATGTATTTATTCTCTCATTGATAGATTTGCAAATCCGACTAAGAGTAAATGAGGACGATTTATTCAAAAGTATCATTAAGTACTTAACTTCAAAGCCAAGTGAGCTATTACATTATAGAGGGGTCCTTTAGCTACATTTTGGCGCTATCAGGTCCCCAGAAAGTGAAGTTGGAGAAAAATTGTTGCCATCGGCGTGAGATGCCTTGAAAAAATATGTTTCCAGATTTTTTCTTAGTATTCGGGTGTCTAAAAACGCTGATTTTTCGATTGTGCCTATCGAGAGCTTCAGGAGGCGTCGATAACATAAGTAAATCGGAAGATTTCTACGGCACATCCATAATCTGGCAACACTTATCTGAGTGAAAAGTATCATTAACACCCCATGTCTGACTCAATCGGAACGGAAAACGTCATCCAGTGGGGGTTATGATACAACGAAAGCCGCAACAACAAAACGAAAGCATGAGTTAGGCTCATGTGATAGTTTATATATTTCTGCATTGTTTAGGCCTCGTTTCGGCCCAACACACCACGTACTTGCAGAGATATCGCATCGCGAAGATGGATTCCGTTGAGGTGGGGTCGCTGCATCTTTTCTGCCATTTTCGAGGGTAATGTTGCACACCCATGTACAGTACTACTATTACCACTATAACGTGAACAACTTAGGAAACACCTAGTGTCAAAGGAAGTGAGCACGGCTCAGTCACGGAGCTGTGCCCAGACCAAGTCGAGGATAAGCAGGTGAACGAGGTGTAGCTGACCCAGGTGAGCACCTTGGTGGGCGAAATCAAAGCCAGCAAGTCTTGTTCCCGGTGGGTGCACGGAGTATTGAGGAGCGCCTGCGGAGTAGGAGGCAAATGCCGAAGTGATTTGATTAAAGTCACCAAACTTGTTCTACTTGTCCTTCTCAACTCTGTGGGCTTGTGTCGTAACCAACCAAGCTTACCATCCCGAAATCAGCCAATAGGAATCATTCCTGGACGGTTCACCCTGAACCGGTTCTGCTGTCCGAATACGTAACCGAACCGTGGTAGCGGTGCACTTCAACACGGAGGTACCACTAAGGGCTAGGTTAATAATGGCATTAGGTGAGCAGTGACCTTTACTCGTGTATTCAACGCATTTGGCCGGAGATATTTTTTTCAAGACGCTGGTTCATAAACTTACTCTGATCGACACCTTCTGAAGTGCCCATACCGGCTTAAGAACATAGCGAAGTGTCTAATACAACAAACTTTACAGCTAAACCTGACGTTGCGGCTTTCGTTTTTTTCGAACTCCCCACACAATCTGTTCCGACTTAGCCATACCGTGTTAAGTATTCTGAACACTACTTATACCACCAGAGTAGCAAACATCGACGCATTTGCCTCCACTTTGCTCGTGCGTGCCCTGGAGTCTAGGAGATGCCCTATTAAGCCCCTCTTGCCCCGGAGGTAAACCTTCATGCAGCAGATTTAGACCCACAACTTCAGAATCGACCTGGTGCCTCTCGATAGCTGGGGCGATCAAGCCATCCCCGTCACTCGGGCCCGACGTCGGAACCGCAGCGGCTCCGCCAGCGTCTTGCGCTTGCTGTTCTACGTCTTTTCACGCGTCATCCGGGCAAGTATTCTAGCGAAGTCGTTTGACATGCTCACCGCTGCTCCGGCGGGAAAACTTTTTCTTTTGGTTTTTTCTCGGCTTCGTCGAAACGGTCCCCAAACGGATGGCCTGACTTTAAACGCCTTTACCAAAAACAGCTAAAAAACGTAATGATACTTTTCATCGTCCTCAAATCTGTTAGCTAATAGGGTGTGGGCATTCTAACCGCATTTCGCGATCAGAGCTATTAACACCCCGTCTCTGACTCAATCGGAACTGAAACCCACGTTCAGTGCTTTGTTTTGATAAGACGAAAGCCGCAACAACGAAAACAAATCACAAGTAAAGCGCCTATGATAGTTTATACTTTTCTGCGTTGTTTAAGCCAAATTCTGTTCAACACCCCTCGTACTTGTCGAGATATCGTGTCGCGAAGATGAATTCCGATGAGGTAGGGCCATTGCACCTTGACTGCCATTTTCCACGCACGTACCACTATTGCGTGGACCACGTAAAAAGCATAGGGGCTATTGTATCACCGTGTCAGCGAGCACAGTAGGGTAAAATGACAGTAGGCAGAAGACAAGAGCAGGGGTGGATCTTCATACAACCGGGGGGCACCCCCCCCCCCAGATTGTTTGAGGTCGATCCACTTATCCCCTCCTATCTTTTACCTGCCGGCTTACACATTGAAGATAAAAGAACAGTTGAAACATTGACAGCAGCCTTTCATGCTCTATAGCGCTACGTAAATAATTGGTCGCTTCCTCACCACCACCACACCTTCACTTGTGTTTTTGTCAGTATGGCGCGAAAACGCCTCAAAACAGCATCAATCACCAGCTTCCTGGTTAAGAAGCCTCGCTCGGCGACACCAACGCCAACTACGGCTTCTCCAATACCTGTTCCTGAGCCAACCACTATTGCTAACAAATGTATGTAGAGTGGGCTGGAGTGGTGCTCCCGAAATGGCGTGTCCGAGAACGCGGCTGATTGCTCCGTGGCTGACTTTGTCAGAGCCGATCCGGCCGATCGACCACCCAATCTCTTTTGTATTAAGCAATTGACCGACCTACCGGAGCTGTTGCGACAGGTATTGCGTGCGTATGGAATCCAGGGCCCCTTCCAGCCACAGCAAAACGCATACAAGTCTCGTATGTTCGACGATCGATCTCGTTATTTTCAGCGTGGCTGGTTTGCGCGGTAACCTTGACTGGAGTACTCACCTAAGGCAGACGCAGCTTTCTGCTTTTGTTGTTATTTAAGCCGAAAAATAGTGACCCTAGAAGATGAAATGTCAGTGTTCACGCAGCCTGATACAGGATATTGCAACTGGAAAAAAGCCTTGACGAGCAGCGGCTTTGCGAATCATGCTGGCGAAAGGTGTTCGAAACATAAGACCGCGGAAACTGCGCTCACAAATTTACTGCAGACTGATCATGACATTGGACTTGCGCTCAACCGTCAAAGCCTCACCGAACGCCAGGCTGACTACGATCGAATCAAGACTATTCTGGATATATGTATCTTGCTAGCACGTCAGGGCTTACCTTTTCGCGGACACGGCGAGACGGTTAGATACGCATTAATGTTTTTTATCTGATCAGGGATCAAGCTAACACCGACCTATATTTTTTACAGGAAAACTAAAAACTTAAAGGCAACTTTCTTGAGCTTGTACAATTTACTGCTCAGCGCGATTCGAAATTCTCAGGGCAAATATATGCGGCAGGCTGCAACGCAAAATACACTTCCCCTGCTGTACAACAGCAACGAGTACATGTGCAGCTGGAGTTGCTCAGCAACACATTCTGCATACTGAACTTGGCGATGGATATTTTTCTCTGCTTGTAGATGAAGCTAGTTGCGAGGCAAAGCCGGAACAAATGTCGATTGTGATTCGGTTTGTACTTCGTGCTACTGGTCGAATTTTGGAGCGATTTTTGGGTGCGAATTAATTTCTGTCGCTCAAGTGCTCAACGCCTGTTGTCTGCGCAATCTGCTGAATTCCTGTTGCGTACCAGGGAACTCCTGTTGCGAACCTAACACGACAGGAATTCATTGCTGAAATACTGCACGTCGCTCATTCAGAGTATCAGCATTGAAGGTATGATGCACTGTTCAGATGCGCAGTCATACAACGATAAACATAAGCAGCAAGAAGTGAAAGAGAGTTAAGATAGAAGCGTGTATATAGCGATGCAGTTTGCGTTGAAGTTTGTTGACTGCCAGTTCTGCATTGTCCCAAGGTCGTGAGCTCGACGAATAGCATGGACCAGCTACTCCACCTTGTACTCCACCTGGCCCCCGTCGACAAACGTAGCGGTCCAAATGTAAACACCGTCCTGCGCTGAGAGTCGACACGCGACCACCTGCCCAACGCGGTAGTCGGGAACGCTCACACCACCGTCGTTCACATCAAATTGGTCTACGACTGGCCATTTCATAGGCCTACCCGGTTGCTGCATGAATAGTTTCACCAGACGATTACCGTCGTACATGTTCGTAGGTACATCTTGCTCCAGAGCACCACCTAGCGTGCGAGGTCTTCCCGGTTGGCCGCGCATTGGAATCGAATCGAGTGCTCGGTCGATGTTCAACTTGTCTAGCAAATGCAGAGAGGCCATTACGTGGGAGAATACCCACCCCGAGTGCATGTACCTATTGCACGTGCAGACGAGAGCGCTACGAACAGCGCGAATCTTGAGTTGCCAAGTTAGTAAAATAGGTAATAACGTGATGTGGAGACAGGCCTGCGGCGCACCTCAGCAAGTTGCCATCGCGCTCGAATTGGCAGCGGCTCCATTCGAGTCAGCAAACGATCATTGACCGTCACTTGATGTAGAGAAAGAAAAACAAACTGTACGTCCACGATGGGAGTACTGTCACCTAACCACCCGCGCAAGGAGCGCTGAAATCTATGAGGAATCACGCAAATAGTAAGTATTTGCTACTATACCTTAAGCTGAGCTCGACATACCTCTCAGCTCGTTCGGTTATCACAGCCGATCCCGCCGGGTTCTTGACGTGAACCATTAATTTAGTTGTGTTGGGATAAATCCTGGAGGCGCGCTCGGTAGCCCTTGCGTTGACAATCCGATGGTTGTTAGGGTCGAGCAAGAAGCTCTTCGCTTTCATCACCGACTGGACGGGCAGCGGTCCTGGCACAAAATACGACATCGGTTGGTCAACTTAGTAATACTTCGAGGTATAAAGTTTAACCAGCATCATGCAGTTACGATACATTCAGCATAATGTGCTTGCAGACCGGAAGACAAGTTTGTGCCGTCGTACAGCAAGACTCGCGGAAGAACCGAGTTCAAAATCGAAATCGTGGGGGCCTTTTTGAAGTCAGTGACGATAACTTTGATCAATCGATGATGGCTCTCGATTGGTTGCTGAGTCGGTAGGAACCCTGGCACAGACGAGCTACCAACGCTCCATCGCGTCCATCGCGAAGTCATATACGTGCTCTGTAGCCAATCAGCCAACGCAACTTCATCACAATCTCTCCAAGCTTGAAGTACTCGTTTAGCAAGACCACAAAATTGTTTGAGTGATCTTGCTGAATGCAGCAATCGCAGGTGTGGCACTGCCTGCTCCTTGATGAAGTCCTTGTCGTTGGCCAGTTTTGAGTGCTTGTGAGCCTGTCTCAGTAAATGCTCCCAGCAGGTCAGCATTTCCACATCCGGCCACATCAGCTCAAGTGCAGATGCAATGCCATCTGCGTGGTCAATTCAGGCACTGCGCACGACAACCTCCACCTCAAAGAAGCTTCGTGCGTACCTAATTTGAGCACGAAAGAATCGCTCGTATGCAAATGTGCTTTCAGTACGCACAAACATGTACAGCCAGGGTCGAAATCGCTGTACGAAGCCAGATTCCGTCGACTCGACCGAAACGCCCCCACAATCAACAAGAACCCATCCTCCGCAATGAATGCGATAAGTTCCATCAGTAGAGAGCACCAGTTGGTTGCCTTGATCTTCTACAGCGCGGCGTACGTTGCTGAAAAGAGCGCGTGTAGTAACAATTATTCCCATGGAGGCGATCTCACGACCGCTGTCACTAAAAGTGTGTTCAAATTCGTTCAAAACGATTATCTTGTTCATGTCGGACATGTTCGTCTCATCAACGTTGAAGTAGCTCACACGATCCTGGCACATCTTGTGCGATGTCCAGTTTTGGCGCACGGCGAACTTGTTGATCTCCCACCCACCCTCTGCTTTTTTCTTAAGGTACACCTTCCGGCTCTCCATTTTTCGTACGGTTGGCACGTACACAACCATACTTGGTTATTTTATGTACTTGAACAACATCATGTTCTGCACTCTCCCCGCAGACATTCCGAGCTTAAGCAATGAGTCGATCTCATGTTTCAATACTGGGGAAATACCCCGTTCGGACAGATGGACGGCAGGCCCGCAGTGTTGACCTCACAACAGGAGCTGATAGCGAAACATGGTGCTGTCGACACGATGCGTAGAAAGCTTGGGCCGGTGACCGCAGCCTAGATGCGATCGACACTGGTACACCTTCCCCAACACAAATACCGACAGATATCGAGTGTGATAAGTGTATATGAAGCTGTTGAATGTGTGAAGTGCTTGTTCACCCTGGCTAAACGTGTCGTAGTATGAGATGCTTGTGTACGCAGGCTTCGCCACTGGGAGAGAAATTGTATCTCAGAAGCATCATCGCTTCCGAAGTCAAGAGAGGCATCTGATTCCCGTTCAGTTTGCGATGAAGTCGGTGATTCAGGTAGAGGTAGATCTCTAGTTGTATGCGATGGCTGTAGAGGAGAACTAGAATACATTCCACTTGTGGCGCAAGTGCTATCCTCCATCATCTCTCTGCTCGCTGGCATACTCGGTACGTCTTCGTCTTCGCATCCGATGCCAGTGCGGCCGTCTCGAAAATCAACACCTTCATCTCGACCATCTTCTACATCATCGACTTCATCACGGGTATTCCCAACTCCAACGCCTTCAATGCGGCTGCCGTTGCCGCCTCTATCACCACCTTCGTTATCGCTAGCGATGACGACGAGGCTCTCCTCTCCTTTCGATTATTCCAGCACGACGGTCGCGTCACTCTCATCACCGGACGCCTGTGTGTCGGCTTCCATACTTCGTGGCAAGATAAGATCTGTGCCGCAAAGTGTGCGAGGGTGCTGCCTCGAAGTGGGAAGTGGTCAACGGCTCATGAAACCCCTCGTGTCTAAATTAGCTTTGACCCCTCTCGATTCAGAAGCCTACTGCTGAACTTTGAATGGTTGCCCGATTCAGCGCTGATTACCTGTTGGGGAAGGACGGCAACAAAAATCCCACACCAGGCAACAGGAACTCAGCAGATTACACAGGCAACAGTCGTTCAGCATCTGGGCAACAGAAATTAATATTATTCCGCGATTTTTTGGGGACCGTAAACTTGAAAAATACGAGCGCGGCAACACTTTTCACTAATCTGGAAACACAGATAACAAAGTGTGGTTTGAACTTATCTCGATGCCGCGGTCAAGGTTATGACGGAGCTGCCAATATGTCCGGCGATTACAATGGTTTGCAGCAGTGCGTGAGACACGTTTGCCCTTACGCTCATTTCATACACTGTTTGCTCATCGATTAAACCTTGTGTTAGTGACTGTTGCCAAAAACACAGTCTCGGTTGTGGAGTGTTTGGATACAGTACAGCTTATACATACGACGTGCAACGCGTCATCTAAACGCAAGGATCAGCTACTTCACTCTGCAAGAAATGAAAAAGAGCAGCTACTTCGTGATGGCTACCTGGAAACTGGCAAAGGCTTAAACCAACCGCTAACGACAGAATCTCTCAGCAAAACGCGTTGGAACTGTCGAGTGCGTGCGCTTCTCAAAATTAAGTGGCTGTGGTTTCCGATCGCCAATGTTTTAGAAGAAATTGCTGCTACTGCAGTTAAAGCAGAAAAAAGAGCTGAGGCAAGTGGCATTCGTGAGCGTATGTGGTCGTTCAATTTTGTCTTTCACGTTGAAACGCTGATTGTTGTCTTGGAAAAGGCAAATTCACTTTCAATGAATTTACAAAAGAAGGATATGGATATTGTAACTGCTGCATGTCTTGTTGAGCAAGTGACCACGGAGCTCATTGAAATGCGTGACAATTCTTCCGGTGATCAAGACTCATCTAGTTTCTGGGAGAGAGCGGAAACGTTTTGTCATTTGATCTCTGAAGATGACGAATCAATTGTCCTTTGCAGAAGTGCCACATGGAAACGGCGTGGTGTCCGAAGTCGTGGTAAAGGCCGATCGAATGTCCCCGGGGCCAATAAAGAGCAGTTTAGCTCACGAACAACTCAGGAGGAGCATTACCGTGACGATATATATCGGAAAATTGTAAACGATGTCCTTACCGAGTTGCAGGCTTGATTTGGCGACGTTATGTGTGGGATTGAGTCCTAAAAACACATTTCGGCGATGGAACCCGGACAAGATAGCTCGAATTGCTACAGACTTCTACACTGATGATTTTGAAAATCAAACGAGCAACATGCGCAGTGAAGTAAAGCGCTTCGGTGAATTGAAAAAAAAGACTCTAAAAACTACGGGAGATTTCAGTATTGCTATGACAGCTCATGACATGAACAGCATATTTCCGTCGTTGTTTCTTCTGGTCTCCCTTGTTTGCATGCTGCCAGTATCGACCGCGAGTACAGAGCGTTCGTTCTCGACGATGAAAAGAACGAAAACACGCTTGAGAGCGAGTCTTGGCCATGCGTTTCTGTCGAACTTGTTATTGTTGGCGCTAGAGCGAGACCTGTCAGCTACAATCGACAAAGATGCAGTCCTCGACAAGTTTCGCAAGATGGCTGAGCGTCGCCTTAAGCTCTAAGCAGGTAATGTAAAAAAATGGCTTTACTGTTGCCCCCCCCATTTTGAAGGCTGGTTCCGCCCCTGGGCAAGAGTATGCGCAGTTCGTCAAGCGGAAAGGCTAAAGACGTCACACGAACCACTGCCTGTAGTGCGGAAGGCTTTTGGAGAAGAAGGATTGATGTGACGGGCCGGGACGTCAGTGGCGGCGCCGCTCCCTCCGGCGGGAACAAGGAGGTACCACTAAGGGCTAGGTTAATAATATTGTTCGGTGAGCAATGTAATTTGTTCATGAGTTCAACGCATTTGACCGAATTGTTTTTTTTTCAAGACGCTGGTTCATGAACTTACTCGGTCGACACCCTCTGAAAGGCACACACCGTCTTAAGAACACCATGAAGTGTCGGAAACAATAAACTGTATAGCTAAACCTGACGTTGCGTCTTTCGTTGTTTCGAACTCCCCACACAATCTGTTCCGACTGAGCCTGACAAACCTAGTACTTATATCCACCGGTCCGACTAAATTTGGGCTAAACCGGACAAAGTCCAGGACACGATAAAATCGTGCTGGAGGCTGATTATCGGTGCTAGCAAAATGTCAAATTTGGGATATCCGCAGTGAAATATGGCTAATGGATAGTCGGCGTTGTGGTATAGTGCCTTTCTGGAACTTTGGCAGGAAAGCAGCGTGAATCGTTGGGATGTGGACCCCTTCGGGCGACCTTCGCCACACCGAACCGGGTGTACCCACGCAACGAATTCGTACCCAGCCGGGAAGGTACGGTGAGGTCCAAGTCGATGGTCAGGATTCAGCGGTCGATGGTCGACGTTCGACGTTCGAGAATCGACTTACGGGATTCGAGGTCTAGCGACTCAAGGGGTGATGAGCAAGCATCGGTTGAACTTCAAGGAAAGCATCCTCGCGAGCGTATACAAGATCGCAACACCACAAGGAACGCAAGGGAGATTGCGCTCTGTCAACGGATGAGTGTACAAAACGTAAGTCTGAAGTAGGGGTGAAGTAGGGGTAAAGGACAGGAAGATTGTAGGGTCAGTCACGAATTAGCGCCCGAGAGCATAGGCAAGGCAATAAACCTTCTTGGACACCAAGTGTTTCTTCGCTTCACTTCAGTGGATTGGAGAGGGCTTGTCGTGGTCTCAACCCCAGCAACCCGTGTCTGACAGGAAGGCACGTTAAACGAAGTCCCGCGAGGGCAAGTATAGCGACAAAGTCCCGTGAGGGCATGTATAGCAACAAAGGCCCGCAAGGGTAGGAATAGCGTCGTCCCAGACAACAACCAAGGTATAGCATCCCTCTTCGGAGAAGAAGTCACGTCTATTGGAGAGACGCTTCGACTTGAAAGACTCGACGTTCGTGTGAAGGTTTCACGCAGACGTCATCCGCTGAAGACACTTGCGACGAAGTCCGACCAGTCCATCCCAAGAAATCACGCTAGTCAAGACCCCGGGAATTCTGCGCACCACACGCGGCGTACAGTGTGTGAAGTGCGTTCTTGTGTGTCGACCGAGCCCCAGAGAGTAATTTCTGAGGGCCCGCTCTACCACAGCGTTACTCGATTTTTGTGAATGGCGGTCAAATTTGATTGGAAGTGGATAAAGTCACAAAGCAGCCGCCGGTAATAAAAACGAATAAATTACCGACGGGCGATACTTTTCAAAAAAATGATCAGTAGTATATTTCTAAAAACACCCCTCCCCCCTTTCTTCCATCCCCGACATTTCTCAGCCCTCCATTTCATAATCCCCTCCCGGTCGACGATCGCCACGCGTTGCTGCCATGTCAAGCGTGGCCGCATCTGGCTCCGAGTATGGTGCGCCCGGGGACTCCGACGCACGGTAGCTTGTTTGGAACAGGAAGCAGGAGTGCTAACGCACCGAGCGCTAGCACTCCTGCTTCCTGTTCCAAACAAGCTACCGTGCCATCAATGACGTGGTCGTATTTTGAGAGCTGGGATGCGTTCTTTTAGTACCTGACAGAGTATCAAGACAGCACGCATCAGGTATTTCGCAAAAGAACATGGACCAGCGCCGAGGCGAGAAACAAAGAGCTAAAAAATCGAGGTACTCTGACCCCGGCGACAGAAGTTCCACTGCTATTCGAGAGGTACTACCTGAGGCTGATTTGTACGCACGGATGGACTCGAGCGAGTCGATCCACTAGAAAACGAGGCAACCTGTTCAGTAAGTCAACAAACTGCAAGGCGCACTTGTCGCTAGCGGTGGTGTGGGTAGGTTTTCGCGTCAAACTCACCGACCAGTCAACTTTGCACAACCACCGGCTTGGTCGTCTGACCTACGATAACCATCCAGCTGACAGACGCATCGAGGACCCAGACGTCATCGACTTTGTTGACGAGTTGCAAGCTGCTGGTGCGAAGAAGAAGTTAATCATGGAGTGCTGAAGGCGCCGAACAGGTAAGCATGTGCTAACCTTGTTCATATTGGATTGATATTCATGTTGTTTTGTACAATAGCCTGTTAGGAAAACAAGTAACATTGAGAGATGTGCATAACCTAGTTGCAAGGATAAAGGAATGGCGACGGGGGTCAACAACGGTCGAATCAAGAGTGGGGCAATGCCTTCAAGATTTCTGTACTCAGTCAGGAAACACTGCGACTGTTTACGTGGACGATGACAAGTTGGCACAGACGATCACTTTTCAGACACACCAAATGCGACGTTTCTTCGAAGCTTTTCCCGAGGTGTTGATGATAGATGCCACTCACAACTCCAACGCCTCCCGGTATAAGTTGTTTAGCTTCATGCATGATCCACGATGTCTTCGGCCATGTAAGTTCATTCAATGAAAATTTGTGACTTTTTCTACTGCTTTGTGCCTCTTTGTGACGCGTCACCCTACTGTGTGACTAATTATGCTGCTGTGTGACTCGTTGATGTGTCGTGGCAACTGCATGTATAGGGACAATACGTTCAACACGCCCTTATGGAGAACGAGAGTAATGAGTGCATGACCGATGCGGTGACTTCGTTCAAATCGTTTAATCCGACATGGGATAGAGTTCGAGTCATTATTGTCGACAAGGACTTTGGTGAAATCGGTCTGCTTCAAGAACACTTTCCGGGGGCTAGAATTCTCCTCTGTATTTTTCATGTCGTGAAATATCTCCGTGGAGAGATGTCAAAGCGTGACTACGGAATATTGGATCAGGAAAAAGTGGAGGATGCAGTGCATATGATGCTAAATGCACAAACGGAGGATGAATACGAAACTGGTCGACGATATCTGTATTATATCGTGGATGGTATACAGATAACATCGAAGGAGGATGTTCCAGAACCGAAACATCCCTTTTTGCTGTACTTTCACGCACATTGGCACCAGTGCAGGCTGATGTGGAGTGGATACGGTCGCTCGGATGTACCGCACTTGGGGAATACTACGAACAATCGGTACGACCTTATTTGTAGTTTAATCTCGATCATGTCGTATTCACGAAAGTACATGAATGTTGTTTTTGTAGCCTGGAAGCGGCATGGGGACATTTGAAAGAAATCCTGAAGCCGACTATGATGCTCGACGAATGTATCGATACTCTCATCTTTTTGCAGTCTATTGCTGAAGTGGAGTACGAAAAAAAGATCACCGATGTCGGATATATGCGCTATCGCTGTGCGGACAGTGAACTACAAAAATTGGCCAGGGAGGTCAGTCAGCATGCTTATCACCTTGTTGAAAAACAGTATCGTGTGGCCAACGACCGCAAGACGCAGTATACACTTTGACAGTTGAACGAATATGTACAGGAGTTGACCTCATCCGAGGATTCGTCTAGAGTATACCACTTAGATACTCTGGTACGAATATTTGCAGAACTGATGATAGTTGATTGAATAATGGGCTAACGGACTTCATTGCAGGAATATCGATGTTCGTGTGCGTTCATGAGGACGGAGTTGTTGCCGTGTCGCCATATCATTTACTGGAGACTTATTTCTGGGAAGAGCCTATTCCGCTGGAACATATCCACCCTGGGTGGTGTTTGACGTACCCGCTGAATATTCCTGTCGCTGAAGATACTCCAAAGGACGATGCAGTTTGCAATACGTTTCGTGTCAAGAATTCTTCCCTAACAGCTTCATGCCATAAAGTGATGAATGGAACTAACAAGTTTCGAACCGCTAACGACGTCGGGTGTCGTATAGCAGACATCATGAGCCGGAACGGCACCCCCGTCTACTTGAAAATGTTGGAAGCGCTACGGGGGTTCGAAGATGTTGTGACGAATGGAGAAGTGCCACTAGTTACACGGATTCAAGCTACGGGTGATGTTGTACTGCTCTCGAAAATGTCGAAGTTGCAGACGGACGCCGTTTCATCAATGAACAGTAGCGACAGTGACGTACCCCAACGCTTCTTACTGACACGAGGGTGCCTACGCGAGTGGCCAAAATCGCCTTACAAGACGCTGACCAGAGTCACACTGCCAGTGTGCCTGATGCCACAAGTCACACTGCCAGTGTGACTGATGCTACAAGTCACACCACCCGGCACACTGACAGTGTGACTGCTACTACAAGTCACACCACCCGTGTGCCTGATGCCAAACGTCACACCGCCAGTGTGCCTGGCGGTGTGATGTCTGGTAAAAAGCGCACAGAACGAGATGGTGAACGCAGTTCACACTTAAGTGATGATGCGTTCTTTTTGTATCCAAAAGCATCAAAAGCAGAGGACGGCCTGCAATCAGAAAAACACAAGCACGAGAAGAGAAGAAACGACGGATGGGTGAATCAAAATCAGAGGCAAAACAACTTGTTCAGGGAACACTGATGCCGGTACCTACCCTAAGCAACGTTGCAAGAGTGCTGGAGTCGTCTTACAGCTACGAATCGGCGAACAAATTTTTGTCAAGTTTTCCTGTGAAATCGGTGGGACCACGGAAGCAAGCGATTCCCAAGATTCTCGTCTCAATAGAATGTATCAGCGGTGTGAAGTTCGTGTTTGTGGAGAAGTTCGTCAAGAAGTGCTGTCGGGCACAGGAAGAATTTCGAAAACCGCTCAAAGATGCCGACGCTACAATATGTATCCGAGTACCGAAGGTGGGCACGTTTACCTCGATGCAACTCCAAATTATGACCAACTACTTTGCGACTATGGGAAAACTGTCAGCTGTATCGGAAACTGTCGAGTGGGTGCAAGCTACGTCGCTGAATCGACTCTCAATCCCTCCCGGATTGGACGAGTTTGCTGAACTAGACAAAGAAAAGGCCAAGAAACCAATTGGGCAGCTCGTCCTGCCCATATCTTGCCCGTCTCCATTTGGTGCTATCACCAGCGAGGCGCTGTTATTATTTCGAGAAAATTTGTGGATCAATGACGACTGCTTAATGCATGTTATGTCGGCTATACGAGAGGACCACCAAAGGCGGGTTGGAAAAATCTCACCGACTATTTTAGGCACGACATCTAAAGAAACACAACGTCTCATCATTGATAAGACCCAGCCATTTCACGAGGACAATGAGTAGTGCTCGTACCGCTACATATGGATGGAAATCATTGGTGTGGCGCAGTTTTCAGCATGAAGTTGTCGCCTCCCACGATTTCACTGCTCGATCCTCAACAAAAATCAAAGCAACTGGACGCGTGTGAAGCGATCATACGAAATTTGTTTCCGGAGCAGACGAGTAGGATGGAGTTTGTACGCGAGACGGTTTTGCACCAAAAGGACGCGGTGAATTGTGGTCCACTTGTGCTGCACTTTTTTAGTGTAAGGTGCGCGGTATTCTGCTACCGACGTTCATATCAACCTCTCTGCTGCGCTATATCCGATTGAGGTATTTGCTTAAATCTTTGTATTTTAGTGACGTATGCAGTTAACTCGAATGAGCAAAAGAATGAAGTTTCGTTTTTAGTGCTGTACGTGTATAATACTAATAATAGTAGTACATATGTAAATGACCCTGGTACTCTTCATGGAAGCTAAATGCTTCGCCGTGAGAATGGCATCCGCTATGAGCCAAATAAAGCAACCACATCGAGATGATAATGATAGGTGACAGCGAAAATCTCCAAGCTAACTGTACATTCGAGCCACATGAAGATGACAGGCCCGTGTTAAAGGTACATTCGAGTAACATGACCCGCGCCTTCCATTCGTGTTTGCGCATCTGCAGATGGAATTGAATTTCGGGTGGAAATTTATGAAATTGAATTGATCGGCGTAATTTATTTCTGTTGTGTGCCTATTGTGGCTTTTGTGCCTTTTGTACAGGCGGCACTCCTGCTCTGGGTCGCAAGTACGTACTTAATACGAAGTCACAAACCTGCTCTGTGACGCTAACATCGATCAATTTGATTTGTTCGGGCTTTTGTCGAGGTGTATAAATCGATCGGAATTCAGCGTGGGCTGACTTATGTCCACTGTTGACTTTGGTTTAGCTTTGAACGGTGGAAATGCTCTTAGAGAATTACTCAAGTACAACATTGCACCCATCCAATCCCCTTCCTTTTCAGTAAATTACGTCAAAAATCAAATTATGTTAAAAATGGACCGATTCCCGTTATACGCACCACAGACTTGCTCAAAAGTCGATAACGCCACGTTCTCATGCCGATGCATCGAGTGGGAAGACTTGCTGCCCCGCCACCCGTGTTTTAGCAGTTGAAATTGGCCAAATAAATCTGCAAAAGGCCCACAACGTGACTTTGGAGGACGAGGCTGGCTTAAACGCAGCGTCATTTCCTGGCAGGAGATAGAAGCAGTCTGGCGAGGGCGTATTTACAGGGAGCTCGAGTTCCGTGGCAAATTCACTCTCATCAGACTGCTTCTGTCTCGCTGACACCGCTTGCGGGCGGCCTCGCCCTGTGTCGGCATTGCGGCAGCGACGTTCGTAGACTCGTCGATAAACTCGTCTTCGTCGTCCGCACTATGCTTGCCAGTGTCAACAGCCCCAGTGACCAGTGCAGGAGTGAGAGAGCAATATTCACCATTCTAGCCATACCATCAACACATCTAGAAATCTGTCGGGGGGGGGTACCCTCCGACAGAAGTGAAATCTGTCGAGTACGACGGCGGACTCGAGTTGTCTATCAATGGCCGTTTTATGGAAATCTGTACAAAATGGCCGCGACAGATCCTACGGGAATCGGTCCAGTAGTACTTGCTGAAATAGTACACCCCGGTAATACTACTACCCGATTTTTTTGGTAGTAGTGCTACTACTACCGTATAGTGCGGTATTCAATATGATTGATACTATGCTATCATCAGCTCCACTACTATAGGACTCTTCAAGTAATACTTTTGAAGGACCCTAAACGAGCAAACTCGGTTCTCAGCTTGCAGTTCTAGATTGCGTGGCTCTCAATTAGGCCCGTATTTAGGCCTCGGGGGAGATCATCATTTTCAATACCGCTTCAAAGCACAACAAACGAAGCATGGGTTGTGCCATGAAGGATTGTCAAGAAGACGATGAGGTCAATCGTGATTCTTATAGCGTGTATGGGAGACACCAGTTTATTCTCCGGCAGTGAATAATACGTAGTAATCCCGATAATGAAGCTCATATAAAGTTTTCTAATTATATTATTTTTCAATTTCAGAAGCTCGTTCGCACATCAATTAATTTACTACGTAGTATACGACAAGCACTGAGATCTTTTAACGTGTACAGTAAGATTCTTTTCTCACAGAGATTAAGTACGGTGAGTACATGACGGTGATCATCAGGCCTCCTTGAAAGTGGGAGTTCCCGCATTTCCCATAAAGTAGCTTATAACGGGAGAATTTTGGATTTCGATATGGGAATTGTGGAACACATACAAACTTCAAGTAAAATGGTTCACTCACTTATGTCCGATACCTAGAATGTTGCTTCAGACTCGTTTGGTTTCCTCTAGAAAACACTGAGATGCATGTCCGAAGTTGCTGCGAGTATTTGTTTCATGTGTGCGATCATTGTAGCTCGAGTAGTAGTGGAGTAGTACTGCTAATATTACTACTACTAGAGATCCACCAAAAGTTTGTTGGAGAGGGGCTGTCCGAACTGTACTCCATAAAGTTAGGGTTCGCCCCCCCCCTGCTACTGTAGAACTTCTAGCCTAGAAGTTGCCATGCAATATATTTTGATAGTATGCTGGTCTGGTAGCCCGCGGATCAGCAAAGGAGATGATAGTAATATAGTAATATCTGATTCACGAATTCTGTCCGAATGCTTTGCCGCGTGACGTGCGCCTGTAGAAGACTTTTTCCCGCGTCGGCGGAAAGTGGCACAAGCCGTTTGGACGATCAAGTAAGCTAGCAACGAAGGTGAGGCGCGCCACAACTTTAGAGGTTCGACACTATCTCATGGTCGGTAGTACTTGCTAATAACTCACTACTATAGTAATATTGCTCGATTAGGTTTGATAGCTAGGATGGGCTAATAGCTTCGATGGCGCTAAAGGAGAGACTAATACTATATTAGTTTGGCTGAAATAATAATAATATTAATTTTATATAATGATACAAAATGTTACTTATTTTGCAAATATATAGGCGTATTATTATATCGCATAGTGTAAGAAAAATGGTCAAAGAGAGATAATGTGCAAGTATATGAATCGACGCTAATATATAACACCAGTATATGTATCCTGTCGGCACACGTCCATATTTTAGATTGGTATTTCAAAGATGTAATACAAGCCAGTACGATTGTATTACTACTTAAGTACTAGTGCAATATTAGTACTACAGATTTCTAGAGTTATGAGCACAGCAATTATAATCTATTAGTACGGATTTCTAGTGTGAACTTGCCTTCTTTCGACCTCCGTAGAAAATGTTGATCTACACACGGGGGGTTGTCTTAAGCATGCCCGTAGCAGATCGAGTTGACGATGGAGTGTAAGTGCAAGGAGCCCTGTAAATGCATGTCTATGGTACTGTATTATAGTAGTATTTTGTTGTGGGTCGAGCATGCGATGTACTGTATTACTATGTAGCTGATAGAGAGACCCCCACCCGATTTTGGTAATGATTATTATATTGCAGGACTCCTGCTGCAGCAGGAGTATCAGTCAGTACCCGATTTTGATAAGTTACATGTTTTTCTGCCGCGGCCAAGCACAGGTATTTCGACCTGTAAACTTGCTCTCTCCGCGGAAGAACGAGGTTCCACTAAAAGCAGTGCGACACTGTTCCCTTGCCGCACGTCTACATAAGCCATGAAGCTTTTGCGTCACCGGTGACCTTGCCCCAGCCTAGCCCCGTCAGCGCCAGCGAATCCAGCCGCGCATATCCCGGCTTAGCCCTATATATACTTCCTATCCCAGATGGGGGGGTGTTTAAGGATTTCGTCAGATAAGAACACTAGTAGTAAACGCTTACAACTCAGTTAAGCCCTTACTCAAAAATGTCCTTAAAGCCATACCCACGAGGGACCCCACGGCCGATCGCAGGTCCCAGGACCTCGGTTTAGTGATGCCTCCTAACCCGCGTCAGTTTTGCGAAGCGAAATCAGTGCAAACTATTAACCCCCGGCCCGGGGGAATTGACACTGCCTCCATTGTTACGACGAGTTCCAAAATCCCAGTACTCGTGCTGCAGGGAGATCGCTGCTACGGTCGACTACATCCCGAGGGATAGGCAAGTTCACTTCTTGCTTGGATTGTTCACGGATGTCTGGAATCGCGTGCCTATTCCTCGGGGTGATGTGGTGCAAGTCGACCGTCGCGGTGTTCTCTCTTTGCAGCAGGAGCACTTGTGTTTGTGCTGCATTTCCTGAACTCTACGATGGCAAAAAAACCGCTTCAATAAGGAGAGGTGTAGCTCTCCTTCCGAGTTGTGGTCGTGACCTTCGTTCGTATGTCCTCGGATGTAGTGCCTCCTTTGCCGTCGTGTTTGCTAGCAGGCGCCTTGCATGGCTTGCCAGGGAGTGCGAGAGTGAGTGTCACTTCAACTTCAAAGTGGCTCTTCGGATCTGTACCGACTCTAGACATCTAGACCTGCGGCTGTACGAGATCTGTACCACACACACTGGTACACGATTTCTTAAAAAATCTGTTTATTGGTTACTTTCAAATTCAAAGACACGAAATCTGTACGAAAATAGCCCACGGGAATCTGTCCAATAGTTCTCAAAAGTCAAGTTTCGTCGGATTGCTGAACGTCCTAACCAGCACCAGCCCGGATTAATCCCATATGTATGTCTTTGATCGTCCTGTCGCGGCACGTAGGGTACCGTACAGTACATGTACGATTTCGAACAGCGAAAGTCGTGAGCCACCAACAGACTGTTGGCAACAGTACAGGTATTGTCATCGATTCAGCTGATATTGATACATGTACGGGTTCTCAAACTCTCCACAGGAGACCGTATGAAAGGAGTGCTTCGCAGCGGAAACGAGGTGCTGCAATACCATTTTAGCGACATTTAAAAACAGCCAAATGTTCGATGCGAAGGAGCAGTGTCACAAGTTTTCTGTTAAAAGGGAACTTGAAGAATGGCGTTACTGCACCCTTAACTACGACAGCACGACACGCCTACAGCACCCTTAACCGGCTTGGTGCACCCTTAACTCCTATAAAACCTATCATAAAGAATAGCAACGCAGTATGCGTTTTCAAAGTGAGGACGGGTGTCATCGCACTGCAAATCACCAAAATCGGAGTGGCCGACAGGAAATCTACACCCCAGCCTCACCCCCGAAAACCCCGAGAGCGGTGACAGAACCCTAAGCCGAGCCAGAGGTGACCGTGCTTGGTCCTGGGTTTAAGCCCGCGCGCTACCGCGCACGGATCTTAAACCACAGGCGTTGATTAGGCTTGGCCGAGAAAAGTGTTTTCACCCCCTCCCTACAGTTAAGGGTGCTTGAACCACTATGGAACTTGAATCTGTTGGCTTCGCTTGTAACCTTTCGTGTTTCCCACGGTGGATAATCCCCCACCCAGTGGATGGGGGATATAGTTTTCACCCACACGTTTTCAAATCGCGTTACATTCTGTAGACTCTACAGTATTACATGTACCGGTACATGTATGTATCAGCATCCCACCGCAGCAGCAGCTTTCATGCGATCGCTCTTTGATACATGCACGTGACCCTGCGTTCAGACCATTTCGGGATTCGCCACACACTGATCAACGCAGTGATACATTGGACTCAATGAAGATTATCTCCACCCTCGCTGCTGCATCAATTGCGCTGGGTGCTGTCAGCGCCGAGACTGAGCACGTTGAGCGCGCACTTATTCTGGGCGGTGGAGAAGTTCCAATCGGCACGAAGGCGTACGCGGCTGGAATCCGAACTACTGCCAACGGAGATACTTACTGCGGTGGAGCGCTTATTACCCCCAAGCACGTGCTCACTACTGCGTCGTGCACGGGGTTCGAGGCCCCAAACTATGTTGCAGTGGGGACGCACTACATCAATGGCACCAAGGACGGCGAGCAGATCAAGGTTGTTTCGGCCCAGAACCACACGCTGTTCAACTCTACCAGCCTTTCCTACGATTTCGGCGTGCTGACGCTCGAGAAGCCGAGCAAGTTCTCCCCCATCAAGCTCCCTGCAGCGGATAACTCGGACATCACCCCGGGTATGTGGTCGAAGGTCATGGGCTGGGGTGATACCAGCTACCCGAACGGCACGCGCTCCAACGGGCTGCAGAGTGTCGGCTTGGAGGTCTGGGACAACGAAGACTGCCTACCAATTTTTAACATCGACAACTCGTCAGTGTGCGCTGGCGGCGCTGCCGGTAGGGACTCTTGTATTGGAGACACTGGCGGCCCGCTGGTCAAGGAAAAGGGCCGCGGCGATGCTGATGATGTTCTGATCGGTTTGGTAAGCTGGGGCGCTGGTTGCGGTGACAAGGGCTATCCTACTGTGTACTCTCGCGTATCCGCCGCTGTTGAATGGATCAACTCTGTCACTAAGACCCAGTAACTCTAGCATTCTGTCAAGACTTGTGTTGATAGAATACTGGTGCAGATCGTGCCATGACTTTGATGAAATAAAGCAGCTACCAGAGCTCTGAGTACTTCGCACTACCAAGCGATTCCACGTCGCGCAGCTTGTAGAATCAAGTCAAAAGTACCTCGAAGTACGTTTCTTCGTGGTTTTCGAACACGTTTTCCGAGTTGTCAGTCCCATAAGAATATCATTTAAAAAAATCATTTTAAAAAAATGACTTTGAAACGTGCTTGCCGTGGCCCAGCGAAGCAACAGGCATGGAAACTTCTTATAAATAGAGGAGTCACTTCCTTTAGCAAAATTTATATGCAGGTAATGGGATACAGAATATTGTCTCGTCCTCAAAAGGGTTAAAAAGCTTGAAAACACGGTGACTTAGTGGAAACAATCCACGAACGAGCACTCGACTCACTCGAGTACTCGGGTATCCAGGTTTAAGGCGGGAACTCTCCACAATTAATGACCGTCATACAGTATTAATAGTAAGTGGCGATTCGACCTTGGTCAGTATCTCCACTGGAATTTTATGTATTATATATGTTTAATGTATGAGTACTATACTTCGAAGTAGTAATGGTGACCACGGAATGTATTAATAAATGTATCATACAAAATACTTAGTACCCTAGTACTACTAAGAATGTCATACTTCCATGCTCAGCAAACTGATTTTTTTTGGCTGACGATACAGCCCATGTTTTCTATCCGGGTAGGTGAACTCACCATAATAAATCCAAGTAAAACTGAAAACATGGGTAATATGGATATAATCATTAAAACGCTCTAATTTCGATACAAGAGGACGGGTGTCATGGGCTTCAAATCCTACACAATTCTCAACATTCGTTGCTGGGAAACATTAACTCTATTGCAAAGCTAAGGCCCTTAAAGCTCCAACAGCGTCGACAGAGCCCTAAACCAACCCCTTTTAGATCGTACTTGGTCCTGTGTTTAAATTTGCGTGCTGGGCGCAGCCCTTTAACTGCATGCGTCGATTTTTGGCGTGCCCTATAAGATAGGTTCGGAATGGAATTCACCCCTTCCCCAGAAAACATGGGCTGTAGGTTTTCCGATTTTTTTTAAGCACATACCTCATCCTAGTTTCAATACTACCGGTAGTATTTCAATGGAAGCACACGCCGGTGGTAACAGACGCGATCCACGCCCTAGCACTTGACACTCGCGAGTAGATACTAGGGTACCCTGGTTGACCACAGTCGTTGCCCCAGCTCACCACACCCACCACAACGTCACCAGTGGGGCGCTCCACAACCACAGGACCCCCATAGTCACCCGTGCAGGAACTTTCATTGGCAACTCCTCGCGAGCACAGCATCGTGTCGTCAATACTTGTTTCCTTGGCACAGTTTGCATTGCTCATCAATTGAACATCTGCGCGTGTCAGCTCGTAAGCCATTGTGTCTTCACCTCCAGTGTTATCCCAGCCGATTTTCGCGGCCCATTCACCGTCCTTAACGTCAGAATCATCAGAGGCCGCAAGCGCAACGGGTTTGAACTTGCTCGGTCTCTCCAGCTTTAGGATTGCAAAATCGTTTGAGAAGTTTGCGCTCGAGCTCTTTGGGTGCTGCAGAATCGCCACGATCTTGATCTGCTCTCCATCTTGGGTCCCGTTAACGTAATGAGAGCCGATCGAAGCCCAGCGAATAAACCACGACTCGTGTTTTGGCGACTCGGGCGGTCCGCTAAACGTTCAAGGGTCGAGTGAAATGAACAGCGAGGACGTATTGGTCGGCGTGGTGAGTTGGAGCAAGGATAACACCTGCGGGAGGGAAGGTTATCCAGGCGTGTACTCTCGGGTGTCGAGTGTTCGAGCTTGGATCGATTCCATTACTGGCGGCAGCGGAACATGCCTTGTTTAGTTAAAAAAAACAAGGTTTACAGTACCGGTACTGTATTACTAGCAGAGTATTGTAGTATGATGCAACAGCATGGCCACAATGCGTACATTTGTACGTAACGTGGGCGTGTGAAACCACGCGATCTGTGTTTGCTTGCAGAACTTCACGGTGATTTTACGGTAAAAACAATCGGATCGAACTGTCCGTCGCGCCATCGATTGAACAGTAATCCCTACATGTGATGATTGTGCACAACTGCGACGAGTATTCACGAGCGCACCGGTAATAAGCAACCGTCGGTAACGCAGTTCTTGTTTAGAATTTTCTGAATTTGATCCTGAAATGGTGTACCTTAATCCATTCTCTTCAATCAACTGTACAGCGCAAAGATAATGAGCAACGTGCGGTGATCGGCGATGTTGATAAGTCCATGGTGTGCGCCACCTCCAAAAAGTTCTTGACATGGATCTTCATTCACAGCTCACAAGGTGTCCTCACAAGGTGTGAATGAAGATCCATGTCAAGCACTTTTTGGAGGTGGCGCACACCATGGACTTATCAACATCACACACAAGGTGTGAATGAAGATCCATGTCAAGCACTTTTTGGAGGTTCAATCATTGTAACCGAGTCTGGCAACAAGGCAGGCAAGGTTGGATTCATGAAATATGTTCTGGATCGCACCCGCATCTCCAGTGGAAGAAAGCTGAATAATTCCCACGAAGAGCACGAATACGGATGGATATATCTCACTGTGACTGCCCATGTTGACCCCCACCGTCCACAAAAGTTGCAATTCATCAGAAAATAAGCATACACCTTGCCCCTCAGAAACATGACCTGTTCGTGCTGTTGGGTTAACGTTAGCTCCCATTTAGTTCACGCACTTAGAAAGTCTAAGTTATGAATTAGAACACGCTGACGATCCTCCAGTCCACATCCTCCGGCTGTGTAACAAGCGACTCAAAGCGCCAAATCGCTGACGATTTCTTGTCCAGTGTCTGCTCCTCCCCTTCAGCCGTCACGATCTCCAAGTGCTCGACGCTGTCCAACAAGACATCCAACCGCAATCGCTCGATCATGGTCGCGTGGTCTTCGGGGCTAATATCCGCCATCGGGTTAACCACGACCGTTTCCTCGCTGTTCTTCGCCCCTCCTTGCTCCTGCTTCTCCTCCTCCGCCACCTGCGCTCGGTTATACGCCTCCAGAGCCTCCTCCGCCTTCAACTCGGCCAGCGACATCCTGTCCCAGATCGCGTCGTACAGGTACACGCCGTTGATGTCGAGCTGCTTGAGTGTGAAGCTGTTGCCGGTCTTGCTCGTCTCCTTCATGGCAAACAGGAAGGCGTCGTAGCAGCCCTCCGACAGCCCGGACTTCATCTTGTCCGCGGCGGGGGAGGCGGAGATGGCCCCCGTGGCGAAGTTGACGAACTCCCTCGAGTACATGGTGTGGACGGCCAGGTCGCAGGCGAAGCGGGCGCCGTTCAGGAAGTCCACGGCGTCGATCTCCGTGTTGGTGGGCAGCTGCAGCTTGGCGAAGAGCAGGAAGTTCTCCAGCATCAAGTTGGACGGCAGGAAGATGCTGTGCTGGCGGTATCTGTCCATCTGGGTGGTGACCCGCTCCATGGAGCGATTGGCGAAGGCTAAAATGCCGTCGGGACCGTCGAAGATGGACGGTTTGGCATCCGAGGAGGACGAAAAGTGCTATACAGTGTAAACGAAGAGTGATACATTGCATTTTGGACGCGTTAGAAAGTATTTCACTGCGAGTTTTTTGGGGTACAGATGGACCCCGTACATGAACTGAAGGGGGGAGTGTTGACGTGAGGTGGGGGGCCCTGTGGACACGCAGGGAAGCGCGGACATGACGTGCTAGAAGCTGCATCTTGACTGTTAGTAGAGGGAAGAGCTCTCTCGATTGTGTGGCTGGTATCAGAGACTGGATTGTGATTGGCTGAAATTAAGGAGCGGTGGTGGAGTGTCCACAAGGACGCTTATAGACACTTTAGAGCATCTCCAGCGGTAAGCTCTAACACCAGTTTTATCGTAAAAGTAACGCCGTTGAGACTTGAGAGAGATTTAATGCTCCCACCGGTAGGTCGTATCGCGGGTTTTAACTTCACCAGGGTCTATACTTTGGCTCTTCGGTCTTAAAATAAGACTCGAATTCTAACATTTCTGACTTGTTTTCACTATGGGGATCGGAGGTCGATAATCGAAGCTGCTCAGGACGGAAATTCGTGGACAAGGATTTAGTTCAGACGGCGAATACATCCTCCCGGTGGGGAGCTGTCCTCTCAACACCGACTTATTTTAATTTTCGTGGTCTTAAGGGGCTCGATAGGACCGGAAAATAAGTCCTACCGCTGGAGATGCTCTTAGCGGACACTGAGCTGGACGAACAGTGTCCAAGGTGGACTAGTTGTCTGCTAGCATCGGATAGTTGGAATGCCGATTGCTCCAGTGTCTCCCTGAAGCTGCTCTTCAAGGTAACTCGCAGATCGGTCGAGTGCCTCGAATGAACAGCTCGTGGTCATCAAGGGCGAACTTTGTCGGCACACCCTCAATTTGCGTCACATTCATACAGTAAACGCGTCAAGTCTCCAGTCGTCTGCAACTCAAGCCGATCAATGTACTTAAGTACGCGCGTGCTACGAACTTGTACACTAAGCTTATAAGTGATGAGAATCGTGACTGCTAACGAATTTGCGCTGCCTGCGGAAAAGAGATGTCGCGTCTGGGAGCCCGCCAAAATACGCTAACCCAACTCGGAAGACGATTGCGCAGCGCGCACAGCAAGTTGCAATGTAGTGGAGTAGTTGGGGGTTGCAGCCTAAAAAAATCAGCTTCAAGGCGGCCACACTCAGTGAACTTCATGTCAACTGCTCACAAATACTTCTGAAGTACTACTACACTACTACTGAAGTATTTTCTTTCCCAAGCCAGCTAAGCTCAAGCCTTCTCCTCGCTGTCCAACGCCTCCTTCTCCCTAGTATCGTCAGCCTCGTCAGCATACACCGTGTGGGAGAGCGTCTTTTCGTCATTGTTCTTATCGCCCGTGGCCACAATGCGCCAGTCGAGCTCGTCGGGGCTGCCGACCTTGCTGCCAAACGTCCAGGTGTGCGTGTTGTCCTGCAGCACGACACGCTCCCCCTGGCCGGTGAGCGTAATCTTCATCGTGTCGAGGCTCCTGGTCGTGACCCGGATCTGCATGTACTCGATGGTGGCGTCGGGCGCCCACAGCCACGGGAGCGTGGTCGGCCCCGCCGTCTGCGCCTCGTACTCGGTCTGCGTCAGCTGTACGTACCTCACGGAGGCCACAGCCGCGCTCTGGATTTCAACGTCCAGCAGATCCAGCGTCATGTTCGTGTCCTTAACCATGTATGCCATCGCCCTCTTCCAGAGGTCGTAGTCCTGCGGCATGCAATAGGCGGCGAGCTCAGCGGCCGCTGCCGACTCGTGTGTGAGGCCGGCGGCGAAGTGGGAGAATTCCTTCGAGAGGATGGCTTTGAGATACGCCTTGGACGCCGCCTTGGCGCCCTCCAGGAACTCCGGCAGCTCCACGTGCGTCTGCGCGGGCATGTGCAGCTGCACCATCGTCCACCACCGCGCCGCCGGGTTGAGGTCAGCGGGGAACAGCTGCAGCTCATTGTCGTACGTGGACAGCAGCTCGGCGTTGGCGTTCACGCGCTTGCACGCCGTGTAGAGCGTCCCCGCCGCGCTCTTGAGAGGCGCCGACGAGTACGAGCGACCAACGCGGAAGAGCTACAGGAACAGCGATCGAGTCGTGAGCGGATTTGGACGAGGGCAAAGGGGTGACAGTGCGGAAGGTTGAGATGCAGAGTGTGGGGGGTGGTGAGGCGGTGAGACGCACCTTGGTGCTGGAGGTGGCGCTCCTGCAGCGTGACGCTGCCATTCGAAGTGCCATGGTCGACTCGACTGACGCCTGTCAACCGTTCGACTGATGAGCAGCAGTCTATAAACGATATTTTCAAATATTTTTTTAATATTTAAAAATATATAAAGTATTGTCATTTGTATTTTACGCGTGGGAGTGAATTTGATTCGTTATTATATGTGTGGCTTATAAACCACCCAAAACTTGTTCGGGAAATTCTTTTCTAAAAAAATGCATAACGCGAATTGGCGGCTGCTTCGTCACTCTATCGCCGGACGAATCTCTAAAGTCACAGCCGATTTCACGGGACGACATTATCTCCAAACTCCAAGACGTGGAAATGTCGGTTGAAGGCGCTGGGGAAGCATTTCACAGTGATCTACATGTATTCACTCAGTGATGGCCAAAAATGTATTGCGGGTATTGGCATTTTGCAATACTATTTAGAGATAAATTTAGAGAAGCCGCTTTTAAGCTATTTGTGGAAGGCGTCCACTGGGAGAAATACTTTACTGCAAGCACTCGTGGGTATTGCAATACATACTGCAGCGACGCCGAGTGTTGCAGTAAGTATTTTCCAGCGATCCCCAGAATCCTTTCAAAGTCGTTCCGCAAAGGTCGTCCTCCAATTGAACACCTCGAGCATTTTGGCGCCAACTTCGGCATCACGGCTGGCCACGACAGCGCGAGCCCTCAAAGGCGCGCGAATCTGACAGCGCCCTGGCAGCCAGCTCTCACTTTCAATTTTTCCTCGAACACATGGCTCTCCGCTCAAGCTCCTTTTCAATCGACAGCGTCCCTGAAGACGTGTGGTTCTAGCGATGAAGAGCAGTGGATCAGTGGAGTAAGGAGCAAAGTATTGTGGTAGTATTGGAAATTCGTCGGGTATTGCAGTATGTATTGGAGGTGAGCATGGTAGTTGCAGTACATACTGGAAGTTTTTAAGTTTCTTGAAATGCCCAGCAATGTATTTTTGGCCATCACTGATTCACTGACCTGGGCGCGATACTTGACGCAAGCGACTCCACTAACGCGCGCATCAGCATCCAGAACTACGAAGAAGATTTCCAGGTGCTGGAAGCGATCCACGGCAGTCACGGTCGACGAGTTCTATACTTCGACTATCATCTAGCTGCGCCAGTGATCAGACCTTCGACTTCTTTTCCAAGCAATTGCAACGGTTGGTGCTTCTACTGGGGGATTCTTCGGATCTGAGCCACGAGATGGGGAAACGATGGTCAGAGCTTCGCATAAACAACATCGAGTTGTTCGTGTCGGAGGTCGACAAGTCACTCACATTGCTGCAGCCAACGGAAACGGAAAATTTGCTCACGTTGCTCCACAGAGAACTGCAAAGCAGTCGCTATACAACTTCCCAGCTCGAAATCATTCATAAGGCGTGCGACGAGGCTTGCTCAAATCATTCTGAGACCGTCTTCCGGGCACTTCCTGAGTGGTTTATCGGGTGGTGTGAACTAGAAAACGAGGTCGCTATTGCTCGAGGCGGGTACGGGGAGGTTTCGAAGGCGAAGTGGCTGAACTCCGACGTTATCGTCAAAAGGGTGATCTTCGACGCGGACCGAAAGAACCGAGGAGAGCAACGACGCGTGTTTGAACATGAAGTGGCGCTGTGGTTTAGTGAAGCTGCCACATCGGAACGACGTTCTTCGTCTGTGAAGAAGCCACGAACGGTTTCCTGAACAAGTACGGGAACGATCACCCGTCGGAAGTCTGGACGATGCTGTACGAGGCAGCGTTGGGGCTCGAGAACCTTCACGCGCGTGGCATCGTCCACTGAGACCTCAAGGGTGACAACATTCTCGTCGGTGGTGTGGGAAAGCGAAGCTCACGGACTTCGGGTTGAGCGAGCGCGGCAGACCAATGCAAGAGATCTGAGGCTATCCGCTGGGTGGCGCCGGAATGTTTGGTAGGCGAGAAGGCTTCATACGCCTCCGACATCTATTCGCTGGGCATGTGTATCATCCAGGCTGTGAGTAGAAAGCTGCCGTGGGGCAACCAGGTTGACAATTTCGTTGTGGAGCGTCGTGTGGACAACAAAGAGCTGCCGCAGCGTCCTCCCGAATTCACGGATGCGCAGTGGCAGGATGTGCAAGTTTGAGTCTTCGCGGCGGATGAAGCCTCTATTGGTGGTGCAGCGACTGAAACTATTCGTGCAGGACCCAAGTGCGGATGTTGCCGGAGCGGCTACCACGGTACAACTCAAGTTCTGGACAAGTCGGTCGACGACATTGATGCTCGGCATGAAGCAGGGGTGAACACTTGGGAAAACAAGCAGCACGCCACATCTACGAGCTGCTGGTGACTCGTATCGAGGATATTAATACCGACAAGCACCATGATCGTGCAGCGCTGCGAAATTGCTTGGATGCGACCGTTGTGGCCGCGCACACGTGGTTCACAGGCCTGGGGACGGACCAATCGACGATGGACTTGGTGACGACAATTTTACGAGGACTCGCATGCCATCGTCAAGTGGATCGAGTGCTCGCAGAACATTTCGTTGTGCCGACTAGCGAGCTGCACAATTGGGCGGACAAGTACTCTGACATGATGCAAGCAGGCGGATGCTGAACAAGGAGGAGAAGGAAAGGCTTTCGTATATTCGTCTTGATCATACATGTACTGTAGGTATGTGGCGAAATCGCAGCCCATATCAAATTCAATGCTCGTTTCGCACGGAACGTATTTCTTGTGACGATAGGGTATATATCCGAGCCATGCTGTTCTCTTTTTCAATCATTGGAAAAGCTAACCCGTAGTTGCCTGCATTTACAAGTTGGTTGACTTTTTACCACGATACTTGCTGAATTTTGCGGCACTGTGTCGGGCCATCGCCCACTGTCTTCTCTGTTGTAAAACACTCATTTCACCGTAAGCCGACTTTAGCAGCTACCAAACTCAACTAATAGTAGAAAATAGCAGCAGCGGTCCTGGGAACGTTAGTTTGCAAGTGCCGAGAGGCAACTTGAAAAGAAGCTGCACTAAAACAGTCCGAGAGGATGCCACGAGGACACACGACCAGAACGAAGTTGCAAAGAGGGAGAAACTCTGCTCCGTCTGATATAAGAACCATTACGTTGCTGTCGTCCACAATGACGACCAAATCTCGCTTCTAAGGATGTCTATGCACTTACTCCTGTGAACTTGCACTCTCCATCTTTACAGGGAACCATCCAGCCAACGGTTTGTGTAGCGGCTGCAGCGACGCTGTTAAATAACCTCACGCGAGAGGCGTCTCAGTCTCAGTCCGAGTCGTCCAGAACCGAAGTGGCACTGGTGGAAACGGTGCTCGCCCCTCCTGGTCCTCGTACTGCTGTTGTTGCTGCTGCTCGAGCTGCTGGCGCTCGAATTCCACTTGCACGTGCAGCTGCCGCCGCTGCATGTCGAGGTCCAGGCTCATCTCGTGCTCGTCGAGTGACTGTCGTCGCTGCTGCTGCTGCTGCTGCTGGAGCGCGAACTGGCCCACGAGCTGCGCGAGCTGCTGGATCTCGGCGCGTGCGCCGTTCACCTGCGTCTGCATGTTGTTGACTATGACTTGCAGCTCGTGCACCTGCTTGCGCGAGGCCTTCTTGGAGAGGTGGTGGAGCTTGTGCGTCCTGGAGGGCGACGCGGCCGAGGCGCCGGCGCCACTGTGTTTGGCTCTGCATCGCGGCGTGGGTCTCCACCCGCTGCTGCTGCTGCTGCTGTCAGTTGGGTCGGCGAAGAGCATGGCTGTCTCGTCGAGGTCCATGGGCGCGTTGAGCCCGAGTGCGTCCAGTGCGGAGAGGCTGTCGTCGAGGCGGCGGCCCTCGAGGTCAGCGAGGTCGGCGAAGTCAGCGGGCGGGCGGTCCAGACCGGCGGGCAGCGCGAAGGCGGGCAGCTCGTGCTCGTAGAGGGCGGCGTAGCAGCCTCCGTCCATTTGTTTGGTTTTGCCGTGTGTGAGATGCGTGCCGTGCGTGTTGAAGCTGGCGGATTGGGTTGTGACAGCGGGCGGCCGTTCCGTTCGTTTTCGTCAGCCAGTACCGTGATTCAGAGTGGGACGGCTCCCTCCACGAAAGGGCGGCTACGGTACTGTACCGTGCTGTACTGCGCCTCAATGCGTCGCGCGGCGCTTTTCGGACTGCTGCAGCTGCACTTGATCCCCACCGAGAGTCGAAGCGGCCGACGGCTGGCTGCAACGCGCAGGTTCCTCTTTCGCGCGGCGTTGTGTGTTCCACAGCTCCGGCAGCAGCTCCGCGATGGGGAGACTGCATCTTTTTCCAGCTATATGCATGCGGCTCCCAGCCAACGGCGCGGTGCGGCGGTCGGTCGTCCTCGTGCACCACTCGACTCTTGCGCGCTGTATGCTGCCCACGGCGACGCCGATCGGTTGGAAGTTCAACGTGACTCGTCGCGCGTGTTTATATAGCCGAATGGTAACAGAACAGAAAGAGGTCCTGTTGCGTGCGATGGTCGGTCGGCGTGGTCGGCGGTAAGCATATGGCGATTTGTATGCAGCCAGATTCCCGCGACTTCATTCTCTGTCCCCGCACAAGGCTAGACGCCGCTAATACTTTTTCAGCCGAGCCTTGGCAAGGGGGCCCGGATAGCCGTCTCGCTTGCTTGCTGCGTTTGCTCGTGGCTCCCAATCACTGGGCCAGTGAATGGCGAGCCGGGTACCCGCGTCCTACGAAATCAGAAAGTGATGGGGTCTTTCGATTGTCTGACGGTGGTGCAGGGTGAAGAACGGGTGTCACCGTTTGGCGGCGATCCGATTGCAGACGCAATGCTATTGCTCTTGTTCGTAATCGACTAATCGAGTCGTCGTCGTTGAGCGCGCTGCTCGACGGCGGGTACGCCTGGACGATTGTGGGGGTGCGGTAGCTCAGACTTTTTTTAGTGCTGACATACAGGCACTTGGTTCAGGCTGTGAATCGGCACTCATGAAGAGACTAGTACTAGCGGTGTAGCCACGCGTTAACCAGGCGCACGATGATGAGAGGGATCCCGGCAGTCGACATCAGCGATCTAGCGAAGGTCACAGTGAAACAGCGAATCAATGGGTTTGAGGCGGATTTTGTTTGGGAGTGTGCGGCCGAAAGGGTTATCGGTGCACACATGTAAGTCCAAATAAATCGAGTACGCTCTTGAAATGGCAGCATTCATGTGTGCTCAATAACATGTAAATTTCAAACTGTTCACTGAGCCCCCAAGCGCAGTGTTGATGATCTTTCTTTCTGACATGTCAGTACTGTACAAAACAAAGAAAATGTGCGCGCTCAGCTCCAACACTTGCTCAGTTTCTGTCGAATGGATATTGCAAGACGAAGCTGCTGGTCAAACGGTCTTGAGGCGCCCTGCACCACCGTCAGACAATCGAAAGATCCTATCAACCAGCGTGCCGCCTTATTACTTTCTGGTTTCATAGAACGGCACCGGCCCAAAGCGAGGCCCTGAAAACTTTTCAGTGAAAATGATTAGAGAGGGGCGGGAACAAACGGTATACAAATCGCCATATGCTTACCGCCGACCACGCCGACCGACCATCGCACGCAACAGGACCTCTTTCTGTTCTGTTACCATTCGGCTATATAAACACGCGCGACGAGTCACGTTGAACTTCCAACCGATCGGCGTCGCCGTGGGCAGCATACAGCGCGCAAGAGTCGAGTGGTGCACGAGGACGACCGACCGCCGCACCGCGCCGTTGGCTGGGAGCCGCATGCATATAGCTGGAAAAAGATGCAGTCTCCCCATCGCGGAGCTGCTGCCGGAGCTGTGGAACACACAACGCCGCGCGAAAGAGGAACCTGCGCGTTGCAGCCAGCCGTCGGCCGCTTCGACTCTCGGTGGGGATCAAGTGCAGCTGCAGCAGTCCGAAAAGCGCCGCGCGACGCATTGAGGCGCAGTACAGCACGGTACAGTACCGTAGCCGCCCTTTCGTGGAGGGAGCCGTCCCACTCTGAATCACGGTACTGGCTGACGAAAACGAACGGAACGGCCGCCCGCTGTCACAACCCAATCCGCCAGCTTCAACACGCACGGCACGCATCTCACACACGGCAAAACCAAACAAATGGACGGAGGCTGCTACGCCGCCCTCTACGAGCACGAGCTGCCCGCCTTCGCGCTGCCCGCCGGTCTGGACCGCCCGCCCGCTGACTTCGCCGACCTCGCTGACCTCGAGGGCCGCCGCCTCGACGACAGCCTCTCCGCACTGGACGCACTCGGGCTCAACGCGCCCATGGACCTCGACGAGACAGCCATGCTCTTCGCCGACCCAACTGACAGCAGCAGCAGCAGCAGCGGGTGGAGACCCACGCCGCGATGCAGAGCCAAACACAGTGGCGCCGGCGCCTCGGCCGCGTCGCCCTCCAGGACGCACAAGCTCCACCACCTCTCCAAGAAGGCCTCGCGCAAGCAGGTGCACGAGCTGCAAGTCATAGTCAACAACATGCAGACGCAGGTGAACGGCGCACGCGCCGAGATCCAGCAGCTCGCGCAGCTCGTGGGCCAGTTCGCGCTCCAGCAGCAGCAGCAGCAGCAGCGACGACAGTCACTCGACGAGCACGAGATGAGCCTGGACCTCGACATGCAGCGGCGGCAGCTGCACGTGCAAGTGGAATTCGAGCGCCAGCAGCTCGAGCAGCAGCAACAACAGCAGTACGAGGACCAGGAGGGGCGAGCACCGTTTCCACCAGTGCCACTTCGGTTCTGGACGACTCGGACTGAGACTGAGACGCCTCTCGCGTGAGGTTATTTAACAGCGTCGCTGCAGCCGCTACACAAACATTCATATAACCTGCTTTCCATTAAAGATGGAGTTAAGAAATCAACTAAACAAACGTATTCAGTAGATACATTCTGGTTTCCATGGTGGCAGATGCTGCAATGCTGAGAGTCACAACACTATTGGTACTTATAGGATATGCCAAGAATCTTGGCTTTATCGTCCATCTTGGGCCAAGATGGACGATAAAGCTCTGTGCATTGGTGTCGTAACTTACGAGTAAGTTCCGTAGGACTATCTGGATACCTGTATAAACATCATCGCTGCTTACTTGGCCTTCATGGCCGTGTTAATCCAAGGAAGCGCAGACGACACGCGCGAGTAGATGGCAGGGGAGCCCTTCACGCCGCAGCCGCTGCCGCCGCTCACCAGACCGACCAGAACATCGCCACTGGCGCTCTCCTTGACGAACGGGCCACCGGTGTCGCCCTCGCACGGAGACTTGCCCTGCGCGCCGCCCGCGCACACCTGCGAGTTGTCGACGGTGGACTTGGTCACCTTGCTGCAGTCCTGGTTGCTCCACACCTGCTGGCTCAGGCTCTGCAGCTCCTCAGCGCCCATGCCCTTAGGAGGTGCCGCGGTGAGACCCCAGCCCCTGGCGGTTGCCCACATGCCGTTCGTAATATCCGCACCACTCGGAGAAGGCAGCTTCACTGGCTTGTACTTGCTGGGCTTGGCTAGCGTCAGCAGTGAGAAGTCGTTGGCGAGCGTGTTCTTGTTGAAGTGCGGGTGGTTCTGCACCTTCACGACCTTGATCTCGTCACCGTCCTCGCCACCGTTGATGTAGTGCGCACCCACCGACACGAAGTTGGCGGAAGCCGTGGTCGTGCACGACGCGGTCGTGAGCACGTGGGTGGGCGAGATCAGAGCTCCGCCGCAGAAGCTGAAGTCATCGGGGGACTTGGGGTCAATAGTGGAGCGGAGGCCAGTCGTGTACGTCTTGGAGCCCTGCGGAACCTTCTGACCGCCGAGGATAGCAGACACGGAGCCGATGAGGACCGATGCGGAGATGAGGGTGGAAAGAACCTTCATGTGTATCGCTTAACGGGGTGCGAAGTGATATGCGAGTCGTGTGCAGTTTACAGTGAAACGAAGAATGAGAATGACATGAAAAGTAGCGTGTGGATTACATGTAGCTTTGGCAGGACCTGAGAATCTTCGGGAGAGGGACGACCGGTACAGTGCAACTTGGACTGCAACATCTGCTGTCGTCCGTTGCAGTACATGTACAAAACATTGGAGGTCACACATGTCGTGCCTTCCGGTGTCTTATGTTTATGGGATTGATTTGAAAACGTGCGGTCAACTTTTTCTTCAGCATGATTCATGCTGAAGTTTTCCTCATGCTGCATGAAGAAAATAAGTGCGGTTCACGCAATTGAACGATGGCGACCGATTGCAGTGGGTTCACTGCTCTCCAGAAACATGAGGGTCCATCACAGGATTGGTACTACATGCACAGGAGTCCAACATTCGTATAGAGAACTGTAGGTATAATACCCTGTCCCGTTCATATTTTATAAAATCTAATAAAACCCTAAGTTTTGGTCGATTTTGCTTTGGTTTTTACCGAATAAACTCGGACCAAACAGAAAATGACATTTTAATACTTGTATATTTTCTGTTTCTCAAGCGTGTAGTGTAGATTTTAATCTAGTGTAGATTTTACTACACTCTGAACCCAAAAGAAAAGGTGTACACTCCCAAGTATTTTTATTTAATTTTCGTACGCGCATTCGCTGTCGAGAACTTCACCACATCCAGCTTCCGGTACGTCCCAATCCCTCTGCCGATCCATTATGGTCTTCCATGTGCTAATAACAAGGTACTTTTCTTAGGTACGCAAACCGAATAGAATTGAGGAAATTCATTACTTAAGTACAGAGCAGAATTGATTGTGGGGGTACAGTAACAGCAATTCTCTTCAGCAGGGAGCGCAGCTCATGCAGCGACGCGATGTACTGTACCGGTATCTCATTACGAGATATCCTCACCCGTATATCTGATTGTATCCGGATAAGGATCGATATCGTTCAGAGACAAAATTGAGGAAGACCCCTCTCACTGAGACCACATGTGCAGAGAGCTCTCGCTGTTCGTATTGTTTGTGGGCACAATGGACGACAGCAAATCTTGCATTGTAGCCCTCTCCCTACAATTCTCGCGCGTTCCTGACTGGAAGTAACGTGAATTGAACGTTACGCTGCGATTCACCGTCGATTTGTCATTCTTCGTCTTACCGCCAACTGCACAAAGCTTTCTCAGTACTTCGCCCCAATCAAGCAACTCACATGAAGGTTCTTTCCACCCTCATCTCAGCATCGGTCCTCATCGGCTCCGTGTCTGCTATCCTCGGCGGCCAGAAGGTTCCGCAGGGCTCCAAGACGTACACGACCGGTCTCCGCTCTACCATTGACCCCAAGTCCCCCGATGACTTCAGCTTCTGCGGCGGAGCTCTGATCTCGCCCACCCACGTGCTCACGACCGCCTCGTGCACGACCACGGCCTCCGCCAACTTCGTGTCGGTGGGCGCGCACTACGTCAACGGTGGCGAGGACGGCGACGAGATCAAGGTCGTGAAGGTGCAGAACCACCCGCACTTCAACCAGGACACGCTCTCCAACGACTTCGCCGTGCTGACGCTGGCCAAGCCCAGCAAGTACAAGCCGGTGAAGCTGCCGGCCCTGGCGGCGCCGACATTCGCAGCGGCATGTGGTCGACGTCTATGGGCTGGGGCCTCACCTCGGCCCCTCCCAAGGGTATGGCTTCCGAGGAGCTGCTGAGTCTGAGCCAGCAGGTAGTGAGCAACGACGCCTGTCGCAAGATGCTCAAGTCCACGACCATCGATAACTCGCAGGTTTGCGCCGGCGGCGTGCAGGGCAAGTCTCCCTGCCAGGGCGACACCGGTGGCCCGTTGATCAAGGAGAACGCCCGTGGCGACGGTGACGATGTTCTGATCGGCCTGGTGAGCGGCGGCAACGGCTGCGGCGTGAAGGGCTCGCCTGCCATCTACTCGCGCGTGTCGTCGGCGCTCCCGTGGATTAACACGGCCATGAAGGCTAAGTAAGAACCGATTGAGTTTATCTACAGCTTTGTGAAGCAAGCGGGTATCACCATACAATGCGGAACTCATGAGTCCAATAAACAAAGTCTTCCAAATTCCTCCGATTCGATGTCATGTCACTACCGGTAGTCATTCAAAAGAGTGACGACGTGCCTGACCTCACGGTCTCAGTTTGATCCTCAAATATCCCAGCAAGATGCTGAGTCGCTCTGCTGTCCGAGCTCGCGGTTTATTTGTCTCTCGTCTCCAAAATTCTATCGGTCGTCACCCCGCCGCTAAGACCGCAGCTCGCAGCTTTTCCAGTCCCCCCGACAGAGAAAACTCGTCCAGGTTCAAACGAGCCTACAATTTAGTTACGGAACTGTGGAATCGCTCGCACCCGCGACTTCCTGTGCTGCAGGAGTGGCAGGAGAAGGGCGTGTTCATCGATTCTTTGAGCGCTACGGGTCAGGTTTGGCTGTTCCTTCACTTGCACCTGCCCAAGAAGACGACGGTCGACCTCGTGGAATTCACGGAGGGCGCTCGCATCGCCACAGAAGCGAACCTCCGGGCCATGAACAGCGCCGCGTTCCCGGAATTCCTGGCGGGGAAGAAGAACAGCTCGTCCGACGTGGCGGACAGACTGCAGCAGTACACGACGCCCGCATACTACAACCAAATGGCACTGAGGGTCAAGAAGAACTACTTGCAACGCAACTTCTACGTCGAGTGCGAGGAGCTGATTGTCGAGAAGGCGCAGCTCGCGGGGGTGGGTTATCGACGTCTCACGGAGAAGCAGTACGAGGACTTGGTGGCCTTCAAGAAGCCGCCGGCAAAAAGGTTTTCGGATGCCACAATCGAACACTTGCAGCTTTATCTGGACGTTTCGACCGTCGAGGCTTTGAACGTTGTGCGCCTTGACGGCAAGACGAATTACGTGCAGAACGAGAATGTCTATCGAGTGGTGTTTGAGTCCCGCGTGACGGACCCGGAGGAAGTTGACTGGCGCATTGAGAACATGTTCATCATTGAGCAGAAGGCCGTCCAACGGCCTTAGGAGGCAGAAATCAATGTTTGCTGTATCGAGCAGAGAAATGGAAATCCCAACAAAGCGCAACACGTGAAGTAAACAAATATGATAACACTTGCAGTCTGCAGACTGGTATCATCGTGCATTTTGAAGAGCAAAACAATAACAATCTCTTTCAACAATAACGTACAAAATTCGCCTAAATCACTTATGGTTGGCATCTGCAATCCGTTTTGAAGTGTGAGAAGCTTAAAATCCAAAATGAGCTTGCCAAGATAGCACCGTGACTGATTCTTGGTGTCGAAAAAAACTTCTATGAAGGCTTCCATAAGGGCCTTTAAAACAATAGCAAAACACCCTAATGAGCCGCAAAATGTTAATCTTAGCCCTTGCTTCCAGCCGCAAGGGGCTCTCATATCGGTGCCGGCATTTTGGTCTCCGCTCGCTTATCCACTGCCAGATCCAGTTTGAACGGCGTCGCCTTGGTAATCTGCCAATCCACCAGATGCGCTCTTGATACGTCTGAGTAGAAACTCCAGTCAAAGGTGGTTTTCAACGTGTGGCGGGTAGGATGTTCGTCTCCGTCGCTTCTGAACGCCAGCAAGTGCTCCGTGGTCACAAACCGCACCTTCATGCAGAGCGCCTCCTTCATGTGGTACATACTGTACGTCTCATTCTTCTGGTCCACTGCCTCGTCCGAATACTCGTACTCAGCCTCTGCAAGTCTGGCGTCGTCCACTTCCAGCTTCTCCAGCTTAAACCTCGTGCCCACTGGCAAGTGCAGGGCTTGTCGTTGCGCGTCCAATTTAGCGGCCCACTTGTCAATACACTGCTGGTTGGCCACCTCGTCCAGTGACGGTGAAACTTGTCCAAGGTTATGAGCCCCCTCTAGTGCGTAGATCTGGCGCATCACAACGTGAGCAGCTTGCGTGGCGCCGGCCAGGAAATCTGGAAGCTCGATGGGCTGATCGGGTGGGATGAGGCAAACCAGGTACATGAATACCCGATCTCGCAGCGTGGCGCTGTGGGCGAAGTAGCGGCTGAGCGGGGAGGACGCGCTGTCCAGTTGCAGGATCTGGTTGTACGCCAGGAAGGTGCGCGCCGCCAGGTGCAGCACCTTGGCCCGAGCCATGACGTACTTGGTGACCCTCGGACTCGTCAGGAACGTCCTGGTCTGCAGCTGCAGCACTTGGCTTGAAGCGGGTGATGAAGCATGATGCACTGCAGACAGCCGGGCTGCCACCGCGACGCCACGTGCACTACCCGACCGACGTAGAACGGATAAGAGCATTATACCTACAGCTACGCTCTGCCGCCGACTTGTTGCGAACTGAGCTGAATTCTGAAGAGCTCGGGTAGAACCGGTGCATTCTGTTGTCCAAAGTCCCCCACGTCATCCACACGTCTTGCCAGCAGGATATAGGCACCATGCGCGCTCTCCCGAGACGTGTCGTGGCCGGAGGCTGTAGGGTGGCTACCCAGCGTAGAACCCCCCTCCCCTGTTACGTCAACTACCAACGTCGGCACTTTGCATCGTCGTCGAATGGTGACGAGTCCCCCCCTGAAGGAATTCGAGAGGTTCTCGCCACGCTGGACAAGATTCGAGCGCGCAAGGACGTTTTCAAGGAATACAAGAAGCAGGACGTGTTTGCTCCGTCGGATATGAGCTGGATGGCCAATCGCTTGATGTTCTACCACCTCAACCGACCGCAGCACACGCAGTTGGATGTGGTCGAGTTCCTACAAGGTGCCAAGTATGCGATAAAGACCACGGGGACGGCCATGTACTCGAGAGAATTCGCAGACTTTCTGGTGCGGGAGAGGGCGGCGCCCGGAGCGTTTGAACCGGACTGTGACGCTGCTAAGATGCAGCAGCAGACGCTTGATCCGATCAGCTATGCCGCGTTCAAGGATTTCGTGCTGGAGTACGAGAGCATCGGTGCTGGCTCTGTGGTGAAAGAGATTGAGGTGCACAGTGCCCACTTGGAGAGTGTGCAGTACGAACGAGTGCCGAAGAGGTCAACGACGAACTCCTCCGGCGCCAAGGTTCTGGGCGTCCCTGTCCATGAGCGACTCAAGCTGGCGGTGCTGTTCGACACCACGGAACACTCGAGTTTGACGCACCCGGACTTGGAAAAGGAAGGACAAGGCGCTGTGCGGAATGTTGTACAGCGCGAAAAGTCAATCTGGCAGTTTGAATCGAATGTAACAACGCCCGAAGATATCGACTGGATCATTAATCCGGTGCAAATATCCATACGCGACTAGTCGAGCACGAATGATTCAACGAAAGCGAGTTGATGAGCATGGGGTGAACTGACGTAAATTGGAGTACAAAGTGAAAATGCTATTTCGGGTCAGGGGTGGGAACGTGAACTTGGACTTGCAATAAATTTACTACATCTAGGAGTGGCAAACTCATTTGTGGTTACAACTGCTAGTTGTGGAATTGATCTGAATCAGATCATCTGAACGAATCCACTCTAGCAGAAGTTGACATGAATATTCAGCTGATCAGAGGAACATGAACCAGATAAAGCAGCATAAACGACAAGTGTCATTGTGCAAGGTTGCGAGCGAGATCAAATCAGCTTACAAAGAGGTTAAGGGATAGTCAAACGCGTTTCTTCACTCACGTGGAGGCCACTCTCCTCAAGACGGCCAAGCTTTGCAGTCATCACATCAAAAACTGAGGTGCTCGGCATGAACACACTTCAGATTCCTTCTACAAAGTGGTGATAAATACCACATAAAGAGGATAAGCTTACTGTAACCCACACCTACGCATATCTCCGATTCCCGAATACTTCAAGTGAGAACAGTGAGTCACTTGACAAGAAGCGCCTCGAGGATTTGCTGGTACTCATGGGCATAGCTGATGCAAAGTAGTCGAAGAGCGAATTTCGATGTTGAAGAGCGATCTTCGAGGAGGGCGTGTTGGAATGCATATTCAAGTTCAAGACCTGGCCCAAGCTGTAAGCTTGACAGGAGATTCATGGATGCGCAGATGAGATCGTAGTGGGAATAGGCTTGAATCCGAGAGTGTTGGTAGGAGCTCGAGAGCAAAGCATCAAAACTCCAAATAATTCAGTATTCATTTTACCTACTCATAGGCAAGTGGCTCGGATCGGATCCATATCACAACACAGCTCACTGCTGCGTGAGTTAAAATTCCAAAACCGCATTGGTGCAATATCACATCAAATGTTGATATTCCGAGCTGTCGTATACGGATAGGAGCTGTCACTCCGTTCGTTGCCTTTTCTTTTCAAGTCGACGCTCCTTGGTCTCGTTCCGTTTCTCTATCCGCCGTGCTCGAGCTGTTTTACCGTCGACAAGCTCAAACTGCTGCAACCAGCGCGAAGTTCGAGGTGTCACGGACGAAAGTGGATGGGTTAATCCACTAACTGCCGCGTTGGCTGGCTGGGTTATACCACTAGCTGCCACGTTGGCTTGCTCTCCTGTCGACGTGACTGCAGGTACTCCTTGCCCCAAAAGCTGCCGGAGTGCATTTCTGACCTTCCTGGCCATAGGAGGACGCCAAAGCCTCACCGCAGCTGTTCCAGTCGTTCCATGCCCAAAAAGTGCTCGAGGCGCATTAATGACCTTTCTGGCCGTCAGAGGACGCGGCGTGTAGACTGCGCGTGGAATAACCTCCGTTTCTTCGCTTGATTTCAGCTTCGTAAATCCGATCTCTTTCTTGACGGCTTGCGTCGGCCTCATTCGTTCTTGTTGTCTCTTCACCTGCTTCTCGAGGGATCCACTCTCCTTTTTTGCTAAAAGTTGTTTTGCCATAGCCCCGCCGTCACGACAGTGTGCGTGCTGTTGTATCACATACCCGTCGGCGGCTTTGACAGCAAAGAGCAGAAAGATGACCCGAGTGGTGCCAATCTGCTTGAATTGCTGCAAGGCTGGCGGGTCTACTATCTATGAAATGCTCGCTGTAAGCGAAAAGTTTATTGAAGCCTTCAAAGTCGAAAATCCTGGGTTCTTTCCTCCGTGCTGACGTGCCGAATCTTTCATCATCTGGACTCTCTGTGATAACGGTATCAACTCACCATGGCAACACTTGCATTGCATTTCCTCCAGCAACTCGCCCTCTTCATCGTCCTCTTCACCGTCCAGTTCAATAATCTCCACCGTTTTCTTGGTCGCGGGCACAGAACTCTTAGCCAAATCATTTGCGGCGACAGCATCCGAACTTGGGGCTTTCGTCTCGACGCTAGCTGCAGAGGACTCACAAATCACACAAACTGGCGTATCACAACTCATCTCTTTGCCTTTCGTCGAAAGAGTAGCCATTGGATAAGTAATCCGGCAGCAAGAGCACTGTCTGGATGCTGGAGGTCCGCTCCCCTTGTGCAGCAAAACTGCCTCCTTCATCTTCTTTAACCGCTGCTCCAACGGAGTCAGCTTCCCCTTGCAACTCCTACAGCACTCGTCTCCCTCGTCTCTACGTCCACCTCCAGAATCAACACTCTTCACGGACCCATCCATCTCCCTCTTGACACCTCCCACGCTCTTGTTCGCGGCTCGAACTGCCCAGTAGCACATGTAGCAACGCGGCTCCGGCCACGACTGGCGTCTGCTTTCGTCCGTCAGAGCCACCAGCGGATACGTGATACGGCAGCAGCAGCACTGCCTCGACAGAGGAGGGCTCTTGCCACTGCATTGACTCGCAGCTATGCGCATCGCCTTGAGTCTCTCGACCAACGGCGTCAAGTATCCTCTACAGTTCCTGCAGTGCTCTTCTTCGGTGTTAACTCCGCCGTTTCTAGTCGCCTTGAAGCCTCCAGTAGCTCGATCGGTAGCATTTACTTTGGCATTTACTGCTGATATCGAATTAATCTGCTGCGTCTTATTGTTCTCTTGTTGAGCGACTTTTGCAGTTTTGGGGACATGATGCAATTTCGACTGGTTCTCACCAACGACGGCGCTTCTGACGGCCGCGGAGACGGCGATGTGGAGCTCAATATCTTGGGTCTCATCTAGACTGTCCAGGTCATCGTTCTCCGTAGAGAATCCGTCATCGTAGGGCGCCAGGGCCGGCGCGTCGATTGCCAGCGACGTCCTCGGGTCGACCATTATTGACTTGCACGGTTTTGGAGCTCTGTGATTGGATGGAAATAAAGACATGGCTACGTTTGTGGCGTTTTGGAAAAGTTTTGAAAAGTTGGGTTATTTATACATGTAGCAACATTTTGTTAGAGCGACTCGAACCTCAACTTGTTGCACACCAAGCCGATGTTAGCTTCCACTTGTTCGCTCAAGGATGAGGAACAACGCAATCTAGAGCATTTCATCGCCCTATACTGGTTTGACATGTGAATTGGTTCCCGATGAAATATGTTGATGGAGAGGCGCACTCACGAAGACCTAGTTGAAGTTCTCGACCGGTTGAGTCGGTGTGAACGCCGTGCGGCGAGGCCGTCGCGATATACACCCAGAGTATCACGCAGAAATGATACGTGTGAGTAGGCTACTGCTGTGAACCATGTTTTTCGCGATGGTTAGACATTGTTAGGCACCCAATTCATTGGATTGGGGGTGCCTTCCAAAATGGGAAGCTGAGAGGGATCAACAAAGGTGAGAGGCATCAACAATGTTGGGGATGCCGCCTCGACATCGCGAATGTGTAGGTCGAAGCCGTTGCTCTCAACCGCGTTAGGAGGAGCGAACCACACCTTTTCACACGTATCTAGTCAATCCGATACTGATAGGCCTGTTGCATTGAAGTGCGTTCCGTCCGCATGTCTATCATGGCAGACTTGCTATCGCATCGAGCGCCGAGCAACGCCAGCCTCTCATCGCCGACTCGGTCGCGTGTTAAACGCGCGCAGCACCTGTTTGGAGTGCTGGCGTACCCATCAGGTGCCGCGCGAGCACAAAGGGCGTGGTGGCAACAACTACGTTTTCTCGCGCATGCTACGCAGCAATCCGTGCGCAGCTTGGACATCTTTCGCCAGCGGAGCTCCAAGCCGCCACTTCACCGCTGTTGGTTGGTAGTCACGAGTGTTTCACCCTGCAATGTCGTCATAGATCGGATACTATGCGGGCATTGTTGACTGGAATCCATCAGTAACCACAGCCAACCTCGCCGGTCAAGACACGCAGTGTTGGTCAAATTGGGTGGCGCTGGACGCCGCGCGTGTCTAGTAGATCGCTTCTCGAACTTGCCAGACGCGGCGGTATTCGGCTGCATTTCTCGCTCAAACGATGTGGGGCTGTCAGAGTCGTGCAGTTCGGGGCTGCGCTGGACTGTGCAAGACTGCCATTCTGCTTTTTGCCTCGCGTCGCCCAAATCTCCAAGCAAAGTCGCTATGACTGCAGCTCTCATTTCTCCGGGACGCATCATCGTCCGCGTGCTCCAGGTCGTGTGCCCGATCATCGCGATGATCTTCTTGTCGCTCGGGTCGATCGAGTTTTCGTCGGGTCAGCTCAGCAGCGGGTCGGCCATCTTCTCGAACATCGCGTGCTACTCGGCTGCGGTGTGTGGCTTCTACTACGCGGTGGCTCTGGGGGTGTTGAAGCTTACATCAAGCGCACCGAAGGTGCTGTACCAGCGCCTTGTGGACGCTGTGCTGGCCATCGCACTGCTGGTCGCGGGCATCGTGCACTCGACCTCGACGCTGGTCAAGGACTGCTCGTCGTACAACACCATGTTCGAGACCTACCATGGTTCAGCGCTCTTCCGCTGCGGCGACATCACCGTGTCGGTCGTGCTCACGTTCGTGACGTGTGTGCTGTTCCTGGTGACACTCGTGTGGAGCTTCGCTCGTGACACCTGCAAGTCGGTCAAGGGCGACAATCTCGAGACTGCTCTGGCCCAGGAGGAGGCGAACGCTGCCATCAACGGCTACGAACAAGCAACAACCCCGGGCAAGAAGGCCTCTAGTGATGCGGTTTCCGAGCAGGTGGACCTGCAGCACCCAGTTCTCAAGCTCACTCGTCGCTGCGTGAGACTGCTGCAGTTCGCGTGCTCCTTGGTGGCCTTTATCCTGTTCGTCGCGAGCTACAAGCCGTACTATTCGGGCCAGTACGTGAGCCCCGCCGCCACCTACGTCATTCTGATGAGCTACAGCGGCTGGCTGTACGCTCTGTGGCATTCGGTTGCCGTGGAGACCCTGAAGCTGTCACGACGTCCGAGGGTGGGCGTAGAGCGTCTGATGGATGTTCTGGTAGCAGTGCTGCTCCTTGTGGCTGGTATCATCTTTGCCGTCTCGTCACAGGTGACGGACTGCGAAGACACGAGCGCAATGCTGGAGACGTACCATCTCGGTACCACGCTCTACCGATGCGGCAACATGGACAGTGGTTATATCTTTGCGTTCGTGGCGGTGGCCTTGTACGTGATCACTTTTGCGCTGAGCTTCCTGTACCGCTCGGCTTCTAGTAACTCGACGGATGAGACGACGGAAGTGGGTCAGCAAGTGTAAGTTGGATGGGTGTATTGTTCTCGAGTAGGTTGGCTCTCCGATTGAAAGCTTGCACTGTAGTGGAGATACTTTCAGACGTAACATCTGAATAACACGAGAATTCACTCCTAACACGTTTGTGGAATACTTAGTACCACAGCTCGCTGACAAATTCTACATCTATGCGCTTTAGAAGCCATTCTGCGAAGGAAGTAGAAGAATCTATTGCCGGTAACTCGGCCTCGCTACGCAAACTTGTCGTATACAATTCTATCATGGGGGGTATCCCGGAAGTTGCCAATGTGTGTAAAGAAAAAAAATCAAGCTGTCCGTGCGCCTAAGAACCCGGCAATAACGTGGACCGATAATAATAATCGTGGTGCTGAAAGGCTCAGGGTCAATGTCCTCGAAACAGAAGCGCTCCATCGATGGTATACAAATGCCTGATTTTTCCCCCAAAAGAATCTACTCACCATGATTGCTGAGCTCTCACCAACAATTTCTGCCAAATCGCCGCCAGGTTCGTAACCGGCGGTGAATCAATCAATACCGCCGAAGACGCTGAATATCCTATCTCCGAGTTGATCTTGTGGCAATGGTCGTCGAGCTGGAAGCACCCGTAATGATGGAGTTTGGCGTGACCTACCATTTGATCAAATCTCTTTTTCATTTTAACAGTGCACTTTGATCCAACTACTCGTGTTATTTTTTTTTCAATACGACTCAAACCTACCATCCTTGTATATTTACGCGTCGGCTATTGAAATTCGTGACGTCAGGAAAAAACTTGAGCATCACCTCGAGGATTTTTTTTCATTTCGTGAACCCTGGTTCTTGGCCACGGATATGGACTTCCGTTGGCTTTGATGTTTAGCTCCGTAACCTCAGATTCTGCCCCTCCCCCTCCCCACTCGCCTCGGTGCAGTCAAGAAGAACGGCTGCAAGTATTGGCAAGATGGAACCGAGACGCATGCCACTTATTGGCAGAGCAAATTGTAAACAGCATCGGGTTTTGCTCGTCCACCTCAGTGTATGTAGCTATATGGCACATGGTGTACCCACTAGGCGGTGTACCGAACAAGCATCACCTCAACATTGGTTGCTAAAAACTGAACACCAAGTGCAACAAATATAAGATAAGCCAAGCCCGACATGGTGCCCACTGTGGAATTCAAGAATTCGGTCTGGCTTCTTCAATTTCACGGGGCTCGTATGCAGAGGCATCGACGCCTGGCAAGTCCCTCATCACCGTGAGTTAAACAGGGACCATGTCGCTAGATTTCTTGACCATGAAGGGGTGACAGGCAGCCTTCTTCAATTGCCAAGTACTTCGAAGTGTACATGTATTCTACAATGACATCGGGAAAAACATCAAGAGAAAAAGTCGTCACTCCAATTTTTGAGCAAAAACGCAGCACGGCGGCTTAATACCATTCCCGCCGTAACATACGCAAGGACCTTGCTACTTTTTCTTGCTCTGGTTTTGCTTGGATCGGATGGCAGCGAGTCGCTTCTTCTTCTCTTCTTCGCGGTGGGCCAGCCGACGCGCGCGAGCTGTCTTGCCGCCGCGGAGTTCGAACTGCTCTTCATACCGCTGCTTCACCGTCTTGCGCTCCCACTGCGGCAGGTTCACACGCTTCTTCTTGTTCTCCTCCTTCCTCTGCTGCATCTCAGCGGCGACAGCCTCAGCGTACTCCGGACACTTCACGAGCTTTTGCCAGATCTTTGGGGGTGCTTGGGTGCACGCCCTGCATCTCGGAATCGCACGCGTGGGGGCCCCATTGGACTTACTGAACTTGCTGAGAGGGAAGTGCTCCTCGCAGCACGCGCAACGTTTCGTGGGGAGTTTGCCCTGCTGCACCTGCGACTTTTCCTGCTCGCTGACAACCGGAAGCTTTCTGCGGCATCGTTTGCACTTGTTGTAAGTCGATTTTGTCTTGGTCTCCGCGGCGTCTTCCGACTTGACTGCGGCGCTGGAACTGAAATCGCTGCTGGTCTGGGTACTTTCGACTGCCTCGACTTTCACGCTGACGGCCGAGTTCGGTGCCAGGTTTGGGTCATTCTCAGTCTTTTGGACCTCTTTCGCCAATTCGAGCAGCTCTTTGTCGTAGCATTCGCTCTCGGTGGATGAGCCATCGTCATAAGGTGCTATGGGACTCGAGACCATTTTCGCTGGCTAAGAGCATCTCCACCGGTCAGTCGCCATAGCTATAGACAACTCGCGTGTTGATTGGCTGGAATTTATATAGCTATAGACACCCAGAGCCGCCACTCACCAATTTATCGCTATGTGGCGAAGTCGACGATGAAGGGGAGACTTGCTTAGCTCTTTGCTTCTCGCTCCTCGGGCCAAGAAGAAATGCAATCTGGGCGGCTCGGAGCCTGGTAAATTACCTAATACTGAGAGAGACTTTGCATCACCAACGCGTGGCTTTTTCGACGGTATTTCGCTGAGTCTCCACTAGTAATACATGAAGACAAAACCTTTGCCCGTCGGTATCATATGTCGAAATCACTCTTCTTAAGAGTTCATGGTGCATTGGTTGCAAACTACCCGTATCGGATACTTCTATCAACGAAGTGGTACCGCTGAATAAGTAGTGTTTGTCTTGTGAATGAGCAATAGCTACTATAGCTTTGCGTCGCTATGGAGGCCCTCCATAGACACTGAAACCCCCCGGTAGCTAAAATTATAGCTATAGAGATGCCCGGTGAAACAACGGTAGGTAACATTTTGGTCGGGTGGGTAGCTATATAGCTATAGATCCTTGCCGGTGGAGATGCTCTAACGGAGACCGTCGAATGGACAGGCTTGATTGGCCAGAAATACCGACAAATTAGAGGCTAAGAAGAATGAGTAACATTTTGAGCTTTTGAGTCTTCTCACTGAGAGACTAATGACCGCTACACACGAAAGCCTGATATATCATGACGGAGACTGAAGAACTGGGGCGCTTCGGCTTCACCTGATCAGCTTGACGCGACTTACACCTGCTGACCCACGTCCGAAGCGTGGGCGGTCTCGGTAGAGTGGTTGCTCTCCGCATTGCGCTCGCTCGAGGACGAACGGTAGAGGAAGCTCAGCGCGAAGGTCACGACGTACATGGCCACAGCGATGAACGTGAAGATGTAGCCCGTGTTCATGCTGCCGCAGCGGAACAGAGTCGACCCGTGGTAGGTCACGAATTCCGAGTTGCTGGTCGAGCAGTCCGAGACTTGAGTCGACGTGGCAAAGAGGATGCCTGCGACGAGCAGAGCCACAGCGATCAAGATGTCCATGGAGCGCTCCACGCCCACCGTCGGGTGGCGCGACAGCTTCAGCGTCTCCACAGCTGCCATGTGCCACAGTGAGTACAGGACTCCGGTGTACGCCATGAGGATAGCGTAGGTGGCCTTGGGCTCAAGGTACTGACCCGTGTAGTAGTGCTTGTAGCCGAGCACGATGCACACCAACGCCACGACCGAGCAGGCAAACTGCAGGGTGCGACCGGTGCAGCGAACGATCTTCAGTCCCGGGTGCTGCAAGTCAATGTCCACCGTAGCAGACGCACTCGACAGTCCGTTCTTCTTGCCAGGAGTGCTGGCGACCGCGTAGCCGTTGGCCTGAGAGTCGTCGTCAGCCAATGCAGCCTGTAGGTTGTCGCAGTTCACCGACTTGCAGGTGTCACGCACGAAGCTCCAGACCAGTGTCACCAAGAAGAGAGCGCACGTCACGAACGTCAACACAATGGCGACGGTCATGTCCCCGCAGCGGAAGAGCGCCGAGCCGTGGTAGGTCTCGAACATGGTGTTGTACGACGAGCAGTCCTTGACCGCCTCCGAGGTGGTGTGCAGGATGCCGGCAACCAGCAGCGCGATCGCCAACACAGCGTCTACGAGGCGCTGGTACAGCACCTTCGGCACACTCGAGGTCAGCTTAAGCACACCGACTGGCAAGACGTAGTAGAGCCCACAGAGCATGGCCGAGTAGCACGCGATGGTGGTGTAGATGGCGGCTCCGCTGCTCAACTGGCCCGAGGTGAACTTGATGTAGCCGAGCGACGTGAAGATCATGGCGAGCACGGAGCACAATGCCTGGAGGGCGCGAATGCCGAGGCGACCCGACGATAACAGAGTGGTGGTCATTGTTGGTGCTCGGTTCTTGATCTCGCTGGTGGAGTGTTGGAGTGAACGATGCAAAGCAAATTGCAGAATGAAGAAACCAGGACTGCAGACAGCTAAGTAGTGGTGGTCGGCGGGTCGTCCTGTGCCCCATTTCAATTACGGCGGTTCCGCAGCACTAAAGGAGCTCATCTTGTTGTTCCACGCGTGTCCTCGGACGCAGTGATTTGCTCCAAGCCGCGTGCCTTGATCAACGAACCAATCGGCCGTTCATCACCACCCAGCATACACTTGTACATGTACTCGCATCTGCGGAATCCCACGGTAGTCTCGCTGCACGACAACGGTTGGCCCCGGCCACGAGTCCTGACACGCGTTGCTTAGCAGACTGGGCTGGCGGTGGTCTATGGAGCTCCCTTGCATGCAGCGACTGGAGGTCGATGCACTGTATCGTGATGACTACTGAGCTCTGCCGGTACATGTACATGTACTCGCGCTGTCAGCGCCTCGCTGATCTCTCGTCGACAGCGTACCTCGTAGAACTTCTACTAGAAGTGCAGGTAACAGCAGCGAAAATCTTGATGCATTGGCAAACTGCGTGGGACCACGTTCCTCTCCGCCGATGCGATTGGCACGAGGCGCGTGGTGGACAACAAGCCAAAATGGGTTAAGAGATGCGCCCTCATTATGAGGAAGATAGCCTGCCAGCAATTAACCATGAATGATAGCAAAACTAAACCCCAGCGCCGAGTGACATCGCGGCATCAAGACAGCGGTTGAAATTGGTTGTCCGGCATGTTCATGTGCATGTAGCCATGTTGCTGTAAGCGTGCCATTGGCCTGCTCAAGAGGGAGTAATCATAGCTCAAGTCTGTATTACGCCCAGCTCATCTTGTGGCGTGGACAGATAATGATCGCATAGGTCCTTCGAAAGAGGTGTGCCATCTCATGGCCAACGAAATCAATGGTGGATCCATAACGACAAGTCTTTTTGTTTGGTTTTGCTAGTCAAGTTGAAGGTGTTATCCGAGCAGATGGGAAGTTGAAGTCCTGTGACGTGGTCACGATTTGGGAGCTGGAACTCCCGCAAAAGCCAACGTGTACTTGTTGCGTGTCTGCTTAGATGCTAAATGCAAAGTGAGCTATCCTAGCTAGTTCGCGGGCGCTCTCGCCTGCCGTTGTGGCAGTCCAGGGAGAGTCGTCCGTGTAGGCAGATTATGCCATGAACCCAGAGCAGATTCCCGCTGTGTTCCGTTGTGATCGCTGCCGAGATCTGCTATCCGTGCCGGACATATTTCGGACCAGGACACATTTCGGACCACTTGCCTCACATACAATTTTAAGTCAATAAGCAAAAAGCACCACCCTAGCGATCGTCGCAATTCATCATCAATAATAGTCTTTGGGCCCTGAAATTCACTCAGCAGTCAGAGGAAAGATACAGCTTTCGAACAAGCCCCCACTTGCATTCCTCAGATCCATTTTGACTCCATAACAGCTTGTAGAAGTCCCCCCAAATGACCAAGGTCCCAGTGGAGACGTAGGAGACTGCTATTGCCGCTGTCACTGGCGGTTTGAATGTGCGCAAGGCCGCCAATGCGTACGGCGTCTCTAGTGGGCCTCTTCGCTAGCGCATCAACGGGCTTGTACCGCTCGAAGCTCGCATAGATCCCCAGCTGGTCTACATATTCAGTAATGTAGCGCCTTTAGTAGAGCCGACCGAGGCGTCGTCGAGATGGTGCGCTACCGCGCGCTACATGATACGCGTGTGGGGTTTGAAGAGCTGCGCGCCATGTTCCGAGTGGTTGTGGAGACGACGGGACTCGCCATTAGCTGATGACTTCCCTAGGTAACGACAGGTTCACTTAGCGCTAGAAGCTGAAGCACGGTCAATGTCTAAAAGCTGAGCCTGCGAGTTGACCGTGCTTCAGCTTCTACAGCCGGTGTCGTCTTGCATTACTTCAATAGCCTCCACCGCGTCATGGAGAAGCTGGACGTATTAGACAAGCCCAATTGTATCTGGTATTCCGCATTTTGCAGGGCGAAGTCGGGGGGGGGTATCTGCCCAACAGGGCTACGAGTAACGTTCGGGAGCGAAAGGCTGAACGAACTGCAGCACAACGTGCGGAGGCATGGCGAACCACTGACCAGTGTGTTCGGTGTCCCGGGTCTCTGTACCCCGGATTACCTGTGCACGGTAAGGTAAAATGCAAACTGACATGAATTGAGCAGCTTAGCCAAATCCTGCGCTAGCAGCGCCTCCAAGAAGGCTATCCCTCTGGGTCTCCTGTAACAATGGCTTCACTGCCTAGGATCTCACATCTCATATCCTACATATGAGGTGTGAGATCTCAGCCGTCGATTCACCTTCTGCCGCGCTGTCTTCACTGCTGGGTCGGCAGTGCTGGCGTCCGGTGATTGCCGGTGATCGGATGCCGGAGCCAGATCACAGTGCGCGCAGCGACTGAACCAGTAGGGGGCAACTCCGTCCTTCCGTCGTACCACATCGTCTAGATGTGGAGGTTCTCGGTGTCCTCGGTGATCGTGTACAGTTCCTCCAAGCACATGGCCGAGCTTCTAACAGGGATCGGCGACTCGATGCAACTCGATGCATTATTACTGGGACTGCTGATGGGCGAAGTGGTAGACGGCGGGGTGTCCAGGATAGGAACGTCGTCACAGTTGGTGGTGCCATTGCTATTAATAACCAACTTCCAGTCAGGCAGCTCGTCGCTGTGCAATCCAGGAACGCTCGGATCGCCTGAAGCATGCGACACTGCGAGTTGACGCAGCAGCGCACCTGGCACTTCGGCGCCGTGCGATACACCACCAGCACCATCTCGACCAGCAGGGGGTGGTGGAGCGAGCGGCCGATGGTTGTACGCCCTGGGTAGTTGTGTGAGCAGACTCGGCATACAAAAATCAATATTAAAGCTGGGTGGTCCGAAATGTGTCGGGGGTGAATCGACAGGTATACAAAAGATAGTATAAAACGTTAAGTGGTCCGGCATATGTCCGGCACGGATATAGTATGGTTGCTCAGCGAGCACACCACTAATATTGCTGCGGGTTGGATATGCTTGTTGCGGATGCGATGTGCATGCTCTGCATGCCATCATCACACTGCCCCCCAAAGCTTTCCAACTCCGCACTGGTCAGATCGCAGCAGTGGTCCATCGCTCAAGTCGATATGTCTTGTCACATGTGGCCAGAGCCGGTGCGCCAACTTCAACGCGTTGAAGTGTTACAGGTACTTTTCTGGAAGATTTGCAACGATTCACCCTCAGCCAATCACAGACCAGAAATCTGAATATTGACCAATCATCGATGTCCAAACATTTGGAGTCTGATTGCGTTGCCCAAACGATTCATCCGCGTGTCCAACTTCGTCTGACTGATGAACCGTGTTGCTTGAACGACGTCGTATTGTGGCGGTAGCCAGATCGATCTCCAGCGAGCTCTAGCTCAAATCCTGTCATACCTGATCATCGGGTTTAGCAGGATGCCTTCATAACTCAGCTTCAACGACGAGTTGAGCGTTGGGACTGCTTGGAATCGATTGCCGTAGTTACCGCACGTCTGAATACATCATCACTTGTTGTCGTAGCGTACTGTAGCAGCAGTTGGGGCACATCTTCGCTCATTGTCTTTAGGGGCTCCCATGAGTCCTCGACCGTCTCCAGACCTAGCCATTTCACCTTCACCTCATACGCACGCATATCGGAGTTCATCCTATGCTCCACAATTGCCTCCACAGCTAATAGCGTCCCCTGCGAGGCGATATGGTCGATAAGCTCCTCGGTGACGTTGAGCGAGTCACCTGCGTACATTTTCAAGCGAGACGGGTGCACATCCATCGTTCTACCATTGATCAGGTGCTCCACCGTGAAGTAGTAGTCAGCGCTGCCAACCACACGATACGGACCGACCCACATCACACGCAGCTTGTTGGCGTGCAACTTCTCGTCGACACGTGACCTCAGCCCGTAGTCGCCGACCGAGAAGTTCACCCGTTGCTCGTAGTGTGGTCGCCTCGGTACCTCTGGGCTTGGCGCTCGCGCTCGGCCTTGACATATTTGTGCATGTTTCGTATGTCAGCTCGCAGTTTGTCCAGTTGTTGCTCCGTACTTGGACGCAACTGGTCCAGCGTAGCCACTCGGCCTCGCCCCTTCTCCCCGGAAAGAAAACGGTGTCCAATGCGCTCGGACACGGTAAACCAGTGAACAGCTCAATTGGAGCACGGTTGGCTAGTGATGGTACTGGCGAGTGGTTGATGCTTGACTGCACTAGAGGTAACAGGTAGGGCCAGCCATGTACACTCACTTTGAACTCCAAGGCCAATGCTTTCAGTACTTGCAAAATGTCTCGGTTCACACGCTCAACCGAGCCATTTTTCCAAGGCGAGTAGGCGAGTATAAATTCCTGGCGGCCTTTCAGCCGTCGACTCAGTTCGGCGATCACCTTGCTTTTGAAATGTGATCCCGTGTCACTCACCCATACTGTGGGTACGCCAAAGCGACTGTACCAGTCCAGAATTGCACTTGCTGCTACTTCCGAAGTAGGGCTGTCACAAGCCACAAGGTCGACAAAATGTGTTGCTTCGTCCTTAAGAACTAACGCGTAGCGAGATGTACCAAAAGATTCGCCTAGCGTCAGAAAATCCCAGTGCAAAGTCTCGTTGCGTTCGAAAGTGTGGTGTGTCTCGCTGAAAGGACGGGGTATCACCACGCCTTCTTTCACATGTAGGCAGAGTAGGCATTTCGCACAGAAATCCTTGACAATCCTGTCGAGACCACCAACGTAGAACAGCCGGCGAATGTGATTCTGCATCACATGCATACCGCGGTGTCCATTGCGACCACAGTGCGCGATAATGAGTAGTCTTTGAGTCAGGTCCGTAGCTTCACTAGGTATCCACATCACTCCATTCACTCTCCACAAGTCGCTATCATCAAGTGTCGCTCCCTTTGGAGGGGTGTGTAGAGCCTGCTCCCTGCCGATCTCCTCAATTGTAGGCCACACAAAGTCGTCTGCATCAAGTGGACGTAACGGCGTCACCACACTGACCATTTTGTTGCTGCAATGTGCTGCACGAGACCTCGTAAAGCGCTTCACTGAGTGAAATCGTGCTGCTGGTAGTGTCCGGCCGCCCCACCTCGAGATTAGATCCGCCCACACGTTGTGGACTCCTTCAATGTGTTCAATTGTGTAGCGGTACTCGAGAAGCTTCGTCGACCAGCGCAACAGTTTACCCCTTACATGTTTTTTGAGCTCCTTGCCGGGGCAGAACAGGTAGATAATATTGCGGTGATCACAGTAGAGACGAAAGCCCTGTGGTCGCAGAAGCAGGTATTCCAGCTTCTCACACGCATGCAGGATTGGGAAGGACTCCTTCTCGATTACACTCCAATTGAGCGCTGAACCCGTAAAGCTGCCCCCCATGCAAATCAAAAGTTCATGCTGCTGTTCGTGAATGGGTACACTGGGTTGCCATTGACCAACTTGCGTGACTACCAGTCCCCATCCAGAATCCGACGCGTCTGACAGCACACACAACTGTTTGGCCAGATCAGGAAAGGCCAACATTGCTGAATTTCCGAGTAAGTCCTTCACTGAAGCGTAGGCTTCAAGCTCCTCGGTGTTGAGCTCCAAATGTATCCCGGCCGCAGCGCGTTTCGTCTTTTTAGTGCCGCTCAGAGCGCGATCTAGGCATTCCTGAAGTGGTCGAGCCACCCGAGAGTAGTCCACCAAAGTAGATCTCATCCAATTGCTTGCACACAAAAACTGCTGTAATTCAGCAGCAGTCGATGGCGCGGGCATTTCGCGCAGTGCTTGAATGCGTTCTGGGTCGTGGCCGACTCCAGCCTTGCTGATGATGCGACCACACCAGCGCACTTCAGTTAGAAATAAGGCGCTTTTCTTGGGGTTGAGAATTAGGCCGTACTCGTCCAGCTTCGTCAATGTTGCTTCAATAGCTTCTAGTAGCTCTTCCGCAGTGTCCGCAAAAACGAGCAAATCGTCGATCCAAACGATGACTGACTTGTTTACCAAATCACCTAACACCATCTCAACAGTCGATTGAAAATGTAGCGCCGCATCCGTACTTCCTTGCGGTACACGAGTCGGGGTGAAGATGCCCTTGTCCGTCATATAGGACATGTACTCTTGGCTGCTTTTGTCGAGAGGAAGCTGCCAAAAGCCTTTCAGAAAGTCGAAAACTGCGTAAAACATCTTGCCTTTGCAGTGCTCCAATGCCACTTCTAGACTTGGCATGACACCTGCAATTGGTTCAGTCACATTGTTCAGAGGCCTGTAGTCGTTGGTCTGACGGAATGAATCTGTTCCTGGTTTCCGTATGGGAAGTGCTGGACAGCACCAGCGACTTGCTCTGTTTTCGTACACCCAACCGAGAGATACCAACTTCTTGTTGAACGCTTCCAGAAACTCCGATTTCTCGGGACTGTATTGACGAACCTTGCACCTGTACGGAATTGCGTTCGGCTTCAGCCTGATCTTGAGTGGCGGCACCCTAGCAGGCGGGTCATCGCCCAGCTCAAGTCTCCAACCTCCGTACCGCTTGACAATCTCATATAGACGGTCGGAAATGTAGTCATCTATAACCCCGCGGTCAATCGCATCACGTACGAGGGCATTGACGACATTCACCACCACTTCCGCTACACCCGGTTTCTCAACAGGTATCCCGTCTGGTTCGTCAAGTGAGTCATCTTCGTCAGCTCCACGAGATGCCAGATACTCTAACTGACGATCAATATCAATGCCCAGCTCAGACAGTAGTGGTTTGCCAACCAAAAATTCATCTTCATCGGTCTCAACAATTAAACAGCGTTTCGTATCCTGGCACCTCACTGGGCCAGCTGCAGTGTTCAAGGTCAACCGGACATCAATGGCGTGCGTGGATGTGAGTATGGCACCCCCAACTGCTCTCGATGACACTGGTTCACTCAGTTTCACAGGCGTCACCGTCGCGTCGACCGCACACAGCTGTTCGACCTGGTAGCGCGAGATGATGTTCGTGTCGCTGCCGCTATCGGCACAATAGGGCAGCTGAAAGACACCGTTGATAATCACGGTCGGCCGCTCGTAATCCGCCACCTTCGTAGTAGTCTCAACACGCTTAGCCCGAAAGCGTTTGCCATTCCCATCGCTTGCTACACGCTTCTTCGTTCTCTCGGCTAGCAGCGCTTCCTTTCCAGCCTCGTCCAGGTCTGGACATTGGCTGAGCCAGTGGTCCTTTCCACAGTGAAAATAGCCCGACCTGGGCTTGCTCTTCGGATTTGGTTCAGCAGCCTCACGTGGTGCAAATACCGTGCGCCCCTGACTACTGCCACCGCTGTTATTGCGGGCTTGCCCACCGCCATTGTTACCATTGTGGGCATCCTTACCCGAGCTGCCGCGCTTGCCGTCTTGGCGAAAACGCTCGTCGTGTCCCCGCTTGGGCTTACCACCATCATGCGTCCTGCTCGGCGGTTGTTGCTTCCGCTTCGCTAGCAGCTGGAACACTTTCTCTTGCTCCAGGGCTTTCTCTTTCACGAGTAAGTAGAGTGCGTTCTCGTCCGATTTGCCGGAGGAGTCCACAATACGGTGGTGCGCTTCAACTCCATCTCGGAGTGCTGCCGGTTCGAGGTGTTTTTTCAGCATCCTGCACTTCTCTTTCTTTCCAGTCGAAGTAGAGAAGGTACTCGCTAGTCCGTGCTGTAAGATGATCTCATCGCACTTCATAAAGTAGTTGATGACACGAGCCTTCACATCTCGTTCGCGAAGATCCATCTTCAACTCGGCGTTAAAAACAGCCTCAATGTCCACAATCGCATCATTCATCACGTTACCGATAATCGTGTTAAGTTCTGACACGATACGTTCCTCCGTCACCGCCTCAATAGTAGTTCCCCACTCGTACTTGCAGAGCGTCTTCAGAAGTTGGCGGTTGAACGAGTTTTTCACGCTCCTAAGAGCCTTCGCCTTATCCTCACCAGCAGTGGCACACCGTGCTTCGATGGCGTCCTCGTACTCCTGCCTCTCCCTTTTCCACTTGACCAACGCGTGGTGAGAGACGTCCGTCACGTACGGAGGCATGATCGAAGCTGAAGACACCGGAATAGCCGTTCCACTGGTAGTCGTCGCCGTAGTTCCTCCGGTAATACCGGCCATTGCAGCGGTTTGCTCGGTCGCCGAATCCTCTTGATTGACTTGGGTCGAGTTGCCGCTGCGGGTTCTCATCGCTTCTTGCACGATACTAAAGTTAACTTTGTGACGTGGTCACGATTTGGGAGCTGGAACTCCCGCAAAAGCCAACGTGTACTTGTTGCGTGTCTGCTTAGATGCTAAATGCAAAGTGAGCTATCCTAGCTAGTTCGCGGGCGCTCTCGCCTGCCGTTGTGGCAGTCCAGGGAGAGTCGTCCGTGTAGGCAGATTATGCCATGAACCCAGAGTAGATTCCCGCTGTGTTCCGTTGTGATCGCTGCCGAGATCTGCTATAGTATGGTTGCTCAGCGAGCACACCACTAATATTGCTGCGGGTTAGATATGCTTGTTGCAGATGCGATGTGCATGCTCTGCATGCCATCATCACAAGTCCACACTACGAGGCTTGGCACCGGTCTCCTTGGTATTTACACCTGCTGACCAGGTTCGACGTCCACGTGACGCGGGGCGAGTTCACTGTCGCTGGAGCCGCAGAAGCTGAGCGCTAAGGTGGCCAGGAAGACGACGCAGTCGATGAAGCCCAACACGTAGGCGCGCGTGAGGCTGCCGCAGCGGTAGATGTTGGAGCTACCCAGCGAGCCCGAGTCCGCCTCGTACTTGGCATTGACAGTATCGCAGTCCGACACCTGATGCGACGCAGCGAGAAGGATGGCGAACAGCAGCAGGAGAACGGCGAGCAGCAGGTCCAGGAGCCGCTCGATGCCAGCGCTCGGGCGGTGCGACTTCTTGAGGATGTCAACGACCACCAGGTGGAAGAGCGTGTACAAGATGCAGCTCCAGGACACAAGAACCATGAACATGGCCACGGGACTCGTGAAGCGGCCGGTGAAGTAGTGCTTGTAGCCAGCCACAGTGCTGATGAAGATGAGGAGCGACAGCACAAATTGAATGAAGCGACCGCTACGACGAGCGATGGCGAGCGCCGGGTGCCGAGAGTCGGCGGCGGAGTAGGCCTCGGCACGCGAAGCTCCGGGCGTCGTGGCCTCCGTGTATCCATCAGCAGCGGCCGCCTTGTTTTGGCTGGTGTTGGCATCGTCGCTCACGAAGCTCCAGATGAGCGTCACGAGGAACAGTGCGAAGGTGATGAACGTGAAGATAACACCCATGGTCAGGTTACCACACCGGAAGAGCTGCAGTCCGGCGTAGGCCTCATACTCGTCGTTCTTCTCGGAGCAGTCCTTCACACCCGAAGACGCCCAAAGCAGGATAGCGCCGAGAAGCAGAAGCACAACGAGCACGCCATCAACCAAGCGCTGGAAAGCCACCGACGGGGCCACAGCCGTCCACTTAAGGATCTTCACGGGCAGCACGTAGTACAGACCCGTCAGGAACGCCGAGTAGTTCATCAGGATGCTGAACTCCGGGGACAAACCGCTGAGTTGGCCGTCGTCATTCTTCACGTAGCCGCCCCACGTGAAAACGAGAGCGAGCAGAGCGAAGAGCGACTGGAGCGAGCGCACGGCCAGACGAGTGGTGGAGATCGCCATGGTCTTCTTGGCTGAACGGATAAGTTGTTGCTGTGAGGAGTGTTCGGCGCAATGCAAAATGCAGAATGAGCTGCTAAGTCGGCGGCGTTCTCGATGCCCTCGAGCGAACTGCTGCTGGCAGAGGAGAGTCGAACGAGGGGACTGGGTGCGTGTATTTGTTCGCGTCCCATGATCTAAGCTCCTGTAAGTCTTCTGCCCGACATATCGTCCGAGCTGCAACGTCTGCAGCTGAGCCTATGCAAATGTGTATATCGCTGGCGCATTGTAGACGAGTCCAGGATACACCAGCAGCAGATGGAAGGCGAACGCGGATACACCCCGCCAAGTATCGCAGAGCTCCAGGGCCAGTGCATGGAGCATTGCACCGCTCATGGCGCTCCGGTGGTGCCAGCTGCAGAGGCACTTTCAGCCCGACGGAACGACGATGAATCCTCGTGGAGAGGCTCGTGCAGCCGCGAGGGATCCGTGTGATCCGCGACAGTGGGTTCACGCAGATACAAGATGGAGAGCATGTATCCTTGAGGCGATCCTTGCCGCCTTTGCACCTGAATGTCGGAGCATCGCTACATATAGTCGACTTGGACGAGAGCCTCAAGCCGGCGCGCAGTGCAATGGACTTCACCTGCTTTCGATGCCGGTGCTAAATAGACGACATGGCGTTGCTAAGTCGGTGCTGTCCGAGCGGCTCCGCTGGTGCAGGTAGGAACGCCTTGTTAGAGACCGGAGCAATAAGTCGGCTGGCCATTTTGCCACTGGCTAAAGACTTCAACTTCCACTTCAACTCGGAGTTACTCGAAATGGGTACACTTGTGGTGTTCCACATAAAGTGTGTGGCGCACCCCACATTTCTAAAACCCAGCTCGAGAACAAGTCTCCAGGAGCTTCAGCTTGAGCCGCAGCAGCAGCAGCAGAGATGGAGGGCGACTACTCGCACTGCGACCTGTCGGAGCCGGACTTCGAGGGCGAGCTGACCAAGCGCAGCGTGTGGCTCAAAGAGTGGCGCAAGCGCTACTTCGTGCTCAAGGGCAACAAGCTCTACTTCTGCCGCACGCAGGGCGAGCCGGCGCACGGGCTCATCGACCTGGCGGACTGCCTGACGGTCAAGTCGGCGGAGGAGAAGACCAACAAGCGCTTCTGCTTCGAGGTGGCCACGCCCGACTCCACCTTCTACATGTATGCGGAGGACGAGAAGCACAAGGACGAGTGGATCGGCGCCATCGGCCGCGCCATCGTCAAGTTCTCGAGCTCCTTCACGGGCGACCAGGACGACGACGCCAATTAGGGTCGGCTAGGGTTTCCCGATAGGGTCTACAGTAGGAGGGAGAAGGGACTTTGGTGTGTTGCATGTAAAAGAAGCTATTGACTCAAACCCTACTGTACTGGTGCACTGTACTTGCATCCGGATAGGGTATTTAACGTTAGATGAAGGGCTTCATGAAGATGACGGGAAATTATTTACAACTTACGTTCAGGCAAAGGAGGAGGAGCTGCTTCATGCGCAGTGCTGCTTCCCGATTACTGGAGATGTGGCCTACTTTTCGGAGAGCACCTTGAAGAGGCTGGGGACCACCTCCATGCGCCAGGGCCCGCCCTCCAGCACTTCACCGTCGATGTTCATGCAGTCCTCGGGTTGGTCGGGTTCGACCTCCACGGCCTTGACCTTCAGGTACGAGACGAGCGGGCTCTGCAGCTCCTTGCCCATGATGTACAGTCCGAACAGTTTGGCCGTGGCGGCCAGGCTGCCCTTGCGCGTGATGATGAGGTCCAGGTTGCCATCCGACGGGTGCGAGTAGGCGCCGTCGGGCGTGATGTTGACGACCCCCACCACGACGTAGTTGCTGTTGTCCTCCTTCCACACGAACTCGGGGTACCTCTTGCGACTCGCCGGGCTCTGAATACTGCCGGCGATGCCGCCCCACGACTTGCGGTGGGTGCTGAAGCGGTCGTTGTCGTACACGGTGCCTTCCTCCACATCGAACTGATCCAATGCGCCCGCGTCCGGGTAGTCGTCGTACCGGATAAGCGGCGGCTGCGGCTCCGTCAGCACGTACCGGACCTTGCCCGAGTATTTCTTGGGCAGCACCACCGTGCGCTTCACCTTGAGGAAGGCGTACCGAAGCGTCCCCATCCAGCGGTAGCGCTCTGACTCGGCCGCAATGTCCCCGGCCACACCCCAGCCCAGACCGCAGTAGCTGTAGTGAACCACCTCCGGGTTGGCCGAAGACACCGCTGTCACCACGTCCAGCGGGCGCATCTTGCGCTTTATGATGCAGTACAGCGCTGAGTTCACCGTCGGGATGCCCGCTCCCGTCCCGAAGGCGTTCTGCGTGCCGGCGGAGATGAGCGAGATCGGCGTTGAGGCCACGATCTCACGCCACTCGTGCTCGGGGCGCGTCAGCAGTCCGTTCATGAACTCGCACAACGTGCCGTCGCCGCCAATGAACACGAGCGCCTCGAAGCCGTCCTCGGCCGAGTAGCTCTTGCCCATTTCGGCTCCGTGGCCGGCGTGGGTCGTCTCTTCGACGACGCACTGGAAGTTGCCGAGCTCCAGGAAGGGCTTGACCTTGTCTTCCCAGATGCGTCGCGCCTGTCGTTTGCCCGAGTGCGGGTTCACCACCACCTTCAAGAGGCGCTTCTCCGAGATGGGGGGCGCGCGCGCTTGCCAGCGCACGAGCTCCTGGATGGCGGCCACCCAGCTGTCGACCACCTCGGTCTCGAGGCAGTGGAAGTCCACGTGCTTGGGCGTGCGCCGCAGCGCCTTGGCGCCGGAGCCGCGGCCCTTCTTGAAGTAGTGCACGCGGAAGGAGCTGGCCGTCTTCAGCTCGGCGCCCACGACGTCGTCCGTGGGCAGCACGCCGAGCGTCTTGCTGCCTCTGGACCACGTGATGGTGTCCGGGTCGAGCCGCAGCTCGCACTTGCGGACGTGGTGGTCCACGCGCACGACGGCGTTGAGCTCCGTGTCCAGCGGGGCCTCGCGCCTGGAGAAGGCCGTGACGCGCCGGATGCTCTCGCGCAGGCTGCTGCCCGGGAGCTCGCGCGGGTTCTCGAACGTGTAGTCGCCGATGGACGTGGAGCGCATGCTGAGCGCCGTCTTGGCCAGCTCCCGGGCCGACTCGCGCGACAGCTGCTGCACGTACGTCTGGCTGTGCTTGGTCGGGCCGCGACTGCTGCTCTTGCCGGCACTGCGCGCGTGCGGGGACAGCGTCGGCAGCTGCAGCTGGCGCTGCTGGAGGCCCCTGTTCCGCTCGTCCTGCGCCAGCGCGGGCAGCCCCAGCGCGACGCCGCTCTCCTCCAGCAGCTCCTCGGGGGTCTTGGGCGTGATGAGCTCCACGTCGCTCGGCTTGCTGTGCGAGCTGGGCGGCGTTGTGAGTCCGTCCAGGAAGGACGAGCCGCCTCCGCGCGGCGTCATGGACAGCGCGCCCTCGGGAACGGACTGCGGGCCGCGACTGAAGGCCGGACTCATCGCTGGGCTATATAAGTACCGGTATAATACACCGAGCTGCTACAGATTGGCCGATAGCGTCTGCGTCGCAGCCAGCGTTTTCGATTGTGACAGCCCCGCTCTCTATCCGTTCGACACAGAGTTCCGTTACACCGGCCGCGGGTAGGGAAGAGACGGTCTCTTCCCTACCCGCGGCAGGGTCTCTGAGACCAGTTGGACTCGATTAAATCCAGGCTCGCGCATACGCTAAAACCACACACGGTTTCTCGACGCGCGTGCGTCGGAACGCGATGATACAATGCGTCGTCGTGGCGGAGGATGGATATTGAGCTGTGCTGCGGAGGAAGGCGGCGAGCGGCGAGGCAGAGAGGAAGGCGGCGAGCGGCGAGGCAGAGAGGAAGAAAGCGAGCGGCGTGGGCTGCCGCAGGAAAGTTGCGAGACGCGGTACTTGAACAATTGCACATACTTAAGTTTTGTATGGGTGGGACGTAATTAAGAGTAAAACGGTGCCTATTTCTGCTAGCAATGTTTATTTTCTGATCCTTCCCATGATTACACCAAAGACGATCGCTTTGCAAGATTACCCCACGGCAAAACGTGAGTACTGTACTTATGGTGATTGGCAGCTCCAGCCGACAGGCTGCAAATTCCACCAAAGTCAGGTGGAAACTGCACCTGCTTGCAAATTCTTTGTTTGTCCCCTGGCTACTGCTCCCGGCGATACAGGCTGTATCGCCACGAAAAATCCTACAGCAGATCTCCAGACTGTTCGGACACCGAGCTTCGTTGCTCGAATCGACGCCATTGTCTTGACCATACTTAGTAGCTTTCAATGTGTTGGTTCAGCGTTTCAGCCAAGCAGGCGCAACATTCAATCGTTTGTGTACCCCGCTTTTGTCAGACAATCGACTTTGGAGCCAGCAGCGCAGATGGGGCGCGCATGCACTTCGCCCTACATGTATCGGCTCAAGGCAACGAAAGGCTCGGCCGCCACCGTTCGCCGCTATGGATCCCCCCGCAGCAAGCACGAACTATTATGCACATGTACGAATGCGCGGCAAGCGCCTCGAATTGAGGCTCGATGGCATTGAGTCGATGCACTGCTTCAATGCCTGAAAGAGCGGGAGGGACCCGTAATCCGTGAGAGTGCATCTCTGTGAAATAGATTACGACAAGTGCAGCGTTTTCAACATGGCTGCGCTTTGGAGTCAACATCCGCTTGCCACCCGCGTGTGGCTGGCCCCTTCTCAGCCGTCGTTGGCACCGTCGCAGCGGCGCCGTCATCCGTGTGCTGCAGCGGACGGCCGAGGAAAGTTGATGCCTAGCTGTGGTAGCTGGCCACTGGTACAGCAGCATTGCAACGGACTGCAGCGTATCATGCCAGATCTGGTGTTGACCTGTGTTGCATACTGTATGTACACCTCGTCAGCGAAATGTTGCGATTTAGCCGTACGGTTTGGAATGTATCGATGTGTTGGCACGCTCGGCCACACTACAGAAGTATCGCCAAAACTAGAATAATACTTAAGCTATGTCGACTCTGTGGGACCTTGCACGGTCTAAGCTTTCCGAGGCGCTCTACATAATGAGAAACAATGTCAATACCAAGATGATCATAACGGAGAAGTACGCTGTTGAAAACCCCTGTCGTCCAGGACTGTCTCCTTGTATTCTTCAAAGCGCCATGAAACCAATTGAAAATAGATGACAGGAAGAAGATCACCCTGTGCTCTTCAATGCCAACATCTTCGTCCAGATGTGTCGAAATACACGCGTGGAGTTCTCACTGCGTACTGTGCACTCGCGCGAAAACATTTTCCGACCGCCAACCATTAACATATCTGGGCTTCTTTGTGTGGAGTTTCAGCGCCGACATAGCTCTTCAAACTTCATACAGTGGCTAGATCTCATTCAATAGCCTTTCCTAGTCATTTATTACCACCACCACCCTCTCCTACATCAATCCGTCCCTTCGCTCTAGCTCTGAGTCGCGTACGAGTAGCACACGTAGAAGAACACGAGGGTGAAGACCATGCCGCCTATGACAATCCAAAAGTCCACCGTGTCTCGCCGCTCGATGACCCGCAGCAACGAGCTCGACAGTCCTAATCTATTGGCGATATCCAGCAACTTCGTGCGCACATTCTGCCCACCAGCAACAGCAACAGCAACAACAACAGCAAGTCATCAGCCACCTCACTCAACCAGTCAGTCAGTCAATAGTTAGTCAACTCTCCGCAGCACCTTCATCCGGTTGCGCTGCTCGCCCAAGTCGCCGAGAATGGACTGCGACAGACTCGTGAGGTCCGAGACCATCTGCGACGAGCGCTGCAGACTCTCCGACTCCTGCGCCGCGTACATGGCCCCGTTGCCGCTGTCGAAGCCGGCGTTGCGCCTGCTCATGAGGCTCTCGCGCTCGCGCGCCTCCACCGCGCGGCGGCTGGCGCTGTAGATGTGCTGCTCCAGCGAGCTGCCGAGCGCGTGCGTCTCGCTGCGCAGCTGCTGCAGCTTCTTGGCCCACGTGTCGCGCTCCGCGGGCTTGGCGCTCGTCTGCGCGAGCGAGTCCAGTTGCCACAGCAGCTGCTCCAGCGTGCTCAGGTTGGCGCGCGCCTCGGCCTGCAGCTCGGCGTCCGTGCGGCCGCCCGTGCGCCCCGAGTCCAAGTAGCTCATCTGCATCTTGAGCTCGAACTGCAGCTTGCGCGCCTGCGGGTACAGCGAGTCCAGCGTCTGGCGCGCGTGGCCCATGGCGGGCGGCTGCATCATGCACTGCACTCAACGCGTTATGTTGTGAAGTGGAAGTGGAAGTGGAAGTGAAAGTGATATCGGATTGGGGAGGGGAAGAGTGTAGTCATGTGGCGTGGACCACTTCAACAAAGGTTGACCTCGTGCGGGCAACGACTTCAACTTGTTCATACTGTAGTACTACGTAGTACTTGATAAAGAGGTATCAACACATCCACCTGCCTTCATAGGGCGCTTATACACTACACTGCTTCCTTTCGTCGGCTCCCCGACGGTTGGCAGGACATCGCCGCAGGCTTGGAGCCGAATTTCACTACTGGTGGGGGCTGGCTGGCAACGCAGCTTTTGTGTTTGTTGACTGTCACTGCATCGTGCGCCGCAGTTTGTTGCGGAACTCCTTCTTGAGCGCCGACAGCACGTGGATGTCATCGTGCAGGTCGGCGATGAGGTGGTCGGGCGCCTTGTTGTCCTTGCGCAGCGTCGCCAGCAGCACCTTCTTGTTGTGGAGCGACTCGAAGATGACCTCGAAGTTCTGCAGCAGTAGGCCAAAGTACTTCTGCTCGGCGAGCGCAGCGCGCATCAACACGTCTTGCGAGCTGTTGCTCGCGTTCGAGTTGGCCGTGTTGCTGTTGCTGCCGTCTTCGCCCGTCGTCTCGGAATTCTCCGTGCTGTTTTCTTCCGGCGAGTGACCACGCGAGTCGCCACTGCCTTGGCCTGAACCGTTGTCGCCACTGTTCCCACCGTTGGCTGCTCCCGTCCCATCGACAGCCGCAGTGCCGTCACGAAAAGCTGCAATCGCACGCGCACTGTTATACGCAGCCGACACAGGGCCAGCCCCTGTCATGGGAGCAGTCCGTTTGTAGCGCTTGTGGCCGCGCAGCAGAGGAGACCCGGTACCCATCAACGGACCCTGTTGCTGCTGTTGCTGGGCCCGCTGCTGCTCGAGAGCGATGGACTCGGACGCCTCGCTCGTGCACTTCTCGTCAATATACTCGTTCGACTTGATCTGATGCAGCAGATCGGGACGGGAGTGCAATCGCTGGTGCAGATAGTACACGTCTGGCCTGCCGTCACAGAAGTTGATGTACTCTCGATCGTCCACTCCTGCAAACAAAAGAACGCACACAAATGTCAGTGTAAACTGCTTAAATACCAGATATCGCCTCACTCAAATCATGAGTAAGTCTGTCGCATCTCATCCTGGGGTTTCCACTCTCTCGCTGTCCGTTGACGGGCCTGAAGCCACAAACGCGGGACCAGCAAACAGAGCTTCGACCCCCAGCAGGCAGAAGCGATATACAGGCATGCTCACTCTTGTTCATACCAGCAGCGGTGAATTCGAAGCAGGTCTTCGTGTATGCGAAGGAAAGCTCCTTCCAGATCTCCCAGAGCTGCATGCTGCTCCACTTGAAATTGCGCGAATTCGTGGCACTGCCTCCCGTGCCCACGGGGCCACCGTCACCGCCCGCGCCTGCTGATCTGGGCGGGTGCTGACGGTTGAGCAGCGCGATGTACATCTCGCGGACGTCCACCCAGAACTGCCAGCGAGACAGCTCGGCTGCCAGGCGATCGACGAACTCAGGTGACAGCACAACGTCCACCAGGCGGATCACGTCTTCCGAGGTTACTGGCACTTCCTTGTACTGCGACTCGCCCTTCGACTCCTCGTCGAGGTAGTAGCCGCTTTTGGTCGACGCCGAGGCGCCTGGGCGTTGCGGGTGCGAGCTCCCGCCGCTGTCTCCACCGCTAGACGGGGGTGAGGGGCTTTGGCTGCCGTAGTTAACGTAGCTCCGCGGACGCGTCGCTTGCGAGCCATACTGCGACTGTGATGGCGTGCCGGCGCTGCGTTGATCATACCGCGAGCGGTACTGGAGGTCGGATCGCGATCCCGAGCTGCCGGCGATGCTTCCCGGCCGCCGAGCATCCATCCGTCGCTGCTGTTGTTGCTGCTGCGGCGGCGACGCGAGTTGAGGCTGCGAGGTCACGCTTTTGCCGCCGCTGCCCTTAGCGCTGGCGGCGTCTGCCATATCTTTGAGGCGCTGGTTGCGGTAATACCGGTACAACGCCTCCACCATCACGTGCTTCTTGACGTTCTTGAGGCCGCGCAGCTTGAGGTGCGAGCACTTTTTGCGGAGCTGCTTGGACGTCCAGGTCTCGTAGCGCGTGCTGTCGCGCGGGTGGCGCGCCTCGCCCGACGGCTCGTACTGCATCGGATCCTCGTTGGGCGGCATGCCGTATGTCTGCTGCTGCTGTGCCGAGCGGATACGCCCCGCCCCGCCCATACTGGCCCCGTTGCTGGCAGGCGCACTCTGCTGCATCCCAGGCAGCGGCATTCGCATGCCCATTCCCGATGTGCTGGAGCCACCGACGCTGGACCCCGTCCGCATGCCGTAGGTATCGTACATAGGCGCGTCGTAGGGCTGCTGCAGGTGGCGCTTGACGCCGCGGCCGGCCATGGCGGCACCAGCAGTGGCGCTTTGCGCCCAGGACGCGCCAGCCATGGCCGGCGACGACACTGGGGAGAGATGGCGGTTGTGGTTGTACGACGACAACCCGGTCGTGAGACGACCGCCGGCCTCCGACCCGAAATACTGCTGCCTTTGCATTTGCATGGCCGCCGGGGACGCCGCGCCTTCGCCTCCTCCAGGGCTGGCGCCGTAGGAGCCTGCCATCGCCTGGGCTGTGTACAGCAGCCGCCGGTTCATACCGGTAAGGTCGCGGTTTCCCGCCGCCCCGGCGGAGCCTTGTGGCTGCGTCTGCGACCTCGAGGCCGCGGCGCTTGACGCAGCCTGCGTGGTGCTGGTGGCGGTGCTGCTACTGGCCGAGGCGCCCGAGGATCTTGCGGGCGGGCGCAACACCGACGGGAGGCGGCGCAGGGGGCTGCTGCTCCCGTCGCGAGTGGACGCCGCCGCAGCGCTGCTGTGGGCTTTGCGTCCGCCTCGCGCGTTGCTGCTCCCGTCTTCGGGGCTGCCTGAGCTGCTCCCGCTTGGGCTGCCGCTGTTGCTGTTGTTGCTGTTGTTGTTCTTACTGTTGTTGCTCTTGTTACCGCTGGCTGCAGCGGCTGTAGACGTTGACGTTGTCGACGTCGACGTCGCTGCCGACGTGGCCGCGGCACTGGTGGCCGCTGACGTCGCTGGCGCGTCGCGCACGAAGCTGCTCATGACTCGACGGCTGAATGCTGCTCGGCTGCTTTGATCTCGCTGGTGTTTCTTCTTCTTTGGCTGCAGACACGACGGACGCACCTGGTTAGCTAGCTGTCTACTGGGGGAGGTGGTGGTGGTGGGTGTTTTGGCGCCGTCGTGGGTGATACACGGCGGGGCTGTTGTTGCCTGTTTCGCCCTAACTAACTATAGCGCCTACATACATGGATGCACTTACCCTGCGCGTGGGGGGCAAAAATCGCTTGTGCGGCGCCAGTGAACGCTGCCCCTCGTTGTCTCGACCGAAGCGTCTGGAATTCCGGGCCGCCCGGATCCCGCCCAATCCGATCAGTAACACGAGTCCCAGAGAAACGTGGGCGGGTGGATGCGCGACCACATCCGACGACCAAAAGGGGAGTACATTTACCGGCTCCTTGAAGCTGCGTCGAAAAGTGCGAGACAGCGCGGCGCCTCGCCGAACGGCCAGCCCCCCTCCTCCCATCCTTCTGTGTGCGCGACGCACGCGACGCACGGGCATACATGTGCGATCGTCGGGGGGGGGCATTCCTATAAAACGAGACCTTATTATGGCCCCCCTCGTACATATGTGTGCGGATCCCTCAAATATAGCATTTGGTGTGTGCTACACCATATTTCCGGCTGTAGCACAGAAGCAAGCTCTGCCCACACTCAATAACCAACACGGGCTTCGTTCGAAAGGTGCCTAATAGGCACCTTTCGAAGCCCGTGTTGGTTGTTGGTTGTCGGATAGATACACATAAAAAGAACATTTCGGAGGCTGATTAGTAATCGCCGGAATCGTATCCAACAGCCCTATCGCAAAATCCGCCAAAACGCTGTATCCCACAGCGATGTTGGTTGTGGGAACCTGTCTTAGACGATACACTCTAGACTTTTATTATCATGATATGCATTTGATCATAGGAGATGGAGGTGTTTTTGCGAAAAACAGATTTTGAAATGCTAACAAACTCTCCAAGCTGTGTCGCCTTTTTGTTGTTTTCGGCGTTGTTGTGCGCTTAACGATAAAACCTCCGTGGTGTGATATGAATATGCGTGAACAGTCACTTCCCACAACCAACAACCAATGGGTTTCGAAACAAAAAACCTGTTGTTTGTGGTTTGTGGGATGTGGGAAAGAGCTATCCCACAACCCACATCCAACCGTCGTCTCGAAAGGTGCCTAATGCATGTGTCCGAGGATACAAGTTGGATTGGGGCAGCAGTATGAGCAAAGAGGTGCTGGTCCCGTGCAAGCTGCATTCAATTGATTTGAGCGAAGCTTGTTGCCAATGCCCCGATTTATATGTGGTCACCACCTTCCTTACGAGCTACAGTAGAAGCGGATGTCACCCACCACACAACGACTCGGCCTCTCGAGCTCAGTCTGGACTGGATGGAACCCACATGGTCATGTTCTGTTGCCTCCCCCACCGTTCTGTTGTTTGTTGCGCAGAAAAAGGAACGGGGGGGGCACGGGCGGGGCGACATCTATAGATGCCTGTAGCGAGCATGGCAGGCCTCATACATGTATTGCCCCGCGGAGAAGCGAGCGGAGCGCTGCTGGCGCAGCACTGCAATGCAGGACGGTTGCCACTAAGGTCACCAGGTCCAGAAGGCACTGGGCGACAGGGCGTGGCGCCCGAGAAACGAAGACAACCGACCAAAGTCGGGCTCGCGATTGGCTGGTGCCAAAGTCTGAAATCCGGCCAGAGTGACATGACGTGCCTACTTTGCGGGCGCACCGCCAGAACCGGCACCCCGCCTGTCTGAGACGAGCGCGGGGCGAATTGGAGTGAGACTCGTATCTATGCAACCATTAGGAAAAATTGGACACCGGTCTGGTCCGACGCCCAAGTGGTTTTTGAGAGGGTATGTAATTCAACATTACTCCAGCAATACAAAAGCCAAAGTGTTTGGTCTACATGTACCGAAACGGTTCTTTTTATCAAGTCTCGCAGGATGGGGCGGGTGGTCGGGTGATCGCCCGCCGTTTCTCGAAACCCGTCAAAACCGATGGTCGTCGTTGAACAGGTGCCACAACCGCGGTGCAACATGACCCTGTTGTCGCCCTCCCAAGTTCGCGTGCCGGTAGATTTGCACTGACGTTGCCAGTTCGATGCAGCAGCAGCAGTAGCAGTGCAGTATAGCATTCCCGGTTGCGACGGTAGAAGTGCAGATGCCCCCACATTGAAGACACCGGCCAAAAGCCTCGTAACGCAGCTGCCCACCCGGAATTCGATCGTGTTCATGCTCTAGGAGCAAGCACATAGGGCTGCACTCGGCTGCAGCAAGCTGCTAAAGGCTGCTCTGACTGCTGCATCGTACCGCTATCTCAGCACCCGCCAACACGAGTTCTGTCTTGCGGCACCCTGCAAGACCGGCCTTTGGTCGCGTGTTAGAAGGCGTCTGTGTCGATCTCAACAGCCGGTAGACTGTCGAAGTAGACTCTGACGCTCGAAAATAAGCCCGACCAACTTGTCCTGCTGGCTGGTTCGATGACACCCACAGACTTTAATTCCCCGTAAGTGTTTTCCCACTTACAGCTAACATCTTGTTATGCACCTCCCGGGCATCTCCTGCGCCTACTTCGCAGCTTCTGCTCCACTGAAACCGATACATGCGCGTCAACGCCGTCAGATTGGGGGTCGATACACAAAACGCGGCGAGTCAGAGGACAAGCGCCATCAGTTCCCTAGACGCACCAACTATACGAGGCCAACGTACCGGTGCCCGACGATTTCTCGTGCTTGACATCCTCCACCTCGCCGCCCGCAATGCAACGCACTCGGGCTTCTCCACCGAACGAGGGCATTCTTGAGCTAAGACCTGAGAGGTGGAATCTAAATGCGACAATAGGAATGAGATTCTAATTGTAGCCACTTTTGAGGTGGCTGCATGTTGTTGCACTTGTTGAAGTTGTTGAAATTCGCATTTCGAAGAACCTGGTCTGCAAGAACAGACCAAGGAGGCGTTGGCGTCACAGTTGTGATATCGTGGGTTTGCAGTGCGGTGCATTGCTGAATTCGGAGACCGCGTGATGGAGGTGACGTTCCTGAGCGCGCGCGTGGTGCTTCTCGGATCCATCGCGCCCCCAAACGCGAAGGTTGAAACACCAAAAGTGGCAGGTAGAAGCGCATTACTATCAGCAGCCAATGTAAAAAGATCTGAAAATTTTGGTAATGAGGGAGAAACATCAGTCATTTTGATCGCGATTTTTAGATAGACCTGGCAATTGGAATAGCTTGCTTCTTTCAGCAAAACCCCTTTTGCGCTGCTGCTACCAGGTCAAATTAGCAGTCGTCGTCATCATCATCGTCATCGTCGTCGTCATCCCCACCAAGGAGACGCGCGAGGTGGACAGCTGGGTCTGCTGACTCATTCTCGACTTCCGGTCGCAGTGCACGCAATGCACTTGGTGGAGCGGCTTGGACGTTGCAAAGCGCGAAGGTGCTGGCAACAATGACGACCCAGAGAACTCGCATGATGAAAGCTGGCGTAGCAAGTGTGACGATGAAAGGAAAATGGTGAATGACCGTTTGGTAGCAACCGAAGGCTCAAGCATAATTGTAGCAGCGTTTTCATCGAACTAACTCAGAATCGTTCGTGCATATACAGCCAACTACATCGCTGGAAATTTCGCCAGCTTTCATGAGCAATTTTTCGTTGACAACAAGCTGCGATGGATGCTAACAGACCGACATGACGCACTCATCAGTTAAAGTGCCGCGATTTCATCTGCCCGTAGGCATGCATCCGTCGCCACGGTCAAGAACGGGTCCACCACAATGTAAAAAAAAACCGAGGCGAGCTCCGCATCCTGGTCAGTCGAGTTGACGCGTTGGAGAAAACTCCAAAAAGCGCATACCAGGAGTTTTTTCTTCAAAAGACGCATACCGCGTCAAAACACGCATACCAGATTCTGATTCCATACTTTCTTTGCCCTTGGGGTTGAGCTTGACCTTGACGCTTGCGTGGGTCGGGTCCGTCTTGACGCGCTTCTTGGCGGTGTCCTTGGCGTAGATCTTCTGGTTGTAGAGCGGCAGGACGTCCGAGAACGGGTACACGAAGGCGAACTGGTGCCGCAGCTCCTGGAAGGGGCGCACTTCTTGAGGTGGCGGATGGCCTGTTCCGACTCCTTGTAGTACAGCACTTGCTGCTTGCAGTGCTTGCAGGACTACGCGTTGCGGCGCTGCGGGTCCGGCTCGTCTTAGACTACTTCTCGTTAACCCCTTAGTTCCCGTATGTTGTACGGTACTACATAAGTGGTGTATACCCTAATTCACTTTGTTCGCAGCATCTCTGGTATGTTGGAGGTACAACATAAGAGAGGAATATACTTGATCTTTGTATTGCACAAATCACAGTAGATCGTATACTCAAGTTAAGACGTTTGCCTTTCATAGAAAAATCAAATGCACAGGTTTAGGGTTTTGCGGAAGGGGGATCAGTTGAATGTGATAGAGAGGGAACACCGCACCCACCACAAACGAATGGCACAGCAGCCGTCAAACGCTCATTCTCCAAAAGACGACGCAAAGCCGACATGGTTGCACCAGTTGGCAAGTCCCCGCGACACCAGCTAACGGAGGAGGAGCGGCGTCTGTGCAGAGAAGCACTGCTGAGTGAGCGCCATGCTCGCCGTGTCCGACGCGCGCAGCAGAAGGGTCCTGATGATGTGGGCACGGGGGGAAGAGACAAGCAGCCAAGCGAACAACTGCAGAGATGGAGATTGCAGAGTCCAAGGGGTGTGTTCCAGTAACGGAGACGGCGGAGGCGAAGGCAGAGACGGTTGTCCAAGAGTCAGCGGAGGCGAAGGAGTCGGCGGGCAAGAAGAAGAAAGCCGCTAAGGAGGTGGCGGATGTTGCAGCTACGAAGGAGGTTACGGCGAGGGACATGATGGGGCCGCCTGCGAAGAAGGCAGCGGCCAAGAGCGCTGCCACTGCTTTGGTTTCGCTACGAGCTGCGTCAAGCGCAGTCCCATCGCCCGATGCTGCTGTTGGTGAAGTGGTAGCTGACATGGTGACCTCGGTAGAAATCAGTGAGCATCTTACTACTCCTGATCGTGCGCCCCGACCTGCAGCGGCGACGGTACCGACGACGGGCACAGCAAAGCAGAGACGAGCTCCACAATCCTCGTCACGGAAGCGCCGGCGCAGCGTTCTGCAAGACGACGAAGATGACGAGGTAAGTTATGTTGATCATATACAACATAAGGTATTTTGTTGCAAGCGGTGTCAACATAAGGAGTAACATAACACTGTGTGTTGGTGTCATTTCTCTAGATTGAACCAAGTGACGATGAGACCCGTGACGGCCCAAGTGCTACATTCACTGTTCCCGCGTGTATTGTTGATTCAGACCCAAACATGATGAACGACGGAGCTGATCAGTGCACTGGTCTGAATTCGGATGAGGATTCCGAACTCGAAGAGGAACCAGAAGAAGAAGATGAATATGCTAGTGATGACGACTGGGACGGAGATTGGGATATTGGAAGTCTTACGGATGAAGAGTCGGATGAGGAGCACGAGGAGCTTCCTGACTCGGTGTGGTCGTCGACAGCAAAGGACAAATCCACAATTACTCGGATGCGCGACACCGGGTGGGAGTACGGTGCGTTTAGCTGCAAAGCTCCAACATAAGCTGTATTGACGGTGCTCAGAATCATCATAACAGCTAACATAACATTCATACTGTATTTATTTGAACAGACACCTCCAACTTTGGCCCCGATCCGAAGTACGAAGACTTGTACGACGGTCCATACGGGCCTAGCGACAGTGTTCTCAGTGTGGCTGATGACCCATTGGCTTTGCTCTTCTACTTTTTACCGCCGAAGCTATGGGCTCAGATTGCAGTCGAGAGTAATCTATACCACCGGCAGACCATCGCCTTGCGAGCACGGACTCTTCGCTCACAGCAGCGACGAAACGGTGGAGACGTGGAAGACCTTGGCGAAATTCGACGACGTCTCGCAGCTGTGGAAGATATAGAAGCTTGGGAGATTTTACGAGTTGTGGCGCTGCTGGTCGCAAGAATGCTGGTGCCGATACGAAAGGGCATTGCTGCGCACTGGTCGCTGAAGAAGGTTGGCGCGCTACCCGCTAATCGATTCGGCACTTTCATGCCGAAGAACCGGTTCTTCCATATTATGGGTTATCTACATCTGTCCAACAACAAGTCGCCTCAAGCACGCCGCGACCGGGCATGGAAGATTAGACCCACGATCGACGTTCTACAGCGCACGTTTGCACGCGGCTACAAGATCCCCCCCGTCATTAGTTTCGACGAAGCCACGCTGCCCTCCCGTTCGCGGTACAACCCCATGCGCCAATTCAACAAGGACAAACCGCATCGTTGGGGGACAAAGGTATTTGTTGCTGCATGCGCCAAGACGGCGTATTGCATGAGGTGAGCAAGAATGACTGACGTGGCAAGCTTCGGCTTGCCACGGTTTTTTTTGGTCCAAGTGCTTATGTTGGATTGGAGCCAACATAGCGTCTGGGCGGAGGGTCTAGTCATACAACATATCGCTAACTTATGCTTCCTTGTGGTTTGATGTTTCAGAATTGAGGTATATTGCGGCGCGAAGACACATCTCCGAACGCCAGTTCCCAAAGACAATAATTCTGGAGAAGCAGCCGTACTGCGCAACATGAATGCGCTACTGCCTCCATCATCGACGTCTCCGTGGCGTCTAGTCGTCACAGATCGATTTTACACCTCCGTGAAGCTGGCTTTGGAGCTTCTACATCGCCGTCTCTACCTTACAGGAACGATCCAGACGGACCGATCCGGGTACGCCAAGGACGTTGTCACGGCGAAAAAGACAAAGACTGTGATCAAGCGGAAGGTGGTGGTGCCGCCGCAGGGCACGACCAAGCTTGCCCAGAACAAACGTTCCCACAGATAACTGCAGCCATGTGGATGGATCGAAATCCAGTTCACATGCTGTCCAGCGGAGGCAGCCGAGAGAGCTGCACAGTCAGTAAGTTGTCACTGCACGATATCTAAATGAAGTTGTCGTGCTAACTTTATGTATTATTTTACAGTGCGGCGTATCAATGGGGAACTCAAGCCTGTTCCTGCACCGGGGCTGGTCCGCGACTACCGCCGCTGGATGGGTGGGGTCGACGTCCACGACCAGCTCCGCATGCAGCGGTACAGCGTTCAGCTGTGCTACAAAACCCGAAAGTACTACAAGACATTATTCCTGGGTCTACTAGACATGGCTCTCGTGAACGCATTTATCGTGTTCCGCTACAACAAAAAAGTGAACAACAAGCGTCCGCCCAAGCACTTCGCGTTTTTCGAAGAACTCATGGAGCAACTTCTTGCGATCGACTCTGCTGCAGCTTTTGCCGAGATCGAGGTATGGTGTATGTTGCTCAGTCAACATAGGCATTTTGTGGATAAAGTTCCGTACAACATAAGGATAACTAATGTTGTATTTGTTTTATTGTAGAGAGCGACAACGGCAAGGGATCGAACGGCAGCGTCGCCAGCTCGCTCGGAACCACGGCACAACATCTCGGGCCCAGAATCTGATAACTCAGGCGGTCATTGCCTTGAGGAGAACCCAGACACCGTCGACAATGAGCAGGGCGTCAAACGGCGCCAGCGTTCCTGTAAGGTGTGCGCGCTTTTCAAAGTCAAGCCCAGGAAGTTTACCAAGTATTTTTGCCCGGAATGCTCCACGGGCAATCGGCGGTACGTGTAGCTTGCTCTTCAAAATGATGCTTGTATTTCTAATAGTTTTGTGATGCCACAGTAAGTACCTATGTAATGTTGTACGCGAAGGAAGACAAAAGACGTATTTCCAGATTTGGCATGCTGAATGGAGCAACGGAAACGATATCCCGCGGCAGCTGCTGCAGGAGCACAAGGTTCGCGACCGCCGGCCTCCTACGCATCCCGGTAAGAAGCGGCGACGCTGTACTCATGCACGCAGTGAAGCTGTCAGCGAGCTCGGAGATGCAACGGGCGCTGGTGATGGAGGAAGTGGAGAGGAGGAAGCTGGTGAGAATGGAGATGATGACAGCGCGGGGGAAGGAACAGCAATCAACGAGTTGTAGGCACCACGTCTTTGCTCGTGTGCAATCAATGGAAACGTGTATTTTTGCATAATTATCATTGGACAAATGCACATGGTGACCATTGCTGGACGTTTGCAACGTTTCAAAAGTTGGACAACTAATAAAAAGGACGTTTGGTATGTTGACATAGCTAACATTAGAGCGTTTAAGCTACAGTACCAAAACGAATTTCAGAACGAATAAAAACCTCGTTCTCATTTTTCGTTACGAGAATCCTAAACGGAGCTTAAGCTGGATGTAACGCAACGAATCAAATCAGTTCATAATCTCCCCCTGACTGGCAACGAGCTGAAGGAAGCTACGTTGGACGCAGCCAAGGTTGAGCTACCCCGAGAGGAGCTGCAACAGCGCCTTAAAATCAGTTGGATCAGCAGAGACGGCAGCAGGTTCTGCTATGCGAGCCAGCAACAAGCTGCTCAGATCGAGGCAATTGTCAAACTACTGACTTCTGTTACTGTATATAATATGATGCGGATTTATGGAGTAGTATTTTGAAAAGACTAGCTCTGCAGTTATAGAAGCTCAGCGCCCACATATGTGTTCCTCCACGAAGTATTTTGATACAACTTGTAAGGGCTACTGCCGTTTTGTGTAGCGTCGCCACTGCAGAGCCATTCTACCACTACACCATGTGAGAGGGTGACGCAGTGCGAGACAGCATGAACTGTCTCGCACTGCATCACACTTGCAAGCGGTTAGCTAGCGTAGTTGGTGCCGCGCGGCGGCAGCCGAGGACGTCATCCTCGCTGTCGGGCTGACCGTTGATTTTGCACTGGCTTCCCTCTGATTCCGTTTCGTTGCAAAAAGCGCATACGAAAGTTATCGTCCACAGACAACGCAACGAGATTGAACACACGACAAATTCTCAGGTTTTCTCAGATTTTCCTCAGATTTTCGTTTCGTTCCGAACTGCTTAAGTGCTCTATTTGCCTGTCAGCGACGTTATTTCGACGACATAAGAGGGGCTTATGTTGGACGTGTCTCCACTTTACGCAGTAGTATCCACTCATACCTAGCGCTGTTTAGTGCATGGCGTGCACGAAAGTCCAACATGACCATGCAATGTAATTTTCAAAACTCGTGTAAGTACGATTAAAGGAAACACATGACAACTTGTCATTCGCTGCGTTTTCATTTGGGCTATGCTCGTAATAAACTGTTTTTGGTAATCTGCACTAAAGTACTTTAGTGCACGTTCGCGGACTTTCGTGCACTGCACTAAACAGCCCTACTCATACCCACACCGAACCCCGACGTACTTTAGTGGCGCGGCATACAAATCTCAATACAATAATATATGGGATAGGTGAAAAATATACCCTCGTGAATAGCTCCGGGAACTAAGGGGTTAAGCGTTGGAAATGACCCCAAGGGCAAAGAAAGTATGGAATCAGAATCTGGTCTGCGTGTTTTGACGCGGTATGCGTCTTTTGAAGAAAAAAACTCCTGGTATGCGCTTTTTGGAGTTTTCTCGACGCGTTGTTGCTGTAACAATTTGAATTGGCCAATCACACGGCTCCCTGCGAAGCAGAAATAGCTGATACTTGAAGTGCATGTATGGCGCACTTCTTGCACTCTGGGTTTTAACATGGGGGCTGGAGCAAGCGCCATGGTTTGGCCGTACGCCGACATCCAGTACGGGTTTCTGGACAGGGAGCTGGGCTTCGACAACTTGCACGCGTTGGCGGCGCAGGGCCGACACCGCGCGGTTCGGAAGCTGCTGCGCAAGGGCATGGACCCGAACGCGCGTCGACTGGAAGGAGCTATCGGAGCGGATGACGACGAGCGAGGCGACTCGCCCATGATCTGTGCAGCCAGGTTTGGCTCTCGCTTCCGCTTGGGCAGCAACAAGACAGGGTAACTGGTACATGCACTTCCTAACGGGAGGGTTTGTTCCGACGTGCAGAGGAGTGCTGGGCAACAAAGACCAACCACGACACGTGAAGACGCTCGAGTTGTTGCTGCACTTCGGCGGCAAGGTCAACCAGCCCAATCTGGTACTGTGTCTGTCTGTCGAAACTTGTTGTTTGGTCAGAAATCGGTACTAAGTTGTGCTGCATGTAGCTGAACCAGACCCCCCTGTACATTGCTTGCGAGCGCGACGTGATGCGAGTCGCGACGTGGCTCCTCCAGCACGGCGCCGACGTCAACATCAATTGCAAGGTCTGAACTCCAGCTTGAATGTGTACTGGTAGCGCTCGGGCGCTCGTTGACGTGGCTGGTGTCTTGCTGTGGAACAGACGGGTGTCTCGCCGCTCTTGTGCGCCTACCAGAACCAGAACATGCCGCTTGCCACGCTGTTACTGGAGAAAGGGGCCGTCGTCATCCGCCCACCGGCCACATTCAGTTACGTTAAGGTAGGCCTCACGATTTTTCATTGCCTAGTCGGCGATACCACTTACATCAGTATTCGGTGTTGCTTGAGCGTGACAGTTCCCTGAGCTCGCAAACCAACTTGTCGAAGCACAAGCTCCAGCCGACGACAAGAATGCTGTCGCTCTGCAGTCCACACTGCAGCAATACGTCGATCGAGAGGTGGAGCGTCGGGCTCGCGTGGTCGAAGCCGCCAACGAGGCTCAGCGCCTCGAGGATCAACTTGTTTACCGCGAGCAACTCGCCCGAGACGGCGCCAAGCGCAAAGCTCGCCGTCGTCGACAACGCCTGGAGGCCCAGCAGCGACGAAAGCTGCCTCCGGTGAAAGCTCTTGGAGCTACCACAAACGCAGCAGAAGTTGAGCGCGACGGAGAGCAGAACTCTCCGTCACAATTCAACAGCCACAGCAACCAGGGCGAGGCTCTACTGCTCTGGGAGAAGAAAGCGGTGACCCCGCGGCCTCGATCCGTGGTGTCGTCGGACAGACCTCGATGGGTAGCGAGGCAGATCCACTGCACGCAGCATCCAACCGAGTCGGAGCACGACTTCATGCGCCAGTGCACGAGGCTCTACGACTCGCTTGAGCAGGAGCGCAGCCGCCGCCTCAGCATCCGGTCCATCGTCACCGCGCCGGCCGACGCTGGCCGAGTTGATCGTCACGGACTGTTGTTGTCATGCGATGTGCGGCCAGAAACTGCTTCGTTCTGATGGAGAGGCGACTCGAGCTCAATATAATTGACTAGCGGAGAGATAATCACCGTGACCGCAAGGATGCCTGAGCGCGTGAACCAACACCACCAGGAGGAGGTATGACTGACTGACTGACTGACTGACTGTGTGCGTCTAATGATGAGAATTGGTGCGAGTCTCACGTGACGTGACGTGACGTCCATCCAGTTGAGCAAGTTCCTCAAGTTCTTCCGCTCGCTTCTCCAACTTTTCCTTCGCCTCGGTGTCGCTCCGATCTGTGCCGCACCACTGGAGTCTCCGTTTATCCACTCGGACACACTGAACTGCTCCACACGCTCCAGCAGCTCTTTGTCTTCAATCATGGCGATGTCCAGGCCCAGCGCAAGATCCTACCCATACACTTGCAAATGTGAGCAAGACTCGCGTAAATCGAAGTTGTCGGTCTCTACGAAGATCTGGCGCAGCAACAACACCGTCATTTTGATGGTGTCTTGCAGCTCGCTTTGAATATCTGCCTAACAATGCAATAGTGTCATCATGTTGGTCTCAGGTTAACGCGATACCAGACTTGGAGGATAACTCAAGCATCGGCACCTTGACAGCGAAGCATAGCGAAGCATAGCGACTTTATCGCCTCCTGGATGTCCTACTGACGACAAGCGATCCGAGCGCGTGTCCTCGAAATCGGCCTCGACGTTCTACAGACTGGGTCTGGGAACAAACGACATGCTGGAAGATCGCCAGCCAGCTCGGACCTGGTTTGCGCTCTACATGCAACCTCCAGCTACCGGTAATTGCACTGCGCAGGTGTGGGTTGCTCTTCTGCTCCAGTTAATTGCACTGGGTTGAAAGCGAAGACCATCATTCTTGCCTTCGCACATCTTGGCGAATTAAAGGACCCTCTTCTTTGCCCATCGATTCAGCTTTTCGATCAGTTTCATCAGGTTTTCGCCACAACCACTTGGTCTCTGTATGCGACCGTTGAAAATCCACTCTGCGTGTCCACTCTGCGTGTTCCTGTATCAACTCAGACCCGACAGTGGACCCACCCAAACCACATTCCTCCACTTGACCCCATGGAGGCGGCCGCCGGTTCCGCTGGCGCGTCGGACGCCACCGCGGTCACCACCTTGTCCACCTTCTCCTCTCCGCTGCAGTCGCCAGTGCTGCTTCCCCCCGTCAACGTCTCCACAAGCCCCGCCACCTCCTCATCCGCGATCAAGTCGGCGCTGCGCCGGTCCACGAGCCCCAAGATGACGCGCCGCGTGTCCATCGACAGTAGCGCCAGACAGCAGCGCGACCGCGTGAGCTCCTCGCGGGACTCGACGCTGGGCGACTCGGGCGTGAGTCTGCGCTTCCGCCGCTCGCCGCCCAGCAGCAAAACGTCCTTGGACCCGAAGCTCTCGCGCGCGTCGTCCGGCGTGGGCGCGGGTCTGCGCGAGAGCTTCTTCGGCGTCATCGGGCGCGGCATCGCAGTCAACGATCCGCTGGAATTATCCCCCAATCAGGAGTTCGACCTGGACGTGATCGACGAGCGCGGCGGCCTGGACGAGAACTTGGGCCAGATCCTGCGCCCCCAGGTGGACTTCGGCAGCTGGTCCAACGAGGGCTACGTCGTGCTGGGCGTGGGGCTCGCGCTGCTGCTGCTCACGCTGTTGCTGGCCGAGATGGTCAACACACTCGACGGCTACCGCATCGACCCCGGACTCGTGTTCGGGTCGCTGCTGACGCTCGTGCTGTGCGCCGGCGTGTTCGTGACGTTCCACGGCGTGCAGAGCTGCCAGCGACACCCGAACCCGCTCATCTACTACAAGTGCGTGATCGACACTTTGCTGGCGCTCAGGTTCCTGCTGGACCCGCTGCTGCTGCAGATGGGCGTCTACACACAGGGAGACGAGGAATCCTGCGCCTACCTCTCGGGCGTCACGCAGTTCCTGTACCTGTCCAGCGACTGCTGGTACTTCGCGCAGATCTTGGACCTCTACTGGTCGCTCACGAACCCCTTCATGAGCGTCAAGGCCAACCGCAGACTCTACAAGATGATGGTGTACTCGGCGGGGGCGTTTACCGGACTCTTTGCAGCGTTCGTGCCGGGTATTCACGGCTTTGCAGACGGCAACTACTGCTGGACCAAGCGAAAGACGACGGAGGACCCGGTGGACAGAGACTTTTTCCACCTCAACCGAGGGAGCTGGCTGCTGTTCTACATGTGGATGATCCTGTTCTACCTCTCGGGCATCGCCGTGCTGGTCTTCGGCGTCAAGCGGCTTCGGTCTGGACTGCGGGACACCTTGCAGAGTCGCCGTGAAATGCTGCGTAACGGTGCGCTGTCGATCACGAGCTACACCATCTACTGGACCATCGTGTTCGTTTGGTACGCGCTGTCCTTCCAGACGCGCACAACTTACGACAAGGACGGGAATTTGCCGCCAAGCCACATCTTCCGCGCGTTCACGTTCGCGCTTTCAGCGCGTGGTGCCATTGACTACTTCGTGTGGTTTATGATCAACAGCCCCGCGCTGGTTCGGGAGAATTGGCTCAAGTTTTCCTCGGACTCAGCAGATAAGCAATTCAGTGCGCAGCTCAATACGGCTCTCCAGGAAGAACTCATCTACTTCACCATCGAGGGCATGACGCGAGCTGTGCAGATCGCTGAGGAGGACCTCATCCGCATTCGCGACCGGTCTCCAACGCAGGAACTCGTGTTGGGGGCGAATAGTGACGACGAAGATTATCAACGTTCGAGAGAGGATCCTAGTGAGGCTGCAACCAGAGCAACGGGCCCCCTCGGAATGGGCAGCAGCGGGAATTTGCTGCAAAGTATGCAGAAAAGTCGGATGCTTAACAGCATTCAGGAAGTTATTACCTCGGGGCTCCACCGCTCTAGCAGTGCAGAACGACATACGAGGAAGAAAAACAGCAAGGAGCCCGACTTCAGCTTCGACATCCCTCAAGATCAGCGCTCGATGCATCAGCCGCCGAAGGTAGATCGTCGTGAAGACAACCCCTCATCCGCCTCGACGGCTGCTACGTCGGCGGATTCACGATCGCCAACTCCTGTGTCAGGCACTACGACAGCGTCCATTCGGTTTACGCCTTATAAGCCGCAGGCCTTTGCGGAGCTCCGCCAAGCATACGGCATCAAGGCAACCGACTTCATGAAGTCTTTCCAGACGAGTACCAAGCCCAACATCAGCGAAGGTGCTAGCGGTGCGTTCATGTTCTTCAGCGGAGACAAGAAGTACATCGTCAAGTCCATGGCTGAAGAGGAAGCGCGCTTCCTGTGCGAGATCGCAGAAAAGTACGCCGAGTATCTGACCCTGAACCCGTGCTCACTCATCACCAAGTTTTACGGTTGTTTCAAGATTACCATGTACGACAAGCGCTTCTACTTCATCGTCATGGAGAACTTGTTCGACGTAATGGAGGAGGGTGTACAGATCCACCACCGGTTCGACATCAAGGGCTCGTGGGTGAACCGTAGCTACAAGCGTCCGCGTCATGGCGCTAAGGTCAAGTGCCGCCACTGCTCCATGATGTTCAAGTACGGCGCCAAGAAAAGTCAGTTGCAGTGCCCCAACGTTGTGGGCCTGCACGAACCCAATGTTGTGCTGAAGGACAACGATCTGCGTACGCGGATGCGAATCGGCACGGACGAAGGCGTCGAGCTGTACGAGCAGCTGCGTGATGATTCACTTTTCCTGTGCGAGCTCGGGATCATGGACTACAGTCTGCTCCTCGGCGTGATGGATATCGAGTTTGCTGTGGACCAGCCTCCCCAGCCCGTTGACAACAGCACGGTCGTGAGCGAGCGCACGGCTGCCAACACGGCTACAAACTCGGCGTCCAACTCGGGAACCAACAGTCTACTCAACGACAGCTTCATCTCAGCGTCGTCGTCGAATTGGTCTGCGTCGACCGGCAGTTCAGCGAGCGGGTCGTCGGCGAATAAGCACATTCATCACCACGAAGACGAGTCGATGGTAAACGCCCCGAAAAAGCTGGGTATGAGCGTTGCGCCGAGCGTGCACTCGCTGTTCCAGCAGCCGGAAGACCCTCTGAATCAATCGCGGTACCCGTCGACGGGCGGAGAGCCGCGTCCGAAGCGCTCTATGCGGAAGAGCAAGCGCGTGTTCGGTCCTGGCTACTACTACGTTGGCATCATCGACATCCTGCAGACGTGGACGCTGCAGAAGCAGCTCGAGCGGTTCTGGAAGGTGAACATCCAACAGAAGGATGGCGACGGCCTCTCTGCGATTGATCCGGTGCGGTACCAGCGGCGATTTGAGGCCAAGCTGCGCGAGATCATTGCGGTCCCGAAGGAGTACTATCACCGCCAGCGCCGCAACCGGCCGGCGAAGAACGCAGGCACGATGTTCGAGTCGGTGCAGCGTCTGAGCCCCGTCTTGCAAGCCGCCGCCGCATTCGAGAACGCCGCCGCCGCAAAAGAGGCTCGTCGCGAGCTGGCCCGCGCGCGCGGCGACTCGACCGACACGGATTCGTCTGGAATGTCGTCAAGCGCAGCGGACAACGGCGATCTGGAGCAGGCCAGCCGCAACCCGCAGCCGATTCTGCTGCCGTTCAATCAGCGGCTGATCACGACCAACTCGACGCGCAGCCAACTGAGCCTATCGGACCTGGCGGTGTGAGGTGTGAACGTGCAGCTAATCGAGTGCGGTGGTGCCAGCGGAACCGCTGGAAAAAGTTGAGGTTGAAGCTGCCAATAGGGCAAATAGGAATAGATAGGTACTTACTATTACTTGTACTGCGGGTGTGCGTACCGCAGTGTACTGATGGAGACCATGCTCTCCGCGTCTTGTATAATACTGTACAGAGCTTTCGTTGTCATCAGCAAAAGACGCGCACAAATCGTATTCACTCGTTGGCCAATTCGGTCCTTGGGCGCTGCAGCCGGAGGTGAGCATCACCGTGCGATACAAGTAATAAGCGAGAAAAGATGAAAATCACACAAAAATGCTCACGCGCACCTTATCTAAAGGGTTAGGTCGACCATATTAGAAGGCGGTAGTGAGCATTCCAGCGAACGGACCCGTTGCCCTGTCCAGTACTGTAGTTAGTTTTTCTAATGCGGGGGTCTGGGGGTGCAACCCCCAGTATTACCCCAAATAGAAGGACGCCAGTTATTGGGTGTTTTTCCCACGTTCACGTAATAAGCTTGTGGACCGTAATCAAGAACTCTGTCCAAGGAGTCGCTCGCTCCATGATTTTGGCACACAAAGTACATTCTTTCACATAGGAATGTCACGATCTCACACATGATTACGTCGTATCACAAAGGAATGTGGTACAGATTCCGCCCTCCAATCCGTCCCCGTAGTCCGCGAATAACCTCTACCGATTTTATAGTATGAGTTTGTGGAGGTCGAGTGACTTCTCTCCATCGCTAACCAGGTCCCCCTCCAACATGACTGCGTTCTTGCAGTCGATGGACGCCGGGATCATTGCCACGTTCAATAAAGCCTACAGAAGGAAATAGCTAAAGTGGGTCTATGATAGAGTCAATCGCGTAGGGCCAATCGAGCAGGAAGCGTACGAGGTGAACCAGTTGCACTGCAACCTTGCAGGCAATAAAGTGGTGTGAAGGGACCTGGAGCGAGATCCAGATGATGAACGCCGTCAGAACTGCTTTCAGCACACATTGACAGGTTTAGAGGCGTGAGCGAGTTGTCCGTAGGCACTAAGAAGAGCAAGAACGATAGCGACGTAGCCTTACGTAGAGGCTTGTGGCAGCAAAGATAATATATAATAACCCTCTATACTAAATTTCACTGTAAGATAACAAGAGTGGTACCTCGGACGGAATGGAGGGCGGAATCTGTATTGTCATTTTCACCCAAATTTGTAGAACCTGGAGGGAAATTGGGAGTCCTTTGAATCGATTCCAACTGGTTTTGACCAATCAGAGGTGGCGTATGTCTCGTGGACTCGGACACACCACGAGATGTGCGCCACCTCAGACTCTGAGTTGTCGATTGGTGACTTCTGATTGGTTGAATATCGCGCGAATCGATTTGAAATCGATTCGCGAAAGCGATTCGATTCAGGCCATCCATACAAATTCGAATGAAACTCACAATACCAGCACACAAAATCCTGGCATAGCACACAGTTTCTGACGGATCCACACACGTACAGCATCCGTCCATAACACGACCTTTTCAACCAATCATCTCCTGGTTGTGTTTGTGCTGGGGCACATTAACAGGAGATCCCGCTAAGAAGGGGGCGTAAAAAGGTGGAAAGTCGGTCGGTCGGGAATTTTCAGCTGGTCCGTTTAAATCCGGTATTTTGACCCTATCGCATTGCAGTATATCGTTGAAAAGCTCGTGTTGAAACGTTTTAAGCCAATCTAAAGTCAGCTTGACTGGCGACTTCATTTTTAGTATATGAAGCAAAGTCTGCGGGACGGACGTCAGTCACCATCCCAAGGGAACCCGTTGTATCATTTTTGACTTAACCAAAGTATGGTACCACTATCAATTCAGATTTGTACCACATTTCACAAGCGACCGACCGGACATCCGTGCCCCAATAGATCCAGCAATAATCGTTATGCGAGAGATAGAGTGCCATAAGCTGTAATGAGAGGCCTCAATGCTTACAGTCACGCGTGACCGGATTTTTATATATGCTCGGGTGACCATGCTAGTACCGCCTATTTTAACTTCCGAGCCAAATTTCTGAAACATGGCTACATTTATACTTGATTTTATTATGGAAGGGGTGAATGAGTTCCTTTCTTAGCGGGATCTCCTGTTAAATGTAAATTTTACGGTAAGGTCTACGACCAATTACGTGGCGATTTTGAACCCATTTCTCTGCTTACCAATTTCTCGTCAACAAAGAGAAAAGGAAGTGGATAAAGTCACAAAGTGAGCGCAGCGTAATTTAAAAATAAAATACCAACGACGAATAAATTTCCCTACATTTGAGACAGCTTAAAAGTAGAGAAACACCCCCCTCCCCCCAGCCTTTTCTCAGCCTTTCATTTCGAAATCACCCCGATCACGACATGGCTAGTGTCGTGTCGTCGGATTCCAGCACGGAGGCTACGAACGAGCCAGCGAATGCGGGCGCCCCCGAAGCCCACGTCTCTGCTGCGACGTCTGTATGCGCACCTCGTATGGAGCAGCGCTACTATGCAAGCTGGGAGGAGTTCTTCTCAGCTTTGTCCGAGTATCAAGACGCTACCTGTCAAGTGTTCGGGAAACGATCGTCTACTAGTGTCGCTGCGCGGAATGCTGAGCTGGAAAGGCAGGGCACGTTGTCGGTTACAACGGCGATCCCGCTTGCTTTGAAAAGTACTAACGTAGGCTCTGCTGCCCGAATCATCGGAGTATTTGAGACGTAAACGGGTAAGGCTCTGCACAATGACTTGCCAGTTTGGTAGAGTATCTGAGTATCTGAATCGTTTCTATTCGCTTTATGTAGGACGTGCAACGTGCGCAGCAATGTGCGTCGAGGATCACCTACTGATGTGGCTAGGTTGGAGGTCATCCGTCGTTAATGTTGGTTTGTCGAAAACACAGCGTGTGTCTACATGGACGAGGACAACCTGGCGCATTCTATCACCTCCAGAACAACGACGCGCACTACAAGCTCTCCAGCTAAATTATTCACGACGTTTTCGAACACGTACGTGCTTCAGTTCGGATTGCTCTCCTGTGTCTAACTGTAGTCTAACGCTGTGTGGCTTTGGTGTGACATTAATGTGGCTGTCTGACTTTGATGGTGCTGTGTGACTTTATTGTGACTATGTGACTTTGTTGGGATGTAGTCGCAGTACTGGCATTCCGCTCTTACGTCGTTTCAGCTATTCAATGCCGGGAAAATCTCTTCGGAGGGATTTCACTGCTGCGGGATGACTTCTTGGTGCGCCCATCCTTGTGTGAGTTCCATATCCTGCAGTATTTTTGAACCGAGGTGGCGAAGCAAGAATACGGGTCGTGATAAGGTGGAAGATGCCGTATAAATGTAATGGGGTCTTTCTATCTAACGGTAAAGAATCTGGTCCTTCCAGATAGTTCAAATATCACTGAATCTATATTGGAGATAGACAGCAGGGATGCCGTCACGCGAAGTATGCAAGCTGAAATGTGTCCGACAAGGATATGAGAGGAGTAGTCTTGCCAACTTCCCCATCACAATGTCTTCACTATACATCGGGACGCAGTATTTGCTGAAAGCACTGCTTGCATAGAGTACCTACCTATAATACTAGTTGCCGTTGATCATTCCTTGCTTAGCGATGCTCCACTCAAAAGTTTGAAATCGACAGTGTTATGCGAGGCTATGTCGATATCTAAGTGTTGATCTAGTTCTGTCAGAACTACCAAGACTGAGATGATGATGCCTTTTAAGGTTCACGCGGCGACTCCTTCCTCATGACACGCGCGTTTTTGCCGGACTTGAAGCTGGCGGTCTCCAAGAACGGCTTGGCTACAGTTGGTCAGGCCACTTCGGCCATGGGGACCATCGCGTACAACGCCTCAGAAGGCATACACCGCTATCGCGCGCCGACGAAGAGGCTAAATTCTTACCGGAGTTAAATGCACAAGTGCTGAAGTGTGGATGGCTACATCGACGGACAGGCGGTTAAGTGCGGATCGAGGCAGCAGCGACAGGCTGCTAGTTGCGAACAGGTACAGCAGCCGCGAACTGCTGGGTGATGAAGGAGACGACAGCGGCGGGCTGCAACAGTGCGGAAGAAGACGGCAGCGGAGGGCTGCAGCGGTGCGGAAGGAGACAGCGAGACGACAGGCGTGGCAGTGGCGACCGGGAACTCGGAGCGACGGACGCAGAGAAGCTGTTCACCCAGTTCATAGTGAGGTTCGTGCTCTAGGCACCTAGGTAACGGACGAGCTGGCGGCGGCAAGCCGCCAGCACCTCAATGCACATCAGTTCTCAACTTACCTCCTTCCTCACACCCCGCTCACTGTTCTACAACAAGTCACGCGCACATTCGAGCAACAACACAGTTTGTTGTTGCTCGAATATGTGTTTGTACGACATTTCGACGAGATTCTCGTATGCGCAATCAGCACTCCCCCGGGTAAGATGTCTAAATTTGATGAAATTTATGAAAACAGCCAGCGTAATTTACGCCTGGTTTGTGTCAATTGTGCCTTTTGTGTCTTTGTCAATTGATGCCACTGAGTTGGTGACTGACTCGGTGCCTAGAATACGCACTTAGGTACGAAGGCACAAACCGGCTGTGTGACTCTAACATGGATCAAGAGAAAATGGAGATTAAAACTGACAGGTCTGTAAAGCTCTCTTCTCTGCGCTTGTTGTGATATTCGCTTGCTGTATATGCATCTGTTTACGTAGCAGCGGTGAGTGAAATTAAGAGCGCCTTCAAAAGGACACCAACCAGTTTCGTGTCACTTTTTGTCTTACATTCAGTATGACTACATGGCAATTCCGGATTATTGTGCTCAAAAGTGGAATGTAACGTCACCGCGGTTAGGTGAGTAGAAGGCATCAAACATGTGCCTCTTTTATCAAATTGCTCGGGGTATAAATTAAGTGAGGTCAGACATGTTGAAGTGTCCACCCTTTCCCTTTCTGAGAACAAGCGCTGACAGCTCAGCTGGTTTACAGCGGGGCTTATTGAGGGCCGATGCACTTGACGCGGGTTCGATTCCCCGCGAGTACATTGGAGCAGGGTATGTCGCTGTGCACATTTGCATGGTTAATTCTCCGCGCGAAAAAGTAAGTAAATGCAAAATCAATTGATTCTCTAGCACTGAGTCGTCAACTAACACAACGTCTGTGAAATTAGGTTTTTGGTTGGCAGCCTAGACGACAACAGACTCAACGATATCTACGAGCCCCGATTGGGGGGGGGGGGTAGACTTCTTGCCCCTCGACTTCTTCTTTTGCTGCTGGTCCTCAATCTTCTTCATCATGGCAGCCGTGAGAATCTACCCGCTCACTGGCGCAGTCTTTCTCTTTCTTCCTTTTGATTTCGTGGCCGGTAGCGGAAGCGTCAAAATCTCGCGGCGTATAGCCGGCTCAGCTTGAAGCCAGGCTGCCAGTCGAATGTCTGCCGGTGTGCCGTTGCGTGTGTAGATGTCCATTCTGTGCTGCATATTCACAAGAGACAGAGGAAACAGACCGCACACCTCAAATCCCGACTTCACGTTTGTTGCAAACTTGCAACCTTTCCATGCCATGCACGCAATACTCACCGCAGTAGCCTTGTCAATGGAGTAGCTACCAGCTTCACCTTCATCCAGAAACTCGTTTACGAGGACGCGCAGCTTTCCCTTGAACGACGCAAACACTGCCACATCCAGTGGCTGGAAGAGGTGCGTGGCATTTGCCGGGAGACACACAAGCACAACCTGCAACTTGGTAGCATGCTCGATAATTGCTGACGAATAGAGCGACCCGCAACCATCCATCACCAAAATGAGCGGGCGTTTCACGGTCGGCGGTACCGCCGCCGCAAAAATGGAGAGCCACAGCTCAAACAGCTCCATGTTGAGAAATCCGGTTGGCGTTCCCGTGACGCCGGCGCCAGGCACTTCAACACCTTGCAGGATATCCAAACTTACTGTCTTTCCTGGTAGGATGAAGACCGGGGGTACCACAAATCCAGCCGCACTGCCGCAAGCAATGGTCGTCATGTGGAAGCTTGTAGTAGGTGTAGCCATCCACACGTTCTTTGATCGACGCACGGCGACGACGCGCTTGCTCTTGGGGGCCTTGTAGAACGCGGTCTCATCCATGTTGAACACTTGATCGGCAGACGCATTAGACTCAATAATCGCCTTGGCCAGGGAGCTAAAGAGCAAGCGCGCATCGTCGAAGTCGACAGTGTTTCGTGTCCTTGAAAGCACTTGAGCACTTCGATCGGTGAGATCGGGATGGCGCTGCCTGAACCTGGTATACCAGCCGTCTGTGACAGCGCGGCCAGCAACCAGTTCCGATATCTCGATTGCTTTCTTCATGATGTCGGCGCGTCCAACCGGGTGGCACACAATCTGGCGGCCAATAATCCAATCTTGGATCGCCTCTTCCGTGTCGAGAGGTAGCAGCGGCTTCGGCCCTCGACGCTGCCTTACTATACCCTTCTTTGCGTTACTGACCCACTTGCGCAAGGTGCTGGCCGGTATCTGGAACTCCGCTGCGACTCTTGCAGCTGGATTCCCGCTGAGCACCCGCTCAACTGCTGCCGTTAGACGATCTTGTGTGTAGTTCGAGGCCATTCGCAAAATGGCGCCAAACTGCATCGGCGCCCGCCAAAATCGGCGGTGCTTTGCTATAGAAAATGACAGGCTGAGAAGCCTTGTTTTTATTTTGCCAATATACGCGTGTGTTCTCATGCGCGACGTCTAATTGGGTAATACTGATCCTAACACGAAACTGGTTGGCACTACGAAATTGGTCGCAGACCTTACTCACAAATCTACCTTCATGACCCATGAATCATGGGGCGGGGCGGGCGGAAGGCCGAAGGGCTGTAGCTCCCGACTGGCGGCTAGAGTGCAAGGCTCCGTAGACAACACAGGTGCGCAAGGCTTACACGGAGGTCGCTGGTGGTGCAGGATCTATGGTAGTGATGCTATGTATTTTTATGTGTAGGTCCGGGGCGTGCCATACTGCATGGTCCATGCAGATTCGCGACCATATCTTCTGAACGGCAGCTCCGACAGAAGTCTCCGTAGGCGGTTCATAAGCGCGCAAGCAGCAAGTAGATGATGAAGTGGGCGTAGCGGGCCAGCGACCTCTGATCGCGATGCTATGCGTCGAGAGGTGGTCGATGGGAATGAAACGTGCAGAATGACCAGTGATCAGCGATTTGGACGCCACAGCTCCGTCCGAGTGGCTCGTGCTGGAGGAACCACAGGCAGGGTTTACCAGTAGTTTGTCGGAAACTACCGTTTCGTTACTATTTACTGGAAATTACTGCTTAAACAACTACTACTGGTAGTAGTTTGGGACGGGGCGCAAATTACTACTACTGTCCAACCAGTAACTCAGATCGAGGGCAAGTAGTACTGCCGAACTGTGACGGTCGGTAAACATTTACCACCTGTCTCCAGGCAATGCTTAACTAGGCGCCACTGCTGGATTATGTGGGGTCGGGTTTGGGATTGGCTACACGGCTTTCCTGGACTGTCAACAATGGCAGGTGAGGGCGGGTAGTAGGATTTAGTTTGCAATTAGCATCCCAACGAACAACCAATATACGTTGTTGGTGGTGGGAGTTCCAGCTCCCAATCTGCCGTGTTCGTGTCTTCAAGCTACAACACGTCACACGAACTACTGCTAATTACTGCTTGGGCAACTGAAGAAATCCAGGCGATCTTGTCTTTTGACCAACGCAGAACACTTCCAGGCTTTCGCTATGGCGCGAACCCTGTTGTTTGTATGGTAGACGATACGACGTTCGCAAGTACTACGTACAGATACCGCCCACTAAGTTGTACAGTGGTACTCTTTTAGTTCCTACATGTATATTATATGTGTTCAGAATATACGATACTACAGATGGTTGACGTTGAAGTTTACGTACATTCAAATTCCTCGAGCTCTGGGCAGCGCAGCGTGAGGGAGCGGCCTTTGGGCGTGCAGGCTGCCTCCAGTTTTGACTTGACACTACATGTAGTGGCGCTGCGCAGAATATTCGCGATGGTAGCTCGAGACGGCGGCTGCGACAGCTTGAACTTGGCCTGTGACCAGCGTGCCAGATCGGCAAGCGATGGCGACGGCTGCGAGCGTCCATGCTCCTCGATAACTTGCCATTTTTGCGCGATCGTGAGCCACTTGCCCTTCGTTTGCTTCGTTGTACAGGTCATGGCGGGCTGCGGGGGGGGGGGGTCTTGCAGGGCTCTGTTTGAATGGTGAAAGATCCCTCTGGGCGGGAAAACTGGGTTTTTCCTCCTAAAAGCGATAAGTCCTCATTACCGATTTTGAGGGTGTATATACTGACTGTATGTACAACTTAGTGGGCGGTATCTGTAGTAGTCATCGTCACACAGGGCCGTTTTAACGCTCTAGCCTGCTCTAGCCTGCTTTTGATTGACTGTAGTCTGCTTCCATTCCGCAATTTGCCATCCTGACACTAAGCCCCAAGACGTCCCCGAATCAGCGCGTCGTCCGTTCATGAAGTGTGCAAGCCTCGATTGTTCATGCGCCGATCCCACGAAGACGGCGTGTGTGGGTTGGGGGCACCGCATCTGCAGTAACGACATTTACGACTCCGACAGCCTCTTCGAGCGCTTCTGCAGCGCTACGTGCCTCTTCAAGTGGGGGACATTGACTTCGTCGCCGTCTGCATGGGGTGAGAGTACACGAACCGATAAGGAATGCGCAGAAATGCACGTGCTGCTCTAGCACAACGGGGAAGTTGACGGCGATGTAGCCATTTAGGAGGTCGACCACTGGAAATTACTGGAAATTACTGGAAGTTACTATAGTACTACTACTGTCCTAATCCAGCTCTCCGATAGTACTACTACTACTCTAGCAGTAATTTAGTTGGAGCTACTGGATAGTACTGTACGTAGCAATTTAGGCAAAACTCAAGTTACTGGTAAACCCTGACCACAGGCACTCTACGTGGGGAGGAGAGGTGCGTAGCAGCTGCAGCTAGTGTAGGTGGTGTGTTCTGTCTAACGGTGATGATATGTATGAAAGGGTTGCCATGCACGCCTACGTATATATCGCCAAGGGCGAGAAGATCAAGTCTTGAGAGTACAAGACGCGCGCTGTCGCCGCCGAGGACGTGGAGGTCAAGTTCTCGCACTGGAGCATCTGCGACCAGCACACGCTCGACAGTGGCTGGGGTCGGAGCAGGTACCCGTGCGTGATGGGGCATGAGATCGTGGACGTCGTGATCCAGGCGGGTCACAAGGTCAAGGATCTGCAGGTCGGCGACCATGTGAGCATCGGCGCGCTGGTGTCGGCGTGCCTGAACAAGGACCCCAAGGCGCCGTGCTCTGTGTGCGCTAGCGGCAACGACGCGTACTGCCCGCATCGCGTGTGAACGAACAGCGACAAGTACAAAAGCGACGTCGCCATCACCTACGGCGGCTACGCCGACTACATGCGCGTGCCCCACGAGTTCGTGATCAAGATCCCAGACAGCATACATCGGGCTTGGCCGTGCCTCTGATGTGCGCTGGCACGACGGTCTTCACGCCGTTCAAGGAGGCCGGTATGAAGGAGGGCGACCGCGTGGGGCATCGTTAGCATCGGCAGCCTGGGGCACCTCGGTATCCAGTTCGCCATGGTCATGGACGCCACCTCCGTCACGGCCTTCTCGCGCTCCAGCTACAAGGAGGCGGAAGTGCGCGGCCTGAGCGCCTACGGGTTCGTCGTGTACACGGACGAGAAACAGGTCCAGCAGGCCGCGGACTCGGTGGACTTCCTGCTCGATGCCACCCGCATGGTGTACAGCACGTTCCTGAGCTTCCTAGTTGTGCGCAGCGCGTGGGTCTGCCGAACGACTACAGCAAGTTCGACGCGGTCCACGTCGTGAGCAAGGGCGCCAATTTCGTGGGCAGCATCGTCGGGGTATTATGGACACGCTGGAGGCGGCGTCCGAGGAAAACGTGAGCCTTGTGACCCCGGAAGTTGCCGATAGCTAAGGTGAATGAGAGCATTAACACCGTGCTCGACGGCACGCGCTACCGCGTGGTGCTCAAGAACTAAGTGGGCGTTGTAAGGAGATTCCGACTACTGCAATCATAGATAACTAGGGGGTGCAACTCGTTTCCAAAACGAATAAAACGCATTTTGTCGACCTCTCAGCGCATAGCATCGCAACCAGGGCTCGACAGCCAGCTCCACCCCTTTCCTCTGCTACCCGCTGCTTGCGCTCTCATGAATTGTCTACGGTGACTTCGGTCGGAGCTGTTGTTCAGAAGCTATGGTCCCGAACCTACATGCGCCATGCAGTATGGCAGGCTCCGGGGTACACAAAAAAACACATAGCATCGTTACCATAGCTTCTGAACCAACAGCGATAACTGCATCACCTCTGCATAGGTCCCCCGCACCTGTATTGCCTACGGAGACTTCTGTCGGAGCTTCCATTTAGAAGATATGGCCCGAAACCCCATGGGTCATGCAGCATGGGACGTCTCAGAGCAACACAAAAAATGCTATAGCATCACTACTTTGGTTCATGCACAGGCCTCTTTAGCTTCGGGAATTCGGGTCGAATTCCCTCACCATACCTTTTTTAAAATCGCGAAATGACATCCCAATTTCTATACTAAACTCAAGTGAAATTTCGTTTTGTCCTTAAATTTATCTTTAAAACCTGACTTTTGGGGGGTAATCCAGCGGGCATCGTGGTAATGGCCTTACATTTGTCTTAAACGACCGTTTGTTAGGTGTGACGGACACCCTGAGAACGACTTGTACGGTCTGGAAGACGCTGACCGGAATGTAGAGACGTCTGCAGTCGTTTCGGTCGCTTGCCGATTCTGAGCCCGCGAGGAGGAAGTATTGCGCCGAGATTTAGATAAATGATCCGATGCGATGACCGGGTTCGTGGCGGGGTGGCTGCTAGTTGGAGGGCGTGCCCGGTGCTGCAACAGCTTTGTGGAGCTCTGGCGGCCGTTTTCCAAACCTAACGACGGTGAAGAAGCTAAATTTTCTGTTATTGGTTGGGAGGCGAATCAATATTGACACACGGACTTCTCGTTTTTACGCGAAGCAGTTCGATCTCAGATCCGTGCTCGGACAAGAAAGTATCATTTGATTGAATCATTTCAGTACAGTTATACTGCATTTACTATACCATTTTGATTCCCTCACCTTACCTTTCTTAAGAAGGTCTTTCAACCCGAGATTAGCTTAATATCGATAATTTCGGTAATTCCCGAAGCTAACGAGGCCTGTTCATGCACCAACAGCAACTACTGCACCACCTCCGTGAAAGTCTTCCGCACCTGTATTGCCTACGGGGACTTGCATCCGGGCCCCCAGTCGCGAGCTACAGCCCCGCGTAGCAGTGCTGGGCCAGCACGCCCCATGATGGTCACGGTAACCATGGTCACCATAGCGGTGACCGTCACCGCCATGGTGGCTGTGACAGGCTGCCTGTCACAGGCTGCCTGTCACAGGCACAGTGTGCCACCTCAGACTCTGAGGTGAGTCAGGGGCGTTCTTAACAACGGTAGAATTGTAGAATATTCTACGGCATCGAAATGTGCGAGAGACAAGTCAATTCAACGCTACTACGATTCTACCTCCCCGTTAAGAACGAAAGTGAACCGTTCACCTCAAATTCTGCCCAGCTCAACTCGCATCCGATCAAGCTCGTAACCACGTATGGAGCAGCACACTGATGATCCAGTAGTCCGGGATCAAGTCGCGCGGCACCATGAAGCCCTCACACATCATGAGCATACCGAACAAGCCCGCGCCCAACGCGATGCCGACGATGTGGCGCGGCACGGCCGACCCGATCACGTGCACCATGGACTCGGACATCACCAGCGACAGGAACAGGTTGGGCAAGAAGTACTTGAAGGCGTTCAGCCCCGCCAGCTGCATGAAGCCCTCGCACATCATGAGCATGCTGAGTACGCCCGCGCCCAACGCGATGCCGACGATGTGGCGCGGCACGGCCGACCCGATCACGTGCACCATGGACTCGGACATCACCAGCGACAGGAACAGGTTGGGCAAGAAGTACTTGAAGGCGTTCAGCCCCGCCAGCTGCATGAAGCCCTCGCACATCATGAGCATGCTGAGTACGCCCGCGCCCAACGCGATGCCGACGATGTGGCGCGGCACGGCCGACCCGATCACGTGCATCATGGACTCGGGCGACAGGAACAGGTTGAGCAAGAAGTACTTGAACGCTTTCAGCCCCGCCAGCAGCATCACCAGCGCCGTCAACGTGACGGCTCTGGTGCTTCCAACGATACCTTCGATCAAGCATCGCTCGCAGAGACCAGCGGCGCTGCCGGGTCAGCGCATTGGGACGAGATGTCACTGTGCGATAGCAGCAGCGATTCCAATTCCGATCTCTACGGTAGCGGTGACAGTGACTCCGAGAATGAATTCACGAAGGAAGCTGCAATGGTTTTGTTTGCAGCAGCAGCTGCAGAGTTGAATACTCGAGAGGGGATTTATGCTCGCCAGCGAATGATCTGGAGCGAGCATGTTCAACGCCTACGGCGCGAATCTAAATTCAATCGTACCTATCGAATGGATGAGCGACATTTCGAGCGTTTGGTGGCATTGCTTGGAGGGGACCTCTCTGTCGACGGTGTCATGTCTTCGGTCAAAACGGGAGTAGCTCCAATCTCTGCAGAAGTTGTGATACATTGCGTCTTGCGCTACCTCGCCGGTGGGTCCTATCTTGACGTTAGAGACGTGGCTCACATCAGTGTGCCTTCATTCTACCGGTGCTTGCACTAGGGTATTTGCGCGATACTGCGGTGCCCTGACCTCGCGATAGAACTTCCTACCACGACTCACGAGATAGACCGTGCTGCTGCGCTGTTCAAGCAGGAAAATACGGAGGGTGTGCTAGATGGCTGTGTCGGTTGCGTCGATGGGATGCTGGTGAAAATTGTGACGCCTTCGCGAAACGAGGCCGGCAACGTCAGGGCCTACTTTTCAGGTCACTACCACCACATGGGATTCAACGTTCAAGCCGCATGTGATCGCGCATGTCGTTTTATTTTCTTTGCCGTCGTAGCACCCGGAGGGTCGAGTGACTTATGGGCGCTCAAGAGAACGAAGCTTGCTGATTTTGCCGACAAGCTAGGTCCAAATCGGTATATCATTGGTGACGGAGCCTACACACCTTCAGAGCACATGCTAACCCCTTTCGTTGGACCAGGCAATGTGAACCCAGCACACGACACTTACGACTTCTACATTAGCCAGTTGAGAATCAAGAGTGAGCAGACTTTCGGAAGAATGACGAACAAGTGGAGATGCCTCAAGACGCCGATGGAACTAAGTCTGAAGAACACAAGCCGAGCTCTCATGGCCATGGCGCGCTTACACAATTTTTGTGCAGATTTGGGTGAGGCTTTCGTCACAGCGGAGGCAAGGGAGGAGCTGCAAACTCAAACGTCCTCGGAGACCAACAATAGGGCAGCATTTCTGCCAAGTGATCCACTTGAGCATGGCACATATAGCCTCCCAGGGGTGTCCTACTTGCGCGAAAGGATCGTGGCGTTTATTCAATGCTCATCTCTTAGTCGGCCGCACCGGAACTTACAGCGTAGAGCTAAACTCGATTAATAAGATATTACCTGCCTACATTTCTTCTGATAGCTTCTGCTTTTTGCTTTTTAAGAAAGCTATCTCTTCATCGATGTCCTCCCGGATCCTAACGCTGGTCTCGTGTTCTTGCTGACGGTAAAGAGCTCGCAGCCGATCGCGCAAGAAAGTATATTCTTGCAGCGCAGCACGTCGCGATTCGGCTCGAGATCTCTGTTCCAGATACTCCATCCTCTGGGTTTCTTTCTTTTCTAAAAATCTATACTTGCGTTCCTCCATAGACTCTCGCTGATTTACAAACTCACGAATGGCTTCGGCGACGTCGCTTTTTTTCTTTGAGCGCGATTCGGAGATGATCTTGGGGTCATCTTCGCTCTCATAGTACACTTCGTCCGGGAGTTCTTGATTGACCGTTGCGGTGAGTCCTGGTCGCTTGAGAATGTACAGGTGCACGTACAATGCATCTAATCGCCCGCCGCAGAATCGATAAAAGTCATCGCCGTTTGTTCCCGACTTGGTGAACCGGACAAGAGCTTTCTTATATGCAGCATGCGACGTGTGCCAAATAGAACGCAGATGCTCCGCAGTGTGGGGGACAATTTTTCCCGGATCAATCTTGTGCGGATCCAATGCGGGGTGGGCGGCCACCAAGTAGTCAAAATCATCCGATGGCGTGTCATCTACAAATGAGGAACGGATATCCGTCCAGTACAAAACTGCTATCGATACAGGTCCGTCCAAGTCCACGCGCGAGCGTCTGTCGGCTAGCGCAATAAAGCGATCAACGAGTTCACTTGAAAACATGACATTCATCAGCCGGAATGGACATTGAATCTGCTTACGCACGGGATCGAGGCGCTGAGCTCTCTTGGCTTCAAAAATGGGCTGATACACCTTGTCGTTCTTAATCTTCTGCGCGATCATCTCCAAAAGCATGGCTTTAGACTTGTTCTTGTATGCTCTAATTCCAACACGTGCACAGAAGGCACGAACCTCTGTGTACTTCGTCTCTTTGGTATCCTTGCCCTTGACCTTGAGAACAATGGCAACGTTGGTCTCCTTGCCATCGCGCTGAACTAGTGCCTCAGAACACTCGAAGTCTTCAAACGTCAGCTCATCAGCAGTCGCTTCCTCAGATGCAGTGCCACCGCTGACAGCGGACACCACTGAGTCTTTGTCTTTGCTTGGGGGTCGTGGCGTGGTCTCTTCGCCTTGAGTTCCACCGAGATCAGGCTCACTACCGGGCGCGACCTCACTACTCGAGCCACCGTATTCGGCGTATGAATTGCCTGACAAAACCGAAGCCGGTGCTTGCTGCGCGAGCTGAAGTGAGATCAAGCCTCCGTCGCTGGTTCTTGGGTCGCCAGTTTGGCTGAATTGCGACACATCCAGCCCGCTTTCCACTGAATGTTGGGAAAGGGCTATGGCTAGACCCCTATCGCCACATTCGTGCGAGAAGGCAGAGATGTTTTCTCCAGTGGAGGCGTAGAGACTTGCCTGGTCCGAGGGGAAGGAGGTGTTGAAGGACATACCGAGCGGAGCTTGTCTAGATATTACTTTCACTGCAAATTTCAGTCTGACGCTCGTTCTCTCAAATTCTCCCGTTCACCTCATTCACCGGCGTGCGGTGTACGGTTCTACAGGAGACAGTTTCTATGCACAAGTCTATTACGCAAACGTTCTAGAAGTGGAGAACCCCGTACTACAATTCTACAAATTCTACGTCGTTAAGAACGCCCCTCAGAGTGGAGCTTCTCTATCAAGTGCATAACCCCAACAATTTTTGTCCTTGAATCTAGGACAAAAATCGGTTAAGTACGATAAACTTTCCTGTTTTTTTGTCCTTGAACCAGCAAAAAAGGACCAAAGTGACTTGAAGTTTGTATATCCGATATTAGAATTGATGGAATTGGGGTGTGTCACTTATAACAAAGTTAATGATAGTATCGGAGGCCATCAGAGTAGGAGCCACATACTGAGCTCAAGTCATTTCAGGAGTTTTGTCCTAGAGGCTAGGACAAAACTCAACATGGATATGTTATTAGTGACACTTTGCGTTTTCGACTTGAAGGACAATAGAGGACACAATGGCAGACATACCCCTTATAGATCTACACCTTTTCCCACCCAGACTGGCACATTTCCCGACCAAAGTGGCGCAAAGTGTTTTTTTACATAAAACCTCAAATCAATTGTTTCAGGTTTTTCAACCCAATTGATTTGAGGTTTTATGTAAAAAACACTTTTTCAAGCAAAGTGGTTTTGTCGCAAATCGCTACCAAGCAAAGTGGTGCCCCTAATCTTGACGATTTAGGACAACCTTTCCTAAAGGAAAATGAAGCCTCTGGTGAATTTAACAGTTGTTAAGGGGTCTGTTATGCTTCAATTTCATTCTAGACTAATATTAGACAGGTTTTAGAAGCGTCAAGCAACCTTTTCCATCCACCCCACATCGTTCCGTGCCTTGTCTCCTACCGCTCAATCCCGTTTCAGGTGCACAGGGATTGGTAAAACGATTTGCTTGGGAAAGTTTTACCGGCAAACCACTTTGCTTGAAAAACGCACCTTTTCCGCCCTGAATATAGTTGCGCGACTGATCTCAGCGCCACTTTGGTCGGGAAATGTGCCATTTTGGTGGGAAAAGGTGTAATCATGGTGTTACTGTCCATAATAATAAGCTCATGTATCTCCTAAAACTCTTGGCTACGTAAGACTCTAACTTTTGGTCCATTTATTTGTCCTAGATTTCCGAGCTGTTGGGATAAGAAGACGAATGTCCACCCGCAATCATGGGCACACCTTGGGTGGCGCTTGCCGCTTACTTGTGTGCTTCTACTGTACCAACTTCTGTGTGATACCGGTACATGTACCTCAGATTCTGTTGTGTGATTTTCATATTTGTCCGCCTCAATCATACATGTACAGCGGGTGCAGAAAGTTTGCACCCCCCTGTGATTTTTTACGTTTTGAAGTCAATATCTGCTCAAATTCTGTGAGATAACCACCAACGGATAGCTCTCGCTTTTATGAGTTCAGCGGTGTCATCTGTTTCGCGCGAATCAGCTTTAATTTTAATCTACGCCTAAAAAACCGAAATTTCTTCCCACAGAAAGTCTGAACCCCTCGATTTTGACTTGGGATTTGTATAGACCAGGTCCCGATTAAGTACGAAAAGCATGGATATCGCCCAGGGTAGCGTCCTAGAGCTCACTACTAATCTCGTAACCCCCCGGGTATCGCTCTACTCAATGCTACTAGTGCTGTGCCAGTCGGGCGGAGCTCTATCTGGCGTTTTGTCGATGATATGCTTCGATATATAATTTCATATGATTATTCCGCATCGACCATACTAAAATCAAGTATAACAAATCGGGGGGATGCGGTAATTCGTACAACCTCGATAATATCCTCAATATTGGTAACTAGCTAGCCAGACTTCCACAGCAGTTTCGTACACGCTTTATCAGCGCAAGTCTGTGCTAATCGTGTCTTAATCAGCCTGTGGCTTACAATATCTTCCGATATCCATGCTTTTCGTACTTAATCGGGACCTGGTCTATACAAATCCCAAGTCAAAATCGAGGGGTTCAGACTTTCTGTGGGAAGAAATTTCGGTTTTTTAGGCGTAGATTAAAATTAAAGCTGATTCGCGCGAAACAGATGACACCGCTGAACTCATAAAAGCGAGAGCTATCCGTTAGTGGTTATCTCATAGAATTTGAGCAGATATTGACTTCAAAACGTAAAAATCACAGGGGGGTGCAGACTTTCTGCACCCGCTGTACTACCGGTACATGTACAGTACCGGTATCATCATGATAGGCAGCATCGACCATATGACTCAGCGACGATGAGCTACATGTATAAAAGTAGGACACTGGATCTCTAGCGATCTATAGCTGGCCATCAGCTTCGTCGTTATTAAAGGGTTAATATGCATGGCATCAGAGAAAACTCCAAAAAGCGCATACCAGGAGTTTTTTTTCTTCAAAAGACGCATACCGCGTCAAAAGACGCATACCAGATTCTGATTCCAAACTTTCTTTGCCCTTGGGGTCGCACCTCTCCATGGTAGTGTCGTTTATAAGAGTTAGAGACCTGATGGGGTTCCTCGGTACTCCCTCGGAGTCACTCATATCCTGATCGAGTCCTACTTGCATGGTTGGGGTGGACTCACGACCTCGAATGGATGGATTGTGTGGCCAATGGTTTTATAGGCTTACACTTTCCTTCACGTGCACGACACGTATAGTAGTCATGCAATGAATGTATGCATGTATTGAATGACTCACTGAGTTGAATCTACAAATGACAAGCGTCTTTCTCTTCCTACTTCTCTTAGACGCACACTCGCAGCGCGAAAGCTGCTTGTTTAACATTGTTTGAGTATGTAGCAAGGATGTCTACTTCACTTCACTGAATCGTTCTACAGAAAAACTATTGGTTAATGACCCAGCCGAAATCGTGATTGATGAAATTAAAGTTCAGTGTTTTCATAGCGTTCGCGCTAGCGGTTTTAGTGTATTACTCCACTTATCCCCTATACGATGCAATACATAATCGTATTATATCTCTAACCAGCAACACGACCAGCGAAGACATCCCAAGAGAGATATTGCTTCAACTTGTCCACTACAGCATCGCAGTAAGATACAAAATGTTCTAAAATTCTATAGCGGCGCTTATAACGCGACCACTAACCCGAGTTTAGTATCCAATGTACGTATTTATCTCAAACAATGCGTAAGGGATCTTGTCAAGCTTCTGTTATTTTTTCCAGTGTAAAAATGAACGCTACGCTACTACGATAGCTTCACAAAAACTCATCTACACCAAAGTCCCATCGATACTACTAGTCATTCACTGCACCATGGCCTATCATCGATAGGGACCGAAGATGCCCACTATAACGCATCCATGAAAGTATTTAGATATATGGAGGTGAAATATCTAGGTGTGTTTGGCGCAAAACATGTTATTTTGAGCACAAAAAACAATTGGGACGGTGTACACGCTCTAAATGCGCAATGGGATGGCTCCCAACTCGCTCAGTGCTGCAAGTAAGAGTTTGTTTGGGTCAAGTTTAGTGACAAAGGAAATTTGATAGTCAATTCAGGCAGCAGGCAATATAACGAAGGCGAAGAAGACCCTCCAGGAATTATTTGGGCTCCTCAAGAATACAAGTGGATTCGAAACTACTCAATCCTATCCGGAAACCCGAACATCCTGCGAATGTTCGCCATGTATATAAGTATATTATATGGTCCGGACCACTGAGTCGATTAAATTGGCGCACGGATGGGTGTGAACAATGCAATAATGAAGCTTAGCGAACTACTAGATGCTGGATTGTCTGTTAACTTCCACAACCGAACGTGTTCATGCAAATACTTATACAAACACGTAGAGTGAGTGCATTTGTTTATCGTTTTGTACATGCTTCATGCCGATACCCCGTCAAGTCGTCTCTTTCTCAACGCAAGAACTTGCGCAGACTTCGCGACGAAATTAAATTACGGAAGCTGTAGTCAACCTGAGGACGGTCGATTCTGAGAGGTTCCAGCCACGCATCTGCTGAGCGCATAAGTTTCCAATGGCAATCTGCATTCTGCATTAAATACATACTCGTTCACGTATTCATGGATAGTTTTCATGCTTCTGGATGCAGATTAACTCGACCGCGCCGATCGACGACAAGCAGATGTTCCCCTCTCGACGGTGATTGGGCACTGGGGCAGTGATTACGGCTTTGTTGAGCGGTACTGATTTAGATGGACTGATCCTGCTTTTTGTGGACGATTCACGCGTACTATTCCGGGCTGTAGTGTGTTAGTCCTGCACCCTGTTGATTTTTCCCATCTTTGTGGACTGTTCATTGAGTTTTCGTTGTTTTTCACTGGTTCTCGTCGTTAAACGTTAAAGCGAACAGCCGAGATGGTGAGGACAAACCAATTGGCTGACTCGATTCGAGTTACAGCCTAAGGCTTAACAATTGGCTGACTCGATTCGAGTCAGCCAATTGGTTTGTCCTCACCATCTCGGCTGTTCGCTGGGACTTGATGCAGGATCGTTATTGGGATCGTGTCGTATGAAAGACCAGTAGGGTTAATAGTGTGTGGAACAACCATCAGCCAGTGGCTTCATTTGAGCTACTCGAGAGTGCGACGTACAACTGCTGCGTTTTTCATTCCGCAATTTCGCCTCCACCCTCAAGACCGAACAATCAACATCCAGCCATGCGCCTCTCCAACACGACCCTTGGGGTTCTTGTGGCCGTGCTCCTTGCAAGTGGCACAGCAGTGTCAAAGGCCGATCAGACCAGTGTGTCGAACGTGAACGTTGTTCACTCCTCGCTTGTTCTCGCTGACGAGGACAAGAGGTTTCTTCGAAGCCACCACACGACGGATGGCGAAGGCGAACACGACGAGGAAGAGAGGAAAGGTGGAGATAAACTGTTCTACGCGTTGAAGATTCAGAAGATGCAGACCGACCCACTTAACCGCTTCCATAGGTTCGGAAAATGGAAGACAGCTGGATATTCCACGAAAGACGTCGAAAAGAAAAACATTCCGAAGGAGCTCTACAGGCTGTACAAAGCGTACAGGCGTATGCATGGCTAATGCTCCAAGTAGCCAGGGCCAACACAACGCACCCAATGGAGGTCACAATACGCGCGGGGGCTCTATGCACTCTACGTATCTGGGAAACTCAAACGCAGCACTGTGGAAGAGAACTCGTCTAGGGTTAGCCGGTAACACAAATAAACGTTCTCTTCAAACGACCACTTAACTCTTTTAATCCGACGGTACTGACAGTGAGTTTGGGGAAATCGCGTGGTGGATACACTACATGTAGAAAATATTACTAGTATATTGGTATACAAAGCCGTGCTATGCCCGGAACAGCTTTGGATTTTATGTAAGAATGACAGTTTTTTTTAGTTTAAAAACTTTAACCCTTTCGCGAGGAGCAGTTATAATATCTTCTATACTATAGTATACAAAGTTAAGTCAAATCAATGTAAAAGGTCGCAAATATCGCCCTTTAAGCCGTTGGTAGAGACAGGGAGGGTGAGCTAATCAGTAATGATGCTGTTGATAGTCGTAGCTTCGAACCCAAAAGGGCGCATTATGCGCCCTTATAGGCTGCATTTTGATTGGCTAAAAGTTGAACATCGGCAGTGATCGAGTCCGCTTCAGCACTCTACTGGCGTGATTGGTCAAAATAATTTGGCACATTGTACCGACGCGGAAATATAACGGCGAAAGTTACGAATATATTCGCCTCGCCGACCTTTTTTTGGATGATGACGCGCCAGCGTTGTCCGAACGATGATGCTCGCGTCGTAGCAGCTATCGCGCTCGGCTTCCTCGGGTCCTGCTCGTGCTGCTGGCCAGCCCCACCAACCTCATCAACGCGGAGTGCTCTGACGTCCACGTCGTCTTCGCTCGCGGCAGTGGTGAGATGCAAGGACTTGGCCTCCGCGGTGAACCGCTGGTCAGTGGCATCACCTCCAACCTCGGCGGCATGAGTGTGTCCTCGTACGCGGTCAACTACGCCGCCTCCATGGACCAGTCCAGTGCTGGTCCGGGTGCCACCGACATGACCAACCACGTGGTGTCTGTTGCCAAGGAGTGCCCCAACACGGTCTTCGTGCTCGGTGGCTACTCGCAGGGTGCCAGCGTCACCGCGACGCTCGGCTCCGGTGGCACGATTCCGGAGAACTTGGCTCCAGCCAGACGTATGGACCCATCTACGGCGTAAATGTGTGATGTAAATTGATGCATGTATCCTAATCTATGTATGCGATAAGAGGAACATTGTATATGCAGCACTTTGCCATCAATTCCGGGCACTGAGCACTCCGTAAATGTGTGACATCAATTGATGCATGTATCCTAATCTATGTATGCGATAAGAGGAACATTGTATATGCAGCACTTTGCCATCAATTCCGGGCACTAAGCTCTCCGTAAATGTGTGACATCAATTGATGCATATATCTTAATTTATGTATAAGATAAGAGGAACATTGTATATGCAGCACTTTGCCATCAAACCGCGGAGATTCCGGGCACTAAGCTCTCCGTAAATGTGTGACATCAATTGATGCATATATCTTAATTTATGTATAAGATAAGAGGAACATTGTATATGCAGCACTTTGCCATCAAACCGCGGAGATTCCGGGCACTAAGCTCTCCGTAAATGTGTGACATCAATTGATGCATATATCTTAATTTATGTATAAGATAAGAGGAACATTGTATATGCAGCACTTTGCCATCAAACCGCGGAGATTCCGGGCACTAAGCTCTCCGTAAATGTGTGACATCAATTGATGCATATATCTTAATTTATGTATGAGATAAGAGGAACATTGTATATGCAGCACTTTGCCGCCAAATCTTGGCGCCCAAATTTTCGTGGACACTCTATTATCATATATCCTTGATGTTCGAATGCGAATAAGACATGAAAGGTGATACAATATCTCTTTCAAAACCCCTTTATATTTTCTACAAATTGACGACGCGTATCAGCCTTCCATCAATACCCAATTCATTTGGAAATCAGGACCGCCCGGAATGAAGCGGAAGCATGACGAGCCGGTCGGTCCTAGAAAGCGCCGACGCGTATCATCCCGGTATCCTATGGAGATAGCCAGCAGTCTTGGAGGCGTTGCGGTTTTCAAGGACGTGTGGGGGGCGTTGGTGAAAGCTGGCTGGACGTCCGAGCGACCATCCAGCAAGTGCTTGGACACGCGCTACAAATACATTCGGCCTGGGGGAAGGCACGATGGCGCCGAGGGGGTGGACTACCTCCTGGGAGAGCTAGCCATCCTGAGATACATTGAGGACCTGCGCGTCAGCGAGGTTCCTGCAGAAGATGCAGCTCCGGGGACAAGTAAGCAAGGATGCGGTGCAGACGTCGCGGAATTTTTGTTCTAGTGTTGTTGTTAACATCGTGTTTGTTGCTGGTGTCGGTGGCGCTGTAGGTCAGGAGGTGGTCGCCGGGTGTGGTGCGGGGGAGCGTGGTGCAAGAGGGCGTGGTGCGGGAGGAAGGCATGGAGGATGTACGGCTGGACAAGGTGCGGGTAAGACCTGCCCAGAAGGCGTAACATGCGTTTGAGCCTGCTACTGGTGACGTAGTTCCTGACGTTGTGCTTGCTGGTCGTGCAGGTGTTGAAGCCGAAACCAGTGGGGTGGGCGACAGCGTCGGCGTGAGCGTGAGCGCGAGTGGTGCGGCCGGCCAGGCAGGCGTCGCTGAGGATGGTGTGCGACTGCTTGGTGGTGCGGCAGGAGGACGCACAGATCAACAAGGTGCGTGTTCAGCCTGCCCAGTCGGCGTACTTGCGTTCGGACCTGTTGATGAAGCTGTTCCTGACGTTGTGCGAGTTGGTGGTGCAGGTGCTGAACCTGACAGCAGTGGGGTGCGGGACAGCGTTGGCGTGGACGCCGGTGGCACGGCTGGTCAGGCAGGCGTTGCTACAAGGGGTGCGAGAGGGCGTGGCGCACGAGGGCGCAGTGCAAGAGCGCGTGGTGCAAGAGGGCGTGGCTCGGCAGGAAGACGTGGAGGACGTGCGGCCCAACAAGGTGCGTGTTCAGCCTGCCCAGAAGGCGTACTTGTGTTTGGGCTAGCTACAGGTGACCCCGTTCCTGACGTTGTGCGTGTTGGTGGTGCAGGCGCTGAACAGGACAGCAGGGGGGTGGGCGACAGCGTCGGCATGGGCGCCAGTGGGGACCTAAGTGCAGGTGTTGTATTCCCCGACTCGCTACAGCCGGGGCGTGCAGTGCCAACAGGAGCTGCAACAACTCCTACACGTACACCGCCCATCATGCTGCAGGATGTCTACGTCAGCAAGTTGATTGCATTTTCGCCCGATAAGGAGCGATGGATGAAAGCGAAGGCATACAGGCCTATTGGTACTGCCTACATTATTGGCCGTGTGTATCGCCAAGTCAAGAAAGGGAAGAACGCTTCACTTTTTCAGATTCGTTGGCTGGACAGCCAATTCCAGAGCGCAGTGGAGCATATCAGTGTGGGAATGGTGCAGCTTGGAATCAAGAACTACATTGCGCTAACACGAGTGAAGAACCCAGATTGGCGGATATTGGTTCGGCCAGATCCAACCGACGAGATTGACTTTGAGGACGCCGATTCTAACTGCGACGAAGAAGCAGAAGAAGTGATTGAGGCGTTTGACCCTACGGAGCTACTTCCAACCAGCCTCTCAGAGGTTGAAGCTATTCGAAACATGCGATTCGTCCCGTCAGGACAAGTTGAAGCGCCATCATATTTGTACTAACATGACGACGGTACGAGTAAAACCTACTTGCGTCCTGAATTCAAGCATTTGTTTGAGCATTCGGCCAGTTCAAGTTTCTTTGCGTATATACCTCTCTTCTTCTGGCGCCAAGCCCTACATGAGACCAACAAGTACGCTGTGGTGAATAGCATACGAATGGCGACACCGTTCACGCTGGACGAGTTGATGATTTTTCTCGGCATTCTCTTCGTCATGGCCATGAATGATAAGGGCGAGTACGCTAATTACTGGGGCCAACAAGCCGAAGATCTAATTTTTGGTGGTGTTACCACATCGCTAGACAGCATCATGACCCTTCACCGATTCAAACTTCTGCGTCGATGTTTGAGCTTCAATGCTATTCCTAACACGATAGACCAAGATGCGGCAGCTCGTATCCGGCCACTTTTGAATTTGCTTAAGATTACTGGTGGTCAGTATATTCACGTCGGTCGAGATGTTGCTCTCGATGAAGCTAGTGTTGCCTGCCGCTCGCGCCAAGGTCGTCACATGATTGTGTACAATCCCATGAAGCCGACAGGGAAGTACCATTTCAGGCTTTACATGGTGTGCTGCTCTACAACGTGGATAGCATTGAATTATAAGCTTCACTGTAATCGTAGCGATATCTTGGATCGACTAAGTGGTGTGATTGATCAAGTTGAAGCGCAAAGCTTGAGAGAGGAACTCGAGGAAGTGTCGAAAATCCGGCAGCATGTGTTGGAGGTGACGAGGTCACTGTTTGGAACAAACCGTGTTGTTAACATGGACAACTATTATACCTCCGTTCAGCTACTTCTGGAGCTTCGTCTGAAGGGGCTATACGGACGAGGCACCATCCGTGCGAATAGCAAGCACTACCCGGCACACACTATCTTACACAAGGATGATTGCACCCGTGGCGACTATCGCCACGCTGTCTCGCACGACCACATTATGCTGGCAGCATCGTGGTGCGACGGAAATGTTGTCAACATGGTCTCCAATGCAGACTCTACAAATGTTACTACTGTAACACGCATAGTTGGCAGCGAGAAACAGCCATTTCCAGCCCCAGAGTGCGTCGCTCAGTACAACGCCAACATGCAAGGCGTTGACAGGCTGGATCAAATACGAGGCCGATTCTCTACTTCGGACGGTCATTCGTACAAACGCTGGCACAAAAAGCTGGCCCTCGCTCTAATCGATGTGGCAAGATCTAATGCGTATCTTACGCGACGGTTGATAAAAACCGAGCCAGCGGCTCGTGATCCGCACAGGAAATTTGTGATGGAGCTGGTAGGAACATTATTGAACGGGCAATGGAAGAACGCACCCAGTGATGGTCGCATGCTTTACAGTGGGGAAATGCTAGACGACGAAGATGAGGAACTGGTCGGCACTCCTTCATCGCAGCGTCCTATTGGAAAAGCTGTTGTACTCGCGACTGCTTGCACTTCGGTGTCGTCTAGACAAATGCATGCGGATAGCAGCAGGAGGCGGCGCCGCTGTATTGTTTGTAGATGGGAGGGGAGGTATCCGACAGAGGTAACAAACTATTGCCTCACACACGGTGTCTGTCTGTGCCAGATTGTACACAATCATCCCGCCAAGCCGTGGATGTGTCCGTCGACGACGTCAACATGCTGGGATAAGTTTCACCAGTTCTACTACCCCAACGATCTATTTACTGAGAAAGGAAACGTGCGACGCCACTCTGCTCTCGCCAAGTTGAAGGCCACGCATGAGCCTCGACCTGAAGTTGTACAGCGGCCTCGCGTTGCACGACAGATCGCTTACGGGCCAGGAGGCCGTCCTGCCTCTCCCGGACTCGGTGTTGCTGCCACTCACCGACTCGGTAGTGGTGCTGCCCAAGAGCATGAAGGTGGAGCTGATCGCGGTGGCACGAGTCTAGGAGGTGACGGCGAGCAGAATAATGCTGTTGGGCTTGCTGCATTCGGGACTTGCAGTAGTCTTGCGCTTGGAAACGCTGTCTTTGACACTATACACGGTGGTGGTGGTGCTGCTGCTCAAGCAGCACTTGGCGGCGACGCGGCCCTGGGCTTCGGAGGTGCCCGCCGACTCGGAGCTGCTGCTGCTCAAGCAGCACTTGGACATTGCGGCGACGCGGCTCTCGGCTTCGGTGGTGCCCATCAACCCGGTACTGGCGCCGCTGTAGCAGCGCGAGGACTTGGCGGCGACGCGGCGCTCGTAGACGGCGGTGCACGCCGACTCGGTGGTGGAGCTGCGCAAGCAGCACTTGGCGGCGACGCGGCCCTGGGCTTCGGAGGTGCCCACCAACTCGGTGCTGCTGCTGCTCAAGCAGCACTCGGATATGGTGACGACGCGGCTCTCGGCGTCGGCGGTGCCCACCAACCCGATACTGGCGCTGCTGTAGCAGCGCGAGGACTTGGCGGCGACGCGGCGCTCGTCGACAGCGGTGCTCGCCGACTCGGTGGTGGTGGATCGGAAGGGAGTGGCGGTGGATGTTCTGCACTCGGACTTTGCGACGAGGAGGTCGGTTCTTTACAGTAGTGCTAGCTCAGAAAGTGATTCATAATATTTTTTGGTATATGTATGTCGGATGTAACGCCGCCTTCCAGCTACAATGTACTTCTATCTTGCGCTCCAGCTTCCAGTGTTTACAAAAAGGTTCCGAGCACGAGGAGCGATGCCTCGGGCAGAACGGCGATGTTGCGATGACCACGCGTGCCATTGGCATTTCGCTGAGTTCACGTGAGACTACCAGCTTTGCATCTTCTTCAAAAAGAAATATGTTCGCAAAGACTATGGTAGCTTCACAAATGGGAGGTTGCCTTGACATCGAAGCATCTCTAACATCTACATACTTGAGCAGCACCTTGCCAAGTCGCGAATGATGCTTGAGCTGTTGTTGAATAGAGCAGTGTCCGAGTGAGACGAGATCACTGCGAAGCTCGACGCCAATACAAGCTCTAACGTCTGTTGTAAGAGCAACTTGGACGAGAATGTTGCCCACGCCAGCTCCGACATCGAGAAAAACATCAGCTTCGCCGATTGTCCCAACAGCTGCAAGTATCAGAGAGACCCCTGACGGTAAAACTTCACCTGCATTATCGCAGGTGCGACCAGCTTGCTGTCGAACGTCGTTCGCACTGATATTACCGAAAATTGAAGCCACTGCTTCATGAGCTTGCACTTGATTTAGTTTGGGTGAGTATTGGCAGTGGTCGACAGCGACCCCACCACTCACGCCATTCTCGCCACCAGCACCCTCAACGTCTACAGCACCTACAACAACAGCGCAACAACAGCCACATTATAATTATCAGTAGATTAACAATGCCACCCACACCTGCTCCGTTGTCAGAACTTGTCTCCCGCCGAGTCGTAGAACCTCTGTGCTCGGCACACACACCATATCCTCTTGACATGTGGTGGGCAGCAACTGGCTCATTAGTAGATTCACCAACGTCCATGCTGACGCCGTCTACAACCTCAGAACTACCAATTGTAGCTGCTACAACATATACAACACACATTAGCCATGCCATTCTCTTTGTTACGCGCTTCGAAACTCGATACACACCCGGAGTACATGCAGCTCTATCCACCCGTCGACCCACACGCCCTCCGCGTTCACCTCGCACAGCATGTTTTCGAGCATCACGGTCACCGTCGAAGGCCAACATGGCCGCACTCTCACCATTGCTCTCAGAGCCTGAGCCATCACAAAAACAAAAAAAACCGAGATTAGAAAGAGCACCGACACTGCCTGCATGCCCTCCCCCTCACGCCGCACCTCCTGGTCTCGGTCCGCGTGCGACCTCCTGGTCATCGTGCCCTTGCCTAGCACCTTGCCTTAGACGTTCAGCCGATAATGCCTGACCGGATGCGCCGTCGACGGTCGTAATGTCGTTGCCATCAGGTTCACCGGCAACAACAACGGCAACTGCGTACACAACAAGCACAACATTAGTATCATTACATGGATCAATAGTCACTCCACGCATGCCTCACCCGATTCACCAGTCACGGGTGCTGTACAGTACCCACAGTCGCTCTGCACGCCCAGATCATGATCTCGCGTGTCGAAGCCTTGAACGTGCGATCGAGGCTCAGAGGGCACGCAGGTTGACTGCTGAGAAACGTGAGGACGTGGCGGTGGTGGCCCTCGCGCACGAAGTAGACGCCGTGAAGTCATACCGCTAAAAAAACAAGGCGGAAAGTCGCTAAGCGACTTCCCGTACGTCCTCTAAAGGTTGGACAGCCGGATCTGTAGCTGCCGCGCAGTGCGCTTTGTCTTCATGCGACGCCCCACATAGTCCCAGGTTATCCGCAAGCCCTCCCTCTCGAACTGAAAGGCGATCTGCACCAGCAGCGTGTCTTCCGAGTCGGTGAAACTTGTGCGCATGTCTGTTGATTAAAGTATATCAAAAATTGAATCAGGAGTAGTGCATTTGACTTATCTTTTGTATGGTGATGTGGATGGCTGAACAGCAATCCTGAGGTCTCACGGTTTGCGTCACACTTGGTCGATGACGCGGTCGTGTGGCAGGGGTCGATTACGGCCATCGAAGCAATAAAAAACCACTCGAAGAGCAGACAATTCAAAATTACCCCCAGCCCTATTTACAGGTTCTACTCTGATTGGTAGAAACGAAACCCGGTAGTCAAAGAGCGGGATGGAGCTAAAAGGGTGCATTCTGCGCCCTTTAAGAAGAAGAGTTACTACCGTGTTTTGGTAACAGCACTAAAGGGCGAAGAATGCACCCTCTCACCGCGAAAGGGTTGGGCAATCTTCCGTGACAGGTTTCAGCGTATCACTCTTTTGTCCTGTTGGAACACTGCGTGACTCGCCAAAGTCTGTCAATTTGCAGGTACCGTAGTCGTCAACAAGAAAGTTCGACGGCTTTAGATCACGGTGGAGGAAGAGGGCACGCTCACCCCCAACGACGAACGCTTGGCCCAGACCGAGTTCTGGTCGGCCATGAGGACCATCCTCGCCGTGAACGAGCTCACCAGCGGCGTCGAGATCCTGGATGACATCGAGGCCGCCCTGATTAGCGGCCAGGCCGACCCCGTCATGGCGTTCAGCGGCCCGATCAATCTTCTCCCTCCACCTTCAGGCTGGCGGCAAGGCTCCGATGCACCCCGCCTTCTCGACCGGGAAGAAGCGTCCAAGCACCGTGGCTGGTGCATCTGGCAAAACGCCCAAGCCCCCGAAGAAGCAGAAGCTCACGCTGCCGAACCAGCCTCCCATCGAGCCTCCTCCGGCTCGAGCGGCTTCCATGACCGACTTTGAGCTTTCGCCTTGAGCCCCGGTCCCCTTGCGCGAAGACTTGGAGGTGCTGTACGTGAAGGCCTCCGCCCACGGGGTGACGGTGTACGTAATGGCGTATATGTGGGTGGAGATCCAACTCTGGTACGACCCCGCCGAGTACCCGGAGTTGCACGTCGAGCACTGGCGGTTCTGGATGAACGGCCGGCGCGTCTTCTGGAAATGGGGGCTCCACGCACCGCTGACGTCTAACGCGGCGCTTACGCAGCGGCGCAAGCGCAAGATGGCGGCGGTGGCAGCCCGCCTGGTCTTCATCAGTATGAAAATCGCCACTTTCGGCTACAACAACTTCCTCCACCGCTTGGAGTACAGCGGGAACACTCTCCTGATGTGGTGGGGAGGACTCCCCGGCAAGACTTCCTCCGCGGGGTCGGCGTCGGCCGGGCCCACCAGCGAAGATCTCGGCGGGATGTGCCGTCGCAGCAAATTCGAGTATAAGACTCGGATCCATTCGGCCCTGACTCCTGGCCGCTTGGACAAGAACGCCTACAAGAACATGACGTCGCTGCTCGTGTTGTCGGGTGCCCTGAACCCCGCCTGCAAGAAGCCTGAGAATCGCCTGAGCGACTTAGCGTTGGCCCGGGTACGCCTCGACGTGACGTCGTAGCGGCCAGCTCGCAAACATTGGAAGGGGAACCTCAAGGCGGGCGTTTGGAAGGCTCTCGTCGAGGACACTCGCATCCGTGACCTCCAAGCCACCGTCGAAGCGCAGCTTCGCGACTCGACGTACGAGATCCCTCGTGCGACGGCCTTCGACCCGAAGGAGGCTACGAAGAGCGGCTACGACCCCTTCAAGAAGACCGACGGATCGTACACGGCGCTGGCTCCGGACGAAGGACTCCCCGTGGACTACGACGACGTGGTGGCAGCCCAAGGCGACGACGACGCGACCAGCGAGACGGTCGACGAAATCATTGACATGACTGGAGTCCAGTCGCAGGTCGTCGAGGGAATTTCGTCGGGCAACAACAACGATGAGAGCTGCGACTCGTCTTTTACGGCCAGTCTTCTCCGGAAGGTCAACGAGAAGACCCCCATGACGGAGAGCAAATAGGTCGGTGTCTTCAAGGCGAAGGTCGTAGCAATGCTTATCAGTCCAGCTTTTCCATCTAACAATTAATTCACATCACGTTCGCCTTCGTCACTCCAATTGCCTTCAACGTGACGTTCTCCTTGCTCGGCGTCCCGTCAAGTCTTCATATTTCATATTTTCATCGTGTATGGGCAGCAAACTGTAATTTCATCACGCAGGTACGGCTCCATGCCGTACTGAATACAATTCATTCCAATCATCCCGTCAACCCCACTCGGGCTAGTCGGAGGGTCGAGTGATCACGAGCGACGGCCGGCCAGGCCTCGCCCCCACGCTAGAACATTAGTTCGTCCTCGTCTGCAGCCAAGTTGGCTTCAGCGAGGCGAGCACTTCGCCGTAATTCCGGTAAGCCTTGGTTCTTCCGCCACTCATCCTCAAACGCGTCAATTAGGACTTTGTAGGTCGGAAGAAGAGAGGCCGTGGGTCTCCAACATACCTCGTAAGTTGCAGTTAATACCAGGTATTGTTCTTCGCGATTGTAAACCCGCTTGGCTAGTACGTCCACAATGGGGTTAGAAGTCCCGGAGAACGCTGTCTCCTCACCTCCGATTGAAAGTCGATCGACGAAACTGGTGGTGGGTAGGTCCTCCTCAGTAAGAGGTCCCTGATCATCAACTCCGGGTGTCGATTGCACGCCTTCTGGAACTTCGTTCGGAAAAGGTCGACTCCACCGACCTTGGAACCGCTTGAGCCAGTCCACGTTGACGGTGACCACGCGATCGGGGTGAGAGGGGATGGCTACGCGGTAGGCGTTCTCCCCGACTTGTCCGACCTCCCGGTACGGTCCGTGCCAGGAGAACGCTAGTTTCTTCGTTCGCCTCTCTCCTCTCCGGGCGCGAAAGTACCGGTAAACCCACACAGCATCTCCCTCGTTGAATTTGACAGCAACTTGGCCTTCGAGCCTGCGTTCATGGCGATCTTGGGCCTTCAACAGTTGCCTCTCGACCATCCTTCGCGAGTCTCGTAACGACAAGAACAACTTGCGCATATAAGCGGCAACTTCGTTGCTTTTCCAATCCTCATTAGTGTTGAGGAACGCTAGATCGAGCGGAAGCACGGGATCTCGCCCTTACAGACTGAAAAACGGGGAGTCTCCCAGCGCTTCGTGATGTGACGTCCGATACGCAAAAAGCACACGAGGTAGGTACAAATCCCTGTCCGTATGGGCTTCACCCACGTACATACGGAGCATCCCCAGCAAAGTGCCGTTAAAGCGTTCTACCAGACCCTGCATCTGCGGATGGTAAGCGGCTCCGAATACCTTCTTGATGCCGAGGGTCTGGTAGAACGACTGGGCTAGCGAGGAGATAAAGGTTGGACCTCGGTCGCTAAGCAGTCGTTCAGGTACGCCATGCCTCGACAGCACCTCGTCGACCATGATCTGCACGAAGGTCAGAGTGTCGAGCGCCTTGACCGGGAACGCCTCGACCCACCGCGTGAAATAATCAACGAAATTCAAAATATACTTGTTGCCCATCGGTGTTGTCACCAGGGGACCGATTGCATCCACAACCAACAGCGAAAACGGCCCCGACAGCTCTTGTACGGGCATGCGTTGCATCAACCCATTCTTCCAGGGCCGGTACCCCTTCTCGCTTCCGCACGTCGTACAGGCCCGGACGTACTCCTTAGCGTCCTTCTTCCACCCGTGCCAGTACGCGTGCTTCCTTACGCGGTCAATGGTTTTCGTCAGACCCGCGTGGGGCGAAAACAGGTCGGAGTGGCAATAGTGTAAGACGGTTTCGATAAATTGCAGCGGGATGACCGGAACGCTGATCGTTCTGGCCGGCCCAGCTCGGGCTCGTAGGTGTACCAGTCGCATCAGGACACCGTTTCGTATCACGAAGTGAGGGGCCATCTACAGCACTCTTACGCGTAATTGTGCGTCTAGAGGCAGCGCTCCAGCCTCTAGGAAGGCAACCATTGCTATGATCCACGGCGTCCGCTTCTGTTCTTCCACGAAGCGGAACTGGTCGAGTCCGAACTCGTCCAGCGAGGACTCGGCCTGGGGGAATCAGCCTCCCCTTCATTGTCGTCTTCCTCTACGGCCGTTCGCTTTGACTCAGGAGAGTGGGGCGCGCTGACGTCTTGCGACTGGTAAAGGCGCGCTCCACTCTTCTCGACTTCGAGTAGACCAGGGGCCGGCGTGATTTCGGCGTTGCCCAACAAGTCGTTCCTGGGCTCGGTCGTTGTGGGAACATAGACGACCGTGTCCTCATCCTCGACTTGGACAAGTCGATCTTCCTCCTCGTCCTCCTCAGCGTTCAACAGGTCCGCCCACGCCAGAGCGTTCACAGTAGAGTAGTGAAGCCGAGACAGTCCGTCTACATGCCCCATGGCCGTTCCAGCCTTATGGAACACCTTAAACCGCAACTGCCACAATTCCATGGCCCACCTGACCAGCTTTGCATTACTCGTACGGTTTCCGGCGTCGAACACCCACGTCAATGCCTTGTGATCGGTGAACAGGTCGAACTCCTGCCTATCCAAATAGCAGCGGAATTTTCGCGTCGCCCACACGATGCCCCAGCACTTTATCTCCGACGTGCCATCCTGCTTGTGGATCCAGTTCTTTTCGGACCCCATTAGCAGTTTGCTGGTGTACGCCACCACGCGATCTCGCCCGTCCACTGTCTGCATCAGGCACGCTCCGACAGCTTGCTTAGACGAATCTACGTACAGCTTGAAGCGCTTAGAGAAATCGGGGTACACTAAGATGGGCGGCTCGATCAGCTTACGCTTAAGCTGCATAAACGCTGCCTCGCAGTCGTCCGTCCACACGAACGCAGCACCCTTTGGCTTCAGTCTTTCAATGGGAGCCGAGATGCCGGCGTAGCCGGGAATGTACCTCCTAAAGTAGCTAGTCAGTCCCAAGAACGCCCGCACCGTGTGCAGGTCGTGCGGACGCTTCACGTTCATGACCGACTTCACCTTCTCAGGGTTCGGGAGGATCCCCGACGGCGTGACGATGTGGCCCAGGAACGCCACCTGGTCGCGCCCCCACTTGCACTTCTTCATCTTGAGTTGGAGCCTGCGTTCCGGAATCTCTCCAGAACCTGCTTCAGCCAAACAAGGTGAGTGGGGAAGTCGTCGCTAAATACCACACAGTCATCAAGGTAAACGAGACAGGTTTTCCACTTTAAATCGATCAATACATTCTCCATTAGCCTTTCAAGCGCAGGGACAGCGTTGCAAAGCCCGAAGGGCACGACTAGCCATTCGTAAAGTCCATATTTGCACGTAAACACCGTCTTCTCAACGCTGTCGGCCGCCATAGACACATTTCAATAGCCCGATGCAGGAATGTAGCGCCTAAAATAACTGGTGAGCCCCAAAAAGGCTCGAACCGAGTGCAAATCATGAGGTCGAGCCACATTAATAGCAGCCTTGACCTTCTCAGGATTCGGAAGAATTCCGGAAGGAGGCCGAGGAAAGCCACTTGATCTCTGCCCCACCGACATTTTTCATCTTCAGTTTGAATCCGGCGGCTCGGAAGCGTTCCAGTACTTGTTTCAGCCGAACTAGATGCGTAGGAATGCCGGAACTGAACACCACACAATCGTCCAGGTACACTAGACAGGTTCGCCACTTGAGGTCGACCAAATCGTTCTCCATTAAACGCTCAAAAGCCGGTACGGCATTGCATAGCCCAAATGGCATCACAAGCCATTCAAACAATCCGTACTTGCAAGTAAATGCATTCTTTTCGACGCTATCAGCAGCCATGGGTACGTTCCAGTACCCTGAGGCAATGTCCATGGTAGAGAATAGTTTCGCACCGTCAAGTACGTCGAGGATGCCGTCAATTAATGGCATAGGATAGCAATTTTTAATCGTGACGGCGTTGAGTCGTCGATAGTCAATATAGAACCAGATTTCTCCGTCGGGTTTCCGTATAATCAGAACGGCGCTAGCCCACGGGCTAGTCGACGGCTGAATCAAGTTCAGTTCGAGATATTGGTGTATTTCCGCTTCCATGACACCCCCTTCGGCTTGCGTAACACGGTACGGACGCTGCTTGGTCGGCGCTTGCGTACCCGTGTCGATAGAGAACTCCAATATGTCCGTATGCCCCGGTTTGAGGGACGTTTCCACAAACATATCGCGAAAAGAGCCGAGTAGGTCGGCGAGGAGTACTCGCTGTTCTTCACCGAGTTTGGAGTCGGTGAAGGCCACGTTCAGTTCGGCCTCATTGGCCGCATCTAAACTGGAAATTGACTCTCGCGACGGGGTCGCAGCGGCGGCCGCCGCGCTGATCGCCGAGTCAACCCAGGTCGTCCTTCCCCCACTTCCACGGGGTGGGTGTTCGCTCTCGGACGTCGTACTCGCATGACCGTCGTTTAGCTTGTCGAACACTGACTTCGGCACCACGGTAGCAGCGGCTAGAGCCGTACCTTTCGAGAGGACGAGGTCCTCAGTCGAGGCATTGCACACCTCCACGACGGCCTTGCCCTCGTGGACCGTACAAAGCGTTCTCGCAATCTTGACGTTTGCGTCGAGCTCGGGGAGTGCAGCGGGGCTGCCGTAGCCTCTTACACAGAGGAAGGTTGACGACTCTACGAGTCCATCAGGGTCCTATACAAGGACCCACGTAACAAGTCAAAGACTTCGAGTAAAAGGTAAACTATATTCAATCTTATCTGCGGCTGCGCCGCCTACAATGTAGATGTATGCATCTCACTATGCTATAACTAACTCTAGTGCATTCCTAATGGTTGGCCTGCAGCCCTCCTTCATGGCCGAGGTTACGATGGTGTTTCATACACCAAAAGGGTAACCTACGTGTAACCCCGTTACACTCTCCCCCATCAAAACTGCGAACGCAGAACTTTCCACTCCTCCGTGGAGGTTGCAGCGCGCGCGCGTCGACGAGCTCTCCGAGCTTCATTGTCGAAACCGCTGCGCCTCGCGCATCCACATGCCTGCAGCCCCCGGGTCAGCCGACCTTCTGCGCCAGCCTGCGCACGGTAATGCATCGTCGTCCGGGCAAAGCCCTAAACTCCAAGAATTGGCACCTAGTGCTCAAGCGACCGCTGAGTCCAGCACCTCGTCAAGTCTTTCCATAGCCGAGTACCGTGCTGCGCACGCCCGCAAGCACGGGTCGACAGTGATGTCTAAGCGGAGCTCAAGTCAGGCTGGTGCGCAGTCGTCGTCCAAGCCCAAGCTCGCGGGTGATGTCCTCTTCGAGGACTTCAAGGAGGGGATGGGTCCCCCAACCGATGGTCCCGAGGGCTCACCCGGAGCAGGACACCGACCACAATCGCCTGCGCGGTCTCGTTCGCGCTCACCGATGAGGTCGCCGCCGCGTTCTCCGCTTCGAACGCCCAATCCGTTCTCCGAACGTGGCACTGGTGCGTCTGCACTTCGCAACGCGCCGCCGCTCCCATCACGGGATGAAGCTGAGGACAGCAACGTCGTTACGAACGACCTGGATGAGGCTCAAAGCCAGCAGTTGGATGTGCGCCACGAGGCGTCACGGTCCAACATCCCCGCGGCCCTGCCGCTCGCTAAGAAATCCCGAAAGGATTATGTCGTGTAGGAACACGCTGAAAATATCGCTACCGTACGGTACGAATCCCACCAACAACACACGTCTCCCCGAAAGGGTCAACGAAAGTTGGATCTAACCTGAAGGTTCAGGAACGATCCCTTACACCGGGTTCGATATAAGTCTCTGTGTACCAAGGTTGTCTTCGGTCAACCCAAAACCTGCACTAACTAGCCACGAACGAGGGCTAGAATGCAATATAGCGCTTTCGCGCAACCCTTTTGCAGTCCCTCAGATGGAAGGCTACCGGCTGATTAGGCCTAATACAAAGGGGACCGAGGTAATCCTCGGTCGGTAGTAAAATATACTCTAGGGGACTTAACCCCCCCACACATGCACACAGAACGACACTATAAGTGCAACTCTAGCCTCTCGGCCACGCCTACTCTTGGCTTGGCCTCGGTGGACTATTAATTAATAAATCTCTAGTCCGCCAACAGCCATACCACTAAGCCAGGCGTATCCAGGCACTACAGTAAGCTAGCTAACACTTACCGGAGTCGGACTTAACCTCTCAAGACTTGGGGGGAAGACTGCTGATTTATTACTGAATATTCAGAGGCTCTGAGAGCCTCTGCAGATCATCCTATAGCTAATCCTAATCCTATATACAAATACCTAGTATAAACGAATCTCGATGTGGCGACTTCTGTACACTCATCAATAATGATGGTGATTACGCCAGAGGTACCTCGAGGTGCGACCGAGGCTTCGGTCGTCCGACCGAGGCTTCCATTTAAGTACGACCGAGTTTTTGGTCGTAAATATCACTGAGTCTGACGTATTTAGCCTCGGTTGGGTATTTATTAGGTCCCACCGAGGCCAAAGTCACTACCTGTCACTCTACCGAGGTAAATGAGAGTGAAAGCTTGTCACAACGGCAACTTCCTTTCTGTCAGCGAATCCGACAGAGTGCGCCTGCAGCGCGGTCCGGCCGAGGTCATTTTTTAGCCGGATCTACACGCCACAACTGCCCCCGCCTCGTCGTGAACCTGGCACTGGCGAACGGCGCGGCGCAATGTCTCGCCCTCCGACTCGCCCCGAATCTCGGTCGCTGGCCTCAGCTACCGCGCGTGCCCTCCGGTCCTTGGGCTGCACTGGCGAGGTGAGCACCTCCTTGTTCGGCTCGTTCTTATCTTGATCATCTTGGTTCTGACTTGTTCCCTCTTGTTCATCCCTTCAGAGCGCTCTGGACGTCCTCGCCGACGCCGACGCCACGCAACCTCAGCCGCGCCTGCCCACTGGAGCATCTTCGGCCGAGTCTCATCCGCGTGGCGGTACTTCTTCAACCGCTTCTCGACCCGGCGGCGCGTCTTCTACGGCTCCCGAATCCTCGGTCGAGCATCCACCACCTCCGGCGAGCATCTTGGGTCCGTACCCAGCGTCGACCGAGGCTCTCCGGTCTGCGTCGACCGAGGTACCTTGCGAGTCTCCGTATCGCTCGCCTCCAACTTCTCCGCTGCGTGCCATCCCCCTCCGTCGCCAACTCCCGCGCCTTCGACCTCGTTGGCAACTCGCGGGGCGTCGGTCGGGGTTGTGGCTGCCGGAGCAGCGGTCGCTGCACCCGCAGCGGGTGCGACCGAACCTCTCACGTCCGTATTGACGGCGTCCGACCGCCAATTCTACCGTCTCGCCGAGTTGGTCGTCAGTGTCGCTCGTGCACCTCCCGCTCGGGTCGATCCGGTGTTGGATCGGCGCCTTGAGCACGCTACGACCCTCGAAGAGGTGGCGACGGCTGCGGTGGCTCCCCGACGCCTGCCCGTCGCCGAGTCCGAGGAGATGACGTCCCTCCGTCAGGAGGTGGACCGGCTTCAGTCTCTAGCGAAGGACACGGAGGACAAACTCCACGTTGAGATGGATCTCCGTGTGAAGTCCGATGTCTTTTGCGTGCAGACGTCGACCGAGCTTCACCAGGCTCAGGATCGGATCGACGAGCTTCGAGCCGAACGGCTAAAGCTCCTCGAGCGGCTGACTGAAGCAGACGCCACCCTGGAGTCGCACCGGGAGGTGACTGCCTCGCTCGAGCGGCGCCTCGTCGACACCAACGCCGAAGCGACCACGGCTCGTCGACAGCTCACGACGGATCGGGAGCGGTTGAAGGCAAGCCTCGTTGCCCACACTGCCCAGCTCGACCGCCTTCGCCGACAACTGGCCGACCAAGACCGAGGACAATCCGGAGTCACACCCGCGCGCATCCAAGCTCTGCAAGACGAAAACAACATCTTGCGTCGGGCGAACTCGGTCCTGCGGCGCCACTCTGCGATGCATGAGTTGGACGTGGACACTCTTGTCCTAGCGTCGGTGGGCATCTCTGCTGACGAGATTGACTGGACGCTGCTGGGTCTCAACCCTCCAGACGTCATCGTCGGATCTCCGCAGAGCGGCGACGAGTCGTCAAGCCCGGACGAACCGCCCACCGAGGTTTCTTCGACTCCCGTGGTCCCTCGCTCCAGTCCTCCGGTGTCGCCCTCGTCCGCGTCATCTTCGTCAAAACGCAAGCGGGACTCGTCCCCTCGGTTGTAGACAGAGGGTGCGGGTGCGTCACAGCTGCCCCCTTCCAAGCGGCTTGGCCGCGCGTCTGTCGACCTTCGGGCGAGGGCTGCGGCTGCACATCGTACGAGCGGGTCTCCGGGTGGCACGCAACCTTCGGTCGGCTCCCCTTCATCTCCGGCTACTCTTGGGTCACCTGGCGGTGGGTCGACCGAGGGTAGCGACGCTTCTCTGATCCCGGCGTCGTCATCGGCATCAGCTAGTCCGCCGTCACCTGCCGCTTCGGGACTTCCTCCTGCATCGCCAGACGACGGTATGAGCCGATCCGGTTCGCCCGGTTCACCCGATGGAGGTGAGTCTCCTAGCGACGCTGGTCAACCTGGGTCTCCAGCCGGTGGTTCACCACCAAGCAGTGGTGATGATGGCAGTCCGTCGCCGCCCGGCTCTGATGGAGACGAACACTCCGACGAATCTTCAGGAGAGTCTGGCGACTCGACTGCCGCGTCGGACGCTGGTGGGTCCTTTCCGGTTGCGCCACCCCACTCGCAACAAACGGCGGCCTCGTCGAGGAACCTCGACGACTTGTCTCCGGACTCGCTCGAGCGGGCCATGTTTGGTTCCGAAAGTGAAGAAGAAAGCTCTACTCTCCCGGCCGGACGTGCTTCCCGGGCCTCGTTCGCGCCTGCGGCGTCATCCCCAGGCTCTTCTGCATCCGGCGTACCGTCGACCGAGGGTTCGCCTGCCGTTCCACGACAAGGGCGTCCTCGGGTCGAAGTGACAGCTACTCTCTCGGCTGCCCCTGGCACCGTGCAGACCGGGTTCACGCCTGTCGTGACTAACGTGGCTGACGTGGCAGAGGGGTCTCGGAAGGTGTCCGAGCTCGGCAACCTGTTCCTCCTGCCGGGATTCACCGCTCCGGGCGCTCAGGAGTGTTGGTGCCTGCTTCAGAGCCTCAGCGTGCCGGACATTCCGGCTGAAGACCCGGTGTCTCCATGTTCTGAGGCTGGCATAGCCTTGTTCGCCGATTGGATGAACCCTCTCCACCCGTGGCAACTGATGAGAGTCAAGTTCCCCGCTGAGCCTTGTACCTTCGGCGTTGGTGAGTTCACCGACGGCGTGACGATCTCAGTTCGGGCGACGGGTCAGGCTCTCCTCGTTCGGCTCTGGCGGCAATTCCAAGGCACGTCCACCGACGCGACCGAGAAAGCTGACCTCGGTTTCGCCCTGTAGGAACGCCGTCACTGGGTGAAGGCGTCTGCCGTCGAGGCGTACTTCGGTGACTTGGCTGCGAGACACGGTCGTCGTAACCCGCTCCTTATCGAGCTCCGCCGGTCATGGCAGGCGTACAGCCGAGCTCGGAACCTCCGGGTCGATCGCCTCCGACAGCAGATGGTTAAGCGGCTGTGGACTAGCTGCATTGAGTACGACCGCGAGCCTCGCCAGTTCCACACGGAGACTCTGCTGGAGCCAACTTATCTCCAGTACTCGTTCGAGGTCTTGGAGTGGACTCCCCGGACGGCGAACTTGATTGCGGAGGTGAACGAGCTGGACGCCCGTCAGCCGTGGCGCAACTGCTGGATCGACGACCCCGCGAGCCACCCGTTCAACACGACGTTCGCCGCCTGCAACCCTGCAGTGTCGCTGTTCGTGCCGCGCGGACTGACCAGCGAAGAGGTGGCCGCCTCGGTGGTGGTGGAACCGTCGCTCCCAGCGTCGTCCGTGTCCGCGCCGTGGGTCACCCAATTTGGGGTCGGTCGCGATGATGGCACTTCTGAAGAGGAGTCGAAAGACTAGCCCGATCTCGGCGCAGACACTCCCTAGGCATTCCTCTCCTCGGTCGTCCGTCATTTCCATTCTCCCGCATCAACTCTCGCTGCTCCGATACCGTCCGACGCTCTCATCTTGCAGGCAGTTCGTAGGGTTGTAGTTCATTCTTCGTTAATTCTCCATAATCACTTTAATCCACTTGTAACTTCTTTTCTGCTGCAACTTCCACCGTGAGCTCGATACATCCCTCGTTCAGTAGTCTGCCATCTTCGTCTCGATCCTGCGGTTCTTCTGGTGCGTCGACCGAGGGGTAATCTCGTGTTCTGGAGTCATCATCTTAATTCTTCCACATGTACATATGCATGGTTCGTTTGGTATCTTCTTTCGTCTGCTACTGCGAGCCAATTGCTCCCCGCAGGCAGTTCACTCCTCGGTCGCCTCTGCGGTGGGTACTCCTCATTCATCTCTGTCCCCTCCGCGGGCGACCGTGTTCCCAGTAGCTTTTTTTCGTCTGTATTTGCGAGCTGGTGCCCCTCGCAATCAGTTCATTCATCGATAGCATCTAGCGCTACTCCTCGTCCGCAGTTTGAGCCATTTGTAGACGTCGGTCGCTGCGTTTCTGACGCAAGTAATCGTAGAGTAGTCCTCCACACGACAAGTTGGTAGCTGGTTCCCACGTTGGCTCCTCGTAGCCGACCCATTTCACTTTGAACTCTCGAACTGCTCGATTAGTGCTCGTTGATAACGGTGTGCGGTCGTCCAGGATGGCTTCAACTTCAAATTCACCCGACGGGTGGTCCGGCTCCCAGCTGTCCTCAGGCAACAGCTCCTCGTCGAAGTCCACTCGTGACTCCTCGTCTACCTCTGGTGTCAGCCGAACTTTAGGCCGATCTCCGAACTCGCTCACTGCCTTCAACCGCGAAACATGTACGACTGGGTAGAAGCGGTAGCCGCTTCGATTCGGTAGCTCTAGCTCGTAAGCGAACTCCTCCACCTTCTTCTTGATGCGGAATGGTCCATGCCACCGATGCGCGAGTTTCTTCGTCAGACCGGGTTTTACTCGCTCCATATACAGCCACACGCGGCTTCCTGGCCCGAACAGCGACCTCGGTGGGGCCTCGTTTGGATCCACCTCGCCTGAGGGTCTCGTTAGCGACTCCTTCTCCTGCCGTCCGAGTGTCTCGTTGTGTTCCTTGGCCCTCCGAGCCTTCTCCGTTGCTTGGTACTCTTTGGCCATACTGAGTGCAATCTCTTGCTGTCGGTTGACTTCACGGCGCCACGCCAGGGCGTCGGACTGGCGTCCGGATCCTCGTTTGAGGGACGATGACATCGCCTTGAGCGTCGACTGTGCATCCCAACCATGAACGAGGTAAAACGGGGTTTCCTTCCGGGTCCCATCTTGCGAGTTGTTGATAGCGAAGATCAGCTTCTCTGCAATCTCATCCCAGTCCTGCTGTAAGGGGTCTTCGGCATACACGCGCACGGACTGCATGACGGTTTTCACTGACCGTTCTTGCTGCCCATTCGCCTGCGGCCGGTAACTCAGCGTAGCTCGCGACCGAGACTGCATCATCTCAGCGAAGGCTTGGAACACTTCGCTCATGAACCCCGGATTCCGGTCGTGACAAATCAGCGAGGGTGCATCGAACCTTCGGTAGACACACTCCTCGAAAGCCTGGGCAACGACGAGTGCAGTGGTATCCGACATAGCTTTACCCATCACAAATCCGGTGAACGAGCACTGGAACAGCAGTAGTGCCGTGTTTCCTCGTCGAGACTTCGGCAACGGAATCACAAAATCCATGGAGACCATCTGGAACGGTCTCTCGGCCAATACGTTTCCTGGAGAATAGCCTCTTAGCTGAGGCCGGCTCTTACTTGAACAGCAGTCCGGGCAGGACCTGACGTGCTTCTCTACGTCCGCGTACAGTCCGATCCAATAGTAGTCCAACTTCACTCGGTGGTAAGTGCGATTAATACCTTGGTGACAACCTTCCAACGAGTCGTGGCAGCTTTGCAGCACTTCTTGGACCATCGTTGAGGGTACTACGAGACGCATCCACGTTCCCTGTTGCTCGTCCGGGTCCGAACGACGGTTGGTTCCCACAAAGTAGAGGACTCCGGCTTCGCTCAGAACGAACCGGTCTGCCATTTTCCACGCGTCACGTGCCGCCTTGTAACCCAGGCGGGCGTCTTCACCTCGGAGGACCGCTCTCAGGTTGGACCATCTCAGCTCCTCTTCTTGCGCAGCTGCGACTCTTCTCCGACGCTCTTCTTGTACTGTCAGCGGATCTACGTCCTCAGCGTCCGGCGGGGCTGGCGTGGCAGCCGTCAAAGCCTCGGTGGCCGGTAGCGTTTCTTCGCGCACGTTCTGAGCCTCGTTCGGCACCGCGTTGAATTCTGCAAGTCGAGCTGCATCGTCCTGACCCATGACCGATACTTCGTTGGCAAACCTGACTCGCTTTGTCTTCGCCTTTGCCTGGTGCCTCGTTGTAACCGTCACATGGCCTGAATCTCGGTCTTCGGCCCGCACAAAATCAAAAAAAGTCTTACTTTGGGGTTCTTTGCTGGTCATAGACGCTCGCGAGACACTCACCGAGGGTTTCTCTTCCGTCGTTTCGTCCGCTGAGGTTTCGTAGATGACTTCATTAATCCGGTTCAGAGCTCTCAGTTCTGCGATCCTCGCCTCAGACGTCGTCACTGCAGACGTTTTAGACTCCAACGTTTCGCTGGCCAGAGAATCTGCTGCTGCATTGAATTCTCGTATCGCATGCAGGTACTTGACCGAACGAAGTTTGGATACGAGTTCCCGGTGGTGGTTGAGTTGTGCCATCAGCGTTTCTTTCCGGCACGCTATCACCCCTAGTGATTGCTGAATGGCGAGTCTCGAATCTCCGACGATGACAAGGTCCGTAATGGCCAGACCGAGCGCTGCTTAGACGCCGTTGTTCATACCGGCGTACTCAGCGAGGTTCACTGTAGTGGTTTCGAGATAAGCACTGACAGCGATCACTATCGTCCATTCCGGAAGTTTCCATAATATCCAGGAGCAACTCCCATAACCACCGTGTTTCTCCATCTTCGCCGAGCCATCGAACGAGAGGACGTGTCCACTGTACGAGGTCGGTAGTCGAGCATACAACATATGCGGATCCAAACGAACGTTCGGTAACCCTTTGGATGGAGGGGCGACCGAGGCTAGCGACTCGTCCAAATCGACGAAACTCGTCAGTCCAGCTTGGAGCATCTGAGCGAAAGCACAGTCCTTTTCCGTCACTCGTTCGACCACCAGGTGCCACGGCGACAGCAAGACGGCAAACTGGGTGGCCCGACCGAAGAGTGTCTTGGACTTGTGCACCCACTCGAGCGTTGAAAACCGAGTGTAGACTCGGATAGATTTCCCAACGAGCTGAGTATAGCATACCTTCAGTACCAGCAATAGGGCCAGCACCTCCTTCTCGGCCGGGTGGTAGTTCATCATGGCGTCCTTCAATACGCGGCCACAGAAGCGAACCGGGTGTAGTTTGCCCTCGTGTTCTTGCCTAAGGGTGGAGCTGAGAGCCCACTCATTTGCGAACTGCGTGACGTGGACATCCTTGCCCCTGTCGAAGTGGCGCAGTATCGGAGCGTCTCGGACGCGCTGTTGCAGCATTGCAAAGCTCCGTCTGGCGGCGGAGAGGTCACCCCCGGGCTCGAAATCGGCGTCCTTCAGCTGGTAGAGCGCCACGCCGTACACCGCAAAATCTTGGATAAAACGACTGTAATAGTTGAGTGCTCCTAGGAAAGACTGAACTCCCTTCTTGGACGAGGGGAACGAGAGATCGGTCACTGCGGTTGCTTTCTTCGCGTCGGGAGCAATACCGGCTGCCGAGACGTCGTGAGACAGGAAGCCTACCTTCCGCTGTACGAACAGGCTCTTGGAGAAGCTAACACTGATCCGACACTCCTGAAAACGACTTAGCAGACAGTCTGGCGTCGCCAAACACGCTTCAAACGTCTCGGAGCCGAAGCAGATATCGTCTACGAACGAACGCCGATCGAGCACAGGCACCAACGAAGATTCGTCCGGTTCTCCGCTGGAGTACATGTCGGCCAAAGGGCTGTTCAGGAGAGTTGCGACTGCACTTTCGGTGGTCGACAGGGCTCGGTCGGCCTCGAACTTGGTCCGAGGAGCCTCGTTCAGACTGACCGAGGCCTCGGTCACCCCTGCCCTGTCGTCAGCATCGGCCGTTTCAGCTTTCCGCATCTTCTCCGAGAAGTTAGCCCAGCCTCCTTTCGGTTGAACGAACCCCCAGAGGGCGTTGTCGATCATCCGCTGGTAGATCATGGGCGCATTCTTGAGTCCGAATGGCATGCGCAGCAACTCGAAGTGGCCCAACGCGCAGACAAAGGCTGAGATCTTGCGGGCTCGGCGGGTCATCATCACAGCCCAGAATCCGCTCGCCGCGTCCAAGGAGCAAAACCATAGGTATGCCTCCATCTCGGTCAACAAATCGTCGACCAGTGGCACGGCATATTCCATGATCGCGGTGATCGCATTCACTCGTTTGTAGTCGATTCATAAGCGTATGTCAATTCCGTTCTTCTTCAACACAATAACGATCGGGGATGCCCATGGGCTATCCGAAAACGAGACCAATCTTGCCGTCAGTAGACCCTTCAGCAGCTCGTAGAGCTTACCCAGAAACCGTAGAGGGGTTCTCCGAGCCTTTTGCTTTATCGGGGGGTGCCCCTGCACGTCGATGTCACACACCACCCCGTACGCCGGTGGGGGCAAAGCGTTGATGCTCGCAATCATGATTTCTTCGCGTTTCTGAAGCACTGCTACGAGTTTCGCCTGTTGATCGGTCTGCAAGTCGGTGTTCTGGACATTCGGGCCCGAGTAGTCCAGAGTTGTCGACGACTGTTCCGTCAGATCGGGCAGGAACGCGAGCTCGTGCGCGTAGTCAGTCAACTCAATCTCGTTCGGCAGGTGTTCCGCCGTATCGTTGGTGCCCCAGTCTGCATCAGCAACTGATTCCGAGCTACCTCCGGCCATCACCGAGACGAAGACGGCTTCCAAGCGCTCCACGTCTGACTTGACATGTCGTCCATCGGTTGGGTCGGCGGGCGTTCGGTCTGTTGTTACCTCAGCTTCCGGGTCACCCCTGGGCTCGGTCGCTACACAATCGTCTGCTTGATCACTACGGGATTCGCCACCCGTGGTCACCGAGGTCAGGATCTCTCCTGATTCTCCAGGAGGGCGTGCTGAGTCGTCGATTCGGACATCTATGACCGGATTTCCCGACTCGGGTCGTTCTGCGACCTCCTCGGTTGCGTAGTCCTCGGACGACCTTGAATCCTGTCCTCCATTTCTCGCCGGACAGAGTCCGGTGTCGACCGAGGGCGGCCGGCACTCGCCTTCTTCGCCAGTAGGTTCGGCTAGGTCGAGACATTGGGCTGCCGTTAGCCGATCATCCTCATCTCCTCCTGGCATCTCGGTACACACCAAAGCCTCGGTGGGCCGTCGTAGGAGTGCCCGAGGAGTCGGGTACTCGCGTCGTTCCACGGCCGAGGGTTGTACGGCCAACCACTCCTGGTAGAGCTTGCCCTCGCGTCCAAACAGCGTTTCATCTCTGCTCTCCGCGTACGCCAGCACTTGCCACTCTCGATATTTGTCAGACCCCACTCGCGCATAGCCCGTTTCCCGAGGTAGATCTTCTCTAGGCACCCATAACACGACAGGTTCGTGTGCCGAACAACTCGCTCTCTTCGTCGTAACATTGGTCAGCCGTATCCAGATCGGCCGGCCTCGTTGACTCTTCGCTACCGTCGGCACAAGCCTCGTTGACCTTCGAATCCACATCTCGTGGGTCGTTCGAGACGGTTGTCAGCGAGGCAGACGGAATTCTCGCCACTCCCTGCCAGGGATCGCCAACAGCTCGGTATGACCTCCCACGATGTGATTTCCGTAGGACACCTGCTCTTACGACTCCTTCGATTTCAAGAGAGGTAACATATCCTCGTCCCGAAGCCTGGCTGTGCCGTGGAACAGGTCCAGCCGAATTCCGGCAGGTACCATGAAATTCATGCCTAGGACGACGTCCACACCGGCACTGTGGTCCACGATCCACACCTCGAACTCATATGCGTGCTTCCACCCGAGTGTGACTTTCACTAAAGCTCGTCGTTGGGTTTCCATGATCCCCGGGTTGATGCCTCGCACTTCGAGGCTACGACCGTGGTCAAAAACCTCTCTCGCTCGGAGCTTCTTTGCAAAACTCGCCGAGATCACACTCACATTCGCTCCGGTGTCGAGCAGGATCCGTATCCGGGTGTCATCTACTGCGCCCTTGACCAGAGCGCGCATTCTCTTCCTCTTGTCGTATCGTTGGGACGACCACCACCCCATTCGTTCGCCGGGCACTAATTTTATTGCCCGACCGAGGGTTCGGTCGACTGACTCCACTTGAGCCATACTTGTGATGACAGCCTCGGTCGGGGTCGGCGCGGGTTCTCCATCACTTGTTTCATCAATTCCATTCTCACCGAGGCTTAAGCCTCTGTCACTTCCATTTTCCATCGTATTTACTCGTTCGTTGTTCTTTCGATCATCGGGCCATTTGCTTTTGCCTGAGAACGCAAACAAATAGTCTGCGTCGACAGTAGGCTCAGCTAACTGTGGCAGCCCGATTGGGACCAACCTAGTTTCAGTTGGCGGGCTGCCTAGTTTAAATGACCCCCGAACACCAGGCTCTGCAGCTCTGGGGTGAGATCCTTCTTGTCGACCTTCGTTCGTAACAGGCTTGTCAGCTCCCGGAGGGCGTCGCACTTGCCGGCGTCGTGTACTTGTTTACACAACTTGCACCTCCGATTGCAGTAGTGCACCGAGTGGTATGGGTTTTTGCATGCCGCACACGGTCCGTACTCGCGACGTCCTTCTCGGTCGCGCTGGAATTGGTTGCTCCCGCCCGACTGACGACGATTGTCCGGCCGAGCGAAGGTCCCAGCTGCGGCTGCTCGACGCCCATTGTCGTTAGTCGCGTCCACATGTCCGTGAGTGTCGGCCGAGACTTCGCTCGAATCCGATTCTGCGTCTGAATACTCGTCGGCGTCGTACGACGTGTCGTGTAGGCCGCTGGCCTCGGTCGCATCACGCCCGTATCCGCGAGCAGATTGGGAATCCTCGTGGTCTCCGTCCGAGGCTCTGATGTTCAAGGCGGTGACGACATCGGCCAAAGCCTCTACCAGGGTAATCCTCGACCGGTACGGGGATTCGTCACGTCGTTCTCGGCGTCGACCATCGTCTCGGTAGAGTCGTTCGCGACCGAAACCGCTCCTCGTACCCTCGTTCGACCTGTTTTCGCGTCGCCGGTCGTCGTCTTGGCTTCGGTGGCGCCTCACCGAGGGTTTGCGCGCCGGCTTCCGCTCTCTACTACGCAGGATGTAGTTAATCATTTCTTCAAGGTCGTGGATGTCCTTGACCCGCGCGTGACACAGCCGCTCTTCCAGGCCTCGGTCATCACACGTATCGAGGAAGTGATCCACGTGGTCCTTCGCCTCGCGCCCTCCGTTCTCAAATTACACGCCGGCGTTGCGCGCGTACCCATTCAACCGATTGAGGTAGTCGGAGACATGCCCCTTGTCCTCTCGCTTCGCTGAGTAGTAGCGAGCCTTCGCTGACTGGGTGAACTTCGAGCAGTAATACTTGATGAAAGCACCACTCAGCAACTTCCACGTACGCTTCGTTTTGCGAGGGAGCTGGCGGTACCAATGGAGTGCTCCGTCTTGGAGACTGAGTTCAAAGGCCATGCACCACTCGTTCGTCGGAGTGTGCGTTCCCTTCATCTCGTACATGAATTTTCGGAGCCACTGCATCGACCGCTCGCTCTTGTTGCGAGTACCGAGGAACGGCTTGATGTTGCCGAGAGGAAGGTGCGTAGCGATCTCAAGCCTCGGTGTGTTACTCCGGCCATACGCTGCACTCAGTTCCCTCACTTGGCGTGCCCACTCACCCGTCTGGTCTCCGTCATAGTAGTCCGGGTCAAAACGATCTTCGTCACTGTCTGACGACTCCTCTCGGGCTTCGAACCGCTTCTCGGGAGGTCGGACGGTCGTCCGTCGAGTGTTCGGCGTGGTGAACGAGGCCTCGTTCTCCTTCGCCAAACGATCGCTACGGTCGACTGACCTAGGTGTCACCATGTGCGAGTCTTGCATGTACGGGGATGCTGGCCCCTTTGCGGCGAAAGTTCCCCCCTTGACATCGGTGGTCCCCTTCTGAGGCGTCGGTGGCAACGGCACTCGCGACGGATCCGCCTCGGTTTGGACCAGGGAAGTGGTCGAGCCGAACACTAGAGTAGCCACGCTCGCGTTGGTAGCACCGAACGCAGTACGTAGCTTCTTCTTCCACTTCGAGAGGGCGGTAGCAGCCTCGGTCGGACTCCAGTTGGCGAGCGCCATGGCCGACGGGTACATTTGGGAGTCACACCCCCATCACACGGAGTAGCCCCTCGGTCTCTCGAGCTACCGCCAAGGTGCTCGTTGAGTCAATCAGCGCGGCCAGCGCTCGTCCGAGGTCTGCCCACACAGCTTGACGAACCATCTTGGGCGAGAACAGCCGCATCCAGTTACTCTTCGTCCTCATCAGCTCCACACACCGGCCCAACACCTTATTGGCCGCCGGCGTGTCTCCGTTGAGTGGCGGGCGGATTCCCGTCGGCTGGATCGTGGCTGCGGCCGCCTACGGGAAATCCTTCGCTCCATCTTCTCTGTCGTCCTCGCCGAACGCTGGCTCTGGCTTGGCGACATCATCCAACTCGTCAACGAGGTTTCGAGCGAGTGGGCGTACCCCGCTGCTTCGCCCTGCGGACTCTACCGCTACCTCGGCGGCCTCGGTCACGGTGCCCTTGACTTCACAGTCATCATCTTCGTCTTCTTCCATGGCGTCCGAGGGTTCAAACGCCGAATCGTAGGTCGCCGGATGCTCGTCGACCCTGTCCATCGCAACGGTCGCCAGAGACTCGAACGAACTTCCGGGGTGGTCCGACGCCTCGGAGCGTGGCCCACTCGACTTCATCGGCGTAGTTGGAGCCGCAGACTTGGATCCTCGCGCCATCTTCTTCTTCTCTTCTTCTCCTCTTTTGCTCGTAGGGGTTGAGACCTACAACAACCAGAATACACAGAAAGTTATTCCAATCCCGGGTCGCGGCACCAGTTGTCGTGTAGGAACACGCTGAAAATATCGCTACCGTACGGTACGAATCCCACCAACAACACACGTCTCCCCGTAAGGGTCAACGAAAGTTGGATCTAACCTGAAGGTTCAGGAACGATCCCTTACACCGGGTTCGATATAAGCCTCTGTGTACCAAGGTTGTCTTCGGTCAACCCAAAACCTGCACTAGCTAGCCACGAACGAGGGCTAGAATGCAATATAGCGCTTTCGCGCAACCCTTTTGCAGTCCCTCAGATGGAAGGGTACCGGCTGATTAGGCCTAATACAAAGGGGACCGAGGTAATCCTCGGTCGGTAGTAAAATATACTCTAGGGGACTTAACCCCCCCCCCACACACACACAGAACGACACTCTAAGTGCCACTCTAGCCTCTCGGCCACGCCTACTCTTGGCTTGGCCTCGGTGGACTATTAATTAATAAATCTCTAGTCCGCCAACAGCCATACCACTAAGCCAGGCGTATCCAGGCACTACAGTAAGCTAGCTAACACTTACCGGAGTCGGACTTAACCTCTCAAGACTTGGGGGGAAGACTGCTGATTTATTACTGAATATTCAGAGGCTCTGAGAGCCTCTGCAGATCATCCTATAGCTAATCCTAATCCTATATACAAATACCTAGTATAAACGAATCTCGATGTGGCGACTTCTGTACACTCATCAATAATGACGGTGGTTACGCCAGAGGTACCTCGAGGTGCGACCGAGGCTTCGGTCGTCCGACCGAGGCTTCCACTTAAGTACGACCGAGTTTTTGGTCGTAAATATCACTGAGTCTGACGTATTTAGCCTCGGTTGGGTATTTATTAGGTCCCACCGAGGCCAAAGTCACTACCTGTCACTCTACCGAGGTAAATGAGAGTGAAAGCTTGTCACAACGGTAACTTCCTTTCTGTCAGCGAATCCGACAGAGTGCGCCTGCAGCGCGGTCCGGCCGAGGTCATTTTTTAGCCGGATCTCCACGCAACAATTATCACTTCGGTGGGTCGAAGGACCCTGCGAAGGAAGCGAACGAGTTGGCGAAGGGCTCGTTGGTCGGGTACGTCATAGGACCTGCCGCGAGGTCTGACGCGGCGCTTGTCATGCGGGACGCGTGGCGTAAGCGTCTCTTGACGCGGCAGACGACGAATCCAGCGGAATACAGCGTCCGCCTGGACGTCCAGCTTGGTCAAAGCTCTGTCCCTCAGATCCATACGATCCCTGTGGTCCTCGTTCGGGGTGAGGATGAAGTGGATGATAATGCCCAATTCCAGAACTGGGCCGAAAAGGCCCGCAAGTTATCATCATTGGATGCTCGTCGAGCTAGTTATTGCGTTCGTGATGTTTATTTTGAACGACGCCTTCGCTTCATCTTCGCAAAGCGGAAGGCTCGCCAACATCACAGTCCAGGCCAAGGGCAACGCCCTCATGAGACCTCTTCGTCCACGCCAGCGGCGTCAGCGTCTGCTCCGTATTCGGAGGCGCTTTCGGATGTTTCTTCGCCTCGGTCTAGCGCCGGGAGGCGCGGGTCGACCGGCGTATTGGTTGCGAGCTCGTCGAGCGCCTCGGGTGCTCCCGCTCAAAAGCGTCAACTGCTTGAGGGCAGTCCTGTGTGGCGAAGTCGGTGACAACGTTTTGCCGCCCAGGTGTATAGTGCTCGCGTGCTACCCTTTGTAGGGACCTGTTCCCCCTCCAAAAGTAGAACTTCCAGGAGTAGAACAGGCGGGTATACCTCCAAACGAGAAACCTCGTTCGGAGTTGGCGTGTGTAACTTGCGTAATCCCCTTCTCGGGCCGTTTATCTTCGGCGGACCGGATTCCACCTAGTGAGTTGTTAATATATGGGTATAGAAAATATAAGAGTACTGAGCGTGGACGTATACCTCCGAACGACGCTCGTACAGTTAGTGAGAAGTAGTGATCTACTAACCAGATCCACTCCCAGAGTTAAGATAACCAATCTCAAAATATACAGAATACAAATACAAACAACTACCCGTCACTTATTCTTTTGGACCCTCGGACGGTGGGTCAACACTCCAGTCAAATAGGGTTCTCCGCTTGGAAGGCACTGGTCAACCTCCAAACGAACCCTTACCAATAATCTTCTCTTCGACTCACGCACCACCTCTGTTTGGAGGAAAGTAGTCAGACCTAATACACAGTCCTATCACACAGTAATCTATCAATAATTCCAGGGGCCGATCACTAACAAACCTCCTAGACTGCAGTTAATATGGAATGGATAAAGCTCCTCTGCGAAAGAGTGTACTTCCCAACTAATAATATGGAATAGTAACGGTTCACTCCCGGTGTGCGAGCCCGGGTCCCCATCCTAACTGTGACTTGACCTTTTTGGGTGAGAATCCCCACACGTCCCCTGGCACGGTCGGTGTGTCTGGATGTTGACGTTCGGGCAGTCAGACCTCCGGGGGCGGTCCCTAAAAAACGCGGTAGGCTGCTGTCCTCTGGTCCCAGGCGATATTCGCCTCGCTCCCGTGCTCGGAATTACGATGCACTTGCGGGTCTTGAGGCAAAACGGATTCTGTTATTAATGGTTATCTTGGTCTCTTACTCTCTCTCTCTCTATTTATCTTGGCTAGTAGATCTCTGCTGGATTTCTGCTTGCGTTCTGGGCGTCGATCTTCGACACACACTCTTCTTTTATCTTGATCTTTGTATGGGGCGCGTCCCAGCTTCAACCTTGGCGCGCGTAATCGTCCTACACGTCGGGTCCGCATCCTCACACGTGGGTGTGACTCAGTGGGTGACCGTGGTACATAAGTACCACTCTTCGCTCTTGACACATCTTGAGATCTGACTTGACTTGGACTTTGTATGGTGACTCATCTCGGAGCATCACCCTCTTCGTGACTTCACTCTGTGACTTCTCCTCCTGGAGGTCACGTCACAGCTTGACTCTTGGACATATTTCTTCTCTTGGACATCTTCCTTCTTGGACATCTTCTGACTTCTCTCGGACTTTTTGGTTCTCTGACTCTTGACTTCTGGACTCCTGACTCCTGGACATCGACTTCTGGACTCTTGACTCCTGGACTCTTGCTTCTCCTGGACTTCCGGACTCACGTCACAGCTGACTCTTGGACTTCTTGATGACTCGACTCTTGGACTCCTTGACTCTTGACTCTTGGGCTCCTTCCTTCTCGACTCTTGGACTCCTTCTGACTCTTGGCTCTGGGATCCCCGATCGCATCTTGACTCTTGAGACTTCTGATCACATGTCGCCCGGAGTTCGCTTGTTCTCTGGATCTCGCTTCTGCGTGCATGGACTCCCAGATCCGAGTGCGCAGGGCTTGACAAATTTGGTTCGGTCACTTCGTCACACCTGCCGTAGGGGTACCTCGTACTCCCAGGACGGAGGCTCGCCACGCCATTGTACCATGTACTGGGTATGGCCCCGGTGCTGGCGCCGCTTCAGAAGCCGCTCCACGTGGTAGTGGAGCTCCCCATGCTCATCGAGCAACGCCGAAGGACGACGAGTCGCCACTGGACCCGCGCGCCGTGCGCCGCCAGCTGGCCGAGCTCCAAGAGCAGGTTCGTGTGAACCGTGATGTGAACCGTGAGTTCCGTCATTGGGCGGCGGAGAAGTTTGACCGCTTTGCAGATGCCTTGGAAGCCGTTGAGCGCGGGCTCCGCGATCTCGCAGATCAGGCGACTCAGAATTCTCAGAGTCATGGTCAGACCGTGATAGAGCTCCGCTCCCAGGTCGCGACTCTTCGTGGTCAGCTTGAGCTCTTGGCGATGATGCAGCGGGGGGCTGCTCTTCCACCGCCAAAGGCGCCACATTGGCCCTCGTCGGCGCCAGCGCCTCCGCGCTCACCAGGCTCGGGTCCCGATACGGCTTGAGCAAGCCCACGTAAAACACGGGGTGCGTGCGCATCTTCTTAGGAAGGTTGAGCGTGTACGCAAGGCCCTTTTTGGCCACGACCTTGAAAGGTCCGATGAAGCGAGGACGCAACTTCGTCCTGAAGACCGCAGAAACTGCATGTGTAGGTAGGTTTTTGGCATGTAATAAAACCAGGTCTCCGACCTCAAAATTCTCCACATTGCCTCTGCCTCTAGCCTCCGCTTGTTCCTATTGAACATCCTGGCTTTCAGCCATAGCATCGGGTACATGTCGTAAGACATTAAGTCGAACCGACAAGTAGTCATCCAATTCTTGACGAACAGCACGAGGGCTGACATCAGCAAGCTGAGCGACTAACCCTCCCCCACCAAGCCCAGAGTCACTACGTGACGGCGTCAAAGGGACGCGGGGGTGAGTAAGCCCGTCCACGTAGAACGGCGTGAAGCCCGTCGAGGCATGCACGGCATTGTTCATAGCGAACTCAACAAGGGGGAGCATGATGCTCCAGCGCCTCGGCGTTTCCGCGCAAATACTGCGAAGAACGTCTTCGACGACGCGGTTTGCGCGCTCGGTTTGACCATCGGTCTGTGGGTGATCCGCTGTGGACATGTCCAGCCGAGTGCCAAGCACTTTGATGACGGACGTCCAGAACTTCCCGGTGAAGCGGGGGTCTCGATCCGAGACAATCGACTCAGGCAACCCATGCTGCCGGAACACTCGGTCGATAAACAGCGTTGCGGTACCCGCAGCATCGATGGTATCCGGCACGGCCGCTAGATGAACCATCTTACTTAAACGGTCCACAAAGACCACGACACCAGTGTTACTTGCCGAATCTTTCGGCAGGCCAAGCACGAAGTCCAAACTCATGGAGTGCCAGCACCCTGATGGGACAGGCAAACTCGCCAACGGCGCCGCCGAGTGCGGCGAGGGTTTAACCCGCTGACACGTCTCGCACGTACTAACGTACGTCTTGCCCTATTTGTACAGCTTGGGCCACCAGTAGTGGCGGCTCAGGGAGCTATAGGTCTTCTCCCGACCTAGGTGACCGCTCGCCGGAACATCGTGCGCCTCATAGAGGATACGATACTTGAGATCCTCATCGTGAGGGACAACCACGCGGGGTGTGTCATCGGAGCCCGTGCTATAATACAGCATCTGCCCTTCAAGGGAGTAGCGGTGCAACCGTGCGCGAAGACGCGCCGATAGTGTGATGTCCAAATCGTGAAACTCCTCGCTCCCAAGAGCACGTAGCAAAGCTACACAGACATCATCACGGGCGTATGCCTCCCGGATCATATCGGTGATCGACGAAGTCACGCTCGTGACATGAGCGAGTTCGTAATCAGGCCGGCGCGACAGCGCATCGGCCAGAGCATTCTGCCGGCCCGGCTTGTACTTCACCTCGAAGTTGTATTCTGCAAAGAAGGATAGCCAACGGGCCATCCTCTGTGAGAGTTGGGGTTACTGTGTCGCCGTGCGGAGCGACGCGTGATCAGTGTAAATCACAAAGGGCTTAGAGCCAGGCAGATGCACTCTGAATTTGACAAGAGCATACTTCATCGCAAGTAGCTCTTTATCATGAACTGGATAGTTCTTCTCAGCCGCTTTGAGCTGCCGAGATTCAAACGCAATCACGCGTTCACGCCCCTCGTCGTCGGCTTGCAGCGATGCACAGCCGATGGCGAAGTCGGACGCGTCACACACGACGCTAAACGGACGATCAGGGTCTGGCAGCGTCAGTACTGGTGCCTGGAGAAGGCTCTCCTTGAATGCTTCGAAAGCATCTTGCTGCCCGGTGTCCCAACACCACTCAGCATCCTTTTTGAGAAGGGTAGACAGTGGCCGAGCCAATTCAGCGTAATTCTCGCTGTTCTTGTGCAAATAGTTGACCAGACCCAACCACTTGCGTAGGTCTTTCTGGCTCGCAGGAACCGGCCAATCTACAATGGCATTGACCTTAGCAGGGTCGGCTCGAAGGCCACGCTTCCCGATGAAGCATCCCAAGAACGGAATCTCTTTCGCGCCAAATATGCACTTGTCCGCATTGGCGTAGAGCTTGTTCGTGCGCATGCACTCGAGCAGTGGTCGATATGGTTCTCCATGTCCGACTTTCCGTGCTCCGCACGACTGTGGACAAATATGTCATCGAAGTACGTCTGTGCGTACGCCCGATGGGGCCGGAACAACTGCGTCACTAGACGATTGAAGGTTGCCGGCGCGTTGGACAGCCCTTGGGGCATCACCAACCACTCCCAGAGCATGCCGCTCGGAGTACTCACCGCCGTAAGTGGGACGTCACTCGCTCGCATGAGCAGCTGATAATAGCTGTTGACCAAGTCGAGAGCGCTATATAGCGTGCACCCAACCATGTTGTTCTGTAGAACATCCTTGCGAGGGATCGGCGTTGGCGCCGGAATGGTGGCTGCATTAAGCTTATTAAAAGCATGCACGATACGCCACTTGCCGTTCGGTTTCCGGACACAAAAGGTCGGTGTAGAGTGCGTAGACTTGCTCTCACGCACCAGTCCTGCCGCGTGCTTAGCACGGAAGAAGGCGTCAATGACGTCACACTGTTCCTTCGGAAGCGGCCACTGCCGCGTAACACAGTATTTGGTTCCTGGAACTAGATCGATTTCGTGACGAACACCTCGATCCGGAGGGAGACCCATGGGCGGGTCTTTGGAGACGACGTCTCCGAACTCGACGACCAGGGGATACAATGGATCCGATGGGTCCTTCAAGATAGCTGAGCCACTACGCGCGTTCAGCGCTTGCTTAGATTCCTCCAGGACCGCTTCATCCAGAAGCGATGACGAGTTCAACTCCTCTTCAGGTCGTATCATGACCACTTCGGCTAAATCGCCCGCCTTTAAGGCCTCGCCGAACTCAGCGACCGACATCTCCTCCAGCTCGAGGAGAGCGTCCAAGGAGGGGGTTGATCAAGGCTGATATCGCCATCGACGTCTCCCGTCACTCCATTTACGAGTGTGTATAACTGCTCACAGCAGTCGCGCGGATCATCTTCGCTCAACTCGTTAGACACTTCGTCAGGCGTTGATGACGCCGCAGACGCTCTGCGTCTCATCCTCCTCATCCTCCGCGCCCGAGACCGGGTGGAAGAGGGCGACATGGCGACAGCGCCATCACCACGTCCAGGTGCTGATGCACCTCCAGCCGTCCGAGACGGCACCAGCGAAGAAGCGCCGACACGGCAATCTCTGCTCCTTGGAACACAAGGGGAGCTACGCTCCGCCTTGCTCGCCACATCAGGAGTACGCCCGATGGGCCGCGACGTGTAGTCGCCCGGCGATAAACGCCCCAAATCCGATGGAGTACGTGCCATCCCACTCGCACGATCAGAGCCAAGCTCCGAGTGCCGCGACGAACCGTCGCCCGGCGAAACACGCCCATTATTCAGCGGAGTACGTGCCGCCCCACAAACGTCCAACGAGCACCGCTCGGGACCGGCCGACGTATGCGACGTCGAACCCACTTCTGGCACCCACATCGGTGTTGTTCATCACCTCAGACACACCGACGTCCAGCACAGAGACCGACTCGGTCCAGTGCTCGCGCCAATAGCGCTTCTGCGTCCTGGCGGAGGTGGGTTCATGACTCGCCAAAGCTCCACCAGGAGAGAAGTGCGTAGCACCTAAGGACTTCGACCTCCAGTCAATCCAGGGCTTGTGGCGCTCCAACCACGCCATGCCCAGGATGAGGTCGTACCTCAAATCCAAGTCCAAGACTAGACAGCGTTCCGTGCTGTCGAAGTCGAGGAACTTCACACCCAAATCCAAGGGGACTTTGGGTACCGTAACGCGAGCGCCCGTCGCCAGACGAATAGTGACTACGTCACGTGAGCGCTCTTGGTGCGCCACAGCATACTGCTGACTACCATCGACAGTAGAGCGTCGGACGTAGTTACCCGACGCCCCGAGTCGATTAAGATCGTCCACGGCTTCTCGAAGCCTTTCACGGTCACGTGGACGATCAGCAAGCCCGGCTTGCATTTCTTGTCCGTGTTTGAGAGTACGGCTCTCTTCGGGGCTAGGCGCTGTTGTCTCCCATCTCCCAGAGGCACAACAGAACCTATTTCTTCCCCAGTAGGCCGCCCCGCGCCTACTGGGAGTCGCCGTTTCCCCGCGACGAACCAGATGGGCGATTCGAGGCGGTGTTGCCGCTCGACTGAGCTTGGCGCTGCTTACGCAGCGGACAGCCCGGCCGCAAGTGGTCGGTACTGCCGCAGGTGAAGCATCGGCGGATGCCACGACGCGCCTCAGCCGCACGAAGCTCGGCTTCTTCATCTTCAGCGTAGCTGAGGTCCATGGGTTCTGGACCGCTCGAAGAGCTTGCGGGCGGCGTACTCCAACCCAACCGGGCAGACTTGAAGTTGTGCTCGGCATTCAATGCCACAGCCACGGCTTCCTCAAACGAGGTGGGGCGGTTACGGAAGACCTCCGTACGAGCCACACCGGTCCGAAGACCGTCCATAAACACCGTCACGGTGACCGCCTCAGGCAAAGGGTCGGCGAACATGCCGGCGATAAGTGTGCGCAACTCCTGGACGTAGTCCACCAACTCCTTCTTTCCCTGCCGGGTCGCGAGGAACTTTGATCGTACGCGGTACGCATGGTTCGGTGGCGAGAATACTCGCGAGAGCTGTCGCTTAAGCTCATCCCACGTTGGGAAGGCACCGTTCACCGAGAGACCACTCGTGAGTACCCAATCCCGTGCTCGTCCACTGAGCTTGGAAGTCGTAAACGCTACGCGTTGATGCTCAGTTTGGAGCAGGGCCGAGCCCCTGGCCATCTCGACCTCACGAATCCATAGAAGGAGATTCTCTCCTTCGAGACCTTCAAACGTCTTGACACTCAGAATGAGTGGTTTGGGTCGAGATGACCCGCCTTGCAGCTCGGTCGACGCCCGTGAAGGCGCCACCGCGCTCATTCGTTGCTGGATATGCTCCAGCAGAGCATTCTCATAACTCGAGAACGCCTCGAGACGCGCATTGATCGCGTCTGGGCCTTGCGAAGCAAGGTGCGCTACGCCCTCCGGGTCCAACAGGGACATCAGCTTCTTAAGCGCCTCCTGTTGTCCAGGGGACAAATTCGCGAACGCAGCTTGCTCCATCCTCACAGAGGTACAGTCTAACAGACTCAGGTGGGGGATTGACTACGAGTGCTACCAAGTACAGCGGGGCTGCCGTAGCCTCTTGCACAGAGAAAGGTTAACGACTCTACGAGTCCAACAGGGTCCTATACGAGGACCCACGTAACAAGTCAAAGACTTCGAGTAAAAGGTAAACTATATTCAATCTTATCTGCGGTTGCGCCGCCTACAATGTAGATGTATGCATCTCACTATGCTATAACTAACTCTAGTGCATTCCTAATGGTTGGCCTGCGGCCCTCCTTCATGGCCGAGGTTACGATGGTGTTCCATACACCAAAAGGGTAACCTACGTGTAACCCCGTTACAGGGAGCCCTTCAATCAACACCGTAGTCTCATCAGGGGCTTGGCCCATAACGTTAGATACCACAAGGGCTTGTCCACCCGGGTGTTAGTGCACCACCGACGCAATTCTGGTCACATACATTTCCTCGACTCGCGGGGACCCGAGGGCAGATCACCTCGCCCGAGTCCTTGAGAGTCATGATGTTCTCGTCCAGGTCGATCACCGCGCGGAACGCCTTGAGCGTATCCGTCCCCAAAATGGCGTTGACGTGCAACCGGTCCACGACCACGAAGGTACGGAGCTCATATCGCGCCCCCAGGCGGAGTGTGAGCTCACGTTCTCCCTTAATACGAAGCGAACCTCGGGATACGTCTTTCAGGCTACCCTTATAAGGTCGAAAGGGAGCCTTAAAGAGTCGCTTTAAGAAGCGAGCATCCACTAGGCTGGCGACAGCGCCCGAGTCGATCAATAGTTCAGCCGGTAAATCCTCAATAAAGCCAATGGAGACAGCTTACAGTCCTCCAACAGAGCAGATCACTCGTTTCCCTTCTTGAACGGGGTTTAATCCCTCTTCGGGGACGTCGTCCGGTTCGTCACTCTCGACCTCCACGAGACTCGGTCGTCGTTGGGGTCGCTGAGAGTCGTGCACTCGGCACACATAGTGCCTGATGTCGTCACTATTTTCAACGTACGAGGGGCTGCTGCCCAAAGCTTCAGTTCGGTCAGCGACTAGCGAAGTACAGTCGAAGCGAACTCTGCGACAAGTTCGTACTCGACGAGGGGCCGAACCCGTACTCGAATGAACAGGGCACCGCGACAGTCTCGGTCCTTTTCGTTCTCATCTTAGGCGCTTCCTCGGAGTATGACTCCATTATGTCAACCGCGCCCTGGGTATATAGGAGGGGGGGTCGTCCTCATGGGAGGGAACGATACCTCCGACTTTCCCGTTCGTCTCTCAGTCGTGAATCTCCCCTGTCTAAGAAAGAACTAAACCAAGGCTTTTAATTTTCTTCGTTTAACCTTTTGTCTTCAGGGGTAGGATAACGAGTCTCCTGCGCGTACGGGTAGGCTCAACTTTAAAAATAAAATTTGAAGGCTGCAGAGGTGCAGACGTAAATCCAAGAGCAGTATGATAAAGAGGAGGTCCTAGATAATCCATATTTTGTTTTTCAGCGTTGTCTGGGGTTATCGTGGAGAAAATGAAAGCTGAAGTCAGGTGATGTGGTAGATTTCTTCAAAATATAGTTCTGAAAGCTACAATGATGCAATCGACCAGCGAACTAGTGCATAAGAAAGCTGAATGTCTGGGGAATCTGAATGATATCGACATCGGTCAATGCGATAAGTTCTCGTGTCAAACGAGCGTATCAAACATTCCTACGAATACCTCGTAGAAAGTATGATCGTTTTCTCTAATCCTGAATCCATATTCATTGCTTTGGTTTTGTCCACCATATGCAATTCTATATAAATATTTATATAAAACTATCAGAGCTCGCGTGTACGGGTAGGATTGTACCCATGCTACCCGTACGCTTTTGACCTGGAGACAAAAGGTTAAACTCTACTCTACTCTTCTTCGTCTCTTCGATCTCGACTCTTCACTTCGCTCCTTCTCGTCAACTAAGCCGTGCTGAAGCACGGAAAAGCTCTGGATTTTATCAGATAGGAAAGTGTGATTCTAAGCTGTGTAGCCTTTTAGTTTCTGCTAGTGCTTCTTGTGGTGGCGTGAAGTACTGTAGGGAATCCAGCGCAAGTGGTTCCATCAAGAAGAGTTGCTTCATCGTCTTAACTCGTGTCACAGCGACATAAAAAGAAGTCCTTTGTGGGTTTGGACGTGAAAAATGACGTAATGGGCCGAGAACCATTCTTTCAACCGTGAGTCCTTGGTATTTATCGCTTGTGATTGAAAATGCAGGAATCAATGGAACCTGAGCGACGGTAACGCTGAATGAGCGAGTTGTCATTTTAATCAAAACTCATTTTTCGGTGCCTAGCATCACAGGAATGATACCATCAGAGAGACCAGGGAACAGTGAGGTCGTATAATCTTTTAGCTTGATATATACGACATCAGGTGGGAGTTTATGGATCTTGTATTCAACACCGTTGCGTGTATCGGTACATACAGTGTCTCCTGAGGCACAATCGATGCTCGCAACAAATCCAATAGAACCATTTGATAGCTTCATGGCTTGGGATACATTTTTGGTGCATTGGACGGGCATCCCGTTGGCAATCAATAGCAAAAGTGGCATGTTTGCAGTTTTGTCGTCGCGAATCAATTGTACGTTCCGTTGTTGCGTTGCTGAAAGCTTTGACCTTCTACAATAGCAATTTGCAGGAAACTGATGCAACGCTTGGTTGTTCGATTTACAATACTGGAGAGCGGATTGAGCATTAAATTCGACGCGCAATACATTTGAAGTGACAATGATTGGAGCGAAAGTAATCGGTGGCTGATCTCCGTCATTCCAGTTGTCACGAAAGCATACATTGTTCACATAGTTGATATCTTCCTCCTGATAGTGCCCATATCGCCAGCGGTCGAGAATATCTCTCCAGCGTGGATCGGAACGGTGACGTATATTTTCCTCAAGCATGATAACGGTGTTGATGCTTTGATACACGGCAATTCCACGGGTCCGCGCTAGATATTCTTCAGGGTCACTGTTACAAGGTGGTGTTGTGATGTAAGCTGGATATCCAGCTGTGGGTAGCTGTTGCAGCCAGTCGCCAACGAACATGAAGTCGACACCTCCATATAGCTTATCGGGTTGATTCATACGAGACCGAAGTTCGGTGTCTATCATTCCTAGAAATTTAACGTCTGTCGTAGATATTTCGTCCACAATAAGTAGACGGAGCTGAGCAAATCGCTCACGCTCTTCCAGGCTGGGTTGTGTAGACTTTCGTTTTGGTTTCAATCCCCATCCAAACATTTTATGAATTGTTTTGCCTCTTGCAGCCTCTGCTGCAACGCCTTGGTATGCCACAGTTGCAACAACGTTAGGATACCCCCAGCATTCAGCAAGTGCCTGCAAGGCGTGTATTACAACACTCTTTCCAGAGCCAATGTTTTCCTCCAAGCAATGCACGATGCTGTTGACGATTATTCTCATTTCGAAAAGAGCAAAGCATTTTTTCCCGACGAGAGCAAAACTTTTGTGCTGCTTGCGATTGAGACCAAAGAAGCGAGTAACATCCCCGAGCGAGCTATTCGGTTGTAACTCAAAAGTGTTATTCTGAAATGAGCTAGGATCTTCCCACTTCTCTTCAATGTCCATGTCCAAATCAAGTTGCACTGTTGTGGGCCGGAATACACTGCATCCAGGGTGTGTATATTGCTGCGGTGATGATCGTCGGTTGTACGACTTATCGATAGCAGCGATTTTCTCCTTCAGCACCTCGATGCTGAATGAGGGAATAGTAAGTGGCTGTAACGGTAGTACACCAGAATGTGATGCAAGCGACGTAGACTGCATATTCTTTTCATAGCTCCCGATATTTGTTGTAGTCACGAGATACCTCGGAAAGCATACAATTCCGTCCCCAACTTCATCATCGGAATCGGCAGGACTTTGCTGCAATATTGAACTTTCTCCAGAGGAACATCGCTGGTATCGTTGAACTTCATGATCTTCAGCAATGTTGTGCAATTTACGGGCCTCATAGAAATCACTGTTGTGGCTCGCAAATATACGAGCCTTTTCAGATGCCGTTGGGGTCCACCAGCTCTCAAATAATAAGTTCATGGCGGCGTCATCGGATCCAAAGTCAGGTCGGCTACGAAATGGTTTGAACAAAATCAAAATGTTCTTGCTAAATTGTATGCGGTCATCATTTGATAAATCAGGATCTTGGATATCCGGTAAACGTGGCCCGATTACTGTAGGCATGGAGACGAACTCTCGTCTGTGTAATGAGTGCGTTCTACGTTGTGGGTGGCCTCGCATGAGTTGCAGACCTGTTTTATCCCTTTGTTTTTTCCAGCACGATGCGAACTCCATTACGGTAGTCGTAGCAAGATCTCCGGGGCGATGAATGTAATCCATGTATAAACTAGAAGGCTTGTATTCCGTTCGACTTTCATCCTCGGCCAAAATGACTTCTTGGCTTTCACGCACAAAAAGTGCCGAGATAAATCCATTCAGATACACTTTAGAGAATGAAGTAGACAAGTAAAACACAGATTCGCGTAGTAAGTACAAACTTGCCATTGGAGCAGATACTTCATGAGCATTGGACAGCGAGCAGCACATGGACTGCATCCGCCGGCGTCCAGATTGGATATCATCCAGCAGCGGCTCTGCGTTTATCATAGCTCTATCAAATGCTCCAATGTGTAGCGCCAAAGGGTTCTAAATATCCTTTGGATCCTTGGTAGAGTACTTCATCATGTAAAACCCAACATGCGGTCCTACAAATGTAAAGAGTGGGTTAGTGTGCTATTGGATTATCATAGATTGATACAGGAATTTGTATCGTACCTTCACATGCACTCAAAACCTTAAGATCATGGTTTGATTTGATGACTTCGTTAACAACGGGAATGTATGGATTCAAATACTCACTTCCGGGCATCCGTTTCATCTCAAGTCAGCCAGCTTCCGTCCAATTTGTTTCGTCGCACACTTTTTTCGGAAAAAACATTCTACAGCTCTCGCCCTTCGGTGTACGCTTTGACTGTTTAAAGCATGGCTTGCTGTGAAATCAGTGGTGGTTTTGATACGCGAGGAGCGCTTGAGAAGCAATTACTGCTGGTAAAGTGTCCAAATCATTTGAACGCGGCAACGGCTGTGGCATCGCCACCCCGCAAAATCCAACTACACCATCTAGTTCATTGTTCATCTCATCAGTAGACTCACGCAACTTTGTCAAACGTTTTCGCACGAGTTCGTCGGAGCCATATGTAGCATTGCAGGAGCAACATCTTGTAGTTGCAGGACAGGTGGAGCCTTTTCGAGGTTTCTTAAAAGCTAGTTGACTAACATCAACAAGTGCTATGGCCTGTTCACCACAGCAGGGACAGTCGCTTACGGAAATCGGAAAGCTAGCACGAAGAATAGAGTCCACGTAAGTCTGAAGCCGTCGTTGAAATCGGTCACTGGCGCGAAAACGAGAATACTCCTCCAGCGTTTTGGGCATTCCATCGACCCAAATCAGCATGTGGGAATGAAGTGATACGGTGGAGCTTTGGGACTCAGTTGAAGCATAAAAAGCTTGCGTCGTTCCAAAAAGACACCCCTGTCCTCTCGAGCACTGCTTGTTTTGATCCCAGTCGAATAGAACATCAATAATGATTTCCATGATGCGGTGGAAGTACCTATTCAAAAATTACATAACGGACATTGGTATTACTAAGGCTTATTATAATGACCATGACTTCTGACTTACCTAGCGCAGGCAACAGGATTTTGTGTCGCTATCGCTCCAGTTCGAGCACGAGAAAATTCCCTGTGTACATTCATTGTGCTGTCGAGCGCATCCAGGAGTTCTGGGTCAATATCTCCGGCAAGACTCGCAACTCGAAACGTGAGCGAAGTGTCAGGGGAGACTATGAAAAACAAGGACGGTTGCCCTAGCGTCAACTGCATAGCGAATAAATTATGTCTTGCTTCCGATCGTTCTTCGTTTGACCCCCAAAAGGCTCTCATACCTGTTGATATTCCGGAATATAAGTCAGCAACGTGTCGATTCGTACGAACTTAGGACGGTATCGGACTATTGTCAGCCATCGCTTTCAGCCGATCCTCTTGATGATGGACATGGTCAAGAAGCTCGTCACGGGTTACTGCAGCGGCGCTTGCGGATACTTCAGGAGCTAGTTTTGCGCGGATAGAAATAGCTTGTATCGATCGATGTCGTGCAATCACGTCAAATGCAACTAAGGCAAACGAAGGATGTTTGGCATGCCTTCTTGTTGACAGACGTAAGCAATATCTAATGTACTCGTGTAATCCAATTTTAATCTTGCGTGGCTCCTCCAACCCTCCTCGACCATAAGGGAACAATTCACAAAAGGATAGTGACCAGAAAGCTGGATCGAAATCTGAGAGGATTGCTGACGACCGACGAACAATCACATCTTGGCACACCAGAGGTTGTTGAATCGCAGTCAAGTCATTCGGACAAGTAAAATCACTTACCAAAGCTGCCGCAGTTTGCTCGTACAGCTCATCATCCTCTTGAACGCTGTGATGAGCTGGTGTGGGGGCGTTATGCCGCCAAGTAGCTTCGTCCAACCCACTACCAGATAGTTCGGTTTCTTGCCCCGTTAGATCGAGAACCACTGAGGTCGGATGCATTACTGGATCAGAATCAGAATGTCGCTCAATATTAGCGTACAGGTGGTTACTTGCGATATACCAAGAAAGTTGTTCATGTAGCCGTGTTGACCTCACCTCATACTTTTTCATTGTGCGAATGTTTTGAGCTTCGGTCAACGCTCCAGCCATTGTAACCCCAATTATTCCTTGTGATACAACCTCATTTGGTAGTAAGTGAGCAGGAGTAGCTGGTTCACCACGAAAGTAATATGCGTGCGAGCGCAAAGTGCTGTGTTTACCCCCACGGATCACAGCCAAAAATCGTGTGGGTTGTGCTAAGTTCTGCATCGCGTTTTCAGTCGACGTCGAGTCTTGGTATTCCTCAGGCAGTATTCCAATGAAAAGTCCATTTGAGATCGAAATTTTTGGAGGGCTTTTTAGCCGTTTTTGCGAGAGTGATATCCGGCAACCTTTGCAGATTTGAGCGGTCTGGCGGTGACCCGGGTCACCAAAGCAACCCGGCGCTCAAAAATTCCATGTAACAGAATATGTATTGTACGAGTTCAATCATCTTACACTGTGTAACTTACACAACTGCGAAGTCGCCGTTCGTTGCCACTGTTGGCGCGTTACCGCTGTTGACGTTGGACTCGGTTGGACTGCCCTCGGTGCTGTGAGCGATGACTGTGCTGCTGCTGCTGTTTGACCCTGCGCTGTCGGAATTCGAGACTATGTTCGTCGCGTTTTCAACAGCACGAAGCGGCCTAAAGAAGGTTAAGATCGAAGGACTTCCGCCGACAATAGGCTGTTTGCTCGTCGGACGCCCAGGTTTTTTTTCGGTGGAGGATTGACACCGACTGCAACCCTATTTTTGCTTCATGTACTTGCGCAACCCGGATGTTCTCGTGCACCGCCGTCATTTGTCGCTGTCGCTGTCGGTGCTGGTTCTGGTGACGGTGCCGATGGGTAGTATGACAAGTACTCCGGTGGGATCGAAAAGTATTTGAGAGCAGCGACGTCTTTTTCTTGGTTGTCAGTGCTAGTAGTGGCTGACGCTGCAACCGCACGTCTTGAATCGATGCTGTGCCCAGATTGTACGCCTCACCGAACAGATCTACAAGCAAGGCATTACGAATCGCATTCGGATCCCCCTTCCCAACGAGAGAAATAGTCACTGCTTCCTGATGCGCTGCCGTAACGAGGTGCCGCATTGTGACAACCCCCGCATCTATCTCAAAAAAATAATTCCCCGTGTATCCATCTGGCATCCGACGAAAATATTTCGTGAGAAGCTGTTCCCAACCACAGAAGAACGGGCGGTCATCCTTGCGATGATCGAGAAACTCAGCTTGAACACTCGGTGTCTCATTCATTTTGGTCACCACTTCTTCCGGTGTATACAGATTCATCTTTTTCACTTTTTGTTTGCACCACGAGACAACGCGGTCCGCTGCGTCATGGGTGTGCCCTGGTAAGAGAAAAAGTAGCACTACTTTCTTGTAGTAGACGAGAGATAACATTGTGTAGAACATGAAGACTACTCGAGACTTGTTTTGGCCCACACAGTTATCAAGAATCTGAACCAACATCCTCGGGGTGTTTCCGGGATCTTGACCTTGCGGTTCAAACTGTTTATGCAGACGGAGATGATGCAAAAGACGAAGGCTACAGAGAGCATCGGCTCCTTTGCCTTGTTCACGCTCGTCGTACACAAAAACGTTGTTTCTTCCACTACTAATATCGGCAACCACAAAATTGGGGAGCATCAGATTCGAGTTGAAATAGTCCGCAGAAGGTCTTCTATTGCCAAACACTGGCAAAGGGAGACCTCCACCAAAATCCTCAATTTGGGTCAGCATGACGGGCATAGCAGTCTGCACAGCAGACTCGTTACTTTGTGGAATATCCACGTGATCAGGAACAATATCGTTAGACAATATTTGATGAGGTACATGAGCTGCGACGTATTCTTTAACAAAAGCAGACATTGCACGCCGTTGGTTGATAGCAGCATCGAGATGCATAGATGTCTCTGCTTCGAGGTCACCACGTTCCTTAACGCTCAAGTCATGACTTCGCAGAGCCATATCAATTCTCACACACGCGTCGCACAGATCTTGCTTAGCGCGAGACAAGCGAAAACCAGGGAATTCGAAATGAACATACTGCGTCCAGCGACTATAGAGAATCCCGCGGCGTGGAACTGCTTCGGCTTTCCGCTTGTATCGCTCTCAAATATCACTGAAAGTGATGCCCTCCTCAGCCAGATACTGCCGGGGACCTCGATGCGAGCAAGAGTAGCCTTCCTCCAAATTCCAATCGAGGCACGTACTACGAAAAAACTCAATATCTTCAGCTGTTAATGCATGTTTGGGTGACTTTCGCACTCCTCGTGTATGTAGAGTATATACACCACATTTTTCAGCCGTGTAATCATTGATCCACCCACTCCAAATATTGCTCTGATCTGTGCGTCGGGAACACCTTGACGAAGAAGACTAAGCACCATTCCTTCAGCTTGGGCATGCTCAGTACCATTCCACTTCGAGTCTAGGGCTCGGTACGTCTTCTGCAGTCGCTTCACCTTGTCCTCACCAAGCGTGGCGTATGCGCGTTGTAGTGCACTTGGCCGTTCTCTAGCTGTTCGGTTCCGCTGTGGCTTGGTTTGATAGGAACCACCTGTTCCTCCTGGACGCCGATGTCCCGGATCCATGTTGTCTATGGGAGATCTGAGGCGACCCTCCACAAAAATAATTAAGTGGTTTGCTTTTGCGGTGACCCGGGTCACCCCCAGACCGCTCATTTGAAGAATTACTGTATCTGACGTCGTCCGGACACCTCGTCTTGACAATAAAATGTCTCCAAATGGCTGGTAAAGATCTTCGACGTTGTAGAAGGCGCGAAGAGAGCCAGCGATGTCGCTCGGTGCTTTTAATCGATTCAGCATTGAAGTCACGAGGACGGGGGAGCGGGCAACAGTTGTGGTGGCGACTTCCGGTGTCGCATGCAGGCAGTCGCAGACACAACACACAGATTCGTCCATGCATTCATTAGACAGTCTCCAGGCGCATTCGGCATGAATCCGAAGCTGTACATCCGCGCTTATCGCTTCAATATGCGTAAATGGATCAGTCGGATCAGCTATCATAGAACTGCGTCTTTTCCTTTCTCTTCGCGCTTGTCTCGCTTTATCCCTGTCATGTCCGGACGCCGATCGAGCTGTCTCTCTCGCGATTCTCCGATTACGTTCAGCGACACTTGCACGTTGACTCATGGGCAATATGGACGGGTTGAAAGAGAATACGCGTAACGCGATTCTTTCAAATTCGTTCAATACGCATTTAAGCTAATTTTGTCGAACTATTGGACCGATTCCCGTAGGATCTGTCACGGCCATTTTGTACAGATTTCGTACAGATTTCCATAAAACGGCCGCTTCTAGACAACTCGAGTCCACTGTCGACCCGACAGATTTCACTTCTGTCGGAGGGTACCCCCCCCCCCTCCGACAGATTTCTAGATGAGTAGATTACGTGGCTAGAATGGGGAAGATCTCCCACTTGCTCACAGAATGACGCTGGCAAGCGTAATGCAGATCACACGGACGGCGAAGACGAGTTCGTCGATGATTCTACGAGCGCTGCCGCTGCAATGTCGGCGCACGGCGAGGCCATCCGCAAACGGTGGCAGTGAGGCAGAAGCAGTCTGATGGGGCGAATTCGCCACGGAGCTCGAGCTCCCTGTTAATACGCTGTCGTCAGCCTGCTTCTGTCTCATGCACGGAAATGACCCGCGGGTAAGCCTCCACGATCATGTCATGGATCTTTTGAAGAATTATTTGACCTATTTCAACCGCTAGAACATGGGTGGCGGGGGAGCGCGTCTTCCCACTCGGTGCAACGGCATGAGAGCGTGGCGATATCAACTCTAGAGCGAGTCTGTGGTGCTTATATGACGACCCTCGACTGCCGCACATGTTCGAGCCACTGGGTTCATCGATAGTTAGCAGCGCCATATTATCGAAATATATGTAGCCTTGTGGACCCTGTGGGCCCGCTGCGCTTGCTTGAAGACGTCATGATCGCTGCTGAGTGGTGGGGGCTTGCCAGGGAGTGCAATTGACGTGCGTCAGTGAGGGTCACTTCAACTTCAAAGTGGCTGCTCGGATCTGTACCGAATCTAGACATCTAGACAACAAGTGGCCTGTGGGCTGTACGAGATCTATACACGATTTTTTAGACACGAAATCTGTATGAAAATAGCCCACGGGAATCGGTCCGTTTTCTTATTTTTTTAGTAAGAAAAGATGTTGCAGAAAATTTACATATAGTTACGATCATCTTCCCTACATTGTTTGCTCTTTCGTTCATCTTGGTATGTTCCTACTTACTTCACATTCCTACAACTTCTTCTGCAGTTTTCCTCTGCATCCCAACTTGCCATTGTGGTCTGTAAATCATGGTCGTCCTTCATCATCAGCATTCATACTTGTTAGAGCAGTGCAGTCACCGTTTTGATTCGTCGCTTATCAAATCGGATCAATCACGGGTTGGGTTGGGGGCCGTCCGGGATACCCAGCGCGAGTGCCTGGGCCTCATCGAGGAGATCGATATCGTCACGGTGACTTGCGCCACAGAGAATACCGTTCCAGATATCAACCTTCTCAATACTACGTAGCTGTAACAAATTACCGGCCACAAATCGCGCGTCATCAATATTGCCACTCCAGACGGTGACTCGCAAGATGAAGCGTTGCTGCGTAGCGTGCGTGAGTGTGCGTAGAGTTGCAGAGGCAGACGGAAAGTCCGATGAGGGGCACGCGTTGATCATATTTAGATGAACACCTCGGGAAAATGCGGTCTTGCCATTCAGGCGGAAAATACCTCGCGTAGACCCCTCTTTGCTAACACGCCCATGCATGCCACCAACGGTGGTTATGGTTTCTTCGCGCTGCTCATCCGCGTGAGCTTGCTGTAGTTGCTGAAGCAGCAACATCCGTGCTTGCCGTCGTCTGTCGGTAGATGCTAAAATGCTATCAATTCGTAAGGAAGAATGGATACGGGACTGAGTACATGAGACGCCTGCTTGCAGCTGCGTGCTGCACTGGACATTTACTATCAAGGATAAAACAACGCGCATGTGTACTGGGACCGAGTACACGGGACACCTGCTTGCAGCTGCATGCTGCACCCTACAGATAGTTCAGCAAGCAACGCGCATGGGTACTGGGACCGAGTACATGGGACGCATGTTTGCAGCTGCAGGATGCACCCGATAGGTAGTTCATCGACCAACACGTCGCTGTACATCCGCGTGAGCTTGCTGTACATGTTGCTTCAGCTGGATGCTACCAGTTCGCTAGAAATAATGAGTACTGGGACGGACGCCTGCTTGCAGCAGCGTGCAGCACCTGGCAGTTAGTATCAAGGACCAAGCAACGCGCATGGGTACTGGGACCGAGCGCATGGGACGCCTGCTTGTAGCTGCATGCTGCGCCCGACAGATTCTTTACGCTGCTCAGATTTTTGCGAGTTCATCACGCAACACGTAACCTTTCGTGTTACGCGAAAGTCAACGCTAAACGCCTTGAGCAACATTCACCGGATCATGTTACGCGAACGTTGCCGCTAAAAGACTCAGGCAACACGCAGCTGGATAATATACTATCCGCACAGGTATAAAAATTTAAAGGCCGGTATGCATACATAGTCGTCCTGGCATCTTATAAGAAATACCGTCATATGCGTGTATATAGAGATTAGTACCTGCAGTCGTATCGCCCTAACAACTCTAGATAAAATCCAGAGAACAGTCCCAGCGGACACCCAAGGCAGGTGGGGGTGTGCGACAGCCGAGACCGCCGCAAACCAAGATCACAGCATTGACATCAGCAACAGAGACCATGCTGCTCTCCGCGTCTTGTATAATACAGATGTTTCGCTTGCCAATGACCAGATAAGTCGCGGTCCGATCGTTTTGCTGTTTGCACTCTTCGGACTATTCAGTCGCTGCTTGATCACGGTACAATTCCCTTATTATCGCACGGTGATCACCTCCACCCTGTGGGGATTCCACTGCTGGAAGTTCAGGAAGGCCGGGGCCAGTTTTGTTGCAGCTGGATAACGCCGATCCCAACTCTGACCATGGAGCCGCTTGCTAAAAGTGCCTTGAACACCCCCCAAGAGTCGAAAAGTTTGCCAGCACAATGCTCTTCTCTATGATTTGTCCGCCTCGATGATAGGCAGCATCGACCATATGGCGGGTTCCGGGTAACGGCTGAAAGCATTTGAATTCACTATGCTCTCTGCAAATGTGGCTATCATTCCATCACATAAACGTGTGAAAAGGCTCGACACGTCGACCAGCCCGCCTGCCACCTGGCCCGGCTCGCCCATTGCAGTGACCAGCTTCCATCGAACTGGCTGGCAGCAGGCAGTACAGTGTATAGGATGCAGGGCCAGCAGGACGACGCGTCGGACTGGTACAGCCAGGTCCAGCGCAAGGTGCTGCCCCGCCGCCGCAGTGCCAGTCTGCCCACTGCCGACGAGCAGCCATCAGACGCAGATGCAGCATCGGCCGACGCCCAGCCGCCGCCCAGGCGCCGAGGCTTCTCGCTGGCGCGTCACCAGTCCGTGCCCGCCATGTCCGTGGGCAAAGGCGCGCGTCGCCGCCGCAAAGTGACGTTCAAGAACATGTACGCGCCCGACGTGGTGCCGCCCCCCAAGGTCGAGAGCTACGACGAGCTCGTGTTCAACGTGGCCGGGCTGTTCCACACCATGTCGTTCCTGCACGACCCGGAGGACTGGGGCGAGGACCCGACCACGGGCAGCATGTCGTCCGAGGACGAGTACTACGACCCGGAGCCGCCGCTCGAGCGCTCCGTGCCGCTCATGATCGCCGAGTTCCTGCACCGCTCCGCCGTGTTCCTCGGCTACCCGCAGGGCGACACGCCGTGGCTGCCCGGCTTCCGGGAAGACAAGAAGTTCTCGAGCAACGACGTCAAGCGCTGGCGCCGCCTCGCGCACTTCGACTGGGAGGCCGAGGAGAGGGAGTTCCAGCGGTGCCACCGCACGCCGCCCCCGCCCTCGCTCGGCCGCACCCAGTCGGTCGAGTCCAATGGACACACGTCCGTCATGACGACGCTCGGCGCCAACTTCCGCATGCGTCGGCAGGACAGCAGCGTGAGCGTCGACTCGGCCGAGTCCAGCTCCAGCTCCAGCGTCCGCAGCCACGAGTCGGGCAAGACCAAGTTCCGGTCGGCCGTGTCCGGCTGGATCCGCAAGCACCGCCGCCAGCGCAGCCACGAGAACAACGCAGCGCTGCAAGAGCAGGAGCACGAGGCCGAGAGCGCCGACAAGACCGGCGACAAGAAGAAGCAGCACGACAAGCACAAGCCCGTGTCGTGGCTCAACCCGCCGCCCATCTCGTCGTCTCGGGACTTAGCCCTGCTCGTGGTCATCATCAACTCGTGCGTGTACTGCGGACAGTTCCAGTTCAGGAAGCGCGACGTCGTGCGTCTCTGCAATGTCAGGATTTAGACTGGCGAGCTCCGTTCGCCTCCCCCTCCTCCCCATTCCCCGTTTTATTTTGCGCTCGCTCCTGTCGGAGGAAGACAGGAATCGCGCAGCAACCAGATTTTTTAGTGTTAACAGTCCATGCGTGACGCCTGGTGGTCGAATACAGTGTATTGTCCCTGTTGCATGATGCATCGACGTGTTCGCTTTGCATTTTAGTGGCATCAGGCGTCCCTAGTTTTCATCAAGCGAGGACAGTAGACGTCATGAAAAGTATTGAGTCGACTTCACTTCACTTCACTTCAACACGTTGCACTTTACAGGTACCGGGGCGTGTCGTTGGGGTTTTATAGTTTTGTTCCTTCACATTATTGACCTTAATCGAATAAAAAATCTGTTCCCAGTCGCTCAGCACTTAGATCCAGCCGTCCTCCTCCACGATGAACTCGAGGCGCACCAGGTCGTTCACCTCGTCGGGCGTGAACAGCACCTCGCCGAAGTTCACGCAGCAGTTGACCACCTCGCACAGCTTCTCGAGCTTCACGTTGGAGGGCACCTCCAGCTCGTCTTCGTCTTCCTCCACTTCAGGCTCCTCCTCGACCACGCTCTCGCTCAGAGATCGGTGGAAGGACGCGCTCTTGAGTCTCCGGGGAGCTCTTGACTGCTGGCTGTCACTATCACTATCGGTGCCCTCCGTCACGGAAGAGCTGGTGCGCGACGACGGCGCCTCGACGTCCTTACCCTTGACGCCCAGAGCGACGGCGGCCTGGGCCGTCGTCACCTCCTCCAGAACCCAGTCGTGCAGGGCGAGCCGACGCCACATGCGGATCTCCTCGTTCGAGATGTTCACCACGTTGCCGTGCTTGGTCCGCGTGCCGTGAAGGAACGCCATGGAGCGTTCGAGGAACTCCTGCACCTTCGTGGTCGTTGGCCGCTGGTCGTGGGCCGCAAACCTGCACACGCGCACCAGCACATCGTCGTAGCTCTCAAGAACAGTGTACGCGCCCGAGGCACCGTCGTTCGCATCGAATGCGAAAACCACAGGCTTCAAGCTGAACCGCGTGCGCTTGGCTATGCCGGGCGACAGCACCTCCTCAGCAGGGACAGGACTCGGCTCCTTGCGGCCCGAGAGGGAGCGACGGAGCAGCTCCGCTGCCTTGGCCTTCTGGGCCGCCATGGCGAATCTGCGCGCCTCCGAGCTGCGCGAGAAGCTGGCGCGGTCCTTCTGCATGTCGAGATCAATGTTGCCGCGGCCACCGATCAGCCGCGCCTGGATCGGCAGCTTGCGCCAAATCTTCGAGATGAGGTGCTCGGGCGCCTGCTCCATGAAGTCCATACTCTGCGAGCGGCGGTCGAGGCCGCGCGTGGGGCGCTTCGTGTCCTCGTAGTCGTCGTCGCTGTCCGAGTCCCAAGTGGACGCGTGGGGCTTGACCACCGCCTGCTCCTTCCGCGAGTAGGACGCGCGCAAGGCGCGCTCACGCTCCTCGGCCTTCTCCCTCTTCCTCTCCTTCCTGGCCGAAGACGAGAAGGACAGCGACATGCCGCGCTCCTTCTTCATCTTCTTGCCGTCCTTGTGCCTCTCCGGCGTGTAGACCCCGGAGCTCGCGGGGTTGTGCAGGTTCTGACCCTGGAAGCTGCTGCGGCCCGGGCCACCGGCCGCAATGCCTGAGAGGGAGCTGGAGCTCGACTGGTACGAGCTGGGCGCGGTCTTGACCAAGCTGTAGCCCGCCAGACTCTGGCTGGCCGACCGCACCTTGGTCTTCTGTCCGTGTCTCGAGCTGGAGCCGCTGCCAGGGGCCGCCAGCGTGGCGCCGGGCTGCAGCTGCAGCTGCTGTGCCATGTTGCCGTGCACGCCGCTGTTGCGCAGCGTGCGGCTGCCCATGCAGGGCGGGCGGTCTCCGCCGGCGCTGACGCTCCTGGCGCCGAGCTTGGGCGGCTCGAACGACTGCGTGGAGAAGCCTGACTGCGGGTCGTTGCTGCTGCTGCTGGAGTTGCGACTGCTGCTGCTGCTTGGGGCCTGTTCCTTGCTGGCCACCTTGCTGCTGCTCTTGAAGAGGCTGCCGCGGCTGGGCGCAGTGTTGTGGAAGGCGTTGTTGAGCGTCTGCGTGAGCGACGGGCGGTTCTCGTCGCCCGGCGCCTTCTTGGCCCTGGGCGTGGCGGCCTGCGCGCCGTAGGGCAGCGACATGACCACGGGCGCCGTGGGCTCGGACGACGCGCGGTGCTTCTCCCGCCAGCCCGAGAGGGAGAAGCTCGAGTGGCGGCCCTCCTTCTTCTTCGAGGGCCTCTCGCGCGCGGCGGCCTGCGCCTCGGCCGACAGCTCCGCGTCCAGGTCGGCCGCGCTCATGCGCCCCGTGAAGGAGAAGCTGCCGCTGCGGCGCGAGCCCGGGAAGATCTTCTTGATGCCTGAGTAAATGTCCTTGGCCTGCTGCGACATGGTCCGGCCCTCTCTTTACTTACTGTGGTGCTTGCGGGTAACTAGGAGGACTTTTTGAGTGAAAGGTGAAGGACGTGACGGACGAAGGTAGGTTCGGTCCGGGTATACAAAAGCCAAGAGGGAAAGCGGCCGCTTTGCCAGTCGAGCTCTGCTCCGCTTTTTGCTTCGGCCCCGCCGTCGCCTTTTGCCTGCCTCTTGAGATGTGGGTGAGATTCGCCGCGGGGGCAATTTCGCCGAAAAGAAAGGGAGCAACTCAGTCGTTGACAAGCGCGGTGTCAGATGGCAAAAGGCGGTGTGGTTGCGGGAAGGCTGGCCCGCCTTGAAATCGCAAAAGCGGGTGCAATGCCCCAATACAGTGTCTGTGCAAAAGGGAGAAATCAGACGGGAGGGGACCACCGTGTTTTAGCACGCGGGTAGGGGCGGTGGGACCAGCTGGCTGTTGGCTGGTCGGGCTTTCTGTGGTCCGTGACGCCGCGGCGGACTTTTGCCAAATGATGGCACTATTTCAATAATCTAGACAAACGATGATTACCTTCGCCAAATGATGGCACTCCGCATAGCTCAGCGCAAGATTACTATTCTAGTCTACTAGGCTCGTGGTTTGTACACGTGTGCGTGTTGTGCCTGAAGTCGCCAGAGTTTCCACGGTGCAGCCGTTGTGCTGCGCGAAGAACGAACTCAGGAAGTAGCCCTCGCTCTGCTGTCTCTTGGATCTTAAAACGACTGCTATGGTCGAGGAATTAGTCTTGCTAGTGCAGACTACATGGTGACATCCTTTCCGGTACGGCTACGGCATTGGATGACACGCTTTCCTTGAGCCAGCACAGAGTTCATAATGTGAGCAGGTGCAGCCTTAATAGATTCAAAGCTCATCATAACACGTGGCTTCCCTTGAGTATCAATCACGGAGAATTCATTCATGGTTATGGCAAATCCAGGTGCTGCTTGTTGCTTTTGTGGCAAATTGAATTGTGTCTGCTATTGTCTTGCTTATCCTAATCGGTTCAATCCTCTCTGCTCGTCTTCTATATGTAGTGCCCCTGGGTGCGGCCCTTTACCGAAGGGAGAATGCATGTCGATTACGCTGTGCTGTTTACCCCAGCAGTTGGCTGCTGAGTGCTGGTGTGGTGCCACGGAGTGCTGGTCTCGATTGCTCGAGCTTACCAACCTCTCCTGAATGCTGGTGGTGGTTGTTCTTGTTTGTTCTTGCAGCCAAGGAATGTAGGTAGCCGACGAAGTGTTGCATGCATGCGATGCAGGAGGAGCATGGCTGTGAGAATCCCCACAATGGTGAAACCCCAGGTACTTGTGGTAGGGAGGGCGAAGATCAGAGAGCTGTTTCCTCGTGACGGGGAGAACGTTGCTCTAAGAACGGCAGCTTGTGATCCTGGCACGTATAGTTAACGGACGTGATGCAGCCTGACAATGCATACCGTAAATACTTTGAGTGCCATCATTGCCACCAATACAGCGGAGTGCCATCATTTGGCGAAGGTAATCATCGTTTGTCTAGATTATTGAAATAGTGCCATCATTTGGCAAAAGTCCCGCCGCGGCACTTGACTCCGCGCGCGGAGCCTCATCCGGCTGATTGGCGGAGCGCCCTTGGGCTCCGCTGGCCGCGACATCTGGCTCCGGATCAGGGGAGCACCTCGGGATGCGAGTGGAGATCCACTCGCGAGTTTTTGGTGGCGAAAGTTAAATGTAGTGCGCGTCCGTAGCGACAATAATTTGGTGTCGCTTCGCGGGCAGCGGCGCGTAACGGCCGCGACGATTGACTCGGCGAGGAACGTTCTCACGAGGATGGGGTGCGCATTGTACCGTCGCCCTTCGATCGGGATCCGCGTGGATGCAAGTGCGCAGTCTTGGTGCGGACTTACGCGAAGGCATCAGCTCGAAAGCGACACGATATTTTTTCCTATGCGAAGCCCCAAGTCTGACTCTCGAGCTTGAAGCGTTGCACGCCGCTGAATATTTTCGGATCGGATGGCTGCCCTTTTGCGCGTCGTTGATCGCCGGCGCCGCAGTTGACAGCTCCGCATTGCACACGCCGCTGCAGCCTCCATCTGATGGATCCCGCCGGTCGTGACGGAGAGCTCTTTGGCAGTGACGTACATGTACGACGCTCTACGGCGATGCGGTGCGGTGCCGATGGCACCACATCGCAGCACTGCCATCGCATTCTACAGTACTATACCGTACACTCAGTGGAAGCAGATGAGCCGAGGCTCGCTCAACCAGGACCCAGGACTCGTGCACCGCAACGAACGCATGGCGGGCTCTGCGACACATAAGCACGAGCGTCCTGCATTGCAGTCTGCAACTTGCAGGCCGCAAGTCCGTCTGCGCTTGCGTGGGGTTGCAATTGGGTTGCTCTTTGCTTCAATACAGCATTTGGGGAACAGGATTCATTCGACTGCTGCTTTAATTCTGAAGCTGTGCATTGTATCGTAGTGGTCTGGTTTGACCCGTCCATCGTTGCAAGCCGTGAGCCATCTCAAAACTTACATGTGTACCACTTCGGTCACCCAAGTGAAGTGACGCTTCTCGTGGATACAACACAAATATCTCTGACGCACGGAAACGTTACTCGAGATGACGTCCGAAACTATGAAAAGAGTTTGAGTCCAAGACGTGAATTTGTTCGCCAGTAAGCTTCATTGCGCATCAAGTTGAAAAGAGTCCGTCGTATCCTGGATAGAAGGAGAGACTAAGTTATTCCTCTCGGAAAGAGCTCGGTGCCACTGAGCACGTTACAGTTCGTTCAGTATTTCGCTATACTTATAAGTATAAGCTTAGCCTTGGCGAATTGATACGCTACATACGTATTATCCTGATACCGGGGTCACTTGCGCAGCGTGCCTGTGTGTAGTCATTTCATTTTGCATACCGGTAGGTATATTCCGTTCATAGTAAGTTATGTACCTGGCAACAGCAGCACTGACCACGAGGTCCTGTCAATGGCGCCTTCTCTTATAAAACGCAAGATGCGCTGGTTGTCGTGATGCCAAGCGAAGATCTCGACTTCAATGTCCGTCTATGATAGCCAACCAGGCCAGTTCGACAATGCAATCATTGTTGTAGATTTCCTTAACAGGAAATGCGTTGTACCTGGTGCTTTGTGCGACGAAATCGCAACACACGTCGCAAGTTTGATTTTACCTGCCAACAAGGATGCCAATTTGGAGTGCTAGAGCCAACCTGACGAACCACACACTGCCTCATGCAATGCCTGGCACGCCGCTGCACCCTCGGTATCTATTCGACGGGGCAAACATTTTTTTCCGAGCCTACTCGGCTCCCGTGGAAGCGGTAGCTTCTCACTCCCGGTGCATTCAGTCTTCATGATATTGTCCGTGTTACTCTAAGAATTTAGCATAGTGTTGTTGACCCACTATGTATAGGGTATTTGCAGCGTCTTCCAGTAAAAACAAGCTGTATGGCTACACCAAAACTTGGCAAGCATCTGCTAACGTAACAGTAGCGTTACGGGTGCACACGGTTTCCCCAGCGTTTACACGATGCAGAACCACGCCACCCAAGTTGCCGGAAATGATTTCCCGCCCGAGACGGCACCGCCACCTTCCGTCGCAATCCAGTCCATTCCTAGTACAGGTAGGTAGGTCAGCCAGTCTACGCTGCTCGACAGCAGTGCCGCATACCTAGCTGCATTGTCCACGGATCCCAGAGACTCGACGCTGTATCCCCTTAAAGCCCTATTTCTCTGTATCACACCTGCCGCCTCGAAGACCCTGCAAGTCTAACCACGAACATCCACAAAATCCCCTTCCAAGCTGACGCAGCCGACACATTGGAGAAAGAATGCCTCGTATATTATGGCGTAGGAAGTCGCTCGCGTCCCATGTCCTGTCAAACATCACACGCAGTGATGCCATCGAGGACAACGTCATCCTCCCGCAATATCGCTAGAAAGAGGAAGTCGTCAAGAACGCAGCGCGTTTCCAATCCTGAATGAGGCATCAGCTACTACCATAGCTGCGCGCAGGCTGCAGAAAGCTTAGCGTTGCAGCAGCTTAGTTGCGCTTGGGGGCGAAGCGACGCGGGGGCGGGGCACGGCTCTTACGGGCCTCCACCGAACGACCACGCACGATGCGCTGGTGGATGGCGGCTTCCACGCAGTAGTAGTTCTTGATGTAGATCTTGGGCAGAGCGTACGACTCGTACACCGAAGCCTCCTTCAGGTCACGGATGGCGGACTGGTCCACGATGTTACTGTAGTTTTGGAGGGAAATACAACGGCGTCAGTGTCTAGTTGCACTGATATGCACACTACTTGAAGGGTATGATACGCCTCAAGTGCGCTGAAGCTGCTGCTGTGGTGCGACGTACCGCACGACGAAACGCTTGATGGCCTTGTCCTTGGGGATGAGCTTGGCCGTGGACACGCAGTGCACGCGCTTGACGTGGCCGCGGCCCTTCTTGTTACGTCCGTGGTTGCGGCGCTTCACAGTCATGATTCCTCCGTTCTTTTCTCCAAATTGACTGCTCTCTAGCGTGGGCTCAGCGGGATTGAGCCGCCCGCGACGAAGCGCTGGCTGCCACCAACTTGCCACGACAGCTGATTGGGCGGAGAATATCACTTTTCAGCGAATCAGAGCGGGAGGCCGGTCGGCAGGCACTAATTGACCCACGTCACTGAAGCGGGGGAGTATATGGCCTAAGGAGAGGGTACCCTACCGCACTAAGTTTGCGAGTACCCTATAAGGTGGTGCCTGCTTACATGCCTCGTAGCGCTGTATGCAATTAGAACGCGATAGACGCAATGATAAAAGGTCCAAAGGCTGGTGGTATGTCTGCGTCTGCACTGCAAACCCATCAATACATTTTATTTTTTTCTTTGAGACTGGCAAGTATAGTTGTCCTAAGACGTAGCGCGCCGGCCGCGGGAGAACTCTCTTCACCGGGTGCGCACGCACTGGAGCACCATCGTCTGAAGAGCTGCCGACGCTTGGCCGAGTCCGCTTGAAGATGGACATGTTTACTTCAGGTGCTTCATGATCTGCGGCACGGACTGCAACAATAGCAACAACAACAGTAGACTGTTACTATTCTGTTCTCCATCTCCCACGTCACACAACTGATCGCCTTGAGAGAACGCGGTGGGGCTACGTACGCATTCGTCGATGCAGTGCAGGAAGTCGAAGTACTGGCCGTCGCACGAGCCGATGCCCTTGGCCTTGACGCGGTCCAGGCAGGCACGGTAGGCGCTGAAGGACTGCTCGCACTTGGGCTCGCAGGCCTTGCGGATCGCGGGCATCACGTCGACAGGCTCCTCGTCAGACTGCGGGCGGCAACAGCACGGACAACGGTTAGACTACGGGTGTTGCTGTAGACGGACGCATGGAGCACACACACACCATTTTCACAGCTTTGGGTCTCTAATTCAAGCGACGTGATCCGAGGAAATGAACGGCTGCGTGTGCGGTCCGGGGGGCCCGCGTGACTGAAGTAAGCGCAGGCGGCGGCCAAATCGGGCCCGGTATGCGGTAGCAAAGGCTACGCTTCTACTTTGATATTGTTCAACCTCAGTGTTCATCCTCATCCAGCGCATCTGAGTATGCCATTATGCAGTATCCATGCCCGCCGCAAGTTTTTGTCGAAGCACTTCCTGCTACTTCACGTTGGGTGCACCACCCGAACGCAGCCAATTTGATCGAATCGCAGTCGAATCCGCACCTGGTTGGTTAAAATTATGGCTAAAGTAGTATCTACGCGTTACTTCACTGTTGGACCACCGCGAACGTGCGGCCGCGGGGGCCTCGTCGCCTCAAAAGCTCTCGCGTCTCTCCTGTTGTGCCTGTGGCCATGCTCTCTCGCAGTGTGCGCGCTCTCCGCGCCGGCGCCGCGCAGCTCAGCGCGCGCCCGGCTGCTGCCTCAACCGCCGCTGGCTTCCACTCCTCGCGCTCCGCCGGAAGCAGCTTTGTGCAGGTACTGGGAGACGAGATACGCTGTTCATCGTCTAATTCGTTGTCATCTAATTCTGATGCCTAATTATTGCACCGCTTTGCTGCTAATTGCGCGCACCCACAGCACCGCGACACGGAGGACAACAATGCCGAGACGCCCTTCGACTTCACGCCCGAGAACTACGAGCGCGTGCACGCCATCCTGGACCGCTACCCGGAGAACTACAAGACGTCGGCCATCATCCCGCTGCTGGACCTGGCGCAGCGCCAGCACGGCGGTTGGCTGCCGCTCGCCGCCATGAACAAGGTGGCGCGCATCGTGGACGCCAAGCCCATCCAGGTGTACGAGGTGGCCACGTTCTACACCATGTTCAACCGCGAGAAGGTGGGCAAGTACTTCATCCAGCTCTGCGGCACCACGCCATGCATGATCTGCGGCTCGGAGGAGATCAAGAAGACCATCGAGAACCACCTCGGCATCAAGGAAGGAGGTTCGTGTTGGTCTTGCAATTGCAATTTTGGAGTTGCTGTGGGGCTGATAATTTTTTATTGTTTTTTCTGCGGCGGTGCAGAGACGACGGAGGACGGTCAGTTCACGTTGCGGGAGGTGGAGTGCCTCGGCGCGTGCTCCAATGCCCCTATGGTGCAAATTAACGACGATTTCTACGTGAGTTACCCTACTGCTGTTGCAGTCGTTGAGGTTGCATTGTTTGCTGACGGGGTTGTTTGATTTTTTTCTTAGGAAAACTTGACCCCCGAGACGACGCGGGAGCTGCTGGATGCCTGTAAAAAGGATACTCCGCCTCCGATGAACAAGTGGGGCAGCTTGCCCATGAACGGCCAGCTGTCGTGCGAAGGCCCGCAGGGCAAGACCACGCTTCTGTGGGAGAAGACGCCTGGACCGGGTTTCCGGATGCGTCCGGACGACGACCTGAAGCCCAAGGTGAACCCCAAGGACATCAAGGACGCCATGCTGTACTAGGCACGTAGCGATGTGGCTCTGGGATAATTAACAGGGCAGGGAGGGGGTGTTGCCCTTCGACGTAGCAGCAGGTGAATGCATCCATGTATTTTGGCGGATCTTGCTGGCTCTGCAACGAACGAAGGACCTTCAACGCTCGCACAAGAACAGACAAAAAGAATAAGCTGTGAATGCTCAAAGACTTGAATGCTGCTGAAGTCATGTTGTGCATATGAGTGCTCAAGGCCACACAGAGCTGTCAAATGCAGCGCGCTTTTGAGTTCGAGTAGCTTGCACTAAGAGGATTATGGACGGACCGGCCACCAAAATGCAAATTTACTCAGTATTTGTAGCTCATCGCAATTCCATTAACAACTCTCTGGTTCAGAGCTCAAAAATACGTCTTGATCTTGGCGGCGATGTCATCGACGCGTGCATTCTGCGTGAAGAAGTCGAGGAACTCGCCGTCCGGACCGACAAGATACATCACAATGGAGTGGTCCACCAGGTAGTCATCGTCGTCATCCTCGTTCTCGTCCGCCTTGGAGAAGTACACGCGGTAGGCCTTGGTCATATCGGCCACTTGGTCGCGCGTGCCCGTGAGCATCTTGAACTTGGGGTGGAAGTCGGCCTTGTAGGCCTGCATCTGCTCGACAGTGTCGCGTCTCGGGTCCACCGTCACAAAGAGCGGCACGACCTCCGGGCACTTTTCCGCCTCCAGCTTGTCCAGCACGTCGCCGATGCGCACCAGTTCATTGGGGCAGATGTCCGGGCAGTGCGTAAAGCCAAAGTACAGCAGCGAGTACTTGCCGCGGAACGACGCGTCCGTCACGGCACGTCTCGTGTCGCAGTCCACGAGCGTCCACGGTCCACCCAGTAGCGGCTTACCCACCGACGTCACCTTGGACGTGGCTGTCAGCAGCAACAACACCAAGAGTACCGAATATGTGAGCCACGTGACAGCGTTAGCAGATCAGCAGCTCCTCCGATACGCACACTGGGTCTGCAGGCGGTCCTTCTCCGAGTAGTAATAGTACACGACGCCACTGCTCACGACGCCCGCGAGTGCGAGGCCGCTCCAAGTCACCGGCTACGGGGGGTTAGCGCACTGTGTCAATGTGTTGACGAAAAAACCAACTACATATTCTAGTTGAGGGGTGCAGGGCTGCGACGCACCCCGAAGTTGTTGGCACGCGTGCCCGGTGTGGGGGCGTCCGAAAACATGCGGCGCGCAGTCTGTACGCCCGCCGAAGGGCTACGCCGCAGCGCCTTCATCGCCAGCATCGCTCTGCTCGCCATCGTCCTGTATCGAGAGTGGCGAGATACGCAGCGATTGTGGGGCCAAAGAGCTACGGTGCGCTGATTGGCTAAAACTATGGTATTTGTAGAGGACCATGATTGGCAAGAGTAATCTTCCGGATGACGGTCGGAGTTGCCGCGCCAGTGACTCACTGTGAGGGGTGGGTGGGAATCGTAGGCACCCCGTGGAGGGTGTACATGCACACATTGCACTGCAGTGCTTCAGTCCAGAGTGCAAGATCTCGTTTTATTATAGTCGCATCTTGAGGGTTCCAAACGCCTGGAGTGAAGGCTCCACAGCGCACTCAAGTTTGGATTATGTCGTTTCTTCCTGTTATTGGAGCAGTATTCTTCCAAAACGGCCCTCACCTATGTTGGTGCAGGTTCTTGACACGCCAGTCCACGTCATCGGGTTGCGTCACCAGCGACTCGAAGCGCACCGAAAATGACTTGTCGACTGTTTCACAGTCGGGCGTATCAACTGTATCAATACCGGCAAACAAATAGATCCTGATGTTGCACACCACGTCCAGTTGTAGACGTTCGACCATCGTCTCTTGGTCCTCAGCGGTAATTGTCGCCATCTTCTCATTCAGCCACTTCTTGGTGGTCTTCATGAGATTCTCCGTGTCGACCGCCACCCACATCCGCGCTATATCGTCCTTCTTGAAGTCCGCCAGCGTCATTTGTTTAAATTTGACTCCAGTCAAGAACACGGACGTGATCTCAAACTTGGAGTGTGTGATATGCTCGCCCCCCCAAGGTGTCAAGTTCAACCTCACTACCGGTAGGAGATCTTTCTGGTAGCACAACTGGTCGAACATGGCCTCCAGTTCCTTGGCCACGTCAGGCTTGACCCCCTTCTGGCTCTTAAGCACGTACTCCCTCATCTCATACGAGAAGATCCCTGGGAAGAGGCGATCGCACGCTTCTAGAGCTCCGTCGAGGAACTCGTTCGCGTCGATCTCCGTGTTGGAGGGGCGCTGCAGCTTGCAAAAGAGTGCGTAGTTACGGGCACTTGAGTTCTCCGGCGGGAACACGCTCCAGTCCTCGTAGCGCCGGAAATCGCCATGTCGGCTGACCAGCCGCTGGGCATAGTCCGATAAAAAACCGAACGCCTTGGGGACGAGAAAGGCTGGTGCCGCAGTCCAGAGATTGATGCACGGCGGAGGAGAGCCCCACGACACAGCATCGTTGTCCAATGCCAAATTGTGTGTGGTGCGGTGGCCACAACAACTACGAAACGAGTTTTGACCAATAAATGGCGCTTCAATGTGTATGAATAATGAGATCTAAGATACGGTACTGGTATACTGGCTTGGGGGAAGCTCATCGTCCTCTGAGAGGACCTAAATGACCATGGAGAGGACTCCTCTCCATTGGCATTTACGTTTTGCTCGAGCTGAGTGATTGAGCTTGCTCCGATCATGACAGTCGACACGTTCTCATTGTTCACGCACCAAATCAGCGCAAGCTCTGTCAGGGAGATCCTAAGCTTCTTGGCGATAGGATTGATCTTGTCAGCCTTCGTAATACGCTCGTCAAAGCCTTGCATACACACGCGGAAGCCTGCTTACTACTTGCGAGTGTCTTCAGGCGTGCCAGCGCTGTACTTGCCCGTGAGAGCGCTATAAGCAAGAGGCGGTCACGTCGGCAGCCCCAGTTTGTACTTGTCGTACAGGGCAGCGTACTCAACCTCAACCCGCGAGCGGTCGAAGGTGTTGTAACGTTAGACGGTTTGCTCGACAGATCAAGTCGAGCTTGCCTGCAATCTGGTAGTGCCCAGTAAAACGCCCAGCCTTGGTCAATCACGCTCGCACCGTTTCTTCGATAGGCGTGCAAGCCTCTCAAGGAAGGCCAATGACGAAGGCAATTATGTGTGGCAGTAGAAGACGTCGACATTCTCGTATCCTACCAGGTATCAGTCGTGTACTGCTCTTTGACATATATCCAGCCCCCGAGCCAAAGCTTAGACACTACCGCTAGCAGCTCGGAGTTGCCGAGGAAGCGGCAGGTCATGCGAGGAGACTTTCCGCCAGAGGAGGAGGCAGGAGGCATGGTGGCTGAGGCCACTGGAGCGGGGAGGTGAGAATTGTTGCCGGCAAATTGCAGAATGGTCAACTTTGCCTACCGGTAAGCAGGCCTTCCGAAAATGACGTTGCAGTAACATTTTGGGGCACCGGCAGAATAAATTATTCCGCGGATCGCCATGAAATGCAAAAAAGAATTATTCAGTATATTGCAACAATTTTAAGTACCAGTACAAGATGGCAACCTGTAATTGTAGTTAATAGTGCAAACCTGTCAAATTACGCAGCCTTCGAGACCGTCGCAGTTGCCCCCCAGAAGCACCTGTTCACCTTGAGAAACAACATCATCTCCAAACGAATGGGGGGATGCGGTGGCGGTGAAGCGAGAGAATATGACGTGCCCTGCTAAAAAGCCGCTCGACGGTATTCGAGGTAGGGGACACCATGGTAGACCTGGACAGCAACGCGCTGCTTCTTGCGCGCGCGCAAGGCGCTAAATGAAGCTCAGAAACCAAAGTAGAGATCGATATACACAAAATCGCGCTCACTACAAAAAGTGTAATCGCGTAAAAACACTGTTTATATCTGTAAAAATATATTGTAAAAAATGGGGTCGTAAGTTATTCCACTTTTTCAGGCTGGGCGCAAAATAAATTATTCCGTACTAATATTTCCGTATATTTGCAATACAATCTTTTATTCGGAAAGCCTGCCGGTAAGTACAGTATGATGGGGGTCACCACAGGTCACCACAGGTTAAGTAATCGGGGTTGCATATCATCGACAAAGTGCTGACTGCCACAATGCGCAAAAAAGTGCTACAAGTTGAAGTTGCACCTCTACCATTTCATATGTATTCACCTTATCAAGTTCTTACAGGTCGTCGAATCTTATTGGTCACACTCCCATCCCGATGGCTCGCTACGAGCACCGCGACACAAAGCGGCGACGTTCTCGCTCCCGTTCTCGCTCCCGCCCCCGTTCTCCTCGTCATCGACGTCATGGATCATCATCTCCGCCTTCATCTTCTCACCACCGTCGTAAATCCCCGTCCAAATCCGACGTTTCTAGCGCTCGGGAGGCTAATTCCTCGCCAGTCGCTACTAAATCACCGGTTCTCCCCGCTTTAGAGCATCGCGAGGAGCTTTTAACCGCGTTGGCAAACAATTCAGTGGTGGTGTGCGTGGGTGAGACAGGATCCGGCAAAACCACCCAGATTCCGCAGTATTTGCACTACTCGGGGGGTTATACCAGTGCTAAACGCGGTTATACTAGTGCTAACGGAGGGGATAGTGTTAACCGTGACACGGAGGCAACAAGGGCTCAATGTATTGCAATCACCCAGCCAAGACGAGTTGCCACAGTGTCTGTGGCGCAACGAGTTGCAGAGGAGATGAGCACCCGTGTCGGCGGTGACGGACTTGTGGGCTACTCGATCCGCTTCGAGTCTCGCTGCAGCGAGAAGACGAAGCTCAAGTTTTTAACCGACGGGGTTTTGGTGCGCGAGTGTCTAAACGACCCCTTGCTTACGCAATACAGCGTCGTGATGCTGGACGAAGCCCACGAGCGCAGTATCCACACCGATTTACTGTTTGGATTATTGAAGCAAGTGCTTAAACGCCGTCCGGATTTTCGGGTGCTGATCACGTCGGCAACATTAGACGCCGACAGATTTGCGGATTTTTTCGGCGATCGGTTAAGTGGAGAGAAAAGCAACAACATCATAAAGAAGAAGAAGATAAAAGAGAAGATAAAGCCGTGTCCAGTGGTGAAAATCCCCGGACGAGTCTTCCCTGTGGATATTTTCCACTCCAAGCAGCGACAGATTATGGGGCATAGAGGTCCGTTGTCTACGTATGTGCGCGCGGCGGTGGAGACGACCATGCAGGTGCACAACAGCGAAGAACCCGGTCATATTCTAGTGTTTCTAACCGGTCAGCGGGAGATTGAAGACGCATGCGCGCAGATCAGAGCGCTGTATCGAGAACAGCAGGAGACGCGGAGGGAGGAGATGGAGTTGCGGGTTTTGCCGCTGTATGGAGCGCTACAGGGTCGACGCCAGCGTGAAATCTTTGATGCAGTGCCGATGGATCGGGTGCGCAAGATGATTGTCGCCACGAACATTGCGGAGACGTCGCTGACTATCGACGGCGTTCGATACGTGGTGGACTGCGGATTTACCAAGCAAAAAGTGTACAATCCCGTGCAGCAAATGGAGTCGCTTGTGGTTGTGCCCATCTCCAAGGTCTCTGCGCAGCAACGTGCTGGTCGAGCAGGGCGTACAGCACCTGGGAAATGCTATCGGCTTTATAACAAGGCGTCGTACGAGGAAATGGACCAGGAAATGGTGCCTGAAATTCAGCGCACAAATCTGGCCAACACCGTGCTGTATCTTAAACTACTTGGCATTCAGGATGTGCTTGGGTTTCCGTATTTGGACCCACCTGACGAGGATTCTCTACTGGATGCGCTGAAGCAGCTATACGTGCTAGGCGCGTTAGATGCTGTAGCTGGTGAGGCGACCCCGCTCGGAAAGCTGATGGCTGCCTTCCCGCTAGAGCCAAAGCTGTCGCGTGCGCTTGTGGAGTCACTTTTGTTGGACTGTAGCCGTGAGATGACTCAAGTGGTTGCGATGCTTTCTGTTGAGAACGTTTTTGTTGAGATGCAGTCCAGAAGCAAGAAACGGTGGCGTCGAGATGAAAGCGATGATGAGGGTGACAAGGCGCCTGATTGGGAGCAACGAATGCTCGCATTGAAGAAGGACGGACTTTTGCATGATGATGGAGACCAACTCACTTATCGGTTGATATTGACGGCTTTTGAGTCTGCTTCACGCAAAGCCCACGGCCACCATCGAGATCTCGAGCGTTGGTGTGAAGACCGTCATCTTCGGTTGCGATCTCTAACGATGGCTGGGTCTATCGTGAAGCAACTTCGAGACATCATCGACTCACTGTCGCGTCGCGATTTAGATGCTGTCAAGGAGACCTTGCGCGATGGCGATAGGCAACGGGATTCCTCGCTCGATGACCGTCTTCGCCAAGCCGTTTGTGCCGGTTTCTTCATGAACGCAGCGCGCCGATGCACGTTGGAGACAGTGTATCGACTCATGCACCGCGATGAAGATGGCAAACAAGCAGCGCAGCTTGTGCAATTCCACCCGCTTTCAGCGATGTCCTACGTGTCACCGCCTGAGTTTTGTGTTTACCAGGAGCTTGTTGTCACCAGTAAGCCGTTCATCCGTGGCGCTTTGGCTGTTGATCGTCGCTGGCTTGACCAGTACAGCAAAGATAAACTGAAAATCTCAGTGGCACAGCTCTATGGACTCTGTGGGTGCGAACCACCCGTCGAGGAAAAGAGCCTGGAGCAAGAAGAAGCCAAGCAGTCTATCGAGGATCGTGCTGAAGTTAGTACTACGTCTACAACAACTTCGAAACCAGCTCCAGTGACTGCTGATGCCGTCGCGGCAGCTCGTGCGCGCTTCTTGGCACGCAAAAACTCTCATAGATGAACGACGTCGTATTGATGTGACGAAAGTTAATGAAAAACTGGCGACGCAGCACCTATACATGCTCGACATTACATGTACATGGAGCGGTGGCAATGTCGCTCCACTCGACGGTCAACAAGATCACTTTGGTGCAAAGTTTGGTACGCTGCTCCTCACAAAACTGGCTGCAGCCATCCTCCAGCGTATCATCGTCGCCGTTTTCATTGCCTTCTTCGTCCGTATCGTCCGTATCGCTACTCGGGGGCTCCTTGATGATACATTCCAACTTGTCAACCGTCCGCGCCGTGTATGGTTTCCCAGTCTGCAAAATGTAACTCAGGAAAGTCTGGTACATCGTGACATTGGCCGTCAGGTCTTGGATTTGGTCGCGCGACTGCTGCGTAGACTCCTCAACTTGACTTTCAAAGTCGTCGAATTCTTGCTGCGCGAAGACAAGTTGCTCCTCAGCGCGCTCAAGTTTGTTGTCGAGATCTTCCTGTGTCGCTTTCAGTCTGCGTACGCGCGTTTGGAGGTCGTCGTTTTCTTGCTCCAGACGCTGAAGCCGTTGGTGCAGCTGTGTCACTTCACCGCTGCGACTGGATAACTGCATCTGCATGGAAGTCACACGCCGGAGCTCGTTCTCCAATCGACGCTCCAGGTTCCTGTTGGCATTTTCCAGCTCGTTGTTTCGGCGGTTCAGGCGTGAGATTTCGCTCTCCAGTTCTTGTTCCACCTCGCGACTGCACGCGTCGAGCTCCGAGAATTGGGTGCGTGCTACTCGGAGCTCCTCGTCCTTGCGACGGAGTTCTTCCGCCTGTCGACCAAACTCCCCACGAAGGTGCTCCAAGGTCTCGACCAGATTTTCATCTGAAGGCTCCAATGGAGGTCCGCCAATACAATAAAAAATTGGATTGTTCGGAGCACGATCCAATAATAAAGATTTCAATTTGATGTGAAACAATAATAAATATTGCCGCAATTTTTATTATTATTGGTACCGCCGACCCATACAAACTCCAAGTGACCCGCACATTGCCTAAAACACCAAGCGACCCGCACAATTGCCCAACCAAAAAAGGCAATTCAGTACACGCAATTTGGTGCTTGCTCTATTGAGGGATTGCGCTACCAAAATGCTTAGAGGTCTACATGTAGATGGCCAGACACTAGAACGCTTGATCACGAGCTTGCTAGTCCAAGAGAAAAATTCGCTAGGTGACAACTCCTCTTGGTTAGACAATAATATGTTAGTTTCATTATGACCGGGATGCAATCCTCCCAAGGACATCACCCTGTGGTATATCAGCCGCAGGCTGCTACGTTGGACGAGGACATCCAGCCCAGCAAACAAAATGCTGCATAGCAGTCGTTGTCTTTGCATATATAACATCACATCCATTCCGATCTCTTTTTTCATATTTATTGCCAATAATTGGGTCAATTTTATATTGTATTGGGACCGGCATGTCCCAATAATAAATATTTATATTGGAAAACCCAATAATTTATTGAATTGCACTATTTTTTTCCGACCTCTGGGCTCCATACCCGTCGTCTTCGTCGTAGTCGGTGTCTCTATCAAGTGCTCGTCGGACGCACTTTCCTCCTCCGTGGTGGCAGCCCCCACTGCCGACCACGGAGACTGGTACGTCCCAGCCCAACTCGACCACTGAGCTCTACTGCCAGATCGTGGTCACTGCCGTCCGATCGCGTGGCAAGTCCAGCTCCTTCAGTCTCGACTGCGTGCCTTGCGTCCAGCCGCCTGTAACACTTGCACCAAAACCCCACACAGCCAAAACAAAATAGTACTTCCATCCGCATGAACTCCGTCCCCCTCCTCACCTCAACGCCGCTGGCTGGTCAAACAACACGCATCATGCATTTCCTCCTGTATCTTACTACCTCGCTACTCTCTGCCTATTGGACGGCGCAGTACGACTGCATGTCCGAGGCCTTCTTGACCTCGTCCAGGCCCTGCTGCGTCTGCTGCATGCTCTCGTGCACGTGGCTCTCGATGTCGTCGATGGCGCCCTGCTGGTCCTGCACGATGGCCGCGAGGTCGCGGAAGATCTCGTTGACCTGCGCCACGCTCTGGTGGATCTTGTTGATGTCCTGCTCGCGCTCCTCGATGAGCGCCTCGTTGTGCGCGATCTCGCTCTGCAGCTCGGCGAACTCGAACACTTGGCCCTGGTGCTCGGCCACGAGGCGGCCGTCGTCCTGCTGCTGCTTGAGCGCCTGCTGCTGCGCCTGCTCGCGCGCCGACACGCGCAGCACGGCGGCCTCCAGCGAGGAAGAGATGGCCTCGAAGTCCTTGCACAGCTTGCGCTTGATCAGCGAGTTGGCCGCGTCCGCCGGCACGCGCGCCAGCGCCTTGGCGATCTCCTCCTGCAGCAGGCAGGCGAAGCGGATGCGGTCGTGCAGGTCCTCGTCCACGGCGCCCGAGGCGGTGGACGCGCGCTTGATGGCCAGCACCTGGCGCTGGAACTGCTCCAGCTTGAGCGTCGCGCCCTCCACGGCCTGGCGCGCGTGCAGGGACGGGAGAGACAGCGACGCGCTGCTGCTGCTGACGCCTGTGGGCGGCGCGGAGCCGTTCGCGGCGTAGTCCGCGAAGCTCATGAGGCTGCTACCGTGGGGGTGGAAGCAGAAGCGGAAGCGTCGCGCTTCTCTCGCTCGGTCGGTTTTCTTGGCTGATTTGTGGGTGGGGACTAGGGGAGGGAAGTCGGGAGGGGGAGGGGTGAGTAGAGGGGTGGAGGAGGACGCTGGGGGACCAGACTAGGGCGGACAGGTTGAAGATAAGAGGCTGACGTGTTTCGATTGGCCGTCGCGCGAGCCGGGGGGGGCTGAAAATAATGACGGTACAGTATGTATACCCGTACACGGTGGGGATGGAGTTCACGACGCCGTACAGCAAGGAAATGATAGTAATATTATTGAGAGTTTAATGGTCATTGGCCTGGACTGGGCAAGAAAGATTGCAAACGAGGGAGACCCAATTTTCTAGGCCTGGGAGACGGATACGAATAACAACTATTAATAGAGCGGAGAGCGGGTGATCTCAAGTAGACAGCAAAAATGAAAGCTCCGTTCAAGAAGGCGTTCGCATTAATTTTTCTCCCCACTCGATCGAAACTAGTCGTTAGTCCGAAAGCAAACACGATGTTTTTATTTTATTTTTCACTGTTAGCGCCGGTTGCACTCGGAGAGAGCACTGCATTACTAGGTAGGCACGCAGTGGTCAAAGCAAGCACGATGTTGCAGTGAGGCCCAGGTGTGCACGGCCATCTACATGTATACTTGTCCACTGTACTGTGCAATAGTTCGTCCATACCGCTGTTTGGTGCACTGAGCTGTAAAACGCTAGGACGTACACAAACATCTGCTAAACCGTGGAGGACCATTCTGTTCCGCCGTTGCAGGAGCCGCGAGAGCAGGTTTTATGCGCGGGGCAAGACCACTGACGACCAACAACTGCCCTCGCTCAACAGGGCGCTCGAGCTGATACCTCCGATTTGCTCCGGCCAGCGCCGTCCGCCACTTATATTTATCTCGGCGGCGGCGCGATGACGGCGATGAGAGGGTACCCCCGGATGTATGGCGCCGTCGCGCAGACTGGAGTCGTGAACCCAGCGGCGTCGTGCCAGGCGCCGGAGGAATGGATCGGAGACGTCGAGTGTCCATCGCAGCAGCTGCTGCCCAACACCGGAACGACAGCTGACCCCACTGTTAAACATGAGTCATGTTACATGACACGAGCGACCGCCAGCACCTGGAAGAGCTCACCAACTCGTTGCTGTACGGCGTCGTGAACTCCGTCCGAGCCATCCCCACCATGTACGGGTACGCCGTCATCATCTTCAGCCACCCGACCTTCGGAGCCTTCATGCCCGCGCTCTCCAAGCTCGTCATCTTCTCCAGCGCCATCCACCAGCTCATGTTCAGACTCATGAGCTCGCTGCCTAAGTGCAGGACGCTGGCCTCATCTTCCTCAGCGCCATGGCCACCTCCATCTGCAACGCGCTCGGAGACGACGTGTCGCCCGAAGCCAAAGTCGCCACCACCATCGTCACCATCGGCGTCGCCACGGCCTCGCTGGGCGTGTGTCTGGTCGTCATGGGGCGCTTCAAGCTCGCAGCGCTGGCCTCGTACCTGCCGATGCCCGTCATCGGGGGCTACTTGGCCTTCATCGGCGTCATCTGCCTCTACGCGGGTCTCGCACTCAGCACGGGCCTCGTCGTCAACGACTTCTCGTCGATGCTGCACGTGCTCAGCGACGCCCACAACGTCCTGCTGTGCGTTCCAGGCTTCCTGGGCGGCGCGACGCTGCTGCTGGTCTCGCAGAACTTCGAGAACCCGTTCGCGCTCTCGACGGCCATCATGGTCATGCCCGTCGTCTTCTTCCTCGTGCTGGCAGTCGGCAGCGTCTCGCTCGACGAAGCGCGTGACAACGGGTGGGTCGACCCCGTGGTGGAGACCGCGTCCGTCACGGAGCTGCTCGGCCTCTTCGACTTCGACCTCGTGCACTGGGAGCAAATCCCCAAGCAGGTCGTCACGTGGCTCGGCATGGTCTTCATCGTCGCCATCTCCTCCAGTCTCGACGTCGTCGCCATCGAGATCGACATGGGCAGCAAACTCGACATCAACCACGAGCTCAAGACCGTCGGCTGGTCGAACGTCGTGAGCGGACTGCTGGGCGGCTACACGGGCTCGTACATCTTCGGCCAGACCATCTTCACGTGCCGCTCCAAGACCAACTCGCGCGTCGTCGGCGTCTGCGTCATCCTGGCCGAGCTCGCGATCGTGGCCGTCCCGGTGTCCGTCATGAGCTACGTGCCGAGGTTCTTCCTGGCCGCCACGCTCTTCTTCGTGGCGCTCGACCTCATGCTCGAGTGGCTGGTGCTCGCGCATCGCAAGATGTGTGCGCGCGAGTGGGCCGTCGTGTGGCTCTCGTTCCTCGCCATCAACCTCGTGTCGCTGGACGTGGGCATGCTCATCGGAGTGGGTGTCGCCGTGGTCAACTTCATGCTGAGCAACGTGCAGGTTCGCGGTGTGAATCCCCGCGTGGGCTCATCGTTCGAGCTGCAAACGCTCACGAAGAACGCTGTGCTGACCCGAACGCGCGGCGCCATCGCCCACTTCGAGTTCCGCGGGTACCTCTTCTTCGGCTCCGTGGTGCAGATCCTCGAGGGTGTCCAGAAGGGAGTTTACGTCCGCAAGAGTGCCAACGCTACTGCTGACGAAAGGCAGAGCTTCCTCCCGACATGTGCGTCACCTCAGAGCATCGCAGTCGAGTGTTTGGACGGCACGCCAGCATCGAACGCGCACGCGTCGCCGACCGAGTTCGTCGTCATGGACTTCGGTCGCGTCTCCGGGATGGACGCAATGGCAGCAAGAGGCGCCTTCTTGATCCTCAAGAAGTACTGCAGAAATCGAGGCATCACGGTCGTCTTCGCGGGTGTGCTGCCCCGCATCCGCAAGCTGCTGCTGAAGAATGACGTCGCGAGCGAAGAGAGCTTCTACGCTACTGCTGAGGCCGCCATCAAGTTCTGCGAGACCCACTTGCCAGCGCGTAGCACCTTTGAAGCGCACGATAGAGTTATCGAGCCTGTCAATATGCTGCTGCAGCGCTTCATGGGCGAGCCTGAGGACTCGCGACCAGCGCTCGACCTCGTCGATCAGTTCTTCAGGAAGGTTGAGATTCCTGCCGGTCACGAGTTCTACCGGGTGGCGCAGTCTCCAGACTCGTTCTACCTGCTCGCTCGCGGTCGCGTCGCCATTTCAAAGAATGCTGATGGCAGCATCGAGTCTGACAAAACTTTGACACAGCTGAAGACGGTCGGTCCGAGCTCGATGTTTGGCGAGGTGGCATTTTTCAGCCAGCAACGCCGATACACTGCGGCCACTGCGATGGAGCCATGCACCGTGTATGAAATGACTCGCGAGTAGTTCGAGGCTATGAAGGAACTGAAACCCGCGCTATCGATCCGTCTTCGCGACGTCGTCGTGCAGTTCATGGCGCTCTCAATCACCAGCTTCCGGTAACGCTCACCAAAGAAATATAACGTTGGTCGATATCTGCGTTTGTGCAAGAGCAGTTGTTTCGGGGTTTTGTGTCATAAGTTTTGTGAATAGATTGCATCACGGGGGAGATATACGCATACTTCAGGGCCAGTTATAATTTAAAGCTATGGACGTTGCTGCCACGAACGGACATTTGGAACATCGCTCCAATACTTGTGCATCGTCATTTTCACACCTAAGTAATCAACAATAACCGAACTGAAAAACACTACCAGCCCAATCCTCTCTAGTTTTTTTACTTCGAAGTAGTTGGGGGTTAAAATGGAAGTCGAGAAGTGAGAATTTCTTTGATCACGCGGATGCATAAGACCGTAACCTTGCTACGCGTAGCAATGTGATATTTTTTATAAACACCCTATCATATCTTCGAACTACGACCCCCCCCCCACACACACGGGTCTCCAAAACAGTGCATAATGTTATGTGTCGCGCGCAGACAGTGTGGCAGGCGCTTGAGATGATATAAACGCACCAATCCGGCTAGCCGTGGCGTATTGTCAGTCAGCTCTGGATTTTCAAATTGTTTTGCGTCTTAGTTCGACGTATACTACAACGACAGTCGTGAGGACGATAAAGGCAATAAAAACTGTCCATCAGCCGCTCGCTCCGTATATTTATAACCCCTCTTTTTACTATATGTTCACGGAACGCTTGCACCTCGTTGATGGGGCTGCTGCACAGCTCTACGCCACGGTGACGTGTGCTGTCCAGAGGTCGAGATCAATTATTCCCGCCTCGTTTTCGATACGCACAAATTTCATGTCGAATTCAAATTGAAGGATAAACTTTTATGAAAAACTTGAACCAATCAGCATCCGCAACTTATCAAATATTATCTTACCTTGACGAGAAATCTATTCTCCTCGCAATGCTTTAATGCCACCTTTACATTTGCCAAAAGGGTTTGGGAGACAAACGGAAACTTTAAGCTGTAGATCAGAGCTCGAAAAAACTATTATACTGAACTTTACCAGTGGAAAAGCGTTGCGACTCAAGCGATGAAGCGCCACGCAGCAAAACTCTAGAAATTCCTGTTATTCTAATCGTTTTCAGTCGACTAAAATAATCTGATGCGTGTTTGCTCCCGTAGCACAAATTTTGCGCCACGCAGCAAAAATCTAGTAATGCCTGAGCTATTCAAATCGGCATTAAAGAAAATCTGATGCATGTTGCTCCAGCGCTATAAACATATAATATGTCACAGGTATTATAGCCAAATGCAAGCTACCAAATACAACAGGTATTTTCTCTTAATCTCAACTGGATGGGTCAACATACCAGCATAATGTGGATATCAAACAGGTTATCTAAAGATACAGGTATTCGCGGTTACGAGTATTAAGATTGACATATCGTAAAATACAGGTATTAAATCAGAGAAGAATCGTACCTCAGTGCGATCCCGCCTAGGACTCTGGATAAATCCAGAGAACAGCTACAGCTCCCATAATACTCGCTACTGTACAAAGTTAGCGCACATGGCTCGAAAGTGTTGCATTTTGAGCCCGCTCAGAGCGACTCATTTTGCACAAGCAACATCGCAGCACAGTCCTCCCTCGAACCTTATCACACTATCAATAGCATAGCTAAATCGTTCTTGAAAAGCGCTCTGGTCGCACCTCAATCTCCATTCCTCATCGTAAAGTGAAAGCGTGCAGTGAAGTCGCAGGTAATTGACTGCTCGAGCGAGAGAAAGTTTGATGGAGCGTTCCAAACTGGGGCCGGACGAAGGTCTCGAACGAGAGGTCTTCGATTCCTCATTGAAGCCCAAACGTCTCTCACACGCAGACGCAAGTATCCCGAACAAGGTATACCCGACATTGGACAAGCCAAAACAGCCCACGGAGCACCGAAACTCGAATCCGAAGCTGCGTGAGTCAGCAGGAGCTGTACAAACATTTATCTTACGAGTGACGATTGCGTTAGCATTGTGCATCTGCTTCGGGTGGACGCTCTGGCTCATTCTGCTGAATGTCGCGCCCAACGACACCGTGAACAGCGTCATGCACACCAGCAAGTTCGACTACGGCTCGTTTTGGCTCATGGTGGACCCCTCGAAGGCGATGGCGGGAGTGGCCACATTTGGGTTAGCCGTCGTTGCACTCGGGTATTTGAGCCTTCTGGTCAATATGCTTCCGTGTATTCGGTGGCCAACGAATACGTCCTTGCTCCGCCAAGTGAGCAGCAAAGGGTGGGGATTTTTTTCACGTGTGCAAAAGTTGATTGTCACGTGTGGCCAAAATGTGCTGATTTTCACGTGTATCGTCATGGTTGGCTGAATTCCAAGTGTGGGCTGGTTGTTTTTCACGTGTGACCGTGCACGATTTCTTAGCTCATGTAGCTTCTTGGATTGAGTAGCTAGGGTGGAACGTAATGATCAGGAAGGAAGAAATCAGCGAGGTCGGCGAAGTCATCTACAAGAACATGACGGGTGTAATTCGGCCTTGGAGTGAGGAGCAGGAGAAGTACTATTGGATAGTTGAGTTCGACCGCCAGGCTGCTCCAGACTCAAACTATATATTGTTGAGCTTGCTGAAGCCATCAACTACACCTATCGATCCCGATATCCATACCCCTTTGTTAAGCCGATCTGAACCTGACCAAGGGAACGCTGTGTATCGCTAGCCTCTGCAGACTTCAATTCATAGCTTTCTTTTATTTTTCTTGCACACGTGAAAATCAGCACGATCCTAGAAGCCCACACTTGGTTTTCAGCTTGGGATTGCCTTCAGTCATATCCACGTGAATCAGCGCACAAGTGAAAATCAGCCATAACACACGTGAAAACAATCTTTTCTCAGCAGCAAAGCCTTGAAGCAGAAGTTGGGAAAAGCTCTCACCGATGCTGCTGATCGACGACTGTGAGTAGTCGAGTGACTTCTTCAACCATGCAGTTGGCAGTCTTGCTTACCCACGAGGAGAGCTCGACGCGCAAACGCATCGTACGTCTTTTGTTGTTGTACTCGATCTATGAATTATTTATCCGTCCACTTACTCCCGTGCTTTCCAGAAATTACTGATGAAGTTTGGCGATCTGGCGCTCGAAACGCTGCTGCTCTATCAAATGTTAGAAGCCGGTTCACCTGCAGTGCTGATTGGTATTTTCACGTTCGTCACCGCATCCAACGCGCTCGCCTGTGCGGCAATGATGTTCGTACCACACGAACGCGCACCACTGGCCGAAATATTCATTGACATCTTGTCTGTATTCTCAAAGTCATTGAAATTGGACATGCCTAATGCTCGATCTCATCATTTGTATTTTTCTGGTTTAGGTTTGACTTTTTGATCATTATCGGGTGCCCCATGCTCGTCGTGATCTACTGCCTTTCGACCTTCACCTTCGATCACGTCAAGTTTGCCATCAATCTCGAGGTTTTCCCTCCTGGGTGGTTCGAGCAAGGAGCAAGCGTGCTCGCATATGCGGAGCAGGTTGGCGTCATCTACGAGAGCCTCAAGTCACTGCGGATCATGACTGCACTCAACTTTTTCACGCGTATCGGTGTCAACATGACGCTGTGTTTCCGTCTCTGGCTGGTAGTGGGTCTCATAAAAAAACCCAAGAAACACCGAAGTAGCGTGTACCCGAAGCGTCATCGGCTTGGAGCAGCGCTTCTCGTCGCTTATGCTGCGATGCTGATCATTTGCGTGGAGGAAAGTGTCCGTACATCCTCTCTGGCATGCCAGCCGCACCCGGAATGTGTTGTGAATGCTCGCCGATGGACAGTCCTGGAAGCTGGATCATTGACCCAATGCCCGTGCCTAATGCTGATCGACCGCGACCTTGCTCCTAAAACGTACGCGGAGTGGGAGAACCCAATGAACGTGACCGAGAAAGTCGCTCAGCTCGCTGCAAAAGGAGAGCTACAGACACTTCAACTGACGAATCGGTATTTGGGTACCCTGCCGGAGGAGCTACGACGCTGCAAAAACTTGAGGCACTTGTACGACCCGCAGTTTTGAGAGGAAATTTTAACAAAGTACTAACTCGTTTTTGCTAATACTGAGGCAGATCTTCAGAGTACACCCACACGCAAACGTTCCCGGCGTGGATTGGGGAGTTCACAAAGCTCGAGTTTCTGTAAGCTTCAACCTTCGCCCAAGCATGTTGTCGCGGCGCTAATGCTTTTTACACCTGTTTACCTGCTTCAGGCATGTCGAGAGCAAACTTACCAGCCCGATGGTAGTCCTCCCCGACGACATGTTCGACGATATGTCGGCGCTTACCTTCATTCACTTCGCGTTGTTCATCCCAGTGGCAAAACTACCGTCTTTCGATGGCCTGGCCAATCTCAAGTCCCTTACATTGGCTGTGTTTCTTCTGCTCGAAGAACTTCCAGCGTTTGACAAGCTTCACAACTTGGAGCGCATTGTGCTGGCGTCAATGCCAGCGCTAAACGGTTTGCCGGATTTCGCCCCCATTAGCGACTTGAAGTCGTTCGCTGTTTCAGATCGTGGAGCTTGGTGCTGCAACGGATTCTTAGGAGACTGCGATCTGACCGACGGCAAATGTGGAGTGCATCCAATGTGGGGGACCCCCGCTGCGACCTGTGTTGCTTCCGATCGCGCAGCTACTCCAACTACACTTGCGGCGGTCAAGACATTTAGCGCGACGACGTGCGGTCCTGTCCTCCGACCCGGAGATCTGGTGGGCCCACCCACACCTGAACTCATGGCACCATGCAATGGAACGATGTGGAAACAGTGTGAATGGCCGGGTGGTGTTGAAGCAATGTGCTACAGTACCCGTTTCATGGCCATCACCTGCACGACAAGTGCATATCCGATCGAGATGAGACGGGGGCAAACTGAATTGCTTCACCAGCCATGCTTGTGGGCGTGGTGAGGTGGGTTAGCTGCGAGCGAGCGAGAAAATTTGCGAGTGAAGCGAGAGCTTCAAAGTCCTACCTATCCTAGTCTACAGACATCAAGCTTTGTTGTGGTCCACCGAGGTCAATCAGTCGATGTCACATACTTGCCGTCTGGAAAACCTGCCATCCATCCTGGATAGCCCACATTTCCATACGCAAGTCATCTTGTTGGGGCAAACTGAATTGATTCACCAGCCATGCTTGTGGGCGTGGTGAGCGGCCCCATGTACACCATTGCACGGCGTTATTCTCAAAGTCAACACTCAAATTCAAAATGTGAACGCTCAAATTCAAAATGACTTCGAAATTTTATATATTGCCCAGTATGCATTTATAAGATAAATACAAAGTCGCGCTTCGCACGAAGAAGCTCTGAAATTTAGAAAATTGTTGGAAACTTTATCGATAAGATTTGGTTCGTGTTCACATACCATTGACCAAGCATCGTGCCAGTCACCTGTATTTCAAATGCAAGTATAGACCAAACCCAGTTCTAAATGCACTTTGGTGGAGACACACCTCGTGAACGAAGCAGCAGCATACCTTATCAGTACTTGCTATCTTAGTAAAACTACACCAATGTATATAAAAATTAGTAAATGCGTTTGATATGGCTACACGTGTAGGCAACTCGAACGTATTTAAGAAGTGCTCCAGACGGAGGGTGAACGGGATCCCTTCGCGCAACCTCCAAAACTCGTACCTAGATGAGGTGGACGTTACAAGCAACATCCCATTAATTTATCATATTCAGAGGTTATTATGACTCATGAAAGTAACTGTAGAGTACTTACAGGGATTTTCCACGAAACCTCTACGAACTAATATCACCTATCACCCATAAATTACCAGGTTATAGTATTTTTGTAGAATAAGACGTTCATTTGGATTCCTCGTTAGCTCTGAAATAAACAAAGTCGCGCTTCGCACGAAGAAGCTCTGAAATTTAGAAATTATCTAGAAACTGTATTGCTTGTTGTCCATGGACCATGGAAAAAATGTAGTACCATGGTCCATGGACCATGGAACTGTATTGCTTGTTGTCCATGGTCCATGGACAACAAGCAATACAGTTTCTAGATAATTTCTAAATTTCAGAGCTTCTTCGTGCGAAGCGCGACTTTGTATTTATCTTATAAATGCATACTGGGCAATATATAAAATTTCGAAGTCATTTTGAATTTGAGCGTTCACATTTTGAATTTGAGTGTTGACTTTGAGAATAACGCCGTGCAATGGTGTAGAAATTGCTTGACACGATCACGAGCTGGTAGGCGCCGAGAGCTTCATATCATACACCGAGCGAGACCAATGGTGGCGCTTGCGGCCATGACCGGGTAGCTCTCAAAACAGTTGCTTAGCCATCTTCCGAGTAGTTTGATGGCAAGACTGTCCGTTTTGCCGTTCAATAACGCTGTAGCTCCGCCAGACCGAATCGAATGGGTGGAGCAGTTGGCTGAAGGGACCCCAATGCTTGTCGCCACCATCTTTAAAGCCTTGTTGACTTCTCCAGCGTCGAGATCAGCACACAAATGTCTTGAGTCCTGGAGTCGGAGATCTCTTCGAGCCTCGAATATACATCGCAAGGCCTCCTTAGGACATAATAGCGCGTCTTGCGTGACATGCATCGTCCTCCAGGCTCCACGTCCACGCTGGTCGTTCTTGGACCCTGCAAGGCCTATTGTCACTGAGACCGCCGCCTTAAACGGCGCCTTCATGCCATCTTTATCGGAGAAATACGTGTTCACCGCCTTCAAACAGTAAGAATGTCTTCGACGGCCGTCACGCAGGATTTCCGACCGCCGGAGTAAGAAGAATTACGCTAGCACGACGGAACCCCACAGAAGACGGCTTCGGGGTAGAGAGAGATCGAGACGTCGGTGTAGTAGTCGGAGAAAAGCCGGCGTGATAGGTTGTTTCTTCTTGACAGGGTCCGAAAGTCGCCGGATGCCTCGCATTAGGATGTTGAAGCTAGGGGAATTGTGAAGATTGACACCCATGTATGCCCGGTGGTACCACCGAATACCGGATAGCTTGAGACAGATAGTGCCGTAATTGTTTCCTTTGCCGTTCCAGCCATAGCGCCAACTGAATATAGCAAACATGCTAAGCTTATAGTCCGCGTCTTGCGTATCTCCGTCGAGCCATGGAGACCACGTCATGTACCTTGAGAATTGAACCGACTGCTCCCAGTGCGCGCGATATTTGGTGGAGGTAGTGCCAGCGACGGCATGTTGTCGCAAGACCATGCCCTGTGACGGGGGTCACACGCACAATAGCTAGGAGGAAGCGTAACACGCTAACCACAACAGACGCCTGGCGTCTCTGTTGTTGCTTGTGCAAAAGGCCCTGCCTTATCGGTCCTCTTTTAGTACCGAGTACTTAAAGAGATTTGCACACTTGTAGGTTAGAGTTAAACTGTCTTGTATTAATAACACTCATAAAGTTCTATCTACTGCTTTCTATCTGCATACTGAATCCCTGTCTAAATTGCGATCTTCCTCAGCGGTTGGCTCTCGTGCATCGTGGTCCTTAAGTACGACCGAGCTAACTTAACCCAGTACATTGGGGAGGTCTACCGTGAACACTCTATATAAGGATCACTGGTACACCGTACCCATCGTAGTGTGTGACACTCAGTCCTTGTGGGCCACACCGGCCGGTGTGGTCCACACTAGAGAACATCCCTTTTCCTTGAAAAGGCCACTGGCCAATCCTGGCCCCATTACACCCTCCCTCACCCAAACGGGAAGCACCTTTCCCAGCGGGGAATCCAGCGGAAACGCGAACACTGCCTCAGTCGGCAATATACGCTCAACCGAGCACACGCGCTCACCGCACGGCCCTCCGGGCATGACGACGGATACTCGGATCATCGTGCGGCCCGCCCAAGACGCCCTTCGGGCTGTAGGCCCCATCAAGACCCACGCCGACGCGCCCACTCCGAGCGACATGGAGGAGAAGCCTCCGGCGCCTGCTTCCAAGAAGCACTCGGGTGATCCGGAGGTGGCGAAGGCCGCGTCGGCTTCCAAGAAGCCCGCGAATGACACGGAGGAGATGAAGGAGACCCTGGCTTCAACGAAGCACGCGAAGGAGACGGGCGGAGCGAAGGCGCTGCCCGCTTCCAAGGAGCCCAAGGTCGCGACGACCAAAGCGAAGGCGAAGGTGCCTGCTACACCGAAGTCCACGCGGAAGACGAAGAAGGTGGCCGCTTCGTCGAAGCCTGCCTCGAAGAAGCCCCCAGTGAAGAAGCCCACTGCCAAGCAGCTTCCGACGAAGAAGGGCTCCGCGAAGGAGGCCCCCAAGACGCCGAAGCTGCCGCCCAAGCGAACGGATGTGCGGCTGCCCGGCCCCTATGAGGAGGTATCCAGCGACTCGTCCGACACGGACACTCCGAACCCCGGGTATGTCAGTGGCGGCCACTCGCCTGTGGCTGATGCCTCGCAGGCTCTTCGAGCTCAGGCGCCTGCAAAGGGGGCTGCGGCTTCCGCAAACTGCACGGTCACTTCCCCTCAGAGGTGTAGCCCTTCGCCACACCCGTCTCTGGAAGTAGACTACGAGTCCTCGGGGTCGGAACCCGACATAGCCCATGAGGACGGCGAGGTTGTGGCGTCGCCAAAGCGGATCACGGATGCCCAACGGGTCATCCATCCGGGCAGCCCCATGTCTCCCAAGACTGTGGTGGCGGTGGAACGCGCCCGACTCTTGGAGACGTCCATGTCTCGTCGAGATGACCCGCCCGCTCCGGTGCCGGAACCCCAGGTCATCACCAACGCCGGCGTCGATGAGGGGGTACCACCTGAGCTGCTCCAGCCCGAGAATCGGCAGCACCTGGCCGATCGTACTCATCAAGAGGCCTCTCAGGCGGTGGGCACCAAGCGGGATCGCGAGACCCACGCCCCTCGTACCCAAGACCAGCTACTCGCTCTGCGATACTGGACTCGGGACGAGTACCGAGAGCACCTTCGACAAAGTCGCATGCCTGGCCCAGGCGCTCCGCAGTGCGACAAGTGTCCGGTCGTGCTCCTGGTGGACACCGGTTTCTCCCGCCAGCGGAACGAGACTGAGTTCGAAGGGTGGTTGGACCACTTGGGCTATCCCAGGCCCGAGTTCTTGAGCTCACCATATCGGATCGATTGGCTGGCTCAGCGTCGTCTTCGATTTCGCATGGCGAAGATGATCGCTGACAACACGTGGCCCAACCGATTCTTTGATCGCCACAAGCCCATGCCGGGCGTCATCCTCGAGGAGGTGCTGCAGAAGATTCAGAAATCTTGGCAGTCGCAGCCGATAGAGCCTAAGAGTGTTCTTGGCCCTGTCAGCGCCGACCAGGTCCGTGGTCTCGCTCAAAAGCGGCCACGAGGTCGGCGCAGTCCTCCTCGAGGCGAGCCCCAGGCTCCCACGAGTTATGACTACTCGGGTAGCCCCGCCACTTTACCAGATACTGGTGCTGACCGCTACGCCCGCGGCGCTTCAGTAGCTGCTCGACATGGTAGTAGAGGACGCCCTCATTACCAAGCAGAGGCGGCGGGGCCCGCGGCTGCAGTGGTGTCTGACCAAGACGCTCAGCGTCGTTCGACTGGCTCCCGTCCTGACCTGGAGAGCATTCTCTCCAGTGTGGAGGCTTGTCAGCGACTGCTGGATGGTCAGCGGACCGAGATGGTGGCGCTTCGCGCTCGCGTTCAAGATGCGGAGGCCCGCCTGGAGAAACTCCAGGATGTCCGAGAGGACTTGGACTGTCTGCGGGACCGCGTCTGGGATCTGCCTCGGCAGCTTGGTGGTGACGTTGACCGCTTGCGGACCCGCTGTTCGCAAGGCGAGGAGAACGACGGACGGACACGGGAGGACCTGGAGAGGCATGTCGCCTGGTTTCGTGATCTGTACGACCGCGTGGGTTACTTGGAGGCACGAGAGGCTCGCCGCGTAGCGGCTCGTGCTCCTGATCCGGCTCCTGCGACTGCGACTGCCCCTGCTCCTGCCCAGCTTCCCTCGGAAGAGCTCGTCCGGATGATGGCGAGTGCCTTCCAGCAGTATTCTGCGACGCAGTCGGCTCCCCAGGCTCAACAGCCCCCGCCGGGCGATAGGGCTTGAGCAAGCCAACGTAGAACGTCGGGTGCGTGGTCATGGACGATGGCAGATCCAGCGTGTAGGCGTGGCCGTGGACCCCTATGACCGTGAATGGTCCCACAAAGCGGGGTCGCAGCTTGGTGCTGCCCACAGCGGAGACCGCCTGAGTAGGAAGATTCTTAGCATTTAATAAGACTTGGTCTCCCAGCTTAAACACCTGTGTGTTCTTGCGCCCTTGGCGGTCACTTTGTTCCTTCTGCGTGTCTTGAGCTGCCGCCATGGCGTTACGGACGCGCTGTCTGACAGCTTCACCAGTCTCGATAAACGAGAGCAGGTTCCGTTTGACGGACGTTCGTAGGCCTTTAAGGCCCTTTGGGTCTTCGGCATTAGCCTCTCTCCCACCCAAATTCGAGGCTGGGGGCAACGTCAGTGGCGTACGCGGGTGCCGCAGTCCGTTCACATAGAACGGGGTGAAGCCCGTGGACGAATGCACTGCATTGTTGAGGGCAAACTCCACTTGTGGAAGAAGAGCACTCCACTTCGTGGGCTCTGCGGCGCAGACACTGCGAAGAATGTCTTCCAGGACTCTGTTCACCCGCTCAGTCCGACCATCGGTCTGAGGGTGGTCCGCTGTGGACATGTCCAATCTCGTGCCTAAAAGGCGGAAGAGGTGCTGCCAGAAGTGGGACACAAACCTTGGGTCCCTGTCACTCACGAATGCCTCGGGGAGGCCGTGATGGCGGAAGACATTGTCCACAAAAAGCTGGGCCGCCTGAGGCGCAGTCACACTCTTCCGCACAGCGGCCAGCCGCACCATCTTACTAAGGCGGCACACAAAGACCAATATGCCAGTGTGGCCACGCGCGTCGGCCGGAAGCTCGACGATGAAGTCCATGCTCACAGAGCGCCAGCAATCCGCCGGCACCGGCAAGCTCATCGAAGGAGCGGACGCCGAGGGCGCAGGCTTGACGCGCTGACACGTCTCACATGTCTGTACGTACTTACGTACCCATTTGTACATGTGGGCCACCAGAAGTTGCGGGCCACTGACGTGTACGTCTTCTCCCGCCCCAGATGACCGCTAAGCGGCGTATCATGGGCCTCATAGAGGACACGATGACGCAGGTCCTCGTCGTTCGGAACGACAATGCGAGGCTCATCGCCCCCGTCTACTTGGTAGTAGAGCAAACCCTCCACTACCGAGTAGCGGTGCAGTGTGAGCGTTGTCGCGCCGTGAGTTCGACGGCCTTGTCTGGAGCACTCAGCGCCTCCACCAGACCTGCAAGGTCGTCGTCGTCGGCATACGCCTCGCGGATAAGCTCATAGAGCGGTGACTCAAGGTAGGCCAGATGTGCCAACTCGTAATCTGGCCGCCGGGAGAGCGCGTCCGCTAGGACATTTTGCTTTCCCGGTTTGTACTCCACCGTGAAGTTGTATTCGGCGAAGAAGGAGAGCCACCGCGCCATGCGCTGAGAGAGGTGAGGCGACGACGTCGCCGTCCTCAACGAGGCATGATCTGTGTAGATCACAAAGGTTTTTTGACCTAATAGGTGCACCCGAAACTTGACCAAGGCGTACTTCATCGCCAAGAGCTCCTTGTCGTGGACAGGGTAGTTCTTTTCCGCCGCCTTCAATTGGCGAGATTGGAAAGACACTACCCTTTCCCTGCCTTCGGCATCCACCTGCAGCAGGGCACAGCCGATGGCAAAGTCAGATGCATCGCATACCACGCTGAAGGGGCGCTCCTCATCGGGCAGCGCCAGGATCGGAGCGCTCTGAAGGCTGCTCTTGATAGCTTCAAAAGCCTGTTGAGCCTCAGAGGTCCATGACCACACGGCATCCTTCTTGAGGAGATTCGTTAGTGGCCTTGCCATCTCGGCGTAATTGGCGCTATACTTGTGCAAGTAGTTGGCCAGGCCGAGCCATTTCCGCAGGTCCTTCTGCGAGACGGGCACCGGCCACTGTGCAATGGCACACACCTTCTCCGGGTCCGCACGGACACCGTCCTTCCCAAGGAAGCAGCCCAAAAAGGGGATCTCTTCGGCTCCGAAGATACACATGTTGATGTTTGCATAGAGGCGATTCTCGCGCATGCACAAGAGAACCTCACGGAGGTGGCCAAGATGGGCTTCGACTGCCGTCTTCCCTTCAGACGCACGACTGTGCACGAAGATGTCGTCGAAGTACGTCTGTACGAACTGCCGCATCGGCCTGAAGAGCTGCGTTACGAGCCTGTTGAACGTGGCGGGTGCGTTGGACAGTCCCTGGGGCATGACCAACCACTCCCACAACATCCCGCTGGTAGTGCTCACAGCAGTAAGCGGAATGTCCGACTCACGCATCAACAGTTGATAGTAGCCGTCGACCATGTCGAGTGCACTAAAGATCGTGCAACCAGCCATGTTGTTCTGCAACACATCCTTCCGAGGAATAGGCGTCGACGCCGGAATGGTTGCCGCGTTCAACTTGTTGAAGGCGTGCACCATGCGCCACTTCCCATTGGGCTTGCGCACACAGAACGTCGGAGACGAATGTGGCGACTTAGACTCGCGCACCATGCCAGCGGCGTGCTTTGCCGCAAAGAAGGCGTCGATGACGTCAACCTGCTCCTTCGGAAGCGGCCACTACCGCGTGGTACAGTACTTAGTGCCTGGCACTAAGTCAATCTCATGCCTCACGCCCCGATCCGGGGGAAGGACCGAAGGGGGATCGTCGCTCACGACATCCGAAAACTCCTTGAGAAGGGCGTAATACGGATCCGAGGGGTCCTTCAAGATGGCAGCGCCATACCGCGTCTGCCTCTTAGAGGTTCGTTCGTCTTCCAACACCTCGGGGTCCATGACCGACGAGGAGTTGAGCTTTAGAGAGCTGCCTTCTGGGCGAAGCAGAACCATTTCTGCCAATTCTCCCGCCTTGAGAGAATCCATAAACTCCACATACGAAAGCTCCTCGAGCTCAAGTAGCTCTGCTACTGTGGGTAACGGAGTCAACACCTCCCCCACCTTGGGTTCGCCCGTGAAGACGTCGACTACTTGAGGAACCTTGTCCTCAGCCGCGGAATCCGCATCGCGGCTAGACGCCTCTGCCTTGGGCGTGCTCGTGACCTTGTCACTCTTGTTGTCCTTGAAAGTGGGAGCCCCTGCTCGACCACTTGTGGTTGCGCGAGCACCAGCTCTAGCGCCTTCTGTCGCGCGAGCTGAACCAGCCACCACGCCTTGCGTAGGGGGAGCTCGGACGCTACCACCCCTTCCTGCGCGAGCTGCTGCAGCGTCCGCGCCTTGAGTCTTCACTGCCCCTTGGGCAAGTGCAACTCGGTTGCCAACTGCAGAATCCTGTCCTCTACCCAGAGAGGTACTAGTATCCTGCGGATCTTCTCCACCACCTACCTCGAGCTCCCGCGCTCGTGGAGGCAATGCCATGGGCAATTCCAACACTTCCGAAGTGCCGGCAAACTGCCGTTCGCCGCGTGGCACACGGTGCTCATGCACAAACCCGTCTCGGGAAGAGGAGGGGACATGACCCGCCAGGGCTCTGTCCGCGAGGGGGTTGTGGCTGGCACCAATGGTGCGACTACGCCAGTCTATCCACGGCTCGTGCTTAGCAAGCCAAGGCATGCCGAGAATAAGGTCGTACCGATCATCCATGTCCAAGACAATGAACGGTTCGACCGAGTTGAAGTCATCAAACTTCACGCTTAAGGGTATGGTAACCTTGCGTGTAGACACGATGGAGCCAGTCGCTAAGCGAACAGATACATTGGTATTACTCTTAGAAGCTTCTAAAGCACTAGCATACAATGCACTGTTCCTAGCCACACTGGCTTTCGTCGCAAAGTTGAACGACGCCCCTGAATCGATCAGGACCGTCATCGGTTCCGGATACCCTTTTACGCTGGCAGTGACGACCACGAGGTTAGACCGCGCAGCGGCCACGGAGAGACACAGAAGTGTCGTCCCAGGGACTTGCTCCTTTGGAGAGGCTGGTGGAGAACTCACCTTCCTCGAAGAGGAGCGAAGTCTCCCAGCAGGGCGTCCCGCCCCTACTGGGAGTCGCCGTTTTCCGACTCCGTCGCCTCAAGGCTGTTGAGAGCCGGACGCGCTGCGAACTTCTTGTCGCGTGGCGCCTTCCATGGGTTGGTGGGGCAGTTCCGACGGAAGTGACCAAGTTGGTTACAACCGAAACAGCGACCACTCGCCCTTTGCGTCTTCTGAGGACGTGCCGACTCGGCAAGAGAGATCTCCATCGGAGTGGGACCCTCACTGGCCTCGACATGAGGCGTGTGCCCTTGCGCTGAGCGCACGCAGTGGTCCTCCAACATAGCAATGTGGACCGCCTCATTAAAGGTCTTGGGCTGACGCCGGAAGAGCTCCGTCCGGACCGGACCCGTGCGAACAGCGTCCATGAAGACCGTCACCTTGACATCCTCAGAGAGGGGTGCGCCGACCATGGCGGCTTCGAGGTTGTGGAGCTCCATGACGTAGTCTTGAAGCGACCGCTTGCCTTGCTTGCACCGCAAGAAACTGGAGCGGTGGCGGTATGCCACATTGGCAAGGAGGAAGGTGGAGCGTAGCTCCTGTTCCATGAACGACCACGAGGTGAAGTACCCCGGCGTCGCCGTTTCACGGGTCATGGCCCATGCGCGTGCGCGCCCTCCAAGGTTGGATAGCGCAAACGCCACCTGAGCTCGCGCGTCGTAGATCTGACCCGCGCTTAGCGCGATCTCGATCTCGCGAACCCAGAACACAAGACTGTCTGAGTCTTTGCCGTCGAACGTCGGTACCGACATCTTGACGGGCTTCGTCGTGGTTGGACGCGCAACGAATGAGGCCGTGCTCGTGGCGGATGCTTGTGCCGCACTCTGTGCCTCAGCTCGCATCGTCGCACGAGCGGCATCCTGCGCAGCAGCGCTCACGTGAGCAATCAGCGACGACTCGTACTTGTCGAAGCGTTCTACGCGCGCCCTTTGCTGCTCAGCAGGAAGGTTGGGGAATCCAGCGAAGGCTGCCTCGCCCAGGAGGCTGACCATCTTCTCCAGCGTAGCCCAGTGGGCCTCGGAGAGGTGAGGAAAGTCCTGCCGCGCCGGCAGCCGACTCCCTGAGTCTTCCATACTCAAAGAGACCCTGATTGTAGAGATCCGCGTCGGTCGCGGGATTGACTACAAGTGCTACCAGGTGTGACGGGGGTCACACGCACAATAGCTAGGAGGAAGCGTAACACGCTAACCACATCAGACGCCTGGCGTCTCTGTTGTTGCTTGTGCAAAAGGCCCTGCCTTATCGGTCCTCTTTTAGTACCGAGTACTTAAAGAGACTTGTACACTTGTAGGTTAGAGTTAAACTGTCTTGTATTAATAACACTCATAAAGTTCTATCTACTGCTTTCTATCTGCATACTGAATCCCTGTCTAAATTGCGATCTTCCTCAGCGGTTGGCTCTCGTGCATCGTGGTCCTTAAGTACGACCGAGCTAACTTAACCCAGTACATTGGGGAGGTCTACCGTGAACACTCTATATAAGGATCACTGGTACACCGTACCCATCGTAGTGTGTGACACTCAGTCCTTGTGGGCCACACCGGCCGGTGTGGTCCACACTAGAGAACATCCCTTTTCCTTGAAAAGGTCACTGGCCAATCCTGGCCCCATTACATGCCCAGAGCTGTGAGAGATCGTCGTAGGGGGGTTCCACGGCCACCTGCGTCCATCCAATCGACATGTTAGTCCAGGTATCAAAGAGGGGGTCAGCTCGAGACCAGGCCCGTGAACCAGCGTCAGCCATGACGTTGTCGACTCCAGGTATATGTGACGCCGTGCACACGAGTGAGTAGTTGAACTCTGCCAGGGATAGAAGGCGGTTATACAGCTGAGCCAGGGGCTGCCTGCTAGCTCGGCGTTTAGTCCACGAAACCGCGCTCGCGTTGTCAATCCAGAAACAGACGTGAACCGGGGTTTGAGTTGAAGTGCGAGCCCATGTAGGTCCCCAGAGGAGCGCTGCCAGGACCGCGCTCTGTAATTCACGGACGTTGATCGAGTTGGTGCTCATGTCCTCGACAAACGATTCTTGTTCGGCTCGCGAATACTGTACACGAATATACTACCGGAGAGAAGGTTCCAGGACGCAGAGACCTCGGTTCGATGCATCCATGTGCACGTGCACGGTTGGGGTCGACATATGGGCAAAGTGATCAACTGGAATACTGTTGAAGCGCGTGCTCTGGTGTAGAACCAGCTGAAACCACTTCAAATCTTCGAGGACCGTTGGCGAAAGACCCCGCCGAGTGTATCGACCAGCTGTCACGGCTTCCCCTTGGAGGCGTTGAAAAAAACGCTCGTGCCGGGGTGCAACATGTGGCGATGTGACGTAGGCTTCCCAGTAGACTCAAGATAGAGGTTTTAGTCACTATCCCGGCTTCGATGACGTTAGCTATACGCTGCTGCGCCTTGCGTATTTTCTCTGCTGGGATTGTGACGGTGCCGCGCTTGGTGTCCCAGTTCAGGCCCAGCGCGCGACCATGCTCACTCCAGGCAGTAAATTTCCGTTCGTTGATAGCGGATGGTCCAAGTACCGTAGCCATTGCTCTTCGTAGAGCAAGGTTTGCTTCGTGGCAATGCAATGCGTTGTCTAGCTCGATGCAGGTGTGGTCGTCGCACCAGAAGAGACCATGTCGCGCCGTGTGCGTACTGCGCTTGTCTGGATGTTCGTAGAGGCCGTTGATGAGGGCACCAGGCAGATAGTACCATGCTGGTGATCCACACCAACCGAATCCACACGACATGTCGATTACCAGATAATCACCGACGAGAAACGCGAACATGTGAGCGTGGTCGGCGTGTATCGGTCCGTGCCGGAAAGCGCCGGCGACATCTCCGAGCATTAAAAGGATCCGTGCGTACGGATAATCTCTGCGTAGAGTGAAAATCCGCCGGGCTATGTCGCTTGGAGGATTGTAAGAAATTTCCGGCAGGTGGGATCGATCGCTAAAGTCGTTCACTGCAGCACCTTCGGGAAATGAGTAGTCGTTAATGAGTCTGATGTCAGGAACCACCCCATCCTTCGCCACGACGCCGATAGGTGAAATGAATACCTCATCTCATTGGTCCATCAGTGACGCCCTCACTATGAGGTAGCGTCCTTCCTTCTGACCCTTGCGAATGTGCCGCCACACTTGAGGAAGATGGTCGTCGATGGTGCCATGATTACGCGGCCGGTGTGCTTGCCGGTGCGGGCGGTCCGGCAGCCACTCGGGAACGACACCGTCGCGGACGACGGCATTCCAGCGGTCGCTGATATCCTGTAAATGCGCCGCGGGGGCGGTCGGTAATTCATACAGATCCTTATTGGGGCGGGGATCCTCGTCGGTCTGACCTCGGACAAGCCGGATGAAGTCAGGGAGCGACGATCCAGAGACGTCAGCAAGCTCCGAGAGAAAGTCTACCATCACATTGTCGACGGTATCATCGGTCGGTGGCGTTGTATTCTGCTGAACGCGGACTTGACACACTGCGGCAAAGGCAGCCATTTGATTCCCGATCTCGGTTTGGCAATGTGCACGGAGGGCCTCCAAAGTCTTCATATATTTTTTGTGTGCAGCGGATAATAATCGATGATCAGAACTATCGGTCGAGGGAAGACTAGCTGATGTCAACCCGACCGGCATTGTCGTCATGGATGATAGAGGCTCCGAAAGTGCAGACCAGGCCGAGATCCCTGTTTGTCAAAGGCCCGCAAAGTCGGGTGCCAGCCCACCGTAGGTCTTCTCAATGTACTCCTTCACGTTGGCCGGTAGCTTCTTTGGACGAAAATGGGCACGCTTAGACGAGAAACACTTGCCAGGATTACCATTACCTGTGCAGCCCGTCTTGGAGAGGTACTTGATGCACAGCTCAAGGGATCCTTGTTTCGGCAGACTGCGCAGCACTGCCACCGGAACCCCACTGTGCTTCTCGGGGCGGTTCTCCCTGCTTGTTGTCCGCCCCATCGACCCGCCGGCTGGGCGTGCCTCGAGCTGTGCCAATAGGTCTGCAATTTTAGACTGCTGCTGATCGTACAGTAGCTTAGCTAAAAGTGAGTCGTGGAGTGAAAATTCGTCCTTGATTCGGGTTGCCGTACCCAGACCATTGGAGAGCACCAATCCGCGGAACCTCCCCAACTTCATGTCAAGCCATAATACGAGCCGGCGAGTCGTCTCGCGGTCAGGAACTTCGCCTTCTCCAAATTCTTCGACAAATGCCACGGCCGCCTCGAGGACACCCACGGTCTCGGGGTTGTAAAACGTACGCCCAAAGTGCCGCAGATTACGTAGCGATTCGAGCAATTCCGGATACGTGGGCGAGGAGAGCGCTGGCTGCAAGCTATTCTTGCGGGTGAAGTCAATCATATTCACTGGGGTGCCGGACGCCACCTGTGCTACGAGGAGCTTATGACTTCGGATTCCACATACGGGGTCTTTCAGTGACACATTTCGCGCAATTTACGCCGAATATGATGCTTGCAGCTGCCGCGAGTTGGCGCTATGGCTGGAACGGCAAAGGAAACAATTACGGCACTATCTGTCTCAAGCTATCCGGTATTCGGTGGTACCACCGGGCATACATGGGTGTCAATCTTCACAATTCCCCTAGCTTCAACATCCTAATGCGAGGCATCCGGCGACTTTCGGACCCTGTCAAGAAGAAACAACCTATCACGCCGGCTTTTCTCCGACTACTACACCGACGTCTCGATCTCTCTCTACCCCGAAGCCGTCTTCTGTGGGGTTCCGTCGTGCTAGCGTATTTCTTCTTACTCCGGCGGTCGGAATTCCTGCGTGACGGCCGTCGACGACATTCTTACTGTTTGAAGGCGGTGAACACGTATTTCTCCGATAAAGATGGCATGAAGGCGCCGTTTAAATTATGCAAGAAGACTGGCAAAGCGCAGTCGCCAGTTCACGGCGTTCTGCACGCCATTTGGCAAGTACCAGTATAAGCGTCTACCCATGGGCATCTCCACGGCCCCAGATGAATATCAGGCCTGCATGGAGAAGATTTTCGGTGACCTGGACTTCGTTGTCGTCTACCTTGATGACATCCTCGTGTTCTCGAGATTCGCGTCAAAGGTGGAGATGCACTTCGCTTTGACGAGTCGCATCAGCACATCGCGTATGCGCGGCACGTAGTACGGGCTCCATTTCAGGTATTGGTTAAGCCAGCGATAGTCGATCAGCAGGCGGAGCGAGCCATCGGGCTTGACCAGGAAGAACGCCGGCGACTCCATCTCCGAATCGTAGATTTGTTCCATCACATCTTCGTTGATGAGTCGCTGTATCGACGCCTTTGCCTTGTCCTCAATGCTTCGAGGGATAGCGTAGGGCTTTGCATGCACCGGCTTGTAGTCCGGGGAGAGGGGGAGCTCGTAGTCCGGGAAGCGCATTCGGCCGAGATGTCCGTCGTATCGGTCTCGATGCTTGACGAGTAGTGCAAGGTATTGCTGGGCAAGTTCGCCGTCCAGTTGTTCAGGCAGGAGTTGCTCCGGCTCGACGGCGTTGTCGCCGGCTTCTTTTGATTCCTCGGGGAACTCGCTGCCTTGCTGTTCGTCGGCGTCTAGAGCCACTGCACCATGCCCGGTGTTGAGGCTGAGGCTACAGTCCTCCCAATGCACGACCTTGTCCTTGAAGTTCAGGATCAGACCGAGAGAGTTCATCAGGTCGCGGCCAATTACCATTGCATCCGAGCTGTCTTCGATCACCTCGAATCGGTGCGTGATCACCGTCTCCGACTTCAACTGCGCGAACACAAACTGGGCTACTGTCGAGCCACTACTGGTGACGGAGCCGTTCATGGTGTCAAAAACAATCGGCGAGGCGGGGATGAACTTCCGGCCTGATTGCACGTTGGCCGCGAGCGTCTCGCGATTGATAATGCTCTTCGAGGCGCCGCTGTCGAGAAGGGCCTCGAACTTCTCACCACTGCGGCGGAGTTTCACCGTAATGCGCAGCGGAGCGCTTGCGGGGCGAGGTTTCTTCTCAACGAGCCCGACAAACTTGAGCTCCTCGTCCTCACTGGACGACTCGGCACTGGCGTCCGAGTCTGAGTCCGACTGCGAGTCATTGTGGATGCGCGGGTAGCGCGGCTTCGCTTCGCGTGCGCGCTTCGGCTTGGCTTCCACGCGCTTGTGTTCCGCCTTTCCTTTGTTTTTAAGGGCGTGGCAGTCGCTTGTGTTATGCGACCCCGTCTTGTGGAACGAGCACCACCGGTCTTGCTTGTCCGGGCGGTTGGATCCTTGGTCCTTCTTCTTATCGCCTCGGTGCTGGGGCTTCTGAGTCTCCTTGCGGTAAGCGTTGTTCCACCCGGAGCTGTTGTTCCGCCCCGAGCTATCGTTCCGCCCTGAGTCGTTGTTCCGGCGGCCCTTGTCGTGCGTCGCCAGTCGCTGCTCCGCTTTCTCGATCCTCGTGAAGTACAACACGAGTTCATTGAGTCGGTCATGGACCACGCCGGCGGCTGCCAGCTTATTCTGCCAAGCTCGGGGCATGCCGCGTTTGAAGTAGCGGCATTGTTGCACTTCCGGCACGTCCTCAGCATCTTCAGGCAGCTCCGCGAACATGCGGACGTTGTCCTTGAGTCTCTGGGAGAACTTCAGCACCGTCTCGTCACGGCGCTTGGTCATCGTCCACAGTTCGTTGTCGAGGTCTTCGCTGAAGTATGGGGGCACAGACAGCAGGCCAACGGACGTGAAGAACTGCTCGAAGCTCTGGCCGCCGTTGACGGCGTCGCGGGCCGCCACCTCGACTTCGGTCTCGAGATCACCCTCGATCAGGGCGACGAGGTTGTGCGCCTTCTGCTCGTCGCTCCAGCCCTTCTTCCGAGCCAGAGTGCGGAATTGGCCACTCCACCGGAGCCAATCACGAGCGCTGCCGCCGCGGAACTTCTTGATCTTCAGTTTTGCCGTCTCCGCGGGCGCGTCGTTGGTTGCTGGCGTGGTCACCAGCGTGTACGTGACATAGTCGTCTTCATGCTTGCGTCCCATGCTGGATGGGCCGGATTCTCGGAACTCCGTTTCCGATTCGGTTCAGATTTGATTAATCAAAATGACACGCCCTTGGCTGGCAGTGGGGCGATCAGGTCCAGGATGCCGTGCTTGAGAGGGACTTCTGGAGTTTGGGGTAGAAATGAGAATGAATTGAAAGTGTCAAGGCTATCCTGCAGCCGCGCTTCTTAGAACAGCTTCATCCTTGTACAATCATCGGCTCCGCCTCGTGCCCACGATTGGGTACGAGGCGGAGCCGATGCCCTGTACCTCTCGCTTGGCATGCGAGAGGTACAGGGATCGGTACCCTGCTTCTCCACTGTGATGAATGTTACTGTGATAAATTCAGTCGGCATCAGCACTCTCCCAAATGTGCACTTCGCGGTTCTTCTGCGCAACTCGCTGACCTTGGGTCCACCCCACATTGCAGCGCTTTCTGAGTTTCACTATGTGCGGGTGACTAGCATAAGCGGGGATTCGGCCCGCGTGGCCATCATCGAGCCCGACGCTGCGGACGAGGATTTTGGCGAAGGCATCGACATCGCGCTACTAAAACGTCGCGTTGTGTCGGACGACGAAGGCGCGCTCTGGCCGGGCGCATACGTCGGACACCCCATTGCGTTCATTCAGCCGGATGGGTTGTCAATGGATGAATGGGCATTTGGCCTGATCACGGGCTACAGTATGAAAGGTTCCGTGCCCTGGCTCCATGTTCGTCACGCGGGAGGCAATTGCAAGGAAGTTGTTTTCACGGGCCTGTTGAGCAAATTCAAGTACGCATTGCGCATCCTTACCCTTATTGTCTGGGTGAGCAATCGCATTGTTGATCTGCCGTTCCAGGGCAGTCGGCCGGAATGTTGTCGCTGACCGTCGCTGCACGTCTTCCACCACTTCCATCATATTGAACGGGATGTCACTCGGACCACACCTGAACTCATGGCACCATGCAATGGAACGATGTGGAAACAGTGTGAATGGCCGGGTGGTGTTGAAGCAATGTGCTACAGTACCCATTTCATGGCCATCACCTGCACGACAAGTGCATATCCGATCGAGATGAGACGCGAGCAAATTGCAAGGGGCGTTGGCGATCGTTGTAACCCGGCGGTTGAAGCGTGGCTGGGCTGCAAGGCATAGAGGTCAAGATAGAGGTCAAGACACAAATTTGGAGGTGATTTTCGTGCCCTGCTCCATCGAAGTGTATATTGAAGGAGCGCCTACGTATTATCATGCATGCATAAGTAAACATACTAAGGAAAGCAGTGCACGCAATCAAACTACCGTGTATTATAGCTCACTTTCATACCGTGGTCGCTGAATTTGGTTTTTAGCTTACTTGAGGTCCTTTATTTGTGTTTGGCCTACGATCTCAGCAGAATTGGTGATGGTGATTGAGAGCGCCATGAACTGCACAACGACGTCGCGAAGACGGATCGATAGCGCGGGTTTCTGTTTCTTCATGGCCTCGAACTGCTCGCGAGTCATTTCATACACGGTGCATGGCTCCATCGCAGTGGCCGCAGTGTATCGACGTTGCTGGCTGAAAAATGCCACCTCGCCAAAGATGGAGCTCGTTCCGACCGTCTTCAGCTGCACCAGAGGATTGTCGTGCTCGATGGTGCCATCAGCATTCTTGGAAGTGGTGACGCGACCGCGAGCGAGCAGGTAGAACGAGTCGGGAGACTGCGCCACCCGGTAGAACTCGCGACCGGCAGGAATCTCAACCTTCCTGAAATGGTCGACACCGTCGAGCGCTAGCCGCGAGTCCTCAGGCTCGCCCATGAAGCGCTGCAGCAGCATATTGACAGGCTCGATAACCCTATCGTGCGCTTCAAAGGTGCTACGCGCTGGCAAGTGGGTCTCGCAGAACTTGATGGCAGCCTCAGCAGTAGCGTAGAAGCTCTCTTCGCTCGCGACGTCATTCTTCAGCAGCAGCTTGCGGATGCGGGGCAGCACACCCGCGAAGACGACCGTGATGCCTCGATTTCTGCAGTACTTTTTGAGGATCAAGAAGGCGCCTCGTGCTGCCGTTGCGTCCATCCCGGAGACGCGACCGAAGTCCATGACGACGAACTCGGTCGGCGACGCGTGCGCGTTCGATGCTGGCGTGCCGTCCAAACACTCGACTGCGATGCTCTGAGGTGACGCACATATCGGGAGGAAGCTCTGCCTTTCGTCAGCAGTAGCGTTGGCACTCTTGCGGACGTAAACTCCCTTCTGGACACCCTCGAGGATCTGCACCACGGAGCCGAAGAAGAGGTACCCGCGGAACTCGAAGTGGGCGATGGCGCCGCGCGTTCGGGTCAGCACAGCGTTCTTCGTGAGCGTTTGCAGCTCGAACGATGAGCCCACGCGGGGATTCACACCGCGAACCTGCACGTTGCTCAGCATGAAGTTGACCACGGCGACACCCACTCCGATGAGCATGCCCACGTCCAGCGACACGAGGTTGATGGCGAGGAACGAGACGGCCCACTCGCGCGCACACATCTTGCGATGCGCGAGCACCAGCCACTCGAGCATGAGGTCGAGCGCCACGAAGAAGAGCGTGGCGGCCAGGAAGAACCTCGGCACGTAGCTCATGACGGACACCGGGACGGCCACGATCGCGAGCTCGGCCAGGATGACGCAGACGCCGACGACGCGCGAGTTGGTCTTGGAGCGGCACGTGAAGATGGTCTGGCCGAAGATGTACGAGCCCGTGTAGCCGCCCAGCAGTCCGCTCACGACGTTCGACCAGCCGACGGTCTTGAGCTCGTGGTTGATGTCGAGTTTGCTGCCCATGTCGATCTCGATGGCGACGACGTCGAGACTGGAGGAGATGGCGACGATGAAGACCATGCCGAGCCACGTGACGACCTGCTTGGGGATCTGCTCCCAGTGCACGAGGTCGAAGTCGAAGAGGCCGAGCAGCTCCGTGACGGACGCGGTCTCCACCACGGGGTCGACCCACCCGTTGTCGCGCGCTTCGTCGAGCGAGACGCTGCCGACTACCAGCACGAGGAAGAAGACGACGGGCATGACCATGATGGCCGTCGAGAGCGCGAACGGGTTCTCGAAGTTCTGCGAGACCAGCAGCAGCGTCGCGCCGCCCAGGAAGCCCGGCACGCACAGCAGGACGTTGTGGGCGTCGTTGAGCACGTGCTGCATCGACGAGAAGTCGTTGACGACGAGGCCCGTGCTGAGTGCGATACCCGCGTAGAGGCAGAAGACGCCGATGAAGGCCAAGTAGCCCCCGATGACGGGCATCGGCAGGTACGAGGCCAGCGCTGCGAGCTTAAAGCGTCCCATGACGACCAGACACACGCCCAGCGAGTCCGTGGCGACGCCGATGGTGACGATGGTGGTGGCGACTTTGGCTTCGGGCGACACGTCGTCTCCGAGCGCGTTGCAGATGGAGGTGGCCATGGCGCTGAGGAAGACGAGGCCGGAGTCCTGCACTTGGCCGATGGCGAAGGGCAGCTAGCTCATGAGTGTGAACATGAGCTGGTGGATGGCGCTGGAGAAGATGACGAGCTTGGAGAGCACAGGCATGAAGGCTCCGAACGTCGGTGTCGCGAAACCCGGGGTGAACTCGAAGAGGTAAGTTGATTAATGAGAAAGTTGAAACGATATGCAAACTACTTTTCGAAGCTCTCTGCGCTAGCTCCTACTGTAGTGTCCTTCACATAATAGTGGACGCGTGCCAGCGTCCACTGCCTGGTCGAGCTGCGTGCCGTAGGCGAACGACGATCGGGGTGTGTGTGCTTACACGGTCACCTACTGGCCTAAGGCGACACGCAGCCATTGTCATTGGCTCGTGTTACCAGACCGGGGAGGAGTGAAGCTCGGGGACAACGGTGGCTTGAGCGTAATCAGCCGACACCGCCCCCACAGCTCACAGGTGTCTCGAGCGCTACTCAACTTGCTGGAGTAGGTCGTCGTCTTCGCAGGCAATGGCGTACTGACGAACTTTGCTGGGGACATCTTGGAGGAGGGTCGTGAGAGGCTCCCATGAATTCTCGATTGCCTGTAACGCCATCCACGACACCAGAAGTTCCCATCGTTCCAGAGTGTGATTGAAGAGATGATCACATATCGCCTCCACTCCTAGCATCATTCCTTGACTCGAGACCAGTTCGAGCAGCTCTTCCGTCTGGTTTAGTTCCGCATCCGCGTAAAACTTTAGTCGAGATGCATGCACGTCATACTCCCGTCCAGATATCAGGTGTTGAATAACGAAGGAGTGCGGTTTGGCTTCGATCACCTTGAAGGGGCCAACCCATTGCCCAAGCAGCTTGTTATTGGGCAGGCGTTGGTCGATCCGTGACCACAGCACAAAATCTCCAACATCGAAATTCACCACCGAACCCTTATGAGCCGCCATGTCCTGAAGCCGCTTGCGCTCCTTGGTGTCCAGAACTTCTTTGTGCATCTCGTGCAACGAGTTGCGTAGCGACTCAAGCTGCTCACCCACACAAGCGAAGTCGACAACAGCAGTGGATCTGCATCTGCGCGGTGACTGACGACCGTGTCCAGTGGCGATGAAGCTGGATGCCCTGTGAAAAGCTCTACCGGCGAGTGGCCTCCTAGAGACTGGACTGGGGTATGGTTCAGGTTGGCTTGTAGGGCTGGCAGGAGGTAGGGCCATTCATGAGTGTCGAGGCCGTATTCCATCAAAAGAGCTCGCACCACCTGTAGAACATCCTTGTTGAGCCTTTCGACAGTTCCGTTGAGCCACGGAGTGTACACTGGCGAGAACACTTGCTCCACCTTGAGCCGCGCTCGCAGATGTTTCACCACTTCATTGCGGAAATGCACTCCTTGGTCAGACATTAGCATCTCGGGAATCCCATAGCGAGCACACCACATTGAGAGAGCTTCTGCCGCGACGAATGAAGTTGGCACGGAGCACGGAAATAACTCACAATAGTGGGTCAGTGCGTCCTTGGCAACCAGTAAATAGGCAGTATCACCATAACCATTGCCAAGGAAAAGGAAATCCCAGTGAAGGGCTTCATTCCTTCGCTGCGCCGTGAGTGTCGGTCCATATGGTCGCGAGATGATGTGTGGTCCCTTGACATGCTTACAGAGCAGGCAGCCGCTGACAAACTTCGACACCTTTGCATGCAGACGGCCAATAAAGAAACGCTGTTGCAGCACTGACACCATAGGTTCCTGACCGCGGTGACCATGTAGTCCAGTGTGTGCCACCACGAATAGGCGTGCGAGGAGATCTGTCGCTGCATTTGGGATCCAAGGGCGACCATCAACCATGGCCACCCCACCTTCCTCCTCCAGACTGACTCGCCGCCTTGAGCGCTCCCGGCCCGCAGCCTGCTGCGCTTCTCGAATCTCATCCACGGTCGGGAACACAAACTGCTCGTCGGAGAGCGGGCGTAGCTGCGAGAGAGCAGTAACGGGCACGGTACGACGGCTGCGCGTCTGCACTGCTGCGACGTTCACTGCCTCGCGAGTGTGCCAACGGGACACAATGTCCGCCCACAGATTGTCTTCACCGGCAATGTGCTCAATCACATAGTGAAGTCCACAAAGTCGCATAGCCCACCTCTGGAGCCGGTCTCGAACGTGCTTCTTGAGGGCGTCATGAGGTGCGAAAATGTAAACCAAATTTGCATGGTCACAGTACAGCCTGAATCCTTTGGGTCGAAGCAGCAAATACTCGAGGTCGTGACAGGCTTTCACTATAGGGTAGGCCTCCTTTTCCACAATCGTCCAGTTTAACTCGTTCTTCTTGAAAGTGCCGCCCTTGCAGATGATCATTTCGTGGCGTTGCTTCGTAACCGGTAGTGTCGGGTCCCAGTCCACTACTTGTGTCACCACGATAGAGTAGCCATTCAAGCTCGCGTTTGTGAACACTAGGAGCTCGGCGTCGGGGTCTGGCGAGGCCATCAGCGCCGAGGCACGTACGAGAGATAGCACGTCCTCATAGGCGGCTTGCTCAGGCTCTGTCCATACTGTAGCCACAGCGAGTGCGTTGCGGCCGCGTCCGCCGACTCGCTTCTTCTCCACCGCTAGTTTAGCCTGGAGGGGGGCTATCTTCCGCGCATAGTCTGGAAGAGAGTCTTGAAGCCAATTAGTGGCGCAGACGAAATACTGGAGATCAGCAACTGTTGCAGGTAAAGGGAGTGTGGAGAGCGCGTCCACTCGTGCGGGGTCATGACGGACACCAGCACTGGAGATAATTCGACCACACCAGAGCACCTCGACTTCAAATAGTTTGGACTTTGCCATGTTCAGCTTCAGCCGAGCCCCCGCAACCAGCGAAAAAAATTGACCGAGGACGCGCACAAACTCCTCCACTGTTGGAGCGAAGAGGATCACGTCGTCGACCCATACCAATGCGGAGTGCGGGATCAGCGGAGCGAGCACCTTCTGCATTTCGCCTTGGAAGTGTAGTGCAGAATCAGTGGCTCCTTGAGGCACTCGGTTCGGCGTAAATACGCCGTCCTCCGAAATAAACGAAAAGATCTCGCGACTGTCCTCGTGCAAAGGCAATTGCCAAAAGCCTTGGGTAAAATCAAATGATGCGAAGAATTTCTTGCCCGCGAAAGCATCCGTCGTCGTAGCTGAGGTGGGCATCGAGCCTGCAATTGGCACCGTCACACGGTTCACAAGTCTGTAGTCAATCGTGAGGCGGAATTGGTCTCGAGATCCTGGTTTGCTTACTGGCACCACGGCACTCGCCCAGCGCGAGGCGTTATTCTTCTCAACAAGGCCGTTAGCAACCAGCAGCCCCACATACTCACGAACAAATTGAGCTTGAAGGGGAGCGTACCGACGTGGTGCGCTCCGGTGCGGGGCAGCATCAGCTTGTAGCGTCACGCGCAGAGGCTCAACTCGTGCGGGAGGATCCGGGCTAATCGTGGCGCGCCAGACGTCGTGGAATTCTGCCAATATCCGTCGAACTGCCGCCACATACTGGACAGGCATCCCATTGGCTACTGCCTGTGCCACTAAATGCTCAACAGCATCATCGACCGAAGGCGCCTCTTGAACCTCTGGAATGGCATCACCAACCGGGAACTCATCTGCTTCATCCGTAAGGGTTGGCTGTCCTGCGAGCTGAGCAAGTTGGTGCTCCACGTCAATACCAAGCGCCTTCAGAGCATCTCGCCCCAGCAGGAATTCGTCGCCATCGCCTGGTAGAATCAGGCAAGGGACCGATCGCACTAGAGACTAGTCCAGCAATTGTAGACAACTCCAAGTCCAGAAGTATTTCCTTGTCGCACAACGTCAGCCGTCCATCCGCCATTTCGCCTCCACAGGCGTACTTAGCGAGGTAGCCACTAATGTAGGCTGCACCGCCAGGAGAGATTCCACGATGCCATGTGGAACTATACTCTTGTCAGCACCAGTATCAGCTGTGTAGGGGACCTCCAGCAGCCCGTTGATACGGACGTCTCCTGCAGGCGTGGCGTACCGGGCAGCCTTGGACCGAAGGGCACCCGAGCGCTGCTCCTTAGCCTCGCGGAACTTCCGCCGTGCCTCCTCGCGCTGCACGTCCGTGGCGTTTGGGCAATCCTTGAGCCAATGTGGCCCCTTGCAAACCAGACAGCCGTCATATGGCGGAGGGCGGGCTTGCTGCTGGGTCCGTGTGGGCTGTGAAGTCCGCGGGGGGGGGTCGACGTCGAGGCAGCAGATGGTGCCGGACGCGGCGACCGCCCACTCCTGCTGGTGTCGGATCGCTGCGGTTTCTGGTCTGGCTTTGTCGATTTTGAATCCCCTCTTGTAGCATGATCCTGCGACATTCGATGGAATCGTTGTTGAACTTTTGCATGCTCCAGTATCAGATCAAAGAGGGCAACATCATCGGATTTGCAATCCCGCCTCTCTAAGTCGATAAGCCTGTTGGTTTGGGCCTTGAGCACTGGGGGCTGCAGATTGTCGACCAGCAAGCGACAGCGTGCCTTCAACCTGCTCTTGTAGCCTGCATCAAGCTCGTTCCCATTTCCGATCAACCCTTGGAGACCGTTGTCCTCCACGATGCCATTAAAGTCCTCGTAGTAGTGGAAGATTCGCGCGTCGCAGTCATCAATTGACAAGTCCATTTTGAGTTGCTGGCGGAACAGAGAAGTGACATCGGGCACAAACTCATTTTCGAGTGTGCGGCAGCGCGCCTGCACAGCCGTCATGATGTCATCATCGGTCACCGAAGCCACCGGCTTCTTCAACACGTAGGTAGCCATGTTCTTCAATGTCTTAGGCTTCACCGAGCCCTTGACAGTGGCCACGACGTTCTCGAACGTCTCACCGGTGGTGCTACAGCGGTGGCGAATCTTCTCCACGTAGCGCTCCCACTCACGATACCACTCGATCAGAGCAGCATGCTCCCAGCTAGAGAGCTCGGGAGGGCGGATAACCTCAAAGATAGGCTGAGGGATCGACATCTAGACATCCCCGTCGGAGTCTACCGCATAGCGCACCGACATGTTGAAGCTTGACGCACGTCCTCACTTCAACCGAACTTAAGGCGAACTTAGTCGATATCGCACTTAGTCGACGCGGAACAATACTGCCTTGAACCCACGACGACACGAAGTCTTCGGTCGACACGTGCACCGAAGAAACGAAGTACCGGACGATCTGCGATGTCCGGGATCAATACACTCGACGCTTCGAAGAGCGCAAAGCTAGAATTGTCGCGAAACCCGGGGTGAACTCGAAGAGGTAAGTTGATTAATGAGAAAGTTGAAACGATATGCAAACTACTTTTCGAAGCTCTCTGCTCTAGCTCCTACTGTAGTGTCCTTCACGTAATAGTGGACGCGTGCCAGCGTCCACTGCCTGGTCGAGCTGCGTGCCGTAGGCGAACGACGATCGGGGTGTGTGTGCTTACACGGTCACCTACTGGCCTAAGGCGACACGCAGCCGTTGTCATTGGCTCGTGTTACCAGACCGGGGAGGAGTGAAGCTCGGGGACAACGGTGGCTTGAGCGTAATCAGCCGACAGTCGGGTGGCTGAAGATGATGACGGCGTACCCGTACATGGTGGGGATGGCTCGGATGGAGTTCACGACGCCGTACAGCAACGAGTTGACGAGCTTGTCCAGTTGCTGACCGTCCCTCGTGTCATGTTTAACAGTGGGATCAGCTGTCGTTCCGGTGTTGGGGAGTAGCTGCTGCGACAGGCGAGGGGTATTGGACCCAAAGGTGCCGATGAGGGCACCGCTCCTCCGAGTTGACATGAGTGGAAGTTAGAAGGCAGCACTTTTAAAAGTGATCGAAGTCAGCGCCGCTGTGGTGATGCCGGAGCAATTGTTGAGCGACTCGCACCAACCACCGAAGCAGGCAAGTACATCTCCGTAAAGATACAGCAAAAGTATTTCCCGCACTGCTGGTTGACTTTTTTCCAACCGAATTACTTGGATTCACTATGCTGCCGTATCCAAAGGGGGCCTCAAACAGGGAACAGAGTCCAAGAGTTTTCAGATCCTTCTGCTGTTCAGATCTTTACGAACGTATGCAGCATGTAAGCAAAGAGTAAACTATAGTAAAGCTAAGTCACGACCGTCGCGTTGGCCCAGAAGCCATAATGATCATGTTGAGATCAGCAGATCTTCATTAGACGTAATCCCTCGGTAAGTTCACGGCTCTCTCAGCACCATTCTCCACGAAGGGCATTCGATATCTCCGACCATTCCCCCGGCGCCTGGCACGGCGCCGCTGTGCTCACTACCCCAGTCTGCGCGACGGCGCCATACATTTCGGGGTAACCTCTCACCGCAGTCATCGCGCCGCAGCCGCCGCCACCACCGAGTGGACGGGGCTGGTTGTTGACGACTCGTCAGTGACGAGTCGTCGGTCTCCTGTGCATAAACCTGCTCTCACTGCAACGGCGGAACGCAATGGTCCTCCAGGGCTCAGCTGATGCTTGTGGACCTCACGATTGTCCATCAATCATGGCAGTAGTCGGTTACCATCCTCTGTACCAGCATTTTACAGCCACAGCATCGTAGCAGCCTGCAACAACGTGCTTGCTTTCGGTGAACTAGCTCTGATCGTGTGGGGGAGAAAATTAGCAGCGTTTTATGCGAACGCCTTCTTCGAAGCCCCACTCCGGTATTGCAAGTTAGTCACTGCTTGGACGGCAGTTTCTTTTTGAGATCACCCGCTAAACCTTGTCATATCCATGGTACTGTGACCATGGAGACGGATATAGTATTAAGTATTTATACAAAATCCAAGCTAAACATGTTGCCAACGTTTTAGAGTCCTCCGAAAACTCCTATAATAAGCATCTGTAACACTATTACTCACTTAAATGAGCTCACACTCAACAATGTACAAATTGAACACCAAACTAATATCGGAAAATATAAAGCCTATGCTTTCTGGGGAAGGGGTGACAACCATACTAAACCTATCCAAAAACTGACGCCTGCGGATTATAATAAGGGATGACTGCAAAGCGCGCAGATTTCTTTAAAAAGCCAGGACCAATCATGTTCTACAAATACAGCGGCTGGCTTAGGGCTCTGTCGATGTTCTCAGAGTTTTCTTAGCTTAGCAGTAGAATTCCTGTTTCCCAGCATCGATTGTTGAGAATTGTGTAGCCCATGGCACCAGTCCTCCTATATTAATATTATTATTATGTTATGAGGACTGAAATTATCGAAATGATTGTGCCATGGCAGCTCATTTTTACTTGGCTCCAGTATTGCAGTTTCACCTAACCCGGATAGAACGCATATCAACAGGAAATTATATTGTGAAAACCGACGATTATGTCCTATTTTTTGCAAATCGATCGCTTTAAGCGCTTATTAAGCGGATGAACCCATGTTTTGATATATATAAACAAGATGCTGTTGTGATTGCACTTCACTGTCTACTACGCTGGGTCCCGACCGCAAGGCACACGGCTTGCGCGTGCCGGCGCGTGCCACGGGAGATTGCAGTTGAAGTGGAGCAAATGGTGCAATGTGATTGGCTGATCAGTGATGATTGGCATGGTTAATGCAGGGACGGTGTGCGCTGATTGGACGAGAACCGTGATTATGACTGTAACGTAAACGGAGTTGATGCACATCATCCGTTTCCGTTACAAGATTTGTTTCCGTTACATGTGGTGTTCACCGAGGCTACAGAGGAGGTAGGAGAGAGTTAGTAGAGTAAGACAGAAACTACTAACTAAATCAAACTCACTTTCGGATCTACTTCCTACCCCTCACATCGACTTCCCAAGACGCCGTCTGCACTAACAAGAGGTTATGAGCCCAAGCTACGCTGACACCGTCAAACTCATGGAAGACAACTACTTCCACTGGGAGTTCAACATGAGGATGAAGCTCTCGCGCAAGGGACTGCTGGCCCACATCATCAAGCCAGAGTTCGACGCGCTGAGTGACCGCTCCACGGTGCAGTGGAAGACCGACGATCTGAAGGCCCTTGGTGTGATCGCAGGAGACGTGAGTCTCACATACCAAGTCTACATCCGTGGAGCAACAACTGCTGCTGACTCGTGGCGCATGCTCGAGGAACAGTTCAACCGGAACACGCTCAAGAACCGACTCATCGTCACCAAGAAGTTGCACAACTTCAAGATGGAGTCCGGTACGCGGTTCACGGTGCATGTGGACCAGTTCAAGGAGATCGTCCTCCAGATGGAGACGATTGGTGAGCCTCTGGATGAGACCCGACAGCTCGTGTTGCTGCTCGGTAGTCTGACGGATGAGTACCGGATGATCAGTACCGTACTCGAGAACACGCCGAACATGACGATGGCGTATGCGATCCAAGCTCTCTCCGGTGTTGATGCCTCGGATGATTCGTCATCGGCTCAACAGAAGGCGTTCGTGGCGAAGAAGAGCTACGACAAGCGTCGGTTCAACGGCAAGTGCTTCTACTGCAAGAAGACTGGGCACAAGGAAACGGAGTGCCGCAAGAAGAAGGCCGACGGGGAACGCGGGCAAGTCGCGAGAGAGACATCCGACTACGCGTTCACGGCTACGAGTGCGATGGGCAAGACTGAATGGCTCGTCGACTCCGGTGCAAGCTCGCACATGACCAGCGTCCGGGACAAGTTCGTGTCCACGAAGGAGCTGAAGACGCCAGTCCGCATCACGATCGCGGATGGCAAGAAGATCGACGCAGTTGCAATTGGCACCGTCGGATTGAAGCTGATCGACGGAACGTCTGTCACGCTGTCGAATGTTCTGGACATCCCTGAAGTTGAAGGAAGCCTCATCTCGGTGGCGAAGCTGGCCGAGAAGGACGTCGTCGCGCAGTTCAGCAAGGACAAGTGTGTCTTTCGCTATGGCGATGCTACCGTCATGGAGGCCAAGCGCTGTGGAAACGTCTACAAGTTGAAGACAGAGGGGGACGAGGTGTGTCATGCGGCGAAGACATCTCGTAAGGAGCCATGGGCAGTTGTACACGCCCGTCTCGGCCACATCCCGTTCAAGCGCTACGAACAGCTACTGACCACGGCCGATGGAGTTCCTCGCATCGCAGATGAGCCAATAGACCACGTGTGTGCCGGCTGCTGCATGGGCAAGATGCAAGAAGACAACTTCTCTCGCAGCCCGGAAAAGGCCGTCAAGAGTGCTGGAGTCCTCGACCTCATCCACTCGGACGTCATGGGCCCAATGCAGACGAAGACACCTGGTGGCTGTACGTATGCTGTCACGTTCATCGACGATTTCTCACGTTACGTCACGGTGTACTGCATGAAGAAGAAAGCGGAAGTCTTGGAGAAGTTCAAGATGTTCAAGACTGACATGGAAAACGCTTCAGGCCGCAAGATCAAGCGCCTCCGCTCGGACAACGGCGGGGAGTCCACGGGTCGACTCTTCAAAGAGTACCTGTCCAAGCAATTCATTCGTCATGAGAAGACAGTGCCGTACACACCTCAGCAGAATGGACTAGCTGAGCGCATGAACCGGAGCCTCGTGGAGATGGCTCGCTGCATGCTCTACCACGAGGGCATCGACAAGAAGTGGTGGGCTGAAGCAGTCAACACGTCGGCGTGGATCATCAACAGGATTCCCAACACCGTGACTGTGAAAACGCCCTACGAGATCGTGTACAAGAAGAAACCTCAGCTCAAGAATCTGAAGGTGTTCGGTGCACTCGGCTATGGACACATCCCGGACGAGAAGCGCCGCAAGCTCGACGCCAAGGCGTTCGAGTACCGCTTCTTGGGCTACGAGGATGGTGTCAAGGGATACCGCGTCCTGAATGTGGAAACTGGCCAAGTGAAGATTGTGCGCACGGTGAAGTTTATGGAGACCACTAGCACGGGCGACTTCATGACTGAGGTCGAAGGCGACGACAAAGATGAAGACGTTGCCGCCCCTCACGCTATTGCTCCGAGTCGTGGACAGACGCAGACGCTCACGATCTTCAATGATGAGGTGGTACCACTTCAACGTGAGGTGACCACAGAGACTGCAATCGTCCCTGCACCTTCTCACTCCATGATTACTCGCTCGCGTACTCGGTACATTGAGGAGACCACGGATCCTGAGGAAGCGGAAGGACGCAAGAAGAAGATTGTCGCTCCCGCCGCCATCGGAACCAAGCGACAGAAGGTGAGCCAGGCTCGCGTCAAACCAAGTGACGAGCTGCTCGCTATTGAAGGAGGCCAGCTGATGGTTGCAACGGAGGAGGTCCCGAAGACGTACGCTGAGGCGACTACACGTCAAGACCAAGATGAATGGAAGAAGGCGATTGCAAGTGAACTGAAATCACTCATTGTCAACAAGACCTGGAAGCTGGTACCCAAGCCAGCACACCAGCGCCCGATCGGTTGCCGCTGGGTGTTCGCGTTGAAGCGAGACGAAAAGGGACAAGTCGTTCGGTACAAGGCTCGTCTGGTGGCTAAGGGGTACTCGCAGCGTCACGGCATCGACTACGAAGAAACGTATTCGCCGGTGGCTTACCTCAACTCGATCCGTGCCATGCTGGCGAAATGCAGCGCAGAAGGAATGGAGATCGAGCAGTGCGACGTCTACACAGCGTTCCTGTATGGGAAGCTGAAAGAAGAGATCTACATGGAGTTGCCGGAAGGACTCAGGGAGCTACTGGAATTGGCCGAAGCCGAAGGAGAGGACGACGTCGTCTGCATGCTGGTCTAGAGTTTGTATGGACTCAAGCAGGCATCGCGTGTTTGGAACGAGACGATCGACAAGCACCTCAAGAGTATGGGGTTTGAGCCTGCCGACGCCGACCCATGTGTCTACACGAGAGGCGAGGGTGAAGATGAATGCATAGTGTGTCTCTACGTGGACGACATGCTGATCGCGTCACGACAGAAGGCAGTGATCGCGTCCGTGAAGGCTGGAATTGCGGAGAAGTTCCGGATCAAGGACTAGGGAACAGCTCGTTTCATTCTCGGCATCGAGATCGACTACGACATGGAGCGCAGAACGTTGGGTATCAGCCAGAAGGCGTACACCGAGTCGATTATCAAGAAGTTTGGTCAAGAGAACGCGAAGCCGTGCCTGACACCACTGGAACCCGGTGTGCGGTTGACCAAGGCCGATGAACCCCAGACCGAAGAAGACAAGGCCAAGATGAAGTCGAAGCCTTATCGGTCGCTTGTGGGAAGCCTGATGTACTTGGCGTGTGGAACGCGACCTGACATTTCGGTTGCAGTTGCCAAGCTCAGCCGTTTTCTGGAGAACCCCGGTGAGAAGCACTGGGATGCTGGTATCAAGGTGGTGCGCTACCTGTTGAAGACCAAGGATGTGGGTATCGTGTACGATGGCCTACTGGGAACGCAGCTCGAAGCGTATTCCGATGCGGACTGGGCCGGCAATCGTGACGACCGACGCTCGGTGAGCGGGATGCTGCTAATGCTGTGTGGTGCTCCTGTGGTGTGGCGCTCGACGTTCCAGAAGACTGTCGCTCTGAGCTCAACCGAGGGCGAATACATGGCACTAAGTGACTGTGTCAAGGAGTGCGTCTGGATGCGACGTTTGCTCGTGGGCATTGGTGCTGAACAAGTGGGGGCTACGGTGATCTACGAGGACAACCAAGGCGCGATGGCTTTGGCGAAGAACGTCGGTTACCAAGCTCGCACCAAGCACATCGACATTCGCTACCACTTCATTCGAGAGAAGGTGGTGAGCAACGAAGTGGAGCTGGAGTACGTGGATACCAAGAACCAGCTCGCCGACTTCATGACCAAGGGTCTATCGTCGAAGACGCTGCGCTACTTGATGATGCAGAGCAATGTTGGCCCCAAGCTCGAGACATCGAATTGAGTGGGGGTGTTGTGATTGCACTTCACTGTCTACTACGCTGGGTCCCGACCGCAATGCACACGGCTTGCGCGTGCCGGGCGCGTGCCACGGGAGATTGCAGTTGAAGTGGAGCAAATGGTGCAATGTGATTGGCTGATCAGTGATGATTGGCATGGTTAATGCAGGGACGGTGTGCGCTGATTGGACGAGAACCGTGATTATGACTGTAACGTAAACGGAGTTGATGCACATCATCCGTTTCCGTTACAAGATTTGTTTCCGTTACATGTGGTGTTCACCGAGGCTACAGAGGAGGTAGGAGAGAGTTAGTAGAGTAAGACAGAAACTACTAACTAAATCAAACTCACTTTCGGATCTACTTCCTACCCCTCACATCGACTTCCCAAGACGCCGTCTGAACTAACAAGAGATGCCACTCCGATTTGGCGTCCCCCAACCCTGTTCATATATCGCGGATTGGCGTCGATTTGTAAGCAAATCGCTCCGAATGCCCAGTATCAGCTGGGCATTCTGAGGGCAGCTTGTATTGTGCCTTTCACTAATTCTGCCGTGATAATTCTGGCGTAATTATAATCCCATCTCGATCTTAATTATGCCTTGTGTTAGCTAATTCCATTGTTAATTCAAGGTAGTCCGAACGTAGCCGACTTAAGGTGGCGATGGTGAGGATGAATTGAGGCGGAATAAGCTAATCCAGTCCGAGTTAGAGGGAAACAGGGCGAATGGCGGTTTGCTGCGTCATTCTGTGTTTATCCCGCCGTATCTCCGTCGATTAGCTCGCAAAAACCGATCGCGGGTGTTAGGGGAAGTGCTCCCAATCATAGGCATAACTAGCATTAAATAAGGGTAGGTCGCCCTTTTATGTATCTAATTCCGCATGAATTAACAGTCCACCCGCCAAAATCGGTGAAAGGCACAATATATATAAACGGCGTCCCAAATCAACGTGGGCTGCGAACTCGAAGCTGTAGCATATATAAACCCTAATGAGCACATATAATACTTATATCTTCGTATATTATGCGCGGAGCTACTTTTGAACGAGTGGTAGCTGCTTGTACTCGTAGTTTTGGCTGCTGCACCTCTGCGGCTATTTAATAAACCCAGTGAGCAGAGCGTTCATTAGCATTTGGCCGAGATTTGCATATGGACGCTCTATCGCCAATCCTACGATTTAGTATTTTCTGCACCCCTGTTTATATGTTTTCTATCTCTCCTAATCAGCTTAACTGGACTGGACATCTTTGTCGGTTTTCACAATAATATTATATATCATATATCGAATATTAGGGGGATAATTAGCAAAAGTGCATACCAGAAGGACGGCCACAGCTATCGCCACACAGGTCCTTAATCGCTGAGGATCGCCCTTCCCAACGGTCTAAGAGCGAGTAAGTTTCCCTTGCGTCTCTATAGCTTTCCATGATCGCATGCTCATGCTAGCACTGTATTACGAAACGGGTCTGGTTGTTCGTGTGTGCGCTTCCTCGAGGCTCCGCCGATTCTTGCCGCACCGCCACCAGATATGAAGACAAAAGCCAAGTAGTATAAATGCAAATACACAACTTGTTTCTGCTCTTTGTCTTCTTCCTCTTTCCTTTGCGCTTGACCTCGGTAAATTCAGACTGAGCTCCTACTCATGCAGGGCCGGCAGCAGCAGCGCTGCCAGCCACTCACACTACTTCAACACCTTTCTGCATATCCGCAGCCTCTCATCCTTCCACTGCCTTCGACAGGTATGCGACCATGCTGTCGCCACCTGCGACGTCTGCCTCCGTTGCACTAAATGTGGCAACTGGAGTCGATTCGCAACACGCCCCCTCCGACGCTTGCGCCGGAACACCTTACACCAGACCCCCCATGACCTCCGTGTCCATGGTGTCCGTGTTGTCCGTCTTGGACTCCTCCGGACACTGCGCCCGGCGATGCCCCGCTTGGTGGCACCCAAAGCATCGACCCTCTTGCAAGTCGGTGTTCTTCACCGAACGTGCGTCTTGCACACCGGGGTTGTTCGGCTTGCTGTCGCCCTCGCTCTCTTGCAACACCTTGTCGCATTAGTTGTAGCTCTCCATGCGCAGGATCTGGTCCTTCACCTTCTCCGGGGATTTCATCTTCTTCGATCCGCTTTCCATCATCCCTTTCAGCCGGTCGAATCTCTCGTTTGTAGGCAACGACTGCACCAACATCTGGATGAAGATCTGTCCTCTCACATCTGCATTCAGGGCCGCCAACAGCGCCTTGAACGTGAACATCTTGTCCACATGCTGGCCGACGTCCTCGCCCGCCTTGCACTTCGTCGTCTGCAAGCGGTTGAACAGGATAATCTCCTGGTCCACCCGAGTCGCAGCATTAGTCTTCCCCTCGTAGTAGTCCTCGAGATACTTCCACATCTCGGTCCCGGTCTTCTTCACCATGACCAACTGGCCCAACTCCATGGACAGCGATCCCATGATAATCAACTTGATCTTCGCCTGAATCGCATCGAACTCCTCCTGGTCCTTCGTGTCCACGGCAGTCTTTGTGCCCATGACGAAGTCCGCCACGTCCTTATCCTCGAATGCAAACATCGTCATAGTCTTGTAGTAGACCCACGACTGCCCGCGCCATCCCACCGGCCGACCGTTCTTGTTGATCTCTACCTTGTCCGTCATGGTCTCCAACCACAACTCCTTCACCACCATCCAGTCTTCAGTCTCGTTCTGGTCTCCGAGCGTCTACTTCTCGAACTTGCTCTCCAGCGACATGCTGGTCTCCAAGCTTGGCTTCAGACCCAGCTCTCCGGCGTTCCGCACGGTCTCCCAGTTCTTGTAGTACTTGCTCTCCGGCGTTCCGTCGGTCTCCAAGTACTAGTTCGGTCCCCACTTGCTCTCCAGTCGGGTGGAGGCTGAGCACGACGACGGACCCGTTCGAGCTGTTCGAGGAGGCGCGCTCGCTCTCGGGCGTGTCCGACGCTCAAGCAAGGAGCGGTCGGGACTCTGACGCGAGCTCGGAGCGCATGGACCGAATTGAAGGGCTCCTCGAGGGGATGGCGGCGAAGTTTGCAGCGCAGCAGCTTCAGATGCAGACCCAGCTGCAGCAAGTGACAGAGGCGCAGCGTGCGCAGCAGGCACCACGGTCAAGTGGGCACAGGTTCTTTGCAACATCCTCCGAGCACGGGTCGGGCACCTTCGGCGACTACATGAAGGCGCGCGACCGGAGCATGGGAATGGGCTCGCTGGACGAGTCCGAGGGAGCGAGGCCAGCATCAACACGGCTGCCGCATGCCACACAAGAGCCGGAGCCGTTCCGAGCGCCGAAGCAGAACCCGCCGCCGCACGGTGCTGCTCCCGCGCGGCGCAGCAGCAGCACGTGCAGTACTTCCTGCCGCAGAACTTCGGTCTGAAGATGCCGAAGATGAAGGACTTGGACTGGCCGGGGTTTCCGAAGTTCTCCGGCAAGGAGATTTACGCAGGGGTCGGTGCAGACTTCCTGGCGTGGGGCAAGACGTTCGTGCAGCGCCTGGTGGCGGCACAGTTGATGAGCGGCGGGGACTGGCCCGACGACTTCAAGATACTGGCACTGAACAACAAGTTGGAGGGGCCGGCGCTGGCCTTCTTCGACAAGATGCTGCCGAAGTGGGTGGCGGGGTCGAACACGGTGGAGCACGTCATGGACAGGATGCTGGGCTTCTACTCTACGATGGTGCCGGTGTCCAAGGCGATGGACCTCATGTCCGAGGCGAAGCCGAGCAACAAGACCTGGACGGAGCACTTCCAGTACCTAGTGTACGTGGCTGAACGGGCAGGCTGCCCGGACCAGTTCGTGCTGCAGTGCCTCTTCGACTCAGCACCGGAACACGTGAAAAGGGCGATGCTGACTCGCCTGGATTCCAGCCGTGTTGATTACATCCAGCATGCATGGGAGCTCGTCGCGTTTGCGGCGGAGTATGCGATAAGCTCCGGCAAGACCCACGCTCGCAGTGGCGTGTCACGCAGTGGCCGCGGTGGTCGAGGTGGCCACGGTGACCAAGGTGGCCGAGGACAAGGATTCGTCGGACGTGTTGATGCCAGCGGAGATCGCGCGTGCTGGGGCTGTGGCAAGGAAGACCACATGAAGCGTGGTTGCCCTGGTGAAAAGTCTCCGAAGGGCGGGAAGGTGACGCTCGCCGTGAGCAGTGCATGTACGACCCGTGGACTGGCAGACGATGGCGTGTGGATCCTGGACAGCGGATCGAGTGTCCACCTGGTGCATGACGAGAGTCTACTGCGCGATACTGGGGACTACGTTGACTCATGGAGCACCGCCAACGGAGGTGTGGTATTGCAAAACACACAAATCGTCAAATGTGGGTCCTAACAACAAACCAACAACAATAGCCGAGCTAGTCGGCTGAGTTGGCCTGCGCGGGGTCTCTTTCGGGTCCCCAACGGTCCGGCCCAGCCGGGACAGTAGGTGTCTTGTCTTCGCCGAGTTCCAACCAACCGGTTCAACTCTCCAGAGACTCGCCTGAGCCGGGCAGTCTCTGTTCACAAAACCCGTGCCGTCCACCAAAGGATGGAACAGTCACGGGCCGCCGAGTGCAAAGGCAGCTCAGCTGAAAGGTTACGGTGCCCTGGGACTTACAGGCCCACCGGCTCGCCGAGTTTGGCGAGACTTTCTCTTCGCGCTTGGCGAGACTGCCCCTCCCGGGCCTACGTTATCTCTTGGCGCTACCTGTTGGTACCCTACAAGCTATGCCTCTCAGGTACCAACGGCAGACATACCCCGGCCCTATGCAGGGACTTGCCGAAGAAGTGTACACGTGTCTTGGACTAGGAAAATTCTGCTCTGTTTGTTTGTTATATCTTTCGGGCGCCCTGAAGGGGCGCCTCTACTGTTCCTGAGTTCCTATACAAATCCCTAATGAAGTGGAGTGGTTTCGGATCTCGGCCGACCCTTCGCCGAGTTCGGCGACCTCTCACCCCAGTCGGTCCGGATACCGCGTTTATCCGGATCTGCGAGCTCGGCTGGTCCGGATATTGAGTTATCCGGCTGGTAATCTGTACCCTCCAGCCGAGTTGCCACCGTAGACTTGTTATCCTAAGCTGCTTTGGTACCTTGTACCAGTGTGTGCCACAAAACTTGACGTTTCCTACACCACAACTGCCCCGGTCATGTCCCGAGCCGAGCTGGTGAGGGTCCTGACCATCACTCCGGTAGTCTCGTTCAGTCTCCAACATTTCCAACGGTCTCCACAACTCAACTCGATGTCGTCGTCTGGTGCGTCCGCCGCGCCGTCGGTAAGCTCTCCATCCTTGTGTGACCTCGTCTTGCTCACGTGTACTCACTTTGTTGTCCTCTTGTTCTCCAGTCCTCGGCCGCGGCTTCCGCCGGATCTTCAGCCGGTCCTCGAGGTGAGGGGCAGCCTGCAGGGTCGACTTCTCGGCCGTCCCGGGCTCCTGGGGTCAGCGGTGAGCGAGATTCTCCCCTCATCGACCTGACAACTCCCCAGGAGTTCGACCGGGAGTCTGAAGAGTCTTCTCGCGCTTCCTCTCATCGTCCGCCGGGTCCGCGGGGTGACACCAATTCGGACACCGCTGGCACTGGTCAGTCGAACTCGGCTGGGCAAGTGAGCCTAGCCTCCCTCGAGGAGCTGATACACCAGGAGTCCCAGTGCCGTCGGCAGGAGAATGGTGACTTGGCTCGTCTCCTTTCGTTCGCCTTCGCCCAGCCGGCTCCGCCCGTGGATCGGTTCCAGCGCAGAGCTCTCCTGGACGCGCGGTCGGTGACGGAGCTCGCCCATGTTCTGCGGGGACAGTATTCTCCACTGGGCTCGGCTCAAGTTATTGCCGACCTCCGCCAGGAGCTCGGCACCCTGCAAACTATCCAGGGTGACCAAGCTCGTCGACTGGATTCGTTGGCTACCGAGAATGCCGAGCTCCGAGAGAAGGTGACAGAAGCCAACCTGGAGCGCTCACTGTGGGAGCGTGAAGCCAAGAAGGCTTCTCCCTTCCTTACTTCTCTCCGCAAAGCTCTGGCCAAGTCCGAAGCTTCGCTCAAGTTGGCCCAAGAGAGCCAAGATCGAAAGATCAAGTCAGCCTTCAAGCACTCCGATGACCACGCCAAGAAGGTCGAGAGGTTGGAGGAAGAAGTCGTGACACTCACGAAGGCTCTCGCTGACCGTGATCATGCTTACGCCGAGCTCCACGCTGTGGCGACCAAGCACTTCGAGCAGCTTCAGGAATCGACTCGGCTTCTTCTGGGTGGAGATTCGCAGCCGCTCCGCCACGCCAAGGCGGTGATCGACAGCCAGCGCCAGGTCATCCTGCGCCAGAAACGGGTAATTGCCAGGGATGGCAAGCTTCCCATGCACGACCCGCACATGGCTGCTGCTGGTGGAGCCGGGCTGGACGTTCCGGGGTTGAGCCCGGCTGACTTGCAACTGAATGCTCGTCTTTGTCGGACCCTGGCCATGCGATTCCCGGAGGTTATGGACATCCCCGCCGGGGAGACTCGCACCGTGGAGTTAACCATTCATCCTCGGCAGTGTCAATGGAGCTGCTTCAGCGCCACCAGCTTCGTCGAGCTCGACGGGGTCTTTTCTCGGCTCGGACACCCGCACTTCTGGAGCTCAGCTGAGTGCTGGTATGTCAGGGTCGGCCAGTCCCCTTCCGGGGTCGTCGTCTGTGATTCCGACTCAGCCCAGCTCAGGTGTTCAAGTTCCGCCGAGCAAGTCTATTCGTCAGCTGCACCAAGCTCGGCTGGCTACCTTGACCCCGGCTGAGAAGCTGCGTCGGTACTCCAACCCGAAGTCGTCGACGGCTGCTGGCTCTCGCGTCAAGCCCCACGTTCCACCTCCCCAGCCATACGCATGTCCCCTTCCTGGGGAGGAAGGTTACGCCGAGGCGGCTAGTCAGTTGGACGAGGCTGCTCGCGAAGTTGGATTTCCCCCATCTTCTACGTCGCAGCAAGAATCGGGTCCAGGTAGCTCGCATCCTGCAGAATTCCAGGAGTTCGCTGACGTGGACGACTCTTCTTTGGATTTCGATGGTTTCGGCTTGCAGCAGATCTCGTTGGTGCCTTACGCGGCGTCCCCGACCTCTTCTTCTGTGCCAGCGACTTCGCCCGTTAGGACTCCCTCTCCTCAACCTCGCGTGCTCAATTTGTCTCGAGGGATGGCCCCTTTGTCGCTCTCGACTGAGCTCTCTGGGGTGAGTCCTGTCGACGTTGTGGTCGAGCCAGAGACTACTTCCGCCGAGTCCGGCACAGTGACTCTGAGTGCTGCTCTGGCGCTCCCGTCGACAGCCGAGTATCCTACCTCCGTGAGATGGGTTCCACCGGAGTCGCCAAGCCCGGCTGACTCAATCCAGACCTCGGGACCTGTTGTGCCGCCGAGTTCTGGTTCAGATTCATCTGGTCAGACTCTTAGCTCGGCTGTCACTCGCTTGCTGGCGTGTTCATCCTGGCCAATGTCTGTGTCGTTCGGGGTTCCCGCTTCTTCTTCTTCGTCGGCCTCTTCCACTGTGCTTACTTCGGCTCCTCTGGTCTCCTCCACATCGAGTCGGCCAACCGTTCCTCCGGCGTCGGTTGTTATGACTTCGCCGTCGGGTCGGCCGATCCGCGCCAAGGCCGCTACAGCTCGGATGATCAGTGCCCATTGTTTGGAGGTGCTGGAGACGCCGGATTACGTCGTTCTCGGCTCGGGTCGTTCGCCCGGTTCGTCGGACCCGCCCGACTCGGCTGGTGGTTCCCTGACTGCTGGGACCTCTGCACATCCTCTCTCGGTATCTGGAGGTTCGTCGGTGGCTGAGTCGGAATACGAGGATGACGCCGATGCAGCTTCCGCCGGTTCGTCTCCCGTAGCGTCACGCAGGTCGTCGGGTAAAGGCCGACTCCGCCGAGCTCAGCGCCATTCGGAGGACGAAGTCGAGGATGACGAACCCGATAGCGTTCCGCTGAGTTCTCTTCGCACAAGTTCCTCCGCTCCCCGCGGGAAGTTGCAGAGCTACTTGCAGGCCGACCGCCATCCTCCTGGGCCTCCTAGGGAATCGGATGACGCTGGAGCCGACTCTGAGGATGATGCTGGTGCTATTCGTTCATCGCAGCAACGTAAGCGGAAGCACAATCACAAGCTGACACATAAGCACAAGCACAAGCACCGGCACCGCTCTCCCACTCCAGCTCCATCTGCGTCGACTCACCGCTCCAAGCCGCACAAGAAGCGCAGGACTGACCCAGCTGGTTCGCAGGCGGGGTCTGCTCCGACAAATGTGTCGTCGAACTCGGCTCTGGCCTCTACCAGCTCGGCGGGTCCTGTTCGGATCCTTTTTATCGACTCGAAGGCCCACGACCGTCCTGAGATGCCTGAAGTGTTGCGAGTTCCGCTCTCGATGCTTTCAAGACGCGCCTCCCAAGCAGCTTCGCGTGATTCTCGGATCACCGCTCAGTTAGTTCGGCTGCGTGAGCTCCGATTCGTTCATTATGGTTCCGCTCGCTGTTGGGCTGCCATCTTGGCTCACCAAACTGGCCAAGTTTCGATGGATCTCTCGTCTGGGAAACCTCATGTCCCGTCAACATGATGCTCCTTTGACGGGATCAAGGCTTTTGCGGATGTGTATAACCCACACCATCCTGCCCAGCGCCTTCGCCGACTCTTACCGGACGTCCCGTTCTTCATTTCGCCCAAGGCTCTGGAGAACGCGCGAGCTCGACTGGTCAACTCCGTCAAGCCAGTCGGGTTGTTGGAAAAGATCGCTGATGTGTTTGTCAAGCTCCGTGGAGAGACGCCTGACTCAGTTGGAACTGGTTCAAGCTCGACTCGCGATGACCACCCTACTCGTTTCTTCGTTGCGTTGTACGAGCGGGGTCACTGGTTGGTCGAGTCGAGTGTGATGATGGGGCTGCATCCAGCTTATCATGAAGGTCTGACCTATGACGAGGTTGCTGAGATGCATGCTCTCTGGGTCCAATATCGTCTCGCCCGCAAGCGTCGGAGCGATGCCCTTCGGGCCTTGATGTCTTTCCTGACAGATGACCTCTACTCAGCGGTGATGAAGAACTTGAACGGGCTTGCTGCTCCTGAGGCTGACGCTGAGCTCTTCTTCGAGCCATCGGTCCCTTTCTACCCCTTGGTCAACCTCTCGTGGATCCCATCAGGCCGGGACTGGTGTGGCGCAGCTGAGTCCGTGGACCGGTTCGAACAGTGGCGTACTTGGTGGCTCACCGACCCGGCGGAGCACCCCTTCAACACCTGCTTCCGCACCCGTAATCTGGAATTCCAATTGTTGAGGACGCGGTGGAGGATGATGTCGACCTGGATGAGCCTGCTCCGCCTCAGATCTCCTCTGGTGCTCGGATCCCTGTCAATCGAGAGGGAATTCACATTTTCGAGGGGCGTGAGGAGGGGGAACTCGGCTGGTCAGCTGATGACCCGGATCCGGTGTCTGGGGGCGAGTCTCCAAATCGGCGTGGTCCATCTCCAACTCAGTCTCTCTTCGGTGGAGAGTCTCCCGCCTCGCCTTCGCCTGCAGCAAACTCCGACTCGGCTAGCGTGTCCCCACAGGCTACGGAGTCGATGAGCGTATTGGCTGATGTGGCCTCTGCGGCGACCCTTTCGGGTTTGTCTGGCTCGCCGAGTGGTTCTCTTCAAGCTTCTGGATCTCCTGGCTTCTGATCGTTGACCTTTCTCCTTTTCATAATTGATGCAGTTAATACATGTTGACGCAGTAATTGTCTTCGACTCGACTCAGCCTGTTGTCTTCGCTGAGTCGGCGGATTTCTTGTTTTGACGCAGTATCTTTCTTCGACTCGACTCGGCCTGCTGTCTTCACCGAGTTGGCGGATTCATTTTCGTGGAGTGTTAGTCTTCGTCGGCCACCTGCACCATTTGTAGCCGATTTGCGCGCAACTTGTTGCGAAGATAATCAAAAAGCAGTCCTCCACAGGAGAGGTTCGACAAAGGTTCCCAACTCGGCTCTTCATAGCCTACCCACTTGACTTTGAATTTCCGCTGAGTTTTGCCGTGCTCGTCGAGAGGGGTAGCTCGTCATCTAAGATGGCTTCAACTTCGTAGCGGTCTTCTCCTTCTTCAGGCTCCCAGCTGTCTTCGGGTAGTAGTTCTTCGTCAAAATCAAATCGTTCGGCTTCGCTGAGTTCTGGTCTGAGCCGGGTTGCGGGTCGCTCTCCGTTTTCCTTCATCGCCTTTAGTCGTGACACGTGCACCACTGGGTAGAATCGATATCCGCTTTTATCTGGCAGTTCGAGCTCGTACGCAAATTCCTCGACTTTCTTCTTGATCCTGAAAGGTCCGTGCCACCTGTGAGCCAGTTTCTTGGTTAATCCGGGTTTCACACGTTCCATGAACAACCACACTAGGTCGCCCTCCTTGAACAGTGACTGGGTTGACTCGGCTGATGGTTTTTCCGAGTCTGGTAGCTCGGCAGACGTTGCCCTAAACGTTGGCAACTCGGCTGAGGGCCTCTCGGAGGTCGGCAACTCGGCTGAGTGCTGATCCTGTATCGGGATGGCTGTCCTTTCGACTCGGCTGAGAGCTTCATTGTGTTCTTTCGCTCTCCTTGCTTTCTCCTTCAGTTGGAACTCGGCTGCTAGACGTAAGGCTACTTCTCTCTGCCGGTTGCTCTCTCGACGCCATTCCTTGGCCCCAGTCGAGTCGCTCTGCCCACGGTGCCCTTGTTTGACTGACTCAGTCATCGCCTTGAGCGTGGATCGGGCGTCCCAGCCGTGAACCAAGTAAAATGGTGTTTCGCCGAGTTGAGTCCCTCGAATTGTTGATTGCGTGTACCAGCTTCTCGGCTATGTCATCCCAGTCGGCTTGCAGCGGATCTTCCACGTACGACCGTACCGTCTGGATCATTGTTTTCACCGATCGTTCTTGTTGGCCGTTAGCTTGTGGCCGGTAGCTCAGCGTCGCTCTCTATCTCGACTGCATCATCTCTGAAAACTTCTGGAACACTTCACTCATGAAGCGAGGATCGCGATCATGCCGAATTAGTGAAGGTGCTCCGAATCGGCGGAACACACATTCTTCAAATACCTTGGCGACTTCGAGTGCCCCTGTCTCGCTCATTGCCTTTGCAATCACAAAACCCGTAAAGTGATCTTGGAACAGCAGTAACGCCGTGTTTCCACGCGTCGTCTTGGGCAGCGGGATTACAAAGTCGAGCGACACGATGTGGAACGGTCGTTCTGACACCAGGTTTCCTGGGGAGTACCCTTGGAGGTGCGGCTTACTCTTGCTCGTGCTGCAATCTTCGCATGACTCCACATGTTTGATGGTGTCTGCATAGAGACCGACCCAGTAGTAGTCGGCGCGAACTCGGTGGTATGTTCTGACCATGCCTTGGTGTCCTCCCTCAAGGGAGTTATGACAGTTCTGCAGGACCTCATCGATCAGCGTCATTGGTACTACTAGCCGGAGCTTCAATTCGTCGTCAGTCGGCTCACCTCTTCCTCTTCGTCGACCTACATAGTATAGTAGCCCGTCTTCACTGAGAACAAAGTGATCGGCCACTTTGCCGGCATTGTACGCTCTTCGCCGAGTCAGCTGGTCGATCTGACCCCTCAGGTATGTTTTCAAGTCGGATCATCTGCACTCTTCATCCTGGGCCTTTGAAATGCGGTTCCGCCTCTCGGCTTGGACTGCTACGGGGTCGACGTCCTGCGCACTCGGCGTCCATCCTGGCTCGGCTGCAGCCTCAGCCGGATCTACTACCCTGAGGACTTCTGGTGCCTGGTATGATACTTCGTATTCGTTTCCTTGGCCCTCTCGTGGCTCTCTAGACGTCTCTCCTGCTCCAGGGGTCTCTTGTGACTCCTCAGCCGAGTTGTCTTCAGCCGAGTTACGTTCCGCCAAGTTTTTTTTTCTCGTTATCTTCAAAGCGAACTCGGCATGCTTGGTTCCGTGTTACCGCCGTAATGTTCGCCGTTGTTTCGTCAGTCTTCGCCGAGTCTCGGTCCTCATACAGCACTTCTTGGATCCTATTGAGCACTTGTAACTCAGCTTTTCGTTCGGCATTCAGAATTGCACGCCCGGCTTTGGCCTCCAGAGCCTCCGTAGCGAGGGCATCGGCTGAGGCGTTGTAAGTTCGTAGAACGTGCAGGTATCGCGTCGAGCTGAGTTGCTTCGTGAGTGTTTTGTGGCGGGCTAGTTCAACCTGTAACGTATCCTTCTTGCAGGCGATCACCCCCATGGATTGCTGGATTGCAAGCTGCGAGTCTCCGACTATAATCAAGTCGGTGATGCCCCGGTCCAATGCTGCCGTGACACCATGGTTCATCCCGGTGTACTCGGCTATGTTGACCGTAGTGGACAAGAGGTGCGCACTCGCAGCAATCTCAATGTCCCAAGTTGGCAGCCGCCACAGAATCCATGAACAGCTGCCGTAACCTCCATTCTTCTCCGTCTTAGCTGAGCCGTCAAAGGATAAGACATGGCCCACGAAGTCACTAGGAACTCGTGCGTAAAGCAGTTCTGGATCCATGCGAACGCTAGCCGAGCCCTTCGAAGGTGGGGCGATATGGGCCAATGACTCATCCAGTCCGACTGATGGCGTGATAGACGCTTGGAGGAGCTGGGCAAAGTCGACGTCTCGCTCCCGGACTCGCTTGATGATCAAGTGATGCGGCGACAGCAACACAGCGAAACTCACTTCTCGGCCGTATAGGGATTTCGAGTTGAAGACCCACTCTAAAGTCGAAAATCGGGTGTAGACGTGAATAGTCTTGCCGACCAGTAGCGTGCAACACACCTTGAGCAATTGCAACAGCGCCAGTACTTCCTTCTCGGCGGGGAGGTAGTTCACCTCATTATCGTTCAGTACCCGACCGCAGAAACGAACTGGGTGAAGTTTGTCATCATGGATCTGCATCAGTGTGCTACTTAAAGCCCACTCGTTGGCGAAAAGCATGACGTGGACGTCTTTCACCGAGTCAAAATGGCGAAGGATCGGAGCCTCTATTACCTTCCGTTTTAACTCGGCGAATGAAGCTTGGGCCGCTGATAGATCTGTGCTTGAACCGAAATCGTCTTCCTTGAGCTGGTATAGTACCGCATCATACACTGCCAGGTTCTGAATGAATCGGCTGTAGTAGTTGAGTGCGCCCAGGAAAGCTTGCATTCCCTTCTTGTTCTTTGGGAACGGGATCTCGGCCAGCTTCTTCGGGTCTGCAGCTATACCCTCTGGGGTGATTACGTGCGATAAGAAGTCCACCTTCGGCTGCACAAAGATGCTTTTTGAAAAGCTCACGCTGATCCTACACTCGGCGAACCGGGTGAGGAGGCGATCCAAGGTCTCCAAACAATCGTCAAAGTCAACTCCACCGAAACAAATATCATCCACGAAAGAACATCATCCAAATACCGGCACATGACTCGACTCGTCGGGTTCTCCTGACGCGAACATGTCTCCGTCTGGTCCGTTAACCAGAGCTTGTACTGGGTCGGAGGTGGTCAACGCTGAGTAGTCGGCCTCGAATTTAGTCAAAACACCCGGTCGTTCAGTCATAGCCGAGTTCCAGGATCGCTGAGCGGTCATAGCGGCTTCAGCCGAGCGCATTCGCTCGGCGAAAGCTGTCCAGCCACCCTTGGGTTGCACGAACCCCCACATCGCGTTATCAATCAGTCGTTGGTAAATCATGGGTGCATTCTTCAGGCCGAACGGCATGCGCAACCACTCAAAGTGTCCTAAAGCGCACACGAAAGCTGAGATCCGCCGAACTCGGCTGGTCATCATCACAGCCCAGAATCCACTCGCCGCGTCGAGAGAACAGAACCACAGGTAACTCTCCAACTCAGTGAGGAGATCATCCACCAGGGGCATAGCGTATTCCAGCGCTACCGTAATCGCGTTGACCATCTTGTAATCGATGCATAATCGGATGTCGATGCCATTTTTCTTGAGCACAATTGCAATAGGCGACGCCCAGGGGCTGTTCGAGAACGCCACCAACCCTGCCTTCAGCAACCCCTTCAACAACTCGTACAACTTCTCGAGGTGCTTGAGAGGCACTCGGCGTGCACGCTGTTTAATTGGAGCGTGGCCTTGGACAACAATGTCGCAAACCACCCCATATGCAGGAGGTGGTAGGGCGTTTCCGCTGGATATCATGATCTTGGCGTGACGTCGGAGCACCTTCACCAGCCTGTTGTATTGCTCAGTCGAGTGGGTCGACAACCGGACGTTGCCTCCTTCATAGTCAAGTACAGTCGATTCGTCGGTCGTCAAATCTGGGAGGAAGGCCAGTTCATGGGCGAAGTCATCCAATTGGATGCGCGTGGGAGTATGTTCCCAGCTGCCCCGCCGCCGAGTTGCATTGTCTTCGTTGCCAAATTCAGTTGACGGGTGTCACCCCTGTCGTCGACCGCGGTAATCTGGTACCCTTCTTCTCGCACCACCTCAGATGCTCGGTCGGGTCTTCGTCCAGCAAATCGTCGTCGATGCTCAGCAGTCCCCACTCGGCCGGTGCTGCCACGGCGCTGGCGGCAGCAGCACTCCTCACTTCAGTTTCTTTGCATAAGGATCGCGCCTCCGACAAAAGGTCTTCCAACTCGGCTATCCGTTGTGTGGCCTGCCGGAGGGAGAGGTCTGCAGGTTCCTAATCCGCCTCGTCTTTACTCGCTGGCTGATTTGTGCCCATAGATTCAGCTATGCCGGGATCCCATCTGTCACCCCTGTCCGGGGTAGTGATCGGGCAGCCATAGCCGAGAGACGGTGCCCCAGGGTCAGCTGACAAACATACCCAGTCATTCGCGTGGGGTTCGGAATCACTCGGTTCACTTCCGTCGGACTCGGCTTCGAGTTCCGATTCGTGTCGTGAGGCCGTCGAACTCGGCTGGTCGTGGTGGAGTTGCTCTGTCTCCGCTTGGAGGCGTTCGAGCCGCTCCCATTGTTCTGCACATGAGAGTTCTCGCTGGTGAGCTCCATCTGCAGCCTCTGGTCGGTGTTGGATGCCCGTCGGTGTCTCATAGCCGGGTCGGTCAACAGCTGCGGGTTGGTGGCTCAGCCACTCAGCATACAGCCGCTGTTCTTTCTTTAGCAAGTCGCGGTCGATCGCCGAGTCGTAGGCTAGCACCTGCCAGTCTCTGTACTTTGTCGAATCCACACGCACGTATCCTTCGGTGAGTGGTAGAACTTCATGGGGAACCCACTGAACCACGGGGAAATGAGCGGGGCAAGACCCCGGTTTTTCGCCCGTGTTGGTCAGCAAGACTCGGCTGGGTCGTCCATTGTGTGTAAACCTCACAGTCGGCACTAGCTTGTTGACTCGTCGAACCCATAATTCATGTGTTGTAGCATCCGGTGGTCGTCGCTGGAGCTTGAACTCGGCTGTGAGCCGACTTGCAACGTCCACGGCCTCCGTCGGCCCCCCGCAGATGGTGTTGCCATACTCGGTGTCCTCGCGCGCACTAGCTGACTTGATCAGGTTAATCTCGATCTCGCCAGGCAACTTAGCTTTCGAGTTGTACAAATCTAACCTGATCCCAGCCGGGATCATGAAATCTGTACCCAGGATCAAATCCACCCCGGCGTGATGATCCATAATCCATACCTCGAACTCGTAGACAATCTCCCAGCTGAGTGTAACTTTCACCATTGCCCGGATGGTTGTCTCGACTTTGGTCTTGCTAATCCCTTGCACATCAATCTTCAGATCGGCGCTCGCCAGCCGCTTCAATCGCAACTTCCTAGCAAACGACTCGGTTACCACTGAGACGTTCGCTCCTGTATCCAGCAGTATCTTTGTCCGCTCGTTGTTGACCGCTCCCATGACCAGAGCACGCATTCGAATCCGGCGGTCAAACTTCCTTGACGACCACCAGCCGAGTCGCTCTCCTGGTAGTAGCTTCAATTTCTTGGATTCGCCGATCGTGACTGCTGATCGTCGGGTCATAACTGCACTCGTTATGGCCTGGGCTGAATCTTCTGCTGACTCGGCTGTCGCATCACTGTCTTCCTCTTTACCGCCGGCCGCGTCTCCACTCGACTCGGCTGGCGTGCTCTTCCTCTCTTCGTTCTCCTCCCCGCTCTGCATATCGTCTTCCTCTCCTTCACTCCCCTCTCCAGGCCGTTCTGCTTCACCGACAAAGGCGAACACATAGTTCGCCTCGATAGCCGTCGGCTCAGCTGACTGTGGCGGCCCACTTTTACCCAACCCAGTCAAAGTTGGCGAGCCGCCTAGTTTAAATCACCGGGCGAGTAGAGGTCTTGGAGGTCAGCCGGGACAAGGGATTTGTCGACCGACGTCTTCACGAACTTGGTGAGTTTCTCGAATCGTTGGAAGAGTTCACAGTTTCCCACGTCGTACACTTGCTTGCAGAACTTGCAGCGTCGCCTGCAGAAGTAAGCGTCATGGCCGTCAGCACCACAAGCGCCGCACGGGCCGTACCGCCGACGTTCACCGGACTCATCGCGACGGGGTGGATATCCCCTAGAATCAGTTCGCCCAGGGGATCGCGGAGCCGAGTTCTGGCGAGCACCGCTCGAGCCTCCCCTGTACGACGGACGTTTCGACTCGGCGGCCGCTCCAGCGTCGATGTAATCCGAGCCTGAGTTGGACGACGACTCGGCTGCGGCATCCCTGTCGCTCCCTTCGCTAAAGGAATCGTAGAAGTTGGTTTCGTGACTGGCGCGACGTTCATCGAGGGCGGCCCTGAGGTCCTCAACGCTGGCATCAGCCAGGGTGACTCGGCGTTCGCGGTCTTCGCCGCGACGTCCACGACGGTCTTCACGTCGGTCGCGTTGATCGTCACGACGCCTTTCCTGGTAGCCATCACTGCGTTTTGACTCGCTGCGTCGGTTTCCATCATCTCGGCGTGACTCCCGAACTCGGCCAGTTGCTGTACGGTCTCGCTGCTTCTTTCTCTTGTCGCCGAGCAGCTTCTGGTTGATGATCTTCTCCACCCGCTGGATATCGCTGAGTCGCTGTCGGTACAGTTGGTCCATCACGGCGTCATCTCCGCAGTGCAGCAAGAAGTGCTCAACGTGGCTTGCAGCTTGAGGACCACCGGCTTCATACTGGATCTTCGCCGCTCGTGCGTACCCGTTCAGCCTCAGGGGGGAGTCGCAAATATGCTCGTTCTCCTTTCGCCGAGCTGAGAAGTAGCGCGTCTGAGCCGTCTGGTCATACTGCGAACAGTAGTAGTCCAAGAACGCCGAGCTGAGCAGACTCCACTTCAGCTGAGTCTTCTTCGGGAGTTGTCGGAACCAGCTCTTGGCTGCCTTCCCTAGGCTGAGAGAAAACGGTTCGCACCACGAGTCGTTGGGCATGCGAGTGCCCTTCATCTCGTAGATGAACCGCTTCAGCCACTGCAGCGAATCTTCGGACCGGTTGCGTTTCCCTTCGAACGCCGTGATCTTGTCCAGGGGTGCGTGAGTACGCACTTCAAGGACGTTCGAGCGGCTCCTATCCGGATCCTCCAGACTCAGCTGCTGGATGTAATGCTTCGGAGACTCGTACGGATCGGCTTTGGCTTCCCACGCATCATATTCATCGTCGGACTCGGCTGCGCCACCCAAGTCGCGGGACTCGTTGAACCGGGTTGCTCCACGGGGTGGTGACTGCATGTCCGTATCTCCAAAGTAGGGAGCACCTCCAGAGACGCGGGATGTTCTCGGCCACGGTTGACGTCTGGAGTTTTCGGAAGCGGGATTCGACTCGGGTCGACTGCCATGACTGCGGACTCGGCTAATGGTCTTGGGGCCTCGGCCGCTCCGTCCGCCGAGTTCGTGGACTCGGCTAGGCGCGATATCCTGGGTCTGGCGACATCGGGTATGCGTTCAAGACCGAATGCTTCTCTTAGCTTTCGCTTCCACTGCATGATTTCGTTCCCCGCAGACTTGAGCGTCCATTCCTTCTGGTCCTGTCGACTCGGCGATCCCACGCACCGGTAGCCCATGGCTCGGAGGAAGGTCGACGTTTCATAGCACAACTCGTTCATAGTCGTGCTACTCACCGGGTGAGTTAAATCGGGGCCCAGCACTGGCCACTTGGCTTGCGCCATCGCCCTCGGCCCGAACTTCGACATCCATCCTCCGCTTGCCTTCATCTCTTCGCCTAGTCTGGCCAACACTTTGTTGGCGCTCGGCGTGTCGGCGTTCCTCGTGGCACGAGGGACCAATGGCGGGCGCTGGCTTGGTACCACATCTTGTTCGTCATCGCCATCATCCTCGCCGAACTCGGCTACGAGACTGCGCTCCACAGGGCGCGGTGTTCCCATCTTGGTCACTTGGAGTGACATTTCTTCCGCATCGTCCTCTTCATTCATCTCGGACAAGAATTCCTCCTCGTCTTCGCTCTCGTCCTCCTTCTCTTCACCTCCATCTTCACTCACTTGGCCTTGGTCGTCGACGTCTTCGAACTGGACTCTCGGCGTGTCATCTGGCGTCACGATCGCCGCCGCCACACTCGCCGAGTCCGATCTCGACGGGGTCGGGCCCCTGGCTCTTCCAGCCGGGCTGACGCTCCTCGAGGACGATCCCTTGGCCATCTTCTCTCTCTTCTTGCTCTTAACTTGAACTTGGTTAGCTGGTACCTAACAAAAACAAGCTCACCCCTGTTCCCGGGTCGCGGCACCAGTTGTGGTATTGCAAAACACACAAATCGTCAAATGTGGGTCCTAACAACAAACCAACAACAATAGCCGAGCTAGTCGGCTGAGTTGGCCTGCGCGGGGTCTCTTTCGGGTCCCCAACGGTCCGGCCCAGCCGGGACAGTAGGTGTCTTGTCTTCGCCGAGTTCCAACCAACCGGTTCAACTCTCCAGAGACTCGCCTGAGCCGGGCAGTCTCTGTTCACAAAACCCGTGCCGTCCACCAAAGGATGGAACAGTCACGGGCCGCCGAGTGCAAAGGCAGCTCAGCTGAAAGGTTACGGTGCCCTGGGACTTACAGGCCCACCGGCTCGCCGAGTTTGGCGAGACTTTCTCTTCGCGCTTGGCGAGACTGCCCCTCCCGGGCCTACGTTATCTCTTGGCGCTACCTGTTGGTACCCTACAAGCTATGCCTCTCAGGTACCAACGGCAGACATACCCCGGCCCTATGCAGGGACTTGCCGAAGAAGTGTACACGTGTCTTGGACTAGGAAAATTCTGCTCTGTTTGTTTGTTATATCTTTCGGGCGCCCTGAAGGGGCGCCTCTACTGTTCCTGAGTTCCTATACAAATCCCTAATGAAGTGGAGTGGTTTCGGATCTCGGCCGACCCTTCGCCGAGTTCGGCGACCTCTCACCCCAGTCGGTCCGGATACCGCGTTTATCCGGATCTGCGAGCTCGGCTGGTCCGGATATTGAGTTATCCGGCTGGTACTATGTACCCTCCAGCCGAGTTGCCACCGTAGACTTGTTATCCTAAGCTGCTTTGGTACCTTGTACCAGTGTGTGCCACAAAACTTGACGTTTCCTACACCACAGAGGCATGCTTAGTGTGACGAAGCGAGGGACGGTGGAGCTGCGCACCGTGGTGGATGGCAGCGAGAGCCGCGTCGACTTGACGAACGTGTACTACAGCAAGGGAGTGATTAATAACATCATAAGCTACGCTCGCTGGAAGAAAAGGGGGTGTACCATACGAGGCTGAACAAGAAGAGCTGCGTCATGCGAGAGTCGGACGAACGGCGCATCTTTGAGGTGCGACGCGCCAACGGTGTACTGCTGGTGGACATTCTCGGTGGGTGTGGCAAACAGGAGCGCGTAAATGCAGTGATGGCAGCGGTCGAGAGCCGCGGCATCAGCGCCGATGCGGTGACCGAGTGCACGCTGCTCGAGCTGCACAATCGCCTTGGCTATCTCGTAAATGCAGTGATGGCAGCGGTCGAGAGCCGCAGCATCAGCGCCGATGCGGTGACCGAGTGCCCGCTGCTCGAGCTGCACAATCGCCTTGGCCATCTCGCGTTCGACACACTGGAGCGCATGGCGGACGCGCCGGGCTCGGGCGTCAAGCTGACCAGCCGAGTCAGGCTGAACTGCCTCATTTGTGCACAGGACAAGCAGCACAAGGTGAACCAGTCCAAGAAGGACACGGGCCAGAACGCCCCGGTGGACAAGATCGGTGGTGTGATATGCAGCGACATCAAGGGGCCGATGACCCCGAGAGACAGACACGGAAACCGCTACATGATCAACTTCGTGGACCACAGCTCAAACTATGTGAGAGCGTTCCTAGCTAAGAACAAGGTTGAAGCAACGAAGAAGTTCGAGCACTTCGTGGTCTTCTTCGAGAAGGAGTACAACTGCCGCATACACGTGCTGCGCACCGACGGCGGGGGCGAGTACATGAACGTCGAGGACTTCTGTCGGGCGACCGGCGTGCGTCGGCATGTGAGTGAAGCAAACAACCAGGCCTCGAACGGTAAAGCGGAGCGGATGCACAGGACAATCCTGAACATGGCCCGCTGCATGCTATTTGCGAGCGGGCTGCCGTTGAAGTTCTGGGGGTACGCGGTCGAGTACGCCGCGTACGTGCTCAACCGCAGTGCGTGCAGCGCCAACACCAGACGGATGTCGCCCATTGAGGTTCTGACGGGCAAGTGCCCGGACATGGCGGGCATCGTGACCTTCGGCAGCCCGTGCACGGTGAACCGAGACCCAGGCAAGAGGGCCTGGCAGCCAAGGGCCGAGGTGGGCATGATCGTCGAAAAGAACGACGAGACCAAGGGCTTCAAGGTGTACATCCCCAAGGACATGGTCGTGGTGACGACGCAGCACATCGAGAACGTCGAGACGCTCGACACCAAACAGAATGTGCAGCTGCAGGCGCAGCTGATGAGGGAGGACCCCGAGCTGTGGCGCTCAATCGAGGAGCGCGAGGAGGCCACGCAGCAGAAGGAGAAGGCCCCCAAAAAGAAGAAGAAGCAGGTCAAGAGCAAGAAGAATAAAAAGAAGGCACACGGGACGGATGACGTCGGTGAAAACGCTGAAGGGGACCAAGGGTCAGAAGGAGCTGGGGAGCAGCTCGCCCCGACGGCGGCCAGCGCTGCTCCAGCAGCGAGAATGCAGACGCGGCACATGGGCGCCAAGCACGTGCCGGTTCAAGTGGTGCATGCCGTCGTCACGCCCGATCCGAGGAACTATCGAGAGGCGATGCGGGACGCGCGTGCAAACAAGTGGAAGGAGGCTATTAAGGTTGAATTCGTGGCGCTCGAGAGCAACAACACCTGGGAGGTGGTAGCGAGGCCTCGGAACAGCAAACTGCTGCACACGAAGTGGGTCTTCAAGACCAAGACGCATGCTGACGGCACGGTAGAGCGTTACAAGGGCAGGCTTGTGGTATGCGGAAATGAACAGGAGTATGGGATCGATTACATCGTGAATTTTTCAGCCGTGTTGGACATGACCACCGGCAAGTTGATCTTTGTGATGGCGCACGTCTGGAGAGTGCCGGCGCGCCACGGTGATGTGCCAAGTGCCTACGTCAAGGCTGGCAAGGAGGAAGGGTTGGAGATCTACCTCTACATTCCGGACGGGATGGAGATCCCCGACGAATTGCTCGCTCTGCTTGGGGTGAAGCACAAGGGCCAACTTGCGTTTCGTTTGATCAAGAGTCTGTACGGCCTTAAGCAGGCTGGCCGGTTATAGAACAGGTTTCTTCACAAGATCTTGGTGAAGCTCGGGTTCTGCCAGTGCTACACGGGCGGTTGTTTGTACTACAAGCGCGACGCGGGTGGTGTGACGCTTGTTGGGGTCTACGTCGACGACCTGCTGGTCACGGGTACGAGCAACGCTCGCGTGGACGCGTTCTTCGAGGACATGGCTGTGTTGGAGCTCAAGGGCTTGGGGGTCGTCTCGAAGTTCCTGGGCATCGGGTTCGAGTACGACAAGGACAAGGGATGGCTGCTCGAGCAGCGCCAAGTGATCCTGGGGATGCTGGACAAGTTCGGGCTGAGCGAGGTGTCGGCAGTGCGGGTGCCTATTGGTGGCGAGCTCGAGAATGATGTCGATGGAGAGCTACTACCGAATGACGGGGCAGGTAGCCCTCAGAGGCCGACAGTGAAGACCTTCCAGTCCTTGGTCGGCAGTCTGTTGTGGATCGCCCGGTGCACTAGGCCGGACATTGCCTATGCTGTGCATCGGGTGACGAGGCGCACGCACGAGCCTCGTGTGAGTGATTGGCGTCTGGCTAAGAAGATTGCGCGCTACTTGAAGGGGACGGTGGACACTAAGTTCGCCATGCACGCGCCCAGGGGGGGCATGAGCGAGGACACTATAGTGGTGGAAGGGTACAGCGACGCCGACTTCGCCGGCGACCGCGTGGACCGCAAGTCGGTGAGCGGCGGTGTGCTGATGGTCTGTGGCATGGTGGTCGGATGGATCTGCAAGAAGCAGAGCAGCGTGGCCTTGTCGACCATGGAGGCGGAGTTCGTGGCAGATTCGCAGGTGACGGCCGAAATGTTAGGCATCGTCGAGCTGCTGAGCGAGATAGGGATCAAGGTGAAGGTGCCGTACAAGTTGCACGTGGACACATCAAGAAGATAGAAGGCGAAGACACGTCCGGGCGCGCGAAACACATCGATATAAGATTCAAGTTTATCAAGGACTTGTCCAGGAACGAGGGTCTGAACGTCAGCTACTGCGAATCGAAGTTGATGCGCGCGGACATCTTGACGAAGACCCTGCCGGCACCGAGGCTCGAGGAACTTCGGGTGCTCGTCATGCTCACGACGTGACCACGCGAGAAGGAGTGTTGGAACTCGCAGTCGTTGCGTGCGACGGTATGGGCGGTTGCGGACGTTTGCGGGCGTGAGTGGTCGCAGGCATAGTGGTTACCAAGGGTTATAGGGCGGCGCGGTGGTTGCGAGGCGCGGCCCTCCGCACATGAGTAGGAAACAGGTTAGATAATGCATCAGTTCTTCATTTCCCAGCTCCAGCTCACTTACCGTGGTTTAACAACTGGGGTGATTTCCGCGCAAAAATTTGACACGCAAGAAACTTCTATAATTAATGCCCCCACCAGAAATCACATGCCGTCTCGGGGCGAAATCGCATGCGATTTCTGGGGCACTTTTGCTATTCTTACACCCCCTATTATTATTATAGGATAGACAGCACGGTACATGTAAACGTCGAGTACTGTACTGTACGTTTAGCCGGTATACCTCCAGTTGCAGTGACTCGAGCGCTACGAAGAAGGTGGTGCAGTCCGCGACGATCTGCGTGCTACCCGATGTCATCTGCAACAGTAAGTACGGGTTGGACCGATTCACCCTCCAGCTCGTAGTCTTCAAGTTGGATGTCGGTGACGATGATTTCATGCACTGCTCTACTTCTCGTTGAGCTTACGGTAGGCGAAGTGTGGAATTAGCAACTGGTATATGTGTTTTGAGAAGAAAATAGTATATCACGGAGGCCGGAGCCCGGGCTCTCCTCTCCAAAGGGAGCCCGAATTTGGCTCCGTTTCAAACCGGGGATTCCAGATTTAGGCTACTCGATATAGCACAAGCCTTGCTGCTATTGGCTAAAAAGGCAGCTTATTAAACCCTGGCGAGACCAATTTTGTTGAGCGCTAAATCAGTGGAGCCCGTTTCAAGGACTCCCAATGAGTCCAAGCGCGAAGGAAAGTTCCAGAGGAGCGAAGCTCAAGCTTGTGAAAGCCGGGAAACTCTCTGCTCCATGAGCAAACAATCTCAACCGTTCAAGATCTGCGTCCTTGAAGATCGAGGTTGCCTTTCGACGGCGTGGGTGCCGCCGAGACGAGTTGGCCCAGAGATGCCTCACGCGGGCACGCGCCCCCTGCGTCGCGTGCAAGCATTGCACGGTAGCATCGCTGTTAACCCTTTTAAGTTAAACGTTAAAATTTAACGTTGCCTTATAGGGAGTTCCCGAGTCTTCGGGATCTGCTAGTGCATTACACATACACTTCTCCAATCCCAAGCAAAATTCGCGTGACATCGTCTCTGTATCGGGCATTCGGCACTTCCACTTGCTTTCCTGCCGATTTGACATTCCGATGTGGCGGCAACGCTCACTTTGCCTTCCGACCTCCACACCAGCAGTTCTGGGGCGGATTCCATGTCCTCCACCGCTCATGACCGACGTCGGAAGAGCAGCATCCCGTTTTCGCGAGAATTCCTGCTCAGCAAAGGACCGATGGCGTCCGCCGCCAAGTCGCACAAAGCCTCGAGCAACGCTCACCCGCTGACCAAGTTTTCCACCTCGCTCATGTTCGGCATCGTCAACTCCATCCGAGCCATCCCCACCATGTACGGATACGCCGCCATCGTCTTCGGTCACTCGGCCTTCGACCACCACATGCCCGCGCTCTCCAAGCTCGTCATCTTCTCCAGCGCCATCCACCAGCTCATGTTCACACTCATGAGCTCACTGCCCTTCGCCATCGGCCAGGTGCAAAACGTCGGGATCATTTTCCTCAGCGTCATGGCCACGTCCATCTGCAACGCGCTCGAAGAGGACGACAGTGTCACAGTTGAAGCCATGATCGCCACCACCATCGTCACCATCGGGGTCGCCACAGTCTCACTCGGCATCTGTCTCGTAGTCATGGGTCGCTTCAAGCTCGCCGCGCTGGCCTCGTACCTGCCGATGCCCGTCATTGGAGGGTACTTGGCCTACACCGGCATCTTCTGTCTCTTTGCAGGCTTCGCACTCAGCACAGGGACCGTGATCAACGACTTGTCTTCAATGGTGAACGCACTAGGCGACGGGCACAACATTTTGCTGTGTCTACCGGGATTTTGGGGCGGCGTGGTGCTACTCGCCATCTCTCGAAACATCAAGAACCCGGTCGCGCTGTCGATAGCGATCGTGGTCATGCCGACGGTCTTTTTCCTCGTGCTGGCGGCAGGCAGCATTTCACTCGAGGACGCGCGTAAGGACGGCTGGGTCGATCCTCTGGAGAAATCCGCCTCGATCACGGACATCGTCGCTCTGTACGACTCCACGCTGGTCCACTGGGACCAGATCCCCCGGCAGATTGTCACGTGGCTCGGCATGGTCTTCATCGTGGCTTTCTCGTCCAGTCTAGACGTCGTCGCTATTGAGATCGACATTGGCAAGAAGCTCAACATCAACCACGAGCTTAAGACCGTTGGCTGGTCCAACATCGTCAGTGGGCTGTTCGGAGGCTACACGGGCTCGTACAACTTGGAGCAGACCATCTTCACCTGCCGCTCCCAGACCAACTCACGTATCGTGGGTGTGTGCGTTATTCTGGCCGAGATCGCCATCGTCGTCGTCCCGGCGTCGATCATGAGCTACGTGCCGAGGTTCTTCATGGCCTCCACGCTCGTGTTCGTGGCGTTAGACCTCATGCTCGAGTGGCTCGTCCTGTCGTATCGTAAGATGTACCTGCGCGAGTGCGCGGTGGTGTGGCTATCTTTCGTCGCTATCAACTTCTTCGCGCTGGAGCTCGGTATCGTGATTGGCGTGGGCATAGCCGCTCTCAACTTCATGGTGAGCTTCGTCCAAGTGCTTGTCATGAAGCGCCGGCCGTATTCCCCGGGGGTTGCACCAAACTTCGCGGAGAGTGTCGTGAGTCTCCGTCCTCGTTTTTCAGCTGCGGTGCCAAACTTCGGGGAAAGCGTCGGCGTCCGACCTCGACCGTCGTTGACAGCGCGGAACCTCGCGCAGAGCACCGTGTTCAGCATGAAGCACGGCTCCGTCGCGCACATTGAGTTTACCGGGTACCTCTTCTTCGGCTCAGCAGTCCAAATCCTGGTCGGAGTCCAGAAGTCGGTCTTCGTCCACAAGCAGAAGCAGCCAGGGGACAGCGACGATGAGAGAGGGACGCAGCGCGAGTCGAGCTTCCTTCCCGTTCGCAGGTCTGGCGGATATGCCCTTGAGTGCCTGGATGGAACGCCCGCTCCGGACGAAAGCGTTCAGCCGACCGAGTTCGTCATCATGGACTTTGCCCGCGTCTCTGGAATGGACGCGACTGCAGCTCGCAGTGCCTTCCTGATCCTGCAAAACTACTGCAGAATCCGAGGCATCAATGTCGTCTTCGCGAACGCCACCTCAGACGTCCGCGGTTTGCTTATCAAGAACAACGTCGCGGGCGAGAGCAGCTTCTTCGCCACTGCCGACTCAGCTCTCGAGGTTTGGGCGAAGCAATCGAGCCCCGAGGAAAACGAACCCGCTCAGACGCAACGTCGGGGCTACTCGAACGAGCCTATCAGTCTGCTGCTGCACCGCTACTTGGGCGAGCCCGACAACTCGCAACTGCTCCGGGGTGCCGACCATTTCTTCCGGAGGATGGAGGTCCCCGCCGGCCACGAGTTCTACCACGTGGCGCAGGCCTCCGACTCCTTCTACTTCCTCGCTCGCGGCAGTGTCACGCTGCTCGTGAACGAGGACGGCAGCATCGCGCCCAACCAGCCTCTGTCCCAGCTGCAGACTGTACTGCCGGGCTCCATGTTCGGCGAAGTGCTTTTCCTGAGCCAGCAAAGCCGCCAGAGTGCGGCCGTCGCTGCCGAGTCGTGCACCGTCTTCGAAATGAGTCGCGAGCAGTTCGACGCAGGGATCCTCAAAAATAAATACCGGAAACAGTATATTTTTATTGTCCAGAACAATTATTTATTTTGTGACCATTTTGGTCTGCTTACATAATTTATGTTACCTACTTTGAAAATATGATACTTAATTTTTGAAGTAACCACGACCAACCAAAGGGATCGCTGTGAGCTCTCGAAGCTTATCACACCCTCGAGGTCCTGCATGCCTTGATGCTCACTTCCAAACTTTCACTGAAGCCCCCACGCACCAAGCCCACGCCATGTCCGCCAACCTCGTCGCCGCAACCCCGCCCCGTCAGCCCTTCTCGCCAAGGCAGATCGCTGAGTTCTTCTTCAAGCCTTGGCTTGATGAAGAAGGCGAGCTGACGGGGTACCATGCTTGCAAGGCATGTGGGAAGCGCCGCAAGCACCAGCCCAGGAGCGGCTACACCAACTTGGTGTCGCACGTTCGCTCGGCGCACCCAAGTTTTGAGAGCGAGATGCGAGATGCATCTGCGGCGGCGACCGGCACGCTTGTGCCGTGGGTCAGCCAAAAGGCATCCAACCGCTACTCGTGGATGAAATGGGTCGTCATGGGCAATTTGCCCCTCTCGTTTTGCGAATCAACGGAGACGCGTCAGTAAGTACCCATTTCATTTTTCGTATTGCCACTTCATGCTTTTCAAATTATAATCTAACCATGTGTACTGTTATATGCTAGATACTCGAAGTTGGCGACTGTAAGTGTTAATACACTGGTCTCCAATATGGAAGGTGTGACGAAAGCAGTGGAGAAATCCATCGGCGAAGAGATGCCCGAAGACTTCGGCATCATGCTCGACGGCTGGAGCCATGGCACGGAACACTACCTGGCCGTCTATGGATGCTACAACACTCCGAGCGGACCTCGGTACCCCCTGTTGTCCATGGCTCCAGTGATGCAGGAGCCCGACGACAAAATGAATGCTGACGGCCACATGCGGGCGATCATGCGTTTCCTGCCATTTTTTGGCAAGACCATCGACCAGTGCAAGTTCCTAGTCGGCGACAACTGCGCAGTCAACAAGCGGCTCGCAAACTTGATGAAGGTGCCGCTGGTTGGCTGCGGAAGTCACCGACTGAACCTTGCGGTACGTGATTTCCTTGCCCCCTACGAGACCGCCCTTGAAGAAGTCCAGCAGCTGATGCGCAAGCTGCGCACTCTGAATCAAGCTTCAAAGTTGAGGTTGGTACTATTTATTTTGGGTGTCACTAATTTAACTTGATATTTGTATCGGACTAAATTATGTGATACTCTATTTGTACTAGTATGAAGACTTCTCTCCTGCCGGTTCTCCGCCAGGATACGCGCTGGTACTCAACGTACACGATGCTGGAGCGTTACTTCCGTCTGAGAGAGTTTCTCTCGGCTGACGATGATGACGTGGCAGACTTGTTGCCTTCAAGGTCAACGCACCGCAAACTTGAAGATCTGCTGTCCAAGTTGGGGTGCATCGATTCAATCTCCAAAAAATTGCAAGCTGATGGACTTACGCTTCTGGACGCCCGCGACTTGTTCGACGGCCTGTTGGAGATAAGGCCTTCCATGGGCAAGTATTTGGGTACGTGCATGCTTGGGTGTATATAAGCTTGAATCACTTAAGCTAACTATTATTTTTCTTTTGTGTACTACCATAGCTCCTCGAGCTGCCATTATGCACTCACCACTCTTTGAAGCAGCCGTGATCAAGGTGTTGGCCGGGAAGGCCGCTTCCTTAACGGCGGAGGAGGCTGAGGAGCTAAAGCCATTCCGAGTGGAGAACGAGGCTCCAGGTAGCTCCGCCGAGGTGACGGCCGCTGCCAAGGAAGGCTTTGCGGACCGGATTCTCAAGCGCCGCAAGACTGCGACTGAGCCGACCACGTACAAGCTCCTGTCGGCCATCCCCCCAACATCGAATACGGTCGAGAGGCTGTTCAGCGTCGCGCGCGCAGTGCTGCGCCACGAACGCCACCGACTGTCTCCGATGACGCTGGAAATGATCCTATTTCTAAAGGTTAATGGGGGCTTTTGGAACGTTGCCACAGTAGATGCATGTCTCTAGGTAAACACGATTACAGTATTTTACTGTTCGTTCGCTTGCGCTTTCAGTTATTTATTTGCATATCACGAACGCCCTGATCAAATATTTATTCGAAGACACAATGGCCAGTTCGATTGTATTGTATTTTGAGGATCCCTGGTTCGACGCCATGAAAGTAGAGGCCCCCGCACTGTCCGTCAACTTCCTCGACGTGGTGGTGCAGTCCATTCTCAAGTAAACGGCCATCGGTAAGCCGTCCTCCACCGTCCTCCAGACGGTACCCAATAAATATAAAAGCGATTTGCTTATCGGAAACGAGCAGTCCATGGCTTGCTTGTTTTTAGGGGGCAAAGAGCTCACTTGACAGCATCAACTACACCGGTGGTCGGCTGTCAAGCGCCGTCAATGATTGACTCAATCGTGGCCCAAAAAAAGCGAGGTTGAAACCGGTTTTACCGCACAAGGCGAAATAATAATAGAGGGCAAATTATATTTCATCATATCGGCAGTATACCGGTTTTACTGCCGGAATTGGGTACCGGCATTTTGATGATAAGCCTGAGTCAGCGAGCGCGGCCTGAAGAGCACGTGAGGGACCCGGGCATGCGCGGTGGGGGGGGTTCCCGGGCATGCGCGGTGGGGGGGGTTCCAGTAAAGCTAAGTAAGGCTGATTCTCGTAGTGCGAGGTTGGCGAGAGGCCGATTCGGCTTTAAGTTTGTTTTTGATGGTTAACGACACATCCAGTTATGAGCCGCTCGCGTGGCCCAATGGATACGGCGCTGCCCTCCTAAGGCAGAGATTGCGGGTTCAAGTCCCGCCGTGAGTATTTTCCCATTCTGCGCCGCAGCGCAGCGCAGCGGCTGCTGTCGTGTTTGGGATACTCCCACTTAGTCCGCATGCAGAGCGGCCGAATGTAGGCCACCCGCCGATCCGTTGCCCCCACTGCAGCTGACTCTGTTGCTACTGCTGTGTTGTGTTGAGCGCAGGGTGGTCGTCAGCTCGGAGATCGCGCAGGGAGGCTTCTCCTTCGTGTACAGGGCCAGAGACACCGACACGGGCGAACCCTTCGCGCTCAAGAAGATTCTGTGCCAGACGGACGAGCAGGTGCAGCTGGCCAAGGCCGAGATCCAAGCGCACAAGGCCTTCGCGCACCCGAACATCATGCCGCTCAACGACTACGCGGTGGTGTCCTCTGGCCCAGAGACCTTCGAGTACTATCTGCTGTTCCCGTTCATGGAGGTGCGTGCTAGTGGGCAGTTGTCGCCTTCAAGTGGCACACGAGAGGACTGACCAGCTTCCTGCTGCTGCGGCGAACAGAACGGAACGCTGCGCGAGATGATCAACACTGCAATCAGGTATGGGTGACCGTCGCTGCGTCTTGCAGCCGCGTTGGGTCTGGTACTAAAGGTTAGCTAAACCGATTGCTATACGCACAGTCAAGACATGCGGATCCCGGAAGCGCAGATTCTAGACATGTTCCTTCAGATTTGTCAGATTTGTCGGGCGGTAGCGGAGCTTCATTCCAAGTCGCCACCCCTCGCACACCGTGATATTAAGGTAAGGGGTGCGTACAGGGCCATGTTCCTGTGGGTAACTTGCTTACGGAGGTTTGTCTGTTTCAGCCGGAGAATGTCATGTTGTCGGACGAGGGTGAGCCGCTGCTGACGGACTTTGGATCCGTCACCACGGCTGTCGTCACTATCTCAAAGCGCTCCGATGCTCTGATGCTTCAAGAGCGAGCTGCACAACACAGCTCAATGGCGTATCGTGCGCCAGGTGAGTAACTGGTGCTTGCAGCATGGAATCTGACGTCCAAGTCCGACTGACTTTAGAATGGCTTCCACAGAGCTCTACGATGTGCCGGACAACACGCACATTTCGAGCGCCACGGACGTCTGGTCACTGGGCTGCTTGCTGTACGCCATGGCGTTCGGGTACTCGCCGTTCGAGTGCTCCTTCTACGACTCGGGCGTCGTGCGCGTCGTCGAGTGCACATACCTGGCGGTTATCGGACCGATCAAGTTTCCGAAGAACTGCTCGTACTCGCCAAGGTTTAGCGACATGATTCGGTGCGTACATGTGTGCGCAATGCTGCGTCGTGGTGTGAGGCTAATGCTCGTGATGCTGCAGGTGGATTTTGACCCAAGACGCCACGGCGCGACGTCCGTATTTGACGTCATTGAACGGTTGCACGGCTTGGGCCAGTGATTGCCGTGAAGGTGTGCCGTTCTGGGGATCGGAATGCGGACGCCATACCTGGAAAAAGACTGTAAAGACTGTGTCTTCAATGCGTTTGGGTGGCTTGAGATGCAGCATCACTGCAGCATTCATCTGTCTGCAGCCCCGCTACCAAAACAAGTACCTTGTTCTTGCGAATCTCTTTGCCCGCCGGACGCTTGTCTTTCCCGAAGTTGTAGTGCCTTTAAGCTCATTTCATCAAGCTCTAGCTCCGTAGGCTGTACCGATTGATGCCATTTCTCATCTCTTCCTCCTCCATCGAAATACTTGTCGAAAATATCGCAAGCGTCCGCGACATTCCCTATAATCTCGGTATTCAGTTCCGCATTTCTTGTAATAGCGGACTCTCCGAAGTTGCCGCTACCGCTCCAACAATACGAATTGTCCACGCACACCATCTTGATGTGCATACTGTACGACCTCAGGTGTTTAACTGCAGCGCCCGCCCTAGCCAACATCACGATGGCTTCCAGCGTGTCCGCACTCGAATAACAGAACCTTCTGTCATAGAGGATGCGAACTTCAACTGCGGTATTTGCCATGAGAGCCAGCAAAGCTCCAACTAAAGGCTTGTAGGTCAGCACGTACGCTCCAACCCGCACCACACTGCGGGAATTAAACCGTATTTGGTGGACCAGGTCAGTCATGTCTTCGAAGCAGGGGTCCGAGTATCGGACAGAGGGGGTCTCTGCGAGAAGTCGTACGGAAGGAAGCAAGCGTTGAAACGAGGAACGCTTGATCTCCGGGCCACCATCCGCATTGACTGTCCGGAGTAGATCCGCTTGCGTCATTTCAGTCGAGGCTGCGTCGGAGATGAGGCTGGAGATCCTCGGTAGTATCGCCTCCGGCTGGAGGTGGGGCTTTCGTTTGCGACCTGACACCTTCGCAGGCGCATCCAGCCTCCGAGGGACGTTGCGGACCGCGGTCTCGCTCCAATGCGCGCCGCAAATGTCGAGAGAATGTTCCGACACTTGTAGTTATACGTCATACGCTTCCGCTTGGGATCGTACAGGGGGCGGTTTCGTATCGCGTCCCATAGCAATGAGACGTGGGCCTCAGGCATGGGATGAGTCATCGTGCGCGCTTGCGTTGTCGTTGTGTATATTGTATGTATATTGTATACGAATAGTATACTTACAATGTATAGAAGCCGGATAGGTTATAGCTTAAGGAAATCCTCAAATCCTCAAACTCGTGTTGCGGGCTGGTTAGACTTGACTTTTGTATTGATTGCCCACAACACGCGTGCGTGTACCGGTACAGTGCGCGCCGAAATTATAGCACCTGAAAAATGGTTTTCAAGAACCGCCACTTGAGCTTTTGCAGCAAACTGGGCGTCTTGGACACGGCTTAAAGCAATAGAAAACGCATGCAGCAAGCAGAATAGAGAAAGCTAGTGCGGTTCAGGAGCAATCGCAAAAAAACCAAATTTGGGTCGGGTCAAAATTATAGCCGCACTATGAAGACCTGCATTCAAATTACTCTAGAAACTCGTCTTGACACCTTTCAGCAACCGCGTTGCTTCCAACCTTTTCGACATGTTTCGTACTAACTTATTAGTGTAAGCCGGATCAATTCGAGGCCATTCGCACTTGATCTGGGCGATAAAATCGGAGGGTTTGTCAAATTAGCGACTATTTGCATACACTCGGTGAGCTAGAAAGCCGACACGTTCTCTATGATGTTGAGTTCGGTGCTTTTAATCGGCCACGACTGCGTCGTAATGTTTTCAGCAGCTAGAAAGACCTCAATGAGCTTCGATGAATGTATAGAGGTGTTATTTTATTGGAAAATCGCGGTCAAATTACCGAACTTTGACTGCGGTTCTCTTATAAAAGGAAGTAACATCTTGAACAACGGCCTAGGCTACTTGATAGAGTTTCTAGAGTAATTTGAATGCAGGTCTTCATAGTGCGGCTATAATTTTGACCCGACCCAAATTTGGTTTTTTTGCGATTGCTCCTGAACCGCGCTAGCTTTCTCTATTCTGCTTGCTGCATGGGGTTTCCATCGCTTTAAGCCGTCTCTTAGACGCTCACTTAGTTGTAAAAGCACAAGTGGCGGCACTAGAAAACGAATTTTCAGGTGCGGCTATAATTTCGGCGCGCACTGTAATAATAATAAATAAAAGCCATTTTTTCACTTTTGTTTTGGAAAAAAAGTGGGCAAAAACACAAAAAAACCAATTTCAAAAAAACCAAAAACCCGGGAAATTGCAATTTTTGCAAGCCTGGCAAACCAGGTAACTAGGTAGCAGTTCTCAGGAAAATTGATCACCATCAAGCTCAAGCTCAAGCTCGACCTGCCGCCGCGATGGCCATGTACGAGGTGCAGGAGCCGTGCTACTACTCGGTGCTGGACGTGGACGTCGACGCAAGGTCCTGCTCTATCTATCCATGCGTCCCCCCCCCTGTATCTCACGTCCATTGTATTGTGTGTTTGCCTTCCTGCAGTCCGTCCGTGATCGTCAAGGCGTACCGCTCCATGGCGCTCAAGTACCACCCAGACAAGAACCCGGACGCGGAGCCCGAGCAGTTCCAAGCCATCACCGAGGCCTACGAGGTGCTGTCGGACCCGGAGAAGCGGCGGCTGTACGACCACTACGGCCCTTCCCTCAAGCCGCGGCTGGGCGAGACCTTCGCCCAGTTGGCGCCGCTGCTGCTGTCCTTCGCCACGGGCCTCATCGGCTCCAGCGCCCGCACGTACAGCGGCGCCTTCAGCATGCGAGTCATGTTCGGCTGGGAGCTGTGTCTCATGGGCGTCGCCGGCATGTACTACTGCTACCAGCCGGCCAGTGCCCAGACCAGCGCCAAGCCCCAGGTGAAGCCCAAGAGAGAGGTGGTGTCCGTGTCGGACTACGTGACCATCACGTCCATGGGGCTGCTCATGGGAAACTTCACAGGCTGGGCAGCCACGTCCGTCGTCGTGTTCTGCAAGGCGGTTGTGCTTGGAAGTTAGGGCGAGTGGGGGAACTGGTGAGTGATCCTATGTGTGGTGCAGACAAGTATAAAGGACGGGGCTGTTTGTTGTTTTTGCAGAGGGGTAATGAAGCGGCGACTCTGCTACATGTAGATGTTAAGCTCACAAGAGCAAATGTGGTGACCTGTGTAGCTGCTTGTTTTCGTATTCTAACAGCAATTCGGCTCGAAGGTTATGCCACGGGTGTTGGTGTACCGTGAATCCGGCAATGAACGTTTGGTCTGTAGTTGCTGATTGCACCGGTCAAGCTGGGTTGGGTGTGGTGCTGCGGCGATGATATACGTCTCATAGTATTCTCGCAAGGACCAATTGGCTGGTATGGTGGCTGAGTTGTGCCGAATGGGAAGCAGAGCTGGCTGAGCCATTTTCACTGGTTGGGGCTGGAAAGGCTTGCTGTGTGTATCCCTCGACGTTTTTGATGTCGTATCAAGCCGCGATTGGGCGCCTGGATGGATGATCATCGCGTGCACAGGCGTCCCCACAGCGGCCGCGATAGCTTCCATCCACCTTTGACGCTCGAAAGCGCTGGAAAGACGCAGACACAGGCGCTTGCCTCTCATCCCGTACAGCAGTTTGATCGTGTTTTGAACAGGGCTGCGCCCTGAGCACTCCACAAACGCGACAGTAGCATCCAACGGGATTACTAGCCGGCGGCCGAGTGCGCGAGGACGCTGCTGAACGACTAAAGAAACCGATCTTTCCTCTGTGATGCTTTCAGTTGAGGCAATTTGAGCATTCGCGACGAGCCTGAGTGAGCAGCAGTACGTAGACAGCGTAAGTAAACACTCCGTTGAACTCGTACAGTGCGCGCAGTCTGCCTGCTTGCACGTACCAGAAGCCGAGGCAACGCGCACGAACGCAGGCAAGAGGGGCAGGCATCACTTTGGGCCAGGAATTAACAAGTGCCGCCCAAACAAAAGTACAGACCGTGCAGAGTGCAAAACCATCAATCAATCACTAAGCGTATCCATACGCCTGAACCACAGGGTCTTGATGGCGAGTCTATCCTCTAAAACTCATTTCACATGTTACAAGCTGCCCCCCTGTAACTTGGGCAGCCTGCACTGTGCAGAGATCGAAGTAGAGTCTCCTAAAGGAGACACACGAACAGCTGGCCGACTTCAAGCACAATCGTTGCAAGCTCAGCATAAACAGTAGTCCTGTGGACCGGCTTTCAGAACCAACTTCAGCCTGTCTTGAAACCACTTGTCAAACGAGAACAGCGGCATTGCTGCCGGCATCGCAGTGTAATGTAGTGATGTCATTTACGTCCGAGAGAAATACTCGACCGATGCGTAGCTCGTGCCCTGTGAACTATGCACCCAGGCAGACTGCGTACCAGAAAACGCAGACCTCCGGTAACGTCATATTTGGTTATGATAGGCGATGGCATAGGCACCAGCTGCTGATCCCAGCATAATCCTTCAAGCGTAAACACTTTGGGCTGGATACTGTTTACTGTATTAAAGAGTTAAACACTACAGTGGCCCAAGTTGGATCCGTAAAACGGGTCCTGTTTAACCTGTGGGCGAACGAGTAAATGGCATTTCAGGCTCGTAGCTCTCGGATATCATCGCGCTTCGAGTACAGCTTTTTCCACTTAGTCGTCGTTGGTATATACTGTAGATACATGTAGATGATCTACATGTATCGAGGGACCAGGCGGTACATGCATTTCTGGCCAAGCAACACTGCAGGCACGACTGACCATCATCAAAACTGTGGATAGGTCGCACTTTCTTCTTGTCTACCTGTACATGTACTCGCGCCCTGAAGCTCTACTGAGAGGACTGGACCACGCGCAGAGACTGAGGAGTCATAAACATCTCCGCAAAGCAAAACCTATCACGTGCTCGGCTTGGCTGTCAGATGCACGGTTTGTGGATTTTGAGCAGTGCTTGCAGCAAAACCGCCGGCACGACGTCTTCATCCGGAGCATCTGTCTTGTTTTGCACTGTGCTGCAAGTTGCACATACACAGACCGCTGAAACCCTACAACTACAGTGCCGGTGCATGTACTGTACAGAGTGAATTCGCTAGCTCTCGAGATCAGCTAGTCCGATCATCAGGGCACAGGACAGGCTGCGGCTCGCAGCGAGTTCATAAACTCTAACCATCCTAACTTCATTCACACTTACTCACTTCCATTTTGGTCCCCCAGCGCCCAAGTGTCCTTCGATCCTTTATCACCGCCACCTAACGTCTACGTACGTCATGAAGATCTGCACTTTCGTCTTGGGATTGGCTGTGAGCGTGGCCTCGCTCAGCTCGGCTTCGCTAGTCGTTGACACTGCCCCCGAGGAGCTACGTGCATACCAGGTACGTGCTACCCAAGAATCACGGCGAGGCTGTCAAGATCGGGGACCAAGTTTACCGGTTCTCCGTCACGGGTCCGTCTTCGGGTGGCGCGTTCACCCTGCTGCAAACAAGCGCGCCCGAGGCCACCACCTTGGGTGTGCTCCCGCATATCCACAAGACTCACTACGAGAACTTCTACTGCACACGCGGTCGCTTCCAGCTTTGGGCCGAGTCGTACAATTCCACGACCGAGCAGCAGACGCGCGTGCTCACCCAGGGCGACTACGGCGCCGTGCCCCACAACACCTACCACACGTTTCAAGTACTGGACCCCGACACGCAGATGACTGGTGTTATCCAGCCTGGTGGCTTTGAGGAGCTCTTTGTGGCGCTGCGCGACTCGTACTACAACTCGAGCACGTACGCGAATTTCGAGCCCTCGCGCACCAATTCGTCGACAGGCACAAACGCCGACACGATCTCTTCTCTCGAAGAGTACGACGTGTACGCGCAGTTGACGTGGGAGACCCGCCACGACGCAGTGAACGGAACTGCTGGAAGTGGCCACTGGCACAACGGCTCCAATGAACTCGCGGACGACGGCCAAACCCCCTTCTTCGTCGCGAAGAATTACGCGCAGAAGTACCTCAACTACGAGAATGGGTACAAGCTGCTGGCTCCAGTACAGAAGGGCCCGCAGAGCGGTGGCAACTTCACCATGGGCACAATCACCATGTCGGCTAAGACCAGCAACGAGACGGTGGACACCATCACGCCCAAACAGCCACTGGCTTTCCAGCTCGAGGAGGGTCAGCTCTCCGTCGAGGTGGACGGCGAGTCCGCGCAGCTGATCCAGGGCGACGTGCTGTTCGTGCCGGCCAACACGACGTTCAGCTACTACGCCACGGTCCCCGTGACCAAGTTCCTCTACGTGGGCGGCGGCGCGGATGGGTTTGACCAGGATCTTCTGCAGAACAGCGTCGAGTGGGAGTATGCAGTCTACCCCACGTACGCCGACTATTCGGCATGAGTGATGAGGTGGTAGCCTGGGTTTTCGGTAGGGAGTCCAATAAACTTTCTGTCCATATAATGACGTTTCGGTGAATCATGTGTGAGCATGAATGTTGATCAGCCGAAACTGGTTGGGAGCGGCAGCAGCGAGAGAGGTGTAAGATCCCCGTCGTAGCGGTAGGAACGGTTTGAGAACTAGGAAAACACACTGTCACGTTGATACATTACACGATTGCCGATAAACTTTGCCATGTTGGTATGACCAGCTTGCCTCTACACTGCTACCACTAGTTGCAGTGTCCCGAGTGCGGGTGGGACGCGGACGCGCCAAGGGTCCTTCGGCAGCAGGTTCCAAGTCTTGCTGGTGGTCAGCACCCAGGTGCTGCACTAGACCTGTCGCCTGAGTTAAGCCTAACCTCCCTTAACAACTTTTTTCTAACAACCTCCGCTAACCTCCTAACCTCCCTTAACCTCCCACTCAACCTCTTCAGATCCTCATACAAAAACCAAGTAAAACAATCTTGATCCCGGGTCACTTCGATCCCGACGGAATACAAGTGGAAGCGAAGAGCTGCGCTCACCAGACCCGGTCACCAGGTCGGCGCGGCTTCCTCCGCCGGCCAAGACAAATACAGCGTCTTCCAGTGTCAGCCACAGCTCTAAAGAGGCTGGTTCAAGTCAAGATCCTCCGTCTGTGGCAATATCATCACCACCAAGCGCAGTTCATTGACACCTGACTTGGTTAGGGATCTTGTATTTATTGCTGAGAACACCCACAGGAAGAAGCCGCTCCGTTGTGAGAGTGACAGCGTATCGGAGACGATCTTAGTGCAGGAGGATCAATGATGAGCTTAACATTACGATATATATTTTCTGTTGGTTGAAAAAAATAAGCCCTGGAACTGCTTACTCTTGCAGATATTTCCATCCCCGTCCACAAGGATGGAGCTTAGCGATCGTGGTAGCGAAGTTGTGTCGAGCTTTTCTTTGTTTTAGCAGCAGGAGCAGCAGACTTGTCCGTCGTCGTCGACTTCTGCTGCGATACCTCGAGCAGCCCAGGAAGTTGTCCTTGGACATCGCCTTCACGTCGTTCTTGTCGTCCTTATTGCCGCTCTGGTGCTGATGCTTCTCAATAGTGCCACCACTAGCGAGAATAATAAACCATAAAAGCACCCACAAAGGTCAGCAACTCCTCAAATAAAACCCCTCTCAATGGGGGGGGTTGGACGCACCTCCTTTCGTCGCCATCATGCGCAGCTTACGGTGTGATTGGGCACGGCCATGTCCTTTTGGTCGCGCTCGTTCTTCTCTGCGACGCTGAGTCACGCCGTCTTGATCTCCTTCTTGTCGCTCTGGATCTCGCCCATGCGCGCGGTCGTGCGCTTGGCCAGGATGGTCTGCGCGTCCTCGGCCACGTTCTGGCCCAGGATCTTGCTCATGGCGTCGCCGATGCCCACGGCATCGTGGGTCTCTTCATTGTCATCGCCTTCGTCGTCGGAGCTCTGGGGATCCACTTAGGACTTCGAGGTGGTGTGGCACGCTGTCTTCGTAGCGTACTCTATCTTGTTCTGTATGTTGTCTAGAGCGCCGAACCGCTCGTCCAGCTTCTGCTTCCTTCTACTTGGTCTCTGTTTTGTCTGTGACCTCCTTCTGGATGCTTCTCCTGCGCCTTCACATCTAGCGTGAGCTCCGCGAAGATCACCCTCCTTCCGAGCTTCTACGCAACGACGCCCGGCGCATTCGTCCGTGACTTGGAGTTCACGATACTAGTAGTTTGTATAGGCGATTGGACTGTGTGTACCACACAGAAAGAGGTTGGCGCAGGGTAGCGCAGGTTAGCGCAGGTAGAGGTGAGGTACAGTTACACTTTCAGAGGTGAGGTTAGTTAAGGGGGGTTAGCTTAACCACAACAGCTCTAGGGCAGCCTGCCACTGAACGACACATGGGTACACCCTTCGTGGGGATGGGCTCGGCTGGTGTACCGTACCCAGTCTAGTAGAAGAAGATGCGCCCCGAAAAGATGGCGCGAGTTCGGCGTCTACGGATGCGCTGCGAGATCAAGGCCGGCCAGGACGGACGTCACGACGGTGAAGCAAGGCGCGTACAGCCTCTCGGTGGAGGGCTGTCACGCTGCAGGACGGAGGTCGCGTCGCGGGGAACCAAGGGCAGGGCAGAGAGGGTGGCACCCTCACAAGGGGCGTGCGCGTCGCCGACGCGTTCTCATTTAGGTCAGTCGTACATTTTCCCTACCAAGAACACTAACAAGTTGACATTCATAGTTACCTTGTTGGGTGGTTCATTTGCATATCTATTGCTACAGTCTAGTTTAGCCCAACTCTCACTCAAGAGCCCGCAGCTACTCGCCCTGAGGTCAGGGGAGGTGCGCGACATTTGGTGGAGAAGCAGGGCAGGTGTTCGCTCGAGAACGGCTAACTAGACTTGATCAAGGACTTCTCGCGTGCTGCCAAGGACTGGACACCGAGTGCAAGAGGAAGAGAAGATGGCATCGCACGGATATGGCGGCGACTCCGACAGCTATAGCGACGGCCCTGAGAGCGGGTACCGGGACGCTTTCGTGTCGGAGGTTTTCGTCGGCGATGTCAACCCAGGATAAGGCGGCCGGCCTCCTCCAACTCCTGCAACTACGATGCCTGGAGCTCCTACGGAGGGTACGGCTAGGGGGGAACGGGGTGCGGACGCGCCGCCGGGGGATGCCTCTCAGCCTGACCTGACGACTCCCGAAGGACGAGGCGCCGTGCGGGACGTGCTTGGCCGGGCAATGGCCAGCACCAGCTACACCGGCGGAGGACAAGGCCAAGGTCCTCTCGGGCACGGTGGAGACGCGCAAGCCGCGGGTGCAGGTCATCAAGGGGGGACCCCGCCTGGTCAACCGGGCGTGCCCGTACCCGTCCCACAAGGAGGTCAAGGTGCTGGACTTCAAGCACAAGGGTACGGTGGAGGGCACCATCTCTCAGGACAAGGAGGTGGACTACCAAATCAAGGACAAGGTGGGCATCAAGGCTCTGGCGGGGGACAGCCTGATCCGAGCCTCGGTCAACACCAACAAGTGCCACCTCGGCAGACAGGGGAACAGGCTTGGAGGGCCTACCGGGAGCAAGGAATGCAAGCTTCACAAGCCCCTGTCGTATCCAGCGGCGTGCAGGTCAAGACGGGACAGCTCCAACTACTGGGCCAATCCTCGCTAGCGAGTGGCCAGGGGCAGGGTCAGCTGACGCAGAGTGGACAAGGTCAGCAAGGACTCGGGGGATACGGGCCGCAGCTATCCGACCCGTATCAGGGACAGCCGTATGGGCTCTCGTCCCAGTCGACCCAGCAAGCGAACCCCTTCGCTACCGGTGCCACGTCCGCTCCGACACCCACGAAGCAGTACAACACGCCCTATGGGGGCACGGCGTACGGAGTTACGACGTCTGCTGCACCGAGTGCCAAGATGCCGCAGACCGCTATAGCCTCGTACGGAGGGATCTCGGTGGCGAACATGCAGCGTGCAGGGTTCGGCTTCGCGAATCCGTTCTCGCAGCCGACTGGTCAGACGCCACCGGTATTGCCGGCGCCTCAGCAGCCTGCTTGGACGGGTCCAACTCAGCCGTCACCACAGCCACAGGCGGGGCAGGGTCAAGGGGGAGCAAACGTAAACTCCCCTTCCTCGGTCAAAGTGGAGCCACCGCAGTCAAGCCGGTCTTCGTCGGCTGGACAGCAGTCTTATGGAGGCGTCCAGAGCTACGGCTTGAATGGAAATCCCTACGCGAACTCGGGCGAGAGGCAGCCGGTGTTTGGCATGCCCTCGAGCATCAAGAACGCGGTCCGGATGATCCAGCCGTTCTACTCGGACGGCGCCACCGTCGAGAAGGCAAGGGCGTTCTGGGACTCGTTCGAGATGGCCACGGTCGGCCTGAACGACACGATTAGGCTGAGTGCCTTCCGCGAGTGTCTGAAGGGCAAGACGGGAGAAGACTGGTGGAAGTACTCGCAGATTACCGACTTTGAGACTCTGCGCCGGAGGTTCCATAACCAGTTTATCTGCCAGACGCCGCTCCAGATGATCGAGCGCCTGAAGTCGACGAAGCGTACCAAAGGCATGTCGGCTGAGGTCTGGGGAGATCTGATCTCCAGCCTCTGCAATGCCGCCCACTGCTACGACGAGCAGATGAGGTACCAGTACTTCTTGTCCGGACTGAGGAACCGTGAGTGGAAGACCGCGCTGACTACGTCAATGGTGAATACGATTCCTGAAGCTGTATTCGTGTTACTCTACAAGAACATGCACTTGCCGGTGGAGGACGACGCCGAGTTCGAAGATGATGGAGGGAAGAAACCGGCGACCGAGAGTGCCATGATGCAGCAGATGCTGAACATGATGCAGCAAACGCAGAACTTGCTCGCTCAGCAACAGCAGATGGTCCAGGCACCCCGGTCTCCGAGGCGAGCTCCAATGGTAGCGGCGGTGTACGAGAACGCGACGGGATCGCCGCGCGCGTCGGATACCACGTCGGTGCCGGAAACCTCGGGGGCGTACCCTGGCGGGATTCGCCAAGGACCGGATCGTTTCACCCAAGACGGCCTGAGAGTGTGTGGGCGTTGCCATTTGATGGGCTGTAGCCGTATCACTTGCCGGTACGGCAACATGACGTGTGGGAACTGCCGTATGCGGGGGCACGTCACGTCCGAGTGCGAACGCCCACGCCAGCAAGGCGCTGGGGGCATGAACCGCAGCCAACCGCAAGGCTCGAGTGCTACGAACCGCGGTCAGCAGCGGAACGCCGGAGGTGGGAACGGCTACTCGCCGAGGAACCCCCGAGCGTGCTACATGTGCAAGGCTACGGATCATGGGGTTAGCGACTGTCCGTTGATGTCCATGCTTCGAAACATGGCGGGGCAGAACGCGACCGGAACTACGCCCGTCCAGGGGCAAGTTCCGTCCCAGCAGTGATGGGGGCAGGAGGAAGGGGAAGCGGGTGTCGCGCCTTAGCAGCAAGGTATAACTAGGATCTAGGTGAATTTTTGAAAATTCGTTTTTTTCAGACAATTTAACGTTAATTATTTTGCATTTAAACGCTTCTAAGTAAAAGAAGCTTAAATAGTCGTCTTTAAGTATATTAGGGTCTAAAACCCTTGCCTAAAACGACCCCAATCATAGACACGCTCAAGCTCTTATATCTACAGGAAGCATATTAAAATCAACAATCAAGGCACCACCCTTCAGAAAATCAACTTACAATATCATCAAGGGACTACCCTTCAGAAAATCAACTTATAATATTGACATAGAAGTTTCAATTTTTGGATATATAAAACTGAGTTGATCCTGATATAAGAAATATAAAAGTATAATAACAACATATCCTACGATAACCAACCAACCAACAACCAACAACAACGATGACTGCTCTATCATTCAACTCTAAGCACGCAACACTAGAGGCGATGCTTGAAGATAGGTCATACTGCGCTTGGCTAACAAAGCAGCCATGGTTTCAGAAGCGTAAAGAATACAATATTGTGAAGCTTATGCTTGAGTCAAAACCACCACAGCTTCAGACAGACGAATCGGCTGAAACGAAGGAGAAGTCAGTAAGAGAGATTCTGAATTCAATCGATTTGGATGCGCCACTGAGCTTTAAGTATTGCAAAGCAAATACCATTGAAGATTTCATTTACAATCCTTCGAGTTTTATCACTGCCCAATCTTGGTTTAAGAAGCGTCCGGAGTATCATATCCTTCGTCGAATTAATGGACGCCCCCTACCTCAGCGTCAATGCCGTGATCCTAATCACAGCTTTTATACGATGCAAAGTTGCAATCTTTGCCAAAAACGGATGATTGAGGATGAAGAGATTTACTTAGAACAAAAGGCGATTTACGAAGCTGAATCAGGCAGAAAGCTGCATGATGAAATTCTCAGGGATTTGGATTTGACATTGTATTTGCTTCTACCGTATTATACTAAAGCCAAAATGAATGTAATGCGCAAGGGTTTCCCTAAGCATAAAACAAATTTCAAATCCCATATCGCCGAAGAACTAATCGCAACCGTGATGCATCCTTGCCGCATCCAAAATCAAATGAATCAGTTCGATGATATCGAACAATTCTTCACAGCTATGGGATGCTAATTAGACGACCCACCAGCTAGATTTTTTTTTGTTCATCTAAAAAGATAAAAAAATATCCACGGTTTAATGAAGTTCAGCTAATTCAGCGACAAGACGCGAACACTTCTCTTTAACAAAGTTGTTATTACGTAACCAATCGGTATAATCAGGATCAAGTTGATGAACAGTTTTCAATTTCCTTCCTTTGTACTTTCCAAAATTCATCACGTAGTCATCATCGTCATCCTGAGATAACTTTGACATAAGAAAATTCTTAACTTCTTCGTTTACTAAGTTTGGTTGATTATTCAACCACCGACAGTAGCCGGGATCCTTAGCGAAGATTTCTTCAATGGAAGAATTCTTATACTTTCCGAACGTAATTGTTGTCGACATTATATCTATATACAGGGTAGACACAACATATATTTTTTAAATTAATTGTCTAAGCTGGGGTGAAATCAAGTACTTCACCTGTGAGGCGATCATAGGTCAGCTCCTGCTCGCTGATTACTAAGACCAATATGTTAGTTCCTTGACAGCCAGCGTTCACACCCTGAATCTGGATAGCCTGTGGTACATCCTTTTCGGTTAGACGACTAACATCAGCGATTAGAACGCGGTTAGTTAACGACCAAGTTTGATAATCGAGAAGACCATTCACGAGTTCGGGCGTTAGATCGCCGTTGATGGCACCGATCTTAGCAATTTCGTTGGTAAAGTGATGGAAATCGTAGTCGTGGCTAATGTCGAATGCTTGCGTCGAACCAATGCGTACATTGAAGTTTCTAATCGACGAACCGGGTTGAAGCGTCCACGGAGCCGTGTCAAAGGGCGATTGGAATTCTTGTACAGCTGCAGAGGCAAAGTTACCAGTCTGCTCAGCAAATGGAAGGAGAACAATATACTTTGCGCTCTTGACCGATGCCGATAGTTGCAAATCGAATGCGGCATTAAGCTGATTCGATTGCTTACCGACACCAGCGCGTTGGTTAAACCATTGGGCATAACAATCATTGAAGCGCACCTTCTTAACAGGTTTCGAGATGATAGCTTGAGGATTCTCAAGATGAACGAATGGAACGTAAAGACGAGTCGTCGTGAAAGGCATATAGGTTCCGTCAATCGTAGGCTCAAGGGCATTAACGATAGCACCCCACGCGATACTGAAACCGGCAGAGGCAGCAAGAACATTAGCCATCGGATTACCGCTGGACGAGGCGGCGATCATGACTGGACAGGTATTTCCGCTTGCAAGAGTAGTAGAAGTCAGTGACATTCCTTTTCCTGAATCAACAGCGACAGCCGCGGTACCTTGATTTACACGGAAGCGCAGTCGGATCTGAGGATTAGCCATGAGATCCCATTCCTCGAAGATTGGGTGAAGATCGGTAAGTTTAATCTTAAGCATGTAGTTCCACGTGCCCATAATTGCGTTCGCAGTAGACGCGCCAGCGACGAATGCTCCACGCGATGTCTGATTGGCAATAGTAGTCGAAGCACTAGCACCACCTACGGATGGCCAAGAAGAAGTGAAATCAGCACCAGCATTGGGAGGGTTAGACAAAAGACGCTTGACAAACCCGTCATTAGCAATTGTAGCACCACCAGGAGGCGCAGAGGCGGAGAATGAAGAGGAAAACGCGGCATTGTTCGAATAACCGTCACCGTTAGTTGAGTTCGTTCCAGAGCTGTACGATACAGACTGACCGGCATCGGGATATAGGAAAGATTCAGAACCATGCTTCTCGACGTACTGAGTACTGTAGCCAGTCTGAGCGCGAATATTGTTCCAGAACAGCTTGTAATCAGCCATACTGACGATAGTCTTGCCGTTGAGTTCGAGCGACATGGAGTCAATTACGTTCCAGTTGCCACACTTTAACGTAGCGCATAGACGGTTAGCAGCAGCGGTTTGCCCAGTTGCACCATTTTTCATCGAAACCTTGTATGGAAGCACAAGGTAAGCATCGCGAAGGCATGCAAATCCTTCCGATCCATTCAGCTGAGCGGTAGCATCAATAGTAATAACACCATTCTGGTACGAACCCTGATTTAGATCGATAACAAAGGGTACACGCTTGCCAGAAGATACTTTGATCTCCGGGTCGCTCTTAAGAGAGCTTTGGTATAAATATTGATCGGATAGTTGTGTCTCGCTCATAGTTGATTCTATATGGTCTTTTATATACTTTCAATAAATTAATTATTATGGCCGACCTAATCAAGCCAATTACCAGTGATCATGATTTGATTGCGCTCGCTGGCAAATTAAATATTAAGCTAGATGATATATTCGAGTCCAATGAAATAACAAAGCCGCTTCCATTGAAAGGATCGTTCCTCATACTGCTTCGACCGCCTAATCTTGATGTAGGACACTGGACGGCAGTGCATAATGGTGAATATTTTGACAGTATGGGGGAACCGGGACCGACCAGGTATGGTATCAAGCGATATTATACTCGACAGCTACAAAGTGCGTATGGTGAGTATTGTGGGATTTGGTGTATATTATGGCTCTACTCGAAGCAGTATAACAAGCCAGATCTATTTAAAAATATGAAAGATCTTAATTTGACTATTCTTGAATAATATTTAATTCAGAAGATATAGATTACAATCATGTATCGCGAATTAACGATCTCCAGTGACATCCCAGCACGAAAGCTGGCTAAGGCTTTCAAGACAGGTAAGATCAGTCTGACCTCTAATGAGCTCAAGGGCAGCGGCTCTCTCATTCATCTACATCCGACTTCGTATGAGAAGGCGCTTAAGGCTCGCAAGGCTGGTCGAGGTGTGAGACTTGATATCACGCGACACGAGGTCAAAAAGGGTTACAAGAAGGCTCAAGGAGGTTCAATTTGGTCCAAAGTGTGGGGTGGTATTAAAAAGGGTTTTAAATTCGCTAAAGACAGCGGACTGTTAAGCAAGGCGGTGGATGCAGCTGTTCCAGCGCTAGCAACCTATGCTGGCCAACCAACCGCTGCTATACCGGCAAGAGCTGCGATCAAGTCTCTCACTGGTATTGGTATTTATGATTCTGATAGTGATGTCGAGAAAGAAGGCGGAAGGGTATCAATGGCTGATGTCAAGAAGGCGGCAAAGAATGCTCTCGGTTATGCTAAGCGCAAGGGTCTCATCACCGATGCGGTTGATGCTAGCGAATGGTTCTTACTTAGCAAAGCTACCAAACCTGAACACGAGAATCTAATAAAGTCAGTTCGCGGTGAGGTCCGCCGACGTTATGGCGTTGGAGTAGCCAAATCTAAGAAATTAGCGAAAGGATCGCCTGAGATGAAGGCGAAGATGGCTGCGCTCAGAGCGAGGCGCAAGTCCGGAGGAAGCTTCACATTGTAAGAAAAAAAATAATCATAACTTACTTTTTTGTCTGAGTAGGAGCATTATCGAGACTGAAGTATCACGGAAGATCACCTTTTTATCATTTTGATTATAGATGCTAATTGTGATTGTTGATCGCGAGCCATTGTGGGTGTTCATCCACGCGTATTGGCTCGGTTTGTAAGATATCAGCTTTCCGATCGCGGCATCGCCTCTATCAAATGTACTGATAATGTCGCCTGATGCTACATAATCGTTCTTGATTAAATCACATCGAACGATATACGAACTGGTAGGGTGAATTTGAGGAATAATGTTTGAAAGCTGAGCGCTAGCAACGGTAGCAGATGTCGACGGATATGTATGTACCCGCTGTCAAGCCAACTACCTTACCGAATTCAGCATTATCAATGATGAGACGAGGGACGCGGTTCGTCGTAGGCAATCCAGTACCGCCAGTAGAGTATAAGCCAGTAGCAGGTCTTGTATAACCGACAGGAAGACTGGTTGGAGTTGGTGAGAAATCAACTTGGCATGCATAATAGACGGAATTTTCACTCCTTTTTATGTAGAACGCGTTATTACCCGACGCATCGATCAGATATGCACCAACATTAACGAGAGCAGTCTGGATACTTCGATTGATATCATCATACTGATAGATACCATCTTGGAGGTTAATACTGATCGTAGATGTAGTTGCAGCTGTTGGTACTTCTACTTTAAATGTAGTGTTCTGAAACTGCATGGAATCGATATTGTACTCGCTATTGTACATCGTGATCGACTGAATCGCGCAAACAGTATCATTGAAATTGGCAGCTGACCCGGGAAACGAATATTTCCAAGTTGAGTTATAGTTATCTTGGACTAAATTAGTGCTATCAAGCTTTACAAAACTTGACATCTTGATGATATATGTTTATCGCTAAATTTTTGATGATATTTATTCATAATCATCAGTCTTGATCGGTTTATTGAAGTTATATCTGATCTGGCCCTTGACTGAATCGATAAACAACATCTGGCCTTTCCGCTCAGTGGCCTTATTGTAGTAGTAGACGATCGAGCGCTCATCAACGTTTTTAATATTGAAATCTTTGACAACCATCTGCAAATCACGCTTAGAATTGGCTTTTAGAATCGCTACGTATTCCGAATTTAGGCGAATCATCTTATCGGTGGCAAAGTAGCTGTGGCTTTGAAATATGGTTGATAGTTTGAAGTGCCGGCCTCTAGTGAAGTAATGTGAGAACAGATTCTTCTGAAGTAGTTTATCGTTGCTGAAGTCGTCTATAATGATCAGCTCAGGTTTATTCGAGTTTAGTGGTGTGTGTCGTACTTGATCAACGCTTGGAGGCGCGTCAGGGTCAGCAAATGTGATGAACCCATCTAACTTATCACGAAGATACTCATAGAGCTCTTGATATGGATTGCGGGCGATGATAGTTAGGCGGGCAAATACGTGAGGTGAGGGTTTGAGAATGAACATGCACAGATTATTCTTCCCGCTGAATGATGGACCCAGTACAACCATTCGGAACAGTGCCTTAATGTCAAGTGCTGGAATATCGCCCATGGATGCGGTTTTAAACTTCTTTGGGATAGAAGCACCGAAATCTGGGATACCACTCATGATTGTGTACGAAAATAGCTGAATCTATATATGAAATCAGAGATTTCAAGTGATATCTTCGATATCATATAGCTTGAGACAAAACAAACATGAGCGGATTTAGCTATCCTAAACCAATATTCAATTCTACCATTTATAACCCAGCATTTTACCTCTCACTGGATGCTAGTGGATTTCTAACGTATTATTACGCCCAGACGCTTTATCTAAGTAAGAATGACTATCGACTAACCTACATTACCGGAATCACTCAAGGGACAGCGACACCCGGTGTTGCCCTTGTCCCTGGAACAGGGGGTGATATTAGCGGCATAGGGGCGCTGAGCTGTAGTAGCCTAACTGTGAATGGTGCTGCATTATCGTCAGCACCATCTTATGTACTAAGCATCACTCCAGGAACAGCGGCTCCATCGAAAGCACTCGTCCTTGATAGCTCAAGCAACCATACCGGTATCGGTGGTCTAGCTATGACCCAGTTAAGTGTATCAGCCAATGGACGCCTACCAAAACTAGCTTAAAAGCGCCTTAAAGTGTATCTCTAAATTTGTCTCTAAATATAAATTGTGTAGAGGTCGCTATACGTGAAAGGTCGGTCTGATATGCGGTCCAGTTGCTATAAAAGGGTGGTCAATACTAACCTCAAGTGTAAATTTATGCAGTTGCACAATGAAAGGGCTAAGTGACTTTTCGTTTACTCAGACGTAAAAATCGTCTGAGTAAATATAAGTTTTCTTAAATATATTTATGCGAGCGCTTACGATGTTTTTGGTAGGCGTCCAATGGTACTAGTGGTCGGATTGGATTATTCACTATGCCAAGACTAGCAAGTACGTGTAATATAACCATCGGAAAGGCCGTCGTTGTTGATCAATACGCTAGAATCAATTCCAATTACGATTCATTCAATACGAATAACAACTATTTATCATTCGGTCATAACAGCGTTAACACTCTTATAATCACAAATAATGGTTATGTCGGTATTAAGCAAACCACTCCATCCTGCGAGCTTGATATCTATGGATCTCAAAACATCCAAGGCGACCTTACTTTTGCCGGAGCAAACCGCGCACTTAGCGGGCTTACTACTATGTCCATTTTGGGCACAGCGGCCTCAACTTCAAGTAGTACTGGAGCGATCCAATGTCAGGGTGGAGCTTACCTCAGATCGACTTCGATGATAGCTTCAAATCTAGTTGCTAATGGCTTAACTTTCGGCTTAGGAAGCTCAGGTAGTCAAAGCTTAACCAATAATAACATACGATTTTGGGGTTCAACTCTGACTACCCAAAGTATTAACGTATATCGAGCCTCGGACACTACTGGGTTAGTTATCGCCTCTACATGCTCTACTATAAGTTCTAATGTTGTATATCCGATATTGAATTTGGTAGCTAGTGGAAATGCCCAAACCATTTCTCAGCTTGGAGCATCTTCTGTTTCGCAATCGCTATTTCAAATCGATTGGAAACAATCTTCGGTTTCAACTTGGCCAAATCAATCGATTAAGAATATGCTAGATTTTGGCAACTCTAGAAATTATAGAACAGGCTATCCAACCTGTCATACTCTAGCTTGTTCGATGGATGCTTTTTGTATCAATACTTTGGAAGGAACCGCTAACCCATCGAGCGGATGCTTGTACCTTGTTTCCGGATCTGGATCTGGTTACTCTGCCGTAGATAACTTGTTGTTCAACACCGATACGCCATATAGCAACGCTAGCTATGGAGTTGCAGGAGTAACTCTAAATGCAAATATGTTTATCAAGTCCAACAATACCTTTAATGATGGAACATCAAGTTGGAATATGCCGTTGTGTCTCTCAAATGGGAATGCCTCTGAACTTCTCTTTGCGTTCCAGATGGATAATCGAGCTGCTTCTACTTCCACCACAAGCGTGGTGGAGTCGTCTGATGAGCAACAACACTACTAGAATGATTATCGCCTCAAATGGACGCGTAGGCATCGGAACTACTACTCCACTATATGGACTGCACGTCATGACTACGGTTTCAGTTACGATCGATGGAGGTGGCTCAGGCGTTGCCTATTTCAAGACATCTGGAGGTCTCATAAGCACCGCTGGCCCTATCAGTGCAGTCGCGGTGGGTATCGCATGCTCGGGTGACTTGGTGGCTAGTACCGGTTGCTACGTATGGTCAGATGAGCGTTTAAAAAAAGATTTTACTAGATTAAATGATGATATCTGTGATCGATTGCTATCAGTTGAGCCTTTGCTTTTCAAATACAAAACCGATAGTGAATCAACACCGCTTCAACTTGGTTACAAAGCACAAGATCTCATACGTGCTGGTTTGCCACATTGTATTAATTTTACATTAAATGATGATATGAAAATCGAAGACCCTGAGATTGATTTAGAGGGTGTTCAATACTCAGTTGATTATGGCAAAATGTCATGTCTGCTTCATAAACTCATACTACGCCAGCAGAAAGAGCTCAATGAGCTGAAATTCCAATTAAATGAATTGAAGGCAGTTATATCTAAACTAACATAAGCATGAACATGTATACATTTCGGATTTCAACTCGAAGAAACAAGAAGTATGATGCTGTGTTTGATAATGGCAGAGTTGTATCTTTTGGTGCTATTAAGCGGGATGGTACTCCTTATGAGCAGTATCACGATAACACGAACTTAAAAGCATATAGTGACTCTGATCACAATGATAAGGCGCGGAGGGATAGATATTACAAGCGACATGGTCCGACTGACGATACAAAACCATATTCAGCTGACTGGTTCTCGAAAACTTTTCTTTGGAGCTAAAAAATTCAATGCTCGAGATGGATTAGCTAAATAGCAAACGTTTTAACCGTATTCGTCTTTTTTTTCTTCGGCTGGTAAGCCCAAACACGACCACCTTCGGTCTGGGTTGAAGCATCTACTTTCTTGAGGGACTTATCGAGATCGGTAGCCCATACAGTCGCTTGTGTTCGCTGAGGTCGCTCACTTATTATTAAATTTTTCATGATGGATTTAAGTTCAGCAACATTAAGATCGCTATGATCATCATAGCTACCACCAGAGCTGGAAATAATTCTCGGGTTGAAGAAGAACATGTTTATAGTAGACGAGTGATAAACTGTTTAAATTCGTTATCCGAAATTAGCTTATTTGAGTACATATCGACTGTGATGACCTTCAATTGCTTAAAAATACTTGGATTATCGTTTCCTAGTTCGATTTCACCTTTGAGCTTGTCATATTCAGCTCGTAGGCTTTCTAACGGATCCTCAAGCTTATCATGAAAGTTGTATTGCAAATGCGTGATAGCTAGGATCTCTTTAAAAAGCTTTTTATCTTCTATGGTGAGCTTGTCGTAAGCTGATTGGTCAATATGTTGTTTATAGACTAAGCTTTTGATCATAGCTTGAAGACCATCGCTGATCTGGCACTTAGGACCGCATTTGCGACGATTTGGTTGCACTCTCACAAGTGTTTTGGCATCTAGATCCGGTAGTCGAATGTACTTACTTCCGAGCTGACGATATGTTTAAGCGCTAGGTGTTGCTAGACCTTGAATTTCGTTGAGGTTATACGTTCTACCGCGTCGAACAACTCCTTCTAGAGGTGCTACTCCCGCGCCTTTTAGGTCACGTCCTTTTAGTCTAGCCTTTAAACCGCTTCCTTGTGGTAAATGCTGAAAGCGTGCGCGAGTATTTGCTCGATCAACTTTAGCTCGTAATGAATCTGACATTTGTAACTCACCTCTTTCTCGAATTGCATCATTGTAATCACGAAACTTAACAGCGTGCGCTGCCTTGGTAGCTTTTAATGCTGCTCTTGATGCTCTTACCGCTGATTTATCGACTTCCGCGTTTGAATTCATACTATCTCTAATGTTCTTTTCATACTGACTGTAAGCTTCTCCATATGCTTGAAATGCTGCTTCCGACTCCTCATATAGCTTTTGAATACGTTCATCCTCATAATCGTCGTAGACCAATGGTGTTTTGACGTCGGATACATTGCTAAATATAGCTTCGCGAAATAACTTCAGCTTATCATTGAGGTTTTTCTCAATATTCTTGTCGCCGGTTTCCTCAACATACGAGCCAACATCTTCAAATCTAGTAAGCAGTGATTGGAATGTATCCATCCATCTAATCGTCTTCATTAAGTCGGACATGGCATTCCCCCTCACAGGTTTATTTTCTTTGTTTAGAATTTTTAATGGTTTCGCACGTGTTGGTACACCGAAATAATACGATGCATGAGGTTTGACTCCTTTCTTCGAACTAACAATAGGAATCAGCCTAGTAGGAATTTCAATATTGTTTTCAGCAACCTTTTGATAATACTGACTCAATATCGTTTTAGCTTCAAGGTGAGGAATAGAAAGCGATCGGTCCATATCTTCTTCTTTACCTGTTTTAATACCCGAACTTGGTTCGGAAATGTCACCTGGTTCAAAGGCTTTCGCTTTACCTATCATTTCGCGATCCAATTTAGTATTTAAAACTAATGTTAACCCTTTATCATTGATCATCGATATGAATCTTTCGAGCGTAGCCATCCAGTTAATTTTTTCAAATGCAGCAGGATGATGCCTGTCTGTTTGCTTACCAAAAACGAATAGATTAAAGTCATTGTCGATGTATAGATAGCCTTCGTCATACTCTTTACCCGATTTAAGGATAGGTATGATACTCCTCTGTAGATTATTGGCCTCGAGTAATGCTCTATTTTGCACTATGAACCATTTCAACTTGTACTTAGCATCATAATCATCCAGCTTTGTAGAACTCGATTTGTTTAAGTACTTTAAATCTAGCCTTGGATCTTTGAAAGGAGTGTCGAGGTCTTCAATATCATCCTCTCCTTTTCTCTTTCGATCTAATCGCGGCGACTTAGAGAGCGGGCTCTCGGAACTCTGTTCGTCTTCTTTGCGCATGGCACCAACTTCATCGATCGAATTGCTCTCACCATTATATAACATATCTCGGATTTTTGCTTCAGTGACGACCCAATCGAACATGGAGTATTTCTTATATTTGTTGCCAGTTTTTACCGATAGTATAGAACCTTCTTCTCTAATAACCCGTTTTGCATCGTCTCTACCATCCTTCTTAACTGGGTTAACTCCAACTGAGGCCCAGTTCGGATTAGATATGAAGAAGGCTTTAATCCAATTTCTAGCTGCAACTTGCTCTTTACGATCAAACACTCTTCGAGCCGGTTGTTTCAGCGTATTAGTTTCTGAATTCATCATTTCAGCTGTAGCTTGAACTCCACTAGTTGTAGTATGAATTCTGTTATCGATTGCCGCATCCGATGTTGTAGGTTTTGCCTGAATGTTGCTATCAGTTGTCATTGGTTTTGCATTGACTGATGAATCAGTCATTTCAGGCCGTACACCAACTTCAGCGTCGACCATTATGGGTTTAACGTTAACTTCCAAAGGGTCAGTATTCATTCCAGTAGTTGGGAGATCAGGGTTTTTCTGAGAGGAAAGGATTTCTTTAGAAATCAACTCAGTTTGTGTAGATTGGTCAGGTTTATTTGTCGTTTTAGTTAAACTAACCGCTTTATCCGAATCAGTAGCCCATTGTGTAGCAGAATACATTTCACGTTTTTCATTGGCCTGTTTCACACGCCGCTGGGCTCGTTCTAGTAACTCCTGACGTTTTTGCTCTCGCTGAGCTAGACTTGTGAATGAAGGAAACATTCTTCTATATTCAACCATCGAAAAAATAGGTGTGTTTAAACTGAAACCTGGTTTGGATTCACTGTTTGTGTGGAGCTATCTACTTTACTGCTAGTTAGAGAGATAGACTTATCAGCATCCGTAGCCCATTGTGCTTCTGAATACATAACTCGTTTGATTTTAGCCTGTCGTAGTCGTCGTTGAGTTCGCTCAAGTAATTCTTGACGTTTTTGCTCTCGTTGAGCTAGACTTGAGAATGAAGGAAACATACTTCTATATTGACTGATTGAAATTAAGTAGTGATAATTCACCAGTAGCTTGGCATGACTGAGTCATGATGAAAAGGTGAATAGGAATGACAGATGCGGTTCCGTTCATTTAAAAGACACAAATATCGTTTCTTTATATGATGAAACGGGATACCAGATATATCTTCGAGTTATCATGTGTATTTTCTGTTAGTTATCGTTCTTCTGTATGATGCAACGGGATCACGATTCGTTAACCTAAATTTGATTCGACTTACCTCCTGGATCACCCATAGCTTTCTACGCAGCGTGGCGAGTTCTATACATTATTTACAAGACATACTTGATATTTGCTTAGCTCTCTATATAGTATACAATATATTTTGAATTTCTGTGAGAAATAACGTTACATATATAGTCAAGATGGATGCGAACCTAGAGTTCATTGACTATGACCTTTTTGATGATGGTTATGGTTATGTCTACGACAACTCAACGCTACTAGAAGATAGTTCTAACATCCCACCAAAACGTAAGCCAGTTGAAGAAACAATATTCAGGCCAAAGTTAAAAAAGGTGTCGCCTAAGCGCGATTTTAAGCGTCCATTCATACAGATATCACGTGAATAACATTCTACATGATATTTTTTTGTGTCCTCCAGTATTCCTTTTCGAGTGTACTCTGCTCATTTTTATTAATCAGACGAAGATTTGAGAATGGTTCCCAGGTGGGTTCTTCATAACCCTTCCACTTCACAAGGTACTTCACTTTGCCGTTTTTCATTTCTTTGTGCTCCAATATTCGCTCAGCTTCATAAATCTGATTGTTTTCGATGGGTGCGTCAGTCGGTTTATCATAAATAGTTTTGATATCGTTAGGTGACTTATAGAGAGTATGACCATTCTTAGATCGAATTTGAACTCGATAACCATCGATGCCTACGATCTCGTAAATATTTTTACTCCATCGCGTGTCTTCTTTGCCAAATTGTTTCTTTTTTAGACGATATAGAACGCTACTCCCAATCTCTAACTTAGTTTCAAGTTTATCCATATTCTCGCGGTTGTACTCTAATTCGCTTTCGATCGCTGTGCCTATCGCTTGGTTAGGAGTCATTCCGATCGAACGGTGAGTTGTGTTGTTGTAATTGAATATAACATCGCTGAGTAGCTTAACCGTGAGCGGTTTGTTAATCTTAGTTAAGCGCGATTTCAACGTTCTATTAAAGCGCTCGATTTTATCCATCGTGTTGTGATCTCCAGCTTCGTTATTGTAATGCGTGATTGACTTACTTTTTATATGCTTGGGCTTGAGCATTCATGAATTCGGAGCCGTTATCAGTTGTCAAGATATCGACTTTCTGCTTTTCAAGCAATTTAATACCTTTCGATACACTACTCCACTGTTTATTCTTTAGAATATGAGCAAACCCAATTCGACTATTGATATTGACTGCCGTCAGTATTACTTTGCTTTTGAAAAACGCTAAATCCGCTTGCCAAGCATTTGGGTTATGAGAAGTGATTTCGAAGTCATCAAAGCTACGTTTCTGTTCTTGGAAACGCTGAATATCGGTTTGATTAGCATACCATTCCTTAACTTGTTCCAGAGTTATTTCAGGTTCGATCTCCTGCGCTTTTTGATAGAGTGCTTGAACGCATACGTAACCGGTTTTCGGATCATGATATAACTTTGATAGTAAGGCCTCCGTTTGTCTCTATAGTATACGACAAAAAAATGAGCCATAAAAGCTCCCATTATTATGTAATGATTTGAATATAGACGCTTGAGACTAGATGCGCGTACTTAGATTGGTAGTGGTGCAGTTGATATACCATCCGAGAGCACTTGTCGCTTGTTATAATAATAATTCAGGCCCGTTTTGCTTTGTCTGTAGGTAATAATTGCCTTATTCTTCTTACAAATGCGGAACCCACTGTTTACGGCTTTGAGTGTTATTTTATCGTGAATGACTGTTTCAAAATATTCCGGTATTAGTTGATCAATGTTTTTCCGCTTTTGAACACCTTTAGCTGATAGTTTGAAATATCTGACCTTATCCTTACCATTTTCTTTAACGGTCCATTTGTCTTTGTCTAACTTATATTCTTCGTCAGGCATGTAGCAGTTGTAATTTTTCGAAGATATAGCAACAATAGCATCGCCTTGCCATTCCTTCTTAAATAAACCTGGTGTAGTCTGATCATACGCGCACAGCTTCTCATCATAATCTCGAGGGAACCATTCGTATTTTCGTCTCTTAAATTCTTCAGCTAAGTGAGGCTTGATACACTCTTCAAATCGTTTATCACTGCTGAATGCGATGTATGCGCTATCGGTATCCATCTCCTGATACTGAAAATCACTTCGATCAATGTAATAATCAATGCAATCATACTAGAACTGTAACATTCGAAGTTTTGCAAGCTGATAGATCGCAATACTAAGATGAATTGGGTTTTTCGCCCTAATACTTCTTTTCTTCATGGTAATCTCCCAAACACCTCCAAGGTCTTCCATATCATGGAAAGTAAAGTGTTCCTTTCTCTTGTAAGCTGCTTCATCCGAGTGAACGTATTTCACGCTCTTGTGTTTAGTCATGTCCATACCAGAGCGTCCAAAAGCGCTATTACCTACCAGTTTCATCATGTCGCCAATCATTTTCTTAGTCTCGTCTTTTTTACCTGCGCGACGAGCATCTGAAACCAGGTCCATGAAGGTTTTGAATACACGATGTCCATTGCATTTGATGAAACTATATATGTTTTTGATTTCCATTCCATGACTTAGATACCATTTGAGAAGAGGCGTGTAGATGAGAATCTTTTCACCGAAATAGCCACCAATAAGCTTTCGAGCCTTCGTGGCAAAATTAGTAGATTTATCTTCCCTGAATTTCTTCTTGCACTCCTGATTGTACTCAAACATATGAGAATCGACAACGCTCTCATCATCTGGGTCAATTTCAACGTTTTTGAATATAGCTGTCATTTCAAAGAAGTAATCCTTGAGGTGTTCAGGTGTTATAATATCACATTCAAGAAAGCCGACTATCTTATCATTCATGATATCATCGATAATTTCTGGATACGGCTCGATAGTGGTTAATCTTCCGCAAGGCATCTCACTCCCTAGTGCCCAAAGATACAAAGCATTTGCGTCATAGTCGATAACCTTCATACACTTCTTACCACCTCGAATATCCGTCTCTTTACGTTTAGCGTATCGATTAAATATAATCGAAGGACCGCCGACAGTTATTTTTCATCTTGTCGTAGATGTCTTTTTCTTCTTCATCTATAGAGTAAACCAACTTATCTGAATTATTCTCGAGAAGCTTTTGATGACGGAAAGCACTGATGCTCATGTTTTTACGTGCCACATTGCACGAAATGCAGGTAACCATAAAATTGTCATTTGTGTGTCCGATATCATTACAAATACGATCAACAGATGCGGTATCAGCAGTAAGAGGTGAATAGCATAACGCACAGAGATATTTCTGATTGTGCATGACTGTATTGACTCTCCCATACGTCATGTCAAACTCACGGTCTGCTTTGAGATCTTGATCGCGATACCCATTGAAACGACTCATAGGGAAATCAAAGCCAGGTGCAGCGATTCTAGGCTTATTTTTTAAGTTCTGGAATGCAGTTTGATACATGATTTTCTCTGACAATCCTGGAAGAGATACACCATCGACAAACATATCGAGTCCAAATTTCATAAAGAATTCTTTCTGTTTCTGGATAGCTTTGCAAAATGGTAGTACATCCTGATTATTATACCAAATCAGTAGATCACGTATAGTTTTCATATTGTATCGCTCCCAAACAAATTGAAAACGTTTATAATCATCATCATCGATCTTAGTTTTCTTCATTTTGCTATCAAATGCTGATTGAGGTGGTAACTTAGTCTCGTTTAAGACTTCGAACCTGGTTAGATATTCATAAGGGAAGTGACCTTTTGTTAATCTGCAGGTGCATTGAATTTTATCATCACACTTGCAACTACCGAGAAATGTAGTTAAATAACTATCGAGCGATGTTCCAGCCGGGCAGTAATTCATAATATCCAACATCTTGAAATTATCAGTAGAGATGCACATGTAGGAAGGATTTTTGATAACGTTCTTGACTTTATGACCGAGAGCTGCAAACAGTTCATGCTTGTTTAGATTAATATCGTATCCACCGCTATTAAAACCTAGAATAGGAATTTGCATCAGTTGCTTTCTAAGTTTTATGATGCCCCCCTCTTTGATTTTCATGTTATCTCCTTCACCAACCTCGATTTTATATTCCACCTCAAAATCGCCGTAATTTAAGATATAATCCTCTAAATCAAGATAGTCAGGTTCCTCCGCGATCTCCTTTTGAAGTTCTTCAAGATATTTTCACCTTTTGAATTGCAATCATCTCTTCAAATTCATAACCAAATTTCGTGATATTGTATCGCTGGATTTTCTTCACAGCGATCTCAAACTGCTCGATCATTCGTTTGATGAGATTAGCAGGCGATTCATCTATTATACAAATTGCTTTGCTGCTATAGCTGGTTCCAATACTAACTGAAATAGGAATGTGGACATTCACTAATTCTGTGTTTGCACCGTATTTTTCATTAACAGGTTTCAAAACAGATTCAAAGTCGTACACAATGAAATGATCAGAAATATAATCGATATCGTCCTTGTAAATGCTTTGCCGATACTTTCGAATGATCTTCTTTGACTGGATTTTCTTGCGGTACGTACATTGTAGGTTCCTTAACGAAGCTGGTAATATAGAGTTCATTACAGCGATTTCGCTTGTGATTATTACGTTCATCAGCTGTTTTAAATATCATTTCACACTTCGGACAATGGAATTTCTTTTCAAACATGTCAAGATTCGTGATATACATTGCGTGATTCTCGTGTGAAAGAATGTTAATTACGTCGTCGTATCCTTTACTCGCCTCACGAACGATATCAACATTTCCGGTTTCACTTTTCATCGTGAAAACGTTTAAAACAACTTTGAAACATTATTCGATATCATCACACTGCATCAGATCGATTGGCTTAAAGTTCTTGTATAGTTTGGTCGTGTACTCAATGTTTATAAATTTACAATAAATTTTGAATGTATCCTTCGCTTCTGTTTGCATGTATCTGTAATTTTTCTTAGGATTTTTACTTTGATGATATGCCACGCAATAGAATACGCATTTGTTGTTAGTCTTAGGAAAGTTTACTACATGACGATTATTTTTTATGATATCAGGAATCAATGCATCACTATCGCCTAATCGATGATTGCGAAAGTAAATGAATACTTTGAAAGCTTTAATTTCCTCCAGTTGATAGTGGCTCGATGGATATTTTAGTTTATCTGCAAGCTCCAAGGTTCTGATTTCACCAATAGCTCGTGCTATATCATCTTTTTTACTAACAGCAAACGGCATATCGAAAACGGAAGTATTACCAATTCGTGGATGCCAATACGGACGATCATTTGGATCAGTCTTCGACTGTAAGCGATAACCAAGTGCAACGTTGAATTTGAACGCTCGCTTTTGAGAATTTAGGATCTGCTCGAGTCTGTCGTAAAATTCCCCAGTCGAAATGTGCTCATATAGGTGAGACTCACCGTGACTAATCTTACGACCATCACTCGAAAAACGATAAATAGGATCCTCCTTGAAGTTGGCGGATAGATGATTTTCAAGATGTTTCATCGATACGTTGTACTGCTTCGCGACTAATTCTCTGTTTCCTTTTTTGCTTAAGTCTCCAATGTAAACCATTCTACCTGTCCTACCGCGAACCTTAACCCGCGCGTTACCGGACCATCTCTTGAATTGAATACCTAGTCGTCTGAGTCCTTCGATCTCGTATCCAAACATGTTCGTCGTATATCCGCTGTACTATATTTAATATTATTTTATATCTCAAGATAGTACGTTTTATATATGAATAAACATTAAAAAAACAAAAACAAATTAAATTATTTTTTATTTTTTCGTTTCTTTTGTGATTTCAGTATCTACACTGTCTGAAACCTCAACTCTTCCTGCAATTTTTCGTTTTTGTTTCTTTCTTTCATGTTTCGTTCTCTGATAATACTCTTTACCCCCTTTACTAATGTCTTCCTTGTGTAAAGCATTATACGCGTTCTGTTTCGCGAGACGTTCCTCTCTATTCTTCTGATAGTATCGTTTTTGAGCGGCTTTAATTGCTTCTTTGTTGAGCTCATAATTTTCGCGGACGTAAACCATTGTAATAATTATTGTATTAAATAACAATGATTGTGTTTATATATTATGAATTATTGTGTATCAGAAATGAAATTAAATAATTTGAGTTGTCGATATTTCGAGCACAATTTTCTGTCGACAAAAAAACTATTTATTCAAATCATATGTCCACACTTTGAGCAATAGTGTTCATCAACCTCAGAAATACAGCCGCGTTGATCTGTCAGACACCATGCCCTATCGCAAGAGTGGAATATTGTCTTTAAATATCTGTATTCATATTTTACACAACATCCACAAGGACCAAATCTTTCAACAAGTTTCTGATACTCTTCTCGTTCTTGGAACCATGACTGCTTCATCAACCAGCGACAGTACGTTAAATCTTGTAACATCCCCCAGAATGAATCATACTTCGAGTTGAATGATAGTCTTTTCGCACGTAGAGAAAATTCTTCATATCCCCATGGTCCAAGATGTACCTTTTCTTGAAGGAGGCATTTGCTTCATCCATGAAATATGACGGCTGCTCATACAATGAGTTGGAAAATAAAGCAATGTAGCACCACACGGACATAAACCATCTTTAGGATTGAGTCCTTTTAGAATAGGTCTAAGCATGTCTTCAGCTTTTTCAACATCTAAAATAATTTTAGGAAACTTTTCAAAAGGATGCAAATGACATCTATCTTTGGTTTTAGACTTTAAACATTGTTTTCCACTATTCAAAATGAAGTTGCACATAGTTGGTTGGTTGGTTATCGTAGGATATGTTGTTATTATACTTTTATATTTCTTATATCAGGATCAACTCAGTTTTATATATCCAAAAATTGAAACTTCTATGTCAATATTATAAGTTGATTTTCTGAAGGGTAGTCCCTTGATGATATTGTAAGTTGATTTTCTGAAGTGTGGTGCCTTGATTGTTGATTTTAATATGCTTCCTGTAGATATAAGAGCTTGAGCGTGTCTATGATTGGGGTCGTTTTAGGCAAGGGTTCTAGACCCTAATATACTTAAAGAAGACTATTTAATCTTCTTTTACTTAGAAGCGTTTAAATGCAAAATAGTTAACGTTAAATTGTCTGAAAAAACGAATTTTCAAAAATTCACCTAGATCCTAGTTATACCTTGCTGCTCGCCTTCCTCTTGTCAATGGGACGGCACTGGTGGGGGCTTCTCGAACGCCACGTAGGGAATGGTTGGTGAGTTCGACGGAGTCCTGAGGGATGATGGAGCTGATAATTGCGCTCCTAGCATGTATGAAACTACGGATTTGGAAGTGACCACGAATGGATTGGAAGACGAAGACTATGATGAGGAACGCCCAACTTGGGGTCAAGACGAAGAGGTCTACAACGAATCTGCGCCGGTGAGCGTGGTGAACCCCGAGTTTGGGGGCGTATTGCCGACCATTGACGTTGGTAACTGGGAACGCTCGGCGATCCCTGGAGCAGTCGCGACGGAGGCGACGAGCTCTGCGGATACGGGGTCGGCTGAGGAAGAAGAAAAAGGGGTTGACGAGGGCGTCTTCCCTGTTGATGATGTGAACGACGCTACGGTGAGCGCCGTACAGAAGGACCGTTCTGCGGAGGGACCGTCCAAAGCTCAGGAAGAGCAAGATGAAGAGCACGCTGCCCCCGTTGTGACGGAAGAGATCGTGCGCAACGAGAACACCGTTTTCGATGATGATTGGGACTGGGAAGATTGCTTTCGCGATGAGTACGTAGGCCACCTCGGATGTGGAATTAATCCGGGTAAAGAAAGGGAGTGCGATGAGGTATCGGCACTTCCGGTGGAGGCTACGTCTCATAGCGACGGCGAGATGAAAAGACCTACTGTCGAAGCGGAGGATACGAAGTGCGCGCACGCGCCTCTTAGTCGTGGCGAAGAATTGGCAGAACGGTCGAAGTCGGCCGAAGGAGGACACTCAGATAGCGAAGATCCAGCTGACGAAGAGCTGGGTACGCTGAGTGCAGATGCCGAGATGATTCAAGCGGGCGCTGTGGCAGGCGTGGCTGAAGCTGACCCCGCTTCGAAACCCCAAGTCGAGGAGGATCGGTCGGAGGGTACTGTAAAGAACGAGAACGCTCCGCCTCTCGACCGACTCTTCTCGTCGGAAGAGCTCGACTTGTTAATGGAGGGCAAGACTCTAGGAATGAGCGAAGAGAAAGAAGAATACGAAAAAAAACTCGAAGAGCGGCTGTACCCGCTCGACGAGGTCGCGTTGAAGTTACGAATGGAGAAGAATGCAGAACAACAACAGGAACTTTCGCTTGACGAGATTAGCTCAATTCTAAATATCCCGGTGGAGACGCTGGCGCGAACGCGCGAGTCGTCGCCGGGCGAGTTGTCGACGCCCGAGTACTGGCTGAGCTGGTACAAGAAGACATTGGCCGCCACGGAGGAAGCCCGGCGGGCCAATCGTAACTTCCAAGGAGCTGAGCCTGCTGGTGGAAAGACCGACCGGGTCGGAGCCGTGTCATCGACTGCCTCCGACGGACGAGATGTCGGAGGAGGAGATGTAATTAGTGACGAACTCTTGCAAGCCGGGTGTGACCCCATGCCAGCAGACGCGGAAGTGGACGAGTCGGTGGTGCGAGGCAACATCCTCATCTGCATGAAGAGTACGGGTACGGCAGGGCCGACCCCGAAGGCCGACAGTGATGAGAAGGAATCGGCTGAGACTACACGGGTCGAGGCCCTACCTGCTCAGTACAGGAGGCTGGTACGACAAGTTGTCCACGACAACTTGAAGTCCCTCGATGCGCAACTTGCAAGGTCAAGCTGAAAGCTGGGCGTTCTTCGCGACGCGGGCTGGAGGCTCGAGTTCGGACCAAGATGGCCCGCCTCCTAGTCGCTTCAGATGATCGCCTCACCCGGCGGGTACTCGCCGTGGCGAAGCGGTTATATGACGATCACGCCGACTCGATCAGGGCAAAGATAGCCGAGCGGAAATTGGTTTGCCGACTCTGTCGGGCCCCTGTTCGACGGCGAGAGCACATCATTAAAAGACATGTTCGCTTCGGGTGTTCGTCACTGTTTGCAGGGCGCTCGGAAGCGTTCCCCGACCGCGCGCCTGGCAAACCTGAAGTCGACGATCTCTACGGGTACGTCTACTCCGTTAACGACGGGGACGACACTCGGCGCCTACGGAAGCCAGGGCTGGTCGAGGTGGCCGGCGCCGAGAGCGACGGCGGCGACGACGACGAAGCCCCCTTTCTGCAGGACGGGAAGAGAGTCATTGGTGCGGTCGGAGGAGTCGAAGCTGTGTCGGCGGGGTACATTTGATTGTACCCCCGTCGAGATGCTAATTGATACTGGCGCCATTGCCAGCCTGGTCAACTCGCGAGTCCTGAAGCGAGTGGGGCGTGCCGACACCCCGTTACGCCCGAGCAACAAGGACCTGAATGAAGTCACGGGTCACAAGTATCGTATACGGGGCGAGTTTGAGTTACCCCTTCGGATCGGGTCGATAGAGGTGATGCGCCCGTTCGTCGTCGTCGACCGCCTGCATGTGGACACGATCCTGGACACGGACACGCTAAAAGAGCTGCGGGCCGTGGTCGACATAGAAGAAAACACGCTCACTCTCAAGGGCACGCCCGGCGAAGTGTTCCCATTGGGGTCTCCTCGAGTGGAGGAAATGCACTCGACCCGGATCAGCTCCACGGTCCGCCTATGGCCAGGCGGCCAAGCGCTCGTAGTAACTGACATCCAGGGCAAGGCGCCCGAGGACGCCACGGTGCTAATTGAGGGTCTGCAGGAAGTGGATGCGACGGTGCGAGTCGCGCGAACGTTGTGCACGGTTCACGACGGCAAGGTGCTAGTGGAAGTGTGCAACGCCTCCACGGAGGAAGTCATCATCAGTAAAGGCACGCTGTTGGCGGCGGCCACGGTCGTGCCCGAGACCGCCTTCGCGTCAAGTGCCAGTACTGATGGGGGCAAGACGCCTGCCTCCGAGGAGTCGAGAACGATGCCGGAAGAAAACCTGTCATGGATCGACTCGATCCTGAGTGCGGCAGCCACGGAGGCGTCCTCAAGCCAGGGCTCGATGCCCGAACTGGAGAAGGTGATCCAGGAAGAGCTGGACGTCGACTTCTCGGACTCTAAGCTGAACGAGGAGCAGCGCGCGTTGCTGCGCAGCCTCCTAGAGCTGTTCCGTGATATGTTTGTGGAGACCTCAATGACGCCGGGGCGTACGGATTTACTGAAATTCTCGGTCGACACGGGTACGCACCCGCCTATTAAGCAGAGGCCGTACCGCGTGTCCAAGGCCGAGGGCGATGTGATGGAGGCAGAGATCCAGCAGTACCTCAAGTTGGGGCACATCCGCCCGTCAACGAGTCCGTGGGCCAGCCCCGTCCTCATGATCCGGAAGCCCGATGGGGGCATCCGATTCTGCATTGATTATCGGCGACTCAACGCAGTGACGATCAAGGATTGTTATCCTATGCCTCTCATCGATGACATCCTGGACGTGCTCGGCAAAGCAAAACTATTTTCTACCATGGATATTGCCTCGGGCTATTGGAATGTGCCCATGGCCACCGATAGTGTGGAAAAGACGGCGTTTACGTGCAAGTATGGACTCTACGAATGGTTGGTTATGCCCTTCGGACTTTGCAACGCTGTGCCTGCGTTTGAAAGGCTAATGGAGAATGTATTGATCGACTTAAAGTGGAGAACCTGTCTCGTTTATCTTGATGACTGTGTGGTGTTTAGCGACGACTTCCCCACTCACCTTGTTCGGCTGAAGCAGGTTCTGGAGAGGTTCCGGAACGCAGGCTTCAAACTCAAGATGAAGAAGTGCAAGTGGGGGCGCGACCAGGTGGCGTTCCTGTGGTCACATCGTCACGCCATCGGGGATCCTCCCGAACCCTGAGAAGGTGAAGTCGGTCATGAACGTGAAGCGTCCGCACGACTTGCACACGGTGCGGGCGTTCTTGGGACTGACTAGCTACTTTAGAAGGTATATTCCCGGCTACGCCGGCATCTCGGCTCCCATTGAAAGACTGAAGCTAAAGGGGGCTGCGCTCGTGTGGACGGACGACTGCGAGGCAGCGTTCATGCAGCTTAAGCGTAAGCTGATCGAGCCGCCCATCTTAGTGTACCCGATTTCTCTAAGCGCTTCAAGCTGTACGTAGACTCGTCTAAGCAAGCTGTCGGAGCGTGCCTGATGCAGACAGTGGACGGGCGAGATCGCGTGGTGGCGTATGCCAGCAAATTGCTTGTAGGGTCCGAGAAGAACTGGATCCACAAGCAGGATGGTACGTCGGAGATTGAGTGCTGGGGCATCGTGTGGGCAACACGAAAATTCCGCTGCTACTTAGACCGGCAGGAGTTCGACCTGTTCACGGATCACAAGGCACTGACGTGGGTGTTCGACGCTGGAAACCGCACGAGTAATGCAAAGTTGGCCAGGTGGGCCATGGAATTATCGCAGTTACGATTTAAGGTGTTCCATAAGGCCGGAACGGCTATGGGGCATGTAGACGGACTATCTCGGTTTCACTACACTACTGTGACTGCTCTGGCGTGGAGGGACCTGTTGAACGCTGAAGAGGACGACGAGGAGGATCGACTTGTCCAAGTCGAGGAGGAGGGCACGGTCGTCTCCGTTCCCACGACGGCCGAGCCCAGGAACGACTTCTCGGGCAACGCCGAAATCACGCCGGCCCCTGGTCTACTCGAAGTCGAGGAGAGTGGAGTGCGCCTTTACCAGTCGCAAGACGACAGCGCACCCCACTCTCCTGAGTCACAACGAACGGTTGTAGAGGAAGACGACACTGAAGGGGAGGCTGATTCCCCCCAGGCCGGGTCCTCACTGGACGAGTTCGGACTCGACAAGTTCCGATTCGTGGAAGAACAGAAGAGGACACCGTGGATCATGGCGATGGTTGCCTTTCTAGAGGCTGGAGCGCTGCCTCTGGACGCGCAATTACGCGTGAGGGTGCTGCAAATGGCCCCTCACTTCGTGATACGGAACGGTGTCCTGATGCGACTAGTACACCTACGCGCCCGAGCTGGGCCGGCCAGAACGATCAGCGTTCCGGTCATCCCGCTGCAATTTATCGAAACCGTCTTACACTATTGCCACTCCCGACCTGTTCTCGGCCCACGCGGGTCTGACGAAAACAATTGACCGCGTGAGGAAGCACGCGTACTGGCACGGGTGGAAGAAGGACGCTAAGGAGTACGTCCGGGCCTGTACGACGTGCGGGAGCGGAAAGGGATACCGGCCCTGAAAGAACGGGTTGATGCAACGCATGCCCGTGCAGGAGCTGTCGGGGCCGTTTTCACTGTTGGTTGTGGATGCTATCGGTCCCCTAGTGACAACACCGAGAGGCAACAAGTATATTTTAAATTTCGTAGATTATTTCACGAGGTGGGTCGAGGCGTTCCCGGTCAAGGCGCTCGACACTCTAACCTTCGTGCAGATCATGGTCGATGAGGTGCTGTCGAGGCATGGCGTACCTGAACGACTGCTTAGCGACCGAGGACCAAACTTTATTTCCTCGCTAGCCCAGTCGTTCTACCAGACCCTCGGCATCAAGAAGGTATTCGGAGCCGCGTACCATCCTCAGACGCAGGGTCTGGTAGAACGCTTTAACGGCACTTTGCTGGGGATGCTCCGAATGTACGTCGGTGAAGCCCAGACGGACTGGGATTTGTACCTACCTCGTGTGCTATTTGCGTATTGGACGTCATATCACGAAGCACTGGGAGACTCCCCGTTCTTCAGTCTTTACGTGCGAGATCCCGTGCTTCCGCTCGATCTAGCGTTCCTCAACACTAATGACGATTGGAAAAGCAACGAAGTTCCGCGTATAGGCGGAAGCTGTTTTTGTCGTTGCGGGATTCGCGGCGGATGGTCGAGAGGCAGCTGCTGAAGGCGCAGGACCGCCACGGACGGCGGATGGAAGGCCAAGCTGCCGTGAAGTTCGGCGAAGGGGGTGCTGTGTGGGTATACCAGTATTTCCGCGCTCAACGGGGTGAGCGTTGAACGAAGAAGTTAGCTTTTTTATGGCACGGGCCGTACCGGGTGGTCGGGCAAGTAGGAGAGAACGCCTACCGTGTGGTCATCCCCTCTCATCCCGACCGCGTGGTTACAGTCAATGTGAATCGACTTAAGCGGTTCCAAGGCCGTTGGAGCCGACCGTTTCCGAACGAAGTTCCGGAAGGCGTGCAGTCGACCCCTGGGGTTGATGATCAAGGGCCCCTTTCTGAAGAGGACCTACCTCCCACCAGTTTCGTCGAGCGCCTTTCGATCGGAGGGGAGGAGACGGCGTTCTCTGGAGTTTCGAGCCCCGTCGTCGACGTGCTAGTTAAGCGCGTCTACAATCGAGAGGAACAGTACCTGGTACTGACTGCTACGTACGAGGTGTGTTGGCGGCCCACGGCCTCTCTTCTCCCTACCTACAAAGTCTTAGTCGACGCGTTTGAGGATGAGCGGCGAAAGGACCAAGGGTTGCCCGAACTGCGACGAAGTGCTCGTCTTGCCGAAGCCAATTTGGCTGCGGACAAAGACGAGCTGTTGTTTTAGGCTGGTGGCGAGACCATGGCGGCCGTCGTGTGAGATCACTCAGCTCCCCGCTGGGCGGGAGTAGAGTCGATGGAATTGTGGATTGAATTGCATAATTGTACGGCATGGAGCCGTACCTGCGTGGTGAAATTACATTTGGCAGCCGATTGCTGCCCATACATGATGAAAATATGAAATATGAAGACTTGACGGAACGCCGAGCTAGGAGAACGTCACGTTAAAGGCAATTGGAGTGACGAAGGCGAAAGTGGAGTGGATTAATTGTTAATGGAAAAGCTGGACTGATAAGCATTACTATGACCTTCGCCTTGAAGACACCGACCTACTTGCTCTCCGTCTTGGGGGTCTTCTCGTTGACCTTCCGGAGAAGACTGGCCGTAGAAGACGAGTCGCTAATCTCATCGTTGTTGTTGCCCGACGGAATTCCCTCGACGACCTGCGACTGGTCTCCAGTCATGTCGATGACTTCGTCGACCGTCTCGCTGGTCGCGTCGTCGTCACCTTGAGCTGCCACCACATCGTCGTAGTCCACGGGGAGCCCTTCGTCCGGAGCCAGCGCCGTGTACGATCCGTCGGGCTTCTTGAAGGGGTCGTAGCCGCTCTTGGTAGCCTCCTTCGGGTCGAAGGCCGTCGCACGAGGGATCTCGTACGTTGAGTCGCGAAGCTGCGCCTCGACGGTGGCTTGGAGGTCACGAATGCGAGTGTCCTCGACGAGAGCCTTCCAGACCCCCGCCTTGAGGTTCCCCTTCCAATGTTTGCGAGCTGGCCGCTGCGACGTCACGTCGAGGCGTACCCGAGCCAACGCTAAGTCGCTCAGGCGATTTTCAGGCTTCTTGCAGGCAGGGTTCAGGGCGCCCGACAGCACGAGCAGCGACGTCATGTTCTTGTAGGCGTTCTTGTCCAAGCGGCCAGGAGTCAGGACCGAGTGGATCCGAGTCTTATACTCGAACTTTTTGCGCCGGCACATCTCGCCGAGATCTTCGCTGGTGGGCCCGGCCGACGCCGACCCCGCGGAGGAAGTCTTGCCGGGGAGTCCGCCCCACCACATCAGGAGAGTGTTCCCGCTGTACTCCAAGCGATGGAGGAAGTTGTAGTAGCCGAAAGTTGCGTTATTCATGCTGATGAAGACCAGGCGGGCGGCCACCGCCGCCATCTTGCGCTTGAGCCGCTGCGTCAGCGCGGCGTTAGACGTTAACGGGGCGTGAAGTCCCCACTCCCAGAAGACGCGCCGGCCGTTCATCCAGAATCGCCAGTGCTCGACGTGCAGCTCCGGGTACTCGGAGGGGTCGTACCAGAGCTGGATCTCCACCCAGGGGTACGCCATCACGTATACCGTCATTCCGTGGGCGGAGGCTTTCACGTACAGCACCTCCAGGTCTTCGCGCAAGGGGACCGGGGCTCGGGGCGACAGCTCGAAGTCGATCATTGAAGCCGCTCGAGCCGGAGGTGGCTCAATGGGGGGGGGGTTCGGCAGCGTGAGCTTCTGCTTCTTCGGGGGCTTGGGCATTTTGCCGGTGGCACCAGCCACGGAGCTTGAACGCTTCTCCCCGGTCGAGAATGCGGGGTGCATCGGAGCCTTGCCGCCGGCCCGCTGGCGCGAAGGAGGAGGAAGGAGGTTGATCGGGCCGCTGAACGCCAAGAGGGGGTCGGCCTGGCCACTGATCAGGGCGGCCGCGATGTCATCCAGGATCTCGACGCCGCTGGTGAGCTCGTTCACAGCGAGGATGCTCCTCATGGCCGACCAGAACTCGGTCTGGTCCAAGCGTTCGTCGTTGGGGGTGAGGGTGCCGTCTTGGATCGCCTTCTCCAGCTCGAAGAGCGCGGCGATGCGCTTGAGCGTAGGGTCGACATCGTCGTCGCCCTTCTTCTTCTTGACGGCCAGATTGGAGGCGGCGGGCGCCATCGTGGAGAGTCGAGTCGCGCCTTGGATCGGGGTTGCAGATTGAAGAGTGAGGGCCCGAACCGTTCCAGGAGGAACGCTGACGGGTCCTGACCTCGGAGATTGACGAGAATGACCGCCAGATAAGGGCTGGGGAAATTTCCGATTGAAGTTGAACCCCTGTCGCTCCAGTCGGGCTGCGAGGGCCCGAGCTGAGTGCTGACCTGCGAGCGACACGGTAGACGCCGGCTGGATGGACATGGCGGTCGACTACTCTCGCTAGGAGGCGGCGTACTGCAGGGACAATCGAGCTTTGGACGTGCTGCACTGAAGGGGGAGGATGGAGGTGTCGTGGGACACCTTACACGAACGCTATTCGTCAGCAGAGGTGGCGCTCCTCGCCACTGTGTCCTGCCTCGTAAGCGTGCTCGTGTGGGTGTTGACTACACCCATACGTGATGTCGGCTGGGCTTTTGCCGGCGAAGTATGGCGTGTGGTAAGGATGAAGTTTAGCATGTTCGGCGACTTTCTGACTCGCTACCAGGAAGTACTTCGAGACCCCGGTGTTCGAAGTCTACGAGGGCCAGCTTACGCCTTAGCACTGTGGGGCGCGTTGCTCACCGTCCCTGGTCAAGTGCTGGAAGACAAAGAGGACGAGTACGGGCCCTACGGACGAACGCTACGGGCTTGGTGGGTGGCCCTACGCGTCACCTACTACGACTACTTGCCGGACATCAGCATGGACACGGGGCGTTCTGTCGCCAGGTACTGCCGCGCGTCTTTTGGAGCTTGTCTGGCGTCGTGCAAGCGAACGTATGCCGTGATTCAGTTCGTGTGCTGGTTATTGTTGCTCGTGCTATCGCTAGCCGTGCATCTGCCGCTGGCCTGCTACGACTTGCTGGAGTTTGGTTTATGCAGGGTGGTCGGCGTTGTGATACTGCTATTGACCCTCAACTCGGTGAATCTCTACTTTCGCTGGGTCGGTTGGGGAATGGAAGTGAGTGCCGCTATCTGTCTCGTGGGTGTTGTAGCCCACCTCTGTCGGATCGGCGACGTGGAAGGCAGGGTGCAGCAGACCACGCCTCGGGCTGTTATGGAGAACGCCTTGAACAGCATGCGTACCTGTTCGTCGGCTCGGCGCCGACGAGAAGCTGCCAACCTGCGTCAACTTCGGAACGCTGACATCGAAGACCTGGACGATTTCCACGAGGCCGACGACGGACTCGATCTAGACGTTGTAACGGATGAGGGTCGACCTCGTGGGGACATCGCCGCCGACGACCAGAAGGCTGCCCATCTCCTGACCTCTCTGCAACAAGAATTGGACCTGCATCCTCGGGTCCGCCGAGGGCGGCGGACTTCAAGTCGAGGAGAATGTCCCGAGTCCGGGTGGGACGCGGACGCGCCAAGGGTCCTTCGGCAGCAGGTTTCAAGTCTTGCTGGTGGTCGGCACCCAGGTGCTGCCACTGAACGACACATGGGTACACCCTCCGTGGGGATGGGCTCGGCTGGTGTACCGTACCCAGTCTAGTAGAAGAAGATGCGCCCCGAAAAGATGGCGCGAGTTCGGCGTCTGCGGATGCGCTGCGAGATCAAGGCCGGCCAGGACGGACGTCACGACGGTGAAGCAAGGCGCGTACAGCCTCTCGGTAGAGGGCTGTCACGCTGCAGGACGGAGGTCGCGTCGCGGGGAACCAAGGGCAGGGCAGAGAGGGTGGCACCCTCACAAGGGGCGTGCGCGTCGCCGACGCGTTCTCATTTAGGTCAGTCGTACATTTTCCCTACCAAGAACACTAACAAGTTGACATTCATAGTTACCTTGTTGGGTGGTTCATTTGCATATCTATTGCTACAGTCTAGTTTAGCCCAACTCTCATTCAAGAGCCCGCAGCTGCTCGCCCTGATGTCAGGGGAGGTGCGCGACAGCAGCTTGCTTGATTGACAGTGCCAATTTGACATGCATCGGCCAACTTCAGCTACGGAATGCCTGATAATACCAGGCATTCCTTACTTATTCGCGCCCAATTCTCAAGTGGTTTGAAGCGCTTAGGCTCGATTTAGTTAGTTCTGTCACTAATCTGAGTCTAACGTGCGTGCCGTCAACAAGCTTTAATACATGTAGCACCGGTATCACTTTGTCGATGCGATACGTCATGGGCCATTCCGCATTTCAAGCCTGCAGCGTCAGCCTGGGATGCAGGAATGCATTCGCTCGCGCCGACCAACTGGCCCAGTCACCGAGGCAGAGAGGAAGGGTCAGGATACAATTCAGCTGGTCGAAAATAGCGTCCGGCGATCCAGGAGTCGGTTCGCATGGTCGTCTGATCGTGCTTCACTCGTCTGGTTGGCCAAAAGTAGTTTCATCCAATCGTAATCTTTCTTTTCGCGGTATTTCAGCGAATCCCGAGTCGCGACCGCTGTTGTATCGTGTTGGACACGTCACATCCGAAAATACCCCAAGGGTCTCACTCGCCAATCGCCCGAGTGGAGGATGGAGCTGCCCAAGGTGTCCAAGGCCGCATCGGCCACCGACAGCGGCGCTGCGCTGCGCAAGCTGCTGGTGCAGGGCGTCTTCCTCTTCACGGGCGTCTTCTCCACGTGCGTGGCGCAGTTCGTGTTCTACCAGGGCGCGGGCGACCAGAAGGCCATGCTGCTGCCGCTCTGCAACTACCTCGGCATGATGCTCGTGGGGCTCCTGCCCGCAATGGGCGCCGCCGCCACAGCAGCGAGCAAGACGGTGGGAAAACAGCAGCAGCAGGAGGTGGAGATGCAGCAGGAGCAGCAGCTTCAGGTCGGCGAGAAGCAGCAGGAGCAGGAGGTTCTTCAGGTCAGCAGAAATTCCCCCGAGGACGACGTCGAGCCCGAGCTCACGCCCACCAAGCGGCGCTCCATTGACCTGGAGGTGGCGAACATGGAGCTCATCAGAAGGACGACGGTGGCTGAGGAGGACAACCAGAAGGAGGAACAGGTGCAGCAGCTGGAGCAGCTGCTGCTGGATGACGACAGCGACGACGAGAAGAAGCCCGCGCTCGGCCTCCGCGTCACGCCCTCGTCCGTGTCCTTCTCGCTCTCCACGGTGCAGCTCTGCATCATCGTGTCGGTGGTGCTGGACTTCGCGGGCTGCATCTTCTCCAACGTGGGGCTGTCCATGGCTGGGAGCGGACTCTATCAGGTCGTGTACTCGTCCGTGATCTGCTGGTCGGCGCTCATGTCCCGATTCATCTTGAAGAAGGTCGTGTCCAAGGAAGAGTGGTTCGGCATTGCGCTGGTGACGTTCGGACTGGCCTTCAGCGCGCTGGGCGAGTCGGCCAGTGGACGTGACAATTCGATCGTGTTGATGGGCTGCTTCAACACGCTGGTGGGGGCAGCGTTCTACGGCGGCAACTACGTCACTGGAGAGTACACGCTCAAGCTGGCAGAGCGCCCACACCCGAAGGAGCTGTGTCTCAAGATTGGCGCCGCTTGCGTTGCTATCATCGCGGTGTACCAGAGCATCTTCGTGCTGCCTGAGTGGGACGTGCTCGTGACGAAGCCGATCGCTGAGGCCAACGGCGACACGACTCTCATTGTGTTGGCGCTCGTGGCGTACACGCTGTCCCAGCTGGCTCACGGACTCACGTACTTTGTGATGCTGGGCTCCAGCGGCGCCGTCACGACTGGTATCATGCAGAGTCTGCGCGCTGTGTGCGTGTTCATTATCAGCTCGATGCTGTACTGCAGCCAGCAGGAGTCGCAGTGCTTCGACACCAAGCGCGGCGTCGCCACGCTCATCGTCGTGAGTGGCGTCATGTTTTACTCTTGGGCGAAGAGCCAACAGGGTAAGGCTAGCGTGCTAGCCCCACCGTCGTCACTGCGGCGACCGAAGAAAGATCCCAAGACCGAGATGGTTGCAGGCAAGAACTACGTCGTCTAGGCGGGCTGTATCCTATATACATTACTTCTAATCCATAGTTCATAACAATATTTGCTGCTGCACAAGCAGTTTTATTCCTCTAATCTGCGAGCAAGCTTTCAGTGAGCGATTGCAACTTTTGCAGCCGCATATTTACATCCTCTGGAGTGATACGAGCCATTGCAGCGCCAGCTGAACGAGGTGGAGGCTTGACGTCCTCGACCTCGTGCTGTTTGTGCAAAGAGTTCGGGGCCGAGATTTCGTTGATGCTCATCCGACCACCGCGACCTTCTTCCCGTCCTCGCTTCAGATCACCGGTAGCTGTTGTTGATTTTGCAGTTGTCTGCGACGCCACCGTCCTCTGCTTCGTTGGCGGTGCATCTTCAGTCTGCGTAGCCGTTGACTCTGTAGGTGTGGGCTCCACCGGCTTCGTCGCCACGGCCAGCTTTTGCTCCTGCTCGCGGAGGGAACTCAGGATCGTGTTTCGTTCACGCCGCAACCGTGTCAATTCCCCGTCACGCCTGCGCACTTTGTCCTCGAGACTTGCCACACGTTCTGTCTCGTGAGCGAGAAGTGCTTCTTTCTGTCGCGAAAGGTCCCGTTCGAGCTGTCGAATGCGGACTTGCTGCTTGCTATGGTCGCTCTGAAGCAGAGAATGAGCCAACCGAGCGTCCTGGATCTCTGTCTGCCAGATTTCCTGCTCGTGCTGTAGCCGGTCGGCATGTTCAGCCTCCAGCTTCGTTCTGTGATGCTCAAAATCTTGCTCCTGGGAAGAAAGCTGATCGCGCAGTCTCTGGATCTCCAAAAAAGCCTTGTCACGGGCAGCTTCAGCCTCTTCGCAGCGCTTTTGTGCATTTATTAGCCCCACATCCCTCTCATTTAGCTCGCGCTGAAGCCTATCTTTTTGATAAACGAGTTCGCCAGTCTTCACTTCCCACTCTCGACGTATACCACGCAATTGGTCTCGTAGATCGTGTGCATCCCGTGCCACTATTCGCCGGAGACGCTCCCGATCAGCCAGCAGAGCTGCGTTCTGCTGGACAAGTTCTGCGTGACTTAATACCTCCAATCCCTTCCGCTCTTTCCGTTGCTTTGGCGATTTTGGTTCGCCCTCCATCTTGTCTAGTGGATCACTCCTGCGTACGGGGAAAGAAAGCGGCAAGCTTGGCAGGTTGTTAGTTCTGACAGCGGTGCATAATGCACACGGGCCATCCACTTGATCAATTGTTGCTTTAACCCCATTGTCCGTGTTCCCTGCGTCCTGCAAGGCCCCCGACAACGACACGGAGCTTTCAGGGATGAAAAACAGCAGAAACTCGCCCCATGTGAGTGTGATCGTTGCACCACCACCGAGGGATAGCTTCCGGATAGCGGTCTCCACATGAGACACAAGTTTTGACAACTTCTTCGGGCCTCCCACAGCGTTCAGCACTCCTGGGTCTCCTCGTCGCAGGGCTTGAAGCAGCGTCTGGGAGTGTACTAGGCCGGTGTCATATGCATCAAGTCGGTGAAAGAGGGCTCGCAGAGCTGTCTCCGTCGCTGGCCTCAGCATTTTCCCATTATCACGTGAAGACGCCGCTACATCGGCACTGTCACCGTTGTTCTCCTTCTTTGATCCTTCACTTTGCAGCGCCATATTGCGCATCTGCTCCAATCGATGCCCCCAAACTCGCCGTTCAGCTTCCATTGCAGCTTCACTATTTCGCAGCCGTACTTCTCGGTGCTTTACCAAAGTAGCTGCCAACTCAATCCGCTCTTTTGCAAATAAGAGTCTCCGCTCTAGTGCTTCTAATCTTGACGAACTACTGCAGAGTTGCTCCATTTTATCACGAACCAGGCCCCCTGTGAACCGAACCACGGTTTGAGACAAGTGCTGTACATTTTCACGCTCCAGTGCCAAGCTTCGCACTGCCTGTACCGCCTTCACATTAGCCTGAACTCGCCGGTCTTCAGCTTGACGAGCTGCTACAACCTCCAGGTCTCGCTGAGCCTCAAAATCGGCAGCGCGCTGCTGCCACATCTCCAACTTTTCTTCACAGCGTTCAAGCTCTTCACAAATCTGAGCTTCTTGCTGCCGGTGTTCAGAAGATAGAGCCTCGTGGGCAAGCTCGCTTAATCGCGCCTGCACCATGAGTGCAACGCACTTTTTACGCCAAGCAGTTAACAATTGTGTGTACACTTCTGCTGCCGTTTCCACTGTCGGCGCAACACCATTGCCATTTTTCACGGACAAGGAGAGCTGAGAGCCTGCATTTTGCTGTCCGAACCGCGCAAGGGCGTTCTTCATCGTCTTGTCTTGCACCGCCATTATAGCCTCCAACGCATCGACCCGGCTATTTAACAGAACCTCCCTCGTTTCCACACTCGGCGACGCAGCAGCATGATCCCTCCGAGGTTTGCTCGCAAAATCTCCTCCGGAGTCTCGCGTAACGTTACTTTCATTCTGACGGGTACTGCCACTCTCCACGTGCTCCCACCTCCTAGCAGGACGATACATCTCCGACCTCTCGGGGGTTGATACATGTAACACCGACGCAGATGGTGCTGGCCCCCTTGTCGATGCCAATGTCAGTGGTGAAGGCTGGCTCTCCGCCGTGTCCGACACGTGAAGCTCCACTCTGTCATCTCTAAAGTCACCGCTGCGCTGTCTCCTCCACTCGCCTCTGCCGTCCACTTCTCTCCTGCTCACCCCTCCATCCACCTCCACACTCAACACCGCAGCTGCAGCCGCTCCCTCCTGCTTCCCAGCGTTTCTCTGAAGGCTCTCGGGGGTCAAGAGTCGCGTCGGGGACGGCGCCGGCGACGCGGCGGTCCCGCTGCCGAGCTGCGTCTTGAGCTGCAACTTGGCGTAGAGCCGCTCGGCCGCCGTGACTTCCCGTCCGTCCAGCGTCTGCAGCTGCGGCAGCATGGCCAGCACCTCGCGCCGGTACGCGGCCGAGCCTGTGAGCGGGTTCCCGTCCAGCGCGAGGTGCCGCAGCTGCGCCAGCGACTGCAGGAAGCGCAACTCGCTCAGCAGCGCCACGCGGTTGGCGCCGGCGTCCAGCGTCTGCAGCCGCGCACAAGATGCGAGCGGGCGCAGCGACTCGAGCGCGTTGCCGCGCAGCCGCAGCAGCCGCAGATTGGGCAGCCACGCGCCCAGCTCCCGAGGCAGCGCGGCCAGGCGGTTGGCGCCCAGGTCCAGCTGCGTCAGCGAGCGCGGCAGCAGCTGCAGGTGGCGCACATCCGCCAGCGCGTTGCTCGACAGGTTGAGGCTCTGCAGCGCCGGGTGGTCGGTCGCGATCTGCGTCGCCAGCTCCAGCGTCAGCGCCTGCATCGAGTTGGCCCAATACACCTAGCGTCGGCGATTGGTTTATAATGGTGACAACTATATCAACCAATAGGAGAGAGGTAGCGGACAGGGTTTTGACCAATTGTTGGACGCGTTACGTTGGCCGCGTTACCGGTACTGTACGCATCGACGCCACTACGCATCGGAGCTCCTGGGCTGGAGCGGCGAAACATGCGCGAGCGCGTGGGCAGCGGCGGCTCGCGGACGTCCGACGGAGACCCGCGCGATGAGCTGGAGGAGATGCTGGAGGTGCGACTCACGGGGGGCAGCGGCAACGGCAGCAGCCAGATGCTGCTCCCGGTCGTGTCCTCCCGTGCGCACAGGGCCAAGGCGGGCAAGAGCCCGGGGGACGACAACGACAAGCAGGGCAAGCGGCGGCGGCGGGCGCACGCTGATTGGCTCAAGAGGCTCTGGGGCGCTACACGCTCCCGACTGCTGCTGACGCGCGGCGGAGCCCGCTCCATGTGGAAGTGCGCGCTGCTGCTGGCTGTGCTGGCGCTGGTGGTGGCCGCGGGCTCGGCGCTGCTGGCGCTGGAGGCGGTGGGCCGCTTGAGGTTCGGCGGCTTCTTCGTGCCGCAGCGGGGCGACAACGGCCAGCTGGGCTTCTACCACGAGATGGGCGTGGACATGCAGACGCTCAAGGACGCGACCGGCAGGCCAGAGGGGAAGCTGTTCCCGGCGTCGGCCTTGAACCCGAGAGAGGTGAAGGCGTGGGTGGCGGAGCGCAGGAAACACACGAACGGACGCAAGTTCCTGGTCGGCTGCACGTCGCATTGGAAGGGCTACGTGCTGCGCTCGTTCCTGTCGCTCTTCGAGGAGCTCAAGGGCGAGCACGGGTGGGAGGACCTCGACTCGTCCAAGAACCCCATGAAGGTCATCTACGATATGGACCGCAAGCGAGCCCCGAGCGTCATGCTCTTCTGCTTGAACTCGTTCTACTACCCGATGGCGCTGCTGCAGGAGTACAGCGCGTACTTCCACGAGCTGCGCGCGCTGGGCACGATCATTGCCGTCTGGAACGACGACTTGCACTACTACGACCAGTTCAACCCGATCACGCTGCGGGACGAGATCCTGACGAAGGTGGATGTGCTCGTGGGCACCTACGCGTACTTCATGGACGACTACTTTGCCAAAATCACCGACTCAGTGGACGAGCGCGACCTGCCTTTGACGGTCTGGCTGCCACACTCGTCCGGCCCAGACTTCGTCAACGCCTCCTTCAACGAGTACCCGATCAACAAGATCATCCTGTCGGGCAAGCTGGGCTCGAACTGGTACCCGCTGCGCCACTGGCTGGGCACGTACCAGCAGGACCACAAGGATGTCATGGATATCTATCAACATTCCGGCTACTATGTAGCCGACAACCAGTCAGCGATTTACGCGTCGTATCTGCGCTCGTACCGCACGGCCATCACCACGACGCTGATCTTCCAGTACGTCATCGCCAAGATCTTCGAGATCCCTTCGACGGGCGCGCTGTTGGTCGTGAACCGCGACGTGGCTCCGCTGCTCGCGGCTCTGGGCATGAATGAGGGCGAGCACTTCGTGGGCTTCGACCGACGAGACCCGGAGGCGGTCGTCTGGTGGGTGAGCGACCCTCGCAACTGGCCCGAGATCGACCGCATCCGCCGCGCAGGCATGGAGCTCGTGTGGGAGCGGCACCTCGTGACCAACCGCGTGAAAGCGCTGGACCTGTTCCTGACGCAGGGCGAGGCCGTGTACCAGAACCCGCCGACGCTGCGGCTGACGAGTCCGTGTCCGTCCAGGGCGCTGCCTGACGAGCGCGCGTGCCAGGCGCGGTTCGACCGCGAGTCGTTCTACAAGTGCGACCGCTGGTTCTGCGGCGCGCACTCGCTGCTGCCGCTCTGGGACTGACTGTACGTAGATAGACAAGGTGCCATAGTTAACACTATAAAACTGACTCACTGCGCATTGCGATCGGCCAGCAAGCAGCCCTTCAACCGCACAAAACCTGGTTAAGTCGAGAAAACCAGGTTATCCCGCCCAGCCAATCCACGGGCCGGTGGCCTCCCCCATCCGCCAATCACAGTGCGCGTCCGTTTTGCGTTTTTGCCACGGATCCCCCGCCGCTCGAGATTGAACTTCACGCAGAGGAGAGAGGTGACCATCACTCTGCCGCCATGCACTACGAGTTCGTGGGCGCGCTGGAGGTCACGTACGGCAACGCGCTGGCGGCGGGCGGCGGCTTCCACCGCGTGACGACCGCCGAGGGCGCGGCCGCCGAGGTGTCGCCCCACACGTATCTCTGGTACAAGCTCCAGGAGTCGTCCGACGGCGCCGCGCTGGCCATCACGCAGCTGCGCGTCGGGGAGGACCAGGAGGAGGACGCCAAGTGGACCAAGCTGGACAAGTCGGTGGACCGCCAGAAGGGCCGCTTCCTCTGGTTCCAGGCCACGCCCTTCCAGCCGCCGACGTCGCCCTCGACCCGCACCAAGCAGCTCCTGCCGCTCAAGGAGATCCGAGTGGTGCGAGACCTCAAGGACGTCCCCGAGGGCTTCGAGTGGCTCGACGAGCCGCTGCTGAGCGTCGACGACGCTGGCAGTAAGCATACAGTAGTAGTAGTTGTAGTAGTAGTGGTAGTAGTATAGTTGTTGATGCAGTAGTACTAACGTGGTGTGTGCTGCTGTTGTTGCTGCTGACAGAGGAGCTGCGGACGTACTTGTGCTTTCGGAGGCTCGGGAGCGAGGACTTTACCGGCTCCAAGTGGTCCATCCTGAACCAGAGGGCGGGCAACTGGATCGACGTCAAGGACCTATCGTCCAACAAGTGGAGCGTGGCGCAGATCTTGCAGCACTCGGCCTCCGAGATCCGCGTGCACATCCCCACGTGGAGGAAGGGGCGCGACGAGTTCTTGTCGCGCTCGACGTGCCGCAATCGGGTGGCCAAGCTGGGCACGCACACGAACGTGTACATGTCGCCGGCGTATCCCTATCCGCGCAAGCAGGGGGGCATGTGGAATGCCAACATGAAGGACCTGCAGCAGGCTCGCGAGCAGTTCGACAAGTACTTCTACGACCGAGAGAAGCAGAAGGCGTACTTACCGCGATACCTCATCCCGTTTATCGAGAAGTCGCTGCTGTGTACGTTCCTGTCGAGCGATCTCGCCGAAGAGATGAACGCGTTCCATCAACATGTGCTCAAGAACGTCGTGGCGTGCATGCTTGGGAACGACGCGGGAGACGTGATGGTCTACATGTTGTCGCTACTGCGCATGATCCTCAACGGCCACAACTCGTGCATGTTCTTCTACATCAAGTACCCGGGAAGCTACACGGCTGCAAAGTATCAGCGTCTGGTGTATACGTCGTACTTGGTGAGCCCGGACGCGCTAGCTGCGATTCCAACTCGCCATCCGTGCCGCTCATTTTACTACATTGACAACATTGACCTTTTCGTGCAAGCAGGAGGCTTCCGACTGGTCCTTCAGCGTCTTGCGGAGGCAGAGATCGAGTTGACGGAGGTGTTGCTGTATTGCACTTTGCTGAATGAAGCAAAACCGTGTCTAACCCAGCAAAATCGACGTAGGAGCTCGGCTTCGAGCCGTCGTCGTTTTACAACAGAAGTACAAACGGAGGATTTCTTTCGGGAGTTTCTGAATGCTACGTTTTCACGACTTCGACGTATGAGTGGGGAGGAGCTGAAGGACGACGATGGGTTGATTGATCAGATCGTGGGTGTCCTGGATACCCTTTGCCGCGATGGGCTATTGCTTGGAGGCCGCAGTGCTGAGTCGGATATCGATGAATCGACCGCCACCGATGGCGCAGCTTCATTGTGTGATGTGGAATTTGCCGAGGCGATTGAGGTTTTCCATTTGGATCTCTCGAAAAAGTTTATATGTTGCCCGTATTTGTCCCAACGCCTATTGGGTATATCTCGCATCAACGATTTGATTTCGATGGCTCAGCGAAAAGATGCTCAGCAGAAAAAGGCAAGCTTGGCGTTGCGGCGTAGTTCGCAGACTATCAGTACAACGACGTCACTAAGTACCTCGAGTACTACCTCATCTTCAACGGACGTAACTGCGGGCGAGCAGCCCGTAACAAAATGGTTGCGCACAAAATATATTGTGGAGTGGTTAACTGCTTCAGACATCCTGGAGGTCGTCCTAGGCGACCGCGAGAGCTGTGCCAAGTATTTCCTTCAAGAAGGAACCCACCTGGAAATTCTCAAGCGCTCCAAAAAGATATTCGGGTTCGTAGCGTCACACGGTCTCTTGACGGAGAAGCACATTGTGTTGATGTGGAAAACAGCGCTAAGTCAGCTGCGATCGGGCAGAAAAACAGTCTTCGATATTTTGATATCGCTTTGCGGGGTGCTTTCAGCCGATCTAATGGATGTTGTCGTGATGCTCCTGACACAAGTTCCTGTGAGCAATTATGACGAGCTGGTCGTGAATTTTATCAAGCGTGTCATCATGATCGCATCGAAGCTTGTAGTTGATGCTGAAACGGGTGGATTTAAGATGTCATTAACGTCGCTTGTAAGTGCTGCCTCTGGGTCAAGAAACAAACTGAGCGCAAGCGCTCAAAAAGATGTCGAGGTGCTGAGCAAAGTAGTAAGCTTGTGCTGTACTTTGTACTGGAATGCAATCCTACAAGCTGAAGCACCGCATGAGAGTGAGGTGAACAGCAGCTCGACGCTTCGTGGAGCAATGCGAGCTGAAGTGGAAGCAGCTTTAGCTGACTCGTTGAATCACGTGCAAAAGCTATGGATTTCCGCCGGATCATCGTCTTCCACGTCAGGAAAAGAACAGCAACAGCTACTAAGCGACTACCTGCGGAAATGTGCTGAGAACATCGAGTCTGGAACACTGGTGGAGACATCGATGAGTTTAATTCAGCGCATTGTTGATGGCTACGGCGGGAGTTCGTCGTCGCTGGCGGCTTCGACACTAGCATTGACCAGGGCGAATTCGCCTCCTACGACATCCAGCGAGCTCCTGAAAGAGTTGAACAATGCGCATAATATTGTGTCGGTTGTTGTTGAAGCTATCAAAATCCACATTGCTCACGCAGATTCCAAGTGCCGGGCGCAAACTTCGCATCTTGCTGCCATTCAGAAGCGGCTGTCGTTCCTCGGGTATGTTGTCACCAAGTCCGACCTAAAGTTGCCGTTCGATGCTGTACGGGAATTGTGGGGCTGCTTCAACGGCTCAGATAGCACAATGGAAGAACGCGAGGTGTTTTTTTCTTGGTTTACCGCGGTGATTCCGGATCCTAACAACTTTGTTCATCGAGCGTATTCGGGACACACGGGGTTTTCTGAAGCTGTGGTGGGTGAAATTTTTCAATCCTTGATTGGGTCGCAAACCTCTGGTGGTCAAAATGGAAGCGCTACTCAGATACGTTTGGACATGCAGACGATGAGTAAGGAATCATTTTGGGCCCTGGAGCGGCTTTTTCGGTTTGTTAACACAAGCACTCGGCGTATTTCCTCTACTGCTGTCGTTGGGAGTACTCCTTCACGCGGAAGTGTATCGGGTACCAAGGAGGAAGCTGATCTTTTCGTCGTAGAAGCGATGGATCTGCGAGGGATCGAGACGTTATACGATGTGGCCTTGCGGGCCGAGAATGACGTTGTAAGTCAGCAAGCGACCAATTATCTGATATATCTGCATCTTCACGTCGGGTCTAAGCTCGTGCGACGCGAAGTGTGGGCTGACTTTGTCGAAAGATGTCTATGGCGTCTCAAGGAAAACGCGAAAACCGCGATTGATGCGTCCAAAACGCGAGAGGTTTTTCGACTGTTAGTGTTATTGAGCACTTTCCTCCACCAATCAGTCGTTCAAGCGCACGACAACGCTAGTGCAGGAGGAACATTCGATGGCCCTGAAGAGCTCACGGTTTATGTTCGGACGCAAGGTGGTCGAGTTGCTGCACCCTTCCGATATCATTTGAGGCGAACGTCGCTGGTGTCTGAACTGCGTGATCGAATCGCCAAGGACACCGGTCACCCAGCGGATCGAGTTCGCATTGTGAATTCAGCTAAGACTAAACTGACAGCTCAGGGACACGGGAAATTTACGCTCGAGAAGGCGCGCGTTCTCAACTCGGCTGTTTCAGCTTCACGTTCGTCTTCAGGACGATTGTCATTGACTCAAACAGCCCCAGCTCCTTCTCGCAGGGGTTCCAGACAAGCCAACTACGTGGAGGCGATTCTGTTGTCGAAAGTAGAAAGTGACACGAGTGGTCATACCAATCGTAGTGTTCTCGACTTTCATGGAGCAGCTGGAGTTGCTGCCGCCGCTGCTGGTGGAGGGGGCACAGGCAACAACAGCAGCACTGAAAGTGACTGGCATGCGATCAAGACGGAGGTTTCACAAAATGACACATGGATAGCGCTACTATTCAACTTGTTATCCTACAACGATGGAATAGCCGACGAAGCCTGGAAGGTGCTGAAGTTGCTCACAACAGATGAGGAGATGGAGAAACAGACGCGCACCCTAAATGGTGTGCTAGCAATTGATGGGTCCATCCGGAAGGCTCCTAAGTCGTTTGAGTGGAACGTACTGCTAGATGCGAAGTGTCCTCCAAAACTATTGTATCAACTTGAGCTGGTGGAGAAATTTGCGCTTTGTGGCGACGGACGCAATGATGATGACGATGATGACGAAGCTGAAGGAGCGCACCCAGGTAATGCAAATGGTGTGGCTGGGGTTGACGGCTTGATCGGCACTGTGAATACGTGGAGTGCATCTTTTCTTGAACTTGGTGGTCGAAAGCAGCTTGAAAAGTTTGCTCTATCATCAAGCCCTCGTCAATTGCTTGCCCAGGGAACACTTTCTGTGATGTGCCTGTCCAAGCTTCTGAAACTGCTTCGCCATTTCGTGCTGGTCGAGTCCAAACTGGCGGAGGAGAATGAAGATACTATGGAAGGAAATCCTCAACAATTGATTCACCAGCTTCTAGAAACGCTGAGCAGTCTCCAATCTATCGACAAATCATCTGGAAATGCTTCATCGCCAGCGCTGATTGATGAACCATCGAAGTTGCAGTCTGTAATGAGTGGGAATGATCAATTACATTCAACGCAGCCACTTTCTCTGACGGTGTACGCGCGCCCACTAGTCGAAGATCCTGATAACATCGATGATATCCCAAGCGACGCCTATCTAATGACTCGATTGTTATCTTGCATTGCTACATGCACACTAGTAGCAAATCAAGCTGCACTCGAGCTTTTGGAGAGTTATACGGGGCATGGTGAAATCGTCTTGCGTTATCTGGTGGAGAGCCACTTTAAGCCCGTCCGGTTGGAGGCTGCAAACGCAATCACTGCTTTGTCCACCTCTAGAAACAAACTGCAGGAAGACCGTGTGGCGTGCTGCAACTATTTCCTACGCTTATTGGGTGAGTACTCAGGCCCAGTGAGTGATGAAGAGTACTATAATGTGTTCACTCTGCTCGTCACCAGTGCGGATGATCTGACCAAGTTCGCGATACTTCCGTCTTGTCAAATCCTGTGCCGTCGGACCAAGGCCTTTGAGATTAAGGATGATGCGATCGGTGCTGTTGGTCCTAAGTCCCTCCTCTCACGGAAAAATATTGTAGAAGGAAGCAGGCGATGGGCACAATCTGGGCCTGCAGCATCCAAACATGGCCTTCTACCCGCTCCAGATGCGCTACTCGAAGGGCAACTATCTACGTTACTTGCTATCATTAAGCGGATCCCGGCCGTACTAGCGGACGGTCTTCTTGATGTCCCGTGTGACGGACGCAGTTTGCGCGAGGTTATAGCGCCAACTCTACATGAACAAGAAGGGATCATAAACGAGCTTTTTCACGAATGCCTATTCGCCACGCCAGACAAGCAAACAAGTGGAGATATTCAAAGCGGGGGGAGTGAAAAGGGGGCTATGGGAGCCCAGGCATCTTCTTCGTCTCAATACTATCTACGACAACCCAAGTGCCGTAGTGACTCGTGCAGAGGGGTCGCATTTGATCTCCTTGCGGAGCTTTCGATTGACAACACCGATGGACTTCGCTTCTTGCTGACGCAAATGGCAAATCAGCACACGTTGGAGCGTCCTCCAGAGCCCGCTGCTACAATTACAGCGGTCTCGACGTCCAAGCGAAAGGGATCCAAATCGGCGAAAGATCAACTGCTCCAACGGGGGAAATACGTGGGTCTAAAAAACCTTGGATGCACTTGCTACTTGAACTCGACGATCCAGAGCTTCTTTATGATGCCACGGTTCCGTCGACAGGTTCTGCGCCTTCAATCTAGCGGGGGTGGCAGCGAGAAATCCGAGGTGAAGAGCCTAACGTACGAGCTTCAGTCGTTATTTGCTCATTTGGAGGGTAGCGCGAAGCCGTACTATAACCCTCGTCCATTCACCCGCGCAATGAAGACATGGGACGGTGAAACTGTGGATGTGAATGTCCAGCAAGATGCCAGTGAATTCTTGACATCTTTCTTTCAACAAATCGAGTCGGAAATGAATGGCATCACTGCCGGAGGTGGCGACCACTATACCAGTGATGAGAATATCCTGAACACATTTTTCGGTGGTGAGTTTAGCAACGAATTAGTTGCAGAAGGCGATCGCTACAGTGAACGCTTTGAGCCGTTTCACTTCATATCCGTCCCCGTCCGTGACCGAAAGAACCTGAAAGAGTCATTGGACGGCTGGGTGGAGGGTGAAAAGGTAAGCTACACTTGGGAAAAGGGAAGTGATTCGAAAAGTGAAGAGAGCACCGCAAATGATGGGGAAGAAGAAGAAAAAGTGACATTGGAAACGCACAAGCGTATCTCGATTTCGAAACTACCAGCGTACCTGATTATTCACCTGAAACGCTTTGAGTTCGACTTCGAAAAGATGCAGCAAATTAAGCTCCATGATCGCTTTGAATTTCCCACCGAGCTGGACATGTATCCGTACACCAAGGAAGGACAGCAAGAGAAGAGAAACAGATCGGCATCATCGGCGGACGATGATGCCACCAGCCACGATGTTCGTTTGAGCACATCATCTGAAAATGCAGATGATGGCAGAACGACAGCCCCTGAGTACTCGCAGTATGAGCTGGTGGGAACTGTAGTTCATCTCGGTACAGCCAATTCGGGTCACTATTACTCGTTTTTGCGAGACCAGCAAGTGTCGCGTGACAAGAACCAGTGGTACGAATTTAACGATACTCTGGTTACCCCGTTTAATCCTGATCAAATTCCAGAAGAATGCTTTGGTGGTGAGGATATGACGCGTGCCCGACAGGGTTCAGCTAGTGGGTCGTCTCCAGAGGAAGGCTCTCCAGTGCCGACCAAAATGAAGAACCGCAGCAGCTTTATGCTATTTTACGCTCGAGTATCTCCCGAGGTGCATATTGTCACCGATGAAGACGCTCCCTGCGTCAAATTCTCTAGCGCAGTGCTTGTGGCGGCATTTTGCTCAAGACTTAAGAAGCGAGCTTCGGCCCGGCTAGCACATTTACGGAATATGGCACAGGTAATTGCGCCTGAGCCAATTCGTAAACTCATTGCGATGGAGAACCGCTTGTTCTGGCGGAAAAGATATCTGTACGACACGCGGTGCCTAAAGTTCACGTACAATCTCCTCAAGTCTTGTCTGGTGGGGCTAGAACATGCCAAGAATATGGCCGTTATGCCGCGCTTCGAGCCCGTGGAAGTGCAGTTTGAAGCCTTGCAAGTGGCAACTAAGTTTGTATTTGGCACTCTTTGGCAGGGTGGCGACGTGAGCAAGGTCTTAGAATGGCGCCTCATTCTCCAATCCCTGTACCATTCCGACATTGGTGGCTGTCGCTGGTTTCTATCGAGCATGGAGGCGAACGAGTCACTGCTTCTCGAACTGCTCGTTTTTAACGAACACCGTGAGGTTCGCGAGTTGATGGCAAACGTACTGTCGGAGGCGATCGTGACTACATCAAACACGGAATTCGAGGAGGAGGCAGAAGAGGACGCGCAACACTCCACTGGTGACGGGAAGAAGCGATTGCCTGCATCTTTCGAGTTTATGTTCTTCTTGATCCAACTGATGCCAGCGTTGCTTTCGGTTCCTGTCCAGCACCATCGCCAGTACTTCCTCACGATGTATGACTTTGTACAGACGGGGCGCAACGAAGGATCTTTCCTCGTGGTGAACAGTGTTGTTGGTGCGATTGTAGCACTACTCACTGGCCTCGGAAGCACGCAGCCGCTGCTTCAGTTGCAGTTGAAGAAGCACAAGCCAAAGCAGATTCTAAAGCGCATTGACCTCAGCGTCACGATACTGAAGCTATTGTCGGTACTTATTCGATGCAGTTTACCTCCTGCAATGGATGTCAAGGCAGACGACGAGCACCCGTTAATTCTCCCGTCCAACATGGCCCATGACCACGTAGATCTCACGCCGGCGGACCACGACGTGCTGCTTAGTGAGCGCTTTATCACCTTGCTCACGCAGCGCGCCAACCACTACACCAAGGAGACGAAGCCATTAGAGCAAATTGTAAGTCACTTGTGCTGGGAAAGTCGGCGCGTCACTGCAGCCTTCTTGGAAAATATCATGCATGGAATTGAGGCAGAAGATCATCATGATGTAAAGCCGTATTTCCGAACGCTGAACTCGCTGCTGAAGATTCGAGATTCGCTGGCTGTGGAGCGGCTCACAGACAGTCTCACGAAGCTAGCTGCTGTAATGGCTTCGCAGCAGCGGTACTATAAGGCGACAGAGACATCTCTCGACATGCTTGCGAGGCTTGCCAAGCGTCACAGTGGCGTGGCTCAATGGCTACGAGAAAATCGCCAGAGCTGCGGGTGGATGGAGAAGTGGCTTGTGGCGCATCGCGGGTCAGACGGGTATTTGCAGCAGCGCAAGACCGTCCTGGTGAAGCCTAACAGCACCTCATCGTGGGTGAATGTGAGCGTCACGAGCTCGGGACTCATCAAGGCGATCGACCGCTCCATCGCGAAATTGCTGCCGCGTATTCGAAGCATCTTGGACGCTGAGGCTGTTGTTGAAACCTTCTACGACAGTGACGACAACCCGCAGCGCCTTGTTGGCAAGCGCGTGCGCGTGAAATGGGCCAAGGACAAGTGGTACGAAGGTACCGTGGAGCAGTTCAATGAGGACACGTACGAGCACTTTGTAGCGTACGATGACGGCGACAAACGGTCGTACCACATGTCCGAGAAGCTCTTCTACGTCGTGGACTTGACGCCATCGCCCAAGCCTCGCAAGAAAAAACAGCAGCAGCAAGCTTGAGCGAACTGGGAGTTGTAATTAGCCTCTAAATGCAAGGCAACATGAACAATTGACTCCCCTGCATGGCAACTGACACTTGTGTGAATGGAATGTGCTTTGCGACTGGTACGTGCGATGTCTCGAAGAATCAGGCCCACCAAAAGAACGAATGAATATCTTCTGATTCTTTCGTGCTTGCATTGTGTTAGCCAATTTTGTCGCCAAGAAGCTGCAACGGTCAGTGCTTATCGGTCACGGCAGAAATAGGCCTCGTTCATCGTTCACCAAGAAATCGGCCAGCACTTCGAGCTTTGCCGCGTTGGCGTCATGACAATCAACCCTCCAAAATGTGCTGTGAATATGGAGCAGCGGCTGGCAGCGCTGCGACGTGACCAGGAGATCGACGGACTCAGGGTCTACCTCGTCAAGTACAACCTCTTTCCGCGCAATCGAGACCCACACAACTCGCCCATTCGTCTCGAGGAGCTGAAAGAGCTCGTCAAGCACTGGAAACTCCACCGACAGCGCGGGTTTTGGCGTGATCATCCGGACAAAGACGACCTTGTTCGAGCCCTGCTGCAGCATATCAAAAGCGAGGCAGCGAACAAGAAGCGCCGACAAGAAGCTCAGGACAAGTATCGCAGCAAAACATTGGGCGGGGCGGATGACGGAAGTCCCGGGAAACTTCGAGACCTCACGACGTTTTTTGGAGGTGGTAACGCGAACGCGAGTGGAGAAGGCGACCAGAACGACGGGGATATTGACCGGGAGCAAGCCGTGGCTGTTGCCAAGAAGAAAAACTTCGGTGGAGATTTGTTCTACCAACGCGGTGACTATGACGAAGGGCTCATCTATTTGTCAAGAATCGACAAGGCGCGTTTCCAGTCTGAAAGTCACAACCCGTGCCAAGACCTCCTAACGACGTCGGCATCTGCGCCTACCCCGCTGAACCGCCTTCTGCTGGGGTCTGACGCGAGTGGCAAGCATAAAAGCGCTGGAGTCGTAGCACCAAGTGATAAAGAGGCTGAGAGAGAACTCAATCAGATGCCAGCGGTGACGTTGTCCCCCATACTCACTGGAGCTGTGAACATGACACTACTTACCAAGGACATGAAGCTCAAATCTGTCGAGGGTTTGTACAGCATTTCGTGCCACAAGGGCTACGAGGCTCAGCTGCTACGTGAGGGAGCGCTCGCGACGCTTTCAAATTTACTCAAGCAGGAAGATTCCGCGATCCGTTTGTACGCTGCCGCGGCGATCCTGAACCTCACTCATTACGTTCCTGTCCCGATAGCGCCGTTGCTTACACCACTGAAGAAGACGCAGACTCAGTCATCTTCGTCTTCGTTGGCGATGGCACCTTCCCAGGCCACGAGAGATTTGTACGCGAAAATGATCGACGAGAACGTCATTGCGGCACTCCTGGATCTCGTCCACACTCCCCACCCAACTGTCAAGGCTCTGTGTGCACGTGCGCTGCTTCGCTTCACGATCGACGAGGCTCACCACTTCGCCATGGTGCACGAAGGGGTTGTGACTGCGCTCTCACAGATCATGGCTACGGTACCAACGACCATGACGTCGTGTGTTGCTACACCGAATGACGTGAAGCTGCTCTGTGTCTTAGCTCTCGTCAACCTGTCCGATGTACCGCGTGCAGTCACCCGCGACGCTCTGTTGAGCACCATCGTCGTTTTGGCTAGACACGGGGACACGCTAACGCGGAAAATATGCGCTCAAGCAGTATTGAACCTCTCCATACTGCCTACAACACGCGGAGTAATTGTGGATGAAGGAGCGGTTGCTGCTTTGGAAGTACTGGCTGCGGTGGCAATTAGACCGCCATTGCAGCTCACGCTCTTGGAAACGATCACGTGCACACTGTGCAACTTGGCAGCAGTGAAGACGAACCAGGATGCAATGACGAAGAACAGCGCGCTGAACATTTTGTCTGATATCCTTACTAACGTTGGGGCAGAGCTTCAACGGATGCAACAGGCAGTCAAGACTGACATGGATAGCGCTGAAGGGGAGGCAGTGGTGATCTCTCTCCTTTGCACGGTCCGGAAGAATTGTGTCAACGCAATTGCGATGCTTTGTTGTAACCCGAGACTTCAAGTCCGCATTCGCAATGCCAACTTCATCCCGAAGCTACTGAGTATTCTCCGAAAGGACGGCTACGATGACCAGGACGATGAATATAGTGATGATGATGATCGTGCATCTCCCAATGGGGGGGGTCGTCGCGTGTTGGCTTCTCTTTCGACCCAGCGTGCAAGCATCGACCCAGAAACTGAGAAGTTCGTGATTGTGGCAGTCGCAAATCTGGCTTTGGACGATCGCTGCCGCCCGACGCTAGTTCAGGACGGAGCAGTGCCCATTTTCCTAGGCTTGTTGCATGCTCCCGACTTGCCTGGATCGATTACTACTGAAGCACAGCACCAAAGTGAAGGTGCAACAGACGACAAACGTCTTGCTGCGTTACTTCTCAAACTGGACTGTGTGACGGCGTTGAGCAACTTACTTCTGCACCCAGCCAACTTCCAGGCGCTCGTCGACGCTGGTGTTGTTCCTGCTTTCCTGGATCTCATCCGCAACGAAGAGACATCTGCACCTGGTGCTAGCAACAGTAGCAAGGAGATCCAGAAGGCCTGCGTGTATGCGATGCTGGGTCTTGCGAAGGATCCGGGCATGAAAACACGATTGGCGGAGGCTACTCAAAAGCGTTTTGACGGGAAGGAGACAAACGATCAAGTTGGTGCCATCCCGACCATGTTGGCGTTTGCATCGAGGAATTTGGCGAATGCTGAGCTCTGCGGGGTCTGTATTAGCTTCTTGCACCACTTGTCATCGCGATCGGAGAACCACGAGTTGCTATACTACGAGGGCGCAGTGGGGCTACTCGTACGGGTCCTACAAAAACCAAGCTCAGCCGAGGCACCTGCTACGATATATGCTCTCTGGTTGGACTGTTTGGCTACGCTTGCCCACCTCGCCTCCCATACTGTCAGGCGTCCTTCGCTCCTTGATGACGGCATTCTCGATGCCATACAGCACTTTTTGATCGCCTCAGCAGCAGACCAACGACCCCGCGATGCTCTCACTGACAGAAGTATCATCAAGGCCCAGTACGCTGCGTCTCAGATAGTTTACAAGTTGCATGAGATCTGTAGTGGCAGTTGCGTGCCGGCAGGATTCGGACCCGGTCCGGTGGACGCGCCGGCATTTTTTGCGTGTCTGCTGCTTCTTGCCACGCAGTCGGCTTCCAAGAACTCGCGATTGTCCAAGTCGACAGTCGCTCTGCAGCAGCGCACGGCGCGACGAACTGCACTGACGATCGCTAAGGTGGCTCTGGCAGTGCCTCAAGGTCCGAGGCTTCTGGCCGAGCACACTGATATCCCTCCTGCTCTCAACATGGTCATGTGTACGGGTATACACGAGGCGCAAGTTTGTGCAGCGATTGCATTGTGTAATTTGGCAGCTGAGCGGCCAATGCCAGCGAAAGGAAAGCCTCTGCCTCGAGTGTGGCGCGATGCGACTGTGGACGACTTCATCGTCATTACGCTGCTTCGCGTGAATAGCCCTCAGACCAAGGGGATTTGTGCGAAGGCTTTGTTTAACTTGCTCACGCATGAAGATGCACGGGACCAACTCATGCGAGATGGCGTACTTTACGCATTGCTGAAACTCGCACGACTTGAAAGTGATTCGATCCGTGACTTGGCGCTCCGAGCATTGTACAATATTTCTCTGGACGCTAAGAAAACGGCTCAACTCCTGGAGATGGAGCTCGTGCGAATTCTAGCTAAGATGTACCAAGCCGATTTGAATAAGACCATGAAGCGGCTTATGGTCGGGATATTCAGTAATCTCTCAAGTGCTTCCTGTGCTCTCAACGGTAGCGGCTCAATTGACACTGTAGATGAGAACAAGGGGATCGAAGGGGTTGTGAGTACTACCAAGCATGTCGAGCTGCAGATGCTTCAGGAGGGTGCATTGGGTGTTCTGAAGAACTTGACCAAAGTGCGCGATCCAGAAATGAAGTTGTACGTTGCCAATGTGCTGTACAACCTATCGTGTGCTACAGACTCCCGCGTTGCAGAAATTCTCGTTCAAGATGAGAGCAACGTGCTAAGGATCCTGGTGGCTGAGCTCAAGTCGGAGAGCAGGGACGTGCGGAAATATGCAGCAAAGACCCTCGCAAACCTCACTGCGTCCTCTGTAGCTGTGCAAGTGATGACGAATGACGCCGCCGCGGGTGTTGTGAGTGTTATCAATGATGCCATGAAAGGTGGGAAGACCAAGACAGGGTCGACACCTACAGGAGGTGGGTCATCGACGCCATCTTCAATCTGCGTCGAGATAAATTGCGCATGTGTATTTGCACTTCGCAACCTCTTCTCTCTCGAAATGAACCAGCGCAAGTTCATCGCATGCAATGGGCTCCCGACTTTAGCAGCGCTCCTCGCGAGTCCTGCGATGGCTGCCGAAGCACCAACTCTGCGCGTGGCTACCGATATGATTTGCTCCCTGGCCAAGCGCAGCATTGGATCCGTCGACACTAATGCTGGTGAAGTATCATACGAAGAACGACTCGTAAAGGACGGAATTGTTCGAGCGCTGGTGGCAATTGCCAAAGGGGCTATGGATGGGTCGACAACACGAGCTGAAGAGAATGCGGCCTGTATGAACATCGTCACGTCTTTGAGCAGTCTGTCAATCCACCCGCGGTGTCATGACGGCATGCTGCGTGATGGCGCTCTGGATGCACTTGCGCTGTTGTGTGCTACCAATGCCAGCGATGCACGAGCTCCCTTTAAGGGCCTCATAGGTGTGCGTGGTGAAATGTTTGCGCTCCATTGCATGGTGGCAATCCGCAATTTGTCACGCCTAGAAGTTCCGCCACCATCGTCGGCAGCGGGCCCTCCTTCAGTTGACAGTGACACTGGAAGTGACGGTGTGCAGACTACGAGCACGAGCAAGGCAGAAGACGTGCGTAGCCAGAGACTCACCTCGCAGACAGCGTTGGTGCCTATCGTCTTGACACTATCGCAGTCCACCAGTCCCCAAACTCGTGAACACGTGGTGGTGGCGCTTTATAACTTGGCGCGATTGCGTCTGAGCAAGCGCCAGCTTATCAAAAATGATGGAGTTAAAGTTCTTCTGAGGCTTGGCACGAATGCCGTGCTACCATTTCAGCGGCACGTGTGCGCGTTGGCACTGCAGGCACTTTCAACGCAGTCGCCGCCGCCTGTTCCAGCTCAACAACCCAACAATGTCGACCCCGCAGCAGCTACGGCCGCTGCCACCGCTAGTGCTGCTGAATGGGACGAACCACACGTGAATAAAGTGATTCAGGAGGGAATTGTCGCCGCCATCGCTGCTCTAGCAGACTCGCACCAGCAAGATTTGCTGCTCAGCGTGTCGACAAACTTGTTTGCTGTCGCCAACCCTCCGTCTGCAGTAATTGAGCCGGTGACACTGCTGCGGACTTCGAACCAAGCGATTGAACAGCGCGGGGCTCCCCCCGACTGGACGAAAGTGCTTGTCACCGACCTTGCTTCATGGCCTGAGATTGAAGTGGGTAGTAGTCGAACAACAGCGGTTCGTGTTGACAGCGCGTTGACCGTAAGGACGCTATCTCCTGGGGATCAAGAGGAAGATCAGGGCGACGATTCTTACTCGGATGCAAGTGATGACGAGATTGCGAGTCGTCGAAAAGGCTCGCAACTGGGCAAGTCGGGAGGGAAATTGCTGGGATCAAGTTCATCCGTGTCGCCAAAAAAGCAGACACAACCAGGACACAGTTCGACTCTTGCTCCGCCGCGAATGTGCAGCTCGGACGCAGTGTTGGGGTGGTTCCAACTGCTGACTGACCCAAAGCCGGAGAAGGTGCGTGTCAACGTGGACTATGAACTCGCAGGTAGACGGGCTGTCACACCCACTCCAGCGAGTACCAACAGCCTGGCGACGTCTAGTGGGGACGAGCTGCCAAAACTCCGTCCGGAGACGGCTCCTGAGGGTTCAACGGAAGATGGAGTTAGGCTTGGCGGGAAGACGAGTATTGCTGGACAATCTACCCTTACACAGGCTCGTCAGGATGCTTCGAGTAGCAGCACACCCACTTACCGGCGTTTAACCAGCAATGGCGTTTATCGAGGCAACACAGCTGCAGATATGCCTCTGAAATCTCCGACAACAACAGCGAAGCGAAGATCACACCAATTGGAGCCGCTCTCCACGGTAAACAAGTAAACCAATATCAAAAAAACATGCCGACCCAACTTCAGGCCTTGCCTGAAGTTGGGTCGGCATGTTTTTGCTTGTTATCTGAAATTCTCTGAAATTTATTTCAAGTCCGAGTGGGCGCCCTTTTCTTCAGAACACCTGGTTTGGTTGTACCGGTATAGAGTATTCTCAAGAGTAATGCGTAAATGCGAGTGGAGGTGCGATTTTGATAAAGCTAGTACCCCCTGCAAAATACGATGGGATCGTTTTAAAAAGGGAAATAGAGATCATAACAACAATGTCAGCTGAATAGAATACCCCGCTAAAAATGATAAATTACCTGCGTGATGCCTGTGTCGTCCACCTTAGCTAAGTCCGAATCTATTAGCCAATTAGCTATGATCGATGAAATGTATAAGCCAATTAGAGCACATGGATGTTGCGCGAAGGTTCGCAAGCAAAACTGAACGACACATTCTCTCGTTTACGTAAGTTATATATGGGATTTCCTGTCGAAACGTCGGCGGATTGACTTATGTTTTCAGGAATCGGCGAGTTCCTCGCCCCTTGGTGGATAATCACTTAACTTGATTTTACTATGGGCAGCCGAGAACCGCGTTACCGCGAGAATTCGTAAGTACCGAGCGCCGACGATAAGTCGCTGCCCCGATTGGCCAAAACTATTATAAGATCGACTAACATGGCTGATGGAAGATTGCAGGACGCTGCAGCAGAGGTGAGGGCAATATGCGACGCTTTTATCTCGAACGAGATGAGAGAAAAGTACACAAGCAGCATAAGATGCATCAAGAAGTGGATTAGGGAGGTGTATGTGCAGAATCTAAAACTTTGTCAATTTCATTCCCTTTTAACGTCTGAGATCTGCTATTGCCAGCTTCTCCGAGGACATGATCTGTGCCAGTGAGCGACGTGAAGCTGCTCAAGGTCGCCAGCGACAACACGCTGAAGTCGGCGTTCGGTGTCGTGGAGGCATCGGCCTGCCAGCTCGACGTCGTTTTCTTCGAGAAGATGGCTGTCAACGGCAAAGAGCCCAGCATGGCGCTGCTTCGCGTCCAGCGTGGCGGACTGAAGACTCTGCGTGGTGACATCACCATGTGCATGAGCCTCCTGAGTGACCCCGACACAACAAGGTTCTTTCACGAAGATGATGGAATCAATCCAGCTGAGACGACACAAGCATGAGCTAGTTGCCGTTCAAGCAGCGAAAGCGCGGAGCCATCACAGACAGCACAGCCGCATGATCTTCATCTGAAGCCTCAGTATCGGTGGTACAGACACCTGCGACTGCAATAGGAAGACTGCATCCACCATTGACGGCGACAACAGCACCAACACCAGCAATCTCGACACGACCAGCAGCACCAACACCGACAATCTCGACACGACCAGCAGAACCCGCACCGGCAAACTTAACACGACCAGCAGAACCACCGCCAGCTCGACACGACAGCAGCAGCAACGTCAGCTCGACATAACCAGCAGCAGTGACGCTAGGCATGAGTAGTCTTGACACGACCAGCAGTGAGCCTAATAGTCCGAAGTCAATGCGTCAGTACATATTAAGTACTCAATAAACCTCAAGCTCCGCTTACTTGTATGCAACCCAAAAGCCCCACACGATAGCGTGCTGTAACCAGCCCCCCCCCCCTACATTGCCCCACCGGCCGGAAAGCTTGTCGTTCGCCAGCTTTTCGGTATGTGCTCGTCCCTATCTCTGGCGCCAGCAACACAGCTATTATTGACCAATAGGGAATCGTCGGCACCAGGGACTTACGTTTTCTCAAGTCAATTCAGTTCTATTAGCTTTATACTTCCGAAGTACTCTCCAAGTCCCCCCCCCACTGCATCACATCGATTCAGTTCATCTCTACAGTCCTACATCACTGCCACACTGATGTGCTGGCTGCCCATGTGGGCGTGACCAAAACGATGGACAAAGTCAGGAAGCATGCTTTCTGGCACGGTTGGAAGCGTGATGTGGCCGAATACGTTCGTGAGTGTTCTACCTGTGGTAGTGGCAAGGGCCACCGTCCGTGGCGAAACGGACTAATGCAGCGGATGCCGATTCACGAGCTGTCTGGACCCTTCTCGTTGCTCGTGGTGGATGCGGTGGGGCCGCTCGTAGCCACGCCCCGAGGCAACAAGTTCATTTTGGTGTTCGCCGACTACTTCACCAGGTGGGTCGAGGCTTTCGCGATCCCGCGCCTGGACACGACGACTTTTGTAGAAACCATGGTGAACGAGATGATTTAGAGGCATGGCCTCCCCGAGCGGCTGCTCAGTGATCAAGGATCAAACTTTATTTCGGAATTGGCTCGCTCTTTCTACGAGACACTTGGCATTAAGAAGCTATTTGGTGCTGCCTACCACCCCCAAACTCAGGGGTTAGTGGAACGCTTCAACGGAACGCTTCTGGGCATGCTTATACTGTTCGTGAACGAGACTCAAACGGACTGGGACCTCTACCTACCCCGCGTGTCGTTCGCCTACTGGACTTCCTACCGTGAGGCCCTACGTGACTCCCCGTTCTTCAGCCTCTATGGCCGTGACCCGATTCTTCCGCTAGATTTGGCCTTTTTGAGCACCAACCACGAGTGGAAGAGCAACGAAGTCGCCTCTTATCGCCGCCGCCTATTCCTGTCGCTGCGAGATACACGGCGGATGGTGGAGAGACAGCTTATTAAAGCTCAAGATCGGCATGCCCACCGCCTTGAAGGTCAGACGGAAACTAAGTTCGAAGAGGGTGACCCGGTGTGGGTCTAACAGTATTTCAGGGCCAGGCGAGGCGAGAAGAAGACCAAGAAATTGGTCTTCTCCTGGCACGGGCCTTATCGAATTGTCGGAGCCGTTGGCGAGAACGCTTATCGTGTGGCTATCCCTACGCATCCGAACCGTGTCGTGACTATTAATGTGAACCGCCTACAACGCTTCAAAGGACGATGGAGCCGGCCTTACCCTTCGGAGGTGCCTAGCGGAGTCTCCACTGAGCCTGGAGTCGATGATGACGGCCCGCTGACCGAGGATGACCTCCCCTCTACCAGCTTCGTCGAAAGATTGGTCATTGGAGGCGAGGAGACGGCGTTTTCGGGCACAAACTGCCCTGTGATCGATATTATTGCGAAGCGCAAGAAGAACGGCGCCGAACAGTACCTGGTGCTGCTGGCTACCTACGAAGTCAGTTGGCGTAATACCGCCACTTTGTTGCCTACCTACAGTGCCTTAATTCGAGAGTTTGAAGACACCCGTCGCAAGGAGTTGGGGTTGCCCGAGCTTCGTCGCAGCGCGCGCTTGGCTGAAGACAACGCGGCTGTCGGCGAAGACGAACTACTTTTCTAGTTGGGAAAAAGGGTCGCTCGCCGAAGTGGACCCCGTTGGTGAAGACGAACGACCCGTGACCTGACTTTGGCGGCGCTCTGGCGCCTCCTTTTTGAATATTTTGCATTTTACTTTGAATTGTGACGCGCGGTTCCTGACCGTGCCTGGATATTACTACATTTGACGAAAACTTGCCCAAGTACGCGAGTGTGGAGAACTTTGAGAGCGCTTTGACCGGATCGAACCCAAATGACAACCCGAGAATATATTGATTTTACGCGCTACAGCTACAAGGTCGTAGTGCCGCCCCCCGACGAGTCCGAGCTCGATCCCGATGGTTTGGGCTTCTTCGGCGGAGGCGGCTTGTCTTCCTCGCTGTCGTCCTCCTCCGACCCGCTGCCGTCTTCTTCCTCCTCTTCTTCTTCGTCGTCGGCCGTGCCACTCTTCCCGATCGCTGTGTACGAGCCATGGTCGGACACGATAGGGGTGAAGCCGCTGGCATTGGCCTCTTTCGGGTCAAACAAGGCGACCGTGGGGAGCTCGTACTTGTTGTCGCGCAGTGCCTTGCTGATCTTGGCCTCTTCCTTCTGGATTCGATCGCAGTTCTGAAGATTCAGCCACTCCCCGGTAGTGAGGTCGCCGACCCAGTGCTGACGTGGAGTACGAGTCGACTTGATGTCATGGAGGATTCGAGCCAACGCCCGATCGCTTAGGCGCCTCTCAGGCTTAGCATCCACGTCCAACGCTCCCGTCCACAGGAGCAGGTCCGTCATCCGCGTGAACCCTCCCTTGTCCAGGGAGAACGGTTTCAAAGCGTTCCCCATCTTGTGGGCGTACGCTATCGAATCACGTCGGCGAAGAACCGAAAGACTCTCGATAACTGGCCCATGATAGTCCTCCCCTTGCGACTGGTTCTTGCCAGGTTGGCCACCCACCACATCAGCAGGCGCTCATCCTGAACGTCCTCGAGCTTCTGCAGGTAGTCGCAGTATCCCCACGTCTCGACGCACAAACTCGTGAAGCCCAGACGCGCCTCCACGGCGTTCATTTTCTTCTTCCGACGACGATCCTGAGCCGATTTACCGGCTATGGGAGCGTGCAGTTGCCAATCGAAGAAAATCGGGCGATGGTTGTGCCACATGCGCCAGTGTACCACGTGGACATGGGGATACAGGGCCGGATCATAGAATAAGCGTGACCCCGCCCAGGGGTACGCTAACTCGTAAGGCGCTGCGCCGAGCTCGGATGCTCGCCGATACAACTTCTCGAGATCATCGCGGATGATCTGAGGAGTCTTCACCGCCAACGCATCCATGAAGAAATTCACCGCCCGCGCGGGCGATGGGCTCTTGCGTGTCTTGCTGACCATGGACGGCGACTTGGGCGGAGTCTTGGGCGGATTCTTCGGCCCGGACGGCGTCGACTTCGGGCTCTCGGGCAAGTAGGAGGTGAAGCGTTGATGATCGGGGGCCCCTTTGCTCTCGCGCATACGGGCCGGCTTCGGCAGGAGCAGGATCGGACCACTGAACGCATCCCCGGCCTTCCCCGTCTCGTCCAAGATCGCCTCTGCGATGTCGTCCAACACATCGAGCCCCGAAGTCGCCTCATTGACAGACAGCTCTTGACGCATGTCGCGCCAGAACGCTAACTGGGCCAACTTCTGAGCGGTGCCGTGCGCGGTCTTGTCGCTCTTGACGAACTTGTCCACGAGGAGGCGAAGCAGCTTGTCCTGGTCCCCGTTATCGGACATGGCTGGTGGAGTCGACAGTGGTGAAGCGAATTGCGAAATGACTACCCTCTCTGCGAGCGAACCACCCGAGATTGAGCGATTTTGACCTACGATTGGGCGTATGAGACCCGGTGATTGAACTTTCCTCGGCGGGAAGGATCCGAAGAACTCTCCTCGAAGCCAACTGACGTCTGACACCACTCGTGGGAACTCACCTTGTCAACTTCGCCGGAGGAGCGAGCGACTAGCTGTGAACCTGGGATAGGTTGGAGGAACGAAGATGGATTGATGGATCTCCCTGACTGAAAAGGATGCTTAAGCCCTCTGAAGAGAACACCTAAGTCAACTGAGGAGAACGCATGAGCCCTCTGAGGAGAACGCTTACGCCCTCCGGATAGGACACTTCTGTTTTCGACGCCTCCAACCTACCTACGCTTTGAGCATGGACGAAGTGTGGCCTCGACTTGTTCACGAATACGCCCGGGCGGAGCTGATACCCGCGTACGTCGGCGCGGTGGCCGTCTGGATCGTTTCGACCCCCTTTCGACGAATCACGGACGCTTTCCTGCTACAGGTGTGGAGGGTGCTTCGGCTGAATGGCGGTATGTGGTTCGAGATTGCTGCTCGCTACCAGGAAGTACTGCAGAACCGCGAATTGCGTCAACTCCGTGGACCTGCGTACGCCTATGCGCTCTGGAGCGCCCTATTCGCGGTCCCCGTGCAGGTCCTGCGCGACAGCGAAGTGGAATACGGGCGGTACGGGCGGATGCACCGAAGTTGGTGGCTGGCTGGCCAAGTCACGCTTGGAGAATACGGCCCCGAACTACTCGTGCGAACGGTTCGCTCACTAGGGCGCTACGGACGAGCGTCGGGCGAAGCGTGTCTGCTCGCTGGTCGACGGGTGTTTGCTGTGATGCATGGTGTCGGCTGGCTACTGCTGCTTTTGCTATCGTTGGCCATCCACGTCCCCATGGCTATCTACGATCTGATGGAATTCTCACTATGCGGTACCGTTGGGGTGGTCGCCTTGGTGGCGGCTCTAAATGCTCTCAATTACCTGCTGAAGTGGACCTCTTTCGGCCTCGAGACTACGGTGGCGATCGGGTGTATGGGCTTGCTAACCCACGGGTGGCGTCTAGGTGATGGAGGCGGCCGCCTCCGCAAAATGGCGCCTCACTTCGTCGTCGGCAGTGCCTGGGATAGCGTTTTGCAGCAGGCTGACGACCGAGATCGCTCGGAATCCGCCAGCCTACTGCGACTACAAGAACCTGATGTGGAAGAGCTGGAGGACTACCAAGCTGCGTTGGACGACCCCTATCCGAATGAGTGGACCCCTTGCTTCGATGAAGCGTCCACCGATCGCAAGGTACCGGCCGACTTTACACGGGCGGATGTGGACTTAGCTAACACTCTGACCGACCTGGCCGCCCAAGCTTCTGCGATCACCAAGATGGCCGCCCAGGCCCAGCTCCGTGTTCGCCGAGGACGGCAAACGTCCGGTCGGGGAGATTGTCCCGTACCCGGGAATGTTGGTGGCATTCCAGGTGGGTCTTCGCTGGACCTGGCCGGTGACGAACCACCCCCGAGACCGCCTGGGGTGAACCCCTCTCGACGAGTGGGTACAGCGGCGAATGGGTACACTACGAGTACCGCTCGACCGGTACCGAGTGCCACTTCTTGAAGGACCGCCCCTCGAGGATGACGCGAGACTCAGGCTGCAGCCGGCCGGGGCGACGGCGGGAAAGCGTTCCCTTCCAACACGGCAGCGTCGGGGACGGAGGTCAAGCCGACGAAGTGGTGCTGTGCGGGGATAGCGGCGAGGAGGAGTCGTGCTCAAGGAAGGATGGCACGTCCGGGTGCCGAGGTGAGTGCGAGAGAGGTGGTGTCGTCCTTATGAGCGCGCCGGCGGCTGCCGACGCGCTATCTAGTCTGTCAGTCGTACATTTTCCTGCTGAGAACCAAGTCAACTAAACAAACAAACTTCTTTCACTACTTTAGCTCAACTACAACCACCCTCAAGCCTCTTCAACCTCCCTCACCCGCGGCCGTACTCGCCCAACAGCCCGCGCGTGCCCGACCCCTTGGCAGGAGGGTGCGCGACACAAGCGTCGCGGTCAATGCGAGAGTATGAACACAACATTAATCGGCTTCGGAATCTTTTCCCAACACCAATTACGACAACGGTTGACGGCGAGCCGAAGCAAAAATACGTAGACTCGTATCTGCGAAGCATTCATCCGACCAACTGGACAGTTGTGGGCAACAGCACGCTAAGTGGTGAGGAGTCGAAGTGGCTTGGCGATAACTGGAATACCACTTCAACTTACGGCGATAGAATGCCTCTATTCGGAGTTCGATCCACTAGCGGTGCTGAAGGTGACAACAATGGTTTGCTGTGGAAGCGAGCTCGTAGTTTTTCGGTGTTCCGTGCCTTGTGCGCTTACTGCTTGCGTGCTGTAGGTACATGCAGATCGTTAGTGACGGAGACCGACAAGTGGGTTGCTGCTGACTGTGACATCACTCCGCACGCCAAGAGGCTTTTTGACGATGAGATGTCGCACGTAGCGAAGCTTACTGTGGTGCCGTCCAAGATGCCCTGCTTCTATGGGTTTGACCCGTTCGACCGTAGTGATGTTGCATCCGCGACTACTATGTATGAGACGAATATGTCAAGTGGAACATGCCGCCCGTGCAAGGTTGCACAGCAACTGCAAATTCCCTGCCGCCATATTCAAGCAGTAATTTACTCATTGGAGCAGCAGAACAAGCGCAGGCCTCCTGTGTACGACGTGCTCCGATATTTCCACCCCGCGTATTTGGTCCGCACAATTCACGGAGCTTATCGTAGTGTCGAGATCAAATTGCCGGTCGACACAATTTCGACGTCTTCAAGCAATATGCTATCTGCACCTTTGTATAGGCCAGCACGTGGTTCACGCAAGGTCAAGACGGCCGACATCCAGCGTGGCCAAAATCGAATTCAAAGCAGAGGAGAGGAGCCCAAAGCATCGCGCACAAGGCATGCTGGCTCGCGCGGAAGTGTTACTGTTGCCTTGGTTGCCGATGAACATGACGAGACGCCAGCCATCAATGTCTTCTTTGAATCGCAGCTATCCGCTCCAAGTAGAAAGGAGAGAGCCGACTACCATTGCACCAACTGCGGGTTAGTCGGTCACAACGCCACACTGTGTACATTCACCGTTCACGACGTCGAAGAAGCTGGTTCCGCTATATGCCCAGGGCTGTATGTCCTCGGGGAGCCACCTCTCAAAATCTGCGGAGTTTCTGCTACGGGTACGTGTGAAGCCTCGGAAGAAGATATCAACTGAGATATCCTAAAGGTAAGGAACGTTTAACAATAAGGAGTCACATTAGAAGTTGCTAACCAGTGCAATTACAGTGGCTAACGATACCTTTTATCCTAACTCGGAAGTGCCCGTAGACCGAGCAAGGCTCTCACAATTGAAGACATCACAGTTAGACACAGACAAGATATCTATGCACGCATGTTTGCCCACCTTCATCTCCTTTAGCACGAACATCATCTTCTGCCCAAAGCAAGACTCTTCTCCTCCTTCCTCAACCATTAAATGGCACGAGGCTTTGTTACCACACCATTGACCGCCAACTCGTGGGTGCTAACGGAGGAGAGGATTCCGCAAGACGGAAGAATCAAGAATAAGACGAGAATCGAAATAGTTTTGATTTTATTCTGCGCCTCGTCTCGTAAGTGGATGTCTCTCTAACGACAATTCCTCGCGCTTAATGCTCTCGATTCACGGCCTCGGCTCCAGCAGTACCTCTGACCCTGTCGATGCCTCCACCTGCAGGTATGAGTCCTCCGGATGTGCAGTCGGCCGACGCGTCCACGATGATCTGGAACGATGTTGGTGGAGTTCTTGCAGGCGTTGGCCAGCGAGCATGTGACACGCTCGGTCACGAAGCACAGCGAGCGGCGGCTATCCTCGAAGACCTCCTCCACCTTGAGCACGTGCGGGTGGCGCAATACGCGCAGCGTCTTCATCTCCTGGCGCAGCACCTCGGGCACGTGGTCCTGCGCCTCCTTGCTCTTGAGGCGCTTGAGCTCGTCCTTGTCGAAGAGGAACACGCTGTACTCGTGGTTGGTCTTGCAGTGCACGACCGGGAAGATCTTCCAGCTCAGCTCGTGGCCGCCCGACGCTGTGCAGTCCTTGGGCGTCTCGTAGTGCTTCAGGTACCCCTCGCTCAGCATGCCCTGCAGGATGGTGATGGCGCACACTGAGTTAGAATAGAGTCGAGAGAGACCGTCGACATGGCCCATGGAGGACCCTGCTTTGTGATAGACCTTGAAACGCAGTTGCGAGAGTTCCATGGCCCACCTGGCCAGCTTAGCGTTGCTCGTACGGTTCGTTTCGCTGAATACCCAGGTCAACGCTTTGTGATCCGTGTACAAATCGAATTCGCGGCGGTCCAAATAGCATCGGAACTTTCTAGTTGCCCAGACAATTCCCCAACATTCAATCTCTGAAGTCCCATCCTGCTTATTAATTCAGTTCTTTTCGGAACCGACTAATAGTTTGCTCGCGTAGGCCACAGCACGCTCTCGACCGCCTACCGTTTGCATTAAGCATGCTCCCACGGCCAGTTTCGACGAGTCCACGTACAATTTGAAGCGTTTTGAGAAGTCCGGGTATACTAGGATCGGAGGTTCCACCAGTTTTCGCTTAAGTTGAACGAAAGCAGCCTCACAGTCTTCATTCCAGTCGAAAAGAACGCATTTTGCCTTCAAGCGTTCTATCGGGGCTGAAATGGCTGCGTAACCCGGGATGTACCGCCTGAAGTAGCTAGTGAGTCCGAGAAAAGCGCGCACCGTGTGCAAGTCGTGCGGCCTCCGCACGTTCATCACGGCCTTGACCTTCTCCGGGTTAGGCAGAATTCCCGAGGGAGTGACGATATGCCCTAAGAACGCTACTTGATCGCGCCCCCATTTGCACTTCTTCATTTTCAGCTTGAACCCCGCCGCACGGAACCGTTCCAGCACCTGCTTCAGCCGGACCAGATGCGTTGGGAAGTCCTCACTGAACACGACGCAGTCGTCGAGGTAGACCAAGCAGGTGCGCCACTTCAGATCGACCAACACGTTCTCCATCAGCCTCTCAAAGGCGGGGACCGCATTACACGGTCCGAACTGCATCACTTACCATTCGTACAGTCCGTACTTACAAGTGAAAGCCGTTTTCTCGATGCTGCCTGCGGACATGGGCACATTCCAGTATCCGGACGCTATGTCCATAGTTGAGAAGAGTTTAGCGTTCCCAAGGACGTCCAGAATGTCGTCGATGAGTGGCATAGGGTAGCAATCTTTGACGGTCGCCGCATTCAGACGTCTGTAATCAATACAGAAGCGGATTCCACCACCTGGCTTCCTGATCATCAATACGGGGCTGGCCCACGGGCTCGAAGAGGCCCGGATCAAGTTCAGGTCCAAGTATTGCTCGATTTCGGATTCCATGACGTCTCCTTCAGCCTTGGAGACGCGATAGGGGCTTTTTTTTATTGGGGCGCTGTCCCCCGTGTCGATAGTGAACTCGAGCAGGTCGGTCCGGCCTGGTTTCAAAGAGGTCTCCACGAACAGGTCCCGGAACGAGTTGAGCAGGTCGGAGAACAGCTCCTTCTGCTCGCCGCCCAACTTAGAGTCTGAAAAGTCTACCTTGAGTTCAGTCTCCAGCACCTTGTCGAGCTCCGGCATGGATTCAGAGGAGGCGTTCTCAGCCGTAGGAGAGGCGGCGATCGCAGCGTGGAACCAGTCGGACTCACGCGTCGAGGAAGCGCTCTCCTCTGGGGAGAACGGCTCTGCTCCGTCAACAGGGGAGGACACCTCCGAGGCGCTGAAGGCGGATTCGGGCACCACTGAGATGGCTGCCAGGGGCGTGCCCTTCTTTATGATCATCTCCTCCGTCGATGGGTTGCACACCTCCACGATCATCTTCTTCTCTTGCACAGTGCACAGCGAACGCGCCACCCGTACCGTGGCATCGAGGTCCACGAGCCCTTCTACTAATACGGTCACGTCCTCGCCAATCTCGCCCTGAACCTCCGTCACGACCAAGGCCTGACCGCCCGGGCGGATTCGCACGGTCGAAGAGATCCTGGAAGAGTACATCTCCTCCACGCGGGGAGAACCGATCGCGAACTTCTCACCCGTGCTCTTGAGCGTCACCACGTTCTCGTCCAGGTCCACGACGGCACGGAACGCTTTAAGATCGTCAGTGCCCAAAATGACATCAATGTGTAGCTTTTCGACCACGATAAAAGGTCTCATTTTCTCCAAAGAACCAAGCTGTAGCGGTAGGTCGATCGCTCCCTTGATCCGAAGGGGGTGTCCAGACGCACTATTGAGATCACGGCGGCTAGGTCGCAGCGGAGCGTCCGCGCGGCCGATGAGCTTCAGCATTCGAGCATCAATTAGACTGGCTACGGCTCCCGTATCAATAAGCAGGTCGGCCGGTACACAGTCGATGAATCCAACCGATACCGCATCCACCCCTCCCACCGAGCCGATCAAGCGTTTTCCCCTGGGGAGGGAGGAGGTGTAGTCGGAGTCGAACTCAGGTGGCTCAGGCACTTCGAGCAGTCCAGCCTTCCTGTCCCGTTTCGGCGACGGCGCCGACACAGAGTACACATACTCGTGGATGCTTTCTTCGCGATCGTATCGGCTGCCATGGGCACCAAGGGCTTCCGATCGGGAGGAGAACAACGAAGAGCAGTCAAATCTCACCCGCTTGGCGACTCCGACTCGCTTAGGGAGTTCCGACAAAGAGCGACAACGGGGACACCTTAACCCTCGTTCGACGACTTTGGCTAGTATTTGAGCAGCGTTCCGAGAGTAGGCCTCCAACACTTCGCTCACAATTTGCTCAATTACCCGTTCATCATTCGTCAGCCCAAAATGATCCACCACAGCTCGCGCTCTTTCAGGGAGTCCGTCATCAGGACGTCGGGCTTCGGCTTCCAGCTCCTCAACCCCTTTAGACCGAGGCGAAGGAAGCGACAAACACGTCGCGCACGGAGAGTTGTCGAGGGGCTCTTCCCCTTTTACGAGTAGGTAGGCAGCCCGCCGCCGTACCAGCGCTCGCCAGCGACTGGGCGACACGCTCTCTGTCGTCGCCGGGGTCGGCGTACGGACCGAGGCGATCGTAGACGCGTCGCCGGGTTGTAGTAGTATCGCGATGTTCTCCGTTACGGTTTATTCGTTCACCACGGTCGATTTAGAGGTTTCAGTGCGAGTGGTTCGTGAAGAGTCGCCGCCTACTTCTGTGAAGCGTTCAATGACTGCCTCATCGCGCACGGAGGTAACCGTAGGAGCGTGATTTTCGTCCTCCGGGGCCGACCGGAAGTCTCGATTAGCACGCTTAGCCGCCTCAGACGTGGCGAGCGTCTCCTTATACCACTGAAGCCAGTATTCAGGCGAGGACAGCACCCCAGGGGAAGAATCACGAGTCCGAGTCAGCTTCTCCTCCGGAATGTCCAGAAGAGCGCTCAATTCCGACAGAGAGAGTTCCTTCTGTTGTTCAGCATTCGTTTTCATGCGTCTCTGTAGCTCGATCTCATCCAGCGGGAATAACAGTTCTTCTGATTCTTTTTCGTATTCTTCTTTCTCGTCGGCGACCGCGGATGGTTCCCCATTTTCCAAAGCGTCCAACTCGCCAGCAGTGAACACTCGTGCATGCGGTGCTGCCGTCTTCATGTCGTCAGGGTCGGCACGCTTCGGGACACGTTCTGGTTCGTCAATGCCCTCTTCACGAGGCGCCTCCACCAAGGGTGGAGGTGATTCCGGTGGCTTAGCCGGCGTCACGGGGGCAGGGTTAGATTCGGCCGCTCGAGCAGGGCCCCAGCCCGGTTTCATACCGAAACTCTCGTATATCACCGTTCTGTTGGGGTCGGGCTCACACGAAGGCCTTTGGAACAAAACTCGCACGGCGTTCACGGAGCGGTCGGGTCTATCGTCAGGCAAGAACGCTTCGTCGGGTCTCACGGCCGCGGGTTCCGGCGCGAACGCTTCGCCGCGCGCTGAAGTCTCGGAGGCGGCCTGAGTGGCGCGCGCATTCGGAAGCAATGTTGGATCACAATCGGGGTCGGGCTCCGGCGCGGACTCCAAGTCGCGCGCTGTTGTAAAGGGGGTGGCCTGCTGAGTGCACACATCCACCTCCAGTTTCTCCTCGTAGTCGTGGTCGGATACCGGCGTGGACATCTTGTCGCACGCGGTCATCACAGAGGCGGCCTGCATCATGCACACTTCCACCTCGGGGTTCTCCTCGTAGTCGTGTTCGGGCTCCGGCGTGGACACCTTGTCGCACGCGGGTCATCACGGAGGCGGCCTGCAGTATGCACGCGTCCACCTCGGGGTTCTTCACTTGGTCGTGGTCGGGCTCCGGCGTGGACTCCTTGTCGCACGCGGCTTCATCATCGTAGTAGTCGTTAGTGGGGATGGAGGCCACCGTCTCGTAGGGCATGGTGTCTTCCTCGAATCCCTCTCCATAGTATTAATCAGCTTCGTCATCATAATATGCATTTTCATCCAAGTTCACGTCACAGTTATTCATTTCACACATACTCGGAACGGCATTAACTGTTCCTCTCCACGCGGGTCGTTCCTCGAAACGGTTCCATTCGCCTCCTTTTCCGTTCGAAGCGTTCCCGCCAGTGTCGTCCCATAGGCAAGACGAAGGGTCGACACTCCTTCCTCCTTCCTCTCGCCCCTTCATTGCTGGCTGGGCGCGGACACTGGGGCCGCGGTATTCGCAGAACCTTGCGGAGTCATCTGCAGAATAACGGCCCGTGTCGGGCAGTTCATAACCAGGTGGTCCGGGCTGTTGCACATGAAGCAGGTGCGATTGCCACGGGGCTGTCCTCCTTGGTCACTTCCAGCCTGGGGATATCCCGTGCGAGGCATCTCACACTCAACACCAATGTGGCCTTTCGCCTTACAGTTCGGGCACGTAGCAAGCGAGCGTCGGCAATTGATACGGCTGCATCCCAGATTATGACACCTCCCACACACCACTCGCCCTTCTTGGGTGTACATGTCAGGCCCTTGGCGGATTCCTCTGAAAGGTGTCTCCGGCATCGGAAAGCGAGACGCCGACCTTGGAGAAGCGTTCATCAGTCCCGGTGAATCGGGCTGGTCGTACGCAGCTGCCACAGCTTGAGATTGACGCGGCGATCGAGGCGGTCGGGCCATTTGTTGTTGCTGCTGTTGCACTAGCAGGTTCTGAGTTTGTTGCATCATGGTGAGCATCTGCAGCATCATCGTGTTCTCGGTGGCGGGCTTCGACCCAGAGTCCTCCGCGAACTCGGAGTCATCCTCAATAGGCAGGTGCATATTCTTGAATAATAGCACAGCCACGGCGTGGGGTATCGAATTGACCATCGTTGTCGCGAGGGCCGCCTTTCACTCCTTGTTGCGCAGCCCCGACAAGAAGAACTGGTAGCGCATCTCGGCGTCATAGCATTGAGCAGCGTCGCAGAGGCTCGATATTAGATCGCCCCAGACCTCAGCGGACATCCCCTTGGAACGCTTCGTTGACTTTAAGCGTTCAATCATCTGCAAGGGAGTCTGACAAATGAACTGGTTGTGGAACCGTGTACGTAGCGTCTCGAAGTCGTTGATCTGCGAGTACATCCACCATTGCTCTCCCGCCTTGCCCTTGAGGCATTCCCGGAATGCGCTCAGCCTTAGAGCGTCTTCTAGTCCCTCGGTGGCTCGATCGAAAGCGTCCCAGAAGGTTCTAGCCTTGTCCACTGACGCCGAGTCAGAATAAAACGGTTGTATCATCTTCACAGCGTTCTTGATACGCGATCGCATCCCGTAGCTGCGCGTTCCGGTCACGGGTCCTGGAACGCTTCCATAGTTGTACGGGGCTTGAGCCGAAGGATACGCATAACCGTTCAGGTTCGGAGGAGGCGGTCCCCCAGGAGGAGGTACTCTACTCGGGGAAGTCGGGCCCGGAGGCGGGGTCGGTCCACCGGCCGGAGGGGTACCTCCCAGGGTCGGAGGCGTTGCACCCGGCGGCGGAGGCGGCCCGCCGGTCGGAGTCTGGCCACTCGGAGGGGGGGCCGTTGTTACAGGTTGAGTCTGCAAGTAAGTCACGGCCGGACTGGTCGACACCGTCTGGCCCTGGTACGAATACTGCCCCGGGTAGGACACCGGCGTAGGAGCAGCCTGCATCGGCCAGGTCGGAGCCGCCGGAGCCCGCGCGTCAGGGGCGGACAAAGGACGGCTCTGGGCAGGCACCTGCGCCCAGTTCGGAGGTTGGTAGAGCGGATAGCTCACTCCCACTCCAGCCGCCGCGGAGGGGTTTCCGATGGTGTAGTTCTGGTAGGACGGGGTAGCTGTCCTGATCCCAGTAGTCTGCAGAGTCATTGTCGCCGTCGTAGTAGCAGGGGTCTGCGGGACCACCGCCCCGTACTGCGACGCTGTCGGGGTTGGCACCGGCGCACCATTGCCGTAGCCGAACACGAGACCCGCACTTCCCACATACTGGCTCGGTTGCAGGGTTGGAGCGGCCAGGCCCCAGCCACCGCCGGGGAGCGGGGTCACTTGAGCCACGTGCCCCCCACTCGCCTGGTTCCAGGACTGTACGTGGTCGGTCTGGTCGCCCATCGCGGCGCCGACTCCGGCGGGCAAGGGCGCGGAGCTCGACTGGGCCGCCATCATCGAAGTGTTCGCGCCTTGCGACTGGCTCGGCGACCCACCTTCCTGGGAGGCGTTCGTACTCAACGGTTCAGGAGTCGAGGTCGTCGATTGTTGTAAGGGGACAGCGGCCTCTCCGGGGTTCGTTCGACTCGCGTCGCCGGCAGATCCACGCGCCGCCCAGCGCTGCACTTGACTTCTCAAAGCACCGAGCCCCGCCGGCGTAGTCACGTCCGGTCGGGTGGGGTCGGTGAGCATCGGGCGGGGACCCGCACGATCACCCGCGTCTTCATTAGTAGTTTGGGGTGCACCCGCCTCTCCTAGGGAGGGTCGGCCACCACCTCCATCTTCAAACGCTTCGCCCACGGCGTGGGCATCGTCAAAGCGTTCTTCTTCTTCAATAGATTCCATAGTTACTTCACTGATTTGGTCTTCTTCTTCTTGTCTCGTTTCTTGATCTTCCTCTTGTTCTTCTGCTTCTCGGTACTGGACGGGGTCCACCCAGGGAATCCACTCCAGAGTCCAATGCACGGCACTTGATCCACGAGCGCAGCGTCCACCGCTGGCTTGGAGTCAATCGCGGGAGAGCTTGTTCACGAACGCTTGAGCTCAGCGAAGAACGCTTCCGGGCAGAACAGTTCCTCTAGACAGTAAAGGTAGCCGCAGACGCTGTCTCCACGAGCCAGCCCCCCCGAGCCTTGAGCGTCGGCGAGGAGTAGACTTGAGAAGCGTTGCGGGCCGAGCTTGACCCTCCGAAGTCGCTACTTCGCACGGACTCCTTCCACGGCAGTCCTTGAACCTCTTGAACTCACTTCACGCGAGACCTTCTCCAGCACACACGTACCCTGCTTCTCCACCAAATGTCGCGCACCCACCTGCCAAGGGGTCGGGCACGCGCGGGTTGTTGGGCGAGTACGGTCGCGGGTGAGGGAGGTTGAAGAGGCTTGAGGGTGGTTGTAGTTGAGCTAAAGTAATGAAAGAAGTTTGTTTGTTTGTTTAGTTGACTTGGTTCTCAGCAGGAAAATGTACGACTGACAGACTAGATAGCGCGTCGGCAGCCGCCGGCGCGCTCATAAGGACGACACCACCTCTCTCGCACTCACCTCGGCACCTGGACGTGCCATCCTTCCTTGAGCACGACTCCTCCTCGCCGCTATCCCCGCACAGCACCACTTCGTCGGCTTGACCTCCGTCCCCGATGCTGCCGTGTTGGAAGGGAACGCTTTCCCGCCGTCGCCCCGGCCGGCTGCAGCCTGAGTCTCGCGTCATCCTCGAGGGGCGGTCCTTCAAGAAGTGGCACTCGGTACCGGTCGAGCGGTACTCGTAGTGTACCCATTCGCCGCTGTACCCACTCGTCGAGAGGGGTTCACCCCAGGCGGTCTCGGGGGTGGTTCGTCACCGGCCAGGCCCAGCGAAGACCCACCTGGAATGCCACCCACATTCCCGGGTACGGGACACTTGTAGGTTCATGATCTCATCATTGATCTTCTTCTTCGTGATGCCCACCTTTTTGAATTTATCAACTGTGTTGAAGCGTATATGCACTGCGCAGAACTTGATGTTGACCCGCAAACCCCAGCGAGCAAGAACAGCTTGGGCAAGTAGCTGCTTTCCGCGATCTGTAAATGTTGGGCGATCATGGAGAGCAATACCTGCAGCGATGCAGTTTGCAAAAAACCAAAGTTATCCGTGGTTTCCTTGTGAACGTACGCTACAGCAACAGGAACGATTCTCTTGTCTCCATCCTTGCCCAGTAAAGTCACACAGACACCGTTGTAGTCAGTATCCTTCATGTGTGTGCCGTCACTTTCCCAAACCGGCAACAGCGAACCCTGGATAGCTACTGTTGCTCCAATTGATAGAAATGAGCGAAAAAATCGGCCAGAAGTGTCAAGCTGGCAGCAAACCCGCGAGCCGGGATTTTGCAGGGCGAACAATTCCATGTAGGCTGGTAGAGCATTAAAGCCCTCAGCGCTGTTGCTAATCATATCTGTTATGGCCGCCTTAATGATCCGATATAGAATTGCACTCTTATCCGACACGTTGATGTTCTCAATCACCTTTAGATGGCTCACCACGCGAGATTTGGAAGTGTTGTGCCCCTCTAGAATCGACGCCTGAAACCCGGGTAATTTTGCGATATGCTCCCCTGTTGGATTCGCAGTGCTGGTGCAGCATTGAGCATGTTGCAGGTTAAAGTTCGAAGTGTACCAAGAATCTGGGTGGAGATGGCTGAGCTTTGAGGCAGGTCTTTTTCGCTTGCTCTTAGGGTTTTCTTTTACACGTCTACGAGAGATGGAGACAAACCACTTGCAACCGTTCACCGAGCAGACCCACTTTTTGTAGTCTCCGCTGTTGTTTTTGATCACTACGCACTTGTTAGCATTTACAGCAAAGTCCCTGATGAAGTGACCTGCTACTACTGGATCCGGAAACGCAGCGTGTCGCTCTATCTGGTCGTAGCCATACTCCTCCAACAAATCGATAGGCATTAGATTTTGTGCACGATCGGCCCCTTAGCACGTATCAGCGTCGCTTCAGTTTGACTGCATCGTGCGATTCTGCCTCTGGGGCGCCTTGAGAGTCTCTCGATCAGTAGTATTCAACCACGACTTCGAAATGGTCTCCTGGCTGCTACTTCGTGAAGGTGGTGGCTCGTAGTTCCCGTTGTGAGCAGGTCTGGTTTTGAAAAGTTCTATTTAACGCTTTGGCAACCCCCAGTGTGCAGTTCAACCGTTCTATAAACAGACAATAGTTTTGGCCAATCGTCTTCGGTTCCTTCGTTGTGGTGCCTGGCCCCCTTCGTTGTGGTGCCTGGTCCCCTTCGTTGTGGTGCCTAGCGATAAATACCCCTCACTCGAAAAGAAAAGCGGTAACTGGTAAAATAAAGTACATGCGAGTCAAAGTCACGCAAAACGATCTGAGAGAGTGGTGCCGTATTCACTTCCAACCACCGCCACCGTGGCAGTGAGCGGAGCTTGCTTTGGGAAGGATAATAATTATGTGTAACACAGCAGCGCCACGCCGTTTCAACCGCAATGCTCAAGTGGACGTGGTTGAGCGTCGCGAGGCCACTGGGACGAGGCTCGATAGTAGCACGTCTGCACATGCACTAGGACCTCCTGCAGCGCGTCCTCCCGCTTACTTCCGGCCAAACGTTACTTTCGCCTGGATGATCGAATACGGTGCCATTTTGTTGTCCAGCAATACAATACCCACGGGAACTACTTGATCGTAAACCGCTCGACACTTTCGCATGGCAGCTCACCGTCGACATGTGCCGGCAATATTTTTCCATTCAACCTCAATTTCTACCACGGAAAAATAGACTCGTGTCATCTTCATCCGTATAACTGTGGACCTTCACGCTCGTTGATCACCCGCACCGATCCAGAACCACCAGATAACCCCCCCCCCTCTTAGTCAAAACCTTCCGCAACAAAAACATTTTAAAATGACACACAGTGATGCTCATAAATCACAGTTGAATTGTATAGACTAGTTATTCCATACAAAGACGAAGTCTACTGACCAAGTCTGATTGGCTGGAGATGTCGAGCACGAAGACAATAAATATCACAAATTATGTTAAAGTCGGATTATTGCGTCAACTAACTCGCTGCTCGACCATATGCAGATGCTGCGAAGGAGGCGGAGCAGATGTGTAGGAAACTGATCTCGGTCTACAGCTATCATAATGCCTCCTCGCCAAAAGGAAATGCGCTCCGCAAACGGGGGCTGATTCTGGTACTGTTCCTTTTGGTTTTGGCCCTGGTGTAGCTGTTAGCATTGCGCAACAGGGACACTGCGAAGGTTTCTACGTTATCACCAATATACAATAGTACTCTTAAGTGAGATACGCACTCGCCTACAGTATTACTTGAGTATATATTTCAGGGCTTCTTCGTGCAACGCATGACACTTAAAATTAGTGATAATATTACTGATATTTATATGGCTCGTGATGTTGTCCCCGACCGGGTTTCGCAGTAGCCTCTCTACTGTAACCGACTCGAGCCTTTTATATAGCGGTCTAAACGCGTCCGGGTAAATTGAAGTTTTTAGTCAGACCCTACAAAAACTGGCCTGTGACGCATGAACCCTACTGCGCTCCGCGTGGACCCTACCGCGCTTCACGCGGGGCTCGGCTCGCTGCGCTCGCTTTGCGCTCCGTTTATGCTTGGGGGGGTCAAAACTATCCCGTGAAATATGCCTGTACACGTTGCCGCCGAGATTACCATGTTGAACGTTTCATGGCGATACACTACTGTGGTGTAGCGGGATCAGCAAAATCTGCGAGATCACTAATCCAGCTTCCCAACTGCGCCCGAACACCGACTAACGGAGGGGGTACTCCGATCGGGCGTGATGTGTGCTGAACTGGGTCACTTGTGTACCCGTCGGTAGGGCTGGATCTTGCTCTTCTGGTGTCTTCCGAAGTGTCAAAGCCTTGAAGTCGAGACAGTCTTGGCGAGACGCGGGGATGGGGTGGAGCGGCGTGGAAATCTTCACACAACCGCGGTTATACTCCCAGATCGAGTGGTCTTACACTTGGATCTGGGGGCCTCAATCTGGATCCGGTCGTGGGGTTGCCTTTGCGGGGCTCTTGTCCTTTACGTTCCTTTCCTTGCGATGCGTGCCGCTTCCTATAGCGGGATCTGTGGTTGTTGGGCGTCGAAGACCCGACCGGCCAAACTGTGAACTCCGGTGGATCTGGGATCCGCACTTGAGGGTAGATCACTAGGAAGGTCTAGTCTGGCCAATGTATTATCCAGACTTAACCAACACTAGATATCTTACCGCTACCTCTTCTACTTCTCGTAAGGCCAATGTAGTTCCCGTTTCCAAGCGAAGGCGAAGGCGGTTGCGATGTCCAAGGCAAATTCGATACTGATTTATGCTTAAGTCCGATCCCATCATATCTACGTATCCTTCTATCCATCTATCATCCCATCTGTGCCTACCGGCTCTGTAGCCTCCTTTTACCTCCATTATGGCGTCATCCAGGTCTCCGGCGTGTCGTAATCGCCGGATCCGCAATACTGGATCCTGGGTCTCAGATCTGATCCCGATCTGGGCCCCAGATCCAAGCCGCTCCAATCTTCCCGGACCTCTCGATCTGGACAGCAACCGCCGTCCTCCGCTTGTTCTAGCCCTTCAACGCCTCGCTAGCTGCCGTTCCACGTTCCACTGCGTCCTCCTTCACGTAGATCCCGTCAGGTCAGTGTCTCGGATTAGTGACTGGCCGGGTCCCAATCTCTCACTTGTCAATCAGCAGCGATCTCCGATTTCTCGGATCTCGCTTCTCCACACTACAACCACATGATGACTGAGAACGCAGCGGTGGTGGAAGCCCTACGTGATTTCATTATGACAACGAGCGGATACCGAAAGTGCACACCCGACACAGAGAGAATACCAGCACCATTGAGCTTAACGAAATTCGGGTTGTCAAAAATACTGGGGCTTGTCCCACCTGGGCGAGACCGTTCGGAGACCGGTTGGGGCCGCTTTTGTACCCCGTCTTGTGTCCCACTAAATGTCCCGGTTGGCACCATTTTCAGTCGGAGAATGGTCCGATCAAGCTTAACCAGCTCAGAACTTGTGGATACAGTAAGTCACACGCATGCCGGTCATGAAGCATTATGATGGTAATGGACCTGTTTTCAGTAGGAGAAGCGGCTAGTGAGCATGTCAAGGGTGGAAGATGGAAGCAGGCACCACCGTATTTTAACCCCATGCCGGTACTTTAATCTATCAAGCTATGCCTCACTCAAAAAGTCGATGGTTCTTGAGGTTACATTACTGTCTTTGTCCTGCTCATCACCGTGGTGAAGCCGTGCAGCGCCGACAGCACGATGATCATGTATATAGGCGAAGACTTGCGGTAGAATCAAACGATATACCCGTGAGCTCCAGCAGCAGCACGTTGCTTCTAATAGTGAGGAAGAAGCAGGCCCAGCGTGACTATGTTGCTGGAGTCTCCGACAAAGCTGGTGCCGGTCAAAACGGCGTTAACCACCGCGAGGTGGTGATGAGCACATTACCGAGCACGAGCACCAGTGCGAGCACCAAATCACCCAGCTTGGTATCGAAGCTGACTGTGCGCCACACCATCCAAGCGCAACGCTTACGGATCCGTCTCGTCGAACGTGGACGCAAAGACGCCCGTCTCGCTGTCTAAAGTAGAGAACTGGGCTGCGCTTTCGTTGAGTCGGTAGCTCATTTGATACTACCAGCAGTTCATCTATCCATTGTCACCGCGCGACGCCATTACGCCGTCCTGGTTACATGTAATCAGAATCGATTTGATGACGACTTTGTTCGTCGTGAAGTTGCGCAAAAGAGATCCCCCTTCACCTCCCACCTCTTCATGTTGTCATCTCCGAGTATCAGCAGCTGCTCCGTTTAGAAGAAGTCGCGCATGAACCAGCACTCGAACTCGGTGGTCGTGTCCCCCGAGGCCGGTGACTTCAAGGAGGTCGCGATACCGTGGGCACCCATGCCCGCGAGAACTGGCATCTGCGCGTGCCAGCCCGGTCACCTGGAAGCGCTGCTGCGCTCGCGGATGGAGACGCGCTGGTCGCTCTCGCGCCTTGTCGTCTCCGGAAGGCCTCGTGGGGATACAGTAACAGAGCTGCTGTCTTTTGATCCTGACAGTCATCGCCTATGGATCGTCATGTGGCTATGAAAAATATCACCGATAACTAAAAAAAATGGGCTGCTGGGGCATTTCAAGTCTTGGCAGTAGCCAGTGGATGGAAAGCGCACCCAGCAACTAGGATCAAATGTCACTGCTTGGAAGTATGCCACCGTATTATGATGTCAACAACTACGACAACTGCACCGATGAAACTCGATATGTGGCTGATTCGATACCACATCAGTAAACTCCAAGGCTCCATAAAATATGGTGGTTGGCTTGCTTATAGTCTTGAAGATGAGAACGTCTGGAAGCTATGTGCAGCCGGCAGCCTTCTTCTCGATTCACACGAAACGCGAAGTAATACCACGACATACTTCCTGAACCAAGTATTCGCAGTTATCGCCAAGAAGACAGACCCGACCAAGATACGTCTTCAACTTGAAAGCCTTGAATCCGCTCAACATCAGAAGACTGCTACTCCACCGACGGATAACGCACTCGACAAATTCTTTGCAGTTCAATGGGTCAAACCACTAAGGTCTTCACTCACTGCAGCGAAATTCCTGGCCAAGACGAAAACCTCAACAGTATTCTATTTTCCAAGTGACTGCACATCTAGCACGACCCAGACCTATCTCGACAAAGCTTTCGGCCGCCTCCCACGAGGTGATGCCAAAGCACCAACCCGACCGACGGACTCTTTGTTAGAACGTCTTACTGCATATTAGGCTTCTATAGGAAAACAATAATTACCAAAATAGAACGCCACTTTACCCCCCCCCTCCACCGATAACTCAAATTACCACCTCGAGAAAACTCGAGAAAGTACACTAATCAAGTTCAACGATGCGCAGGATACAGTTGGATAAAAAGAGCATTTAAAATTACGGCATTAATTCGCCAGTATCCGCTGGTGGATCTCAGCCTTTCATTTCAGAAAATAATCGGATGCCGAGTATTGCGAATTACGGCTAAAATTAGACATTCCGATCGGTTCGCTGAATTACCGACATACTATTTCCAAGTCGTTAGAGCAGGCGATTTCATGGTTTCACTCGTACTTAGTTGAACTTGTATATGCCAGAGTAAACGCGGGGCTTAAAATGTCCTGTTTATTGAAGCTAGGAAGAGTACGTACAAACCTGCTTGGCTATGCATAAAGTCATCATTAGAGCCTAAAATCATTTACGGACTACCGGGCGTAATGCTTGGTAGCTATGACGTCACTAAATGCATTTGATATTCAGTTAGCAGATGCTCTTGTACTAGCAAAACGACGAAGATACAAGGGAAAGTGCCAAAATGTAACGTGTATTAGGAATTAAGCAGTACTACAGCGCACTTGCTCTTCTACTGACAAAATACAAAGTCAGCGCCATTGGCGGGGGCCGAGAGTTCCAAATCACGGCGATCCGTAAGTGGTGCTGCACGGACTGGAGTTTTGGTATCTACCACGACTGAGTCTGCGTCGAGTACCGTCCCGAGCGGTCAGCTCGAGCCTTGCGCGCCTGTCGTTTCTGTACTCCTGCTGCTTGCGTTTCTTCTCGGCTTCGATCTCTAGCCCAACCTTGATCAGGCGCGCTTCGTAACGCAGGAAACATTCGCCGTCTTCGCGGCGAAGGAGGCAGCAGCGAACGCTAGTTCGTCAGAGCCACGCAGGCTCTAATGAACATGTTGTACGACTTGTCGTCCCACTCCCATTTGTGGGTGAGTGGGTGTTTTTTTTCCTCTGTCTACGTTCCAGTTTGCAAGGACATGGTCTTTGAAGACGTCTCAAAGTCACTCGAACTCCCCAGGGGAGAAGTTGCACATTTTTAGGACGCGGTTGGCCCCCTGTACAAGCAGGATGCGGTCGTATATGGAGCAGAGCGCCCCACCCTCATCATCCGAGTCGTTCTGAGGTGCCGTGAGCTGGAACCGGGCCAGGTTTTGCTGTCGCTTCTCTTCTTCGTAGAGTAACCTGTCCCAACGGACGCGGGTGTCGTTATCTTTCTCTTCTTGTGTGCGCTGGGCGCGGTTTTGGGAGCGTACCATCTCGATTGCAGTAGTGGAAACCCAATTTGGAAGTGACAGAGTAAACTTCGACTTTGCTTGTGACTTCGTAGAATACAGGCCGAGGCCGACAGCGGGTCAACTACCGCATTCCCTATGTAATCGCATACAAGCTGATTCCATGTTATAGACAGGATTGGACATGACCCGGCTTAATGGAGTTGTAGGGAGGAAACATACCGGTACCATGTACCTTAGAAGAACAGCATGTATAATAGATAATATATATGTATATATGTATTAGCTTTGTGAAGCAACATTGCGAAAAATGTCATCAAAATCGTCATCTAAACTAAAGACGCCCAGTTCTTTGTCTACTTCGCTTGTGTCGAGAACTGCATTGACGATTGCTGCGGCATCTTCAATCTGGACTGGCTCCGCCTCCTCAATGGCTTCAGGTGCATCAATTAGACCACATTTTTGAAGCCTGAAAGACGCGGATAGAACAACTCGATGGTCGCTTTGATGTCCTTAAACACATGCAAGTGCTGTAGGACCTTCAGCTTCTCGTCAGCAGTAAAGGAGTCAGCCTTATTTTTTTTAGGCGCTCGACCTTGGCCACCTGGGAGGCGTGGCCTCCCTTTCGGGCGCTTCTTCTGTTTAGGAGCCATAAAATGGCGGAATGAATGGCTGGTCAGAGCGGGGGAAACAGGCCTGTATGCGACGACATAGGTTGCACACGGAGGCTTCCCGTTTGATGAACAACGGCATCCGATTGGCTAAATAGGTCCTGTATGCGATGATGCGATGACATAGGGAATGCGGTACTACCAAATGGAACTAAACTATAGCATTTACTATGCATTATCGTATGTACCTACCATCGGGGCAGATGCACAGTCCTATCTTATTGCACAAGTGCATCCATGCGTTGGACCCAGGTATGCACGCAGTTCCTTAGAAAAGCCGCCTTAGGTCTAATGAAATGTAATGAAGCAGGTTAGCTAAACTAACCAGAAGCTACAAAACGCCCTAGCCTCACTCTTACTCGCCGCATACTCACTTATGGAGTCTCCTTCAACTGAACTCTCTACCTCGCTAGCCCCTCTAAGCCAGTCACCACCGCCCCCTCGTCCTTCTAGCCCTCCTCGTCGTCATCCCTGCAGTGTCGTCGTGTTAGCACGCGCGGCGACGCCGCTTCTAGCCAAGTCCGTGCATACAAACCCTTATTTTGAATTGAATGGCGGGGGCCTCTTAACACGATTTTGCAATTAGCAATCACTGCCGAACTTTGAAGTGGCTATCTTTTGAAAAAATGTTGAGATTATGTGCAAGTTCCCAACCTAGCCTGTGCATTCTCAATGTCTTTAACATGTTGTATATACTACATTTCGTACCTTTTCACCACATGTATGCCTATACAATGCGTGAGTGCGGTGGGTTAAACGGGGTGAAAATGGTTTGCGGTTTCTGACTGTTCCATGTGTCGTACGACACTGGAAGGGTCTTACTCTTTTTAAGTTTGGCACGTGATGCTGTCCCCGACTGGGTGTCGCAGTAGCCTCTCTACTGTAACCGATTAGCACTTTCTATATAGCGATCTATACACGTCCGGATAAATGGCGATTTTTAGTACACCCCTGACTAGACCCCAAAAAAACTGGCATCGGACTCGTAAACCCTACCGCGCTCCGCGCGGGGATCGGCTCGCTACGCTCGCTTTGTTTTACCCTACCGCGCTTCGCGCGGGGCTCGGTTCGCTGCGCTCGCTTTGCGCACCGTTTATGCCTTTCGGACAGAAGTATACAAGGTGTATGCTTCAGTCGGGGACAGCAGTCACTCTCTTTAGGTTTTTGGTCCTGATTTAAAAATAAAGTGACACCTGTCCCCGACTGAAGCATACATCTTGTATACTTCTGTCCGAAAGGCATAAACGGTACGCAAAGCGAGCGCAGCGAACCGAGCCCCGCGCGAACCCCCCCGCGCGTACCGCGCTTCGCGCGGGGGGGTTCATGCGTCCCACGCCAGGTTTTTTTTTGGCACGTGATGCTGTCCCCGACTGGGTGTTGCAGAAGCCTCTCTATTGTAACCGACTCGCACCTTTTATATAGCCGTCTATACGTGTCCGGATAAAAAGAGATTTTTAGTACACCCCTGACTACACCCCAAAAACCCTGGCATGGGGCTCCTAAACCCTACCGCGCTTCGCGCGGGGTTCGGCTCGCTGCGCTCGCTATGCGCACCGTTTATGCCCTCCGGACAGAAGTAAACAAGGCGTATACTTCAGTCGGGGACAGCAGTCACTCTCTTCTTTTTTGGGGGGGGGCTAGTCAGGGGTGCACTAAAAAACTCCATTTATCCGTACGCGTATAGACCGCTATATAAAAGGTGCGAGTCGGTTACAGTAGAGAGGCAACTGCAACACCCAGTCGGGGACAGCATCACGTGCCTTTAAATATATATAGCTTGACTGAGGTGTTTCTGGGTCCTTGATGCTGTCGACCTCTGTGAATGTGAAGTCATTACTCCATCATAGATAGTGATTAGGGTTAAGGGGCGGGGTGAATTCAAACCCAGCGACCTAAGCCAAATCGATCTCAACGGTTGAGAGCCACATCCGCAAGCGAACCAAAAGCGATACGCGTATGAGTTTAGACACTTTCGAAGCATTTTATAGTGGCGTCGTGCTCTGAAGGGCTGTAATTTTGGCTATCACTGCAGTCAAAGAGCTCCGTAGACGCTTCCTTTTCAGGATTTGACCACCATGCCACCCGTCCGGAAATCTGACCAAACTGATGGTGAAGTGCAGCAAATCACTTGTGTTGCTTCTCGAAGCGTCCAATGGTGCTTGGTATGTTTCCGAAAGCCTCCTGTGGCGCTGTAAAGGCTGTCGTGCTGTCGAAATTATGTAGCAGTAACGCCATTCCTGGGAGTCCGGCGTCAGTGCAGACATTACTGTGTATATATGTCTATATCAGTCCATACAAGAGTAACTGCTCGCGTGGCCCAATGGATACGGCGCTGCCCTCCTAAGGCAGAGATTGCGGGTTCAAGTCCCGCCGTGAGTAAAATTTTGTACTTGTAAATTTTGCGGTAGGACAGGAAGTGTTTCCAGTTAATCCAAAGGAGGGGATATCTAAAAATTCGCCTCATCCTGTTTGTGCACCTTAACATCGAGGGGATAAAAGATGCGCATAGCGAGCCGAGCCGAACGCGAAGCGCGGTAGGGTTCATGCCTATCAGACACGGGTCTGGGTGTTTAGTGAAGTGTGTACGGCCATATGTCTCGATAAAGAAGTCGGGCTGCGCATATATTTTGCAAGTTCATTAGAGATATAAAGACAAGCCGTCCCAAAACCCACTGAATTACGTTAGTTGATAATGAATCGCAAGTTCGCTTTGCTAATTAAGCCTGTGCAGCCAATAGTGTTCTGCGCGGACAAGTGCTGCCATGCCTCCGCTGAAATTCGATTTTGCGTACATACTTCCTTCCTATTTACTTACGTACTCAATTATTGTTTACTTACTATTTACTCACTTACTTACTTCTTATTTATAAAGCCGCACGGAACAGCACTGGATTTACAAAACAAATGCGACTATAACAAGGTGATGATATCTCTGAGCTGCAGCAAGTCTACAAGCTGCTGCGCTGTGTTGACTAGCTGGTTGGCCTTGGCCTTGAGGCCGAGGCTGCTGAGGTTTTCATGTGGTGCCGCAGGTACTGGTTCACTTTGACGGTGAGCCGCGCATCGGGTACAGGTCGAACCAGCCGAACTTCTAGGCCAGGTACAACATGCTATCTCCAGTGAGAAGTCGGCCTCCAACAACCCGAATGGGATGAATAGGTTGAGTGCCGGGAGTTGGGGCGAGTGTTGCCGAAGTCCGTGAGAATGAACTTGCATCTTGAGGCGTGATGTGCATGCAACCTGTATACTTAACCCTTTTGCTACGTGCCTACTATTCGTGGCTCGCATAATTCGAGCCAGAGCAAATCGCGGGCCACTTTTCAATAGAAAAAATAAAATGTGAACCGAAAATGAGGTGTTTGTGCGCGCGTTTTACGTTCGAACCAGCTTCGAGCGCGCTCATGCCATGAGAAGAGATCAAGCCGAGTGCCCCCTTTCTCTCAGATCTTGATTTGCTCCAGTAGAAGTGGAACTGTGACCAAAGTTGAGCCACCATGTCATGGCTTACCGGTATCAATCCGAAAAGCGGCACGGACATTTCCCGGTGTAAAAGAGAAGCTGTGCGGCGCCGGGTTCACGGCCCTGTCGACATGTGCGCCAACCCGGGTCGGCGGGCGATGTATTTGACTTAGCAGTCATGAGCAGGGTGTACTTGAGGTGGTGGCTGCGCGTGCACACATGGGGTTCTGCGTCGAAGAAACCGAGCTGCGCTACATCATACGGCAATGAGCACTGGCTAATTGGTCACTTGCAGATGCGCCGCCAGGATTCCCGAACAAGTGGTGGATCGGTCGGCTTGTCAAGAGGCACAAAAAGGAGCTGTCGTGGCGAAAGCCACAAATCTTGGATGAAAAACGAACACAGCATTCAACAGAGGAAATAGCTTGAGGCTACGCTAGCCGCCTGGAGCCTGCGGTTAATGGAGTTGTAGCCGAAAATATTTGGAATTGCGATGAGACTGGTGTCTGTGCTCAAGGAACTGTGACGACAAGGGTTATGTGCTCGCGTGGACTCGCGGCGAACACTTGACGCTCGCACGATCGCGCGAATGTGTCCATGATCGGGTGCGTAAATGCAGCGGGTGGTGCGATTCCACCAGAGCTCGCAATCGGGTACCCGAAGCCGGGTAAAAATTGTACCCGTCCGGGTATACCCGAGATCGGGTAGGGTACGAGTACCCGAACACGACCTCGGGTGGGTGCGGGTATACCCGAACCTAACTATAGTATTACCAAATTTACGAGCCGCGAGTAATATAACCCGACTTGTAGGAGTTTCTCTTTGCGGCGTTGGTGCCGCAATCGCATAGAAGTCTGCAGGACGTTGTTATAGTCAACTTATGTGGCTATGGAGGGCAACGAGGTCCAAGCTACTCCTCGTAACTGCGTATCAGAGGATGACACACTCACTAGAGTAAATGCTGCAAAGCTGACCGGCTTTCGCGAACTACAAATGACTGAGTTGAACCAGACACTCAGTAAACTACTTCAGCAGCGAGATGAAACTCCGATATTTACTCTGCGCGACGACGGCAACACGAATGCAAAATGCTGGACAAAGTTTCGACACGTGTACGAGAAAAAGGAGTTGCTTTTAAAGCACTCAACAATCGCTTCGTATCATGCAACACATGCGCAAAGATATTTGCGTACGTCCCGTCAAATGGAACTAGAACTTTGAACGAGCATGCCCCAGTGCCCCCAAAATTTCCGGTAGTTCGGTACAATATTTAGAGAAAGCTGAGATTTCTACCGCCGATAAAAAACGAGTCACAAAAGCTGTTGCGCGAATGTGCTGCATGGACTTGCGTCCTTTTAACATTGTGTCGGGAGATGGCTTCCGCGAACTGGTTTCTGTCATCTTTAAGATTGGATTGCGTTCAAAGAGATCGTGTGATATTAACAACCTACTACCTGTTCCCAACACAGTAAGGAATAATGTCCGAGCTGATGCGGAGCGAAGCTGATGGAGATATGTGCGATTCTTGTTCGTGAAACAAGTGCTGGCTTTACTGCTAATTTGTGGACGGATTCTATCAAAAACAGGTCGTTCATGTCGTTGACACTACACTACATCACCGAAATGTTCCAGCTTCGTGCTCGTACCCTTCAAGTTACACACGTTTTTCTTTTTTTTGGGGGGGGGGTCTAGTCAGGGGTGCACTAAAAAACTCCATTTATCCGTACGCGTATAGACCGCTATATAAAAGGTGCGAGTCGGTTACAGTAGAGAGGCAACTGCAACACCCAGTCGGGGACAGCATCACGTGCCTTTAAATATATATAGCTTGACTGAGGTGTTTCTGGGTCCTTGATGCTGTCGACCTCTGTGAATGTGAAGTCATTACTCCATCATAGATAGTGATTAGGGTTAAGGGGCGGGGTGAATTCAAACCCAGCGACCTAAGCCAAATCGATCTCAACGGTTGAGAGCCACATCCGCAAGCGAACCAAAAGCGATACGCGTATGAGTTTAGACACTTTCGAAGCATTTTATAGTGGCGTCGTGCTCTGAAGGGCTGTAATTTTGGCTATCACTGCAGTCAAAGAGCTCCGTAGACGCTTCCTTTTCAGGATTTGACCACCATGCCACCCGTCCGGAAATCTGACCAAACTGATGGTGAAGTGCAGCAAATCACTTGTGTTGCTTCTCGAAGCGTCCAATGGTGCTTGGTATGTTTCCGAAAGCCTCCTGTGGCGCTGTAAAGGCTGTCGTGCTGTCGAAATTATGTAGCAGTAACGCCATTCCTGGGAGTCCGGCGTCAGTGCAGACATTACTGTGTATATATGTCTATATCAGTCCATACAAGAGTAACTGCTCGCGTGGCCCAATGGATACGGCGCTGCCCTCCTAAGGCAGAGATTGCGGGTTCAAGTCCCGCCGTGAGTAAAATTTTGTACTTGTAAATTTTGCGGTAGGACAGGAAGTGTTTCCAGTTAATCCAAAGGAGGGGATATCTAAAAATTCGCCTCATCCTGTTTGTGCACCTTAACATCGAGGGGATAAAAGATGCGCATAGCGAGCCGAGCCGAACGCGAAGCGCGGTAGGGTTCATGCCTATCAGACACGGGTCTGGGTGTTTAGTGAAGTGTGTACGGCCATATGTCTCGATAAAGAAGTCGGGCTGCGCATATATTTTGCAAGTTCATTAGAGATATAAAGACAAGCCGTCCCAAAACCCACTGAATTACGTTAGTTGATAATGAATCGCAAGTTCGCTTTGCTAATTAAGCCTGTGCAGCCAATAGTGTTCTGCGCGGACAAGTGCTGCCATGCCTCCGCTGAAATTCGATTTTGCGTACATACTTCCTTCCTATTTACTTACGTACTCAATTATTGTTTACTTACTATTTACTCACTTACTTACTTCTTATTTATAAAGCCGCACGGAACAGCACTGGATTTACAAAACAAATGCGACTATAACAAGGTGATGATATCTCTGAGCTGCAGCAAGTCTACAAGCTGCTGCGCTGTGTTGACTAGCTGGTTGGCCTTGGCCTTGAGGCCGAGGCTGCTGAGGTTTTCATGTGGTGCCGCAGGTACTGGTTCACTTTGACGGTGAGCCGCGCATCGGGTACAGGTCGAACCAGCCGAACTTCTAGGCCAGGTACAACATGCTATCTCCAGTGAGAAGTCGGCCTCCAACAACCCGAATGGGATGAATAGGTTGAGTGCCGGGAGTTGGGGCGAGTGTTGCCGAAGTCCGTGAGAATGAACTTGCATCTTGAGGCGTGATGTGCATGCAACCTGTATACTTAACCCTTTTGCTACGTGCCTACTATTCGTGGCTCGCATAATTCGAGCCAGAGCAAATCGCGGGCCACTTTTCAATAGAAAAAATAAAATGTGAACCGAAAATGAGGTGTTTGTGCGCGCGTTTTACGTTCGAACCAGCTTCGAGCGCGCTCATGCCATGAGAAGAGATCAAGCCGAGTGCCCCCTTTCTCTCAGATCTTGATTTGCTCCAGTAGAAGTGGAACTGTGACCAAAGTTGAGCCACCATGTCATGGCTTACCGGTATCAATCCGAAAAGCGGCACGGACATTTCCCGGTGTAAAAGAGAAGCTGTGCGGCGCCGGGTTCACGGCCCCGTCGACATGTGCGCCAACCCGGGTCGGCGGGCGATGTATTTGACTTAGCAGTCATGAGCAGGGTGTACTTGAGGTGGTGGCTGCGCGTGCACACATGGGGTTCTGCGTCGAAGAAACCGAGCTGCGCTACATCATACGGCAATGAGCACTGGCTAATTGGTCACTTGCAGATGCGCCGCCAGGATTCCCGAACAAGTGGTGGATCGGTCGGCTTGTCAAGAGGCACAAAAAGGAGCTGTCGTGGCGAAAGCCACAAATCTTGGATGAAAAACGAACACAGCATTCAACAGAGGAAATAGCTTGAGGCTACGCTAGCCGCCTGGAGCCTGCGGTTAATGGAGTTGTAGCCGAAAATATTTGGAATTGCGATGAGACTGGTGTCTGTGCTCAAGGAACTGTGACGACAAGGGTTATGTGCTCGCGTGGACTCGCGGCGAACACTTGACGCTCGCACGATCGCGCGAATGTGTCCATGATCGGGTGCGTAAATGCAGCGGGTGGTGCGATTCCACCAGAGCTCGCAATCGGGTACCCGAAGCCGGGTAAAAATTGTACCCGTCCGGGTATACCCGAGATCGGGTAGGGTACGAGTACCCGAACACGACCTCGGGTGGGTGCGGGTATACCCGAACCTAACTATAGTATTACCAAATTTACGAGCCGCGAGTAATATAACCCGACTTGTAGGAGTTTCTCTTTGCGGCGTTGGTGCCGCAATCGCATAGAAGTCTGCAGGACGTTGTTATAGTCAACTTATGTGGCTATGGAGGGCAACGAGGTCCAAGCTACTCCTCGTAACTGCGTATCAGAGGATGACACACTCACTAGAGTAAATGCTGCAAAGCTGACCGGCTTTCGCGAACTACAAATGACTGAGTTGAACCAGACACTCAGTAAACTACTTCAGCAGCGAGATGAAACTCCGATATTTACTCTGCGCGACGACGGCAACACGAATGCAAAATGCTGGACAAAGTTTCGACACGTGTACGAGAAAAAGGAGTTGCTTTTAAAGCACTCAACAATCGCTTCGTATCATGCAACACATGCGCAAAGATATTTGCGTACGTCCCGTCAAATGGAACTAGAACTTTGAACGAGCATGCCCCAGTGCCCCCAAAATTTCCGGTAGTTCGGTACAATATTTAGAGAAAGCTGAGATTTCTACCGCCGATAAAAAACGAGTCACAAAAGCTGTTGCGCGAATGTGCTGCATGGACTTGCGTCCTTTTAACATTGTGTCGGGAGATGGCTTCCGCGAACTGGTTTCTGTCATCTTTAAGATTGGATTGCGTTCAAAGAGATCGTGTGATATTAACAACCTACTACCTGTTCCCAACACAGTAAGGAATAATGTCCGAGCTGATGCGGAGCGAAGCTGATGGAGATATGTGCGATTCTTGTTCGTGAAACAAGTGCTGGCTTTACTGCTAATTTGTGGACGGATTCTATCAAAAACAGGTCGTTCATGTCGTTGACACTACACTACATCACCGAAATGTTCCAGCTTCGTGCTCGTACCCTTCAAGTTACACAAGTTGATGGTGTGTCCCACACGGCTGTCTTTCTTTTGAATGTGTTCACAGAAGCTCTGTTGGATTTCGGAATACATGACGTTGTGTCGTGGTTACTGACTGTGGCTCGAATATGTGTGGCGCGGAGGGAATTCCATCAGTGCATACCTGGATTCCGTGTGCTAATCACAAAATTGCCACAATGATAACAACAGCCCTATGTAAGACAACATCGAGAGAAAACGGAATAGCGTCTTCTCCGATTTATCGTTATAAGGATCAGGCGTCTGAGGTGTTCGAATTGCTGGACAGGTGCAAGGCACTGGTTTCATACTTCAAGAAGAGCGGCCTTCAGAGAAAAAAAAACGAAAAAAACGCTGAAACAGGAAAATGTGACTCGTTGGAATTCGCAACTCAGTCTACTAGAAAGTGTTTTGATTTCATTTGACGAAGTCACGAGTTTGTTGGCTGGGAGGGGCAAATTGGTGTATATCAACTGCATCGACAAGTCTCTACTTACGGAGTTAGTGATTTTTTGCGCCCTTTTCGTGAAATGAAGCAGTTGGCGGGACCCCGGGGTCCCACCTGGACCCCGGTGCTCTCATCACATACCGGCAACCGATCGCCGAATGCACTGTAAAATGTATGGGTTGGTTGCAGCGCCCTATTGCCTACATGTTCGCGAGCTCTTTAACTGCTCTAAGGATCGTTGACTCGATTTTAGCCCAGTAATCTCATTTGGTTGCGCATCGCCGAGTTGTTTCGGTGTATATGCGTCGGTCTGTCATCGTATACGACCGCAATTACCCGCTATTACTACAATCCTAGGATACTACTGTTTCCATTTTTCTGCTTCTGGTACACAACCTCGTACTCTTATCATTTGCTGGTGATGGCTGAGTTGAAAATGGTAGGTATCGATAGGCATCTCTCCCTCCTCAAATAAAATAAATAATTCCCGATACCGATCATTTTTGGTGGGGGACCCCGGGGTCCCGCCAACTGCTTCAAATTACGATTAAACTAGAGCAGTGGAAGGCAACCACGCTCCACCTGGTAGCTCACGAGAGACACAATATCGCAGCGCACCTCGCGCCGAGACTGCAGCGTACAGTGTTTGACAAGAATAGTTTCAGAGCACTTGATGGGCCCTTGGAAATTGAGGACCCTCTAGACGTCGAAGTAATCCCCCCTGACAGCAACAACTTGGTGGTTATCAAAAAATTAATGACACGTCACTCTCTACCCAAATGGAAATTGAGACTACACCACTACATGGCGGCCCTGGTAGATCCGCGACAGAAACTGCGTCTGGGCACATTTGGTGTTTCAAAAGCAGATATTAACCCTAAAAAGGGAAAAGCTACATTGGTGTCGCTACTGAAGAAGCAAGTATCAGTTGTCCTTCCGATGCAGGAATGCTCTCCGGTTCTTCCTCGATCGCGCAAAAAACACAAAACGTCAATTACGTCATTCATCGTCGGTGCTGCAGAATTGTGTTCTTCGGACGAGAGTGATGCGGAAGATGTTCCACGCGTCAATCTTGACGAGCAAGCGGAGTTTGACAGATACAGGAGCAGCACGTTGGACAAGAAAGAGAAGTCCAACTTTGATATATTGCAGTGGTGGAACGATACGGCCAAGGTAGCGTACCCGAAGCTTGCAATGGTGGCTAGAACATTGTTGTGTATCCCAGCATCAAGTGCGATATCCGAAAACAACTTCTCCAGACCTATATGCAAGCTCTAATGCACTTCACTTTTATTCACGTGCTATTCCAACCGCATGTGTGCGCCCGCACCTGCGGGTGCACACACGCTGATGTCGAGTAAATACGGGTACCCGAAAGCTGACGTCGGGCGGGTACGGGTACCCGAATCGCATCGGAGCAAGTGATCGGGCGGGTGCCCGGTTTCCGCCATTTGCGAGCTCTGGATTTCACTGATGTATATTTTGCTGAAGAGCATCGAAAACTTGGATGTCTTGAAGATGCTGTGGTCGGAACTGTGACAGAAAGTAGTAAGTCAACGGAAATGTATGTTTCCATTGGCTGAGGCTTTTCGTCAACAATATCGGTGAGGTGGGCTCGCAAGTGTTGACTATGGGCGGCCATTTTTCGCATCTCTCGCAGCAAGCTGTGGAATTTGCTGTCGCCAACAATATCCAGTTGTTTCTGCTGCCGCCACACACGCCCCTTTTTTGCAGCCGCTGGACGTCAGCGAGCATCCAAACACTCCCATAACGACGCTTTAGTAGCGTTTCTGAGCCTGAGGCGACGCAGCACTGCCTACGTGGGACGATATTCCAGCCCTTACTCGCGTTCCGTTTGAAAAGGCTTTTTCACCAACAAACCACCGTGGGTTCTCAAGACCGGCAGCTTTCCCTTCAACTTCGACATCATGTTGGAAATGATGGTCGGCTCTCTCTCTCTCTCGACCCAGCACAAGAAGCAGCCCCCTCATTACGCAGGTCTAGAAACCTCGACATTTCATTTGCAGCTTACGGAGCGTCAGAAGCAAATCTTGCAGCGCCAATGTTAAGATCTGGATGGGCTGAATGTTGTTGCCTTACACGCGAAGAACTTGGTGATCCCGCAGCTTTTCAGCCTGGAGGCCGCGATGAACTCGTAGATTGGTTGCGCCACCGTCATGTCGACGTCGACGTCGGCGTCCAACGCGTAGCGCCGGTTCATCGTTTTCGTTTCAACCGCGTGGCAAACTTCGGTAGTTTGCTTCTTGACCAATAAACGCCTCTTTCCCTGCACCAATGACGTGATGCGTCCAGTAGAGCAGATAACCTTGACAAAAGAAGCGTAAAGCTAGCTTTATCGCGCAGATCCGGGTAGTTGTTGTCTTCTAGAGCGAAAGTTTAGTAATGAGAGAAACTTAGGACCCTGAATGCAAGTCAGCTCTAGCTACATGCACATGTACATCACCAGTTCTCCTCTAGCTCATGAAGCCAAAGCCATTCGCCTCAGCACAACCCGTGATCTTGTTGCCTGCATCATCAACCGTAATTCAGCATTTTCATAATCGTGCCCCGTAAGCAAACTAGCTCCACAATCAGAGCCGGTCGAGCTGATAACACCTGCATCTGCATCAATTGTTGGACTGCTCGTGCCCCACTGATCCGCGTATTTGACGCACCACTGAAGCACACACAGACTTGCGATAAAGGTTTCCGAGAATACCGGCTTCAGCTTCCCGGCTTCAGCTACCGACTATACCGGTAGTACCAGTAGCCTCGGCTTGGTCTACTGCTTTCAGCCCCGGCTTCAGTTACCGGCTTCAGCTACTACGACGAATTAATCCGATTTGGGCTGTCCCTAGCCTTCCAGGCTACCCCAGTAGAACCCAGAGCTACCCCGTGCGTTAGTCAATATAAATAGAGAGTGACTGCTGTCCCCGACTGGAGCATACACATTCTATACTTCTGTCCGGAGGGCAGTAATAACCCGGTACATGCCGAAGGCGTTGTGCACTGCCACACCCAGAAGCCACGTAAACACTCACGTTTAACCGACGCTCGCGACGCCGCATAGGATTCGTACTTCGCATCTGGCCAAACCGGTCCACCGCGTTCATGAATTTGTGGTAAGCGCAGACATGATCCGGGGCGCGGATGTTAGATCGTCGAAAGATGTCGGTCCCCGTCCATCGCTGTACGATACCCATACCATGACAGCATGCTTGTAGCTCTTATGATCTTCCGTCTAACGCGTCAGCAGATGATGTCACTGCCAGGTCATTCGTGTGGAGCACCACCACCTTCTTATCCACGAAAATATGTATCCAGCACGAGGTGAGCGCTATCGCGGAGGTTCAAAAGGTGTTTTTTTGCCTGTTAGCAAGTATTTATCACTCTTTTTGTGAGCTTTCTCGGCTGCTTTCAAATTGCTCACGGTGTCGATGGCTACCACCAATTCCCATGCGCCGTGATCCGCATCCATCAGTGCCAGATTAGCTACCTCAACAGCAGACTGCGACAAACTATCGGCATAGCCGAGCCGACAGGTTCCAATAATGCGAGTTTCACCTGCGCTCATGCTCAAAACATGTTTGGCAAACGCATGTCGCATTTAATACGGACCCATGACCACAACGCGCTTTCCACTTGGAGCTGAAAGCTGTTGATTCTGCAGCGATAACGTTGCGACCCGCAAAGCGGTCGTACTCTTTGCATCCAAATCATAGACCGCAGCGAGTGGCCATTGATCTTCGCATATCCGGAACATACAAGTGTCGCTCTAAATGCCTGGCAACAGTGGTGTTGCTACTGCCATTATCAAATAGCCCGTGTACATGTACGGGTTTCTAGTCCACAAGAGCGTAAAAACGCACCGCGTATTTGTCCGGCTTCGATGGGATAAATGTTCGTGCTGCTGAGCGGGCCTTAGTGCGGAAAGATCTTTCGTTCAGGGCAGAAACTCCATTGGGGACTGCATATGATACACATTTCTTGAGAATGTTGTTCAGGATACCCCGGCAAGGCCATAACGGGTCTCTAACCTTGCCTTCTTCGGGTACAGTGTCAATATGATGCAGGGAAAGCGCGGCCCTAATGCTTATGAAGAGATCGCTGCTCATTATTGCCTGGAATAGTGGGTGTCCGTACAACTCGTTAGTTGGCCAGTATTCACGAAGCCGATTCAATGGACACAGGCTGATGGCAATTTTCAGACCAACGTACACGCTTATAATCTTATAATCTTCTTATAATTCCCGTTACTAGACCGTTTGCGATCAGATGTCGCATGGCGCATTTTTTTGAAAGTGTCTGCTGTCCCCGACTGGAAAATCTCTCTTCTATACGTTATCCCGGAGGGAATAAACGCTACGCAAAGCGCGCTAGGGTAAAGCTAGGGTAAATAGAGCGAGGGTAGCGAGTTGATCCCCGTGCGAAGCGCGGTAGGGTTCATGCCTCACAGGCAAGGATTTCGGGGAGGGGGGGGGTCAGGGGTGTTCTAAAATCTTCACTTATCCGGACGTGTATAGATCGCTATATACAAAATGCGAATCGGTAACAGAAGAGAGGTACTGCGGTACCCAGTCGTTTCGTGCCTATTTTTTTTAGTAGAGCGTTTATTTCCGCCGTCGTCTGTAGCTGCTGTTGCTAGTCATGAAAACGACATCGCTTACGACAAAGTAACAACCTACATACAGCGTCGGATAGCTGAAGCTGAATGCTTCCTATCACGGGGATTGCCGGTCCGATATGCCTTACATTCCTAATTAAGATTCGACTCGTACTCACTTACCTTACCTTATATAAATCGGAGGGCAAACAGCTTGAAAACCAATACATATAGGGAAAAGACCAGCTGATTTCAGGATTCATGTGTCTTTCACAGCTAATAGTAGCATATGATCGCACTGGACAGATACGTATGCGATTGGATAGAACTAAGAATCTCGCACACCTATCTACTCGGTGGCCGCGGCTTCACGCGGAGGTGCTTGTGCATTGCGCGCTGTCACCAGCCAGGCATTCGACACTGGCGCACAGGCTGAGATAATCCACGTGGAATCGATCGCAAAGCAGCGTCATCATGGGTTGCTCACCTTGGTGAACTTGCGATCCGCAGTGCCAATTGTCATCACCCGTTTGGTGAGCTCTATCGCTTGGGACGGAAGCCACAATCTTCCTTGATAAAGACGCAGCCATTGTGCAACGTGAAAATAACTCCGAAGTCTTGAGCGAACTCTTGAGCTGTGCCTGCTGGCGTATAACTTCGTCTTTGGTCAACCAGACAAAATTGTCATCCTGCAAGGGCCTGAGATCTGACACAGTCGGGGTGCCCCGGGTTCGCACCGCTAGGAAGATACTGATGTTACCTCGGGCGCCGGCTGCTACCCCATCGGGAGACGAGGTCCGCTCACACATTGTCGACACCTGCGATGTACTCGATGGTGTAAAGCAGTCCACTAATGCGCATGGACCAGCGCTGCAGCTTGTCTCGCACATGCTGCTTCAGCTCCGTGGTTGGGTCGAAAACGTAGATTATGTTCGCATGGCCACAGTAAATTCTGAATCATCCATGCCGGAGCAAGAGATAATCGAGATCTGAACAGGCCTTTACGGTGAGGAACGCTTCCTTTTTTACGATGGACCAGTTTCGCTGCGAGCCTTTAAACATTCCGCCCTTGCTGAAAAGTAGCTGGTATTGTTGTAGGTGGACCGGCATATCTGCGTCCCACTCGGCCACTTGGCTGACAAGCACACTCCATCCATCAGCCCTAGCGTCCGTCAGCAGGCCTACCACAGCATCCCCTGTAGGGTGCGCGCGCGAGAGAGAGAGAGAGAGGGGGGGGGCAACACGCAGTAGGAGTTGCTAAGCCTCTCGAAAGCAAACGTCCAACTCCGGTGACCATTTGAGTGCAGCGTGTAGTCCATTCTTGCTGCGCTTTCGATTTATACGCATCTGCTGCTCCAGGCATCCATACACCAGTGCCCCAACCGTGCGTAGTCAATGAGGGAGTCACACACCCAGTTGGCCGCGCAGATTGTTTTTTGCAACGCGGCAAAGTAGCAGATTTGCCAATGCGGAATGGCGCTCAGGGTCGTGCTGGGTATCTGTTCCGGACACCATCTTCCTACGCTATAGTACTTGGGGCTGGAAAAGAACGCACTTCGTCCCGCTCAGCTCCACGTTGCGATCCTTAATCAACTCGAAAACTCCGCAAAGCATGCACAGAAATTCGTCCATCGAGGGCGCGTACAGCAGGATGCCATCAATCCACAACAAGCAGTTGCGGTGTAACAGCGGTGCCAGAATCCGTTGTAGTTGAACCTAAAAATGCAGTGCAGGCTCTTTTGGTTCTTGTTGCACCCGAGTAGGTGTATAGGCGGTATCTTTGTTCAGCAAGGAGAACATTTCTTGACAGTCCGGGTGCAGCGGAAGCTGCCAGAAGCCCTTCAATAGACCGACTCCGTGTAAACACGACTGCATCTAACACAGCACCAGCAGTACTTGTCAAGCTTGGCATGGTTCCCGTGATCGGGACCGTCATACTATTGAAACCTCTATAGTTGGTCGTGATCCGAAAACCGCCTCCAGGCTTCTTCACTGGTACCACTGGTGATGCCCACTGCGGTCGACCATTCCGACGAATTATGGCGTGTGTTTCCAGCTTCTCGGTGTACTCCTTCAGGAGCGTGCTTGGTAGCGGCGCGTCCTCCCTTGCCTTGAAGCGATACGGCTTCACTCTATCAACCAAAGTCACTTGCACCGGATCGACTCGCGCAACAGGATCAGGACCAGCGCGAACACGCTGTAGTGTCCCAAAAGCGCCCTCATTTCAGCTTGGTGCTCATCATCCACGCCATTCCACGAGCTTCGTCCAGCAAATATCGGGCACCTTCGTCAATAACATCATCATCAGTAGAACTATACTCGGGCTCTGCGAACTCGTCGTCGGCCCCGTCTCCAGCAATCGTGGGCGTGGCCAGCTGCTCAATCTGGCGGTTGACGTCAATCCCCAGCGCACACAGGGTCTCATCACCTAGCACAAAGTGCAGGACCGCACCAGGCAGCATGCCACCGTTCATTTACAATACCGGCGGCCGTGACCATTTGCAAGTTCAGTGGAACGGACTGCATACACGTCCATCTGTACCGTTAGACAGAGTAGCAGCCACTGGGGCGTCTAAGGGTCTCATAGCAAGCCCCGGCGACACGGAAATCAGCTCATCCACCACTCGCTGGGACACTATCGATTTGTCCACACCAGATCCAACGACGTAGGGCACCACCATAAGCCTCGTTCAGCCGCACATGATTGGCCAGAACGCTTTCCAGGTTTGGAGCGTGGCGGACAGCCTTGGCCTTTGAATGTTCCTGTTTGCGGAGGCTCTTGACGCACGATCTTCTTCGCTCAGACCCGGGCACTCGTGCACCCAGTGTTGGCCCTTACAGTGCAGACATCTATCTCTCGGAGGAGCACCACTGGGTTTGCCAGCATGTTCAGCAAAGCCGGCGTGAGCGAGACCCTCATCCATACACCACACTGGCGTAGTCTTCGCACGTCACAGAGCACCGCTGACGGATCTTCTCTTCATGCTGGACCCGTTCATGGCTACACTTGACTCCAGCTCGACACCTTGAGCACAGCAATCAACTCGTAGAAGGGTGGCGGAACCGTCATCTCGACGCCGCCATCCGCGTCAATTGTAGCGGTCGCTCGTGAATTCATCTACAGCCACCAGATACAACACCCATGTCGATCTTCTTTGCTGCGCATCGGGCCTTGATGTCCTTTGATATGTGCGCACTCATATTGTCCCAGATCAACGCCTTTCCAGGTAATTGATCCATTAGCACCGGAAAATAAAACCATCAACAATTGAGCGACGCGCTGTCGACCCCCACACGCTTCTGCGTCACGACATACATCCCACAGATCCATTCACCGCTTGCGCGTTTATCTCCGATACCCTTTATGCTCAGTACTTTTGTGAAGCTACGTAAGGTGCTGGATTTGTTATCTAATCGTGACACGCTACTAAAAAACCAAATGGCTAGGTTAATTAATTGACAGGTTTTTGTGCTGCCGCTGATTCTTGCTGTACGACACTGGCAGTCTTCAAAACGGAACCAACCGCCCGGCAGCATGAGCGCGACCCCCCCTGACTCCCTCTGCAGCAAGCGACGACTTGCTGCAACCTCTTGTCTCTTTTCCAGCAGGTGTGATGCCAGCGCCCACAGTCGATGCTACGCCGCCTTCTACCCCATGAAGCCAAAAGAAGGGGAAGCGAACCGCGAAGAAGAGCCCAAGCAAGGAAAGCAGCGTGCTGGAGTGGACCCCATAGATGGTGGAGGACTTGATGCGCTTGCGTTATGCTACATACACCCATTCGCTTTGTGGGGGCCAAAACAGCGCTCGGCTGCGGGAAGCGTGGGTCCTGCTTGCCGTTGACTTGAGCCGTAGCCATAATAGGCCCATTTCAACGGAGCAGTGCAAGAACAAAGTACGATTCTTGTTACTGTTGATTCTAATCGAATTTTGATTGCTGCACTTTAATTCGTGATGCCATTTTGTTCAGCTCAAGGGGATTAGGCGAAAGTGGGCCGAGTACAATTCCGATATGACGACCACCGGAAATCAGTCTTCTCCCTTCATCGAGCCGAGCCTCCGGGAATGGAACTCATGCAGGAGTACTGGCCGGGGTAAGATCATTGGATTCACGCCTATTGTGAAATAATAATAATTTATTTGGTGCGCTCTAATGTTGTGTCATGGGAATGAACGGCAATACTCTGGCAGATAACGAGGGTACCGGTTCGTCGCTAAAATCCGACGACGGGGAAGCTAATGACGAGGAAACTACAGGCCCTTGGCCCAGCGCTCTTGCCTTCTTCCGCAGATCGTCCATTGCGCATTGAATCTCTCGCCTCTCAAGTCTTACGGTGGAACGTATCCTGCAGTTTGGCATGATGGTTTACCAGATCGAACAACATACCGTCGTCTGTCCGGCAGGTCCGATGCTCCAAGTCCACCATGCGCTCAACCCGCGTACGAAGTGTTTGTGACAGCAGGTTCTCGACCAGGATCGTACAGCGCGTTTCCATCCTGGACCTTCTCTTGGGGTCCGTAGGATAGGCCCGCCCGATTATACTGTGAAGCCTTTCTTCCTCCACGATAGTATTAAAGTCCTAGCAGTACTTTAGCACGCGTACTTCCGGATCATCAATTCTAAGGTCCGTGTGGAGTTGAGCCTTGAAAGCGGCCTTCACGTTAGGTGCGAACGCGGCTTTAACGAACGACACTTCAGCTGGATGAGGGAAATTAACCCCGCCTCGGTCACACCATCCTTGTGTTTTTTCAGCATGCAGTCGGATACCGCTGGAAGCAAGCCTAACTCAAAGCGGCGCAAGATGATGGGAGATTGTTTTAAGATTGATGTGCAGTCCATGGCCGACAGCTTTCAGGCAATGGCTGCTGCATTTGCGCCGTCATCGAGTGACGACATGGCTAGTCTTTGGACAGTAGATTTGCTGTCATGTTGGAGCGCCAAGAAGCCCAGCTTGCGCAGATGCAGATGCATGATCTTGCTCAGCTCATCGAGATGCTACAAGGACGCAGCCCGCAATAACAGAGGAGTCATGTTGCATAGTAGACCGTTGTATTACGTTACACTAAGCACTAAAATAACTCAACGATGCAATCGTGCTTTTGCTGCACCATTTTCTTTCTCTGCTTCGAGTCAATACAGGAAGCATTCTCCATTTGAATGTCCAATTCCATGTTGCAACTGGTAAATATAGAGTCGTGTAAATCAATAAAAATAAAAGGATTCAATCAGACCAGCGTGCAGTCCGTCGGTCGGTCAATAACAAATTTAACACATGAATTCCCATTGGACAACATTGACGCCGTGCATCCTTCATTAGGTATAAATATTTCTGCCGAGCGCAGCGAAGGCAGCCTACATTGGATAAAATAAAAATATTGCTGCTGAGCGCAGCGAAGGCGGCCTTCATTGGGTAAAACTAAATTGCTGTTGCCGAGCGTAGTGAAAGCGGCCTCACAGAACCATTGGGTACGGCGAGTAGTGCAGCGAAGCCGCAGGCGAGCGGAACGGGGAGCGCCACTGCCGTAGCGGAGCTTCGGCAGCCTACTTTTAATAGCCAAGTGAGCGTAGTGAGCTGAGCGGCTCCAACCAAATGAAAACTACAGCCGCGGAGCGGCGGTACTTGGCTACTTTTGTGCAGCACTAGGCATGCAAGAATAACTCTCACCGATGCGCCTGGAGATCGTTCTTCCATAGTCTTCTTTAGCACCCGAAATCTCTCTTTTAAGAGACCAAATACCCTATCAATCTTCATGCGAGTAGACGAGTGATAAAAGTTGTAGCGGGACTGCTGTGTCGTCAGATTTCTTCCTTGATCGACAACTTCGTACGGTGTCATAACCGTAGGTGTGATGTCGGGTTTTGAACCTGATTGACGGGCTCGTCCGAGGTCTAACGACCTTGAGCCTCGCTGAGAAAGGTGACCGAGGTCTCTGATTGGCTACACACATTCCCCGCGTTTTAGTGCCGGCAGACTAGTTAGTGACTGGGAGTCACGGCGGGTTCTAATACAAACCCCGTCGTGACCTCCGGTCAGTCATACCTGTACCCACTCTTTACCTTTTAGTAGGAATCCGGAATTAGGACGAAGCCTCGTCCGGTTGTAGGATTAGACCGAAGGCTCGGTTTAGACTTGGCCTTTGTATAGACATTAGGGATTAGTTATGGTCGAGGCCTCACAGCCTCTAATCACTAAATCAGAGTAGAATTTCCCCCTCAAGCCACAAGTGTCAAGTCCGTCTCCGGTATATCTAGCTAGCTTAGCCGTAGCCTCAGGATCCACTCGGCCGTTGTGGGTTATGTCTACCGGTGAACTTAAAGTACATTGACTGAGAGTTCATCCTGGTAAGGCCAAGAGTAGAGAAGTGGCCGAGTGTTGAGAGGTATTAGAGACCTCACTGTGTATTTCTGGGAGAGTGGCACAGCCCCCCAGTATATTTGACCCCTGACTGAGGTTTTACTTCGGTCCCCCCTGTAAAAGGCCTTGACTGGCCCGGTACCCTTCCTTTCTGAGGGACTACAGGGGGTAAGCGCTAAGCGCAAACTGTGTACACATCCTAGCCTTTGCTCGTGGCTAAGGGTGTATTTATATCTGTGGGAATACCTGCCTGACCCAACGGCGCACTCAGGCACATTCCAGCCCGGTGTACAGGGATCGGATCTGGTCTTCAGATTTTATCCCAACGATATTCGCCGACCTTAACGGGAAAGCGTGCGTTGTTGGTAGGGCTCGTTCCCCTTACTTACAGAGGTCGACAGCATCGAGGACCCAGAAAACACCCCAGTCAAACTATATATTTTTAGATCCAGGATCAAAAACTTAAAAATAGTAAGACTCTTCCAGTGTCATACGACACGTAGAACACTCAGAAACCGCAAGCCATTTTCACCCCGTCTAAGAAGGCGCGTACCTATGATTTACACAACAAGGCTCAATAATCCGAGGGTTGTAAAAATGCGATTATCCAATCAGATACCTTTATTTTCCCGCCAGTTCCGGCATCATCCAATCAGATACCTTTATTTTCCCGCCAGTTCCGGCATCATCGCCAGCACCTCTCCGTCGTCTCTCCATCGCCGACGCAGCCCCGCTTCGTGCTCCAACGCCAGCACAGCGTCGATTTCCTCGAGCAGATCCATTTCTGCACAAGCGCTGGCCTGATCGAAGTACGCGCAGCCCCATGATCCCCAGTGCGGGTCGCCCTTGGCGCCGCCGCTGCAGCTCTCGGTCTCGGACGACCCGGCGGAGAACTCCAAGCAGGCTCTCAAGGCGCTCAAGTGCGTGGCCTTCTCCAGCAAACAGATGGGCACAATGCTGGGCCGCCGCCGCGAACTGCTCAAGGACCCGGTGGACGAGCTCAAGCTGCTACGCCGCGAGGACCAGCGCGAGCGCGTGCTGCTGACCAACATCAAGCGCACGCTGCGCTGCAGCAGCAGAAGGGCGCGGCCGACGAGGCCACGCTGGTCTTCAACTGCAAGCACAACCATGGTGGCTACGTGCACCAAGACCACATTCCTGTCGGCCTCCGAGCTCGGCTACGAGGTGGAGGGCTACGATGACGAGGACGCCAACGCCCAGTGCAGCAGCGCCGGCGAGAGCGACTACCTCCTCTCAGACTTTATGGACAACGACGAAGTCGAGATGGCGCAGCAGGACGGCGACTACCCGAAGCTGCAGGTGGCGCAGCCGGACGAGGAGCGCCCCGTTGAAGACGACAAGGACGAGGTCGGCGAACTCTCGAGCGTGAATACCTGGTCCTTCGAGAGCGACTCGCAGGCTAGCTAGTCGGTCAAGGACAGTCGCCGCCGCTCGGTATCACTCACTCACCCACCCGCGTTATTGGCGCACGAATGCTAGCCGACCTTCGATGCGGTAGTGCTGTTCACCACATGATGGCGCCAACGACCTCGAACAGCGTGCGCATCTTCCAGTCGTCGTCGGTCAAGCTCGTGTTAGACCAAGTGTAGCTGGGCGAAGGCGATGAGCTCCTACTGTAATCACTGTACTTGCGGCACAACTATCAACTCCGTTTTAGGTTATAAATGACGGCGATTTATTTTTAAAATCGATATTTTAAACAATATCATATTGGGAAGGGTATTACTAGATACAGTCGCAATGGTGAACCATGATTCGCCAAAACTAGACATGGGGTAGGTCTATTTACCTTTCCCTCTGTTGTGTGTGGTGAAGAAGCCCATAATCCTCGTGGTTTTCAGCATAAATAAAGCGCGCTGAGATGCACATGCTGGCCAAATCTGACAAAAAATGACCAAAAATTGACCGAGCTGTGTTTTTTTGGGTCCTCGATGCTGTCGACCTCTGTTAGTAGGAGGGACGAGGACTCGTAAAATCGTGTTTCCCTACACGACAACTGGTGCCGCGACCCGGGACTGGTGTGATTTAGTGTGTTGTGTGGTCTGTGTAGGTATTGCCCCTAACGAGCTTTGAGAAGAGAAGAAAAGAGAAGAAAAACAAGAAGAACAAGAACAAGATGGCGAAAGGATCCAAGTCGGCGGTACCAGCCACGCCGGTCAGGCCGACGCGTGGACCGACCGGAGCCACGTCAACCCTCGCCAGTAATCTGACGTCCCGGTTGTCAACGATCTCCGAAAGGTCGGTCAGCTTCGACGACTCGGCGGACGAAGGTCCCGACGCCAAGGATACGATGATGGATTATGAATACCTGGAAGAGAAGACTCCAGCAGCGATGCAAGAGTTGGACGACCAGGAAGGCGCGATGTTGTCGGCGGGATGTAGCGGGGGCTCACGCTCCCTGTCCCGAAGTCTCGCGTCCGAGTTTGATGAAGGTGCGAAGCCGGATCATGCCCACGACGATTACGAGGACAGCACCGAGGAGTCGAAAGCTCTGGTGCAGGTTACTAAGGGTCCTCAAGAATCCCGCGGGTACCGGCCCCCGCTGAACAGCAGCACTCCAGCTGCCAACAAGGTGCTCGGGCGCATGCTCGAGCAAATGATCGAATCCAACGAGTGGATCCAACAATTCACCCCGCAGATGGTTCGCCAGTCCGTCTGGGCCGAACTGAGTGGTGAGTTGGCGTGGCCCGTGAACACGATCACCACCACTCAAGTGGTCGAGGACACGGTGTCGCTCCTCCGAGCGATGGGGTGCGAGCCCCAAACGCACCCGTCTGAAGCCGCACTCGAAGGATGGACGCCAACGATCGCAGGTCGCGACCTGCACAAGTGGAAGAGGAAACTCCGTTTGAGTTTTGGCACGTCTGACATCAGTCTGGGACGACCTCCCAAGACACCTGGAGGTCAAGAGGAGGAAGACCCGTCGAGAGTCCCACTTCCTCAGACACCCAAGAAGTCGGCCGAGAACCCAGCCGACCGATCCGCGAGCGAGGGTGTATTCTCCGCCAAGACTGTGGGCTCGCCGTATTTCCACGACTCCCACATGGTGACTCCTCGGTCGACGAGCCGAACTGACCGCTTGTCTCGGGAGTCCGAAGCTTCCCGAGGTACCCGCGGAACTCGACCGACCACTTCCACTCGACGAACGACTCGCCGATTTGTTCCCCGCGAGGACTCGTCCGATGACGACAGTGGTGAAGACTATACCGACCGAGGAGATGACCCCGACAGTCCGACCGACGAATTGACTCGTCAGATACTCGAGGTGAGTGAGACGGAACGCCTGAACTCGACACCGAGGCTCGAGCTCGCAACTCACCGGCCGCTCGCTCAGATCAAGCATTTCACGGGATCTCGTAACAAGAGCGAGAACTCTATGCAGTGGCTACGAGAATTTGTCTATGAGATGAAGGGTACACACACTCCCCCGAACGAGTGGTGCATGGCGTTTGAACTGAGCCTTCGTGATGGAGCCCTACACTGGTATCGTCAGTTGCCGAAGAAGACCAAACGTCAATGGAAGCTGCTCAGTGATGCTTTCATCAAGTATTACTGCTCGCAGTTCCGCCAGTCCGCGAAGGCTCGCTACTATTCTGCTAAAAGCGAAGGAGCTGAGCACGTCTGCGATTACCTCAACCGGCTGAACGGTTATGCCTGCAATGCAGGTTTGCAGTTCGAGAGGGGTGGTCGCGATGCGAAGGACCATGTGCAACGTTTCCTCGAAACGTGCGGAGATCGCGGCCTCGAACGCCGTCTATGTCACGTGCGGGTGAAGGACATTCACGAACTTGAAGATATGATCAACGATATCCTCAAGTCGGAAGAACGCAGGACACCCCGCGAGGGATCGGCATATCCGACAAAGGGCCGTGATGGTTACCCACCGAGGAGTCGAGACAACTCACGTCGGCGCGATGATAGACGCCCCGAAGTGACTCGGGATCCTTACCGCCAGGACCGGTCCGACCGACCCGACCGACGTGAAAGGGAATTCGACCGCCGTCGTGATGACTCACGCAGTGTCCCACGGATATCATTAGCTGAAGCGACTTTGTCCGACCTGATGACTGAACTTCAAGTGCGTACACCGGCACGTGGACAGGCCGGGCGTCCGACTCAAATGCGGTATACGTATAGCGATGAGGAGGATGACCCCAGTGACCACGGCTACTCGGATGACGACCGCAGCATTAGAGACGACGAAGAGTTCTATGACTCTGAAGAGGAACGAGACCACGTAGCAGCAGCAAGTGAGCAAGAGCGTCGTGCCGCAGCCGACGGGACATTCGCCCGGTCAGACAACCGACCTCGCCGCGGGGGTGACTCTGGGCGAGGGTTCGACCGTGGTAACTGGCCTTTCAACCGAGACAACCGTGACAACCGACCTCGTCAGTACGGACCATGCGCGGCCTGTGGAGGAGCCGGACATTCGGCTCACTACTGTTACCGTCGCTGCAAACTGTGCCAACAGGTACACGACGTCGGCAAATGCGAGGCCCTTCAAGCCCTCACCTCCTTGGTTCGGACGAAGGTCGAGAAGAAAGATCTCACCCCCGAACTCCAAACCCTGATCTTCGGCAGCCATTTAAACTAGGCAGCCCGCCAACTTGGAGGTGGACCAGATACCGGAGGTGATCACGATTCGACAAGGAAAGTACGCTCGGGAGATTCTGTCCAAGCTGGGATACGAGCAAGCGCACTCGGTGGGCAACCCGATGGAGGTGAATGCCCGTCTTGCTCCACTGGGCAGCGATGAGTTGGCTGACACCAGCTTCCCTTACCGTGAAGCAGTTGGCATGTTGATGTATCTCGCTACGAGTACGAGACCGGATTTGGCATTTGCACTCGGGCAGCTAAGTCGCTTCGTGGCTAAGCCTTCAAGCAAGCATGTGGGCACCTTGAAGCGTGTGCTGCGCTACCTCGCCGGGACACTGGACTATGGAATTACATACAATAGAGCCACGAAAGTGTCTATCGAAGTGGTGCTGAACGGCTATTGCGACATCGACTGGGCCAATGACCCAGAACAACGCAAGAGCACCACCGGTTTCGTTTTCACGCTGGCTGGAGGAGCTGTAGCGTGGATGTCTCGCCGCCAGTCAATCATCGCGCTTTCCACCGCTGAAGCTGAGTATGTGGCTACTTGCGAAGCAGCGATGGAGGCGATCGCAGAGAGCAATATTCTGCAAGAGATTTTGCCGCAGCGCAGCGTGAAGTTGCGCATTGGTATTGATAACCAGGCGGCCTTTGTGATGGCGACCAACCCGACGTACAGCCGCCGTACGCGGCACATCGAACTACGCTGGCACTTTGTTCGTGACCAGGTGGAGAAGGGGGCCATTGAACTGCATAAGGTGAAGGGTGAAACCAACCCTGCTGACACGTTTACCAAGCCTCTGGACAAGAAGAAGCTGAAGGCACTGCTGCTGCTTGCGGGCATTGGAGATTCTCAGTAATCGATGAGCGATCTTCGAGGAGGGCGTGTTGGAATGCATATCGAGGCATGGTTCAACGGCAGTGAGAAAGTGGTGAGAAACAAAGACGTGAGACCAAGACCGTGCCTGGGATGGGTGAGCACCCGTGAGTGCTGGTAGCAGGGGCCTTTGGCCAAACAGCTAACACCAAATCAACTCAGTTTTCATTTTTCCTTCTAGTGAGTATCGGGTGCAGATTCCAAAAAGCTCAGCCCCCCTGCGCGGTCAGGTCCAGTGCCAGCATCGGCACCAAGTCCCCCACCAGCCATCTTTTGCACGACCAGCTCCTGTGTCAGCTTCTCCTCCAACGCCAGCACGAAGTCCTCCATTCCAGCTTCTGCGGCAGCTCCTCCGCCATCTCCTCCGTCGATTCCTGCGCCAGCTCCTACACCGCCAGCTCCTGCGCTAGCTCCTGCATCAGCATCCTACACCAGCAATATCAGTGCCGCGAAGGCCGACGCCGCAGGTCTTGCATCAGCATGTACCTGTATAGACCCTGTCGCTTCAGCAATGTAGCTCTTTTAATATACCGCCACATAGTGATTCCTCTCCACTAATCTGTTTGGACAGGGGCTGAAATACCTAAGGTGCCCCAGCTTGCCCTGGCCCACAAGGTCAGGCAGCTGGGGCAAAAATAAAGGGCTCTGATTGGTCGAGAAAGTTGCCCCAGTTAACCCCGAATGAAACATCCCCTAATTCTGACATCAAAAACCGTCCGGGAAGTCTCGGGATTTGTAACTTCAATTCTGGATCAAACCGTGTCGTGAAGTGAAGAAGCTCGAGATGCAGGCGCCGCTGCGGCTGATGCTACACGTGGTCGCGGCGCTGCTGCTGAGCGCTCGCAGCTCTCAGCTGGGCCAGGCGCTGCACCCGTTCCAGCGTGCCATCGCCAACGACTGGGTGCGGCTGCTCTTCTACGTGGACGCGAGCAGAGACGTCTCGGGCCAGACGACGGTCGTCACGCTGCCGCACTTCCTGCTCGAGGTGGAGGAGGAGATCGCGGCCAACGTGGACGGCGAGTTCTTCAGCGGGGGCTTCGCGGCGCGGGCGTCGGCGATGCCCGTGGGGGCGCTTTTCACCATCCAGGAGACCCGCGAGCACCTCCACGGCGCTGTGGCCAACTACTTCCGACTGGCGGACGTGGCGCTGGACTCGTACCTGGTGTTCGGCAACGACTCGGAGACGCTGCTGCCGCCTCCGCTGCTGACGGTGCGGGCCGACGTCGGGCTGGAGACGCTGGACAAGCGGTACAACCTCACGAGCGCCTCTGCGAGCGAGCAGTGGCCGGCGCCGCTGCGGATGGGCGACGCGGCTGCGCGACAGCAGGAGACGCGCGAGTTCTTCGACGAGCTCGACGCCATGGAGCTCAAGCTGGTGGTGGGGATGAAGAGGAAGGAGCGCCCAGGGGGCGGAGTGGAAGCCGACAAGTTGTACGAGTGGACGGTGGTGATGCGCTACGACTTGCTGAACCAGGGCCACTTGGAAGTGACGATGAATTATGACCTCGTTCATGTGCCGCTGCCGGAGGGCGGGCGGAGAGGTGGAGGGGAGGAGGATATGCCGCCAGTGCTGGTGGACACCGGCGTGATGTTTAACTGGGTGACGCTGGTGGTGATTTGTTTGTATCAGGTGAGTCGTGCGATAGTGTGCTGTGCTCCGTGCGTGACTGACTAACGCTTCGGTTGTGCCTGTTCACCTCCAGACAGTCGAGATCTCGATCAAATGGGCGACGGTGAAGTCGCTCGCTGCTCGGCAGTCACTTGATCATGCACACAACGCTGATGGACACCCACTTGCGGTCGCTTGGCGCACTGGAGCTGCCAAAGATTTCTGGTTCTGGTTTGTCCTAGCTGTTAATTTCGTGACTGTGGTGTGCCTACTAGCGACGTGGCGCCATGCTTACCGACTCTCGCTGGACGACTCGCTCTGCTTTACGTTCGCGTCTTGTTGTGCGCTGCAGTGGGGCAGCCTCGTGCGGTATCTGCAGGTGAATACGCGGTTCCACATCCTCGGTCTTACTCTGCGGCGCGGCTTACCGCGCGTGATGCAGTTCCTGGTTGGCGTGTTGCCCATCTTCGTGGGGTTTGTGCTGTTCGGAACGGTCATGTTCGGCGCCAAGGTGCCTCGCTTCCAGAGCGCAAGCACCACAGCCACCACGCTGTTTTCTGTTGCGAACGGTGACGAAGTCCACGACACGTTCAACGACGTCGCGTACACACCGTGGATCGGACAGATCTACGTCTACAGCTACATGATCCTGTTCAGCTACGTCGTGCTCATGGTCTGCATCGGTATCATCGAGGACGCTTTTTTCTCGGCTGTGTTTCCAGCCTCGTGGCCCACGTCCGATAAGGAGCAAGGGGAGCTGCAGCAGAATCCAGTTGAAGCGCGTCACCACCACTAGGGGGCTCACCGAATCGATGCACGTGCGTTCCCGGAAGTGGCTCAAGAAGGAAGTAGCGCGGGTAGTATATTTATTGGCCTCCGTCAAAATGCAAGTGACCTGATAACCTGGTTGGGAATTGCCATAGCGCGTAGGGAAGCAGAGGGTTATGTTAAATTGAGGGTGCACGCGCAAAGGCGCGTAGCTACATGTAGTTATGCTGCTGCTCAGTGCGTCGGGGAGTCGAAAACAGCCAGCACCAGTTTGCCGTAGTCCCCGCTCACTTCCCCTTGGATGCGATCCCGCAGCTCCTTGCCGTACGCCTTCTTGTACACGGGTCGGATGTCGCGTTGCACCAGGTGGTAGCGCACGAGGGCCGCGCTCAGCGCGTTCTCGTCCGTGCCGAAGCCCTTCATCGTGCTCTCGAACAGCTCCGAGAGCAGGACGAGCGGCTCCAGCACCATGCGCACCAGGAACAGCAGCGCGTGCTCGGCATCCCCGCCGAACTCCTTCTTGACGGCGTGGGCGATGTCGTGCTTGTGCTTCTTCACGTAGGCGGCGTTGATGGCGCGCAGGTGCTGGGGCGGACTGGTGACCAGGATGTCGATGAACTCGTGCTCCTTGGTGCCCATGCGGCCTTCCCCGGCCTTGTAGAGCGCGTCGGCGTCTGCCTCCGCCTTCTGCGGCGTGTGGACGTTGGGGTCGAACTGCTCCAGAGGCGCCTGCAGCGAGGCCAGCACCGCCTTCTTGAGGTCGCCGCTGAGCTCGCTGTCCATGACGGAGCCCAGGTCCTTGCCGTACTTGTCGTAGTACGTCTTCTTGAGGATGTGCATCTCCACGTTGGTGCGGCCCATGACGATGGGGTAGATGAGCTTCTCCTTGGTGCCAAAGCCCTTGGTGGCCTTGCGCAGGATGGCCGCCTCCGCCTCGGGCAGCGGCCGCGACACGAGCTGCAGCAGGCGGCCGAAGTCGCCCGACGTCTCGGACTTGAGCACCTTCTTCAGGTCCTTCTTGAAGAGCTCCTGGTAGCGCACCGAGATGAGGAAGCGCTGGTCCGCCGACTTGGTGCCCAGCGCGGCGATGAGCCCCTTCTCGTCCGTGCCCAAGCCCTTGCAGGCGTCGTGGATGGCTTGGCAGGCGTGGTCGATCTCCGGCGCGAAGTTGAGACTGGCACCGTTGTACACGGCGTGGTTGGCGGGCGGGTACAGGTTCAGCATGGCAGTGGGTGGGTGAGTTGGTGTGTTCTCGATGGAGGAAGTTGGGGAATGAGACCGCCACTCAACAAATGCAAGTCAAAAGGACAGAACATGCGGAACACCCGTTAATGCCGTAAGAACACACAGCAAATCCTTTTGATAAGGATAAACTATGGATCCTGACCTCCCACCTGACGCACGATTTTATAATTGAGTATTGCAGGTTACGCCATAAAAGTGACCAGCCGCGCTTCGCTTGGCTGGGCGCCGCTTCGGCGCCCCCGCTGCTCGCTTCGCTCTCGATTTAAAGATTGTAAGTTCTACCCAGAACAGTGGTCGTCTCGCTGAGGAGCTCGTCGCTGGGCCCGCCTCCGCAAATACCGCGCGGCCCTGCTTCGCGGGCTCCCCGCGCGGGTTTGCTCTGGCTACGCTCCTCACACCCGCTCGCCTCCGGTGGCCCTTCTATGCTTTGTGTGTTAGATGTCGCCCACCCTCGTGTGTGCTGGCCGCGCGTGGGCGTGTGTTGGTCCTATTTACTCAGTCAAAAGATACTTTGGAGCCATGATATATGATGTGAAAACACATGAAAACACATATCGCAGGATTCCCATAACATTATTGCAGGATTCACGGTGCATCCTTGTTTTTGTAGTTGCACTTGCCTCATAATTGCATACCTCGTGATATCGACTGGCTGTTGGATTCACCCACTGATGCGACACATCGCTGGAATGTATTGTAATAATATTGTCATGGGAGGGGGGCGCACATTGCGACGGGGGCGTACATTGCGACGGGGACGCAAAACGGGTGCGGTTTTTGTCGACAGTTTCACAAGTAGACTGCATACGTATACGTGTTTCTGACATATACGGTATACTGTGGGTGTACGTATACATGTTTCTGGCGTATACGGTGAACGGAAACTTACCGCGTACCGACCTTACCGAGTACTCGGTAATTTTCATGATTTCCGATCTTCTCCAGCCTTTGGCGGCTTTTTTTTTTTTTGCGCCGCCACGTCGCCGATATGAAGAGCTGGTGCTTGCCCCTCGGCGTCCGTGCCCAGGTCACGCACCGAGCGATCCCGTTAGCCCCAAACCCGATAACGTCCAAGATGTCGCCGCCTTCCATAGCACACGAGTCCGCCGCCAGTCTGGTTCAATTATGCACCTCCGCAACGAGTGAAGAGACTTCACTGAAGTCGCAGCTCGTGAGCGCCTCCAGAAGCTGTGAAAAGGCAACCGCTTGCGTATTTTGTTAACAGTGAGAACACCAACACTAAAGATCCTAAAGCACCACATCTACGTCACTTTGACTTCTTTTGTGGCGAGCTCTCGCGTGTTGGTGCTCGTGAGCTCCATCTTGCAACGATAAACGGAGGTTATGAAGTAGTATACCGTAGTATCTGGACGCACGGCACGAATGCTGCATTGGATTTTTACACCTACCTACACGATTCTACATGTAGCTGCTGCTGCTCAAGCCTGCACCTTGAGGTCGATGGTGGTGCCGTCGCTGTCGCTGCCACTTTCGCTCTGTTTCCTGGCCGCTTTCGCCTTCGCCTTGGACGCCAGCGACGAGCTGCTGATGCTGGTGGTCGCAGGCACCATGAACAGCAGGAAGAGCGGCACGATCTTGGCCACGCTGCGGATGGTAACGGCCACAGCGAGGCCCGCGAAGTTGGTCTTGGAGATCTGCAGGTAGCTGCACAGCCACGAGCCACCGTAGGACGCCACCGACCAGGAGAAATTGTAGATAGACATGAGCAACGCGAACATCGTGCCCTCGATGCCCGGCGGGCAGATCTTGGCGCAGAGCACGAGTGACGGCATGTGCTTGAGGCGGGCCACCACGTCCGAGAGGATCTCGTCGCCGAAGATGAAGAAGCGGTCGTCGATCCCCAGGGCCAAATTCAGGCGCGAGACTAGCACGAATTCGGCGAAAGACACGCACGCAGACGCCAGTTGAATGCGGAAGAACATGCGGCGGAAGGGCATGTCGCGGAAGTAGGCGTTGTAGAGCGCAGTGGTGCCCAGCAGCGTGAAGCTGCCCACGGTGGAGATGAACCCCAGGAAGGACTTGGAGAAGCCCAGCTCGGCGGTCTTGAAGCTGAACATGGCCTCGCCCACACTGGGAGGCAGCGCGTTGGACAGGAAGATCCACAGCATGGGGCGCCAGCAGATGGGGTCCACCACGACGGAAGCCAGCGCTCGACACTGGTCCTGCACCGTTCGCAAGAAGCCGAGGTCTCCTTGGGGCACGTGCGTCTCCTCCGGCATCTTGACGGAGATCAGCACCACGCACAAGGGACCCACCGCCGAGAGGAAGAACACGCCCAGTGGACCGAACGTGTTGAGAGCGTACCCGGACACCATCGAGCCTAGCACGGAGCCGACCGAGAGGGAGATCCACGACAGCGTCTGCAGGTTGCCGGCCATGTCCTCGCGCTCGCTGCGCGCCGCCTCCACCACTTTGCCGTCGATGACGACGTCGCAGAAGGCGATGCCGAGACTCGCGACCACGAGCGCCACTAACGCGCCCTCGTAGGTCGTGACGAGTCCCGGCGTGGAGAGGGCGAAGTAGGCGGCGGCCGACACGGCGCTGAAGATGAGCAGGTAGGACTTGCGCCGCGTCCCCCAGATGGGGACGCTGTCCGACAGCATCCCGTACAGCGGCTTGATGATCCACGGGATGGCCGCCGTGGCGCGCAGCGACTCGGACTGCGCCGGGGCCAGCGCCAGCGTCTCGTTCAGGTAGTAGCTCGTGCCCAGCGAGCAGAGCGTGCTGCGGATGCCCTGCGTGAAGTAGACGAAGAAGATCTGCAGCAACAGGCCGTCCCCGAACTGCAGGCGCATGGACTGCCACCAGTGGACCACCGACTGCGCGCTGGAGAGCGTCGACGCTTTCCCCTTCTTGTCCTCCTCGGCCGTAGACGTCACGGAGTAGGCGTCCTCTGCGTCCGCGTTGAAGGTGCTGGCGGAGCTGGGGCTGGAGGCGCCGCTCTCCACGTCCCCCGCCTTCTTGCTGCTGCGCCCGCGGATCCCCGCTGTTAGCCCGTCCGCCGAGTCCGCCATCTTTGGGCAACAATACTGTGAGCAGTAATAGTGAGCCAGTCCAAAAACAAATGGCTACAGTCCCGTGGATAGTGAGCGTCCCATGCATCTTTAATTGTACGGAAATACGGATTGTATTTCGAATTTTTATTCGAATTCATATTGAATTCGAATAAAAATAATACAATTTCCTATTCCGAACGAATTTTGAATTCGAATAAAAATAATACAATTTCCTATTCCATGGTTCATTACGCGTGTTTTGGGATTATCTCACTACAACACGTGTAATGACTTTGTATAGTACACTATACAAAACATTAAAATGCACGAAACATTTTGTACAAAAACGTTTCGTGCATAACCGATACTATAACCGATACTACCACTCACGAGAACTCGTGAGTGTATCGAAAAGACTGCCACCGACGCTGACCGGCAGCGGAAAACAACGAGAACATGTTACCAGTGTAGCCTTTGAGGTAGCTATGCATATTTGCTAGGAAGGTTAGCAGAAGGTTAGCTGCAGGAATGGCCGCTGCGCTCTGCGCTCATTCTAGACGGAAACCAAAGAATAAAGTCGCCTTCTGCTCCGGCCACATCGGTGACCTCGAGAGGGGATCTCGGGCACCACATCAACTCAATTACTACTGAGACTTACAAGTACAGATACATCTGGATCGACATCTTAAGGACTTCCTCTGCCTAAGTGCTACCACATCCATCTTCTAGCTCACCAGTGAGTTAGAAGATTGCGACAGCAAGCGCGGCGACCCGACTACTCCGCCGGAGAAGCAGAAATGGGTGCATCGTATTATTCTTTATCGGTCCTCGTGGTTGGTGGACACCTTATCACGGAAGACAAGTTCCGCTACCGCCCGTGATGGTCTCAATCCAAGCACGGGCACTGGACACTCGAGAGTAGATACCGTAGTAGCCCTCCCTGCCGCACGTGTCGTCCTTTGCCCAGCCTACTGTAACAAGTCTAGGGACACCTGCTTGCCGGTGGGTCGTAAACCCCAAGTGCTTTTGCTGCGCGTCGACTCGCTGTGGCCACTTCGAGCCACTAAACTTGTTTCTGGCCGTCAGGAATCCACGCGGTTCCCCCCTGCCGGACCGTACGCCTACGTATGCGTCCGTTCCTACTTTGTATTACTAGTTAACGCAGTAAACGCTAGCCTAAGCCAACAATCTACCTCTTTGCGTCTGCCTGTTCTCAAGCACTTCGCCGACGCGCTTCTCACGCCGCAAAATCTCAACTGAGCGCTTTCCCTCTCGGTCGCGAGGCCGCCTCCTCACCACTGATTCGCGGATCCTGCGAGCCGAGGTACTTCAAGCACCCCATCTCCGAGCCCGCCGTTTAGTCAACCATCTTGGCCCGCTTGGCCTTCTCGTCGTGTGGCCCAGCCGCTCTCTGGCGGGGTAGCGAACCCACACCTGGCTGCTCGCGCTCGCTTCGTGACCGCCCGTCGTCACGCGCCGCCGGCTGTCGGTCTTCCGACATCCTCGAACGCTTCCGTCCTACATGCGCGCCCTTCTCATCGCCGCCTTGCGTCCGTCTGTCCTGCCCGACGGTCGCCAATACCGGCAACCTATTACACGCCTTCTCTACCCACAGAGTCTTCCACGACTCTGTCGGCATTAAAGAGCGTGTCGTACTCTTTCGCAGAGACCCATTTCCGCTCGTCGTCGGCGCTTGCATCTCCTCGCTGGCCGCTGGTGATAGCGGGTCGCAACTCGTACTCAAGTACGTAGTGGCCGGCCTTGTTCCGCCGCCGACGCCTACGCAGCTCCACCAAGAGCTCACTCGCTCCTCCGGGTGTAGCCGCACCCTCCACTGCTCGTCTCGGGCGCTTCGCGCTTCCTGCAGCAGCCGTAGTTGGCGAGGCTGCTGCCGCTGCGCGTACAGCCGCGCGTGTCGCCGCGACAACTTCTCGTTCGCCAGCGTCTTCATACTCCAGCTGTGCTGCGATGTCGGCTGCCGCACGCTTTAGCATCGCCGTAGGGTAATAATAGGTCACTAGAAACGACTCGTGCGCCACATAGCGCTCTTGTTCTCCGTCCGTGTCCTCTCTCTCGAGTAAGAGGTTGTCATAACCGGCTGGCTCCACCACCCTCAAGGGCCCTAGCCATTGATGCACGAACTTCGACGCCTTCGGCCCGCGTGGCGGCCGATACATCCACACCCGATCGCCTGGGGCGAACGTCCGCTTCCTCTTGACCTTCCGGTCGTAATACTTCGCCTGCCGCTCCTGTTCGTGCGCACGCGCACGATCCGCACACGCCTGGCTACTGGACATCGCCTCTAGTAGTCGCCGATGGTACTCGTTCAACTCGCCGGCTTCGCCCACGTTCGTGGAGCGTAACAGCTCGTTCGGGCTTAGCTTCACCGTCGAATGCTGCGCCGAGTTGTAGGCGTAGACCGCAAAGTCCACCCAGGTATCCCAGTCATGCTGGCGATCGTCGTTCATGTAGGTCGAGACGCAATCTTTCCACGTCCTGTGGAACCTTTCCACGAGCCCCACCATCTGGGGCCTGTAGGGTACGGGATTAGTTTGCTGCGCTTGCAGCAAGACGACTAGCTGCTCTATCGCCTTGCCGGTGAGCTCGGGTGCTCCATCCGTGAGGAGCTCACGGAACGGGCCGAACTTCAGCACCACATGCCGCATCAAAAACTCAGCCACCTTGTCCGCCGTGTGCTGCTGCACCGTCGTAGCCACAGCATACCGCGTGACATACTCTACCGCCGCGATCACATTGCGTTGGCCACCGTCACTAGTCGGCAGGGGTCCCGCTACGTCGAGGGACCACCTGCCTCCGACCTCTCCACCTCGTAGACTCCTCAACGGCGGCACCACTTCTCGACGGCGCGCCTTCCTGCTGCCACACTACTGACAGCCACGAACCCACCGCCTCACTTGCTGCTGTAGGTCGGGCCACCAGTAGACTTGCGCAATTCGCGCGTAGGTGTGTGGAGCCCTCAGGTGTCCGGCCCACACGGAGTCATGATGCTTCTTGAACGCCACTGCCCATAGCTCCGGAGGCAGAATCACTCGCCGCCCTTTCGTAGTCTCGATCAGCGCTAGCCCGTGGCGTCGTTCGACCTTCATGCCTCGATGCATGCGGCCTCGAGGAGCCGCTGCACCAGGCGACTCTTCGCCTGCGCACTCGTAATCCCAGCGTCTGTCAGCTGCAGCGTCGGCTCCTGCACACGCCGCCTGATCTGCTCATCGACGGACGCTTGACGCTGCCCGTTCATCTCCACCATAGCTGACGCAGCCGACCCTCCGTCGCCTCCGAGTATTGGGCCGACTTGATGAACCGCCTGTTCGTTGTCGTCGCCGGGTCTCGGCACTACCCGGGTCTTCGACTGCCGTGGTGTCGCAGACACCTTACGTCCACGGGGAGGGGATGCAGCCCTCTTCGCTTTCTTTCGCACCGGTGGGTCGTGTCCTGTGACGGGGGTCACACGCACAATAGATAGGAGGAAGCGTAACACGCTAACCACAACAGACGCCTGGCGTCTCTGTTGTTGCTTGTGCAAAAGGCCCTGCCTTATCGGTCCTCTTTTAGTACCGAGTACTTAAAGAGACTTGCACACTTGTAGGTTAGAGTTAAACTGTCGTGTATTAATAACACTCATAAAGTTCTATCTACTGCTTTCTATCTGCATACTGAATCCCTGTCTAAATTGCGATCTTCCTCAGCGGTTGGCTCTCGTGCATCGTGGTCCTTAAGTACGACCGAACTAACTTAACTCAGTACATTGGGGAGGTCTACCGTGAACACTCTATATAAGGATCACTGGTACACCGTACCCATCGTAGTGTGTGACACTCAGTCCTTGTGGGCCACACCGGCCGGTGTGGTCCACACTAGAGAACATCCATTTTCCTTGAAAAGGTCACTGGCCAATCCTGGCCCCATTACACCCTCCCTCACCCAAACGGGAAGCACCTTTCCCAGCGGGGAATCCAGCGGAAACGCGAACACTGCCTCAGTCGGCAATCTACGCTCAACCGAGCACACGCGCTCACCGCAAGACCCTCCGGGCATGACGACGGAGACTCGGATCATCGTGCGGCCCGCCCAAGACGCCCTTCGGGCTGTAGACCCCATCAAGACCCACGCCGACGCGCCCACTCCGAGCGACATGGAGGTGAAGCCTCCGGCGCCTGCTTCCAAGAAGCACTCGGGCGATCCGGAGGTGGCGAAGGCCGCGTCGGCTTCCAAGAAGCCCGCGAATGACACGGAGGAGGTGACGGAGACCCTGGCTTCAACGAAGCACGCGAAGGAGACGGGCGGAGCGAAGGCGCTGCCCGCTTCCAAGAAGCCCAAGGTCGCGACGACCAAAGCGAAGGCGAAGCCGAAGCCGAAGCCCAAGGCGAAGGTGCCTGCTACACCGAAGTCCACGCGGAAGACGAAGAAGGTGGCCGCTTCGTCGAAGCCTGCCTCGAAGAAGCCCCCAGTGAAGAAGCCCGCTGCCAAGCAGCTTCCGACGAAGAAGGGCTCCGCGAAGGAGGCCCCCAAGACGCCGAAGCTGCCGCCCAAGCGCACGGATGTGCGGCTGCCCGGCCCCTATGAGGAGGTATCCAGCGACTCGTCCGACACGGACACTCCGAACCCCGGGTATGTCAGTGGCGGCCACTCGCCTGTGGCTGATGCCTCGCAGGCTCTTCGAGCTCAGGCGCCTGCAAAGGGGGCTGCAGCTTCCGCAAACTGCACGGTCACTTCCCCTCAGAGGCGTAGCCCTTCGCCACACCCGTCTCTGGAAGTAGACTACGAGTCCTCGGGGTCGGAACCCGACATAGCCCATGAGGACGGCGAGGTTGTGGCGTCGCCAAAGCGGATCACGGATGCCCAACGGGTCATCCATCCGGGCAGCCCCATGTCTTCCAAGACTGTGGTGGCGGTGGAACGCGCCCGACTCTTGGAGACGTCCATGTCTCGTCGAGACGACCCGCCCGCTTCGGTGCCGGAACCCCAGGTCATCACCAACGCCGGCGTCGATGAGGGGGTACCACCTGAGCTGCTCCAGCCCGAGAATCGGCAGCACCTGGCCGATCGTACTCATCAAGAGGCCTCTCAGGCGGTGGGCACCAAGCGGGATCGCGAGACCCACGCCCCTCGTACCCAAGACCAGCTACTCGCTCTGCGATACTGGACTCGGGACGAGTACCGAGAGCACCTTCGACAAAGTCGCATGCCTGGCCCAGGCGCTCCGCAGTGCGACAAGTGTCCGGTCGTGCTCCTGGTGGACACCGGTTTCTCCCGCCAGCGGAACGAGACTGAGTTCGAAGGGTGGTTGGACCACTTGGGTTATCCCAGGCCCGAGTTCTTGAGCTCACCATATCGGATCGATTGGCTGGCTCAGCGTCGTCTTCGATTTCGCATGGCGAAGATGATCGCTGACAACACGTGGCCCAACCGATTCTTTGATCGCCACAAGCCCATGCCGGGCGTCATCCTCGAGGAGGTGCTGCAGAAGATTCAGAAATCTTGGCAGTCGCAGCCGATAGAGCCTAAGAGTGTTCTTGGCCCTGTCAGCGCCGACCAGGTCCGTGGTCACGCTCAAAAGCGGCCACGAGGTCGGCGCAGTCCTCCTCGAGGTGAGCCCCAGGCTCCCACGAGTTATGACTACTCGGGTAGCCCCGCCACTTTACCAGATACTGGTGCTGACCGCTACGCCCGCGGTGCTTCAGTAGCTGCTCGACATGGTAGTAGAGGACGCCCTCATTACCAAACAGAGGCGGCGGGGCCCGCGGCTGCAGTGGTGTCTGACCAAGACGCTCAGCGTCGTTCGACTGGCTCCCGTCCTGACCTGGAGAGCCTTCTCTCCAGTGTGGAGGCTTGTCAGCGACTGCTGGATGGTCAGCGGACCGAGATGGTGGCGCTTCGCGCTCGCGTTCAAGATGCGGAGGCCCGCCTGGAGAAACTCCAGGATGTCCGAGAGGACTTGGACTGTCTGCGGGACCGCGTCTGGGATCTGCCTCGGCAGCTTGGTGGTGACGTTGACCGCTTGCGGACCCGCTGTTCGCAAGGCGAGGAGAACGACGGACGGACACGGGAGGACCTGGAGAGGCATGTCGCCTGGTTTCGTGATCTGTACGACCGCGTGGGTTACTTGGAGGCACGAGAGGCTCGCCGCGTAGCGGCTCGTGCTCCTGATCCGGCTCCGGCTCCGGCTCCGGCTCCTGCCCCTGCTCCTGCCCAGCTTCCCTCGGAAGAGCTCGTCCGGATGATGGCGAGTGCCTTCCAGCAGTATTCTGCGACGCAGTCGGCTCCCCAGGCTCAACAGCCCCCGCCGGGCGATAGGGCTTGAGCAAGCCAACGTAGAACGTCGGGTGCGTGGCCATGGACGATGGCAGATCCAGCGTGTAGGCGTGGCCGTGGACCCCTATGACCGTGAATGGTCCCACAAAGCGGGGTCGCAGCTTGGTGCTGCCCACAGCGGAGACCGCCTGAGTAGGAAGATTCTTAGCATTTAATAAGACTTGGTCTCCCAGCTTAAACACCTGTGTGTTCTTGCGCCCTTGGCGGTCACTTTGTTCCTTCTGCGTGTCTTGAGCTGCCGCCATGGCGTCACGGACGCGCTGTCTGACAGCTTCACCAGTCTCGATAAACGAGAGCAGGTTCCGTTTGACGGACGTTCGTAGGCCTTTAAGGCCCCTTGGGTCTTCGGCATTAGCCTCTCCCCCACCCAAATTCAAGGCTGGGGGCAACGTCAGTGGCGTACGCGGGTGCCGCAGTCCGTTCACATAGAACGGGGTGAAGCCCGTGGACGAATGCACTGCATTGTTGAGCGCAAACTCCACTTGTGGAAGAAGAGCACTCCACTTCGTGGGCTCTGCGGCGCAGACACTGCGAAGAATGTCTTCCAGGACTCTGTTCACCCGCTCAGTCTGACCACCGGTCTGAGGGTGGTCCGCTGTGGACATGTCCAATCTCGTGCCTAAAAGGCGGAAGAGGTGCTGCCAGAAGTGGGACACAAACCTTGGGTCCCTGTCACACACGAATGCCTCGGGGAGGCCGTGATGGCGGAAGACATTGTCCACAAAAAGCTGGGCCGCCTGAGGCGCAGTCACACTCTTCCGCACAGCGGCCAGTCGCACCATCTTACTAAGGCGGCACACAAAGACCAATATGCCAGTGTGGCCACGCGCGTCGGCCGGAAGCTCGAAGATGAAGTCCATGCTCACAGAGCGCCAGCAATCCGCCGGCACCGGCAAGCTCATCAAAGGAGCGGACGCCGAGGGCGCAGGCTTGACACGCTGGCATGTTTCACATGTCTGTACGTACTTACGTACCCATTTGTACATGTGGGGCCACCAGAAGTTGCGGGCTACAGACGTGTACGTCTTCTCCCGCCCCAGATGACCGCTAAGCGGTGTGTCATGAGCCTCATAGAGGACACGATGACGCAGGTCCTCGTCGTTCGGAACGACAATGCGAGGCTCATCGCCCCCGTCTACTTGGTAGTAGAGCAAACCCTCCACTACCGAGTAGCGGTGCAGTCGTGAGCGTTGTCGCGCCGTGAGTTCGACGGCCTTGTCTGGAGCACTCAGCGCCTCCACCAGACCTGCAAGGTCGTCGTCGTCGGCATACGCCTCGCGGATAAGCTCATAGAGCGGTGACTCAAGGTAGGCCAGATGTGCCAACTCGTAATCTGGCCGCCGGGAGAGCGCGTCCGCTAGGACATTTTGCTTTCCCGGTTTGTACCCCACCGTGAAGTTGTATTCAGCGAAGAAGGAGAGCCACCGCGCCATGCGCTGAGAGAGGTGAGGCGACGACGTCGCCGTCCTCAACGAGGCATGATCTGTGTAGATCACAAAGGGTTTTTTACCTAATAGGTGCACCCGAAACTTGACCAAGGCGTACTTCATCGCCAAGAGCTCCTTGTCGTGGACAGGGTAGTTCTTTTCCGCCGCCTTCAATTGGCGAGATTGGAAAGACACTACCCTTTCCCTGCCTTCGGCATCCACCTGCAGCAGGGCACAGCCGATGGCAAAGTCAGATGCATCGCATACCACGCTGAAGGGGCGCTCCTCATCGGGCAGCGCCAGGATCGGAGCACTCTGAAGGCTGCTCTTGATAGCTTCAAAAGCCTGTTGAGCCTCAGAGGTCCATGACTACACGGCATCCTTCTTGAGGAGATTCGTTAGTGGCCTTGCCATCTCGGCGTAATTGGCGCTATACTTGTGCAAGTAGTTGGCCAGGCCGAGCCATTTCCGCAGGTCCTTCTGCGAGACGGGCACCGGCCACTGTGCAATGGCACACACCTTCTCCGGGTCCGCACGGACACCGTCCTTCCCAAGGAAGCAGCCCAAAAAGGGGATCTCTTCGGCTCCGAAGATACACTTGTTGATGTTTGCATAGAGGCGATTCTCGCGCATGCACAAGAGAACCTCACGGAGGTGGCCAAGATGGGCTTCGACTGCCGTCTTCCCTTCAGACGCACGACTATGCACGAATATGTCGTCGAAGTACGTCTGTACGAACTGCCGCATCGGCCTGAAGAGCTGCGTTACGAGCCTGTTGAACGTGGCGGGTGCGTTGGACAGTCCCTGGGGCATGACCAACCACTCCCACAACATCCCGCTGGGAGTGCTCACAGCAGTAAGCGGAATGTCCGACTCACGCATCAACAGTTGATAGTAGCCGTCGACCATGTCGAGTGCACTAAAGATCGTGCAACCAGCCATGTTGTTCTGCAACACATCCTTCCGAGGAATAGGCGTCGACGCCGGAATGGTTGCCGCGTTCAACTTGTTGAAGGCGTGCACCATGCGCCACTTCCCATTGGGCTTGCGCACACAGAACGTCGGAGACGAATGTGGCGACTTAGACTCGCGCACCACGCCAGCGGCGTGCTTTGCCGCAAAGAAGGCGTCGATGACGTCAACCTGCTCCTTCGGAAGCGACCACTGCCGCGTGGTACAGTACTTAGTGCCTGGCACTAAGTAAATCTCATGCCTCACGCCCCGATCCGGGGGAAGGACCGAAGGGGGATCGTCGCTCACGACATCCGAAAACTCCTTCAGAAGGGCGTAATACGGATCCGAGGGGTCCTTCAAGATGGCAGCGCCATACCGCGTCTACCTCTTAGAGGTTCGTTCGTCTTCCAACACCTCGGGGTCCATGACCGACGAGGAGTTGAGCTCCAGAGAGCTGCCTTCTGGGCGAAGCAGAACCACTTCTGCCAATTCTCCCGCCTTGAGAGAATCCATAAACTCCACATACGAAAGCTCCTCGAGCTCAAGTAGCTCTGCTACTGTGGGTAACGGAGTCAACACTTCCCCCACCTTGGGTTCGCCCGTGAAGACGTCGACTACTTGAGGAACCTTGTCCTCAGCCGCGGAATCCGCATCGCGGCTAGACGCCTCTGCCTTGGGCGTGCTCGTGACCTTGTCACTCTTGTTGTCCTTGAAAGTGGGAGCCCCTGCTCGACCACTTGTGGTTGCGCGAGCACCAGCTCTAGCGCCTTCTGTCGCGCGAGCTGAACCAGCTACAACGCCTTGCGTAGTGGGAGTTCCGACGCGACCACTCCTGTTTGCGCGAGCCACAGCTCCAGCGCCTTTCTCGACGTGGGCTGAACCAGCCACCACGCCTTGCGTAGGGGGAGCTCGGACTACCACCCCTTCCTGCGCGAGCTGCTGCAGCGTCCGCGCCTTGAGTCTTCACTGCCCCTTGGGCAAGTGCAACTCGGTTGCCAACTGCAGAATCCTGTCCTCTACCCAGAGAGGTACTAGGATCCTGCGGATCTTCTCCACCACCTACCTCGAGCTCCCGCGCTCGTGGAGGCAATGCCATGGGCAATTCCAACACTTCCGAAGTGCCGGCAAACTGCCGTTCGCCGCGTGGCACACGGTGCTCATGCACAAACCCGTCTCGGGAAGAGGAGGGGACATGACCCGCCAGGGCTCTGTCCGCGAGGGGGTTGTGGCTGGCACCAATGGTGCGACTACGCCAGTCTATCCACGGCTCGTGCTTAGCAAGCCAAGGCATGCCGAGGATAAGGTCGTACCGATCATCCATGTCCAAGACAATGAACGGTTCGACCGAGTTGAAGTCATCAAACTTCACGCTTAATGGTATGGTAACCTTGCGTGTAGACACGATGGAGCCAGTCGCTAAGCGAACAGATACATTGGTATTACTCTTAGAAGCTTCTAAAGCACTAGCATACAATGCACTGTTCCTAGCCACACTGGCTTTCGTCGCAAAGTTGAACGACGCCCCTGAATCGATCAGGACCGTCATCGGTTCCGGATACCCTTTTACGCTGGCAGTGACAACCACGAGGTTAGACCGCGCGGCGGCCACGGAGAGACACAGAAGTGTCGTCCCAGGGACTTGCTCCTTTGGAGAGGCTGGTGAAGAACTCACCTTCCTCGAAGAGGAGCGAAGTCTCCCAGCAGGGCGTCCCGCCCCTACTGGGAGTCGCCGTTTTCCGACTCCGTCGCCTCAAGGCTGTTGAGAGCCGGACGCGCTGCGAACTTCTTGTCGCGTGGCGCCTTCCATGGGTTGGTGGGGCAGTTCCGACGGAAGTGACCAAGTTGATTACAACCGAAACAGCGACCACTCGCCCTTTGCGTCTTCTGAGGACGTGCCGACTCGGCAAGAGAGATCTCCATCGGAGTGGGACCCTCACTGGCCTCGACATGAGGCGTGTGCCCCTGCGCTGAGCGCACGCAGTGGTCCTCCAACATAGCAATGTGGACCGCCTCATTAATGGTCTTGGGCTGACGCCGGAAGAGCTCCGTCCGGACCGGACCCGTGCGAACACCGTCCATGAAGACCGTCACCTTGACATCCTCAGAGAGGGGTGCGCCGGCCATGGCGGCTTCGAGGTTGTGGAGCTCCATGACGTAGTCTTGAAGCGACCACTTGCCTTGCTTGCACCGCAAGAAACTGGAGCGGTGGCGGTATGCCACATTGGCAAGGAGGAAGGTGGAGCGTAGCTCCTGTTCCATGAACGACCACGAGGTGAAGTACCCCGGCGTCGCCGTTTCACGAGCCATGGCCCATGCGCGTGCGCGCCCTCCAAGGTTGGATAGCGCAAACGCCACCTGAGCTCGCGCGTCGTAGATCTGACCCGCGCTTAGCGCGATCTCGATCTCGCGAACCCAGAACACAAGACTGTCTGAGTCTTTGCCGTCGAACGTCGGTACCGACATCTTGACGGGCTTCGTCGTGGTTGGACGCGCAACGAATGAGGCCGTGCTCGTGGTGGACGCTTGTGCCGCACTCTGTGCCTCAGCTCGCATCGTCGCTCGAGCGGCTTCCTGCGCAGCAGCGCTCACGTGAGCAATCAGCGACGACTCGTACTTGTCGAAGCGTTCTACGCGCGCCCTTTGCTGCTCAGCAGGAAGGTTGGGGAATCCAGCGAAGGCTGCCTCGCCCAGGAGGCTGACCATCTTCTCCAGCGTAGCCCAGTGGGCATCGGAGAGGTGAGGAAAGTCCTGCCGCGCCGGCAGCAGACTCCCTGAGTCTTCCATACTCAAAGAGACCCTGATTGTAGAGATCCGCGTCGGTCGCGGGATTGACTACAAGTGCTACCAGGTGTGACGGGGGTCACACGCACAATAGATAGGAGGAAGCGTAACACGCTAACCACAACAGACGCCTGGCGTCTCTGTTGTTGCTTGTGCAAAAGGCCCTGCCTTATCGGTCCCCTTTTAGTACCGAATACTTAAAGAGACTTGCACACTTGTAGGTTAGAGTTAAACTGTCGTGTATTAATAACACTCATAAAGTTCTATCTACTGCTTTCTATCTGCATACTGAATCCCTGTCTAAATTGCGATCTTCCTCAGCGGTTGGCTCTCGTGCATCGTGGTCCTTAAGTACGACCGAACTAACTTAACTCAGTACATTGGGGAGGTCTACCGTGAACACTCTATATAAGGATCACTGGTACACCGTACCCATCGTAGTGTGTGACACTCAGTCCTTGTGGGCCACACCGGCCGGTGTGGTCCACACTAGAGAACATCCATTTTCCTTGAAAAGGTCACTGGCCAATCCTGGCCCCATTACATGTCCCCCGCCATCGTTCGTTCGCCGCCGGACATCGCCGCTGCCTTCGCCTTCGTACGCGTTGGCATTGCGCCGTCAGCCGACGCCACTACTCGTTCGCCGCCGAGCCTGGTCGACACTCCCGCCTCCGTACGCGTTCGCGTCGCCGCACTCGTCGTCCCAGCTCGTCCACCGTTACGTCGCGCCATCACCTCCACCTCCGTACGCGTCGGTGCTGACACATCCGTCACCTCCGCTCGCCCGTCATCGCGTCGCGTCGGCATTACTCGTCCACCGTCGAGACTCACCGCCTTCTGCACTCCACGTCCACCGCCGTCGACACTAGCTCAGCTACGGACTCGCTGGTTCGCGGGGTTTCGCCCGTCGCTCTTCGACGTTGTCGCACTGTCGGTCACGCTTCCGTGCTCAGCTCTCGTGCTGGGCGCGTCGCTCGTCTCCGCCGTCGCACCCACCGAGTCGTCGTTCATCGTCTCACTCATCGCACCGTTCACCGCCATCTCGTCCACCGCACCGTCCTTCGCCGCCGCACTTGCCGCCATTCGTGACGCGTCTTCCGCACGTCGCTTGGCCGCCCTGGTTAGTGGTCGAGCCGCTGCCGCTTCGTCACTCCACCGCACGACCCGGCGTGGCTTCTTCGGCGCCACCGTCACCTTCGTGCCCGATTCCGCTACTCTCGTCGCCATCCCGCTTCCGCCAGCGCCCGTGTCGTTCACCGCCGTGCCGTCCGTTCCGCCGGACGCGTCTTTCGCCACCACAGCAGCACCCTCGCGTCGTGCCGCCTCAGTGCTCGTCACACCCGTGTCGGGCACTGCACGCTAAGATTCGCCCTCATTGATGGGCGCGTTCGACTCACGCGTTACTGACGCGTTTACCGCGCGACTCGTCCTCGGTGCTTGCACCGCCGAATTGTTCGTCCCTGCCGTGGCCGTCACTCCCGTCGTTGCCGCCCCTGTCGTCGCAGCTGCTCGTTGTCGTGCCCGCCGTCGCCTACCTACCGCAGCCAAAACTTTCGCCGTGGGCGTGGGCGCTCTGGACAGCGCGTCCGCCACCACGTTCGTAGTGCCCGGCCGGTACTCAACTTCGAAATCGAATTCCTGCAGCGTTAAGGCCCACCGGTGAAGCTTGCCGGTCAAGTTGGCGCTCGTCATCAACCACTTGAGCGCCGCATGCTCGGTAATAATCGTAAACTGCCTGCCGTACAGATACGGCCTAAACAATTTAATAGACCAAACTACGGCAAGCATTCCAGCTCTGTGATTCCGTAATTAGCCTCAGCCTGACTATTGACCTTGCTCGCGTACGCTACGGGCTGCCACCCGTGCCCGTGATCTTGCATTAAACACGCGCCGAGACCCACCTTACTCGCATCCGTGACCAGCCTGAACGGCAACGCGAAATTAGGATAGATCAGTAGGGGCTTGGTGATTAGCACCGCTTTCACTTGGTCGAAAGCAGTTTGTTGCGCCACCGTCCACTCCCACGGCACATATTTTCGTAGCAGCTTCGTCATCGGGGCCATTATCGACCCGAACCCCTCAATAAAGCGGCGGTAGTACCCCGCGAGGTGTACAAACCTTTTGACTTCGACCGCGTCCTGCGGCTGCGGGAAGTCTCGTACCGCCGAGATTAGTCGCTCCAGAGGTCGCACGCCCTCCGAACTAAGCTCGTGGCCCAAATACTCCATGCGTTCAGTAGCAAAAACGCACTTCTTCAGCTTCAACGTCAATCCGGCGGCTGCCAAACGCTCCAAAATACACGCCAATTCTATCACGTGCTGCTCAATGCCGCCATCACGATATCATCTAAGTAAACCAGGCACGTAGTTCACGTTAGCCCCCGTAGTACGCTATTCATCATTCTTTGGAAGGTAGAGGGCGCATTTGTCAAGCCGAAAGGCATTCTAACAAATTGATAAAGACCTTGTTTCGTTAGAAACGCAGTTTTTGCCTTATCTTCGTCTGCCATCTTGATCCGCCAGTACCCGGCCTTTAAATCAAGCGTACTGAACAGCAGTGTGCCACCGACAGCCTCCAAAGTTTCATCAATCCGGGGTAAGGGATACACGTCCTTATTTGTAATCTTGTTGAGGGCTCGGTAGTCCACGCAGAATCGAACCTCACCATCTTTCTTTTTCACCAGGACGACGGGGAAAGTTTCCCGGAGGAAACCCCACGCGCCGTTACCCTCAATGACGCCAGCCGCCAACATTTTGCGCACATTCGTCTCCACGACCGCGTCCTCGGTCTGAGCCTGCCTGCGTCTTTTCAGCATGATGGGGGCTGCCTCCCCCGTATCAATATGATGCTCAGTACTTAGGGCGGTAGCAGGCGGACAGTCGCCCGTGTCCTGTACCAGCTGCCGATACACCCGCAGCAGTTTGACGATCAGACTCCGGCTGTCGTCGTCGTCGACACCTACTTTCACCTCACTCTCGTCCTCGAGCGGCGTCTCGCTGTCGCCGCCTAACTCATCAATCCACGCCTTCACGTGGTCTCGCCGCAACTCGCCACTCATTTTCAAGACCGCAACGTCACTGTCGACCGGAATCCACGTGCCGAGCTCGCGCTTAGCCGGTAGTCTCGCCCTTTCCCCGCCTGCATTCACGGCCGGCACCCAGGCCTTCCCGTTCCTTCCCGTTCCTGACCTTGGTGACCGTAGGTGCCAACATCACGGCACCGGTGTACGCCGCTGGCAAGAAGATGCCCGTCTCGCCATCCTCAATACGCAACTGCTGCTATGGATGGAGCTGCAGCGAACGGGCATCTCGACGTTGTCCAGTGGCTCAACGAAGTGCGGTACAGCCGGACAGGGCGGAACGTGGTGATACCGTTTCGGACGTGCAGTACGGGGGGGGGGGGTGCACGAGTGGCGGTAGTGCGCATGGTGCGCAAGAGGCAGCTCGAGGGCAGGACGGTCACTCCGGTCGAGGTGTCGGTGACGGCTCGCCAAATACATCGATCGAAATACCCCTCGGCCTAAATTCTTCTCCAATAGCCAAACTACGATTGAAAAGAATCCACTCGTGGCGACACCTTGCACGCCTTCGTCCACGTTCTCCAGAATTCGTCGATTCGGGGTTTTCCTGCCTTCAGCCAACTCCCTACCACCATGAACCTCGTGTCTGCTTTCCTCGCCATCGCCTCGGTCGCGGTGGCCTCAGGTTCGATAACCGCTAGTGCCCAGGACCATTCCAACCACACCAGCGTCTCAGTGAATGATCTCATGCCAAGCAACATCTCCAGCGACGCGATCGGAGCCTCGCCAAGACTCGCCAACAGTACAGTCCCAAATGGCACGGAAACGTACGTGGCCAGTCTCCGTGTTAACGCGACCCACAACAACTTCTGCGCTGCTGCCCTCATCACACCCAAGCATCTTCTCACGGGTGGCGCCTGCATTGGTGGCGATATTCGATACGCTTCGATCGGCTCGGACTACAACAACGGCACGGAGGATGGCGAGCAAATCAAGGTCGTGGCGATCCTGAGCCACCCAAACATCTCCGAGAACTCGCAATACTCGTACGACTTTGTGGTCCTGGAGCTCCAGAAGTCCAGCTCGTTCAAACCAATCCCGCTCGCTGCTGCGGACGGATCGGATGTCAAGGTCGGCGAGACGGTGACCAAGCTGGGTTGGTACAACACTGGAGGAGAGGGTCAGCACGCCCACGAACTGCAACGTGCAGACGTGCAGCTCATTAGCAACGAATAATGCTCCAACCAGACCTTCGTGGACGACACCAGGATGTGCTCGCGCCCCGTGGGCAACGAGAGCTCGTGCACGGGCGACTACGGCGGTCCCCTCATTGTGGAGCGTCCTGAAGGCGACGTTTTGGTTGGCACGGTGAGTTGGGGCGACGACTGCAGGAAGTCCGGCTACCCGAGCTACTACTCGCGCATTCCAGTCGGCCGTGACTGGATTGAGTCGATTGTCAGAGGTGAGTGCTTCTATTAAGGTGGATTTAGCCCAAACCCAGAGCGTGAACAAGAATGCGCCTCTGTGTGTGTCTCTCTCTCTTGCTTCCTCGGGTATTCTCTCAACAAAGGAAGTTCTTGTATTCGCTCGTAGCTGTATTACAAACGAAGTGTTACAGCTACGAGCGAACTTTGTAATGCCAGTGTTGCGCCAAAATATCGAGCCAAACCTTCAATCTAACGTGGCGCTCGTCCAACATAAGTGCTCTTGTTGAAGTGACGTATAGTAGTGTTATTCTGAAGCATAGGATTTTAGCGAAAAGCATGGCTGAGGACGCGTCTCCGCCTCCGCCTCCTCCGCTGTCGCCTCCGACGTCACCGGCGCTGGAGGCGACGACCATCGGCAAGTACATCGCCCGCTTCCGCCACGAGAAGCCGCAGCCGCGAGAGGCGCGGGCGGCCGCCCAACGCAGCGATTTCTGGTGGACCAAGTCGCCTCGTTACGCGCGCAGTCCGCCGCGCAGTCCGTCCACGTGGGCGTTAAGCGGCGTCTTCTCCTTCCCACAAGAAGAAGAAGAAGAAGATGATGAAATAAACGAAGAAATGACTAAAGAGAGGGACGAGAAAGACTTTAACATTCCTCAAGAGGAGGACGGGGACAGCAGCGTCGACAGTGTCGAGAGCAAGTTGCGCCGGCGTTTGGGCGTCTGGGGCGGCGATTCCAGTCGGGAGGGCGACGTCGTGGCCAGTTCCAAGTCGGTGGAAGTTCTGCAGTCGTGGGGGTTACTAGAGTGGAGCTCAGTGGACTTGGAAGAGGAGGCAGAAGAGGCAGAAGGAGGAGAAGACCCCGAGCAGGTGATCGAGAGGGTTCGCAGGCGTCTTGGGTGGGCGGTGGAGGGAGCTCCTCCTTCTACCTCTGGGCTCAAGCCGATCGAGTTCCGGCTGTCGATAGAAAAGAGAGAGCAGCCACGGGGGAGGAAGCCTCCCTTGTCGCCTGGGTTGAGCAGGAGAGGGGACCACCCTTTGGAGAGTTTGGCGGTTGGGTCGACATTAAGCTGGGGGTCGACGGAACGAGAGCGGGAGTTTGAGGAGGAGACGAAGTCGTCGTCGGTCGCAAGTGCTGGAGGTGCCTCTGGGTGTGGGGTGGATGAATCGCCTGTGGGCCGAAGTGAAGGGGGATTGGATGGGAGTTGTGGAAGAGCGATGAGCTCAGCGGAAGGAGGCGACGCAAAGAGTTTTCATACCGGAATTTCCTCATTGGATTTGGCGGACAAAGGACTGCGATCTAGCGGATTGTCGGTTGGCTCGAGCTTTTCGCAGGAGCATGAACCTGTTGAGGGGCGTTGTGAACCCGCAGATGACAGCGGTGCCATCTCCATAAACGATCACGCACCGACTCCTCGTTCTGATGAATTGAGTTTCTCGGAAAACTGCGAGACCAAAGAAGAAAGAACGCAGTCACAGGCCAAAGCACAGGAACTCAGCTTGAGTGATCAAGTGCCCGAGCTTCCACTGCTACAGACAGCAAGTCCTGCAAGACCCGAGTCAGCTTTGGATCCAGGTTCGCCATCGACGGGTGAAAATCTGTCAGGGCGTTCTCACGACTCAAGTGCGTCCTCTCGTGGGCAAGGTAAACTCATTCCAACCGAGACAACTAAGACACTTGACAGCCTCGTGAGCTTGGTGGTGCATTCCTGGGAACATGACATTTTCTCCGATCCTTCAAGTGAGCTACTAGGGACTGCAGCAGTTGATGGCAAGCACGAGGACGACATCGCGAGCGTAAAGATGCCAAATGACAAACCACTTAGTGTGGCTAGCACTCCAACTCAGCCTAGTGAAAACCAATCAGATCACCCACAAGGAAGCAGTGAAGCCACTGACCCAAACGCCAGTATTCAGGACTCCTCAACAGTAGCAAGCGCAGACGAAATCTATCAGGCAACATCATCATTAGATAATGTCAAGGTACAATCGGATGGCGTCACACAGCTCGAGCTAGACGACGATGACGAGGGAGATTGCGAGGTACCCGGAGAAGAAGATGATCAGATCGTGCAAATGCTTCTCGAACGGATCGCATTATTGGAGGAAGCATTGCGTCAGATGGATAGCTAGGAGTTGATCGATTCGCTAGTACTCGTTTCTCCAAACGAGTCCCCTCTTCTCAGGCTCGCGCACCGGGGTGATTTCCTTTCGCGTGATGAATTTCTTCACCGATGGCGTCAAGATGTTTGTCGTCGATGGGAAGAAGAAATCCTTGGGTTTCCCGGACATGGCGTCTGTCGCCACAAACTGGTTGCTGTCAGAAGGACGTAATGTGCTCGCGAATGTGGCAGCAACACAGCCAACGTATTCTTCTTGATTGTGGATAGTCACGGGCGCCTTCTCCAATGGAACCCGCTTTCCGCTCGGCAGCGCCGCATTTTTGACGATCCGGATGGGCTTCGAGCGCGCGGGGCCCTTTAGAATATCGGAGATCTTGTCGAGCTGAGACGGTTTTTCTCGAGGCAAACTGCAGATGTTTCCGTGTGCAAGGAACTTGAGCTGCTTCTTGTCGACGACAAGGCGGCGATCCCACTCGTCCTGTTCTTTCTTCAGAGCCTCCTCCATTTCAAGACGAAGCCCTTCCCCGCACAGATGTACACTGCGAAAGAAGTCGGTGTTCACTGAGCCGTCCCCGTTTGTTCCTCCAAATACCATGTCCTTGGAGGGGAGGGTGGAGAATTCGGGCCCCTTCCTGCTTCCAAGCTCGCCGGAATCTCGCGACACAGGCTTTGGATGATTGACGTTGTCGACAAATGGCTGACGGAGGTCTTCGCATCGAGCTTCACTTGGAACATTGGCGTGTTTGTAGTACTCCCCTGGTTGGCGAGGCGCCGGGTAGATGAAGCCACGCTGCGTGGTCCATTTCTTGCGATCTTCTTGTTCTTCCGTCTGCCGCAGTGCTTCCGGATTGACCATGCTGAGTGCGAGTGACTGGAAGTCACGACTGTACGTGTAAGTGGCATGGCGGTCCTTGGACAATCTCTCGCGCAGTTTTTCCTGGAGGATATCCTGGGTCTGTTTTCAAGGAGAACCAATCAAGTGTTAAACAAGCCACGAGTAGCGCACTCGAGAATTCTTAAAACGCTTACCCGAAGCTTCTGGCCGCTGTACAGGTAAACCGGCAGTTGTGACTTGTCCTCCAGCATCTCAGCGATGTGCTTCTTCTCGGCATACTGCGTCTTCAATTGATCCGCTTGGTTCTTACGCTCGATGAGGAAGTTTTTCTCAACACGACTCCGACGAGACTGCTCAAAGCTTGCATTCGTCGAGTCTGTCGGTGCTTTAAGTCGACTGCTGCGGTGTCTTGTCGAACTGACAATATCTTTCGCCTTCCCGTGTGGCGTCTGCTGCTCTCCCGCGTTGTTGACCTCGGATTTGGAGAATACGCTGGGTTTGCTGTCGCTTGAGCCGTGGATGTCTTCCAGCGTGATACTTTCTCCATACTTGCTCTCTACTTCGAGCAGCATTTGTGCCGTGGGAAAGAGGTCGAGATGTTTCACTTCAACTAGACACTGAACCTTCCGCATATCCGCTAGTCGAGCCAGAGCTTGGTGGCAGTTTCCCGATACTTTGGTACGCATGTAGATGTCAGGCGTTGTCATCAAAAGAGGGAGCGGATATCGGAGCTTGATCCGCTTCACGTCGATTTCAAATACGGTGTACAACCGCCGTGAGAAGCGAAGTTCGTCGTTGCTGAACATCCGGTATCCTTGTGGATCGTTTGGCCCTTTCCGTTGGAGTTCCTCGTGCAAGTACTTCATGCCTTTATCGGCTAGACCTTCCAGGATGATCATGCGGAACTGACTGTCGATGATTTGTGTGCCCGTGATCACATCCAATATGCCTCCTTCGCAGTCCATTTTCTCTGCTTCGGTCATTTGATACGATCGAATCGGGACTCCAGGGAGCGCCTTCAAGTTGACAGTGGTCATGGCTTTGGTGATTTCCCCCAGCGTAACTTTGTCCTTATACGGAATGATCACGACCATCCTGGAAAATTTAAGCGTATTGGGCGGCTTACGCTCGTCTACGGAGGCTTCACTATCAACTCGTGTGGTAAGCGCCTCGAAAGTTGTCGAGCTTACGATTTCGATCGGAGATTGCAGCACAAGGCGAATACTTAATGAAGCACTGGTGGACACGTATGCACCCGGCTCGCGAGTAACTTTTTCCAGTGGCGACAAATCGACAGTTGCTGGGAGCTCACTCTCTTCGCTCAGGGTTGCTGTGCCAAGAGGGCTCGCACGTCGCTTCATGGCTATGATGTCTGTCGTGAGCTTCAGACCCATGTAAGGTTTGTCACTGTCGGCTCTCATGCCACCCATGCTCTGTTTTGCTGTGTTGAGAAGTTCCACAAGTCGGAATCTTGCCAGGCCGTACGGAAAGAGACGACCCGAATTTGCTAGCATCACTCGCCAGTCGCTACGAGCAATATCGTCGACGGCTGAAAGTTCCATGGGCTTGGTTGCAGGCGCTGACGTGGTGCTGGGGGTCTGAGGTTGGCTTGTATCACTACTGCGTGGCGTGGAGCGAGATGATAAGATCGATGACGAGAAATCTTGTTGTAGCTGGCCAGGATCAACCCCCGTCGCGTACAAACTCTCCCATTTCAGTTGGTACCGTACCAGCGTTTCCTCCTGCTTTAAATCTCGATCCCGGACCTCCACGGTCAGCGCACCGAACCGAATCGCATCAACCAGTTCCAAGGAGTCGAAGCGCCCGCAAAGCAGCGTAATACTCGCGTTCCACCTGACCGTCTCGCTCTGATCATCAACCGCACAAGACACCACCGGATTAGTCATCACAGCCGATGTCGGATCTGAAGTGGTCAATATCGTGTTACCTGGCGCTGCCCTGGAGTCACCAGCAAGCGATGGACTGCGTGAAGTTGTGTGTTTGGAGCTAGACTGGACGACGGCTGCAGTTGGTCAGGAAAGAAGTTGATCAATGCGAACACTGGCTTGCAGTAGCGTTGAAGGGGCAAATGAGGCGAAGCCGCTCCGATTCCCTGACTCACAGCTCCAGGCAGTCGACGAGCCGTTCCGATGGTGATTGTGAGAGGATTGAGCCTTTTCAGTAGCTCACCTGCTAGCACAGGGCGGTCTACAGTGACCTGGATGGAGAGATACGTTAGACCAGAGGCCGATGGCATCATGCAAATGCTCTGGGCCGGTGGCTGCATCTCGCTCGGAGTAAACTTTGATCGGAAGACGTTGCCCTCGAGATCTTCGACCCCCGACGCCTGCTCTGCGCTGGGTGAAAGAGTCCACACTTGTTTCACTTGGAGCGCACCTGCTAGCAAGCTGCTGACGTCCATCTCGTACAGCCCAGCGAAGGCTTTTGGTGTGAATTCGACGGCAAGAGGAGCCACTGGAGCTGCTGCAGCTGCCGCAGGAGTTTTCCCTGTCGAAGGTTTGGCCTCTTTGCTCTGTGCACGGGGAGTGGCTCCACCTCCTGCAAGTCCCGGGTGATCAAACAGGAAGAACGACAAGACGGGGTCGTCGTCGAGAGCCGTTGCGAATGCTTCGGAGATTGCAATGTCGGGGAAGTTCTGCTCATATCGGAAACGCGCCGGCGAGGTAGGCGACGTATCAGTCTCGGACGGATCGTTGCCCTGTACTGGAGTCCACCCTGAGCCAGACCCGATGGAGGTTGTCTGCTTCCTAGCCCCATCCAGAAAGCGGAAGCGAAAGCCTGGAGCTTCAAAGGCGCCACTTTCCACTGCAGCGTCAATCTGGAGGGTGAAGGTGGATTTGTGCGTGGGTGTTGCATCAACTTGGCCCTCGGCACGCTTCATCGTGGGGGTGAGAGTCGAGTCGAGTCGAAGCAGCAAATGCGGTGGTTTGCAGTCTATTTTCACGGTTGGTTCGATGGTATATTTCACGACCGTCAAAAGCATGAATTTGGCCAAAGTGGTAAAATAATATGGTTATCTGCGCGACAAGGCATACCACATCACCTCGCAAGACATTTGTTACACTTTTAGAATACAATGTACACTACGAGCACGAACACATCGCCCTTATGCGCGCACGTTGAGTAAATCGCGCAGGGAGCTGTCGCTCAGGTACTTTCGGACCGCCACGAGCGCTTCTAGCTGCACTGAGCGCAGGAACTCGCCCTTGAGCTGGTTCAGGCGCTCCATGCCTTCCCGCGCTCCTGCCACCGTCATGTCGAGCTGCTCCTCCTCCGCGAGCCTCGGGTTGATGAGCTTGGCGAAGTGGAACATCTTGCAGTTGCTGAGCTTCTTGAGCACGCGCATGTCGTCGCTGTGCAGCTTCTCGCCAATGTAACCGCGGATGCTCTGGCCATGGCGCAGGAGGATGGTGCCGTTCTCGATGAGACGCAGCAGCCCCATGGTGAACTTCTCCTCCTCGGACTTCCAGCGACCTTTGCGCAGCGGGCACATGAGCGCGTAGATGCTGTACGAGTCGAAGCCCACCTTGAGGAACGTCGCCACCCAGTCGATCTCGTCGTGGCGGTTGCGCACGAGGCTCTTGGACTTCAGAAACTCCTTGGACTTGAGCACCAGCGTCGTGAGCGGCGTGTGCTCGGTCCTCTCTGCGTCAACAACCGGCAGACTCCTGGGCATCGGCGGCGGCGTGCTTGTCTCTGCGAGGCTCGTCCTCACGAGGCCTTTGTCGCCGCTGTAGCTGATACGCGACGTAGCAGCAAGGGGCGAGTCGACCTTTTCCAAGTCATGGGAGCCGCCTCGGACGTAGCGCCGTCGATAGGCGTCAGACTCCCTGCTAGCGACGTAGCGCGGCCTCACGAGAGGCTTCGACGTCTCTAGGACCTTTAGCCCGTACTCCGACTCGTACAGCGGTTGGACTGGGGGAGCAGCGGTAGAAGGCGACACACGACGCCGCTTGTGGGCGGTAGTGTTCACTTCCTCCACCTCGTAGTAGACTGGGCGAGCACGAGGCGGAGACGTCTCGTGGTGGAGGTGGCGGTACCTGCTGGGGAGATCGTCGTGGTAGAGCGTCGGCACTGGGATCTCGGCTGGGACGTGGATCTCGTGGATCTTGTGCGGGTCGATGCTGTGGTGGTAGTACAGGCGGCGACGCTCTGCAGCTTCGTGCCCCCTGGAAGGATCGCGAGTCATGTAGCGGCTGGCCGGTGTGGGGCGCACACGGCTCCGAGACTCGGCCACTAGCACAGCCGCCGCTTCTTCTTCTCCATCTTCTTCTTCTCTTGCAGCGACTGCTCGTGCTCTGGGACCGAACTCCCTGTACATGGCTTGACGCATGGCGCTAGGCATTCTGCTGGACGCGTCGGCGTAGCGACGTTCCCAGTCGGGAGGAGGAGACGAACAAGAAGAAGATGAAGATGAAGACGCAAGGCGGCGGATCCTCTCGACCTGCTGCCGGTTGAAGGCCGCCGTCTCCCTGGGCCTCAACGCAGCGTAGAGCTGTGGACCTGCACTCGTAGCGGCGGCAGTTTGTGGCGGTCGCTCTCGCACTTGCACGGGCAGTTTCCTCCTGTCGTCGGGTCTGCTGGGCCCTCGAGCGCTGCTACTCAAGAGTGACGCTATCGTCGGCAGCACTGGGGCAGCAGCAGGAGGAGGCAGGAACTCGTCATCGTCTGGAACTCTTCTAAATCTGGAAGCCAGCAGCTGGTCCGTGGATCTGAAGCGGTCGGGCATAGCAGAGGTAACTTGCCAGTGCTGGCGCATGGGCTGCAGGTCACGCGGCGAGGCGGCGAAGGTCACGGGGGCGGGCGGCACGGGCTGGTCGCGGCGCGTTGCCATGGAGATCTGAGGCGGCCGCGGCTCGTTGCAGAATGGGACGGCTCTTTGCGGCCAAAGTTTACGCTGGCCCGTCTGACGGAGTTTCGTTATCTGCAAGCTTCGGCGGCCTTCGGTTTGCGGAGATGGGCGCGGTGATTTGGATTTCTATTTCCAGAGTCGCTTGCGACCGGCGGAAACGCGCGACCATGTTGATAATAAGCAGCACACCGACAATAGCGAACGGCAGCAGGCAGCGCCGTTGTGCCGGAATCTTATGAGGGTATCACAACTCCCTCAAGGTGCAAGTTTCGAAGGTTCCGGGGCTTAACAGAGGGCTTGACTCTGGCTGGAGCAGCGCAGCGGTTCTCTGCAGCCGCAAGACAGGGCTGAGAAGAGCTCGATGGAGCGAGGCATGTCGTTGACATGGAGCGAGCACGACAGGAACTCGCATCAGTCCAGCCAGACTTCTGGCCCTGGCCCAAATAAGCAAACGTGCCTGCACCAGAAACCGCCGCAACAGCAACTGCCGGCCGGTCCACACAGAGGCGACAGCCGCGCGCGCGTTCGTCTAGTCCGTCAGGTACCCACAGTAAGGGGTGTAAATCAGCACGACGGAGAGTGGGCTCCATTGCTGCCTCAGCCTGAGGCCCCCTTCGCGTTTGTTGCCTTCGGTCTGCTCGAAGCGATATTCTTAGGGGGGGGGGTAAGATTGTTCGACGAGCACCAAGTTGTTACGGTACTGTACCGGCACGACAGCCATTGCAAGATTGTTCAAGGCCTTCAAGTCAAGGCCGGATTTATTTTTTCCCTGCGCGGCAGCAAAGCAAATTGAGCGCACTCCTATCCGATACCTCGTCGGTGGACTCCGGTAGTTCCAGCGGCACTTCGGTTTTTGGCGCACTCATCGCGGATGAGTGGGTGGCGTAAGTGCAGAAGAAGCGTTTTGGATTGCTGATCGCAGGCATGCAAAACGGCGTGAATGGGGCGAAAAAAACAGCGTCGCAATTGTCGGCGATCAATGGCGCGTGGGCCGGCGCGTCCAGCGCAAGCCGGTGACTCTTTCGGGCCCGATGAGGTTCGGTGCAGATGGCTGGAAATAGTTTACACATTCCGAGTCGGATCTATCAAGTGGAATTTGTGGAATTAGATTTTACATGTGGCGTTGTTGAGTTTGTTGAACTCCGTTACTCGAATTTTACAGTCGAAATGGAAAATGGCCAGGTTGTGCACATAGATATCGATACATTTCATGAGTTTCTGCAAAACATGGTTCTGGCAACTATTGCAATTTCAAACTTTTGCTGCAAATACTGGAGCTCGTCCTCTTGGACCTGCGAAGCTGTCATCCTTGAGCTACCAGAACAGCTTCACAGGTCCGAGATGATGATTCACAAAGGATTGCAAGATTTACGCTCCGAGTTTGTACCTGGAGGCGCACCCTAACGACTTTGAGGCGGTATTCGTCCCCACCGTCACACTTGTACGCCGCCATCTCTGATTGTCTGAAGCTATTTTCACTGCCATGTGGTGGTTGCCTGCACATTGCTTTCGTGTTCGCCTTCGGTCCGGAACATAGGTCTCCTTGGTAGTGTTATCCGCCACCGCAGTTGGCTGAGATGTCGGCGAAGATGACGAACACCATGAGGAGGTAACTCCAATTTTTGCAACAAGTTTGAAATTGTAACAATAGTTGCCAGAGCTCCATGCTTAGCAAAATAGCACATTTCATACACAAAATGCGTGTAGCTACGGTAGCCTCTTCAAGCTACAATACCAGTCAAAATGATCAACTGGCAAGAGGAGCAGCATCGGTGACTGCGGTATTCACTACTAACGACCAAATAGGCGACCTATGCACAGGGATGTGGATTTTACACTACATTTCAACGCGATGCAAACAAGATTTCCTCGATGAGGGAAATCAAACGAATTTGTTTGGATTCCCCGACAGTAGCTCCATTAACCATGTTAGATATTACTTAAGTACTGCGTATACAGGAGTGCTAGCGTTAGCGCTAGATGTAGTATCGCCGGAAAGTGGACAATAAAAGTTTCATTCCTGAAGGGGGTGAGCTGTGTGACCTGGTGACCTGGTCCCCACAGACTTCATTATTTGCATGTCTGTATTCTTACCGAAATAAAAAAATGCCCAGCGTGCACGAACCGTGACGCCGCTCTCTCTCTCTACCAGTCCACGGATTGGAATCGCTCCAGCGACGCCTGCGCCTCTCCGAGATCCTTCTGCACCTTAATGCGCTTGTAGAAAATTGGGCAATCGCGACTCGAGCACAGCACGTCCTGGTGCAGACTGCCCTGGCAGTTCTGGCACTGCGTCCATAGTCGCGCAAACAAGTGCTCGAGCTCGTTGACCGACTCCAACTGCCGGGAAAACACCTCCGCCTCACGCTCTATGCAGCTGCGGCAAAGAGCCCCTTTGCCGTTCAGCGGGGCCTTACAACCTAGACATTTGAGCTTCTTCACCGCGAAGTTCATCATACCTCCGCTGTTCTGCTTCAACACGGGCTTGGAGCGCTTGAGGGTATGCGCACCGTTCAGCAAGTCCGACTTGACCTTGCTCAGACCAATAATGGGCTCGAAAATACGCTCCAGTGGGTTCTGCAACTGTTGCTTCATGTAGTAGTCGCAATCGATCGGGATGTTATTCTCCAGAGCGTACACCGGGTCCTCGGCCTTCTCGTACAACGGCGTCGCTTTGCCCTTATCGATAATTACGTAGGCAATACGCTCACCCAAAGCTGGGGCTGATCCGGGGTCACGCTTGCGCATGCGCTCAGCGAGCTCAGTGTGAGCCTGTTTCACCTTGTAGTCGTCCTGATCAACCGTCTTCTTCAATCCTTTCGTGATCACCAACAGCGAGATATCGATACGATTTTGGAGCAGATCCGAGATGACATTCTTCGTGTACGAAATAGCTCCCGGTACGTCGCGATTGATGAGGATCTTGCGCAGCACGGATTCCACCATGCGTCGCACAAGCAGACAGTTATCACGTCGCACAGTCTCAAGACCCTTCGAGTCCAGCTTGTCATACTTCTCGGGTTTTGTCCAGAGTAGACCAGCATATCGCTTCTTGTTCATCAGCAGATATGGGAAGTACACCTTCTCGAATTCGAGCTTGATTGGGTTTGGGAAGATATCGGACACACGTTTGGCAGCCTCTTCGGCAAGCGGCATCGCTTCCTCCACCGTGTCCACACCAAACTTGATCATCACAGAATCCGTATCACCGTACACCACCTGAGCATCTGCCTTGTACCCGTTGGCAATCGTGTATATGCGCTCAACCTCTTCCCGCGTCCGGAACAGCAACTGCCGGCCGTATGCCGTAGTACTGGACGCGATGGGGATACACGGCATTTGACCAACAATTGCACCGGTGAAACCATACACAGAGTTGGCACTGACCTTCAGTGCTAGCTGTCGGCCATTCTGCACTGCCTTTTCCATGGGATCAGTAGCGGCATTCATGTCCCGCTTCGCCTGCTTACGTGCCGCCAGCACTTCCTCCAAGATCAACGGCAGGATACCCTTCTTCTTCTTGCTAGTCACGAAAATATCGCCCGACGGAGACTTCTCGTAGTCGCCAGGAGCGAGTTTGTCCACGTCTCCAGGCGCGACCAGTGTAGAGTAGCAGAGGTTGAAGGCCTGCATAATCGACGGATACAGCGACGCAAAATCTAGCGTTGCAATAGGCACCGAGTAGAACGCTTTCTTGGGCTCAATCACCGTAGCGCCCTCGTAGCCTGCATCTTCGTTGTTCTGGGAGCGAGGTAGCGTCGGAACGACAAGTGATGCGTCCTTGCACTTGCGCAGAAGCATGGAGAACACTTTAATCTGCTGGCCACGCTCAATCAGGAAGTCAATGGGCACGCCAGACACACGGGCCATTTCAATGAAGTTGACGAGATATGAGAGCTTGTCAAGCAGTCGCAGTGGCAGGTACGCATCCTTCAGACAGTAAACTGCTAGGCGATGGCGATCGTCGTCCGTACCACGCTGCAGGTCACTGATGATTCCATGAGGCACGTCCTCTTTCTGTTGGCCCAGAAAAGCCGCACTCACAGCGTTCAGGGAGTATGAGCTTAGCTGCTGGCTGCGGCGCATGATCGGCAGTAAGTCAAACATGCATCGGCCGTGGATTGTTGTCTTCACGTTTTCACTCTTTCCGTACTGCGCCGAGCTGAACGTCTTCTTTTCCATGAATGCCGCCCTGTACGATCAGATAGAGAAGCTCAATGGTTAATAAATCCTCGTCGCCTCACACAATAAAAAACGAGGATATACGTACGTGTTTGCCAATCGACCCAGGAGGTTGTGATTCTGCAATCTGAGCGCCTTGCCACGGTTCAGCAGATACGGGATATCGAAGTTGGCGATGTTGTATCCCGTGATGATGTCCGGGTCCACCTCCTGAACGAAGCGCGCCCACTTCTCCAGCATCTCTCCTTCCTCCTCGAACTCCATCACGTGCGCGCCTACAATAGGCTTGCACGTATCCAGCACGAACACGTTGCGGATGATTGGCGTGTGGGACCCCTGCTCCTGCACGACGTTGGCGATCTGGATGACGGGGTCCTGGTCGGCCTCTGGGAAGTGGCCCTTCCTGCCCATGCACTCGATGTCGAAGCTCAGGATCCGGAGCGGCGCCACCTTTCCCCACTCGCCCTCGGGCGCGTGACTCACCAAGTTGTCGTACGTGATGTCGATCTCCAGCTGACACAGCGACTTCTTCTGCGCCGCGCCACGCACCGAGTACGCGCCCTTGGGGGCCTCCACCCAGTTGCAGCCGCGGATGTCCTCGTCGATCATGAAGCGCAGCAGGAACGGCACGTTGCTCTCGTACGTCTGGTAGTTGCGGTACTCGCAGCCGGGCAGCGTGAGGCCGCCCTCGAGCGCGCTGCGCAGCTTGGGCACGTAGCCGGGCTGGCTCAGGAACACCTTGAAGAGCGTCGTGTAGCGGTCGAACTGGTAGCCGTAGATGGACATCTTGTCGCGCACGACCTGCACGCCCACGACGCGCGCGCCGCTGCTGCTGTCGCGGTCCCGCTGGCTCACGGCCGCGTCCAGCGCCGCGCGCACCTCTCCGCACCTGCTCTCGTCGAAGTCGTCGGGGCACACGCAGTAGAAATAGGGCAGCACGCCGTGCACGTGCAGCAGGACGCTGTGACCCTGCGCCGTGACGCCGTAGAGGCGGATGATGGCGGCGGTCTGCGCCGCGTCGCCCGAGGCCTTGAGCCCCGGCACCTCCGCGCCCGCCTTGGGGTTCGCGCGCAGCGGCGGGCCGTCGTACATGTCGATGTCGATCCACTGGAGGGCCACAGAGTCGACGCGCGGGTCCACGGGCGGAAGGGGCTTGCGCGGCCAGGCGCTGGCCTTCGTGGCGATGGGCGCCATGTGCTGCAGGTCGTCGGCGAAGGTCGCGGGCTCGGCCTTGGCGCCGTGCGCGCTCAGCCGCGGCTTCTTGGGCTCGGCCACGACCGCAGCAGCAGGAGGAGACTCGCGCTTGAGCCCCGCCATCGTTAAGTGAGCTTTTGGGCTTTTGGGCCACTCCCGCCAAAACGGTAACTGGGGTGGTGTACGTTATGTTGGTGTGGCGTACATGGACTTCAGCTGCGGTCGGGAATAAGTGCGACAGTTGAAGCGATGAGGATACAAATATCAAGTGAAGATGTGCAATCGGCACCAGTTAAACCGGACTGGCGCTGACAAATAGCCCACCCGCGCTCCAGTTCCGCACTCTCTGCGTCGTCGCCATGCCGCAGCAAGCGGAGACGCACGACCTGGCGGCGCTGCTGGTCTCCGACCACGTAAAGTACGTCAAGGCCCGTCGCGACGACTTCACGCGCTCGTTCTTCCCGCTCTCGGACGCCGAGATCCGCGCGCTCGAAGCCAACGGCAACTCCGGTGCGGAACAGTCTGAGTGGAATCAGATCTGGGCTCATAACCTATCTATTCATTGACTAAAATCTGATTCCAACCTTCAACTTGCAGCTGATGACTGGAGCAACGTGCGCAAGACCCACGAGCACGAGCCACTACAGACGCCGAGCATCCGCCAGTGCTCGTTCCACGGCCGCGTGGCGCTCGGCAGCTTCTCGGCCTCGTACAGCCACGACGTGGACGGGATCCCGTTCCGCTGCGGCGTCTACAACTCGGCACTGAGCAATGCGGTGGTGCTGGACGACGCCCTGGTGAAGGACACGCTGGTGCTCAAGAACGTCCTCGTGGACGCGCGCGCCGCCGTCATCCAGTGCGGCAGCGTCACGGGTCCAGAGCAGCTGGACGCAGTCTGTGGCAATGGCCGCGAGCTCCACGTGGGGGTGGAGACTGGCGGCCGCGACCTCCGCGTGGTCGCCGACATGCCCTTCTCACTGGGCGCTGCAGTTGCCACGAAGCGACGAGATGTCGAGTTTCTCGAGACGTACGACGCCTTTGTGGACAAGTATGTGGCCGAAATCAAAGCGCCGATGGCCATCGTGGCGCAGAACGCGCGTGTGCGAGGATGCGCCCGTGTGGAAGGGACGTTTGTGGGCGAGCACGCGCTCGTGGAGGACAGCGACGTCGCCAACTCGACGATTCTGTCGACTGCGGAGGAGCCGTCCGTTGTTCGGATGAAGAGCATCGTCCGCGACTCGATCGTGCAGTGGAACTCGACTGTCGAGACGCTCAGCGTCGTTGAAGGCGCTTTCTTGTGCGATACGTCGCACGTGGAGCGCCATGGGGTCGTCATGAGCTCCGTGATTGGGCCGAACACGTCTGTTGCGGAAGGCGAGGTGACCTCCAGCTTTGTGGGGCCGTTTGTGGGGTTCCATCACCAGGCGCTTTTGATTGCGTCCATGTGGCCGAAGGGCAAAGGCAACATTGGCTACGGAGCGAACGTTGGCAGCAATCACACTTTGAAGGCGCCAGATCAAGAACTTTTCCATGGTGAGGGAGTGTTTTTCGGGCTGGGGTGCAACGTGAAGTTCCCCAGCAATTTCGTCAAGGCTCCATACTCGGTGATTGCGACCGCAGTCAATACGCTACCACAACTAGTTGCGATGCCGTTCGCGCTGATTAATACGCCAGCTCACGTCATTGCGTCGCTGTCACCGGCCATCAATGAGATTTCGCCAGGGTACGTTTCGTAGGGATCCTCCACTATATCGTCCTGATGGTCTCATGTTTGTCTCTGTTACTGTTGTATTTGAGCAGATGGGTGCTATCTAGTAGCGTGTTTACTGTGCTCCGGAACGAAGACAAATTTCGTTCTCGCAATAAGTCCAAGCGTACACATATTGAGGCTGCCATTTTCCGCCCAGAAATTGTCCAGTATATGAAAGGTAAGCTGGTGTTAGTGTGTGGATTGTGTGAGTACGGAATTTTAAGTTGCTTCCTAATGGAAAATGGTGCAGACGCGCGTTCGGAACTTGCAGCTGCCGAAGGTAAGGCGAAAATTAGCCTTCCTAATGGCGAAGCTGTGTATACGGACAAGCAAGTGCGGGGCTTGGGCAAGAACTACATGCGCGAGTCATCGCGGCAAGCTGGAATTGCAGCGTACACATTCTTCATCAAGCTTTATGCTGTCGAGGCATTGTTGCTGTTGGTTGAGAGCGGCAGAATATCTGCTGATGGCACGGTTGGCACTTCAGACAGGTGAGATAAACACTTGTGTGCTTATCAAATGGTGGGTACACATTCTGATACGGTCGTGTCTGATCTTGCAGATCCTGCTACGAGCTTGCTACGCTGGCGGAGGAATTTGATGCTAAAAAGCCTATTCGCGAATGCCTGAGCGATCTTGTCTCGATGCGGGCTGAAGTAGCGAAGAAGGCCGCGGACGGCAAGGCTCGAGACGATATCCGTGGCCAACGTATCATACCTGATTATTCCGACGTACACAAGCCGGCAGCCAGCGAGGGGGTAGTTCTTCGAGCTCAGAGGTTTGGCCTTCGTATGTAGTTCCTCATTCGCTAATCTGAATATCCGCGTATTCTGACGCGCTCAATTCGGTATGTGCTCTCCTGACAGGACTGCGAGCGAAATCAAGCAGCGAGTGGCTGCCTTCGTAGCGCGCGTATGAGTTGTTTACACTTACCTGGGTCGGTACGAGTTGCGAGTAAATATATGCGATGGCACTGGTGAGAAGGTGATCAGTGTTCATGCAAGGCATATCTCGGGTTGGTTGCGAACAGGGAACGCAGTTGCGATGCACGAAGAGCAGGGGTGCTGTCCTGCGTAGAGCGTTACTTCACCGGGCGGACATGGAATGCAGTGATTGCGCTGGTAGTTGGATGTCCACCCCAACGGACACAGGTCGCAGGTGGGAGATCTGGAGGGTAGCAAGCAATATCACAAGGTCAGTCAGCACTATCACGGTTATTACTAATTGGCTGCAGCATGATAGCAGCCTTCGTACCCTTCCGAACGCGATATCGTTCCTGGGGGACAGCTCTGGCACTGACTAGCAAGCGGACGAGAAAACATGCCGGCCGGGCACAGTGATTTCTTCCCGTTCCGACACGCGTAGCCGCTCGGACAAACGCCGCAGGTAAATGATGGCGTTGAATACGTTCCTGGATCACAGAGTCGTGCCAGACCGTCGGTGCAAATCCATCCGTCCCGACAGGTCTCGCATGACGCTGCTTTCCCAAAGGAAAATGTGGCGTCAGGGCACAGACGTCTGATTCCTGCCGCGCAATACGAGCCCGCAGCACAGCGTACACACGTTCCACCACCTCCTTCATCAAAGAGAGTATCGTGATAAAAACCGCGAGGACACATGCAGGCAAAATCGGGGTCGGGAAGCAGGCCGAGCGCTGCCCACTCGACAGGTACGCTTGGGGATGACGTGTTGCATACTAACGCTGCTGTGAGACTGCTCAACTCCCACGGAATAATGGTCTGCAAGTGTCCATAATTCCATTCCCTTGAAACAGTATGAGATGCGAAAGGAACCACGCTGGTCGACGTCAGGCTTTTGTTGGCACCGACCATGGTCAACTGGATGTTGCAGACTGCCGTGCCGCTGTCAGAGGCTGATCTCCAGTATCCTCGCGAAGCCAGGGACAGCCTTGCCGCGAAGAACGAACCGGGGAAGGTTCTGGATAAACTGAGACTTGTTGTTGCTGAGTCGGAGATCGACAAAACCGCGTTGGTTGATTTTCGAAACAGTGATGTGGTCTGAAGCATTGTCATGGCCAGCGTTGACGATGCAGTAGGGGGCCTCCAGAGTCGTGTGACATCGTTCAAGGTCGAGAGATGCCACGCATCAGCCCAGCCACTTAATGGAAGCGAGTCGACTGCGATTGTCTGCGTCGGTGGGAAGCACGCGTGTCCAGGCTCACTTATCTGGATCGATAATAAGGACCCACCAGGTACAGCAACCGTGACAGCCAGCGAGGATACAGCTTTCGCGTGTGCTGGAGTTGGAAAGGACCCCATTGTGACGAGAATCACCGGAAGTGAGCTGGAACCACCGGAGAACCCCGTCACTTGGGCGGAGGAGACAAGTCCGGCGGGGTCTGAGAGAATGTTCAAGCTTGAAGGCAAAACACTGTCCTTCTGCTCGAAGGCTTGACGAAGTACTGACGGGATTGCTGGCTTCGTGCCATACGCCACGCTCGTCACTACATCGCTCCCGCTAGCAACAGTTACTTGCGTCGGATAAAGGATGAACGCGAAGACGCTCTGTGCACGCAACTGGGTGATGAAAGCTGGCGGAAGAGTGACGGACCCGCCTGCTATCAGAGTATCTCCTGCAACAACGAGTAAATGTCGACGGTCTGCTGCTGGCCACGCCGTAGCATTTGATAGCAATCCATTTGCTATCCAATTCCAGTCAACGGATGTATTAGATCCAGCAAGCGCCTGAACACCGTCGAAGAAAGCCACAAGGTCAGGATAAAACACTGCGACTGGTTTGTTCGTGCCAGTCAGCAGTCCCAGCCGAACGCCATCAGGAACCGTGCGGTAGACGGTCTGGAGCTGAGCGATGATGACAGGGAGCAGAGTTACGAACGAAGCCACCCACGTGGCAGAAAAGTCGATGACAACCAGCAAATTCAGGGGCTGGTCACGCAGCAGCACTCCAAAGTTTGCAGCTGTAATGGTTGTCTGAGGTGTGAGCGTGAGTTGCGTCGTCACGACTCGATCCAAAGTTACCGCAGCAAGTGCAGTGCCATTCCCCTGCCTAACATACGTCGAAGTCACGGTCTTCCCAGTCACCCCACCGGAGACACCATTCATGTCGTCGACGTACACGGTCAGCTTGTTGTCCAAGTCGGATGATACAGCGCTGGTGCTTGTCCCAGGGGCGTCCTGAAGCACCAAGGAAAAGAACCGACATCCAGTCCTTGGTGAAAGCTGCGCGATCGGGATCTGGAACGTCTTGAGTGAGTCTCCTGGTGCGAAATCGAGTGAAGTGGGCAATGAAGAAGGACTGGCAGAGAAATTGCTCGAGCTCCATGCGATGGTTGTCTGCAGTCGAGAGTTGAGATATCCGGACCGAGCGACCTGGACTACTATATCGCTCGCCGAGGTTTGTGTTGACGCATTGACCAACTGAAGTGGTGCATTCGGAAAAAACAACACTGCTGGTCCGCCGGGTGGGATATCATCATCCACAGGCACACTGCAGTCACCTCCTACCCAGCTAGAGTTGCAAGCACAGCCTCCGTAGACACAATTCCCATTCCCGGAGCACAGAAGACCATTTCGACCGGTGGCACAGCCTGGGAGTGAGGCTTGAGAGGCGCTACAGGAGACGCAGTTCCGCCACGCTTCCATGGAGTAGGTGTTGTCTGCGCAGACTGAGCAACCGGTGGCTCCGATGCTGCTGCTAAAGCTCATTGATGGACACGACGTGCAACCAAGCGACGTATCCGAAGCTCCTGAAGTTCCCCCACCTGAGTAATAGCTTCCAGGAACACAAGAGGAGCAGAATCCACTCGGCGCAGGGTAAGTGCCCGCACCGCACATCTGGCAAACTCCAGCATTGAGAAATGAACCGCCAGGACAAAGCTGACAGTCGCTGGAATTCGTCGATCCCGTGATGCCTGTGAATTTTCCACTGGGGCAGCTTTGACAGCTAGAAGAACCAACGTCTGGTGCGTACGATCCCTTTGGGCAGGCAACGCACGCTCCGTTGGTGTCCGTTGACGCGTAGTACCCCTTGCTGCACAACTGGCATGTAAGACCAGTCCAAGTCGAGCCTGGCTGACAGTAATCGCACTCGCTCTGACCAGCGGATGTTGTGAACGCGTATGAAGGACACGGTTGACAGGCCGTAGCGGAGGCGCCAATCGACGAGCTGTAGGTGTTTACTGGACAAGCTGAGCATGTCACGTCACCCTGGTTGCTGAAGAATCCCCTCGGGCAGGAGAAGCATGCAGTTGAACCGGTGCTCGGAGTGTACGTCCCAGCCGCACAGTCGGTGCAAACGCCTGAGCCAGCGGAACTCCATTTGCCTCGAGGACAAACCGTGCACGTCGAAGCGTTGGCGTTGGAAAATGTGCCAGCAGCACAGCTCGAGCACGACACCGACCCAGAAGAAGAGGCGAAGGTGCCTGCCGCGCATGCATTACACGCAACGCTCGACACGGCGCCTACAGCCTGCGAAAAAGTGCCTGAAGGACACGCTGCGCAGGGCGAGCTGCTGTCCTTGCCCACGTCGGTGCTGTACGTGCCGACGGGACATTTCGTGCACTCGGCAGAGCCCGCAGATGAAAATGTTCCTTGAGGACACAGCAGACACTTGCGCGAGCCGCTTTCGAGATACGATCCGGCTGGACACGCGATGCAGACGTACGTGGAGGTGGCGGAGCAAAAGGTGATCTTCAGTCCGACCGCGCAGAACGGAGCGCCGTAGTAGGCCGCTTGTATTCGCTTCTGGACAACTGCGTAGCGGTCTCGACCGCCGAAGAGGAACAGGCGAGTGGTGGTCGAGAAATACGTAAGCGTGTGGCCTCGACGGGGAGGCGAGTAGTCTGCGGTGAAGGAGAGACGAATCCACTGCGTAGCGTTCACGTTGAGCTCCCACGTGTCGCTGAGAAAGTCGCTTGGGAAGGTGTAGGAGCCCCCGGCGAGTGCAAGTTTGCCTTCGTCCACGAACGTCATGCTCGCTCCGTATCGAGCACCGGGAGTAGTTCCGATCTCCGATAGCAGTTCCCACGTGAAGTTCATCCTCTCCACCGGCACCGACGACGGGATCACCGACGGAGGACACAGCCGCCAAAGTTCGTTGAAGATGGTGCCTTCCAGAGTGCTTTTGCCTCCATGAACCATCAGACACGCGAGCTTCGACGAGGTGAAGAGTTTGGATGGGGTCATAGCGACATGGTACGCTCTGGGAGTTGGCACCGCACCAGATTCCGTCAATGGCCCAGCGCTCAGCATCCGCCACGTGAGTTTCGGTCCGCGGTTCGTGCACGCTGGCGTCGATGAGGAGGACGAAGACTTGGTGAAGAACGCGAGATGCAGTGCCCCCAGCTCCACGTAGTCTTCCGACAGACCGCCGAATACCAACGCACCGATCGTGGAGCTGTTCTCGAAGACTTTGGTGAAGGAATGGCCGATGCGCGGGACGGGAGCTGCTGCGACGGTAGCAGCGTCCGTGACCAACTCGTCCCAAACGATGTTGGTGGAGCTGGTATCGACGCACCCCCGCCACGTATCGTTGAGGAACTCCCGACTGCGGCCACCGAAGATGAAGACTGCTCCGTCCTGGTTCACGAAAGACGCGTGCTCCGCTCGACTCGCTGGAGACACGAACACACTTTCGACTGTCGCGCCCGTGGACTGGTACGCTGCAGACACCGCAGACAGGATCTGGTCTTGTGGCAGTAGGAACGCGTTGGTGGCGACGTCGTAGACCAGCACGGGGCTGCTCACCACGGGCTGCGCAGACTCGTACTCGATGCCGCCAAGAATCAGCAGTCGGTCGGACAAGGAGGCGCTGGCGGCTGGAAGAGCGTTGCTGGAGTGCGAGATGCGCGTGTAGTTGACCGCTCCGTCAAAGAGGGACCAGGTGAGCGACACCGAGGCGTTCTGGGCCTCGTCCGCGACCGAGCAGTTAGCCTCCGACACCACGAGCGACTGCGCTGCCGTTGATATGAATGGGGTCAGCTCGACAACCGCCAGAAGCTGCAGTATCCACATGAACGCGACGCAGAATGAAGCGGACCGATGTAGCTGGCCACGGTGTCGACAGCAGATCGCCATGCTGCGCGTCGTCACGAAGCATCGGCTAAGAAGATCGCAGAGCTGCTTTAGGCGAGCGACCGTTGGTTCGACGCGCGCTGCATTCGAATTCCTGACCGACGAGTGTTGATGTCGGACGATGGGCACGGTCAAGTCGAAGAGGATGAAAGGCACCCGCAGGATCACGAGATTGCGCTGCGAGTGCGGATCCGGCAGCTGGAGGAGAGCGTCGTGGAGCTGGACAACACGGCCAAAGCGTTCAAGCTGCTCGCAGAGAAGCAGGCGGCCGAGATCAACGCCAAGGAGATTCTGCTGGCTCGCAAGACCGAGTACGTTGACGAGCTGCTGGAGCAGATCAAGGCGTTGACCAGCAAGTTTGAAGCCAAGACAGCAGAGACTCAAGCGATGGAGTTGAAGGTGCAGAAGGCGAACGCCCAGACGGAAGAGCTTCGTGAACAGGTGAAGAAGGATGAAGAGGACTTTGCCATGGTCTGTGCAGCGCTGGACGCCAGGGAGCAGACGCAAGTGAAGAAGAACCAAGAACTGGCAGCGTCGACGGAGACGGAGAAGCAGTTGCGCAAGGAGGTAGAGCGACAGCAGGGTGCGATCCGCCGTCTGGAGAAGAACGTGGAGGACCTGCAACCAGAGAAGGCGGACGCGTGCCTCTCCCCACGGAGTTTCCATGAGAATCAGCTCATTCGACTGCGGGACGACGCGATTGAGGCCAAGACACGTGAAGTTTGGCTGTTCTCGGGCCAGAACGACCAGCTCCGAGTGCAGTTGGATGAACTGGAAGCTGCACTGGAGCAACTGCAGAGGAATGTCATCTCCAAGGAGAACGATTTGGTTCGACGCCAGCGGAAGATTGATAGGCTAGAGGCCGAGATTGATGCTCTTCAGGTGAGTCGCAGTCAAGCTGAGGGGCGTGAAAAAGCGATGGAGATTGCCACGACGCAGAATGAGAAGCTCTTACAGGCACTCGAGGCTCAGGAGCGAAACGCAGAGGAGCTGAAATCAAGACTCGAAGACAGCGAACGGGAGTGCGAGCAGCTTCGAGGGTCGCATCGTGAGCATATCGCACGGTCGGCTGAAAGTGAAGTGGAGGTGCTGCATCGAACCAGGCAAGCGGAGGAAAAGGCGTCGGCGGTGACTGCACTGCAGGAAAAGCTCCGTCGAGAGAGACGAGCTCTTCAAGCAGAGCTGTCGTCCTCTCACCTCAACTATCAGATGGAGATCGAGAAGGTGCAGAGCGAGCTGGTAATGCGCCGCAACAAGCAGTACGATCTCACTTTGAAGCTGCAGGATGTTGAGGCTCGGTTGCATGAGGCGATTGACCGCCGAGAGAGCGCTGAAGAGCAACTACTAGCTGCACAATGCCGGATGCAGGAGCTTGAACGCGTGCTGCAAGACTCGCTTGAGTGGAAGAAACAGCTCGAAGCGGAGCTGGCCTCGCAGAAAGACAGTGCTGCTGCATCCGATGAAAAACTGAATAAACTGCTCGTCGAAGCAAAGCGCGAGATTGCAGTGCTGCAGAAGCAGCTTCAGGGGATGAAAGAGGGGCTCGCGCAGAAGCTTGCCCAGGAGAAGCAGCAGGAGCTGCGGCATCGAGAAACAAAGCAGCTTTTAAGTGCACAAGAGGCCCTCTCGCTCGAGCAGAAGGAGCGAATCCATCGATTGGTGCGAGATGTGAATCGCGAGTCCCAGGCTCGAGCAGCAGTGGAGATCGAGAAAACTTTGTTGAAAGACCAACTCGAGGCGCTTCGGCAGCAATCTGAAAGTGTGATTCGGGACTGCATGGAGCAAAAGCAGCAAGTTATCGATAAAAGGCAGCGGCTTGCGGAGAAGTTCACAGAGCTAACAGCCGAGTTCCATGCGGTGCAGAGAGCCAAATCCAAGCTCGTGGGCAAGTTTGCGGACGCTTATACGTCTCTTCCAAGTGGGGTTGCTTGGCCTGCCTCCGACTGCTTGGAAATGCGCGAGTGCTGGTTGGTTGATGAAGATGTGCGGCCCGTTTTGAAGATTCTGGATAGTGAGGGCGCAACTAAACTAAAGCGAGTTGATTTGCGCTGCAACCGTCTCACGAGCGAGAGCATGGGAAGGTTGCTCGTATTCTTGAAGAAACTGGTGGTGGGTCTTGTCGGCGTTGATACTCCCGCCGGCAGCAGAATCCGAGAAATTGATCTGCGCCAGAATTGCATTTCGCTTGATGGAATTCGTGTTGTGGCTAAAGGACTTGAGACTCTCGTCTCCAGTCAAAGTAGCGGCTACAACTATACTACCAGTGGGGTTGGCTCCCTAAAGAGCGTTGTTGTTACTGACGACGGGAGGATCGAAGTATTTGCCATCAAAGCCTCTGATGGTGGGAATCGGTCTGGCAGTGCCAGCTACGGGACGCAAGACTCGGATTCTCCGCCTCCCGTCTTGGTCATTGATGTGTCAGAGAATGTCGACGCAGACTGGTTAGTAGCAGAATCGCGGCGTTTTCAAACGCAACATCGACGACGTGGTACGGACGCAGATGAACCACCAGGTAACAACAACCGAAGCAACATTGGTGGTGCTGCACGACTTCTAAGCGATGTGCTCTCCTCGAGTCGCGACAAGAGTCTCGAAGAGATCTACGGGTTGGACCTAGTCACCGCCTTCATGGGGAACGAGAAACCCGTTCCTGTCGGCAATTCAAAGGGAGACGGAACTAGATGCAAAAGCACTTCAACCGATTACCCGTTGCGTGCTGTCCTAGCGTCTCCACGAACCAACCTGCCGTCTTCAATAGCGACTACAGTCTCGTCGCCAAATGGAACAGGAGCAGGAGGAACCTCGCGCAAACGAATCGATAGCTCTCCACGAGCAGGCCCGGAGGTTAACAGCTCAAGAGACCAACTACCAGCCGTCGGAAGTTGCGTTCGAGATGGAAGTTCTTCCGAACGTTTGTCTGCTTCGGTTTCGCTCCCAAAACTATCAGGGTGATCAACACGAACACGTTTGTGGGGCAGTCTACAGTGATGAATGACACTGTATTATTCGTAAGGCGAAGTTATCACTTACCACGAGAATCATGTCGAGCGAGTGAACATGCCGGGTGCTCATACTGTCAGCTCAAGACAGGTTGATGTAGCCGTTCCTGATCAAATAGCGCATCGACCAGCCCGTACGCTTGATTGTTTCGTCCGAGTGGCGCCACGTCCAGAAAGCCCAGCCACCGGTGGCATCCGCGTTGTAGTAGGCCAGTTGCTTCTTCCCCAGCTCTCGGAAGTTGTCCAAGTTCTGGAAGATGCCGGTCTGGTCGGGAGGGCCCCCCATGCACCACTCCCCCAGGAAGAGGCGGTTGTTTGTTGGCGCTGCCTTCAGGTGGCTCTGGTCGTAGCTGTCGACCTGCTCAAGTATTTGCTCCTCCGACACCCCATCGTAGCCCCAGATGAAGTACGCGTGGATCTCGTTCCACACGTTCACGTAGTCGGGCGCCCCGATCATTCCGTTCAGGTGATCCGCGTCTTGTTCACTCAGGAACGGGGTCACGAGTAGGATGCACTGGTTCCCCGTGGCTCGAATGCGGTTGTACGCCTCGATGTAGTAATTCTGCAGTGCGGTTCGATCCACTGGAGGCTGCGGCTCGTTCATCAAGGCCAGACCGAGGAACGCCGGGCTGTTCTTGTATCGAGCAGCCAGGAAGGTCGAGAACACAAGCGAGTTGTCGATGTTGGTCTGGGAGGTGCTCCACGCAACAGAGCCGATGGTGACTGGAGCGCTGTGCTCGTAGCCGTTCTGACTGCCCTGATGCGCGTGGAGACTCACCAAGACGGCCAAATTGTACTTGACTGCCCAGTCGTTGATAAGTGCGTCGAGGTACCTGAGTCCTCCGGGCGCGAACATGTCGCCTTCCGTGCCAGGAGAAGTGGTGGCGTCTCGGACAATCCAATGGCCGACAGGCACGCGAACGGTGTTGAGCACGCCGGTGTCGGTGATCTCCTTGATGTCGGCCTCAGTGATCCACGACTTGCGGTGCGCTTCAAAAGCGGCGGTGCCGTCCGTCTTGCCGAGGGTTTTCATGACATTGTACTCGCCACGCCACGCACGGTCACTAGACACGTTCGCCCACAGTGGTGAGTCCCAGGACATCCAATTCTCACTCACCAACCAGCCGCCCAAGTTGACAGCTCGGGACTTGACGGCACCGCTGCGAATTTGCGCCTGGACATGAGTCGACGTCGAGTTCACAGTGAGCGGCGAGTTCACAGTCCCCGACACGGCACCGACCGACGTGCGTTTACCTGCCAGACTGCTCTTGAGGTAGCACGCAGACCCCCTCGAGTCGGCGTTCACGAACGTGTAGCCCACACAGCCTGGCGTCGAGGCGCACGTCTCACAGCAGTCCCAGGGGAACCCGCCGAACGAGACGCCCATGTCGTTGCCGTAGAAGTCCACGTCCGTGAGCTGCGTCGAGCACTTCGCTGGTAGGTCCTTGCACTGGTAGTAGTCCGAGTTCCACGGCTGGCAGTAGGCGGTGGTCGGGCAGCATGTCGAGCCCTTCGAGTTGCCGCAATAGCCGTCAGTAGGCGTGCTGCACGTGGCCGAAGCTACAACTGCCGACACCGCCCCCGCGACTGTTTTCTTGGTGCCGGTGCTGCTCTTCAGGTAGCAGTGAGTTTGGCCGTCCCATCCGGAGTTGATGAAGGTGAACACCACGCAGCCCGATGTCGCCGAACACTTGGTGCAGCATTCTTCAGGGAGCACCAACCCGACAATGTCGGCGATGTCGGCGCCGTAGTAGTCGACACCGACTTCGGGGGTACCGCACTTGGCCGGTGCTGGTCGACACTGGTAATAGCTCGGATTCCATGGCTGGCAGTAGTTTCCCGACGAGCAGCAGCTAGGGCCGCTCTGCTCGTTGCCGCAGTAGCCGCCGGAAGCAGCGCATGCGTCGGCCGAAGCCGTCACGCCAGTGACGCTTGAGGCTGCAAGTGCGAGGAGTAGAAGGCGCGAAGAGGACATCACTGGGGATGTAGGTTGCGTCTGGAGACGCAAAATGAAAAGTGACAAGCATGGAGAGGAAGCCTGGCGGTCGAATCGAGGCTGGCAAGACATGTACCGGTACCAGCTAATGCATGCATTGACAGTGAACCACGGTTGGGAATCGATTGATGTCATAGCAGTGGTTGACCTCCTCCTCAGTGCTGTACCAACGGTTCCCTATCATAGGGACCCTATGGCACATGCGGTGCTTCAACGCGAACAGAAGAAAAAAATGGTGGAACTAGTCGTGAACTCCATGGCTGCAACAACTGAGATCGGACAGTTTGTGCAGCTTTGCCATAGAGGCGTGATCGACCTGAGTCAAGACAGCAAGCATGACGGCCGTTATGTCAACTTCCGACGGTACGACGAGACTGACGTGGTGGTCTCTGTTGCAGCCATCCTATAGTAGAATTCCTACTGGTGGCAAGGATGTGTCGGCCAGGTGGACATGTAACACGTAAGTACATGTGCATTCATGGACTCCTGTAGAACTATTGCATGTAAAAATACACGTAGTACTGTAGCTGCTGAGATCGGCTCTTGCGAGAAACTGCTACATGTACAACCTTTGCGGTGGTACTGCTCTATGGAGAGAAGTACAAAGCTGTTCCATCGCTTGGTACTAGGCATTGCTGTGTTTATTTTTTTCTTCCTTGTGTGTTCTACCCGGTCTAGTCCCCACGAGCTGCAACGAGAGAGCGCGGGGGTCTATGATACACCCACTCACTTATTAGCCAGCACGTGGTTTTTGTACTCGCTCATAGTCCCGCGGAAGCGAGCCACCTTCTCGTCGCCCACCACCCAGAGCTCCTCGCACACACTGGTGACAAAGTGCTGGTCGTGGGACACGATCACCACCCCGCCCTTGTACTCGCGCAGCGCATCGATCAGCGCATCAATGGTCTCCATATCCAAGTGGTTCGTGGGCTCATCAAGCACCACGACGTGAGGCAGACGCCACGTCATGAGCGCGAAGCCGACACGAGACTTCTGACCACCGGACAGCGTACGCGTCGGCTTGATCGCCAATTCGCCTGACAGGTTGAAGCGACCGAGGTGCGACCGGAACTCGTCAGGCTCGTGGCCTGGGAACATCTCCTGCATGTTCTGCACGGCGGACTTGGCCAGGTCCAGCGAGTCGACGTGGTGCTGCGTGAATGTGGCCACGCGCAGACGCGGGTTCATCGTGACCGAGCCCTCCTTCGCACGGAGCTTGCCGATCATGATGTTGATGAGCGTAGACTTACCCGAACCGTTAACACCGAGAATACCAATGCGGCTGGACATGTCCACGCCCAGGTGCACGTCCTTGAACAGCACGGGCGACTCCGGCGAATACCGGAAGCCGACATCCTCCACAGCGATGATAGGCCGGCCCAGCGGCTCCGCGGGCGGGAAGTGCATCCGGAAGGCGTGTTCATCCTCGGGTTCATCGATCAGCTCGTTGCGCAGGATCTTGTCGAGTGCCTTGACACGCGACTGCACGAGCGGCGCCTTCTTGGCGTTGGCACGGAAACGCTCGATGAACTCCTGCATGTGCTGGATCTTCATCTGCTGGGCGTCGTAGGCCTTGCGCTGCTGGCGCAGGTTCTCCTTCATCGTGTGCTCGAACGTGTTGTAGTCGCCCTTGTAGTACACGAGCTTCTGGTTCGTCAGGTACACGATGTCGGTGGTCACTGCATTCAGGAAGTTGCGGTCGTGGGACACGACGATCATCTGCTTGTCGTACTTCTCCAGGTAGTGCTCGAGCCAGATGACGGCCTCGAGATCCAAGTGGTTCGTGGGCTCATCCAGCAGCAGCAGGTCGGGCGCCATGAACAGCGCGCCAGCCAGCGCCGTGCGCATGCGCCAGCCACCGGACAGCGCCTTGGCCGGTCCGTCCATGACGTGGTCGGGGAACTGCAGGCCGCTGAGGATGGTGCGCGCTCTGGACTCGGCCGTGTCCGAGTCGATGTCCACCAGTCGGTCGTAGATCTCCTTGAGGCGGACGCTGTGGTCGACGCCCTGCGCCGCCTCCTCGGCCGCGAGCTCCTTCTCCTCCTGCAGCAGCATGGAGCGCTCGTAGTCCGCGGCCAGCACCACCTCCAGCACGCTGCGCTCGTCCTTGCTGAGCTTGGAGGCGGACTCCTGCTCCACCAGCTGGATGCGGATGTGCCGCGGGAAGCCCTCGAGCTCGTAGTGCGAGATGTAGCGCAGCAGCGTCGTCTTACCCGCGCCGTTCTTGCCCACGAGGCCGTAGCGGCGGCCGGCCACGACCTTGAGCGCCGTGTCGCGCAGCAGCGTCTTGCCCTTGAAGTTGATGGTGAGGCGCGGCACGTGGATGTCGCGCTCGCCGTTGTCCTGCGTCAGGTCCGGCAGGAAGCGCGCGTCCTCCCACTCGCGGTCGAGCTCGGCCTGCTCCTCGTCGCGCTCGGCCGTGAGCAGCTCCAGCTTGATCTGCTTGCGCACCTGCCGCGCCGAGAGCGCCGACTGCTGCGCCTCCAGCTCGTCGTTCGTGGTCTTGCGGATCTTGTCGAAGCCCCACATGCGCGCCAGCAGCTGCTCGGCGTCGGCCGCGCCCTCGTCCTTGCGCGCCTGCTCCTCGATGCTCTGCGTCGTCTCCAGCACGCGCACGCCGTCGGATGCGCCGCCTTCTGCCTGCACGCGCAGACGCTGCAGCTCCGGACTGGCCAGCAGCTTGGCCGCCAGCAGCGCGCACTGCTGCGAAGCCGCCGCCTCGTCCGCGCACACGCCCGTGCTCAGCAGGAACGGCGCCACGCTCTCGCCCAGCTGCAGCTCCAGCGCCGCCGCGTCCGCCGGCATCTCGTCCGCCAGCTGGTCCGCCACGGCGCCGCTGATGTACTCGACGATGGCCTCGTCCAGCCCGCGCAGCGTCGCGCTCAGCGCCTGCGTCACGGCGCGCTCCATAGCTGCCGCCTCAGTTGATACACTTGGGTGTGAGAGGGGAGACCCAACCAATGATAAGGGGTGTCATTGGAGCGGGGGGGGAGAGGGCACTCTTGTGGAAGTTGAAGTGGTTGATCGTTTCGGGATACATGGTCCAGTACTCATTTCAGCGCCTGTCGACGTAACACCATCGTCCTAGTACATGTATATGATGGTTTCGCAGCTTGGGTATCAAAGCGTAGGCAAGAGCAAGTGAGCTCTTGGTTATGAGCTCACTTCTTCATTTTCGCCCTTCTACCAAAGGTTGAGTCCAAGCCCCAAGATCGACGATGGCGTGGAAGGTCTTCTCGTGTTATCGCCTCCTGCTCCTCGCGCTTGGGAGCATCGCCACGTCTAGTTTGACCCACGGAGTTGTTGCTTTGAGTGCCGTGGCCCAGGCGTGTGCTGTGTCCGGTGGCAACTGCGGCAATGCCCAGGTCGGCCCGAACTGCTGTCCGTCCGGCCAGTTCTGCCAGCCGTGGAACCCAGGCTACTACCAGTGCGTGGCCAAGCCTGCCAAGTGCGGCCTGCCTGAAGTCGGCACGGACTACTTCGGAGGCGACCTCAGTGAACCGTCCGGGGTCACGCTCCCGGAGACCTGCTGCAACGCGTGTTCGTCCACGGCCGGGTGTGTGGCGTTCACGTTCGTCAACGTCGGATGGGACGGGAGGCCTCAACTCCCCCAACTCCTGACCTGAAGCTCGTTTTGCACTTCAACCACGTTTAATCCATTCCCTCTAGATAGTAATCATACGCATACAAAACCTTTAGCTAACATTAGCACCCAAATATGAATGTTAACTAGACTCCAATATCCATTGTAAAGATCCCCTGTATAAGAATGTTGGGAACATAAACCCTCTCTATGGAAATAATCAAAATGGTGACAGTCTGTACCCGCAAAGGGGAACAATCCGCAAATCGAATCTTGGGAAGCGCCTACACTTATCAACGCCATGGCCAGTCTCCGCCGGCTCCTGCAGCGCGACGCGACCCCGGCGGCGCCCTGGACGGCGCCGGACGAGGCCTACGCGTCTCCGGCGTCGCACGCGCACCGCGAGCGCGCGGAAACGGCCCCCACGACGCAGTTGGAGGCCAGCGGCGCGGCCATTCCGGTGCCCAGTGCGCGGGTCTCGAGCTTCCCGCGCCACTTCTTCGACCGCGCGGGCGGCCGCTCGTCGTCGTCCTCGTCGTCGTCGGATGGCGACGATCTGGAGGGTGCAGGTGCGGCCTTCTAGGTGACAACTTTAAGGGAATTTTGTAGGTCAAGTTTAAGATGTGGCTTAAACTTGTGTGCTGGTTTTCAAGGCGGCGCGATGACGTCAACAAGCTACTTCAGACCCAAAACCATGGACGGATACACCAGATACCTCGAGTAATGGCGCGCTTAGGATAATTGTTGTGACGCAGTTAGAGAGTGCTAAACTAACGCAAGCGTTAAATTGCCAGAGCGGCGTTCATGGAGGGATACCTGGAGAAGCAGAGCTCGGAGGACGCGAAGCTCTGGAAGAAGCGGTGGTTCGTCATGCAGGACAGCAAACTCTTCTACTACAAGGCGAAGAGCGACGTCAGGGAGAAGAAACCCACGGACGAAACGTGCTGCGGCGTCATCTCCATGGAAAACATCGACTCGGTCACGACTGCGGTACGGCCTGGTCCCATTGCTGCCCCTGCAGAGGAGACGGAGGACGGAGTCTCTTGCATTGAGACGCCCGTGTACCGGTGCTACCTCTGCCTCCCCCCTCTGCACCTCCTCCTCGTTGCTAACTTGCACCTGCGTCCACTGTCCCATTCGCCCGTCGTGTTTCTCTTGCAGAAGGACTTTGGCGTCGCTGCCTTCCAGATCCGCATGGAAAGTCGGCGGTATGTGCTGCGAGCTGAGTCTAAAGACATGGTAAGGTGGTGTGAGGGTTTTGTGGAGATGTTTTTTTTTCATGGCGAGCTAATGTTTTTGTTTTTGCATGCTGATAGATGCACGAGTGGCTCTTCAACTTTCAGAAATCCATTGCAAACATCGTGTCTGCACTTTCACGGACCCAGGTACGCAATTTGATGGCATCCGAAATCCTGTTGACGACTGCTGAGGGTTACGATGCGTGGTCACGTTCTTTCAGGCGGAGCATCGACCGAACCGGCTTTGCAATAGTTTATCTCGAAGAGTACGTTGTAACGGGAGGCCCCATTTGCTATTTATTCCGCACTGAATCAATGCACCATGTACTCACGCACAAGCGAATTTGTCTGTGATGGGGTGGTTCTGCAGCAGAGTATGTCTCGTGTCAACCGCAGCGCATCGTTCGATTATCAGGATTATATGGATCAATTCCCCGTGGCAGCCTCTGTTGATGATTTATATCGCGGACGTGCAAGCGGGGGCTTTTTCGCGTCAACGAGCTTTTCAGATGAGTCAACAGGAGGCGAAGGTTCTTCATCATCGCGGACCAGTCCTCGGCGGGCGAGTAGTCCGCTTGGTTTTGGGAATTTTGGACCGCGAAGCCCACTTATGTTTGCGTTTGACCCGATGGATGACGTGCCAGAGCACCCCACCCCGCCGGCACGGCGAAGTTCCATTGCTGAATCAAAAGAAGAGAGCATCAATTATGATGGACACCTGCATCTGGGCAGTCGATGGGAGGACGGAGCTGCTGAAAGTCAAAGGACCGAGACAACCGCTGGGACTCCGCCGATGATGCCGACATCGTCTCCTCCAGTTGCGACTGGCAAGTACATTCCTCCGTATCTTCGCAACCGTAGCGCTGCTGAATCGACTTCGCCGCCACCTTTTCCGGTCGACTTGTCTCCGCCACCAGAGCCTGCACCTGCACCCACTGGTGGTCGCTGGGTGCCCCGGCACCAGAGAGAAGGGTTCGCGGAGATGCAGCCCATTGAATCATTCTCCATTAACAGTCGCGATTCATTCCATGAGACTTTTAATGAGGATAGCTCCAGCTACTCGACGGGTGATGATGTTCATGGAGTGACGTCTTTGCTGGGCGTTCGGTCAGCCATGGAAGATGTCTGCTGCTGTATCCCAGACTTCAACGCACATTTGAAGGATGATCAGCCCCATCATCAGAAGCAGTCGTTTTACGCTTTGTTTGATGGTCATAGCGGCGTTCGGGTAAGTTGCTACTCTTCTTGCTTGAACAGCTCACCCGTATTTAAATTAAGGACGTTGGTCGATCCGTGTCTTCTTCAGGCTGCAACGTTTTCAAACCAGCGACTGATACCTTATCTGACCGCTCACGAAGCCTTTATGGCGGACACGCGCCTAGCTTTTGAGGAGTGTTTTGCACGTATTGACGAGGAATTTCTTGCGAAGGCTGAAGAAGAGGTATGTTACTCAGTTTTCACACCACTTGGGTTAGAGGTAATGGCGTTTTAAGTCTCCTGTTACCTTGGTTTACCTTGACAGAGTTTGGACGACGGCACCACTGCCGCTGTGGTGCTGATTCGAGGCAACCGCTTAATCACAGCAAACATTGGAGACAGCAGAGCGGTTGTGAGTATCGGTGGCCAGGCATTGGACATTATTGAAGAACAAACGCCCGGGCGAGAAGACGAGCGAAAGCGGATTGAATCTCAGGGAGGCTGGGTCAAAGAGGAGCGCGAGTTGCAGCTGTCCAAGCTGCACTCGATGGATCTGAGCGACCCGGAGATCCAGCAGCGAGCAGAGCGCGTTGTGAAGTGGGTGACTATTTACCGGGTGAACGGCGAGCTGGCTGTTTCACGCGCTATCGGTGACATTGACTACAAGGGCGAGGCCCTGTCCAAGTATGAATACTGGGCTTTCCCTGAGGGCCACGACCGCGTGTTTCGCGGCGATTTGGTGATCTCAGTTCCTGAGTGTCAGGTGAGACGATATTCGGTTAGCTGTGGGGCTTGGTTGGCTGTGGGAGGGACTGACTCGCTTGCTTTGTGACAGGAAATCGAGATTACGCCCGAGTTTGACTTCCTAATTCTTGCGTGTGACGGTTTGTGGGACACAATCAAGAGTAAGGAAGCGGTAAAGTATGTCGCCGACAGGTTAAACGAAGGATACTCTGCAAAGGTACGTGCGCCCGCGGATGAATTGTGTTGCAAAATGAGTCTAAAGTTGTTTGTCCTAATGCATCTCTCTGCTACAGCAAGCAAGTCAGTCGCTTGCCAACTTGGCGATTCGGTCGGGCTCATCCGACAACGTATCCGTCGTTATTGTATTGCTCAACACGGAGCAGATGTCCAGCTCAATAGATGCGTTCTCAAGGCAGTAGTGGAAGCCCACGAGAAAGTGTAGCACGAGTTGTGAGCAGAAGGATGTTCTTCATCCAAAGGCCAACCCTCGTGCAGTCGTCGATCAAGTAAAGAAGGAAGTGCCCGAAAGTCGTGCAGATGAATTGCTCACGTGTGCATATATACGTTTTTGTGTTTTCCTCTGAGCTGTCACGCTTAGGTTAGTTGTATCTAGCAAACTTCCCTTGGCGTTACCCTCACTTCTCAATAGATGCAACAAGATCTACGACAGACACCACAACACTTCAGCTACTCAACCAACCACAGACAAATGAGCATTACAACAACGACATACCTTGCACGATTTTGCTGAAGGCCGGGGCTGCGACCGAGTCCGGGTATTCCTCCAGGAACGACACGCCCTCTTCGCATGCGCTCGTCATCTTGTTGTCCAGCGGCAGACGGCCGAGGAACGGCACGTTGAACTTGTTGGCCATGGCCTCACCGCCTCCGTTGGCCGTAGGGAAAACCTCCATCCGCACTGAGTGCTGCAGCAGCTCGGGCGCCTTCTCCTGCAGCAGCTACAGCACGACACAAACAAAGAAAAACAATGTCAGCGACCCGCTCTCTCAATAGGTCCAACCGCTCACCGCTCGTACCTTCATGAACTCCGCCGTCTGGTCGTCGCCGTCGCCGCCAATGAACTGGACGTCGCTGAGCGGACGCTGCACGCCGCTCATGTTCTCGACGACGCCCAGCACGTGGATGTTGGTCTTGCGGCAGAAGTTGAGCTCCTTGCGCACGTCGCTGAGCGCGACCTCCTGCGGGGTGGTGACCACCACGGCGCCGTCCAGATCGGCCTCCTTCATGTACTGCACGATGCTGATGTGCTCGTCCGACGTGCCGGGCGGCGTGTCGATGATGAGGTAGTCGAGGTTCCCCCACTGCACGTCCACGAGGAACTGCTTGATGATGCCGCTCTTCTTGGGGCCGCGCCAGATGATGGCGTCGTCCGCGTCGGGCAGCATGAAGCCGATGGACATGACGCCCAAGTTGTCGTCCACGTACACGGGCGACCAGCCGGCCGCGCTCTGATGCACCTCGTGGCCCAGCAGCCCGAGCATGCGCGGCACGCTGGGGCCCGTGATGTCCACGTCCAGCAGCCCCACCTGCAGCCCGCGGCCGGCCAGCGCGAAGGCCAGCTGGCACGCCACCGTGCTCTTGCCCACGCCGCCCTTGCCCGAGAGCACCAGCAGCTTGTGCTTGACGCCCGCCAGCCGCTGCTTGACGTCCGACACGGCCGGGTCCGGCGCCCGCGCAGCGCCAGACGCGCACAGGCTCTGGTTGGGGCAGCCGGCGCAGCCGTCGACCTTGCCGGCCTGCTCGGACTGCGGGCCCACGCACTGCTCGTTGGCGTTCGCGGGGGCGGACGTGGCCATCGGGAGAGGTAGATACGTGAGTATTTAGTGGTGAATCGATGAGTGACGGTGGACTTGCAGCGCTTTTCGAGACCGGCTGTGATTGGCGGGGATATCGAAGAGGTTTGGACCAATGGATGGGGCTGAGAATGCTGGTCGTATACGCCATCAACACGGTTTAGCAGCACGTGCCACTAAAGTGTAGGCAGGACTAACAGAGGTCGACAGCATCGAGGACCCAGAAAACACCCCAGTCAAACTATATATTTTTAGATCCAGGATCAAAAACTTAAAAATAGTAAGACTCTTCCAGTGTCATACGACACGTAGAACACTCAGAAACCGCAAGCCATTTTCACCCCGTCTAAGAAGGCGCGTACCTATGATTTACACAACAAGGCTCAATAATCCGAGGGTTGTAAAAATGCGATTATCCAATCAGATACCTTTATTTTTCCGCGCTTATCCAATCAGATACCTTTATTTTCCCGCCAGTTCCGGCATCATCGCCAGCACCTCTCCGTCGTCTCTCCATCGCCGACGCAGCCCCGCTTCGAGCTCCAACGCCAGCACAGCGTCGATTTCCTCGAGCAGATCCATTTCTGCACAAGCGCTGGCCTGATCGAAGTACGCGCAGCCCCATGATCCCCAGTGCGGGTCGCCCTTGGCGCCGCCGCTGCAGCTCTCGGTCTCGGACGACCCGGCGGAGAACTCCAAGCAGGCTCTCAAGGCGCTCAAGTGCGTGGCCTTCTCCAGCAAACAGATGGGCACAATGCTGGGCTGCCGCCGCGAACTGCTCAAGGACCCGGTGGACGAGCTCAAGCTGCTACGCCGCGGGGACCAGCGCGAGCGCGTGCTGCTGACCAACATCAAGCGCACGCTGCGCTGCGCTGCAGCAGCAGAAGGGCGCGGCCGACTAGGCCACGCTGGTCTTCAACTGCAAGCACAACCATGGTGGCTACGTGCACCAAGACCACATTCCTGTCGGCCTCCGAGGTCGGCTACGAGGTGGAGGGCTACGATGACGAGGACGCCAACGCCCAGTGCAGCAGCGCCGGCGAGAGCGACTACCTCCTCTCAGACTTTATGGACAACGACGAAGTCGAGATGGCGCAGCAGGACGGCGACTACCCGAAGCTGCAGGTGGCGCAGCCGGACGAGGAGCGCCCCGTTGAAGACGACAAGGACGATGTCGGCGAACTCTCGAGCGTGAATGCCTGGTCCTTCGAGAGCGACTCGCAGGCTAGCTAGTCGGTCAAGGACAGTCGCCGCCGCTCGGTATCACTCACTCACCCACCCGCGTTATTGGCGCACGAATGCTAGCCGACCTTCGATGCGGTAGTGCTGTTCACCACATGATGGCGCCAACGACCTCGAACAGCGTGCGCATCTTCCAGTCGTCGTCGGTCAAGCTCGTGTTAGACCAAGTGTAGCTGGACGAAGGCGATGAGCTCCTACTGTAATCACTGTACTTGCGGCACAACTATCAACTCCGTTTTAGGTTATAAATGACGGCGATTTATTTTTAAAATCGATATTTTAAACAATATCATATTGGGAAGGGTATTACTAGATACAGTCGCAATGGTGAACCATGATTCGCCAAAACTAGACATGGGGTAGGTCTATTTACCTGTCCCTCTGTTGTGTGTGGTGAAGAAGCCCATAATCCTCGTGGTTTTCAGCATAAATAAAGCGCGCTGAGATGCACATGCTGGCCAAATCTGACAAAAAATGACCAAAAATTGACCGAGCTGTGTTTTTTTGGGTCCTCGATGCTGTCGACCTATGTAAGTTAACGTTATTGCGGTCTGAGGCTTAGAGTCACTCTCAGCTCTATCAAAAGCTTGAGCAGATTCGAGGGCATGAAGTGCACGAGATACCGGTATGCCCGCACAAACATGTTGTCGATCACCAGTGAAGTGCTGCACTGGCCACCACCAGTATCTTGGTCGGGAATACCACCATGGTTATCCGAATTGGTGCGGGCCCTAATCTTTGGCATTGATGTGAAACGCGTTGACGACAGCGGTGAAAGTGAATGCTGGAATGTATTAGTACAACGGGTTGGTTTGCTATTATTTTCGAATGAATACAATAGCAAGCGGTTAAGTCATTTGCTGCAATCCCTTTGGAAATGGCTTCTTGATCAAGCTTCTGTGGGCCTCGACTCGATGGCATGAAGTGCAATTGAAACTTTACTTCCATGGTATACGTATACCAATTGTATTGCCTAACGTGGAAGCAAAGGTTCACAGCCAATTGGCCCATCGCACGACAGGAGCCCGTCGCACCACACAATGCAGTGTGTAATGATTTACGCGCTCTCGTATTGTGGTTTACTAGCCAAGCGCCGCCGCTACGCGGCGGTAGTTTTTATTAGTTGGAGCCGCTCAGCTCGCTTCGCTATTAGGTGCAGGCTGCCTACGCTCCGCTACGGCAGTGGCGGTCCCCGTTCCGCTCGCCTCGTCGGCTCGCTGCAGGACTCGCGGTGCTATGTAGGTGAGTCTGATGAAGGGCGGGCCCTGCGGTCCCGCTATATCGACCGATGGGGCCGCCTTCGCTGCGCTCGGCAGCTTTTTAGCAAATGAAGGCTGCCTTCGCTGCACTCGGCAGCAGTATTTGTGCCCAATGAAGGACGTTCAGCATTAATGCCCAATGAAGGTCGAAGAATGCGAATTTCGTCCAATGGCATTCGTGTGGCATCTCCGTGACCGACGGACTGCGTTGCTCTGATTGATGCTTTAGACTAGCCGAGCGCCGCCCGCTTTGCGGGCGGTGGTTGTGTGGTTTATCCCAATCCGTTCCGCTCGCTGTTCCAGCTCGCTTCACTACTGTGTTGGTGTCCCGCCTTCGCTTCGCTACGGCGGTCGGTATGATCAATCTTTAGTCACTTCTGGTTTGGTTAAATGTAATGTGTATTAACGAATGTGAACTATGCATCGTTTGGTACCAACTACCCCCTTAAGACGTGCCGAATATCTGTCTGTACACGATGTTATCGGTGTACACTCCGTCGTCCTTTTCCAGCTGTGGGTACTCGATCAACGCCTTGAACTTGGATCTCGACGTAACGCGCGACAGCGCCACATATAGCTGTCCGTGGGAGAAGCAGGGTGTTGCCAAATACAATCCCAGGTTCTAGACCGTTTGACCTTGGGCTTTGTTTATAGTCATGGCAAACGCAGGTACCACCGGAAACTGCTTACGCCGCAAGCGGAACGGAGAATCTCGCGAATCGCCGTCGCTCACGAAGACGATCGTCGGGATAAGAACGTCTTGACCTTGGCGCTCGCCAGTCATGATGGTCGCATGAATTACGTGAGGCTTGAGCTTGACAACCCGTAGTCGCGTTCCGTTGCAGAGCCCTAAGTCGGGGTTAAGATTCCTCATCATCATAATTGGGGCGCCTTCCTTCAATGTCAACTTGTGTGGAGGAATACCGTTGATGTTGACCGTATGCAGCACCTCAGGCTCGAAAAAGTTTCCGTCGTTGTCGTCATCTACCGAGTCGACGGAAAGGTATTCGTGGGAGTTCCCAGAGAGGCGCTGTGATACGGCTTCATTGATGCGTTGTACAACAGCGTTGATCGTCGTCAAGATGGTCCGGTTGGCAAAATACTCGTCCGTCGCAATGTCTGGGTTGTTGATATCGGCATACATGACATCAATAATGTTTTTGAGACCCCTTGGCACGGCTCTGGGTAGGATGTCTTCGTCTTCGTCCATGTCTTGATCAGTCTCCGAATTGTCAATTACCATATCCCGCGGAATCTTCACGAAGTCCTTACCAAGCGACCTATTGACTCCGTGTCTCCCCTCCCCAACTTCGAGAAGGAACTCCGAGAAAGCCGCAAGCTCAGCGGCTGTGCTCTCACTCCTGGCCGATTGTACACGCATGTTTTCCGTGAGATGAAGCTGCTTGAAGTGCGACCACAACGATGAAGACTTCAGGCAAGCGTCGATAGTTTCCGCCGGCGTCCCGCGCACTACTACCGGCAATATTTGGCGGAAGTCGCCCGATAGTACGAATACTTTTCCTCCAAATGGTTCTTGGTCGTTGTCCATGATGTCACGAAGAGTCCGATCAACAGCCTCAAAAGCGTGCCGGTGCGCCATAGGAGCTTCATCCCAGATTACCAAACTGGCCCTCTGAATCAGCGTCTTCAGGTTCGATTGCTTGTAAATCGCACACGTCGACTTGTCGTTCAACTTGAGAGGTATATTGAACGTCGAATGCGCCGTTCGCCCACCCATTAGCAATAGGGAGGCTATTCCACTCGAAGCCACAGCAATCGCGATCTTTCCGGACACGCGCACCTTTGCCAGGATATGGCGCAGTAGTGTAGATTTTCCTGTGCCCCCTGGACCGTCGATAAAGAACAATTTGTCTCCCTGAGCCGACCCGTTGACCGCTTGAAGGATGTCGTCGTAAATAGATCGCTGTCCATCGTTAAGCTGGTCTTCTTGGTCGACAATAGTTTGCAGAGTGGACTGGTCGTACCCCTCCAGTTCGCGTCTAAGAAGACTGTTTCGCAACAGTGAATCCAGTACCAGCGCAGGATACTGATGCAGCTGGGGAAGGTCATCGAAGTCGGCCACGGCATACCCGTTAATTTGGAGTAAGTCGTGCAGGCTCTTGAGCGTCTTGAACTGAATCAAATCTTCCTTCTCCTGGCCTTGCAAGGCCCGGTAGGTATGCGCGTAGTCTTGCGAAAGGTCGTCGTAGAACTGATCCCACAGCTGTCGAACCTCCGAAACTTGGGAATATACGATAATAGTCGCGAAAAGCTGTCGGAGCTCGTACGGCTTCTTGAACGCAGCGGCTTCCGTCATGCAGGCAACCCATTCCGCGTCGTCCTCGAGATAACCCAATTTCAGTGCTGCTTGGCGGTACGTCTCGTAAGTAACTCCGTCTACAGTCCGAAGTTGCTCAAAGGATTGCGGACCCTTGCGGTGGCACAGCAATACACGCATGTAGAACTTGTTCATATCCCGTGGAGACACGTGAACCATCCGCCCAATCGCCGCTTGAAACCTTTTGCGACGAACCCACCTTTTCGTTTTGGCGTCCCAGCGAAACTTCTTGGGAATATCTTGGTACACCATAGTTTTTGCCTCTTGGTTCTCCGGGGCCTCGCTCGCGCACAATTCAAAGAAGCGGGTCAGCATCGTGTGGCGACCACGCGTGAGTACTTGGTCCGGGTTGTCGCTGGAGCGGAACGTCACCAGTTGCTCGTTCTCCAGGTGGATAGTCAACTGAACGATAGAGTGCGTCTTGCCTTGGACTGAAAAGTCGAGAAGTCGCATACACGCTTCTACCGGAGATATGTACCTGGCGTTCAAGTAACGTAAGATCTCGTTGGGCTCAATCATTGCGCGGTGCGACTCCCCGCGAATGGTTTCCACTGTGATGACAGTCTTGTCGGACCCCTTGTAGACGTACTTGTATAGGTATTTGACCGCTGTTAGAGCCGTGCATACCTCCACGTTGAGGTGGCAGTTGTACTTCTGCGAAAGGTACGGGTTATACGGAACCACCCACTGGTTGATGTGGCATTGTCGTACTCCCTTCCTTTGAACTTCAGGACACCTGGTGGTCGTCGTCGCCGTCTGTAGACCGGAAACCCGTTAACATTTCCTTGTGTAACCTCCACCAACGGTTTTGGATATCCCTTGGTGCACTTTCCGTCCTTCATGCATGGACTGTTGGGGTTTGCCGCACCGCATGGACCATGCATCATGCTCGTGAGGATGGTTTGATACAGGTGCGGGTTGACATCTGCATCCGGAAGCTCTGCAGACACCAACTTGTCAATGATCTCCCTTCTACGCGGTTTATCCTCATCGGCCAGGATGACTAAGATGTGCGCGTGGGGAAGGCCCCGTTTCTGGAACTCCACCACGTAGATACGCGCCATAACTCGACCAAACACCTTCATCCAAGTCCTTGAGCAGCTCCGCAAGTTTCTGCTGCCATACGCGCGCGACGACGTCCGGCCGGTCCTGAGCACTTTGGTTTGGCTCAGGTATCTTTTCTTCAATCTCCTCCCAGGTCGGATTGCACGTCATGGTAACGAAGACATCCGGTTTTCCGTACTCGCGCACGATAGCCATAGAGTCGTGATAAGACTTGTACATGGCGCGTGGGCTCCCCGAATGCGTGGAAGGTAGGACGATGCGCTTGCCGATTTGGTTGAGGAAGTGGTCCGGGCGTCGCTGATCTCCGTCTGGGTGCTGCAATGTACCCGTTTCGCGGTCGTATTCCGTCAGAAAACCCTCGTCCTCATTCAGAACTGTCGTGGCTTCATTGAGAAGGGCATCTTGTACCCCTCTGTACTGGTCAGCGCGTAGCTCAGCTTGATGGGAAGCGATCCATCACAGTTGCTCTTGTTCACACTTGGCTCGCTGATCCACGCAGTACTGCTGAAATAACCGCCCTCCTTGGTGCAGCGCCGACTCATCATCGACTTTTTGGAACAACCGGTACGCTACGTGCTCGCGGAGGGACATCTCGCGTTTACTCCTTCGTTCGATGTTGTCCGCATATTCGTCTGTGAATGTCCAGCCCAATTCTCCATGCAGAAGTAGTAGTGGGTACTGCAGCGGGTCGTACATGGGGTTGGTCTCGAAGAGGCGCAGCAAACGGTGGTCTTTAGCCCACAGAAGGATATCGCGTGGGCTGTCTAAGTTGCCGTCTTCAATGAGCGTCGCACCAACTTCCGACACCGTTGGTAGGTTGTGTGTACGGGGGTTCGACTTCTTTTCATGAAGTCGGTAAACCAAGTCAACCACATCCTTTCCCTCAGCCCGCTCGGCACGTAGCTTCTCTGCGTAGTTGAGGAATTGCTGCGCGAACGGATTATGCTCGGCCATCATTTGCTCGATGTCCAGAAGGGTACCTGACTCAAGGTCTGCAAAGATACCTCTACGTCGCTCCGCACGTTGCTGCATCTCAGGGTCGACGATGTAGATCTGGGCAAACTTGGGCGGCACGGGTTCATTGGTGAACCGATCAATTCGAGGAAGAAGAGACCCGAGGTAGTGGCCCATGGCTCCTTGAATACGGTACGTGTACACGCCGTGTTGGCCGGCAACACTCTCATCTTGGTTCACGTCTCGGAAGGCGGACCTGTTGCTACAGGAAGCTCCAATGGAGGTAAACGCGAACACTTGGTTGTAAGCTCGAATCTGGCGACGAAACTCGGCGTCTTCGTACAGCTGGAGCAGACGCGGTGGTGCAGGTTTTAGCGGAGGCAACTGGACTGCACCTTTCAAGCAGCAGGCGTTCTTTGACCCCGCAGGCCATTTCCACGCGTTGCAATGCGGGCACACTGTAGTTCGAGGCAGTCTGTGACGTCCGTTGACGATGTTGGGGCCGCTGAGCATGGAGACCCGGAAATTCGCCTGGTTTGCAAGGGCGTGGCCCCGACGCACAGTGCTACGACAAATACGTTCCCGTTGCGGCGCATCGATTTGCTCTTCCTCGTTTCGAGCCTCTCGAAGCGACGCTTGGTACTCACGACTGGCCGCCCGCTCCGCTTCGGCCTCCTCGTTCGTCTGAGTAGCACGACGTCCTTCATGGCGAAGACGATCACGTTCCTGTCGCGTCTCTCTTTCTTCTGGGGTCTCCTGTTGGCGGCGTTGTTCTTGTCCGAGACGGTCAATTTCCTGCACTTCCCGTCGTTCCTGCTCAGGTCGGCCTGCTCTTGAATCCACTTGCTGAATACGATTTTGATCACGCACTGAGTTCCTCTCGGACTCTGATAGAAGGGCCCTTCGTACACGCCTCCGTTCCGCGTCATAACGTCGCGTACGCTCGCGTTGTGACCCTGTCATGTTTGCGCATCTAATACGGGCTCGCTCTCTATCTCGTGCGCGAGTGCGTTCTTGCTGAGAAGCGGTCATTGCTGCGCGCCGCCTACGCGCTAACTCAGCGTGGGTGCAACAGACGGCAGCTCCAAATTTCCGGGAGCCGCGACAGCAGCAGACCGATTAGCAGGCGCTGTCGGCTGTGGAGTCGGCTCGGGTGGCTGCTCATCTCTGCCCACGTCAGGAGGCTGAGCGATAGTATTCTCAACGGGGACGCTGGCCTCCACAGGCAAAGCGGTAACGTCCCCAGCCACATTGAGAGCTTGAAATTCTTTATTCAAGTTGTAGCGCTTGGTCCGTCGTCTTGCCTGGCGGCGCTTCTTAGCTGCGGGCTCCTCTGGAGCAGCCGGGGTCGCGTTAAGTCGTTCGTTATCGCGCATGGCTTGCTCGATCTCTTCTGGCGTCCTTTTCCTTTTGGTTCGAGCCATTTTGTGCCTGCGTACACGCAACAAAGTTACATGACGCGTTAGACATAAAGTCTAAGTACACTGTAGCCGAATCCTGGGTAGTATACGCGCGCCCCCGCCACGGACACAGAGACGCATATAGGTGTGTCCACCTATAGCGCCGGTCCCATACACGACCCTTGGCCCCGCGATGAGGCAGGTCACCCGGCTTCGCCGAGATCTGCCCCATTTACCCCGGATTGGTATGAGACTTCCCACGCCGCTGGCGGGCGAACGTGGGCACCTCAAGGTCGCGGCTCCCAGGAGCGGTCGGTGCGGCAAGGGCACGCGTGTTCATATTACGGCGGCGGGTGCCAGCTGCAGTCTTTTTTATCATCATAAAATGGGTTTTTCTACCCACTTTAGAGAAAGTAACGGTCAGTATAGTGGAAAGCTGCAGTACCCAAATACCATTCACCACAGGTAGCCGTAACCTGGACTGCAAGCAAATGAGCAATGTTGCAGATTCGGGACGGCCTGACTGGCATCTACGCACCACGGGGTAGTCTCGACTACATGGTCGTGTCGTGGCACCCACTGCAACACCCCCGTGGCCTCACAAAAGTAGGCACCAGGCCGCCCTTAATCTCACACTATAATACCTCGACTGCCCTGAAGGTACCAGTTATCCCAACAGGCGGAACTCCCGAAACCGACATTTGTATTTTAGGTAGGAAACTATGTAGCTAAGCGTACCTTTGTCCGTGTGCGGCGCTCGCGTCCTGTGGGGCCTGTTACAGCGCCCGCCGCTCGCGCGCTTCCTCGCTCCGCCGGGGTCGGAATCAAAAAAGAAAATGTTAATGCGAATCTGAAATCAGCCGGTTTGTGTGGGCCACATCAAGGCTAATCATACTTGTCACGCAACTATTTTTGTAATTTTGGTATAATGAAATCCAGTCCGAAGGATGGTGGGATGCAGTAGCGTAGGTGCGTAATATGTGGCCAGTCAAGTACGCACGTCATGCCACAGGACAGGCTGATGCCACATGGGCGGGAACGGACAGACTGACCGACAGACAAAGCTCGTACTCTGTTAGTTGTTGTGGACTAGCCGAGCGCCGCCCGCTTCGCGGGCGGGGGTATTAATTTTGAAGTTAGTGTTAATATTAAGCCGAGCGCCACCGCTGCGCGGCGGGGTAATATATCGCCCCGTTCCGCCGCGCAGCGGTGGCGCTGCACTACATGTACTCGCCATGTTGTGATAATTATTTAAGGAAGGGCGGTAAATATAGATTTGACGGAGATTTAGAGAAAGCAGACCGCCGTCGCGATCTTCCGGCGGAGCGGCACGCTGAAGGCGACCGACACCTTGCCATAGAATATACCGGAGCTCCGTTTGTTACTCGTTGCATGTGCATCCATCCATCCATCGTCTATGAGCGGCTATGACGATACCAACTTACACTGAACCTTCCACGACGCTCGACTTCTTCTCCTCCTCGGCGGCGTCCTCCACCGTGAGCGCCGTCACGCCGGCCTCCACGTCCTCGTCGCTGTCCACGTCACTTTCAGACTCGGACGCGGCGTCGTCATCCACTTCGGCCTCAGCCTCAGCGTCGGCGGCGCCGTCCTCCGCTAATACGGACTTCTCGGACGCGCGCTTGCGGCTCTTGGCGATGGCCACACCGGCCACGCCCACGATGCCCACCACAGCACCGACGATGCTGCCGATGAGGGCGCCGTTCTGGCGGTTGTCGTTGAGCCACTCCTTGGCCTCGGCAGCGAAGGACACACTCTCCTCCTTGGTCTCGGTGGGGGCAGTCGCCGCCTCCTCCTTCTTCTGCTCGGGCTGGGCGGCCGCCTTCTTGTCGTGCGGCTTGACGCCCTTGATGATGTCCAAGTCCACGTTGCAGTTGTTCACGCGCAGGCGGATGGACTTGGCTCCCTCGGGCTCCTCGATGACCTCGTCCACGACCTGGTCGTCCTCGAACTCGAGCTCCTGCTCCGAGTCGTCCAGCTCCAGGTCCACAGAGCCGTCCTCGAACTGGATCTCCGTCTCCAGCTCTCCACTGGCGTCCAGGCTGGCGTCGGCCGAGAAGTCCAGGTCGCCCGAGGAGCTCAGGTCTAGGTCCTGGTCGCCGTCGGCGCCATAGTCGAGGCCCTCGCCGGGGCCCAGGTCCACGTCCAGGTCGCCGTCGCCGCCGCTGTAGCCCAGCTCCAGGCTCTGCGAGCTCGAGATGTTCAGCTCCTCGGAGCCCTCGAGCGACACGTCGGCTGAGTCCGAGCCGTCCAGGTCGCACGAGTCGTACGAGTCGTATGACTCCTAGTCGTCGCTCGTCGGGCGCGCCCTTGGGCTACTGCACCACGTTGAGCGCGTACTTGGTCGTGTGACGGATGCCCGACAGCGCGCCCCGCGGGTGCGGGCGCAGCGCCGACACCCTGCAGGCGGCCAGCGTGGACGCGCACAGCGCCAGCGCCAGGGTCTTCTTCACGGACAGCACCATATCTTCAAATAACCGCTACCCCGCCACATCATGGTAGTATGCATTCTTCTAATGCACTGCTATTTTTGTATCTATTGTGTGGACCACAATACTTGTCACGCACTGCTATTTTTGTAAATTTTGTATAATAGAAGCCAGTCCGGAGGATGGTGTGATGCGGTAGCGTGGGTGCGAAATGGGAGGCCGGGCTCTAACTATGATATGCGGCAGGGCAGGTCGAGGCTGCAAGGTAGAGAACGGACACACAGCAGACCGACAAAACACGTCGTATTCTGTTAGTTGTTGTGGATGATTTAAGCGCTCTCGTATAGTGGTTCGGCGCCGAGTACAGTTTATTCTTAGCGTTTGTACAGACTAATTTAGGCTGCTATCCAAAGCGCTTTGCTGGAGTCGTAATTAGCCGGATAAACAAAAAATACTCACGGCGGGACTCGAACCCGCAATCTCTGCCTTAGGAGGGCAGCGCCGTATCCATTATTGGGCCACGCGAGCGGCTTATATCCATATGTATCGTTGACCAACAGAAACAAACTTTAGGACGAATCGGCCTCTCGCCCTCAAAATCTGCTGGACAACAACCTCGCACTACAAGAATCAGCCTTACTTAGCTTTAGTGGAATCCCTCCATCGCGCATGCCGCCCGGGTCCCTCACGTGCTCTTCAGGCCGCATTGCTCTCGAACTTCGAGTCGAAGGCGGTCGCTGACTCAGGCTTATCGCCCACCAAAATGCCCCCTTGATTGGTCGAAAATCCGCCCAATCCAGCCAATGGCGCGTAGACGCCAAATTGCGGTTGGTGGAGAAGCTCGTTCATTTCCTCCCGCTAGGCGTCCGCCGTGCTCTTCCGTCCCCGGCCGCCGCCGCACGCAGTAGCCCGACAGCAGCCCGACCGCATCCGGCGTCCCCTTCCCATGAGCGACACGTGGCAGCCGCAGCCCGCGCTGCTGAACGAGGTGGTGGCTCTGCTGAAGGCCTACACGGTGCCCAACAACCAGGTGCAGCGCGAGGCCTACCAGCGGCTGCAGCAGTTCCAGGAGAACCTCGAGTTCAACTTGTACCTCGTGCAGCTGCTGTGCAGCCCGCAGGCCGAGCCCGACGTGCGGCAGCTCGCCGGCCTGCTGCTCAAGCGCAACATCAAGGCGCGCGACGCCGGCGCCGTGCTGAGCGCCGCCGAGACGGAGATCCTGGCCGTGATCCGCGCGCAGACGCTGCGCGTGCTGGCCGACCCGCTGCCGCCCATCCGCAACGCCGCCGGCTCCGTCGTGACCACGTTCGTGTCGCAGTGCACGTTCCTGGACGAGTGGCCCGAGCTCATGCCGGCGCTGCTGCTGCTGCTGGAGCAGCAGGACGAGAGCGCCGTGGCCGGAGCCTTCGGCGCGCTCGTCAAGATCTGCGAGGACTCGGCCGCCAAGCTCGAGAACTCGCCCAGCCGTCCGCTCAACGTGCTCGTGCCCAAGCTGCTGCAGTACTTCCACCACCAGAGCGCCGCCTTCCGCCGCGACGCGCTCGAGTGCCTCAACAACGTGCTCGTGTACATGCCCGTGGGGCTCGTGGTGCAGATGGAGAACTTCCTGGCCGGCATCTCGCTGCTCACGCAGGACCCGTCCAACGACGTGCGCCGACTCGTGTGCAAGAGCATCGTCATCCTGCTCGAGGTGGGCGTGCAGTACCTCGTGCCGCACCTGGACAGCATCATCCAGTTCATCCTGCGCGCCAACCAGGACGAGGACGAGAACGTGGCCATCGAGGCCTGCGAGTTCTGGGCCTCGTTCTGCGACCTGCGCGAGTTCGGCGACATCAAGCACATGCTGCTGCCCTACCTGACGCAGATCGTGCCGCTGCTGTTCCAGCGCATGGTCTACAGCGAGGAGGACCTGGCCAACTTCGAGGCCGAGGAGCAGAACCAGGATGAGAACGTGCCCGACCGACCGGAGGACATCAAGCCCATCTTCCACCGCAAGGCTGGCGGCGGCCACGAGGGCGGCGCGCTGGATGACGACGATGACGACGATGACGAGGACTACAATGATGACGATGACGACTCGCTTCTGGAGTGGAACCTCCGTCGTTGCTCGGCTGCCAGCCTCGACAATCTGGCCAACGGTTACGGCAACGACATCCTTCCGACGCTGCTGCCCCTGCTGCAGGAGCGGCTTGCGCAGGAGCAGCCGTGGCCTCTCGTGGAGAGCGGCATCTTGGCACTTGGCGCCATCGCGGACGGCTGCTACAATGGTATCACCCCGCACCTGCCGCAGCTGTACCCGTTCCTGCTGCAGAAGCTGGAGGACCCGGCACCGCTCATCCGCAGCATCACGTGCTGGACACTGAGTCGGTATGCTACGTGGGTGGTGGAGCAGGGCAACCACGAGACGCTCTTCAAGCCGCTTGTGGAGGGCATGCTGAAGCGCATTCTCGACCAGCACAAGAAGGTGCAAGAGGCCGCGTGCTCTGCGTTCTGCACCCTCGAGGAGGAAGCTCGCGAAGAGCTCGTGCCGTACCTGAACCCCATCTTGCAGAACCTCATGTTCGCCTTTGGCAAGTACCAGGCGAAGAACCTTCTTATTTTGTACGACGCCATTGGAACGCTCGCGGACTCGATCGGTGAGCACCTGAACCACCCGGAGCTGATTAAGATTCTGATGCCGCCGCTTATTGCGAAGTGGAATGCTTTGGACGACCGCAGCCGCGAGATCCTGCCCCTCTTCGAGTGTTTGGCGCCTGTGGCCCAGGCACTAGGTAACGGTTTCCAGGAGTTCGCGATGAACGTGTATGTACGCTGCCAGCGTATCGTGGAGAACGAGCTGCTTGCGGATGCCATGTCCGAGCAGAGCCCGAACGAGTTTGATGAGGGTGACCCGGAGCTTGTCGTTTGCGCTCTGGACCTGATCTCGGGAATGATCGAGGGCCTGGAGAGTAACAGCGAGGCGCTGTTGACTGGATCGAATATCCTGAACCTGCTTATGAGCTGTGTGTGCCACGATGTGATGGACGTCCGTCAGAGCGCCATGGGCGTCGTGGGTGACCTGGCCAAACACGCACCGAACCTTCTTCGCCCCGGTCTCGGCGACCTGCTGCCGGTGCTGATCGAGAACATTGATCCTGACTTGCCTACTGTGTGCAACAACGCAAGCTGGTCGGTGGGTGAGATTGCTATTCGCATCGGCGCTGAGATGGAGCCTTATGTTGAGAGCTGCCTGGGTCGCCTGATCAGCATGATCAACCGGCCGAAGCTGCCGCGCAACCTTGTGGAGAACTGCGCGATCACTATTGGGCGACTCGGTTACGTGTGCCCCAACGTGGTGGCTCCGCACCTGCAGGAGTTTGCCAAGCGTTGGTGCCGCGCGCTTGCCCACGTGCGGGCACCGGAAGAGAAAGAGCACTGCTTCCTGGGCCTGTGTTACATGGTGAAGGCGAACCCTAACGGCATCGTCGCCGACTTCATGTTCATGTGCGGTGCCATCGCTTCGCTTGAGGGCCAGCAGATCCAGCACGCGGAGCTGAAGGACATGCTGTACCAGATCGTGCACGGATTCAAGACGAGCCTAGGCGAGAACTGGGCCGCGTACTTCGCGAGCTTCCCGGAGCCTCTGCGGCAGTTCCTCACCACGCGCTTCAACGTGTAGAGAGAGCAAGTGGTGCAGCAGCTGCTGCTGTCGAGTCTCCCCACGATCTGAAGGAGGAGACCGAACGATGATGAAGAAGTAGACGATGAAGACGACCAGAACGGAGGCTACGATGAAGACGTTACCGGGCGGTAGAACAAAAAGAGCGGCTGATGGGGTGACGGCAGTAGGAGTAGCAGTAGGCAGTAGTTAGTAGTTAGTCGTAGGCAGGCAAAGATGAGCGAGTAGGACGTAGAGAATAGTAGATAACCGATCGACCCCCGTAGCAGCAGGTTGTAGGTAGCAAGCAATAGGCTTTCAACTTGGAAGTGCATCACGTGCTAGCCCGCTGGCGCGGAGTCACAATACCATTAGAAGAACTTATCACATGACGCCCAAGACGTGTGATACACAGACCTTTTTGACTTGGTTTGCTCTCAGGCGGCTGAAGCATCGGCCATTTCGACGTCTTCCTGTCCTGAGCTCTTCTTGGATGTCTTGGAGGACCCCTCGCCTGCCTTTGAGCGAGGTGTTTTCCTACTGCTACGACGGGGTGTTGAGCCAAGAGGGTCATCGAACTTGAAGTCGTCGGCGAGGAAGTCGTTCCATATCCGCGGAGTCGTGGAGCGCCGCGGATCGTCGCTCTTACCCGCCGATGCTGTCGGTCCTGCGTCTATATCTTTGTAGTGGCGGGTATAAGGATAAGCCTTGACCACTAACACTGGGCCGCACAGAACGTGAGGCCAAGCTGGTATAGATGCTTAAGAGGACGAAGAACCTTCGGACATTGCCAGAGGACATTAGATAGACACCTAGAGAGCAAGACGAGTTAGTTTACAATCTACTTCATAGCAGGCAAGCAATAGAAGAAGGTTTACCTGGAAGCGCCAGCTTCCCTATCGTGTGTTCAAGACCGGAACCCACTACAAAGATATCTTTAGTTGCAAAGGTTGCGACTGAACACGGAAACAAGAATCATGGCTTCGACTCAAGTGAATGAAGCGCAGAATGCTCGTCACGTCGACGAGCAAATCGGAAACGGGAGTGCGGTGACTTCGACGACTAAGGCGACGACTACACTTCGTGTACCCCAACCGATCTTCACCATCGTCAACGCACCGTTGATTACCGATGTGTCGCGAGAGGCGTTGCTGGAATGGATGAAGCTGCGAAAGGAGTACGTTGCAGTCATTGAAGCGAGGTGCAAGGCGGCTAACGAAGACGTCAAGGCCGTGCTACGCTCAGTACATGACTCGTTCGACTCGAACTTACTGGAGACGATGTGTGAGACGCGCTGGGATGTTGATTTGGAGAATGTGACCGACGAGTTTCTCATGGACAAGATCAAGGAGATTACAGCAAGCTTTAAGAACAGAGAGCTTCCTGACATGGACGATCTGTTCAGTGATGAATTGAAGTTCGACTTGACCATCTCTGATGTGGAGGCTCGTGTCACGGCATACTTTCACCTAGCTAACGAAATAATCAAGCGCAATGGTGTGAGTGACCTTTTCTTGGGCGAGGAAGGTATCAAGCGCAAGTGTAAGGTGCTGGTTAAGTTCCTGCCGGGGCCCCTGAAAAAGAAGACAAAGAATGAGCTCGAGTATCGCAGTGGCGAAGCCAAGCTGGCGGTACGCAAGCTGTACTCGGTTGTGAGTAATCTGGCATTGGAGCTGGAGAAAGAGACTAGAGCCGTGAAGAAAGTGAAGGCCAAGGAAGCCAAGCACAACAAAGCTTTCGTCAAAGAAAGGTCGGTCAAAGCGTTCAACAAGAAAACGGTGCATGCCGTTGGTGTCGCTACCACAGGGGTGAAACGAAGTGCTGGTGGTACCCCCAGGCAAGGAGATCAGCGTAACTTCTCTCGTCCAACCCATCCTAAGAAGTGCTTTCATTGTGAAGGAGAACACGAGTTTATCAAGTGTCCGACAGCGACCGAAGCTGATAAAGCAGCAATTAGAGAAAAATGCCGTGCAGAATACAAAGCCAGACTGCAAGCCGGATACCAGCAACGAAAACAAGATTACTCTGCAGGGTTCGCGAGTGCTTCCCACCTGAAGGAGGAACCGTTTTGCTCGAAGATGTTTTGAGCGTCCCTCTTTGTGCAGATAGTGGAGCAACGAGAACCAGCATGAGTGAGTGTGTGTTTCGTCGGTTGAAAGATGTGTGTCCGGATATTGTATGTGTGGAGTTGGAGACGCCCATTACGTGCGCTACGGTGGGTGGTAATGTGGAAGTAAGTCAAGCAGTAGACGTGCATGTCACGCTAAGGACAGCAGCAGGGCCCGTCTCCCTTAGTTCACCAGTACAATGTCTGATTGTGCCTGGTGATCTAGAGGAATTTCTTTTGGGCAAAGACGTTCTGGTCGCATTGGGGATCGGTGTCGACAGAGAGCTCGAGTTGTTGGCCCTGCAGGGCAAAGAAGAGGAGTGTGATGATTTCGATGAGCCAGAGGTCAGTCCGCGAGTTGAATTAAGTGATGAACTTTCGGAACTGATACAAGCGATGGTGGAAAAAGCCAGAGTGCGTGGTTTCCCTGCGGAATACCTCGGTGAACTACACAGAATCGCTACGCGGTTTGACTTATGGAGAGCACAGTTGGGTCGAGACCCACCCGCACGAGTCCCACCAATGCGAATTCGGCTGAAACCGGAGACGAAACCTTACAAGTGCAAGGCCAGGAAATACCCACCGGAGGTCAGGCATTTCATGGAGGAATTCAACCAAAAGCTAGAGGAGCTTGGGTGGATTTACGAGAATCCGAACAGTAGGTGGGCTTGCCCTGCCTTGCCTGTTCGGAAGTCCGGCTCCGACGGCTACCGCCAGACCGCCGACTACAAGCCGGTCAACATCCAAGTTGATGGTATCGCTGGCGTGATGCCCAACCCACAGGTTGACTTGGAATTGGTTAAAGGCTGTGAATTTTTCGGACTGTTTGACTTTATTAAGGGGTATTGGCAGATCGCGTTAGACGAAGCGTGCCAAGAGATCTTGTCGTACATGACGGATCGCAAGATTTACACGCCGAGACGTGTGCCACAGGGGTGTTGCGATGCCGCACTTTTCTTTCAAGCTACTGTGGAGAAGTGCTTACAGGAGCTGATGCACAAACACCTCCTGGTGTGGATTGATGATCTGATGCTCTACGCTACGGATGTACAGACCTACTTAATTAAGCTGGAAAGACTGTTTGAGCTTCTTGACTTCTTCGGATTCAAGTTGAGTGTCACAAAGTCGAGTCTGTACGAACCACAGGTGAAATGGTGTGGTAAAATAATCTCAGGGAGGGGTGTTAGCCACGACCCGGAGCGCACCAAGGCACTGGCCAGGCTACCTTACCCGAGCAATGCTGGCGAGCTGCAACAGTTTTTATGTGCGGCTAATTGGATGCGCGAGAGTGTGATTGACTTTGCCAGAGTTGCTAAGCCGCTTCAGGAAAAGTTGGACGAGGCACTTGCAACTGCAACACGACGCACAAAACGAGTTGCATCAGGCATTGGACTAGAATTGGGGAGCAGTGGCCGACACGCATTCGATGAACTCAAAACCAAGCTGCAAAACGCAGCGACACTGGCGTTCCCCGATCCAGACGCCGTGATGTGCCTCATCACGGATGCATCTGATGCTGGCTACGGTTTAATCGTGACACAAGTACGAGAGTGGCAACCTAAAAAGTCCGTGGCGGAACAGCAACACGAACTGCTGGTGTGTGTCAGCGGTACCTTCACTGGTTCTAAACGCAATTGGAGCGTGATAGAAAAGGAAGCGTACCCGATTATTTGTGCGTGCGATCAACTAAGTCATTTACTACTTCGCCCACAAGGATTTAGGTTGTTTTGCGATCATCGCAACCTGATCTACGTCTTTGCTCCGGGCAAGGAAGTAAAAAAGCATATTCGAGGCAAGTTGCTCAGGTGGGCTGTAAAGCTCATGGAATATCGCTACCACATCGAACATATTGAAGGAGCAAGTAATGTTTGGGCGGATATGATCTCGCGGTGGGCTGGTAACCACAACGACAATGTTGCTCTAAGAGCTATGGTGCTTCGCAAGCGGGGGCGTCGGGAGGAAGAAAGGACCCAGTGCTCAGTGAGCAAACGCCTCCGAGGGGAGGAAGACAGGACCCCAAGAACTCGACGCAAGCGCCGGAGAGGGGAGGCAGACAGGACGCCGTTAACACGGCGCGAGCACAATGCACCTAGTGACGAGCCAGCAACCGCTACGAGAGTGGCTATACGACCATTTGATGACCCGTCCTTCACGTGGCCGACGCTGGAGGAAATCATCTCAGCCCAGGAGCGATATGTGCACACGGTAGCCAGCGACTTTCTGGTTAAGGGCCAGTCAGGAAAAGGCTGGTACCACAACAAGAGACTATGGATCCCTAGCCAATGCAATGATTTAAGGCAACGGCTAATGGTTATCGCGCATTGCGGTGCGCAAGGCCATCGTGGGCGCGCTGCAATGATGGAGCAACTTCAACGTCAGTTTCATGTGGACCACTTACGATCAAAAGTTGACAAATTCCTGGCTTCCTGCCTATTGTGCATGCATGTCAAAGGTGGGAAGATCGTGCAACGTCCATGGAGTGAATCATTTCGGTGTCATGAGCGAAATGGCGCTTTGCATTGGGACTTTCTCACGGTAGGCGAGTCCTTCGGCGATGACAAGTACCTGCTAGTGTTGAAAGACCATGCGACGCACTACTGTGAGCTAGTGCCTTGTGCCACGCCTACAAGTGCAGTAGCAGTTGCGGCCATTCTAGATTGGCACGGTCGATTTGGTATACCGCCGATCTGGATCAGTGATCAGGGCACCCATTTCAAAAATGAGGTACTATCTGAAGTTTGCAAGCGGCTCAAAAGTGAGCAGAGGTTTACTGTGGCCTACAGTCCGTGGATTAATGGCAGCATTGAGCGAGTCAATCGTGACGTTATCCAGGTTCTCAGAGTGATGTGTCTGGAGTATAAAAAGGACATACGCGATTGGACAATGTTTGTTCCCCTACTCAGAGCAAGTATTAACCACACACCCCTGCCTTCACTGGGCAACAAGGCGCCTGTGGAGCTTTTCTGTGCTCTACCTCTGCCAAGCCCGCTGGACTTTTGCGTCGACTTGGAGCAGAAAGAAATACTTGAACTGACGGATCCACCGGAACTGATAGCGCAAAAGCTCTCATCTCTGCGAGATAGCGTCTACGCTATGCACCGCGCAGCTGATGCAGAACGCGATCGGCAGACCCAGCGCAACAAAAAAAGGGCAACGTGGCGCAAGGAAAGCGAATTTCAGTGTGGGGGACTATGTGCTCAGATCGAGAGTTGATCAGAAGCACCAGGACAAATTGCTAGTCACATGGATTGGCCCCTACCAAGTCGTGAGTGCAGACACACACTCTTTTGTGGTCAAGCACCTGGTTACGGGAGCCGAAATGGACGTGCATGCATCTAGGCTCAAGTACTATGCCGATAAGTATTTCGAGGTGACAGAGGAAGTGCGAGAGCACATAGCGTCCCAAGGAATTGTCCTGGCTGTATCCGAGCTGAAGGAGCACCGCTGGTGTCCGAGAAAAAAGGACTACGAGATCCTAGTGGCTTGGAAGGGTTTAGAGCCAATCGAGGACTCTTGGGAAACATTCCGATCCTTACTTAAGGATATTCCAGTCTTGCTGCGCGCGTATGTAGCCCGTGTTGCAGATACAGGGCTGTCAAAGCACATGGAACGGGCATCAAGATTTGCACCAAGTTGAAGTTGTCTGAATGATTATCCGGAGTGATCATCACGGCAACTTTTACATTCGTGCAACATTCGCGCAACCTGGTCATAATACAGAGTGGCCAGTGGCGGGTATAAGGATAAGCCTTGACCACTAACACTGGGCCGCACAGAACGTGAGGCCAAGCTGGTATAGATGCTTAAGAGGACGAAGAACCTTCGGACATTGCCAGAGGACATTAGATAGACACCTAGAGAGCAAGACGAGTTAGTTTACAATCTACTTCATAGCAGGCAAGCAATAGAAGAAGGTTTACCTGGAAGCGCCAGCTTCCCTATCGTGTGTTCAAGACCGGAACCCACTACAATCTTCCATCTTGGCATCCCCCGAGCCGTCCAAACTCGACGAAAACTTTTTGTCTTGCTGGCCGCGAGCTGCCGACTTCTTGGTGCCAGGACTGAAAAAGCCAGGAGATCCCGACGGCAGCAGCGTTGGTGAGAACAAAGGGGATGGCAAGTTCGTTAGTCCTGGAAACGACATCGGCAGCGGCGACTTCTCCTCGCTTTCAGCTTCGTTCGCCAGCAAGTCGAGGAATGTCGGACTGAGCATAGCGATCCCGCTTGCAGAACCCCTCCTGCTTCGAGTGCTACTACCTGATGGGAAGACCCCCACCGCTCCATCTAATCCATGCAAATAAATACACAAGGTCTATGATGAGATGAGATGCTAGCACACACACACGTTTGTCCCCAAAGCTCACCTTTTCCTACGCTTCTAGGCGGCACCTCAATAGGTGGCGGTGGAACTGCACGCCGACTCAACGTGGAGGTTGGACCCTGGGGCCGATCCGCAGCAGGGCCACTAGGAACGCTGCTCAAAGCTGAGCTTCCAGGGACAGGCACCACCTCCCCAGACTCAATAGAGGCAATTTCTCCCACCATGTCATCGTATCGGTTGCGCACGTCCTTGGCAGTCTTCCCGGGCAGGGCCGCCGCAATTTTCGCCCAGGAGTACGGCTTGGTGCCTGCCCAATCTGCCAGCACTGTTTCAAATGCTTTGTCTTCTTGGAATGTCCAGGGCTTCGACCGTCGTCCGCTCCGCCGCGGAGCAGCGGCCCCCGGTTGATATTGTAGTGGGAGTGGCTGTAGTGGCTGGCTGTGGAATTGCACTGGGGCTTGGACACTCATTGACTGCGCGCACTCCAGTGCCGCAGCGCTCAAAGCGCTGCTGCCGCCGGGCGGTGGCTGGGGGACGGGTCTCTTTCCTTTGCCTCCTCTTGGTTTCTGGAGCTCAACGCCCCTGGGCACCTGGTAGTTCTGTCTGTTGGGGTCGTTCTGACTGCCTGCGCTGGACAAGAAGCGGCTTGCAGCCGCCGCCTCGGGAGATGGCGGCAACTGCTGAACCAGTCGTTGGAGATACTGCCGCCCGTGCAAACGCACTTCCTCGATGGTGCGCGAGCCCACGAAGGCCGTGATGAGCTTCCATTCGTCACCTGTCCGCCTCGAGCCGTAAAGCTCCAGCGCCTGCATGAACCTGCCGTGCTCGTCTCGCCGCCACTCCGACGCGACTGTCGGAGCTGCAGCCGATGCAGCCTGTTGCTGCATGGAAGTTGGAGGCCGCCCAGGATTCATGCCTGGAGATTGGTGCCTGCTTGAGTGACAGGCTGCCGGCGGGTGACTACCAGCGGAAGCGGACTCTTCAACCAACCGGCCGCGCACAAGATACCGTATCCCGGCTTTGTCGGCGCGACGGACGGTAGAGCCGCTATTCTGAGCCGCGCGAAGGGGTATGGCAAGCTCTGCTTTGCGATGGAGACAGCCTCCACGCTTTCGCGCTCACACTCGACGCAGCGTCCAGAGCGAGCGAGAGCTGTCGACAACTACTTAACACCTTAGACGTGCAGTACATGGCGGCGCCTGCCTTTCTCCAAGTTGAACTGAATGCTGCACTGCATTACGCCGTCGTGCAACGCAGGACATGGCTACATCCATGTTTGGATCGCGTCGTTTCGCGGTCAATCGTGTATTACACACTACAATGTATTGTGCCTTTCACCAATTCTGCCGTGATAATTTTGGCATAATTCTAATCCCATCTCGACCTTAATTATGCCTTGGGTTAGCTAATTCCATCGTTAATTCAAGGTTATCCCATCGTGGCCGAATTAAGGTGGCGATGGTGAACATGAATTGAGGCGGAATAAGCTAATCCAGCCCGAGTTAGAGGGAAACTGGACGATTGGCGGTTTGCTGCCCGCCATTCTGTGTTTATCCCGCCGTATCTCCATCGATTAGCTTGCAAAAGCCGATCGCAGGTGTTAGGGGAAGTGCTCACAATCATAGGCAGAATTAGCATTAAATTAAGGTAGGTCGCCTTTTTATGGATCTAATTCCGCATGAATTAACAGCCCACCCGCCAAAATCGGTGAAAGGCACAATACATATGTACGGTTAGTACAGTAGGTATCTAGGCGGATGATGCACCTCCGAGCCGCTCGAGCAGCTCCTGCGCCGTGTCCTTGAGCACCAGCACACAGGGGATCTGAGCTTCTCGCCAAAGTGCGTGTCGCTCCTGCGCTGCAAAACCTTCACCGCGCCTCTTGTCGGCGCCAGGCACGCAGCTCTGGTCGAAGCCGCCGCCGCACACGCCGTCGGCGTCGGCGATGATGAGCCCCAGAGCACCGGCACGCTGCGCGAAGTGCAACTTGAACACAAAGGGGACGCCGCCTCGCACTGCCAGAAGCACTCGGTCGCGGACGGCGTGAGCGTTGCGCAGTGGCTGCGAGGCGTCCGGTGGGTCTGCCAGCACCAACTCCGCCGACACGTCGAAGAGCCGAGGGCTGTGGTGGCTGCTCCACGCCTCGAACGAGCGCTCGACCTCAGCGACCCCTTCACTTGCGTTGCTCGAGAGCAATTGAACTTGCTCCTTCACGTCGGAGAGAACCACGCGCGGCAGAGTCGCGTCTTGCGTTTGGGCACCAGACGCGCGAAGGATGCGATGCGGGTCCTGGGCGATCAGCGCGCTCAAGTCGCTTTGAGAGAGGATGTCGACTCCGCTGACGACGGTGTAGCCAGGGTCTCCTACGCCTTTCAGTGTCGGGACGGCCAAGGGTTGACTTCTGTCGCCGCTTTCCAGCGAACTGAGGCGGCGACGCGGTGCGATCTCGACACGGCTACTGCGGTGGCTCCAGAAACCGGCCCCCAACACGTTCATCGCTGCAACACGAAACGTGTAAGCAGCCCCAGGAAACAAACCGCATACCTTGGTAGAAAGCCACAGTGCACCAGAGCTCAACCTCTCTGCGGTGACCTGGCCATTGCTGATGCTCGAATTCACTGCGATGATCTTTTCATGCTCACGAACAAGCGCTCCATTGTCTGCCCCTCTGCCCGTGCTGAGATCATCCTGCTCACCCTTTTCCGGCAGCTTCTCCATCGACACGAGGTATAGCTCGATCTCTTTGCCACCGTCATCCTCGGTGTCAAGCCATCGTAGCGTCAAGCACGTCTCCTCCACGTCGCCCGCCTCCGGAACACCACGAATCGGAGAAGGAGGAGCGCACGGGCTAGTGACCACGCGACGTGAAGCCCCACTCACAGCTCCTTGGGCTTCTCCAACAACCAGGCGCACTGAAAAGGAGTACGCCATCTCGGCTTGCAGGCCCGTGATCACAGCTTCGAGGTCACGCCCGTCAAAATCGTCGCCGAAAAGAGTCGACGGCATCCTGCTGCGCGTGATCTGGTCATAGGTCACAGTCACAGTGTTCTCTAGTTCTCCTGGCACTGCTGGGCCCTCCGTCACACTGCCATCTGCCTCACGCTTCCAGCTTATCTCGTAGCCGTAGCTTGTAAGATCGTGCTTCAGCGGCTGGTACAGCTCCTGCCAACGCAGTGTTGCTGTCGTGCGAGTTGTGTTAACGACGATAGGCGGCCACGCGACGGGTAAAGTGAGAGACGCGATGTATCGCTCCCACCGCTTGTCATCCTGCCACTGCTTGAGCCGCTCACGACGCGATAGTTGCTCCTCTTCGCCTTCCTGGTCATCGCCGTTAGCACCTCCACTTTTGTGCCGTCGGTTCTTCCTGGCAAGATACGCGGGATCGCGAGGCCACTTCACGAAAGTGCTCCAACTAGTGTCGCTATTTGTCGGACGGCGCGAGAAGGTGGAGTCAAAGTCTGGAGTCTCCAGCGCGTGCAGTAAACCATACACAGCCTCGTCCTTATTGTCACTTGTCATGAGCAGCGCATCGAGACCAGCAGCTTGTTTGACACCCTTCACGTTGGCAGCATCGCAATAGCAAAAGCGCAGCACTTTCACCGCTTGAGAAGACGTCGATGTGCGCATGGTCGAGACGACGCCGCCTGGGACAAAGATCATACTGCGTCCAGGCTCCAACTCAATTGCGCTGTACAGCTCCGGCGCTCGCTGGAACAAACCAGCATCTAGCACCGTAGCTTCTGTGCTGGCCGCGACGTTCGCGTCAGCACCGAGAGCAACCTCCCAGAGCTGGCCACGCATTAACGACGGCGGGGCGATCGGCTCGAATTTGCGGTCAAATAGCGACACGCGCACACCACCGACAGTGTCGTCTCCAAGAGGGATCGCCAGCATGTGCAGTCCGTACGGACACGCTACAATGTCCTTCGCGCTCTCAGGCGCGTCGAGTTCAGACGGGAGCTCTATAATGGCAGGCAGGAAAGCCTCCTCGCGCGACGCATTGGTGCGCTGGACGTAGTCGTGAGTCATGTAAATCGGCACGCGGAAAGTTGTCTCCAGCAGCGCCGCACACGCTTCATCCTCCACCCGCAACGACCTGGCACGTCCTTGCTGCGTTTCACTACTGAAACAGGCGCTGAGAAACTTCTCCATTGCCTTCGGACTGGCAGCAGCTTCGTCCGCTTCGCTGCTGCGAGTCTCGTCGAGCCCCAGCAGCTGCGCCACAGGATCCTCCTCGCCATCGTTCAGCTGGAGCACCACCGGTCGCGTCTTCTCCGCGTACAGCTCGAAGAACTCCTGGAAGTTGACGTCGCCTACCGCTCTTGTCTCCAGTTGCTGAGCCTCGGGCTCCTCCGTCTGTGTCGCTAACTCTTGCCAGACGCCTCGGAAGTGCTGGCGCTGGTGCCGCACGTAGCGCAGACGATTGCAGTAGGCCGCGTCGTCTGCGCCCAGCGGGGGCAAGGCGCCTCCGCTCGAGTCGTTGCCGCTCTCGTACATGAACGAGGTCACGCCCAGCTCTCGGCACTGGACGAAAGCGCCCTGCAGTCGCGCTTCCAGTTGCGCCGCCGCGTCGCCCGCCAGCGGCGTCAGCAGCAAGTCCCTGAGCGGCGCCTCCAGCAGCGGGTCGCGCTGAAGTGTTGCAGTGGTGGGCGGCTGATCGGCGCCATCGGCCAAGCCCCGCACGGGCCGCGCGGCCAGCAGCACCAGCAGCACGAGGAGCTGCATTCGAGTCGGAGGATGATCTGCGACCATCGAAGATACGCTCGATCAGGTTTGGCGGGGCCGTGCCTCTTCGTTGCGCGTTGTGTGGCAGCAGCCCCGTTTCGCAGACGCAACAGAGAAGTCGGTACCAGGATTCTGGTACAGCGAGTAAGAGTGTGCGAAGGTCTCTGCGATGGTCTTGACACCAAAACAGTTTGGCAAAGTGTTTGGAGCTTGCTCACATCCTGCGTTCACTTGAGTATTATACATATAGCTAGCGCCTATATTTTGGATGGACGAGTTGAAGTCGAGCCACACCATGTGCTGTATACAGTACTAAGTACTTGTGGCGCCGACAGTTTGGTGTTAGGTTTCATGCCTGTCCCCATGCGGGCATGTAGCATGTAACGTTACGCAGTCGCTCTTTCTAACAGCGCAGTCCATCGGAGCCAGCTGGCGCTGGAGCCATAGGGCGTTTCTGCAGCACTCCAGCCGATATCAGCATTTAACGCGAGCCACAGTTTCCAGGAACACGAAGGACTGTCGCCGCAACTTCTACCGTTTCGCGGCTCGCTCTCGCGGTGTGAGGATGAGATCGGCCAAGCTGTGGCGCCAAGCTGCGGGGCTGCGCGCCGCGGCCCAAGATCGGGACCCCGTGGCAGTCTCTCGCACTACAAATACAGAGAAGCGCCGACCGGCAGCCGGCGTTCCCGCCACCATCTCGCTTGTGACACCGCTTCCGCCGGTCACGCCGCACGGTGGCTTCAGCACCACTGCTCTCCGCGCCGACGCATTTTTGAGCGCCGAGCCGAGATGTTGATGGGGCGCGTGCTCGCGCCTTCGAATGGACGCCGAGACCACCGTCTGCCAGTCAGTCGTGCTCTTGTCGGCGAAATGTCTCGGCCAACGCACAGCGATAACCCACGCTAAGGCGCGTTCTTAAGTTCCCGGGAGCGCTCCCGGGAGCAAAATAGACAGCTTTCATTGGCTTATAGGGTGCGAACAAGGATTTGCTTGAGACGCAAAATTTCCCGCTCCCAATTTTTTTTGCGTCGCTGGGAGCTGGGAGATCACAGATAGCTTCTTCATTTTTTCATGAACTCACGCCTAGTGAGCTTGTTATGAATCTTTCACTTGTTATGAATCTTTCACTTGTTATGAATCTTTCACACAACAGCTATCTGGATATGCATTCTTTTCATCCTAAACCACTGTAGTTCTGTAGCACCAGAGCTTAAAAAAATGCATACTGAAGCGAAGTAGATTGACAGAGGTGTATAGTTTTTTCCTCCCGGGAGATCGGGAGCGGGAACTTAAGAACGCGCCTAAGTCTCTGCACCTTTGTTACATGCCATTGGCATTACTGTATGCCACGGGTCGGGCCTTGCTGAGGTTCCAGCGAGATTTGGGACGGAGCGCAGTGTGGAAAATCTAGCCGCGTGTTCAACCAAATCAGATTCACCGCCGCCGAGTCGGCACCACCTTCAGAAGAGCCCCGCGCTGCTCATGCTCAATGCATTGCTCATGCAAAAACTGCAAGTTCTTATCGAAGACACCTGCGGCTCGGCAGCTTCGCAAGCCCTGCCCTGTCAATGGTCAACATGGATATTCCCTCAGCTGGAACGAACTTCAGCAACCCGAAGCGCGAAACACTGCGGATTTAGGTTCGCGGTTACGAATGCCTTTTCGACCGAACCTGAATTCACGGTTTTTCGTCTTCCATTGAAAAACCTCGCGAACCAGCGAAGCAATTTGGCCAGTTCAGTTTTTTTAGGTTCATTCCGAAGCCCAGCTACTTTGCAAGGTTCACGGCAGTTTCATTCAAAGGTCGTTTTCTCAACCTGCTATTGGAGAATAATGGTGCGTACTCTCGCGGCTTTCCTTCGCTTGGAGCCGCACTTGTGCAGGTTCTTCGTGGTTTTATGGTTTTATGTAGACGTCATCAAGTTCAACTTTGTGCTCCATGGCTTTTGGTGACAGGACGAAAAACCAAGCTGCCATGGACGCTGCATCAAATGGCGCTGGAGCGAAACATCTTGGAGACAGTTCAGCAATGCATGCTCGGTCGCGTGCCCATCGGCTCGACGGGCTTCGTGGTGAATGCCATGAGCACGCTGATCACGCTGGCCCAGGACTTTGTGGACGCGTCCGACGCGCCCACGAAGTCGGCGAAGTCTGAGAAGTGGTCCTTGAACACAATGACCAGCACCACCAGAACGACGACAATGGCGACCCGTAGCACGACGTACTTGACGGTGTTGAGTAAGCCGCGGGTTACTCGGTCATCTCCTAGACGCCGCCCTTGTGCTCGTTCTCGGCGTCGTCCACCGACATCTTGGAGCTGCGGCGCGGCTCGCGTTTGGCGTGGCAGTCTCCACGTAGCTCACGGAGTTCTCGAGGTCGCGCGGTTTTCTCTTGTGCATGCCGCTTAGCGATGTAGAAGGCCGGGTTCACGATGACCGCGAACGCGACGGTGATGTGCAGCTGCACGAAGAGGTAGACCACCCCACTTGAGCGCGAAGCCCAGCGTCGTGAGTTCTGTCCGGTAGATGGTGAGCAGCAAGTTGCCCATGATATGGCAGCCCACGGCTGAGTACGCCGTGCTGGTGGTCAGCATTAGGAAGATGCGTGCGATGAGGCCCACAGACACGCCCACAACGCGGGGCATGCGGCTCAGGTCGCTGTGCTGGCACTGCAGGTCTGGGATGACGATCCCTGCTCCGTCGGCGAGCAACAAGTTGCCAAAGACGCCGGTCACCTGCGAGAACTTGAGCTCCGGGAACTGCACGCTCGGGTGGCTTGCATGACGACTGCGACGCCGATGACGTTGGCCAGGATGGTGCCCAAGCAGCCGGCGAAGGCTGCACCTGATTCCATCTTACGGGTGGGGACGAGACACACGGGGCGGGGCAGCACCACCAACGCCATCTAGATGCTCTACGTGGTCTGGCTGAAGGCGCTGGGGAAGTGGCCGTCAAGGAGCGAGCCTCCGAGCACGAAGAAGACGCACGGGATCAAGTAGACGTTGGCGAAGGCCAATGGCCACCACGGCGATGGCCGGCCCGGCCCGAGCAAAGTTGCCCGGCATCCCGAGCGTGTCAATGCTGTAGATGCAGCAGAAGAATTTGAAGGACGTCTTGACGTCCTCGTACGTGAAGGAGGGCTTCTTGACACAAGCCACTCTGTTTGCCAACGCGAACGCAAAAGCTGCTTTGATAGGATTCAAATCGTGTCGTGCTTAATGTGCGGACACGTCGAGCGCTCCCGTTTTCGTGTCAACAAACAGATCCTCGTGAGCAACGGCGGTCTGTTGGGCAAGCTCGTCAAGGTGCCCGTGCAGCATTTGCATCATGACGGGCAACATCAGCTACTTCGAGCAGAACTACCGGCTCAGCAGAAAAGTGGCGCGGGCGACGAGATGTCCTTCCGGCCCATTCGCTTGCGCGTGTTAGTAAGCGCGCTCATTTTGGCATTTAGTCATTTATTTGAACCATGGTTTTTGTAAAAACATATATAACATCACGCGAAAGTGAACCATGAAAGAGGCGATCTCTCTGCTAGAGCCGCACTGATCAACTGGTGTTTTGGCCAATGGCGAAACGGAGAAAGGAACAAGTTCGTTTGTTTCAAATGTGTTCGCGACCCGCAGCACAGTCCCAACCGAGCCAATAAAACCTCGCGAACCAAGTTCTCTGGGTTTTATCGGTTCGCGGAAAATCGGGGGAACCAAGGCTCGGTCAATCTTCGTTCCAGCTGAGGATATTCCTGTCCCACTCTTTTTGTATACTGAAATCAAGTCACATTCGCGGCACCGACCCGGCGGGCTTCAGCGCCCTCAAAAACTTCTTCATTTTTGAATTCGATCGATCGCACACAAGTCGATGGGTCTGCGCCTCGTGTGTGCGGGCGGCGCGGCGCTGGCGGCGCTGCTGCTGCTGCTGACGGCCGCCATCCTGCGCCTCGTGGTGCTGCTCGTGCAGCTCGTGACGCCGCGCTACACGCTGGCGGCCTGCGCGTCGGCGCTGGCCTTGTGGCTCGTGGAGTCGAGACGTCAGCGCTGCGCCAAGGGCTTCTACTCGTGCTCGTGCCTGCCCCAGGCGCAGCCGGCACAGCAGCAACAGGAGACGCCGCTAGTCCCACAATTAGCACAACAAAAACACGAACAGAGTCAGGAAAAAGACGCAGAGGAAGAGGAGACAGCCGCGACCGCAGCGGTGGCTCCTGTGACGCCCGAGTCGCTGCCGAAGCAGCTCAAGCAAACGACAGCCGCGCCCCCCTCCGAGACCGAATCGGAGGACGACGACAGCGAGGCCGGAGCGGCCCCCAGCGCCAGCTCCCCCACCTCTAGACACAACAAGAGCCTGGCAGACGTGAGGACGCGCAGCCACACAACAGACGGAGAGCTCCAGAGACGACAGGCCACTCGCCCAAGGTCCTCGTCGGCAGTTGGAGAGAGCAGATCCACTCGATCGCCAGCCAAGGCCCCAGTCTCACACAGCAGTCACGCGGACGTGCTGGAGAGGAAGCGCAGAGTGTCCAGACGCCGAGCCGATACGGGCATGAACGGTGTCGCCAAGCACCAGGAGCGATCGCGCCGCGCGACGTACACATCCAAGCAGGATGTGTACGCCAGACGGAGCAGCTCCGAGAGGCTGGAGGACGCCATGCGCTCAGACGGTTACTGGATCGGAGACTTCCGCGTGCAGCGGCGCCTGGTGCCGCGACGCAGCCACGCGACTTCCAGCCCCAAGGCGATCTGAGCGGCGGAGAGAGAAGAGAGGAGACTTTAAGTTATTGCGCGTTTACTCTACAAGAAGATTGTTCTGCTACTCTATCGGTACTAGTAATTAACATGCAGCAAGTTATCGTTTGGGCGTGGGTTTCTTCTGGTCGCTTTGACGCAGCGTCTGCACGTACTGCCATTGGGCCTCTGGGTCTGTCATGCCCAGGCGCTTTGCTTCCTGATACAGAGACAGAATAGAAGATGACGCTGCTGCAGACAGCGGCGGCGACCTCCTGCCACTGCTGGGCTCGCTACTGCGAGCCTCGGCCTCCATGGCCTCCATGAATGCTTGCTGCCGGCGGCACCGACTTCTTCGCTGCGGGCATCGAAGAACAGGCGTGGGATGATGACGATCCCTGCTGACGGTCACCTTCACGTTGAGTTTGCTGCTCGCCGTTCTCCTTCTCGGACTGAGGCGACACGCTGGCCGCAGATTCCTCCGTCGAGCTGAGCGGCAGAGTGTCCTCGCTACTGGCGCCTTTCTCTTCGTCGTCCTTCCCTTCTCCCTCGTTCTCGACCTTCGCCGCTTGCATTTGCTCAGGGGATGGGAACGCGATGGGCGAGAGTCCGAAGGACAGTCGCAGCTTTGAGCTCTGCTGCGGCGAGGGGGTCATCGCATCGAAATGCAACGTGGCCGGCGTGACGCAATGCGACTGTCTGCTGCCGACCAGCGCAATGGGCGACGCCGACCACATTGGCGGCCTCGTGCTAGGCGAACGGGATTTCCAGTCGCTGTTTGGCGTCACGATGCTGCTCAGCCGATTCCTCTTGGCTGGGCGTGGCGGAGTCGATCGTGACGGGAGACTCGATCGTTGACGCGGCAAGCGCTTGGGCGTCGGGGGGGGCAGAGCCGCCTGCAGCTTGTCCATCTTGCGCTGCCGCTCCCGCAGCCTCGCTTCACATCGAGCGATGGTCTCTCTGCAGCGTCGGTGCAGCTCCAGCGGTGGCGATGGAGTCGGAGTCGTCGTCGTCATCGTCGCGCGGCTCCTGCTCCTGCTCGCAGCCGCGGCTGTCGACGGCCGAGTTGCAGGCAGCGGCGTGCGCAGCACCTCGTACTGCTCCTCGTCCTCGAAGAACCCGCTGGCCCCGTGCGGCGTCCCCGACACATTGGCGTCTTTCTGCTGCGGCAGCGGTGAGAACATCACCGGCTTGAGCTCTGCGAGCGTGTCGATGCTCCAGTCTAGTACCGAGCCAGCGCCCTGCAGCTCCGACTTGTCCCCCTCCCCCTCCACCGTGGCCGTCGTCGGCTGGTCATCGGCCAGCGCTGCCTCAAAGGGAGGGAAGGGGTCCCTGTCGCTCGTCGGCGCGTCGAACGGGTTGGAGACCTCGTCCCCCCTAGGTGCCTCCGCCATGCTCGAGCTTTGTTTGCTTGCCGAACGAGTGCTTGGCGACTGTCGTCAGCTCGGGCGCCGTCGACGGAGATGATAATGCAGTCAATACCGAATGCTATGCGTTTCAAAACCAACCTGACGCGCATGTGCGAGTGGCATTGCGCAGCGTCGCAGGTTGTTGCTCATCAACACGGATCCCAAGGTGGCGTATGCAGGGTTTACCAGTAACTTGATTTTTGCCTAAATTACTACAGTACTATCTGGTAGCTGGAACTAAATTACTGCTAGAGTAGTAGTAGTAATATCGGCGAGCTGGATGGGGACAGTAGTAGTACTATAGTAACTTCCAGTCGAGAAGACGCGCTCTTGGAACGCATTAGATGGACTCCTTCCTAGCCAAACGCGTGCTAGTGCCGCAATGGATGGGAACCCCTTGCTGCCGGAATCGCGAAACCAGTGAAGGATGTTAGCGTACTTGATAAATGTTTCGACCCTTCAGAAGACAACGCCATCACGACGTACCAGTAGCAGTGGAGTGAGGTCCGAGGAATTGCTAGCAATTGGCATAGGACAAGAGTTAGAATTAGGAGTCGTTAGAATAATAAGTGACACCAATTTATCTCATTGTGAAAAAAACGAGTCCTCCGCCGTCGTACTCTGCACCGTCAGTTGTTGCTTTGCCATGTGCACCCAAGGGTTCGTGAGCTCGGTACATGGACAATTGTGGCTTCATGAACGTGACGACGCGAAGGTTCGGGAACTTTTTTGAGCTTCTTGTTGGGCTGGAAAATTGCAGAATGAAGGCTCACTACACTTGATCAAAAGCGGGTGTGTTAAGGTGGTCATGTATGACTAATTCCACTTGCGAACGTCGTATCGATCGGCTATCTACAGCCAAGCAACAGGCTTCGCGCATCCACGGAAGCTTGCGAGTGTGCTGCGTTGGTCAAAAGACACAAGTTCCTGGATTTCTTCAGTTGCTCAAGCAGTAATTAGCAATAGTTTGGTAGTACTATTTACCCTCGATCTGAGTTACTGCTTCGATAGTAGTAGTATTTATCACCCCGTCCCAAATTACTGCCAGTAGTAGTAGTTTGAGCAGTAATTACCAGTAAATAGTAACGAAACAGTAGTTTCGGACAAACTACTGGTAAACCCTGGGCGTATGTCTCATGGACCCGAACACACCACGAGATGTGCGCCACCTCAGTTGGAGGTCGATTGGTGACTTCTGATTGGCTGAATATCGCGCGATTCGATTCAGGCCATCCTCACAAATTCGAATGAAACTCACAATAATTGAGTCAACCAATCATTTTTCGCACAAAATGAGACTGCGTCAAAAAACAAAATGATGCAGTACTGGACCGATTCCCGTGGGCTATTTTCGTACAGATTTCGTGTCTAAAAAATCGTGTACAGATCTCGTACAGCCCGCAGGCCGCTTGCTGTCTAAATGTACAGATTCGGTACAGATCCGAGGAGCCACTTTCAAGTTGAAGTGACCTCACCCACGCACGTCAATAGCACTCCCTGGCAAGCCCCACCACTCAGCAGCGATCATGGTGCCTGCAAGCAAGCGCTGCGGGTCCACAGGGCCGCAAGGCTATAGCGATTCGAATACTATGGCGCTGCTAACTATCATCAATGAACCACGTGGCTCGAACGGGCCCGCCATTTGTTCACTGAGCGTTTTGCGGCAGTCGAGGGTCGTGACATTATCACGGCCTTCGACTGCGTAACTATTATACGTTCTAATGCCGGCGTCACCGAGTGGGAAGACTCGCTACCCCGTCACCCGTGTTCTAGCGGTTGAAATTAGCCAAATAATTTTGCAAAAGGTCCACAACGTGCTTTGGAGGACGAGGCCGGCTTAAACGCAGGGTCATTTCCTGGCAGGAGACAGAAGCAGTCTGGCGAGGGCGTATTTGCAGGGAGCTCGAGTTCCGTGGCAAATCCACCCTCATCAGACTGCTTCTGTCTCGCTGACACCGCTTGCGGGTGGCCTCGCTCCTCGCCGGCATTGCGGTGGCAGCGCTCGTAGCCGCGTCGATGAACTCGTCTTCGTCGTGCGCACTATGCTTTTGTGGTGTAGCGGGATCAGCAAAATCGCTAATCCATGCGAGATCGCTAATCCAACTAACCAACTGCGACCGAACACCGACTAACGGAGGGGGTACTCCGATCTGTCGTGACGTGTGCTGAATTGGGTCACCTTGTGTACCCGTCGGTAGGGCTGGATCTTGCTCTTCTGGTGTCTTCGGAAGTGTCAACGCCGTGAAGTCGAGACAGTCTTGGCGAGACGCGGGGATGGGGTGGAGCGGTGTGGAAATCTTCACGCAGCTCGCGGTTGTACTTCCAGATCAAGTAGTCTTGCACTTGAATCTGGCTGCCTGGATCTGGATCCGGCCGTGGGGTTGCCTTTACGGGGTCTTGTCCTTTTGCGTTCCTTTCATTACGATGCTTGCCGCTTCCTATAGCGGTATCTGTGGTAGTTGAGCGTCGAAGACCCGACCGGCCAAGCTGTGAACTCCGGTGGATCTGAGATCCGCACTTGAGGGTAGATCACTAGGAAGGTCTAAATCTGGCCAATATATTATCCAGACTTTACCGACACTAGATGCCTTACCGCTGTGTCTTCTACTCCTCGCAGGGCCAATGTAGTTCCAGTTTTCAGGCAAGGGAGAAGGCGTTTGCGATGTCCAAGGCAAAGTCGATACTGATTTATGCTTAAGTCTGATCCCATCCTATCTACCTATCCTTCTATCCAGCTATCCTCCCATCGATACCTACTGGTTCTGTATCCCCCCTTTACCTCCTTTATGGCGTCATCCAAGCCTCTGGCACGTCGTCATCGCCGGATCCGCAATACTGGATCTGGGCCCCGGTATCAGATCTGATCCCGATCTGAGCTCCAGATCCAAATTCCCCCGGTCCTCCCAGGCTTCTCGATCTGGGCTCCGACCGCTTGACCTTCGTCTATTCTGGTCTTGTGACGCCTGTAGGCCGTCTCTCTGGGGTGCGCTGTCCTTTCCTTCGCGTAGATCCCGGTAGGTCAGTGTCTCGGATTAGTGACTGACCGGGTCCCAATCTCTCACTTGCCAGTCAACTTCGATCTTCAAATTCTTCGATCTTGCTTCTCCACACTTGCCAGTGTCAACGGCCCCAGTGGGCAGTGCAGGAGTGAGAGAGCAATATTCACCATTCTAGCCATACCATCTACACATCTAGAAATCTGTCGGAGGGGGGGGTACTGTAATGGGGCCAGGATTGGCCAGTGACCTTTTCAAGGAAAATTGATGTTCTCTAGTGTGGACCACACCGGCCGGTGTGGCCCACAAGGACTGAGTGTCACACACCACGATGGGTACTGAGTACCAGGGATCCTTATATAGAGTAATCACGGTAGACCTCCCCAAAGTACTATGCTAAGTTAGTTCGGTCGTACTTAAGGACCACGATGCACGAGAGCCAACCGCTGAGGAAGATCGCAATTTAGACAGGGATTCAGTATGCAAATAGAAAGCAGTAGATAGAACTTTATGGGTGTTATTAATACAAGACAGTTTAACTCTAACCTTCAAAGTGTACAAGTCTCTTTAATACTCGGTATTAAAAGGAGACCGATAAGGCAGGGCTTTTTGTACTAGGAACAACAGAGACGCCAGGCGTCTGTTGTGGTTAGCGTGTTACGCTTCCTCTAAGCTACGGTGCGTGTGACTCCCGTCACACCTCGTAGCACTTGTAGTCAATCCCGCGACCGACGCGGATCTCTACAATCAGGGTCTCTTTGAGTATGGAAGACTCAGGGAGTCGGCTGCCGGCGCGGCAGGACTTTCCTCACCTCTCCGATGCCCACTGGGCTACGCTGGAGAAGATGGTCAGCCTCCTGGGCGAGGCAGCCTTCGCTGGATTCCCCAATCTTCCTGCTGAGCAGCAAAGGGCGCGCGTGGAACGCTTCGACAAGTACGAGTCGTCGCGGATTGCTCGCGTGAGCGCTGCTGCGCAGGAAGCCGCTCGTGCGACGATGCGAGCTGAGGCACAGAGTGCGGCACAAGCGTCCGCCACGAATGCGGCCTCGTTCGCTGCGCGTCCAGCCACGACGAAGCCCGTCAAGATGTCGGTTCCGACGTTCGACGGCAAAGACTCAGACAGCCTTGTCTTCTGGGTTCGCGAGATCGAAATCGCGCTAAGCGCTGGTCAGATCTACGACGCGCGGGCTCAAGTGGCGTTCGCGCTATCCAACCTTGGAGGGCGCGCACGCGCATGGGCTATGGCCCGTGAAACGGCAACGTCGGGGTACTTCACCTCGTGGTCGTTCACGGAACAGGAGCTACGCTCCACCTTCCTCCTGGCCAATGTGGCATACCGCCACCGCTCCAGTTTCTTGCGGTGCAAGCAAGGCAAGCGGTCGCTTCAAGACTACGTCATGGAGCTCCACAACCTCGAAGCCGCCATGACCGGCGCACCCCTCTCTGAGGGCGTCAAGGTGACGGTCTTCATGGACGGTGTCCGCACGGGTCCGGTTCGGACGGAGCTCTTCCGGCGTCAGCCAAAGACCTTTAATGAGGCGGTCCACATTGCTATGTTGGAGGACCACTGCGTGCGCTCAGCGCAAGGGCACACGCCTCAGGTCGAGGCCAGTGAGGGTCCCACTCCGATGGAGATCTCACTTACCGAGTCGGCACGTCCTCAGAAGACACAACGGGCGAGTGGTCGCTGTTTCGGTTGTAACCAACCTGGTCACTTCCGTCGAAACTGCCCCACCAACCCATGGAAGGCGCCACGTGACAAGAAGTACGCGGCGCGTCCGGCTCTTAATAGCCTCGAGGCGACAGAGTCAGAAAACGGCGACTCCCAGTAGGGGCGGGACGCCCTGCTGGGAGACTTCGGTCCTCGTCGAGGAAGGTGTCCCTCACCAGCCTCTCCAAAGGAGCAAGTCCCTGGGACGACACTTCTGTGTCTCTCCGTGGCCGCCGCGCGGTCTAACCTCGTGGTCGTCACTGCCAGCGTGAAAGGGTACCCCGAACCGATGACGGTCCTGATCGATTCAGGAGCGTCGTTTAACTTTGCGACGAAAGCCAGTGTGGCTAGGAACAGTACATTGTATGCTAGTGCTTTAGAAGCTTCTAAGAGTAATAACAATGTATCTGTTCGCTTAGCGACTGGTTCCATCGTGTCTACACGCAAGGTTACGGTACCCCTAAGCGTGAAGTTTGACGACTTCAATTCGGTCGAACCGTTCATTGTCTTGGACACGGATGATCGGTACGATCTTATCCTCGGCATGCCTTGGCTTGCTAAGCACGAGCCGTGGATAGACTGGCGTAGTCGCAGCGTTGGTGCCAGCCACAACCCCCTCGCGGACAGAGCCCTGGCGGGTCATCTCCCCTCCTCTTCCCGAGACGGGTTTGTGCATGAGCACCGTGTGCCACGCGGCGAACGGCAGTTTGCCGGCACTTCGGAAGTGTTGGAACTGCCCATGGCATTACCTCCACGAGCGCGGGAGCTCGAGGTAGGTGGTGGAGAAGATCCGCAGGATCCTAGTACCTCTCAGGGTAGAGGACAGGATTCTGCAGTTGGCAACCGAGTTGCACTTGCCCAAGGGACAGTGAAGACTAAAGGCGCGGACGCTGTACGAGCTCGCGCAGGAAGGGGTGGTAGCGTCCGAGCTCCCCCTATGCAAGGCGTGGTGGCTGGTTCAGCTCACGTCGAGAAAGGCGCTGGAGTTGTTGCTCGCGCAAACAAGAGTGGTCGAGTCAGAACTCCCACTACGCAAGGCGTTGTAGCTGGTTCAGCTCGCGCGACAGAAGACGCTAGAGCCGGTGCTCGCGCAACCACGAGTGGTCGAGCAGGGGCTCCCACTTTCAAGGACAGCAAGGGTGACAAGGTCACGAGCGCGCCCAAGGCAGAGGCGTCTAGCCGCGATGCGGGTTCCGCGGTTGGGGACAAGGTTCCTCAAGTGTTCGACGTCTTCACGGGCGAACCCAAGGTGGGGGAGGTGTTGACTCCGTTACCCACAGTAGCAGAGCTACTTGAGCTCGAGGAGCTTTCGTATGGATTCTCTCAAGGCGGGAGCATTGGCAGAAGTGGTTCTGCTTCGCCCAGAAGGTAGCTCACTGGAGCTCAACTCCTCGTCGGTCATGGACCCCGAGGTGTTAGAAGACGAACGAACCTCTAAGAGACAGACACGATATGGCGCTGCCATCTTGAAGGACCCCTCGGATCCGTATTACGCCCTTCTGAAGGAGTTTTCGGATGTCGTTAGCGACGACCCCCGGTCCTTCCCCCGGATCGGGGCGTGCGGCATGAGATTGGCTTAGTGCCCGGCACTAAGTATTGCACCACGCGGCAGTGGCCGCTTCCGAAGGAAAAAGTCGACGTCATCGACGCCTTCTTCGCGGCGAAGCACGCCGCTGGCATGGTGCGCGAGTCTAAGTCGCCACATTCGTCCCCGACGTTCTGTGTGCGCAATCCCAACGGGAAGTGGCGCATGGTGCACGCCTTCAACAAGTTGAACGCGGCAACCATTCCGGCGTCGACGCCTATTCCTAGGAAGGACGTGTTGCAGAACAACATGACAGGCTGCACGATCTTTAGTGCACTCGACATGGCGATGACTACTGTGGTATTGCAAAACACACAAATCGTCAAATGTGGGTCCTAACAACAAACCAACAACAATAGCCGAGCTAGTCGGCTGAGTTGGCCTGCGTGGGGTCTCTTTCGGTCCCCAACGGTCCGGCCCAGCCGGAACAGTAGGTGTCTTGTCTTCGCCGAGTTCGAACCAACCGGTTCAACTCTCCAGAGACTCGCCTGAGCCGGGCAGTCTCCATTCACAAAACCCGTGCCGTCCACCAAAGGATGGAACAGTCACGGGCCGCCGAGTGCAAAGGCAGCTCAGCTGCAAGGTTACGGTGCCCTGGGACTTACAGGCCCACCGGCTCGCCGAGTTCGGCGAGACTTTCTCTTCGCGCTTGGCGAGACTGCCCCTCCCGGGCCGATGTTATCTCTTGGCGCTACCTGTTGGTACCCTACAAGCTATGCCTCTCAGGTACCAACGGCAGACATACCCCAGCCCTGTGCAGGGACTTACCGGAAGAGTGTACACTTGTCTTGGACTAGGGAAATTCTGCTCTGTTTGTTTGTTATATCTTTCGGGCGCCCTGAAGGGGCGCCTCTACTGTTCCTGAGTTCCTGTACAAATACCTAATGAAATAGAGTGGTTTCGGATCTCGGCCGACCCTTCGCCGAGTTCGGCGACCTCTCGTGCCAGTCGGTCCGGATACCGCGTTTATCCGGATCCTCGAACTCGGCTGGTCCGGATACTGAGCTATCCGGCTGGTACTCTGTACCCTCCCGCCAAGTGTCACCGTAGTCCTGTTATCCTAAGCTTGTCTGGTACCCTGTACCCGTGTGTGCCACAAAACTTGACGTTTCCTACACCACAACTGCCCCGGTCATGTCCCGAGCCGAGCTGGTGAGGGTCGCGACCATCACTCTGGTAGTCCCGTTCAGTCTCCAACATCTCTAACGGCCCCAACTTCTCGACTCGATGTCGTCGTCCGGTGCGTCCGCCGTGCCTCTGGTAAGTCCTCCATCACCGCGCGACTTCGTCTTGTTCACAATGTGCTCACGTCGTCGTCATCTTGTTCGCCAGTCTTCGGCCGCGTCTTCAACTGGATCGTCAGCCGCTCCTCGGGGTGAAGGGCAGCCTGCTGGGTCGACTTCTCGGCCGTCCCGGGCTCGTGGGATCAGCGGTGAGCGGGATTCTCCCCTCATTGATCTGACAACTTCCCAAGAGTTCGACCGGGAGTCCGAGGGGTCTTCTCGCACTTCCCCTCCTCGTCCGCCGAGTCCGCATGGTGACACCACTTCGGACACCGCTGGAACGGGCCAGTCGGACTCGGCTGGGCAAGTGAGCTTAGCCCCCCTCGAGGAGCTGATACGTCAAGAATCCCAGTGCCGTCGGCAGGAGAACGGTGACTTGGCTCGGCTTTTGTCGTTCGCCTTCACCCAGCCGGTTCCGCCCGTAGATCGGTTCCAACGCAGAGCTCTCTTGGACGCGCAGTCGGTGACGGAGCTCACCCATGTTCTGCGGGGACAGTATTCTCCGCTGGGCTCGGCTCAAGTCATTGCCGCCGACCTCCGCCAGGATCTCGGCACCCTGCAAACTCTCCAGGGTGACCAAGCTCGTCGACTGGACTCGTTGGCTACGGAGAATGCCGAGCTCCAAGAGAAGGCGAAAGAAGCCAACCTGGAGCGCTCACTGCGGGAGCGTGAAGCCAAGAAGGCCTCTCCCTTCCTTACTTCTCTCCGCAAAGCTCTGGCCAAGTCCGAAGCTGCACTCAAGCTGGCCCAAGAAAGCCAAGATCGAAAGATCAAGTCGGCCTTCAAGCACTCCGATGACCACGCCCAGAAGGTCACGAAGTTGGAGGAAGAAGTCGTGACACTCACGAAGACTCTCGCTGACCGTGATCATGCTTACGCCGAGCTCCACGCTGTGGCGACCAAGCACTTCGAGCAGCTCCAGGAATCGACTCGGCTTTCTCTGGAAGGAGATTCGCAGCCCCTCTGCCATGCCAAGGCTGTGATCGACAGCCAGCGCCAGGTCATCTTGCGCCAAAAACGGGTAATTGCCAGGGATGGCAAGCTCCCCATGCACGACCCGCACATGGCCGCTGCTGCTGGAGCCGGGCTGGACGTTCCTGGGCTGAGCCCGGCTGACTTGCAATTGAATGCTCGTCTTTGTCGGACCCTGGCCATGCGATTCCCGGAGGTGATGGACATTCCCGCCGGGGAGACTCGCACTGTGGAGTTGGTCATTCATCCATGCGCCGATGGAGCTGCTTCAGCGCCACCGGCTTCGTCGAGCTCGACGGGGTCTTTTCTCGGCTTGAATTCCCGCACTTCTGGAGCTCAGCTGAGTGCTGGTATGTCAGGGCCGGCCAGTTCTCCTCCGGGGTCGTCGTCTGCGATTCCGACTCAGCCCAGCTCGGGTGTTCAAGTCCCACCGAGCAAGTCTATCCGTCAGCTGCACCAAGCTCGGCTGGCTACCTTGACCCCGGCTGAGAAGCTGCGTCGGTACTCGAATCCGAAGTCGTCGACTGCTGCTGGCTCTCGCGTCAAGCCTCACGTTCCACCTCCCCAGCCATACGCATGTCCCCTTCCTGGGGAGGAGGGTCACGCTGAGGCGGCTAGTCAGCTGGACGAGGCTGCTCGCGAAGTTGGATTTCCCCCATCTTCTTCGTCGCAGCAGGAGTCGGGTCCAGATAGCTCGCATCCTGCCGAGTTCCAGGAGTTCGCTGATGTGGACGACTCCTCCTTGGACTTTGATGGGTCCGGCTTGCAGCAGATCTCATTGGTGCCTTACGCGGCATCTCCGACCTCGTCGTCCGCGCCAGCGACTTCACCAGTTGGGACCCCATCTCATCAACCTCGTGTGCTAAATCTGTCTCGAGGGATGGCTCCCTTGTCGGTCTCGGCTGAGCTCTCTGGGGTGAATCCTGTCGACGTTGTGGTCGAGCCAGCCGCTACTTCCGCCGAGTCCGGCACGGTGACTCTGAGCGCTGCTCTGGCGCTCCCACCGACAGCCGAGTATCCCACTTCCGTGAGGTGGGTTCCACAGGAGTCGTCGAGCTCGGCTGACTCAGTCCAGACCTCGGGCCTTGTTATGCCGCCGACTTCTGGTTCAGCTTCATCCGGGCAGACTCCTAGCTCGGCTGTCGCTCGCTTGCTGGCGTGTTCGTCCCAGCCAAAGTCTGTGTCGTCCGGGACTCCAACCTCTTCCTCTTTGTCGACATCTTCCACCGTGCTGACCTCGGCTCCTATGGTCTCTTCTACATCGAGTCGACCAACCGTTCCTCTGACGTCAGTCGTTATGACTTCCCCGTCAGGTCGGCCGATCCGTGCTAAGGCGGCCACGGCGCGGATGATCAGCGCCCATTGTTTGGAGGTGCTGGAGACACCGGATTACGTCGTCCTCGGCTCTGGCCATTCGCCAGGGTCGCCCGACCTGCTCGACTCGGCTAATGGTTCTCCAGCGGGTGGAACGTCGACTCATCCACTCTCTGTGTCGGATGGCTCGTCGGCGGCTGAGTCGGAATACGAGGAAGAAGCTGAAGGAGTTTCCCCCGACTCTAACCCGCCTGCCCCTGCGAAGTCAACGGGTAAGGGTCGACTTCGTCGAGCTCATGTCCAGTCGGAAGATGAGGACGAGGACTCGGATAGCGTTCCGCTGAGTTCTCTTCGTTCGGGCCGTTCAGTTCCTCGCGGGAAGATGCAAAGTTACTTGCAGGCTGGTCGGACACCTCCTGGATCTCCTGCCGAATCGAACGATGATGGAGGTGATTCTGGGGATGTTCGCTCATCGTCGAAGAAACGCAAGCGGGAGCATAAGCGTAAGCACAAGCACCGGCACAAGCGCCATCACCGGTCTCCTAGCCCAGTTCCTTCCCAGACGGTTCGTGGGTCGAAGAAGCACAAGAAGCATCGGACGGACTCGGCTGGAACTCCCACGAGTGCGCCGTTGAGCTCGACTCCGGCTGCTTCTAGCTCGGCTGGACCCGCCAGGATCCTCTTCATCGACTCCCATGCGCACGACCGTGCTGAGCTGCCGGCGGTCTTGCGATTGCCGCTGGCCAAGCTACGTACACGCGCATCCCAAGCGGCTTCGCGCGATTCTAGGATCACTACTCAGTTAGCTCGACTGCGTGATCTCCGATTCGTGCATTATGGCTCGGCTCGCTGTTGGAAGGCGATCTTGGCTAAGCAAACGGGTCAGGTCTCGATGGATCTCTCGTCTGGGAAGCCCCGCGTTCCGGCCACCCGATGCTGTCTCGAGGGGATACGGGCATTCGCAGATGTGTATGATCCCAGCCATCCCGCTCAGCGTCTGCGCCGACTCCTTCCTGACGCACCTTTCTTCATATCGCCCAAAGCTCTGGAGGATGCCCGGGCTCGGTTGGTCAGTTTGACGAAACCAGTCGGGTTGGTGGAGAAGTTGGCTGATGTGTTCGTCAAGATTCGTGGAGAAATTCCAGACTCAGCTGGAGGGGTTCCTAATTCGGCTCGCGATGACCACCCCACTCGTTTCTTCATTGCGCTGTACGAGCGAAGTCATTGGTTGGTCGAGTCGAGCGTGATGATGGGGTTGCATCCGGCTTATCATGAAGGTTTGACCTACGACGAGATGGCCGAGATACACGCTCTCTGGGTCCAGTATCGCCTCGCCCGTAAACCCCGGAGCGACGCCCTTCGGGCTTTGATGTCGTTTCTCACTGATGATCTCTACTCGGCGGTGATGCACACCTCGAATGGACTTGCTGCGCCTAAAGCCGATGCGGAGCTCTTCTTCGAGCCGTCGGTCCCGTTCTACCCCCTGGTCAATCTCTCATGGATCCCATCGGGCAAGGACTGGCGTGGTGCAGCTGAGTCGGTGGATAGGCTCGAGACTTGGCATACTTGGTGGTTGACTGACCCGGCCGAGCATCCTTTCAATACCTGCTTCCGTACTCCAAACCTGGAATTTCAAGTCTTTGCATCCAAGGGTACTGACCCCCGCATTGTTGAAGACTCGGTGGATGATGATGTTGACTTGGATGAACCTTCTCCGCCCCGGATTTCTTCTGGTGCTCGGACTCCTGTCAACCGGGAGGGTATTCATATTTTCGAGGGGCGTGAGAAAGGGGAGCTCGGCTGGTCGGCTGATGACCCGGATCCGGTGTCTGGTGGCGATTCTCCGAATGTGCGAGGTCCATCTCCGTCGTCGTCTATCTTCGGTGATGAATCTTCCTCATCACCTTCGTCAGTTTCTGGTTCTGACTCGGCTGAGACACCGGCTCGGGACTAGGATTCTATGGACGTCTTAGCTGATGCTGCCTCCGCAGCTTCTCAGTCGGGTGTGCCTGGTTCGCCGGGTGGTTCTCCCCCAGCTTCTGGATCGCCGGGTTTCTAATCGTTGACCCTTCTCTTTTTCATGGTTAATGCGGTTAATACATGTTGACGCAGTAATTGTCTTCGACTCGACTCAGCCTGTTGTCTTCGCTGAGTCGGCGGGTTTCTTGTTTTGACACAGTATCTTTCTTCGACTCGACTCGGCCTGTTGTCTTCACCGAGTCGGCGGATTCATTTCCGTGGAGTGTTAGCCTTCGTCGGCCACCTGCACCATTTGTAGCCGATTTGCGCGCTTCTTGTTGCGAAGATAATCAAAAAGCAGTCCTCCACAGGAGAGGTTCGACAAAGGTTCCCAACTCGGCTCTTCATAGCCTACCCACTTGACTTTGAATTTCCGCTGAGTCTTTGCCGTGCTCGTCGAGAGGGGTAGTTCGTCATCTAAGATGGCTTCAACTTCGTAGCGGTCCTCTCCTTCTTCAGGCTCCCAGCTGTCTTCGGGTAGTAGTTCTTCGTCAAAATCAAATCGCTCGGCTTCGCTGAGTTCTGGTCTGAGCCGAGTTGTGGGTCGCTCTCCATTTTCCTTTACCGCCTTTAGTCGTGACACGTGCACCACTGAGTAGAATCGATATCCGCTTTTATCTGGCAGTTCGAGCTCGTACGCAATTTCCTCGACTTTCATCTTGATCCTGAAAGGTCCATGCCACCGGTGAGCCAGTTTCTTGGTTAATCCGGGTTTCATACGTTCCATGAACAACCACACTTGGTCGCCCTCCTTGAACAGTGACTGGGTTGACTCGGCTGATGGTTCTTCCGAGTCTGGTAACTCGGCGGACGTTGCCCCAGACGTTGGCAACTCGGCTGAGGGTCCTTCGGAGGCCGGCAACTCGGCTGAATGCTGATCCTGTGTCAGGATGGCTCTCCTTTTGACTCGGCTGAGGGCTTCATTGTGCTCTTTCGCTCTCCTTGCTTTCTCCTTCAGTTGGAACTCGGCTGCTAGACGTAAGGCTACTTCTCTCTGCCGGTTGCTCTCCCGGCGCCATTCCTTGGCCCCAGTCGCGTCGCTCTGTCCGCGGTGCCCTAGTTTGACTGACTCAGTCATCGCCTTGAGCGTGGATCGGGCGTCCCAGCCGTGAACCAAGTAAAATGGTGTTTCTCGCCGAGTTGAGTCCCTTGAATTGTTGATAGCGTGTACCAGCTTCTCGGCTATGTCATCCCAGTCAGCCTGCAACGGATCTTCTACATAAGCCCGTACCGTCTGGATCATCGTCTTCACCGATCGTTCTTGTTGGCCGTTAGCTTGCGGCCGGTAGGTAAGCGTCGCTCTCGATCTCGACTGCATCATCTCGGAGAACTTCTGGAACACTTCACTCATGAAGCGAGGATCGCGATCATGCCGAATCCGTGAAGGTGCTCCGAATCGGCGGGACACACATTCATCGAATACCTTAGCGACCTCGAGTGCCCCTGTCTCGCTCATTGCTTTCGCAATCACAAAACCCGTGAAGTGGTCTTGAAATAACAGCAACGCCGTGTTTCCACGTGTCGTCTTGGGCAGCGGGATTACAAAGTCGAGTGAGACGATATGGAACGGTCGTTCCGACACCAGGTTTCCTGGAGAGTATCCTTGAAGATGCGGCTTACTTTTGCTCGTGCTGCAGTCTTCGCATGACTCCACATGTTTGATGGTGTCTGCATAGAGGCCGATCCAATAGTAGTCGGCGCGAACTCGGTGGTACGTTCTGACCATGCCTTGGTGTCCTCCCTCGAGGGAGTTGTGACAGTTCTGCAGGACCTCGTCGATCAGCGTCGTTGGTACTACTAATCGGAGCTTCAACTCGTCGTCAGTCGGCTCACCTCTTCCTCTCCGCCGACCGACATAGTATAGCAGCCCGTCTTCACTGAGGACAAAGTGATCGGCCACTTTTCCGGCATTGTATGCTCTTCGCCTAGTCAGCTGGTCGATCTGGCCCCTCAGGTACGTTTTCAAGTCGGCCCATCTGCACTCTTCATCCTGGGCCTTTGAAATGCGGTTCCGCCTCTCGGCTTGGACCGCTACAGGGTCGACGTCCTGCGCGCTCGGCGTCCATCCTGGCTCGGCTGCAGCTTCCGCCGGATCCACTACTCTGTGTGCTTCTGGTGCCTGGTAGGATACTTCGTACTCGGTCCTTTGGTCCTCTCGTGGTTCTCTAGTCGTTTCTCCTGCCTCATGGGTCTCTTGTAGCTCCTCAGCCGAGTTACGTTCCGTCGAGTTTTGCATTTCGTTATCTTCAAAGCGAACTCGGCGTGCTTGGTTCCGTGTTACCGCCGTAATGTTCGGCGCTGTTTCTTCAGCCATCGCCGAGTCAAGGTCCACATACAGCCCTTCCTGGATCCTATTTAGCGCGCGTAACTCGGCTTTCCGCTCGGCATTCAGAATTACACGCCCGGCCTTGGCCTCCAGAGCCTCCGTAGCAAGGGCATCTGCTGAGGCGTTGTAAGTTCGTAGAACGTGCAGGTATCGCGTCAAGCCGAGTTGCTTCGTGAGTGCTTTGTGGCGGGCTAGTTCAACCTGTAACGTATCCTTCTTGCAGGCGATCACCCCCATGGATTGCTGGATTGCAAGCCGCGAGTCTCCGACTATGATCAAGTCGGTGATGCCCCGGCCCAATGCCGCCGCGACACCATGGTTCATCCCGGTGTACTCGGCTATGTTGACCGTCGTGGACGAGAGGTGCGCACTCGCAGTAATCTCAATGTCCCAAGTTGGTAACCGCCACAGAATCCACGAGCAATTGCCGTAGCCTCCGTTCTTCTCTGTCTTAGCCGAGCCGTCAAATGACAAGACGTGGCCCACAAAGTCGCTGGGTACTCGTGCGTAGAGCAGTTCAGGATCCATACGAACGCTAGCCGAGCCCTTCGAAGGTCGGGCGATATGAGCCAAGGACTCATCCAGCCCGATTGATGGCGTAATAGACGCCTGGAGGAGCTGGGCGAAGTCGGCGTCTCGCTCCCGGACTCGCTTGATGATCAAGTGATGCGGTGACAGCAGCACAGCGAAACTAACCTCTCGCCCGTATAGGGATTTCGAGTTGAATACCCACTCTAAGGTCGAAAATCGGGTGTAAACGTGAATAGTTTTGCCGACCAGCAACGCATAACACACCTTGAGTGCCGTAAAACACGGATCGAATGCTACACCCATAAAAAGTAGACAACGTGTATAAAAACAAAAACTGTACACTATTTTTTACACCGGTAAAAAGTTTAAGTATCACCTTTATTAATCAGTGCTGTACAGTTTTTGTAGTTTTTACAGGATGTTGCACTTGATCCGTGTGTAGCATTCGATCCCTGTTTTACGGTAGTTGCAACAGCGCCAATACTTCCTTCTCGGCGGGGAGATAGTTCACCTCATTATCTTTTAGTTCCCGACCGCAGAAACGAACTGGGTGAAGTTTGTCATCATGGAGCTGCATCAGTGTGCTACTTAAAGCCCACTCGTTGGCGAAGGATCGGAGCCTCTATCACCTTCCGCTTTAACTCGGCGAATGAAACTTTGGCTGCTGATAAATCAGTGCTTGAACCGAAATCGTCTTCCTTGAGCTGGTATAGGACCGCACCATACACTGCCAGGTTCTGAATGAACCGACTGTAGTAGTTGAGCGCACCCAAGAAGGCCTGCATTCCCTTCTTGTTCCTCGGGAACGGGATCGCGGCTAGCTTCTTCGGGTCTGCAGCGATACCCTATGGGGTGACCACGTGCGATAAGAAGCCCACTTTCGGCTGCACAAAGATGCTTTTTGTAAAACTCACGCTGATCCTGCACTCGGCGAACCGGGTGAGGAGGCGATCCAAGGTCCCCAAACAATCATCAAAGTCAACTCCACCGAAACAAATATCATCCACGAAAGAACGTCGTCCAAATACCGGCACATGACTCGACTCGTCGGGTTCTCCTGACGAGAACATGTCTCCGTCTGGTCCGTTAACCAGAGCCTGTACTGGGCCGGAGGTGGCCAACGCTGAGTAGTCAGCCTCGAATTTCGTCAAAACACCCGGTCGTGCAGTCATAGCCGAGTCCCGGGATCGCTGAGCGGTCATAGCCGATTCAGCCGAGCGCATTCGCTCGGCGAAAACTGTCCAGCCACCCTTGGGTTGTACGAACCCCCACAAGGCATTATCGATCAGTCGTTGGTAAATCATGGGTGCATTCTTCAGGCCGAACGGCATGCGCAACCACTCAAAGTGTCCTAGAGCGCACACAAAAGCTGAGATCCGCCGAGCTCGGCTGGTCATCATCACAGCCCAGAATCCACTCGCCGCGTCGAGAGAACAGAACCACAGGTAACTCTCCAACTCAGTGAGGAGATCATCTACCAGGGGCATAGCGTATTCCAACGCTACCGTAATCGCGTTGACCATCTTGTAATCGATGCATAATCGAATGTCGATGCCATTTTTCTTGAGCACAATCACAATAGGCGACGCCCAGGGGCTGTTCGAGAACGCCACCAGCCCTGCCTTCAGCAACCCCTTCAACAACTCATACAATTTCTCGAGGTGCTTCAAAGGAACTCGGCGAGCACGCTGTTTGATTGGAGCGTGACCTTGGACATCAATGTCGCAAACCACCCCATATGCGGGAGGTGGTAGGGCGTTTCCGCTGGATATCATGATCTTGGCGTGACGTCGGAGCACCTTCACAAGCTTGTTGTATTGCTCAGTCGAGTGGGTCGATGACCGGACGTTGTCTCCGCCATAGTCGAGTATAGTCGACTCGGTGGTCGTCAGATCCGGAAGGAAGGCTAATTCATGGGCGAAGTCATCCAATTGAATACGCGTGGGCGTGTGTTCCCAACTGCTACGTCGCCGAGTTGCATTGTCTTCGTCGCCCAACTCGGCTGACAGGATGTCACCCCTGTCGTCGACCGCGGTAATCTGGTATCCTTCTTCTCGCACCAGGTCGGTGAGGGCTGCTAGGAACCGCAACCTCAGATGCTCGGCCGGGTCTTCGTCCAGCAAATCGTCGTCGATGCTCAGTAGTCCCCACTCGGCTGATGATGCCTCGGCGTTAGCGGCCGCAGCACTCCTCACTTCAGCTTCCTTACATAAGGCCCGTGCCTCCGACAGCAGGTCTTCCACCTCGGCTATCCGTTGTTTGGCCTCCCGGAGGGAGAGGTCCGGGGTTTTCTGGTCCGCCTCGCCTTTAATCTCCGGCTGACTCGTATCCACAGATTCAGCTATGCCGGGATCCCATCTGTCACCCCTGTCTGGGGTAGTGATCGGGCAGCCATTGCCGAGAGACGGTGCTCCAGGGTCAGCTGATAAGCATACCCAGTCATTTGCCTGTGGCTCGGAATCACTCGGTCCACTTTCGTCAGACTCGGCCTCGAATTCCGATTCGTCTCGTGAGGCCGCCGAACTCGGCTAGTTGTGTTGGAGTTGTTCTGTCTCTGCTTGGAGGCGTTCGAGCCGCTCCCATTGTTCTGCACATGAGAGTCCTCGCTGGTGAGCTCCATCTGCAGTCTCCGGTCGGTGTCGGATGCCCGCCGGCGTCTCATAGTCGGGTCGATCGACAGCTGCGGGTTGGTGGCTCAGCCACTCAGCATACAGCCGCTGTTCTTTCTTTAGCAAGTCGCGGTCGATCGCTGAGTCGTAGGCTAGCACCTGCCAGTCTCTGTACTTCGTCGAGTCCACACGCACGTACCCTTCGGTGAGTGGTAGAACTTCATGGGGAACCCACTGAACCACAGGGAAATGAGCGGGGCAAGACCCCGGTTTTTCACCCGTGTTGGTCAGCTAGACGCGGCTGGGTCGTCCATTGTGCGTAAACCTCACAGTCGGCACCAGCTTGTTGACTCGTCGAACTCATAATTCATGTGTAGTAGCATCCGGTGGTCGTCGCTGTAGCTTGAACTCGGCTGTGAGCCGACTTGCAACGTCCACGGTCTCCGTCGCCCCCCCCCGCAGATGGTGTTGCCATACTCGGTGTCCTCGCGCGCACTAGCTGACTTGATCAGGTTAATCTCAATCTCGTCGGGCAACTTAGCTTTCGAGTTGTACAAATCCAACCTGATCCCAGCTGGGATCATGAAATCCGTACCCAGGATCAAATCCACCCCGGCGTGATGATCCATAATCCATACCTCGAACTCGTAGACAATCTCCCAGCCGAGTGTAACTTTCACCATTGCCCGGATGGTCGTCTCGACTTTGGTCTTGCCAATCCCTTGCACATCAATCTTCAGATCGGCGCTCGCCAGCCGCTTCAATCGTAGCTTCCTAGCAAACGACTCAGTTACTGCCGAGACGTTCGCTCCGGTATCCAGCAGTATCTTTTTTCGTTCATTGTTGACCGCTCCCATGACCAGAGCACGCATTCGAATCCGGCGGTCAAACTTCCTTGACGACCACCAGCCGAGTCGCTCACCTGGTAGCAGCTTCAATTTCTTGGATTCGCCGATCGTGACTGCTGATCGTCGGGTCATAACTGCACTCGTTATGGCCTGTGCTGAATCTTCTGCCGACTCGGCTGTCGCATCACTGTCTTCCCCTTTTCCGCCGGCCGCGTCTTCACTCGACTCGGCTGGCGTGCTCTTCCTCTCTTCGTTCTCCTCTCCGCTCCGCATATCGTCTTCCTCTCCTTCGCTCCCCTCTCCAGGCCGTTCTGCCTCACCGACAAAAGCGAACACATAGTTCGCCTCGATAGCTGTCGGCTGAGCTGACTGTGGCGGCCCGCTTATACCCAACCCACTCAAAGTTGCCGAGTCGCCTAGTTTAAATCACCAGGCGAGTAGAGGTCTTGGAGGTCTGCCGGGACAAGGGATTTGTCGACCGACGACTTCACGAACTTGGTAGGTTTCTCGAATCGTTGGAAGAGCTCACAACTTCCCGCGTCGTGCACTTGCTTGCAGAACTTGCATCGCCGCCTGCAGAAGTGGGCATCATGGCCGTCCGCACCACAAGCGCCGCACGGGCCGTAGCGCCGACGTTCGCCGGACTCATCGTGACGGGGAGGACATCCTCTAGACGCAGGTCGTCCAGGGGATCGCGGAGCCGAGTTCTGGCGAGCACCGCTCGAGCCTGCCCTGTACGACGGACGTTTCGACTTGGCTGCCGCTCCAGCGTCGATGTAATCAGAGCCTGAGTCGGACGACGACTCAGCTGCGGCATCCCTGTCGCTCCCTTCGCTAAAGGAATCGTAGAAGTTGGTTTTGTGGTATTGCAAAACACACAAATCGTCAAATGTGGGTCCTAGCAAGCAACCAACAACAATAGCCGAGCTAGTCGGCTGAGTTGGCCTGCGTGGGGTCTCTTTCGGTCCCCAACGGTCCGGTCCAGCCGAGACAGTAGGTGTCTTGTCTTCGCCGGGTTCCAACCAACCGGTTCAACTTCTCCAGAGACTCGCCTGAGCCGGACAGTCTTCGTTCACAAACCCCGTGCCGTCCACCAAAGGATGGAGCAGTCACGGGCCGCCGAGTGCAAAAGCAACTCAGCTGAAAGGTTACGGTGCCCTGGGACTTACAGGCCCACCGGCTCGCCGAGTTCGGCGAGACTTTCTCTTCGCGCTTGGCGAGACTGCCCCTCCCGGGCCGATGTTATCTCTTGGCGCTACCTGTTGGTACCCTACAAGCTATGCCTCTCAGGTACCAACGGCAGACATACCCCAGCCCTGTGCAGGGACTTACCGGAAGAGTGTACACTTGTCTTGGACTAGGGAAATTCTGCTCTGTTTGTTTGTTATATCTTTCGGGCGCCCTGAAGGGGCGCCTCTACTGTTCCTGAGTTCCTGTACAAATACCTAATGAAATAGAGTGGTTTCGGATCTCGGCCGACCCTTCGCCGAGTTCGGCGACTTTTCGGGCTCAGTTGATCCGGATACTGCGTTTATCCGGACCCTGAACTCAGCTGGTCCGGATGCTGAGCTATCCGGATGGTACTATGTACCCTCCAGCCGAGTTGCCACCGTAGGCCTGTTATCCTAAGCCGCCTTGGTACAGGGTGCCACTCGGCGAGATAGTACTTTGACCGCTCTGAAGCTGAGACAGTAGACCGCTCTCACTCTGAGACAGTATGGCCGCTCCCATTCTGAAACAGTTGTGGCGAAGTCGGTGACAACATTTTGCCGCCCAGATGTATAGTGCTCGCGTGCTACCCTTTGTAGGGACCTGTTCCCCCTCCAAAAGTAAAACTTCCAGGAGGAGAACAGGTGGGTATACCTCCAAACGAGAAACCTCGTGGAGTTGGCGTGTGTACCTTGCGTAATCCCCTTCTCGGGCCGTTTATCTTCGGCGGACCGGATTCCACCTAGTGAGTTGTTAATATACGGATATAGAAAATATAAGAGTACTGAGCGTGGACGTATCTCCGAACGACGATCGTACAGTTAGTGAGAAGTAGTGATCTACCAACCAGATCCACTCCCAGAATAGAGATAACCAATCCCAAATATACAGAATACAAATACAAACAACTACCCGTCACTTATTCTTTTGGACCCTCGGACGGTGGGTCAACACTCCAGTCAAATAGGGTTCTCCGCTAGGAAGGCACTGGTCAACCTCCAAACGAACCCTTACCAATAATTCTCTCTTCGACTCACGCACCACCTCCGTTTGGAGGAAAATAGACAGACCTAATACACAGTCCTATCACACAGTAATCTATCAATAATTCCAGGGGCCGATCACTAACAAACCTCCCAGACTGCAGTGAATATGGAATGGATAAAGCTCCTCTGCGAAAGAGTGTACTTCCCAACTAATAATATGGAATAGTAACGGATCACTCCCGGTGTGCGAGCCCGGGTCCCCGTCCTAACTGTGACTTGACCTTTTGGGGTGAGAATCCCCACACGTCCCCTGGCACGGTCGGTGTGTCTGGATGTCGACGTTCGGGCAGTCAGACCTCCGGGGGCGGTCCCTAAAAATCGCGGTAGGCTGCTGTCCTCTGGTCCCAGGCGGTATTCGCCTCGCTCCCGTGCTCGGAATTACGATGCACTTGCGGGTCTTGAGGCAAAACGGATTCTGTTATTAATGGTTATCTTGGTCTCTTACTCTCTCTCTCTCTCTTATCTTGGCTAGAAGATCTCTGCTGGATTTCTGCTTGCGTTCTGGGCGTCGATCTTCGACACACACTCTTCTTTTATCTTGATCTTTGTATGGGGCGCGTCCCAGCTTCAACCTTGGCGCGCGTAATCGTCCTACACGTCGGGTCCGCATCCTCGCACGTGGGTGTGACTCAGTGGGTGACCGTGGTACATAAGTACCACTCTTCGCTCTTGACACATCTTGAGATCTGACTTGACTTGGACTTTGTATGGTGACTCATCTTGGAGCATCACCCTCTTCGTGACTTCACTCTGTGACTTCTCCTCCTGGGGGTCACGTCACAACTTGACTCTTGGACATCTTCCTTCTCTTGGGCATCTTGACTCTTGACTCCCTGACTTCTTGACTCTTGACTCCTGGACTACTGCTTCTCTTGGACTTCCGACTCCTGGACTCCTGCTTCTCTTGGACCTCCGGACTCACATCACAGCTGACTCTTGGACTTCTTGATGACCACTTTACCATTCTTGACTCTGGGATCCTCGCTTGCAACTCGACTTTGGGACTCTTGATCCCCGGTCGTTTGGGGTCCGCTTGTATCCTGAGTCTCACTTCTGCATGGATGGGCTCCCAGATCTGAATGCACAGGGCTTGGCAATTTTGGTTCAGTCACTTCGTGTCAACCGTCCCTCTGATCCCAGTCTCTCATAGAGGAACCGATCGCCGAGATGATTGACTGTGATAAGATCACACGAACAACTGACCTTCCGAACGGAGGGTGGACATCCAAACGACGTTTTGGTCTGGCAGTTGACAGGGGTCACTTTCCATCAGCATCCGTTCCCATCGCCATCTCTCGGAAATCGCTTCGACTTGTCTCCATCCAGCTCCGCGTGATTTCCAGCATGTTCACTCCACAATCTGCCAAGTTTTCCTCACCACGATGAGCTCCACGTCTGCTGCTACAACGCCGCCGGCCTCCGTGCAACCCCCGTCATGCGACGCCTCAGGTGAGAGCAACACTGCGGGCACGGATGGCCAGGGTGACCAGGCAATCAGCTCTCCTGCGCCTGCCGACTCTCGAGGCACGCCTTCGCCTGGAAGAAACGGTACCGGGGAAGATGATGCGGGTGATGGCCACTCGACTGCTGGTTCCCTGCGCTCCGATGCTCTCCGTTGCTCTCGTTCGGACAGCGCAGTCAGCTCGCGCCAGACTTGCGTCATCGGATCCACGAACTCCGTCGGGACGCAGACGGCAGACACCATGGTGACTCGCTTCCTGACGGGGCTAGAAGTGCGACACCTCGAAACGGACAACTCACTACCTGCTCCAGAGCTCGGTCCTCGCGGTGACGTGGTGGATCCGACTCGCTGCGACTTCTCGATGGATCTCTCGTCCCTGGGCCGCACTCGGTTGATAGGCGTCCCAGTCGCATTCTCTCCCGGAGCAGCTTGCCCGCCTGGTCGCTGCCGAACATGCACGCTTGCAGTGGGATCATTGTGCGACGGATGAAGAACGCATCGCTCACCTCCCGGCGAACACCCGCGACATGCTGACTCCAGCCGGCATCCGTGATCTCATCTCCGACACGCCCTGAGTCGATCCAAGCACCGTCTTCCGGACGTAGTGTCGTTGTTCATCTTCCATTGCATCTTCCGGAGCGTCCTGCCCCGCGTAGTCGTAATCATCTTAATCGTCTGGAATATCAATCATCTTCGTTTCATCATAGCGTCCTCGTCTTCTCATTCTCAGTCACACTTTCACTCTCTCTTCATCTTTCTCGTTCAAAACAGTTGCCATCCATTCACACATCCTCGATCCAAGTCCAGCGGGTTTAACATGGTAAATTCCGCTACACTCGGGGATGATCGTCTCCGGCCTGCATAGACTGGAAACGAGCTGTGGCTTTGGCGCTCTGATTGAACTCGTAGAGTAGTGCACCACAACTGAGTTGAGAGACAGGTAGCCACTCAGGATCGTCGTAATTCTTCCACTTGATCAAATATTCCTTACTGCGCTTGGACGTCCGCGTCCGTTTGGACCACCCCAGGTCGAGAATCTTTTCCACTTCGTACTCGTCTCTCCCGGAGTCGGGTTCCCAACTGTCTTCCGGGAGGAGTGCAGTGTCGAAATCATCGTCCTCTCCGACTTCGACTTCTTCAACCGGTCGCTTCGGATGGAGTGCTCGCGGCTTCAAGCGACTGATGTGTACCCAAGGGTTGACACGGTAACCCGTGCCCTCAACCTTGAGCCGCACTCGGAAGTCGTCATGCACTTCATCAATCCGGAAGGGACCGTGCCACATGTGAGCGAGCTTCCGGCTCAAGCCCGCTTGGACTTTTGGAATGTAAAGCCACACTGCGTCACCTTTCTCGAAGCCAGTCTTCAACCTCTCTGTGAGTTCCTTCCACTTCTGCGTTTGGACGTCGGAGCGCATTTTCTTCGCTTGGACTTGGAGATCTTCCGCACATGCGAGGGCATAGCTGTAATCTCGCTGAAACTTGCGGCGCCACTCGTATACAGTCTTCTCCTGGACGCTCGAAGGTCGGGGTCCCAACATCGCGGATACCGTCCCTTGGGCGTCCCATCCGTGAACTAGGTAGAAGGGAGTCTCCAAACGAGTTGCGTCAAAAGACGTGTTCAGAGCGAACATCAGCCTCTCAGCGTGGTCGTCCCAGTCGCTTTGGTCTGCCTCTGCGATGTACGCTCGGACACTCCGAATCACTGTTTGGACGGACCTCTCCTGCTGACCGTTCGCTTGGGGTCGATACGCCAAAGTCGCTCGCTGTCGACTCCCCAAAAAGCTCTCGGAATCGGGTGAAGACTTCACTCATGAATCGAGGATCTTGGTCATGACGGATCAGGGAGCTGGCCCCAAAACTCCGGAAGACGCGCTCCTCGTACGCCTCTGCGACGTCCTGAGCCGTTGTGGAGCTCATGGGTTTACACATGACGTATCCCGAAAAAATATCCTGAAACAGCAGTAAGAATGTGTTTCCTCGAGCTGACTTGGGCATGTGCGTCACAAAGTCCATTGACACTGCTTCGAATGGTCGTCGAGGAGTGATGTTTCCAGGAGACGGACCGGGGTTCGGAGGTCGACCTTTTCCACTCGCACAATCCACACATTCTTCCACGAAACGATCCACGTCCGCGTACATCCCAGGCCAGTAGAACTCCAAACGAAGTCGTTCATGGGTTCGAGACTTGCCTTGATGTCCGCCTTGATAGTCTTCGCGGGCGTAGTGTAAAATGTCCGCTTGGAGGGCCTTCGGTACAACAAGTCGTGGCTCATCTGCGAAGTCTCGTGGCCGATCTCGTGTAGACCGTGCCAAACGGTATAGAATACCGCGAGAATCTAGCGCAAACAAGTCGGCGACCCTGCTAATCTTCCGGAGACGTCTAGGCGAGAACGACTCGAAATCTCCTTTCAGAAACCGCACCAACTCCGCGAGATACTCTTCGCTTCTCTGATGAACCTTGATACGGCGCCACCGTTCGGCTTGGTACTCCAAAGGTCCCAGAGGAGGTCGGGAAGAATCCTCCTCTTCACTCTGCGCGCCACTCCGGGTCACGGCTGCCATGACTCGAGCTGCGTTTGGAAGTGGAGCCGATTCGGAACCACAGTCCACATTCTCCTTTTGGAAACTCACATCAGCTAAACTCTCTGGGACACGGATGTCCACTCCGGGACTCGCCTGCGACTTCATCAATTTCTCAGGGATTTTGGATACCTGTTCCAGATGACGTCTTTCATCCTCCTCCTGGACTGTTCAGGAGTCGTCGAGCACGAGTGTCTTCGAAGTGATATAGTCAGCGGCCTGGTTGAAATCTCGCTTTACATGGACCAATCTGAGAGAAGTGAAGTGTTCTTTCATAGCTTCGCACTCGGCCAACTTCCTTTGCAGGTTCGGTTGGTGACAGTTGATGAGACCTTGGACCTGCTGGATGACAATCCGGGAGTCGCCGACGACGACCAACTCTGTGACGTCTCTCTCACGGGCCATTTGTAAACCCTTCAGGAGTCCGTTATATTCGGCATCGTTCACAGTGACGTCCTCCAGGATGAAACCTTGGGCTTCCATGACGGACCACCCCGGCAACTTCCACAAGACGCAACCACAACTTCCTTTCCGAGTCGAAGTCTTCGCAGCTCCATCGAAACTTAACACCACACCTTCAAAGTCGTCTTCCAACATCTCCATGCTGATGACCGGGGGTGCCTTAACGAGACCCTTCGCTGGGACGAGTGACTCTGCGACTTCATCTAGATGCTCTCTGGGAGTAATTCCTGCACCCATGATCGCCGCTAGGCCATCTTCGTCCTTCTTCACCTTCCGGATGTCCAAATTCCAATGTGACAAGGTCACTCCCCACGGAACACACCTCCCGTCCGCCGTCTTGGATTGAATGATCCATTTCAGAACGGAGTATCGGGTATATACTACCAGAGGACATCCCTCGATCAGCGTCCGGAAGACTTGAAGGACTCGCAACACCGCTATGACTTCTTTCTCCGCGATGTGATACGGGAGTTCGGCGTCATTCAGAACACGTCCGGTATAGCGTACCGGGTGAATGACTCCATCGTACTCTTGCCCGAGCACGGCGCATGCGGCCCACCGATTAGCGTGAGGAATGATGACAAAAGGCTTTGTCCGGTCCGGATGTCGGAGCAGCGGAGTCGATACAATCTTCCGCTTGAGAATCTCGAACGACTCCTTGGCTCGGGACAAATCTCGTTTGGAGCGAATTTGCTCGTCCGTCAATTCGTACAGGACAGCAGCCACCACCGGGAAATCTTCGATAAACTTGTGATAATAGTTGAGACTTCCAAGAAATGACTGAACTCCTTTCAGAGTGCTCGGAAACGGCAGATCCCGGACTCCTTTTGCAATTTTCGGAGTCGCTCGGATGCCTTCCGCACTGATCTCGTGGGAAAGGTAGGGAATCGACCGTTTTCCAAACTCACTTTTTGGCAGACTCACGGAGATGTTCCAATACCTCAGCCGGAATAGCAGCTTGTTCAGGTCCTCACAGAGTTGATCCCACGAAACTGCTCCATGCGCAATGTCGTCGATATAAGAACTGCGTCCGAGGACAGGTCCCATGTGGGAAGGCGTCGGAATGTTCCTCTGGAATACCGTCATGGTATCTGTCAGAGCTGGGACTTTTTCCTCTGTGACACCTCCTCCTGGACACTCCAACTGCAGGAAGTCCAGTACGTCTTGATCAACTTCGGCCTCCTCCTCGGGTGGCAGACGAACGAAACCCCATAGGCAGTTGTTGATTACTGCTTGGTACCCCAGGGGGGCATTCTTCAATCCAAACGGCATACGCACCCACTGGAAATGTCCAAACGGACATACGAAAGCGGAGATCAGCTTCGCGCGTTCCGTCATACGAATCGCCCAGAAGCCACTAGCCATGTCCAGACTCATGAACCACATCGCACTCTCGAAACCAATCAGCAGATCGTCGATCAGAGGTAGCGGGTAGTTCGAAAGTTTAATGAACACGTTCACAACCCGGTAGTCGATGCACATCCGGATGTCGACACCATTCTTCTTCAGGACGATGACGATGGGCGAAGCCGATGGCGATTCGGAATGTTCCACAAGTCCTTTCTCCAAAAGTTTCTTGATCAACTCGTATACCTTCATCGAAAGGTGTGGAGCCACAGATCGTGAACGCTGAGTCACCGGCTTGGCATCTCCAACATCCAAATCGCACACGACTCCTCGAGCCGGGGCGGGGGCAGCATTGCCGTCTCCCAAGAAGATACTGCGATGATACTTCAAAATGTTTCTCATCTTGTGTTCCTCGTCTGGAGTCTTAATCCCCGGTTCTCCGACGTCTGCAGTTTCGATGTCACAGCTGGGACTCAGATCCTTCAACTCCGGGAGGAGCACTAACTGATCCCGGAGCTGGGACAGCAACTCACTCCCTTCGTGGATGTAAATGGTCGGTTCTGAGTCCAAGTCCTCCGCATTCATCTTCATGCAGCGCTCGTACTCCAACTCCAACTTCCGCAAAGGTGTGCAAGGCCAGTCTTGGACCGGCACATCATCGTCCTCCTCCTCGAGAATCTCGTTTGGAGGGTCACACACATAATCGTCGTCCAGACTGATCGCCTCAAAGTATTCATCTCCGTCGTCATCTTCGCCGGGAGACATGACCTCTTCCAGAGCATCGACAAAATCACCTTCGTCTTCATCATCTCCTTCCGGACCGCCAAGCTGAGCGTCCAACCCACGTTCCGAGGGCACCTCTGGTTCAGAGTTCAGCTCTTCTCGCTTGGACGTCCCAGAGGATGTGCCATCTTGCTCGGTCTTTTGGACAATTCGCACCGCAGCGGACTCTGGAATCGGTCGTCTCAACACTCGGGTCGGCCAACCATACTCCTCCTCTTCGACGCAAGGCTCGTCCTGACCCTCGTACATCTGGGTCACTTCGTCAATCCTGCGTTCCATCTGATCGGAGAAAGTAGACTCGTAGATGAGATGTTGCCACTCCAGATATTTTCGGCTTCCTGGACGCACGAAACGACCAGCCATCGGGAAGGAGTCCCGTTCCACAATCCTCGCAATGGGCGTTTGGAAGCTGATGGTCACGTTCTTGTCCGAAATGTTCACCACTTTTACAGCGACTGGGTACGATCTCGAAGCGAAGATCAGCTTGGTCACCCAACGGTCTCCTCGACCGGCCCAGACCACATCCTTGTGGGGATCCATCTGGGCATAGCGAATCTGCGTTACGACACTTCTCCCTGGGAGCAACCTCGTCGTGAAATCAGGCGTCACAGCGAGATCCAAACCTTGGGCCTTCCGGATTGCTCCTCCCCGATTGAGCAAAATCGTTTCCTCATCTGGGAGTTTCACAAGTCCTTCTCGAACGCAGATCCGAACACCAGCAGAGTACATAAAGTCCATACCCAGGAGAGTATCAATCCCTTCTCCAATGTTCGCAACCCACAAGTCCAGGATGTAAACTACTCTTGGACCGATGGTGACCTTGACTTGAGCCTTGGATCGAATTATGGTGGGCACTCCTCCCAGACCGGACACTCGCAGAGGACTGTGAACACTTAATTTGAGTTTGAGCTTACGCGCTAAGTCCGCACTCACCATGCTCACAGACGCTCCGGTATCCAGCATTATCGGGATGCGGTGATTATTCACCGCGCCATGCACCGTCGCCACTTTCCGATCATCATCCGACTCATGATCTTTCCACCATCCAAATCTCTCTCCGGGCTCCAAACGGAACTCGATCGGCGGATCCAACTCTGGGACATCCAAACGAGAATCATCCGAGCGAGAATCATCGTCTTGAAATACAGTCATACATTCGTGTTTACCTTGTGTTCGACTCTTCAACTCGGGTCCCATATACACTAAGGCACACAATTCTGGGGGCTTCTTCGGCCCGGCGCGTTCTGGATCCCCATCCAGCGGGCTTACAGGTTTAACTGCTCTTCCCCAGAATTTTCTTCTCCTCCCAGAGCTTGCTTCCAGAGTGACTTCGACATCTCAAACGCCCCCTGGGAGGCCAACACTCTCAGCTTCTGAAAGATTCTAGAGCCTTCGCAAACTTCTCCATGGAAACCTGCACAGAACTTGCACGGGGATGTCTTGCAATACTGGGCTGGATGTCCTTGCTGATGACATCGATCACACTGGAGTCCGGACCAACAGCGATCTTCGTTATGTCCAAAACGCTTGCATGTCTCACAAAATCTGGACGTGTCCGGCGGTTTGCCAAATCGGGGCGACGAATCGTTAGGTCGGAACTCTCTCGGAGGGGGGTTCCAACCGGCGTTCTCCATTGCTCGATACACTTGCGACCAATCTTCTGGAAGTTGAATCTCCGACGACCCTGTCTCCACTTCTTGCTCTGGGATTTCTTCGGTCGTCTCTTGGAAGTGCACTTGCTTCTCATCCTCTGAGCTTGACTTGACTTTGCTCTGCGCAACGTAAGCCTTGGCAGGACGCTTCGGACGGAACTTCCCAGCGGACATGTAGTCCGGGCGAGATTCACGTCTGGGAGGAGGAGTCTCATAGTCGTCGTCCTGATGCATCTCTTCATATTGCTTGAGCACGAACTCCAAGTCTTCCAGGCTGTGTAAGCGTTGACCTTGCAGAGTGGAGCGGAGCGAGGAATCCAGGAGTTTCTTCATGAACATCTTGAAGTGTCGTTCCCTCTCCTTGGACGACTTCCGGAAGTTGATCCCAGCCTTGTCAGCAACCCGATTCAGGCGATAGAAAAATTCCAGCGGAGCTTCCGTCTTCTTCTGAGTCATACTGTAGTACCTCTCAGAGTCGGACGTTTTCGCCTTGCAATACTTCTCCTTGAACGCCTTCAGGAATCGCTTCCAGCTGTGACGTACATCTTCATCCAAATTGTAGCACCAGTCTCGGGCGGATGACGGCAACTTCAGTTTCATCTCATAAATGCGCATCTTGTCGGACCATCCTCCTTGAACCGCCATACTCTGGAACTTTTCCAGCCAGCGAATGCGTGTCGACAGTGACGCCTTCTCGTCGAAGTCTTCCAGAGCCGAAGCATTCACATAAGGCTTGTACGTAAACACCGTAGTCCCAGCTTGGGACGTCTTCGAAGTCATTGCGTTCGGAACCGACTCCTCAAAGAAACTGCTGTCCGAATCATCAGAACTTTCATCGTCCTTCTTGTCCGCGTCAGAGTCCGGGTCGGAGTCATGAGGGTCATTTCCTCGTTTGGAGATTCTCCTTGCGGAACCCCGTCTCGACGACCCTGACTTCCCAGCGTCCTTCTTGGGCGGGTCCGAACCTCCAGGCGGAGTACGTCCGGGAGGACCTCGCTTCTCAGAGCTCTGTTCAGTCTTCACTTGAGTCGCGCTTCTGCTCCTACTCGCAGCGTCGTTCTTGACCTTGGCTTGTTGGAAGTTTCGCAGAGTCGCTTGCAGTTGTGCCGCGAAATGATTGTCGGCAGTCGTCTGAGCGGTCTGCGCTGGGACTTGAGATGGCATTGGGACTTCGACGCGAGGATTGGATTGCGTTGTCGCTGCACGTTTCTCCCGAAGTTGACTTGCATAATACTTCTGAACGTTGATGGCAGCTTCTCGATCCCTCTCGCGCGCCTCCTGGAGGGCCAGCGACTCTTTTCGGGTCGCTTCCAGTTCCAGCGCTTGTCTCTTCCCTTCGGACTCCAAACGAGCTTTCTCCTCGGCGACTTCCAGAGCTTGTCGATTCTTCTCAGACTCCAACTGCGCCTGGAAATCTCCCAGCGCCGCTTCCATCCGTTGACGTTCGTTCAGAGCTGCTTCTGCTCGCAGCGCCTCCACAACTTCTGGAGACATCGGAACGAAGTTTGCCACGTTAGACGAAATCAGAGGTGGCACGTTCTCCTTCTCGACTCTTGTGCTCTGCTTCTGGACTTGAGCGACTTTCTCCTCCACACTAGCCATCGAGTCTTTCATTTTAGTCATCGACTCTGCCATCTTTTGCATGAACTCCATGGCTGCTACGGTTGATCCCGTGGACTTGACAGAGTACCCCGAACGATTGGATCGCTCAGAGTATCGCGAAGTCGATCTGTGACGTCCGGACGTCCGCTTGGACGAACGACGTCTTCCCCTTTCCCGACGTCGCGAATAGCGACTATCATCAGAGGATTCATCATCAGATGACGTGTCGGGTCGACGGTCTTTGCGGCGGGTTCGTCGCTGGGACGTCTTCACCGTCTTGACATCTCTTTCGGAGTCCATCATGTCCACATCACCAACATCAGGTTTCGACTCTTGGACGGGCGGGATGATCGTCTGTTGGACGTACATACCCATCTCAGGACCACTTGGCATGAAACCGCCAGCTCCGTGAGCCGTCATCACCATGGGATGGTAACCAACGTATGGCATGTGTCCTCCTTCGTACGACCACATCGAAGAGCCAGATGATTCATCTCTCGACGACAAACTGCCAGTCACGAAACTCCTCTGGGAGACACTCGACTGTCCAGAGACATCCGACTGACTCGGAACGGAATTCGACTCCGTCTTCCGAGATCCACTCATCTGGGCCACTGAATCACCTTCGCTGGGAGGTACCGTACTTGGTCCCGTCCCTGACGACGCGTACAGCGGCAGCGAACTCAGAGATGGAGGTTGAGGCGGATGAGCCTGTGGACGCTTGGCATCGGGTTCACTCTGGGATGATCCTCTTGGACTTCTCGTCGTTCGGACCCCCAAAGTCCGGGATCGCATCACAAACTCGCGACTCAGCAGGTCCGACTCGTAATCATTCATGAAGAGATCTCCTTCGGCATCCTCAGCGTGATAATCTAATCTGGGAGGACGTTCCAACTTCACTCCTTCTGGAAGCACAGACCTCCCGGAAGCCTTAGCCGTCACTTGTTGCCACTCCAGCATTTCCACACCCAAGAGTTGTAGCAGATCTGCCACCACCTTGTAGACTTTGCTTCGATGGATCTTGGACGCACGCGTCTTGAACCACTCTGGGACGAGATTTGTGAACTCGAACCCAGCTTCACAGAGCAGCGTCTGGAGTGCAGCCACACTTTCCCTCGGCGATGATAGTCCTGGTGGAATAGTCGCCGCGGTCAAATCTTGAGCCATCGCTGGCATCCGTCGTTCCGGGCGCAGTTCCACCACCCACGCATCTTCCGAAGTCGCCGACAGTGACCACTCTAGGAGATATCCAGACGTCGCGAGTATCGCTGTCTGCCAACCCGCAGTATCCAAAGTCACAGCGGGCCACGTGTACTCCACAGAAGGAGGCGATATCCTTCCGGACGGAGCGCGCACCCAGCGTCGAACTTGTTCTGCAACGTAATCGCGCGCTTGGATCTCCGCGACACTTACTCCGAGGTCTCGTCGAGGAGTCTCCACCGGTCGAGGACCGGGAGTCTCCAAAACAGGAACTGCTGAATCGACTCCTGGAAGCTCCTTGTCGTCCTGGACCGTCACCACTGGCTTCTCAGTCTTGACTAGCGACGCCTTGTCCAAGAGTTCAACGTCGCCTTCCGGAAATACTTCGACTTCCTCATCTGGTTGTGGAGAATCCGAAACTCCATCCACAACCAGGGACACTTCGTTTGGAGTACCTTCCGGTCTCCGAGCGGGGTCTTCCAAAATCTTGACCTCATCTTCGGGCATTCCCAAAGCCGGTATCTTGAGCTCTTCACCCCCCCCCGCAATTACGCTGACCACGTCGTCCGGCAGATCTTCGTCTCGACCGTCGTCCAAAAGTACTTGGTGCGCATCTTGGACGTCCAGTCCGGACGACGATTGTTCTTCAGCCGCGGCCAGCTTCTTCTTCTCTTCGGCTGCCTTACGCTTCGCAGCGTTGGCCTTCCGAGCCTCGCGCTTGACTTCGTCCAAGCTCTTGGTCTCTTCCGGCGGCAGCCCTTGTACTCGACGCGAAGCCCGCGACGCCGAACCGCGCCCCTCCTCTTCGCGCTCACCTTCTTGCATGCTACTTCTCCGAACCATAACCACAGTGAGGAAGTAAGTCAACAATCAGCACCCTAAAATCAATCCAATATAACAACTCGGTGGAATCACTAGACAACCAAATCCGGGCACGCGCACCAGCTGTGGCGAAGTCGGTGACAACTTTTTGCCGCCCAGGTGTATAGTGCTCGCGTGCTACCCTTTGTAGGGGACCTGTTCCCCCTCCAAAAGTAAAACTTCCAGGAGGAGAACAGGCGGGTATACCTCCAAACGAGAAACCTCGTTTGGAGTTGGCGTGTGTACCTTGCGTAATCCCCTTCTCGGGCCGTTTATCTTCGGCGGACCGGATTCCACCTAGTGAGTTGTTAATATACGGATATAGAAAATATAAGAGTACTGAGCGTGGACGTATCTCCGAACGACGATCGTACAGTTAGTGAGAAGTAGTGATCTACCAACCAGATCCACTCCCAGAATAGAGATAACCAATCCCAAATATACAGAATACAAATACAAACAACTACCCGTCACTTATTCTTTTGGACCCTCGGACGGTGGGTCAACACTCCAGTCAAATAGGGTTCTCCGCTTGGAAGGCACTGGTCAACCTCCAAACGAACCCTTACCAATAATTCTCTCTTCGACTCACGCACCACCTCCGTTTGGAGGAAAATAGACAGACCTAATACACAGTCCTATCACACAGTAATCTATCAATAATTCCAGGGGCCGATCACTAACAAACCTCCCAGACTGCAGTAAATATGGAATGGATAAAGCTCCTCTGCGAAAGAGTGTACTTCCCAACTAATAATATGGAATAGTAACGGATCACTCCCGGTGTGCGAGCCCGGGTCCCCGTCCTAACTGTGACTTGACCTTTTGGGGTGAGAATCCCCACACGTCCCCTGGCACGGTCGGTGTGTCTGGATGTCGACGTTCGGGCAGTCAGACCTCCGGGGGCGGTCCCTAAAAATCGCGGTAGGCTGCTGTCCTCTGGTCCCAGGCGGTATTCGCCTCGCTCCCGTGCTCGGAATTACGATGCACTTGCGGGTCTTGAGGCAAAACGGATTCTGTTATTAATGGTTATCTTGGTCTCTTACTCTCTCTCTCTCTCTCTCTCTCTCTCTCTCTCTTATCTTGGCTAGAAGATCTCTGCTGGATTTCTGCTTGCGTTCTGGGCGTCGATCTTCAACACACACTCTTCTTTTATCTTGATCTTTATATGGGGCGCGTCCCAGCTTCAACCTTGGCGCGCGTAATCGTCCTACACGTCGGGTCCGCATCCTCGCACGTGGGTGTGACTCAGTGGGTGACCGTGGTACATAAGTACCACTCTTCGCTCTTGACACATCTTGAGATCTGACTTGACTTGGACTTTGTATGGTGACTCATCTTGGAGCATCACCCTCTTCGTGACTTCACTCTGTGACTTCTCCTCCTGGGGGTCACGTCACAACTTGACTCTTGGACATCTTCCTTCTCTTGGACATCTTCCTTCTCTTGGACATCTTCCTTCTCTTGGGCATCTTGACTCTTGACTCTTGACTCTTGACTCCCTGACTTCTTGACTCTTGGACTCTTGACTCCTGGACTACTGCTTCTCTTGGACTTCCGACTCCTGGACTCCTGCTTCTCTTGGACCTCCGGACTCACATCACAGCTGACTCTTGGACTTCTTGATGACCACTTTACCATTCTTGACTCTGGGATCCTCGCTTGCAACTCGACTCTGGGACTCTTGATCCCCGGTCGTTTGGGGTCCGCTTGTATCCTGAGTCTCACTTCTGCATGCATGGGCTCCCAGATCCGAATGCACAGGGCTTGGCAATTTTGGTTCAGTCACTTCGTGTCACAGTCTAGTGTCCCCGATGTTCGGTGTCTTGCCACATGAGTCACCGAAACTTGATGTTTACTACACCACAACTGCCCCGGTCATGCTACGAGCCGGAGTGGTGAGTGGCCTGGCCCAACTGGAGTGTCACACGCCTGGTCCTGTCCAGTCAAATCCATCGCAATCACTCTGCGTTCACATTTCCGAAAATCACGCCACACCAAGCTCCTGCAACGCTACCTCGGCGCCATCACCCTGTAAAAGTGAGGCTTCCCCACGACTTGTGACTTTGCCCGCATCTTGTCTGACATGTGGTCTCCGTGTCCCAATGTGGCTGTACACGTAGAGATGTCTCAGTCGTCGTCACCAAGCCCCGCCGTTCAGCCAAGTTGAGCGCATTCAAGCTCAGGTGGCGACTTCCACGGGGAGACAAGTGGGCTGCGCTGGACAAAGGGAAGTCAGCTGGTGCCCCTGCCGACGTCAAGCGTCGAAACATCGCTGTTGGTTCCCCAAAGTCGAGACACGTGAAGATACCAGTGCTGAGACACGTGGGGAAACGTCGACTTCACACACGCCCGCGGTTTGAAGCCCCACGATCGACTCAGCTAACCAGGTACGCTTATGGTTCCGTGTCCGATGAGCGAAGTTGAGCCTAAGCGTGTTGATGCCATGTTGTGGGTCATATAGAGGTCGGCGAACTCGGCGAGCTCGGCGAATCGACCGAATGTTTCTGTACGAGCTCGGTGAACTCGGCAAGTGGACCGAATGAACTCGGCTGAGCTCAGACGCCAGTTTGTCAGCTGATCCCGAGCTCAAAGTAAGACAGCATTTTGGACCCGGCTGGACCTCAACTCAGCTGAAGTGAAACCCGACTAGGCGAAACTCGGCTTCGCTCCAACTCTTCACATCTTGAGCTCGGATACGCTTGAATTCGGCTTCACTTTGCGCGAACCTCGCTGGTACTCACACAACCGAAGGCGCGAGGCGCTTGAACTCGGCTGGAAAGTCGATAACTCCAGCGATGTCGCACGTGGCCTCCAAGACTCAGCGGGACCTAGTAGCACCTGGCTGACACGTCGACGTCCGGTCAAAACGCTCCAGATGCAGCCACCCGGTCTCTCGTCACTTCGGCGCCATCTTCAAGCTCAACTAAGTCTCCAAATTCCCACCAATACGTCAGCCTTCGGCCACAGCAGTTCTAGATACAAACGCGGAGTCTCCAGCCGCTGCCCCATCTTCGAGCTCAGCCGGGTCATTCCTGCACCCAACACTTGGTGGTGACGCTCGCAGGAGCTAGGAACTCAGCTCGGGGCTCCGCATTAATACCTGGTGCTATTTCGGCAGGTTTGCAGTTGGTTTCGTTGCATACTCCAGTGCCCCCAGCGCTCAGCGTCGAGGTCGGGATCCTTGCCATTCCGTTTCGTAATCAATATAATTTTACATTTTGGCGCAGTAGTTGTCTTCGACTCGACTCAGCCTGTTGTCTTCACTGGGTCGGCGGGTTTCTTGATTGACGCAGTATCTTTCTTCGACTCGACTCGGCCTGCTGTCTTCACCGTGTCGGCGGATTCATTTTCGTGGAGCGTTAGTTCTCGTCTGCCACTTGCACCAATTTTCGATGTGTCTTCGCTGTGCTAGTCGGGAGGGGTAACTCGTCGTCCAAGATAGCTTCCACTTCGTAGCGGTCTTCTCCTTCGTCGGGTTCCCAGCTATCTTCAGGCAGCAACTCTTCGTCAAAATCAAATTACTCGACTTTACTGGGTTCCGGTCGGAGCCGAGTCGTGGGTCTTTCACCATTCTCTTTCACAGCTTTCAATCGTGATACATGAACGACTGGGTAGAATCATATCCACTTTTGCCAGGCAGTTCGAGTTCGTACGCGAATTCTTCGACCTTCTTCTTGATCCTGAAAGGTCCGTGCCATCGGTGAGTTAGTTTCTTGGTCAGTCCGGTTTTAACACGCTCTATCAACAACCACACTTGGTCGCCTTCCTTGAACAGTGCCTGGGTTAACTCAGCTGACGGGCTCTCCGTATTTGGTAACTCGGCTGACGGCGCTCCGGAGGTTGGCGACTCGGCTGAGTGCTCTTCAATGGTCGGTGACTCAGCTGCGTGCTCGTCTTGCGTCGGGATAGCTCTCCTCTCGACTCGGCTAAGAGCTTCGTTGTGTTCCTTCGCTCTCCTTCCATTATCTTCAAAGTGAACTCCGCGTGCTTGGCTCCGGGTTACCGCGGCGATATTCGGTGTCACCTTGTCATCCTTCGCCGAGTCGCGGTCCACATACAGCACTTCCTGGGTCCTATTTAGCACTTGTAACTCGGCTTTTCGGTCGGCGCTTAGTATCACGCGTCCAGCTTTAGCCTCCAGTGCTTCGGTGGCGAGGGCATCTGCCGCAGCGTTGTAGGTGCGCAGAACATGCAGATATCGCGTCGAGCTGAGTTGTTTCGTGAGTGCCTTGTGGCGGGCTAATTCCACCTGTAACGTATCCTTCTTGCAGGCAATCACCCCCATGGATTGCTGGATTGCATGCCGCGAGTCTCCGACGATAATCAAGTTGGTGATGCCCCGGTCCAATGCCGCCGCCACCCCATGATTCATTCCAGTGTACTCGGCTATGTTGACCGTGGTAGACGAGAGGTGCGCACTCGCAGCAATCTCGATGTCCCAAGTAGGTAACCGCCACAGAATCCACGAGCAGCTACCGTATCCTCCATTTTGTTCCGTCTTAGCTGAGCCATCAAAGGATAATACATGACCCATGAAGTCGCTTGGCACCCGCGCGTACAATAGCTCCGGGTCGGTCCGGACGCTAGTCGAGCCCTTTGAGGGTGGGGCTATAGGTGTCCACTAATCCTTCCGCCGAATCATATGTTCTTCACCCCCCAATTCGGTTGTCGTCTTGTCACCCCTGTCGCTGACCGCAGTTATCTGATCGCTGGGCGCACAATCCGCCGCGTTTTTACTGCCGGGTTCATTTGTATCCAAGGAGCCAGTTATGCCCGGATCCCACCTGTCACCCCGGTCCGGGGTAACAATCGGGCGGCCATTACTGGGAGACTGTGACACAGGAGCAACCGGGGGGTACACCTGGTCGCCTGCCTTGAGCGTAGAGTCAATTGGCTCTATTTCGCCGAGCTCAGCTTCATCCTGTGGGGTCGTCGAACTCGGCTGATCGCGCAGGAGTCGTTCCGTTTCCTCTTGGAGCCGTTCGAGCCGCTCCCACTGCTCGGCACATGAGAGCCCGCGCTGGCGAGCTCCTTCTCCACTGTCTGGTCGCTGTCGGATGCCCGTCGGTGTCACATAGTCGGGTCGATCGACAGCTGCTGGTTGATGTCTCAGCCACTCGGCATACAGTCGTTGCTCTTTTTTCGACAAATCCCGGTCGATAACCGCGTCATACGCCAAATCTTGCCAGTCTCTGTACTTCGTCGAGTCCACCCGCACGTATCCCTCCGTGAGTGGTAGAACTTCGTGGGGTACCCATTGCACCACAGGAAAATGGGCGGGGCAGGAACCCGGCTTTTCCCCTGTGTTAGTCAGCAGGACTCGGCTGGGTCGTCCGTTCGTCGTAAATCTCACTGTCGGCACCGGTTTGTTGACCCGCCGGACCCACAGTTCGTGCGTGGCCTCGTCTGGCGGTCGACGCGGCAGCTTGAACTCGGCTGTGAGTCGACTTGCAACATCCATGGTCTCGGTCGGTCCTCCACAGATAGTGTTGCCGTACTCGGTGTCTTCACGCGCACTTGCCGACTTGATCAGATTGATCTCGATCTCGTCGGGCAGCTTTGCCTTCGAGTTGAACAAATCCAGCCTGATCCCAGCTGGGATCATGAAATCCGTACCCAGGATCACATCCACTCCGGCGTGATGGTCCATAATCCACACTTCAAACTCGTAGACAATTTCCCAGCCCAGTGTAACCTTGACCATGGCTCGTGTAGTCGTCTCGACTTTGCTCTTGCCGATTCCTTGCACATCAATTTTCAAGTCGGCATTCGCCAGCCGCTTCAGTCGCAGCTTCTTGGCAAATGACTCGGTTACAGCCGAGACGTTGGCCCCTGTATCCAGCAGTATTTTCGTTCGCACATTGTTGACTGCTCCCATGACCAGAGCCCGCATTCGCACTCGGCGGTCAAACTTCCGCGAGGACCACCAACCGAGTCGCTCACCCGGCAGAAGTCTCCATTTCTTGGATTCGCCGATTGTGACGGCTGCTCGTCGGGTTGTAACTGCACTCGCTATGACCCTTGCTGAGTCATCTGCCGACTCGGCTGTCGCATCACTATCTTCCTCATCTCCGCCAGCCCCGTTCCCACTCGACTTGGCTGGTGTATCCCTTCCATCTTCGTCCTCGTCTCCACGCCGCACGTTACTCTCCTCTCTTTCACTCCATCCACTAGGCCGTTCTGCTTCGCCGACAAAAGCGAACACATAGTTCGCCTCGATAGCTGTCGGCTGAGCTGACTGTGGCGGCCCGCTTATACCCAACCCCGTCACAGTTGGCGAGCCGCCTAGTTTAAATCACCGGGCGTGTAAAGGTCTTGGAGGTCAGCCGGGACAAGGGATTTGTCGACCGACGACTTCACGAACTTGGTGAGTTTCTCGAATCGTTGGAAGAGCTCACAACTTCCCGCGTCGTGTACCTGCATGCAGAACTTGCAGCGGCGTCTGCAGAAGTGGGCGTCGTGGCCTTCTGCGCCACAGGCTCCGCACGGGCCGTAGCGCCGACGCTCGCCGGACTCATCGTGGCGGGAAGGGTATCCCCTAGAATTGGATCGACCAGGGGATCGCGGAGCCGAGTTGTGGCGGGAACCACTCGAGCCACCCCTGTAGAACATGCGCTTCGACTCGGCTGTCACTCCAGCGTCGATGTAATCGGAGTCTGAGTGGGACGACGACTCGGCTGCTGCATCTCCCTCACTCCCTTCGCTCGAGGTATCGTAGAAGTCGGCCTTGTGACTGGTGCGACGCTCATCGAGGGCGGCTCTGAGGTCTTCCACACTCGCATCGGCCAAAGTGACTCGGCGTTCACGGTCTTCACTGCGACGTCCACGACGGTCTTCACGTCGGTCGCGTTGATCGTCACGACGCCTTTCCCGGTAGCCATCACTGCGTTTTGACTCGCTGCGTCGGTTTCCATCATCTCGGCGTGACTCGCGAACTCGGCCAGTCGCTGTACGGTCTCGTTGCTTCTTCCTCTTGTCGCCGAGCAGCTTCTGGTTGATGATCTTCTCCACTCGCTGGATGTCGCTGAGTCGCTGCGGGTACAGTTGGTCCATCACGGCGTCATCCCCGCAGTGGAGCAGGAAATGCTCGACGTGGCTTGCAGCTTGAGGACCACCGGCTTCATACTGGATCTTCGCCGCTCGCGCGTACCCGTTCAGCCTCAGGAGGAAGTCGCAAATGTGCTCGTTCTCCTTTTGCCGAGCTGAGATGTAGCGCGTCTGGGCCGTCTGGTCGTTCTGCGAACAGTAATAATCCAAGAAAGCCGAGCTGAGCGGACCCCACTTCAGCTGAGTCTTCTTCGGGAGCTGTCGGAACCAGCTCTTGGCCGCCTTCCCGAGACTGAGCGAGAACGGTTCGCACCACGAGTCGTTGGGCATGCGAGTGCCCTTCATCTCGTGGATGAACCGCTTCAACCACTGTAGCGAATTTTCGGACCGGTTGCGCTTCCCCTCGAACACCGCGATCTTGTCCAGGGGTGCGTGAGTACGCACTTCGAGGACGTTCGGGCGGTTCCTATCGGAGTCTTCAAGACTCAGCTGTTGGATGTAGAGTCGGGGGGACTCGTACGGGTCGGCTTTGGCTTCCCACGCGTCATATTCATCGACGGACTCGGCTGCACCAGCTGAGTCGCGGGACTCGTCGAATCGGGTCGACCCCCGGGGTGGCGTCTGCATGTCGGTATCCCTAAAATATGGAGTACTCCCAGAGGCGCGAGACGCTTCTCGGCCGCGGTTGACGTCTGGAGGTTTCGGCAGCGGGATTCGACTTGGATCGACTGCCATAGCTGCGGACTCGGCTACCGGTACTGGGAACTCGGCTGTCGCGCCCGCCGAGTTCGTGGACTCGGCTAAGTGCGGTACCCGTGGTCTGGGGACGTCGGGTATGCGCTCGAGCCCGAATGCAGTGCTCAGTTTCATCTTCCACTGCATGACTTCGTTGCCTGCGGCCTTGAGCGTCCATTTCTTCTGCTCCAGTCGACTGGGCCGACCCATGCAATGGAAGCCCATCGCTCGGAGGAGGGTCGACGTCTCGTAGACCAGCCCTGGCAGGTCGGTGCTGCTCACCGGGTGACTCAGCTCAGGACCAAGTATTGGCCACTTAGCTTGCGCCATCGGCTTCGGTTCAAACTTCGACAACCATCCGCCAGTCGACCTCATGTCTTCGCCCAATTCGGCCAGCACCTTGTTCGCACTCGGCGTGTCCGCATTCCTCGTAGCACGTGGGATTCGCGGCGGACGCTGGCTAGGGACCACATCTTGTTCATCGTCGTCAGCGTATTCGCCAAACTCGGCTACGAGGCTGCGCCCCACTGGGCGCGGGGTTCCCATCTTGGTTACTTGAAGTGACATTTCTTCCGCATCTTCCTCTTCATTCATCTCGAACAAGAACTCCTCCTCTTCGTCGCTCTCGTCCTCCTTCTTTTCACCTTCATCTTCACTCACATGGCCTTGGTCGTTGACGTCTTCAAACTGGATTCTCGGCGTGTCGTCCGGCGTCACGATTGCCACCGCCACACTCGCCGAGTCCGCTTCCGACGGAGTCGGGCCCCTGGCTCTCCCAGCCGGGCTGGCACTCCTCGAGAACGATCCCTTGGCCATCTTCTCTCTCTTCTCTCTCTCTTCTTGCTCGTAACTTGAACTTGGTTAGTTGGCACCGCCAAATACAAGCACACCCCTGTTCCCGGGTCGCGGCACCAGTTGTGGTATTGCAAAACACACAAATCGTCAAATGTGGGTCCTAGCAAGCAACCAACAACAATAGCCGAGCTAGTCGGCTGAGTTGGCCTGCGCGGGGTCTCTTTCGGGTCCCCAACGGTCCGGCCCAGCCGGGACAGTAGGTGTCTTGTCTTCGCCGAGTTCCAACCAACCGGTTCAACTCTCCAGAGACTCGCCTGAGCCGGGCAGTCTCCGTTCACAAAACCCGTGCCGTCCACCAAAGGATGGAACAGTCACGGGCCGCCGAGTGCAAAGGCAGCTCAGCTGCAAGGTTACGGTGCCCTGGGACTTACAGGCCCACCGGCTCGCCGAGTTCGGCGAGACTTTCTCTTCGCGCTTGGCGAGACTGCCCCTCCCGGGCCTACGTTATCTCTTGGCGCTACCTGTTGGTACCCTACAAGCTATGTCTCTCAGGTACCAACGGCAGACATACCCCGGCCCTATGCAGGGACTTACCGAAGAAGTGTACACGTGTCTTGGACTAGGAAAATTCTGCTCTGTTTGTTTGTTATATCTTTCGGGCGCCCTGAAGGGGCGCCTCTGCTGTTCCTGAGTTCCTATACAAATACCTAATGAAATAGAGTGGTTTCGGATCTCGGCCGACCCTTCGCCGAGTTCGGCGACCTCTCGTGCCAGTCGGTCCGGATACCGCGGTTATCCGGATCCTCGAACTCGGCTGGTCCAGATACTGAGCTATCCGGCTGGTACTCTGTACCCTCCCGCCGAGTCGTCACCGTCGGCCTGTGATCCTAAGCTTGTCTGGTACCCTGTACCGGTGTGTGCCACAAAACTTGACGTTTCCTACACCACACTACTATCAGCTGCTGATGCGTGAGTCGGACATTCCTCTTACGGCTGTGAGCACTCCCAGCGGGATGTTGTGGGAATGGTTGGTCATGCCCCAGGGGCTTCCCCGCCACATTCAATCGGCTCGTAACGCAGCTCTTCAGGCCGATGCGGCAATTCGTACAGACGTACTTCGACGACATCTTCGTGCACAGTCGTGCGTCAGAAGGGAAGATGGCCGTCGAAGCCCATCTTGGCCACCTCCGTGAGGTTCTCTTGTGCATGCGCGAGAATCGCCTCTATGCGAACATCAACAAGTGTATCTTCGGAGCCGACGAGGTCCCCTTTTTGGGCTGCTTCCTTGGGAAGGACGGTGTCCGTGAGGACCCGGAGAAGGTGTGTGCCATTGCACAGTGGCCGGTGTCCGTCTCGCAGAAGGACCTGCGTAAATGGCTCGGCCTGGCCAACTACTTGCACAAGTATAGTGCCAATTACGCCGAGATGGCAAGGCCACTAACGAATCTTCTCAAGAAGGATGCCGTGTGGTCATGGACCTCTGAGGCTCAACAGGCTTCTGAAGCCATCAAGAGTAGCCTTCAGAGCGCTCCGATCCTGGCGCTGCCCGACGAGGATCGTCCTTTCGGTGTGGTATGCGACGCATCCGACTTTGCCATTGACTGTGCCCTGTTGCAGGTGGATGCCGAAGGCAGAGAGAGGGTAGTGTCTTTCCAGTCTCGCCAGTTAAAGGCGGCGGAAAAGAACTACCCCGTCCACGACAAGGAACTTCTGGCGATGAAGTACGCCCTTGTCAAGTTTCGGGTACACCTGTTAGGTCAGAAACCCTTTGTGATCTACACAGATCATGCCTCGTTGAGGACGGCGACGTCGTCGCCTCACCTCTCGCAGCGCATGGCGCGGTGGCTCTCCTTCTTCGCTGAATACAACTTCACGGTGGAGTACAAACCGGAAAAGCAGAATGTCCTAGCGGACGCGCTCTCCCGGCGGCCAGACTACGAGTTGGCACATCTGGCCTACCTTGATTCACCGCTCTATGAGCTTATTCGCGAGGCGTATGCCGACGACGACGACCTTGCAGGTCTAGTGGAGGCGCTGAGCGCTCCAAACAAGGCTGTCGAGCTCAAGGCGCGACAACGCTCACGTCTGCACCGCTACTCGGTAGTGGAGGGTTTGCTCTACTACCAAGTAGACGGGGGCGACGAGCCTCGCATTGTCGTTCCGAACGACGAGGACCTGCGTCATCGTGTCCTCTATGAGGCTCATGACACGCCGCTGCGCGGTCATCTGGGGCGGGAACAGACGTACACGTCTGTGACCCGCAACTTCTGGTGGTCCCACATGTACAAATGGGTACGTAAGTCCGTACAGACATGTGAGACGTGCCAGCGCGTCAAGCCTGCGCCCTCGGCATCCGCTCCTTTGATGAGCTTGCCGGTGCCGGCGGATTGCTGGCGATCCGTGCGCATGGACCTCATCTTCGAGCTTCCGGCCGATGCACGTGGCCACACTGGCATCTTGGTGTTTGTTTGCCGCCTTAGTAAGATGGTGCGGCTGGCCGCTGTGCGGAAGAGCGTAACTGCGCCTCAGGTAGCTCAGCTCGTTGTGGACATCGTCTTTCGTAATCACGGCCTCCTCGAGGCTTTCGTGAGTGACAGAGACCCAAGGTTCGTGTCCCACTTCTGGTAACACCTCTTCCGCCTTTTAGGCACGAGGTTGGACATGTCCACAGCGGACCATCCCCAGACCGATGGTCAGACTGAGCGGGTGAACAGAGTTCTGGAAGACATTCTGCGCAGTGTCTGCGCAGCAGAGCCCACGAAGTGGAGTACGCTTCTTCCACAGGTGGAGTTTGCACTCAACAATGCAGTGCATTCGTCCACGGGCTTCACCCCGTTCTATGTGAACGGGCTGCGGCACCCGCGTACGCCACTTACGTTGCCCCCGGCCTCGAGTTTGGGTGGGGGAGAGGCTAACGCCGAAGACCCAAGGGGTCTTAAAGGCCTCAGAACGTCCGTCAAACGGAACCTACTCTCGTTCATCGAGACTGGTGAAGCTGTCAGGCGGCGCATCCGTGACGCCATGGCGGCCGCTCGAGACATTCAGAAGGAACAGAGTGATCGCCAAGGGCGTAAAAACACACAGGTGTTTAAACTGGGAGACCAAGTCTTACTAAATGCTAAGAATCTTCCTACTCAGGCGGTCTCCGCTGTGGGCAGCACCAAGCTGCGACCTCACTTCGTGGAACCGTTCACGGTCATAGGGTCCACGGCCACGCCTACACGCAGGACCTGCTATCATCCATGGCCACGCATCCAACGTTCTACGTCGGCTTGCTCAAGCCCTATCGCCCGGCGGGGGCTGTTGATCCTGAGGAGCCGACTGAGTCGCCGAGTACTGGCGGAAGGCGTTCGCCATCATCCGAACGAGCTCTTCCGAGGGAAGCTGGGCAGGGGCAGGAGCAAGATCCGGAGCCGGAGTAGGAGCACGGGCCGCTACGCGGCGTGCCTCTTGGGCCTCCAAGCTCCCCACGCGGTCGTACAGGGTACGAATCCAGTCCAGGTGTCGCTCCAAGACCTGGCGCACCGACGCGTCGTTCTTCTCGCCTTGCGAGCACCAGGTCTGTAAGCGGACAGCCTCGTCGTCCAGCTGCCGAGGCAAATCCCACACGCGGTCACGCAGGAAGTCCAAGTCCCTGCGGACATTCAGGAGCTTCTCCAGGCGGGCCTCCGCATCTTGGACGCGAGCGCGAAGCGCCACCATCTCGGTCCACTGGCCATCCAGGAGGCGCTGACAGGACTCAACAGCGGGTAGAAGGCCCTCCTGGTCAGGGCGTGAGCAGTCGGGCGACGCTGAGCGTCCTGGTCCGACACCACCCCCGCTGCGGGCTCTACCGCCTCTGCTTGGTAATGAGGGCGTCCTCTACTACCATGTCGAGAGGCTACTGAGGCGCCGCGGGCGTAGCGGTCAGTACCACTACCTGGTGAAGTGGCGTGGCTACCCGAGTAGTCGTAACTCGTGGGAGCCTGGGGCTCGCATCGAGGAGGACTGCGCCGACCTCGTGGCCGCTTTTGGGCGTACCCACGGACCTGGTCGGCGCTGACAGAGCCGAGAACACTCTTAGGCTCTATCGGCTGCGACTGCCAAGACTTCTGTATCTTCTGCAGCACCTCCTCGAGGATGACGCCCGGCATGAGCTTGTGTCGATCAAAGTATCGAACCGACCAAGTGTCGTCAGCGATCATCTTCGCCATGCGAAATCGAAGACGACGCTGGACCAGCCAATCAATCCGGAACGGAGAGTTCAGAAACTCGGGTTCAGGGTAGCCCAAGTGGTGCAACCACTCCTCGAACTCCGTCTCGTTTCGCTGGCGGGCCAGACCGCTGTCTGACAGCAGCACGACCGGACACTTGTCGCACTGCGGCGCGCCTGGGCCAGGCCTTCGACTCTGGCGGAGGTGCTCGCCGTACTCATCCCGAGTCCAATACCGCAACGCGAGTAGTTGTTCGCGTGTGCGAGGGGCATGGGCCTCGCGGTCGCGCTTGGTTCCCACCGCCTGAGAGGCCTCCTGACGGGAACGATCGGCCAGGTGTTGCCGATTCTCCGACTGAAGCAGCTCAGGAGGAACCCCCTCATCAACACCAGCGTTGGTAATGACCTGGGGCTCCTGCGCAGCAGGGGGCGGGTCGTCTCGGCGAGACATGGACGCCTCCAAGGCTCGGGCGCGTTCCACCGCCACCACAGTCTTTGGAGACATGGGGCTCCCCGGATGGAGCACCCGTTGGGCATCCGTGATCTGCTTGGGCGACCGCTCGACCTCGCCGACCTCGTGGTCAATGTCGGGCTCCGACTCCTCGTAGTCCACTTCCAAGGACGGATGCGGCGAAGGACTACACCCCGGAGGGGAAGTGGTCGCGTCATTCGCGGGAGCCGCATTGGCCTTCGTGGACGCCCGGGTTCGAGGAACCGGCGGGTCGGCGCCACTGATATACCCGGGATTCGGGATGTCCGTGTCGGACGAGTCGCTGCTCACCTCCTCGTGAGGGCCGGGCAGCAGCACATCCGTGCACTTGGGCGGCAGCTTCAGAGCCTTCGAACTCTCCTTCGCGGAGCCCTTCTTTTCGGAAGCTGCTTGGCAGCGAGCTTCTTCATCACAGGCTTCTTCGGAGCGGGCTTCGAAGAAACAGACACCTTCTTCGCCTTTCGCGTGGGTTTCGGCGGAGCGGGCGTCTTCGCCTTCACCTTCGCCTTCACCTTGGCCGCCTTCACCTTAGGCTTCTTGGAAGCGGGCGTCTTCTTCGCTTCGTTCGCGTGCTTCGCAGAAGCCGGTGGCTCTTTCGCCTTTTCCGTCGCATCCGCAGGCTTCTTGGAAGCCGACGCGCCCTTCGCCACCTCCGGGTCGCCCGAGTGCTTCTTGGAAGCAGGCGCCGGAGGCTTCTCCTCAGTGTCGCTTGGAGTGGGCGCGTCGGCGTGGTGCTTGGCAGAGCCAGCAGCCCCAAGGGCGATGGGGGCGGTCCGCACGATGATCTGCGTCTCTGTTGTTATGCCCGTTGGGCGTAGTGGCGCGCGTGGGTGCTCGGAAGAGCGTGAATTGCCGAATGAGGCTGTGCTCGTGTTTCCGCTGGATTCCCCACTGGGAAAGGTGCTTCCCGTTTGGGTGAGGGAGGGTGTAATGGGGCCAGGATTGGCCAGTGACCTTTTCAAGGAAAATGGATGTTCTCTAGTGTGGACCACACCGGCCGGTGTGGCCCACAAGGACTGAGTGTCACACACCACGATGGGTACTGAGTACCAGGGATCCTTATATAGAGTAATCACGGTAGACCTCCCCAAAGTACTATGCTAGGTTAGGGGTCGGTCGTACTTAAGGGCCACGATGCACGAGAGCCAACCGCTGAGGAAGATCGCAATTTAGACAGGGATTCAGTATGCAGATAGAAAGCAGTAGATAGAACTTTATGGGTGTTATTAATACAAGGCAGTTTAACTCTAACCTTCAAGAGTACAAGTCTCTTTAATACTTGGTATTAAAAGGAGACCGATAAGGCAGGACCTTTTGTACTTGGAATAACAGATACGCCAGGCGTCTGTTGTGGTTAGCGTGTTACGCTTCCTCTAAGCTACGGTGCGTGTGACCCCCGTCACAGGTACCCTCCGACAGAAGTGAAATCTGTCGAGTCGACGGCGGACTCGAGTTGTCTAGAAATGGCCGTTTAATGGAATTCTGTACGAAATCAAAATGGCCGCGACAGATCCTACGGGAATCGGTCCAGTGGTACCCCCCCCCCCCTAGACAGATTTCTAGATGTATAGATCGAATGTGACGCGAGGCAACTGGAAGTTTTCCAGAGTGGCCAGTTCGCAGCTGCCCAGGGTGCAGAGCCGGAGAGTGTCGAATGGAGATCTGGATTCAGAGTGGCACAAGAATGGTACACTCGAAAGTGTTGACTAGTTGAAGATCGCGGGGACGATTACTCGGAACACGTATAGGCTCACAGGCACGGAGGCGTCCCACCCGAATCGAAGATTCGGGATAGAGGTATAGTGCCCGGTCCGGCCACCGACTTCCCTTTGCGGCAGGTACCCATATAAAGGGGCCAAACGCTCCCGATAGAATGTATCCCGGAAAGCGGCCTGCCCATACGAGCCGAGTAATCACCCAGTTCCTCAAGATCAAGACACCCCGAGTGACACTGCAAGAAGTCCAGACGAAGCACACCCCGTACATCCCGAATGATGAAGAACAACCCGAATGACCAAGATGCCACTCCGGATGAATGTCACCCCGGATGGCAAGTGTACCCAAGTATGAACCGACCAATCACTGATGCCCCAGGGGCGTGCCAAATCAGGCACCCATGCGAACATGAGACCAAGATCCAGACAGTGCCACGCCTAAGCCAGGGATCTTCGAGACAAGCCAATCAAGCGGCGACAGCGCGCCAGCGCACGAAGTGCGATTGCTCAAGACTGCCGCCAGTGCAGGATGAGTGAGCGGCCCTCAGTGAGTTCAACATGATCCCAAGTATACTGAAACCCAGTCATCCGGGAGGAGTGCATGCGATTCAAGCAGAGGAGACCGCCGAAAACCCAGATACCAAGAAAAGAAAGAAAGAAATGATAGCCAAAGAGAGAGAGAGAGATAAGAGATAATCAGAGTTTGTTTTGCCTTCTAGAGCCCAAGTGGACTTCGTGTTTGCTTGCCATTGGTTCTGGAGAGTATATTCGCCGAGGACGACGACGCCATATTTCTGCTACCCAAAGGAGAATCCAAAGGAAGGTCCGGGAGCCGCTACACCAACGGACGTCCAAGGTCGTGCAACCGCACAAGGAACTATCACCTACACGCTTCAAATCAAATTGGGTACCCAAAAAGGCTGCTCTCGGGTTGGTCTACCCATTTCATATCTCTAAATTGCCTGTGGACACTCGAAAGAGGACTCTTGCATTCCATATTCCATTTGTAGTTTCGGGAGGTTGTAGCAATCACCCCCTGAGATCCGAGTTAGATTGCTTGTTTTAGGACTGTATTTGTGGTTCCCTCGTTCATTCGAGGGTGGTGCGCGTTGGGCAACCCGGATTTCCCTGTATCCGGGCTGTAACCTGAAGTTGACAGGCTGCATATTGTATATACAAACTCTGTATTGTTATTGGTTATTTTGAGAGTGGTTGTTTGGGGAAAGGTCTTTGCTCGTAAGCTTGCCTCCATTCGGGATCTCCCACTTGAGAAGAACTTGGAAGTTCTCTGTATTCTTGTATCTAATTGATTGTTACATTTCCGGTAGAAAGACGGTCCGCCGAATTAATCGACACCTATAGGGATTGCGCAAGGTCACACGCCGACTCGAGTCATTCTACTGTGTGTTTCAAGTTAACCGGGGCTGGTCCATTCTGGAATACCAGTCTTTTAACCCCGGACGCGCTATACATCCTGGACGATAAAAGCGTTCACCCGCTTCGTCTCAAATGGCTAGAACGGTGAAGATCTTTCACTTGCTCGCTGAATGACGCTGGCAAGCGTTATGCGAATGATTGATCAAGGTGGACGAGCGAATGCGAGTTCTGTTGCCGGTGGTCCACACCACACGGCAGGCTGAACCCCGCGGCGGCGTGAGGCGCGACAGCGGAACCCAGCAAGTGTGCACGTGGCTTTCAGAACTACGTGCAAGTGACGTGGCAGTCAGGAATTACGTGCAAGTGACGTGGCAGTGACGCGGTTGGGGACGTGGAGCGATGTGAGCCGCGGGGGCTTCGACAAGGCATTTCCGTCGAGGTGGCAAGCGAGGATCTGCGCTGACGATGCATGTTTACGTGTGTAGAGACAGGTACAGAAGGTTCGTGGTTTGGGATCCAGAAGCACTGCCTTTGCAGAATTAATAACTTTTCATTTTGAAGTCAACGTGTGAGACACAACAAAGAATGATTTAGTAGGAGTCAAGCCACGGTATGGCATCTCCCGTGAGACGTAGTCGTACCTCGGTCGATGAGGACGACTCAAGTGCGGAAGAGGGAACGCTGTCACGGCGCACATCGGTGGCGTCCATGCGGCAAGCACTTATAGAAGATGAAGAGCGGCAGCGGCAGGATGCCGCAGTCGCTGCAATGGCGCAACAGTCTGCAGCCGTGCAACAGCTCACGTTCGAGCAGCTGATGAAGTTCCACGATCAGCAGGAGGAGATGGGGCAGCGTTTTTCTGGTTATCTGCAGGAGGAGTTTAACGCTTTCGCGAGCATCTTGTCTTAATTATACTATACAAGCCTAAGTAATTTGCTTCTAAAAGGGCGCAGGATGCGCCCATAAGGAAAATCACGGTACTCGTTTCGCATGCCTCTTGTAACACAGTACCTGCAGTGATTTGCAGATGCACAACGATCATATGCATTCAACTTGATTTTTGTATGGTTTGATGATTACTGATTGTAGTTTATTGTTTGTCATAAAAGATGGTGCATTCACGGTTGAATCTGTGTAAAAGGGCACAGCGTGCGCCCATGTAGGCGGTGTTTTCACACCGTGTTTTGCAAACGCTATATATGGGCGATAAATGTGCCCTTCTATCGCGAAAGGGTTAAGAATCAGCTGCAGCTCAATGTGGAGTATGACGCGCTGCGGACTAAGAAGGAACAGCAGAAGCAGCAGATGGCGGCACACACGCCAATTCCCCGTGATGCCTCAGAGAAGGTAGGCCACCAAGCACGAGAGATTGAAACGCTGAGGGACGTGGTGCATCACCCAAGTTCACCTCGTGGACAAGTGTGGTGTAGCGGGATCAGCAAAATCTGCGAGATCGCTAATCTAACTTCCCAACTGCGGCCGAACACCGACTAACGGAGGGGGTACTCCGATCTGCCGTGATGTGTGCTGAATTGGGTCACCTTGTGTACCCGTCGGTAGGGCTGGATCTTGCTCTTCTGGTGTCTTCCGAAGTGTCAAAGCCTTGAAGTCGAGACAGTCTTGGCGAGACACGGGGATGGGGTGGAGCGGTGTGGAAATCTTCATACAGCTCGCGGTTGTACTCCCAGATCAAGCAGTCTTGCACTTGGATCTGTCGGCCTGGATCTGGATCCGGCCGTGGGGTTGCCTTTACAGGGTCTTGTCCTTTACGTCCCTTTCCTTGCGATGCTTGCCGCTTCCTATAGCGGGATCTGTGGTTGTTGAGCGTCGAAGACCCGACCGGCCAAGCTGTGAACTCCAGTGAATCTGGAATCCGCACTTGAGGGTAGATCACTAGGAAGGACTAAATCTGGCCAATATATTATCCAGACTTAACCAACACTAGATCTCTTACCGCTGTGTCTTCTACTCCTAGCAGGGCCAATGTAGTTCCCGTTTCCAGGCGAAGCCGAAGGCGGTTGCGATGTCCAAGGCAAATTCGATACTGATTTATGCTTAAGTCCGATCCCATCCTATCTACCTATCCAGCTATCCTCCCATCGATACCTACTGGCTCTGCAGCCTCCCTTTACCTCCGCTATGGCGTCATCCGGGCCTTGGGTGTGTCGTAATCACCAGATCCGCAATACTGGATCTGGATCCCGGGTATCAGATCTGATCCCGATCTGGGCTCCGGATCCAAATCACGCCAACTCTCCCGGGTCCTTCGATCTGGGCTGCGACTGCTTGGCCTTTGCTCGTTCTAGTATTGTGACGCTCGTAGGCCGCTTTCCTGCGGTGTGTCGCTCCTTCTTTCACCCAGAAACCATCAGGTCAGTGTCTCGGATTAGTGACCGGCCGGGTCCCAATCTCTCACTTGCCAGTCAGCTTCGATCTCCGAATTCTCGGATCCTGCTTCTCCACAATCGCCTCCTGTCCGTAGTTGTTGTCACCCAACTGACATCACTGCGGGCACATTCCATCACTCGGCACCGACTCCGCCCACTTGCACGATGTGCCCATTTCGCTTTCCGCCTCAAAACTTCGCCACCTCTCGCAGATCTTCGATTGTGGTTGTGTCGACTACTTCCCGTTCTCCCAGCCGTTCTCCTCCGCCGGCGGCGACGGCCGAGGAGCCTCAACAACTCAACTCCACACTGCGCAGCCGACTTGCGCGCTCGGTTGTGGATCTCCAAGCAGCGTTGGTCTCTCGAGATGCGACGGTGTACCACCAGCACCAGTTTTCGCTAACGCTGTTGCGGCAGACCCGCGAACTTCGGACTCTGGGGCTGCTAAACGACACCCGACAAGCGGGAGTGGTCCGCCTACGCGGCGAAATCGCTGCGTTCCAAGACACCGAGAACCCCGATCTCCCGCCGAGCCCGACAGTCGTCAACTTGGATTTCCAGCTTCGTCAGCAGGCCGACGAGATCCGGGACTTGGAACTTCGGCTGGATCAGGCCATCTCGGATCGCGACACCCTCCAGGATCAAAGCGACCTCCTAGCAGAGGAGGTGCATCTGGCCGGAGCGGAGATCGAACGACTCCAAGAGGATCACAACGATCTGGATCGTGCACGCGAGAACGCCGAGCACGAGCTGTAGTTGTCTGAGGCCAGCTTGGCGCGTATCCAAGCGTCCTTGGTGCAGGCTGAGAGCCAGATCCCGCCTCCTGCGATTTCTCCAGCAAACGTCGAGGCTCCGGACGTGGATCGGCTCACCCGAGAACGGGATGAGGCACGAACGGCAGCTACTGACGCGGAAGGTCAGATCGCCCCTTTGCGTAGCGAGCTGAAGGCCTATCAAGACATGCACCGAGACGCCCAGACGGAGCTCACCCGCCTCCGATCTACCCACGCTGCCGCCACTGCGGACCTGATCCAGACTGTGAAGGACCGTGATGCCGCGAGGGCTGACGCGAGCCGCTATCGCGATGACGTCTCCGATCTCCGTACGTCTGCTTCCCTGACCTCCCTTTCCGTTTCGCGAACTCCTCATCCCAATGTCTTTGCTGCTTTATCAGAGCGGCAACTGGCTGCGGCCGCCAAATCTCACGTCGACCCAGCCAAGCAACTCGCTGACGCGAACCGTCGCTTGGGCGATCTCCAGCACTCAAATCGCGTGCTTCTACGGGAGAGGGACGCCGCTCGCGAGGCACGGGATCAGATCCGGCGCTCCCACGATACACTGTGAGTTCGAAGTTGCCCGCCAAAAGTTGGCAGTTGTAGCGTCTACTGTCGGGATCCAGCCAGCCGCAGACATGGGGAGTTCCGGTCAGGCGGCTGCACTGCGCTCACTGCGGGCCAACACGGCGGATCCGCCTGGCCAACGCTCTGGCTCCGATCTCCAAGGCGGACCCCCGGCAGAGCTTGGTGGCGTTGGGCCACAGGATGACGCTCCTTTACCATCCTCTAAACGACCTCGTGGTTCCTCGGCTTCCCCAGAATCCAGTCCTGCGCCTCCTGCCAAGCGTCGAGTGGCTCCATTGTCTTCCAACGCCGGCGGCGGCTCTGGATCTGCTGAGGATGATCCTTCTAATCCGATGGATCTGACCCAAGATGATGAACCTCCTGCTGGCGACGGGGTAGTCTCTGACGACGGCGGTCACGACCCTGCCGATGACTCCGGATCCGAAGTCTCTCACCAGTCGTCCATGAAGAAGGGCGCGGCTACCGACTCCGGCAATGATGACGTCGGATGACGAAGACGACGAAGACGACGAAAATGACGAAGATGCTGCTGAAGTCGCCGACGAGCTCCTGGAGGCTCAGACTTTACAAGCCCTCGCCCAATCTCTTTCTGCGGAGCGTCGGCGACGGCAAGCTTCTCCTCGTCATGGTGCTAAGGTGGCCGGATCCGGGGCGTCTCCCGATGGTTCCGATGACTCGAACCCCAATCGTGATCCGGCTCCTGGATCTGCTCCGCGCGCTGGGTCATCGGGCAAGCTGCCGGCTTCCTCCCGTCGCTGACCCTCCGAGCCGTCTGGCCCAATGTCTCCGGTGGCTCCCTTCAGGCCTGAAGGGCTTTGTATCCCGGGACGGGCGCAGGCTCGTAAGATGGTCGAAGCGGATGTGGCCCTGGTTGGCCAACCAGATTTCGGATTTGGCTATGGTCAAGATTTTGATCGACAAACTCTTCCCCGTTTTGCTCACCAAGCCTGGTTGGTTGTTCCCTCGCGTAGATTCCGGCAAGCGGTAACAATACACCGCTCCGGACTACTGCGCCGACCTAATCACGGAGGCCAACGTGCGCGCGTTGTTGGACGCTGCTCCGTGGGAGGTTCTTGAGGGAACATGAGTGGCCATTTCCTTCGAGGCCGACGTTGGCGGGCGACTTGGAGCCGCTATCCAGCGCTACAGCTCTCACGAGGCCGAGAGCTTACAGTCCTACTGGGAGTCCACACACTCCTTTCTGATCACGCATGCCATGGTGAAGAAGCACCCGTGGCTGGCCGTTTACCGCAAGGAGCGCAACAATCGTCGTTCTCACGCTGGAAATCGCTGGAAAGCTTTCCTCGAACTCCTCATCGTGGCCATGCGCGAGGGTTGGTGCAATCTGGATCTGTTACTGGATCCATTCTTCCTACACTTCCCGAAGCGATCGGAGACCGTCACTTGGTTTCCTGGTCTGACCGCCCGTCAGGCCAACCTTGCGGATCCAACTCTACACCGGCACGAGCCAGTGGACCTCCTCGCGGCTCTGGGGGAAGACAACTCCGCGGATCCCTGGCGCAACCACTTTCGAGATCTCCCGCAGCAACATCCGGCCAACTCGATCTCGCGGCTCACTGACAAGTTCTTCGGGGTTCAAGCTCGGGACGCGGAGTAATCTTCGGATCTGCTTTCTAGGTCTTCTGTCTGCATGCCTCCTCCTTCTAGCTTCCGTAATCATTAATCCAATGTCGTTGCGTATCATCTGCTTTTCTTGTTCAATTTTCACATCCAGGATCTGCGTCCGCCAGCTCCAATTGTGATCCAGGTCCCAGATCCGGCAGTCTCACCTCTCCTTTTCCATATGAAACATTCAATTCCACTCCTCCGATGGGCACCCTCCCTGCAGATCCGACTTCTCCTTCTCACTCGAAAACGACCAACTCGCTTCCGAGGTCCCTGTCTCACTACTCCTCGTGAGACTGCATCACCCCAAATAGGTTTCAGCTAGTATGACTCCGGAGGAACTCATGTAGCAATGCTCCACAATTGAGATCTACCTCGTCAACCCATGACGGCTGCTACACATTCGGCTAACTTCACGTTAGTGCAACATGCACTAATGGATACATTCAGGTGGGCCACATCGTAGTGTGGTCACAATTCTCCAGAATTTACTGGACAGTATACCCATTAATTTGTTTGTTGCAGGACAGAGTGTCCTGTATTTTCCAAATGGAAAGCGGTGTAATCAGTAAATAAACATGGATTCACTATAGTGACATGGCAAATAGCGGTTTCCACCAATTTTGCTCGACACGTGTCCTGTGAATCCCGCATACAAAACTCCATACGTCCCCCCCCCCTTAAAGCAAAACGATGGCGAACGTCGACTGGGATGACCTAGCAAGAAAGGTGACCGAGATACAGCGCAATACGGTTAGCACGCGTTCTCGATCCATGTACGAGAATTCTTACGGCCGCTTCATTACGTGGGTTATCCTCTACAAGCCGCATCTGGTTTCTCCGGCGTTTGCTCAGCGTCTTGGCGATGTATCGGGTCTCTCTTTCAAGCAGCTCCGAAAGCGCATAAACCCCCTGCTCGATCGCAACGTAACTAGACCCCCTCTTCGGTTTGACGCTATGCAGATGGATGTATTTGTTGCTTGGTTGCTGACTCTGGACAAGTCGGATGGCAGCAGGCTCAGCTACTCCGCGCTGAACACGCACAGGGCGGGTTTTTTTAAATTTGTATCGAGATTACGGGCGTGAAATACCGCCAGCAATGGAGAAAGATTTACAAAACTACTTCAAGGACCTGAAGCGAGAGAGAGCAACTGCAGCAGCACGAGGAGAAGTCCGGGCGAAGACAGGCAAGGACCTGTTATCGTTTGATCTGTATGTTTTTTGTGTGAGCAGTTTTTAAAGCACCCATCAAAAGACATGGCTTTCGCGCGGACATACATGATTGTTGCCTGGAATTTAATGTGCCGGTCGGCCAATGCGTTTGGTATTCACCACGGACACATGGAGTGGAATGGAGATGCTCTTTGCATTTATTTTGCTCATCAGAAAAATGACCAAGAAGGTAACAGACCCCGTGACCCAAGACACATATATGCGAATCCGTTCAACCCCTGGATATGCCCGGTTCTTGCCATCGCTATGTTTTGGGCAACATCGTCGTTTGATGGCAGTGATATTTTGTTTCCTGGAAGCAACCAATATGAACGATTCCGCAAGTGTTTACAGCGATTGCTTGAAAAGGGTGATGCAGCTGATGAATTACGCCGGCGTGGTGTCAATCGTGATGACCTCGGCACGCATTCTATGCGAAAAGGAGCCGCAACGTACTGCGCATCAGGCTCGACAGCATGCTCGTCATCTACTGCAGTTCATCTGCGAGCAGGATGGTCGTTAGGAGCAGTCCAAAATATATACCTACGCTACGAATCAGCTGGCGACATGCATGTCGGAAGAACTGTGTCAGGTCTCCCACCAGGAAGCCATGAATTTGCAGTTCTACCTCCGCATTTTGGTGAACGTGACGATCTCGTCGAGAAGGCAATTGAGTGCGTGTTTCCGGGCCTGCTATCGCACTTAGCATACGTCGGTGAATTTTGCCTAGCGTCACTCGTCTATCATGCACCATATCTACGATCACAGCTTACTGTAAAACACCCGTTGCTGGAGTCACCATTATTCCAGCATCCTACCCTATTGACTGAGCTGTCAGCAAATATATGTGGTGTCGACGACACCAGCAACCGTCTACAAGCCACAGGAGTACCGCCGCATGTAGCTATTTTACGGGAGATTAAATCTCTACTGGTAGTGGCTCTGAAAACTGTCGAGCACGTTAATGCAGCAAGATCTGCTACTGTGAAAGATATTATGGGAGAACTCGAGCAGCGAGCAATTGGTGCAGGCGTAGTGACGTTCGACGGACTTGACAGCGCGCTCAAGAAGTGCCTAGACTCTGCAGGCGTAACCAGATTGGTAGAGAAGTTGAATGCGGATCCTCTGCAAGCCACCAGTCACCAACCCACGGACGACACTCCCGCGACCCCGTCATATTTTTGGGGAGGCAGATTTCGGCGAGTCCCCTCGGATTTCGAGCTTCCTGATTGCTCTGTAGCAATGCTGTGGGTCTTATGGCAATGTGGTAATGCCAGGAAGAAGACGCCTCCATTACGGATGCTCGATGGGCGTGACATGCCAACGAGAAACCTGCAGAAGCGACTCAGCGACGTTCGCTATCTGATGCGCATGGTTGAAGATGAAGCGAAACGTACCGGGTCGTGGCGTGCTCATCAGAGCGTTGAAGATGCTGTGAAGACTTTTGCTGCGTGTGAAAATAGCGTTGCTGTTCCCCAGCATACAACAAACAATCGGAAGCGGCGTCGTGGTCAGCTCTCTTGGATTGCCATAGTGGCGCTGCACCGCAGGGCACAAAAGCACAACTAAGTGATTGGCTCAAATTCATGTTCATTTCTTGCTGTGATTGGCTCAAAAGATCACGTTTTCAATGTCCTGTAGATGTCCTGCAATTTCCGTCTAACAATCATTCATATTAGGAAACAGTCCTATTGGTCAGAAAGTAGGGTCTTTCTACCAATAAGAGTCAAGCATTAGGTCAGAGTTTCTGCCAACCACTCGTTGGCAGAACCCGTTTTTATAGATATCAGTTTTAGGAGGAAAGCCACAGTTAACATTCAATTCAGTTCTCATTTTACCGCAAAAGCTACTATTTGTACCTTTATTTAGATCTAATTATACTTGTGGATACAAGAATACTTAATCTAAGTTAGATACACCTTACGCTGCTTCATACACGTGCGCTCACGTGTAAGCTAACGTATTGGGCTAAGTAAGCCCATTACACCTGGTAGCACTTTGTAGTCCGTCCAACGACCGACTAATTACGTATCGCATGAAATTCGATACGGGGGCCGAGAATCTGCCTGTGGACGCGAGTATGTCCACTGGTAACCCAAACACGGGTGCAACGCATGTTGCACGCGAAGACTGTCTCCACCTGGTGGATCCAGAGTGGGAGGCGCTCCAACGACTGTCGACGATCATTGGAGAAGCGGCCGTAGCGACGATGCTACGCACGCTATCGCCGACAGAGCAACACGGTGTTGCTCTACGCTTCATCATGAAGGAACAGCGCGGGACCGCTGCTCGCGCTACGGTGTCGACTCCGTCCACACCGCGCGTGGAGTCATTGAAACGCCGCGCAGACAGCTACGTTGGAAGAGAGGGCGAGCCTCTCCTCCGTTGGCTTGTCGAAGTCGACACTGCCATTACGGCTCGACGTATCGTCGACCCGTTGTCGAAGGTTGCGTTCGCCATGTCGTGCCTTGGCGGGCGAGCAAGGAGTTGGGCGTACGGACGCCGACTCACTGACCACCCTACGTGCTTTAGCACGTACGAGGTGTTCAAAGAGGAGCTCAGACAAGCGTTTGAGCCCCCGCAGAATGAGTTCAAATCGAGGGCCGAGTTCCTCGACCTGCAACAGGGCAAGCATGACGTGCAAGCTTACGCTCAAAGGGCGCGGTACTTGTTCTCGAACATCGTGACCAACCCGATAGACGAGGCAACAAAGGTCGTCACGTTCATGAAGGGCCTGAAAGATGGTCCTGTGAAGACCTATCTCTTCCGAGAGTACCCAAGTACTCTCGAGTCTGCGATTACCCTTGCGATGCAAGAAGAGTTTAGCCTGCGACAGGCTAAGCTCCATGTGAACGTCCCGCGGCCGATGCCGCGACCGATGGTAAAGCCGTCGAGAGGTCCCGAACCAATGGACCTCTCGAGTGCGACAGCTGCTGGATCTCAGCAGCGTCGTGGACCAACGAATGTCCACTGTTTCCGGTGCGGAAACAATGGTCACTACGCCCGTGAATGCACAGCACCTGTGCAGGCGGCCAAGGGCCGGCGTGACGATTCCGGGTATCGCCACGGGCAATAAAAAAACTAGAGCGACCAGCAGGCGCGGGGTGCCCTGATGGTGATGCAGTCGAGCGTGTCGATATCGGACACGCCGTATTGAAGACTGCTGCCCCCAGTGAGAGTCACTCTTACTGTAAGAAACAGGATGACAGGCCAAACCTTGTCATCCTGAAGGTTAACTCGAAGAGAGAGAGGTCTCTTCGTGCGTTGGTGGATTGTGGTGCGTCGAACAACTTTGTTCGACTGCAGAGCCTAGCGAGGCTTGACTTCGAGGAGGTAGTAATGCCTCGAAGTCTATTGGAAGTAAGACTAGCAACGGGTGTCGTTGTCCGAACCGAGAAGCGTGTCGTACGCATACGCTTCTCGTATCGGAAAAGGACGTTCGTGGACGAACTTATCGTACTTGACTTAGACGACAAGTTCGACATGGTGTTGGGCATGCCGTGGCTTGCACGGCATGATCCGGTGATCGACTGGACGAAGCGCACGATCGTGCACTTTGGGAGAAGCAGCGCGACAGTGAGCGATGGCCCTGTCGGCGCAGCACGTGCACCTCGCGGTGCACGCGACCCACCAGGAGAGACAGCGCGAAGCACGGCTGTCTCCGGTCACCCCGCGCGGACACCGACGACTGAGAGAGTCGTCGGGAGAAAATGTGAGTCGAATCAGAAGACTCAGATTCGATCGGATTTGAGATGTTCTCTAAGCGTCAAGAGTGACGCGGTCGTGTCGACAATTAATGTCGGCACGCAAGTTCAACAAGAGGAGACAGTCACTAATAAGGACAGTGACTCAGACGCGTCAGCTCAGGGAGCTGATGCGATTGGCCCAAACGTCGAAAGACGCTCCGCCGTCAGGCGCCGAGGTAAAGAAAGCGCACCGGCTCTGGGAGCCGACGCCGCAGGCAGTGTGGACGGTTGCAAACGTCCCGCACCGGAAATGCTTGCGTGCTATCGTGCAGCCGGGCTGCACGAAGAAGCGATACGCGATCAAGCCGGGCTTGATTGCGTGTGCCCGCGGGTTGAACCCGCCGGCGATCAAAAGGAAGATCTGTCCGCGGCCGGGCCCGGACAAAACAAGACGCGCGGAACCGGGTTCCGCACAAGAAGCGAACGGCGCAAGCGAGCAAAGCTGCGCAAGTCTCGGTCAGGGACCGAGACGCTACTCGCAGTGTCTGCCGGGCAGACACAAGAACTGGAGACGACCGTCGAGACCCTGAGTGTCTTGACGCGTACGAATACTGGTCTTCAGTATAAGAAGATGAAGTTGGAGAACCCTCCGACGTTGGCGTCGGAGTTGACTTCGCTTCCAGTCACGAGCTGGAGGCGCTTCGCCCGCGACCTGCACGATGGACGCATCGAGCAGATTTGCATCCTCTCGGATGTCGAGAGGATGAAGTGCAAAGCGGAAGAGTTGAAGCAGCTCACCACTGAGGGCGTCGACGCCCTCAGCGCCAAGTCGAAGAAAGAACGCTTCGACGAGCAGAGCTGGGGCTCACTGAAGTCGAGCCCCTTCTACGAGGTCTTGCGTGAGTACAGAGACGTACTCCCGGGCGATATCCCTGCGGAGTTGCCGCAGGACAAAGGTGTTCAGCACGAGATTGATCTCGTGCCGGGAACGAAGTGTTGCGTGACGCGGCAGTGGCCACTGCCGCGAGAGCAAGTCAAATCGATCGACGACTTCATCGAGAGTCGTCGCAAGGCTGGGCAAGTGCGGGAATCAAAGTCCCCGCACAGCGCGCCTACGTTCTGTGTCAAGAAGGCACAGGGCGGGTGGCGTATCGTTCACGCTTATAACAAGCTGAACGACGCAACGGTACCGGCGCAGACGCCGATACCGCGAAAAGATGTGATCATCGATTCGATGGCTTTGAGCACTTTCTTCAGTGCTCTGGATCTGAGAGACGGATTCTATCAGATCCTCATGCGTGAGAGTTATATACCTCTCACGGCGGTGAGCACTCCGAGCGGTATGCTCTGGGAGTGGCTTGTAATGCCACAGGGGCTAAAGAATGCCCCTGCGACGTTCAACAGGTGCGTCACGCACTTGTTGCGCTCGGTGCGCGACTTCGCACCGAGTTATTTCGATGATGTGTTCATCCACAGCCGGGCTGTCGACAGAAAGTCTTAAGTGGAGAAGCACAAGGAACATCTCCGCAAGTTGTTTGCGCTCATGCGCAAACACAAGATCTACGCGAACCTGAAGAAGTGTATCTTCGGGGCTAGCGAGATACCCGTCCTTGGGTGTCTCGTAGGGAAGAACGGCGTACGCCCTGACCCAGGAAAGGTCAGAAGGATTAATGAATGGCCTACGCCTTCCAATGTCAAGGAACTGAGGCAGTTCCTTGGACTCGCTACGTACTTATGCAAGTACGTGAGCAACTACGCGGACAAGATTCGCCCGTTTTCGCAGCTCCTAAAGAAGGAAACTGCACGGCTTTGAGCTGCTGATTGTCAGCAGGCCTTTGATGCAGTCAAGCAGGTCTCGGCTGAGGCGCCGATCTTGGCGGTGGCCGACCAAGACCATCCGTTCCACGTCGTGTGTGACGCGTCCGATTTCGCAATCGAATGCGCTCCAATGCAACACGATCACGAGCTTTACAGCGCAGTCGACGACAACGTTGATGGCATTGTCGTGCCGGACGATCATGAGCTGAAGCTCAAGATCACTTACGAGTATCACGATGCCCCGACGTCGGGACATCCGGGTCGTGAGAAGACATACTTGCTTCTCACGCGTGACTTCTATTGGAGTCACCAGTACAAGTGGGTACGCAAGTACGTTCGTGCTTGCGAGGTTTGTCAGCGCGTGAAGCCTGCGCCCTTCTCGCAGGCTCCACTTCAATCACTACCGACTCCGTCGGAGTGCTGGCAGTCCATCTCAATGGACTTTGTGTTTGGTCTTCCGCCTGACAACAAGCGGGGGACTGGTATTGTGGTCTTTGTAGGCCGCTTCAGCAAGATGGTACATCTTGCTGCAGTACCAGCCGAAGTGACAGCCAAGCAGACGGCACGTCTGTTTGTTGACATGGTGTTTAGACACCATGGCATGCCGATCGACATTGTGTCTGATCGTGATCCGCGCTTCACAGCGCGTTTCTGGCAATAAGTGTTTGAACTTCTTGGCACGCAGCTGTCCATGTCGACACAAAGAGCTCAACTCGAAGGCAATGGACTTCGTCCAGCGCCGCCAAGCCGTAATACGGTTTGTGCAAGATGCTATTGCAGCTTCTGTCGATCGACAGAAGTTGAATGCAGACAACAATGGCAGAGGAAACACAAATGAATTCAAAGTGGGTTCATTAGTTCTGTTAGCTACACAGAACCTAGCTAAACATGCAGTTTCCGACTTCGGAGCAAGCAAGCTTGCTCCGCGCTTCATCGGGCCATTCGCCGTGTTGACGAAGCATGGCAACGCGTACATGCTAGACATACCGTCCAGCATACGCCTCCACCCAACCTTTTACGTTGGGCGGCTGAAGCCTTACTCGCAACACGAGTCACCTACTCCCGGTGACTCGGCGCGATCCTCGCCTCAAGCGCGGAAACACGCTGCTCCACGCGAGCAACGACCGTCCCCAAGCTCACTTGGACGTTTGAAGCGGTCTGCCCGGCCTGACCGATTCGGGCCTTCAAAAGCTTCAGCTCCTGCCTTATCTCGGCGAGCTCAGCCGTCTGGAGGTTCTCAACCGCCTCCAAACGATCACAGACCTCGGCCGGCGACGGCGCGTGGTGTCTTCCCGCCGCCACCGCTCCCCGTTGCGAGACGCACGCGGGGAAACTCGCTGGATTGTCCAGCGAATCGTTGATCATCAGATCCGGACCCAAGGTCCGGTTCATTTTCGTATTCGTTGGTTAGGATACTCTCCTGACCACGATACGTGGGAGCCGCGGAACGTCCTGATGAGCGACGTTCCGGAAATGGTGACGGAGTACGAATCCCGCCACCTGCAGCTGCGCCTAAGGGCGTAAAACTTAAGCGAGAGCTGTAGTCGCCAACAGCCCTCGGCTGAGTGTTGCGTTCACCCTCAGCACTCTCAGACGACAACTCCGTGATCAACTTCTCACGCAGTCTCTTCAACTCCACGGGCACACTAATACCAGTGTACCCGAGAAGGTCCCGTTCGGACAGCCGCACTGCGCACGGAATACCCGCTTCGACTGCACCTTCGTGCAGCCGCAAAATCTTGGGCCGCTTCGAGAAGCGCTCGTAGCGCTCGCTCGCAGAGCGGACTGCTCGTGGTATCCAGCCCGGTCGCGGTTGAAGTTCTCAACGAACGCGCCCCAGCTTTGGCAGAGTGCCTCCCACTCGGCCACTTTGCTCTTACGGGGATGCTTCTTATTCCCGTAGAATCGGAGCTCATGGAAGAGCCCGATGTAATAATCACGTCTTTGATCCGTCGCCGGATCAAAGTCGAGCTCCTAAGCGACAACGTCATCAACGATGGCGTTGCAGGAGTACAACGCGCGTCTGCTGACCGGCGTGGTATTGCCGTAGCGAGATCGGATCTCGCTCGGAGACAGCATCCACGGGTCGCGCACCGGATTAGTGCGCGACATCACAGTCGCAGGCGGAATGGAGTCGCCATCGTCTCCACCCCGCGGAGTAGACAGCGCTCCAGCATCAGCGAGCGGCCTGTCTCTGCCGCTACGCGAGCGCTTTGAACTTGAAGCGTCCGAGTCGTCCTCGCGGGGACGACGCGTCCCCACGCTTGATTCCTCGCGCCCTGAAGACGAGGTGTCCTTCCATTCCTCGCCCTCCTCCATGTTGACATCCTCGATGCCGTCAAAGAGGGTTTCGCTGGCATAGGTAACTTTGCCACGCGTCTTGTGATACTCCCCAACCGAGATGGTACGCTTGGGGGAGCTTGACGTCGTCACCGTGGAAGTGACGACGGACGCCGAATAGGCTGACGATGTAGCAGTCGCCGCTGTGCTAGCGACAACCGCGCCCGCCGCTGCAGGTGCAGCAGGCGTGTCGGAAGTCTGCGTCGTAGGCGTGCTCATTTCGAAATGAGCACGAAGTTCTCTCCGAAGAAGACTTTGGATTGATGTATCGAGACCGGCACATCAAGTCCTAACGAGGGATGGTGTAGCGGGGCTACACATTCGGCTAACCTCACGTTAGTGCAACATGCACTAATGGATACATTCAGGTGGGCCACATCGCAGTGTGGTCACCATTCATATTAGGAAGCAGTCCTATTGGTCAGAAAGAAGGGTCTTTCTGCCAATAAGAGTCAAGCATTAGGTCAGAGTTTCTGCCAACCACTCGTTGGCAGAACCCGTTTTTATAGATATCAGTTTTAGGAGGAAAGCCACAGTTAACATTCAATTCAGTTCTCATGTTACCGCAAAAGCTACTATTTGTACCTTTATTTAGATCTAATTATACTTGTGGATACAAGAATACTTAATCTAAGTTAGATACACCTTACGCTTCCTCATACACGTGCGCTCACGTGTAAGCTAAAGTATTGGGCTAAGTAAGCCCATTACAGCTCCTCATACCGTCGCCAATGCACCAAGAACTCGCGGTAGATCCGGCCATACCGAGTCCGCTTACCTGTCCTCATGTCTGTAATCCTCTCCACTTCGTATTCATCTCCGTCCAAATCGCGGATCCAACTGTCTTCGGGGAGGAGAGCTTCGTCAAGATCTACTCGCTCCGATCCTTCGCCGAGCAAACGAGCTGTAGGTCTATCCGGGAATGTCCTCATCAGCTTAAGTTTAGAGATGTGCACTACGGGGAACAGCCGATATTCAGTGCCCGCAGTTTCGATCCTGACTGCATGTTCCCCGACCTTCTCGGTCACACGGAAAGGCCCATGCCACAAGTGCGCGAGTTTCCTGGCGTAGCCTTCCTTCACTCGATCCAGATAGAGTCACACCTGAGACCCGATCTCGATCTCGTGCGGTCGAACTTCTTCATTATGGCGAGTCGCTCGATCTGAGATAGTTTCTCTGATCCTTTCACCGACTTGAGCCCTCGCCTGTTGGTAGTATTGCTGGATCTGATATCTCCACCTCCGAGGTTCCCGATCCCGACGCGGTACTACCCACCGGTAAAGTCGCTTCCAGGGTAGATCTGGCGTCCCACCCATGCACCAAATAGAAGGGAGTTTTTCCTCGGATCCGATCCCGGGCCGTGTTAATCGCGAACGTGAGTCTTTCTACATATTCATCCCAGTCACGCTGGTCCAGTTCTTGCACATACTCGAGTGGTGGTTTGCACCATTCGCTCGGCTGTTCCATTCGCTTGGGGCCGGTAAGCGCTGTCGCTGACCCAGGATCTTGTTGAAGGATCTAAAGAAGTCAGCCGTGAATCCGGGTTACCGATCGTGTCGGATCACCTCGCTGGCCCCAAATCTTCGGAACACGCACTCCTCGTAGGATTCCGCGATCGTTTGCGCCGTCCTCGACGCGCTCGCCTTTGCGATCACGTACCCCGTAAACAAGTCTACCCAAATCGGTAACTCGGTATTACCTTTGTGCGACTTAGGCAGCGAGGGAATGTGGTCCATAGCGATGATCTGGAATGGGTAGGTCGCTTGGATAGTTACCCAGCGACTCTCCTTGGAGTGTGGGTCGCCCTTTCTCCGTCTCACAGTCTACACACTCTCCCACGTAGCGCTATACGCTGCGGTAGAGCCCTCTCCAATGAAAATGATCTCGGATCCGCTGATATGTCCGCCCGATTCCTTGGTGTCCTCCTTCCAGACTGGAGTGGTAATGATGTAGAACGTCCTGCTGCAACGTTTCTGGGATTCACCAGCCGCATCAACCCATCTCGCTCGTCTGTCGTTCGTTTAGTCGGCGGGCAATAGAACAGCAAGTAATCCTGATCTACCTCATAGTCGGATCCGACGGCGTTGTAGGAGCTGATATCTTCAGGGGCCAGCTCATGCACAGCTCCAACCAGGTACTTCTTCAAGCCGGAGATCCACACTTCTTCATCTTGAGCTTGCTTAATTCGCTCGATCCGCAGGTTCCTCACCACTTCTTCCTGGAGTACCGTAGGGCGGGATCCGGATTCGCCAGCTGTTCTTGTAGCCACTGGGCAGATTCGAGCCGTGGGATGCTCCTCGGTCTCCTTCGCTACGAGGGTCTCCGCAAGACGGTTCAGCGTTATCAAATTCTCAAAATCGGACTCTTCCTCTACCTCGATTCCAGCTTGGCGCTGTAGGGCAGCGCTCGCTAGACTGTCGGCACTTCCGTTCCAGTCTCGTTTGACATGGAGTAGCTCGTGATCTGGCCATGCCAGTAGTCGATCTAGCGCTTTCTGCCTTAATAACGTCAACTCGGGAGCCTTGCAGTCGATTTCACCCCTTACCTGTCGGGTCACCAAGTTAGAGTCTCCGCAGACTACCAGGCGCTGTTGAGTTTCTCCCTCCAGCAGATCCATACATAGTTGTAGTCCTCGGTACTCAGCCTCGTTGACCGTCAGGCCGTCCGCATACTCCGATCGAGTTCGCACTACTGTCCACTCGGGTAATTTCCACAGGATTGCGCTGTAGGCGCCTCCACCACGTTTGACACGGGCGGATCCGTCAAAACTGACAACCCACAGATTCTCTCCCTGGTGTACCTACCGTGAGGATCGGGGCTTGGATCTTGCGTCGCGGTTCCTTCCGTGGTGCGATGGCAATCAGTGCTTGGTCTATCTCTGCTCTGGGAGTAATGGTAGCGGCTATCGCCCCCAGGATCTCGTCTTCTCCTTTTGTGCATTTCACGATTTCGAGAGTCCAAGGGGACAGCAAAGCTGCCCACTGTCCGAGCCTTCCCTGTAGACCGGAGGGTCTGAACAACCAAGCCAGAGTTAAGTAGCGAGCGAACACTTTGATCTCGCGTCCCACCAATAGATTATGTCCCAGATCCAAAACGCGAAGTAAGGCCAGCACCTCTTTCTCCACGATTCCATAGTTCAGCTCGTTCGATTTCAGCGTGCGGCTCGCGAACAATATCGGGTGGAACACAGCGTCGTGTTCTTGCACCAGGGCTGCCGAGATCGCCCACTCGTTAGCGTAGACAACCACCACTGGCTGCAGCTCCGGTTGAAAATGACGCAAGATCGGTGTGGACGCCACCTTCTCCTTCAGCTTAGTGAACGACATGTGAGCCGGATCCAGCGCAAGTCAGCATCAGCAGGATCTCTTGCCTCATCCAAGTCATCGCCTGCTACTGCTAGATCCTGGACCCGAGATCTATTCTCGGGCTTGCTCATAGCCGCAAAATCCACCTCTCGTAGCTCATACAGCACCGCGGCGTAGATGGCGTAATCTTCAATGAACTTACTGTAGTAGTTGAGGCTTCCCAAATAGGATTGCATCGCCCGGAGCGAGCCTGAGAAAGGCAGATCTGTCAAGACCGACAGATCCTTCGGGTTCGTCTCCAGTCCATGGCTTGACACTTTATGCCCGAGGTACTCCACTTAACCTTTACCCCAGAAGCTCTTTACCACGCTTATGGACAGGTTCCACTCGTCGCATACATCCAGCAGGCCCTCGACCCTATCGCAGAGGTGATCCCAGGATTCGGCGGTGATTAGGATATCGTCGATGTAAGATCTGCGCCCCAGTACCGACTTCTTGCCGTCATCCTTGGGCTCGGTAGGTATCAAGTTTGGACTCATCTCCGGATCCGGCTGTTTCAACACTGGATCTCCCTCCAGGCGCGGGATCCGCGTGAAGCCGTACAGCGCGTTATCCAGCATCCGCTGGTAGGTCTGGGTGGGGGGGGACGTTCTCTAAGCCGAAAGGCATCCGGTTCCATTCGAACAGTCCGAAAAGGGTGATGAAGGCTGAGATCGCGCGCGCGCGGTCAGTCATTGTCACCACCCAGAACCCACTCGCCATTTCCAGCGACCAGTACCATAGTACCTTATCCAGACGACCGCGGTGTCGGTGTTTTTGTAGCGGACGTCCTTGAGCGGGCTTTTGTCCTGCGCCTGCAGCTTTTTGCAGAAGGCCTTGTACGGTACGAGCATTCCCAGCCGGATGCCTCCAACCAAGAACTCGCGGTGACAAAGCTTCGACTTGAAATCTCCCAGGGCAGGGAACAAGACCTCAAGCGTCACTTCGAGCGAAGGGAATAAGACCTTAAGCGTCGGTGTGAGGGAGACCTCAAGCGCCAGCTCGAAATCTCCCAGGCCTTTCTCATGAGACCTTGCCTTGCTTGCCAGAAAACACAACCAGGCTAGACTTTCACCATCGATTGCTCGATCTGCTTCGAAGCGTCACAAGTTCCTGAACATTGTCTCTCTGTTGATCGACGAGGACGTAGGGCAAGGAAAAATTCGAGAAGAGCGACTAAGTCAAGCTCGACCCATGGCACCTGGATCCGCCGCTCGCCGACTCGTCCGAAGACGAGGCCGCTCCGTGAAAGTGCACGCACGGACATCTGGGGAAGAAGGAAAGTAATATTCGGTGGTCAAGTCTAGCCAGCCTAAGCGCATTCGTAGGACAAAGCTCAATCGCGAGTTCGGAATACCATTCCCTTGTTGCTATAAGTTAAATCAGCAAACTGGCAGCGTTACAAAATATATCAAAGCCATCGGCCAGTTGATCCCCGACGGTTAACAACGAGATCTTTCCTTGCCATGTCTGAGATCTGGGACCAGGGCGTCATCGAACATCGGGCCATTGGCAACAACGAATGCGTTTTTGTCAGTAGGCATTTTGAAGGTAAATGCGCAGGAGAGCAGCCATGGACAATGACACCGACGCCATCATTAATCGACTGCGGGATCGAGTGGCAAGTTTGCAACAAGAAGAAAATGACCTGCCGAATGAGCTAAGCCAAAGAACTGGGAGTTCGATTTTACACTGGAGAAGATGTATCAAGTAAAAACGCTACTGCAAAGAGAGACGGAGTACGCTGACTATGCGATCAGGCGAGCCAGGATGGTTTCCGATCTGGCAAGATGCCGACCTCCGAGCTGCGGTTGAATACGTTCAACAACGCCGTCGAGACGGACCGCCAGATTGAAGTATTCGTGAAATCGCGCGACCCAGCATATACGTGAACAACAATACTTGTTTTGTTTAACAGTTGGCTTAAGATCTAACTACTTGTTGCAGTGACGTGTAGATAGGGCAAGCGCCAATACATCGGTGGTATGGTCAGAGCCCAAAACGACGAGTTTGGCGAAGCCTTGCAGAGGAAAATGTACGAGTTCGCCAGAATCTGAAACAGCGTGATCTACGGTGGAACTGTGATGGATGCGCCACCCGTGAGGTGTGCCGATGTTTGTAAATTCATTCAACACGACCTAAAGAAGCTACGTGTGTTTTTAATTTATTTTGCTGCTCGTTACAAGCTGAGTTCTCTACTGTCAAATAGATACTCCACGACGGTGATATTACGCTGAACCTGCCTGATCGTAAGAGCATTATCAATTTCTATTACAACCGCAGTAAATCGCTGTTCAAACTTCAATACACGCAGGTGCAGATTATCGGTCGCTCTGCTTGCAAGCGGTGAGCTTCCGCGTACAGGGAGTAGCTCAACTTGTAACCGTTTGGGTTCACTCTGATTACGAAAATGGGTCGTTGCAGTTGTGTGCAGAGCCTGAGTCCGTGATTCGCGTCGTACGCAAGGCCGCTCACCTGGACCACAACGATGTACGCCCCCATGTCGAGCATTCCTTCGTCAGAGATGATACCCTCGTACATACTATAATGTACATGGTGTTCTTGAACTCAACCAGTTTCATCACTAGCGGGCCCATTCAAGCATACATGTTGTTTGTTGCGTCTTTAAAATGCACTCAACGAGTAAAAACACAAGAAAAGGAGTTTTGTATTGTTGATCCATCCACCGCCAATTACACGAACCACTTGTAGCTGCACCACGTGCATGTGATGATCAGCGTCTCACCCTCGTCCAGTGAGCGCATCTGCGCGCTGCGCTCCGCGGTTTTTTTGCGACCGCACTGACGGCAGCAGTACAGCGTGGACGTCTTCATCAACATCTTCTGGTTGAGGTGACTAATGTGTTCTTCAAGAAGCTTTACGTTGTGTTTCGGGGACAGGTCCTTGTTGTCGAGCTTGGATACCGTGGTCGGGTCGATAATCCCTCCCGGTGGCCCGAGCGCGAGGTGCTCGTCTCCCACCTTCGAGTTGATGTCCAGGTCAGGCTCTTCGTGACGCGCATGACTTTGGTGCGGTACTGTTGCTCGAACGCCGGTCTTGCGAAATCCGGCGTGAGCACTTCGTCGCGGGCGATCCCCAGTGCGTGCGGTAGCAGGAGTCCTCAATGATCAGAAATATATCGCGGCAGTTGTTGATTCGATCTCCGACGCGTTCAGCAGGGAGGCGATGAGGATCAGGTACCCGCGGCGGAGCTTGTTCTAGGAGGCGTCCTCGTACGCAGAAATCGGGAGGACGAAGCGCACGCTTTTTGGAGCGGGAGATTGCGGAAATGAACTGCCAGAGCCGCCCCCCCGGCGTCAGTTCTTTTGTCACGTGCTAATATATACATTTTACTGCGGGTGGTATCGAGCACAATGTGATGTCGAGTTTTGAACTTGACTGACGGAGGTCTAACGACCTCGAGCCTTGCTGAGAAAGGTGACCGAGGCCTCTGATTGGCTACACCCTCCCCGCAGTTTAGTGCCACCAGGCTAGTTAGTGACTGGGAGTCACGGCGGGTTCTAATACAAACCCCGTCGTGACCTCCGGCCAGTCATATCTGTACCCACTCTATACAATTTAGTAGGAATCCGGAATTAGGACAAAACCTCGTCCGGGTGTAGGATCAGACCGAAGGCTCGGTTTAGACTAGGTCTTTGTATAGACATAAGGGATTCATCCCGTGGATTCGCTACAGGTCCTCCTCACTGCCTGACACGCATGTCACCAGTCGACTTCAAAAATGATCTGGCTACAGATAGTATACTGTATGTGTGTATACATGTATACTTATCGGTATACCGTGTGCCATAAAAAGAATAGGAAAAACCGCTGTGAAAAATCCGTTGTGGCAGAATTTTTGTTATGGTATTTATGCCAACCACCAAAATAACTACATACCACACTCAAAAGGGTTAAGTATGAAGTGAAAGTAAACGAACGTTACTTACGTAAATCCTTTCGATTTCGCTGTCCGGTAGCTATTTTTCAAGTAGAAGAATGGCCTGGTATCTCTGCATCCCGTGGATTCGCTACAGGTCCTCACTGCTAGGCGGAGTAACGTCACTTAAGACCACCTCACCATACTCGGGTTCATTTTCACCTCCGTCGCCTCTGGGCTCGTCTCGGCGACGGGCGAAGTCGCCTCTGGTCTCGTCTCGGCGACGGACGAAGTCGCCTCTGGGGTCGTCTCGGCAGCCCGAACGGCCGCCGAAGCTGCTGTAGCTCATAGCCTCAGTGTTGCTCCGGGCGCGAGTCGGGGAATGTCCTCAACTCATGCCCGAGAACCTGGCCCCGTCGCCTGTGGGGTCGTAGTCTTGGCGACGGGTGAAGTCGCCTCTGGGCTCGTCTTGGCTGGCCGAACGGCCGCCGTAGTCGCGATGCTGGTCGTACCCGCCGCCGCCGCTGTAGCTCATAGCGCCAGAGTTTTGCTCCGGGTGCGAGTCGAGGAATGTCCTCAACTCATGCCCGAGAACCTGACCCCGTCGCACATGACTCCCTTTTCGGGGAATTTGTGTTGTGCCCAACGGGTGCAAGCCCATCGGCGACTTCAAGCCCGGCGACTGGGTGGAAGTCCAGTAGCGACCATCATTGATGATGGTCCATCATGGCGCATCGCGCGGCTGGAGCTCGCGAACTTCAACTCGTACATCTGGGCTCGTAGTCTAGGCGACGGACGAAGTCGCCTCTGGGCTCGTAGTCTAGGCGACGGGCGAAGTTGTAATGGGCCCTCCCCATTTACATAAGTAGGTAGATCTCTTACAGATATTACATAAGTAGTCACAGTCAGCACCCGGCTAGCGTGTGCTGACATGTCATCATCTGATTGGCTGAAAGTGGGGGAGCCAGACCCCATTCCAGCCAATCAGCTGCTGACCTGCATTTGAGTGGTTCACATTAGACCACGGGCCCCCGCCCTGGTCCCAATAATAAAACGGAGTTGATTTTTCTTCGGACTTAATACTTGGTCTCAGTATTACTGAGCACTGGACACTTCCTCACCGCTACGTGTAAGCTAGTGACGGGTACTCACTAGACCCGTTACAGAAGTCGCCCCTGGGGTCGTTGGCAGCCCGAGCGGCAGCCGTAGCCGCGGTGCTGGTCGTAGCTGTAACGGGTCTAGTGAGTACCCGTCACTAGCTTACACGTAGCGGTGAGGAAGCGTCCAGTGCTCAGTAATACTGAGACCAAGTATTAAGTCCGAAGAAAAATCAACTCTGATTTATTATTGGAACCAGGGCTGGAGCCCGTGGTCTAAAGTGAACCACTCAAATGCAGGTCGACAGCTGATTGGCTGGAATGGGGTCTGGCTCCCCACTTTCAGCCAATCAGATGATGACATGTCAGCACACGCTAGCCGTGTGCTGCTGTGCCTACTTATGTAATATCTGTAAGAGATCTACCTACTTATGTAAATGGAGGGCCCATTACATCACCCTCCTCTCAAGGCAGCACTCACGCACAGTGAGTGCAAGCAAAGACAAATCGAAGAAACTGGGAGACGACGGTGGCGCTACGCCAACGGGATGATCGGAACGGACACAGGCGGCAGCTCCTGCGTTTCGCAGGAGCACAACTGAACTTGCACGGTGACGGAGAAGATGCAGCAGGCGGCGACAGCGGACGCGGGGACCTCGACGACGATCACGAGCTCGAGCAACACGGCGACGACCACGGACGCGAACACCTCGATGGCAGCGGCAAGCGCGGGCACACCCGCGCTGCAGGCTCCATCACAGCTGAGCGTGATGGATCGCGAGCTGAAGCCATGGGGCCTGTACGACTTGTCGGGCGCTGAGTCGCCAGAGCCGCTGGCGACGATGCAGGCCTACTTCCGCCGGTTCCGTGCGCTGCGAGGGAAGGGTGTCGAAGGCGTCGCACACGACTCGCTCCAACGCTCGTGGTGCGCCATGATCGTCCGGTGGAACCGGATGCTTCGTGCGAACACCAGCTTCGTCGAGTGGCTCGAGGCTCGCGAAGAAGTCGTCGGCAACTACTCGCTGCGGGATCTGCGGGCGCGCGTGTGCTCCAACGCGTGGGATGTCGATCGGATCTGCTACGTTCAAGTGCGTGAAGGCTGCGCCGTCTGTGGAAGCTCGGAGAACCTCTCCGAGGCGGATTGGCAGCGCGAAGTCGCCGAGCGGCCGCTCGGTGAAGCGGAGCAAGCTTGGCTCGCGAAATACCGGCGTGCGCTTGCCGACGTCTCAATGTCTTCTAGTCGCGGCGGGGGCCGCCGCGCTCGTTCTCGGCGGGGCTCTTCTCCGCCGGTGCGTGGTCGTTCGCGTTCTCGGTCGCCGCAAGGTCGGCGACAGTCGCGTTCTCGCTCGCGATTTCGTCCTCGTATTCGCGAACAACGTCCGGGACATCCTGGATGAGAGTGGAGCGTGGCTCCCATGTATCATCGTCCGGTGGAAACCCAAGCCAACGCACTCGGTAACGCCGCGCGGCAGGAATCCCGCGCATGGCCGGACTACTCGTACGGACACGGGTACGAGGCGTGGCACGAGGCGGGTCCTCGTGCGCAACAATATGATCCACGATCCAGCGCGTATCACCAGCCGAATCAACAATCGGCGGGGGCGGCTCGCGGCGGTAGCTCGTACGCTTGGGTATCCCCAGGGTGACCTGGAGGAAGCTGCGGATCGGGCGTGGGACGCTCAGGCGGAGGCTGAGGTGGCGACGACCCAAGCGGCGCAGGCTCGGACGGAGCTTGAGGCGGCGCGCCAGTCGAACCGAGAGCTGCTGGCGCGGACTCGCGAGCTGGAGAGGCGTGTCTTCGGGGCGCCGCAGGCGGCAGCTCAACCTCGCCAGTCGGCGGCGAGGACTGCGTGTCGCGAGGGCCGCTCGCTCTACGCTCCGGTGCCGGAGGGGTCGTCGTCGACGGGATAGTAGCAGCGTGATACTTCTTGAGGCGCCCGACGTAAAACGTCGGGTGTAGCCGTAACGACGTAGGAATATCCAACGTGTAGGCTTCTCCATTTACTTTCGTAACTTTGAAAGGTCCAATGAATAGAGGCGCGAGTTTGCTCGCGCCAAGATTAGTCACGGCTGATGACCGAATGCCGTCAGTTGACAGGAGCACTTGATCTCCTGTCGCAAACGTAGCTATGTTCTTGCGCCCACGCTTGTCAGCATTCTCTTTCTGCTTGTCCACTGCGTCCTGCAGTGCGTCGCGCACAAAACGGGCAATTGATTGCCGTTGCATGACGAACTCCGAAACGGCGGCGTTCTCGACAGGACGCGCCGGAGTCTTCGCCGCGTACTTTGCAGCAAGTGGAACCCCAGCGTTGCCTGGGTTGATCAATGTGCGGGCAGTCCATGTCGCAATGGGAGACGCCGCAATGTCCGGCGTCGCGAGGGCCTTCTCCGTCTTGGAGCGGGTGACCGCATTCAGCGTCACGTCCTCGTGAGCTGCACTCGTCATGTCATGTACATCATCTTCATCCCCACCAAGAGTGGAGCCACGAGGCGCCGTGGGGTGGCCCACGGCGATGAGAGCAGGCACGCGCGGATGGCGCGCGTTGTTGGCGAAGAATGGCGTCAGACCCGTTGACGCGTGCTCGGCGTTGTTGAGTGCAAACTCAGCAAGAGGCAGGAAGGAGCTCCAACTCGCGAACGTCGTCGCGTAGCTTCGAAGCACGTCTTCGAGGACCCGGTTGACTCGCTCCGTCTGGCCATCCGTCTTCGGATGTGCTGCCGTCGACATCGACAGCTTCGTACCCAGAAGCTGGAAGAGGCTGGACCAGAACGCGGACGTGAACCGCGGGTCACGGTCAGAGACGATCGACTCTGGCAGGCCGTGATGACGGAAGACGCAGTCGATGAAGTGCGCCGCGGTGTCGGCCGCGGTGACCGTGTCACTCACGGGGATGAGATGCACCATCTTCGTGAATCGATCCACGAAGGCAAGACGCCGGTTCGACCTTCGGCGTCGGGTGGAAGCCCGAAGATGAAGTCCATGGAGACTGAGCGCCAGGCCTCAGTTGCGATCGGCAATGGTCGCAGGGGAGCTTGCGACGACTTCGATGGCTTCACCCGCTGGCAGGTCTCGCAAGTGCGGACCCACTTGCGCACCCACTTGTACATGTGGGCCAGAAGAAGTCGCGTGAAACAGCCGCGAATGTCTTCTCGGCCCAGATGAGCGCCCATGGGGCTGTCGTGGAACTCGTGGATGATCCGAGCCCGCAAGTCGTCGTCGTTGGGCACGACGACTCGAGGAGCATCAAACTTGTCGATGTTGTAGCACAACAGATTACCGTCAAGGTGGTAGCGGTCGATCTGGGTGCGCGTGTTGCGCGACAGAGCCCCCAGTGTCTCGTCACTGGGGGCACGGAGATACGCCACAATGCCGGCGTAGACCGCGTCGTCTGCGTACGCCGAGACGATCTCGTCGCGCAGATCCATCTCCGGAGACACGTTCGTCAGGTTGATGCCTGACGCGATACACACAGCACAATGGTCGTCTTCTTCATCTTCGTCGTCAATCACTTGACGACCCAGCACAGTCCGAGGGTCGTAATTAGGTCGCCGAGACAGTGCATCGGCGAGGATGTTGTTCTTGCCCGGCTTGTAGTGGACGACGAAGTTGTATTCGGCGAAGAACGACAACCAGCGAGCCATGCGCTGGGAGAGGTGTGGCGACTTCATCGCTGTCCGCAGCGATGCATGATCCGTATACACAGCGAATGTCTGCTCGCCTAGCAGATACACTCTGAACTTGATCAGAGCGTAGCGCATCGCAAGGAGCTCCTTGTCGTGGACGGGGTAATTGCGCTCCGCCGGCTTCATCTGTCGTGACTGGTAGCTCACGACTCGCTCGCGACCTTCGCCGTCGAACTGCATGAGTGCACACCCGATAGCGAAGTCGCTAGCGTCACACACAACGTGGAAGGGCTTCGAGTCATCTGGAAGCATCAAGATTGGCGCTGACGCCAAGCTCTTCTTCACCGATTCGAACGCGGCTTGGTGCTCAGGACGCCACAACCACGTGGCGTCTTTCTTCAGCAAAGACGAGATAGGCTGGATCAATCCAGCGTAGTCCTTCGTGTACTTGTGCAAGTAGTTCGCTAGACCCAGCCACTGACGAAGCTCAGTGGGGCTTGTAGGCGTAGGCCATGAACAAATAGACGAAATCTTCTCTGGGTCAGCGCGTACTCCATTCTTGCTTACGTAACAGCCAAGCACCGGAATCTCCGGCGCGCAAAAGACGCACTTCTTGAGGTTGGCGTAGAGCTTGTTCTCTCTCATCACTTGAAAGACTTGCCTCAAGTGCCGTACATGGACTTCGACCGCGCTGAGATCTCCTTCAGCGCGACTGTGGACGAAGATGTCGTCAAAGTAGCTCGGTGCAAAGTCACGGAGCGGGCGAAGCACATGGGACACCATGCGATTGAACGTCGCAGGTGCATTCTTCAGACCTTGGGGCATGACAAGCCACTCCCAGAGCATGCCGCTGGGAGTACTGACTGCCGTGAGAGGGATGTCGCTTTCTCGCATCAGGATCTGGTAGAAGCCATCGGTCAGGTCGATGGCGCTGTAGATGACACTGCCCGACATGGAGTCCAGTACCATGTCCTTGCGGGGGATCGGCGTCTGCGCCGGGATGGTGGCGTCGTTCAGCTTGTTGAAGGCGTGGACGATGCGCCACCCGCCGGTGGCCTTCTTCACACAGAAGGTCGGACTCGAATGCGGCGAGATACTCTCGCGGACGTGGCCGGCTTGCCGGCGACCCTCGAAGAAGTCGTCAATGGCCTTGACCTGGTTGCGCGGCAGTGGCCACTGCCGTGTCACACAGTACTTCGAGCCAGGCGCGAGGTCAATCTCGTGGCGTACGCCACGATCTGCTGGCAGCTCCGCTGGGATCTTGTCGGGGAAGACGTCGGCGAACTCGCGAGCCGTCTCGTAGATCGGGTTGCCCGACGCCTTCAGCGACTCCCAGGACTGCGTAGCGAAGCGCTCTTCGCGCGCTGACGACATGTCGTCCGCGTCCACGGAATTGATCGTATGAGACACCGAGTCACCATCGGTGATCAAGCACACTTGCTCGATGTCTCCGGCCTTGAGGTCTCGGAGGAATTTCTTCCAGGAGAGGCCTGGGAGACTCGTGATGGACTTGGCGTCGCGAGGCGGACTCGCGACCTCGATGACACGAGTGCGGCTCGGGGCTCCGTCCACATACTCGACCGTGCAGACCGACTCAGTCGGGGCTGAGGGTGGATCCGCCGCACGGCGAGGCTTCAGTCGCCTCTGCGATCGACGGGACGTCTTCGTGCGTCTCGAGCCCCTGCTCGAGACTGAGGTGTCCCGCACTCGCTGGACGAGACTTCACCCTCCTCTAGGTGCAAGAGCTCGTTCTCGACCGCGCAGTTCACGCGCGGTGGCAGCTCCTGCTTAACCATGGTATCGTTATGCGGGAGCCCCTGCTCGACCGCCTCAATAGCATGCGGGAGCCGCGCAGTCCGACATAAGCGTACACAGAAAGGAGTTTGGGATACCGAAATTGAACAAAGCTTCACTGAATACGCCCAAAAAATCAGCTGTGTGCGATAAATCCATCACATCCTTAACTTGCAGCGTTCTAGCATTCTAGCATCAAGCTTGAATACTTGCAAAAGATAGTGCATAGTCAGCGACATATAGCTTCTCTTGCGAAAAGAATCTGTCTACAAGTCTACCGTTAAACCAGCACTACAATGACCGCCAAAGTGGAGCTCACATATCTCCACCAGCTCCCCAAGAAATCTGTCGCGTCATCACGAATATTGTTATGCAGGGTATCAGGGACTGGAAGCAACTTGCTAACATTACGCGGTCGTTTCACGCGCACACCAAGCTCGAACACTACTGCGATCAAAGCTTTAATTAAATCCATCACCAGCCACAATATTAAATGCACGCATATCTGTCGCGCACATTCGGGCGGCAGCCTTGGTGATACGTTTTTTGTCAGCATCAGAAATGCTTTGCCTTGAGAGAAACTGTTCAAAACCACCACGAACTACAGAACTGCAGGAACTCTTTTTTAAGTGTTCGTTTAGCATCTTATTTTCGTGCGAATCCTGGTACGCGAATACACGTGAGCAGTTGATGTAAGAAAAGAATCCATTTTGTCGAGCGATGAACTCAATACCTTTCTTCTTCTTAAAGAGATGTCGAAACTGCTTCCAGCACTTTGCCTTCGTGTTGGTACTATCTCTGAACGCGAAAAGCGGGGTGTCAGTTTCCTGCATAATAATTCGGTACAGCCCCTGCTTCAGTTCGGGAAGGGTAGTAAGCGTAGACGGGCTAGCTTCTTTGCATGGTCTTCATCATCAGTAGAGACGTCGCGTCTGGAATCAGGGGGCTCCTCGGTCTCGCGTTGGGACAGCCGTCGCCAAATGCAAAGGCACAAGTCGTACGACAACGGATTCCAAGCCCGTAAGAATAGAGATGCAAAATCTTTCACATGATTCTATCTCACCACTCGGGCTTAAATTGGCGGATCCAGATCTTCTTGAAATACTTCCAAAGTTTTTTTTCCATTTCTCCTTGGATCAGTGGACGCCCCTGGTACTGTCAATCACGCTTGATCATAGTACGGACATCATGGATTCCCCAAAGCGTGAAATCCATTCGGCGAATGATAGTCAGTCTGTCGATGCAGCCCTCACGCATGGCTAAATCAAATTCCAGATCTGTAACCTTCAACTTCAGCATCTTGCGCCGCGGGGATTGTTTGAAATGAAACAAACACCCCACAATAGTCGCCTCTGAAAATTTGCCCAGCGCGGCATTGATCATAGCATACTCGAAATCGCATACAACACGTGCTGGGACCAATTTTTGCTTCGACGCCACGTAGATGTGAAATTTGCGCTGTATTTCCGGTCGTCAAAATGTACCAAACTCGCAGGTACAACTCCGAAATTAAATCGTAGATCATCACAATTATCAATTGGTAAAATAAAGCCGGCACACATCAATATGTCTAATTTGTCGATGTAGCACTTTATCTTCGTAATGCAACTGTTAAAACTTCAATCCAGGGCTGGACTTGACGTCGCATAGTGCAGTCCAAGGATCTGCTTCAGCCACGAAGGTGGCACACGCTGCAAGTTTGAGGACTGCGAGAGGCACGTCCTGTGCAAGAGTCTCTGCTACCTGCACGGAGGTAGCAAACCCTTCAAGGTCAAAGGCTGCGAGAAGCGGGCGAAGTCAAATGCTCTCTGTCGCGGTCACGGAGGTGGCACACGCTGCAAGGTTAAGGACTGCGAGAAGTGGATCGCGTCCAAGGGTCTCTGCTACCTGCACGGAGGTAGCAAACCCTTCAAGGCCGACGGCTGCGAGATGCGGGCGAAGTCAAATGGTCTCTACGGCGGTCACGGTGGTGGCACACGCTGCACGTTTGACGCCTGCGTGAGGCTGGTCACGTCCAAGGGTCTCTACTGTGGTCACGGGGGTGGCGCACGCTGCAAGTTTGACGCCTGCTTGAGGCAGGTCGCGTCCAAGGGTATCTGCTACCTGCACGGAGGTAGCAAACGCTGCAAGGTCAAAGGCTGCGAGAAGCGGGCGAAGTCAAATGGTCTCTATGGCGGTCACGGTGGTGGCACACGCTGCACGTTTGACGCCTGCGTGAGGCTGGTCACGTCCAAGGGTCTCTACTGTGGTCACGGGGGTGGCACACACTGCAAATTTGAGGGCTGCGAGAGGCACGTCCTGTCCAAGCGTATCTGCTACCTGCACGGAGGTAGCAAACGCTGCAAGGTCAAAGGCTGCGAGAAGCGGGCGAAGTCAAATGCTCTCTGTCGCGGTCACGGAGGTGGCACACGCTGCAAGGTTAAGGACTGCGAGAAGTGGATCGCGTCCAAGGGTCTCTGCTACCTGCACGGAGGTAGCAAACCCTTCAAGGCCGACGGCTGCGAGATGCGGGCGAAGTCAAATGGTCTCTACGGCGGTCACGGTGGTGGCACACGCTGCACGTTTGACGCCTGCGTGAGGCTGGTCACGTCCAAGGGTCTCTACTGTGGTCACGGGGGTGGCGCACGCTGCAAGTTTGACGCCTGCTTGAGGCACGTCCTGTCCAAGCGTATCTGCTACCTGCACGGAGGTAGCAAACGGGTAGCAAACGCTGCAAGGTCAAAGGCTGCGAGAAGCGGGCGAAGTCAAATGGTCTCTATGGCGGTCACGGTGGTGGCACACGCTGCACGTTTGACGCCTGCGTGAGGCTGGTCACGTCCAAGGGTCTCTACTGTGGTCACGGGGGTGGCACACACTGCAAATTTGAGGGCTGCGAGAGGCACGTCCTGTCCAAGCGTATCTGCTACCTGCACGGAGGTAGCAAACGCTGCAAGGTCAAAGGCTGCGAGAAGCGGGCGAAGTCAAATGCTCTCTGTCGCGGTCACGGAGGTGGCACACGCTGCAAGGTTAAGGACTGCGAGAAGTGGATCGCGTCCAAGGGTCTCTGCTACCTGCACGGAGGTAGCAAACCCTTCAAGGCCGACGGCTGCGAGATGCGGGCGAAGTCAAATGGTCTCTATGGCGGTCACGGTGGTGGCACACGCTGCACGTTTGACGCCTGCGTGAGGCTGGTCACGTCCAAGGGTCTCTACTGTGGTCACGGGGGTGGCGCACGCTGCAAGTTTGACGCCTGCTTGAGGCAGGTCGCGTCCAAGGGTATCTGCTACCTGCACGGAGGTAGCAAACGCTGCAAGGTCAAAGGCTGCGAGAAGCGGGCGAAGTCAAATGGTCTCTATGGCGGTCACGGTGGTGGCACACGCTGCACGTTTGACGCCTGCGTGAGGCTGGTCACGTCCAAGGGTCTCTACTGTGGTCACGGGGGTGGCACACGCTGCAAATTTGAGGGCTGCGAGAGGCACGTCCTGTCCAAGCGTATCTGCTACCTGCACGGAGGTAGCAAACGCTGCAAGGTCAAAGGCTGCGAGAAGCGGGCGAAGTCAAATGCTCTCTGTCGCGGTCACGGAGGTGGCACACGCTGCAAGGTTAAGGACTGCGAGAAGTGGATCGCGTCCAAGGGTCTCTGCTACCTGCACGGAGGTAGCAAACCCTTCAAGGCCGACGGCTGCGAGATGCGGGCGAAGTCAAATGGTCTCTACGGCGGTCACGGTGGTGGCACACGCTGCACGTTTGACGCCTGCGTGAGGCTGGTCACGTCCAAGGGTCTCTACTGTGGTCACGGGGGTGGCGCACGCTGCAAGTTTGACGCCTGCTTGAGGCAGGTCGCGTCCAAGGGTATCTGCTACCTGCACGGAGGTAGCAAACGCTGCAAGGTCAAAGGCTGCGAGAAGCGGGCGAAGTCAAATGCTCTCTGTCGCGGTCACGGAGGTGGCACACGCTGCAAGTTTGACGCCTGCGTGAGGCTGGTCACGTCCAAGGGTCTCTACTGTGGTCACGGGGGTGGCACACGCTGCAAATTTGAGGGCTGCGAGAGGCACGTCCTGTCCAAGCGTATCTGCTACCTGCACGGAGGTAGCAAACGCTGCAAGGTCAAAGGCTGCGAGAAGCGGGCGAAGTCAAATGCTCTCTGTCGCGGTCACGGAGGTGGCACACGCTGCAAGGTTAAGGACTGCGAGAAGTGGATCGCGTCCAAGGGTCTCTGCTACCTGCACGGAGGTAGCAAACCCTTCAAGGCCGACGGCTGCGAGATGCGGGCGAAGTCAAATGGTCTCTACGGCGGTCACGGTGGTGGCACACGCTGCACGTTTGACGCCTGCGTGAGGCTGGTCACGTCCAAGGGTCTCTACTGCGGTCACGGGGGTGGCGCACGCTGCAAGTTTGACGCCTGCGTGAGGCAGGTCGCGTCCAAGGGTATCTGCTACCTGCACGGAGGTAGCAAACGCTGCAAGGTCAAAGGCTGCGAGAAGCGGGCGAAGTCAAATGCTCTCTGTCGCGGTCACGGAGGTGGCACACGCTGCAAGGTTAAGGACTGCGAGAAGTGGATCGCGTCCAAGGGTCTCTGCTACCTGCACGGAGGTAGCAAACCCTTCAAGGCCGACGGCTGCGAGATGCGGGCGAAGTCAAATGGTCTCTACGGCGGTCACGGTGGTGGCACACGCTGCACGTTTGACGCCTGCGTGAGGCTGGTCACGTCCAAGGGTCTCTACTGTGGTCACGGGGGTGGCGCACGCTGCAAGTTTGACGCCTGCTTGAGGCAGGTCGCGTCCAAGGGTATCTGCTACCTGCACGGAGGTAGCAAACGCTGCAAGGTCAAAGGCTGCGAGAAGCGGGCGAAGTCAAATGGTCTCTACGGCGGTCACGGTGGTGGCACACGCTGCACGTTTGACGCCTGCGTGAGGCTGGTCACGTCCAAGGGTCTCTACTGTGGTCACGGGGGTGGCACACGCTGCAAGTTTGAGGGCTGCGAGAGGCACGTCCTGTCCAAGCGTATCTGCTACCTGCACGGAGGTAGCAAACGGGTAGCAAACGCTGCAAGGTCAAAGGCTGCGAGAAGCGGGCGAAGTCAAATGCTCTCTGTCGCGGTCACGGAGGTGGCACACGCTGCAAGTTTGACGGCTGCAAGAGGCAGGTCGCGTCCAAGGGTCTCTGCTGCGGTCACGGGGGTGGCGCACGCTGCAAGTTTGACGCCTGCGTGAGGCAGGTCGCGTCCAAGGGTATCTGCTACCTGCACGGAGGTAGCAAACGCTGCAAGGTCAAAGGCTGCGAGAAGCGGGCGAAGTCAAATGGTCTCTACGGCGGTCACGGTGGTGGCACACGCTGCACGTTTGACGCCTGCGTGAGGCTGGTCACGTCCAAGGGTCTCTACTGTGGTCACGGGGGTGGCACACGCTGCAAGTTTGAGGGCTGCGAGAGGCACGTCCTGTCCAAGCGTATCTGCTACCTGCACGGAGGTAGCAAACGCTGCAAGGTCAAAGGCTGCGAGAAGCGGGCGAAGTCAAATGCTCTCTGTCGCGGTCACGGAGGTGGCACACGCTGCAAGGTTAAGGACTGCGAGAAGTGGATCGCGTCCAAGGGTCTCTGCTACCTGCACGGAGGTAGCAAACCCTTCAAGGCCGACGGCTGCGAGATGCGGGCGAAGTCAAATGGTCTCTACGGCGGTCACGGTGGTGGCACACGCTGCACGTTTGACGCCTGCGTGAGGCTGGTCACGTCCAAGGGTCTCTACTGTGGTCACGGGGGTGGCGCACGCTGCAAGTTTGACGCCTGCTTGAGGCAGGTCGCGTCCAAGGGTCTCTGCTACCTGCACGGAGGTAGCAAACGCTGCAAGGTCAAAGGCTGCGAGAAGCGGGCGAAGTCAAATGGTCTCTACGGCGGTCACGGTGGTGGCACACGCTGCACGTTTGACGCCTGCGTGAGGCTGGTCACGTCCAAGGGTCTCTACTGTGGTCACGGGGGTGGCGCACGCTGCAAGTTTGACGCCTGCGTGAGGCAGGTCGCGTCCAAGGGTATCTGCTACCTGCACGGAGGTAGCAAACGCTGCAAGGTCAAAGGCTGCGAGAAGCGGGCGAAGTCAAATGGTCTCTATGGCGGTCACGGTGGTGGCACACGCTGCAAGTTTGACGCCTGCGTGAGGCTGGTCACGTCCAAGGGTCTCTACTGTGGTCACGGGGGTGGCACACGCTGCAAATTTGAGGGCTGCGAGAGGCACGTCCTGTCCAAGCGTATCTGCTACCTGCACGGAGGTAGCAAACGCTGCAAGGTCAAAGGCTGCGAGAAGCGGGCGAAGTCAAATGCTCTCTGTCGCGGTCACGGAGGTGGCACACGCTGCAAGGTTAAGGACTGCGAGAAGTGGATCGCGTCCAAGGGTCTCTGCTACCTGCACGGAGGTAGCAAACCCTTCAAGGCCGACGGCTGCGAGATGCGGGCGAAGTCAAATGGTCTCTACGGCGGTCACGGTGGTGGCACACGCTGCACGTTTGACGCCTGCGTGAGGCTGGTCACGTCCAAGGGTCTCTACTGTGGTCACGGGGGTGGCGCACGCTGCAAGTTTGACGCCTGCTTGAGGCAGGTCGCGTCCAAGGGTATCTGCTACCTGCACGGAGGTAGCAAACGCTGCAAGGTCAAAGGCTGCGAGAAGCGGGCGAAGTCAAATGCTCTCTGTCGCGGTCACGGAGGTGGCACACGCTGCAAGGTTAAGGACTGCGAGAAGTGGATCGCGTCCAAGGGTCTCTGCTACCTGCACGGAGGTAGCAAACCCTTCAAGGCCGACGGCTGCGAGATGCGGGCGAAGTCAAATGGTCTCTACGGCGGTCACGGTGGTGGCACACGCTGCACGTTTGACGCCTGCGTGAGGCTGGTCACGTCCAAGGGTCTCTGTTGCGGTCACGGTGGTGGCACACGCTGCACGTTTGACGCCTGCGTGAGGCTGGTCACGTCCAAGGGTCTCTACTGTGGTCACGGGGGTGGCACACGCTGCAAATTTGAGGGCTGCGAGAGGCACGTCCTGTCCAAGCGTATCTGCTACCTGCACGGAGGTAGCAAACGCTGCAAGGTCAAAGGCTGCGAGAAGCGGGCGAAGTCAAATGCTCTCTGTCGCGGTCACGGAGGTGGCACACGCTGCAAGGTTAAGGACTGCGAGAAGTGGATCGCGTCCAAGGGTCTCTGCTACCTGCACGGAGGTAGCAAACCCTTCAAGGCCGACGGCTGCGAGATGCGGGCGAAGTCAAATGGTCTCTACGGCGGTCACGGTGGTGGCACACGCTGCACGTTTGACGCCTGCGTGAGGCTGGTCACGTCCAAGGGTCTCTACTGTGGTCACGGGGGTGGCGCACGCTGCAAGTTTGACGCCTGCTGAGGCAGGTCGCGTCCAAGGGTATCTGCTACCTGCACGGAGGTAGCAAACGCTGCAAGGTCAAAGGCTGCGAGAAGCGGGCGAAGTCAAATGGTCTCTACGGCGGTCACGGTGGTGGCACACGCTGCACGTTTGACGCCTGCGTGAGGCTGGTCACGTCCAAGGGTCTCTACTGTGGTCACGGGGGTGGCGCACGCTGCAAGTTTGACGCCTGCTTGAGGCAGGTCGCGTCCAAGGGTATCTGCTACCTGCACGGAGGTAGCAAACGCTGCAAGGTCAAAGGCTGCGAGAAGCGGGCGAAGTCAAATGCTCTCTGTCGCGGTCACGGAGGTGGCACACGCTGCAAGGTTAAGGACTGCGAGAAGTGGATCGCGTCCAAGGGTCTCTGCTACCTGCACGGAGGTAGCAAACGCTGCAAGGTCAAAGGCTGCGAGAAGCGGGCGAAGTCAAATGCTCTCTGTCGCGGTCACGGAGGTGGCACACGCTGCAAGTTTGACGGCTGCAAGAGGCAGGTCGCGTCCAAGGGTCTCTGCTGCGGTCACGGGGTGGCGCACGCTGCAAGTTTGACGGCTGCAAGAGGCAGGTCGCGTCCAAGGGTCTCTGCTGCGGTCACGGGGGTGGCGCACGCTGCAAGTTTGACGCCTGCGTGAGGCAGGTCGCGTCCAAGGGTATCTGCTACCTGCACGGAGGTAGCAAACGCTGCAAGGTCAAAGGCTGCGAGAAGCGGGCGAAGTCAAATGCTCTCTGTCGCGGTCACGGAGGTGGCACACGCTGCAAGTTTGACGGCTGCAAGAGGCAGGTCGCGTCCAAGGGTCTCTGCTGCGGTCACGGGGGTGGCGCACGCTGCAAGTTTGACGCCTGCGTGAGGCAGGTCGCGTCCAAGGGTATCTGCTACCTGCACGGAGGTAGCAAACGCTGCAAGGTCAAAGGCTGCGAGAAGCGGGCGAAGTCAAATGCTCTCTGTTGCGGTCACGGAGGTGGCACACGCTGCAAGGTTAAGGACTGCGAGAAGTGGATCGCGTCCAAGGGTCTCTGCTACCTGCACGGAGGTAGCAAACCCTTCAAGGCCGACGGCTGCGAGATGCGGGCGAAGTCAAATGGTCTCTACGGCGGTCACGGTGGTGGCACACGCTGCACGTTTGACGCCTGCGTGAGGCTGGTCACGTCCAAGGGTCTCTGCTGCGGTCACGGGGGTGGCGCACGCTGCAAGTTTGACGCCTGCGTGAGGCAGGTCGCGTCCAAGGGTCTCTGCTACCTGCACGGAGGTAGCAAACGCTGCAAGGTCAAAGGCTGCGTGATGCGGGCGAAGTCAAATGCTCTCTGTTGCGGTCACGGAGGTGGCAAACGCTGCAAGGTTAAGGACTGCGAGAAGTGGATCGCGTCCAAGGGTCTCTGCTACCTGCACGGATGTAGCAAACCCTTCAAGGCCGACGGCTGCGAGATGCGGGCGAAGTCAAATGGTCTCTACGGCGGTCACGGTGGTGGCACACGCTGCACGTTTGACGCCTGCGTGAGGCTGGTCACGTCCAAGGGTCTCTACTGTGGTCACGGGGGTGGCACACGCTGCAAGTTTGACGCCTGCGTGAGGCTGGTCACGTCCAAGGGTCTCTACTGTGGTCACGGGGGTGGCACACGCTGCAAATTTGAGGGCTGCGAGAGGCACGTCCTGTCCAAGCGTATCTGCTACCTGCACGGAGGTAGCAAACGCTGCAAAGTCAAAGGCTGCGAGAAGCGGGCGAAGTCAAATGCTCTCTGTCGCGGTCACGGAGGTGGCACACGCTGCAAGTTTGACGGCTGCAAGAGGCAGGTCGCGTCCAAGGGTCTCTGCTGTGGTCACGGGGGTGGCGCACGCTGCAAGTTTGACGCCTGCGTGAGGCTGGTCACGTCCAAGGGTCTCTACTGTGGTCACGGGGGTGGCACACGCTGCAAATTTGAGGGCTGCGAGAGGCACGTCCTGTCCAAGCGTATCTGCTACCTGCACGGAGGTAGCAAACGCTGCAAAGTCAAAGGCTGCGAGAAGCGGGCGAAGTCAAATGCTCTCTGTCGCGGTCACGGAGGTGGCACACGCTGCAAGTTTGACGGCTGCAAGAGGCAGGTCGCGTCCAAGGGTCTCTGCTGTGGTCACGGGGGTGGCGCACGCTGCAAGTTTGACGCCTGCGTGAGGCTGGTCACGTCCAAGGGTCTCTACTGTGGTCACGGGGGTGGCACACGCTGCAAGTTTGAGGGCTGCGAGAGGCACGTCCTGTCCAAGCGTATCTGCTACCTGCACGGAGGTAGCAAACGGGTAGCAAACGCTGCAAGGTCAAAGGCTGCGAGAAGCGGGCGAAGTCAAATGCTCTCTGTCGCGGTCACGGAGGTGGCACACGCTGCAAGTTTGACGGCTGCAAGAGGCAGGTCGCGTCCAAGGGTCTCTGCTGCGGTCACGGGGGTGGCGCACGCTGCAAGTTTGACGCCTGCGAGAGGCACGTCCTGTCCAAGCGTATCTGCTACCTGCACGGAGGTAGCAAACGCTGCAAGGTCAAAGGCTGCGAGAAGCGGGCGAAGTCAAATGCTCTCTGTCGCGGTCACGGAGGTGGCACACGCTGCAAGGTTAAGGACTGCGAGAAGTGGATCGCGTCCAAGGGTCTCTGCTACCTGCACGGAGGTAGCAAACCCTTCAAGGCCGACGGCTGCGAGATGCGGGCGAAGTCAAATGGTCTCTACGGCGGTCACGGTGGTGGCACACGCTGCACGTTTGACGCCTGCGTGAGGCTGGTCACGTCCAAGGGTCTCTACTGTGGTCACGGGGGTGGCACACGCTGCAAGTTTGAGGGCTGCGAGAGGCACGTCCTGTCCAAGCGTATCTGCTACCTGCACGGAGGTAGCAAACGCTGCAAGGTCAAAGGCTGCGAGAAGCGGGCGAAGTCAAATGCTCTCTGTCGCGGTCACGGAGGTGGCACACGCTGCAAGTTTGACGGCTGCAAGAGGCAGGTCGCGTCCAAGGGTCTCTGCTGCGGTCACGGGGGTGGCGCACGCTGCAAGTTTGACGCCTGCGTGAGGCAGGTCGCGTCCAAGGGTATCTGCTACCTGCACGGAGGTAGCAAACGCTGCAAGGTCAAAGGCTGCGAGAAGCGGGCGAAGTCAAATGCTCTCTGTCGCGGTCACGGAGGTGGCACACGCTGCAAGGTTAAGGACTGCGAGAAGTGGATCGCGTCCAAGGGTCTCTGCTACCTGCACGGAGGTAGCAAACCCTTCAAGGCCGACGGCTGCGAGATGCGGGCGAAGTCAAATGGTCTCTACGGCGGTCACGGTGGTGGCACACGCTGCAAGTTTGACGCCTGCGTGAGGCTGGTCACGTCCAAGGGTCTCTACTGTGGTCACGGGGGTGGCGCACGCTGCAAGTTTGACGCCTGCGTGAGGCAGGTCGCGTCCAAGGGTATCTGCTACCTGCACGGAGGTAGCAAACGCTGCAAGGTCAAAGGCTGCGAGAAGCGGGCGAAGTCAAATGGTCTCTACGGCGGTCACGGTGGTGGCACACGCTGCAAGTTTGACGCCTGCGTGAGGCTGGTCACGTCCAAGGGTCTCTGCTGCGGTCACGGGGGTGGCACACGCTGCAAGTTTGACGCCTGCGTGAGGCTGGTCACGTCCAAGGGTCTCTACTGTGGTCACGGGGGTGGCACACGCTGCAAATTTGAGGGCTGCGAGAGGCACGTCCTGTCCAAGCGTATCTGCTACCTGCACGGAGGTAGCAAACGCTGCAAGGTCAAAGGCTGCGAGAAGCGGGCGAAGTCAAATGCTCTCTGTCGCGGTCACGGAGGTGGCACACGCTGCAAGGTTAAGGACTGCGAGAAGTGGATCGCGTCCAAGGGTCTCTGCTACCTGCACGGAGCTGCTGTGGCGGTCACGGTGGTGGCACACGCTGCAAGTTTGACGCCTGCGTGAGGCTGGTCACGTCCAAGGGTCTCTACTGTGGTCACGGGGGTGGCGCACGCTGCAAGTTTGACGGGCGAGAGGCAGGCAAAATGTCACTGCTACCTGCACGGGGTGGCACCTGCACGGAGGTAGCAAACGCTGCGGGCGAAGTCAAAGGGAGGTGGCAGGCGGGCGAAGTCAAAATTTGACGCCTGCTGAGGCGGTCGGTCAAGGGTATGGCACCTGCACGGAGGTAGCAAACGCTGCAAGGTTTGAGGCTGCGAGAAGCGGGCGCGTCAAATGGTCTCTGCTGCGGTCACGGTGGTGGCACACGCTGCAAGTTTGACGCCTGCGTGAGGCTGGTCACGTCCAAGGGTCTCTACTGTGGTCACGGGGTGGCACACGCTGCAAGTTTGAGGCTGCGAGAGGCAGGTCCTGTCCAAGGGTATCTGCTACCTGCACGGAGGTAGCAAACGCTGCAAAGTCAAAGGCTGCGAGAAGCGGGCGAAGTCA